>CM063178.1:7271666-10120000 GCA_031835075.1 Saguinus oedipus
ACCAAATTCAATTGCTAGATATTACTGTAAAAGCGCACAATACATTCTTCAAATACAATTTATTTAACATTTTGAAATCAGTGTTCTTATAATATTATCAAGCTGTTCATGTTTTCTTAATCTTGCAAATAATTCTATAAGGAACACCGGTATACAGTCTGCCTGGCATTGTTATCTACCCTATCTAAATGCAAGAAAAGTCAGGATTCTATTGTGGAGTTTAAGGGTTTTTTCCTCCAAGTATTTAGTATTTAAATTTCTGGGATAAATGGTTTACTCCTGTTACCTTCTCACTATAGGCCTCCTATGGAAAATGAATTCTGTTATATGTTCAGCAAACACTCATTATTTTTAGCTCTTTCCTGAGGGACATTAAGCTACCGTGAAAAGGGCACATTAAAATGATGTATAAATCAATGGCATCATTATAAATTGAATAGTAATGAGATGTCAGGCTTTAATAGCCTGAAGACCGCCTAATAAGAAAGTTAACAGTAGCGTAGCAATGAAATCTTATATCTGCTTCTTATTCCGAAGAAAAATAAAAAATGACATGTTACAGCTGCAGCTTTGAAGAGCTAAAATAGTATTTCTCTTTGTGGTAGAACATATCTTTTTGGAAATTATCTTTAAAATAACAGGACACCACACCATAGGCTTTGGTTATTGATGATGAAATATGTACATTTTACTGTAGTGAGTGCCAAGCTTAATGCCAGCTGATAATTTGCTCATTTTCTTACATTTATTCCATGCCTCCTTTCACTAAGCCCTGTTGGAGCATTGGGGAAAAAATGAAAAACATTTTTCCTTTTTTTTTTTTTTAGCTGGTACTCAAAGGGAAGAGAAATGAATTGATCATTACAAGACACTATGACAGATGACACAAGTAGAGGTACTCAGTACCACGGGAACCTAACCTTTTCTTTAGAAGTCAGGCAATGATTCTATGGAAGAAAGCATTGTTGAGTTTCCAGAGAAGTGGGAGAATAATGCATTGATTGAAGGCATTCTAGAAGCACTAAAGTTCTACAGTGGCAGAGTGAGTCTGTTCATCCTTCGTCATTCCATCCTCACCACCTAACACAGCACCCATTCACTGTGGACCACTAATACATTTTTGTAGAAGAAAGGAAGAGCATGGGACAAAATAGGTTTTTAATACACTGTCAAATTGTGTTTGTGTGTGTGTGTAACATCCTTAAAGTTACTTGGAAATGTTTTTTTCAATGGCAATAACTGATTGATGCTCCATACACAGTTGATTGCCTAAACAATGGACTTAAAAGTGATTGCTAACCATTCAATTTAATTGTAAAGTAGGTGATCATTTTAATTTTTCAGATAACTAAGTAAGGCTTTCACTCTTGCTTTCCCTATTGTATATTTATTGTTCATGCAATAGAGTAAGCTTTTTATAGAATAAAATACAGATATAATGTAGAAAATAATTAAATCATGTATTCATCAAAAGTCTATTGAGTCTATTATGTGCCAGGCTCTATGAAAGTCTTAGACATAGAAAAATAAGAAGACGGTCTCTAATATTCAAGGAATTTATGGTCTGTGAGGAAGGCAGATGCTGAAACAGACAATTTGCATGTGATCTCGGTATTATTAAGATATGTATAAATTATTCTACCATAAAGACACATGCATGTGAATGTTTATTCCAGCACTATTTATAATAGCAAAGATATGGAATCAATCCAAGTATTCATTAATGATAGATTGGATAAAGAAAATGTGGTACATATACACAATGGAATACTATGCAGCCATATAAAAGAACAAGATAATGTCTTTTGCAGGAACATGGAGCTGGAGGCCATCATCCATAACAAATTAATGCAGGAGCAGAAAACCAAGTACCACATGTTCTCACTTGTGTTTGAGAGCTAAATCATGAGAACTTCTCAACACAAAGAAAGAAACAACAGACACTGGGGTCTACTTCAGAGTGGAGGGTGGGAGGAGGAAGAGGAGCAGAAAAGATAGCTATTGGGTACTGAGCTTCATACCTGAGTGAGGAGATAATCTGCATAACAAACTTTTATAACACAAGTTTACCTATGTAACAAACCTTCACATATACCCTTGAGCCTAAAAGTTAAAAATAAAATGCTAGATAATGTATAGGATGAAGGTGGACTTGGTTATCAAGGAAGACATTGTAGACAAAGTGATACCTTGGTTGAATATTATAAGGTAAATATGGGATAGGTAATGAAGAAGCAAGATATTTTTTACAAATGTTTGGAGACAAGTTGATGACATGTTTTGGGAATGAAAAGTTAAAGTGCCACATGCAAGGTATGGGCAAGGAGGGGAGATTA
This sequence comes from Saguinus oedipus, assembly GCA_031835075.1. NCBI lineage: Eukaryota > Metazoa > Chordata > Mammalia > Primates > Cebidae > Saguinus > Saguinus oedipus. Next base: position 7,274,003 of record CM063178.1, read on the forward strand.
AAAAGAAATGGTGGTAACTGGGCTAGAGAGTTAGATGGAGTCAAATTATAAAGAACCCATGCAAAAAAGTTAAATTTTTGTTCTAGGGAGAATTTAAGGTTTTGAGCAGGGCAGTAACATGGTCAGGTTTGCAGTGTTAGTGGTGGTATAATATTGGCTGCATAGGAAAACATGCCCACATGCAGGGAGACGACCTAAAAGGCTGCTGCAATCCTCCAGGTGATGCATGATGATGGTCTGAAGGAGACATATGACACTGAGTGAAGGGATGTTTTTGAAGTTATGTATGAAGAAGAGCGGGAGAGGTTATTGAGAGGAGGGAGAAAACAACTGCTGGAGTGAGGTCCTGAAGAGTCAGAAGGAAAGTGAATCCAGAATTCAGGCAGAAATTAGATCTTCACAAGGGGAACGTCGTCTTTCCCATGGAGTTCTGAGACAAATTTGTCAGCTGTCTGAATGTGGATAAATGAATGAGAAGCTCATTTTCATATAGTTTTTCCTGCAAAGAAATTTTACACTCTTTCCCCTACTGCCATTCTGACACAATTATAGTACTCCTGTGGGATCTATGATTTATTCTTTTTTTATATACTCATACCTAGTATAGTAAATGAAGCATAGTAGGTAGCAAATATGCTTCCTTTCTTGCAACTCAGCATGGAGTCAATATCTCATGTGAATCCAGTGTGTGAATAAACGTATTTAAGACTCCATGAATGGCTGCAATAGCCATTAAGATTAGCTACAGACATAGCTTTTCTTGAGGCACAATTGTATGCAAATCCCAGAACAGAGGAAATATACTTTTGTGTTCTTTTATGTTGGTTTTCTACTTTACAGAACTTTGGAGAAAGGATAAATAGGGGGAAGTCTTCTCCGTTGATTTGCAACTGATCTTGAGAAACTGAGGAATGTGTATAGGATTAATAATGAAAATTTTCTCTATGGAATATGTGTGTTATGTTTCCAGCACTTTGTACCATCTCTGGAAGGCAGAAGATTCTTTGCTGGCATGGAAATACAACAGAGGTACTCATGTTTATGGAAAGAATTCTTTAGAAAGTCAAATTTAAAGTACTCCTGATAGCATTTTTGATTTCCTAGAACCACTAACAAAAAGGCAGAGCTACAATTTAAAGCTTTTCATGGGAGTCATTTCAACTAAAGAAAATGTGCATATATATTGTGCACTTACTATGTGAAATGCACTGTACTCAATACTACTGTGCTTTTGAGAATAAAAAAAAAATGTCACCACCTTCAGAAGGATAAATTATGAGATATGTCCTTCAGCAGAATAAACTCATGCCCTTATTCAAGCTCTGGCCCAAGGCACAAAGCTTGCCTAGTAGAGCTAGCAGGCATTTTCAACCCTGACTTACCATCTTTATCAGATACCTTTGTGTGGTACATAAATTTTATAAGCCTTGTGTAGCAGCTCTATTTTGGGAACATAGAATGCAAAATTGAAGGAGACCAGTCCCTGATATCCAAGTACTCTCATCCTAGTAGGGAGAAACGTACACAGCCAAACATCCAAGTGACTCTAACATAAGGCACAGAAGAATAGTGTTCTAATGAGGCCCACACATAGTTCTATAGATATCCCTAAAACAATAGGAAATCAGACCGACATTTATTCCCATAGCAGCATGATACTGTGAGGAGGCTGTCACAGGATTTATACAGCCCAGCAACAAATACAGACATCTGACAATGGAGGGGAACCATCTGTGAAAGTATGAGCAGCCCCATGACATGCAAATACTTAGATAATATTTTAATTAGCATTTCATGGCTTTAGAAGTAGAGTTAAAAATACATTCTCTGGGGAGAATATGAAGACATTATTATATGCTGTAGTAAGTGTTGGCTGAGATTATGAACAAAGAAGTATGGAAAGATGACAACTAATTTTAGAGACTGCAAATTATTTTCCAAAAAAAAAAAAATAATGCTTCATACATTGCATAGTGAGCATACAATATATACTAGTCCCCAGAGATAGTACACATCCTTCAATAATATTTTGTTATGTTGATGAGAAAAAAAATTTAATGAAGGTTTCACATTTTCCCCATGTCTGTGTTGGTTTTCTCTGAGTACTCTGGTTTCCTTCCATATCCCAAAAACGTGTACATTAGGTTAACTGGCATCTCTGAATTGTCACAGCCTGGGTGAGTGTGTGTGTGTGTGTGTATAAGTGGACACTGTGGTGGAATAACATCCTGTGCAAGGTTGGTTCCCCACTTGTACCCTGAGCTGCCAGGATAGGCTCTACCCACCTTCAACTCTGAACTGGAATAACTGGATAAATAATTATCTCATTTCTTTTTGTTAATCTGTCTTAAATGTATGTGGAGCTCTTTTTATTTCAATGTTTAATGTTAGACGTGTTCTGATGCTGAATTAGAAGTTTGATGTTTTTGTAAACAGAAATATACCTTAGAAATTAACTCTTGTTTATAGCAATTAGCCTATGATAAAAATATTGTGTTGATTTTGTTCTATATTGTTTCACTAGAAGTTTCCAAGAAGCTATGGATGATGCTGTGAGGACTTACTGTAAAGTTTACAAATAAGTATGTCAAGAAAAAAGATCTGTAAATATATACCTATAATAGACATCTAAAAGGAAATGAGAATTTCATAGCTTTTGTGGGTAAGGTCAACAGTAACCCTCATTAGTGCCTATAATATGATATCTAGTGTTTCAATTTGAAATAGAATACTGGAATTGATGGTTATACATCTCTCCTGGAAAGCGTATCTTTGGTTCTAAGACCTATTTTATTGGTAGAAAATACCACAAACCATCATTCTCATTCTAACAAGTAAAACAATTTTGATATATTAAAAAGAAAAACTTATTTTTAGCTTATCAAAGAGCTGCAAATGTTATATAAAACAAACCTAAATTAACTAGCTTCTAGAAAATGACAAGTCTTTCATAAAACAGAAGAACCATGCTAGTCTCATCCTACATGGGGGAGTAGTGTGAGGAGGAATCTGACATTGTTGTTGGTTTTTTTTTTTATGAGAAACTAGCTGAAACTTTAAGAAACTCAAAAACATGTAGACAGGCATGAAAGATTATAATTCTAAGGAGCACCAGTCACTGAATGAACTTGCACCCACCCTCCAACTCTCTCTCAGGGATTCACAGATGTCTCTGGGGTAGTATACTACAGGCTGGAAATAGAATAGTAGAACTGAGACACCCCCTGAAGCACAGGCAGATTTACTTCAAATGCAAGTTACCCACTCTTTATAAGGGGGAAAGGGCATACAATATGAGAGAAATCCATCTGAGGCTTGTGAGGAATTTAGCTACCAAGGGCCTGGAGAAAGGGCAAGAGAGCTGAGAGTACTGCCTTGGAGTCATTAAAGACCTTTTTCAAATGCAAGGTGGCTACGTTCTAAAGACTGGGTGCAGACCAGTAGGGAAGAGAGAGATTCACAAGGTACAGAACGTTACCAGTCACAAGGTACCAGAGAGCAATCACAATTCTCTAGTTACTTAATAACCTGGCAATGAGCTATAATGCAGAAAGGTGATCTCCTATAGTTAACAAAGTTGGTGGCTCAACTGTAAATCATAATGAGAACTCCAGAAAGTCATCAGTCTCATAACAATAAATGACCCATGGACAAGAAAGAAAACAATGAATAAAAGCAGACCCAGAGCTGGCACAAGTGTTACATTATCAAACAGAACTTAAAATAACTATAATTGTTTTTAATGCTAAAGAATCTTATGAAAATGGTGAACAAAATGTGTTAACCAATGATAAATTCTGGTAGAGACACAGAGCCTATGAAAAAAATCAAATGAAAATGCTAGAAATAAAAAATAAAGTAACATAAACGAAAAGTGAATCAGATGGGCCTAAGAGCAGGCTAGATATAGAGAAAACAATTAGTGAACTTCAAACTGATCAAAGAAAACACCTAAAGTGAAACACAAGTAGAGCAAAAGATAGTTTAAAAATGGGCACCCAATTTTGTGGGAAAATATTTTAAAAGTCAGATATGTATGTATTTGGAGTTCCTGAAAGGGGATACAGAAAAATATTTGAAAAAAATAATGACCCAAACTTTCAAATACAGCTATCAAATCAAAGATGCAAACTCAGAGTTCCCAAGAAGGACAAATTGAAGGAAATCTATACATAGGTCCCTCACATTCATATCACTAAAACAAGGGGAAAAAGCAAGTGTTTAAAAAGCTAGAGAAAATAAAACACACTGCAAATATAGGAACAATAATCTGATTTATAAATTACTTTTTATCAGACACAATGGCCAGAAAGCAATGAGATGACATCTGTAAGGTGCTGAGAAATACTGTCAAGATAAATTCTGTCCCTGGAAAAAATAATGTATGAAGATGGTTGAAATCTGGTGGTAAAGACAGATGTTTAAATAAATGATTCTGAGACAACTAGTAGCAATTTGCAAAAAAAAATAGGCAAAATTATATCTTATACAAGAAAAGACTTCAAGTCCTATAAAAAAAGTAGAGATGGTATTATTGCTTAGCCTTTGTGTAAGAGAAGCCTAACTAAATTTGACCCAAAGTCTTAAGCCAATAATAAACCAGACTGATAAGTTCAACTACAGAGAACACTTTATGGTTTTTTAAAAAGCATAACATTTCAAAAGATATCCCAAAAACTGGGGGAAAATGTTTACACTATATGCATCAAACAAAGGCTTGACATCCCTAATATACATAGAACTCTTAAAAATATAGGAACCAAAGACTAAAAAACTAATAGAAAAATAAGATGATATGAAAAGATAATTTGTCAACAAAGATGTAAAAAGGCTTTCAAATTCACGTGTAATTAGAAAATATAGATACCATTAATTGTTTGGTTAGACTGGCAAAATTAACAGGTATGCTGATATGTTCTGCTGGCAATGCTGTGAAGAAACAGATACTCATCCATTATTGGTGGAAATGCAAATTAGTTCAACTTTTCTAAAGGAAAATTTGACCATACCTACTAAAAGTACATGTGCACTTACCTATGACTCATAAGTATCACTTCTAGAAGTATAACCTGAAGATACACCTCAGACAACACAAACATGCATATGCACAGGCTTATTCATTGGAGCATTGTCAGTAACAGTAAAATATTGGAAACAACCTAAATGTTTGGGCATAGGACAGTGATTGAATAAATACCATGTCCACACAAGTAATCACTAGGCAGTTGTCAAAAAGAGCAAGGTAGAGCTCTATTAACAGTTACAAAATAACTTCTAGGATATAAAATTGAGTGTAAAAAAAAAGTAAGAGTATCCATATTACGCTACTTTTCAGGGAAGAAAGAAGAGGATGTATTAGAATATACATGCGTCCAGCAATTTGTGCAGAAGAAATACAGGAGGGATATACAAAATGCTAAAGATATTGGATATACACGGAGTTGAGGTGGGTAAGGGTGGAAATGAATGAGAAATGGGAACAGACTTGTAGGGAGGAGGATGGGGTAATAGTTCTCAAATCATAACTTTTTGCATAATTTTGGCCCTTAAAACTACAGTAACATCTTGTATGCCCCAGAAAATAATTAAATTTAACCAGGCTGCATGGGGAGCAAAAAATGAAATGCAAACAATAATTAATTGACCCCCAAATCTTACAAATTCAGTATTTGTAGTGTTGTGTTACAAATGAGTAACACAACCACATTGAAGGGGAAAAGTCAAAAAAAAAAAGAACCTGAATATTTTTTGGAAAACGGTCTTTGACTGCATACTATGGGCTAATGACAAAAAGAACTACAATGAAATGCTGTAGATTAGTTGTAAGTCTGTTATCCCAGTGCTATGGGTTACCAATTCTCTAGTTACTTTATACATACACTAGGATTTAATAAATACATGAATATACTGTAAGTAAGGAGAGCAAGTTTTCTCACTGATGGAGAAAGAATTTATACATAAGGAAGCAGGAAAAGCTAAATTAGAATGTGTGTTACTGAATTGTAATAAAAAGTATATGTTATTTACATTTTTTAAAAATATATATACAGATGGATATATATGGAAATATATGTAACAATATGCTTACATGTGTGTGTATGTAGCTTAGGATATTTATACACATTTCATATCCCTGTGTGCTGAAAAGGTCTAGGAGCAACCAGAACACTCATAGCCCAGAAGCTGAGAAATATCATGCTTCAATAAAGAGAGCCAGGGCTCCTTGGGGAAGTTGACTGTAGGACTGGGACAGGGAAAAGACAAAATGAGCCCAAAACATTGGGTGATGTCAGAATATAAGAAAGTGCTTTAAAATAGATGAAGAGAAACTGGCTCACTTAACATTGCTTATAGAAATGTAAAATTGTACAGCCACTCTGGATAATTTTTTAATAAAACCGAACATGCCGTTATAATAAGATCCAAAAGTTGCACTCTTAGGAATTTATTCAGAAGAATGAAAACTGATATTCACACAAAAACCTCCAAATAAATGTTCATAACAGCTTTATTCACAGTATCCCCAAACTAGAAACCACTGAGATGTTCTTCAATGGGTGAATGGTTAAACAACTGATTACACAACCATTCATAGAATACTACGCAGAAACAGAAAAAATAAACCATTGAAATACACAATTTAATTTGGATTAATTGCCAGGGAATTATTCCAAGAGAAAAAAAAAAGCCAATATCAAAAAGGCTGTATATTCTCAGTCTGTTTACATTAATATTTGAAATGACAGTTTTAGAAATGGAAAATAATTTGTAGTTGCCAAGTACTAGGTACTATGATGGGATGGGTAGGGAGAGGGAGATGTAAATTTATAAAAGGGAAACACGAAGAATGCTTGCGGTATTAAAACTGTTCCATGTCTTGACTACGGTGGTGAATATGTAAGCCTGCATGTGACAAAATTGCAAGGAAATAATATACTCTCTCACTCATACATATACACGAGTACAAGTTAAACTAAGGAAACACGAAGAAGACTGACGGATTGTACCAATATCCATATCCTGGTTGCAATATTGTACCAGTTTTGCAAGGTGTTACCATTGAGAGTGGCTAAGGGCACAAGGACCTTCTCTGTATTATTCCTTATGATTACATGTAAATTTGCAATTATTCCTAAAAGTTTAACAAAACAAAAAGGATAATGGAATGACAAAGAACATGGAAGTCAAACAGAAGGAGCTCCCAATGGCCAAAACTAAAAAAAAATTAAGCAAAATAATAAGTATTAGATTGTAACCCATATAATACAATAAATACACGCAACTACACTAATGCAAATAAATAAAATAAATGAATAAAAATAATCTCTTCTTGATAGAGTAACTCCAAATAACAAATGTAGATGAAGTGCAAGACATATGCAAAAATCATTAGGCTAATATCTAAAAAATAAGTTATAGATAATATTCATCAATTATGCTAAAATCAGTGAGTGAGAATTTGAGGACAAGCAGGATATTAGTATAGTCTCAAAATGTTTCCTGAAAGGTATTTATTTCAAAAATTCAATTATTAACTAAGCTGTTATGAATATTCATGTATAGGTTCTTGTGTGAGCATAGTTTTCGTTTCTCTAGAATAAATGTTTAGCAGATACCATCCTAAGTGATGGATGTTAATAAAACACTACAAATTGGCATATTATACTCTTCTAATTTAATGCAGTTGGAAGAACTGTTTCATTCAGTTCTTGCTTATCTCTATAGCAATAGTGATGACTCCTGGTCAGATTCTGAGAACTACTAGAATGATCACAAACTCATTGGGTAGTGATGTTATCTGATGTGCCTAAAGCACTGGGTCAAGATGAATTAGGTTGTCAGTACATTAAAGTAAATATGAAGGTGTGGGGGTGCACTCTGTCTAGTCATATGGCAGATAAGTGTTTATGTGACTGGCTCCCCTTAGGAACTTTTCACTCTAAGAATCAAGCTGGCCTTCCTGGACAAGGAAACCTCACACATATACCTGAAGTTAACAGCTAGAAAGAAATATGTATCTGTGAAGTTTTGTCCAGCAGACAATGAAAAGAGACAGTGTTTAATCTTTCTAGCACGTGCCTATGTACATCATTTTCCTGCATATTATCCTGTGCTATAATAAATATTATCTGCAAGTATAATTTTAGGTTGAGTCATGTGAGTTCTCCTAGTGAAACACCAAACTAGTGATTGTGTTTTGGACACTTCGGAAAGGAACACAGTATCATCTCTATGAATATTCTTTGCACAAAATGCGTAACTTCAATCTAATCATAAGACAGCAACAGGAAAACCAAAATCATAAAATATTCTACAGAACAGCGGGGGGTGCTGGGGAGGATAGCCTGGGGATGAATGCCAAGTGTGGGTGAAGGGGAGGAAGGCAGCAAAACACACTGCCATGTGTGTACCTATGCAACTATCTTGCACGTTCTGCACATGTACCCCAAAACCTATAATGCAATAAAAATTAAAAAAAAAATATTCTACAGAATAACCGACCAGTACTCACAAAAAGTGTGAAGGTCATGAAAATAATTTTTAAAACCCCAGAAATTGTCACTTATTGGAGGAGATTAAGGATCCTTAAAAATTGAATGCAATGTGAGATGCTGGATTGGATCCTGAATAAGAAAAGCAACAACAGTGGGGAAATTTGTAAAAGATCCTGAGTTTAGTTTAGTGTACATATGATTTAGTTAATAGATTTATGTGGCTGCTAAGTTTCTCAGTTTTGGAATTTTCTAGTTTTCTTGATGAAATATATACATAAGCTCTATGCACTATTTTTGCAACTTTTAGGTCTACTATTATTTGAAATACAAAATGCAAACAAAAATAAAATAAATGTTTTAAGACAGACAAAAATTTAGAAAATACATTTCCAGCAAACCTGTCTCACAAAATATGCTTTAAAAACCCAAAGTGTTCTATAGGCTGAAGAGAAAAAAAATCACAGATTGGCCATAAGGAATTAATAGCACCAGAAAAGTGTAAATATAAATTTTTTTTTAAAGTAGGCTTTACCTACTTTTTTATACCTTAGTGATGAAATGATTTGTACAACAAACCCCCGTGACACAAGTTTACCTATGTAACAAACCTGGACTTGTGCCCTCAAGCTTAAAATAAAACATGTATGTTAGGTCAGGTGCAGTGGCTCACGCCTGTAATCCCAGTACTTTGGGAGGCTGAGGCAGGTGGATCATGAGGTCAGGAGTTCAAGACTAGCCTGATCAATATAGTGAAATCCTGTCTCTAACCAAAAATAGAAACATTAGCTGGCCATGGTGGCATGCACCTATAGTCCCAGCTATTCAGGTGGCTGAGGAAGGAGAATCACTTTAACACAGGAAGCGGAGGTTGCAGTGAGCTAAGATTGTGCCACTGCACTCCAGCCTGGGTGACAGAGTGAGAGACTGTCTCAAAAAAAAAAAAAAAAAAAAATGCATATTATAATGTCTATAGTACTATTACAAAATAAAATGTCAACAAAGATAGAAAATAGAATAAAAATTTAAACCATATATACCCAATAAGATAGTAGGAAAGGGGAAGCAGAAACAGAAATTTAATCAAATAAGAACCAGCTAGTCAAATAAAAACTAAATATGGGATGGGAAATGTAAGAATAGCCATATCAATATTTTCTGTAAGTGCAAATATACTATCGAAAACTTTAGTTAAAAAGAAGAGATTATCGGACTGACTATAAAATATTCGTGGTTTAAAAGAAAAACATTTTATATATAAAGAAACAGTTTGCAAGTAAAAAGATGAGAAAAGGTATATAACAAAAAGATTGTCAGACTATATATAAAACACTTTGTGATTTAGAAGAAGAACATTTTATATCTGTAGAAATAGTTTGAAAGTAAAAAGATGAAGAAAGGTGTATCATGAAAACACTAACCACAGAGAAGCTGGTATGGCCACGTGAAAATCGAAGTCGATTTTAAGACATCAATCAAAGTAGACTTTAAGACAAAGTATATTATTAGACATTAAAGAGGGCTATTTCAAAACGATTAAAAAGTTTAATTTATCTGCAAGACCAAACAGTCATAAATATGTATAAATCCAATAACAGAGCTTCAAAATGTATATGGAAATACAGATAGAACTTAAGAGGAAAAAAGAAAAAAATTGCATAATAGAAATTTTATTAAACTTTTTCAGGAATTGATACAAGAAGTACACACACAAACGTAAAGATATGAAAGAGCTAAACGACTTGACTTCACTGGCATTTATACAACACTACACCTAACAATTTCAGAATACACATTCGTTTAAATGCAAATCACATGCTGAGCCCTAAAACAGGTATCAATAAATACCAAGGGACTGAATCATATGGAGTATATTCTATTACTACCGTGGAATTAGGTTAGAATTTATTAATAATACAATGTTTTTGAAGCCCTCCAACTATTTGGAAATTAATATTGCACTTCTAAATAATTCATCATAGCATAATAGAGTCTAAGATACCCAGGAGGTGTTTGGGTACTGCAGAGATTAGATTTTTAATCTCTTAACTGCTTGCTCTGGGAGAAGCCAGACAAGATAACAAAGGGACAGGAGGCACTCTGCGGATAGTCCCCCTATGAACACCTTTAGGGATGTTACCTCCAAGAATGTCACCAGAGTCTCACAGCGAAGATCCAAGAAAAATTCTTTTCTGACACTCACAGGAGGAGGGGTAGAGTTATCACTGTAAAATAGTTCAAAATATTTTTCTAAAACAAAGGCTTACTTCCCCCAAAGGAAAATACTTTACCAGACCAGTGTCTCAGTGGATCTCAGCTGGAAATAAAAGCATTTATTCAGTTGCAGGCCCCTTCAGCCTTCCTGACTCACACCTCACCTTGGTAGGAAGGTAGAACTACATGATTGGAGAAACACTCGACACGTTCAAAGCCTAGAAACACAAGCCCACTAAAAGACTGAGATTAGGCCGGGCGCGGTGGCTCAAGCCTGTAATCCCAGCACTCTGCGAGGCCGAGACGGGTGGATCACGAGGTCAAGAGATCGAGACCATCCCGGTCAACTTGATGAAACCCCGTCTCTACTAAAAATACAAAAAATTAGCTGGGCATGGTAGCGCGTGCCTGTAATCCCAGCTACTCAGGAGGCTGAGGCAGGAGAATTGCCTGAACCCAGGAGGCAGAGGTTGCGGTGAGCCGAGATCGCGCCATTGCACTCCAGCCTGGGTAACAAGAGCGAAACTCCGTCTCAAAAAAAAAAAAAAAAAAAAAAAAAAAGAGATTAAAATTATACTCTCTGCTCCCCATTCCCTAACAGTTCCAGTATAACAAGGAATTGCAGCTGATCGAGCTGCCAGATGTAGACTCCCTCTGAGTAGCAGTACTTGAAGCCCTAAAATCAGAATAAAAGACAAAAACAAATACAGTAGAGGAATTTCAAGGCTCTGGCACCTACGTCTAAACTAAACATTGAACACAGCCCAACTTCTAACTAGATTAGCATACATCTTCATACACAAGGCCTGTTAACTTCTGTTCCTATTGCGTACGACATGTCTGACTTTCAGCAAAACATTATGAAGCATGTCAAAAGCAAAAACAAACAAAAAACAAAAACAAAAAATCAGAAATCGAAATCAGAATTGGATATATAACACAATTGTTGAGATTACAAGACAGATAATATTAAATAACCACAATTAATATCAGGTTTCTAATGAAAAAAGTAGACTTTTTTCTCTGGGCTTCTCCCAGAGAACATCCAAGAACAGAGGGATAATGTAAGCAGAGAGACAGAAACTCTAAAAAAAAAAAAAAAAAAAAAAAAAAGATTAAAAATGAAATGTTAGAAATAAAAATGACTTCATATATCCAAAGATACAGAAAGACTCAAAACAAAGGATTGGAGAAAAATTTGCCAACCAAATGGAGAGCAAAAATAAATAAACAAAAAGCAGGAGTTGCAATTCTCGCATTTGATAAAATAGATTTCAAAGCAACAAAGATACAGTGGTAAAAGGATCAATGCAACAATAAGAGCTAACGATCCTAACACCCAGATACATAAGACCCAAAGAGAGATTTAGACTCAACGAGACAGAAAATTAATAAGGATATCCAGGACTTGAACTCAGATCCAGAACAAGTAAACTTAATATTTATAGAGCTCTCCACTTTAAATACACAAAATATACATTCTTCACTTTAAACACACAAAATATTGATCGGCCATTATTAATACCCATTTTTAGAATAAAGCAATATTCCTGTTCTCTCTCCCTTTTTCTTCCTCTTTCTTCCTCTCCTTCTCTCCCTTTTTTTCTTTCAAAAAAACAAAACAAACAAACAAAAAAAGAATGTACTTGATCAGCTCATTAATAGACTCAACACCACAGAGGGAAAAATAAGTTTGAAGGTAAATAAAGAGTAATTTCTCAAACTAAAATGCAACAAGAAAAGAAAACCAGAGAGAAAAGGACATCTTAAAATTGTGAAAAAATTTCAGAAGATAAAATGTACACATAATCAAAATCCTGAAGGAGAAAGAGCAGAAGAAATATTGGAAGTAATCACAGCCAAGAACTTTTCAAAATTAATGACAGATAATTTCAGATACAGGAAGCTCAGAGAACAGCAGCAAGGGAAAAAACCATAAACAGAACAAAACAACCCCCAAAACAAAAAATAAAAAAAATTACACCTTGGAATATTCAGGCTACATAAAATCAAAGACATAAAGAAAATATTTTTTTAAATGCCATAATGGAAAGAACTTAACTACAGAGAAAAAAGAATAACAGCAATTTCTTTCAGAAGGCATGCAAGCAAGAAAAGAGTAGATTTAAGAGTTAAAACAAGAGAAAAGAAACATTAAAAGGGGGTCAACAGTCAAAGTCAGGTTTATTTCTCCAAAATAATATTTTAATGTTTTATAGAAAGCAGATGTTCAGGTTGAGGTTAAAATAAAAGATTGTGGAGAACAAGGTTCTTTTGAATTCTTATAGTGACTGCCCTTAGAGATAACAGATGACAAATGTTTCCTATTCAGACCTTTAAAAGGTGTGAGACTCTTACTTAAACTCTTCAAGATTGGGAAGGCCTGGAAGAAAAAGATCTAGCTATGTTAATAGAGATTTTTTACAGATGCCCATTTTCCCCTACAAAGGACAGCTTTGCAGGACCATTTCAAAATATGATAGAATATTTTGACTTTCTTTGAGATAAAATATTTTGACTTTCTTATCACGTAATATTATATCAGAGTCAGATTGGAAAGTAAGTCATAATATATAGGTTTAAATAAAACCCATCTACTGAGAATATATGGTTTGTAGGACATGACTCCCCAGACCCCTTAAATAGGAATTTGGGCAAAATTTTTAAAAAATCAATGTTTAGTCCTCTCTATGTGTGCAAAGACACAAATAGCCTCAAAATAAAGGAATGGAGGAAGATTTACCAAGCAAATGGAACACAAAAAAAAAAATCAGGGGTTGCAATCCTAGTCTTGGATAAAATGAATTTAAAACAACAAAGATCAACAAAGACGAAGACATTACAAAGGGATCAATGCAACAAGAAGAGCTAACTATCCTAAATATATATGCACCAAATACAGAAGCACCCAGATTTATAAAGCAGGTTCTTAGAGACCTACAAAGAGACTTAGACTTCCACACAATAATAGTGGGAGACATTAACACCCCACTGTCAATATTAGACAGAACAATAAGACAGAAAATTAACAAGAATATTCAGAACTTGAACTCAGCTCTGGAACAAGAAGAACTAATAGACATTCACAGAACTCTCCACCCCAAATCAACAGAAATACATTCCTCTCAGCACCACATAGCACTTATTCTAAAATTGACCACATAATTGGAAGTAAAATATGGCTCAGCAAATGTAAAGAAATGGAAATCATAACAGTTTCTAAACCACAGTGCAATCAAATTAGAAATCATCATTAAGAAACTCACTCAAAACCACATAACTACCTGGAGACTGAACAACCAGTTCCTGAATGACTACTGGGTAAATAACAAAATGAAGACAAAAATAAATAAGTTATTTGAAACCAATGAGAACAAAGGCACAACATACCAGAATCTCTGAGACACAGCTAAAGCAGTGTTTAGATGAAAATTTCCAGCACTAAATGCCCATAGGAGAAAGTGGGGAAAAATATCTAAAAATCGACACCCTACCATCACAATTAAAAGAACTAGAGAAGCAAGAGCAAACCAATTCAAAGGCTAGTAGAAGACAAGAAATAGCTAAGGTCAGAGTTAAACTGAAGGAGATAAGAGACATGAAAAACCCTTCAAAAAATCAATGAATCCAGGAGCTAGTTTGAAAAGATTAACAAAATAGATAGACCACTAGCCAGACTAATAAAGAAGAAAAGAGAGACGAATCAAATAGACAGACTAAAAAATGACAAAAGGGATATCACCCCTAATCCCACAGAAATAAAACTACCATTAGAGAATACTATAAATAGCTCTATGCAAATAAACTAGAAAATCTAGAAGAAATGGATAAATTCCTGGACATTTACACCCTCCCAAGACTAAACCTGGAAGAAGTTGAATCCCTGAATAGACCAATAGCAAGTTCTAAAATTGAGGCAGGTAGGTTTTTTTTTGGTTTGTTTTGTTTTTACATGAAGTCTTGCTTTTGTTGCCCAGGTTGGAGTGCAATGGTGTGATCTTGGCTCACCACAACCTCCGCCTCCTGGGTTCAAGCAATTCTCATACCTCAGTCTCCCGAGTAGCTGAGATTATAGGCATGTGTCACCATGCCCAGCTAATTTTGTATTTTTGGTAGAGACAAGGTTTCTCCATAATGGTCAGGCTGGTCTCGAACTCCCACCCTCAGGTGATCTGCCTGCTTTGGCATCCCAGAGTGATGGGATTACAGGCATAAGCCACCATGCCTGGCTGAGGCAGTAATGGGCTACCAACCAACAAAAGGCTAGCATGAGATGGATTCACAGCCGAATTCTCCCAGATGTACAAAGAGGAACTGGTACCATTCCTTCTAAAACTATTCCAAACAATAGAAAAAGAGGGATTTCTCCGTAACTCATTTTATGAGGCTAGCATCATCCTGTTACCAAAACCTGGCAGAGATACACCAAAGAAAAGAAAATTTCAGGCCAATATCCTTGATGAACATCAATGCAAAAATCCTCAGTAAAATAATGGCAAACCAAATCCAGCAGCACATTAAAAAGTTAATCCACCATGATCAAGTCAGCTTCATACCTGGGATGCAAGGCTGGTTCAACATATGAAAATCAATAAACATAATCCATCACATAAACAGAACCAAAGACAGAAACCACAGTATCATCTCAATAGATGCAGAAAAGGCCTTCCATTAAATTCAACAGCTCATCTTGCTTAAAACACTCAATATCATTGGTCATTAGAGAGATGCAAATCAAAACCACATTGAGATACCATCTCACACCAGTTAGAATGGCGATCATTAAAAAATCTGGAGACAGCAGATGCTGGAGAGGATATGGAGAAATAGGAACACTCTTACACTGTTGGTGGGAGTGTAAATTAGTTCAACCATTGTGGAAGACAGTGTGGCGATTCCTCAGGGACCTAGAAATAGAAATTCCATTTGACCCAGCAATCCCATTACTGGGTATCTATCCAAAGGACTATAAATCGTTCTACTATAAGGACACATGCACACGAATGTTCATTGCAGCACTGTTTACAATAGCAAAGACCTGGAACCAACCCAAATGCCCAACGATGATAGACTGGACTGGGAAAATGTGGCACATATACACCATGGAATATTATGCAGCAAACAAAAACGATGAGTTTGTGTCCTTTGTAGGGACATGGATGAATCTGGAGAACATCATTCTCAGCAAACTGACACAAGAACAGAAAAAGAAATACCGCATATACTCACTCATAGGTGGGTGAGAAAAATGAGAACACATGGACACAGAGAGGCGGTCTACTATACACTGGGGACTGTTGGGGGGAATGGGGGAGGGACAGCAGGGGGGGCTGGGGGGGATAGCCTGGGGATGAATACCAAGTGTGGGTGAAGGGGAGGAAAGCAGCAAAGGACACTGCCATGTGTGTACCTATGCAACTATCTTGCACGTTCTGCACATGTACCCCCAAACCTATAATGCAATAAAAATTAAAAAAAAAAAACAACACTCAATAAACTAGGTATTGATGGACTGTATCTCAAAATAATAAGAGCTATTTATGATAAACCCATAGCCAATGTCATACTGAATGGGCAAAAGCTGAAAGCATTCCCTTTGAAAACTGGCATAAGACAAAGATGCCCTTCTCACCACTCCTATTCAACATAGTATTGGAAGTTCTGGCCAGGGCAATTAGGCAAGAGAAAGAAATAAACAGTATTCAAATAGGAAGAGAGGAAGTCAAATTATCTCTGTTTGTGAATGACATGATTGCATATTTAGAAAACCCCATTGTCTCAGCCCACTAGCTCTGTAAGCTGATAAGCAACTTCAGCAAAGTTTCAAGATACAAAATCAATGTGCAAAAATCACAAGCATTTCTATCACCAATAACAGACAGAGAGCCAAATCATGAGTGAATTTCTATTCGCAATTGCTACAAAGAGAATACCTAGGAATACAACTTACAAGGAATGTGAAGGACCTCTTCAAGGAGAACTACAAACCACTGCTCAAGGAAATAAGAGAGGACACAAATGGAAAAACATTCCATGCTCATGGATAGGAAGAATCAATATCATGAAAATGGCCATACTGCCCAAACTAATTTATAGATTCAACGCTATTCCATCAATCTACCACTGCCTTTCTTCACAGAATTAGAAAATACTACTTTAAATTTCATATTTAACTGAAAATGAGCCCATACAGCCAAGACAATCCTAAGCAAAAAGAACACAGCTGGAAGCATCATGCTACCTGACTTCAAACTATACTACAAGGCTACAGTAACAAAAACAGCATGATACTGGTACAAAAACAGATGTATAGACCAATGGAGCAGTACAGAGGCCTCAGAAAGAACATCACACATCTACAGCCATCTGATGTTTGACAAACCTGACAAAAAGAAGCAATGTGGAAAAGATTCCCTCTCTAATAAGTGGTGTAAAGAAAACTGGCTAGCCATATGCAGAAATCTGAAACTGGAGTTCTTCTTTACACCTTACATAAAAATTAACTCAAGATGGATTAAAGATTTAAATGTAAGACCTAAAACTACAAAAACCCTAGAAGAACCTAGGCAACACCATTCAGGACATAGGCATGGGTAAAGACTTCATGACTAAAACACAAAAAGCAACTGCATTAAAAGCCAAATTTGGGTGGGATCTAATCTAACGAAAGAGCTTCTGCACAGAAAAAAAAAATGTGTGTGTGTGTGTGTGTATATATATATATATATTCATATATATATTCTTATATATATTCATATATATATTCTTATATATTCATATATATATATTCTTATATATATATTCATATATATATTCTTATATATATATACACATACATACATACACATACATACATATACATATACATACACACACTGTCATCAACACGAACAGGCAGCCTACAGAACAGGAGAAAATTTTTGCAATTCTGACAGAGGGCTAATATCCAGAATCTAAAAGGAACCTAAACAAATTTACAAGAAAAAAACAACCCCATTAAAAAGTGGGCATAGAATATGAATAGACATTTTTCAAAAGAAGACATCATTGCAGCCAAACATATTAAAAAAGTTCATAATCACTGGTCATTAGAGAAACGCAAATCAGAACCACACTGAGATACCATCTCGCACCAGTTAGAATGGCAATTGTTAAGAAGTCCAGAAACGGGGGCCCAAAGTGGCTCCGGCCGGATGTCGTGGCGCTTGCGAAGGCGAGGCCAAGAGTTCAAGGCCAACCAACCTCAGCAACCTTACAACCTCTCAATGATTGGCAAAAAAAAAAAAGAAGTCCAGAAACAACAGATGCTGGAGAGAATGTGGAAAAATAGGAACACTTTTACATTGTTGGTGGGAGTGTCAATTAGTTTGATTATTGTAGAAGACGGTGTGGCGATTCCTCAAGGATCTAGAACTAGAGATACCATTTGAGCCAGCAATCCCATTACTGGGTATATATCCAAAGGATTATAAATCATTTTACTATAAAGACACATGCATATGTATGTTTATTGCAGTACTATTCACAATAACAAAGACTTTGAACCAACCCAAATGCCCACCAATGGTAGGTTGGATAAAGAAAATGTGGCACATATACACCATGGAATACTATGCAGACATAAAAAAGGAATGAGTTCATATTCTTTGCAGGGACATGGAGGAAACTGGAAACCATAATTCTCAGCAAACTAACACAGAAACAGAAAACCAAACACCACATGTTCTCACTCATAAATGGGAGTTGAGCAATGAAAGCATATAGGCCCAAAGAGGGGAATATCTTACACTGTGGCCTGTGGAGGAGTGTGGAGCTAGGGGAGGGATAGCATTAGGAGAAATAACTAATGTAGATGACAAGTTGATGGGTGCAGCAAACCACTATGGCACGTGTATACCTATGTAACAAACCTGCACATTCTGCATATGTATCCCAGAACTTGAGGTATAATAATAAACAGCAAATCATAATTTCTACCATATGCCAAGGCGGGTGGATCACAAGGTCAAGAGGTCGAGACCATCCTGGTCAACATGGTGAAACCCGTCTCAACTAAAAATACAAAAAATTAGCTGGGCATGGTGGCGCGTGCCTGTAATCCCAGCTACTCAGGAGGCTGAGGCAGGAGAATTGCCTGAACCCAGGAGGCAGAGGTTGCGGTGAGCCGAGATTGTGCCATTGCACTCCAGCCTGGGTAACAAGAGTGAAACTCCGTCTCAAAAAAAAAAAAAAAAAAAAAAAAAATTAAAACAAAATAAAAATAAAAAATAAAAAATTTAAAAAATTAAAGACATCAGAGAGCTGTGGATGAAAATACTATAAAGAAACTAAATGCAGGCATAGGAAAAGTCCTTTCTGGGCAACAGAGATTAGTGACTTCTTTCATCATCTTGGCCATGTGCAGAGTCTGAGCAGAGAGATATGGAGCATGGGCTGAATGGGGTAGGCCAAGGAAGAAGTCTACAGTACGCTAATGCTTACAGACCTACTGCAACACACAGAGGGTAGGTCTTACCTTAAGGTCATTTGAAATCGGGTGAATGAAAACTAAGTTAAGCTGTCACTCATTTCTGATGGAGCTCCATTCTTTATTAGATAAAAAAGATCAGCCTTTCACTCTAGCTGTCATACAATGAAAGGGCAATGCTCTTTCAGAGGAAAAACTACCAACTTCAGTATCAGTGGTTTTTTAAATACACGTTTGCCATGCAATCAAAAAATTATGAAGTATACAAAAAGGTAGAAAAATATAATACATAATCAAGCATAAAAACTGCCAATAGATGTAGATACAAGAACATACTAGAATTATAGACAATAATTAAAAAATTATCAGGCATGTTAAATAGAGGAAAACATGGACAAAATAGATACATTATTAATAAATTTATTAGAAAAATTGGTTCTCTAAGAATGTAATAAATATTTTGCAAGTGAAAAGTACTATATCTGAAGTTAAGAATATGTTGCCTAGAGTAAATAGTACAACAGATACATAAGAAGAAAGGCTCATTTCAAATGTATAATAGACATTGTACAAACTGAAGCACAAATAGCTAAAAGCGTGTCTAAAACCAACAACGAAGGAGTAGAGTCTGACTCTGTTAATGGTCTGACAGATGTTTAACTGGAATCCCTGAAGACAGAAAAAATGGAGTAAAGCATATTTTACCTCAGATGGGAGGACAGAGATTCAGAAACAAGTAACAAGAATTTAGAATGATAAATATGTCAGAACATATAAAAGACTTTTATTTAATTATACAGATATTGACTTTAAGATAACTACATTCATGTGTTTTAGGGTTTATATAGACAAAAGCAATATATATGACAACTACAGTACATAGAGAAGGATACTTTTCACTTTGTTCTAAGGTTTTTATATTGCTTAGAAAGTAGTAAAATACTAAAACAACAACAACAAAAATGAAACAGAGCTCTCAAAATGAAGTTATATTAAATGTTCAACTAAAACTGCAAAAGGCAGAAAAAGAGAAGAAAAAAAGATAAACTGATACCACAAACAGAAAACAGATACAAAAATGACAGATGTTAATACACAACTATATTCATAATCACTTTTAATGTAAGTGATTTAAATAGAGAAATGAAAAGGATTGACAAAATGGATAAAATATGACCAAACTGTATTTTTTTTCCTGCAAGAAATCCAGCTTAATTATAGGGACAGGCTAAAGCTAAAGGAATGGAGAAATATGAACTAACACTCTGACACCACCAAAAGAAAGCTAGAATGGCCCTAATTTAGGCAAAGGAGACTTCAGAACAAGAAAAATTATCACAAGTAAGAGATTACATAATGATGAAAGGCCAATTCCCCAAGGAGAAATAATCTTAAACATATATGCACTCATCAGCATTGTATCTAAATGCATAAGAAAGAAAACTAATAGAACTGAAAGGAGGAAAAGACCAATCCACTATCATTGTTGGAACTACCAACAACCCTCTTTCACTAATTGACAGATCATGCTGTTTAAAAAACAAAACAGTTGATCTCATCAGTGCTATTAAACAACTTGATCTAATTGATATTTATAGAATACTCTTCCCCCAAATAGAGGAATACATTTTTACCTCCAGCTCACATAGATCATTAAACAAGACATACCACATTCTCTGCTATAAAACACAACTTAAATTTAAAAGAATAGAAATTATATGAAGTATTTTCTCAAATCACAATGAACTTGAACTGGAAATCTACAACAGAAAAATAGCTGTAGAATCTAAATTATAGGAAAGTTAAGCAACACACTTTCAAATAACAATAGAATCAGATAGGAAGTTTCGAGGAAAGTTAAAACAACACTTTGAAGTCAAAGTGAAAATACTGCATAACACAACATGCCAAAACTTATGGAATATATAAAAGCAATCCTAAGATAGAAATTTATAGTTATCAACATGTTAAGAAGAAATGTCTCTTGACAATTTAAGGGACTAAATAAAGAAAAACAAAGCAAACCAAAGGCTAGCAGAAGGTAGAAAATAATAAAGATTAGAGCAGAGAATGAAAAATAGCAGAGATAATTTAGTAAAAAGAGCTGATTCTAAAAAAGATCAAAATTGACAAACTTTTAGCTGGACTGACGAATTAAAAAGAAGACTCAAATAACTAAAATTAGAAATGAAAGTAGGGTCTTACCGAAATAAAGAGGATACAAAGTGAATATAATGAATGATTATACACCAATAAATTAGATAACCTAGATGAACAAATTTCCAAAAATACACAAATTACCTAAATAGATTAAAAAAGAAAGGAAAACCTCAATAGATCTATAGCAAGAAATAAAATCAGTCATCAAAAACCTCCTAACAAAGTCCAGAACCATATTACTTTTTTGATGAATACTACCAAATGCTTAAAAAAAATTAACACATCTTTCTCAAGCTCTTCTAACAAAATGAAGAGGCAGGCACACTTTGTAACTAATTTATGAGGTCCACATTACTCTAACATCAAAGCCAAATAAAGACATCATGAGAAAATAAAATTACAGATAATCTTTATGAGTATAGATGTAAAATTTCTTAACAAAACACTAGCAAACTGAACTCAACAGCATATTAAAAGGATTATACACTGTGACCAAATGGGATTTATCTGAGGACTTCAAGGATGATCCAATGTGTGAAAATCAATCAATGTAACACAATACATAATAGAACAAAGAGGGAGAGAAAAGCACATGATAATCTTAATTGATACCAAATAGACATTTGACAATATCCAACACTTTTGATCATTAAGAAAAAATATGAGAAAACTAGGACTATAAGTCAACTTTCTGAAAATAATAAAGGGAACTTATTTTTAAAAATACTCTCAGCTAAGATTAAACCCAACATTAAACTAAAATATTTGCCCCTAATTAGAAACATGACAAGGATGCCACATTGACCAATGCTGCTCAACATTGTACTGGAAGTTTTAGCCAGAGCAATTAGATAAAGAAAAGAAATGAGGCATTTAAATTAAAAAGAAGGAATAAAACTATCTCTGTTTATATAGGACATGGTCCTGTATGTAGGAAATCCCAAATAATCCACAACAAAGCTAACAGAGCTAAAAATTGGATTCAGCAAAGTTGTAGGGTATAAGATCATTACACAAACATTAGTTGCATTGTTGTACATCTGCAATAAACAATCTAAAAAGAAAATGAAAACAATTCCATTCAAATAGTATGTGAAAAAAATAAAATAGGAATAAATCTGACCAAGGAGATAAGACTTATACATTGAAAACTACAAAATACTGTTCAAATAACTTACAGGAGCCCAGAATAAATAAAAAGACATCCTGTATTAATGAGTAGGAAGACTTAATATTATTAAGATGTCAAGACTTCCTAAAACTATCTACAGATTCAATGCAATTTATACCAAAATTCCAACAGTCTTATTGCAGAAATGGAAAAGCCAAACTCAAATTTATATAGAGCTGAAATGAGTCCCAGTGGTTATTTGGGACCCATTTTAACTTCATATAAATCTTGAAACAATCCTGATACATAAGAACAAAGTTTTATATATGTTTTCTCACAACAACAAACAATTTCTACTTTTTTTGGGCAAAAATCTAAAATATTTAACCAAAGAAAATAAAATGGCCACTAAGCACATGAAAAGATGTTCAAGATCATGTATTATCAGATAAATGCAAAACAAAACCATAACGTGAAATCATTCTACAACCACTTGAAGGCTAAAATCAAAGCCTGACGATACCAAATTCTGGCAAGGATTCATAGCTAGCAAAACTCCCAACGTTGTTGGTGGGGATGTGGAAAGTTACAACCATTTTGATGAACTATTTTCCAGATTCTTATAACATTAAACATACATCTACCCATAACTTAGCAATTCTACTCCTGTAAACAAACCAGAGAGAAAGAGCCATGTCTTCAGAATATGACTTTTACAACAACGTCCTTTCATCGACCTGATGTCCTTTGATGAAAAAAGTTAATTTTGATAATGTCCAATTTATCTATATTTTCTCTTTTGTTGCTCATGTTTTGGTGTCATCTCTTAGAATATATTATCAAATTCAAGGTCATGAAAGTTGATGGATAAAATAATAAAGGTCGTGAGGCTTGTTAAAAATAAATCTAGCTTTGCAACATTGTACATATAATTTAGTAACAAAGAATGTGACTTTACATTTTTTGAAGATGCTCAGGAACATGGTTTGAACTATTCAGACTTTGTACTTGACTTTAAAAGTCTGTTAAAACATAGATTATTACTTGTTCCAAATGGACTGTATGTACATTTTATTTTTACTATCGAGCTTATCATATTGAGTTTAAATTTTAAAAATTAATGCAAAAGATCATCGGAAAGACTTTCCATTTATGGAACACAGTTTCTTGTTCACAACTTCCAGTGAAGTACTGATTGTTATTTAAAATTCTTCTTGATATTGTTTTAGATTATTTAGGAAAGATTATGGTGAAAAGGGGAAAGGTGAAGAAAATACTCATTTGGCTTTCTTGAAAACCTGTACCTCTATGATGACGTGGTTTAGTTGCCACATAAAAAAAGACATGGAGCTGGCCTATTATACTCTGCTATACTGCTAACCCGCTGGTTAATGAAGCAGGTAAGACAACCTCTTATTCAAAATTGTTACCCCCAGCTGTGAATAAATCCAGCTTCTCTGGAAACGAGACTGGCTAATATCTGAGTCCATACTCTAACCTGTGAAACGTAAATATTTAGTGAGGGTTTTTTTTTTAAAATAGTCCAGAGGTCTTTTATTATTATTATTTTTAACACCTATTATGCTATGAATTCATAGGGAATAGGTTCCAGCAGCTCAGGCTCCTTCCCATTGGTTCTCACAAAGTGTGCTTCTCTGGGTGGAGCAGGCTCTTGCTTCAGCTGAACCTAAGTACTTTTCTCTTTGGCTTCCTTCTTTTTCTGACCATTTTCCTTCACGCATTTCAGGAAGCTATCTCGGCTCTTAGAGTGCTTAATGTGCTCAATACACACATTAATTCTCTTGGCAAGAATCTTGCCCTTAACGCTGGATAACATTGTAGACTCTTCAGTTTTGCCATAGTAACACTTGTGGGGCATTCCTTTTTGAACAGTACCCATTCCCTTGATGTCCACAATATCACCATTCTTATAGATTCACATATATGCAGCCAAAGGAACAACTCCATGTTTTTTAAAACGCCTAGAGAACATGTATCAGGTGCCTCTCCTCTTTCCCTTTTTTTTTTTCATTTTGGCAAATTTATGAAAGAAGAGAAAAGGAAGTTTCAGGCACATTCAGTCTGTAAGTAATCCAGTTTGGGGAGAATACAGGATAGTGAGAGATTATATTAGAATGTGAAGATATTGCATGAAGGAATAAAAAGAGTCAGAAAACCATGGAAAGTTTTTGGGTACACATATAACATGATGAGAACATGAAGCATACACTTTAATAAGATAATACAATAATTGTGTGGAGGGCAGTTTAAAATCAAGAATAGAGGCAGCAATGTCAGGAACATGGCCATCTCTCATATTCCAAACCAATAATCCAAAGAAAAGATAATGAAGGTCTAATCTAGGATGATGACAGAAAAATTAAGAAAAAAGAAAGAATGTAAGAAGCACTGTGAGGGACAGAGCACGATTGTGTAATAGAAGCCTATGCTGTTTGTCCCGTTCACACCCTACCCCATGCTGGAATACTGAATAAAAATAGCTGTTTGGTAACCACAGTTTCAATTGTTCAAAGCTGTTTAATTGTGGGAGTACTATCTCAACATGTTTTGTATTCACTGTATTAAAGGAATCTCTTTAAACAACAACAACAAAAAAAGAGGAAAGGGAAATACTTCAAAATTCATTCTACAAGGCTAATATTACCCTGCTGCCAAAAACAGAAAAAGACACATCAAATAAAAAAAAGAAAACTACAGGCCAATATCTCTGATAAATATTGATGCAAAAATCCTCAACAGAATACTAGCAAACTGAATTCCACAAAAGTATTTTTTAAAATCATTCATCGTGAGCAAATGAGATTTATCCCAGGGATGCAAGGATGACTCAACATACACAAATTAATCAGTGTGATACATCATATTAAGGGAATGAGGAAGAAAACCTATGATCATTTCAATTAATGTTGAAAAAGCATTTGATAAAGTTCAACATCCTTTCATGATTAAAAACTCTTAAAAAAAAAACTAAATATAGAAGGAAAATATCTCAACATAATAGAAGCCATATATGACAGACCCATAGGTAGTATCATAAATGGGATAAAACTGAAAGCCTTTCCTCTTAGATCTGGAACATAACAAGGATGCCTACTCTCAATGCTGTTATTCAATATAGTACTGGAAGTCTTAGCTAGAGCAATCAGACAAGAGAAAAAATAAAGGGCATCCAAACTGGAAATGAAAAACCAAAGTTAGCCTTTTTACAGATATGATCTTATGTTTGGGAAAACCTAGATTTCACCAAAAAACTATTACAACTGATAAACAAGTTCAATAAAGTTATAGGATACAAAATAAACATATAAAAATCCGGTAGCATTTCTATGCATCAGTAGTGAACAATCTGCAAAAGAAATAAAAAAGTAATCCCATTTTTCATAACAAATAAATTAAATACCTAAGAATAAACCGAAGAAGTGAAAAGTCTCTAAAATACAAGCTATAAAACACTGATGAAAGAAATTGAAGAGGATGCAAAAAAAAAAAAAGGAAAGATATTTTATATTCATGAATTGGAAGAGTATTGTCAAAATTTCTATACTACCAAAGTAATCTACAGATTCAATGCAATCCCTATCAAAATACCAATTACATTCTTCACAGAAATTAAAAAACAATTATAAAATGTATAGAGAATCACAAAAGGCCAAGAATAGACAAAGCTATCTGTAGCAAGAAAAACGAAACTGGAGAAATTCCATTACCTGAGTTTAAATTATAGTACAGAGATATAGTAACCAAAATAGCATGATACTGTCACAGAAAAATACTCATAGACCAATAGAACAGAATAGAGAAACCAGAAACAAATACACACACCTACAGGGAACTCATTTTTGAGCAAGGTGTCAAGAGTACACTGGGGAAAAGACAAACTCTTCAATAAATGATGCTGGGAAAACTGGATATCCATATGCAGAAGAATCAAACTTGAGCCCCATCTCTCTCCTTATACAAAAATCAAATAAAAATGAATTGAAGTCTTAAATCTAAGATCTCAAACTATGAAAGCACTATAAGCAAACATTGAGAAAACTCTCCAGGACATTGGTCTGGGCAAAAATTTCTTTAGTAATACTCCTCAAACACAGGCAACCAAAGCAAAAATGGACAAATGGCATTACATTCAAGTTAAAAAGCTTCTATACAGCAAAGAAAACAATAAAATGATGAAATAATCCACAGAATGGGATGAAATATTTGCAAACTACCCATGTAACAAGGAACTGATAACCAGAATATATAAGGAGCTCAGGAAAAAAAATCTAATGATCTGATCAATAAATGAGCCAAAGATTTGTATAGACATTTCTCAAGAGAAAACATACAAATAGTAGGCAGGGATATTAAAAGGTGTTTAACATCACTGATCATCAGAGAAATACAAATCCAGACTACAATGAGATATCATCTCGTCCCAGTTAAAATGGCTTTTATCCAAGTCAGGCAATAACAAATACTGGTGAAGATATAGAGAAAAAGGAACTCTCACACATTCTTGGTGAGAATGTAAGTTAGTATAACCACTATGGAGAAGAGTTTGGAGGCTCTTCAAAAAAACTACAAGTAAAGCTAACATATTATCCAGCAATCCCACTATTGGATATATACCCAAAAGAAAGGCAATCAATATATTTAAGAGATAGCCGTACTCCCCTGTTTGTTGCAGCACTTCTTACAATAGTCAAGATTTGGAAGCAACCTAAGTGTCTATTGACAGATAAATGGATAAAGAAAATCTGATAGTTATACACAATGGAGTACTATACAGCCATAGAAGAATGAAATTTTTGTCATTTGCAACAATATGGATGGAACTAGAGATCATTATGTTAAGTGAAATGTCAGGCACAGAGTGACAAACTTTGTATGTTCTCACTTATTTGCGGGAGCTCAAAATTAAAACAAATTTTTTAGTATTTTCTAAGATTAGATAGTAGTAGGTTTGTGATCTTATTTCTGGTTTCTCTTTTCTGTTACATTGGTCTATGTGTCTCTTTTTTATACCAGTACCACACTGTTTTGTTTATTATAACCCTGTGAAATAATCTGTACACAAGTTTACCTATGTAACAAACCTGAATTTTTACTCCTAAACTTAAAAGTTAAAAAAAATTAAAATAATTGAACATACTGGGATAGAGAGTAGAAGGAAGGTTACCAGAGGTTGGGAAGGGTAGTGGTGGAGGGTGGGAATTGTTAATAGGTAAAAAGACAATCATTAGAAATAATAAATAAGATCAGGATTTGACAGCACAATGAGGTGACTATAGTCAATAATCTATACATTTTATTTTTTAATTGTTTTGTTGTTGAGAGTTTCTGTCACCCAGAGTGGAATGCAGTTGTGTAATCTCAGCTCACTACAACCTCTGCCTCCCAGGGACAAGCAATTTTCCTGTCTCAGCCTCCCAAGTAGCTGGGACTACTGGCGTGCACCACCACACCCAGCTGATTTTTCTATTTTTAGTAGAGATGGTATTTCACTATGTTGTCCAGGCTGGTCTTGAACTCCTGACCTCAAGCCATCTGACTGCCTCAGCCTCCCAATATGCTGGGATTACAGGTGTAAGCCACCTCATTCAGCCCTTTAACCGTACATTTTAAATAACTAAAAGGGTATAACTGGATGGTTTGTAACACAAGGGACAAATGCCCTGAGTGTCCTGATGCCTCATTTTACATGATGTGATTATTAAACATTGCATGCCTGTATCAAAATACCTCATATACCCCCTAAATATATCCACCTGCTATGTACCCACAAACATTAAAAAGAAAATTTTTAAAAGAAAGCATTGTGAACTTGAAAGGGTTTGGCAATTTGTTGACCCATTGGTTGAGATATGAATTTAGCTCTGCTGTTTTTGCACTAGGAAGTAAAGTACCTGCTGTAATGCCTAAATTTGCATGCCCGTGTCTTATTTGTTTATGGGCTCTCCAGAGCCCAGTCGATGTTTCATTTATAACAGAGCTCAGATGACTGCCCTTGTGCAAACACATTGGCTCCATAAACTTTAAGGCAGTTGTGATCAATTATGTCACATCCTTTTATGAAGTAGAATGACTGTTTGCTTAGCTGCCAGGCTCACAAAGAGCAGTTCCTCTGTGTTTTCTGTAAAGTTGCACTGATCAGGATATAGTCTTACCTGATGTGTATGCACAAGAATATCCTATGAAGGTCTGCATTAGTTCTTCCATCCAGACGAACTGGCAAAGACCATCAGTATTTTGTGATGAGCTTCTTTATTATATTTGATATTGGCTCATTATGTAACTAGGTTACATGAACTGAATTAAATGCAACAGACAATAACTGAGAGGAAGTTCTAGGGTTTTAAACTGTTTTGCAAGCAACACATAATAATTATTTAAACAGCTAAGTTACAATGGTTTAAAATAAAAATTTATCACAATAGTGTAAGACTTGACTATTTTCTCCCACAGATGAAAGCAAGTCAATTTTCTGGTTTCCTTCTCTACAGGTAGTGAGGCCATGGAGTCTTAACACAAATATAATCCTGTCATGTCTCACTAGTCTTCAATCAGAGTATCTTTTCTTCAATTATTAATTGCTTATAATTTCTTTTTATTATTTAAATGTATTGATGGGTGTAGGTTGCTTATAAAATTTATATTAGTCTTTACTGGAAGCCACAAGTTTCATGTAAACTAGTCCAAGTAACTCTACCAGAGCTAAGATACCTTAACCTGTGGTCACAAGAGGGCTGTGTCACAAAGATGAACAAGAAACTGCAGAATGATTATGACAATGGGAAAGCCATCTAAAACGGACAGGGCTACAGATACAATATGCTGGAAGGAATTACAATTAAACCAATTGCAGAAGTATTCCTTATTAAATATTTACTTGCAATGAAAAGAGTGGTTGAACAATGACAACTAGAGTGAGTCCAGCAATAATTCAATAATTAAAAGAATGGTTTTCTCACCCTAACTATTGGATTTATAGTGAAGTGTCACAAATTTGTCTTTAATACATAAGTACAGTCAAACTTGGGAAAGTAACAGTGAGGATACTTACATTTGGAGAAAACCATTAAACGACATTCTGCTTTAGTTCTAAGATTGTTTTGCCTTTTCTGCTTAATTCTGTTACTTCATAAATTCGGCTCCCAATTTGTCACAGTATATACTCCATTTTTTTCCTCTACTTTTTACTGTTTCTAATGTCATATATCATTTTGATGTACATAAACAATGTTCCTCTTTATTTTTTATGGAAGATTTGTATTCAAGTAAACTTCTGTTTCTTGAGACGGATAAAACATATTATAAAGCTGTATAGGCTTGGTGTTTGCTTTGTTGGCAGATTAACAATTACGCATTAAATATCTATAATAGTTATCAGCTTTTTCAGTTTTATACATTTTCTTTGCATTTTAACTCTCATGTTTCTATCTCTGTCTCTCATATGTTGCATGTTGTATAACTTTTTTTAGTCACACATTTCTTCCAATTCTTCTCAATTGTTTTCAAATATTTCAAAATATTTTAACACATAGAAAAGTGTACAACTCACAAGCATACAACTCCGTTAATTTTAAAAGCATGAATGTACAAATGTAGCCAAAACCCCACAACAACCACAACAAAAAATAAAACATTTACAGACTCTTAAGCAGCTTGCCTTCATGCGTCTTTTCAGTCACTATCACTGTCATTCAGAAGGGCAGTCATTAGCTTTACTTCTATCACTGTGGATAGTTTTACCTAGTTTTAAACTTTATATAAATAAAATTATGTGGTTTAACTTCTTCACTGCCCGTTAACAAAGAAGTTGCATAAATTTTATTGGTCTTTTCAATAAACCAACTTTTGATTGCTTTGATTTCCTTTTATATCCCTCTCCTGTTTCATTGATTTTCAGCTTTGATATCTATATTTTTATTCTTCTTTTTGAATTTGGTTTGCTTTTCTTTTTCTACATCACTAATTATTGATATTAGTTCTTTCATCCTAACATACCCATTTAGTATTTTACAGTTCTGTCACATTCTCTTTATGCTCACTTCTTCTTTAGGGACTTCCATTACATTGTCTTCTAAGTCTCCAAAGCTCTTCATTTTCCTCCAATATTTTTCTTGCTGCTCTTCACTGTGGATAACTCCTATTTATCTTCCTTCCTGCATAGTAATTTTTTCTTTGCCAGCTGAAATTTTCTATTTAACCTATCTAGTGAATTTTAATTTTAGTTATTGTAGTTATCAACTTTAGAATTTCTATTTTGTATCATCTGTTTCTCTGTTGACATTCTCTGATGAGCCATTGTCATTATATTTTCCTTTAATTCTTTGAGCAAAGTTTAGAAATTTGGATATATTTATAATAGCATTTTTGAATTCCTTGTGTACCAAATAGGCAATATATCAGCCCACTTACCAGCAATTTCTAATAACTGCTTTCTCCCACTCTTTATCGGTTATACTTTCTAGTTTCTTCACATGTCTTTTTTTTTTTGACTGAAGATGAGACCTTTTAGATAATAAAGTGTATTGATTCTGAATTCTGATTTGTTTTCCTAGGACTTTTTAAAAAATTAATTTCATGTTTTATAGTCTTAATTTTACAGCAAAAATTGAGCAGGAAGTACAGAGATTTTCCATATGCCCCCTGCTCCCATATAAGCATAGACTCCCACATTATGAATATACCCCTTCATAGTGGCACATTTGTTCCAACTGATAAACCTAAATTGACACATTATGATCATCCAGAGTCTATAATTTATATTAGAGTTTACACTTGGTGTTGTATGGTTTATGAGTTTTGAAAAATGTATAGTGTCATTTATCCAACACTATAAATCATATAGAGTAGTTTTACTACTTTAAAGTCCTCTGTACAGACATATATTTTTAAGTAACCAGCCTAGTCTTAAACTTCAAAATCTATCTTTACTGTAGTATGTGGCTGTTGATGTTTCTACACAACAATTTAGGCAGAAATTGTGGCCAGTCACCCCAAACTCTTCAGGCTTCTACCCTCTGCTTATTGAATTTTGTGTGGATTTGAGAGTACATTCAAATTCAGCCTATTTTTAAGTCCCCCATGACTTCCTCTGCCTTCTAGACTCTTTACAGTATTCGTTCCACATAAAAGGAGTTTCTTAGTCAGTGAGGGATATGAAATACTTGTCCAGTCTTTCTGTGGCTCTCTCATTTGCAGGATCTCCCTGTTAAATAATTACTGGTTGGTATGCCACTTTCCCCAACCAGGACTACAAACTTAGGAGAGTAACAATTAAGATTTTCCTATTGGTTTCTATCCAATTCACCACTTTTAGGTGATAAATCCGTCATTAACCCATCCTATTCTGCTCCTCAAATCATGTATGCTCACTTTCTCAGCATTCTTGGTTTCATTACCATTATGTAATGCCCTCTTTGTCTTCTTTGATCTTTATTGGTTTAAAGTCTGTTTTATCAGAGACTAGGATTGCAAGCTCTGCCTTTTTTGCTTTCCATTTGCTTGGTAAATCTTCCTCCATCCCTCTGTTTTGAGCTTATGTGTTTGCATGAGATGGGTCTCCTGAACAGCACACCTATGGGTCTTGACTATCCAATTTACCAGTCTTGCCTAATAATTGGGGCATTTAGCCTGTTTACATCTAAGGTTAATATTGTTATGTGTGAATTTCTTCATAGTGTCAATGGTCTTTACAATTTGGTCTGTTTTTGTAGTGACTGGTACCAGTTTTTCCTTTCTATATTTAGGACTTACTTCAGAAGCCCTTGTAAGGTAGGCTTGGTGGTGACAAAATCTCTCAGCATTTGTTTATTCTTAAAGGACTGTATTTCTCCTTCACTTACGAAGCTTAGTTTGGCTGAATATGAAATTCTACACTGAAAATACTTTTCTTTAACAATGTGGAATGTTGGCCCCCACCCTATTCTGGCTTGTAGCATTTCTGCAGTGAGATCCACTGTTAGTCTTATGGGCTTCCCTTTGTGGTAACCTGACCTTCCTCTCTAGCTACCCTTAATATTTTTTTCTTCATTTCAACATTGGTGAATCTGAAAATTATGTGTCTTGTGGTTCCTGTTTTTGAGGATTATATTGGTGGTTTTCTCTGTGTTTCCTGAATTTGAATGTTGGTCTTGCTAGGTTGGGGAAGTTCTCCTGGATAATATCCTGAAGAGTGTTTTCCAATTTGTTTCCATTTTCCCCATCAGTTTCAGGTACACCAATCAAATGTAGGTTTGATCTTTTCAAATAGTCCCATATATCTTGGAGGGTTTGTTCATTTAATTCTTTTTTTCTCTAATCTTGTCTTCACACTCTATTTCATTAAGTTGATATTCAATCTTGATATCTTTTCTTCTGCTTGATCAATTTGGCTACTGATACTTGTGTATGCTCCATGGAGTTTTTGTGCTGTGTTTTTCAGCTCCATCAGGTTATTTATGTTCTTCTTTTAATTGGTTATTCTAATTAGCAATTCCTCTAAGCTTTTGTCTGGGTTCTTAGCTTCCTTGCATTGGGTTAGAACATGCTCCTTTAGCTCAGAGGAGTTTGTTATTACCTACCTTCTGAAGCCTACTTCTGTCAATTTGTCAAACTCATTCTCTGTCCAGTTTTGTTCCCTCACTAGCAAGGAGTTGTGAGCCTTTGAAGGAGAAGAGACATTCTGGTTTTTGGAATTTTCAGCCTTTTTTGTGCTTGTTTTTCCTCATCTTTGTGGATTTGTCTACCTTTGGTCTTTGATGTTGGTGACCTTCAGATGGGTTTTTGTGTAGACTTTTTGTTGATGTTGAAGCTATTTCTTTCTGTTCGTTAGTTTTCCTTCTAACAGTCATGACCCTGTGCTGCAGGTCTGCCGGAGTTTGCTGGATATCCACTACAGACCCTGCCTGCCTGGGTATCACCAACAGAGGCTGCAGAACAGCAAAAATTGCTTCATGTTTCTTCTCTGGAAGCTTTGTTCCAGAGAGACACCTGCCAGATACCAGCCAGAGCTCTCCTTTATGGGGTGTCTGCTGACCCCTGCTGGGAGGTGTCTCTGAGTCAGGAGGCACAGGAGTCAGGTAACCACTTGAGGAGGCAGTCTGTCCCTTATCAGAGCTCAAGCACTGTGCTGGGAGGTCCACTGCTCTCTTCAGAGCCAACAGGCAGAAATGTTTAAGTTTGCTGAAGCAGCACTCACAGCCACCACTTCCCCAGGTGCTCTTTCCCAGGGAGATGAGAGTTTTATCTATGATCCACTGACTGGGGCTGCTGCCTTACTTTGAGAGATGCCCTGCCCAGAGGGGAAGAATTCAGAGAGCCGTAATTATTGAAAATCTCTTGTATCATAGTTTTATGGAATTGTTTCTTTTCAGATTGACTGCAGATCTTTTGGATCAGAGGCAATATGGTAGCTTAGATTTGCTGGCATGGGAAGGAGAC
This sequence comes from Saguinus oedipus, assembly GCA_031835075.1. Taxonomy (NCBI): domain Eukaryota; kingdom Metazoa; phylum Chordata; class Mammalia; order Primates; family Cebidae; genus Saguinus; species Saguinus oedipus. The sequence continues at coordinate 7,307,880 of CM063178.1, forward strand.
TCAGGCTAATACATACCTGGTGCTCCAAAGTTACAGCATCAGTGGTGCTATAAGGTATAGAATAGAAGAGTGCTGATCAGCATAATAGACTTCAATGATTCTGGAAGTAGCAATCTAAGTACTTGGCAGAGAGATGAAGACTATGAAATTTTGTACACAAAGATCTATACAACCACATTCAATTGACCTGAAAGTATACATATTTTTTTCTTCTCTTCAGATACCATATGACTAAACCTATAATTCAACCTTTGACTTCCTATATTTATTTATAATTAGCATCTAGGTAACAAGAGAAACACACTATATAATTACAACTGTAAAGAGAGTTGAGAAGAAGACCTCATGTTTAGATTAAGTAAGACAGAGTGTTAACAAATATCTGCAGAGGGTGAATATTAGAGATGAAAAGGGAAATATTAATTAACACACAAGGGAATATAAGTAGGAGTAATAAGATGATGCTGTTCCTTTCTGTTTGTTCGTTTTCCTTCTAACAGGCCCCTCTGCAGCAGGTCTGCTGCAGTTTGCTGGATATCCACTATAAACACTGTTTGCCTGGATATCACCAGTGGATATAAGTGGGTATATATATAATATTTTATATATAATAGGGTCTATGTATACACTTTTATTATAGGGAAAAATATATATATATATGAATATAAGTAGGAGTAATAAGGTCAAAGGGAGTAGAGAGACTTGAGCAGGTCATAATTGAAATGAGAAAAAAAATCACCAAACTCTAGAAGCCTCAAATAAAATTAGACTATTTCTCTGAGAAGAATATTTTATAGGTATGAAGGATTTTAAGACATTAACACAGGAAAGCAAAAGTTAAGTACACCTTTATGACCATGGTATCTTTTTAGGGAATAAGTCATAGTTTATTTCGTATTTTTATCTGTGCAGATAAAAGAACTAGCATTATTGACAGAAAATTCCTAGTTTAGCAGCATTAATTACTTATTTCAAAAAGAACTCAGGTTTCCACATGTTATACGACACATTGCTGCCCAAAACATCCCCCGTGTTTGTTTCCTACAGCCAATTTGCATAACTATGCAAGGGGTGAAGAACTAGAAGACAGTTACTTAATCTAACATGTCTTCATGAGCTACATAGTAATAGAGGGCATGCTAACCTGGAGTAAGCATTTTACAATAATTTAATTCTCAAATTAATATTATAAAATATGTCACCTTATATGGTAGATTAGATTGATTTATTGTTCCCAATTATTTAGTTTTCCCTGAAAGAGCATAACCATTGCATCAAGCTTGGCCATTTGACTTTCTCCCTTGCTTATTTCCCTGTGCTGTGAATGTAACGTTTTCCAGTTATAGGCTGCTCCTTTACCCTAGATCTAAGAAAGAAAAATCCATGTATTGCAAAACCACATAGTATAGTTTGAATGTTTATCTCTGCCCAAATATCATGTTTAATTATTATCTCCAGTGCTGGATGTAGGGCTTGGTGGAATGTATTTAGATCATGGGGGCAGATCCCTCATGGCTTGGTGCTGTCTTTGTGATAGTAAGTTCTTGTAAGATATGGTCATTTTAAAACATGTACTTCTTGACCCCATGAGTTCTCTCTCTTGCTCCTATTCTCACCATTGGATGTGCCTGCTTCTCATTTGCCTTCTGCCCTAATTTTAAGCTTCCTGAGACTTCTCCAGAAGCCAAGTAGATGTCACCACCATGCTTTCTATAATAGCCTGCAGAACCATGAGCCAATTAAATATTCTTATCTATAAATTACCCAACCTCAGATGTTTCTTTTTAGCAATGCAGGAGTGGCCTAATGCAACATAGAAGGCATAGCTAATATGTAACATGAGCAAGACATAAATCTTTGTTTCGGAAACCACTAAGATTTGCAGATTATTTATGATACATTATAACCTAATGGGAACTGACTAATACATCTTATTATCTTCACTTTACATATGAGAAAACAGAGTCAGAAAAAGTCCTACGAGATTTATAATTACCTGGGAATGTGCAATTAGGGAGTGGTGGACCTGAGATTTAAACCAATAGAGCCCATAGAATTCCTAAGCTCTCCTACTTATTATTTGAATTTAACACATCTTGTGTAGGTTGGTTCTACTCTAATTATTCAGACTCAGCTCTCTGTAATCCCAAATAGTCCATGGATGCCCTTGATAGGACATCAGCTCTGGATTTCACTATGTGGAAAGCTGAAATGAAAAAAAGGTAATTATTAATAGGGCTAACCTACATGACCACTTCCTTCATTGAAAATATAAAGGACATTTTTGGCTTACTGAAAAATTCATGGGAAAATTTTTTTACCTTAATACTGGGCTTTATTTTATAGAGTTACACATCTGTTTAATGATCAACATTTTCTAACCCAGTATCCTTTTGGCTTGTGATCCTACTTGTAATAAGAACGTTGAGAATCAGAAGAAATAGGTTCAAGCCATAACAATATCACTTATCATGGTTCAATTTGAAATAAACCACTTAGCATTATTTGTTAAATAAGAATGGTGATTTCTGTAATAATCTCTAAGACAATTGCTAAAGAGATTAAATGAGGTATGTGATATCACTTTATTAATTATATAGAACTACACACAAATATAAACCATTGTGCTTCTCATTAGAATCTCAGTATGAGAAAGATTTTCAAAGGTCATTGACAGCTCTTTAACTTACAAAGAGAACTGGGAGATTTCCAGGTAAGGGAAGAGAGTCAGAAGAAAAAGTAAAGTATTCTCGCCTTTACAAAACTTCACAAAAGTGACTACATTTGTTTCATTTAAGTCTACTCTTTTTTTTCATGGTGGGGAGAAGAAAATGTATTCTATGACTAAACCTAGTTGAGATGAATTGATAGCTACATAAAGATACGGGAGAGTAGAGTACTTAAGAGAAGGAAAAATATTATTTACAACACACAAGAATTCTTATATAGTGACAGGTCTTCAGAAACGCATTTACAAAAATAATAACATTTTGAAATAGTTCAACAAATCATCTTTTCATTCACTCAAAGTGTTTATTGATGGTCTTCTGTGTGCCAAGCATTGTTCTAAATATTAGAGATGCAACAGAAAACAGAACAGGGTCCCTTATGTAATTCATATTTTAGTGAAGAGAGACAGAAAATAACAGAAAATAAGTAAGCTATCATAATTGCAAACACTAATGCTTTCTAGGGAGAAACAAAATTAATGAATAGAGACTGAGTTGAGGTGAGAAGCTGGATAAAATTGTTGAGGAGGGAATGTTTAACCTGAGATCTAAAACGAGACAGAATGAGGGAAAAGCTTTCTAGACAAAAGAAGTGCAATTGTAGAGACACTGAGATAGGAATGAAAGAAAATAAATACTTGTCAAACACAGAGAATTTGGGGGCACCTACTAAGAGCTCAAAAAGGATCAGTTATGTAGCCCTTCTAAGCCAGGAGAAGAATTTTACATTTAAGTGTAGTTGAAAATCACTGGATAGCTTTATTTAGTAGAGCTGTATACGCATGTTTATTTTTTAAAGATCATTTTGATTCCTGTAGGGGAAATTAGACAGTACTGGATTAACAAGAGACAGAAAGTCCAATGAAGAGGCTATTGCACTAGTCAAGATGGGGTAGGCTTATGGCTTAGCAGTGAATTTAGCATTCAGCAGTGACTTCAGAGCAAAGTGTTTGGACTGATGCTATGTTTTTGCAATAGATCCAAGGAAGTATTCTGATGATGTGGATCTGCAGTGTGAAGGAAAATAAACCCATGAGGATTCCAAGATTGTTACACTCATTATTAGAATGAACTTGGGATTCTACTAGATTAGAAAGGCTTGTAGAGCTTACAACTAGAGTGGGAGTCAATCAAGATATCCCTTTTGGATATGATTCTAGATGACTACTAGATATTGTGATGACTAATTTTATGTGTCAACTTTACTGGGACAGGAATGGCCAGATACTGTATTAAATGTTATTCTGGATACGTCTGTGAGGCTGTTTCTGGATGATATTAACATTTGAATTGGTGGACTGAGTGAAGCATATTGCCCTCCCCAGTGTAAGTGAGCCTGAATAGAACAAAAAGGTGAATAAGAGAATTTGCTCTTTTTGCCTGTCTTCGGCCAGAACACTGGTCTTCTCCTGTCTTCAGATTTGGACTCAGACTGGTCTTTATAGCTCTCCTGGTTCCCAGGACTTCGGACTTAGACTGGACTCATACCATCCATGTATTAGGACAGAACTAATGGAATATATATGGCACAGTTTATTAAGTATTAGCTCACACAATCACAAGGTCCCGTTATAGGGCACCTGGAGGCTGTGGAGCAAAGAGAGCCAATCAGAGTTCCAGAACTGAGGAACTTGGAGTCCAATGTTTGAGGGTAGGAAGTATCCAGCATGGGAGAAAGATGTAGGCTGGGAGGCTAGGCCAGTCTCTCTTTTCATATTTTTCTGTTAGCTTTATATTCTAACTGCACTGGCAGCTGATTAGATGGTGTCCACCCAGAGTAAGGATGAGTCTACCTTTCCCAGCCCACTAACTCAAATGTTAATCTCCTTTAGCAACACCCTCACAGACACACCTGTGATCAATACTTTGTATCCTTCCATCTGATCAAGTTGACAGTATTAACCATCACAAGTCCACCTCTTGTCAACTTGAACCAATATACATCTCCTGAAATTATATATAATCCTCGAATGAAGACAATAATAACGTCATAATCATGGCTAAAATACAAGTATCCTTTGTACAACTGGAAGTGGACCAAAGCCCTGACTCAAATACAATTACATAAAGTTAACAATACTTAAATGCTGATGTGAAGTCAATAAATCTTATGTCACATGATAGAGGAGAAAGAAAATACATGAAGATATTTTCTTAGTTCAAGTGTGTACATGCATAAACTTTTTTTTTTCTTTTTTTTTGAAACGGAGTTTTGCTCTTGTTACCCAGGCTGGAATGCAATGGTGTGATCTCGGCTCACCACAACCTCTGCCTCCTGGGTTCAGGCAATTCTCCTGCCTCAGCCTCCTGAACAGCTGGGATTACAGGCACGGGCCACCATGCCCAGCTAATTTTTTGTATTTTTAGTAGAGACGGGGTTTCACCAAGTTGACCAGGATGTTCTCGATCTCTTGACCTCATGATCCACCCGCCTCAGCCTCCCAAAGTGCTGGGATTACAGGCTTGAGCCACCGCACCTGGCCACAAACATGTTTTTATCAAAAGAAGGAGGAAATACTTATAACAATCACAGTCTTCATTTATGTGGCTGATCATGTGGTCATAGCTGGTATTGATGCCTACTTTCTTCTACTGTACATTTTGTATTCTTTTTGCCTTCAGCAGATTCTGTGTTTTTTTTTTCTCTCCACTGGAGGAGTGACCGAAACCTTTATTCCTGAAGGGTCTGGGTCATTTGTAGTTCTGCCTGCGTTGGGCTATTATAGTTTCCCATTGACCTTAATAACAGGGCATGGTAATACTAAGAGAATCTCAGAATTCATCATTTTCTTTCATCATTTTGTCCACTAAACTTAGGAGCAACCAACCAGCTTCATTATGTTCCTTGGTTCTCCGCATATGGTCAAAGGCATTATGTATAGTGTCAATAAACTCCTTGCCTTTCATGAGTGATGAATCAGGAGTGTCAAATGCATTTACATTTATATATATATATAAAATTTTATATATATATAAAATTTTATATATATATAAATGTAAATGTAAATATAAATGTAAATTTTATATATAAAATATATAAAATTATATATATATAAAATTTTATATATATATATATATATATATAAATGTAAATGCATTTGACACTCCTGATTCATCACTCATGAAAGGCAAGGAGTTTATTAACACTATACATAATGCCTTTGACCATTATATATATATATATATATATAAAATTATATATATATATATATAAAATTATATATATATATATATAAAATTATATATATATATATATAAAATTATATATATATATATATAAAGTTATATATATATATATATATAAAGTTATATATATATATATATATATAAAGTTATATATATATATATATATATATAAAATTATATATATATATTTGGGGGGAGAGAGAGAGCGCGTGCACGAGCCCGAGCGCATTAGTTCTGTTCCTCTAGAGAACCCTAACTTATACAAACTTTGGTACCAGGAGTGTATACACACACACGTGCACACACACATAAAGGGGAGTTTATTAAGTATTACCTCACATGATCACAAGGTCCCACAATAGGCTGCCTGCATGCTTAGGAAGAAGGAGAGCCAGTCCAAGTTCCAAAACTGAGAAACTTGGAGTCTGATGTTCAAGGGCAGAAACCATCCAGCACGGGAGAAAGATGTAGGCTGGGTGGCTAGGCCAATCTCTTTTCACATTTTTCTGCCTGCTTATATTCTAACAGAGCTGGCAGCTGATTAGATTGTGCCCATCCATATTTAGAGTGGGTCTGCCTTTCCCAGTCCACTAACTCAAATGTTAATCTCCTTTGGCAACATCCACACAGACAAACCCAGGATCAATATTTTATATACTTTAATCCAATCAAGTTGACACTCAATATTAATCATCACAATCCTGGGTCTCCAGTTTGCTGATTGCAGATCTTAGCCTCCATAACCACATGAGCCAATTCCCTATAGTAAATGTCTCTTTTCTCTCTCTCTCTCTCTCTCTCTCTCTCTATATATATATATATATATATATGTATATATACACACATATACACACATGTATACATGTATATATACACATATACACACATGTATACATGTATATATACACACATATACACACATGTATACATGTATATATACACACATATATGTATACATACACACACACATACATACATATATATCCATCCCAGACTAATACAGAGATCCAAATGGGAATATCAAGTTTTCAGATATGAAGATCTGGAGATAAGAGGTGAGATTCATATTAAAGGTATCTGTTAGATATTCATCAGTGTATGTATTAAGTTTAAATCCTCAAACTTGATGAGACTGTAAGTAAGGAAAAGAGACAATAAAAAAAAACCACTCTGGAGCTACACAGTATTTAGACCCAGGAGCTTCCTCCTATCTACATAGAAACAGCACATTAGATACTTAATAAATATTATGTAAATGAATAAATTTGTTACTATAGGAACTGCCTAATTTATTAGAAAATAATTACTATGCCATGCCTGGTCTAACACACCTAATTTGTGTACCAATATATGTAAGCTTTATCATTCTGACTTCATGCTAACAAATACTGGGGAATCAGTAAAGGTTAACTCTCCATTTTATTATCTTTATTTCAATATATTTTACCCACTCCCAGACAATATTTCTATAATACTTTTGAGTTTTGCAATGCTGGCTTGTGTCAGAGGAAATCTTCAGTTGATTCCATTTAGTCCCCACTCAATTAGCAATATGAGGTGGAAGCTTTTCCTGCCATAGGCCCCTGTCTGTTTTGTACATCCACGTGATCAAATCATTCTTTTCAGGAGTTTATGGCTATCCTGGGTCACCATAATTTGTAAAGGACTGAACAAAATATTAACAGATAAATGACACTCCTTCTTATTCATCAGTGAGCCACATGGAGTCAGAGGTTAATGAGACACTCTCACAGGAATGAGTATGGTAGGTTAGAAAACTCTATCCTGCAGGAAGTTCACAGTGTTTACTTGAATGGCCACAGAAGGCCCGTTGTACATTGACTTGTTTCCTACTTTTGATAAATGGATTGCATTTGGACATATTTTGGGCTCTCTTTAGTAGACAATTCCTTTCTGTTCCATGAAGTACATCCGAATTTAGCATCTTCCTTTACAACTATGGTCCTTCCAATTTTCCTCCCCACTGTCAGCTTTATAAATTCTCACCTATTCTCGTATTTAGAGTTTTATGGCTCTTAAATTACTGTCTTGCCAATGGGCTATTTATAGGTAAATGTTGTGTCCTCTGGCTTTAGGATATTTTGTTGTTGCTGTTGTTACTATTTAAAGCTGAACTCACAGTATTCAAGAAAATTACTTTTCTTTCAAGAGCTGCTTTTACCATGACTTTGACCTTTCTGCTCACAAATGGAATTGATGTATTTCTTTTAGTGACTTTTCTCTTACACTAAAGCAGTTAGTAAAACTGAATCAATGGCTTTGGAGGTTGGGGAAGGCAAAGGGTAACCAGAGAAATGTGGGAAGAAAAATCTTATGTAATATTTGAAAAGAGCATTCATTGGTAAACTGTGTCAGGTAAAGGTTATTCTATGTTACACAATTAGATTTTCATTTTAAAATTGTATATTGTTCAAAAGAAAATTCGACAGCAAAGTATATAGCTTTTGACATAGAGAGTAGAAAGGCTTTACCACCCTTCTACAGCCTTTTATCTGGATATGAAATTCGTTTCTGTGAGCTATGACCTTAATTGGCTCCATAATGTCACATTTTGTTTTCCTGCAGGAAACCCTGAACCAAGGATTTGAATGCAAGTTTATCTAGAAATCACTCAAGAGATGGGAGTGGGGCAGTAATATAGAGCAGAGAATGAAGCCAATTCCAGTACATTAATGAGAAACATTATGAGGAACTGGTGCTTAAATCCTGCTGGAAATCTCTGGGAGACTGTGCAAAACACCCTTCATGGGGGCCTGGAAAAGTAAGGAAGCTTGCAGGTTTGACATTCAATGTTACTCTTCACCTCTAAAAATTAACATACTAGTAGTCTGGCCTGCCTCACATAGACCAATCACATCAGAAAAAAAAAAAATGTTAAGCACAGCAATACAGTGGTTTGTGGTAGAAAGTTATTAACATCCTTAAGAATTGTAAATGCTGGGGGATCCCAAGATGGACGAATAAGAGGCAGCTCCGGAAAGCAGCTCCCAACGAGAGAGATGCAGAAGCCAAGAGGTCTCCACAATTTTAAACGAGGTACCAGATTCATTTTGTGGGTCTGCTCAGACAGTGGGTATAAACCAAATAGGGCAAGTCACAGCAAGGCGGGGCACTGCCCCACCCAGGAGGAACACGCAACCAGAGGATTGGGGGATTCCCTGCTCTGGGACTTTGGTTCAGATACAGCGCTCTACCCAAGCCCTCTACAACCCACAGAACAGGAGATCTTTGCCGGGCTGAAAAGCCTTAGCGAGCTGCCTAAACAGGGCAAAACAGCAACCTCACGCAGCACTGGGGCTGCTGGACAGATCTAGGCAGAAGCACTGGCTGACATGAAAGCCAAAACGCTGGTGGGATGGAGCTACCTGCTCCCCAGTAAGAAGGGGCATGGTAGGCAGGGAAACAGCCCAAATGGCAGGATGAGTCCCCCTGCTGCGCAAAGCCCAGCAGACCAAAAACCTCTCACTCCAGGGTTAGGCACCCAGAAAGTCAATTAGAGAGTGACCAGGAACTATCCAGCTCGGCCAGCAGAAGGGAAGCCAACCTGACAGAAACCGGCCTAATTTTCCTGCATAAACAAAAGACACAGCAGCTCCACTGAATCTGTGGCAGCTCAGCAGCACCTCTGCAGGAAGACAAAGGAAAGGCAACCTCCCCACGCAGCTACCCGAGATCAAAAGTATATAAATCCAAGAGATGTGGAGAAATCAGTGCAAGAAGAATGAAACCATCAAAAACCGTATCGTCTTTCCCCTAACATGAGATTACGACTCCTCATCAGCAAGGGAACAAAGCAGGATGGAGAATGAATTTGACAATTGACAGAAGCAGGCTTCAGAAGGTGGGTAATAACAAACTTCTCTGAGTTAAAGGAACATGTTCGATCCCAATGCAAAGAAACTAAAATCCTTGAAAAATGGTTAGATGAAATTCTAACTAGAATAACCAGCTTAAAGAAGAACATAAGCAATTTTATGGAGCTGAGAAACACAGCCCAAGAACTTCATGAAGCATGTACAAGTTTGAATAGCCAAATAAATCAAGCAGAAGAAAGGATATCAGAGACTGAAGATCAAATCAATGAAATAAAACGAGAAGGCAAGGAAAGAGAACAAAGAGTGAAAAGAAATGAACAAAGCCTTCAAGAAATATGGGATTATGTGAAAAGATCTAATCTATGCCTGATCAGTGTACGGAGGATGACAGGGAAAATGAATCCAAGCTGGAAAACACTCTTCAGGATATTATCCAGGAGAACTTCTCCAACCTAGCAAGGCAGGCCAACATTCAAATACAGGAAATAAAGAGAACACAACAACAATACTCCTCTAGAAGAGCAACTCCAAGGCACATAATCGTCAGGTTCACCAGGGTTGAAACGAAGGAAAAAATACTAAGGGCAGCCAGAGAGAAAGGTCAGGTAAAGGTCAGGCTTCCCTCAAAGGGAAGCCCATCAGACTCAGAGTGGATCTCTGGGCAGAAACCCTACAAGCCAGAAGACAGTGGGGTCCAATATTCAACATCTTTAAAGAAAAGAACTTTCAACCTAACATTTCATATCCAGCCAAACTAAGCTTCATAAGTGAGGGAGAAAGGAAATCCTTCATGAACAATAAATTGCTGTGAGATTTTGTCACTACCAGACCTGCCCTGCAAGAGCTCCTGAAGGAAGCACTGAACACAGGAAAAACCAGTACCAGCCACTACAAAAAAGAAGCAAATGGTAAAGACCAACTATGCAATGAAGAACTTATGCCAACCAAAGTCAAAACAACCAACTAGTAATAAAATGGCAGGATCAAATTCACACATAATATTAACATTAACTATAAATGGACTAAATGCCCCAATCAAAAAACACAGACAGGCAAATTGGATAAAAAGCCAAGAACCATTGGTGTGCTATATTCAGGAAACCCATCTCATGTGCAAAGACACACATAGACTCAAAATAAAGGGATGGAAGAAGATTTACCGAGCAAATGGAGAGCAAATAAATAAATAAATAAATAAAAAGCAGGGGTGGCAACCCTAGTCTCTGATAAAATTGACTTTAAGCCAACAAAAATCAAAAGAGACAAAGAAGGACATTATGTAATCGTAAAAGGATCAATACAACAAGAAGAGCTAAGGATCCTAAATATATACACAACAAATACAGGAACACCTAGAAACATAATGCAGGTCCTAATGACCTACAAAGAGACGTAGACTCCTGCACAATAATAATGGGAGACTTTAAAACTCCACTGTCAATATTAGACAGATCAACGAGACAGAAAATCAACAAGGAAATCCAGGACTGGAATGCAGATCTGGACCAAGCGAACTTAATAGACATTTACAGAACTCTCCACCCCAAATCCACAGAACACACACTCTTCTCAGCACCACATCACACTTACTCTAAAATTGACCACATAATTGAAAGTAAATTACTCCTCAGCAAATGCAAAAGAATGAAAATCATAACAGTCTCTCAGACCACAGTGCAATCAAATTAGAACTTAGGATTAAGAAACTAACTAAAAACCCCACACCTTCATGGAAAATGAACATCTGGCTCCTGAATGTGGGCTGGAGAAATGATGAAATGAAGACAGAAATAAAGATGTTCTTCAAAATCCATGAGAATGAAGACACAACATACCAGAATCTCTGGGACACATTTAAAGCAGTGTCTAGAGGAAAATTCATAGCAATAAATGCCCACATGAAGAGTAAGGAAAGGTCTAAAATCAACACCCTATCATCTAAATTGAAAGAGAGGAGCAAGATAAAAAAAACTCAAAAGCTAGAGGACGACAAGATATAACTAAGATCAGAGCAGAACTAAAGGAGACAGAGATACAAAAAAACCCTTCAAGAAGTCAACAAATCCAGGAGCTGGTTTTTTTGAAAAGATCAGTCATAGATAGACCGCTATCCAGACTAATAAAAAGAGAGAGAAGAATCAAATAGATGCAATAAAAAATGATCAAGGGGACATCACCACTGATTCTACAGAAGTACAAACTACCATCAGAGATTGGTAAACTACAAACTACTCTATGCACACAAACCAGTAAACCTGGAAGAAATGGATAAATTCCTGGACACTTTCACTCTCCCAAGACTAAACCAGGAAGAGTTGAATCCCTGAATAGGCCAATAACAAGGGCTGAACTTGAGGGAGCAATTAATAGCCTACCAACTAAAAAAAGCCCAGGTCTAGACAGGCTTACAGCCGAATTCTGCCAGGCATACAAAAAGGAGCTGGCACAATTCCTTTGGAAACTATTCCAAATGATACAAAAAGAGGGGAATCCTCTCCAACTCATTTTATGAGACCAACATTATCCTAATACCAAAACCAGGCAGAGATGCAACTAAAAAAGAAAACTTCTGGCCAATATCCATGATGAACATAGATGCAAAAATCTTCAATAAAATACTGGCAAACAAAATGCAAAAGCAAATCAAAAAGCTTACTCATCATGATCAAGTAGGTTCCCTCCTGGGGATGCAAGGCTGGTTCAGTATATGCAAGTCTATAAATGTAAACCACCACATAAACAGAACCAAAGACAAAAATCGCATGATTCTCTCAATAGATGCAGAAAAGGCCTTCAACAAAATTCAACAGCCCTTTATGCTAAAAACCCTAATTAACTAGGTAGCAATGGTACATATCACAAAATAATAAAAGCTATTTAAGACAAACCCACATCCAATACCATACAGAATGGGCAAAAACTGACAGCATTCCCTTTGAAATCTAGCACAAGACAAGGATGCCCTCTCTCACCACTCCTACTGAATATACTATTGGAAGTTCTAGCCAGAGCAATCAGGCAAGCAAAAGAAATAAAGGGTATTCAATTAGGAAAAGAGGAAACCATATTGCCTCTATTTGCAGAAAACATATTGTATGTTTAGAAGACCCTATCGTCTCAGCCCAAAATCTCATGAAATTAATGAGCAACTTCAGCAAAGTCTCAGGATTAAGAAAAAAATCAACGTGCAGAAATCACGAGCATTTCTATACAGCAATAACAGACTAACAGAGATCCAAATCACAAGTGAACTCCCACTCACAATTGCTACAAAGAGAATAAAATACCTAGGAATACAACTAATGAAAAATGTAAAGGACCTCTTCAAGGAGAAGTACAAACCACTGCTTGATGAAATAAGAGAGGACGCAAACAGATGGAAAAATATCCCATGCTCATAGTTGGGAAGAATCAACATCATGAAAACGGCCATACTGCCCAAAGTAATTTATAGATATACCCATCAAGCTTCTTCACAGAACTGGAAAAAACCACTTCAAACATCACATGGAACCAAGAGAGAGACTGCATAGCCAAAACAATCCTAAGCAAAAAGAACAAAGCTGTAGGCATCATGCTGTCTGACTTCAAACTATACTACAAGGCCACAGTAATCAAAACAGCATGGTATTTGTACCAAAACAGAGACATAGGCCAATGGAACAGAACAGAGACCTCAAAAGCAACACCATACATCTGATCTTTGACAAACAGGACAAAAACAAGCAATGGGGAAAGGATTCCCTGTTTAATAAATGTTGGGAAAACTGGCTAGCCATGTGCAGAAAGGAGAAACTGGACCCCTTCCTGACACCTTACACTAAAATTAACTCCAGATAGATTAAAGATCTAAACATAAGACCTAACACCATAACTTACTAACACCTAACTCCCTTTTGGCCGATGTTTGGAACTCCGGGAGGGCAGAGTGGCCTATTTAGCTGATTGAGGGACGGACTCAAGGGGGAGGCCAGGCTGGAGATTCCTGGGCATAGAGGTGCCATCAATCTTAGTGCCACTGTTTTAGCTGGTGCAGTGGGTTGCTCAGATTCCAGTGCTGGGAATCAACAAATTGGACGTCCACTCAGAAACCTAATTAGAAAGTTGGTAATTACAAAGACAACAGATGGATTAATTTATAATGCAGGGAAGAAAACAACCTAAAAAGGCTGAGAATACCCAAAATCAGAACCCCCCTCCCTCTACAGGGGATCACAGTTCCTCATCAGCAACGGAACAAGGCGGGATGGAGAAGGACTGTGTTCCATTAACAGAAGTAAGCTTCAGAAGGTGGATGATAAGAAACTTCTGGGAGTTAAAAGAACTTGTTCTAAACCAATGCAAAGGACTAAGAACTTTGAAAAAAGGTTTGATGAAATGCTAATGAAAACAGACAATTTAGAGAGGAATATAAGTGAATTAACAGAGTTAAACACAATATGAGAACTTCACGAAGTATGCACAAGTTTTAACAGCTGAATTGATCAAGCAGAAGAAAGGATATCGGAGGTGGAAGACCAACTTAATGAAATAAAGCGAGAAGACAAGATTAGAGAAAAAAAGGATAAAAAGGATAAAAAGGAATAAGCAAAGTCTCCAAGAAATATGGGACTATGTGAAAAGACCTAATCTACATTTGATAGGTGTACCTAAATGCCACGAATAGAATGAATCCAAGCTGGAAAATACTCTTCAGGATATTATTCAGGAAAACTTTCCCAACCTAGCAAGGCAGGACAATATTCAACGCCAGGTAACACAGAGAACACCAGAAAGATATTCCTCAAGAAGAGCAACTCCAAGGCACATAATCTTTAGATTCACCAGGGTTGAAATGAAGGAAAAAATACTAAGGGCAGCCAGAGAGAAATGGTAAAAGGATCAATGCAACAAGAAGAGCTAACTATCCTAAATATATATGCAACCAATACAGAACACCCAGATACATAAGACTTATAAAGAGACTTAGACTCCCACATAATAATAGTGGGAGACTTCAACATCAATATTAGATATATCAACAAAACAGAAAATGAACAAGGATATCCAGGACTTGAACTCAGATCCAGAACAAGTAAACTTAATAAACATTTATAGAACTCTCCATTTTAAATATACACTCTTATCCGTACTACATCACACCTACTCACAGGTTTAGGTGAAATATTGGTTGGCTACTTGTTTGTTATTTTCTTCCCTCATTTTTTCCCATCTTCATTATTAAGCACAATTATTGGCATAAAAGAGGTTTTCAATACCCATTTTTAGACTGCATTCTAGCCTGGGTAATAAAGCAACACTCCCGTTCTCTCTCCCTCTTCCTCTCCTTCATTCTTTTTCAAAAAAAAAAAACAAAAAAACCTAACACCATAAAAACTTTAGAAGAAAACCTAGGCAAAACCATTCAGGACATAGGCACAGGCAAGGACTTCATGGCTAAAACACTGAAAGCAATGGCAACAAAAGCCAAAATATACAAATGGATCTAATTAAACTCCAGAGCTTCTTCACAGCAAAGGAAACAATTATCAGAGTGAACCAGCAACCAATAGAATGGGAAAAAAATTTTGCAATCTACCCATCTGATAAAGGGCTAATATCCAGAATCCAGAAAGAATAAAACAGATTTACAAGAAAAAAAGCAAACAAACCCATTCAAAAGTGGGTGAAGGATATAAACAAACACTTTACAAAAGAAGATATCGATGAGGCCTACAAACATATGAAAAAATACTCATCACTGGTCATTAGAGAAATGCAAATAAAAACCACAATGAGATACCATCTCACACCAGTTAGAATGGCGATCATTAAAAAAATCTGGAGATAACAGATGCTGGAGAGAATGTGGAGAAATAGGAATGCTTTTACACTGTTTGTCAGAGTGTAAATTAGTTCAACCATTGTGGAAGACAGTGTAGCGATTCCTCAAGGACCTAGAAATAGAAATTCCATTTGACCCAGCAATCCCATTACTGGGTATATACCCCAAAAATTATAAATTATTCTTTAATAAAGACACCTGCACACATGTGTTCATTGAGGCACTGTTTACAATAGCAAAGACCTGGAACCAACCCAAATGTCCACCATGGATAGACGAGATAAAGAAAATGTGGCACATATATACCATGGAATACTATGCAGCCATAAAAAACGATGAGTTCATGTCCTTCATAGGAACATGGATGAATTTGGAAATCATCATTCTCAGCAAACTGACACAAGAACCGAAAACCTAACACCATATGTTATCACTCATAGGTGGGTGTTGAACAATTAGAACACATGGACCCAGGGAGGGGAGCATCACACACTGTAGTCAGTAGGGGAGGGGCTGGGGGAGGGATATCGGGTGTGGGGAGGGTGGAAAGGGATAATGAGAAGAGAAATACCAGATATGGGTGATGGGGGAATGAAGGCAGCAAACCACCTTGTCATGTATGTACCTATGCAACAATCCTGCATGATCTGCACATGTACCCCAGAACATAAAGTACAATAAAAAAGAATTGTAAATGCCAAGACAATATGAGTAGGGCACTTCAACAACCTCCAAATCTCAGTTGCTTAAAAACAACAACAAAAAAGCAATTTTCTCACCAATACTACAAGTTTGCAAGTCATTTGGTCAGTGACATCCTTACTCTAGGACTCAGCTGATTGGAAATGGACAATCCTTGTGCAGAAGGAAAGAGAGCTCTGAAGGATAGAACACAAGTAATTAAACTCTCCTGCCTAAAGGCAACACACACCATTTCGGACAACTCATTGTCTGGCAACAGTCATATGACTCCTCTTAAAACAAAGAGAGACAGGAAATTCAGTTCTGCATGTGTATGGTTAAAAAAGAAAGAAGAGAAGAACTGAATATTAATGAGCAGCACAGTTTACCTCAGTTTTCCTTTTGGTCACCAAATATTTGGTTACATATCCTCACATGCAAAATATACTCACCTATTCCCCAAAGAAGCAACCCAAAGCTTCCCTCAGGTGACAGCTTCAGATTACCCATCCCCTTTCCTGTGAACCCAGTAAACGATGACAGAACAGGAATAGGGTAAGTGGAATACACATTTTCATTTGGAAACGAGAACAATGAGAAATACAAAGCAGATACCAATCTGTGAGAGCAGTTCATCTGTCCTACTTGTCAGATACTTTGAGGGTCACCTATGGGAGAAAGATATACTCCTTGACTAGACTGCAATCCTGCTCCCTTGTCTGTTTTCTGCATGAACCACAGCTTTATATTATAAAATAATCATTCATTTTCCATTACTTTTTCAATAAGATCTAAATGAAGTGTTGGGATACTTCCCCGCTAGGGACTGAGTAGCCTTCTTAGTCTGCTTCTTACCTGTAGAAGGGTAAGGGCCCACGTGTTATTTTATGTCTTGAGCAAGCACAGTTCCCTTTAGTCTAAAAAATGATTCCTTTGTCAGAGGTAAATAATCAGTGTAATAGCCACACCCTTGATTCTCTTTTTGCTGCAAATGTGTTTTAAACTTTTGTCATTCAAAGCCTTTCTCAATTTTGTCATTATTTGAGGCTGAGAAGCAATTGTTTCCAAGATACTTCAGAAGATTTTCGAGCCCTCCTCATTCTATTTTGTTCCTTCTTGAAACCTGGCCAGTTCATTTTTTTTGCTCTTTTTTTTTTTGATATCTTGCTCAACACAGATACTAGCAACCAATACATACTAATGATACTGTTTTTCTACCTCTTTCCTGTTGCTAAAATTTTATTAAGTGCATGATTGGACTTCCAAGTTATTACAGACATAAGTTCTACCAAATGTTTGCCAGCATACAATATGGCAACCATTCTGACTCCTCAGAAGAGTTTCCTTCCCACCCACCACCTGACCCCTGAGCTAATGGCACTTATCATAGGTTATTTTTTCATGTTGTCACCTCTCTTCTAGGCATACACTTCTGTATCAGTCAAGATAGAATAAATTATGCTGTGATGAGGAGCAGCCTCAAAAATCTCAGTGGCTTAAAATAAAGATTTATATGTAAATCATGCTGGGAGATTTTCTTGGTGTCATCTTCCTCTAATAATGTGCTAATTGAGAAGCCATTACTTGAAATTTGCCATCACAGAGTGAAAATATATTCTGGAAAGTTTTACATAAGTAATTAAATACTCCAATTCCAATCACACATGGACACATCACTTATGTTTACAGCTCACTGGCCAGAAATAATACAGTGCCACCCAGTCACCAAAGGGTCATGGAATTCAGACTCCCCAGTGCCAGAAGGAGAAATGAACCAAATACTTACTAAGCATATCAATGAATACCAGATTCAATTACTAGGAGTAGAACCTGAGTAAAAGAGACTCACACAGCACCCTCTCCCACCTCCAGGGACCTCAGATACGGAAGCAATGATTCTCACCATCTGTGCATGCTCAGCAGGCATTACCCACTCATACAGCCATATGTGCGTAGTTCCAATCTTTTGCCACCTCCTAACTACTTGGAAATGTAGGACTTAGAGACCATTAAAACTGCATAGCCACAAAATGTTAGTAGTTGAGGAAGTTTTTGATCTCCTATCGTCCAACTCTTCTTTTTTGAGATAAGAAAACTGTACCTATTAATGGTGACCACTAACAATTTATACTACTAATGATGACCAATTACGGAACATTCGTTATGTTCCAGGAAAGTTGTTAAGCAATCAACGTGTTTTCTCATGTAATTGTGCAAGCAAATTAATGAAAAGGTATTATTATTTTTAGGCTAATTTTCTATATTAAAAATCAGGCTGGAGGAGGTCCAAGGGCTTACCTAAGGTAGCACAGACAACAGATGCGAGGGTTTGGATTCAAATGCAAATCCACCTGGGCCCAACATCCTTGTTGTCAAACATTGCATCATACCTCCTCCTGTGTACGGTATTTCATTTATCATTATTAGATTTTCATTTTTAGCACCTTATATTGTCAAGTCCATTCTTCCTCTTGATATCAAAATGCAGTGTTTCTGAGTTATGTGGTAAGTGTACAGAAATACCTTTGCTGAATTGATGCCAGTAAAAACCGAATCCCCAAATCCCAAGATGTTTAATTATTGTGTCCAGATGCTGGGATGACAAGTTTTATTTACACGTCCCTCATTTGTTTCCATGCTTGGTCTGGCTCCTCTTTGCTCTGTAACTGTCCTTAGGGGCATTTTTGCTTAATGGAACAGCGAGATCAATAAGCGGGACTGTTTTATTAGCCTCAACAAATGGCAGAATAACTGTCCTGATGGCCACATTTTGGTAGATCTGTTATCAGGGCTTCGGTGCTCTGCATTTTAAAATAGGCTTTTGTCAGAGGAAAGCGTCGAAAGATGAAAAGAGAATCCCAGTGAAATTATTAAAAAAAACCCTAGATCCAGCCATGCTTGAAGTCAGGTAACTTCCGTATTCTTCCTGATAAAATCTTTTGTTCTCTTACGGTAGTTTGGATATAGATATAAAACATTACGTTATTGATTTGTGTTGAAGTCCATTAGTTATCTTTTCCATTCTTCGTTTAATTTCATTTGAATAAATAACTTCTACGCCAAATCTATGTGAAGAAGAGATACTTTAAAGGACACAAATTCCCACTTCTAGGTTATAAAGCCTATGTTTGCATTTCTTTTGTGATTTGGCAGTATTAGCCAACCTTCTACAAAATAATGTTCACTTAAAATTACTTAGGCACATTGTTGTACCTTGATGTCAGCTTCTATTATAGGGCATTAAAATAAAGAGCCTATATTAATTTCCTACAGCTGCTGTAACAAATTAGTACAAAGAGTGGTTTAAAACAGTTTAATTTATTCTTTAAGGGTTCTGAAGCTCAGAAGTCAGACATCAGTGTCACTGGGCTGAAGTCAAGGTTTCAGCAGGGCTGTAGCTCCTTAGATGGCTTTAGGGGAAAAATTTTTTCCTTTCCTTTTCCAGCTTCTAGTGCTATATTCCTCACATTACTGGGTTTATGGACACTTCCTCTGTTTTCAAAACCAGTAGCACAGAATCTTCAGGTTCTCTCCTCTGCCATATCACCTTTTCCTCTGTAGCAGTATCTTCCTTGGCCTCTAAGAGGGACGCATGTGAGCACATTTAGGGCCCATCCAAATAAGACAGGCTAATCTCCTCATCTCAAAATCTGTTATTTAATCTTACTTTTGGTATATAAGGCAATACTTAACTATCTTTACATAAGGCGGTAACACAGTTTCCAGGGATTAGCAAATGGATATCCTTGGGGACCGCTGTTTAATACAACTGCTTCTGTATGTGTTATAAGCCCTAATTTGAGATTGGTGTTTCCTCATATATTTTCCTATATATTAAGAATACAGTTTTGAAGTTCATCTTGGAAACAATTTTTCTCTTAAATATAAATTTATACTTTTTTTTTTTTTTTGAGATGGAGTTTCGCTCTTGTTACCCAGGCTGGAGTGCAATGGCGTGATCTCGGCTCACCGCAATCTCCGCCTCCTGGGTTCAGGCAATTCTCCTCCCTCAGCCTCCCGAGTAGCTGGGATTACAGGCACGCACCACCGTGCCCAGCTATATTTTTGTATTCTTAGTAGTGACGGTGTTTCACCATGTTGACCAGGATGGTCTCGATCTCTTGACCTCGTGATCCACCCGCCTCGGCCTCCCAAAGTGCTGGGATTACAGGCTTGAGCCACCGTGGCTGGCTAAATTTGTACTTTTATAGATTTTATGTAAATTTTTAAGGTTTCATTTTTTTTTTCCTCATCCTGAATTCCAGGAAACTCATCGTCTAATTTGCTACCCACTAATGAATGTGTACTAAGCTTATGGGCAACGTATCCACCGCTTCTGTGGTTTTGACTTTTAAATTGTAATATTCTGTTAACCATAGGTTACGTGTGTGTGTGTGTGTGTGTGTGTGTGTGTGTGCACGCATTACTGAAAATCATTTCGGTCTTTTTAAAACCCATTACCAGGGTACCAGGCAATGTGCTAGAAATACAAGTTTCATGTAGGCCAGAAGAGAAGGTGTATGTGTAAACAGGATAAAACATGTATTGAACAACGAAGTCCCAGTCACTTCCACTACAGTCTATTCATTAGACCCAAGTTACTAAATCTGCCCTACGTTCAAGGGAGGGGGAATTAAATTCCACCTCTTGGAAGGAGGACTATTGTAGTAGTCCATTCTCACACTGCTAATAAAGACATATTGAGATTGGGTAATTTATAAAGGAAAGAAATTTAATTGACTCACAGTTCAGCCTGGCTGGGGAAGCTTCAGGAAACTTAGAATCACGGTGGAAGGGGAAGCAAACACATCCTTCTTCACATGACAGCAGGAAGAAGAATGAGTGCCCAGAGAAGGGGGGAAGCCCCGTATAAAACCATCAGATGTGGTGAGAACTAACTTACTACCCTGAGAACAGGATGGGAAAAACCACCCCCATGATTCAATTATCTCCACTCGGTCCCTCCCACAACGTGCAGGGAGTATAGGACTACAATTCAAGATGATATTTGGGTGGGGACACAGCCAAAACATATCAAGCATCAAATAATTTGAAGACATTTTAAAACCATTATGGTCTTATTATTTTAATAGCTTATTGTTCTTTCTGATTCTTGTGGAATCAACTATAGTTTATTCTACACCCAACAGCTGAAATAATTATCCAAAATGTAAATTAGATCATTTAGCATCCCTGATTGATTCTTCCCAGTGGCTTCCCTTCACCTAGAATGAAATTAAAATGGCTACCAATGCCAACAAGCTCTTATGTGCTGGCAACTGCCAACTTCAGTGACTAAATTTTACCGGTTTCACTCTCTTTCCTCTAAGATCTAGCCCAGAGTTTCTGAGCTTCCACATGCTGATATATGGGGATAGATAATTATTTGACCTGAGGATCTGTCCAGTGCATTGCAGGATGTTTGGCAGCCTCTCAGGCCTCCACCAACTAGATGCCAGTAGCATCTCCCCAGATATGACAATTAAGAATGTCTCCAGGCATTGCTAAGTGTCCCTTGGGTGACAACCACACTGCTTGAGAACAGGTGGATGTTCTGAGTGTCCTCCAGCTGTAATGGCCATCTTTAATGCTCCTAGAAGATAACAATCTCCTTTACAGCATCTTTCACTGTTTTAACTTGACTACACATTTGTTTATGTTTGTTGTGTATCACTTCTGCATCCTGAATACAAATACCACGAGACTAGGTCTTTCTCTGGGGAGACAGTACAGATGGAGAACACAACAGAGAGAGACAAAACCCAACAATGTTTAGAGATAAATAAAAACTGGTGCCAAAAAGGGAGACTGGAAGGAAGCAATTAGGAAGGCAGAAGTAAAATGAGGTGAGTGTTTGAAAAGCCAAGAGTAGAGAATGTCTCCACAAGTAGCAAAAACATGCCCCACAGCTGCTGCCGTTCCTGGGATCAAGGGAGTCCCCAGAATCTAGGCATTCTAGACAAGATTCATTCATTCATCAAATACTTTAATTGGTTGGAATTGAGAGTAGATCTAGAAGCCTGCATACTTTTCACCTTCCTTTTCTTCCAGCAACATTCAAGATCGCCACTGATCATCTCACCAAGCTTTTTGACCAACTTAAACACTAACCTCTAGAAGCCCCAACTCCCAGGTCATTTTTCTCCCACCCTCTGAAATCACCTTTCCTTATAGTTCATTACCTCTTGTCATCCCCCTCAACCTTGAACATCAACTCTTTTCTCACAGAAAGTCCTGAAACATTCCCACCCCTACAGCATGTTAGTCAGTCTCCAGGAAATGTCATTTTTCAACATCTTCTCTAAGTACAACTGGAGCTTGACTGACTCTCCCCCTGAAGTTTCAGCTTGCCATGTAGCCCTCTCAAGTGGTAATATTTTACTTCGCACATTCTACACACCATAGGGTGTGTGGGTTGAGTGCCCTCTTGTCTTCCATCTCCAAACTGGAATCGTCACCTGTGAATGACATGTAATCAGACTATTCCACCTTGTGGTCATTTAACTGACAACTACCCCTGGAGGAGCCCCTCAACACACACTCTAAGCTTTGGCTTTTCAATTTTTGACTCATTCCAATACTACTCCTAACACAGTTCATGGAGACATCAATTTCCATGAAGATAATCTTACCAGCAACCTGGAATCTTAGTTACTCACTTTTCTTCCAATAATTTTGTGCCCCATCATTCATATTTCAGTTATCCACTCCCATACTTATAAATCATATTTCATCATTACCATTAAGTTCAATTTGTTTATTAACTCAATTTCAAACACCTTCTTTTTTCGGTTTACCCCCTAAAGTTTCCCACATTCTACTATCTTTTCATTTCCAGGCCCTGCAGCTCACTGGTTTTATAACTGTTTCCCTGTCTCCAACCCTGTCATGACCTCACTACCCCCCTTACCCTGTTGAAATTCCAAGGTGAATGACTATTCACTGTCTCTTGCATACATTCTCAAGTTCTCAAGCTTCTGAAATCTCTCTGTATTTTTATCATACTTGTCTAGCAAAATCTCTTCCTTGGTTAAATCCAATATTCCCCCTACTTTGTATCTGTACTCTAATGACTGAACATGGTTGGGAAAATCTCCCAAACATTATGATAACTTAGTTCATAACTATTAGCCTCAAAGAAGCCCCTTCTGTGGCTCTGCAATTTTAATACATTTTCCTAGTTTTTTCTTGCTCCTGCTCTTCTAGATTACAATTTTTTAAAAAACATTTAGGTTCAGCAGTACATATACAAGTTTGTAATATAGATAAACTGTGCAGCATGGGGTTTGGTTTACAGATTATTTCATCACCCAAATGAGAAGCATAGCATCTGATAGGTAGCTTTTCAACCCTCACCTTCCTACCTCTCTCTACCCTCCAGTAGGCCTCTTGTTCCCTTCTTTGTGTCTATATTTACTCAATATGTAAGCTTCTCTCTTATGAGTGAAAACATGTGGGATTTGGTTTTCTGTTCCTGTGTCAGTTTGCTTATGATAGTGGCCTCCAGCTCCATCCATGTTGCTGCAAAGGACATGATCTGATTTTTTATGGCTGATAGTATCCCATGGTGTACATCTACCACGTTTTCTTTGTCCAGCCTACTGTTGATGGGCATTTAGGTCGACTCCTTGTCTTTGCTATTGTGAACAGTGCTGCAATGAACATATATGTGCCTGTGTCTTTATGGTAGAATAATATATTCCTTCAGGTGTATATTCAATAATGGGATTGCAGAATTGAATGGTAATTCTGCCTTCAATTCTTCGAGAAATCATCAATCTGCTTTCTGCAATGGTTGAACTAATTTACATGCGCAGTGTATAAGCATTCCCTTTCCTCCACAACCTTGGCAGCATCTGTGATTTTTTTAATTCTTAGTCATAGCCACTCTGGTGTGAGATGGTATTTCGTCGCGGTTTTGATTTGCATTTTTCAAATAATCTGTAATGCTGAATTTATTTTCATGTGATTTTTGACCACATGTATATCTTTTTTTTTTAAAAAAATATCTGCTCCTAGGCCAAGCACAGTGGCTCATGCCTGTAATCCCAGCACTTTGGGAGGCCAATGTGGGTGGATCACAAGGTCAAGAGATCGAGACTATCCTGGTCAACATAGTGAAACCCTGTCTCTATTAAAAATACAAAAAATTAGCTGGGCATGGTGGCGCAGCCTGTAATCCCAGCTACTCAGGAGGCTGAGGCAGGAGAATTGCCTGAACCCAGGAGGCGGAGGTTGCGGTGAGCCGAGATGGCGCCATTGCACTCCAGCCTGGGTAACGCAAGTGAAACTCCATCTCAAAAAAAAAAAAAAAAAAAAAAAAAAAAAAAAAAAAGATAAAAATATCTGCTCCTGTCCTTCACCTGCTTTTTTTGTGTTTATGTTTTGCTTATTGATACGTTTAATTTTCTTATGGATTCTGTATATTAGGCCTTTGTTGGATGCTTAGTTTGCAAGTATTTTCTCCCATTCTGTATGCTGTCTTTTTACTCTGTAGATAGTTTCTTTTGCTGTGCAGAAGCTCTTTAGTTTGAGTGGGTCTCATTTGTCAAGTTTTGTTTTGTCTTTAACATGAAATCTTTGCCAGGTCTTATGACCTAAATGGTATTCAACTAACCATAAAACAGAACAGCATGGTACTGGTACAAAAACAGACACATAGACCAATGGAACAGAATATAGACTCCCGAAATAATGGCGCACATCTCCAACCATCCGATCCTCAATGAAGACCACAAAAGCAATGAGGAAAGGACTCTCTATTCAATAAACAGTGCTAGGATAACTGGTTAGCCATATGCAGAACAGTGAAACTGAACCCGTTTCTTACACCATATACAAAAATCAACTCAAGATGGTTTAAAGACTTAAATGGAAATTCCAAAACTATAAAAGCCCTGGAAGGTAACCTACATGACAATTTTATGCGACTTCCTTAAGCCTCTAACATCTTTACTCTCCTAAATCTCAGTTGATGGCTTTGCTTCCTATTTCACTGAGAAAGTCGAAGCAAAAAGAAAAAAAATTTCAGGAGGCTGAGGCAGGAGAATTGCCTGAACCCAGGAGGTGGAGGTTGCAGTGAGCCGAGATCGCGCCATCGCACTCCAGCCTGGGTAACAAGAGCGAAACTCCGTCTCAAAAAAAAAAAAAAAGAAAGAAAGAAAGAAAAAAAGAAAAGAATTTTAAGGTCCTTGCCTCCACAAGCATCCATCTACTTGCATTTGTGCCCATTTATTATGTCTTTCTGCCTGACTCTTCTACTCATCAGCCCTTCCACTTACACACTAGGTCTCAGTTCCTCTCACTTACTCCAGGGCATCTTTATAACTCCCTCTTCTCTCAAGCATCATCAGTTTCTCCTTATCAGCTCTCACCCTCTATCTTATTATAATCTTAGTTTAAGAACAGACTATTATTTCTCCCATCTTAAATAAAGCCTTTTTGACCCTAGTCTCTCTTCCTGCTACTACTTAAATTTTTCACTCCCCTTTATAAGAAACATTTCCAAATATTTACCTCTATTTTCTATTGCTAATTCCACTTCTCCTGTTTTCTCTTGAACTCATTCCATTTAGGCTTTCACCTCTCATTTATCCATTGAAGCTACTCTTGTCAAAGTTACCTTTGCCCTTCTTGATGCTATGTCCAATGGTTAATTTGTAATGCACATCTTACTGGAATTTTCAGTTGCCTTTAACACATTCTTTTTCTTGAATACTGTTCATTCTTGGCTTCTTTAATTTCACACTATTTCTGACCTCACTAGCTACTCTTTCTTAGCATTTTTGTCTATTTATTTGCTGGTTTTCATCATATTGACTCTAAATTTTGGAATCAGATAGGGTTTTCTGTTTGTTGAACCTAAACACACAGTATCACGAGAATTTCAACAGTGTTGGGTTTTCATGAATGAAACTTGAGGATGAATATCTTCCAAATAGCTCTGGATGTGCCTTATGTAAAAATCTGTACTTGATTACCTTCTTGTCTCACAGTACCCAATATACTGAGATCTTTTTTATTCCTTCTCCTATCTGCCTCAGCAGTATTTTAAATTGCTTATTAGAGCAGTTATGCATTCAGAATATTAATGAGGACTAGCACACTCATCTATTAAATTACAATGGCATGTTAAAATTCAGAAATTCTGTATTTTGGAGCTTGAGCCACTAATAAAGAAAGCAGTGTCAAGGTGATTTTCAGATCGTTTTAACACAATAACTAATGTAAAAGGATAAGAATTTCTATCCTGGACTGCTTTCCATTTCAAAGTTGATGAGAAGACTGTGCAGCTGGCAATAAAGACAGAAAATTTATAAGGGTATGCAAGGTAGATTATGATGCAACCTAGCTGTTGAATTTTTCATCTGTATCATAAACAAAGAAGGATAAGAAACATTTACTCTGCATTTCAAAGAACTACACATGAAAATACTGCGGAGTGGAAAGCCAGCACAATTAAATTCCAGTCTTTAAAATGTAACTGCATTTTAGACATTTCTGTGTGTGGTTTCTTGCTTTTTTTGCTTTTTATTAAACTTTATAAAACTCCTATCTCGTTTGGAGAAGAAGTCACTGAAGAGCAGCAACTAAGGTATTAGAAATCCCAATTACATGATAGATTCTTAACTAAGTGTCATCCCAGCATTTCAGTGTGCAGTGATTAACCTGAGGAGATTTTCTTATCTTTACAACCTGCTTATGCTACAATACAAAGCCTGATAACAATTCCTAAGACCAGGTAAGATGAATTATCGTGGATGTTGTCAGAAAGTTAAAGTTGGAAGTGCAAACTAAACTGCTTGAAATTTTAGTGATTCTGTGTCATTACTGTAATGGATGGCTCCAGAGATTTGGGCACATACTCAGAAGATGGAGAGGAAGATTAAATCAAATGTCTCTAACAGGCATATCAAGGGACCTTCAGGGGATAGATTATCTCCTCTGATGTCAAACTCCTGACATCAACTGGATTCAACAGTGTCCTTGTGTTAACATCAGGTCAACAGTTATTAATTCACCTGATTAAGGTAAAATTTATGATATTTCACTTTTTGCCTTCCCTTACTGCTAATATAAGGGACATCCCATTTTCTAAGTACTGTTTTTATTTCTTTGTGTTTACAAACATACATACACACACATAATTACAGTATATTTTATCTCTGTCAAGTATTTGACAAGGTGTGCTATTGTTTAAGAAAGAAACGTCATTAATATTCATGGATCACTTTGGTTTAACAGATGGAAGATTCTTTTTAAATTCATCCTTAAAGCTGTTTTTTTTTTTTTTTTTTTACCTCTACATGGCTTCTTCCCATACAATAAATGTTTATGAACATTCCAGAAGGTTATAAAAACCACCTGTGATAAATGTTAATTATTAGGGACCTAACAAATGTACTCAGGCTCCTGCAAGACTCTGTTGCTCAATTATTATAGATGTAAAGTAGAGACATGAGGCTGTAACAAGGCTATGATACACTGGCATAATGGAGAGCCGTGAGCAGGTGGTCACAGTGATGTTTTGTTTTGCCAATATAGTATTTTAACATTGATTTGCAAACATTAAAAAATTTTGTGTTCACAAAGACATCTGAATTTCTGCTTCTTCTGCAATATTGGAGGATCTGGGAACACTTGCCTATATTCAATGGTATGTATGCTGGTAGATGTTTAACATCCAGACTTTGAAAAAAGTCTTGATTTGTAGGATTTGCCTATTTCTATGGTGTAAATACTAAGCCACGGATGCTTTTTGAGCTACTAAGGTGACCGTTTTTCCCGAAGTTGGGAAGAATAGTCTGCTCTCACAAACTAGTATAGTTCCAGCACACCACTGCCTGTATTATTCCCTAACGAAATTGGCTGAAGTTACCAGTTACCCCTTTTAGACAAGGCACAATCTGATTCTTCATGTTCTGTGTCTCATCTGTGTCACTTATTCACATGACATACTAATTTGCATAGGAGTGTTGTTTGTGCTTGTGGCCTCTGTCATAAGAAATAATTATGTTGAGACTTAAGGTCTGAAACCTTGGAAAATTAAATAAGCTCAATGTTATTTTAAGCAGGCAGTGTAGTCAAGGCCTTAGGTTGAAAAGAGCTGACCCAATCAGAGGAACAGGATAAACTGGGGAGAGAAAGAGCACAAAGATGCACTGGGCCAATATCCACGCATCTGTAGGATGTAGCCCCAGTTTTTCTGAAGAACTTGACTTTTGCAATGACTAGTAGATAAAGGTTGGGGCAGAAATTATGTCAGTGCTAGGATTCCAGAGCTAGATCAGAAGAAAACCGCTGGTCTGGGGTACAGCCTCCTGGAGTATGTAGGGATGACATCTTACTCTTGGCTGCTATAACAAATTACCATAGAACAGGTGGCTTTACAAAACACTTATCTCTGATAGTTAGGAAGACTGATAATTCCAAGATCAAGGTACCAGTAGATCTTGTGTGATATGAGAACCCACTTCCTAATTCGCAGCTGGACATCTTGCTGTGTTTTCATACGAAGGGGAGCAGAGAGATAGAAAGTCCTCTCATGTCTTTTCATAAGGGCACTAATCTCATTAAAGAGATCTTCACTCTCATCACCCAGTCACCTCCCAAATGCCCAGCCTTCTACTACTGTAACATTGGAGATTAGGATTTTAACATATGAGTTTTGTGGGAACACAAACATTCAGTCCATTGCAGCTGATAACCTGAGTAAGCACCTAGTGATTTCAATTGGTCTCATTTCTTTCCGGGTACCTCTGGGGAGGTATGACCAAATACCTGCCTGGTCTATAAGATGGGCGACGTGCCATACCCACCCTAGCCCTTTGCATACTCCACTGCACTGCTTTCATGAACAAAGGCTAAGCCTGCCCGGAATTACCATATGTGATCATGAAGACTGTACTCTGCACAACTCTAAGGGGGACCTTTCCCATACAGATAATGCTGATGGTTTTCCCTTAGCCATTTAGTGCATAGCTTGTGCAACATACCTGTGTAGAAATAAGACAAAACAAATGGGACATGCAAAGGGTATTTATTCCGAGATTGCTATAGCAGGGAAGTCAGCCACTGTCATTTGCATTTGCAGAGACTCTAAGCCTGGCAGAGGAGTGAGACAGCTTTATAATGGAGCAAAAGGCAGGCTTCAGTACACCAGGATTGGAGGTTGTTGGCACAGGGAAGTTGTAGGCAGGCTAACTAGAAGCAGAGTATCCTATGGGATGGGTTCTAGGTGCATTATCTGGCTTTCTCTGGTTGGTTTTAAGTTGAAAGCAGGAAGAAAAATTAGAACAGCTGTCAGTTATTAAACTCTGGACATTTGGAGCCGATTGTTACAGTAGTTATTGTTCAGCTTGCTGGAGTATTACTAGAGATACTAGTCCCGACTTCCTACAAGACTGACTTATGGAAAAGTGGGCAGATTGCTGTAGGCGGTGGGTCAGAATTCTATTTTTATATATGGTCTGGCCATTGTCCTTTCTATATTCAATCTCTCACCTGGAGGCCTACCTGCCTTTCGGGTTGTCTACCTTTCCTTTATCACACATTTTTTTATTTTTGAAGCTATTTGCAAATTGAGCCTTGTCAATACCTGGCCCTCCAACACTCAAAATAATTTTTTACAATGGCATGTTTTAGGCAATGATGGGACATTGCTGGAGATGGGGTAGAGCAGTCGATGTCTCACAGCTGCAAAAAAGCAGTAGGAAAAAATAGAAGGGTCAGCCCCACCCATGCAGCAAATCATGTTTGAAGGCCAGTACTTCTTCAGTGTTGGTTTATCATATTTTGGGATTGTCCAAGTTTCAACTTATGCCTTCATTGGATGAGTTTTTACTTGAAATGATAATCGACTTAACTACCCATTCTGAGATACTGAAGTCAATGAAGAGCTTAAACATTATCTTAATGCGCTTAATTCTAAGGGTGGGTAAAAGAAAAAATAATTAAGTGCTATGAAAGTAAATGGAATAATGGAATACAACAAAGGCTTTGCTGGTTATTCTTCCTTGCAAATGACATGCCCTTATACATACATTTCTCTTTTGTTGACTTATCTCTGGAGTAGGAGCAGGGACCGTGCCCTTTTGAATCACCCACAGAACAGGTTGGATGCCTTAACACCTTGCTGGCCAGTCAGCTAAGCTATGTAGTTTTCTGAAGGGAAGAAATTATATAAGATAAGGCCCAAGATACAGATTGTATCATGCACATAACCACTGTTGGTAGCTCTATAGAATGTTGTTCACCTCTGGTCAGGCCTGGGTCCGAGTCTAACCTCTGTATCCTCTCGTCAATAGATTCAGCCCCTGTTCTCATTCAGAGTGGCACATACAGTAAACATCATTCCATTTCCTTGTAAACTTCACAAATGGTATGCAGCAAATTTAGCTTCCAAATTTATTTGGTTTCATGTTAAAGATACATATAAAATATATTCTTCAAAATTGGGATTTTTGAATTCTGCTTTTTATTCTATTTCCATATTGCTGCTCTCTATTCCTTCAATATTCTGCTCTTCCAACCGTCAGACATTGAAATTTACTATGGAGTTTCCCCCTTTCTTGCTCTAAAATTCTACCTTTTAAAGGTAGTTCCTTTGCAATGAAGTAATTTGTCTGGTTTTGCTTTGTCTTAATTAACATGCACTATGAAGACCTTCCCTCCCCAATCCTATCTTTTCTTCCACCTCTATCTTCTTCATCTCCTGCTTCTTCTCTTCAGCTTGCCTTTTTGCTCTGCCTTAGCTGTGCCTGTTTTGTGTTAGTTTGATGGCAGTTCAGAAGGCAGGAATATATTTACTGTGTCTGCATTATACCACATAGATACCACTAGATATCTAGCTGTGTTTTCTGGTTTGACAGTGATGTCCCCAGAAAAAATATTCTTTTTCTTCCCCAGATAATACGTTGAACTTTTTAACCTCAAATTGTGTATGCTAGGTCTCTAGCAGGAAAAGAGTCATATCATTTTACATTATTTGTGGTGGTGTGTGTTTAAGTACATTAACAGGTATAGAAGGTAAAAGAAATAGATTTAGGACCACAAAAGCATTATTGCTTTGTTCTAAAATTATAATAATATTGGGAAGTTGCTTTTCTTCATTTGTTTCTCTAGCTGTACAATATAAGGTAGATTGCTGATAAATGACACTGCTTTTGATTAAAGTCTAAATGTTAGGTGTCTGTCTTTATGCAGACAAATTTTTAAAACGGGTCCCTTCCTTCCCACTTTAGAACACATACTCCCTTTTAAGCACATGATTCAAAAGTGAGCAGAAAATGATTTTGCAAGAAGGAAAAAATCCCTTCTTCCTCCTAGCAAACATGACTCCTGCCAAGGTGGCCCGTAACTTAACACTGAGAGGACTGGACTTAAGCTCCCACTTGTCCCTTTGTCTGGGTGGTTTAATCTAGAGTGTTGGTAGACTCCTGTTACTGGGCTGTGCACCCATCACAAGCTGCTCTGAGTGTTGGCTTAACCAGGGTTCCACCACAAACCCAGTAGGAGAGAGGGAAAGAAAATTCATTACAAGGAATGGCTCACAGGATGGATGATTGTGAGGGCTAGTTAGGGAAGTCCAAAATCCATAGAACAGGACTTTAAGAAGGACTGGTGGAACTCTTAGGTATGAGTTGAAGTTGATTATCTACAGGCAGAATTTTTTTCTTTTGAAAGGCCTCAGTTCTGCTCTTAAGACATTTCAGTTGACTGACTCAGGCCCACCCAGATTTTCCAGGGTAATCCTTATTATTAAGAGTCAACGGATCATAGATTTTAGTCACATCCACAACATGCCTTCACCGCAACACTTAGGGTTTGATTGACTCACTGGGAACTATTGCTTAGTCAAGTTGATGCATAAAAGTATCACAACTGCTAAGGGTCATAGCTGCCCCTTTCCCCAAGAAATGTCCTCAGTTAATGGGACCCATCTGGCTTGAGAGGCTGTGCCCCATCTCAGGAGCAGCTCGTAGCCAATGTGTTACTGTACAGGGTTTCAAAAGGCCTTCTATCTTACCTCAGATTGGACACACGCTGTGGTGCAATTTATGTTCCAGAGTCCTCCCCACCATGGGTTAGACCAAAGCTAAGCTTTACCTGGAATCACCTCCTCAGCTCTTCTCCTACTCTGTCATGCTTTCCTCACTTGTTTGTAGGTTTAGCCTCAGGAACACACTTTCACTAGATCATATGCCTTGGAATCCTTGCCTCAGGCTCTGCTTTCTAGGGAGACTTACTATAATAGGGCATTCACGCAGTACATACGCTATTCAACTATACAAGCAGCCTACGGTTGGGCCTCCTATGTATTCCTTTGTACAGCCTTCCACCTCTTTTCCCTCAACTTATTTTTCTAGAAATACTTCATCAGGTTTAATCTATAATGTAATACTTTGGAACTTGCAAAACTGTAGACTGATCATATAGTTACAGTTCCACTGGCCTTAGGACAGACCATGGGCCAATGGTACTAGAGATAGTTTGCAATTTATTTTTTTTTTGCTCCCACCTTTTTTTTTTAAATATTAATATTCTTCCTTTTTTTCTATCTCTGCTCTATTCCTTTTTTCTTTTCTCTTATTCTCTTTCCTGTTTCTGTTTTAATGCCTTGGCCCCACTAGTGGAAGCCTGTGGGCATTGCTCAGCTCAGCCAGGAGCCTACATGGGTGAGAAGGCTGCTAAATTATCTTCTACTTTGTAATATGGTATTAACTGGCTGCACAGCTTGTCTTCATGGAAAGAACAGAGAACCTAAATTCCTCTATGGTATTTGGCTTTTGATTTCTTATTTTAGGTCATCTATTCTAAACTTGCCCCTAGTGCCCCCTGCCACTGATATACTGCTGTCTACCTCTCTGTATGATGTAAATGCATTGCTAGTCATGGCCACACTTTATTCTCCCCAAAACCCTCTCCTTAGCTATGGCCTCTGAAGACTTCAGAAGGCTATTCATGCCACATGTCCCATTAGGGGCCAGGAGGGGAAGTACTGGATTCTCCCCAGATTCCAGAAAGACAAATCTGAGGGATAAGCCCTGACCTCATTGAGACCTTCGAGGGTCTCAGGCTGCTCAGGCTCAACAGCTTTTGAACACTAAAGCAAGTTAATGTCATTCATATCCCGTATCCCTGTTCTTGTTGGGTCATTCCAAATGGAATCCCCCCGAGCCATCTATTATCTAGTGTTCTTAACC
The DNA here is from genome assembly GCA_031835075.1 of Saguinus oedipus. Taxonomy (NCBI): domain Eukaryota; kingdom Metazoa; phylum Chordata; class Mammalia; order Primates; family Cebidae; genus Saguinus; species Saguinus oedipus. The sequence goes on from CM063178.1 coordinate 7,341,340, forward strand.
AGCTCAGCTCTTCTTGGTTCACATTCCCTATTCTGGGCATCCCTTTCTAGTATGTTTTGTTTTAGAGACAAGATCTCAGTATGTTGCCCAGACTGGACTTGGATCCTCCTGCTTCAGCCTCCAGAATAGCTGCCTGTCTTTCAGTATGCTTTCTGAGACTCTGATTTGGTCAATCTTTTGGCCTTTTCTGTCTTCCTATACTGCCTCTCTAAGAATGTGATTTGCTTTGTGGCCTTCTAAAATAAACGACTTTTGTCATCAACTATATCCCTTATCTCGCAGTCAGTAGTTAGAGGTTAAGAATTTTATGACTTTCTTATAAGCCACTTTCAGACTTTTGTTCTTTCCAGAAACAAATAAATGTTTACGTTTATTGCCAATATTCATCTATAATGGCTCCTGCTTGGGCCTTACCACCTTGAATGTTCCTCCTTTCATATCCCAAACTCTGGTTGCTTATTTTCTAAACAGAACTCCCTATGCAGACTCAGTATAGCTGTTTTAATTGTTTGTTTGTCCTTTACTTCAATACCCACAATACCTCCTTGATTCAGTTTTCTCCTTGTTCGTTAGGGAGAATTATATATGCACCTACTCACTCTTTCCCCACCTCTTCCAAGAGCCCTTAGCCAACCATTCCAGTTACTCTCTAGCTGGCACTCCTAAAACATGCCTCCTTCTTCGTCTTTTGAGTAAAGATGGAAAAGCCCACATCAAAGTGGACATTGATGCCAATATGCATTTTTTTTTTATTTTTTGAGACAGAGTTTCGCTCGTTACCCAGGCTGGAGTGCAATGGCGTGATCTCGGCTCACTGCAACCTCCACCTCCTGGGTTCAGGCAATTCTCCTGCCTCCACCTCCCGAGTAGCTGGGATTTCAGGTGTGCACCACCATGCCCAGCTAATTTTTTTGTATTTTTAGTAGAGACGGGGTTTCACCATGTTGACCAGGATGCTCTCGATCTCTTGACCTCGTGATCCACCCGCCTCGGCCTCCCAAGCCGTGTGCATTCTTACATTGATGTCCTCAATGTCTTAATCAATTTTACATATCCTTGGACAAACATGTTACCTATTTCAACAATAGCTCTTTCACGACCATAAGCACTTTCTGTTGTTAAAATAGGTTATGATTCTAAGTGAAATATTCTATTAAATTATGATGAATATTTTCTGGATAGCCAGAAAGAAAACTGACACTATAAGAAAAAAATATATGAAATATATTGAATATATAAGAAAATATAATGCATTGCATAATACAAGCAGCAGCAAAGAAAATCAACAGCATGAAGAGAAAACCTGTTGATTGGAGAAAACATCTGCAAATTAGTCATCCAACAGGGAACTGATATCCGGAATATACAAGGAACACTAACAACTCAATAGTATAAAAACAAATATTCCCATTAAAAATTGGGCAAAGAACATAAATAGTCATTTCTCAAAAGAAGACATACACTTTTGCCTATTGATGGAATAGTTCCACTTATCAAGTTTTATACATCAAAAAGCTTTTGAATTTCACCAGACTGTCCATTAATTCACCTCTGAAAAAGTGGCATTTAATTTCAGCTACTATATTTTACAGCATTAAAAAGCTTATGCATTAGGGTGCTTCTCTGCACAATGGCATTGAGCAGACAGAACTGAGTCCATTATCCCACCCAGATTAACATAGTCACATTTGAGAACTGTATACCAGAGAGCTGGGACAGTTACTGCCAACCATCACAGACTCCTTACTCTGAGAGCCTATCTCCTTGGCCACATTTTATATAGCCAATGAAGACATGCCAGCGACTGTCCCATGTATAACTTGGCATGAGAACACCAGGTCTGTTGGATGGTGGTGGCAGGTACTATTATTTTATATCCAGGTAAATGGCCAATTTTAAAAACTGCCACTTGGAGATAAAAATCAAGGGCACAATATACTCAAAGTATTGAGCAATCTGGTATCCCAAATGATGTGAATACTTTCAGAAACCAATGGCAAATTGTACCTTAGTAAATACTTCACTGTATACCGATCAGGAATCTTGCTCCAATAAAGGAACATAAAGATTTTATAAAAACAAAAAGAAGACATACAAATAGCCAACAGGTATATGAAAAAATGCTTAGCGTTACTAATCATTGGGGAAATGCACATCAAATGCACGATAAGGGCAAGGCATGGTGGCTTATGCTTGTAATCCCAGCACTTTGGGAGGCTGAGGCAGGAGGATCACAAAGTCAGGAGTTCAAGACCAGCCTGACCAATATGGTGAGATCCCAACTCTACTAAAAATACAAAAATTAGCCAGGCATGGTGGTGTGTGTCTGTAATCCTAGCTACTCAGAAGGCTGAGGAAGGAGAATCTCTTGAACCCAGGGGGTGAAAGTTGTAGTGAGCTCAGATTGCGCCACTGCATTCCAGCCTGGGTGACAGAGAGAGACACTTTCTCAAAAAAAAAAAAAAAAAAAAAGAAAAAAAAAAAAATCAGTAAATCCAGGAGCTGTTATTTGCAGAGATCAGCAAAATAGACCACTAGCCAGATTAATAAAAAAGAAAAGAATAATCAAATAGATGCAATAAAAAATGATAAAGGTGATGTCACCACACATTCCACAGAAATACAAACCATCAGAGATTATTACAAACAACTCTATGCACATAAACTAATAAACCTGGAAGAAATAAATAAATTCCTGGACACTTGCATCCTCCCAAGCCTAAACCAGGAAGAAGTCAAAACCTTGAATAGACCAACAACAAGGGCAGAAGTTGAGGCAGCAATTAAGAGCCTACCAACTAAAAAAAGCCCAGGTCCAGATGGGTTCACAGCCGAATTCTACCAGACATACAAAGAGGAGCTGGTACCATTACTTCTGAAACTATTCCAAACAGTCCAAAAAGAGGGAATGCTTCCCAAATTATTTTATGAGACCAACATCATCCTGATACTAAAACGTGGCAGAGGCTCAGCAAGAAAAAATTTCAGGCCAATATCCGTGATGAACACAGAGGCAAAAATCTTCAATAAAATACGGGCAACCCGATTGCAACAGCACATCAAAAAGCTTATCCAACATGATCAAGTAGACTTCATCCCAGATATGCAAGGCTGGTTCAACATATGCAAGTCTATAAATGTCATTCACCACATTAACAGAACCAAAGACAAAAACCACATGATTATCTCAACTGATGCAGAGAAGGCCTTTGATAAAATTCAACAGCCCTTTATGTTAAAAACCCTCAATAAACTAGGTACTGATGGAACGTATCTCAAAATAATAAAAGCTATTTATGACAAACTAGCAGCCAATATCATACTGAATGGGCAAAAACTGGAAGCACTCCCTTTGAAATCTGGCACTAGACAAGATGCCCTCCCTAATCACTCCTATTCAATATAGTATTGGAAGTTCTAGCCAGGGCAATCAGGCAAGAAAAAGAAAGGGTATTGAAATGGAAAGGAGAAGTCAAATTGTCTCTATTTGCAGACGACCTGATTGTATATTTAGAAGACCCTATCATCTCAGCCTAACAGCTCCTGAAACTGATAAGGAACTTCAGCAAAGTCTCAGGATACAAAATCAATGTGCAAAAATCACAAGCATTCCTGTACACCAATAACAGACTTAAAGAGAGCCCAATCAAGAACAAACTGCCATTCACAACTGCTAAAAAGAGAATAAAATACCTAGGAATACATCTAACAAGGAATGTAAAGGACCACTTCAAGAAGAACTACAAACCACTGCTCAATGAAATAGAGGACACAAACAGATGGAGAAACATTCTATGTTCATGGTTAGGAAGAATCAATAGTGTGAAAATGGCCATACTGCCCAAAGTAATTTACACATTCAGTGCTATCCCCATCAAGCTCCCAATGACCTTCTTCACAGAACTGGAAAAAACTTAAACTTCATGTGAAACCAAAAGAGAGCCCACATAGCCAAGTCAATTCTAAGCAAAAAGAACAAAGTGGGAGGCATCACACTACCAGACTTCAAACAATACTACAAGGCTACGGTAATCAAAACAGCATGATACTGGTACCAAAACAGAGACATTGACCAATGGAACAGAACAGAGGCCTCAGAGGCAACATTACACATCTACAACCATCTGATCTTTGACAAACCTGACAAAAACAAGCAATGGGGAAAGGAGTCCCTGTTTAATAAATGGTGTTGGGAAAACTGGCTAGCCATGCGCAGAAAACAGAAACTGGACCCCTTCCTGACACCTTACACTAAAATTAACTCCAGATGGATTAAAGAATTAAACATAAGACCTAACACTATAAAAACCCTAGAAGAAAATCTAGGCAAAACCATTCAGGACATAGGCATAAGCAATGACTTGATGACCAAAACACCAAAAGCATTGGAAACAAAAGCCAAAATAGACAAATGGGACCTAATCAAACTCCACAGCTTCTTCACAGCAAAAGAAACAGTCATTAGAGTGAATCGGCAACCAACAGAATGGGAAAAAATTTTTGCAATCTACCCATCTGACAAAGGGCTGATATCCAGAATCTACAAAGAACTAAAATAGATTTACAAGAACAAAACAAACAAGCCCATTCAAAAGTGGGCAAAGGATATGAATAGACGCTTTACAAAAGATGACACACATGAGGCCAACAAAGATATGAAAAAGTGCTCATTATCACTGGTCATTAGAGAAATGCAAATCAAAACTACATTGAGATACCATCTCATGCTGGTTAGAATGGCGATCATTAAAAAATCTGGAGACAACAGATGCTGGAGAGGATGTGGAGAAATAGGAACACTTTTCACTGTTGGTGGGAGGGTAAATTAGTTCAACCATTGTGGAAGACAGTGTGGCGATTCCTCAAGGACCTAGAAATAGAAATGCCATTTGACCCAGCAATCCATTACTGGGTATATATGCAAAGGATTATAAATCATTCTACTATAAGGACACATGCAGATGAATGTTCGTTGCAGCACTGTTTACAATAGCAAAGAACCAACCCAAATGCCCATCGATGATAGACTGGACAAGGAAAATGTGGCATATATGCACCATGGAATACTATGCAGACATAACAAATGATGAGTTCGTATCCTTTGTAGGGACATGGATGAACCTGGAAACTATCATTCTCAGCAAACTGACAAGAACAGAAAATCAAACACCACATGTTCTCACTCATAGGTGGGTGTTGAACAATGAGAACACATGGACACAGGGGTCTTTCGGGGGGAAATAGGGGAGGTACTGCAGGGGGTGGGGAGTTGGGGAGAGATAACATGGGGAGACACACTAGATATAGACAATGGGGAGGAAGGCAGCAAATCACACTGCCATGTGTGTGCCTATGCAGCAATCTTGCATGTTCTTCACATGTACCCCAGAACCTAAAATGCAATAACAAAAAAAATTACACACACATGCACGTGCACACACACACACGCATTCTTTCTTCCTTTCTTAGGGTAAGAGATGCTGTAGCTACCAAAAGATTTTAAGGTATAATTTTCTGACCATCTACTACGTACGAGACACTAAGCAATTTTCTGAACCCACCATGCAGTTTTTCACTTCTATGTTCATTCTTGTGTTGTTCTCAGTCTAGAAATCTCAAGGCAGACTTATGTTACTGAACCAAATTGAGGTCTGCTTGCCCAGCACAGTAAAAGCCAAGCATGCACACAGAGCTTTTGCAGACCGAGAAAGGAGGACGTTTATTTGCAGGGCACCGAGGAAGGAAAATCGGGCAGCTCCCACTTGAGACTCCGCCTTCTTGATGGCTTACAATCAAGAGTTTTTAAAGGCAGAGGTAAACTGCTGGAAAGCAAAAGTTACAGGGTAAGATTGTAAATCGATATACAGAGATTATACGTTGGTTTGGCCTAAAAGGTGGTATGTCTTAAAGTGGGTGGGAGAGGTGAGCAGCATTACAGTCATAGGTGGATTCAAAGATTCCATGATTTGCAGTTGGCGAAAAAAGCAAAGGTTTGTCTAAATCCTTGGAGTCAAGAAAAAGGAAAGTTAAGGTTTGGTCTGTGGGGGTGACTTCTTCCAGGCCTCTCAGGGAGAAACGTAAACCAAGAACAGAAGAACAGCAGAGAGAGTTTAGTCCTCAGCTCCCCCTTATCTGAGGTCTACCTGCTCGCAAATCCATTTGGCGAGGGTATGTGTTTCTGAAAAACAAGTCAGAGACATAGTTAAAAAGTCATCTTTGCTATCCTATAGGGAACCAAGCTTCTACCTTCCTTGGCTATTGTTTTATGGTATCATTAACTTCTTGCTTCTCAGGTTGCTCATTTATTTCTCATTGATAGCTAGGTGCCTGAAATTTTCCTGGAAGAAACCCAAGATCTTCTTTTATTCCCGTGCTTGTTGTGGGTAGGAGGGGTAGCAGGCCACTAACAGGGGTCCTGGCTTTGTCTGACTTACAAACCTACAGCCTTAGGCCAAGTCCCGGTTCAATTATATATAGGCACTACCTTAACTAGATGACTAGGATTTCTTGTCAACAAAAAAAGTGATAATACCTAGTCAAAGTATGTGTGTGTTTTTTAGAATTAAATACGGTAATGTACACAGATGCCTTTAGTGCAATCCCTGATTCAGAAGCTAAAATGCCCAGCAGGTACTAAATAATGGGTTTTTTTGCCCTTTTCTTTCACTTTTCCATATTAAATCCTAGACATTCTTCAAGGCTTAGCTCAAATATGACCTCTTCTTGGTTAAATATTTTTCTTTTCTCCTTCGCAGCCACTCAGTGCAATGCACATTGCTTTGTTTAGCCTTATTTCATTCTGCCTTGCATTGGAGTTATTTGTTCATGTTTCTTACTACTTTCTAGAAGATTTTAAACTCTTCGAGGGCAGAGAGACTCGTCTCATTTATCTTTGCATTTTTCCTTCCTACTCACAATACCCAGCGAGTACCTGGCAAGTAAAAGGCACTCAACAGTGTGTATTAAGATCGAATGAAATAAAACCTAACAGGTTTTGCAAATTAAATGAACTTATTTGGTCCCAGACCCTCAAGAAACTTTTAGAAAAGAGAAAAAATAGGCAGAAGACACCCAGGGTATGTTCTCTAAATCATCAGCAAGGTTAAAACGAAAGATTCATGTCATCTTGAAGCTTAGACAAGAAATATTCACAGTTAACCAAGTGTTAGAAGGAAGTCACTCCACGTGGGTTTTGCATAGCTCTGTTAATAACAAAGACATACCACAGAAATATTTGACGTTTTTCTTTATAGAGCTTATTTCATACATGAGTCTGGACTCAGAGCTTAACTTGGCTTGAATAATGCCTGTCAGGGGATAGAAAAAAGCTCTAACCTCAAAGGCTGCGAAGGCAGTGAAGGAGAGAATGAAACATACAAGGGTATTTTGATGTTCATTGTCTCTTCACAGTTTTGACCACAAGGCTTAAAAATAATTGCAATGGCAAAGATTTCAACATTTTGAAAAAAAGTAGAAGCAATGTTTTTTAATTGCTTACTGCTCTTATTTAAAAAAAACCATAAATCAGGATAGTATTTAAGTAATGGATATAATTTGTGGAATTATGGTTAGGATAATTTTCAAAATTAAGTTGTAAAATCAGCAAGAAGAAAAACAATCCCATTAAAAAGTGGGCTAAGGACATAATAGGCAATTCTCAAAAGAATATATACAAGTGACCATAGTTGCAACAGAGACTAGTCTCTGCAAGGCCTGAAGTACTTACTATGCCCTTTAAAAAAAAATGCTAATTATTAGATGCTTTATCATGCTCTCTACCTGAGTCTTGTGTTGCTATTCCTCCCGAGCGTTGTTAAACCAGCCCTGTTCACTCCCTGTCTCCAGCCCATACTTTGTCTTTGAGGCAAGTTTAAAAAGACAGAGGGTAAACCCTGGCCTTGGAGAATATCCACAATTACAAAAAAAAAAAAAAAAAAGAGGAAAAACAGGACTGTCTTAAAACAGACTACCATAGCCTAATAAAAACCACTGGACAAATTTCAAAAAAGATAGGCATTTTTAATGGTGTCTATAGAGTAGCAAAAAAATTGAAAAAAATGAGAAGAGATTACTGAATTTGACCATTAGCCAGTCACTGGTGACCTTTGGATCTGCAGGAATCAGTTGAATGACAAGGGTGGAAACCAAATTTCAGGCAATAAAGAAGATAATGACTCGGGTTTCCAGAATGGACTTAGCATTGTTGGCTAAGGAGGTCAGCACTTCCTGCCTAATTTCTCAAGGGCAATTTTGTGATTCTGTTTCCTTATTTAACCTCTGTACACATTAAGAAGAGCTAGTTACACTCATCATTTGTAATCAAGCAGCTGTTGCATCTGGAGGATCTCTTGACAGTCACAATCTCACACAGTATCTCTAATTGAGTGTGGTTTTTCCTAATTTTTCTTTTCTTTTTTTGAGATATATATATAGATATCTATATCTTTTGTCCCAGTCTGTGCTGTTTAAATCTCTGATAGAAGCCATGAAATGTTAATGAGGCCACATCTTTTATGGTAGACAGAGAGATCAATAACTTTTAGGTATTAATGAGATGTCCTCAAAATTTATGTCCATTGTTAGAGAGCTGATGGCTCCCTGCTGGACTGTCAGACCTTGCTTAAATAGACAACCAAAGGCATTTTCCAGCCCTGCGTAAATTTGAGTCTTCGGGCTTGGATATTCAGCAAATGTAGTAAAAATTCAAGCCATCTCAGTCACGAACTTCTTGCTCACCTTCAAACTTTCCAGTCTCTAACTTCAAAGAGAACTCTTCCACTTCCTTCCCAAGGTTAACTTCTCCAACTGTGCTTTCGATCCTGACTCCCGTCACCTCCTTGGGCATTCATTCATCATTTATCTTTCTGATATTTTTAACGTCTCTTTCACGACTTCCTCTCTTCCACTCACAAACATATTTATACCTCTCTCCTCCTAAGAAAAATGTCTCACTTGACCTGCTTCTCTCTCAAGTCATGGCGATCCACTGCTGCATTCACACTCCCATCCCATTTTACTGTAGAACTTTTTAAAAGACAATGCTCCACCGGATGCATTATTTTCTCACCATTTTTCTCTCCTTTATAAAAGTTTGGCTCAAGTCCCACCTTGCTGTTGCAAATAGTCCGCAACAGTCCCCACTGATCTTCCACTACCAAATTCTCACCTCTTTTCAACCCTCTTGTACTTGACCCCTCAAGCCTTCTGATCCCTTTGCTGATACTCTCTTGTGTCCTAAGAGTCAAATGTTCATTGGTTCCTATTCCTCTCTCATCACTTGCTTCTGACTAATCTTTTACAGATTCCCGTTTCTCTTTGTATTCTTTAAGACTGGAGTATCTCAGATTTTTGTTCTAGGGCTTTTTTCTTTGATAAATTCTTCCTGGGACCCTTCATCCTTATTAATAAATTCACCTATCTTTTTAAACACTCAAGTAACTCCCAAATCTATACCTGTAGATTTGTCCTATTTCCTGAACTCTAGACAAATAGGACTTTCTGGGTCAAATAGAACTTTCAGTGTTGTTGTTTTTGGATTTTGGGTTTTTTGTTTTGTTTTGTTTTGCACTGTGCAATGCTGTACCCACTACTGAGTACTTTAAAAGTGGCTAGTATGTTGAATAAAATTTTTAGTTGTATTTGTTTAATTTAAATTTCCATAGCTCTGTGTGGCTAGTGACTACTGAAGTAGGCAACAAAGCCTAAGACCCTCTGATTTAAATCCTCTATTGGAGATCTCTTTTTAACTTTTCCTCTGAATATATCCTAAACTCATCACCCAATCTCCCAAATGTCTTCTTTTTCTATATGCCTCATTTCATTAAATAGCATCATCATCTAAATATTTATTCCAGTGGCAAACCTCAGTCATATTGAACATTTTTATTTTCTATACATGAATATGATGCTTGGAATTTGCTATTTGGAATGACATGACATCCTGTATTAGTCCATTTTCACACTGCTATAAAGATACTACCTGAGACTGGGTAATTTAAAAAGGAAAGATGTTCAATTGACTCACAGTTTTGCATGGCTGAGGAGGCCTCAGAAAACTTTCAGTCATGGTGAAAGGTGAAGGGGGAGCAAGGCACATCTTACATGGTGGCAGGGGAAAGAGGGAAGAGTAAGGCAAGAACTGCCAAACACGTTTAAAACCATCAGCTCTCATGAGAACTCACTATCATGGGAGCAGCACAGGGAAAACCATCCCCAGAATCCAATCACCTCCCACCAAGTCCCTCCCTGGACACCTGGGGATTATAATTCAAGATGAGGTTGGGGTGGGGACACAGAGCCAAACCATATCATACCTCACCCTTTGTTGTAAGGAATTCTCTATTTTCAGGGAGATAACCTTGCTTCTGAATGTGTAAAGAATAGGATATTAAAACAAACCATTAAGAAATGTTGAGTTCATTAGAGTTTTCTGTTCTCTGGGCAAAGTCTATAATCTCAACTTTCTGCTATTTCATACACCACCTGTGACACCAACTGCTGTTCCAATGGCAGCTGCTAACCCTTCACTTTTTCTGTTTCCCGAAGACCAACCAATAGCTTATTTCTCCTGCTTTTTCTCCAGTGATATGAGGAGAAACTATGTCAGATGTTAGGCTGACTAATGAATAGATATCCAGAAGCTGTCTTGAGGGGCTGTCTTCCAGTTCTATAGAAACTATAAAATGATCTAAGAAAGAATCCTCTTAGAGTTGTCAGAGTCAGAGCCAAGAAATTCCTGTGTCACTAACTAGCAGAACACTAGCCTCTGATGTTCTTCCCGATCCTAACGTCCATCGGAGGATTCAGAATTTCCATGAGGTATAGAAAGAAACAGTGTTGAGAGAAAACTTGAGAATTCATCAAGGTGATGCCTAGTATCTCACCTTTAACCCACATTCCTGTTTTAATGGCTTGTCCTTTGAGTTAAAAGTCATAAATATTCACTCATTTCAGCGATGGTTACTGGGATTGTTACTTTCATCTTTAGCACACTCATGAGGAGGAAGTCAAACCTCAAGATGTGGAGAAAAAAGGCCAGTGTGCAGCTTGCTGTCATCTGTGCAGAAGGGGAAAGAAGGTGTCCTCTTAAATTAAAGCGTCTCCATCAGCTACAGAATGATACTCTTCTTGCTTGCCTGGATCATTTCAATAATCTAATTAGCCTTACCTCTAGCCTTTCCTTCTACAATCCATCCCCTCCTGTAGTCATTCTACAATCTTTTTTTCCAGTTTTCACCTCTTAAAAGATAAAGTCGTAATGTTTCAAAAAGCATGCGAGATCCTTTGTAATCTGATTCTCACCTAAATGACAACCCTGATACATGCCTTCTCTCACACATCCAATGTGATGAACTTTCAGGCATTTGCCAAAAATCAAGGTTTACTCCCCTCTCTGAATCAGACCTAATAAGCAGTGAAGAGGTATCAGAAGGCCTGAGGTCCTTAGAGATCAATCCAAATGTTTTATTCCTCCTTCAGTTGTTTGCTAACTAAAAATAATATTACTTAGTAAATTTTCAGATAATGCCTGGTTTCAGCTCTTTGCTTTTGAGAATTATTGTTTTTCTTTTTAATTTTTCAAATGCCTGAGACTACTACCTCTACACACTGTAGGTTTTGCCCCAAAGCAGATGTGTGTTACAGCAAGGGCAAGTGTAGTGACCCTTTATTTAACACCGCCTTGGAAAGACATGATTGACCATAATGACATCCAATCATAACTTGATTGTATTAGAGGAAGTGTTTTAGTGGGTAATTACCTCTATTCTGTTACAGCAACAGAAAGCAACAAGCTGAGACTACCTTTGCACAAAGAGAAACTATCATAGGAACAATGAAACATGCATCGATTTTTCAGGGTACATATGTTTTTTTGGAAATGAACATACAGACCTTGGTGAAATATACTTACTAGTAATGGGCTGCAAGTTTTATTCTTTATACATGAGAAGGGAAAAATTATTGAAATGTGATGAGTCTTGGGGAATCCGTCTCTTTTGAGAACCCTTTGGTTAAAGGGTTCCTCTCATGTCTGAACACACCAAATTATTCATTATCTAATCAATATGATGCTACGTGCCTTACACTTGCTCTTTCCCTATCTTGATGCTCTCCTCTCCCCTCCCTTCCCCTCTTAGTGAATATCTTCCATCATCTATGATGCTGTTGACACATCTTTTCACAGATTTATTCTCCTGAATTTTTACAAATCATCATATTGGCCTCTAGTAGTGCATTCAGCATATTTTACTTCAGGTATGTTCAGTATTTTTGGTCCCTGTTACCTCCTGATACTGAAATCAAAACAAAGACAGGAGGGGGGGAGGGGGGAGAGGGGAGAATGTGTGTATTTTAGTAGAGACAGGTTTAGTAGGTTTCATCATGTTGACCAGGATGGTCTCCATCTCCTGACCTCATGATCCACCCACCTTGGCCTCCCAAAGTGCTGGGATTACAGGTGTGAGTCCTGTGCCCGGCCCCAGCACATTTGTCATGCCATTCTCTCCTGATTTGTAAAGGTTTCTACCGAAAAGTGTGGTGCCAGACCTATTGCAGCTACTTTGTATGTTATTTCTTTTCTTTTGATCTTTTTAGAATCCTTTTTCTATCCTTGACCTTTGGGAGTTGGACTATTAAATGCCTTGAGGTAGTTTTATTTTGGTTAAATCTGCCTGGTGTTCTTCCTGTACTTGATTATTGATACCTTTCTCTAGGTTTGGGCAGTTCTCTTACTACCCCTTTGAAACAACTTTCTACAACAACTTTTCTAACTCCTCTTCAGGGCCAATAACTCTTGGATTTGCCCTTTTGAGGCTGTTTTCTGGACTTTGTAGGCACGCCTCATTCTTTTTCTTCTGTCTCCTCTGACTGTATTTTCAGATAGCCCATCTTCAAGCTCACTAGTTCTTTTTTCTGCTTGATCAATTCTGCTCATGAGACTCTGATGCATTCTTCAATATGTCAACTGAATTTCTCAGTTCCAGAATTTCCTTTTTAATTATTTTAATCTCTTTGTTAAATTTATCTAATAGGATTCTGAATTCCTCCTCTGTGTTATCTTAAATTTTGTGGGGCTTTCTCAAAAGAACTATTTTGAACTCTCTGTCTGAAAGGTCACAAATCTGTGTCACTCTAAGATTAGTCACTGGTGCCTTTGTTTGAGAAGGTCATACTTTCCTGGATTGGTCTTGATGTTTGTGGATGTTATTTGATGTTTGGGCATTGAATTCTCAGGTATTTACATTAGTTTTCACAGTCTGGGCTTGTTAGTATCCATCCTTCTTGGGAAGTATTTCCAGTACTCAAAGGCAGTTGAGTGTTGTGATCTAAGTCTTTGGTCGCTGAAGACATAGCAGTAGGGGATACCCCATGCCCAGCAGCACTGTGACTCTTGAAGGCTTGTAGGGGTACCACCTGGATGATCTTTGGTGAGATCTGGGCGAATTCCCTGTATTATCCAAAAGATTCCTGTTCTCTTCCCTAACTTTCTCACAAAGAGTATCTCTGTGCTGAACTGCCTGGAGCAACAGAAGAGGTGACACAAGTACCCCTGTAGCCCCCACAATTGGGGCTGTGCTCAGTCAGACCTGAAGTACAGCACTGGGTCTTGTCCAAGGCTTGCAGTGACCACTGCATGACTACCACTGATGTTCACGATAGGCCCAAGAGCTCTCCGTCAGCAGCTCATGAATCTAGCCAGGATTGTGTCCTTCCCTTCAGGGTGGCAAGCTCCATCCTGGTCCAGACATACTGCATGGGAGCCAGGGCCTCGAGCTGAGGATCTTAGGAATCTACTTGATGTGATCTATTCTACTGAGACTAGCTGGCACCCAAGCCGTAAGACAAAGCCCTTCCCACTCTTCCTTCTCCTTTCCTCATGAAGAAGTCTCTTCCCACAGCTACTACTGCTCCAGGCCCTGGCTATACAATAACTACTACTTGGCTACCACCTATGTTCACTCAAGGCCCAAGGGGTCCTCAGTCAGCTTGTGGTGAATGCTGCCAGGCCTGTCTCTCTCCCTTCATGGCAGTAGGTTCCCCTCTGGCCCAGACTGGGTCCAAAAATGCCATCCAGAGGTCAAGGCCTAGAAACTGGGGACCCCCAGGGAGCCCACTTGGTGCTCTAACTCACTGACTGAGCTGGTGTCCACACTGCAAGCCTAAGTCCTCTTTATTCTTTCTTCTCTTTTCCTTAAGCAGGAGTCTCTCCCCATGGCCACTAAAGGTGGGAATGTGCTGGGTCACACCTGAAGCCAGCATGACCCTGTCTCCCCTAAGGCCCACAGTGAGTACCGCCTGGGTACTGCTATTTATTCAAGGCCCAGGGGTTCTTTAGTCAGTAGGTGATAAATCCTGTCAGGACTGAGTCCTTCCCTTCAAGGCAATGGGTTCTCTTCTGCCCAGGGTGTGTCTAGAATCATCATCCAGGACCTAACCCCCTGAATGGGTGCCTCAGAACTCTTTTTGATGCTCTGTTCTCCTGTGAATTCTTTAACTTTGAAACAAATACAATAGCCCCTCCACAGAACAAATCCCATCCTTGCTTAGGGACCAGATTTCCTCTGTAAAACAAACAAATTAGCCATAAGATTGGAAATTATGGCTCAGGAGTAATGCAGCTAAGAGGCCAAAAGATTCCTAACCTCCCTAATTGCTCCTATGAATAACATTACTATTGTAAAATCCAAGATTGGTATATGAGGGATTTTGCAGACCCTGCATTCTGATGAATTATCTGGTGCTATACAGATCAGTAAACTGGCTCATCTGATCTTGTGACCCCTATCCAAGAACTGACTCCATGCAAGAGGGCAACTTCAACTTCCTATGATTTAATCTCTGATGAAACCAATCAGAATTCCCTAGCCCCATGCCCACCAAACTATCTTTAAAAAACCATAGCCTCTGAATTTTCAGGGAAGATGATTTAAGTAATAAAACTCCAACTTTCCATTTAGTCACCTCTGTGTGTATTAAACCCTTTCTCTATTGCAATTTTCCTGTCGTGATAAAGAGGCTCTATCTGAGTAGTGTGTAAGATGAACTTGCTGGGCAGTTACAAAGGTCAGAAAATGCATATAAGTACACAAAAATTAATTGCATTTTTATATAGTAGCAATGAACACATGGACAACAAAATTAAAAATGCAATCCCACAATCAACAAATAAGACATAAACAGGTATAAAACTAACACAATATGTAAAGAATTTGTATGTTGAAGAAAACACTAATTAAAGAAATTAAAATCTAAGGAAATGGAAAGATATACTGTGGTCATGAATTTAAATGCTCAAAATAGTATAAATATGTCAATTCTTCCCAAAGTGATTTATACATTTGATAGATGTCCTACCAAAATCTCAGCAAGATTTTTTTAGTAGATACAGAAAATTTTATTTTAAAATATACATGGAAAGGCAAAGGAACTATATAATAACTAAAACAATTTTGAAAAGAATAAAGTAGGAGGAATCACTGTGTTCTCTTTCAAAACTTGCTGTACATACATTAATCAAGACTGTGTAATATGGGCAGAAGCATAGACATGTGGATCAATGGAACAGAATAAATAACCCAGAAATGGCAGAACCCAGAAGTAGACCTATATAAATCTGCCCAACTGATTTTTGGCAAGGCACAAAAGCACTCCAATGGAGGAAAGTAACGTTTTCAGGAAATGGTGCTGAAACAATTGAACATCCATAGGCAAAACAAATGAACAAACAAAATCGAACTAAGTCTCACATTTTACATAAAATTGTACTCAAAGTCAATCATGAACTTAAATTTAAAATATAAAACTTCTAGAAAAATGACTTACAAGGAAGGGAGAAGGGATCAAACAAGAACCTTTGGATTAAGGCCTACTCAAGTTTGGAAAGAGTTACCATATAGCATAGCAGTTCTCCAAAATATCTACACAATAAAACAAAATGTATGTTCACACAAAACCTTGTACATGAATGTTCATAATAGCATCATTTGTTACACTAAAAGGTTTAAACAACCAGAATGTCTATTAAATGATAAATGGATAAACAATGTGTGGCATATTCATTAAATAGGATATTATTCAACTATAAAGAAATGAAGTACAGATTCATCCTACAACATGAATAAAGTTTGAATATGATGTTAATTAAAAAACAGACACAAGGGTCACATATTGTCCGATTACATTTATAGGAAATACCCAGAAAAGGCAAATTCGTAGAGGCAGAAAGTAGATTAGTGACTATAAGAGAGTAGGAAGAAGAAAAGATGAAGATGCCAACAGTTTTAGATTTCTTTTAGAGAAACAAAAATGTTCTAGAATTTAGTGGTAAAAGCTAACGTGATGGCTGTAAAAAAATCTTAGAAAATTACTGAAAAGACTGACTCATACACTTTAAAGGGAAAAATTTTGAGCTATGTAAACTATATTTTAAAAAAACCCCACATATGAAAGTACTATGTGACCCAGAAATTGCACTTCTGAACATTTATTCTTGAGAAACAAAACCTATATTCACACGAAAACCTGTACGCAATGTTCGTAAAAGCTGTATTCCAATATCCCAAACTGGATATGACCTGTTATCCTCCAAAGGGTGAATGGTTAATCCAGTCACTGTGGTACATCCATACTATGGAATACTACTGGCAATAAAATAGAAGGAACTGTTGATATACGCAACCACATAATAAAATTCCAGAGAATTATACCTAGTTAAAAAAAAAAGCCAATATTCAAAACTTACCTCGTAATTCCATTTATATAACATTATTACAATGACAAAATTGTAGAAATGTGGAATAGATTCATGACTAGCAGAGGTTCAGAATGGGGAAGGGAGGTGTAGGACAGGTGTGGATATGCCAATAAAAGAAAAACATGTAGGATTCTTGTGGTGACAGAAGTATTTTCTATATTGACTGTATCAATGTCAATATCCTGATTGTAACATTATACTATAGTTTTGCAAGATTTTACCAGGGAAACTAAATATACACAAGTTATCTCTATTATTTTTTACAACTGCATGCAAACCTAGAATTATCCCCAAATTAAAAAGCTTAATTTTAAAAAACAAAAAAGAAATATCTGAAGTCAGTCTCTGGAGGTAGAATCCCAGCACTTTGGGAGGCCGAGGCGGATGGATCACGAGGTCAAGAGATCGAGACCATCCTGGTCAACATGGTGAAACCCCATCTCTACTAAAAATACAAAAAATTGGCTGGGCACGGTGGCGCGTGCCTGTAATCCCAGCTACTCAGGAGGCTGAGGCAGGAGAATTGCCTGAACCCAGGAGGCGGAGGTTGCGGTGAGCCGAGATGGTGCCATTGCACTCCAGCCTGGGGAACAAAAGCGAAACTCCGTCTAAATAAATAAATAAATAAATATAAAAAACAAAAAAGAAATATCTGAAGTCAGTCTCTGGAGGTATTTGCCAAGTAAAACTCAGTGCGAGAATAATAACATTCTAAAATATAATCAGGATCTGCTGTCTCTCTTTCTCCCCTTCTCATCTATCTCTCTCTCTCCCTCTCTTTATTTCTTGTGTTCATAATTCCACTAGAACAGGGCCAAGTGCCTAGCTAGGTCCTAGATGCTAAGGTTACAAAAACAAACATGCTGAATCCTGTCTCCTTTAAGGAGCTGTTCATAATCTCTCTTGGAAGAAACAGTTAGGTGGGGCCTGTGGCTCATGCCTGTAATGTTTTGGAAGGCCAAGGTAGGCAGACCACTTGAGGCCAGGAGCTCAAAGACAGCCTGGCCAACAAGGTGAAAACCCATCTTTTAAAACAAAACAAAACAAAACAAAACAAAACAAAAACAATAGACTGATATAAAGATTCCTTTGATCTAAGGAGAGGTAATAGTTTGTCATCTTGAGAGATTCATCTCCAATTCTGGGGCATCCATGATATATCACTTGTTCTTGATTTTCAGGAATCTTTGAACTATTTAAACTGCATTCCCAATAGCTCATTTGATGCCAAAGAGCAAACTGTGGCAAATTCTTTTGAGTGGTTAACATTCTTTACTTAGGAACTATGCATTCCTTGCTGACATTAGGAAATTTCTTTTACTAAAGTAACTTTCTGATTCCCCATTAACACCTTATCTGTCATTTTTGTTTTTGTCTCTTATTATGTGTCATTTTTAAATCCACAGGCGGAGCATAAAAATATGATTATACTTTCTCACATAATTTAGTGCTAAGTTCATATTTTAGATGGCAAAGTGGTGGATTTCATGACATGAAACCTCTGTTTGGCTTATTTTACCTCTATTTGAGGCTGCAAAAGTTCTATCTGTTTAGTAATAATTTCGTGTTTTTGTTATTGTGTCTTTCTTGCCTGATTTCAAACCAATCCAGAAGAGTTTTGGGTTTTCTTTTCTCCTGGTTTGGTTTGTTGGCCAGATTTACTGATTTAAAACTAAAAACGCTATATATTTTATTAGGATTCATGACTTGATTTGTTTAGGGTCTTTTCAAAGCCGGTAACCATTGTGGATAAGTGAATAACTTTGGGACCAATATGCTAGGCTTATATAATTTGAACCTCAGTTTTCTAATCTGTGAAATCGGAATAATAGGTCTATAAGAATTCAATTTATCTCAAAGTAGATTAAAAATTTAAATATAAGACCTCAAACTATAAAAACTCTAGAAGAAAACCTAGAAAAAAATACCCTTCTCAACACCGGCTTTGGCAAAGACCATGATAAAGACCTCAAATGCAATTGCAACAAAAAGAGCTGACAAATGGGAGCTAATTTAAGCAAAGAGCTTCTGCACAGCAAAATAAACTATCAACAGAGTAAAAAGACAACCTACAGAATGAGATAAAATACTCGCAAATTGTGCATCTAAGAAAGGTCTAATATCCAGAATCTATAAGAAACCTAAACAAAGCAATGAGCAAAAACCAAATAATCCCAATGAAAAATGGGTAAAGGACCCTGTTCGAAAGAAGACATTGTGGCCAACAAATATTTAACGTGCACATCATCACCAATCATCAGAGAAATGCAAATCAAAACCATAATGACTCACCAATCACAATGGCTATTGTTAAAAAGTCAAAAAAACCAACAGGAAAAAACAGGGGAGGGAGGCAAGATGGCGTCGTAGAGGTGACTCAGGATTGCAGCTCTCGGTGAAGGCGCAGAGGGTGAGTCCTAGCCGCATTCTCGGATGTTCCTTTTATGCCCACAGAGCGTTGAAAGTCCCAGGTGTGGGAGAGACACGGGACGCTAGCAGCCGGCTAACGCAACCGGCTCCCGCCGCCTCTTCGGCCAGCGCCGCAGCGGGACCCGGCGCGGAACTCACTGGTCTGGGTGCCCTGTTAAACCGGCAATCTGAGATTTGGAAGGGCAGATTGGCATGTCCATCTGATTGAACAGGACTTGGACAATGAGCCAGACCAGGAGTTTCCTGGGAAGCGTGATCTGAGCCGGGGTAGTGGGCAGCGGCACGGGAGATCGCACGGATCCCAGTGCCCTATCGGCAGGCTCCTGGGGCGCCAGTGAGAGAGTCGACCTTTCAGCTTGGGGAGAGGAAGAGAGAGAGAGAGAGAGGACGGACTCTGAGGCAGGGAGCAGGGTGATCGGGCCCGGCGGGTCCCACGCTCACGGGGACAAGCAGGGCGGCGACTGGAGGCGCTTGGGGCTGAGAGTTTTGTTGCCGGCATTTAGGACAGTGCAGCCCGGTCAGGGAGGGGCGTCCACCATTCCTGACAAAGTGCACCCCCACTTAAGTACCGCCCAGGACTGACGCAGCCTGCCGTTGCCGAGGCAACCTGCCATAACAGAGAGAGTCCGCCGGGCCGCAACAGGGCGGACCCGCCTTAGGAGGTCAGAGCCCCGGCAGGCAAATAGTGAATAGACTGCCACCTAGTGGGGCAGGACAGTGCAACAGATACTCATAAAGAAAGCCCCAACTCCCTGAGACAGAGCATCTAAGGGTGAAAAAAAAAAAAAAAAGAGAGTGGTGTTTTATGAGTTCTATTGCAGCAGACATAACCTCCCAACAACCCTGAATGAACAACGGAGCTCACAGCTCAGCACTGGAGCTCCTATAAAGCACAGACTGTCTCCTCAAGCAGCTCCCTGACCTCTGTATATCCAAGGAGTCACCCCAGAAAAGGACTAATCAGACTGACATTTGGCTGGCATCATTCTGGAACAAGGGCAGCAGAAAAAGAAACTGATATCATCCCTCACTGTTCTGCAGCTGCTGCAGGTATACCCCAGACAAGCAGGGCCTGGAGTGGACCTCAGCACTCATACAGCAGAGAGGATAGATCATTAGAGGGAAAACTAAGTAACAGAAATACTTCATCATCAACAATCTCAGTGTCCACACAGAGACCCAATTGAAAAATCAGCCACTACTAAGACAACAGGCGGATAAATCCATAAAGATGGGAAGAAACCAGCGCAAAAAGGAGGAAAGCACCCGAAACCAAAGCACCTCACCTCCAAAAAAAGACCAAAACTCCTCACCAGCAAGGGAACAAAGCTGGACGGAGAATGAATGTGACGAAATGACGGAATCAGACTTCAGAAAGTGGATAATGAGAAACTTCAGTGAGCTAAAGGAACATGTTCTAAACCAGTGCAAAGAAACTAAGAACCTTGAAAAAAGATTTGAAAAAAGATTCGAGGAATTGATAACGAGAATGGACAACTTAGAGAGGAATATGAATGAATTGAAGGAGCTGAAAAACTCAACACGAGAACTTCGTGAAGCATGCACAAGTATCAACAGCCGAATTGACCAAGCAGAAGAAAGAATATCAGAAGTTGAAGATCAACTCAATGAAATAAAACGAGAAACCAAGATTAAAGAAAAAAGCACAAAAAGGAATGAACAAAATCTCCAAGAAATGTGGGACTATGTGAAGAGACCCAACCTACGTTTGATAGGTGTACCAGAATGTGATGAAGAGAATGAATCCAAGCTGGAAAACACTCTTCAGGATATTATCCAGGAAAATTTCCCCAACCTAGCAAGACAGGTCAATACTCAACTCCAGGAAATACAGAGAACACCACAAAGATACTCTGCAAGAAGAGCAACCCCAAGGCACATAATCGTCAGATTCACCAGGGTTGAAACGAAGGAGAAAATACTAAGGGCAGCCAGAGAGAAAGGTCGGGTCACCCACAAAGGGAAGCCCATCAGACTCACAGCAGATCTCTCAGCAGAGACTCTACAAGCCAGAAGAGAGTGGGGGCCAATATTCAACATCCTTAAAGAAAAGAGCTTTCAACCCAGAATTTCATATCCAGCGAAACTGAGCTTCATAAGTGAAGGAAAAATAAAATCCTTCACGAACAAGCAAGTACTCAGAGATTTTGTCACCACTAGGCCTGCTTTACAAGAGCTCCTGAAAGAGGCACTACACATAGAAAGAAACAACCAGTTCCAGCCATCCTAAAAGCATACCAAATGCTAAAGACCATCAACAAAATGAAGAATGTACATGAACCAACAGGCAAAACAGCCAGCTAGCATCAAAATGGCAGTATCAAATTCACACATAACAATATTAACCCTGAATGTAAATGGGCTAAATGCACCAATCAAAAGACACAGACTGGCAAATTGGATAAAAAACCAAAACCCATCGGTGTGCTGTATCCAGGAAACCCACCTCACATGCAAAGATACACAAAGGCTCAAAATAAAGGGATGGAGGAAGATTTACCAAGCAAATGGAGAGCAAAAAAAAGCAGGAGTTGCAATTCTCATCTCTGATAAAATAGACTTTAAAGTAACAAAGATCAAAAGGGACAAAGAAGGTCATTACATAATGGTAAAAGGATCGATACAACAAGAAGAGATAACGATTCTAAATATATATGGACCCAATGTAGGAGCACCCAGATATATAAGGCAAGTTCTTAATGACTTACAAAGGGACTTAGACTCCCACACAATAATAGTGGGAGACTTTAACACTCCACTGTCAATAGCAGACAGATCAACCAGACAGAAAATTAACAAGGATATCCAGGACTTGAACTCAGACCTGGAACAAGCAAACCTGATAGACATTTACAGAACTCTCCACCCCAAATCCACAGAATATACATTCTTCTCAGCACCACATCACACCTACTCCAAAATTGACCACATAATTGGAAGTAAAGCACTCCTCAGCAAATGCAAAACAACTGAAATCATAACAAACAGTCTCTCAGACCATAGTGCAATCAAGTTGGAACTCAGAATTCAGAAAATAACTCAGAACTGCACAGCTTCATGGAAACTGAACAATTGGCTCTTGAATGTTGATTGGATAAACAATGAAATGAAGGCAGAAATAAAGAAGTTCTTTGAAACCAATGAGAATGAAGACACAACGTACCAGAATCTCTGGGACACATTTAAAGCAGTCTGTAGAGGAAAATATATAGCAATAAGTGCCCACATGAGAAGAGTGGAGAGATCCAAAATTGACACCCTATCGTCAAAATTGAAAGAGCTAGAGGAGCAAGATCAAAAAAGCTCAAAACCTAGCCGAAGACAAGAAATAACTAAGATCAGAGCAGAACTGAAGGAGATAGAGACAAGAAAAACCCTTCAAAAAATCAATAAATCTAAGAGCTGGTTTTTCGAAAAGATCAACAAAATAGACAGACCACTAGCCAGACTGATAAAAAAGAAGAGAGAGAACAACCAAATAGATGCAATAAAAAACGATAAAGGGGAAATCACCACAGATTCCACAGAAATTCAAACCATTATCAGAGAATACTACAAACAACTCTATGCACATAAACCAGTAAATCAGGAAGAAATGGATAAATTCCTGGATGCCTGTGTCCTCCCAAGCCTAAACCAGGAGGAAGCCGAAACTATGAATAGACCAATAACAAGGTCTGAAGTTGAGGCAGCAATTAAGAGCCTACCACACAAAAAAAGCCCAGGTCCAGATGGGTTCACAGCCGAATTCTACCAGACACACAAAGAGGATCTGGTACCATTCCTTCTGAAACTATTCCAAATAATCCAAAAAGAGGGAACCCTTCCCAAATCATTTTATGAGACCAACATCATCCTGATACCAAAACCTGGCAGAGACTCAACAAGAAAAGAAAACTTCAGGCCAATATCCATGATGAACATAGATGCAAAAATCTTCAATAAAATACTGGCAAACCGATTGCAACAGCACATTAAAAAACTTATCCATCATGATCAAGTAGGGTTTATCCCGGGGATGCAAGGCTGGTTCAACATACGCAAGTCTATAAATGTAATTCACCACATAAACAGAAGCAAAAACAAAAACCACATGATTATCTCAATTGATGCAGAGAAGGCATTTGACAAAATTCAACAGCCCTTTATGCTAAAAACCCTCAATAAACTTGGTATTGATGGAACATATCTCAAAGTAATAAAAGCTATTTATGACAAACCAACAGCCAATATCATACTTAATGGGCAAAAACTGGAAGCATTCCCTTTGAAATCTGGCACTAGACAAGGATGCCCTCTCTCACCACTTCTATTCAACATAGTACTGGAAGTTCTAGCCAGAGCAATCAGGCAAGAAAAAGAAATAAAGGGTATTCAAATAGGAAAGGTGGAAGCCAAATTGTCTCTATTTGCAGACGACATGATAGTATACCTAGAAGACCCCATCACCTCAGCCCAAAAGCTCCTGCAACTGATAAGCAACTTCAGCAAAGTCTCAGGATATAAAATCAATGTGCAAAAATCACAAGCATTCCTATACACCAATAACAGACTTAAAGAGAACCAAATCAAGAACGAACTGCCATTCACAATTGCTACAAAGAAAATAAAATACCTAGGAATACAACTCACTAGGAATGTAAGGGACCTCTTTAAGGAAAACTACAAACAACTGCTCAATGAAATAAGAGAGGACACAAACAGATGGAGAAACATTCCATGTTCGTGGTTAGGAAGAATCAATATCGTGAAAATGGCTATACTGCCCAAAGTAATTTACACAATCAATGCTATCCCCATCAAACTACCATTGAATTTCTTCACAGAACTGGAAAAAACCACCATGAATTTCATATGGAACCAAAAAAGAGCCCGCATAGCCAAGTCAATTCTAAGCAAAAAGAACACAGCGGGAGGCATCACGCTACCAGACTTCAAACTATACTACAAGGCTACAGTAATCAAAACAGCATGGTACTGGTACCAAAACAGAGATATAGACCAATGGAACAGAACAGAGGCATCGGAGGCAACACAACACATCTACAACCATATTATCTTTGATAAACCAGACAAAAACAGGCAATGGGGAAAGGATTCCCTATTTAATAAATGGTGTTGGGAAAACTGGCTAGCCATGTGCAGAAAGCAGAAATTGGACCCCTTCCTGACACCTTACACTAAAATTAACTCCAGATGGATTAAAGACTTAAACGTAAGACCCGACACCATAAAAACCCTAGAAGAAAATCTAGGCAAAACCATTCAGGACATAGGAGTAGGCAAGGACTTCATGAACAAAACTCCCAAAGCATTGGCAACAAAAGCCAAAATAGACAAATGGGACCTAATCAAACTCCACAGCTTCTGCACAGCAAAACAAACAGTCACTAGAGTGAATCGGCAACCATCAGAATGGGAAAAAATCTTTGCAGTTTACGCATCCGACAAAGGGCTGATATCCAGAATTTACAAAGAACTCAAACAGATTTACAGGAAAAAAACAAACAAGCCCATTCAAAAATGGGCAAAGGATATGAACAGAAACTTTACGAAAGCAGACATACATGAGGCCAGCAAACATATGAAAAAGTGCTCATCGTCATTGGTCATTAGAGAGATGCAAATCAAAACCACATTGAGATACCATCTCACACCAGTTAGAATGGCGATCATTAAAAAATCTGGAGACAGCAGGTGCTGGAGAGGATGTGGAGAAATAGGAACACTCTTACACTGTTGGTGGGAGTGTAAATTAGTTCAACCATTGTGGAAGACAGTGTGGCGATTCCTCAGGGACCTAGAAATAGAAATTCCATTTGACCCAGCAATCCCATTACTGGGTATCTATCCAAAGGATTATAAATCGTTCTACTATAAGGACACATGCACACGAATGTTCATTGCAGCACTGTTTACAATAGCAAAGACCTGGAACCAACCCAAATGCCCAACGATGATAGACTGGACTGGGAAAATGTGGCACATATACACCATGGAATATTATGCAGCAATCAAAAATGATGAGTTTGTGTCCTTTGTAGGGACATGGATGAATCTGGAGAACATCATTCTCAGCAAACTGACACAAGAACAGAAAAAGAAATACCGCATATACTCGCTCATAGGTGGGTGAGAAAAATGAGAACATGTGGACACAGAGAGGCGGTCTACTATACACTGGGGACTGTTGGGGGAAATTGGGGAGGGACAGCGGGGGGTGCTGGGGGGGATAGCCTGGGGATGAATACCAAGTGTGGGTGAAGGGGAGGAAAGCAGCAAAGCACACTGCCATGTGTGTACCTATGCAACTATCTTGCTCGTTCTGCACATGTACCCCCAAAGCTATAATGCAATAAAAAAAAAAAAAAAAAAAAAAAAAAAAAACCAACAGATATTGGCAAGACAGTGGAAAAAAGGGAATGCTTATACACTGCAGGTGGGAATGTGAATTAGTTCAACCACTGTGGAAAGCAATTTGAAAATGTCTCAAAGAACTTAAACCTACCATTTTATCCAGGGATCCCATCACTGGGTACATATCCACAAGAAAACAAATCTTTCTCCCAAAAAGACACATGCACTTGTATATTCACTGTAGCACTATTCACAACAGAAAAGACACGGAATCAACATTGGTGCCCATCAATGGTGGATTAGGTAAAGAAAATGTGGTACATATACACCATGGAATACTACACAGCCACAGAAAGAATGAAATCATGTCCTTTATAGTAACATGGATATAGCTGGAGGCCATAATCCTAAGCAAGCAAACACAGTAACAGAAAACCAAATACCACATGTTCTCACTTCTAAGTGGGAGCTAAACAGAGTACACATAGACATAAATATGAGAACAACAGACACTGGGGACTACTAGAGGGAAGAAGGGAAGAAAGAGCGAGTTGAAAACCTACCTGGTGGGTACTATGCTCACTACCTAGTTGATGGAATCAACTGTACCCCAAACCTCAGGATTACATAGTATACTCATGTAACAAACCTGCACATATACCCCCAAACTAAAGACAAAGTTAAAATGGCTTCCAAAAATAAAAACAGATTCATGTAAAGTATATAGAAATATACCTGGCATAAAACTATACTCTATAAATCTTAGCAGTGGATATATTATTCCATCAGCATTGTAGATATACCCACCTGTATTATATTAGTCATGTAACACTTAAGTAGATACAAGGAAGACAGCTTTTTAAGAAGGAAAGCAGCTTATCATTGCTTACAAATATCTTCACTGTGTAATTTTATCTAATCTTCAAAAAATCCTCTACAGGTAAATTGCACTTACAATTTTTAAAGCATTTACATCCATGTAATCACTTCAGTTACACACACTTATACGGTCTCTGAGATCTCTGAGATCTCCATTTCACTACTCAAAACTACACTCAAAAACTACATTCAAAAAAATATCAAAACTACACTCAAAAAAAAAAAAAATGAAGGTATGTTGTCAAGAGCAGAACCTAAAATGTGAAAGAGATTGAACTGGAGCCCTGGCACCTTCCATCGCATCTCATTTATTTTGTCTAAATAAAGAATTCATTTTTTTTCAAGTATGAGGAATCTGAGTCTAATGAAAATATCCTCCTTTTTTGAGTGACTTTATTTTTTATATGCCTCATCAAAGAGTGGAAATATTTGGTCAAACCTGCTTGAGATGTGCTGACTCTTTTGTAAAAGAAGCTTGGTTATTTTGTCTTTTAAGACACAACTAAATGCCTACATCTTCCATAAACGCCTCCTTAATAGTACAAGTTCAGATTAGGATGATTATCTGTCCAACTAGCTAGGCATTTACCCTATGCTTCCTTTTACTGGGCATATTCTATGCTTCCCTTAATGTAGATGGTTATACATCTTTTTGTGGTCATGCCTGTCCCTTTAATTTGACTAATAATGTCCTTATGGACAAAGATCTCTTTGCCTAGCAGAGTACTTGGTTCTAACAGGTGCACAGTTCATTGATGATGATGAGGAGGATGATGATAGTGATAATAATGGTGTTATCTACTATAACCTCTCCATTGGTGTTCTCACCATGGCTGTGACCCTGGAAAGCATTACTTCAGTGGTTGGTCACTGATCATTCATATATTCACCTGTGTATATTAATGTGACCAATATTTTCTGAAACTATACTGTATGCCAGTCCCTATCTACGCACCAATGTTATGAAGACAAAGAAGCTCTAAATTCAGGGACTTACATCCTAATGGAAAAGATAGACTTAAAAAAATAAGTACAATAATATATTGGAATTATAGGGTAAATGCCTAGCTAGTTGGAGTGAGCACATCTCAAGCAGACCTGACCACAGCAAATTCGAAAAGACAGACTATGTATTTCCACCTGAAACCAGGTGATATAATGGAAATATTACTGAGATGGCAAAAAGGAGGGAAAGAGTTCTGAGTTATTTACAAAGAGAGAGAGATGGATGCCAGAAAATCATCAGAGAGGAGGTAGAATTTGAGCCAAGTCTTTAAAGATAAGTGAAACAAATTTACTAATGTCTGCTTTTTTTTCTGCTGCTGGACTAAAATATGCCCCAAGGCCTGACAAGACCACTAGTTTAAAGTGCCTGAAGCTAAAACAGAACTAGAGATTTTGATGTTCAACTATTGGATTAGCAGGTAATGGCATGATCTAATTTAAAGAAACAAATTATGTTATTTGAAGAAATTACTGTGGAATGACATGGCATTGTATGGAGATCATTGTGGCCTGCTCTTTTAGAAGAGGGGCTTCATCTGTGCCATTGCGTGGGATTCTAAAGAGCTCATAAAGAAAAATAGATTTGCTCTGCATTTGAGACTTTCAGATACATAGTGTAAAGATATGTTTCATTGCACGTTAGTAAGCAAAATCTCCATAGAATTAGCACTATGGCTGAGCAGCATGGCTCATTCCAACACTTCAGGAGCCTGGATAGAGAGAATAGTTTGAGGCCAGGAATTCAAGACCAGCCTTGGCATTATAGCAAGACTCTGTCCCTAAAAAAAAAATTAAATTATCTAGGCTTGGTGGCTCAGGATGTGGTCCCAGCTACTTGGGAGGCTGGGCCGGTCGCAGTGGCTCAAGCCTGTAATCCCAGCACTTTGGGAGGCCGAGGCGGGTGGATAGCGAGGTCAAGAAATCGGGACAATCCTCGTCACCATGGTGAAACCCCGTCTCTACTAAAACTACAAAAAATTAGCTGGGCATGGTGGCACGTGCGTGTAATCCCAGCTACTCGGGAGGCTGAGGCAGGAGAATTGTCTGAACCCAGGAGGTGGAGGTTGCGGTGAGCTGAGATCGCGCCATCGCACTCCAGTCTGGGTAACAAGAGCGAAACTCCGTCTCAAAAAAAAAAAAAAAAAAAAAAAAAAAAAGGCTGAAGTGGGAGGATTCCTAGAGCCCAGGAGTTTGAAGCTTCAGTGAGCTATGATTACAGCACTCTACTGCAGCCTAGGTGACAGAGAAAGCCTGTCTCTAACAAAAAAAAACCACATACACAACAGAAAAACAGTATTTTATTTGTTGAGCACCTATTCTGTGCCAGGTACTATTACAGGAGCTAAAGCTCTAACAAACAAAACAGACAAAAATCACTGCCCTCTTGAA
This sequence comes from Saguinus oedipus, assembly GCA_031835075.1. NCBI lineage: Eukaryota > Metazoa > Chordata > Mammalia > Primates > Cebidae > Saguinus > Saguinus oedipus. The sequence goes on from CM063178.1 coordinate 7,370,174, forward strand.
GTTTACGTTCCCATCGGAATAAACTGATAGTAAGCAAATGAATAGGTTAATTTATGATATATTTGAAAGTGAAAGTACTACAAAGAAAAGTAAAAAGCAGGGAAAGTAGGTAAGAACTATCAGGTAGGAAGCATTTTGCAAGTTGTATTTTTAAGTAGACTGATTAGGAAAGGTCCCACTCACAAGGGAGAAATCGACCTAAAATTTGAGAGGGATGAGAGATTGAGCAAGGCAAATATTTGATAAACTATATCCTAGAACAAGTGGAGTTAAGTCCATTCTTTGTTGACTTTCTCTCTTGATGACCTGTCTAGTGCTGTCAGTAGAGTATTAATGTCTCCACTATTATTGTGTTGGCATCTCTCTCATTTTTTTTTTTTTTTTTTACGTTTAGTAGTAATTGTTTTATAAATGTGCAAGCTTCAGTGTTAGGTGCATATATCTAGGATTGTGATATTTTCTTGTTGGACTAGACCTTTTATCATTATATAATATCCTTCATTGTCTTTTTTAACTGTTGTTGCTTTAAAGTTTGTTTTGTCTGATACAAGAATAGCTACTATTGCTCACTTTTGGTATCCATTTGCATAGGATATCTTTTTCCACTTTTTGCCTTAAGTTTATGTGTCCTTATGTGTTAGGTAAGTATCTTGAAGACAGCAAATTCTTGCTTGGTGAATTCTTATCCATTCTACCATTCTGTATCTTTTATATGGAGCATTCAGGCAATTTACACTCAGCATTAGTATTAAGCTGTATTGTAAATTGTGCTGCTATAAACATGCACGAGCTTGTGTCTTTTTCATGTTAATGACTCCTTTTCCTAAGGATAGATACCCACCAATGGGATTCCTGGACTGAATGGTAGATTTACTTCTTTAAGGAATCTCCATACTGTTTCCAAAGTGATTGTACTAATTTACATTCTCATCAGCAGTGTAAAAGTGTTTCCTTTCACCACACCCCCACTAACGTCTATTATTTTTTGACCAAAGAGCTTTTGCATGGCAAAAGGAACAGTCAGCAGAGTAAATAGACAACTCCCAGAGTGGGAGAAAATCTTCACAATCTATCCGTCTGACAAAGGACTAATATCCAGAATCTACAATGGACTCAAACAAATCAGCAAGAGAAAAGCAAACAATCCCATAATAAAGTAGGCTAAGACATGAATAGACAATTCTCAAAAGAAAACTTATAAATGGCCAACAAACACATGAAAAAATGCTCAACATCACTAATGATCAGGGAGATGCAAATCAAAACCGTAATGCGATACCACCTCACTTTTGCAAGAATGGCAAAAATAAAGAAATGATAGATGTTGGCATGGATGCCGTGATCAGGGAACATTTCTACACTGCTGGTAGGAATGTAAACAAGTACAGCAGCTACAGAAAACAGTGTGGAGATTCCTTAAAGAACTAAAGTAGAACTATAATTTATTCCAGCAATCCTACTATTGGGTATTGACCCAGAGGAAAAGAAGTCATTATTCAAAAAAAGATACTTGCAGCAAAATTCACAATAGCAAAATCATGGAACCAACCCAAATGCCCATCAAGCAATGAGTGAATAAAGAAACTAGTATATCTATGCAATGGAATACTACTCAGCCATAAAATGTGAATTAACAGCATTTGCAATAACCTGGATGAGACTGTAGACTATTAAGTAACTCAGGAATGGAAAACCAAACATCATATGTTCTCACTGATATGTGGGAACTAAGCTATGAGAACACAAAGGCATAAGAATGATATAATGCACTTTGGTGACCTGGGGAAAAGAATGGGAGTGGGGAGTGATAAAAGACAACATATATGGTGCAGTGTATACTGCTCGGGTGATGGGTGCACCAGGATCTCACAAATCACCACCAAAGAACTCATAAAACCAAATACCACCTGTATCTCTTTATTAGGAAAAGTAATTTAAAAATAAAAATAGTTACAAAAAAAGAATGTGGGCTATTCTTAATGAAAATATACATACGCATACCGTCAATGTGTTGAATCTGGAATACAGGGCTGCGGTAGTTGCTTATATACTGCTGGCTCCTTAAAAACCTAAAATTTCCAATGTGTCAGAGCTAAGCAACACGTGTTCCTTGGAACTTATATGAAGGAAATGGTAGTTGTAAAGGCCCTCAACATTTTGAGATCTTGCATGGAGCTCTAAATCAGTTGCTTATTTTGCACAAATATTTTATTTAAAATGTACACTATCAAAGGTAAAAAATTATTGTACTAGGGATGTGAGATTTAATTAAAATTCTGGCTCACTTTTTCTTCTACATTATTAGTTGCCTCTATTGTTTTCTACCTTACATTGCATCCATATTTGCAATGGATTAAAGATCAATTTTTCTGCTTTAATGGGTTGGAGTAACTGCAGAAGGATTTGATAGTGCTTTCGTTAGCTTTTGTAATTGAAATAGATTTTCACTGAATATACAGTTAACAATTTGAATAAAATGTCTTTTATTATCTGAGAGCAATTTTCATGGAACAAAGTTGAGCCTGTACCTTTCTGATTTTGCAAGCAAAGTATTTGATTAAGCTGACTAGCTTAGTGTGACTACCCTTAAGGACAATGAAGTATTCGATGAAAAACCCATTTACTGAAGACTACCAGTGAGCTAACTGGAGTCTACTGTATGGTTTTTGACTGAGGAGATACCTCTCTTTGTGTGAAAAGCAAAACAGGGAAGCAAAATTAAACTTCATGAGCTCAAGTTGGCCAAATGAGACTGGGGTTAACTTGGTCAGGAATTGCGTGGTCAAAGTAAGAGAAACCACTTAAGGTTACATACAGTATAAATGAGATGCTAATTGCTGATAAACAAGATGCCTTTTAAAACAGGAACTATAGCCATCCTCACATAAGGCTGGAACAGGAACTGGAAAGAATATGAGAATGAGGCACCCTATTTGCTGGTCAGCTTGTCTCCACAATGATCTTTGGATGTACAGTCTCTTATTTTTTTTTCCTTTTTTTCCTTTCCTTTCCTTTCTTATCTCTCCAAAGGCTAGATTCCTCTGGCCATTTCCACATGGACCTAATACAACCACCTGACAAGAGGTAATGGAGCCAGCTCCTGGAGCCCTTTGTGCTGTGGTTCCAGATTTCCAGGAATTTGAAGCCTATTTAATTATCTTTGGACCTGATGGCATAGTTCTGGCCTTCAGAATTCCTAGAATTCTGAGTGAGTCCCAGAACTCCAGGGAGCAGAGAAGCTCTGAGGGCTAGGTCCCCAGGTTTGCACGGTTTGGTTAGAAAAAAATAAATCTTAAGAACACTGGGAGGTCACGGGTATTCTTGGTTTTTCCCTTTTCTCCATTTGGAGACCATTTTCTCTACTGGGGGCATCTGCTGATGGGTGCCGCTGTGAGCTTCCTCCTATGATCCCCACCTGCTCTATCAGCAGTGGAACTTTCTCCAGACTTATTTCAACTATATCCATTGTTATTTGGACCTTCCTGGCCTCTTATTTATTCAGCTATATTCAAAATGACATGATCTAGCAATGATCAAAATGACATGATCTTCGCAGTCAACAAAGAGTACCTGTTTTCAAAAGGCCTCAGGTAATAAGAATGCAAGATACATGCAGGGGATACATGTCAAAAGGTTCTTTCTGAGATAGGCAGATGTAATATAAAGGATAAATTAGAGAGATTTGGACTTAAACCCAACTCCTCCACTTTTAGTTGGGCGAACTTAAAGACCTGCTTGAGACCTCTGCTACTGCATTTCCAACCGTCTCTCAGTTCTACTTAGTCCATAGAGTTGAGTGGAACAAAAGAAGTAAACACACAAATATGTGAAATGCCCAAACACGGTGGGATCTCAAATAATATTCCCTCAACCCACCCTCCTCCCATGCCCTGCATTAAATAATCATCCCTCAATCCACCCTCCTCCCATGCCCCACATTAAATAATCATCCCTCAATCCACCCTCCTCCCATGCACCGCATTAAATAATCATCTCTCAATCCACCCTCCTCCCATGCCCCGCATTAAATAATCATCCCTCAATCCACCCTCCTCCCATGCCCTTTCATTGTCCCTGTTTCCTATCACAATTCTCGCACAGCTACCTGGAGTTTCTAACTTCTCATACACCCTATCTGTCAGAGGTTATATGCAAAACCTGCAAACCCACAGGTAAGATCCAAGCCTCATCCTTCTCCCAGGTCTAGGACCTTGCTATTCAAAGTGTGATTCTTGAACCAACAGCATCACCTGAGAGCTTGTTAGAAATGCAAAATCTCACCCCAGGCCTCCTGAATAAGAACTGATATTTTAAAAATCTTCCAGGTGGTTTCCAAGCATATTAAAGCTTGAGAAACACTAATCTGGGATAGGAACCACAGTGGATACAGATTCTCTCTTAACAAGAACAGTCACCTTAGAGTAAGACCTATACACTGAGGGCACCTTTAAAAAACACTACTGGCTTTTCTCTCCAGGGCAGATATTTCTCACTCTTTTATGAACAGATTGCAGTATTAGAGGCGGGATGTCACACTCTTCCAATAAAGGACATAGTGGTCAAAATTTCCTAGACAACCAAAAGGATTCCAAGACAAAGAGGCACTTTGAAACTGAGACTCAGAGCTGTCCTACCTCAGGTACAACATTATATTGAAATATATAGAGATTTTCTATCAGCTCATTTTTTTAAAAATGAAGATAAGTTTATTGTAACCTATCTAATCAAAAAACAAAAAAGCCCGAGTTACTTGAAAAATTTTTACATACCTCAATTAAATCAGGATTTTCCAAACTAAATAATAAATAGAAATATACATTACACAATAGCTACCCCTTATGAAATGTTTCATTGACTAACCTTAATAGTTTTTTTTTTTATTATACTACATTTAAAAAATGCCCAAGACTGGGTAATTTATAAAGGAAAGAGATCTAGTTGACTCACGTTTCAGCATGGCTGGGGAAGGTCTCAGGCCACTTAAAACCACGCCAGAAGGCAAAGCAGCAGCAAGACAACCTCCTCTCAAGGTGGCAGGAAGGAGAAATGGTGAGAGAAGGGGAAAGAGCCCTTTGTAAAACCATAAGATCTCGTGCTAACTCAGTTACCATCACGAGGACAGCATGGGAGAAACTGCTCCATGAATCAATTGCTTCCACCTGGTCTCTCCCTTCACACATGGGGATTAGGGGATTACGATTCCAAATGAGATTTGGGTGGAAACACAAAGGCTAAGCATGTCAAATTCCAACTCCAAAAATGATGCTTTTAACCACTAGAAATATGTCATGCTGTGCTATACTGCTTCCTGAGCTACTTTCACTGTCCCTGTTGCCTATCACAATTCTCACACAGCTACCTGGAGTTTCTAACTTCTCATATACCCCATCTGTCAGAGGTTATATGCAAAACCTGCAGTCCCACAGATAAGATCCAAGCCTCCTCCTTCTCCCAAGTCTAGGACCTTGCTATTCAAAGTGTGATTGTTGAACCAACAGCGTCACCTGAGAGCTTGTTGGAAATGCAAAATCTCACCCCAGGCCTCCTGAATAAGAACTGATATTTTTAAAAATCTTCCAGGTGGTTTCTAAGCATATTAAAGCTTGAGAAACACTAATCTGGGATAGGAACCACAGCGGATACAGATTATCTTAATTGCTTGGGTATTTTTCAGCATGTTAATCTCCTTTCTGCATTAGCCATAATATTTGATCCCTGTGAGCAATCTCCACTTTGGAGCTTTTCACATTCTTTTCCTTTCCTCGCTTCAGTCAGTAGCAGATTCATCTCTCTTAGAGAATTTTGTAGTCAAAAATAATTCGATTTTGGGGGTGTCCCTTGCCTCACCCTAAGTAGAAGGTACTGTTCAGGTCGTCACTATAGAAGTCAGGCTCTCTGACTGGCAAAGCCCGTGTCATTCAAATCGTAAGAGGTGTTTTCCTTCATTTGCTGGACCTGAGCCTTCGCTTCGTATTCCTTTCCATGTTGAACTTGAACCTAGTGCAACTGCATGGACAACAACTGTCTATCTTTGCATGAAACATGCTGAAGATGTCAGCTGCTCTACATTTTCTCTGAAAGAAGCCCCTTGCAACTTATTGCTAAAAAGGATGTCGGTCTCTTTTCTTTAGAGCAAATAAAGCCACAGAAGTGGAACTCATTTAAAGAAAGAAGGTAGTAACCAGGATGCACTGAGCCTTTAACTTTGGCAAAATTGGAATTTCAAGTAATTCTTTACTATGATGCTTTTCAGCTGATTAAAGTTGGTAAAAATAGAAGGTCAAAGAGTCTGCGGAGGTTAGTAATCAATTACAATACAAATACAATTACACTCTTGCATCTTTAAAAAATTCAGTGATTTAAACGTATTGCCAATGGTCAGCAGAACAGGGGAACCTCCCAGAACCCACTCCATCTCTCTTCCTTTTATCACAGCCCTGATTAGGAGGCCACAGAAAGGATGCTGAGCTAGCCCACGATGGCCTTGGAGAGTAAAAGAGGGTGCTGAGAATAGTGCTTCCTGAGAAGGCTAGAAAGGTGCAGAAGGGGAATCCTGCATGATTTGACTATTGCCTCTCAGTATTTCACAGGGCCCTGTACTGCTAAAAGAATGGTTCTTTGGAAAGGGATATCCTCTGGGAAAGATAAAAAATGATACAGGGTTGCAAGAAGATGTACTCATTACGTGTGGTAAGAATCTTGATTACAAAACTAATACATCCTCATTATAGAGAGCTGGGAATCATGAAGAAGGTCCATGGAGGGAAATAAAAATTGCCCATAATCCCACTAGCCAAAATAATTATTTTATATTGGATATATTCCTTCAGATATATACATTTTTAAAATTCAAGATAATTAGTAAATACTGTTAAAGGCGCAGTGTTAATAACTGTGCCTTATAATTGTAACCAATGTTGCTTATGTGAGATTATTAGGTTGATCATTTGGCTATTTCTAATTTCTAGCTATTAAAAGTAGCCCTGTTATGAATATTCTTTAACATAAATCTTTGACTATCTGTGATTATCTCCTTAGGGTAAACTCCTAGAAGTGAGATTACAGAGTGAGAAGTATGATTATTTTTAATATTTCTAATCATATATGTGTGTACTTCTGTGTGTGTGTGTGTGTGTGTGTGTGTGTGTAGCTAATTGCTCCTGAAAAGATTACTTCCAATTTGCATCTCCAACAGCTGAGTTTGTTATTACCCATTGCAACCTTATTAGTAATTTTTAGTTATAAATAATAAAAATAATGAACAAAGAAAACAAAAACCAAGTCAACCTTCCTTGAACAGAAATGGGATTTGCTGGCTCATGTAACCGGAAGGTTATAGTTTCACTGGTGTCCTCCTTACATTAGTTTCATCCTCAGTCTCTTTGTGGTCGTCAGTTGGCTGCTAGTGGTGAACTTCCTTTGTATCTAGAGGAGAAAAGAGTCATTCCGAAAGCGCTGATGAAAGTTGTTCAACTGGACAGGCTAAGTTAGGATAAAACATTGAGATTAAGAAGATCCGGTTACCTTGATGGGAATTAGCACTGAGGGAGCATTCTAGGGGCAGAGCGAGGGCCAAACCTACCCTTGCCATACTGTTGCTCACAATAGCAAAGGTATATAACTGATGTTCGTAAGACAGCCACTATGTCCTATTAAATATTATCAGCTTTGAAACTTTACCAACATAATTGGAAGAAATGCTACTCTACTGTGCCTTCATTTTGCAATTTCATTGGTTACTACTGAGGTTTAATATATTTTTAAAAATATGTATTGGCCATTTGCATATCTTCCTCAGTGAGCTGATTCTTCAGGCCCTTTCCCCAATGAAATTATCTTATAGGTTGTAAGTTATATTTAGGAGCTTAAACATGTAGAAAAGCCTGACTGAACATTAAACCAATTTAGGGAGTTTCAAAAAACATGATATCATGACCTCACCTCTGAAGATTTTCATTTAATGCATGCAGAGTATGTTTTAAAAATCTCCCTGGAGATTTGAGAAATGTTAGCCTTTTGAAACACCGTTTCTCGAACTTACTTATATCTCTTTCACACTGCACCTAGACTTTGCTTCTTTTACAAATTACTCTGGAATCCTACAAGATATCATAAATAGCTCTAGTAAATGAGGCACTTATTCAAATCCCAGATGAAACAGAATGAATATGAATATTCATAACCACTTAGCATGAACTAAGTCAAGCAATCAGCAGCTTCTCTGGCAGGGTCAACGTGGCGGTGCTTAAATTCAGCAGAATTGTCATTGGCCCTTCCTTTCTGATTAAGGGGAAAAGCCAAAGGTGTTCCTAAGGAAAAAAAAAAAATCGATCCAGGGAAAGTATATTTGTAAACTGGGAATTTAACTGGAACATGTTCTTGTTGAGAAGCAGAAAAATATTTACTTCTACTTTGGTTGTTTATGGCGTTGTAGCTGTGCTACGGAAACAAATGGTGTTATGCTTGGTTTATTACCACTCCTAAAGAGCCCAAGGAAATGTAAGCAGACATTTCTTTTAACAAATGACAGTGCTTCTATTAAGCAGCTATTCGGCATGCCTCTGCCTCCTCCATGTTTGGGGACCAACAGAGTACTTGTTATTCCCAGGATGTGTTAACTCAATGGAATCAAATGAGAAACTTTGTTCCTTCCAACATTGCACTGACAAATTGGTTGGATTTTTCTTTTTAAATCAGAAACACCTCACTGCTTTGAATCATCAGTCAGGAAAAATTGTTTCATACATGTTTCTTTTCTTGGCCATAACTAAGATGTGCTTCCTCTTTTAGTGTTCAGGAGGGCTACCAAGGCCTTCCTCTGACGACTAAGAGGAAAGGTAGCATTCCAATTCAGCAGTTCCTGCCATCACCTCTAAGTGTTGCATTTGATAACTCATCATATATGCTTGAAATCTTACTTTATACATATATCATTCATTGATCATCTTTGATTATATCCCTCAATCTTCTTGTTGATGTATCCATAAGCTGTTTGATATTTATTTATCAAATAATTAAAATATTTAGCATTTTAAACAAACATATAAGCACCATCCGGCAAAAATATTTGCAACTATTACTAGACAGAACCAGCACCAAGGTCTGGTGTGTTACCTACAGGAAAAATGATAAGTGCATTTCAGAGGCAGGTGAGACCAGTACAGAGGCATTAGGAAAGCTTTCCCCTAAAAGACAGAACCTTGTGCTTTACATATTTTAACTTATACCTATATTCTTCCTTGTCCAAAAGGTATAACAAAATGCCTAGAGGACTTCATTATTCTAGAAACCTAATTTGACCTACCAAGTCCATAGAAAATGGAATCAGTTAGAGAAAGAAAATCTATTTTTGCCTCTTTGAGAGTTAATACAAAAATGCAGATTTTTTAAAAAAATATAATCAGTCCCCAGGGAGGCTGAGCCTATCTTCACATTTTGCAAATCCAGCAAAGTGCAGCAAACTGTGAAGTTTAGCAATGAGGGAACAATCCCAACCCTCAAAGAGGCAGTATAGTTTATTACTGTCTGAAAATTCAAATGTCAAACAACCGAGAAAGATGTGCTTGAGATTTTTCTTCTCTGGCAGACAAGAAGAAAAAGTAGGCAGCAGCCCTGGTGGTAGTCAACACAGTTTTTTTCTTCTTGAAGTGGAAGGCAAAAATAAACAACTTTCTAGAGCAGACTAGTGCAGCTATGAGCCAAAAGACAGAAGGTGGTCCCGGGCGCGGTGGCTCACGCCTGTAATCCCAGCACTTTGGGAGTCCGAGGCAGGTGGATCACGAGGTCAAGAGATCGAGACCATCCTGGTCAACATGGTGAAACCCCGTCTCTACTAAAAATACAAAAAATTAGCTGGGCATGGTGGTGCGTGCCTGTAATCCCAGCTACTCAGGAGGCTGAGGCAGGAGAATTGCCTGAACCCAGGAGGCGGAGGTTGCGGTGAGCCGAGATCGCGCCATTGCACTCCAGCCTGGGTAACAAGAGCGAAACTCCGTCTCAAAAAAAAAAAAAAAAAAAAGTTGGTCCCTCATGCTGCTAATGGAGGCCCTTCTGTTCCTGCCATGTCTTCCTAGGGAGGTGCTTCTCCCTTTGCCTATATGTCCTCATCTTCTTTTAGGTAGGGGAGTACCACGGAAAGAGCAAGGCCTTATGACCCAAAGTGAGCTTTATACAAATTTCCATCACATGTGTAACATGAGCATCATAGCTAATAACACTGTGTTGTATTTGAGACATTTTAAGTGCTCTTGCCATAGAACAGCCAGGGGGTAACTATGTGAGATGACAAATATGTTAATTTGCTTCACCCTAGTAACTATTTCACTATATATGTGTTTTAAATATTATGTTGCACACCTTAAATATATGTAATAAAACTTCATTACAAGCATACTATGTGAACTTGAGCTAGTTATTGATATTTTAAAATTCAGTTTTCTCAGTAATAAAATGGGCATAAACATAGGGGCTCAAAGAATATAAAGAGAGGAAGAAAAGAGGAAAGTGAAGTAGAGAGAGAGAGAGAGAGAGTGGGGGCAAGGAGAGAGGAGAAAGAATAGGGTAGAAGGAAAGGAAGAGAGAGAGGGAGAATGGGGGGAAGGGATGAATGTTATCTTTAGGATCAGATGAAATGGTTTCTAAACCAACCTTAGTTCCCCATCGGTTCCCTTTCCTTTGCTTCTCCCAGCCCCTCTTCCTGTATCCTCTACTCAGGGAATTGACAGCACCCAGTCATAACCCTCCACACAGGAAGGCCCTGCCAGCTCCAGGGCTGCTGCGGATGTGACCAGCGAGCCCAAAGCACAGCATGAAGATGACAAATGGCACTGGTCTGCTTGAATCAGGTTAACTTTGCCTGGGCTGTCCTCAGGTAACGAAGACAGGACGTCACATTGCTGGGGAAGCCTGAAAGTCATTAACTTATCTGCCATTATTAGGCTTTTATTTAGTCACTCTCTCTCAACTCAAACTTATTTTTAAATTACCATTGTCGTGCTCTATTGAGGAAGAAAAGTACAACATAAAAATACTTCAGGTTTTTGTTTTGTTTTCTTCTGGAAAGGAGGGGTGGCAGGGAAAATGAGAATAAAGGCTAATAGTCTGGAGCACTTATCGAGCACTTACTAGGTGCTGTCCCATTTTTTAAGTGATGTATGTATTTTATGTCATTTTGCCGTCATCATGACTTTATTAGGTAGGTATGATTATAGATCACCTCCTTTGTATAGAGACAATGCTGACTCAGAAACTTTAAAAGGTCCTCAATTAGACCTTGAGCTGGAAGAGTGGAGCTGGAATCGAAACCCAGATACTCTGAGTCTAGAATTCTTGTACTTTGCAGTGAGAGTGAGCATGGGCCGGAAGTTGGACAAACCTGGGTTCAAGCATTAGCCCTAAGGGCTAAGTAACTTTGTGAGCATTAATTTCTTTATACTCTGTGAGCATTCATTTCTTCATGAGATAATGTATGTAAAAACCTTTAGCATGAGGCTTGGCATAGAGTAACTTAAAAAAAAAAATGTTAGCTAAGAATAGTTTCACTTTACTATGGAAGTTCCAGAGATGGCAAGATTACTTTATTTTAATTTGCTACTTTTTAATTTTTGTACATTCATCACAACACAGGCACAGTTGACATTGGGGCAACTATTTATTTTGAAGCATTTTCTGCTTTTTTGATAAACTCCTAAATAGGATTTAAAAATCATCCTGGAAAGTGGACTGTGTATAATAATAAATTGCTACCCTATTACTCTGCTTTTTTGAATACTATCTAATCCTTATTGTTTTGTCTAGATCATTAAGAAACCGTATTTGAAGGGCTCAAAGGAAAGCGAGGTTGTAGAAAAAAACCAAGTTCAAAACTCAGAGACAAAAACTCTCTTTGCTCACAGACTAGAGACACATACCTGCTTTGGGTTTTGTGTTGAATATACCTGAATATATACAGGAAACCTTTGAATTTTCTTTGAAAAGGGATATGTTACAAAATAATAGCTCCATGCCATGAGGAAGAAACCTTAGACTGGTACCCACACTACCAAATTCAGTTTCATAAATGTGTGCTATTTATTGGCTTTGAGCTAGTAGGTTGAGTAAAATGAGGGAAACAATTTAGGTACCTCTTCTTTCTTTCAATAATACATTGAAAAGCAGTACCAATTTTCCTAAATACCCCGTTATTATGCCTGAATAGTATTGCAACTCTGCAATTTAAACTATTTCCTAAGATGTTTTCTATCAATGTATATTGTCTTTATACCAACTAATTCTAAAGAATCTTAGTAATTTTCATCTTTTTCAACAAACCCTGTAGGTGAGAATAACTAGACTTCCAGCAGTGAAGTACAGGTAAAGAGAGCAGAGCAGTGAAAAGAGAATAGAAAGCTAGGCCAGAAGCTCTGGAAACAGGCCAGGGAAGGGGGTCGGGAGGAAGAACAACAGGGTGGCTTGTCTAATTGTTAGCTCTATCTCAGCCTTTTAAAAGACCCTTGACCCAAGGAAGAAAGCAAATGGGCTCTTTCCTCCCAAACCATGTGGATTTAAAGAGATTCTCTTTCTTTGAAAAGATTATTATGGTTTCGAGCATGTTCTGTTTCATTTTATAGTATTTAGAACCAAAAGAAGAAGAACAGAGGGGAAGAGGACAAGGGAAAGAGGGAGAGAAAAGGGCAGGCGCAGAGAAAAAGAGATGGGGAGGAGAAGGGATGAGATGGGGAGGGAGGGTAAGTGAAGGGGATGGGAGATAAAGATGCTGCAGGATCTCTTTTCCACTTGCTGACAAAGTAAACACTTCCTAATTTGTTTTTGGTACTCATCAAAAATAGAAGGCAGTGATAGAAGAAAAGTGGGTGAGAGTGCAAATGAGAAAAAGAGGGTGAGAGTAAAGGAGAGAGAAGGAAACAGGGGAAATACAGGAGTGATGGAGAGATGAAGAGACAGAAAGAGGAAGACACAGGCCAACAGGATAATCACAGTTGAAATAGCTTTCTATCTTGCCTGATGAATGTTTTTAGTACGTATCTTATCCCACACATTGGGTAAGCTTCCAAAGGCTACCCCACAGTGGTACCAGTCATGACACAATTCTGGGCCAGTCCAGGAACTAGCCCCATGCCTCAGTGCATTACCAAGAAATCAGACACACCAATGACACACTCTGTGTATGTGATTTCTGGATTAGAAACTTATTTTTAAAAGCAAATTTAAGAGTCAATGATTATTTTCTAATTGCAAACCAGCCATATGCCTTATACATATGTCTTCAGAAGCAGAATTGGTGGGACAGAGTAGGAAAGTCATGTCTTGTATTCATCAGAGCAGATTCCTAACAGCCAGACACAGTAATGGGCAAAGACATTTGGATCCTGAGGTGAAATGGAGAGAGAGAAACAGACAATGAATAGATGACTATCCACTGGCTCTTCCATCAGCAGCCCAGAAGCGGTGCAAGTCACTTCTGCTCAAATGTTATTAGCCAGAAAGATTTACGTGACTATACCTAACCTAAGGCAGCAAGAGAACAACCCTACTAGGCCTTGATGGAGAAAGGGCCAGAATGTTGATAAATAATCCTTGTAGCTACTAAGAGGGAAACAGCCTTTTGAGAAGTGTTCTAGGAGAGATTTGCATGTGCACAGTCCCAGAGACAAGAGAAAGCAGAGTGTTGTAGGCTCTACTAGAAGTTCAGAATATCTGAAGTATGGGTTTCAAAGGAAGAACTTGTGAACGATAAAGCTTGAGAGTTAAGCATGAGAAGATCACTTACAGTCTTATAAGCGGCATTAAATAACTTGGATTTTTTTTATCTTAAAACGACAAAGGTTTATTGTCCTGCTTCTTACCCATTGAGTTTTTTAAGGGCTCTGATCTCACAAAATCCTTAGACAGGGCCAGGTGCGGTGGCTCAAGCCTATAATCCCAGCACTTTGGGAGGCCGAGGCAGGTGGATCACGAGGTCAAGAGATCGAGACCATCCCCGTCAACATGGTGAAACCCCGTCTCTACTAAAAATACAAAAATTAGCTGGGCATGGTGGCGTGTGCCTGTAGTCCCAGCTACTCGGGAGGCTGAGGCAGGAGAATTGCCTGAACCCAGGAGGCGGAGGTTGCGGTGAGCCGAGATCGCGCCATTGCACTCCAGCCTGGGTAACAAGAGAGAAACTCCGTCTCAAAAAAAAAAATTCCTCAGGAACTCAGGCTGACAGAATGTCCAGAATCTGCAATTTTCCCCCCATGTTTATTGTATTTTATTTTTTTAAATGTTTCTACTTTTAAAAAGTGTTTTGTTTTTGTTTCTTAAGATATACATGTGCAGAATGTGCAGGTTTGTTACATAGATATACATGTGCCATGGTGGTTTGCTGCATCTCTTGACTCATTCTCTAAGTTCCCTCCCCTTGCCTCTGACTCCCCAACAGGCCCTGGTGTGTGATGTTCCCCTCTCTGTGCCCATGTGTTCTCATTGTTCAACTCCTGCTTATGAGTGAGAACATGTAGTTGTAACTTGGAATTTTATCCTAAAAGCAATGGGAAGCTATTGAAAGATGTAAAGGTTTGTAGCAATGCAATTAGAGCAGTATTTGAGAAGATATCCTTGCTGAATAGCCTGAAGGAAACAAGAATAAATTCATTGATTCATTTATCAAATACAGTACTATATGTCAGGCATCAGATCCCAGACTTAGGGGCTTGAAATACGGTGGATTCAGGGAAAGCATGAGGAAGCTGTTCATGGCTCATATCCAGACAAGTCATGTGAGTGACTAAGATATTAAGGTATTGGAGAAAGGGATAGAGAGAAGTGGGCATATTTGAGAAAAAGCTATTGGGTGAGGATGGTGAATGAGGGGGAGAATTCCATAAAAATATTCCTCCTGTGATTTGGTCTGCAGGGTGAAGAGTGATGTCATTTACTCTGATGGGGAGCACTGTTAATGAATAGGTATGGGCAGGCAGGAAGTTGGATAAGTTCCATTTTGGCACAATATTTGAGCTTGTAACTGAGCTCTTGTTTTCTATTTGTTTTTTGTCATTGGATTTAATAATGATTTCATTTAGTTGTATGAAACATTACTTTTCAGCTAACTTCTTGGATTCGGTGAGAGAGCATTTAAAATTTCCCCTGGCTGGGACCCAGGCATTCTTCAGACTCAGTTTTTGTGGCTCCATCCTCCCATCTTCTTCTAAGCTCCTGACTGTCAAGGGGAAAGATGGAGAAATTTGTAAGGTACTGGCCTCACCTCACCCAGGGGTGGGGAGAAGCTCGTTCAAATAACTTCACCTACTGTTCATTTAGTTCAAAGGCCTATGCCATCTCTATCATTTGCAAGTATTTATATTCAATTGCACAATATTAAAAAGCAAAAACCACACTGAAATTTTAATGGCTTTGAACATCCAAGTGATGGTGAGGATGTGGAGCGAACTTTTCTTCAATGCTTTCGGGAGTTTAAATCACATACAAACCCTTCTATGTGGTTAATCCACTGCTTCGTACATACCCTAGAGAAACTCATGCACATATGTCCCAGGACCCATGAGCAGGAGGAGTACATATTGCAGAATTCTTTGTCATAACTAAAATTGAAAAAAAAAAAACCAGAAAGAATAGAATGTATAAATAACTGTTGTCTATTCACAAAACAGTATATCCACAGTAATGATCAAGACCAAATCATAGCCATGATTAACATTATAGATGATTCTCACATGTAATGATGAAGGAAGCAAGACAAGAAGGAATTTTAACTACTGTTCAATTTAAATAAGGTTCAAAACAGACAAAGCTGCCACATTATTTAGAGATGGGTAACAAACCACAAAGAAATGCAAAATATGATTATCAAAAATTTCAGGGTAGTCATTTCCTCTGGAAGGAGGGTTTGAGTTGGGACAAGGGAGAGGTGCCCCAGGACTTGGAGCTCTTGGGGAGCTATCAAAGCTCTGTTTCTTATGAATGAAATTGACTCTTATACTTTAGGGGTGAAGAATTAACCTAAATTCTGTTTTTGAACATTGATTCTAAACTCAAAGGTAAAATATTGCTTTAATGTGAGTTCTGTACACTCATCAAAAAAAGAGGTTTGTAGTGATAGGTTTAGATGTAGAAAAGGGGACAAAGAAATGAGCTGGTGTTGCATCGCAGGAATTGGTGAGAAGACATTAATGCAGGAAGACTCTTTGACTAGCCTTGTTCTGGGGACTGACACCTGCTGCCCTGAATCTGAGGGTTACATCCTTTTTTCACATTCTGCCTAGATGGGGCAACCGATTATTTCATTCCTTTCTTTTAACTTGGTTCTCAGTCACAGTGGCTTTTAGGGGGGTTGTTCCTTTCATCAGGGAGTGGAACATGCCCCAGAGTCACCTTCTGCGTTATATTTATGTAGAGTGATGGCCTCCTAAAGGTCTTTGTGTGGATTACGGTAGCATACATTTTGCCTTTGCAACTTTTTATTACATATTTTTTTGTTTTCTGATTATTAATGTAATACACAAAATCTACATGCATTAACTTACAAAGGCCACAAAGACATAACATTGAATACAGCAAAAACAAGTTGTAGATATGTACAAAATATCATTTATTTTTTGGTGGTGTATTTTTATGTGAGTGTATATGTATGCCAAAGCAGAGAAAAAAGTCCTAGGAAGGTAGACAACAGAGGTTTTCAGCTGGTAGTGATTTTGCCCCCCAGAGGACATTTTTAGTTGTCATAACTAAGAGGTGGTGCTCCTGGCATCTGGTGGGTAGATACCAGGGATAAGATATCCTACAATGTACAGAAGAGCAATCCCCATCCACTCAAAAAAAAGTGTCATCCTGCCCAACATGTCTCCAGTGCTGCTGTTGAGAAATCCAGCCTCCCACCAAATTAGTAACAATGTTACTCTCTATGGAGGGGACTGAAATTATAAGATACTTAGGAAGTATTTCAGCCCTATCTGTGGTGTTTGAGTTTCAAATATGACAATTTTCTTATAATCTATAAAATATTAATAAATGTATGAAAACAATCTGTTTCTATTACAAAACAATGGTCAATATCAAAACATTAAAAAGAAATCAATTAAAACTATCTAAAATCCGCTATTCAGATATCTGGTATTTTAAAAGTCATTTTTCCTATGTGTCTATCTGTGCACATGTAGAATTATATTTCTAAAATGATGATAATACTTTGAATTAGGTTTAACATTTTTTCACTCACATTATATAATGAACATTTCCCCAGGTCCCATATTAATTTATGTCAATAAATATTTCTCAAAAACAGAATTGTAAGTGCCTGTGAAACATTCAGTCTAAATGGATGTATCAGAGCTACATTTCTAAAATAAATTCAGAAATATTTCTAATAAGGCAATGTTTATGTTTAGAATATATTCAAGTGAAGACAAATTTCTGAAGCAAAGAGGTTTCTGAGGAGAATAAGGCATATCACAAAATACCAACTTCAGATTTCAGTCCTATAATGACCTCTTTTCATTTTCAATACTGAACAAAATTAACAGAAATTAACGGATAGAATACACATTTGAAAATAGAAATTTGAGAGCTAACTGCCAACTTTGAAAAGATATTACTTAATAATGTTGCTACAGCAAGAAACCTCCTAAAATACAAGTAATTTCCGCTTGTGGTTTAATTATTCCATTTTCTCAAGAACATAGTTTGGAGCTCAAGTATGCATATTGGGTAGCGATTAACCTTCAATAGCAACATAGAGGACATCAAATAGCTTGTTTAAGCATCTCTCTTCTTGAAATGCCACTAAAATAAATTAAATTCCAATTTCTATTCACAGATTAGAGCAAATTGCTCATTATGGTCAGGCAAATGGAGACCTTTTGACAAGTGGGAGGACGTGGAGTCAGAAATGACTGCCAGTGAGAAGGTGTGTGGCAGGGAAAGGACAGGAAGGTGGAAGAGCAAAGGCCCTTAGCAAGTGTGGGCTCCCCGCATTCCCAGAGCTCAGCTTTCCCACACTTTGGCCACAGACTCATTTAGCTCTGGGTGGTTTGAAAATGCTTCGAGGTCACCACCAGATTATTTTCTGCTCCACACACTTGACTTCACATGTCTTCAGAATAATGGGAGGATTTAGTGGAACAGTTGTAATTTGTTTCCTAAAGTGCCATGTATTCAGAAAACAAAGTGATAGGATGATGGCTCTGTGGAGGTAAGGCAATATTCTGGACAGCCAAGTTCCTCTGTGCTTAAAGATGGGGACTCTGGAGTCATGATCTCCACAGAGTAGCTGTGTAACTTTGGACAAGTCACTTAATCTCTCTGTACCTCAGATTCCTCTATCTGCCCAATGGTAAAAGCACTAATTTCCATGTCTTGTGATTGCTTGAGGATGAATGAGGTTGTCTTAGTCTGTTTGTGTTGCTATAACAGAGAATATCACAAACTGGGTCATTGATAAAGAACAGAATTTTATTTCCTCTCAGTTCTGGACACTGGGAAGTCCAAGATTAAGACACCCACAGGTTCAGGTGTCTGGTGAGAATCTGGTCTCTGCTTCCAAGATGGCACCTTGAAAGCTGCATCCTCCAGAGGGGAAGAACTGTTGTGTCCTCACATGACAGAAGGCAGAAGGGCAAGAAAGGGCAAACTCTCTACCTTAAGCCCTTTCGAAACAGCATTAATCCATTCGGGAGTAGGGATGCTTCATAACCTAATCCCTCTGACAGGCACGCCTCTTAGTACTACCACACTGGCAACCCCTGAATTTTGGAGGGGGACACTCGAACTGTAGTAGAGGAATGTACAGAAAGCAGTGCCCTGGGCACCAGGGCTTGTTCAGTCTTACAAGGTGTTACAGTTCTCTGTTTTACTCCTCTCCTCCAACAGTCTGAAACATCCAATTCTCTGAATGACAAAGGGCTCTACTAAGCTCAGAAGAGTGTTCTGGGAGAGTGTAAAGAGAAGATCAAGGGCATTGGGGAAGGTTTCATAGAGAACACTCTTCCCCCATGGCCTGTTAGCCTCTCTCTGCTCTGACCCATGCATCTTTTGCTGGACCTGTTTTCAAGTGGCTTTTGCTCTCAGCATGGGTGAGATAAATAAATCTAGGCTGACTTGTCCTTTCTTTCTGATTTAGGAAGGGAAAAACAGCTTTCTAAGTTAGTGCTTTTAGGGAAATTGCCATTTACACACTGATTCATTTATTCAGTTGTTCAATAGAAAGTGAGCAAAATGAGACCCTATTCTGAGAAAGCTCATCGTTTGTGGAAAGAGGGAGATATTTCAATAGATCTCAACAGAACAATGAAGACTATTAACAAGAAAACAACAACAAAAACGCAATCACTGACCCCTTTCTCTATATAGTCTTTTCCCGCTTCCCTTTAAAAGAAAAATCTGCCTCTTCTCATAGATGCTGGTAAAGAAACCAATATTTCATATTTAAAAAGTTGTGGCTTACATTCAACCTGTGGAACATCTAGCAGAAGTTCCTTTCGCAATGTTTAATCAAGTAACTATTGTCCCAGTCTCTCAGAATGCAACTGGTATTCACTACTGTTGAACCCTCTCTCCATTTCTCGTGTTGAAAAAGTATGTCAACATTAAGGGGAAAAAATGAGCAGTTTGACTTCGATACAATTCTAGGACTTAAATCCAATGCTAGAAAGTATTGAAAGTTATGGCAAGTTTCCTAATTCTATTAGAGTTTTGACTATGTGTTTGGTTGTCTGACCAATTTTGACTCAAGGCTGAGAGCTTTTCTAGTTGGTCTATTTGGGTTAAAATGATTCTCTTATGGCTTATTCAGGGAGCTTTGTCATGGAGGCTGTGACTTGAAGGCTTGCCAGAAATGATAGATGCTGGACTGATAGACCTGAACAAGTATTGTGAACAAGGTCTACTCTGCTAAGGTTCTTTGGTCACAGAGTGCCTCTCCTAACAATGTGAGACTCAGACTGAAATTCCTTTTGGAATGTTTAATCAGGTAACTACTGTCCCAGTCTCTCAGAATGCAGCTGATATTCACTACTGTTGAGTCCTTACCCCACTTTTTTGTGTTGAAAAGGGTGTTTTGGAAAATTCCTTTTTCAACACAAAAACTAAAAAGGTATATTTGGAAAATACCTTAAAGAATGTTATTTATTAGGCAAGGCACCAATACACAGGCTTAAGAAGGACAAAAGTCCTTTGCAAATAACTTCGTCCTAGGGTAAGTAGAGAATCTTTTGAGGGAATGATAAATACGTGCACACTTCAGACCTGGGAACCTGTTCCTGTCTTGCCATTCCAGCTTCCATGTACATTTCCCACATGAATGATCCATGCACATTAACCTCTAGAAGCAGGCTCGTCAGATCAGTTTGTCCTTCTTAATAACTGAATTGTCTGCGAGGGGTGATGACTTCTGTAGCCCTTGTCCTCAAATCCCTCTAATTACTATAATTGGAGCCCTTTAGTATCCATCTGCAGGTCTATCTTTCTATAGACTCTAAAAGTAATTGTTTTCCTGAATTTTGGGGGAGTCCAAGGATTCCTGGATTCTACATCATCTGCTTTGCTCTGGCACCACTCTGATCTTGTGCTACAGGGAGAATGGCTGGGTCCTCACCTTGTTCTTGATGCCAAGACACTTGCAATTGACATAGTTCCAGAAATTGGTTTGATATTTTAGTATTTTGATCCAAACAGGTTTTTAGGGACTAGACTTCTCCCTTGCATTGGACAATCTTCCCAGGGACAAGAATCTGATTTCCCTTTTTTTTTTCTTTAAAAAAAGAGTCTCACTGTATTGCCCAGGGTGGAATGCAGTGGCACAGTCTCAGCTCACTGCAGCCTCTGCCTCCTGGGTTCAGGCAGTTCTTGTGCCTTAGCCTCCTGAGTAGCTAGGACTACAGTCACCTGTCACTACACCTGGATAATTTTTTTAAAATTTTATTTCAGTAGAGATGGGGTTTCTCCATGTTGCCCAGAGTGGTCTTGAACTCCTGAGCTCAGACAATCCACCCGCCTCAGCTCTTCAAAGTTCTAGGATTATAGCTGTGAACCACCACATGCCTGGCCAAGAATCTGATTTCTAAATGCTAATCCCATACTAGGTAGTTCATACCCAAAAATCAATTCCTGACTGCATGCTACATTTATCTGAGAGCCCTCTACCAGTGGCCTATAGCTGTCACTAATAGTGTATCCACCTAATATATACTAACTATTGGACCAGACTCCTGTACCCAGTCTTCTTTCACGTTATGCCTGTCTGTTCATTTTTTTCTAATTCCTTAATATTGGTATCCCCTCATATAATCTGAAGTTTACTCATTCAAAAGTATTCACGTGAATACCTGTGGTAAGTACTTTGGGCACAAAGCTGAAGATAGAGGCTAACATGTTTACAGGGCTTCCTATCTAGTAGAGGATGCAGACAATGAAATGAGCCATTACAGCAGGGGGAAATGAGGCAGGGGAAGTGTTGGATGCCATAGAAGCATTTTTGGGAAAACTCATCCTTTGAGTATCAGATGAGACATCCTGGAGGAAGTGGTATTTAAATTGGCACCCGAAGGTTAAACCAGACAATGGGAAAGAAGTGCGAGAAAAGGTCAAGAGAGATTATCTTGGGCAGGAGAACTAGAATAGCTGAATACCAGGGCAGAGAAAGAGTGTGCGGCTTATTGAGACATTGAAAATATGCCAGAGAAGCTGAGTGCTGAAAGCAGTAGCAGTTCATGGCCCAGGTTATACAGGTAGGAAGTTTGGTCTCTATACTAACAGCATTGGGAAATCTTTGAAGCCCTTTTAGAAAAACGGCGTGCCATACGGGTGTGTAGCCTCCTAGTCCCGGACCCCTGATCTAATAGGTACATTCTACTCACAATCAAAATCAGGATTCTGACGGCTAGTTATACCAATTTACCATTGGAGTTTTGGTCAAAATGGACCAGGAAAGCTTTAGTCATGCCATGTAGATGCATTCTCATGTGACAGCTAATCTGGGTGACTTCACTAACAATACCTCTTCTTCATTTGATGATGGCAGACTACTTTTGATTCTGATAACTTCACATTCTTTATGACAGTTGTAAGGTGTATTCTGAGATATCAGTTCACAAAAGGCATCTTATTGTGGGAAATACAGCCAGATTCTTCTCCAGATGCCATCATCAGAAAGAAAACACAGAAGTCTAATTAAAATGCAGCATAGCTTGTATCACTTAGGTTTTACAATAACTACTTCTAATAACTAGAGGGAAAAAAGACTGATAATCTATCTCCACACACTCTATATAGCCTTATGTTTATTTTTAAATGTTGAAAGGCAGAGCAAGTGTACATGGAAAAACCCAGTCATATCTCCTTTAAATGTACAGTATCCACTAATTAATTTATAATAAATATTTCAGAAAACCTGGTAACTCCTAGGTAGCTTATGCAGATGAAAGAAAGAATTGTTTTCTCCTTCTGGAGAAAAAGTGACAGACATATTAGAACCCAGTAAGAAACTCCTAGTAAGAAAGAGTCGATACAATGTGTCAATAAGATGCTATAGTTTGCCTTATGATAAGTGCAATCTTCCTTCACCTTTCTCTTCCTAAATTGGAGCTACAATGAATGGGTGAATGAGTGAGACAAAAACTGTTACTTTCTGCTCTAAAGATGATAAACTTGTTTTCTAGTCTGGCCTTTGCACTATCTTATTCCCATCTCACACACACACACACACACACACACACACACACACACGTGAAAAAACCAGATGCCACATAGATGGCCACTCCAATTCCTTGAAATTTTTTAATTATAAAGAAATTTAAATATTTTTACTTACCTCCTTTATATTCTTTGAAAAAAATTCAAGAAACACAAATTATATTCAAGAAACCATACTAAGAAATGCAAAACATACTTTTCAATTCTATATTACAGAAATTTTTTTAAAAAGCAGAGAGAAAATGTATGTGCATGTATATATAGAAAGTATGTACATATATAACCATGTCTGTGTGTGTGTGTGTGTGTGTGTGTGTGTGTGTGTGCATGCCTGTATATGTATATATTTAACAGAGATGTATAAATACTGAGGGAAAGAGAACACAAGGCAGAGGGACACAGAATAAAATCCACAGAAGTACAAGTAAAGAAAAGAGGTAGCAATCCAGAAACCTACAGAAAGGGGCAACAGCCTGGAGGTATTTGACTTTCCTATTCAGCTGGCCTGAGAACATCAGAGCAGATGAGCAGCTCCCATAACCACCCTTCAGTTCTCCAATGACCTCTGCACCATTTGGAAATCATCCTTTCTCCAGGACAAAAATAATTATTCTCCTTTTATTGACAAATTTAAAATGGGGAATTTTGAAATACTTGTTCTACTTAGGAATTAAAATTCACTGAAGATGGAGATCAACTCCAGAGGCCCTAGGTTCCCCACACCTGTTGTCTGTGGCTCTTGGATATGCAGTATTTCCCCTCCACTGTTCTCGATGCCTTTGTTATTGCTCTAATGGCCACTGCCTACATATCTGGGTAAAATCCTTCTCTAGAGATCTGTATGTGAGACCCACATGTATAATTTGGTGCCTTTATGCTGGTGTTTCTTCAGAATCCTGCATATTGCAATCCTCTCTCTAGCTGTAGATGAACATAACAGACCTAGACAGGATATGGTGTCCCCAGTACTTATCATAGTACCTTGTCTGTGGTAGGTGCCAAGCAAATATTTTAGAAACATTAAACAAATTAGGAGCTGTACTTTTCTTTTTTCTTTTTTTGAGATGAGGCTCACTCTGTTGCCCAGGCTGAGTGCAATAGCACAATTTCGGCTCACTGCAACTTCCACCTGCTGGGTTCAAGCCATTCTCCTGCCTCAGCCTCCCAAGTAGCTGGAACTACAGGCATACACCAACATGCCCGGCTAATTTTTGTATTTTCAGTAGAGACGGGGTTTCACCATGTTGGCCAGGCTAGTCTTGAACTCCTGACCTCAGTGATTCACCTGCCTTGGCCTCCCAAAATGCTGGGATTACAGGCATGAGCCACCGTTCCCTGTTGTACTTTTCAATCCCACTAAAAACAAACCATGCAACATACAACAATTTCTGGTATTTATATTCCAGATTCTATTAGTTTATGATGTTCTCAACTAAAGCTCCCAGTGTTATATCACATTGATAAGTTCTTGAGATAAGCTTGGATTTGAGAGCATTTGTTAGTCTCAAATATTTTTAAAGCACTGATTTGATTATTCAGGAATGTAATTGTACTTTGTTCTGCAAATATTTTGATCCTATTTTCATTTAAAACTAGAATGCTTGGGCCAAGCTCAGTGGCTCACGCCTTTAATTCCAGCACTTTGGGAGGCCGAGGCAGGCAGAGAACCAGAGGTCAGGAGTTCGAGACAAGCCTAGCCAACATGGTAAAACCCCATCTCTACTAAAAGGACAGAAAATTAGCTGGGTGTGGTGGTGCACACCTATAATCCCAGCTACCTGGGAGGCTGACGCAGAAGAATTGCTTGAACCCGGGAGGTGAAGGTTGCAGTGAGCCAAGATAGTGCCACTACACTCCAGCCTGGGCAACAGAGCCAGACTCAGTATCAAAACAAAAATAAACAAAACTAGAATGCTTCAACATCCTATCTTGGGGGAAACAGTTAGCTTGATAACCTGAAGGTAACATTTGTTTCACAGGAATTTATAAATGTATGCCCTAAGCCATTGATGTGAATGCAGATACTGGAAGATAAAATGAACACATTTGTATCTCAGAACTCTTGCTAAAACCCAAAATTTATTATTACCCATCAGTTCCATTTTCAAGCTTCAATGCAACTTTTTTTGGCAAAGGATTTTATTTAAGTGCTTTTTCACCCTCTCTGAAAACTGTTCTAAAATTTAAGATTGAGGTGTAGTAATGGCTTTCACTGCCTTTTTTTTTTTTTCCTTCCAACCATGAGCATCCACATGGGAGATTAAGGAATGAACTGGAAAGAAGCCAGCATACGGCTTTTCCATTCTTCCTGCCTCGCTCATCTTTTACTATATTTCTCACCTCTGTTCAACTTTCAAGGTGAAATGAGGATGTGAAAAGGGCAGATGGATCATGCCTGGATAGCAGTGAGTCACACAACAGCAGAACTCTGAAGACAATGATCTTTCATTCACTGTTTCCATAGTTAAATTGCTTTTTAGGACTCGGTGTTTCCTATAATACCTTGAATTTTAAAACACATGCTTACCTGGCTGCATATATGAGAAAGTTCAAACTGTTAATGGCTTTACATTAAAAAAGTAACTCACTTTTTAAAAATAAAAACAAAAATAGAATTAAAAGCATGAATGTAGGCAGTCTACGGCAGGTCTGGTCACTCCATTCCATGGTCTTCAGGACCAAGTTCTTTCTATCTGTCATCTCTGCCATTTTCACATGTTTCTTAGCACCCAGATTAGTTGCTGGAGCTCCAGACATCATATCTGGATTTCAGGAAGCAGGAAAGAAGAAAGTAAAGAGGGCTTTTCAGATGCTCCACCAGCAACTTTAGCTGGTTTCTCCTTGACATCAAGCCACCAGGAAAATGTAACTTTTTACCTGGGCACACTATAACCTGGAATATAATTTACATGCTATAAGTAAGGAAGAAGGGAGAATGAATATTGCATAGGCAATTTTAAGTCTCTACCACATTTCCAAACTTCACTCCCAATACACTTAAGGCTGCCATGTTGCACAACTCTACTAGCGATCCACATTGCAGTCTATGCGCACAAAAGTGGAAATATTAGATCCATTCACCTAGTACCAGTACCTTTCCCAAAGGAACGTATTTAATTTACACCTTTATGTATATATTCAACATCAGAATTAATTGATAATAACTGGTCTCCTGCAATGGAATAATTGTTTCTGAAATGGTTAATTTAAGTTTTAACATGTACATATGGAACAAGCAAAAATAACCATCAGATATGACTTTGGCATGATTCTGCAGTTATCTGCCATTCTTCTATCACTAGCCAGTTGGTGAAACAGAATTTTGTGTCTCATTATCATAATATTTCTCATCCTCTCACTTGCAGCAGATGAGACTAAAGTCTCTCCTCTTGGTGCCTTGATAATTTTTGTTATTCAATTATTTATATGTATCTCATTACATATTTATCACTTACCTGTGTGACATTTGGACTGGAAAGCTGCTGAGGAAAACAGACTACATCTTAAAGTCACAGTTCTCTGAAGACCCACAGATGCACCTCCAAAAAAGACTTACTCCTTCAGAGGGACAGGAGCTGTCTTCTCTGGTTTGGAGGTTTTAAAAATAAAAGTCTAGTGATGTTTGTTGCCATGGATCTGGCTTGTGGGCAGCCAGGCTGAGAGGAGATGTAGGAGAGGAAGAATGTCCCAATGGTGTACAAGCTCCTGGAGTTCCCGTCATCTCCTGCCCTTCCTTCAGTGAGCTCATAGTTTTTCTAAGCTAATGTGAGTTCACTTTTTTGTGTTACTTGGAACTAAATACCTCAATAATATAGCGTGGATAATCATCATGTTGTAATGACATCATATTCTTATATCTCTGCACGAAAAGGCTCTTTCTCTAAAGGTCACTAGCCGGATTTGGACCAAAACTATCCAGAGTATTAATGACTCAAACCTCTCAAATTTCCAAGGATTTGAGGCTACCTCGAAATACACCTCACGCTCCATGGTCTCCAGGAGGAATTATAGAGAATGGGCCTTTTCCATTTCTAGCTTGAGACTGGAAATGTCAGTCTACTCTCAGAGATACAAAACTGAGTCAGATATGGAAAAGAGTTTTCTGTGATGTGAGAGGGTTTACAAGACTCAGACTAAGCTTATAAGATGTAGGTGTAATATATAAAGAGCACTCACATGCACTGGAAGGGTTTTACCCTTCTGTGAGTAGACCTTTTCAATCCAAAGCACAGCAATGAGAAGCATAACCAAAATTGAAAACGTAGGCTCCATTCTGAACATTAGCAAGTTTCTAGAGCCTTAAGCCGCAATACAAGATCTCTGATTATACAGAGAGGGCATAAAGTTATTGCCCAGATGCTCATTCAAAGAAGTCACAGGTTATCTAAAGTACAGTAAGACTCAGTATCTCTCATGAATGACATTTTCACTAACAAGTTACATTATTTTATGGTTTACACTTCATACCTCTATCTATTTTCCTTCTTACCTCACAGCCAGTTGCTAATAAATAATAAAATGAGCAAAGGCAGATATCAAGAAAGAGAAGCAGGGAAGCAAATGGCATGAATAACTCCAAACAACATGGACTTACCCTGAACAATCAAGAGCTGCTGATTTGCAAAATTATGGTGCATCCTAGAGAGCCTCTTGCTTTCCAAAGGCTGCAAATGCTACAGTAATTACCTAATCAATAAGCACAATCCTCTTGCATTGAGCAGATTTGCAATTTTCAGGCAGAGAAATCAGAAGTAGAGTCAGTGAGGGAGTTACTTTATTAAGAAATTCTTCCATGTGTACAGGGTTTTATAGCTCATGGTGAACTTCACATTCATTATCTTGTTGTATTAGCAACACTATAGTGTTTGCTGGCTAATACAAGATAATGAATGTGAAAATAGAAAAGATATAGTTATTCACACCCAATGGAAGAGCAAACTCAAACTCACAGATGTTCTCCAGGTAGCCCTAATTCATGCATCTGATAAAGTCTTAGAGGTGGGACTTTAAACCAGATCCTGTATTCCTACTTCAGGAGCCTTTTTAATTAAATTTACTGGCCTGAGGATCAGGAGCATTTGGCCCTTAGGATCACTCCATTTTTTTTCTTGGTAAGGTATTTCCCCTGATGATTCAATTAACATATGACATTTACAGAAAATTTGTAACACAAATAAAGCAGATACAAATCACTCAAAACTGGAAATTGAATGCTAAAAATAGTTCAGTATGCATTTTTCTAACATTTTATGTTGTATAACCAAAACAATTTTGTTGTATATTATTTTTGTTGTATAACCTCAAGAATAATAATTGTGGACATAATAAATATGATAGGTACTGTTCCAAGTACTTTATACAAGTTACCTTAATTAACCCTCACAGTAACCTTTTGAAGAAGGTGCTATTATCCTCATTTTATGAATGAAGAAACTGAGGCACAGCAGGGTTAAGAAACTTGCCCAACGTCACATAGCTGCTGTGTGTGGCTTAAGCTAATATAAGTTTGTTTTGTTACCTGAAACTAGAGACCTGAGTAATGTAGCATGGATAATCATCATGTTGTAATACTATGACATCATATTCTTAATTTCCATCACGCTCCTAACTTCAACGATAAATAAACCTCCCCCTACAAACACACATGTGCACAAACACACATACATAAACATACAAATTTAGAACCATCTCTTCATTTCTTTGGAAAATTCATTTTTACTTATGTATCTTACATATTTTTACATTATTCACCTGCAACCAAAAAGTTAATGTATTCCTTTGCTTCAACTCTCAGTGGCTCCATCACCCATGGGTCATCATACAAGTTCTTCTGCAGGGCACGTGAGGCCTTGAGTAATCCAGCTCATTTATACTTGGAAACCTGTCAGTTACACCAAGGAAAAATGTAAGACTCCTTATCCATGCTGTTTTCTATACCCTGGATTTTGCTAGTTTTTTTCTCTGGAATGCCTTCTCGTTTCTCTTCCTCAGTTTAACCTGTTATTTTTTTAAGACTCTGCTTGGGAGCCATTTCCTCCAGGAAGAATTTCTTCTGCAACTCCACCACACTGTGAACTGAAATAGGTAAGCCTGATCTGTGCTGTCCCATGGTCCCCTTAGGACGAAGAAGCTTAGGCATTCCTCAAGTGTTTGAAATAAATCCGTTCAGGGACAAAGCCTGCCTAAACACTGCATTTGAAGTATGCCCAAGGCTCCCATTATGGAATCTAATTCCACTCTTGAGTGATGTTGTGAAGTCCTGAAGGAATCTTGAATCAGAATTTCCTTGCATTAGAAGAGATTCCTGGGAGTGGGCAGCTGGTAGCAGTCCCTCTTTGCTCCTCTCCCCCTCATCAGCCTGCCAAGTTTCCTGGTACAGAGCCAGGCTATGACTTAGGAGACTTTTCGAAGAGGCTTCCTTCCCTACAGCTTTGACTGCCAATAATTCTCTTTTGCTTCTTCCTTAGATTAGTGAGAATACAAATTCCCTTTGGGGTAATACTGCTTTTTATGAGTTTTCTATATCTTAGTATGAAAGAACAGTCTAGAAGAAGGTTCAGAAAAGGAAGGGGAAAACAACAGGACATTCTGAATTTTGCTTAAGGCTGACCCTCATTAGATGCCACGCTTAGAGGAGTTGTAGCCACCAGTCCCAGGGGAGCGAGCCTAGGGGACCTGGGCCTGGAAACCCAGGAGGATTTCCACCACATGGTAATCCTTATACTTTTGCCTATACTGTCAGTCAGAGCAGCCAGCCAGTACCCAGAGGGTCATAACTTGGCTATCTAGTGGGACCTGCTCACAGGGTGGCATTGCCTCCTCCTTCAGAACTCACATAGGGATTTCCCCTGCATCCCACACTGAGATCTGCATACTTCCAAGAGCAGTTTCAACAATCCAATATTATCTGGAGGATTTGCTGATTGTGAAGGATGCAGTGGCTAAAATAAGGAATATATCTCTCTCTTATGACTCCTTTGCAGGTAATGGAACGTTACTTATTTAAGTAGCATCTCCATCTTTATGAGAGGAACAGAGTGTCTCTCGATTGCTGTTTTTTACCTTAACATCCTGCTCTCAAAATCATAGTAGCCTTGAACAGAAATTGATTTCTCTTATGCAGATCTTTGTTTCAAGTCCCATCACTGAAACAACTTACAGAAACTAGAGTCGAAAATAACCCAGTCCTCAAATCTAATATCATTTCATTAATGGAAGGGCCTTGGACTAGACAGAGGCTAGGGTGAGAATTAAGGTTGCTGGGATGATATTCAGTTTTCTTATGAAGGCTGTAATGATCAAATCCAAATCATTTCACTGGTGAGTTTTTATTTCCTCCTTAGAAAAACAGAGCCTCCCTCCCACATACACGTGCTGATGGACAGCAGTTGGCAATCATCCCCAAAGTATTGAAATTATATGGTTGCCTTTTCTATCAACAACTTTCTTAGTAAAAGGTTCTTAGGGGCTCAGTATGGCTCAGGTAAAAATTGCCTTTCATCTATTTCTTCCTTGCTTTCCAGATAATCCATGGCTAAAATTAGTAATGCTTAGTTCAGTTAAAAAAAAAAAAAAAAAGTTACAGCAGGGAGCCATGGAAACGGTGTTAGAGCCACTTCCCCTTCAGGGAGCTGCCTTTTGCAGGATATGACTTATTGTCGATCAAATGAAACAACTCACTGCATTTGAAGCTGGGGGTTGAAATTAGTTAAAAGCACAGGCAAATCTTCCAAAAGCACCATCCTTCCCATTTTTTTCTTCTCCTTTCATTCTATCCAGAAAAGAAAAATTGATCTCAAATTAAGTGTTGAATTTTTTATTATACTTTAAGTTCTGGGATACATGTCCAGAATGTGCAGGTTTTTACGTAGGTATACACGTGCCATGGTGATCTGTTGCACCTGTTACATAGGTATACACATGCCGTGGTGATTTACTGCACCCATCAACTCATCATCTACATTAGGTATTTCTCCTAATGCTATCCCTCCCTGTTCCCCCAACCCCCGACAGGCCCTGGTGTGTGATGTTCCCCTCCCTGTGTCTATGTGTTCTCATTGTTCAACTCCTGCTTACAGGTGACAACATGTGGTGTTTGTTTTTCCGTTCCTGTGGTTGTTTGCTGAGAATGATGGTTTCCAGTTTCATCCGTGTCCCTGCAAAGGACATGAACTCATCCTTTTTTATGGCTGCATAGTATTACATGGTGCCACATTTTCTTTATCCCGTCTATCACTGATGGGCATTTGGGTTGGTTCCAAGTCCTTGCTATTGTGAACAGTGCTGCAATAACATATGTGTGCATGTGTCTTTATAGAATGACTTAAAATCCACTGCTTTTGAATCCAGTATGAGTTGATTAATCTGCTGACCCACCATCCTGTATTTGAGGTGTCTTTTCAGTAGTTCAGGTGGAAAATGATGTTAAAGTTAATTAATGCCTTCCTCCATACATTATTTTATAGTTTATAAGGAAGATTCCCTGTGCACTGTAACTGAAGTCTTAGGATAACGTCTCAGAGGTGAATATGATGAGCAAACTCCCAATCAGATGAGGAAATTGAAGCTCAGCCAGGCTTGTAAACTCAGCTTGTGACAGGAGGAAATAAGGTAAGAGTTTACATCTGTCGCCTGTGATTCCATTCTCTGATCTGCTTGTGACTAGGGTACCAAACTGATCTGACTGAGGGTGGGAAAGCTTCAAATAAGTATAATTGACTTTTTATGGCCAGAACTGTAATTGCTTAAGTCTCTATTTGGCAAACGTTCAGCTGCACTGTGGTCAACCTCCCTGAATCTACCAGGTCTTCCCCTACCTTAGAGAGCAGAGCCCTCCTGATGCCCTCTGGGAAGAAGCCAGTATTGGGATGCTACATTCTGACCCATTTGTCCTTTGTCCATAGAACTCTTCCTCTGGGTCTTTCTTTCCTTCCAATTTCCACCACCCCTGTTTATCTGCATTCATCCCTTTCCTCCTGGTCTCTGCTCCTCTGACAAAGTCGTCTAAGAAGTTAATTCATCTAAATGTGTTCACAAAGCCTAATGAATTAATGGATCTCAGATCAGAGACTTTTGCATTTTAACAGAGACCTTAATTGCTATGGTTTAACTTAATGGCTACTTAATACAAGTTTGGTCAACCTCACCAAGGTCAGGTGTGTCAAAAATAAAATGAGATCAAGATAGAAAAATATTTGAAGTTTAGTGTGCATAGAAAAGAATAGTTCTGCAATCAGGACACCTCAAGCCAAAGTGATATGAGGCCCCACTGCCAGCAGTCGTAGCCCAGTTTAAAAAGTGTAAAGGAAGAAGTGTTTTGATCTTTTTCTTGATTGGCTGTTTTATATTAACAGGCTTTTTAAGGCAAGCAGAGCTGTTTAAGCTGATTCATCTATAGAATATTGGTTTAATTTCATCTATAGAATATTGGTTTAAATTATGCTAACAGTGATAAAAAGTTCATGTTTTGTGTTTTATTTCTAATTAGAACTAGCATTTTAAAGAGATCATGAGAGTTTAAGATTTGGCTATGTGGCTATGGGAAGTTGATTTTGGGATATATCCAAAGGGTGGCCTCCATTTTCATTTTCCTCTAACAGGAGCCAAACCCCAATGTCCTCAAGTAGAGTCTCAATGGGGATTGAGGGTGATGATTTTAGGGAGAATGAGCATTTAATCAATTATTCTTGTAGAAAATTTTTCTCCTTTGCAGTTTGTTCAGTAGTGAATCCTCTGGAAACTGCAGTTTCTTTTTATTTATTTGTTAGACCTTAAGTTCTGGGGTACATGTGCAGATCGTGCAGGTTTGTTACAGAGGTATACACGTGCCATGGTGGTGGTTTGCGGCATCCATCACTCCGTCATCTACATTAAGTATTTCTCCTAATATTATCCCTCCTCAAACCCCCATGCCCTACTGTTCCTCCCCTAGTCCCCTACCACCCAGGCCCTGGTGTGTGATGTTCCCCTCCCTGTGTCCATGTATTCTCATTGTTTAACATCCACTTATGAGTGAGAACGTGCAGTGTTTGGTTTTCTGTTCTTGTGTTAGTTTGCTGAGAATGATGGTTTCCAGTTTCATCCATGTCCCTGCCAAGGGCATAAACTCCTCCTTTTTTAAGGCTACATAGTATTCCATGGTGTATATGTGCTGCATTTTCTTTATCCAGTCTATCATTGATGGGCATTTGGGTCGGTTCCAAGTCTTTGCTATTATGAACAGTGCCACAATAAATATACGTGTACATGTGCCTTTATAATAGAATAATTTATAATCCTTTGGGTATATACCCAGTGATGGGATTGCTGGATCAAATGCATGCAAAAACCTGCATGATAAATTCCAATGATAAGGATTTAATATTATTATTAAATAACAATATGGCAATTTCTTAAGGGTCTCCATTGCCACACTAGCTTCTATTAGTGAAGAATTTAATATTATTATTAAATCCTTATAATCACTGGAATTTATCATGCAGGTTTCCTGCTCCCTCGTCACTTTCCTCCCCATCCCCATTCTAAATACTGCTGTAGCTTCCCTGGAAGCTCTGGGGCCAGACTGGGGATCTGACTGCTGCAGCTACTGTGTTAGTCCATTCTTATGCTGCTGATAAAGATATACCAGAGCCTGGAAAGAGAAAGAGGCTTAATTAGACTCACAGTTCCACATGACCGGCGGACGAGGCCTCAGAATTATGACCAGAGGCAAAAGGCCCTTCTTATATGGTGGCAGCAAGAGAAAATGAGGAAGATGCAAAAGTGGAAACTCCTGATAAACCCATCAGATCTCGTGAGACTCATTCACTACCACAAGAACAGCAGGGGGGAAACCGCCCCCATGATTCAAATTCTCTTCCACCTGGCTTCTCCCACAACACGTGGCAATTATGAGAGTACAATTTAAGATGAGATTTGGGTGAGAACATGAAGCCAAAGCATGTTACACACCATGTGCCTGGCTTTCTTCTCGCCCCCTGAAGCCTGTTCACAGAGGTCCTTCACTGAATCCATGAGCTACACACACAGTGCTTCACGAGGTTGGGAAGGGAAAGAACTCACGCAGTATGGTTTTCTTGTCCCAGGGGGTATCCAATATTGTTCACACTGGGTTTTGTTTCTATTCAATACATGAGATAGGGTTTTCAAAATGATAATTATTTTGATGAGCTTTCAAAATTTTTGTCATTATCACATGCTCATGTGGCTATTCTCCACCCTCTGTTCTCAAAGCAGGAGGACCACTAGCATCACAAAGGCTCTTCTTAGACAAAGTCATTTTCATACTAAGCTGCAAGAGAAGGTGTGTCTGGCAACATAGCTCTCATTGCCAAATTCACTGTGTACAACAGAGCAGAGAAGACATCCACACACATGACTTACATTTCTGTGCCTGAAATGGTTTATTCTGAGCATATGACCTTAATGGCTTCTTCTGTGAAACCTTCCTTGTGTCTCTCTCTCCCACCCTCCACTCTGCTGTCTGCACTCCCATAGTATCCTATACTCACCTCTAAGGTCTCATCAAATGTCTTGTATCTGTCCTTTTTAACTTCTTCCTGAGAGGAATAACTGTTCATTATCTTTATAATCTCAATTTCTACTATGATAGCTATTGAATGAGTTTAGACGAAAGGCTTGCATGAAAATACAGATAATGAATAGATCTTATCTCACATGTTAATTCTCACAGCTAAAAGTGGCTGCCTAGTAATAGTGCAGTTGTTGATTACTAATCCCTGGCATGGGCAAGGTCTGGGGTCCTGGTGGCTCTAGTCTAGATGCATACCATCTCTAAATTAAAGAATACATGGCACATTATGAACTCTGACATGCCATGACATTTTCATATCTGGCCTTATCTTGGAAGAACTACATTTAAATGTCTGACTGGATGGGTGTAGATTCAGAAGGTTACTCTGCTTACATTTTCACCTGTTTTCCTCTATTCCTAATACAGAGGTTCTTAGGTATCTATAAGCAGAGTAATCCAGGATAAATTCTTTAGAAAAAAGTGCAGCCTTGCAATACACTTTTTGAAAATTCTTGCCTCTTCAGTGGAAGTATTGTGAAATAGGACAAAATATGAATAAAACATTGTGAAATGTTTCACATTTTAGATACGTTGAATTCCATAACCCAAGAAAAAATTACAAAGTTTTGAAGCTTTTATTTCTAAGAATGTGATATCTCATTTCTATATCTGAAAATATATTAGGTTCCTGTATTACCTTATATTTGCTATCATCATAAAATATAAGTAAATATATTTACATATAAACAGTAATATATAATTGTATTATACATGTATATTGCTTGAAATGTGTATATATAAACACATATATATTGCTTTTTAATTAAATCCTTAGGTACAGGTATTTAATTATAAGTTATCATGTTTCTGGTAGACATCTGGCAAAACTGGTATCTTATGAACATTTATACTTCTTTCAGCTGAAATGTATACATAATTGGCTTATATATCTAACTCAGAAAACTTTTTCTTATTTAAGGAAATAAATTATTACTACTGACTCTATTAATAATGAAAATCCAATCATAGCATTTATGAAATATAAAATTTGTATTAAAGTAATATAGAGGGATGATGTTTTATGGAAAATGGCTTGGTTCTAAAGGTCTTAATCGGCATGAGAAAATGAATAAAGTTACTGTGCTTGATGTATCAATGCTCATTCCCTTTTGAGGCTCTAAGAAACATCCACACAGAATCAAACTCAATATTCGTTAATTTTATTGGCTATGGCAGAGACAGCTCACGATCTCCCAATGACTACTCCCCCTTTCTTTGGCAATAGAGCCCTCGAGTTTTAGCTGAGCATATGCATTTTCCAGCTTCCATTTCACCTAGATGTGATTATGTAACTAAATTCTGACTAATGGATTGGGAAGAGAAGTGAAGTTTACAGTTGGCAGTAGTTTCTTCCACTTCCTTTTTCCTCTGCTGACTAGCCAGGATGTGAAGACTTTGCACTGGAAACCTGAGACACCATCTCAGACCAAAGGGAAATCCTGTATGTTGACAGCAAAGCTGTGAGATAGAAAAAGCCTGAGTCCCTGATATTATGGAGCTTCCATGTCAGTCCTGGCCTGCTTTTGCTCAGATTATCACATATGCGGGAGAAATTTCTCTCTTGTTCCAATCACCAGGTCTTGTTTCAAAAACCAAATCACTTCTGTCTTAGCTCTTCCAGTGGCTTCTTTTTGTTACTCTCCCTAATGAGACCACTAAATCGAGGGTATTCTTGGAGTGGGGCCCACTCTCAAAGACTATATCAAAGGAATGGAGATGATGGGTTCTGAGTCGCAAAGTCAGAGTAACATCCACGGACTGGCAGTTAGTTGCAATCTCCCAACTCATTTCACAACTGGGGTGGGGTGGTTGAGATTAAGGGCTTTCTTGTTAGATACACTGGGGTTTGAATACTGAGCATGCTTTGGAATATGTCTTTATTGGACTAATTTTATTGGTTGCATAAGAGATGGTAGGTTTTAGCCCCAAATCAATTTCCCCCTCTTCTTTAAATAAATAATAAAATAGCCAAGATTTTTCTGGGCTCATGCCACTCAAAGTCTGCATTTTCCAACTTCTCTTTCAGTAGCCATATGACTAGGGTTGGCTTCACGAGCCTGAAACCTCTGCAGTCACACAGGGTCACCCACTCAGAAGGGTACTGCTCAGAAGGCCATCATGCTTGGTTTAATGCTCTGCTATTACTGGCTTGAAATTCTTAATAATTTTTGAACAAGGGTCTTTGCATTTTAATTATGTACTGAGACCTCTAAATTATGCAGCTTGTCCTACATGTGGCTAATGGAATGTGAATGGGACCTTGGAACATTTGTTTAGTATGGAGTCTGCATTTTCTCATCTAAAATGGGGAAATCTACATATATTTATATATTATATACAATGGGGATTTATATATATGAAATTAAATGAAATAAAAGTATAGGACAATACATGCCACATAGTAAGTACTCAATAAATGCAGACTTTTTAAACTGAGACAAAGTAATATTTTTCCCACAATCACCATGACCCCTGACACTAAATGAAATTCCTATGAAAACTTGAGCATATCCCTAATCTGATAGAAGACAGGGATACAAACAGTAATATCATGTATATATTTTGCCTGTGATTAAAACAAACAATTAGGTAATCCTTTCCTTTCCAGTACACTGCCACAGATGTGGGAGAATCCCAGAAATAGGAAGGAGACTCATACAGAACCACAAGCTAAAAGGTGAGCCATAAACACACATACATAGACATAGTACAGGGTATGAGTGGATTGCAGGTATAGTACACTATGACTTTTGGAGAAATGAGTGTCTGGGAGAGTAATCTCATGGATGGCTGGATCAC
The DNA here is from genome assembly GCA_031835075.1 of Saguinus oedipus. NCBI lineage: Eukaryota > Metazoa > Chordata > Mammalia > Primates > Cebidae > Saguinus > Saguinus oedipus. Next base: position 7,407,246 of record CM063178.1, read on the forward strand.
AGTTTCAGGCAAGAGATATGTGACACATTTAGGACATTTCTGTGGGCAGAATTGAGGGGGTTTTGCCACTAGTCTACCTTGACCTGAAATGCACAAGCTTTAAAAGCCTCATTTCTCCAGAAACCAAGTTTTCTGAGAGAAAGCATCACCTAGGACAGGGGGCAATGAAGAAGAGTTGGAGGGAATGATGAGGCCTGAAGATGGGGGCTGAAGGAAAAGGCTGTCGGTTGTGATATAGCTGGCCTAGAGTTAGAACCTGTACAGTGCCATTTTATAAAATGGCAAAACTGTTTCCATTCTCCTCACAATGACTGTTAACCTTGGCTTCTGTAAACTGCTAGTTTACTTTGCAGAATGCAGAGAGGTAGAGCTACATACCTTCTCTTATCTGTAACTGCCAGAATTGCTGGCCTTTGTTTACCAGTAATGACCAGAGTAAGCACCCCCAGATAATTCCATCCTGGCGCCAAGCAACTAAAAAATCTGTGGTCCCCACACCTGCCCAAATAATGTATGAACTAATGTTTATCTTGACTTCTGTAAACCACTTAAGTGGCAATCGGAATGACAAAAGTCCCCTGGCCCTTGGAATGTCCGGAGCCCCCTCACCCTCCTCTCTGCCCAGGAGGTGATTTACAGCCCCCGAAATGTCTGAGGACTTTCATCCCCATCCCCACTCCTCACTCCCACTCCCAAGGTGGTTTTGCAGGTATAAAAAAGTCTTGTCACCCTTCTTTCTCTGCCGTGGGTTGGAGAGACGTGAGTCCTCCATGGTAGCCGGCAATAAACCCTGCAATTTGGCTTACTTTTGTCCTGGTGTTGACTTTCTATGCTCGGTCCGATACAACAGGTAAGGCAAACATTGAGAAAATGCTGAAAAAGGGATTGCAGAAAAGTGAGCTACATGTGCCTCAGCCCCTAACACTGCAGCCAAGTAACATCCTCTCTACACAGAGATGCCTCCTGCCCTAGTAACTCAAGGGAGACACATAAAGCAGCTGACTGTGGGCTGTACTGCAATGAACATCCTGATGGAAGCACAGAAAGAGGAAGGGAAATGGAAATTATAACACTAGTAATACCTAGAGCTTACTAAGCACCTGGCATTTAATCGTCACAAGAACCGTATGAGACAGGTTATCATTTCCATCTTCTGAGATCTCACAGCCAGTCCTAAAGGACTTTGACCTGAGCAGACTTGGCTGACTTCAAACCTATGTACTTCACTGAATTATTAAACATTATCCCCATGTTTAAGCTATAGTATTTGTAAGAGAAATCCTCTTATTTTATGGGTTTCAACAGTGGAAAACATGAGTTTTCAAGTGACCAAAATGAACAGGTTGAAGATATTTTTAGTTGGAGTATTAGTTTAAGGCAGGGATGTTTCATGCCAGTATTATACTGAAATGGTCCTTAATAAAAGGTGCTATAGTTTGGATGTTTGACCCCTCCAAATCTTATGTTGAAATTTTATCTCCAATGTTGGATGTTGGGCCTAACAGTTTGGAGCTTTCAGTCATGGGGGCAGAACCCTTATGAATACATTAATGCCTACTCTCACTGGATGAGGGGGTGGGGAATAAGTGATTTCTTACTCTTATTAGTTCCTGTGAGAGCTGGTTGTTAAGAAAGAGGCTGCCTCCTCCCCTGTCACTCTTCCTTGTTTCCTCTTTCACCACATGATCTCTGCATATATTCCTCCACCTCGTGCCATGAGTGAAAACAGCCTGAGGCTTTCACCATACTCTCAGTCTCCCAGCCAGAATAATCATGAGCCAAGTAAACCTATTTTCTTTAGAGGATAAAGAACAGAATTACATAATGGTAAAGAGTTCAATTCAACATGAAGATATATATATATATCTTCATGTGTGTGTGTGTATCTACGTGTGTATATCTACGTGTGTGTATATATGTGATATATATATATATCTTCATGTTGAATTGAACCCTTTACCATGATGTAATTTTGTTCTTTATCCTCTTTGATCATTGTTGGTTGTGTGTACACACACACACACACACACACACACACACACACACACACTCTCAACACTGAAGTACCCATATTTATAAACAAGTTTGTAGAGACTTATGAGGAGGCTTAGAAAACCGTGAAATAATAGTGAGAGACTTCAACACCCCACTGACAGTATTGGACAGATCACCAAGGCAGAATCTTAACAAAGATATTCATGACCTAAACTTGACACTCAAACAAACAGACCTAACACACATCTACAGAACACTTCACAGAATAACAACAGAATATACCTTTTCTCATCTGCACCTGGCACATACTCTAAAATTGACCACATGCTCAGCAATTCTCAACAAATTCAAAAAACCTGAAATTCTACCAAGCACACTCTCATGCCACAGTGCAATAAAAACAAATCAATACCAAGAAGAGCTTTCAGAACCATGCAATTAAATGGAAAGTAAGCAATCTGCTCCTGAATGATTTTGGGGCAAATAATGAAATTAAGGCAGAAATCAAGAAACTTTTTGAAAATAATGAAAACAAAAATATAATGTACCAGAATCTTTAGAACACAGCTAAAGCTGTGTTAAGAGGAAAGTTGAGAGTGCTAAACGCCCACATCAAAAAGTTAGAAAGATCTCAAATTAATAACCTAACACCATACCTAGAGGAACTACAAAAACAAGAACAAATCAACTCCAAAGCTAGCAGAAGAAAAGAAAGAACTGAAATCAGAGCTGGACTGAACAGAATGGAAATGAGAAAAACCATACAAAATATCAATGAAATCAAAAGTTGGTTATTTGGAAAAATACATAATATTGATCGACCGCTGCTAGGCTAATAAAAAAGAGAGAAGATGCAAATAAGCACAATTAGAAATGACAAAGAGGACGTTACCACCAGCCCCACAGAAATGCAAAAATCTCTCAGAGACTATAATAAACCCCTTTATGCATACAAACTTGAAAACCTGGAAGAAATGGATAAATACCTGGAAACATACAACCTTCCAAGATTGAACAAGGAAAAAATTGAAATCTTAAACAGACCAATAACAATTTCTAAAATTGAATCAGTAGTTAAAAAAATTACTAACCAGAAAAAGCCCTGTACCAGACAGATTCACAGCCAAATACTGTCAGACATACAATGAAGAGCTGGTACCAATTCTACAGAAGCTATTTCAAAATATCAAAGAGAAGGAACTCCTCCCTCTCTCATTCTATAAGACCAGCATTATTCTGTTACCAAAACCTGACAGACACACAATGAAAGAAAAAAACTTCAGGCTAATATCCCTGATGAACATAGATGCACAAATCCTCAAGAAAATACTAGCAACCAAATCCAGCAACACATCAAAAAGGTATTCCACCACAATCAAGTAGGCTTCATCCCTGGGATGCAAGTTTGGCTTGACATATGCTAACCATCAATAAATGTGATTCATCACATAAACAGAACTAAAACCAAAAACTATATAATTACCTGAATAGACACAGTCAAGGTTTTTTGATAAAATTATAATTCCCTTCATGGTAAAACTCTCAAAAAACTAAATACTGAAGGAATATACCTCAAAATAATAACAGCCATCTATGACAAATCCACAGCCAACATCATATTGAACACATAGAAGCTGGAACCATTCCCTTTGAGAGCCAGAACAAGACAAGAATGCCTACTGTCACCACTCCTACTCAACATAGTACTGAAAGTGTAGCCAGAGCAGTCAAGCAAGGGAAAGAAATAAATGGCATCCAAGTAGGAAAAGAGGAAGTCACACTATCTCTCTTCACAGATTTTAGACCTAGAAAACCCCAAATTCTCTCCTCAAAGGCTCCTACATCTGATAAACATCTTCAGCTAAGTTTCAGAATAAAAAATAAATGTAAAATATCAGTAGCATTTCTATATACTAACAGTGTCCAAGCTGAGAGTGAAATCAAGAATGCAACCACATTCCCAATAGCCACAAAAATAATAAAATACCTAGAATACAGGTACCCAGGGAGGTGAAAGATCTCTACAACGAGAATTACAAAATGCTGCTGAAAGATGTCAGAGACAACACAAACAAATGGAAAAACATTCCATACTCATGGATAAAAAGAATGATTATTGTTAAAATGGCCATACTGCCCCAAAAATGTATACATTCAATGTTATTTCTATCAAATCATCAATGATATTATTCACAGAATTAGAAAAACACTACTATAAAATTCACTGAGAACTGAAAGAGAGTCTGAATAGCTAAAGCTGAAGCAAGAAGAACAAAGTTGGAGTCATCACATTACCTGACTTCAAACTATATTATAAGGCTACAGCAACTAAACCAGCATGGTACCAGTATGAAAACAGACACATAACCCAAGAAAACAGATTAGAGAACCCAGAAGTAAAGCTGCACACTTACAACCATCTGATCTTCGACATAGATGACAAAAACAAGTGCTAGGGAAAGAAATCCCTATTCAACAAATGGTGCAGGTATAACTGGCTAACTATATTCAGAAGACTGAAGCTGGACTCCTACCTTTCACCACATACAAAAATCAACTCAAGATGAATTAAAGACTTAAATATAAAACCTAAATGTATAAGAACCCTAGAAGAAAACGTAGGAAATGCCATTCTGTACATCAGCCCTAGCAAAGACTTCAGGATAAAGACTCAAAAAGCAATTGCAATAAAACCCATGTCAAAAATGGACAAGTGGGAGAAAATATTTGCAAACTATGCACCTGACAAAGCTCTAATATCCAGAATCTAAGGAACTTAAATCAACAACCAACAAACAACCCCATTAAAAAATGGGCAAGTAGGGCCGGGCATGGTGGCTCATGCCTGTAATCCCAGCACTTTGGGAGGCCGAGGCGGGTGGATCACGAGGTCAAGAGATCGAGACCATTCTGGTCAACATGGTGAAACCCCGTCTCTACTAAAAACACAAAAAAATTAGCTGGGCATGGTGGCGTGTGCCTGTAATCCCAGCTACTCAGGAGACTGAGGCAGGAAGCGGAGGTTGTGGTGAGCCGAGATCGCGCCATTGCACTCCAGCCTGGGTAACAAGCGTGAAACTCCGTCTCAAAAAAAAAAAAAAAAAATGGGCAAGTAACTTCTTTCAAAAGAAGACATACACATGGTGGAAAAATATATAAACAAATGCTCAGTATCCCTAATATTTAGGGAAATACAGATCCAAGTGACAATGAGATACTATCTCACAACAGTAAGAATGGCTATCATTAAAGTAAAAAATGGATTGTAGCAAGGTTGCAGAGAAAAGGGAATGTTTATATACTGCTGGTGGGACTGTAAATTAATTAAGCCACTGTGCAAAGCAGTCTAGCGATTTCTCAAAAAACTTAAAATAGAACTACCATTCAACCCAACAATCACATCATCACCCACCACTGGGTATATATGCAAAGGAATATAAATCGTTCTACTATAAAGACACGTGCATGTGTGTGTTAATGTCAGCACTTTTCAAAATACCAAAGACATAGAATCAACCTAGACGTCCATCAATGGTGAACTGCAGAAAGAAAATGTGTTACATATACAGCATGGAATACTATGCAGCCATTAAAAAGAATGAAATTATGTCCTTTGCAGTGACTCTGATGAAGCTCAAGGCCATTATCCTAAAGAGAACAGAAATCTAAGTACTGCATAGTCTCACTTACAAGTTTGAGCTGAAAACTGCGTACTCATGGACACAAAGAAGTGAACAATAGACACTAAGGCCTACTTGAGAGTAGAGAGTGATAGAAGGGTGAGGATTGAAAAATTACCTATCAGGTATTATGCTGATTACCTGGGTGACAAAATAATCTGTACACAAATCTTCCGTGACATGCAATTTATTTATGTAACAAACCTGCATATGTACCTCTGGAACCTAAATTAAAAGTTGGAATAAAAAAAAAATAACCCTTTTCTTTATAAATTCCCAAACTGGGTATTCCTTTATAGCAACACAAATGGACCAAGACAAAAGGCCTCAAAGTGGCCAGATGCAGCAGTTCATGCCTATAATCCCAGCACTTTGGGAGGCTGAGGCAGGCAGATCACCTGAAGTCAGGAGGTTGAGATCAGCCTGGCCAACATGGTGAAACCCCATCTCTACTAAAAATACAAAAATTAGCTGGGCATCATGGTGTGCATCTGTAATCCCAGCTACACAGAAGGTTGAGGTAGGGGAATCGCTTGAACCCAGGAGGCAGAGTTTGCAATGAGCCAAGATCATCCCACTGTACTTTAGCTGGGTGACAGAGTGAGACTCCTAAAAAACAAAAGCCTCATATTCAAACTTCTGAAGGCATCCAAGGACTGCATTCAGAAGTGCTGTTCTTAGTACTGGAATACAATGGTGAACAAGAACTTGGCATAGTCCCTATCTTCAAAGAACTTACTTCATCTATTACTTAAGTTTGAAGCAGAATTGAGGGCAGGTTACCAAGGACCTTGCGTCCCTATTTAGTAGTCTGGAGTTTATTTTGAGGACAATAGAGATTCATTCAAATATCTGAACTAGATGAGTAATGTGAGATTTATATTACTTACTGTCATCCTAGAAATACTGTGAGGAAGGACTGGAGTAAGAGAAAACTAGACAGGAAGTCTAGCTGGTAGACCAGAGGCGTTTTGCTGGAAAGGTACTCCTAAGACATGCCCTTGAATGGAACAGCATGTAGATGCCACTCTCTACTAGAAGTATTGGTGACTACTGTCTGATCACAAACACATGTAGAGTTGAGATGTGATAGAAAGTATCACTTTTTTCTCTGCTTTGTTGGGAAAAAGAATCCCTGTTCATTATAATCCCCTTCTCTCCTGTCATATTCTCATGAGACAATGTGTTGGGGGGATATAAGGGGTCATACCCATGGCAGTGGGAGCAGGAGAACCAGTGAACTAAGAGAGGCCTGCAGGTGCCATGTTGTTGGAAGACATGCAAGGAAGAATCTGGCATTTTAGGCATAAGGGAAGGGACCAGGTGCAAAGGGAAGAAAGACGTCACTGGGCAGGGGCCACTCTGTACTCAGGTGGAAGGGAATAGTGATTCCTGTGATGCAAGCAGGGCATCCAGTAAGCTCCCAGAGAGCAAGTAATTGATGCTGCCAACTGAGTACAGCCATGCAGGCCAAAACAGACAATCCAGCCAGGTGTGAGTCTTTGCTGACTGGGTGGAGAGTGGAAGAGCGTAACAAAGGCAAGACCTGAATGGCAACTGAACACACCTGAGTTCTGCAACGAGCTGAGCGAGTATCCAACTTTTTTTCTCCTATTTGTTTTAAATCTGCTCTGGTGCATGGATAATTGGGCTGCCAAGGAGGCGGATGCTTGGGTTAAACACAGCAATGCCTTCTCCCAGTGGACCTCTCTTGCCAGACTGTTCCCCTTGGTCTTCTTCACGCCTTCAGAGGCACCTCCGCCCCAGTTCTGTCCAAAGCTAACAAACGCATACCCATCCAGTCAATTCCTTCTTCTGTTGTTATTTTTAGTAGACCTGTGAGGATTCTCCTGATTTCTCTGGCTGTCAGTTCAGCTTACATTAGAATGAATGAGAGAGGAGAGCATGAGACAGAAAAAGAGAAATTATGGAATCATTTGAACTGGACTTATAACCACAAACAAAACTGTATCAGTACTTGCAGAATTTGAAGCTACATGGAAAATAACAGACCACCACTGCTCAGATATTTGGGAGCCATATCTGTGCACCTAACGGAAGGGTTTCTCTGCACCCTCTGCCTGACTCTGAAGATGCACACATGGGTTTAGGAATATTGGCTCAGGAACCCTAAAGATTTACAGAATTAAATCTGGTCTAGTAAATAGCAAATAGTACTTTTCCAGAGATTTTTTTTAGAAGTGGACTGATGTACATCTATTCCTTCTTTGTTTCAATAGCAGATTTTATTTTCACTAAATCTTGATCATTTTAAACACACAGCCTTGTTTATTCAAGTCAGTAAATAAATGAGAGTGGATTCTTCCTCTCATCAGCATGATCAGTGGAACCAGAACAAGCACTTACCATACAGGGATTCTTTATTACTGAGTGTGTAATAAAGGGGCAGGGCTTTCTTTCCCCTGCCCCTTACCTCCAGGGCATAGACACATGCCTATCTCATTCCCTGACACCAATAGATTGCACACAACTCTGGAAAAAGGGCAGATCCTTTTGTATCTCTGTTTACCCCATAGTACCCAATAGATTTACAATACAACACACCTTCACATTGTCTTTTTCAAAGATGGCTGCACCAGCATATCTCATCCCATATGCTGTGCATACTTATGAGGATTACAGTCTTCCCATTCCCTTGAATCTGGCTAGGCCAGTGACTAAAAAACTAAGTGACACTATGTGACTTCTGAAGTTATAAAATGACAACAGATTCTACGTCATCTTCTTTGAGATGCTTTCACTTGAAACCCAGCCTCTACCTGTGAGGAAGCATATGGCACATGGAGAGGCCATGGGTAGGTATGCCCACTGACAACCCGTTGAGGAGTTGAGGTCCCAGCTATGAGCTTGCGTCAACTTTCTTCTGACATGAATGAGCCTCACTCCCACCTTTGAACCACTCCAGTTCCTGCCTGTAAAACAGAGACTTGCCTTGCTACCACCTGGCCAAAGTGCAGATTTGTGAGCTAAATAAATGACCATTGCCATTTTAAGTGTCTAAGTTTGGGGTGGCTTGTTATACCACAATAGATATCCAGAACATCTATCAACTTCTCTCCTCTGCTGTGTTAATTCACAGTCGCATCTCTCCCCAGTTTAAGTCTGGAGGCTTTCCAGTCAAAATTTTCCTTCCCGAATTTTCTTTCATACCACATTATATTTTAGACAAACTAAGTTCCTTGCTGTTCTCTATAAGTGATCTTAGATTTCCAGTCTTTGTATGTTTGATCACCCCGTGTCTTTGTTGTGCATGCACCTTGTACTCATCTATGTTCACCGAAGTCTTACTGTTTTTGAGACTGAGTCTCAATGCCATGAAGAATTTCCTGTTTCCTCCAGTCAGAAGACTGGTCTCTCTCTTGTGAAATTCTATAGCAGTATAGATGAATCTCTTTCTCTTTCTTTTTTAAGTGACAGAGTCTTGCTCTGTCGCCCAGGCTGGAGTGCAGTGGCACCATTTTGGCTCACTGGAAACTCCGCCTCCCTGGTTCAAGCACTTCTCATGTCTTAGCCTCCTGAGTGGTTGAGATTACAGGCGTGAAACACCACACCCAGCTAATTTTTGTATTTTAATAGAGACAGGTTTTATCATGTTTGCCAGGTTGCTCTTGAACTCCCAACCTTAGATGATTTGCCCACCTTGGACCCCCAAAGTGCTGAATTACAGACATGAGCCACTGTGCCCAGCCAGATGAATTTATCTTGCCAGTATCATCTCCTACCTTATATTACCAGTACATGTTTACAGATGTTTCTTTACACCCAGACTGTCATGTGTCCCATCCACCTACATGAAAAATATTTACAGAGTCTCTCCTACTCACCTACAATGCGCTAGGCACAGTGCAAAGAGCACCAAACAAAGGCAGATGTGGCCTCTGTCCTGATGGCACTTTTCATCTGATGAGGAAAATGCAGTAAATTAGCAGTTGTGTGACTATTATTCTCCTTTGGGGATTTTAACTATGTCAATCAATCTGGGACCTAACATGATACCCTATTTCCTCTGTGGATGTGAGAGACAACGTGGAGTAGCTAGACATCTGGGTTCGAATCCCATCAATCCAACTTATTATCTGTGAACATGGAATAAGGGCCTAACTCTCTGTGCTTTGTTTTCCTCACTGATCAAACGGAGGTAATTTTAGATACATCATACTATAGTTCTTATTACGAATGAGAAAACTCATATAAGTTTCATCTTTGTGCTGGGCACAGAGTGGGCATTCAGTTAACTCATACATCCCTTTGTTCCCACCTTCTTTCTCTTATGTGGAGCTCAGTCCTTGGCTTCCCCTCTGCTGATGAGACTAACCAACCGATGTCCAGTACTCAGACCCTGTCCCTCTCCTGTACATACAACTCCTTCTCTGGTGTGAATGACACTGTTTCTTCAGACATCTTCTACACATGCTACCTGGGTGGTAAAGGAAGAACGACATCATTCATTGTCACCTGGCTGAGTCCCATGCATTACAGAAAATTCAGCCAAAGTGGTCCTTCCTCAGGGAGACTGGTTATTCCCACCCCAGACCCCATCAGACTGTATTACTTCCCTTTGTTCTAGGAGGTCATAGCTCCTTAAACTTTTCTTCCACAACACTTGCCACAACTGGAATTCATTACTTTTTTTTTTTTTTTTTTTTTTTTTTTGAGACGGAGTTTCGCTCTTGTTACCCAGGCTGGAGTGCAATGGCGCGATCTCGGCTCACCGCAACCTTCGCCTCCTGGGTTCAGGCAATTCTCCTGCCTCAGCCTCCCGAGTAGCTGGGATTACAGGCATGCGCCACCATGCCCAGCTAATTTTTTGTATCTTTAGTAGAGACGGGGTTTCACCATGTTGACCAGGATGGTCTCGATATCTTGGCCTCGTGATCCACCTGCCTCGGCCTCCCAAAGTGCTGGGATTACAGGCTTGAGCCACCGCGCCCGGCCCAATTCATTACTTTTAACCTATCTATTACTTCTGTTTGATAGTAAGCTCCATGAAGGCTGGGGCCAGGTCTGTGTTGTCACCACGATCAGCAGCACCAGGTAAAATGTCTGTTACATAGGATGTACTCAACAGATATTTATCGAGTTAATGAATACAGGAAGACATTGCAGTAGCAGCTAAAACCCCAAAAGAGGACTACCTTAGGAAGCACTGAGTCAACAATTTTTCTTTATTCAATAACCCTCGTTACCACCCCCCACACTCCAGAGACCATTCTCCTTGAGCATTTCTAGTTAACCTTCAGAAGGTTCTGAGGTCAAAGGGTGGGGGTCTTGTTTAATGGACCCCAAAGCGTCATTAATTTATTTTGCCAGCTAACTGGTTTCTCAAAACGACACCTCCTGATCGCCAGTGATGACCTATGGGAGGCATAACAAAAGGACTTCTTAAAGTCTGATGTTTCAGTCATTTCCAGCTAAATCTGTAATAGCAAACCCGAAAAGGTAACTGACATTTTGAGAGAGTTATGGCTGGACTAACTGCTCTCCCTGAGACACTCATGCTGTGGTACCATAAGCCTTCCAGAGACGTTGAACCTCAAGACCTTTTGAAGCTAAGTTGCTCACAAAATTTTTACTTAAAATTATGGATAACCGCTATTCCTCCCTGCTGTGAGCAGGTAACAGGCCATTCTCCCAACACGTTCTAAAACAGGATCGTCTATTCTCTGCTCATAGTCAAAGGGTTGCAATAAAATACCTTTCCCCCACCAAGTGTGAGGCCAGATATAGCACAGTAAAAAATAAAAGTAAAACTTGGAATTTTTTTTTTGCAAATATTAGCATTAGTTATTTCTTCAGCAATATGAGGCCAAAATCCCCACAGGGTCTAGCTAAGTCAACGCTGTTTGTATTATGACCACAATGCAGGACATGGCTGCAGATATGCTTCCCACTCATAACAGAGCCTGCTGAGGCTTCACTGTGTAAGGCTGGGTTTAGTCAGAATCAGCATATCTACTGATCTGAAACCCTTATTACTAGAAAGATGTATCAGATCAGACCGCAATTTTAATTCAGCCTATATGGCTTGCAAAGAATCTCACATACCTTTTATATATTAACAGATTGGAAGTAACTCTCCTTACCAAGTTAGAAAAGGCTGCTGAGACTGAGAAAAGAAAGAGAATAAGAAAATCAGTGATGCCTATTATAGACTGACTTTCATATATCTGAAGAATGTAGTGCAGTAATTGAGTAAAGTCTATTCCCATTTTGCTATCTTGAGTATTTTTCATGTGCTAGATCCTGGGAAAATTCATTCAGCTCTGCTTCCTTTTTGTTCCAGATGTACAACTGCTATTAACATGAAACAGGGAGGAAAAGCAAGACTAATGCAGCTCATTTTCCTGTAAAAATTTTCCTCAGAGGAGAAAAAGGCTTTCTCTTCCTTCTGCATGCAGAAATATTCCATGCAAGTTTCGATGAAATTCTGCCTAATGAGATGTGAATATTGTACCAATATACACTGGTAGAAGCATATTTTAGCTCTAAGGTTATATTCTGCATATGAATACCATTTTTTGGTTCCAATTGTCTCTAATCAATAAAATGTCTCGCTGGACATGGTGGCTCATGACTGTAATCCCAACAGTTTGGGAGGCTGAGGCGGGTGGATCACAAGGTCAGGAGATCGAGAGTATCCTGGCCAACATAGTGAAACCCCATCTCTACTTAAAAAAAAAAATACAAAAAATTAGCCAGGCATGGTGGTGCGTGCCTGTAGTCTCAGCTACTCGGGAGGCTGAGGCAGAGGAATTGCTGGAACCCGGGAGGCAGAGGTTGTAGTGAGCCAAGATTGTGCCACTGCACTCCAGCCTGGCAACAGAGTAAGACTCTGTCTCAAAAACAAAAACCTCATGATGTTAATGTTAGAAACACAAAGACAATACCATCATCATAAACTTTTTCATTTAACAAACAGCACTGCACTAGGCACTGTGGGAACAGAAAATCTCATGAAGGGAAGACTTTCATTCCTAGCCAAGATGGGAGGAACAGAAATACCCTGCCACATAAACCAAAAATATAAATAAAAATGAAACAATAGTTTCAAGATACCAGACATAAGACAATGAACAGTATCCTTGAGAGATGGGAAACAAATGAGATGAGACCATAATTGCCTTATGTTAATGCCTTGAGATAATTTTCAAGTGGAATAATAAAGGAAAGGGGAAGGAGGAGGAACCAGGAAGACACCCTGAGTGAGAAGATAAAGCTGAAAGTCCAAGCAGACCAAACTGGTCAAAATTCATGGGATAATGTAAGGGGGATCAGAGAGCTACACAAATAGAACCCTAGCAATATGCAGAGAGTCCCCTGTGAGTGCTGAGCAGAGCACTCATTTGTGCATGCATGTGAAGAACCTGTGAATGGGGAAAGAATCACCCGAAAGAAGTGGAGATAACCAGGTCTAACGTGCACACAGGTCTAGGAACGGTGCTTACTACTACAGCCAGACTGGAAAACCCTAGGCCTCCTAGGGAGTGTACGGAGTATATATAACGTATATAGAAGGCCTGCCTCAAGAATGGGAAACAGTTAGTCCCAGTTTGATCACTGCTCTGATTCTGTCTAATAAATCTGCAAAGCAAAACCTGAAAGGAACAAATTGTTTTAAGTAACTTAACTGCATTCCAGAACAATGCTCAGGAATATTTACAGAAACTGAAAAATATTCCAGCCATAAAAAAGAATAAATTCCTTTGCAGGGACATAAAAGCTGGAAACCATCATTCTCAGCAAACTAACATAGGAACAGAAAACCAAACACCGCATGTTCTCACTCATAAGCAGGAGTTGAACAATGAGAACACATGGATACAGGGAGGGGAACATCACACACCAGGGCCTTTCAAGGGAATGGGGAAAAGGGGGAGTGAGAGCATTAGGACAAATACCTAGTGCATGCAGAGCTTAAAACCTAGATAGCGGGTTGATAGGTGTAGCAAACCACCATGACAAATGTATACCTATGTAACAAACCTGCACGTTCAGCACACGTGTCCCAGAAATTAAAGTTTAATACAAATTGGTCGGCTGGGCGCGGTGGCTCAAGCCTGTAATCCCAGCACTTTGGGAGGCCCAGGCGGGTGGATCACAAGGTCAAGAGATCAAGACCATCCTAGTCAACATGGTGAAACCCCATCTCTACTAAAAATACAAAAAAATTAGCTGGGCATGGTGACGCATGCCTGTAGTCCCAGCTACTTGGGAAGCTGAGGCAGGAGAATTGCTTGAACCCAGGAGGCGGAGGTTGCAGTGAGCTGAGATCACGCCATTGCACTCTAGCCTGGGTAACAAGAGCTAAACTCTGTCTAAAAATAAATAAATAAATAAATAAATAAATAAATAAATAAATAAATAAAATTCAGCATCCAATAAGGTAAAATTCACAATGTTTGTCATCCAATAGAAAGTTATCAGGTACGTAAAGAAGCAGGAAAATACGATTCTTAATGAGGAGAACAATTAGAGTATTGAAACATACAGTCTTGACACAGAGGTTAAAATTAACAAGCAATGACATTAAAACATGCAGAATAACTGTAACACATATGTTTGAAAAGTTAAAAAATTATTATAAAACCCAATTTAACAGATGTGGATGAAAACTACCATGTAGCAGATGATAAAATACACTGGATGGGATTAACCGTAGATTTTACTTTGCAGAACAAAGATTAGTGAACTTGAAAATGTGACAAAAACTATCTAAATTAAAGAGAGAGAAAAGCATTTTTAGAAACGTAACAACGCCTTGATGACCTGTAAAATGATTTCAAGTGGCCTAATATCTAGACGATTGAAGTCCCAAAGGAGAGGAGAAAGATGGGAGATAGAAAAGACGATGTGAAGAAGTAACAGCTAAAACTTCCAAATGTTTTGAAAACGGTTACCCACAAATTCAAAATGCTCAAATAATTCCAAGCACAAGAAACATTTTTTTTAAAAAACTTTTCACCAAAGCATATCATAATCAAATTGCTAAAAACTAGTTATAAAAAAGAGAATCTTAAAAGCAGCTAGAAAAGAAGACCGTATGCACAAAGGAACAAATTGGGATGACAGTACATTTCTCATGTGAAACAATATAAGCAAGAAGACAGTGAAGCAACATTTTTAAAGTGTTAAGAGAAAAAAAAATTGAACTGAAAAAAAGAAAGATGGAAAAGAATTTTATAATGTGCAAAAATATATTTTAAAACTAAAGGTGAAATAAGGAACTTTTCAGACATGTAAAAGTAGAAATCATCACCAACAGAATTGTGCTACAAGAAGTGTAAAAGAAAGTCCTTTGGGCAGAAGAAAAAGGATACCAAATCTGTATAAAGCCATGGAGATCACCAGAAATAATAACAACTAGGGTAAATAGACATTTTTCCTTATATCTCTTTAAAAATAATTGACTTTTTAAGTGAAAAGTAATAATAAACACAGTCTGTAGTTTGTAACATGTATAAAAATTAAATGTGTCACATCAATAGCACATAGGCTAGGAGAAGATAATCAGAAGTGTAACTACTCTAAGTATAATTTTTATTACTTCATGTAGTACCTGTAAACAGAATTCCCAATACTGCATGACTATGGCATATTATCCCTTGAAGGTAGACTTTGAAAAGTTAAAAATGTTTACTGTAAACTTTAAGAAACTAGAAAAACAAGAGCAAATTGGAACCAAAATAAATAGAAAAATGAAGATTGATAGGAAATCAGTGAAATACCACACACACACACACACACACACACACACACGCACAACAGACCAATAAAACTAAGGCTAGTTCTTTGAGAACTATATATCTCGAATATATAACTATATGTTAAGTGTTCAAGTGAAGTTTATTCCAGGAAAGTAAGGTTGGTATAACATTCAAAAACCAACATTAATTATATTAGCAAAACAAAGGCAAGGTTGGTATAACTTTCAAAAACCAACATAAACCATATTAACAAAACCAACTAAAATCAGCCTCTATTAATGTTCCCCATCTCTATGTTATGCTCCAGAAATTGCCTCAAGGCAGAAATTCAGTGCAATCATAAAACTCATTCCATTTATTTTCTTTTTCTCATTCACAGTCCTGCACTTCCTAATCAATGTCCGAAAATCATTGTTTCACAGTCGTTGATGGCTAGAAGTATAATTTTTATTACTTCATGTAGCACCTGTAAACAGAATTCCCAATCTTTAATTGTAGTTTTTACACTTTTTTTTCTGTTAAGCAAATAATTTATACATTATTAAAGTTAAATTCCATGTAAATACTGACATATCTGGATTTAAGTATATTATCTTGTTAGCTTTTTTCTTAAATTTCTTAATTTTTTTCTGTGTTCTTTTTTGTCTTTGTATTTCTCAGATTAACTGCACGCCTTTTCATCATTCTCCTCTACCGACTTTAATTTTACATTCATGTATAATTCTTTCAATGGTTATCCCAGAAATTTTAAAAATGCATCAATGACTTACTGCAGTCTACCTTCTTATTACTTTTACCCCAGCTCAGTAAGTGAAGGAGAGATTAACCTCATTTGCTTGTTTACAGTTTTTGTGCTAACGCTGTCATAATTTACTTCTACATATGTTGTAAACTGAGAAGATCCTAGATTTTCTTTTTTTTGCATATTAAACCATTTATTAGAGGCAGAATATCAATAATCCAGACAAGAGTCTATAACGATGTCAGAACATAATCTAACTCCTTTGATATGTACAATCTCAAAAAATCAGGCATGGGTACTAAGCAGACAGCAGAAACCCAACATTCTAATCACAGTCAAGTCATTCCATACAAAAAGACAAAGGAACTCTAAACCAGGAGGCTCGCCGTGTCTCGCCCAAAGTTAGGAAGCGGAAGTTTAGCTAAGGCCTAAAAGGCATCCTTAATCTTGATGTTTTTCATTTCAACAAGAAATTCTGAAAACGTCTCAAAATCTGAGTGACGGAAGAAGGTATCACCTTCTCTAGCCGAGGGAAATGAAGAGAGCGGTGTCTAAACGTTTGAGTGGTGTCCAAAGCAGAAAGGGAGATGTCGTCTTTTGGGGCCCGCCGAGCCTGCTGTCAGGAAATGCCATTGGACTAGCAAACTGGTTATGGTAGGTGCTGATGAAGAAGATGAGGAGCCATGATTTAGGAGAAGACCCACCCAGGTCTCCTCCTCCCTGTCCCCTGAGGGCACACTGACCTTGGAGGCCCCCATGCCCAAGCCAGCCACACAGTCCAACCAGATCACCATCCCTGTCACCTTCGAGTCACAGGCCCAACTTGGGGGCCCAGATGCTGCGAAATTCGACCAGTCTGCAGCCAAGCAAAAGCCTTAGCCCGGAGGATGCCCACCCGTGCCGCCGTCACTGGCCATCCCCCCAACCTGTGTGTTCTTTTGATACGTTTATCTTCTGTTTTTCTCAAATAAAGTTCGAAGCAAACCCCCGCCCCCCACCAAAAAAAAAAAAAAGGCGCAAGCCACATGGGAGGGAGGGGTGAGCCTCCAGCCGGTACATGAAAGCTGTGGTCTCAGCTCCTCCACGCCGAGAGACCCTTGGTCCACACCTGAACTTCTCCCAGCCTCAGTTTCTGTGAAGTGAGGGCTGACCTGCTTCTCTCAATGCTAACACTCGGACTGTATGAGATGCTCTAGCAGCAGCAGCAGCCACGATGAGGCCTCCGTCCTGAACGACAAGGACCTGGAGGACCCCGACATTATCATCACGCCCTCCCCACCCCCACAGGCATGATGCTGCCGAGGGACTCAGAGAACTCAGTCTGGCTGGATGACACAGGGTCATGCCCGGATGATGGAGAAATCCACCCAGAAGCCTGAGGCGGTGTCATCGAATTGTCTGGTGAAACTCCATCTATAATAAAAATACAAAAATTAACCGGGTATAGTGGTGCATGCCTGTAATCTCAGCTGCTCAGGAGAATTGCCTGAACCTTGGAGGGGAGGCAGAGGTTGCTGTGAGCCAAGATTGCACCACTATACTCCAGCCTGAACAACAGTATGAGACTCCATCTCAAAAAAAAAAACATGGCTAGATTTTTGTAGTTTATTAGAGTACATCTTCTACTTTTTCATTTTATCTTATAATAAAAATGTAGTTTGAGAATTTTGGAATTACATACTTCTAAGGGTGATGGTTTCAAATAAAGGCAGGCACACACACACACACACACACACACACACACACACACACACACACACACAGCTTTGTTCTCTGTCTTGGACCATTTCAACTCCCCAGTTTGACACACTGTTGTCACTTCTACACAAAGGTTAGATTTAGGATCAGAGCGTGATGTCCAAATTCCAGTGGAGAAACCACCGATGAAAAGTCCTTGGGGAAAGCAACATGCTGAAGTCTGACATGTTATCTCTCACCAAGTTCAGCGAAGGAGGAGTTTCCTCCAGTATCAGAAAAGATCTTGGCCTTCAGATGAGCAACCCAAGAAGTCATTGGCTTTGTCTTGGGCCAGCTGTATGAAAAACATGAAAACGTTGAAACTAGCTTCACAGCAGCACAGGAAGATGCATGTGCTATTAAACAGAGAGTCATACCTATCTCCCAGTTCACTCCAGACCCTGTGATCACCACAAGGACTGACAGATGAAATCATTTGCTGTATCTGTTAGAATTGTGTTTGCCTGCAACTAACCACAAAAGCAACACAAAACAAAAAGACTCCAAAGGGTTAAGCAAATAAGGATTGACTTGATCTATGCAGTAAGAAGAGCATATATTGGCGTTTTACTGCTGGCTTTGGGGCTCGGCCATGCCACCAAAGACCCGTCTCTATCTCTTCATCTCACCACTCTTGTCCTTAGCACATTGGCCTTTGTCCACATTCTTACAGCCCTGTGGTCTCAAGATGAATACTTAGGCCTTACGTTCACATCTCAGACGGAAAATGGGGAAAGGCAAGTAAGCGTAAAGAAAAAGTACCTTCTCCCAGGGAGGCTATGCAGGCTGCCCTCCACAGAGACTTTAACAGACACTGTGTTGTCCAGAATGTGGCTTTGGCTACTCTCTTGCTGCTAGTGAAATCAAGTCCTTTTAGTGAGGCATATTCGTGTCCTGCACTACGAGAAGGGAAATGAAAACTGACAAATACTTCTCTTTCCCTCTCCTCTCCAAGTGTATGTATTGTTCTTTCTCAGTCTTAGCTAAGTTTGGTAAAAGCAACTGTATGTATGGCATAATCCCACTATAATTCACTCATGAATTAATTTACAGATACATGAGAGATAAACTGGGAAGGGAATTAAAATTTGCTGAGTATCTAAAATGAGCTAAACAAGTTGTTAGGCCTTTTTTATGTGTGTGTGAGCACATAGATGGATATAGACGGTATAGATACAGTGTGTGGTGTGTATATACCTTTCTCTAGGTTTTTATAAGATATATATGTAACTTGGGCCGGGCGCGGTGGCTCAAGCCTGTAATCCCAGCACTTTGGGAGGCCGAGACGGGTGGATCACGAGTTCAAGAGATCGAGACCATCCTGGTCAACATGGTGAAACCCCGTCTCTACTAAAAATACAAAAAATTAGCTGGGCATGGTGGCACGTGCCTGTAATCCCAGCTACTCGGGAGGCTGAGGCAGGAGAATTGCCTGAACCCAGGAGGCGGAGGTTGTGGTGAACCGAGATCGCGTCATTGCACTCCAGCCTGGGTAACGAGTGAAACTCCGTCTCAAAAAAAAAAAAAAAAAAAGATATATATGTAACTTACAGACACACACCTATACAAAAACCTATGACAAAGGCATAATTACATATATGCTTCATATTGAGAGAATGATGCACAGATCATAGGAGTTGCTTGCAGCCTCTTAACTAGAGATTGGCAAGATAGAGTCAGGATTCAGACATAATTCTATCTGTAATCCATGCTGCTTTACAACTAGAAGATAGAAGAGGCAAGAGAAAATATGCATGCAGTATTTTGCAGTCTGCACAGAATTTTAAATTGATCATTACTCAAGTATTCAAGTCACTACGACATTATATTTAGCCAGAAAATAGCCTCCTGTGTCCAATTGTTCATATGCAAGTTTTGAGTATCTTCCAAGCCCAGCTCTAATGTCACAGGGGCTTAGATGACCTGTTGCCAAGAAAGCAGCAGGGCTCCATTTTCTATTGGACTGACTAGCTGTTCTGATGTCACTTAGGAACAGCCTGAGGGCAAACGCGTCTTTTTGCTCCTGTTTCCTGAATCCCAAATGAACATGGTTTTTGTCAGAGCCTCATGACAGGCATAGCTTTGGCACAGATCCCAGAGCCACCATGTGGCCACCACAGCCCTCAAACTCTTTCCACTTTGGCACAGTGAAAGCAGGGTCTGTTCTGAATTGAAAAGGGAGCTCTACATTGTTTCCAAGAGGGAGAGATGGTGGAGAGCAAATAAATAAATTTCACTGATAACAAAACAGACATTGCAAATTTCATCACTAGGGACTTCAGAAACATTCCAAATACTGTTTATTTGACACAGTCTCTGGGACGATTTTTACCATACTCCACAATGGGTAGGGCAAGCACAGAATAATAGTTTTCTTTTGCATAATGTACAACTATTTAAAGCTAAGTTATCTCAGGAAAAAATGAGACTTTGATCCACAGAAAAAATGCAGTAAGAAATGGATTTAGCTTAAAAATGCATTGGGTTCAACACAAATGTGTAAATCAAGAACTAGGATATTTACATCTCATGTCCTTTAAAAAAAATAACCTGGGTGAGCTCTCACAGTCATTTGAAAACCTAATACAGTCTTCTCATTATTGTCTAGTTACTAGTATGCTGCTTCTACTACCTGTAAAGATCAATTCGTGTAACGGTATCATGCACTGTTTATTTAAGTGACAAGGAAAATGACAATTATCCTTCTTCCTTGTGGTAATGCCCATTGAGACTAATTCTTTTTGAAGAAGTTGAGAACTGAGCTATGGAGAAGAGAACCTGCATTATTTTCTGTAGGACTGGAGATTATCTGCATTCAAAGCCAAATAGAGCACTTTGCATTAGTGGCCATAAGCAGGAAGTCAGAATGGCAAATTAGAAGTGACCATTAGACCCCCAAACCTGACTTTTAAGGGTCTGAAAATCAGATGGATAAGTAGATAAGCACTGATCATGAACTTTTCCATGCAGATCGGAAGTAAAGGAAGAGCTAGGAATTCTTTTCTTGATATTCCATGAACGTGCCATTTTATTCTGTTCCTCTGAGTGAAAATGAAGGGGAAAAGAATTCTTTATAGAGCCCTGACTTAGTGTTTTTCAAGGTGCTTTACAAACTTTTTTTTAATACCCAAAGGAGATAGGTATTATTACTTCCATTTGACAGAAAAGGAAACTGAAGTTATAAGTGGCAAGGAAACTTAGGCATGGTTTCAAGATGAAAAGAAATAGCAGAGTTTAAACAAAAACACAGACTAGACTACTTCCAGAACCATTTTTCTCTCCTCTGTATCATGTTCCCAGATAGGAAAAATGAGACTCATTAATTTCCTCATTATAACCAATTGTAAGAGATGGAGACCAACATTCCAATGCAGAATGTTCGTTTGAAACCTCATATTGTGCAATGGGAATGAATAAGCTGAAGATCGTCATGAAGAAAGGTTACCAGGATTGGTAGGAATTTGGACATTCTGACAAAGAAAAGCCAAAGAAAGGGTGGAAGTGTAGATTATCAAGGAAGTTGGTGGGCATCTTAAAGGTAAGAAAAGCTTACACAGGGAAGGCTATTCTGATGGCTGTTAGAAAGAAGCAAATGTCAGCCCACCAGTGGAAATGATTTATTGTAATTAAATGATATTTTAAAATTGGAGCAGGTTGTATCATATGGTGCTGACACCTAGACTTAACAATCTTGGTTCTAAGAGGCTGCAAAGAGGGCTTCTGCCGTGGGTAGATTAAATGAGATGACCTCTACTGTACATCTCATCATTATTCTTTTACGCTATAAATCATAATTCTGTATGGGCTAGGAGCATTGCATGACCTTTGTTTTTGGTTTGGAAGTATCACTGGTGTCAGCAGTCCTAGAGCCCAAAGAGAACGGACAGAGGAGAGTGAGCAGCAAAAAAGAGCTTGCATAAAAGAATGCTTTGTTTAAGAAGGCAAGTGAGGAAAGGAATTCTTAAAGATGCTGCCTTCTTACATTAGATACTCTTGAAAACTAAGAATCAGGAATGTATAAATCCATACTTCTAGATTAACAAAAGGAATCAGGGAGAAAGGCAGGATTAGATGCAAATATTAAATTGTAAAACTGAAAGCAGTCAGGCTAGATTATAGGACTGTTTGAGTGTAATGATCATGTCTTAATCTTCCACTTGTCCAGTTCAGCATCTACCACTTGCTCTTTATGCACAGAAGAGAGTATACATTCACAGAGTCTCCTAAAAGGACACGAAACTTAACAAAAGACAGAATTCAAATAAATGAGAAGAAATGATAGGGAATTATGAGCATTATACAAAAGAAAACCTTGTATTCCGTGTGTACCTACCCATTGGAGATCAAAATGCCTGTGGAATATAAACTGATTTTGTGCCTACAAAAGATGATGCTGTGGAATCTTTGACTGAGACAGAAATCTATGAAAGACATAGAGGTAAACCTGTACCCATGATGTGAAGGGAACCGCACAGGGTAAAAATAAGTATTTTTGTTAAACCAGTCCCGGCACTCAGGAATGCTATTTCCACATACTCCCTTACATGGAGTGGTAATACTGGGAATTCCTTAAGTATATGCTTCCATACATTGCCCTTGTGACCTTGTCACAGCGAGCCCAGTTCATTGGGCCCGGGATAGATTTCTATGCCAGAGGCTGCTATCTCTGGGCTGGCCAGTGGCCTCTGAGGTGGTTTGCTATTAGAAGTCTATCAGCAGGTACATTCTTCATTGACAGACAGCCTAAGAAGCAAGCTTTAGTATTGTCAGATTTAGCAAATAAATAGGACTCCCAATTAAATTTGAATTTCAGATAAATAAGGAATCAGTTTCTAGTTAAGTTGCTAATTTGCCTGGGTCATATCTATACAAAAAGTTATTTTCTATTTACCTGCAATTAAAATGTAACTGAGCACACTGTATTTACCTGACAACTCTAATCAGATTGAAGCTCAAGACAGACAGTTTTGCATAGAGAAGTAATAGGAAGTATATAGATGAATGGAGCTCGTGAACAGGAAGCCACAGTCACCTACTGCTGGGAGGAATAAAGTTACCCAGTCACTAGAGCTGCTGCCATGCCAAGAGGATACTGTGCTACCTCTAAGCAACATCTCAGCTCCTCAGAAGATCCAGTGAGGCTGTGCTTAGATTATTACTCAGACTTTCTATTTCTCCATAATTTCTTTCAATAAATCCCCATTAACTGAGGGAATTTGAGTGCATTTCTTTTATTAGCAACTGAGGAGACTATAACTGCCACAGACATTGTTATTTGTCTGCTTAATATTCATTCCCTCTTTTTCCTTACTATCAAAATTCTAATTTTAGTTGGGATGTGAATGTGCTTACAGGATCTAAATCAAGAATGACAATCTAATTTCATTTTCACAGCCTCTCTTGTAGCTAGAGAGGCCTATATAATCTGATTCTGATATATGAGACCTATCTGGATGTGGTTTCTGGGAAAGCTTTGCTTTTCCCAGAAAAAAAAAAAAAAGACAGATGTTGCTGACGTGATCCCTCTCACCACATTTTCCCTGCGTCAAATGAGGACTGATATCTTGAATAGCAGCAGCCTTCATGTGACCATGACTCTGTTACATTAAAAAAATGAAACCAATGTGCAAAATGGTGGCAACACTGAGCAGCAGAAATAGCACCAGCAACCACCTTCTAATGGTTATATATGTTGTTATCTAAGAAAAACAAACCCTCCTTTGCTTAAGCCACTATAAATTGGGATTTCTGTTTCTTGCAGCCAAATCTAATCCTAATAAATCAAACAGAGAAATTATGCTAGGATCCACTGAGCATATCTTATTTCAAGTTTCATAGCAAATTATCATAAAGAAGAAGACAGAATTACCCCCAGATATGCTGATACTGTTTGGATGTTTGTCCCCTCCAAATCTCATGTTAAAATGTGAATCCCAGTGTTGGAGGTGTGGCCTGGTGTGAGGTAATTAGATCAAGAAGGCAGAGCCCTCATGGACAGTTTAGCACCATTCCCTTGGTGATAAGTGAGTTCACACTTAGTTCACCAAGGATCTCGTTGTTTATACGAGTCTGGGACCTCCCATTCTCTCTTACTGCGTCTTGCCATGTAACATGGTTGCTTTCACCTTGCTGTCCACCATGCTTGCAAGCTTCCTGAGGCCCTCATTATGAGCCCATGCTGCAGCCATGCTTGTAGAGGCTGCAGAACTATGAGCCAATTAAAACTCTTCTTTATAATTACTCTATCTCAGGTATTGTTTATAGCAATGCAAGAACAGACTGACACATATTTCATGAACATTTCTGATTTTGCAACTCTTTTTAGAATTCTCTTCCCTCTCCACTTCTCTGAATTGTCTTTTGTTAAGTCTTATTTCTGAGAGATTCTATTATCTTAGCCCACATTGATTCTCTTCCTATTCTGAATCTGATGGTATTTACAGCCTAGAGTCTAAAACATTCATTTCATGCTTGAGGACAGCAAAACTCTGTTGTTCTATCACTTGATTCCTGTGCTGTTATGTATGCAACATTTCCGTTTATTGGATGGCAAACTTCTGAAAGACCAACATATACATATACATACACATACACTTCTTGTGTTTTGAATGTCCACCGGGACGTTTGCTAGATATAAACATTAGATAAACACTTGTCTTGACAATGAGAGCAACGATAATGTTGTTGGAGGATATTTGGAGGTAATTTGATGGGATCCCTGGTGCAGATTCAGGGTGAAGAAATAAAAACTTTCCATCAGTACTGATTAGCACCTTATTTCTATTAATGCTTTAAGATATAATTGTGCATTTTTGTTTATCAGGGGGTTAGACAATGTGACAGTGGTGTGAAAACAAAAACTAGATTTTTTTTTTTAAGGCACATAGTATTCACTGTGCCTGGCCTTTTTCCTTGCTTGGGCCAGCAAAGGTGCCTGGAGGAGAGTCTTCACAGTGATAAGAGCCTATAATAACTCTGGTGCATTTGACATCACCCTTGGAATTCCCCTTTATTTCCCCAAAGGGAAATAATTTCTTGCTCTTCTGAGCTACTACAAGAGATCTCATCTGTGCAGACCATCTGGGCATTATTTTCTGTTTTGAAATAAAGTATTTGTGTAAGGGACCGATTGCTGTAGTAGACTGTGAACATTTAAAGGACCTGCTAACTATGTTTTGATATTCCTACTCCAAGGGTTTATATGCCAAGGCCTTTAACAAAGAAGACAAACAGTAAACACATTTGCTGAGGACTCACTATGCCGTCTGAGTCTCTAGCTTTGCTAGACTCCTAACCAGTGGCTATTACTCTGAAGTGTATTGCCCCCATGAGTCTCTGAGTGATCTTTCATGAGTCCTAGTTTATTCTATCAAACTAAATAGAGTTAAGAATCATTGCATTCTACTTGCTCATATATTGCAGACCTCCATCTGGTAGCAGTTAACTTTGGCTACACATGAGACAGCTTTTAAAACCACTTCAAGAATTATATTAATAGTATAATTGGTCTGGGTAGAGCCTAAGCATGGGTACTTTTAAAGGTTCCCTGGAAGAGTGTAGCGTACAGACAAGGTTGATTCTCAGTCTCAAAACTCCTTTTAGTCATTAGATATTGGTTGGACTGCTGTCTTGACTTCTGTTCTATGGTAGTCCTTTTTCACAAGGAGTAATTTTCTGGGGCATGCTACTCAGACCGTGATTCTGAATCTTTCTGTCTCAGAATCTGAAACATTTCCTTAGGTCATTTAAAGTTTCTAGAACTATACTCAGTGCCCTCTTATTCTTTAATTCTAATAGGGAACAAAACATACTTTCTTTATATCAACTGTGTACCAGGGAAGAAAAGGAAATGCTTTCCTTTCCCTGAGCACAGTGTTCTGGAAAACTTCTCCATATATAGTCCCATGTAAGCACAAAACAATCTTGGAACCAGTAGCTGTACCAATAATTAGAAAGCTCTATCTATCTATCTATCTATCTATCTATCTATCTATCTATCTATCTATCTATCTATCTATTTTTGAGACACAGTTTCGCTCTTGTTACCCAGGCTGAAGTGCAATGGCGCGATCTCGGCTCACCACAACCTCCGCCTCCCAGGTTCAGGCAATTCTCCTGCCTCAGCCTCCTGAGTAGCTGGGATTACAGGCACGCGCCACCATGTCCAGCTAATATTTTGTATTTTTAGTAGAGACGGGGTTTCACCATGTTGACCAGGATGGTTTCGACCTGTTGACCTCGTGATCCACCCGTCTCGGCCTCCCAAAGTGCTGGGATTACAGGCTTGAGCCACCGCGCCTGGCAGAAAGCTCTCTTTAAACAACTAGTGTCATAACGCAGGTGAGAGCAGCTTCTTGTCCATTGGGTTTGATTTCCATGACTTATCAGGAGACTTAAAACTTGATATGCTTCTCCCATTTCCCCCATGCTAAGAATTGACAGCTTTTGAAACGGAAACAGATTTCTGAGACATTGTCAGGTTGTTATCTTACAGGGATATTTTTCGACTATTATCTCAATTTGCCATTTCCTAGAATTAGGCAGCACACCACACATCTGATTCTCTGAGCTACAATTATTCACTGTGCGTATCACATAGGCTCTTTGCTTCTTCGCCTTCCTCAGTTAACCTCTTCAGGCATTTTTCTCCCTGTTAGCAATTCCGCCAAATTCAGTTGTGGAAGAAGAAAAAAGGAAATTCTTATTTATATGTGCCTCTTCTGTGCATCTCTGTTCACGGTCAGGTAGGAGAAGAGGTCAGATTTCATAACTAAAGTTTATTGTATGATTGCCCATGCATGTATTTATCATCCTAATTCAAAATATACAGAGACTTTTAAAAGGTTCGCTCACTTCATAAATGCCTTTTTTTTTTTTTTTTTTTCAGAGATGGAGTTTCACTCTTGTTACCCAGGCTGGAGTGCAATGGCGCGATCTCGGCTCACTGCAACCTCTGCCTCCTGGGTTCAGGCAATTCTCCTGCCTCGGCCTCCCAAGTAGCTGGGATTACAGGAACATGCCACCATGCCCAGCTAATTTTTTTGTATTTTTAGTAGAGACAGGGTTTCACCATTTTGACCAGGATGGTCTCGATCTCTTGACCTCGTGATCCACCCGATTTGGCCTCCCAAAGTGCTGGGATTACAAGCTTGAGCCACCGTGCCCAGCCATAAATCCCTTTTTAAGCTACTTTTGTTCTTCCTTTACTGAGAGTGGCAAATAATTAACTTCTACTTTTACTTCCCCTAAATGGCTCTTCCACTGTTAAAAGCCACATCATTAATGATAGCCTGAGTATGACCACGATGAGCTGACCGGCATGAACAGAGTAAAAATCTTCTTGTTTGCAAACTCCTACAAATAAGAAGAAAATGTAAAAGCAGAGTATGAGGAGTAAGTGGCCAATGGAGAATGCCAGGAAATACTTCTGTGAACCGAGAAAGTTACAAAACCAATAGAAGTCCCTGCATTTATAAGGTCAGTTGGTAGTTCTGATAAAACATTCACAGGATGCTTAGTGCTCAGGAAACAACCCCAGTGGGATATGTAATCATGAACAAATGGCATAACGGGAGCAAGGGCTGACGCCTTTACATTCAGGGCAAACCATTAGAGCCATAACCGGATTCACTGCAAGTTCAGATTCTATACCATTATGATATATACAGCTCTTAAAGTCAAAAAGTATTCAGTATTTAGAAAAAATAAAGAGCATTTATGAA
The DNA here is from genome assembly GCA_031835075.1 of Saguinus oedipus. Lineage (NCBI taxonomy): Eukaryota > Metazoa > Chordata > Mammalia > Primates > Cebidae > Saguinus > Saguinus oedipus. Next base: position 7,434,847 of record CM063178.1, read on the forward strand.
GCATGCTGGTCCTCTCATACATCTTTCTTCTGGGGACATTGATTTACATAAATAGGGCTTTAGGGGGGCACTATGGCATAGAAATGGAAGGTATGGGTTTCTCGGTTAGACAGTCAAAGGGTCAAATCCCAATTGTGCCACTGATGTGTGACTTAGCTGTGTGATCTTGACATTTTTTAAACTTCTGTAAGCCTGACACAAATAGTTATATATTAGCTTTGATTACTATTATTCTTATAGCAACAAAGATAATATTTATTAAGAATTTAGTATTACGTTAGACACTGAGTTAATGGACCTAGCTCCTGATATTTGTAAACAGCCTAACATAGTAAAAAGAGTAAGATTTCCCGGTATAGAGACCTTGATTCTAATCACTGCCCTATCAATTGTCTGTTTATGACTTGCAGCAAGTTGCTTTGTCTTTTTAAGCCTCAATTTCCTCATTTAAATAATAGAAGTTAACACCTACCTAGAAGTTTTATAAGAATTAAATGTTGATTAGATAACATATGCTACCTGGTTAGCAACGTGTCTGCTATGTTATGGGCCCACAAAATAAGGATGGTTCTTTTCATTCTTACCTCTGCAATCTTCCAGCCACTGAGTACCTAGGTTGATGTGGAATGTGACAAGGCACATTCTTACCTAAGAGCAAGCACTGAGAAAGTACACAGATTAACGTCAGATTGAGTGCACAGGCATGGTCCAATAGAGGAATCAGAGTGGAACAATAAACGATGAGATAAGCATTGGTGCTAACACACTTCAGACATAGAAAGGGCAAGAAGCATTCACTTATGTGGATAAGAATATTTTCAACAATGTTTTATAGGAAAGTTAAAAGAAGGCTAATTTTTAGAGGGCTCCTTGCTTCCAAAGATCTTATGAAGAACTGGGAGTTCATCATGTGATTATATTTGTGATTGCTTGGAATATTTACAAGACAGTTAAAGTTCAAGAAGTATAATTATCAAGTGTTGACTACTTATATGGCTACCTTATAAGTTAGAAAATTATATCTTCCAAAGGCATTGGAAATATTATTTTGCAAACCTTAGTTAAAAGGTATGATAGAGGTAATTAAGATAAAGAGCCTTGGTTTATTTCTTAAAGTAACTGTCTAAAGGAGACAAAGATTTGAGGAGTAGGAGGCAATTACTCCCTTCCGGCTGCTTTGCTAGTTAAAAAAAAAAAAAGGAATGGCCTTGGAAAAGCTTCAGTGGATGGGAAGAAAACCAATTTTGTTGTTGTTCTAAATCTAACTGGCAGAAAACCAACAGGTTGAGCATATTTAGTTAGCCTTTTTTATGCTAGTGTGTATCTTGTTTATTTAGTGTCTGTTTTCTTTATTATGGTTAGTGCTTCAAAATAGCATTGACTGAGAACTGAGTTGAATTGGCCAAAAAAACTCTGTACTTTTATTTACTCTTTTCTTCTCCAGATTCATTTTTAAAACCAACATCTTCCTTTCAGCGTTGCTTTCTCTAACAAGAACAGTTAAATAAACAAATCATTAGTCTGAGAACAGACATGCTACCACAAGCCCAATTGCCCAATTTAACTGATTACCGATGGATGCTAGTCATGACATATGACATCCAACTTTCTGAAAAGCAAAATTCCTGTACTGTTTTGTCAATTATTACAAAGAGTGGCAGCTTACGAATGTGCTAAACCAAGAAAAAGAAAGAAAAGCTGTGACATGTCATTGGTGCTTGTTTTCTGAGACCTGTTCCCGTTCCTTTGTCAATAACTTACGTCTGTTGGATTACACAAATACAGCATGTTGCTGTCATCAGTCTGTGCCCAGCATGAGTAAGATTTGGGGAACAAGCAGTGGATATAATACTAGTTATTCAAACCTCTAATTTTTCTTCCATTGAATAACAGGTGTTATTTGTAGCATTAGTGTTGATTGCATTCCAACCTCTTTTCTTAAGATGGAGGATGAATAGCCCCTGGACTTTTTTATACTCTCTTTCCAGTTAGAAATTATTTCCTAATAATATGGCAGGAGGAACTTGTTTCCCAAGGGCAAAGCATTAAATCTCAACACTTTCCTTCCTGGGCCTTAACTGAGTGCTAAGTGTTCTTGCTGAGTCAACTTTGGGAAGGAAATCGGGTTTCTCTGTATTCAGTAGACGTTCTTGGCATGAGGGAAGATCATATCTTACAAGGGTTTTGAAAATATTATTTTACAAACCTTAGTTAAAAGGTATGATAGAAGAGAGATAAAGAGCCTTAGTTTATTTCTTAGAGAAATTGCCTAAAGGGGACATAGGTTTGAAGAGTAGGAGGCAATTACTACTTCCTGGCTGCTTTGCTAGTGGGAAAAAAAAAAGAAAGAAAGAAAGAAAGAAAAGAAATGACCTTGTGTATTAGTCCATTTTCATGCTGCTGATTAAGACATACCCAAGACTGGGCAATTTACAAAAGAAAGATGTTTATTGGACTTACATTTCCAAGTGGCTGGGGAGGCCTTACAATCATGGTAGAAGGTGAAAGCCATGTCTCACATGGCCTCAGACAAGGGAAGAGAAACTGTACAGGAAAACTCCCCTTTATAAAACAATCAGATCTCATGAGACTCATTCCCTGTCACAAGAACAGCACAGTGATTGCTGTTCTCTTATGTCCTCATATTCAATCACCTCCCACTGGGTTCCTCCCACAACATGTAGTAATTGTGGGAGTTACAATTCAAGGAGAGATTTCGGTGGGGACAGCCAAACCACATCACCTCGGAAAAGGACTCTTCTAATTTCTACCTTTCCCTGAAAACAACTCTCAGGAATGATCATGTAATGTTCTATACACACTCAGGATGGGAAAGCAAAAATAGTTAAGTCTGTCTTGTTAAAGCATGTGTGCCAGAAAACACATCCCCTGTCCTAGCAAGGGTTACAGGATGTATGTTAAACATAGCAGATGTAAAAAGTTGATGATGGGATTGCATGAATACAGATTTTACGCTTATCCCAGAAATAAGAATAATGATAATTATTCTCATTTATTCATTGAATTATTACTAAATGCCAGTCTCTGGTGGAACAATTCACACTTGTAACTTATTTATAACTTCCAGCTACACCATGAGGTAAGTATAACCAACCCCCACTTTTTTCATGAGAAACCTTAACGATTCAAGTAACTTAGAGAAGGCAGAGTTTAATAAGTGGTAGAGCCAGGTATTGAATCCAAGTGTATCCGATGACAAATTTTGTAGTCTAAGCCTTGCCCATGCAATCTAAAATGCAAGCTCTGTGCTTCATATTTGCTAGTGGAGATATCTATTTCCATAATGGACTCAAATACAACAATCTCATTTCACATTTTTTATTTTTTTCTCCCTATGCTAGAATGACAATCTATCTTGAGAAGTGACTGAACTGGGTACCAGAAATCTCTGGTTCAATACCATTCTTTTGTAATTCCTTTGAGACTTTAAACCATGGATTGTCAATTTTACAGTCTATAATTTAAGTTATACTTCTTTTTTCTTAAAAAAAATCCAGTCTTCATTCTGTCCTTACTTTAGTTACTATCTTCTTTGTCTTTTATGGTCAAACTTTTTAAAAGATCAGTCTTTACTTCTCTATGTCTACGTTTCTTTATCTCCTATTCACTCCTCAGTCCCCCTCACTCTGCTCTCAAGCTTTATCAAACCAAAGAAACTGCTCTCACTGAAACAATTATGGCTACCTAATCGTCAAAACTAGAGACTTTCTTCTTGACTGAGCTGCAGCCGCTGCCCCTTCTGCCTTCTCTCTTGGAAAGAAAAGAGAACGCTCTTTTTCTCCACATTTTCCTTCTCCTCCTCAGTTTCCATTGGTCCTCTTCCTCTGCTCCCCCTTCAGATGTGGTTGTCATGTATTCTTGCACAAACACGTCACTTTGGAGTTACCTCATTCATTGCAACAACTTCAATTACTATCCAGTACATGACTTTAAATCTTGTAACTCTACCTTGATCAGGCTTTATTAATTCCTTTACTTATCCACTCAAAGTTAAAATATTGAGCAACCAAATACTCACAAGACACTGTGCTTGAGTCTATGCCCTTGAAGAATTTGGGGTCTGAGAAGGGAGACATGCTTATGGCAAGCGATTATAAAACAGAAAATCCCTTGACAGAGACATGAAAAAATGCACCCAGGAGATATCCCTATGTTGTCTGAAAAGGCAATAATTATTATAAAAGAGTTTTCTAGAAGGAATGACCACAGTGGAATGGTGATCATTACAGGAATTACAGGCACACTCCACTTCAGTGAGTGGCAAGGGTTGGAGTAGATGGGAGAGTGGGTAAAGGACAGGTGAAAAGCTATTCCAGGGAAGGGCAGCATGAAAAAAGACGTGGAGGGAGAACCAGCTGGTGTGTCTGAGAAACTCCATGTGTTTTGTGACTGCCAAAGTCCAAGTAAGAGAACAGCAAAAGATGATTCTTTGGGAATAGCAAAAGTCAGATTGGGGAGGGATTTTTATGCCTTGTTAAAGTGCTGGGTAATATGCCATAAATGGTGGGTTTTATATATAGGAGAGTCACAGTCAAATATGCATTTATATAGATCATACCTATAAGATTCTGCATATTAATTAAGCTCATAGTCAACATATTTCGGATACTATTCCCAAAACTACACATGCTTTTCTAAATCTTTCCCTTGAAATTTAGATTAAAAAATAAATATATCCAGGTATGCTGAACAATACTACTCAGGTGCTAAATAGGGCATTCAAACTTACCTATCATCACATATTCTTTACCTCTGTTAGAACATAATAATCCACCCACTCCTATAAACTAGAAACCTCAGTGTGATCCATGGTTACCTCGTCCTTTTTTTTTTTTGAGACGGAGTTTTGCACTTGTTACCCAGGCTGGAGTGCAATGGCGCGATCTCAGCTCACCACAACCTCCGCCTCCTGGGTTCAGGCAATTCTCCTGCCTCAGCCTCCTGAGTAGCTGGGATTACAGGCACACGTCACCATGCCCAGCTAATTTTTTTTTTTTTTGGTATTTTTAGTAGAGACGGGGTTTCACCATGTTGACCAGGATGGTCTCGATCTCTTGACCTCGTGATCCACCTGCCTCGGCCTCCCAAAGTGCTGGGATTACAGGTGTGAGCCACCGCGCCCGGCCCTACCTCTTCCTTTCATTCAGACCCTGCACCAATCCTTCTCAGATTTTTCTACCAAATACCCCTAAATGGCAGTGAAAAATGATTAGAGCTTGAAAGCAAGAATGAGATGGATTGAGGAGTAAATGGAAGGTAGAGAAACATAGATCTTTTTTAAAGTTTGGTCAAGAAAGACAAAAAAGAAAGAGCATTGGGCCAGGCATAATGGCTTATGTCTATACGTCCAGCACTTTGGGAGGCTAAGTGGGAGGATTGCTTAAGCCCAGGAATCTGAGACAAGTCTGAAAAACACAGAGAGACCCCTTCTCTACAAAAATTTTAAAATTAGCCGGGTGCAGTGGCATGTATCTCTAGTTCCAGCTACTTGGGAGGCTGAGGTGAGAGGATTGCTTGAGCCTGGGAGGTCAAGGCTGCAGTGAGATGTGATTGTGCCACTGCACCCAAGCTTGAGGCAGCAGAGCAAGACTGTCTCAAAATAAAAAAGAAAATGAAAAAGAGAATAGTCACTAAAGAGAGAACAAAATGAAGACAAGATGTTTTTTTAATGGCCTTCAGTGGAGTAAAACATATCTTCCTGTGTATTAATAATTTACCCACCAAAAGCAAAAAATCCCTTTATTTTATATATCTTGTCTTAGAAAGTAAAGCAAGGTTTGAGTTTAATTAAAAATGTTTTTGTTTGAATATTATATCCCTTGGCTAGTGCTGTATAACAACAAACCACAAATTCTCAGTGGTATCAGCATTAAGAGTCTATTTAGTTCATGCATCTGTGGACATCTGGGCTCAGATGAGTGACTGTTGAGTTCAGCTGGGTTCTTTCACATATCTAAAGCAGCTAGGAGTCGACCCATGTAGTCAGGGCTTTGGCTGGGGAGGCTTAACTGGAATCCACGTGTCTCTCCTCTTCCTCTTGGGACCAGTGAGGAAGCAGAGCAATAACTGAGGTTCAGGGAAGTAAGCCCAATTATGTAAGTAATTTTCAGGTCTTTGCTTATCTCCTGTCCACTAACACTTCATCCCCCCAGATAAGTCACATGACCAAACCCAAACAAGTCAAGGGCAAGGAAATATACTCTGTTTACTGCATTAATGCAAACCACTACAAATATAAACATGTTTTAAATGATGTAGGCAAATTAACATTTCCTTCTATAACCAAATGTAAAATAGATGCCCTAGGAGATGGGTCATAGTACTTATCAGTCTCCTTATCTGTAAAATGCGGCTGATAATGATATTGCTGAAAGGAATAAATTGCTTAGCCCAGAGCCTGGCATATATTAACCATTTGACAAATGCTAGTATTATCCATATTACTAGTTTTGGGATAGGGTTGGAATATATAACACTTCTCTTGAGTTTTGTTTTCTTTTCCTTTATTTGAGATAGTGTCTCACTCTGTCACCCAAGCTGGAGTGCAGTGGCACTCCAATCTCAGCTCACTGTAAGCTCTGCTTTCCGGGTTCAAGCAATTCCCCTGCCTCAGCCTCCCGAGTAGCTGGAATTACAGGTGCACACCACCATGCCCGGCTAATTTTTGTATTTTTAATAGAGATAGGGTTTCGCCAGTTTGGCCAGGCTGGTCTCAAATTCCTAATCTCCAGTAATCCCCTCACCTGAGCCTCCCAAAGTTCTGGGATTACAAGTGTGACCCACCATGCCAGGACCTCTCTTGACTTTTAAAACTTGGACTATGACCTTCATGCATCCTAGGAATTAGTCTTGGATGAGCTTTCCAGATTATGTCATATTTATGCCTCCCAGCTCATGATTACATATGCCAACTTGAAAAGTTTCTCAAAGCAAGATTATAGCAATACCAGATTCATAAAGGAAACAGAGATTTACGTCTTCCCCAATTCTCTCTCCTAATCCTGCCTTTCCAGAAACCTTCTAGTTTAGATGCCCCTTGAAGTAAGACAAATCAGCACATTTCTCTGTTCCTCCTTGATGAATGGATTACCACTTCTAAGAAAAAAATCATTCCCTAGCCACATTACATTTATTAACTGGAAATAAAAATTAATTTGGACATACATTTATTATAAGTAGATCAATATTCCTCTCTGTTCCCTGCCGCAATATTGTAACACAAGATTAGAATACGTTTACTACACTTGGCACCTAAGCTTTCAGTGGTTATAGTCTGTAAATCAATGCTTCATTATATAATTAAAACTAATCCCATAATTGAGTCTAATTAACAGTAGCATCAGATAATTATTAGAGAATTATTGAAAGTAGAGATTGAAGAGATTTGTTCATTTATTCTATGTGCCCCCTGCTGACTACGGTTCCCTGTGGCTTTTATTTCAAAGTGATTTGTTTGGTTTTATCTTGAAGACTTGTAAAAATTAGTCTCCCTCATTTTTTCCTTTTCGACTCCACTTAGAAGTACAATAGGTTTTACCACATATTTTGGTATAATATTTATTTTCAATGGTACTCATCTCTCATAATTCTTTTAAGATGTGCTCCATTTGGGGAAATACAAGGCAATCTATACTACATTTGCAAGAGAGGAAATGTACAGTGACAGTGACTATGAAAAAGATAATATATTAGCTTGTTTAACAAAAGCACAATCTGATCCAAGGGCTCACACAGGAATTTGTCTCTACTTCTCTGGCTATTTCTCTAATCAGTTTTCTTCTCTGCCAGGCTATCCCTAAGTGGCAGCAAAAGTGGATTTCAATGGCTCCAGCCTTCCACAAGAGACCTACTCTTTTCCAATGTCTGCATTAATCCCCCAAACAAATGCTGACTGGTTCTGGAATATGCACCCACTCTTAAGAAATTCTGTCCCAGGTTGGATGGAATATTCTGACTGGCCAGGCTAGGTCACATGTCTACCATTACTATGATAGAAGAAGTAAGGTTCCTTGATCAATAGCTCCACAAAATGATAGGGAGGAGAGAAGGATCAGCTTCTGTAAGTGGATGTAAGGCGCGGACAAAACAAAAAAGGGTAGATAGGTACCACCTTCCTTAGTCTTGTTCTAAGCTAGTTGCAACTTCTTCCATCTTATTTCCTCAGAAGACTGTGAAGGAGCCCCACCTTTAGATAGCTATTCCAGCTATCTAAAGGGCACAATAGAAAGGTTTCTGTTTGTTTGGTATTTTCTTTTTTTTTTTTTTTTTTTCGCTGAATTATGAAAAATTCTGAGCCAAGTGAGTAAAGAACACGCTGACATTTCAAGCACCCAAGTGAGCCTGATCTCAAGGGTGTGAAACAGCATGTCAGGTGACATGGAGAGCTTGGGAGGGGGAGGAGAACAGAAGGACATATGCAATCTCTCTGAGAACCTACAGCCAAATTATTTTCTCAGTACAAGAGAATAGTTCCTTAGAATCAAGTAAACTGTAGGATATCTACCAATCCTAAATTATAATTCCCTCATGAATTCTCTTTCCTCCTGGGAACTAAATTCTAATGGAGAGTGGAATCCGATTTCCGTTGGCAGAAGATCTGACCTTGTGAGTAGAGAAGTTGGGTGGTCGGTGCAACTTCATGTAACTCATGGCAGTTTAAGAGAAATTGCTATAAGGAAGGTGACCACTGGAGGGAGGGCCTTTGGGTATTTTTTTATTCAGTTAAAGAAACGCAGGGCCAGGCGCGGTGGCTCACGCCTGTAATCCCAGCACTTTGGGAGGCTGAGGCGGGTGGATCACGAGGTCAAGAGATCGAGACCATCCTGGTCAACATGGTGAAACCCCGTCTCTACTAAAAATACAAAAATTAGCTGGGCATGGTGGTGTGTGCCTGTAATCCCAGCTACTCAGGAGGCTGAGGCAGGAGAATTGCCTGAACCCAGTAGGCAGAGGTTGCGGTGAGCCGAGATCGCACCATTGCACTCCAGCCTGGGTAACAAGAGCGAAACTCCGTCTCAAAAAAAAGAAAAAGAAAAAGAAATGCTGCACCTTTAGATCATGGAAACTATCTACTTGGATATTCTTTCACATGGCATGCACCTTCGCACCATGTAACTATCTGCTTGGATATTCTTTCTTGGCAAGAGAAGGAATTCTCAGGATATACCATTGTGTTCTCTACTCCTCCTCCAGCAGAGCCACTCACTTTACCATCAACATCCAAAAAAATTATTTCCATGTCCTATGTCTTGTCTTTTTGGCAAATTGGCACGATAGTACAGGAAAACATCTAGAAGCAACTGAACTTACTTTTGCTCTGTGACTTTGGAAAAAAAAGTATTTCCGTCACAAGTGTTTTTAATATAATTGAAAAACATCTGATATGAAGTTAATAACAAATTTCAATGAATAAAACGACAGCCTGATTCCTATGTGAGTTTGTCTTGTGCATCACTTTCAGATGTGAAACAAATAAAGATACTGAGAAGGGCTAGCAGCTAGGAAAAACTCCTTCATACAATACAGGAATGTGTGCAGTTTAAAAATTATGGCTAACCCTTATTGATTGAAGTCACGTAAGACAGACACTCTGGGATTGACATTCAGGAATGAGACTTCTCCAAAGAAAGATATTTATCTGACTCCTCTGCTGGCATCCACTCATGTGATCATTCCCAGTTTAAAGGGGATTCGTAACATTTAAAATAATGCAGATGATGTTTTTTAAAACTGATACAATTGTCTCACTCTTGGCTATATCACAAAACCACCTTCAAACCCCAACTCAAACTGCTTATATCAAGAAATGAGGTATTTCACTATCAGATGATTTTGGCTATGCATTGGAGCTCATTCTAACTAGTTTTGACCTAGTTACCACACAATTTGTATGACAAAATTTCCTTGAAAGTTACTTGGAAATCCTGGTGATGGCATTAGGACCTACTCAGCCTCCACATCCATACACACCCCTCGAGCCCTTCAGAGACATCATACATATACAGATCCTTTGGGTTCACTGACCAGTCTTGAGAGCCCTAGAAGAATATTTTGAGCATGTGGAGCCCATGTTTCTCCATCTAATCTCTGAACCTAATCTTACTGAGCACCTTAAGCTAGGAACAAGTTTTATATATTGCTTAATGAGCCAGTAAGTTAGTGAAATCATCTTAGTATGGTGTATGTTTCTCTATCTCTATATCTAAAAAGCATATAGAGCTAGCATTCTGCCTAAATATAATTCAGACTATTCTCTAAATAAACTGAACAAGACCAGGACTTCTCAATTTGACAATACCTTAGACTTCACTTGGTCCACATAACTGATGACTCTATAAATAGGGTAGATGAGAAAATTTTGCTCTGGGCAAGTGGAGAACTGTCTGCCTATTACACAGGATGTTTCCATGATGAAGGTCATGACCAGATGTTCCTTACCCATGTCTCTAAAGTGGTTTTATTTGATAAGGGTTGGAAGGAGGGTTGCAGAGAAAAAGATGAAGGCATCCTAGATTAGTAATAAATATAGACTCTCCTAGCAGAATGACTCCTATGATGATGAAACAAGACATAAATGCAAGACTGGCCTATTACAGCTTCACCATTTAACATGTACATGTGTGAGAGAATCCTCATAGTAATTACATTCTCACAGCAGTTTCCCCTTGAATGGGTAAGTTCCTATAAAACTACCCACAAATACTGTCAGTCTCCCTTAAAATCAGATTATCATATTATTACTTGCTAGAGTCTTATCTATTCTGGGCTAATCCTTATTTTTTTCTAATCCTTTCTAACTTAATTATTTAATCCAAGTTATTCATGCACATACTTTAAATAATTAAAATTTTCATAAGGATTATTTAAAACAAAATTAAACCAAACGAAACAGCTGTCCTCTCTCAAAATCTTTGCCCGTTTTCCGCTCCTCAGAGGAAACCACTTTAAATTTGCTTGAATGTTAATTTTAGTATTTACCTCTATATCTCTACTTAACTTGGTTATTGTACCTCTTCTTTGTCTGGGGGAGGTTCTGGTATTAACGATTATGGTCCTATAGAAGAGGATTTTGTTTCTTTCACTACCACTTCTTGTGCTCCATTTTTCTGCAATGATTGTATCATAATTATAATAAAACCAGCATTCAGTACTTACCTTAATATGACAAAGAAAACATTACTCACAGCTGAGCCTTGTAGTATACTAAAATAACTTTCACTTTTCTGGGTTTTGTTTTCCTGGAGTTAAATATTTAACTGTTTAGTTTTCTACGTACTTATGTATCATCAGTTCATCAACAAACTCTCTCAATATATGCAGACACATCAGGCATCTCATTAATTTCATCTTCTCACAGACATTTTCTTATAGTTTTCTGTCCTACTCCAGTGTGAAGTGTGGTCGCTACCTTTCACAGCAGCTTTCTTGGGGGTCTCCCTCCACCATTAACCTGGGGATTCCTTTGTCTTTATCTTGAGTTTGATTTTTTTTTTTTTGAGATGGAATTTTGCTCTTGTTACCCAGGCTGGAGTGCAATGGTGCGATCTCAGCTTACCACAACCTCCGCCTCCTGGGTTCAGGCAATTCTCCTGCCTCAGCCTCCTGAGTAGCTGGGATTAGAGGCACGTGCCACCATGCCCAGCTAATTTTTTGTATTTTTAGTAGAGACGGGGTTTCACCATGTTGACCAGGATGGTCTCGATCTCTTGACCTCGTGATCCACCTGCCTTGGGCTCCCAAAGTGCTGGGATTACAGGCTTGAGCCACCGCGCCCGGCTGAGTTTGATCTTATCCCTAAATTCTGATTTTCTTCTTCTCTTAGCATAGTCCCTTGTGTTATGGGGCATATTTTGCATCAGTTTCCTCAAAACCTCGATGTTTCCAGATAGTAGTTCATGACAGATACAGAACAAAGTAATTCAGTTCAGAAGTGCTAATAGCTGGTATGTATCATAGTTATCTTGATATTCTGGTAGATATTCTTGCATTCATTTACCCATTCAACAAATATTCTTTAAGCCTTTGTCATGTGTCAAGCACCAACTACAACCTGCTTTAATGCAGAAACATAAATGGTGTTAAATTATAGTCTGTAAAGATTTTATAGTTACAAATTCCTCATCAAATATGTAAAAAATTGTGATTGGCAACAATCTGTAGTTGCTAACCTTCTCTTCCATCTGTTGAACTCAAGTGTTATATCCAGTGTCCAAATGGGGATAACTTAGGCATTATTTAATGTAATAAAATCAGATTTTAAAAATATATATACAATCACTATGACCTTTTTTTTTTTTTTTTTTTTTTTTGCTTATTGTTGCAAAGCATCTTTAAATACAACTTTATGCTGGTTAAGCTCAATGTTTCTGAAAAAGAAACCTAAAGTTCCTGGTCCAAAACACTGAAGTATTTGTACAATACTTTCATTTGTTCTGTGAATCTTAATGTTATACATGAAAAGGAATTCACACAGTGCAATAAGGCACATCATCATTTGTCCAGCTCTATGTGGAGTATTACTTAATCACTTTTATGAATCTCATTTGTCTATAGCTTAGGAAATTTTGCTCAACAAGCAGAAACCTCTCTCTATATCTTAGAGAAAATTTAAGTCTTTCTTATTAACGTAACAGGAAATAGCATAATAGTTAAGAACAAGACCCTAGCGCTAAATTACCTGTGTTTAAATCTTGTCTGTCATTTCCAGACCACAAAAGCATAAAAAAATTACTTATATTCCCTATGCTTCATTTTTTCTGTCTGCAAACAGGGGACAATGATAGCAGGATTAACATAAAATAATTCATATTGAGTACCTTGAACAGTACCTGGTCCTTATCATAATTATTATGTATAATTATTGTCCCAAATATAACAAATAGGAAAAAACATAAGAATTTCTCTTGCAGAGGGATTATCCATCTCCTTCCTTTATTCTGTGGCATGAATGTCCATTTGGCTGTTAAAAATTCTCATTTCTTTTGGTTCTTAGAATAATGTTGCAATGATAATCATCCCATTTTCAAAGTAAGCAAACTGAGATTCAGATGTTAAGTGATTAGCCAGGGTTCACATTTAAATCCAAGTCCTTTATTCACAAATCTCATGCTCATTCTGTTACATGAGATGGCCACCATATAAAACAGCAAGTGACAAGAATTTATCATTCTTCTTTTAATGAAATGACTTTGGCTCTTGTATTTAAAGAAAATGCTGACAGTAATTACTCTATGTACAAAGATATAGCTGTAAAGATTAATTCAGCCTAAGGAGATTCTATACCATTAAAATCAGAAGACTGCAGCTGTTGGCCATGGCTGTTTTTTGGGTGATTCAGTCTCCCAAACTCCTGGTGATCCTAAAGCTTTGTTTAGGAATGGAAGATGTAAGTCTCTAGCAACCAACCCAAATGTCATTCAAAACAAAGTATCCAAATGTATATAGGTTTTAAGTATATGTCCATGTTTATATTCTAAATTTAAAGTGCAAGTTTCAGAGAAGAATAAAATAGTTACTAGGAGTTTAAAAACAAATTATCTGCAGGACTAAATTGAGAAATTATCTTAATTGGTTGAGTTGATTTATGAGCTTAAAGATGTGGCAACACCTAATACTGTCATCTTTACTGACAATACTGCTAAGCCATTGATTTATTTGTTCAACCAAAAAAAATCCCATTATATCTAGAGCAATTAAAATCTGAAGATATAGTTGAATAAGCTATTTATTTAATTCTTTAATACCTAACACCTCTGCATACCTAGATTCCCCAGTCCTTCTATACCCTTTGTTTTAAATACTTGATTTTTAATATATATAATGCATAAAAACCAAAGAACCTTAAGAGCTAACAGATATATCTTTTCCCTTCTTGTATTCCTTGCTTCAGTCTATAAATCAAGTTGAAATAAGAGTTAAAAAGAAATTATTCAGGCAGATAGTGAGGGTAAGGGTGTAATTGCTAAGGTTTTTTTTTCTTAATGAAAAGCACTCCCCAAATCATTTTTCTTTCTAACAAAGACCAGCCTGTAAAATTGAGCTGAAGACAGACTAGCTAGCTAGAAGCTTACACAGGTGAATGCCAGCAGCTGTGCTAGTAGAAAAAGGCTACCTGGAACTAGGCATGTTGAAATGGTAGCTCCATCTTCCCTTCTCTTTGCCAGCCATGTGTATGGTAAGGAGCAGGCAACCTGGCACCAGCCAGGCAAAGACCCCATTTGTATAACATTAGGGTGAGGTGGCCAGTTTCCCCACATGCTATGTAAATGTCACACCTGGTCCAACCAATCTGTGGGCCCTACACAAATCAGACACTACCTCCTCAAGCCTCCCTGTAAAATCCAGTGTACCACACCATAGCTGGATGTTATATGTAAATTTTTGGTGCCGCAAAAGAAGTAGCACTTGAATATAAATTTCCTCAGCAAGGCAATTTACCTCTGTAGAAGGGTGCAGCTCACAGATGGGACAATAGTGAGCACACATACCTGGACAAGGGAGAGGATGGGGTTATTATTCCTGATGGAGGTAGCTCCTATGCTGTGTCATTCCACTACTAGCTGGGGTTAGACTGCACAGTCTAATTCTGATTATTTTAAGGGGAGCAGGAATAGGAGCTGAAGTGGCAGAGTGGGTAGTTTTGCCAGGAAAGACAGTTACAAAACAGGTCCGGGCAAGTAGCCAGGGGTGACCTAGGTCAGAGCAGGTGACTGGAGCAGGTGACCAGGGCAGGTGACTGGGATGAGTCAGGATGGAGCAGGGGACCAGGAGACACAGATGTGAACTACTGATTAGAATTAGTAGAAAATGTTTGTTTACTGAAACTACAAGGAAGTTAAACTTTAAAATGGAAGACAAAGAACTGAACTTACTGACATACTGATCCTTTGACGAGAAACTTGGAGTTTACTATATCTAACATGGACGTCCCATCCAGGAGTTCCTCTCTCTCTCTCAGGAGAAAGAGTTGTTCTTCCTCTTCATTTGTCCTATTAAACCTCCACTCTTAAACTCACTCCTTGTGTGTGTCCAAGTCCTTAATTTCCTTGTCATGAGGCAACGAACCTCGGGTATTACCCCAGATAACAACATCACTCCAAAATGTGAAACAAAGCATTTTCTGGAATATTAAAATATGGACACCATGCATGTCTAAACATCAGTCAGAGAGACTTTGTTCAATCATTCAGTGTGGCTAGAAAATCTTGAAGCTGAGTTGTGTCCCCAGATCCTCTCACCTCACTTCCTCCTAGAGGGAGGAGCTCTCTTACCAGAGCGTATCCTCCCAGAGGGAGGAGCTCTCTTACCTGAGTGTAGAGGCTTAAATCTGTTAAGGGGAGGTGGTCTCAGATACAGAATGGGACAACATCTTATCTTGGGCTGTTTTGCTCTGTGACAGCTTAGGGAAAAACAACTCCAAATAAGGAGTTGTTTCTGACTTTTTCCCTTTCCTGGGACGTCAGGCAATCCCCTCCCTGAGATTTGGGAAACTCTCTAGAGGAGCCCACAGAGGTGAGCTGCCACTGCCCTAGGAAGCTTGTTCATGACCCAAAGCAGCCAGATTTTCACTTTCAGCAGAGGCAAGGCTGAGATCTGCAGGATTACCTCAGTTGGCCTTGTTTAATAACTAGCTCTGTCCTTTTCAGAGTAACACATTTCCCAAGTCTGAAGCAACATCAATAAACTGGACTTCTGAAAGCTCAGTTTTGAGAGGAAAGACACAATGAAATAAAATACCTTATGTTGTGCCTTTCTTCATAAAAAATATATAAAGACAGAAATAAGAAAAAGAGCAACAACTGAAATCCCTGCTCTTCAGTTTAGTCATTTGATCTTCTGCCTGAACCTCTTACCAGAGCTGCCTTGGTAGCAATGCAACTGATAGATTTAAATTTTATTTCTACTTTCCACCATCCAGCAGAGTTGATGGCAAAGCCAAGTTTGTCCAAAGACAGGTGGGAAAGACGTGGGGAGTAAAAGAATAGAGAAAACTGAGGTCTGGCTTCCCAATTCCTGTGTAGCTGAGCATTAACTGCATCCTGTTTGTGTAATTTTATGACAAAGCCCAGATGGTTATGGGACACAGTTTAAGAGTTTATAGGACTTGCCCTTACTATTTTCCTGTTTGGCATGGGCATGTTAACAAAACAGAGAATGTTTTTGGCTAACTAGATGCATCAGCATGCTCTCAGGAAGTGAAAGGTAAATCAGTACCTGTGCCATTGGGAGAGAGAAAGGATCCAGCTGGATGGAGCAGAGCAACTGAGAAGACCCACCCTTTGTGATGGGCCAGCAGATTCCAGAAGGGTTCATTCTGCAAGGCTGGGAAGGCAACCAGTATCAATGATGGGTGGTTTCATACAGGCTCACTTTAATATGCAGATCCACAGAGCCAAGAGAAGGGCCAAAATCATGCAGTTGTACCCTACCATACTATGAATCAACTGCAATTTCTACCCCACAGCATCTGGCTGTGTGATATTTAAATCTAGGTAGCAACTTCACATTCAGAAGGTGCAGAATTTAACTGTTGCTCCTAACTCAGAGAAATCATACCCCTCTATGTTTCCAGGTAGGAATGTTTTAGACTCTAGTGAAAACCCATTTAAATGGATACTGGTCCCAACTACTTTGTCTAAGTGAATCTGATTTTTCTCTCTCTAAGGAAGCAATATAGAGTTAGTTAAGTCAGGGAGAAGCAACCTGGCTCAGGGAATGGGCCTGTTTGGCAAGTGTTGACTGGATCAGAAGAGCAGCCTTGTGGGCAGGTAAAAATCAGACACTCCTCTTGAACAAGGAAGCAACAGGGAAGGAGAGAAGAAAAAGACACACTGTGGATGGAATCAAACCAACCACTCAACAGGTTTTCCTGGCCTGCTTCCTAGACAGAGCCAATCTATCAAGACAGGGAAATTGCAATAATAATCATGCAGAGCCAGCTGTGTGGGAGACTGAATCAGTCTCCCTCAAAATTTGGAGATAGGAGTTTTTGAGGATAATTTGGTGAGCAGGGGTTCAGGAAGTGGGGAAGGCTAATTGGTTGGGTAGCAGATGAAATCATAGGGAGCTGAAGCTGGCTTGTGTGCTGAGTCAGTTCCTGGGTGGAAGTAACAAAACCAGATGAGCCAGTTTATCACCTGGGTGGTGCCAGCTGACCCATCTAGTACAGGATCTGCAAAATATCTCAAGCATTGATCTTAAGTTTTACCATAGTGGTGCTATCCCTAGAAGCCATTTGGGGAGTATTTGAGAGAGTGCTGTTGTCATCTTTGTTTTAAAGCTAAACTATGGAGGTCAAGAGATAGAGACCATCCTGGTCAACATGGTGAAACCCCATCTCTACTAAAAATACAAAAAAAATTAGCTGGGCATGGTGGCGCATGCCTGTAATCCCAGCTACTCAGGAGGCTGAGGCAGGAGAACTGCCTGAACCCAGGAGGCGGAGGTTGCGGTTAGCCGAGATCGTGCCATTGCACTCCAGCCTGGGTAACAAGCAAAACTCCGTCTCAATTAAAAAAAAAAAATACAAAAATTAGCCAGGTGTGATGGTGGGTACCTGTAATCCCAGCTATGTGGGAGGCTGAGACAGGAGAACTGCTTGAACCCAGGAGGCGGAGGTTGTGGTGAGCCGAGATCGCGCCATTGCACTCCAGCCTGGGTAACAAGAGTGAAACTCCGTCTCAAAAAAAAAAAAAGCTAAACTATAAACGAAATTTCTCCCAAAGCTAGTTCAGCCTACACCCAGGAATGAACAAGGAAAGCTTGGAGGATAGAAGCAACATGGAGTCAGTTAAGTCAGATCTCTTTCACTGTAATATTTGTAACAAAGACAAGAGATAGCCAAGGGTCCTCGTCAAAAACCCACCTTCAAACCTAAAACAGCCTGAAGGCTAAGAGACCAGATTGCTGGTCCCAGATGAAACCTGTGACCCAGAGGAAGAATGGTCCCTGTTACCCGCCCTTTCCTGACTGATTCTTTCTGAATAATGCCCACATGTACAATGGGGGAACTGGGTGGAGCCGAGGGAAGTTCGCACCTTGCACACGGGGAAGGAGCCTGGGCTCTTCAGATGTGTGTGGTGGCCTGGAATTCAATGGGGAGCTGCTGGCAGGCCTCCTTCTTGCTTTACTAATTTTTTTTTTCTTTTTGCCCAATAAATTCTGCTCTCCTCACCGTTCAGTGTGTCCACGTGCCTAATCTTTCCTGGTTGTGTGACAGGAACCCAGTTTTAGCTAAACAAAGGAGCAAAAATTCCGCATCAATTGTCTCAATTATAATTTTTGCAACAGTGCTTTGAAGACCCTTATTGTTGTCAATATCCCTTGGTCTCCAGGGAAAACTGGGAGTTGGGACCGGAGAAGAGGGAGGCCGTGAGATGGCTTGGGGACGAAGCGCTTTGAGCAGCCTTGCTGCTCACTAACGGAGAACAGCGGCAAAGCCTGGTATCACACTGACCTATTTTCAAATCCAAGCTTAGTCATTGCTTAATCATTTTCTGCTTTTGTCCTCTAAAGCAAATTAGTTTTTCCTAGGAACAAAATGAATTTGGTAATAATACCTCAGCTTAAGGGCACTTGTGAGAGTTAAAGGACATAACACTTATCAGGTGTATCTCTATGCCCAGCATGTAGTGAGCACTCAGTAGGTCACTCGTGGGGTGTCATAGCTGCTACCAAGGAAAGGAAAAGTGTCTCTCCTCAAACCATTGGAACTCTCCTCCCAAGTGGGAATCAAGGTCCCAGAGGCAGAGTGGCTGTTACCCAGCCATGCTCCAGGGCATCCTCCTCTCTGGCAGTGCAAATAACCACGGCAAAATTCAAACAAACTTTAACTAGAAAACGTGGAAGGGATACTTGAAAGAACAGAGTATTCCAAAGAAATTCAAAGAGAGAAATGCAGCTGGGCCTCAGGAATAACTTGAAGCCGAAGCCTGGGACCCAACTGCTTTGTTTTGTTGAGTAGGATTCTCTTTTCCATTATGCAGCACAGAGCTAAGAAAGGCAACAGGGGAGTTAACATGGCTGTCTGGACCCTGTCCTTAACTCTATGTTCTCTGTTTCTTTGGCGTCTGTTTTGCTGAGGTCATGACTGTGGAGACTTGTAATCGTGGGGTCCAAGTAGCAGAAGATACTCTTGGATTTATATTTTATAGTCCAGTCCCTCAAAGGGAACCTAACTTGTTTTTACCAGTTCCAGTTTCACCAAGAACAACAGTGATTATCCTATTTGGGCAAGGTAGCTGCCCTAAAACCCTAACCATGTCTGTAATGAGCACAGTTTGGGTCAGTTGCTCAGGCCTGGATCAACCACCATGGCCACTGGGGCAAAGTCATGACAGATTTCACAGGGTGGGTCCCATGGTAACCATGTACATGGGGCAGGGGACAGTTCCCAGAAGAAGTGGAGTTCTTGGAAGGTGAAGTGTTGGAGGACTCAGCCCCGAGGGCTCTCCATGCTGGAGGAGTGGTGTGATGAAAGCAATTCATTTTTTCCCATATTCTTAGATTCCATGGAGGTGTCATGCTCTAATCCTGTGTTCTCCACAGAGGTGGAATAAACCACGTCATCAGGACAAACACAGAGTTTCTTGTGGAAGAAGAGTTGGAGGAATTTTGCAAAACGGATGTTTGTATCATGTTTTGACACAAGTCTTTTGGAGTCTGATGGCCCAATGCAAACAACTCAAGATTTACTTGACTTGTACTGATTAACAGAATGTAAAAGTTAAGAAGTGGGATTGAATTTCGGCTGTGCCACATAATTGTATGACCTAGCGCATATTGCTAAGACTTGGTTTCTTCACGTATAAAATTATAACAAAGATACCATCCAACCAGTATTGTAAGAATTGGGAGAAAGTACATATATCATGTCTAGTACAGTGTGTAAGACACAGCACTCAAGAGACAATTGGTGGCCAGGCAGAGTGGCTCGCACCTATAATCCCAACACTTCGAAAAGCCAAGGCAGGTAGATCACTTGAGGACAGGAGTTTAAGACCAGCGTGGTCCACATGGTAAAACCCCATTTCAACTAAAAATACAAAAGTTAGCCAGGTGTGGTGGTGCACACCTGTAATCCCAGTTACTCAATTGGCTGAGGCAGAAGAATTGCTTGAACCCAAGAGGCAGAGATCGCAATAAGCTGAAATCTCACCACCACACTCCAGCCTGGGCAACAGAGACTTGGTATCAAAAAAAAGAGCGACAATTGCTATCATTATTTATACTTCTTAAACAATTTTTATTCAACAGATTAATAATATACAACTCTAAATTGTAACTGTCAGTTTCTCTTTTCTTTTTCAGAGATGATAAACATCCTGAGGACTGGGCTTCCTTCTTACTGTCTTTATGTCATCAGCCTCCCTCATACTCCCTTTGCAGCAGCTCACTAGATGTTGACCAGATACTGAATAGTGAGTGAATGATGATTGGGCCAGATGGCTGGTGGTCCCATGTGTGTTTTCTACTTTTTTATTGTTTTATTTGGTAGGGGGCTATGCAACAGGAAGCATCCTATGGTAACACAATTAGGATGTACACTGTGAGCTGGTATCTTTCACACTTTTAACTTTCAGATGAATTAGTTCCATTTATTTGTTCATTTGTTCATTCATTTAACTATTGAATATCTACTTTCATTTGTTTCATTTGTTCATTCATTTAACTATTGCATATCTACTTTCATTTAACTATTGAACAAATACCCTGCTTCCAAAGCATTTTCATAAAATACCCTATGCTAGTACAGGGATGCTCCTATGCACAAACCCATTAGCCCCGGAGTATAACTTCTGTTTAATTTTCTGTATGACCCACTTGTCGGTGACCTCCTTTAGAACAGGAACCACACACTTTTTTTTCTGTGCCTTGCTTAGTGACTTTTACATAACAGGGCTCAATAGTGAACAAATGAATGGATGAATGATTTCCTAGAATTATCCTAGAGAACCCTGATAGCCTTTACATGCATTTATTCCTTTTTGAATTTGCAGATCTTTTGAATGAGATAGGAAAAGCAGCACCTTTTATAGGTTGAGCCCTTTGAGCCATCCAAGTTTTGCATGAATGACTTGAGTGAGAGAGATATACCCATGGTATCTGAAGAAAGCAAAACAAAACAAAACATAATACTGAGAATAAAATTTGATTTTAAGAAAATGCCTCTTCCTCTAATCTTCGGTTTTCTCTCTTCCTAGAGAGAAAAGATATGCTTTCTGTCTTCCAACCTTTAGCTCTTTGCCCTCTGAGCTCAAACTTATTTTATGAATAACCTGAAACAATTGTATCCATGGAAATGGCCTAGCCACCTCCCAGAGCAGAACGTAGCTTTTGCAACTTTTGCACACTTGGGTCAGGCACATAACTGTTTTGACAGATACAGTTTTTAAAGATGATTGTAAATAGATTTTTAATCAAGCTTTGAAATAATAGTTGTTTTATTCTATTCAAATGCTAATCTAAAAAACCAATGGGTTACCCTTATTCCTCCAAGAGAATAACAGACACTAGGAATTGGATAATTAAAAAATCAACCTGTAAATAAAACATATATATTTTTAAGTGACACATACTTATTATAAAAACTTTGGAAAACACACAAGAAAGAAATTTTAGGTTTCTGTTCAAGAAGGTAGACTCAGCTCTCATTAAAGCCTATATATCTTATCTCCAAGTCCCCAGGCATTGGAAAAAAATAATATTTATAGGCATCGTCTTCATATCTCCTTGCCTGGGATACAAAGTTATCTGAATTTGATATTACTGAGTTTAACATTAAATAAGCTGTATCAGTGACATATGCTAAATTTTTAACATGTTGATCCATGAAAGTCAAGTATATTTGGTATCTAGCTCACCAACAAGTTCCCTTTTATCTGATTTTACTAATGACAAAACAAAACAAAAACCTCACTTTTCTAAAGCCAGAAGCAATTGCATAAGACTGCCAACCAAGTTATAGTTTCCTTAGTGATTTATCTAGCAAAGTGTATACAGCTAGGCACCGTTCCAAGTGCTGTAGAAATACTAACTCACTAATTGTCATAGCAATGTTATAAAGTATGTACTATATTTTTCAGATGAGGAAGCTGGGGACATTGAGACTCGTGGTAAATAAGAGAGCTAGTTAATGGGATGGAGTAACACTCTGGATAGTTGCTGGAATCCTCTTTCCCTAAAATCCTACTTCAAATATATTTTTTCCAACTTAAAAAATAAACCATTTAGAGCAGTTTTAGATTCACAGCAAAACTGAGAATTTCTGTTCTCTGGATGGTTGCTGGAATCCTCTTCCCCTAAAATGCTGATTCAAATATGTATTTTTTCAACTTAAAAAATAAACTATTTAGAGCAGTTTTATGTTCACAGCAAAATTTGGCAGAAAATACAGAGTCCTCACAGATTCCCTCCCAGACACATGCATAGCCTCCCCTACCATCGACATCCCGTATCAGAGTGGTATGTTTGTGACAACTGATGAACAGGGTCAGCATTCTGAATCCGGGTATAATTCTTGACCATTCTTTTCTTATTACCACTCTTTCAATTCTTCTGTCCCTGTCCCAAAGACCTATAACTATTGTCTGCAACACTTTTTCAATAAAAGTTTATAAATTGTTACACATGTATAGTTTACCTTGAAATATTTCAGCATCTATAGACAAGATAAAATTTATGTCATGGGCTGTTTAACCTTCAACACTAGAAGCAATCAGTTGATTTAATTGAAAATGAACACTCCAAGAGTCTCCAGCTAGTATCACATCAAAAAGGCCACCCTCCAGGGGCAGCTAAGACAACGGCATTTGGGTCTATTATCCAGGTCTCACTCAACACTTAAGGCTTGGCTAATTAACACAACCAAGGACAGAAATAATTGTCCTTGGGATGTGTTAATCATTGGTGAAAATAGTGGCTTGTCAATTTTCCTAATAAATGTTAGGAATGGATTTTTGTGTTAATGATATTACAGGAATTCAATACATGTGGATTGGCTTACATACTTTAGAAATATTTTTCACACTTGAAGAGAAAATGAGACTGTAGCAAGCCTGGTAGCTTGTACTCCTCATCCTAGATCCAGCAAGTGAATAGGATTTCTGGTTGGCTGATGCCAACTGTAAAGTCACTGGATCCTGCCTTGGAATTTTGTTCTGAATATCTTGAGTGACCCTTCATGTGAAGTGATGCACAAAACCCCTCCAGTGATATAGAGTTGA
Organism: Saguinus oedipus; assembly: GCA_031835075.1. Lineage (NCBI taxonomy): Eukaryota > Metazoa > Chordata > Mammalia > Primates > Cebidae > Saguinus > Saguinus oedipus. Next base: position 7,458,090 of record CM063178.1, read on the forward strand.
GACTTCATTGAGCTTAAAAAATAGGCTGACTTGGCTGGGCACGGTGGCTAAAGCCTGTAATCCCAGCACTTTGGGAGGCCGAGGCGGGTGGATCACGAGGTCAAGAGATTGAGACCATCCTGGTCAACATGGTGAAACCCCGTCTCTACTAAAAATACAAAAAATTAGCTGGCCATGGTGGTGCGTGCCTGTAATCCCAGCTACTCAGGAGGCTGAGGCAGGAGAATTGCCTGAACCCAGGAGGCGGAGGTTGTGGTGAGCCGAGATTGTGCCATTGCACTCCAGCCTGGGTAACAAGAGCAAAACTCCATCTCAAATAATAATAATAATAATAATAAGCTGACTCAACCATACGAGGCTTGCTAATACATGTTTGTTCAGTGTATGTCCACGTGTGGCAGGATCTGCTCAAAGACTTGTTTTCACTGGTAGTAAGTTAATCTTATAGTAAGGCTATGGAGCAGTAGCTAACCTTTACCTCCTTTAACCTTCTGTTGAGGCTACTGTTATTTACGAAAGAGAGCCTAAGAGTTGTGCATGGCAAAGTGATCCAAGGTTGGCTCATAATTCACATAACAGAAGGTAATTGTGAAAGAAAACTAGGAGTAAATCTGAATACTACTGTTGCTAAATCCATTGTCCATCCCCTCACTGAGGGGCTCTCCTTTCCTCAGACTCAAGCCTGTTGGCATGTTGCCAGAATACACACTCCCGTTTCTCTGCATGGTTGATAGAAAATATTGTCACTTTATTATCAGAGCAATTTTGCTTCTCCTGTGTCCTGACCTCTCCCATCCAGATTGGTCTGAGACCTTTCCTTAACATTTTCTTACACAAGGGTGGTCTTAATCATGGTGGTTACTCTTGTCCTTTTCCTTATAATACAGAAATATCCCTAGGTTTTAAATTTCGCATTTGTTTTCTTTTCTTCAAATATGAGATGACTGACCCAATGATAAGGCAGTCCAGGAAAATTTTTCAAGTTGACAAATGTTATTTTCAGAGCTCCAAGTGCCTGTAAGCACTCCCACTGCAGGGTGCTTGGGGCATTCACTCTTATCTTGTTCCAAACAGTCCTTGAAGAATCTAATATACTTGTTCCCATTGAGGCATTATTGATTGTTAAGCTTTGATAAGGAATAAAGGTATGAAAACATAGCATGATTTTCAGAAGTCCACATTCAACAAATGTTTATCGAGCAACCACTGCCTCTCACTAGGTGGATATATAAAGGTTCTAATCCAAAGCCCGCCCTAAGGCGTGGATGACAGAGTTTTATTAGGTGCCACTCCTTCATAGCCAGTTCCTCTCTATCTGCTCTTGGCTTTGCACAGGAAGAAAACAAAATTTAAAAACAAAACACAGAGGCAGAGGAATAGAAAGACTGATAATAAGAAAGGAATGATGAATAATTATACCTGGATTCAGAGTCCACAGTGATGATCTTGTTCATCAGTTGTAACGAATGTACTACTCTGGTATGGGATGTTGATGGTAAGGGAGGCTATGCATGTGTCCTGGAGGAAGTCCATGAGAACGCTGTATCTTTTGCTCAGTTTTACTGTGAGCAAAATTGTCTGTCTGTCTGTCTGTCTGTCTGTCTGTCTGTCTGTCTGTCTGTCTGTCTGTCTGTCTGTCTGTCTGTCTGTCTGTCTGTCTGTCTGTCTGTCTGTCTGTCTGTCTGTCTGTCTGTCTGTCTGTCTGTCTGTCTGTCTGTCTGTCTGTCTGTCTGTCTGTCTGTCTGTCTGTCTGTCTGTCTGTCTGTCTGTCTATCTATCTATCTATCTATCTATCTATCTATCTATCTATCTATCTATTGAGATGGAGTCTCGGTCTGTCACCCAGGCTGGAGTGCAATGGCTCTATCTCAGCTCACTGAAACCTCTGCCTCCGGGGTTCAAGTGATTCATCTGCCTCAGCCTCCCAAGCAGCTGGGACTACAGGCATGCACCAAGCTAATGTTTGTATGTTTGGTAGTGATAAGGTTTCGCCATATTGGCTAGGCTGGTCTTGAACTCCTGACCTCAGGTGATCCAACCCCCTCAGCCTCCCAAAGTTCTGGAATTACAGGCATGAGCCACCATGTCCGGCCAAAATAGTCTAATTTTTAAGCTAAAAAATATATATTTTTGAAACAGGTTTTTAAGGTAAGAGGATTCCAGCACCCATGTCTGAGCTAAAGGAAATTCTTAAAGAAGGCTGCTACATAAATTCTGGAAGTATAGCACATTTGGGTCTGTACATGAAATTTTAACCTTCCAAACTATCTTCCTCCTAAGTCACTACTGTAGAAGGTGCAGTATATTTAAGAAAGAGGGTTCTAATTTTACTCCCAAAATCATATATGACATCCCACCTCTTGGGTGCTGCTTGACAGGCAGAGAGCATAGCCTGCCATGTAGATGAAGCCATTTCTCCTTCCGACAGTCACTGGTAACCCAGCTGGAAGGCTCTAGCTCCCTAGCTGAGTACAGTTAAGTGCTGAATGCAAAGTCATCTGGGAATTGGCAACTCCTTGAACCTGGCCAATGTTTTGATTACAGAAACCAAAAATAGATAAGCAACTGTGGAGCTCCAGGTAGGAGGTACTGAAGATAGAATGCATCTGCTTTAGCCTGGAGTAGGAGTAGAGTCTTAAGAGAAGTGAGTTCTAACACCAGCTTCATCATAGCCTGTGATTCGATCTTTGGCAGGGAGGATAGGAGGGATGCATGGAGAAATAGTTTAGGGAAGGATGCTACCTACACTGTTCATAGGGGCTTGAAGATTATCAAGTGAGAAAAAGGTTGTGAATTCTTTCTAAATATTTAAAATATCTCTTGCTATTCAAATAGCAAGATACCATTGTAGTAAGAATACTTGGCTCTTTTGAAATAAATGCATTTTACACAAAATCTCCATAGCTGTAAATCATCTTCATGTGCCTAAGTTCCTAGCTTCCACAACTTCTTTCATCAAGGAGGCCCATTTCTATAGCTTGAGTGTTCTCCCTTCACCTGACTCTTATTTCTCAATTTCCATGAGGTCTCTGGTTTACAGGAGCTATTCTTGGTTCTCCCTCCTCAATCACTTATTGGGATGAGAAATTAAAATACCATCTGCAGGATGTCCTAAGTGTCTAGCTTTTCTACTACTGTCATTTCTTTTTTCTTCTCTCCTCCTCCTTCTCGTCTTTCCTGTTCTTCACCTAGTCCCCAAAACTATGGAAAAGAGTAGAGAGAGCAAAGGATGTGAAGTAGACAGGTTTGAATCCCAGCTATGTCTCTCCTAGTTGGGTGGTTAAAATGTTATGGTGATAATATGTTAGATAAACATATTATCTAATCACTCTGAACTTCAGGCTCTTCACCTGAAAAAATAAAAATAATAATTTATTTGGGTATTTAGTCCAGAGTTGGAATGATGCTACTTACCTTAGCTGTTCCCTCCCTCTCCATCTATTTGCACCCTTCTGACCTGTGAAGCAGATTCCTACTACTTTAGGAAGTTCTCAGATTATCTAAAGCCTACCTGTTTACCTCAGATTAAGAACTCTTCCTCCAAACACCCTTTTCAAAGGTAACAGGAAACTACACATAAGGTAATTGTAGAGTTTGCTTTATTCAACTATGATAACAAAAACGCACCTCTAAAAGTCATACTTATCTTTCAATGCTAGATTCATGACCCTGGGCAAATTGTCTGACCTCTCTGCAGCTGCTTCAGCAATAGGCTTTTGTGATAACTTAATGAGTCAATACATGTAAAGAACTCAAAATGTTTCTTGACACATAATGATCATTCAATAAATACAATAAGTAGTAGTAGTAGAAGTAGTAGTAAGAGTAGTATTTTTTTGAGTGTCAAATAATGTCCAATAAAGTGAATGTCCTATCTCTAGCATTCTGTGCTGAAAAAAAAAAAAAAATCAAAGAGATCTTTCATTAGCATCCATGGTCTCTATCTACTTCTTACCATCTTCACCTTAAAGAATAAAATCCTGAGACATGGCAGGCAAGAGAATTCACAGTGTGGAAAGTTCACAAGGCTAAAAGTTAGGACAAACAGGATTTTTTTTTTTTTTGAGACGGAGTTTCGCTGTTGTTACCCAGGCTGGAGTGCGATGGTGCAATCTCGGCTCACTGCAACCTCCGCCTCCTGGGTTCAGGCAATTCTCCTGCCTCAGCCTCCTGAGTAGCTGGGATTACAGGCATGCGCCACCATGCCCAGCTAATTTTTTTTTTGTATTTTTAGTAGAGACAGGGTTTCACCATGTTGACCAGGATGGTCTCGATCTCTTGACCTCGTGATCCACCCGCCTCGGCCTCCCAAAGTGCTGGGATTACAGGCATGAGCCACCGTGCCCGGCCAATAAGCAGGATTTAATACATACTGTGCCACTAAATAGTTTTGTGACCCTAGGAAAGTTACCTGGCCTTTTTGAGTGTTGTCTTTATCACTGTCTTATCAACTAGCTCTAGAAGATGCCTTCTAGCTCCAACAGCTCATGAAACTATGCTCTACATCAATCACTACACTGAAGAGAGACATATGCAGAGCTCAGAGAATCTACCCCTTCCCTAGTGCTTCACATTTGGCTGACTTCCTTGAACCTGACACTGAATAAAGAAACACAGAACATTTTAATTTATGGCCCAAACAAAAGATACTTTTAATTAACATTTAGAAGCCAGTTCCACAGACAGTATCTGGAAGTGAGCCCAGAAGGAAAGATTATAATATAACCAAATAAACTTTTAAAATATCAAAAAGTGGCTGAAGAGGAATTATGTGTACCTGAGTAAGTCAAGGTAAGGGCATGTGGGGATAAACTGACTTCAGCTCAGCTAGGCTGCAGATACATGTGACCCCTTTAAGCCAAGACCCCTTAGGTCAAGGAAACATACCCAATCAAGACTTTTACTTTTCACTCTGTAGAGCTATCTTTGGCCAGGAATATATGGCAAAATGCAGAGGAATGTGTTTCTTAGAGTGATTCCTGCTAATCAGAAGTGTAAGAAAACTTATGGGATGATGGATATGCTTATTCTCTTGATCATGGTGATGGTGTTCTGGATGTACACATATCAAAACGTATCAAATTGTACACTTAAATATGTGTGGTTTATAGTATGTCAGTTCTTCCTCAATAAAGTTGTTGAAAATATTTTGTAACAATTATTAAAATTATATTTGTGCTCACAGTCTCATTCATATATTTCCCTTGGAGGTCCTTTTGAGAGACTAGTTCTGACTTAGAACAGAACTTCAGCATTACTGGGACTCTGGCCAAATTCCACTTCAACAGCACCCTAATTTCATGTTGAGTAACAGCACCTTCCACCCTTTGCACAAGGGACACTTCTTCCTTGAGAGACTCTCTTGCACTTACCATCTCCTGTCTCAGTGTAGCTTCATAGTGATGTGGCCTCTGCTGGTCCAGAGAACCATATTGAGAAAAGGAGCAACAATGCAAGCAGCCAGAATATAATGGGTAGAACCTATGACCAATAGAAATGACAGAAAGAAAGGCATCCAAGGAAGTGGCATATTTCCAAGGAAGCCATAGTGGACTGTCTAAACCGACACAGACTATGAGAAATACTACAATGTGGAAGCTTAGGAATGCCACTAACAAAGATCTGCAGAAAGTGGCAGCAGGACAGGAGAGCAAGAACATTTAATTTTATAATTACCTAAAGCTGAATGTAACTCAGGCTAATGGAGGTCTTTAATGACTGTCTGAGAAGACAATATGTAAATATATACCAACCATATGCTTTTTATTACAATGTAAAAGGAACTAACGAAATAATGCATGTGAATGGGCTTTGTAAAGTACAGGGCATAGATAACAGTAAACACTAAGTGTTCTTTAGTATAGCTCAGAAGAATTAATGATTAGGGACAAAATATATGCTGGTGGTCTTGAAAGCATAAGAAACAGAACATAGAAGTCAAAAGGAGTCTGAATGTCTATATAGGGTTTAATTTCTGAATCACATGAGCCAACAACTTGGCAAGGGATAATATACATTAACAGTCTTATCAAACTATAAAACATGCAAAATGTTTGAGTAATGTACATGTATAAGTGAGTGTGTATATCCATCTATTAATCTGTAAATTTATATATTTAAATTTTTCCTGTTACGTGGCTTACCATTTTGACTTCTATGGAAGGTCAGAAGTCTGGACTCATGGGTTAGCCAAAGGTTTAGGCGTTGTCCTACAGCACCCCTGAATGTTAAAGATTGTTATATGTTATATTGGCCAAGTCAACAGCTTCGTTCTTGAAAAAGAGGCTATGTGATTTGCCTTAATGAAATTGAAATGTCCCTATATTAGAGCAGCTCCAACTTATTCAATGCTGCAGTATACTTAAAAGTTTAAACTATGCTTTCTGCTCGCCATACCTTCTTCAGGGAACTTCTTCTCTCCCACATCTCTCAGTGTGATGATTTAGCCCTAGATGAGAAGGACAGCAGGTCTTTGATCACAGCTATTAGTTCAGTTACGGGCACATGATTGAGGCTGTGCCAAGCAGGATCATACCTGAAATTTCTACTCTAGGCATGGACAATAAGGTGATCTCTTTTCACACTTTTTAATAACTAAGGTTATAAACCTGCAGCTGCTGCTGGTTACCATAAAAAAGGAAAACATTTCAGAATGAAGCCAAAATACAGAAAGAAAAGCCAGGCTAGAAATGGATGCTGTTTTCATGCCAACATATGGACCTCTAGGTCCAATCATTCCTGAAGTCAGATGCACCATTGTATTGCCCAGGTACATAAGCCAATAATACCTTTATTTATTATATGAATTTGAGCTGCATTTCTACTACTTGCAATCAACAAATACCAATTTTACATGAAGGATATAAAATACAGGTCTCTTACAGGACATAAATTTTACCATTGGTGCCACCACATTTTTATCTTTCCATCCAAATATAAAAGAAAAATTAGCTTTCAGAGAAGTTGTATTTATCTTGAGGAGGCTTAAAGCTCTTGGCCTACAATTTAGGGCTAGAAGAGCTTAAAACTGCCTCCAACCACTCTCACAAAGATAAACCTAGTAGAAATTCGAGTGCAGTGCATATTTCATCATAAGGCTGTGTACATTGGTTCAGGTGATTTTCAGTTCTGTTTATTCAGACTAGCAAATGAAGTTATTTATGTTGACTATATATGTCTTATCATACTGAAGAAATAAAATTTTCATATTTTATTGCATGGTGTGAGCACCCTAAAACCTTATACATCAATCTGTACATACTTGCCATCACCATAAAGAATATTTCTGGGGCCAGACTGGGGATTAGGAATTCTGATCTGTGTATGTGCTCTATGGTACACTGTGCTCTGTAGTACAGTGAGTAATGAGAGGAAAATTAAACACTTTTACATTTCTTTAACATACTCAATCTTTTTAAATAGTTACATAAGGCATCATATCCTGACACAGCAAGATTTTCATATTTCTAGAATACAAACACATCTCACATAGAGTCCAGTAGTATATTGCTCATCTCAAAAAGACTTCAAATAAGCAGAAGCTTCTTTTTTTTTTTTTTTTTGAGATGGGGTTTCGCTCTTGCTACCCAGGCTGGAGTGCAATGGCGCCATCTTGGCTCACCGCAATCTCCGCCTCCTGGGTTCAGGCAATTCTCCTGCCTCAGCCTCCTGAGTAGTTGGGATTACAGGCACGTGCCACTGTGCCCAGCTAATTTTTTGTATCTTTAGTAGAGACGGGGTTTCACCATGTTGACCAGGATGGTCTCGATCTCTTGACCTCGTGATCCACCCGCCTTGGCCTTCCAAAGTGCTAGGATTACAGGCTTGAGCCACCGTGCCCGGCCAAGCAGCTTCTTTAAATCTGTTTGGTAAGCTGGCTATGAGTCAGCCAACAGAGAATTCACGTACCTGTCATACTTGATCAGGAAGAAATATTTGAGTTAATTTATATTACAGGAATCTCACTGGTATAGATTTTACCGGAATCAGTTCTTCAGAGAAGAAATTAAAAGTTTTCTTTCTAAATCAATATGAATTCTCAGCCCTGGAACTTTCCTGAATTTAGAAAATGTAACTAGTCTTTGAATACAAACTAAACTCCTTGACAGCAGGTTGTGAAATAGTGCCTGTATACGTACATAGAAAATGTATGCACAGACATATATATATTTTTAAGAATAACTGACATTTGAGGTCCACTTACATTTACCTATCCATATTTACCTCTGGGTCTTTGTCAATTTCTCCCATTGCTTTTATTTCAGTAAGGAATAAAAACAGAAGTACTTGCCTGCAGTCAATTCTTTATATTCCATTGATTCTGCTTATCTCAAATAACTATTTTTTGCTGCTACTATTCAATCTTCAAATAAAAAGCAATTTTCTGTATTATAATATGAGCGATCCAATTCTGCTTAAATGTCCAAATTAATTTGACAGTTATCATCATTACTTCAGCTTTTAAAATAATGAAATACACAGTCTCCCGAGAGGCTGGTCAATAACTGTCATTTAGTCAATTGCCAAAAATATATGTTGAACACAGACCCAGCCCTGATTTTTTTCCATTACAATACATTTTAAAATAGGAATAAAATGATGGTATAAGAGCTAACATATTCAAAGAACAAGAGAGTGTCTTTGGGGTTGATAAATAACTACAACAAGAGGCAGTGGATGACATGATTCCCAATGCTGGTGGGTTTCAGGAAGAGGGGAGAACAGGTCTAGCAGTGAAAGGGTGAGGGAGATGCCTACTCCAGCTCCAGACCCAGTGGTTAGAAAACTGTGGAACTCAGAATCAACTTTGGTTAGGGATGGTGACAGGAACATTCAGAGCAGGTTCTGAAGATGAGGACATTTTGCTGGCACTGACCTTGAGTTTCAGAAAGCAGAATTCATTGGTTTTAGGTTGACAGAAATGGTTGAGATCAAGATGGGGTTGTAAAGAGCTTGATGGGATGAGACAGAGTTGAGTAACCTGGGAGTCCTGAGCTTCTTGTGATGACTGTTACGAAGACAGCAATGGGCTTAATTCATTCCTAAGAAAGGCAGTAACTTCTGTGATACATTAGCAAAAGTATTTTATAAATTAAATCTTTCTGTTATTTAACAAACTCCTAAATACTGTGTTGGTTTTCATTTAGAAAACATATATTAGGCCGGGCGCAGTGGCTCACGCCTGTAATCTCAGCACTTTGGGAGGCCAAGGCGGGTGGATCACAGGGTCAAGAGATCGAGACCATCCTGGTCAACATGGTGAAACCCCGTCTCTACTAAAAATACAAAAATTAGCTGGGCATGGTGGTGCGTGCCCGTAGTCCCAGCTACTTGGGAGGCTGAGGCAGGAGAATTGTTTTAACCAGGAGGCAGAGGTCATGATGAGCCAAGATCACACCATTGCACTCCAGCCTGGGTAACAAGCGAAACTCCATCTCAAAAAAAAAAAAAAGAAAGAAAAAGAAAACATATATTGAAGAAATACGATGTTATCTGAGAGCAGAGGTAGGCAAGGATAGGATATAAACCTTGTAGACAAAAGGATAATTCAAATAAGAGTCCAGGACTGCTCATGTAATAAATAAGAAAATAATCAGAAAATATGATGAGTCAAGTATTTGCTTAATTTTATGAAAAGAAATGTAGGAAAAAATCAACCAGAAACTAATAAAAATGATTGCCTATAGGAGATGGATAGAAATAGCCTAAAAGAGTAAGGAATTAAAATATTTAATGTAGATGATGGGGTGATGGATGCAGCAAATCTCCACAACACATGTATACCTATGTAACAAACCTGCATATTCTGTACACGTACCCCAGAACTTAAAGTATAATAATTTAAAAAGGAGTTAGGAATAGGAATGAAACTTATCAGAGTACATGCTTCTCTATGTTAATTTTTCAAATATATGTAATATGTAGCCCCCAAAATATAAAACTAAGCCAAAAGATTTTTAAGACACATTGAATAAAAACATTGAATACAAACAAAACAAAGTAAATCTAGCTTTATATCAAATTTATAACATAACCACAAAGAGAAAAGCATTAACTCAAGTAACTATTGAACATGATACTCTGACTGTAGATACTTAGTAAGATATATTGTAAACAGATTTACAGGAAAAAAACAAACAAGCCCATTCAAAAATGGGCAAAGGATATGAACAGAAACTTTACAAAAGCAGACATACATGAGGCCAACAAACATATGAAAAAGTGCTCATCGTCATTGGTCATTAGAGAGATGCAAATCAAAACCACATTGAGATACCATCTCACACCAGTTAGAATGGCGATCATTAAAAAATCTGGAGACAGCAGATGCTGGAGAGGATGTGGAGAAATAGGAACACTCTTACAATGTTGGTGGGAGTGTAAATTAGTTCAACCATTGTGGAAGACAGTGTGGCGATTCCTCAGGGACCTAGAAATAGAAATTCCATTTGACCCAGCAATCCCATTACTGGGTATCTATCCAAAGGACTATAAATCGTTCTACTATAAGGACACATGCACACAAATGTTCATTGCAGCACTGTTTACAATAGCAAAGACCTGGAACCAACCCAAATGCCCAACGATGATAGACTGGACTGGTAAAATGTGGCACATATACACCATGGAATATTATGCAGCAATCAAAAATGATGAGTTTGTGTCCTTTGTAGGGACATGGATGAATCTGGAGAACATCATTCTCAGCAAACTGATACAAGAACAGAAAAAGAAATACCGCATATACTCACTCAGAGGTGGGTGAGAAAAATGAGAACACATGGACACAGAGAGGCGGTCTACTATACACTGGGGACTGTTGGGGGGAATGGGGGAGGGACAGCAGGGGGGGCTGGGGGGGTTAGCCTGGGGATGAATACCAAGTGTGGGTGAAGGGGAGGAAAGCAGCAAAGCACACTGCCATGTGTGTACCTATGCAACTATCTTGCTCGTTCTGCACATGTACCCCCAAACCTATAATGCAATAAAAATAAAAATAAATAAATAAATAAAAATAAAATAAAATAAAAGGATAGTAGAGGGGTCTTGAAGTACTATATATGTAGTTGATTTGTTGATTATGGTCTTGTAGTAATTCTGAAGCCATTTTGTGTTTAAACCATTTTATGTTATAAAGCAGAACAAATGACTTTAATACATTGATGTTTGGGGGAACTAAGATTCTGGCAGAAGAAGAAGAAAAATACAAACATGCCATGGGGTAAAATGAGGAAAACAAATATTACATTAAGGTATAAATTGTCAATATTAATATTTATTTAAAATACATTTACTCAGCTCTGTTCACTTACAGGATTTAAAGGAAATAAAACTATGGTTGTCGTGGGCATGCCTAGCAGTCAGATCTTGATTTCTAAATATTATTCTCCACAGCAGAGTTCCTTGGAGAAATAAGTGGCTGATTTCAGGTATGTAACAGAAAAAAAGACCAAGTCTCATGTTATGCCAAAAAGCAAAAAAGTGCTCAGAGAATTATGGGGGCATATCAAAAGAACAGAAGCTAGCTTGAAAGGGCTCCCACAGGCCACATTTGGGATAAGTCAAGCACCAAAATAAATAATGGCTATAAGGAATTATAACTTTGAGTAAAAGAAGAATTTGAGTTCATAGTACAGAAAGAAGGAGGAGAAGATAAAAAAAAAGCTCTTCTTTTAAAGAACAATCAAGTCATACATGTAGAAGAAATAACATAATTAGAAAATCTACATTCTGTAATTAACAATGTAATAATTGAGTCAAGTGAGGAACATCAATGGATCCTAAAACCATTTGGTGCAAGCTTATTGGAGAATCCACTTAATTCAAAAGAATCACCTTACTTTAATTAATAATAACTTAATTATGTATTAATTACAAAGAGGATACCTTTACAATGGGAGGCATGAGAGATATAAATAGAAATGGCCGGGTTATCAAATGACCAATGATAAAAAAAAAAACTGAACTTACAGGTCCCTGATATGATTCAATGGGAAGGGCACATTATGTTTATAGTATTTTTACCAAAATAACAAAATTTAATCCTGGATCTGTTCATGAGGAAAAATCAGAAAAATAAGATTGGAGGCATTTTACAAGACCACTAATCTAGAATCTTTAAAAATGCCAACTGTTGTAGGATAAAAGAACAGTACAACTTCGAACTATACTACAAGCTACAGTAACCAAAACAGCACAGTACTAATACAAAAACATGCACACAGACCAATGGAACAGAATAAAGAGCCCAGAAATAGTGCTACACACCTACAACCATCTGATCTTCCACAAAGTCAACAAAACAAGCACTGATAAAAAGACTCCTGTTCAATAAATGGTGCTGGGATAATTAGCCAGACTTACGCAGAAGATGGAGTTTCCTACTCTTCCTTACACCATATACAAAATCAACTCAAGATGGATTACAGACTTAAATGTAAAAACTAAGACTATAAAAACTCCTGAAGATAACAAAGAAAATACCACTTTGGACATAGTACCTGGCAAACAGTTCATGACAAAGACACCAAAAGCAATTGTGACAAAAATAAAAATTGGCCAATGGGACCTAATTAAACTAAAGAGCTTCTTCACAGCAAAAGAAACTATCAACATAATAGACAGACAACCTACAGAATGGAGAAAAATATTTTGAAGCTGTGCATCTGACAAAGGTATAATATTCAGCATTTATACGGAATTTAAACAAATTAACATGCAAAAAGCAAGCAACTCCATAAAAAGTGGGCAAAAGATATCAACAGATACTTTTCAAAAGAAGACATACATATGGCCAACAAGCATATGAAAAAAGGCTCAATATCACTAATCATCAGAGAAATGCAAATCAAAACCACAATGAGATGCTATCTTACACCAGTCAGAATGGCTATTATTAAAAAATCTAAAAGCAAGAGATACTGGCAAGGTTGCAGAGAAAAGAGAATGTGTACACACTACTGCTGGTGGGAATATAGGTTAGTTCAACCATTGTGGAAAGCAGTGTGGCAATTTCTTAAAGAACTTAAAACAGAACTACCTTTTGAAACAACATTCTCATTATTAGTTATATCCCCAAAGGAATATAAATCATTCTACCATAAAGACACATGCATGCCTATGTTCATCACAGCACTATTCACAATAGCAAATACATGGAATCAACCTAAATGCCCATCAATGATAGACTAGATAAAGAAAATGTGGTATATACACACTATAGAACACTACACATCCATTAAAAAGAATAACATCATGTCCTTAGCAGCAACATGGATGGAGCTAGAGGGCATCATCCTAAGCAAACTAACTAAACATCATAAACAGAAAACTAAATATCACATACTTTTCTAAGTGGAGCTAAACACTGAGTATGCGTAGATAGAAAGAAGCAAACAACAGACACCTGTGCCTACTTGCAGCGTGGAAGGAGAGTGAGGATAGAAAAACCACCTATCAGGTACTTGTTACCTTATTTTGTTACTACCTGGGTGACTAAATAATCTGTATACCAAATGTCCGTGACATGCAATTTAGCTGTATTACAGACCTGTACATGTACCCCTGAACCTAAAATAAGTTTTAAAAGAAATGAATAAAAGAAGTAACATGGCAACTGGAGGTAATGCATGATTATTTGTTGGATAAACAAGAATAAAACAATAATTACAAGAAAGAAAAGCACAACCATGAAGAAAAGGAATTTTTCACATGGACCGTATTTTGGATAATATTTATCTATGTTACATTTCTTTGGTGCGATAATAGTACTGTGATTATTTAGAATATCCTTGATCTCCAGTGAACAGGTATTTCAGTGTGAAGTATTACGATGTCTGCAATATTCAAATGGCCCAGCGAAAATAAAAATGAAAAGGGAAAGAGAGAGAAAAACCAAATGTGACAAAATGTTAACAATTGGGGAATCTAGGTGAAGAGTATAGGATGTTCATTGTGCTAATCTTGAAATTGTTTATAGATTTGACATTTTAAAAAATTTAAAGAGGAAAAAACCCTCAACTCTTCATTCTCTTAAGCTACATTTCAGCTCAAGAAAAAATACTATGTGTCAGCATCCTTCACAAGTCACTTAAGCAGATTTTGTGATTTCTCCTAAATTGGCCAAAGTTGTTTTAATAAACTCACCAGATTGTGTCTGATTAAACTACAGAGAAGAGTGAAATAAAAGAAAAATGGCATCTGTGATCCAAATGGAAAAATAATCTGTCAAAATATTTCATGTCATTTCTTTGTTGTGCCCAGCAAGTCATGCCACTTTGTTATTTTTTTAAAGCTCAGTTAGAAAGTTTAAATTTATTTTAAAAGGACATGTGAAGCAAATCCCAGCAGGGTTTGTTCTCATCAATTTGTATCTTCCATAAAGCTGCATTTTGTTCTGATTAAATGTGTTTTTAAATATTTTAGCCTGAGCATAAAAGTCTGGTTAAAAAATAGATGGTAAGTTGAAAGACTGATAAAGCTGTTATTTTTAAGATATATGTGCTAATTTGGAACATCATGATTCTTACTATGGAAATGGATAAGGGAAGGAAGGGTGAAGTTAGAGTGATTTACAAGTTGGTTCCCAGAAAATTCTCTTTTGAAAAAAATGTGCCCTGAATGTGCACTATATGTCCACACTCTTCCATTTTTAAAATTTTGTGTTTGCCATAAAGAAGAGAGAGAAAGAAGGAGCTGGAACATGTAATTTTGAAGGAAAAATTCATGTCTTTCTGACCTAGCACTGAATGTTTGACCTAATAGAAGTTTCTTGCAAAGGCTTTTGATACCAACATGCTCCTGAGTCTAGAAGGGGAGTCACATGTGAAGCCACAAAGAAGCTGGCAGAGCCTTTACTCTAAGTACTCACTCCTTGAGGTCTGGACCAAGCACTGGCACCACTTATAAGTTTGTTAGAAATACAGGGTCTCTGGCCTCACTTGAACACTAATGTATGAAAATCTGCCTTTTAATAAGATCCTCCAGTGACTCATTTGCTTATTAAAATTTGAGAAGCACTGTTCTGAAAGAAGTGGCTTTCTGCTTTAACTGCACTGCTGTAGAATCACCTAGGAACTCAAAAGTTCTCATGCCTGGTGTAATGGGCCACATTGTGTCTCCTCAAAACAATATATGTTCAAGTCCTAAGACTCCATACTTACGATGGTGGCCTGATTGTAAATTACGTCTTTGCAATGTCATGAAGGTGGATTAGGGTGGATCCTAAATATAACTGGTTTCGTTATAAAAGAAAGAAGGTGATTTGGATTTAGAGACACAAGGATAGCAAAGACGTTCATGTGACAGCAGAGGCAGAGATTGAAGTGATGCAACTACAAGTCAAGGAATGCTTAAGATTGCTGGCAACTACGAGAAGCTAGGGAGAAGCAAGGATGCATCCGCCATCAGAGCCTCGAGAGGGTGTGTGGCCCTGGTCTCAGTTTCCAGACTCTAGAACTGTAAGAGAACACATTTCTGTTTTGAGCCACCACGTTTATGGCAATTCTGGTAGCCCTAGGAAACTAATACACTTGTGTCTTGCCTCCAAAATTTCTTGATTTAATTTTCTGGGGCATAGCCTCAGGGTTTTGAAGTACAGTGATTCTAATGTAGGGCCAAAGTTGAGACCCACTACTCCAAATGTTCGAAGCAGATAAGAAAGCAGTTTCCTACCTAAGTCTTAGAAAAAGTCAAGGGAATTGGAAAGTGATGAAAAAAAATTGTAATTTAGTGAAGATTAAAGCTAAATGTTCCTAGGTGTTTATTTAATCATGCTCAAAATAGGATACATATAGAGCACATAGCATTCAAATTTATATAAAGTCCATTGTTTTGCTTTGAAGATTAACACAGCATTTTAATAGAAAATTTAACAATTCCATGGAATCAGATCAACTCGTATTATTACACCTGCAAGAAGGTTGTCATTGCGTTATAGGACCAGACTGTACCGTTCATCTGCCAGCAGAATAGTGCTTTGGAGGAAAGAAACAGTCTGTTGTACTCTGATCCTACAAATCAAGTCCCAACCATTAATACAAATGTCTAGCCCACAGTTCTGATAGCTTCCACATTCATGAAATTTAAGCCTAATTTAAGAGTTCTGCCATAAACATTCTTAGGTATATTTATTATTTATAGGAATTCTACAGGAACATTGATGAGAACCCATTAAATGTGTTCTAAACAATACGTTATTAGAAAAGAAAGAACTTTAAACACTATACAGTAGCAGAGTTTTGTGTATAGTGTATTGAAAAGTATATGAAAAATAAAACTGCAACTCGCTTCTACCAAATCTTCTGAATATTTGTCAGATAATTTAATGATTCACATATCCTATTTTATGTGGTATCCACACAGATATGTGAGAGCTCCTAGACCTTTACCTAAACAAGTGTAAACACTATAGAAAAACATCTGGGAAGATTATGCACTACATCGTAGGATTAATAGTCGTTTTTTTAAAGTTCATATTTTATTCAACTTACCCATATTTTCTAGCTTTTCTCCCATAAACGAGTAGAGCTCTTTTTATTTAAAAAATATGATTGTTTTACACTTTTAATAAAAGGGCCAAAAGCAAGGAACACATTATAAGATAAATATTCATGTAAGTTTCTAATTCAAGCCACAAACCCTGGATATAATAAGTTTAGAATTAGCCATGAATGTTAAACGCAAAGAAAATGCCGCGAATGTGATTCATTCTCATCCATCAAGATTATTGCTACTTCCTTACATGAGTTATAGCTGTAGCAAACCTTCTAAACTTTCCTAGAGAAAAGCCAAATGAAATTAACAGTAAGTTGATAAATTAATGCATCTAAATTTTGCAGTTACGACTCAGCAGAGAGAGAAATATACAACAACACCCCAGCCCATATTGGATGCCAGTAGTTGAAAATGGAAAGGAAGCTAGAATTTAATGAAGCACTTGATCATGGAAGGCAATATAATAGAAACTTTGTAAATAAAAGCCCTTTCAATTACTGCTACTGCCAAATGAGGTAGATAATGAAAGTGAAGCTCAGAGACTCTTGAGTCACACATGGTCACAAATTTAAGTGGCAGAGCTATGTTTTAACAACACACTTTGATTTATAGTCCAGAAAGGGCTTAAATTTTAAGCTCAGAATGCGATGATGTGCATGAAGGACCAAGGATGAGGATTTCCACAGGGTTCTTTTAATGTTAACTTTAATGGGAAACTGCTGAGCAACAAAAAAATGCTAAGAAAAAAAAAACAGGATAAAGAAATTGAGGTGTAAGAAAGAGAAAGGATAATGCATAAATAGTTTAAAGGATTAAAAGACAAATTAAAAAGAGAATCATGACTAAGTTAGTTTTGGAAGGCAGTAAGTTAGGCAAACTATGATGCACCAAGTCAAAACACTACAGAAAAGAGGAAGAACAATAAAGCTCCTAAAGACAGAAATAAAGACCGACCTAAAGACAGAAATACCATTCGACCTGGCAATCCCATTACAGGGTACATACAAAAAGAAATATAAATCATCCTATTATAAAGACACATGCATAAATATGTTCATTGCAGCACTAGTCACAATACAAAGACATGGAATCAAACTAAATGTCCATCAGTGATAGAATGGATAAAGAAAATGTGGTACATATATACCATGGATTGCTAGGCAGCCATAAAAATGAATGAGATCACACCCTTTGCAGGGACATGGATGGAGCTGGAAATGATTATCCTTAGCAAACTAATGTAGGAACAGAAAATAAAATACTCTCACTTTTAAGTGGGAGCTAAATGATGAGAACACATGGACACATAAAGGGGAATAAAACACACTGGGGCCTATTGGAGGGTGGAGGGTATGGAGGTTGGAGAGAGTCAGGAAAAATAACAAATGGGTACTAGGCTTAATACCTGTGTGATGAAATAATCTGTACAACAAACCCTCATGACACCAGTTTACCAATTCACAAACCTGCACATGTACCCCTGAATGTAAAAGCTCAAAAAGGAAAAATAAAAACAAAAACACACAAACTAACTGATTAAATAACATCAAAGGAATCCCCCAAGTGTCTATTGTCAGTGTGTGTTTACTGATAATTATGATATTATTTAAAGTGCCACATCTTCACATCAACATTGCATGACATTAAAAATGACAGCAGTAGCAAGGCAGAGAATTCCACAGCCTAAAGTGAATCAAGAAGAGAATATAATTGAGAGGATCTCTATTTGTCTAACAGAACCCTAGATATTAATAGAATTTTACATCACCTATTAGAGAGGGCAAGAATTAGATGCAATGATAAAAGCATGAATCAAATCAGAAATAAAAGGCAACTTTCTCAACCTGATAAATGGAATCTATGAAAAACAGGTAATGTCATACTTAATAGTGAAAAACTGAAAGCCTTCCTCCTAAGATCAGGAATAAGACAAGGATATACACTCTGCCACTTCTTTCAACATTGTATTGAAGGTCCCAGTCAAGGCAACTAGTCAATAAAAAGAAAAGGCATTCATATCAGAAAGAAGCAGCACAACCACTTATATTTGCAGATAACATAATCTCATATATAGAAAATCATAAGGAATCCACCAAAAAAAAACCTTAGTGCCAATACACAAATCACAAATTCAGCAAGTTTTTAGGATACAAGATCAATGTGCACAAATCAGTTGTGCTTCTACAACTAGCAATGAACAATCTGAAAATGAAATTAAGAAAGTAGTGCCATGGAAACCGCACAAAAATAATAAAGTAGTTAGAAATAAATTTAACAAAAGAAGTATAAGATTTTTACATTGAAACCCATAAAATCTCATTGAAAAAATTAGAGAAGACCAAATAAATGGACAGACATCCTCTATTTGTGGATTGGAAGCCTTACTATTGTTTAAATAATAATACTCTCCAGAGAGAGGATCCAAGATGGCAGTTTAGGGGCAGCTCAGGATTGCAGCTCCCAGTGAAAGTGCAGAGGGTGAGTGGACGCCACATTTCCAGACAGATATTTATTGCCCACAGACTGGGAGATCCCCAGGCAGAGGAGCCCCATGGGTCACCAGTGCAGCTATTTTGGCCAGTGCGGCTATTTTGCCAGCGCCCCAGCGTGGTGGTTCTCTGTACAAAATACACTGGTCTGGTTGCCCTTTTAAGCTGGCAATTGGAGCTCCAGGAAGGCAGAGTCGCCCACTCATCTGATTAAATGGGACAGAAACAGGGAGCCAGGCCAGGAGATTCCCAGGCAGCACCATTGTTTCACCCAGTGCAGTGGGTCACAGCATGGGAAATTGCACTGATCCCAGTGCCTTTTCAACAGGTGACTGGAACACCTGGGAGAGAGTCAACCATTCAACTTAAGAAAAAAAGGCTCTGAGGCAGGGAGCCAGGTGATCAGGCTCAGCGGGTCCCACCCTCCCCCCCCCAAAAAAAACAGCAGTTGGAAACGCCCTGGGTTGAGAGTTTCACAGCAAGCACAGCTGAACCCAGGATGGTCCAGCTCTGTCGGGGAGGGGAGTGCACCATTACCCAGGCACTCCACCCCTAGGGAGGTAGTCCGCCATTGCTGAGACAGCCTGCTGTTGCCAAGGTAACCTGCCATTTCTGAGGCAACCTGCCACTACAGAGAGAGTCCGCCATTACAGAGGTGAGTCACCATTGCCAAGGCAGTTCTAACCACACCCATATAAACAGGACTGCAGGGAAGTTCACATGGCAGAGGGCGGAGCCCACAGCAGCTCAGCAAAGCCTCTGCAGGCAGACAGTGACTAGGCTGCCTCCTTGCTGGTCAGGGAAGCCCTGAAAAAAAAGGCAGCAGCACAATGGAAACTCATAAATAAAGCTCTGACTCCCCAGGACAGAGCACCTGGGGAAAAAAAAAGGAGGGTTTATGAGTTCTGCTGCAGCAGACTTAAACGTACCTGCCCAGCAGCTATGAACAATGGATCTCACAGCTCAGCACTTGAGCTCCTATAAAGGACAGACTGTCTCCTTAAGCAGCTCCCTGACCCCCATATATCCAAAGAGTCACCTCACAAAGGACTGATCAGACTGACATTTGGTGGGCATCATTCTGGGACAAAAGATAGCAGCAGAAGAAACTGGTAGCAACCCTTACTGTTCTTCAGCTGCTGCAGGTGATCCCCAGGCAAGCAGAGCCAGGAGTGGACCTCAGCAGTCCTACAGCAGAGGGGCCAGACTGTTAGAAGGAAAAATAAGAAACAGAAATAACTTCATCATCAACTGTCTAGTTGATGACCCAATGTCCACTCGAAGACCCAATCTGAAAATCAGCAACTAAAGACAACAGGTGAATAAATCCACAAAGATGGGAAGAAACCAGTGCAAAAAGGAGGAAAACACCCAAAACCAGAACACCTCTCCTCCTACAAGGGATCACAACTCCTCACCAGCAAGGGAACAAAGCTGGATGGAGAATGAGTGTGATGAAATGATAGAATCAGACTTCAGAAGGTGGGTAATGAGAAACTTCTGTGAGTTAAAAGAACATTTCTAACCCAATGCAAAAAATTAAGAACCTTGAAAAAACATTTGACAAAATGCTAACGAGAATGGACAACTTAGAGAGGAATATGAGTGAGTTGATGGAGCTGAAAAACACAACACGAGAACTTCGCAAAGCATGCACAAGTTTCAAAGCTGAATTGACCAAGCAGAAGAAAGGATATCAGAAGAGAAAGATCAACTCAATGAAATAAAACGAGAAGCCAAGATTAGAGAAAAAAGCACAAAAAGGAATGAACAAAGTCTCCAAGAAATGTGGGACTATGTGAAGAAACCTAATCTACATTTGATAGGTGTACCAGAATGTGATGAAGAGAATGAATCCAAGCTGGAAAATACTCTTCAGGATATTATCCAGGAAAATTTCCCCAACCTAGCAAGGCAGGCCAATATCCAAATCCAGGAAATACAGAGAACACCACAAAGATACTCCCCAAGAAGAGCAACCCCAAGGCACATAATTGTCAGATTCACCAGGGTTGAAATGAAGGAGAAAATGCTAAGGGCAGCCAGAGAAAAAGGTCGGGTCACCCACAAAAGGAAGCCCATCAGACTCACAGCAGATCTCTCAGCAGAAACCCTACAAGCCAGAAGAGAGTGGGGGCCAATATTCAACATCCTTAAAGAAAAGAACTTCCAACCCAGAATTTCATATCCAGCTAAACTGAGCTTCATAAGTGAAGGAAAAATAAAATCCTTTGTGAACAAGCAAGTACTCAGAGATTTTGTCACCACCAGGTCTGCTTTACAAGAGCTCCTGAAAGAGGCACTACACATAGAAAGGAACAACCAGTACCAGCCACTCCAAAAACATACCAAATGGTAAAGAGCATAAACAAAATGAAGAATCTGCATCAACTAACGGGCAAAACAGCCAGCTAGCATCAAAATGGCAGTGGATTAACCCTAAATGTAAATGGACTAAATGCCCCAATCAAAAGACACAGACTGGCAAATTGGATAAAAATCCAAACCCATTGGTGAGCTGTATCCAGGAAACACATCTCACATGCAAGGATACACAAAGGCTCAAAATAAACAGATGGAGGAAGATTTACCAAGCAAATGGAGAGAAAAAAAAAGGCAGGAGTTGCAATTCTCATCTCTGATAAAATAGTTTTTAAAGCAACAAAGATCAAAAGAGACAAAGAAGGACATTACATAATGGTAAAAGGATCGATGCAACAAGAAGAGCTAATGATCCTAAATATATACACACCCAATACAGGAGCACCCAGATACATAAGGCAAGTTCTTAATGACTTACAAAGAGACCTAGACTCCCACACAATAGTGGGATAATTTAACACCCCATTGTCAACATTAGACTGATCAACCAGACAGAAAATTAACAAGGATATCCAGGACTTGAACTCAGACCTGGAACAAAAAAATCTAATAGAGATTTACAGAACTCGCCATCCCAAATCCACAGAATATACATTCTTCTCAGCACCACATCACACCTC
Organism: Saguinus oedipus; assembly: GCA_031835075.1. NCBI lineage: Eukaryota > Metazoa > Chordata > Mammalia > Primates > Cebidae > Saguinus > Saguinus oedipus. The sequence goes on from CM063178.1 coordinate 7,480,075, forward strand.
CTCTAAAATTGACCACATAATTGGAAGTAAATCACTCCTCAGCAAATGCAAAAGAACGGAAATCATAACAGTCTCTCAGACCACAGTGCAATCAAGTTAGAACTCAGAACTTAGAAACTAACTCAGAACCGCACAGCTTCATGGAAACTGAACAACTGGCTCTTGAATATTGACTGGATAAACAATGAAATGAAGGCAGAAATAAAGATGTTCTTCAAAACCTAAGAGAATGAAGACACAACATACAAGAATCTCTGGGACACATTTAAAGCAGTCTCTAGAGGAAAATATATAGCAATAAGTGCCTACATGAGAAGCAAGGAGAGATCCAAAATTGACACCCTATCATCAAAATTGAAAGAGCTAGAGGAGCAAGATCGAAAAAACTCAAAACCTAGCAGAAGACAAGAAATAACCAAGATCAGAGCAGAACTGAAGGAGACAGAGACACAAAATACCTTCAAAAAAAAATCAATAAATCCAGGAGCTGGTTTTTTGAAAAGATCAACAAAATAGACCACTAGCCAGATTAATAAAAAAGAAAAGAGAGAATAACCAAATAGAAGCAATAAAAAACGATAAAGGGGAAATCACCACTGATTCCACAGAAATTCAAAGCAGCATCAGAGATTATTACAAACAACTCTATGCACATAAACCAGTAAACCTGGAAGAAATGGATAAATTCCTGGACACTTGTGTCCTCCCAAGCCTAAACCAGGTAGAAGCCGAAATGCTGAACAGACCAATAACAAGATCTGAAGTTGAGGCAGCAATTAAGAGCCTACCACACAAAAAAAGGCACAGGTCCAGATGGGTTTACAGCCGAATTCTACCAGACACACAAAGAGGAGCTGGTAGCATTCCTTCTGAAACTATTCCAAATAATCCAAAAAGAGGGAACCCTTCTCAAATCATTTTATGATACCAACATCATCCTGATACCAAAACCCAGCAGAGACTCAACAAGAAAAGAAAACTTCAGGCCAATATCCATGATGAACATAGATGCAAAAATATTCAAGAAAATACTGGCAAGCCAATTGCAACAACACATTGAAAAGCTTATCCACCATGATCAAGTAGGATTCATCCCAGGGATGCAAGGCTGGTTCAACATACACAAGTCTATAAACGTAATTCACCACATAAACAGAAACAAAGACAAAAACACATGATTATCTCAATTGATGCAGAGAAGGCCTTTGACAAAATTCAACAGCCCTTTTTGCTAAAAACCCTTAATAAACTAGGTATTGATGGAACGTATCTCAAAATAATAAAAGCTATTTATGACAAACCAACAGGCAATATCATACAGAATCAGCAAAAACTGGAAGCATTCCCTTTGAAATCTGGCACGAGACAAGGATGCCCTCTCTCACCACTCCTATTCAATATAGTACTGGAAGTTCTAGCCAGAGCAATCAGGCAAGAAAAAGAAATGAAGGGTATTCAAATAGGAAAGGTGGAAGCCAAATTGTCTCTATTTGCAGACCACATGATAGTATATCTAGAAGACCCCATAGTCTCAGCCCAAAATCTCCTGAAACTGATAAGCAACTTCAGCAAAGTCTCAGGATATAAAATCAATGTGCAAAAATCACAAGCATGCCTATGCACCAATAACAGACTTAAAGAGAGCCAAATCAAGAACGAACTGCCATTCACAATTGCTACAAAGAGAATAAAATACCTAGGAATACAACTAACAAGGAACGTAAAAGACCTCTTCAAGGAGAACTACAAACCACTGCTCAATGAAATAAGAGAGGATACAAACAGATGGAGAAACATTCCATGTTCATGGTTAGGAAGAATCAATATCGTGAAAATGGCCATACTGCCCAAAGTAATTTACAGATTCAACACTATCCCCATCAAGCTACCAATGACCTTAAACTTCATATGGAACCAAAAGAGAGCCCACATAGCTAAGTCAATTCTAAGCAAAAAGAACATAGCGGGAGGCATCACACTTTGGGACTTCAAACTATACTACAAGGCTACAGTAATCAAAACAGCATGGTACTGGTCCCAAAACAGGGATATAGACTAATGGAACAGAACAGAGGCCTCAGAGGCAACACAACATATCTACAACCATCTGATCTTTGACAAACCTGACAAAAACAAGCAATGGGGAAAGGAGTCCCTGTTTAATAAATGGTGTTGGGAAAACTGGCTTGCCTTGTGCAGAAAGCAGAAACTGTACCCCTTTCTGACACCTTACACTAAAATTAACTCCAGATGGATTAAAGACTTAAACATAAGACCTAACACCATAAAAACCCTAGAAGAAAATCTAGGCAAAACCATTCAGGACATAGGAGTAAGCAAGGACTTCATGACCAAAACACCAAAAGCACTGGCAACAAAAGCCAAAATAGACAAATGGGATCTAATCAAACTCCACAGCTTCTGCATGGCAAAAGAAACAGTCATTAGAGTAAATCGGCAACCAACAGAATGGGAAAAAATTTTTGCAGTTTACCTATCTGACAAAGGGCTGATATCCAGAATTTACAAAGAACTCAAACAGATTTACAAGAACAAAACAAGCCCATTCAAAAATGGGCAAAGGATATGAACCAACACTGTACAAAAGAAGACATACATGAGGCCAAGAAACATATAAAAAAAATGCTCATCATCACTGGCCATTAAAGAAATGTAAATCAAAAGTACATTGAGATACCATCTCACGCCAGTTAGAATGGCAATCATTAAAAATCTGTAGACAACAGATGCTGGAGAGGATGTGGAGAAATAGGAACACTTTTACACTGCTGGTGGGAGTGTAAATTAGTTCAACGATTGTGGAAGACAGTGTGGCAATTCCTCAAGGACCTAGAAATAGAAATTCCATTTCACTCAGCAATACCATTACTGGGTATATATCCAAAGGACTATAAATTGTTCTACTATAAGGACACATGCACATGAATGTTCATTGCAGCACTGTTTACAATAGCAAAGACGTGGAACCAACCTAAATGCCCATCGATGATAGACTGGACAGGGAAAATGTGGCACATATACACCATGGAATACTATGCAGCCATCAAAAACGATGAGTTCGTGCCCTTTTTAGGGACATGGATGAACCTGGAGGCCATAATTTTCAGCAAAGTGACGCAAGAACAGAAAATCAAACACTACATGTTCTCACTCATAGGTGGGTGTTGAGCAATGGGAACACATGGACACAGGGATGGGAGCACTACACACTGGGGTCTGTTGCGGGGAATAAGGGAGGGACAGTGGGGGGTGGGGAGCTGGGGAGAGATAGCATGGGGAGAAATCCCAGATATAGGTGATGTGGAGGAGGGCAGCAAATCACACTGCCACATGTGTACCTATGCAACAATCTTGCATGTTCTTCACATGTACCCCAAAACCTAAAATGCATTAAAAAACTCAATAAAATAAAATAAATAAAAGATATAGACTAACTGAATGGATCAAAAAACCAAAATACAACTACATGCTGCCTATGAGAAACTCACTTCAACTGTAATAACACAGACTGAAAGTGAAGGAACAACAACAAAAATCCATGCAGATAGAAACCAAAAGCATCCAAGAGTAGTGACGCTTATATCAGATGAATCCTGTTTTATGTCAAAAACCATAAAAAGAGAAAAAGAAGGTTCTTATACAATGATAAAGGAGTCCATCCACAAGAAGATATAATAATTTAACTACATGCTCCCAACACCAGAATACCCAGATCAGTAAAGCAAATATTAATAGTGCTAAAGAAACAGAACCCAATATAATAGTAGTTGGGGACTTCACCCCCCATTCAGAATTGGAAAGATCATCTAGGCAGAAAGTCAACATCAAACATCAGACTTGACATGCATCATAGAACAGACAGACCTAATAAACATTTACAGAGTATCTCATCCAATAGTTGCAGAATAGTCTTTTCAATAATGCTCAGAATGTCATCCATGATGGACCACATATTACACCACAAAACGAGTCTCAACAAAATGTTGAAAACTGAAATCATATCAAGTATCTCCTCAGACCACTACGTAATAGAACTAGAAATCAATAACACGAGGAACTTGGATGCTATACAAATACTTGGAAATTAAACAACAGGCCCCTGAATAACTATTGGGTGAATGAATAAATTAAGAAAGGAATTAAATAAATTATTGAAACAAAAATCAAAGCACAGCATGCCAAAACCCATGGAATATAGCAAAATAAGTGCTAAGAGGAGAGATTACAGCAATAAATGTGTACATCAGAAAACTAGAAAGATATCAAATAAATAACCTAATTATCTGCCTCCAGGAACTAGAAAACAAACCAAATCCCAAATTAGAAGGGAAGAAATAATAAATTAGTAATTAATAACAGAGCAGAACTAAATCTGAGTTTTGCAGATAGTGGGATTTTTTTCAAACCAGGAGTTTAGATGAGGACATAAATAATCATGTTATCAAACTGTATAATGCAATACTTAACAAAAAGTTAGATGAAGATTTACAAAGTTTAGGCTGACAATACAAAACCAGAAGTAGCAAATTTAGCAAAATAAAAATGATCCCCAGGAATTTAAAAATAAAGTATTTTTTTAAAAACCAGTAAAATGAATACATGTATAATGAACCTACCTCACCCATAATTTTTAAAAAGTCAAATTGTGATGTAATCCTTGGGGTTTGAAAACAAAATTTAAATTGTCTGATAAGTTTACAGTGAAAGTTCTAACACTGTCACTACTACCTTTTCTTCTTTGGAAAGTGATTTGGCATGTAATTTCAAGATCTGTTTTAAAAAATGTTTGTGATGCAAACATTAGCTTCTGGCAATTTATCTTGAGTAATTAAAAAGAATAAAAGTTGTGTTCAAGAATATGTTTGATACAGCTTTCATTATAATAGTGGCAAACCAAAACTATAAAAATAGAAAGCAACTACTTAATCTATAGTCATTAAAATGAAAATGACTTTGGAAAGTATGCTGAACAAAGAACACATTTGGTATAATGCTTGTTGAACAGAGAACAGAAATTGTCCCCATTGTGATGATTATGTGAACTATATGTATGTGAATGAAATCCAGGAGGAAATACACATGAATGAGAATAACTGGGCTGAATCAAAAAATCGTAAAATCAGAAAAGCTTTTCTTTTGTGAAAATAATTCTTCACAATTTTACTGTAAAAACAATTACAAGAAATACATTAGTGGTCTGAGTAGAAGATGGCCGAATAGGAACAGCTCTGGAGTGCGGTTCCCAGTGAGAGTAACACAGAGGGTGAGTGATCACTGCATTTCCAATTGAGTTATTACTGCCTACATAACAGGAGATTTCCGGGCTGAAAAGTGCCATGAGTCTCCAACACAGCTGTTTCAGCTGGTGCAGCGGGTCTCCACACAAAAACTCACACAAATCTGGCCGGCCATTTCAACTGGCACCTGGAAGGCCTGGGAAACAGAGCCAACCATTCAATTGAAAAAAAACAGGGCTGACCCAGGGAGCCAGGTGATCTGGCTTGGTGGGTGCCACCCCCACAATATGAAATGCTGCAGATTGAGAGTTTCACAGAGAGTGCAGCTTAACACTGAACGGCCCAGCTCTGTTGGGGGAAAGGTGTCTGACATTATGAGGCAGTCCACCGCTACCGAGGCAGTCCACCAATACTAAGGCAGACTGCCATTACCCACGCAGCTCTACCTATACCTCTTGAGCTCCTATGAGGGTCAGACTGTCTCCTCAAGCAGCTTCCTGACCCCCATATATCCAAAGAGACACCTCAGAAGGAGAGCTCAGGATGATATCTGGCAGATATCCTTCCAGGACGAAGACAACAGAAGAAAGTGGTAGCAGCCCTTACAAGCTTCAGAAGGTGAGTAATAACAAAATTCTCTGAGCTAAAAGAACATGTTCTAACCCAAAGCAAAGAAACTAAGAACCTTGAAAAAAAGGTTTGACGAAATGCTAACAAGAATAAACAGCTTAGGGAAGAATATAAATGACCTGATGGAGCTGAAAAACATAAGAATTTTGAGAAGCATACACAAGTGTCAATAGCTGAATTGACCAAGCAGAAGAAAGAATATCAGAGATTGAAGATCAACTCAGTAAAATAAAATGAGAAGTCAAGATTAGAGAAAAAATAGTGAAAAGAAATGAACAAAGCCTCCAAGAAATATGGAATTATGTGAAAAGACCTAATCTATATTTGATAGGTGTACCTGAATGTGATGGAGAGAATGAATCCAAACTGGAAAATACTCTTCAGGATATCATCCAGGAGAACTTCCCCAACCTAGCAAGGCAAGCAAATATTCAAGTCCAGGAAATATAGAGAACACAACAAAGATATTCCTGAAGAAGAGCAACCCCAAGGCACATAATCGTCAGATTCACCAGGGTTGAAATGAAGGAAAAAATGCTAAGGGCAGCCAGAGAGAAAGGTCGGGTTACCCACAAAGGGAAGCCCATCAGATTCACAGCGGATCTCTTGGAAGAAACCCTACAAGCTAGAAGAAAGTGGGGGTCAATATTCAACATCCTTAAAAGAACTTTCAACCTAGAATTTCATATCCAGCCAAACTACGTTTCATAAGCGAAGGAGAAATAAAATCCTTTACAAACTAGCAAGAGAGATTTCATCACCAACAGGCCTGCCTTACAAGAGCTCCTGAAAGAAGCACTACACAAGGAAAGGAACAATCAGTACCAGCCACTCCAAAAATGTACCAAATGGTAAAGACTATCGACACAACAAAGAAAATACTTCATTACTGGGTATATATCCAAAGGATTACAAATCATTCTATTATAAAGACATATGCACATATAAAGTTCATTGCAGCACTGTTTACAGTAGCAAAGACCTGGAACCAACCCAAATGCCCATCGACGATACACTGAACAAGGAAAATGTGGCACATATACACCATGGAGTACTATGCAGCCATAAAAACCAATGAGTTTGTGTCCTTTGTAGGGACATGGATGAATCTGAAAACCATCATTCTCAGCAAACTGACGCAAGAACAGAAAATCAAACACTGCCATGTTCTCACTCATATGCAGGTGTTGAACAATGAGAAGACATGGACACAGGGAGGGGAGCATCACACACTGAGGTCTGTTGTGGGAGAATAGGGGAGGGACAGCAGGGGGTGGGGAGGTTGGGAAGGGATAACATGGGGAGAAGTGGCAGATACAGGTGAAGGGGGGAATGGAGACAGCAAACCACATTGTCATGTAGGTACCTATACAACAATCCAGCATGTTCTTCACATGTACCCCAGAAGCTAAAGTACAATAAATATATATATGTATGTATAAAAGAAATACATTGGCATATTTTAAATGGATTATGTGTTCAAAATGGGCAACTCAGGTAGACTTCCTTGGCTTTGCTGTGCATGCCTGAATTTTCTTGTCTTCCCCTGTTACATCAAATATCCCACATTGCTCTCTGTCACTCTTCATGCTCACCCTTCCATCTGTCAGTGTCCCTGTTACACACACACACACACACACACACACACACACACACACACACACCCCGAAACACTTGAAACCACTCATAAGGCTAGTACTAGGTTTCCATCAAACCTCATATAAGAGGCTAGAACTTGAGCCTTTCTGGTTTAATATTCAGAATTAGTCCTCACTCTTAAAGTATTTTTTTTTTTACTCCTTACAATCCCTTTTTTCCAAATATACAGTGCCATTCATATTTAATTTCTTTGTCTAGATATCCAAACCTAGGGCTGGAGAGAATATCAATCACAGAGGGGGACTTTGCCTTTCTGTCACTAGCTCTGGCCCCTCCTATTAATGCCGCATATTCATCCTTGCTTCCCCAGGCCTGATCACTAGAGAGCAACAAAATGAGCTGATAGGACATGAAAAGCTTATAGGCGAAAATGCATTTTGGAGGAATCAGATCTTTTGAAACAATCTGAGCTTAATGCCTGCGTTAACCAAGTACAAGTAATACCTGTCGCTCCAGTTTGTGGCCAAAGATACCCAGCAATCTGATAAGGCCACAGTCAAAAGCTCTGAGCAGCGTAACAGAAGGCAAGAAAATATGACGACTCAAGAACATTTGAAGAGACTTTATGGAGTTTAAAGCTAAAAGAAAGGTGAACACAACTAACCTGGGTCTGGTATTAATTGAGGGAAAGGCACAGCCTACAGAAGCCTTTCACCGTCATGGTGAATTGTCACATTCAGTATGTCCACTTGGATTTAGCTCAATTACATCACTTTAATACATTAGTGTAGATGGCAGCATGCTAAAATCTTTCAGGACTCTTTCTAAAATACCCAGGTTAATCTTGTATCATTTCCCCTGAGTTGCTAGAACCATCTGGGTGAAATCCATGGGCTCTATATTTACTCACCAGGAGTGAAAGAATTGTCTTAGTAACTAAGAGATGCCCTCTGACTCATGTCCTGCTAGAGAAGCCATCTTTTCTCTGGAAACGGAAAGCATTTTAATCACTTTATTTCAGCAACGTATACTCTTGCACTTTCTACTTTATGCTATGATTGGCTTCAGGGATAGGTCTGAAGTCAGTAAGAAGCCATTGTTAAAATGCTTCCAACCAAGACTAGAGAGAAAAATTTTAAAAAGAAAAAAAACTAGAGAAAAAAATGTGTCCTTTAATATTTCTAGGCTGATGAATTTTAAATAAATAGGTTATAGATATGCGTACTAAGTGCATACGAATACACACTCTCATGCATGCACACGCAAGTTAGAAATCCATAGCAAAATTAACTTATAGTGACACGTGGCCGAAAGAGGTTGCATGCAAGGATAAACAAAAAGATACTGATAGATCTGATGTCATGATTTTAAGTAACACATCTGGTCATGTCTGGAAATGTCTAAGTGGTCCTCTCCATACATTTATTTGGACCTAGAATGATTGAATTTTTCAGACCTGTGTAATATGGTCATCCCATAAAAAAATCTTCAAAGTATGTCAAAATCAAGAGCCAACTTATGCAGTGGAAGCTCAAACATAATTATGTCTAAACCCAGAAGCTCAAATGCTCTAGGATCTATGACTAGGGAAGCTTTATTTAAAAATAAAACTCAAACATAGAAAGCCTGAAGCCCTCAACATCAAGGAGTTTTATAATGTTTATCCTTAACACTGCTCAGTTCAGAAGTTTATCAGAGTCATAAAACCTTAAAGAAGAAATGAGATACATAACAGATGTAACCCAATCTGCCTCTGTTCTTGCATTTGTTTATGCTTGAAAAAAATCATAATATTAATGCCATCCTATAAATGAGAGTAGAGCAGCGTCATCCAGCTCATAATAAGCCCAGATACTAACCAGGTTTGGACCATGGCTGATTATTTTATTTAACCAGCAGATTGACTCTTCCAATGAATTAGAAATATTATTAAGTTCATAGGCTTTGGAATTATGTAGACTTGAAATCCAGGTGAAATCTTAATTCTATCATTTATTACACCTCTTCATGAAAGTTACTTCATCTCTCAGAAGGCTTTTATGAAGATTAAATAAAATAGCATGCCCTAAATACTCAGTACAGTGCCCAGAACATAGTAGGCAATTAATTGTAGCTGTTTTTATTACTACAGCAGTAAAATGAAATTAAGATATTTCCTGAATATCTAATAGTTTAGGATGATAACATACCTTTGAAATTAGAGAGATCACCCAGGTGCTTACTTTAAATGTGGCATAATTGCCATGTGTAAGTGGAATAAAAACTATTTTATTCTATATTCCCTCTTCAGGCCCATTGGCCATAATCAGCAGATAAGTGTATGATTGAGGTCTAAGAGAAAAGATAACTAAAATATTTTCAATCAAAAAGTCCATGACTTAACCAAGAGGAAAAGACAGAATACATTAGTTGAAGTGGGAGAAAGCAGAGAAACTTACATGGTACAATGTGAGAGCTAGTTTGACAGACAGTATAAAAATTAGTGGGTGGGGAATAACCTTATAGGAAGCCTTAGGGTACCAGAAGGGGAGAACAAGACAAATAGGGCAAAGGAGAGGATTCATAGATAAATTAAATCTTGGGAAATTCTTTTTGAGAAACAAAACGTTGGTTTCTGAGTGCTGTGTCAGCACTGCAGACTGACAACAGAGATGTTCTTTGAGAGATGTGAAACTGGGAATTATGTTATTATGTTTTGTTGCAGGACTACCCTTCTTCTACTGCAGTGCTGCGCCAGATGTGGTCCACGCGGAGCCTGGGAATATGCCTGGTCTACACATATACAAAGAGTCATATGTTTAAATATTTATTGAAAGCTTACTGGGTTTCAGAAAGGGAAGACACAATTAGAACTTTTGAAGCCATCATGGATGAGTTTACAGCACAGATATTGAGCCCCTGCAGTTTCCCCAGCATTGCAGTCACTGAGGAAGGTTTGATATATTCTGACTGAGCCTGCACACTTTCTCCTTTAGACTTCTCCTTCTGTCTAGATACCACCATCACCTGTTTTGTGGCACTGTAGGTTGGGGACAGAGGTGAACACTGTAGTTGAGGGTACAGCCATCTTTAGGCGAAAAATATATTTAGGAAATACACTTCCATTTCCACTATTCAAAATAAAGTAGTTCATTCACATAAAGAGCTGAAAACTAATTCCATTAATAAGAATAGCAATTTTTAGGTACTAGGAATAATAATTATTATATCAATTATAGCAACAGTTATCATTTACTGAGTAATTTTATACATAAATATAATGATGGCCAAAAAGGATGTATAACTTGCCAAAGGTAGCAAAACTAAGTAAGTTTTCAAGCTGGGTTTAAAATTCATGTTTTTCTTTCAAACCACTTAACCATCATTCTATATTAACTTTCATTCTATAAACTACTGTTCTGTATTACCAGTATGAATATATTCAGCATTTATAGTATATAATAAATAGATTCTGTAAAGTAAAAAAGATATAAAGAAAAAAAATATTCAAATGCATAACCTTATTCCCAGACATAACTGCTGATAATACTTTGAGGTAACTGTGTTTTCTTTCAGTCCTATTTGTCTTTGCTTCTTTGAATCTTTTTAAGTCATTTTTAATTATTCTGTTTTGGTTCTAAGCTTGCTTTCAATGAAGTATAATAGAACAAGTGCTCAGTTTTAAATGCCAGGAGAAACTACCTTGTTATTTCTTCTAAATCACAAAATGACCACACGGGGCCTTCAATCTACTTGTTCTCCCTTTTCTTTAAATCAGTCTGCCTGCTCTCTTATCTTGAAACCACAAATCTCTGAAATACTCTTCTCTGCTCGGTTTCTGAGCTTCCTGTTTGTTCCACCAACTGCAGGTTCTCCTGCTGAGCACATTGAATTAATCCCTCTACACTGCTGTAAGAGGTAAGTGGCTTAACAACCCGACTTTTTAATAAAGCTAGACCCACAGACCCCTCATTTCAACATGACAAGTCATGAAATGCAATATTTACAAGTTAATCCCAATGACTTTATTTACAATTTCCCTAACAAACTACATGAATTTTCAGGCAATGTGTAGGAACTAAATGGATCTGAATTTTGATCCCAGTCCTATACTTACCTAGCTGTGAAAATTACTTTATCTGTCTAAGCCTGGAATTCTATTACTGGGAAAATGAGGATAACCAAAAAATGGAATTCAATTTTTCAGGCATGCCCCAGGATTAAATTATAGTATGTAGATAAAATTTCTAGAAACAATTAGTGTTTAACAGAAGTTAGTTCCATCATCTCTAAAAATTATGTTGTGAATTGAATGTATTATCTTTCTTAAACAATCGAAATAGTGTCATGATATTGAAAATAAAAATATGTATATCAAGGGATATTGAAGCATCATGGAGCTGTAATGATATATTACTATATTTTTTAAATAAGATTTTTATCTTATTAAAAGCGATTAAGCATATGTAAAACCACAGAATAAACTTGGCACTTTCAAGATTCTTGGTAGTTGAATATCATGAAATAGCTAATTAAATATTTAATGCTTTAATTACAAAATTATTTTTATTGAAGCATATCATCAAATATAACTTTCAGCCACATGATCAGAGCTAAACACCATTAATTTGTCTTAACTATCCTTATAATGATATGCCTGTTACTATGTATCAGCTCATTTCCTGAGTAAAGAAAAATAATAAAGAAGGCAAAATGATGGGGTCGCATAAATTCCACCCAGTAAGACAAAGTAAGACACAGACCTGCAGTCACAGAAGATGGGAATGGAGTAGTAAACGATGCAAACAGCGAGGTGACTTTTTAAACAGGAGAGCTTAGTGGGGGACCAGGAATAACAAAGCAACATGCTCTTCTTGTTATATACAAAAATGGGAAGTCAGATAGATCCGTAACCCCAGCTATTCTGTGGCTGTGTATGTTGGTGGATTTTTCCTTTGATAACATATATGAAGGGACAATAGTTAATCAGATTAAGTAAGAAGGGTTCAAAACATGGGTTCAGAAGAGAGAAAAGGGCCGCAAAGCTCAGCAAATAAATATTAACAAAGAGGAGCCTGTGGGAACCTAACACACAGATATTGTAGTTTTATTTGGCAAACTTTGGCTGTGGTGTCATTTTGACCCACCTTAACAGAGTAAAAGCAGCAGAAGATCGCTTTGTTGTAACACGAGAAAGCAGTACCCCCAGGTGAGTCACGTGGGACACCTTCATGTGTTAACCTGGCAGGTGAGGAGACCAAAATTTGCAACATAAATGTAAAGGCTCATCGATCTGAATTCCCCTGGAAGACGTAATGACCCCAAGAAAAGGCTGGCAGGGCCCACCTCACTTATCTCAGGATGAATTTCCTCCCTGGCTCTTGGCTGAGGGTTACCCCTTCATATTCTTTTTACTTCTGATGACTACACAGGGCATTTGCTGAGAGAGTGGTTCTGCCACATGATATGGGTTGTGCTATTCATCCTCCTGGCATCTGGGTGACAAGTGTGGTAATTAAGAATGGAAGAAATGCCAGTAGCAAGAGCAGATTGGAGTAAAAGACTGATTACTGGGATAAGCAGTGGCTTGCCTTTCTGGTGAGGGCCTCTGCATTGTCCAGGAGTTTGGCCTATAATTGGGTGTGGGCAGAAGAGGCCACAGATAAATAAATGTCTCTTTCGGGGCAGATATACTATTTGTACTGCTCATTGTGGGGTACAGTCCAGGCTGCTCTGGCACCCCTGTGAATAGGTGCCTCATGATGCAAGCTTAGCATTTGAGTTAACAGTTTTCAGGCTGCCGAAAGGAACATTTACTATGTGACCAGACCTACAATGAGCCTCAAGGTGCTTTCTCTGGAGATACAGTAGTTTTGCACCCATGTCAAAACACAAACCAAAATGAGGAAAATCAGAAAACAGAAATCCAAAGAAAACAACGTCACAGTGCTCCTGAAAACATCAAACACTTCAAAGAGAAGGAAAACACTTGAAAGTGTATGAGAACCGTTTTCTCACTTGGGAAAAGAGCATCTACTGAAGGCTAATGTTAAAGTTCCGGGGAAGAAAGGACCCACTTTTGCTTTCTCTCTCTTCTTACCCTTTCTCAGCTTTAGTCTGATTTCAGTAAACGAAACATTTACTTCATGTTAAACAGAATCTCTTTTCTCTGTCAAGTTGTAAATTGCTTTGAATAGCTTTTCATGATTTTTAATTTCACCAACATGAAATTTGTCATTATTTATGGCTTATCACACTGGAGACAAGATTTCTGGAGATAGAAGCTAATTAAGATGTAAAGTAATTTCTCCGCAAATATTTTCATTCTAATCATGAGGAGATTCATTTTGGCTTCTTCAGGGTCTTGCAAATAAAATGAATCAAAATAAGACTTTGTTTATTCAAATCCTAACGAATCAAGAGCCAGAACACAGTGCAATCCATAATACGGTCTTCAATGCATATAGATTAATTTGTTTACAGATTGCATGAAAACTGTATGAAATATTGATTCACTCAGAACATGAACATACTGTCCACTTAAGAATGGAGCTTAACATCATCTGCAGACAAGAGGATCAAAGGTCCTGGGCCTCTGGTACATTGCAGGTCATGTATTTGGTTTAAAGAAAGTTGTTAGTGTAAATTCAGGAAGAAATAAACTATGAAACATGGAATTTTCTTTCTGGCTGGCAGTAAGTGGCCAGATTTTATTATAAAATTTGGTTGTCACCATGGGCCAGAGCTGGGTAGCTGTGAATGAATGTCGTGGAGAGCACTCTGGTTCTTCTTGCTGTTCAAACACAGCTTTCCCACAACATGTCTTGTTAATAGAAAGCTGGAACCTGCGATTGCCATTAACCACACACAGAATGGTGGCAACTTATTTATAAGCACCTAGGTATTAAAGTATATAAGGCTTGAAAGAAAATGTCTCCAATGTCAGTTTCCCTAAAAATAGGAGATACTGTATTTAGCCTCACCCATAGATTTCTTCTCTGCAATTAGAGAGGATAGAAGAGTTTTAGATTCGTGCCTGTCAATCTAAAAAGCTTCAGGAAAGTGTTATTCATTGTCACAACACCTCATGAGATCTGCAGCACTGTCTAAAAGTGTGTATTAATCCATTTTCATACTGCTATAAGGACTGCCCAAGACTGGGTAATTTTTAAAGAAACAAGCTTTACTTGACTCACAGTTCAGTATGACTGGGAGACCTCAGGAATCATGACTGAAGGCAAAGGGGAAGCAAGGCACCTTCTTCATAAGGCAGCAGGAAGGAGAAATCTCAAGTGAAAGGGGAAGAGCCCCTTATAAAACCATCAGATCTTGTGATAATTCACTCACTATCACAAGAATAGCATTGGGGAAACAACCCTCATGATTCAGTTACCTCCACCTGGTGCCTCCCTTGACATGTGGGGATTAAAGGGGTTATTGGGATTGCACTTCAAGATGAGATCTGGGTGAGAACACAAAGCATAACTATATCATTGTGAAAATAGTTTTTAAATGAGAATAAAAGGATACATTTGCCATTTAGTGGTAGCTAACATTTATTGAAAACATACTATATTCTAGGTACTGTGCTAAGAACCTCATATATATTGTTGTACTTAATCATTATCCATTTAATAACATCATATGGTTGGAATTATTGTTTTCTTTATTCTATAGATGAAAAACAAAACAGACAAGTTAGGCAATTTGTTAGGTAACACAGTAGATAGAATTGGGCCTGGAATCCAGGTAGCCCTATTATAGATCCCATGAACTAATTACTGTGCATATTAGCTCTAAAATTTAACCCAATTCAGGTAATATATTTATAGATTTACATTATTTGATTGTATCACCCAACCCACATCTCTTAGAGAAACTCCTTACATTATATAAAAATATACATAAACCAAGAAATGATGGTAATGTGCAATACTGCCTCTCAAAGAAACCAAACTCCACTCGATGAATTCATTCTCAAATGTGGGGCTCTTGACTTGAGGTCCAGAAATGGTATTTAGGAGTTTGTAAATTCCAGGAGTTTAATGCAAAATTGTGGGTCCAAGTTCTTCATGTTCTCAGAGAGGTTCAGGAATCTACAATGATAAATAGTCTCCAGCTGTGTCATCTGGGAAATTTGAAAAAGTAAAGAGATAAAGGGCAAAGAGTGTGTAATATTGAAGGTCCTAGAAGCTGCTCTGGTGTATTAGTCCATTTCACACTGCTGATAAAGACATACGTGAGACTGGGCAATTTACAAAAGAGATTATTTGGCTTTACAGTTTCATGTGGCTGGGGAAGCCTCACAATCATGGAAGGCAAGGAAGCAAGTCATGTCTTGCATGGATGGCAGCAAGCAGAGAGAGAGAGAACTCATGCAGGGGAACTCCGCTTTTTAAAAAATTCAGGTCTCATGAGACTTACTATTACAAAAACAGCTTGGGAAAGACTTGCTCCCATGATTCAATTGTCTTTCACAGACACCCTCCCACAATATGTAGGAATTCAAGATGCAGTTTGGGTGGGGACATATTTCCCTTTATTTCTTTATTTCAAATGGTATATTAGCATATATATATACATATATATGTATATGTATGTATATATGTGGATACATATAGTGAGTTATCCCTTAATGTCATTGAGAGTGTCTTGGAAAGTGCAACCTAAGCAAAATGGTGTAAAATTGAAGAAAATTTTGCCATGGGCTAATTGATACAAACAAGAGTTAAGTTCCTATGCCATGTAAACTAGTCATGAAAACATCTCCAAATTATAAAACCCAAAACACTTCTCATATTAAACATTGAAATAAATGTGTGCTATATATGTATTTAAGAAAGATGAATAAAAACAAGATAAGGATTTACTCAATTGTTCCAGTCCAAGGCTGTGAATAGCCAGAACCTATCCTGGTAGCTCAGGGGTAAGGTAGGACCAGCTCTGAACAGGACACCACCCCTTCTCACACACACCCACACTCCCCAGATTGGAACCATTAGACCTGCCAATTAACTTTATGTGCACATCTTTGGAAACGTGAGAGAAAACAAGAGTACCAGGAGAAAACCCATGCTCACATGGGGAGAACATGCAAACCACATAGGCAGTGGCCCCAGTGGTAATTTTTTTCTTATTAATGCTATAATGAAATGATGTTAAATGAAATGACATTATTCTATGTGTATTTGTGTGTGTGTGTGTGTAGATATGTGTTTGTTAGTTTGTTCTCATGTAAGTAAAGACATACCCAGACAGGGTAATTAATAAAGAGGTTTAATGGATTCACAGTTCCACATGGCTGGGAAGCCTCACAATCATGGTTGAAGATGAAGGAAGAGCAAAGGGACGTCTTACATGGTGGCAGTCAAGAGAGCTTGCAGAGGGGAACTCCCATTTATAAAAGCATCAGATTCCATGAGACTTATTCACTACCATGAGAACAGCACAGAAAAGACCCAACCCCCATGATTCAATTACTTCCTGCCAGATTCCTGCCATGACATGTGGGGATTACTACAATTCAAGGCGTGATGTAGGTGGGGACACAGCCAAACCATATCAATGTGTGTGTCTGTATATATGCAGTTTTTTAATGTTAGATAATGGAGAAACATAAATCATCTATAATCCACCTTTGCAATGTGATCACCATTATCCATGTGTTGCCTCCTTTTTCCTTCCTATTTTTTTTTCAATTTGCCTACAGTAACATTAGATATTTACTGGTTTTTTGCTTTTACCTGTTTTGTTATAGTTTAAGTATTTTTCACATTACTATATAATCTTCAAGGCCACTATTTAAGGATCATATACTATATCAAATGATTTATCATAATTATTTACTGAAGCCTCCACTTTATACTAGTTAGGTTATTTCTACTTTATACTATAAATGATGTTACAAATATCTTCATCTATATGAAGTTTTTTTAATATTTTGGTTTTATTTTCTCAGTTAATTATTCTAGAAATTGAAACAAAGAGTTAAAGGGCAAAAACATTTTTTTTATGCTGCTTGGTATTACTAGGAAACAATGGTTTCTATGAAAAACTGGGAGTTAAAGCTCACAAGAACGAGGTTAAATCGTATAAATGTGTGATAGAAAGAATGAATGCATTTGATAATAGGAATACAGGATGTTCACTACTGTATGTGCATAAAGGCTAACTTAGTCTGGACTGTTGTGTGCAATATACTAAAGTTATAAATACAGCAAAAGGATTGTCATACATAAGAACCCTAACAGAAAAGTAGAACTAAATTGCTTTTCTAAAGTGTTCTACCAATTCACAGTATCTCCAGAAATGAATGATGTTGGCAGTATTTTAGAACTGTTACAGAATTATATAGTATCATTTTTTTAAACCTTTGATAATTTAATGAGAACTACTCTGTTCTCATGTGCATTAATTTTATAGGTCAGCTGAACTTTTAACTACATATTATTTTCAAAACACATGTTTACTGGTATTCTGCCATTGATTTTTTTCTGAGTGCATTCCTCTTAGAATCTACTTCTGCTCAGACTCCCTCAAAGGAGAACCCATATTTCTAACTTTCAAGGGCTTTCCTATTATTCCTGGTGATATTTACATTTTATTTACATTGCCTCCTCGCAGCATAGATCTTTTCTCTGGTGTTTTATGTTTTGCAAACTGCTGCATAACACTTGCGATGGTTTATAAATAATAAATAATAAAAGTCCTGTAGCCCTCTGTCAGCAGTCTTTGATCAAGGGCATCTTTCAACTGACTTCACATAAGCAGACATGAAAAAGGAAAACAAGGAACCTTCTTTTCTCAATGGTTTGATTGTTTATCTGCAATGATCAACCAGGTTGCTGACAAGTAGGTGTCCAAAACACACCCCATACCAGCTCACAGTGAAACTTCATGTCCTTGGTGGACTCTTGCAAAGCTCTGCATACCCAGGATGGCTGTTGTGAGATCACTCTTGAGTGGGATCCCTTGGTCTTGCCTCTTTATCAGGAAAACTTCATTATTTAAGAAGGTTCCTATGTGTGGATGTCGCTGACCTCAGCTACCGCAAGTGGAAAGGAAACTGAAAAGTGTTTACGTTTTACTGTCAATTCTTCTACAGTAGAGTTTGATAATAAGTATGTGAGGTGATGGATAGGTTAATTAGCCTGAATGCAGTAATCATTTTACAATGTACATCAAAACATCACGTTGCACACTTTGAATACTGCACACAATTTTTGTCAGATATGCCTCAACAAAGCTGAAAAAAATCCATAAAACATCAATTCATTGTTTCCACCAGTTGAAAAAGAACAACAAATTTTGGGTTTAATATCATAGCCAGTTGTTGCAGGGATCAGTGGAAAAGAAGATATATAGAAAAAGGAAGAGAGACTACAGAGTGGAAGAGAAGGAGAGAAGTGGAGGAGAACTGAGGTATACATAATAGAACAATAAAAGTATTACTGAAGACAGAAAGGGAGAAAAAAATCTAGCAAGGAATTAGATGGAGAACAGGATCCAGATAAGGAGAGAGAAACTCAGGAATCTCAGAGGTGAGCATATGTTACCATGCTGTCCAGCTAGAGTGCTGCCTATCTGCATATATGTGCTTTTCAAAAACTTTATTTTGAAATATTTGTGTATCGAGGCATTGTGGAACATTTTAACATATACAAAAGTAGGTCAAACAATTACAGTAAAATTTAGGAAGCTATTATTCACCTCCAGCAATCTTGGTTCATCTCTAGGCTGGTTCATCTCCACCTTTATTCACTATCTGTGCTATTTTCATTCAAATTCCAAACATAGTATCATTTCAAATATGTCATTACAAAATTCTCAAACATGATGTATTTTAAAATAACCACATTCTAAACACATCT
The DNA here is from genome assembly GCA_031835075.1 of Saguinus oedipus. Taxonomy (NCBI): domain Eukaryota; kingdom Metazoa; phylum Chordata; class Mammalia; order Primates; family Cebidae; genus Saguinus; species Saguinus oedipus. The sequence goes on from CM063178.1 coordinate 7,499,411, forward strand.
AAAATATAATAACACCAAAGCATCAGTTTTCAAATTTCCAGTCATCTCCTAAAAAGAAATCAATGTGTTTTTGCCAAAAAGTGTTTTTAATTGTGGGCACTGTTTTTTAAATTTATATCGAAATAATAACCACAGATATTGGTGATCTTTTTTAACCTGTGAACTCTCCTCCTAGTACTTTGTATCCCTTGCACTTTGTTGCTGAAGAAGATACTCATTTGTCCTATCAGAATTTCCTGCAGTTTGGATTTTGCTCATTGCAGTCAGAAATGTAAAGTAGTTCTACAACATTTGCTCATTCAGAAATGTTGTAGAATAGTTCTAAGGGAAATGACAGAGAAAGTGTTTTCTAATAACTTCCCCATAATAAGTATTGAGATTAAGCTGCAGCCCCTTCTTCTCCAACCCCTCCTTCTTTCCAGGCATCTGATTTGAGGCAATATCCTTTTATTCTTCATTAATAACTATAAGGCAATGAGCAATCTTATTCTCCTTCTCATATGCTCTCCCCATTCCTCCCTAACCTTTTGTGGATATTGTTTTTAACCCTACATTGTCTATACTCAGGGCTCTGCCTAATTTGTGGGGGAATTAAGAGAGATTCAAATATGATGCTGCTCCTACTGCCAGCTTCCTAGGATTCCCTGTTTACTCTTTTTAGAGTAATTTTTTGGCTTCTCTAAATCAGTAATCTCCAAGGGATCAGTTTTGAAATGTGTAGAGATGTTCTTGTTATCACAGTTATTAACAAGTCCTCACCAGGTATGCTGGCTAATGCCTGTAATCCCAGCACTTTGGGAGGCCGAGGCTGGCGGATCACCTGAGGTCATGAGTTCAAGACCACCCTGACCAACATGGAGAAACCCCGTCTCTACTAAAAATACAAAATTAGCTGGGTGTGGTGGCGTGTCCCTGTAATCCCAGCTACTAGGGAGGCTGAGGCTGGAGAATCACTTGAACCTGGGAGGCGGAGGTTGTGGTGAGCCGAGATCCGCGATTCCACTCCAGCCTGGGCAACAAGAGGGAAAATCCATCCTCAAGGCATTTGGTGGACTGAGGTCAAGGATACTAGACAGTCTGCAAGTCATAGAACACTCCCATACACAAAGACTTGTCCTATCTCCTACAGGAATTTTGCATAACCTATTAGATATATATGTAAGTGAAAAAAAATTTCTAAGCTTGGAATTTTTGCATATAAATTCGAAGTATTTTTGCATAGTTTCAACATATACTAAATTTCCAGAAATGCAACTACCATATAACTTAGGGGAAAAAAGGCTATACTTTATTTTCTTTGAAACTTTACCAAGAGTTTTTATCATTTGAGAAAATCATGTCACTGATGACAATGCCACTCATGGTATTTAAGTCACCAGTGCAACAAATTTGCATCAAAGTACATGTTTAGCTTCTGCATTCATAGCAATTCCTCATGTGGATCCACTGTACTTCATTTTGATTCCTAGTGTAATCCTTTCCCCACATTTACACATTGAAAAATGTAATAAATTCATTAATTAATTAGTTAACTAAATCAATTCACTTAATTGTGTTTTATTTCTCCTTTTAGTTCTCTCTTAATTCGGACATACTATTTTTTTAATTATGGATAAAATTCTATTTCAGGATAGCACATATTACAAAATGTGTGTTTTTAAAATATGTCAGGAAGTAAATCTGATATGATTGATAATCAGGGATCTGGATGATCTTAAAATCCAAAGAATAAGAAAAGAAGTTTTATCTTTGGATCAAAATAGCTGCATCCACAGTGGTGTTGACCCAAAGATGAGAACTGTATAAAACTCTGAGGAAAAATGTCCTGTTCCTATCCTTGGAAGAAGCAAAGCCCTTTAAAGAGTGGCCTCATAGGAAAGCTTGCTCTCAGCCCACCTTCTACAGAGGAGCAAGGAGAAATAAAATAGTTACACAGAAAATGTTAAGAAACAATTATAAACCAGTTAAGCATGGATTATTATCCACTGGCTAATCAGGTTGTGTGTCTTGGTCAATTTATGTAATCGAAGTCACATATTTATGGAATGCCATAAGCCAAACTTCATTCATCCAATAAAGCTAATAGCCTTTATCAAGCACCTGATTGTACATGGCACTGTGTTAGACACTATATAAGAATAATTAAATGGACAAAATCACCTTTGCACCAGGTTCTTGAGCAATCACATTTCTACAAGTTCTGAATGTGGCTGACAGTATTTAGTTAATAATTTGACTTCTTGCTCTCTAAGTATAGATCATGGGAGAGTCCGAGCAGATGTGATTTAGCCAACCAAGCCAACCTGATTTGAACTCCTGTTGTTTCCAGGCTGACATTGCTCTGAGTCAGTCATTCCCCCTGGGTTACAGAGAAGAAAATACTCAGCCAACCCAGTAAGATAGAAAGAACATTCATTTGAGTAAGAAAAACGCTGTAAGATTCCAGTCACCAGTGGCTAAGTAGAGTGCGATGTTGTTGGTAAATGGAGAATGATGAATTATCATTCTGCATTTACTGTGTAGCTCCAGTTGATAGAGCCCAAAGGGCAGTCCACTTTCAATAGGATTTTGCCCTTGGTAGCAGCACAGTGCATTCACTTTATGATCTCCTCATAGTTTTCTGACAGCTAAAATTTATATAGTACAAACCCCTTGAAATATATATCTAACATACTTTAGAAAAATGTTTACAGTAGTTTAGTGGTTAGCAATGGGATAGTCCTCCATTCTTGGGAATGATATGTTTTTAGTTGTAATGGGTAGAGTGTTCTGTGATATATGATGTCTCTCCAGTGCAACCAGCTCCCTCAGGTAACCGTATTTATTTCTATATACCATCATCTAGCATTGTAGACATTTGTTAAATGTTCATATAATTGAGTTAAATGTAGAATTAATTAGTAAGTGGAAGAGTGTAAGGAAAATCCATAGAAAACATCTATTGCCGATGGGCAGAGATGATACCCTGAGACAATTATCTATTTGACAAATAACTATTCAAGGCTGACTTAGCTGTTGTTTAGTTCACTTGCATTTGATAGATCGTAGTTGTAACTACCAAAATGCTAATATAAAAAAGCTAATTAACACAGATTTGTATGTCAAACATTATGGTCATACACATCATTTATTCCAATTATCACAATTACTGTGTAAAACAAGCAATTTATATATTATCCCCAAAGGGCTTGGAAAGAGTAAGAGACGTATCTAAGTCCCCAGTGACCAAATCATTAGATGGGAAGATCAGTGAAATTCACTGGAGTTTGTAGTGGGGGCAGAACCTGCAGACACTATACCAACACCAAGCACTTTAGAAATGGTGTCCTCAACTCAGCTTCATGAAAAGTGTGTTAGAACTTTCATATTACAAACAAGAGTAACAACGGGTTAAGATCCTTGCTTCAAATCACAGAGCTGTATATTTATATACCCAGAATTTGACCTCAAGTCTGACTGGCTCTATTCCTATGTTCCGCTTGCTATGCCATGCCAGAAGAGATGAGAGGGGCTGACTCTGGACATAGTCAATCCTCATTTTCTTGCTCTTTTATTATATTCTTCTTGCTTTTATTTTTAAATATATTTATCCTTTTGTAATTTTTAAATTATTTGAGAATTTTTCAAGGGAAAATCACCCAATAATATTCAATATAATTGGATTAAATGCTGGTAAACACAAAAAAAGTTTGACTTTTTCATCCCTATTTCCTGAATTGTAACATCATCTCCAAGTATACTAACCTTGAAAGGCCTGAAATCTGCATTTTTTTCTTTTTATGGCTTTCTCCCAGTCCACCCTCCAACCTCTGGATTTAGAATATCTCTGCCATTGCCTTGGCATCTTTCTAATCTATAACACTCCAATAAGGACCCAGAATTCTCTGATATATAAAATGTAGGTAATCTGGCTGTTATAAAGCAAAACAAAGAATTCCTATAATTTGACTTGGTGCAACTGTGCAACATGGTTACTAGAAAATAAACATAATGAACTTCCTGAATAAAGTAAGTCTTCAAAGATATCTCCCATTATACCTCATTTACAGGTGAAGGAGATCAATAGGAAGACACCCAGGAAGTAGAGTGGTGGTAACTCAGAAGCCAGATCAGCCGTACAACCTACGAGACCTGTGAGAAGAGGGTAGACAGTGGCAAACTAAGTCAGAACTAGTGGTCAGAGTCAGGCACTTCCTGCCTGGATCCTGATTGGCCCATAGAAGGGAATCATTGCTTAGTCAGTGTATAATTTCTGAAAGTCCAAAACAGTTGCTGTCAACATTAGTGTTTACCTAAGAGCTCATTAAGATTCCAGACTGCCAATTTCCATGGACTGGAATCCACTCACTCCTGGGTGCTTCCTCAGCTGAGTCACACTAAAATGTTTACTTTCCAAGGTCATGGCTTTCTGGTCTCAATAAAACAACCGTATGTGAAAATAATATCCTATAAACTTGGTAACATACAATAGTCAAGTCACCTAAGAGTTGTCAAGCCTTTCCCACCTTTTAGAATTGCCCTTACCATTAATAATATAATAGAAATGGCTAAGTCTCCCACCTAACAGAAGAAAAAACCTAGTGTCTGCTTCATCACTTTCTCCAATATGGACAGGCATTTATTTTTTTCCAAAGTGTCTGGATTTCCTTTAGTTATCTCTTGGTCTGATTTTTTGCTTCCCTTTGATTCTTGATCTCACTCCATTTCACCTCCAATAAAGGTCTTCTCTTGTTTGGCTAATATGACCAAAATATGGATCAAACTCCTTTTCTTTGATTTCCCTAAATAACACTATAACAAGGCAGATATTTATAGCAGAATTCTATTGGACTTTAGGAAAATCAGGAAGATTACAAAGCAGCACCTTTAAATTTATCAGACAAAAATGTTCTTTATTTTATTAAATTCCAGGATATATATGCAAGATGTGCAGATTTGTTTTATAGGTGAATGTGTGCCATGGTGGTCTGCTGCACCTATCAACCCATCACCTAGGCATTAAGCCCCACATACAATAGCTATCTATCCTGATGCTCTCCCCACACCCCCACAACAGGCCCCAGTGTGTGTTGTTACCCTCCCTTTATCCATGTGTTCTCGTTGTTCAGCTCCCACTTACATGTGGTGTTTGGTTTTCTGTTCCTGTGTTAGTTTGGTGAAGCTTCCAGCTCCATCCATGTCCCTGAAAAGGACATGATCTTATTCCCTTTTATGGATCCATGGTATTCCATGATATATATGTATCATATTTTCTTTAATCAGTCTACCATTGATAGGCATTTGGATTGATTCCATGTCTTTACTATTGTGAATAGTGCTGCAGTGAACATACAGATGCATGTATATTTATAATAGAGTTATTTCTATTCCTTTGGGCATATACCCAGTAATGGGATTACTGGGTCAAATGGTATTTATGGCTCTAGATTCTTGAGAAATCACCAAACTGTGTTCCACAATGGTTGAACTAATTTACATTCCCACCAACAGTGCAAAAATATTCCTATTTCTTCACAGCCTCACCAGCATCTACTGTTCCTTGACTTTTTAATAAAGTGCAAAAATATTCCTATTTCTTCACAGCCTCACCAGCATCTACTGTTCCTTGACTTTTTAATAATTGCCATTTTGACTTGTGTGAGACAGTATCTCATTGTGATTTTGATTTTCATTTCTCCATGATTAGTGATGTTGAACTTTTTCTCCTGTTTCTTGGCCACATAAATGTTTTCTTTTGAGGAGTATGTGTTCATGTCCTTTGCTCACTTTTTGATGGGGTTGTTTTTTTTCTTGTAAATTTGTTTAAGTTCCTTGTAGATTCTGGATATTAGACCTTTGTCAGATGGGTAGATTGCAAAAGTTTTCTCCCATTCTATAGGTTGACTGTAAACTCTAATGGTAGTTTCGTTTGCTGTGCAAAAGTTCTTTAATTAGTTCCCATTTGTAAATTTTTGCTTTTGTTGAAATTGCTTTTGGTGTTTTTGTCATGAAATCTTTGCCTGTGCCTATGTCCTGAATGGTACTGCCTATCTATTTGTGTTTTGGGTTTTCTTGTTTTGTTTTGTTTTGTTTTGGTTTGGTTTTTTTTGAGATGGAGTTTTGCTCTTGTTACCCAGGCTGGAGTGCAATGGTGCGATCTCGGCTCACCGCAACCTCCGCCTCCTGGGTTCAGGCAATTCTCCTGCCTCAGCCTCCTGAGTAGCTGGGATTACAGGCACACGCCACCATGCCCAGCTAATTTTTTTTGTATTTTTAGTAGAGACGGGGTTTCACCATGTTGACCAGGATGGTCTCGATCTCTTGACCTTGTGATCCACCCACCTTGGCCTCCCAAAGTGCTGGGATTACAGGCTTGAGCCACCACGCCTGACCGTGTGTGTGTTTTTTTTTTTAATCAGAGTTTTGCTCTGTCAACCAGGCTCAAGTAAAGTAGTGCAATCTCTGCTCACTGCATCACTTCGCTGGTTCAAGCAATTCCCCTGCCCCAGCCTCTCAAGTATTTGGGATTATAGGCACATGCCACCATGCCCAGCTAATTTTTTTGTATTTTTAGTAGAGATGGGGTTTCACCATGTAGGCCAGGCTGGTCTCAATCTCCTGACATTAGGCAATCTGCCCACGTTGGCCTCCCAAAATGCTGAGATTATAGGCATGAGCCACCGTGCGCAGCCTATTGCACGTATTTTAAATCAAGAATGTTCTTAGCAATCTAGAAGGCAGCCTTTCTTATGGTCCTATGCCTACTGCCAGTGTAGGACTTAGCCCTACTGGAGCTTACCAAAAAAGAAAAAAAAAAAAACAGTAATAGTGGTTCTGTTTTATTTAAAATTTTGATTTGTACATCAATAACTTTTTGGTGTTAATCTTGATTTTTTAAAATATTGCATGAAAATATCAATTATCTTGATTACTGAGTTCTTGGCAATGCTTTAAATTTTACACCCAAGGGAAGTGACTTACTTGCCTCATCCTAGTCCTGGCTCTCCTTACCACCTATCATCACAGCTCTTCACTGTTTTCCTAGATGAGCATTCTCAAACTTTAAGGTGCAATAAAATCACATGGAATAGTGCATTCAAAATGTCAACGGATCATTCAGTAGCTCTAAGATGGGCCTTAGGAATCTGAGCTTTTTAATAATCACTGTTGTGAGCTGAATTGTGCCCTCCAAAATTATATTTAAATACTAACCTGTGCTACCTGTGAATGTCACCTAACTTCGACAAAGAGTCTTTGCAGATTAAAATTAAGATGAGGTCACATTTAAGTAGAATAGGCCCTTATTCTAGTATGACCAGTATTCTCATAAGAGGAGGAGAAGAGACACAAAGACAAGCACACACAGAGAGGAGAACATCACAGACGAACTGGAGAAAAGGCCATGTGCTAATAGAGACAGAGATCATACTTATGAAGCTACAAATCAAAGAATGCCAAGAATTGCCTGTCATCATCAGAAGCTAGAATAGAGTGTGGCCCTGATATAAACACGAGGTAGGTAAATACTGGGTAAAAGAGGGCAGTTCCTGGGAAGGCCCCAGACTCAACCCTGGAACCATGGCCCAAAGTGAGAACTTTACATCCCTGTTTTCCCACTCTAATGTTGCCTTTTCCAAAACCACCCTGGCCTGTACTGGCCCCAATCCTATACCCATAAAATCTCCAGGCTCCACTGGTGGAGGAGCAGCAGAGAAGGAGAGAAGAGAAGCAACCTAGATATCAGAAAAGCAGCTTGACTTCAGAGGGATGACTTGACAATAGAACTTTGGAGAAGAACCTGGCCAGGGACAGCCAGGCTCCAAGGGAAGACCACCTTTCTGCTCCACCCCCCTTCTAGCTCCCCTTCCTGCTAAAAGCCGCTTTCAGCAGCAATAAAAATCCTCCATATTCACCACCCTCCAATTTATTCATGCAACCTGATTCTTTCTGGATGCCAGACGAGAGCTCAGGAGCCATGGCTGCAGATGTCTGTGCTATTTCACACTTAAGCCATCTGCAGATTGCTAACTAAAAGAACACTGTAACACATGGCTTTGGGGGCTCCAGGGGTCATGGTAACTCCCTGCCAGATGCTGCTGTGGGGCCACACAAAGTTCTGCTCCTGCCAGTGCCCAGAAGCTCTGATCCTAGCTCCTGCACCCACTCACCTGGATGCTTTCTCTCCATGAGGGATTAAAAGCTGTGGGCTAAGTGAGACACCCCTGTCACGAGACCTGTGAAGGGGTTGGGGAAATTTTCCTGTTTCAGCCCTGGTGGCACCTTGATTTTAGACTTCTAGCCTCCAGAACTATGGAAGAATACAATTCTATTGTTTCAAGCTACCAAGTCTGTGGTACTTCTTACAGCAGCCCTAGGGAATAAAATCACTTATGCATCTTAGTAATTCTGATGTGAATGACCATATCCCAGGTCCTTTCCACTGCCTCAAAAAAAAAAAAAAAAAAAAAAAAAAAAAAACTCACCTCTGAAAGATGTATACATCGTCTGAATTGAGATTTGAACAATGGTCCTCCTGTCTCTCATTCCTGGGCTTTGCTTCTGCTGCACCAGGTTGCCTCTCATCCATTAGTCTATTCTTAGTTTTTCATAGTCTCCTTGTGTGAACTGTGATGGGGTTAGAAAACTATTCTTTAATGTAACTTTTTTAACACTTAATGCTGTACTATGATTCTACTTTTTTATATGCTGATGACTTTATTGAAATAGAAATGGCTAAAGATTATGCTCTTTGAAAGCACACAAACAATTTCATAGTGGCAGAGAGTATGACTGCTATAAAATTGTTTCACATTAACCATACAATTAAGTCTTTTCTTTTAGAAAATTTCTAGGAAATGAGGCAACCACAGAGGTTAATTTGTATCATGTTCATAGGTGCTTTCCCCCTGCAGATCTATGTAAGTCGGGCTGCAGAGTTTTGGATAAGAAGGCAGTTAAGACACATTGGTACAAGGATGTGGGTTTAGGGTATAATTAGTGATAATCATTAGTTCCACCTCCACATTTACCTGTCAGAGATTAGGGAAGAGTTACAGACAGCAATGAATTCAGGTGCCCTGAGCCCAGCACACCTTGTGAGTCCAAATTCATTGAAAGGTCAGAGTCAGAAAGATGGGCTCTTATTTATTCTCATCTCTCCAAAGAACACAACGAAAATGTTACACAACATTCTCTTACTCCCTTAGAGGAGTGAAGGAGAAAAATAAAATCAAAGTCAGGGATCTCTTTATGCAATCCCAAACCATTCATTCATCTAAAATCATTTCTATAACTCAGAAACTGTGTTGAGGATAAAAGATGAGAACTCAAGTCCTTTTTCTCATATTTTGACATTCAAGTCAGGGAAACAGCCACATGCACAACTGAAATAACAAAACTGATATGTAATGGAGTAGAAATATAAGAAAAAATATGTGGGAGATGGGTCACAGGGAGTCACCAAAGAAAGCTCTACAAAGGTGTAAATTTTAAGTGGAAACCTGAAAACAAGTAAGAACCTAAAGGGCCAAGAAGTTGAAGTTTGGGAGGAATCAAGGCACTTTAAAGGAGGGCAGTCCAGTAGAACTTTCTGCAAAGATGAAAATGTTCCACATCTGAACTATCTAATACATGAGGCTACTGAGCACTTGAAATGTGCCTAGTGTGATCAAGGAACTGCATGTTTAATTTTACTTAATTAGTTTAAGATTAAACATTTAAATCATATTTAACTATCCAGTGACTACCTTACTAAACAGCATAGCTTTATATAAAAGAAACAATATGAACAAAAGCACAGGATTGTGAAAGTGTTCCTGAAACACCAGGGGTTTGGTCTAGGTCTTGCTGCTTGCTACACAGAAAGCCAGTTACTGAGACGATTATTGCCAAGAAAGAAGGCTTTAATTGGATGCTGCAGTGAGGAGATGGGAGATGAGTCTCAAAACCATCTCTCTGACCAACTAAAATTACAGGTTTATATAGCAGGGAAGAAATGTAACTATGGGCGGGAGAACAGGAACTAAGGGAAAGAAAGCAATCATGATAAATAAGACACCTGGAGTCCCACCGTCTGGATGTGATTTCCCAGGCGTTTCAGTTCTTTGATCTTTTTTGAGAGCCCTAGGAGTCCTTTCCTGAGAAAGGAACTCAGATAAAAACAAATGGAAGTTTCAAGCTTTAAGGCCAGAAGGCCCGATTGCTATTTTTATCCAATAAATAAATAAACAAACAAACAAACTGTCAATGGAACTATTGGGTCAGTTTCCAAAGCAGGGCTCATTGTCACAAACAAAGCAGGTGTTTACGAGGATGAGTACTTGAGGTTGATAGAAAAGGTGAAAAGTGGTGTGATAGGCCTGATAATGTTGGAGCCAGATTGTAAAAAGTCTTAAATACTAGTAGCATACTGAACATGCTGGACTTTATCCTTCAGGTGATTGATGCCCTGAAACAGTTTTTGAACATTTTAGGTAATTACACTGGCTTTGGTTGGCATTTATAGTTATTTAGTATTTGGAGTCATACTGACTATATATATAAGGTACAGGGCAGGCACCACTTGTGTTGTGATTTTTTTGCCCTCCCTAATGACAACTCTGCAATTTCAAAAAGTAGAATACACAGCTGACAGGTTAAGATTTCTCTTTTTATACTTCTTCCAATATATTAATACTTTTAAGTTCTGAAACAATTATAACATGTGACAAAAACCTCATTCGAGTGTTTTCCTAGGTTATAACCCATCAGTAGCGTGGCATACATAGATTTGTTAACACAGAAAACAGCTAAAAATGTTTTTTTCTCTAATCTTTACACAGCACCTGGTCCAAGCACACCACACATATTAATAGTGAATGTGATTTGTTTTTTGAATTGTGAGAAGAAAGATTTGGATTGATAAATGTTCTTCCCCTTCCAAAATCAGTCTCTCACTTGCCTTCACTTGGACATACCTTCTAGCTCTGTTTTTAAAAGAATCAGGTCACGGTTATGAAATGAAGAGACAACACGGTCTGGAATAAATTTATCATATCAAAGATTAGTAGCACTACACAAGCCGACTCTGGAACAGACTGTACCAGCCTGACGCACATCCCCATCTGCCATTCCTGAGTGGTGTGCACATTAGCCAGTTTGGGAGCCATTTTCTGCCCCAGCTTTCTGAGATGGAGATAATTGTACTTGCAAGATTGCTCCAAGAATTTTACAAGTTAACATATGAAGAGTTAGCCCAGTTTCTGATTCCCGTTAAATGCTCAATACCTGTTAACCACTGTGATTGTAATTACAAGTTGTCTTTAGTATCCTCTCTGATCATGGCCTCCAAGGCTCTAGAGACATGTTTATTAATTGTAATACTTGCTAGTACTTGTTTAGATTCAACTATATGCAGGTGCTTTACCTGCACTATCTTATTTTCACATCAACTCTGTAAGGCAGATACTCTAACTTATACTTTATAGATAACTTTTTCTTAAACACTAAGGTAATAAATGGCAGAATAATGTTTAAAATCCTGCTGAGAAATCATAAGTACCTAGGTGATAAATGGAGCCACCAGCACAGCAAGCAAAGGGTGACCAAGGACAGGGTGTAGGATAAGAGAAGGGGCAAGTACTCCAGAGTAATTAATAAATTTCAAAGAATGAACATGAAGCGACTCTTCCAGCAACAACAACAACAAAAAAAGACTGCCTGTTTACTGGAAAGTAGCAGACAATTCTGCAACCCCTCTATGCTTGCTACATAAGCATCCCAACTCTAGGTTCCACAAGGCATTCTGTACTCATCTAAACTGCACACAGTCTTCATTGCAGCAAAAGCAAATTTTACTCTAGTTAAAATTTGGCCACACATTTTTGAAGGTAATAAGATACACTTTTGCCTCAGAGAACCAGTTGAGAATTACAGTCTTCTCTGCCTGGTTTACTACCATAGAATTGGCATCTAGCTCCAGTTAGTCCTGGCATGTCGTTTGCCAGGCTTCAAACTCTAGGTATGTATTTCCATTCCAAGACTGTTGTACTAGCATCAGAAACTCATTTATTCTAGCTGAGCACTCCCTCCCTTAGGCTGCCTAACAGTTCTACCACACCAGGAGAGATTTGTGTTCTCTAACGGCTCTCTTTCTGAGCAGTCGCTCCACAATGAACCACTAAGCCATTATTCCATGATTTTCTTAGTGAATGCATATGTCTTCCTTTTAATTGGAAAGGCTATTGCTATTATTTATGCTCTCTAAAGATATTCACGGCCGTATATAACCAGTCTTTGAAAAGAGCGTTATAAGCAGCTCTCTGCTGCTATTGTCTCGCTGGAGAACTGCAATGCACCAAGAGAATATGAATAAGGTTCGGCTCTGATGAATTTACTTTGTGTAAGTTGAGATGCATACTAAGTGACAGCTCAAGGATTGGTGGGAATATTTCAGAATTCCAGTTTGGGCCTATGTGAATATGGTCATAGCAGGGATGATTGATATTTTGACCTACCAAGCAGCTTGGCACTGTCTCATGAAACCTGCTCCAGAGACTAACAATGTTAAACCTCGTGACTTTGTATTCTGTAGGAGCATGACCTGAAATGGCCTCATAAATCAGAAATGCTTTTTCCAATAGCTCTGAGAAAGAAAAGAAAAGGGTGTTTTCAGTATATTTGTGTAAGTCTGTCCTAGAAGTGTCTTAGAATGCTATCAGTGTCTTTTTGAAACACATACACTCATAGGCACAGGCTACCAACGGTCTTAAAAATAAAGACCAGGTCATTTACTTTTTTCTTGTATAGACTGAAATCCTCTCTCTCTCTCTCTCTCTCTCTCTATATATATATATATATATATATATATATATATATATATATGTGTGTGTATATATATATATATGTATATATATATGCACTTTAGGTTCTGGGGTACATGTGCAGAACATGCAGGATTGTTGCATAGGTACATACATGGCAATGTAGTTTGCTGCCTCCATCCCCGTCACCTGTATCTGACATTTCTCCCCATGTTGTCCCTCCCCTAGTCTCCCCCAACAGATCCCAGTGTGTGATGCTCCCCTCCCTGTGTCCATGTGTTCTCATTGTTTAACACCCGCCTATAAGAGAAAACATGTGGTGTTTAATTTCCTATTCTTGTGTCAGTTTGCTGAGCATGATGGTTTCCAGATTCATCCATGTCCCTAGAAAGGACACAAATTCATCAGTTTTTATAGCTGCATAGCATTCCATGATATATATGCCACATTTTCCTTGTCCAGTCTATCAGCTGGGCATTTGGGTTTGTTTCAGGTCTTTTCTATTGCACGCAGTGCTGCAACGAACATTCGTGTGCATATGTCCCTATAGTGGAATGATTTATAATCCTTTGGATATAGACCCAGTAATGGCATTTCTGGGTCAAATGGAATTTCTATTTCTAAGACCCTGAGGAATTCCCACACTGTCTTCTACAATGGATGAACTAATCTACACTCCCACCAACAGTGTAAAAGTGTTCCTATTTCTCCACATCCTCTCCAGCATCTGTTGTCTCCAGATTTTTTAATGATCGCCATTCTAACTGGCATGAGATGATATCTCAATGTGATTTTGATTTGCATTTCTCTAATGACCAGTGGTGATGAGCATTTCTTCATTTATTTGTTGGCCTCATAAATGTCTTCTTTTGAAAAGTGTCTGTTCATATTCTTCACCCACTTTTGAATGGGTTTTTTTTTTCCCTTGTAAATCTGTCTTAGTTCTTTGTAGATTCTGGATATTAGCCCTTTGTCAGATGGGTAGATTGCAAAAATTATTTCCCTTTCTGTTGGTTGCCAGGTCCTCTAATGATTGTTTCTTTTGCTGTGTAGAAGCTCTGAAGTTTATTTAGGTCCCATTTGTCTATTTTGGCTTTTGTTGCCAATGCTTTTGGTGTTTTAGTCATGAAGTCCTTGTCTATGCCTATGTCCTCAATGGTTTTGCCTAGGTTTTCTTCTAGGGTTTTTATGGTGTTAGGTCTATGTTTAAGTCTTTAATCCATCTGGAGTTAGTTCTAGTGTAAGGTGCCAGGAAAGGGTCCAGTTTCTGCTTTCTGCACATAGCTAGCCACCACCATTTATTAAACAGGGAATCCTTTCCCCATTGCTTGTGTTTGTGAGCTTTGTCAAAGATCAGATTATTGTAGTTGTATGGCATTGCCTCTGAGGCCTCTGTGCTGTTCCTTTCCATTGGTCTGTATCTGTGTTTTGGTACAAGTACCATGCTGTTTTGATTACTGTAGCCTTGCAGTACAGTTCAAAGTCAGGTAGTGTGATGCCTCCAGCTTTGTTCTGTTTGCTTAGAATTTACATGACTATGCAGGCTCTCTTTTGGTTCCATATGAAGCTTAAAGTGGTTTTCTCCAGTTCTGTGAGGAGGGTTATAGGTAGCTTGATCGGGATAGTGTCGAATCTATAAATTACTTTGGGCAGTATAGCCATTTTCACAATATTGATTCTTCCTAACCATGAGCATGGAATGTTTCTCCACCTGTTTTTGTCCTCTCTTATTTCCTTGAGCAGTGGTTTGTAGTTCTCCTCGAAGAAGTCCTTTACATCCTTTGTTAGTTGTATTCCTAGGTATTTTATTCTCTTTGTAGCAATTGTGAATGGCAGTTCGTTCCTGATTTGGCTCTCTTTAAGTCTGTTACTGGTGTATAGGAATGCTTGTGATTTCTGCACACTGATTCTGTATCCTGAGACTTTGCTGAAGTTGCTCATCAATTTAAGGAGATTATGGGCCAAGACAATAGGGTCTTCTAAACACATAATCACATCATCTGCAAATAGAGACAATTTGACTTCCTCCTTTCCTAATACCCTTTATTTGTTTTTCTTGCCTGATTGCTCTGGCCAGAACATCCAATGCTACTTTGAATAGGAATGGTGAGAGAGGGCACCCTTGTCTAGAGCCAGATTTCAAAGGGACATTCAGTATATTGGCTGTGGGTTTGTCATAAATAGCTTTTATTATTTTGAGATACATTCCATCGATACCTAGTTTATCGGGAGCTTTTAGCATAAAGAGTTGTTGAGTTTTGTCAAAGGCTTTCTCTGCATCTATTGAGATGATCAGGTGGTTTTTGTCTTTGGTTCTGTTTATGTAGTGAATGACCTTTATAGACTGGCATATATTTAACCAGCCTTGCATCCCAGGGATGAAGCCTACTTTATAGTGATGGATAAGCTTTTTGATGTGCTGTTGCAATCAGTTTGCCGGAATTGTATTGAAGATTTTTACATTGATGTTCATCATGGATATTGGCCTGAAGTTTTCTTTTCTTGTTGAGTCTCTGCCAGGTTTTGGTGTCAGGATGATGTTGGTCTCATAAAATGATTTGGAATGGATTCCCTCTTTTTGGATTGTCTGAAATAGTTTCAGAAGGAGTGGTACCTGCTCCTCTCTTTATGTCTGGTAGCTGTGAATCCATCCAGACCTGGTCTATTTTTTGGCTGGTAGACTATTAATTGCTGCCTCAACATCAGCCCTTGTTATTGGTCTATTCAGGATTTTGACTTCTTCCTGGTTTAGGCTTTGGAGGGTGCAAGTGTGCAGGAAGTTATCCATTTCTTCCAGGTTTACTGGTTTCTGTGCATAGAGTTGATTGCAGTAATCTCTGATGGTAATTTGTATTTCTGTGGAATCGGTGGTGATATCCCCTTTATCATTTTTTATTGTATCTATTTGATTCTTCTTTTTTTAAATTAATCTGGCTGTCTATTTTGTTGATCTTTTCAATAAATCCTGGATTTATTGATTTTTTGAAGGGTTTTTGTGTCTCTATCTCCTTCAGTTCTACTCTGCTTAGTTATTTCTTGACTTCTGCTAGCTTTTGAGTTTTGATCTTGCTCCTCTAGCTCTTTCAATTTTGATGGTAGGGTGTCAAATTTAGACCTTTCCTTGCTTTTCATGTGAGCATTTATGGTTATAAATTTCCCTCTAGACACTGCTTTGAATGTGTCCCAGAGATTTTGGTATGTTATGTCTTCATTCTTGTTGGTTTCAAAAAACATCTTTATTTCTGCCTTCAATTCATTGTTTATCCAGTCAACATTCAAGAGCCAGTTGTTCAGTTTCCATGAAATTGTATGGTTCTTAGTTTCTTAATCCTGAGTTCTAATTTGATTGCACTGTGGTCTGAGAGACTTTTTTTTATGATTTCCATTCTTTTGCATTTGCTGAGGAGTGATTTACTTCCAATTATGTGGTCAATTTTAGATTAGGTGTGATGTGGTGCTGAGAAGAATGTATATTCTGTGGTTCTGGGGTGGGGAGTTCTGTAAATGTCTATTAGGTTTGCTTGGTCGAGATCTGAGTTCAAGTCTTGGATATCCTTGTTAATTTTCTTCTCATTGATCTGTCTAATATTGACAGTTGAGTGTTAAAGTCTCCCACTATAATTGTGTGGGAGTCTAAGTCTCTTTCTAGGTCATTAAGAACTTGCTTTAAATATCTGGGTGCTCCTGTATTGGGTACATATATATTTAGGATCTTTAGCTGTTCTTGTTGCATTGATCCTTTTACCATTATGTAATGTCCTTCTTTGTCTCTTTTGATCTTTGTTGGTTTAAAGTCTATTTTATCAGAGACTAACATTGCAACTCCTGCCTTTTTTTGCTCTCCATGTGCTTGGTAAATCTTCCTCCATCCCTTTATTTTTAGCATATATGTGTCCTTGAATGTGAGATGGGTTTCCTAGATACAGCACACCAATGGGTTTTGACTTTTAATCCAATTTGCCCGTCTGTTTCTTTTGATTGGGGCATTTAGCCCCTTTACATTTAAGGTTAATATTGTTATGTGTGAATTTGATCCTGCCATTTGGATGCTAGCTGGTTATTTTGCCCATTAGTTGATGCAGTTTCTTCATCGTGTCCATGCTCTTTACCATTTGGTACATTTTTTGGAGTGGCTGGTACTGGTTGTTCCTTTCCTTGTTTAGTGCTTCTTTCAGGAGCTCTTGTAAGGCAGGCCTGGTGGTGATGAAATCTCTCAGCAATTGCTTCCTTGCAAAGGATTTTATTTCTCTTTCACTTATGAAGCTTAGTTTGGTTGGATATGAAATTCTGGGTTGAAAGTTCTTTTCTTTAAGAATGTCGAATATTGGCCCCCACTCTCTTCTGGCTTGTAGGGTTTCTGCCGAGAGATCTGCTGTGAGTCTTATGGGCTTCCCTTTGTGGGTAACCTGACCTTCCTCTCTGGCTGCCCCTAGCATTTTTTCCTTCATTTCAACCCTGGTGAATCTGATTATTATGTGACTTGGGGTTGTTCTTCTTGAGGAATATCTTTGTGGTGTTCTCTGTATTTCCTGGACTTGAATGTTGGCCTGCCTTGCTAGGCTGGGGAAGTTCTCCTGGATGATAAACTGAAGAGTGTTTTCCAGTTTGGATTCATTCTCTCCATCACATTCAGGTACACCTATTAAACGTAGATTACGTCTTTTCACATTATCCTGTATTTCTTGGAGGCTTTTTTCATTTCTTTTCACTTTTTCTCTAATATTGCCTCCTTATTTTATTTCATTGGGTTGATATTCAATCTCCGATATCCTTTCTTCTGCTTGGTCAATTAGGCTACTGAAACTTGTATATGCTTCATGAAGTTCTTGTGTTGTTTTTCAGCTCCATCAATCCATTTATATTCTTCTCTAAGCTGTTTATTCTCGTTAGCATTTCATCAAACCTTTTTTTAACGTTCTTAGTTTCTTTGCATTGGGTTAGAACATGTTCTTTTATCTCAGAGAAGTTTGTTATCACTTTCTGAAGCCTGTTTCTGTCAATTCATCAGACTCATTCTCCAACCAGCCTTCTTCCCTTGCTGGTGAGGAGTTGTGATCCCTTGGAAGAGGAGAGGCATTCTGATTCTGGGTATTTTCATCCTTTTTGCACTGGTTTCTTCCCATCTTTGTGGATTTATCTACCTGTGGTCTTTGTAGTTGGTGACTTTTGGATAGGCTCTCTGAGTGGACGTCCTTTTTGTTGATGTTGAAATTCTTTCTTTCTGTTTTTTTAGTTTTTCTTCTAACAGTCAGGCCCCTCTGCTGTAGGACTGCCTGAGGTCCACTCCAGAGCCTGCTTGCCTCAGGGTCACCTGCATCGGCTGCAGAACAGTAAGGGTTGCTGCCAGTTTCTTCTCCTGTTTTCTTCGTCCCTGAAGGATACCTGCCAGATATCAGCCTGAGCTCTCCTTTATGAGGTGTCTTTTTGGATATAAGGGGGTCAGAGAGTTGCTTGATGAGACTGCTTAGTCCCTTATAGGAGCTCAAGTGCTATGCAGTGAGCTCCGTTGTTCTGTTCAGAGATGGTGGACAAGCAGGTTTAAGTCTGCTGCAGCAGAACTCATAACCACCTTTTTTTCCCAGGTGCTCTGTCCTGGGAAGGTGGGGCTTTATTTGTAAGTTCCTGATGTGCTGCTGCCTTTTTTCAGAGCTGCCCTGCCAAGCAAGGAGGTACCCTAGTCACAGTCTGCCAGCAGAGGCATTGCTGAGCTGCTGTGGGCTCTGCCCAGCTGCTGTGTGAACTTCTTTGCAGTTTTGTTTATAGAGGTATAGTTAGAACTGCCTCAGTAATGGCAGTTTGCCTCAGTAATGGCAGAGTGCCTCAGTAATGGTGGACTGCCTCGGTAATGGCAGACTTTCTCGGTAATGGCGGACTTCTTCGGTAATGGTGGATGCCTCTGGTGGACTGTCTCGGATGGACTGCCTCAGTAATGGTGATGCCCTTCCCACCACAGAGCCAGACCATTCTGGGTCTGGCTTTGCTTGCTGTGTATCTCTCAGTCCAGAGTGTTTCAGATTGCTGGTGTTTGTGGGGGTGGGACCCACCAAGCCAGATCACCTGGCTTCCTGTTTCAGCCCTCTCTTTTTCAGTTGAATGGGTGACTCTGTCTCCCAGGTGTTCCAGGAGCCAGTTGAAACAGCCACCCAGATTTGTGTGAGTTTTTGTGTGGAGACCTACTGCACTAGCTGAAACAGCCATGCTGGAGACATGGTGCTTTCCTGCCCAGGAATCTCCTTGTCTGCGGGCAGTAAAAACTCTTTTGGAAATGCGGTGATTATTCTCCCTCTGCACTCTCACTGGGAAATGTACTCCAGAGCTGTTTCTATTCCGCCATCTTGGATTCAAAATTTCATAATATCATCAGTGCTGTGTAAGGACAAAGCCATAATCTACCAAAATCTGCACCATCCTTACCAGGTTTGGGATTTCTGTAAAGTAGTTACCACTGCCAGTCCTGACTGCCATAGCTCAGGAAAAGGGTACAGTAATTTCTCTTAGCATAGAATAATCTTGAGAAGACGTTTAAGGAACCACACGGAAATTATCACAAGCTTGGACAAACAGGCTCCAACTCTTAAGTGAAAGTCAATCAGATCACACAGGATGGGCAGGGAGGCAAGCGGGGAGCAGGGAGGTCAGAAAAAGCAGTGCTCGACTCAATTCAACATTCACTGTGCCACTTACCAAATGCCAGAAACAGAAAAAAAAAATAAGCCAAAGAGCTGGGCATTATTTTGTACATGGGGCCCTACAGGTGAGCAAGAGCCTGTCCATTTTCTATTTTTTCCTAATTACTATAGTCTTTCCATTTTAATGTGCTCTGTCTGTTTTGTTTCATAGTGATTGAACACACACACACACACACACACACACACACACACACACACAAATGTTCTCAGTCTTGAGTTACCCTCACATGCTTAACACTGTGGCCTGCATATAGAGGGTACTAAGCCAGTGAGGCAATACCCTTGAGAAACATTCAGAAAGGCACATGCTGTAGTCACTATGGAGTGAGACTGGGCCACAGATGGAGGATTCAGTCATGGTTAGCCTGTGTAACAGCAGGTGCCTGTAATTTAAAGGGTTTTGACAGATTGACACATTGAAAATGTTTTAGGACAAAGTGGAGTTTATGACAAGATTGGGATCTGATTATGGTTGCACTTTATTGGTCCATCAACTGTAATACCTGTAATGCAGATGTATTTAACTCAGGAAAACTTGGAGGAGGCTTTCTGTTCTCCTTTTTGATGTCAACTTAAACCTATTAAAGTAAGAAAGGTTGAAAAATTGGATCTGTGACTTCTGGATACCACCTGTCTGGCCTTCCCTGACAATTTTACCATAGCTATGGATTCCTTGGGACCTATTTTTGAACTTTCAAATCATAGTCTATCTGCTACCGTTTTCTGAGTATCTAACATCTTTAAGAAGTTTAAAGTTTCTTTTCCTACATTTTGTTTTTACTTTTATCAGTTTACATGGCCTTTTCAGAAAAACTGTATACCAATTATATTAATGGGCACACATATATATTAAAACATATAATACACACATATATACTTACAGAGAAACACATTTAACTCAGAAAGACATTAGAATTTACTGTTTACCAATGAGAACACATGGACACAGGGAGAGGAACATCACACACTGGGGCCTGCCGGGGGGCAGGGGGCAACAAGAGGGAGAGCATTAGGACAAATGCCTAATGCATTCAGGGCTTCAAATCTAAATGACAGGTTGATAGGTGCAGCAAACCACCATGGTACATGTATACCTATGTAACAAACCAGCACGTTCTGCATATGTATCCCAGAACTTAAAGTTAAAAAAAAAAAAAAAGAACTTACTGTTCACATTTTGACACTATAATAATTTTAGAATGGCAACATTTTTTTGAGTTAGCTGATTGGAGAGTATTTATGCTATGTCTACATGATATAAAAATAATCATTTCAGAGAGAAAGATATATATGCCGTGTGTGTGTGTGTATATATATATATATGTATGTGTGTGTGTGTGTGTGTGTGTGTGTGTGTGTATTTCAACTAGTCAACAAAAAAGTTTGATTACCTTTCACATTTTAATTGTGTGTACTACATCATAAAAGGATTTAACATCAATATGAGCTCATTTCTTTGACCTATGTTGTGGTTAAGAGCTCAAATAAACCTGTTCAAGGACAGATAGACTTACCTAAAGGGGCCAGTGATAAGCCATGAAATAGTTTGCCTGCTTGTAGTGATACATCCCCTTTAGAGATCGTGAATAGAGAAAAAGAATGGATTGTCTTAAAATGATTAGGGGAGACATGTTTCCCCACTTGAAGGGGAAGTATCAGGGTGAACGATATTTTTAATGCTAAATTTTACTTATTTGTTTATGTATCAATCATTATTGAACTCCTACTATATACTAGGCATTGCAGAATGCTGAGATGAACAAGACATTGCATCTGCTTACCAGAGCTACAATTAGCAAACTATAAAACTAGCTGTGCACTAAATGTAAACATACAATAGGGTTCTACCACTCCAGGGACTCAAACTATGACTGAGCAATATGATAAGAGATTGAAAGACTCAGTGTTAGAGAACACTGGTGTGAATCAGAGGTTTTATAGAAGGTCGGAGAGCAACCAGCTTGATGAGAAATGGAATGGCTGAAGAATATGTCATTGGAGAGGTGGGACTTGAGCTGGACTTTGAAGATGGGCATCATCTGAACCAAGAAGAGAGGGAAGGTCATTTGAGGCAAGGAGAGGGCAATAACAAAGACACTGAATAAAAAATGCACATTTTATGTTTGGAGGATAGAAAAAAGGGTTAATGTGGATGAAATATAGGAGTGCAATATGAGATGAAGTTGAATGAGAAAAATGGCATCAAAGAAGAGAGGTCTTCATGATATGCTCAAGAATTTAGACTTGATTCATAGGCAATGGAAAGTTGCTCCATTTTCATCTGAATTGAGACTTTATGAACACTGTATTTTCCCCTGCTTTGTGATGACTGCATTGCTTTTTTTTAAAGGTAATAATTTCAGATTAAAGAAAGCATTAAAAATTAAATTATCCATATTTACTCTGTTATGAAAGATGTGAAGAGGAAAACATCTGAAGACAATGGCTAAGGTAAAGTACATTTTAACGAACTTCTTTTCCCTTGTGTTTATTAATCCATGTTTTTTATAAATAGGTGAGTACAATACAACTAAAGAATAATTATGAGCTTCTGCAGAAATGTTCTAAAGAACCATTTGATTTAATTCCACCCACCACAACTCCCCACTCTTCTAATAATTTCTTCTGGGCTCTTCTATAGTGGTGTGTTTCTCAGTTCAAAAAGAAAACAGATGAAATACTAGAGATTCAACAAAGAAGATTTCAACTCCCTGAAATTAGACTGCTAGGTCACTTTATTCCTGCTCCTGGCAAGTCCAAGGAAATGAGTTTAAACACTATTTTATGAGCAAGATTGTCCTTGTTTTGGAGTAAAGCATCTTTGGGGTACAACTTCCTGGTGGTTAGAAGAATTTATACTTTATTAATTCATTGTAATGTCTTTTTTATTTAAATTTGATATTTTCCCAAGCTATTGGACATAAACAGTAAATATTCATTAAACCCAACCTGGTAGAGTTATGCTATATTGCTTAATTTGGTGGTTGATAGTAATGCTATGAATATTAATAATAGCTACTTATATTAAAGGTTTATTGAGTTATAGCTGCATTAAGCACTTTACCTGCATTGTCTCATTTAATCCTCACAACCATCCTATAAGTTATTATTAATTTTACATATAGAAAAACTATAGCTTAGAAAAGTTAATAGGCAATACTTGCTTTGCAAGATAGTAGAGAGTATAAAAATAGCCATGCAAGCTGAAATCCTGCAATGTAATTATGATAATTGATAGGAAGCATTACTAGTGTTGTGTGCTCTTTAAAATTTTTCTCAAAACATTAAAAACTCTGCTTTCAATGTATATGGAAATAAAACAATAGTAAAACTATTTTTTAGTACATTGTCATTTAAGAGAATTGTTTTATTTCTTTGAAAAACATTATCAAGAGTAGTTTGAGCAATACTCTCCTTCTTCTATGTCACTTATGATACAGAGTGAGTATCTTTTTGGTTCTTTGCAAAGTGTGATACACCTTTCTGTGTTGGGATGAACTTTAAGCATTTCATCCTTTACTCCTCTAATATTTTGAAATTACTCTAAGCATTCCTTAGGGTGATGTTCCACTTCTTCCGGGACATCATGCTTTTTATCACTACCATTTTCCTCATTTATGTTCAAAGTTCACCTTCACAAAGCCTCTCAGAATATTTAACTAGAGGCTTTCTCAAACAGTGGCAGTGTCAATATTCCCAGAGTCAGCCTCCTTCTATAACTTCATTTATGCTTGTTCACTTCTAGAGGCATTATTTTTGGCTTTTTGCTGCACTTTTATCTTTGTTGGTCAATTCCCTCTTTTGCTTATCCATTTTTATTAAATGGATGCATGTGAGTTTATCACTAGGAGATCAGTAGGCTACACAACTACATGCTTTGCTGTCTCTGCCTGAACTGAATAGCAAACACGCAGGCACACAGTGATCAATCACCAACAGACTTGAAAACAGGTGACTCATCACTGATCACGATGCCCATCTGCTATTTACCTACTGATCTGTGGACTGCAGAGCTAGCAGCAAAGTTTTTACTCTATGCAATTACTCATATTTAATATATATGGTAACTGAAATTTAAACCAGGCAGTTGTAATTAACTAAATTATGGTAATGGAAATTACTGCATATCAGAATGCTGCAAAATGAGAACTGTCTGCAATTACTTATGTTACAGTTGGTACCGACAAGGCCAAGATTTGAATTCAAGTCTGCTTAGCTCCTAAGCCCATGCTTTGACTAATGCCTTGAAATTAATTTAGAAATGTATGCCTCTAGAGGTAGGCTGTTTTTTCTTTTTTCTTTTTTCTGGAGGAGATATTGATGGAGAATAGGTAAGTAGGGAGGAGAATGGGGGGCAGGAAAGAAAACCAGAAACAATGGAAAAGGAGAGAAAGAGAAAACAAACCAAAAAGCATGCAAGAACAAGGGAACAGAGATGGAAAGAGCAAATCAGAGTGACAAAAAGAGAAGGAGAAGGACGAAGGAAGAGGAATAGAGGTCAGATTCCCAGAACAGTGACTCTACTCACTGGTTACATGAAACACCAGACGCTGGTATTTACAGACTGTTCTCTGCCCTCTTTCCTTGCCTAAATTCCGACTCCTTACCTACTAAAATGGTGCCATATTCATTTCTCATCTCATGAATACCACACTACCCGACTCAATAGTACATATTATTAGATAAGCTTCAAAATTATAATATTGCCAACAGGGCATTTAAAATGATCTGTTAATAATTGATCTAAGAATAAAAGTACATAATGTAAAATACTCACTTCAGTCATTTACCAAGATAAATTTCTCATGATTAAAGAGCCAAATACAAAAACCGAAAGTGGTTCTTTGAAAGAATATACAAAATTGATAGACTGATAGCTAGATTAACAAAGAAAAAAAAGAGAGAAAATAACAAAAGTAACATTATAACTAATTCCATAAAAATAAAAAGATCTTCAGGAACTAGTATGAACAACTCCATGCAGAAAAACTAGAAAATTGAGAGGAAATGGATAAATTTCTGCAAACACACAAGTAACACGTCTGCATGTGTGCTCCCAAATCAAAAATAAAAGTTGAAATTATTGAAAAAAAATTCAAATAAAACCAACAGATTTTGTTATATTCATTTTCAAAGGAATGACAAAATCATAAATAAGAAACAAGCAACAGATTCAATTACATATTTAAGCCCCAAGACAATGAGTAACATAACTAAAATACAAAAGAAAACAAGACCAAGAAAATACTTGCAGCAAACGTAAAGTCTCATAGAAATTGACAAGAAAAGTATTGAGACCCAAAGGGTAAACAAACAAAGGATATGACAAGCCAATTCACACAAAATGAAATATACTTACTTAACAAACATTGGGAAAATGGTCTCTAAAACTACTAAAATTACAAACAAAAACAGGATATTGCAACGTTAATGATATTCTGAGCAAACATTCTTAATCCTGCTCAATATATTTTTTAACTGTTATCTAATACACTGATGGGGACAATTTAAATTTGTTCAACCCTCTTGAAAAGTAATTTGGCAATGTGCTTTATGAGATTTTTTAAAAGTCATACAATTTAACCCAGTAAAATTACTCATAGGAATATCCTAAGGAAAGAATAAAATATGAAAAACACATGGGCATGAATATTTCCATTTCAGAATCATTTACAAAATGAACTGACAATTACAGAATTGTGTGAAATATTATGAAGCCATTATAAAAATAAAAACAAGGAAATGTTTATGGTAAAATGAAACAATAAAACAGAATAGAAAAATTTGTAGGTGGCATTCTAAATATGTGTTCTAAATACATATGACATTCTAAAAATGTAGGCATAAAAATAAAAAACAGAAGACAGCATGACAAAATTAGAGTAGTTGACTGGAGGTCATCAAAATTTAGATTTTTTTAAATCTTAAAATTTTTACAATTTTTTGTACTATCCATTTTTTAATGGCATATTCTGACATCCTATAACCTTGTGGAATCTATCTTGCCAGAAGCTGACAATAACCTCCTCTTGAGAAACAGGAACCAAGGAAACAATCAAACGAAGAAATGTCCCTTCAAGTAAATAGGTAGCCATAGAGTATACCCCATAATCTTTTCCTATACCCTATCAAAACAATAATCTTTCCCAATACCTTTTCCTGTGTCAAAAGACTAGAACCTAAGTTAGACAAAAATGAAGCCCCTGTTTTTTAAACGTCCTAAGAGGACTCAACATTAAAATACCCAAAATTGATTTTTTGTGATCATATTTAAGCCATTTGAAGCCTCAGCTTCATGCCTTTCATCAGTGAGCTGGTTATTTCAAACAGATATTTACACTTTGCCTCAAATTAAACCCTATTACTAACCACTCATCAAACTATTTTCTCTGGATAATCATGTAAGTACCAAATAAAAATGGTGATACAGCTTGATAATGTGATATCCAAATCACCTACTTGCTGGCTTAGTAATTAATGGAAATAAAATGCACAGAGCTACCACATAAAAATATTCTGCTACACATAATGTTTGCAATCAATTGTTTTATCATCCCCCAGTGCCTTAGAGTTTCGTGTTATTAATACCAATATATTTCCATCAGTTGAATCAATAAGGACGTGTTACAATGAATGTTTCATGCTCAGTCTTGAGGATAATAGAAAAACTGACAGACTAAAAAACGACTGGCATTCCCTTCTGTTCTAATCTGAGTCATTATGGTGGCTGTGGGGTTGTTATCCCAGCAGCTCTTCCCTTCCTTCACAGCATGCTGGCGTGTGCTGCCCCCGCCATTCTGCGGGCTCCCATCATGAGCTGCAGGATGGCAGACAAAGCCACGTTTTCTGGGGGTCGAAAGGCTGAGCCCTGTCAAGATCTTCCCTTCAAAAGATTATTCAGCTGCAGCAGAAGAAAGATGTGGAGGCAGCTCTTCTTGCCCTATGGGAAAGGAAAGACAATCTCTCCTTCCACCAGCAGAGAGATGGAGCTCTTACCTCTTCTCCCTGTGGGTAGAGCTCAGAGGCAAGCACAGCCAAGCATCAGAAAGCTGGCTTGTGGGCTGCCCAGCTGGACAAATAGAAAATTACTGTACAATGTGTTAAGTGTCATAATTAGGATGGTAAAGGACATTTCATGAGCCTATGGAAACAGTGCCTAACTTGGTCTTAGAGATTTCCCAAAGGAGGTGCAAAACAAATGGAGACATTAAAAATGAGAAGAAGTTAGCCAGACAAACTGGAGGAAGAGGGGCCCAGAGAGAAATGTACTGTGCAAATCATTCACACAGAGGCAGATAAAGCTGAAAAATCCTTTATCCATATGGATAGTAGCTAAGAGCATGTGGGGGAGACAAATAATAGATATTTGATAGATGCTACAATAAAAAAAAACATAGTAGGAAAGAGAAAATGGGGACAGATGTTTTACATAAAATCATCATGGAAGACAGCTCTGAGGAGGTGACATTTTAAATCAAACCTCTGAATGGAGGGAGGGAGGTAGACGTGCACTGACTTTGTGATTAATGGAAATGAAATGCATGGAACTTCCACAGTAAAATATTCTGGGCCAAGAGTCTTCCAAGACAAGGGAACAAAAAGTGCTGTTCTGAAGCAGTAGCACATGTTTGCTGTGGTGAAGGGACAGTACAAAGACCAATGTGGCAGACACAGAGGTAAGAAATAATATGGATTGTATAGGGTCTTGTAGACATTGGTCAAAACTCTTTCAAAAGATAGCTTTGGCTGCTGTTTTTAAGAAAACAAGAGTGGGGTGTGAAACATAAGAGAAAATGAAGTGACAGGCTTAGACACAATTGCAACATCATATAAAAATGGTGATGGCTTGAATTAAGGTTGCAGCAGGGAAGCTCACATTCAGGATATATTTTCAAGGTGCAAATGATGGGATTTGCTGATGAATAGAAAGGGAGGTATGAGAGCAAGTTTGAGGAAAACAATGTCAAGGTTTATAACCTAAACTGAGTGAATGGTGATATAATTGAAATTAGATAAACATAGAAGGAGAAACAGGATTGGGACTAGTGGAAGCAGAACTGGAAATCCCAAGTTCCATGTTAAGAAAATGAGGCTGCAGATGCTAGTCAGACATCCAGAATTCAGCTACTTTTTAGTATATATGAATTTGGCATTCAGGGGGAAAGTCAAGGCGAGGTGTACACATCTGGACGCTATCAGACAAAAGAGAATATTTAGAGAAATGGGCCAGAATGTAAGAGCAGAAGATATCTGAGAGCTGAGCCCTAGTCCATTCCAACTTCACTTAGCAGTTGGAAAGAGAATGAGGTTTGAACAAAGGAACCTGAAAATAAGTAGCCAATAGTAATAGGGTAAAAACCAAGAGTATGGTGTCCTAGACATCAAGTGAAGAAAGCGAAAGGAAGGGATTATCAATTGAGTCATGTGCCTCTAAGACAAAGATTGAGAATTGACTATTGGATTTAGCAACATGGAGGTCTTTGGTAATCTTTGCAATTTTGGTGAAGTAATGGGGACAAAAGTTTGACTAGATTGAAAATATGAGAGAACAGGAAGTGGACAGAGTGAATATAGATAATTTGGGGACTTTTTTTGCAATAAACAAGAGAAAAATGATAGATGAAAATGTTTGGTCTAGAAAATATGTTTTGTAAGGCAGAAAATATTGTAAAATTCTTGGTTGATGAAAGTAGTCAGGAGAACTGTCAAGGGAAATTGATGGCACAAGAAAGATGGGAGAGTTGAAGGAAAGTCTTTATTAGGATGACAGGGGATGGGCTCTGGGGCACAAGAAGACAGGCAAAACCTAGATGGGAGCAAGACTCATTGTGCCATAGTGCTGGAGGAAAAGGCAGAATTTACAGGCACAGAAGTGCAGATGTGGATAGAGCAGAGACTTTCAGTTCACTGAGTGAAAGAAAAGTAGTGAGACGAGACTGGAGTGCATAGAGGATAGTTGTTGAATGGATGCATGACATCTTCAGTTAACTCAAAAGGAGTTTAAGATGTTGATTTTACATGATCATGACTTAGATTTAAAAGAACCACTTGGAGGAATTTCCTAATGTGCTTGAAATGAAATAATTGTACAGTCTCTCAGCATATCTGTTTTAAATAATAACAAGAATGTCTAACATGTGCCATGTGTCAGGCACTACTCCAAGTATTTTGCATGCATTAACCTGTTTAATCCTTGCAACAAATCTAGGCGGTAAGTACTACTATTATTCTCATTTTGCAAAGAAGAAAACAGAGGCATACGGAGATTACATAACTTAAGACAAGTTACACAGCTAGAAAATGGCAGAGCTGGGATTTCGACTCAGAAAGTCTGACACAAGAGCCCATGTTCTCAATCATTTGCTGTATTTCCCTTCTGATAAGCAGCCATCTCAAGGTACAAGTTCTGTTAAATCTCTTTGTAAAAGTAATGAGCCTTTGTGGTCACCTCTTTGCTGCATGACCTGCACAGGTTTATAAAGTGTGACTGGGAGAGGGGCAAGTACAGGGGCATTGGGAGAATATACCAGGAAGTCAGGCCGTCCAGCTTTCCCAAGTCTGAAGAAGGTTTGATCAGGCTGACACGTGGTCCTGCTCCTGAGAGTTCATGCTTTTACCTCCTGGGCCTTGCTGTCTCCTCTG
Source organism: Saguinus oedipus (assembly GCA_031835075.1). Lineage (NCBI taxonomy): Eukaryota > Metazoa > Chordata > Mammalia > Primates > Cebidae > Saguinus > Saguinus oedipus. The sequence continues at coordinate 7,528,521 of CM063178.1, forward strand.
TGTACCTCCTTTAACAGCTGCACTGGCTGAAGGACACTAAGTGACCCAGAACAGGGGCTCACCCACCAAGCTTTTCCAGAGCCAACTGTCTAAGCATCCAACCAAGCCATTGGGCCCGACAGGCAAACATGACTACAGCATAAACAGCCAGCACTCACCAAGTTCTCTCTGTATTTTCCAGACTTCTGTAGAGTTAGGATAAAACTACATGCTGAGATCTGGCCAGCGGGCTGTAAGTGGAAGTGACAGTGGCATGTATCAGTCTCAACCCAATACCATTTAGAGTTGTTCTACCTCCTCCATTTCCCTTTTCCTTCCTGGACCAACACAGAGGTCCTTTATTCCAGATGATGAATCCAGTTACTGATGGAAAAGGGCCAGCTAACCCACATCAGATTTTATGTGAATGAGAAATATACTTCTGCTCAATGAGGCTACTGAGGCTTTGGAGAGTTGACTGTTGAGGCAGTTATCATTAATTTCCTCAATTAATAAAGCAGGCAAGTGACTTTCAGTCACCAACGCTGTTCCCAGGGGCCTAAGCTGTGGCCTCTGATGGAGCAGGTGGTAGGGAAAAGAAAGGTTGAGCCCAGAATGCATTCAACTGGTCCGCCATGGTGGCAGAAAGGAGAAAGGGGCTTTGATTAAAGGCTATTTTCTTGACAGAAACAGAAATTGCCTCAAGGTAGCATAAGGAGAAAGAAGAGCTAGAGAAATGAGAGAAAATACTCTCTAGAAATAGTAGTTCTCTAGAAATAGAAAACTACTATTCTAAGAGTAATATTTCCCAGGGCCATCTAAAGCCAAAGAATAAAATGTATCTGGGATAAATAAGAACAGACAGAAATTTGAAAATCAGACAAGTTATTCATTCTCAGGAATCACATGGTCTCTCCTTTTTCTGGTTTTCCTTCTCCTCTCTTGGCCTGGCTTTATCTGATTGCACTTGACTCTGCTTGGATACATGATTCTGATCCTATGTGCTCTTTCATGAGTGTCTGCCACCATCCCAGTGGCTCAATCCCAAACTATCTTGATTCCAAATTCCTTTGGAGAGAATGGCATTGGTTCAGCCTGTGCTTGACCCTGAATTAGGTGGCTATGATATTCATCAAGTTCAATTAGAACTGGCCACAGGGAGAGATCTCGTAACCTCAGAAGTGGCTGTGAGGGATGGGGTTGGGCAATATCAGATCAGGGACTGAACTGAGACCTTAAAACAGGTCTACCATAGAAGGGATTTCTAGGAGGCTTTATGACAGAACTGCTAAAACACCTAAGTAGTTAAAGGAGGCATTATGGAGAGGAAAAGTACAGTATAAGTAGAAAGAAAGAGAATGTTAGGCCAGAAGGAGGAGAGAATGCAGAAGTGAACCCCAAGTCAGAGCCGGCTTCAAGACTCAGGACAGGCAAACAGCTGCACAGGGTGCCGATCTGCCATGCACATACACATGGTATCACCAGAGAAATATAAATTGGTTCTCCTTCCACTGATCTAGGAAATATCCTCAGACATACAAAATATATAGGTATTTCTTACTAAGGCTGCATGTCTCTGTTGGCATTTCTGCAAGTTACAAAGAACAGCTACAACTCCAAACCAGCACACTGACAGATGCCTGAGGTTAACTCTCGGAGTCAGCAACACTTTAAAGTGGTTTTACGCCTAACATAGAACTATTTAGCAAAAACAAAGGGTTTATTTTTATATACATTTCAAATTCTGTAATATGTCTCCCAAGGAAGACACTTCTGCTTCAGGAAATCACAAAAGAGAGCTGAACAGAGAACAGAACTAGAGAAAAGTGTTTTTATAGAACTGCTTTCACAACACTGGTTCCGCTTGTGCCAGCTGAAATGAGTAAGCAAACATGATTCAAAATAAAATATATGTTAATAGAAAATCAGCTTATCGTCATCTCCATTAAATGTTTAGAGTCTATTGGTTGGAAGGGATGCCACATTATTAGTTTGTCTGGGAAGCATCTTAATTCAGCTTCGATTAAGCCTGTGCAAAAACCAGAAATAAGTCAGTGTCCAGTCCTCAGTGATCGTGCCAATCATGATGGGAAACCCAAATTACCCAGAAAAACAATGATGACAAAAAGAAATGCTAGATAGTGATGGACAAATGGTGTGGTACAAAGCATCAACACCCAATGTACCCTGAAGACCCGGACAAAGGAAAAGAAGGGGAACACTTATTGAGAGCTTCTTTCTACATAGTGAATAACTTAATCCTGTAATCATACTTAATGTCAGGCTTATAGACAAACTTTATGAATGAAGGGAAAAAAATAACATTCAATAAACTGTGACACACTTTCTTAGTCCTCACTTCTCCACATGGTAAACAAGAATCAAAAACATTTCCACAGGACGAGAATAAACTTCCACAGACATTTAAATGACAGTTTCTTTTCGACGTAGTGCGTTACAATTTTCCAGTTTTCTCTTTCTAGGATCTTTACCACCCCCTACCTGGTGTGACCTTGATGCTGATACTCATTGCATCAATTTCTTGAGAATTTGTTAAGTTAAACAAAACTATTCATGGAGACTCTACTGTGTGCAGAATAGTAGGCTAGGTATTACAGGGACTATAATGTTGAACCAGAGTTCAGCATCCAACACAGAAAATCACCTCTTAGGCACAACTGGGAGGGGGACTATGGTGCAGAACTGAACAAATGCACACAGTAGAGAGAACAGAGGTCCAGGACAGCAGCAAGAAAACAGGACCCTAAGAATACACCCCTTAGAGGATTGATGCTGGCCAAGTCAGCCCCTAGGATCAGGAAAGGCCAGTGGAATGACATATATCCAGCTAGATAGAGGGAAAGGAGCTCAAAGGAATTTCATAGCAGGTGAAGGTCACACATGAAGAAATAAAGGAGGAGGGGCTGGGAACTGGAAACTGATCCTCAGGGAAGGGGCTTGGGGAAGCCACAAGCAGGAATTCTCTTGGCTGTGGATGCCATAGACTGTGACCAGAGAAGCCCCTGGAGCCTGGGATAGAACTTTGGAGAATGCTGTCATGTAGGGGACATAAGGACAAATAAGTCATAGTGAAGAGGCAATGAAAAGTACCTCAGGATATTGCAGTGTCACAGAAACTAAACGGAGGACAGAGTTTGAAGGAGGTGGTATTGGTCACCAGAAAGCATACAGAAAAAAGCCACCGAGTACCGATCAGCAAGCTCTGAGAGACTTTCTGAAAAGCCCTGGTGAAGGACAGCTGACAGAGTTGCTAAGTACTTCTTTGTGTCTTCACTAGACAATTCTGGCAGGTTTGCATGAAGGGCATCTTCATGACAAACACCACACTCATATACGATGAATCACATTTTCTGAGTCAGTGCACATGACTCCAAAATGGTGTGAATGTAAGTCATTTTCAATTCCGACAGGTACTCGACTGTGTTTCCAAACAGAATGGGAATTTTTTTTCTAACCTGGCTATTGTGAGAGCTCAAAGTCCCTCCCTGAATTTAATTCTTTTTTTGTGATCAATTATTTTATGACAGGGAGATGTCTAAATTTCCATTTGGATTGGCTGCAGGAATAAGGCTTACAAAACAGCAACAAAGTAGCCGAGGACCTGCAAGCAATGAGACAGGGCTAACTACTGTCATGAGGGAGGGACACAGTTACCAGGTTGTTCAGTCTCAACACACAGCACCTGTAGACACAGCTAAAAGGCAGCCTGTCTGGGTGGGTAGTGGGGTGTAGAATATCAAAGTCCCAGGACAAACCCACATGAAAAAAGAGTGAGCACTCCTCCTTCTTTTGTCTTTTGATATAAGAGTTATAAAGAATTTTTCAAAAGGTCCTGTCTTTGCCAATTATACTTCATGTCATACCTGTATTTTTAAAAGATTTAGAAGCTCTAAGTTTGAAACCTTGCCCTATGACTTCCTAGCTGTGTGCTTTTAGGCAAATCTATTTACCTTTTCTGTGAACCTCATCTATAAACAGGGATAAGGCACCTCACTCAGTCTTGCAGGTAGGGCTTACAGCTCCTGCATGTAAAATATATTGCACAAGCAGATGCTCAATAAATGATGGTATTGCCATTATTATTGACAAGTGGATCTTCATCTCTCCAGCTCTTATAAATACAACAGTTCAATAAAGGAGAGCATTACAGCCTGGTAGCAATTAGGACTTTAATGCTAGACTGTTTGCCAGATTTATGCAAAAGAGTGGGGACGTGACAGACCAATTAAGCCTGGAGCTTCATATGTCACTCATAGATAATGCCAAGGGAGGATCGTAGCCCAGTGGCCCACAGTTCAGTTCCCAGAGCACCAAGTCTGTGAATTAGTCTTTGATATGTCTCTCCTAGGGATTAAAAAAAGTTAAGGAAAGAAAGAACAAAAGCTTTAAACTACTAAACCATTAAAGGGGAGTTGGGGGTAAGATGAATCACACATCCACTGAAGAAAGTTGAATTAAAGAAGCAGTCAAAGTGTGAAATTCAGCCAAGAGAAAAGAGAATAGAATCTCAAGATCTCTTTCAGGGTCGAACGTATCCAGTCACTAGGGCATGAATTGTGTTGTGTATATTCTGCTTTTTTAAGCAAGGTACAAGCTTCAGAGGTATAACTTGCTGAAAAAGTGAGAGAAAAATTATGGTTTTTGAAAGCTGATCATGCACTCAGGCTGTTGACATTTGCTCCGTGTTTTTTTATACCACTATCTGAGAACAATGAGTATTTCTCACTATAAATGCCTGAGTGGATGTAGTATGTCTGCTGCCTTTGGAGACCACAGTCAACTTAAATTACCCAGGGCTTAGATGGGAGCCAGCGTGGAGAACAGCAGTCAGCTAGATTTCAAAGTCCAGCTTGGAGTTTACAATCCCTTTAGCCCTAAGGGATGCTGACTAAAAAGTACTGAGCAAAACTGGTGGATGCCTCAGAGGATGAATCTGAGAACAAAACATGTTGGAGGAGACAGAAAGAATACAGATATTAGTTCATGTGATTCAGTTACAAGTGAAAAAAAATCTGCTTGGAATAGACAAAGAAAAGCATGAGATTTACTAAAATGGATTAACACAAGTCAAGGAATAGCCACTCTAGAGCCACCACACCCTGGGACAGGCAGCATTGCAGCAGGCATTTGTGGACCATCCTGCTGGACAGGACGAAGCTCTCAATGCCCAGTATCTACACACCTCAGTGAAATTGTGCCTCATAGGGTTAAATGGACCAAAGAGCAGGGTTAAAGGGGACTGGTGACTAACAAAATTTTTGAGCTTGCTTTTCAGGATGTCTACTTAATAGGACCATAGGGCCAGCTGAAGCTAGCCAGAATCAATATGTCTGACTGGAGCTTGTACACCAAGATTTGCCTGCCCAGTGGGTGAACTTTGGACAGCACGGCTCACATTTTCCACCACGTGTTCCACATCAACCCCCCTCTTAATTTACATGTTCAACCCATGAAAAGATATGACAGGATAACTACACATGCCTAAGAGACTTTTCTAACTTCCCTTTACACTCCACCAATCCTTAACCAACCTAAGACCCTTCTCCTAAAACTGCTGCCCTTAAATACACAACTTGTGAGCTGAGGAAGGAAGACAGATTTGAGCCCATCTTCTGTCACCTTGCTCAGTCATCTGGCAATAAACCTTTCTCTCTACAAAAAGCAAATGCTGCAGTGTTTAGCTTTGCATTGCATGTGGGCTAATGGACCCAGGTCAGTTAGGTAATATCAGTTTTGACAAACCAAAGTGCATGTCTGGCTGAGGTGTGTCAGGGGAGGCATGCTCTGAGAAAAGCATAGTTTACCAGGCATGTTCCCCGAGCATAAGCGTCGCCCTGACAACTTTGCTTGTTCAACATGTAGAAGAATGGAGGAAGAGATGGGACAGGAAACAGGACTCCTCCATTGACAGGGTGTTTCCAGCAACTGACAGGTATTTATGGCATCGACTTTTATCCAGAATGGCATTTGAGAGAAAAGAAAGGTGGAAACGACCCATGTCCATCGATGGATGGATGCAGGAAACATGATGAATGCATGTAGTGGAATATTATCCAGCTTTAAAAGGTAGGAAATTCTGACATAGCCTACAACATGAATGAACCTTGAGAACATTATGCTAAGTGAAATAAACCAGTCACAAAAAGATAAATACTGTATGATTCCACTTATGTGTGAGGTACTTAGAATAGTCACATACGTAGATACACAAAGTAAGCAGATTAGTGGTTGCCAGAGGCTGAGGGCAGTCAAGAATAGGGAGCTCGTGCTCAATTAGTACAAAATTTCAGTTTGGGAAGATGAGAAAATTCAAGAAAGACATGGCAGTGATGGCTGCACAATAATGTGAGTGTTTTTAATGTCACTGAACTGTACACCTAAAATGGGCTCAAATGATAAATATGTATATTTACCACAATATGAAAAGCAAAAAAAAAAAAAGGAAACCAATATATGTTATGAAGAAGGAAGGAAGCAAATAAAGAGAAAGCACATGAATGCTCATATCTGAATTATTTCATAATAACTGTTTTCGTAGTGAAATAGCAAGTGTTCTCAGGTCTACAGAAACCTGTCACTGTACCCTTTGTTTAAATCCAGGCATGCATCATTTAGGGGTTTGCATATGCTATTCATTTTTTTTAAAAATTATGCTTTCTTTTGTTCCCAGAAGAGTCAACCAAAGCACCCTGCAAGAAAAAGCAACAGCACTTGAGTATGTGTCGTACGGAAAGCCTCAAAGCTAAGTAACTACAGCACCAAGTGAGACCTCTCCCCCCACTTACTCTTTCTTTTCCCCATCACAATCCTGAAAAATACCGAGGCCTAAAGCAATGGAACAAGGAGTAGGACAGATTTCAGGCCCTGATCTGAAGGCAGGGAAAATTGCAGGAGAAATTGAAGTTTTTATGCAATATTAGACAGGACTTCTTAACATGAGACCTTTAGATGTCAGGAAGTGGTAAGAATAGCTAGAACATTTGCCTGAACCGTTATTGAGGGTGGGAAGAGGAGTTTCAGCACATCGTATTTAAAAGGCAATATTGAGAAAAAAATACTTGCTTCCTACTTGCACCCTACTAAATGCAGCTGGCTCAATAGCAGGCTAAGCTCGTATTAAATCTTTACCATGATCCTAAAGAGAGAGAGATTATCCTCTTCCCATATAAGGAAATCAATATTCAAATAAGTCAAGGAATTCATCCAAGATCCTATTAAGTTAAAGGATCACGTCCAAAGTCTACAGAGTTCTCTGCGTGCTGTGCTACCTATTGTAATATGCTTAATGTATACAAATACTCTTAATACACCAGTAGATGAATATGCAAAGGACAGAATGCAATGACACTTTCTTTTGGAATGTTTGCTAGGAAGGAACTCACAGTGACTGAGGCAACATGATGCTGCAAAGGATATCAGTTTGCCCTCCAAAATGAGGTTTTCTGGAATGCAGGATCTGAGAGACATGAGCATTAAGCCAAGGATTGAAGGAAGTTCATTGCAATTGTGCTGCCAGTATTTACAAGTTTTTAACTTTGAATTCCCCCATCCTCCTTTAGTGGGTGATGTAATGGCTGATGCTTTGTAAATTTTTATGGCTGGAGTGATGGATGGCCCAAACAACTGGCAGTCTGCTCTATCCATTCATTAACTCTGAACTATGTATTTCCCAGGTTCAACTCTGAACTTAGGTATTTCAAATAGAGGACAGATTTCTCCTTGTTCTCCAGGCTGCTACGTTTATAGCCCTCGCCTCCTGAATCCCCCCTTTTCCCTCTTTAGATGTCAATGATAGCCCCATCCGCTCTAGAAAACTACTATGGAGGAGGGAGAAAAAAACTAAGACTATTATGACAATTTTTTTGTCCTTCAACTGCCTCCTCTGTGTCATTCTGCCTGTGCATGGGGATAGCATCCCATACACCAATTCTGTTAAATTCAGATTTCTTAAAGCCTGTTTCAAACAGCCTGTAGGTGTTCCTTCTCCTGACACGTCACCTACCTCTTTCTTAGTAACTGTGTTTGGTTCTATTTTTTCCCCTACATAGCTAATAAAAGATCCACGAAACAAAAAGTCTTTCAAAAGATATCTCCACCTCGGTCAGCTATACACAGCTACCAGTCAGCATCAGGAATTCATGTCTTCTGATCCTGCTACAGTTAAGGCCAGTGGTTCTTGACCCTGAATGCTCAGTAGAATCACCTGGGAAAATACTAAAATGTACTAGACATCACCCAAGACTCATTAAATTGGAAATTCTGGAGAAGTCATTCAGGCATGGGTAAACTGTAAGTCCTCCCAGGTTCTTCTAACATAAAACCACTATTGCAAACCAATTTTCAAGGCCGTGGCTACTCAAAGGGCAATTGAAGACCAGTGCTGGTCAGTGAACTTTGTTACCATTTGAGACAAGATAAGTTCATGCCAGCCTCAAGTATATCATTACACACACTTTGGTTCAGCTGCCATTTTTTTTTTTAATAGCAAGTTTTAATAGCAAGAACGTCTCAATGAAAGAAGCAGTGCATTGATTTACTCTCCAGCAAAAGCTCCTTAGCTTGTCACTGATACACAACAAAGAATTTGAAGGCTGATTTATTTGGATAGCCCTCCTGTAGGCCCTTTTGGCATGTTCAGGTATCTCCAGGATTCTTTTATTTCTGTAGCGTCTCTGGATCCTGAGCATTAATTTCCAACATTCATTGTCATGGTTCTGAGTACTATGAACCAAGGAGGTTATCGATGTCCCTGAACTCTCCAGCATCACTTTACGAGGTTTGAACTTCTTCTGCCATTGAATGCACATTATTCAATGGATTATTAAAATGTGCGCAAGACCAAATCACCCAGATATTTGGCCACTGGAGAATCTGTGAAGGGCTTTGAAGTGTTTGAGACTTCAGGGATTCCAGTTCAATGGTAATAGGCATGTTCTGCTTCTCCTCCACTCTTCCAATCTTTGTTCTCTCCCCTCCATTCTCTTCTACCCATGATCAGCTTGGAGAGTATACAGGAAGTCACTGATCAATATAGAAAAACATGGAAAAACCTCAGGACAGGCTCTTCCCCTCTACTCCCAAGCCAGCGCCATTGCTCCAAAGACATTCTTTCTTCTGGATCTTGAAAGTCACATAAGGTGAAGGGAGTGTCTCAAACAGTCTGTAGGTGTTCCAGGTGAGGCTGAAAATATTCCTGGAATGTATTAAACTTAATAATCTGACACTTTAAATAGAAGAACAGAGTAAAATACTGTAGGAATCAGAATCAAGATAAGCATTATGTGGGGAAAAAGAGAAAGTGCAAATAGACATTTAAGATCTCCTTAGAAAGCAGCATAAGAAAAGAAAGATCTCTGCATTTCAAACAAGATCTCATTTTATATCCCACATCTCTCTCTTTATGTTAGAGAGTGTTTTCAACATATTCATGCATTAGTTTCTACATTTGCAAATAGGTCACAGAGCATTTGCCACCAGATTCTTGGGAGGTTTAAATGTGGTAATGTATGTACAAACACTTAGCCCAGTGCATAGTACCAAGTAACTCTGTGTTCATTCATTCATCCATTCAACAGGCATCTACTGTCAGGCACTCTGTGAGGCACCAAGCATCTGGTGGAGGAAAAAACAGACATTACTACTGCCCTCACAGGGCTTAGAGTCACATGGAGACACAGAGAGGAATTGTAAAATCATAAACATAAATGTATAAATAGACATAGAATGCAAATGGAAACAAGTTAGTATGAGGAAACATAATGAAGGCATCTTATCTCTTCGGGGTTAGAAAGCATTTTCCTTAAAAAGTCATGTTTAAGCCTAACTCTGAAGGAGTTCACTGGGTATGAGGTAGGGGAGGAGACTCAATGGAACAAAAAAATAAGAAGGAAAATTTTAGTGATGATATTAACTCAATATAAATCAGCCTAAATCAAAAAGGAATATACTAACCAATGTAAATGAGAAGTCCAAGATCTGGCACTGGCTTCCAGCACTGACTCAAACTTACATCACCAATCATCTGGCTTTTTCCCCCATCTCCTGACCCACTTCTCCTTTGTATTAGCTTCATTCTCAGACAGGCCTTCTCTACCCCACTGTAAAACACACTGAACATACAATATACCTGAAAGCTGTTGTCTCAGATGATGGGAAGTCCCCTTTCTCCTAGAATCCATATTGATAGACAAAGTAGGGGTCTCACTGGCACACACTTGTGATGTAACGTCCAACTGTGAACCAATCACTGGAGTACCTTGATGTGGCAGGTTGGGCCCTGTGCTCCTCTTGTGAGGGGAAGATGGGAGGATGGAGCCAAGTGATAGAAATCCCAGCAGACCAAGGTGGGGCATTTTAGAAAGTAAGGGTGGAGGATGAACAGAAAGGGGACTCACAGATGTCTAATACAGGTCAATTGATATAATATTGAACATAGAAGCAACGGGAAACAACTTAAGGCTTTTTAACAGTGAGGTGAAGTAATCATATCTGCACTTTGATACAAATCGCCTGGACTGTAATGTGTCAGTAAATCAGAGGTGGCATAACAGATGTGGGAAGATCAATTAGGTTCCTTCAGACTGAGGATGAGAATAACCTGAACAGGGTGGTAAAAACATAGATGTAAATAAAAGGATCAATTAAAACTAGCTAAAATCAATAGTAAAATCAACAGTGAAGAAAAAGAGGGCAAAATTATCAGTAGTTGAATATAGATAGCACATCTGAGAATAAAATAGAACCAGTTTATGGGGAAAGACCATGAACATGTTGAGGTTGGGGTGCCTTAGAGATATTAAAATAAAACTGATGAATAGGCCATTGGATCTGTATGCACAGAGTTCCTAGATGTTATACAGACTGGCATTGCAATTTGGGGAGCTATTAGTCAATTGCTGGCATAGATGAGATTGACTAGGAAAATAGCATAGAGTGGTAAGAGGCACGGGACTGGGTCTAGAGGAAATGCAATTCAATAAATAAATGTTGACGTGGTTTTGGCCGAAGTCAGACATCCTCTTCACCTATGCAGAGCCCATTTTTCTCTGTAGCTGCACATCTTCCTTCTGTTGTTCTATACACTCACTTAATAGCATGCTTCCTAATTTGACCCTTTTAATGGGAATGATTTCACAGATTATTTTAAATCGTTACATGAAAAACAAATTACAAAGATTGAATATCTACATATAGAGATTACTGTTGTGATTAAACAAAACCCGCAACAGAGTTAATCAGGTGCATATTTTAATGCTATACATAATTTTTATTATATTGCATACAAATTAGTCTCGAATGGTAGGCTGTTCATGAAAGTGACTGCAATCAGTGTTGCTGTTACACAGCCAAACCAAATCAAATTTTTTTAGTTTTTCTCTTTTTGTTGGATTAGTTCTCCAGTATGTCATCATTATTACTGTTGACTTGTTTCCCTGTGCATTTTATCACACACATGCATTGCACACAAGTGTATGCACATTCATATACCCGGAAACATTTTCATCAATGGTTAGAACTACCTTGTTCCTGGTACTCGTATAAGAGTATAACAATTAGGTTAAGCTAGGTTGGGGCAAGATAAAAAATGGCCCCCAGAATCACAGTGATGTACAGCAACAGAAGTTGACTTGTTATGTTATGATATGAGTAATCCCTCTTCCTCTCCCTCTCCTTGTCCCTATCCCTGTTCCTGTCCCTTTCCCTGTCTCTGTCTCTCCTCCCTATTGTCTTTGGGACTCGGGATGATAAAATCGTTTCTATTTCAGATCATTTATGGTCATTGTAGCAAATAAAATGAAGGGAGAATGTGGATTAACAATGTTCACTCTTAGAGCTCCTTCCCAGAAGTGACACCAACCACTTCCATTCATTTCATCAGCCAATGCAAAGTTACACAACTAGGCAGCAGGTCACCAAAGGTAATGCTTCCCCAGGGCAAGCAGCAAGTATTTTGAATAACAGTAGAATTTCTTATCCCCGTCTCACCTCAGTCACTCCTCCTTTGAACTCCAGCTTTGAGAGGTTTTGGCCTTCCACTTACTGACATCTTGCCAGTTCTCCCCAGTATCTGCACACCAGCTGGCTTTTAAAACAACTACACTCCACCCCACTATTTTCTGCTTAGTGTCTTGGCTACAAGGTGGTTTGTGACAGCAAAAATCCTCAGTTCTGAGGCTCTGGGATGGCTGTCCAGCACACATCATGATGTGGCAGTGGAGGCGGTGGTGGCAGTGAACCAGATGGAAGAACGGAGAGCAGTGAAGACAGAGACATGAGAGAGAACAATTGAGAGAGAGGTAATGGCTGGTGCATAACCTACAAGTAACTTATTTATTTTCAGAACATCCCTAGATACTCTAGGATGAATACAGGGATAACCAAAGTATTTCCCATATTGCATCTATTGTGCAAGTATCAGAGCTCATATTCAAATCAACATCAGTCTACACTACCTAATCCTATCACTAACCTCTAGTCACATTCGCAGCCTCCCCACTCCTTGCTATGCCTGTTGGATTCCATGCTCCACCTGACGAATTTATTTGCACTGCACCCCTTTTCCCTAAGCCGGTCCTCTCCAGCGAGGAACACATCCATTTCTTCAGGTCTTGCCCTCCCAGCTTGCCCTAATGGTCTATAAATAGCCATCCCATGGGATGAAACAGCCTTTGCAGGCAAAAATGTCTTAAGTATGAGAAGGTCATGATTCTCATCTCTTCCCATTCCAGTGAATGAATTTTTTCAAGGGTGATAGTTCTATAGATCAATGTTTGCTTTTCTTGGGAGAAAGTACAGAAAAGCAATGAGGTCTTGGGACCCAAGAGTGGAAGAGAACACCCACAAAGAAAAAGAGTCAGACAGGGTAAGTAAGCAACTGTCTTGCTAAGATGACAATTTTCCTTCCATTCTCCCAGTGAAGACAGTTATTCTCCCTCTCTCTCTCTCTCTCTCTGTGTGTGTGTGTGTGCGTGTGTGTGTGTGTGTGTGTGTGTGTGTGTGTGTTTGGGGGACCGGGGCAGGGTCATGGGGTTTTGTGTAGGGGAATGGGGTGTCTATGAACATGTATGGGAACAGTGCAGCATGTAATAGGTAAGGCTACAAGGCAGGAGCTTTGAATCTCAATGAGGAGATTAGCAGGACTTTGAACACTAGATTGACCACAGAGCTTCAGACATGTTTTTTTGCCAGTTTCTCACAAGGTCATCTGGTCAAGCTTTAGACTGGCCTTAACCGTCAGTGCCCTTAGTAGTATGTTTTCATGCCAGGGCCAGTATAGTTTACTTGGAGTTTTCACCTGACCCTTTCAGGATTTTTTTCCAGAGCTCTGTTCTCAGTAAGCCTAGTATGTTTGGTGAGTACAGGATAATGGTTTTAAAAAATAAAAAATTCAACTTTTAAATTCAGGAAGTATATATATATATACCAGTTTGTTACACTGGTATATTGTGTGTTGCTGAGGTTTGTGGTACTACAGATGATCCTGTCCCTAAGGTGGTGAGCAGAGTACCCAGCAGTTTTCAGCCCATTCCCCCACCCCTTCTAATAGTTCCCAGTGTATATTATTTCCATGTTTATGTTCATTTGTACTCAATATTTAGTTCCCACTTATAAGCAAGAAGAGGCAGTATTAGGTTTCTGTTTTTGCCTTAATTTGCTTAAGACAACGGTCTCCAGTTGCATCCACATTGCTGCAAAGGACATGATCTCGTTCTTTTTTATGGTGCATAGTATTTTATGAGTATCTATATATCACATTTTCTTTATCCAATCCACTGTTGACAAGCATCTAGGTTAATTCCACATCTTTGCTATTGTGAATAGAACTGTGATGAACATGAGTGCATGTATCTTTATTGTAGAATGATTTATTTTCCTTTCAGTGTATACCTAATAATGGGATTTCTGGGTTAAATGTAGTTATCTTTTAAAAGTTCTTTGAGGAATCTCCAAAATGCTTTCCACATTTTAGTGACTGAACTAATTTACATTTTCATCAACAAGGTATAAGCATTTCCTCTTCTCTGCAGCCTTGCCAGCATGTTACTTTTTGGCTTTTTAGTAATAGCCATTCTGACTGGTCTGAGATGTGTCTCATTGTGGTTTAAATTGGCATTTCTGATGACTCGTCATGGAACTTTTTTTTATTTGTTTGTGGCCCACATGTATGTCTTCTTTTGAGAAGTGTCTGTTCATGCCTTTTGCCCTTTTTAAAATGGGGTTGTTGTTGCTTGCTGATTTGTTTAAGTTCTTTCTAGCTTCTGGATATTAACCTTCTGTTGGATGCCTACTTTGCAAATATTCTGTAAGTTGTTTACTCTCTTGGTTTCTTTTAATGTACAGAAGCTCTTTGGTCTAATTCAGTCCCATTTGTCAATTTTTGTTTTTATTGCAATTGCTTGGTCAATTTTATCCATAAATTCTTTGCCAGGGCCAATGTTGTGAAGAGTATTTCCTAGGTTTTCTTCTAGAATTTTATTTTTTATTTATTTTTTTTTTAGACAGAGTCTCACTCTGTCACCCAGGCTGTAGTGCAGCAGTGTAATCTCGGCTCAATGCAACCTCTGCCTCCTGGGTTCAAGTGATTCTCCTGCTTCAGCTTCCCAAATAGCCAAGACTACAGGTGCACATCACCACACCCAGCTATTTTTTTTCTATTTTTAGTAGAGACAGGGTTTCACCATGTTAGCCAGGATGGTCTCCATCTCCTGACCCCATGATCCACCCACCTCAGCCTCCCACAAGTGCTGGGATTACAGGCATCAGCCACCACACCTGACTGCTGTTATAGGATTATTATAGTTTGAGGTTTTACATTTAATTCATCTTGAATTTATTTTTGTATATGGTGAGAGGTAAGAGTTTATTCTTGTGCATATGGCTAGCCAGCTATCCCAGTACCATTTATTGAATAGAGAGTTCTTTCTCCGTTGCTTATTTTTACCAACTTTGTTGAAGATCATATAATTGTAGATGTGTGGCTTTATTTCTGTTTTATTTGTCTATGTGTCTATTTTTATACTAGTACCATGCTGTTTTAGTTTCTGGAGCTTTATACTTTAGTTTGAAGGTGAGTAATGTGATGCCTCCAGCTTTGTTTTGTTTTCATTGTTGTTGTTTTTACTGTAGACTGATTTTGTTATTTGAGCTCCTTTTTGTTCCATATAAATTTTAGAATACTTTTTTCCAATTATGTAAAAAACTATATTGATAGTTTGATAGGAATAGTGTTGACTCCGTAAATTACTTTGTGCAGTATAGCCATTTTAACAATATTGATTCTCAAAATAATAAGAGCCATCTATGACAAACCCATACCAACATCATATTGAAGAGGCCAAAGCTGAAACCACTCCCTTTGAGAACTAGAACAAAGCAAGGACACTCTCACTGTTCCTATTCAACAAAGTATTTGAAGTCCTAGCCAGAACATCAAGCAAGAGATCTAAATAAAAGACATCCAAATGGGAAAAAAATAAAACTATTTCTCTTTGCTGACAATATGATTCTATACCTAGAAAACTCTAACGACTCCACACAAAAAAGGCTCCTAGAACTGACAAATGACTTCAGTAAAACTTCAGGATTCAAAATCAATGTACAAAAATCAGTAGCATTTGTATACACCTGTAATATTCTGAGCGTCAATAACACAATCCTATTTACAATAGCCACACACACAAAACGACACATCTAGGGATACAACTTACCAAAAAGGTAAAAGATCTCTGCAAGGATAATACAAAACACTACTGAAAGAAATCAGAGATGACACAAATAAATGAAAAAACACTTTGTACTCATGGACAGGATTTGTGCCTTCTGTGTGATGCTGACAATTCTGGCACCTTGTCTGGTATTTCTATCTGAAGCTCTTAGACCCCTGACCCATTAACTTTTTCACATGCATACTTAGAAAACATACATTTTTATGTCATTGAATCCCTGGGATAGTAAAATTTTACCAATTTTAGACACTTTTTGAATAGTTCTCCTCTAGAGATTAGTTTATAAAATATAATTAATACACACACACACACACACACACACACACACACACACACACATACACATACACAGTTCAGCCACCTTCAAATTAGAAAACCTGGGAGTGTCAAGATACTCCCATCCATTAAAGCAATTTCCATCAATATCAAGTCCTGTTTCTCTGCTGTTATCCAAATAAAAAGAATGTGAAACAAGAAGTGCCTAGAGATGCTGATTCTCATTTTCTTTTTCCTTTTTTTATTCTTATTTTTATTAGTAACAGAGGTCAGTGCTCATTGCAACTAATTCCCCTTCTCTGGATCTGAAACCTAACGTTGCCTTGCAATTGAGCAATCAAGCTATACAAATGTAGTTTCTTGGCCATAAAAATTTAAAATGATCGATGGTGGATTTCCCATTAATTTTTAAAGTGCTTTGGTTGCTCTACATTATTAGAATATTTATGTCAAGTCATTTTTTGAAACAGACATTGTAATTTCTCAGTGATTCCTTAATTTGTTGATCAGCTGATCTGTTGATTCCCTAGGTAGAAAATTACTAGGTAGAGCAGAGGCATTTTGTAATAAACACCTATAAATTTTATCCAGTATTGCTATTAAAAAGGTCAATTCCATTTCTTTTTCTGAATCTGACCTGGAAAACGTCTATATTCAGAGGTCACCTGAATATCCAAAGGGGTGAAATGAGACAGGCACTTAAAAATCAAACAGGTGCCATCCTAAGAAAAAAGTTCACCCAAAACCATCAGACTACAAAACTGTACAGTCTCGTATTATCAAAAATTTTATGACAGAGCAGCAGGAATCTGGTCAAGCTGTGGATAATTGTTTCTTATTTAAATGTACCTGGGTTCAGAAAAATCCTAAGGAACCTTATCCAGAGATTAGTGTTGGATAATATAGGGGTGGCAATAGCCAAGCCACTGAGTTTTTACTGGAAGTGTTCTCAGGAGCCTGGGTCCAATCTCCTCATTTCCCAAATGTGGAAGCTGAGGCCAGAGATATCAAGGTCATGCAGCTGCAGGTCATGCAGGTAGCTTACTCCAGATTCAGGTGAAAGCATGGTAGAGGATAAAGGGCCAGTTCCGGTATCATCAAGTTCAAATCCTGGTTGACTGCTTATTGGTTGTATAACATCTGGTAAATTCCTTGACCTCCTAGAACATGCTCTCTTGCTTTTAGATTAAAACAAGAAACATCTGGCACACAGGAGGTACTAAAATAAACTTAATAAATGCTTACTTTTTCTAAAATTTTCCCCCCGTCCTAGGATGTTATGAAAATAAAAAACATCCCTATTTTCTTAGTGGTCAAAACCTTATGTTTCTGTTTCAACTTTCTTTTTTTGTTTTTGAGACAGAGTTTCACTCTGTTACCCAGGCTGGAGTGCAGTGGCACAATCTCAGCTCACTGCAAACTCCGCCTCCCAGAGTCAAGAGATTCTCCCACCTCAGCCTCCCAAGGAGATGAGACTACAGGCGTGCACCACCACGTCCGGCTAATTTTTATATTTTTAGTAGAGACAGAGTTTCACCATTTGGCAAGGCTGGTCTCAAACTCCTGACCTCAAATGATCTGGCCACCTTGGCCTCCCAAAGTACTTTAATCATAGGTGTGAGCCCCAGTGCCTAGCATCAACTTTCTGTCTCTATCCTATTTCATTTGTAGTTTAAAACAGGCTGGATTGAGCATAGACATGATAAGAACATCTATATTAATTATTGTTCAAGCAAGGGTTTTTCCAGAATTGTCCTATTAAATTTCAAACCTGCCAGGAGAGGAGTACGGTATTACTTCCTATAAAGGGAAGATGTGAACAGACATTTCTTCTCTAGTCCCACTAATACCCTTGAGATAATACGTGATTGATAAAAGAGCAGCACATATAGGAGCTAGAAGTTCCAAGTGTTTGGAGAATCTCTTTTTGGGATGCTTTAAGTTCCTGGTGGCTGAATATTGCTGGTTTAGAATGGACTACTTGAGTGTGATATTGTTAACTTTAATGAAAAAAGACAGGACTGGAGAATCCAGAGAAGTACAACTCTTGAAAGAACACACTTCAAGTAGGGTCAAGGAGCCTGGCTCTGAGATTAGACAGAGGAAACAATGGGTTCTTAGGGGAGAGCCCAAAGAGACAGCAAAGGGATTACAGAAAAGGAAGTGTGGATTTAAAGCCCCAAGAGTAGCATGAAGTCCAACAGGAAAGACACTTTTTCCTTGAATAATCAAAAGGGGGTTGAAGAAAGTAGCTCAGGTTAGAACTAGAAGGTAGTAGTTCCTTAAAGTCAGGGACCAATTGTCATTCATGATTGTATCTTCAACCCTGCTACAAAAGAGCTATTCAATGAAGTGTTTGCTGAATGAACAAATGGGAAAAACAGCTCTGAAGCCCAGGGCCTGGAGACTGCATGTGTGTCTGTGTGTGTATGTATATCGGGAGAGAAAGTGAGCAATGTTTAGAAATCTAGAAAGATCCCTATTAACCAAACCAAGCAAATAAGTTTGCCAAAAATATGCTCTTATCCTACAGGAAATACTGTTGTACAATTGACCCATCTATGTTCTGGGCTTCAGGGAATAAGATGCCCATTTACACTCTGATCACTCAGATTTATCCCTAGCCCTTGACAAGAATAGAAATTGTACCCCATACCCCAGTATTCCCATGCCTCAGCGTTTTATGGGAAATGGGAAGGGCTTCAAACCAGAGCTGATCCTTCTGGGATTTGGCAGGTTGTTTCATCTCGTCCTGTCTGACTCCAGTGTCCCCGCTTCCAGTACACCTAGAACACCTGTGAGACAAACCCTGGGAAAGGCAGCCATGGATTCCAGCTTTGGTTCAGGGGCTGTTCTGTGCTCAGCCCCCTTAATTAATACCCTGCTGGTCGAAGCCAACACTCCCGCATGAGCTTTCCTCTAGCTTCCGTCTCCTTTTCCATCTAATCTGTTAAATTTGATAGCTGGCTTTGGGACTGACTAATCAGCTCAGATACTGGCCTCATCTGGACCATCTCTCGGCACATCCTCCTTGGTTTTAGTGCTAAAATGTTGCCTTTCATCCCCTCCTATTTCCTTCCCCACCAACACAGACAATAACTTAGCTAACTCCTCTGAGCTCAACACAATGAAATCAGTAAACTAGACATAGGACTCCAAGAAAAGCAGATGCCTGGCTCAGAGTTTTACATTTGTATTCTGTGTCCCCAGATATTTATATAGACCATATATTTTTTTAATTTATATAGGTTTCCATTCTTTACAAAATTATATAGCTTTCCATCACTGAAAGTTTCTACTCAAAAGTCACCTCCTCACAAAGACCTTCCTTGGCAATCTTTTTAAAAATCACACACCCTTCCTTCCCACCCTATTTTTATATCTGATTCATTTTCTTCACATCACTTATCCTGACTTTGGAATGTATGACGTATGTGTGTGATTCTCTGTTTTTTGTTTATCATAAGGACTAGAAAGTGAGTTGAGAACAGCCAGTTTGTCCATTTGATTTGGCATCATATCCCTGGCACCTGGAACAATGTCACAAAATAAGTATTAGTTAACTATTTGTTCAGTAAATGAACAATCCTCAAGCCCATATAAAAGTGATTCATGATTATGCAGTTGGAGACATCAGACAGTGAGGTCACAGACTTGATTTGATGATGTCCAGAGGAGACTGAGGGGCTATACCACTTGAGGACAGATAATAAACCTCTATCGTAAGGAAGGATACAGTAAGCTATTTTTAATTATTCTTATAAATAAACACTAGAAAGTATTCTACTAGCCTATTTGCTAACTTACCCTTCTTCAGTGAAGAAACCTTGGTGACAAAGTTAATTATATCAGCCTTTTTCTTACCTGGCATAAATCATCATTTGTTATAGGCATGTAGAAATCTGGCTGCTTTCCAGGGTACATTAAATGTTATTCTGACTCATCTGTTTGAATGAGTAATAAACATATACACTTGTATAAAAAAAATCAAGATTTGTAGTTTCTTGGAGTCGATATTGATTTCTACTTTACTTGAATCAAAGTTTATTTCTTTGGTCCGTTTATTTTGGGAGTTGTCTTACTGGTCACTGACATCTGTTGTCACTGGGAGTATAATTAAGAAGTGTGTGTATGTATCTGTATTCCTATGGCTCCTGAACGCCATAGGGGAATGCATCCCATCAGGTGGACGTCCCTACCCTGGAGAAAAACCCTGACCCGGCATGTCCACATAAGACATGAGAAGGGTCATGCAGGCCTATATTCAGGTGCATAAAACCTTCCTCTTTGTGGGCATTAATTTCTTTACATGAACTGTTTCATCTGCCCCACAAAACCCCATGTAATTCAGTTAATCATTCTAATTGAAGAATAGTAGTAAATAACACATCTAATAGAAATTGTTAGAAATTTTCCCAATCTAGCAAAGCAGGACACTATTCAACCTCAGGTAATACAGAGAACACCACAAAGATATTCCTTAAGAAGAGCAACCCCAAGGCACATAATTGTTAGATTCACCAGGGTCGAAACGAAGGAGAAAATACTAAGGGCAGCCAGAGAGAAAGGTCAGGTTACCCACAAAGGGAAGCCTATCAGACTTAGAGCAGATCTCTCAGCAGAAACCCTACAAGCCAGAAGATAGTGGGGGCCGATATTTAACATCCTTAAAGAACAGAACTTTCAGCCCAGAATTTCATATCCTGCCAAACTAAGCTTCACAATTGAAGGAAAAATAAAATATTTTATGAACAAGCAAGTACTCAGAGATTTTATTACCACCAGGCCTACTTTACAAAAACTTCTGAAAGAAGCATTACACACAGAAAGGAACAACCAGTATTAGCCTTTCTAAAAATATACCAAAAAGTAAAGAGCATCAACATAAAGAAGAATTTACATCAACGAATGGATAAAATAGCCAGTTAACATCAAATGGCAGTAATCCTAAATTTAAATCGACTAAATCCCCCAATCAAAAGATACAGCCAAAACCTAACGGTATACTACATCCAGACCCATTTTATATCCAAAGATACACGAAGACTAAAAACAAAGGGTTAGAGAAAGATTTACCAACCAAAGGGAGAGCAAAAATAAATAAATAAACAAAAAGGAGTTGCAATTCATGCATTTGATAAAACAGATTTCAAAGCAAGAAAGACAGAGTGGTATAAGGATCAATGCATCCTAACACCCAGATACATAAGACCCATAAAGAGATTTAGACTCAACGAGACAGAAAATTAATAAGGATATCCAGAATTTGAACTTAGATCTGGAACAAGTAAACTTAATAAGTACTTATAGAGCTCTCCACTTTAGATACATAAAATATACATTCTCCACGTTAAATACACAAAATATTGATCGGCCATTAATACCCATTCATAGAATAAAGCAATATTCCTGTTCTCTCTCCCTCTTTTGCTTCCTCTCTTTTCCTCTCCTTCTTAAAAAAAAAAAAAAAAAAAAAAAAAAGAATTTGTATGTGTCATGGTTAAAGATACAACATGAGGTAAGTTTTCCAACATGAGAAAACAACTAGTAAATCTGTATATCAGGCCTCTTAGTGTACATCTTTTGTGAAAAAAAGAGAAATATGTAATTGAATTAAGATATATATATATAATGTCAGCATTTAAATGAAGGCTAAATTTGGTTCTGTTTTAGCAATTCAGTCTCATTTATTCACTATAACTTCTGAGTTGAAATAACCAATTGATTATAGTCATCAGAAATAAATATGAAATTAACTGACACTGCTCCATGAAAAACAGAAGAGGTTCTTCAATGGAGAATGATATTCTTATTCCTCACATTGACAGCAGAGTCATCTCGTCCAGGATTCTGGAAGACGCAAACAGCAAGGGAAAACTAACAACTACCTTCCAACTGTTTGAGATGCTTTGAATACTTCCTCTCCAGGCCATAAGTTCCAGAAGGGAAACTGACATTTTCTGGCAATAATACAGAATAGGTGCAAGGACTTCGAAGGCAGCTCTCTCGTCTTCTTTCTTTGGTTTATGCCTCTCAGGCCTTGGTAGAGAAATCTTTTTATTTTAACAACATTTTATTTAACCCAAATACTCCTGAATATGATGTCAACATAGAGTCAATACAAAGATTCTAATAAGATGTTTTACGTATTTTCCCTCTTTTTATACTGTTTTGGAAATCCAGTGTGCAAGAATTTCCAAGCAAGAAAACCAACAACCCTATTAAAAAGTGGCCAAGGGACATGAACAGACACTTCTCAAAAGAAGGGATACACGTGGCCAAAAATCACATTAAAAAAAGCTCAACATCACTGATCTGTACAAAGAGAGTTCCCCTTTTAAAGGCCCATTTGCTCTGGAGAAGAGACTTTATAATACTTCACTATGTGATCGGTTCAGGGAGGTCATTCTGGGAGGCCTAGGATTCAGAAACAAATTATCCTGAAGCACATGTCTCAATTACAAACTGACAGAAATTTAAAATTTGAGTGTAGAAAAGTTAATAAAGTGTTAAGTCTCCCGTAGTGTTGCACTTGCTGTTGGGAAGTGCAGAGGCATGAAGAGGCTTGCTTTTATTGGTGACAGGGAGTTTTAAATGTGCAAAAGTGGCTGCATGTCTCTGGGCCCATGTGGGGACTTTGTCCCTAAGGGCTAGTGTGTCACTTATCCCACAGGCTCTATACAAGAGGATGTTCTGTCCTGAAGGGGGGACTCTTCCAGACAGGTTTGTGCTCCAAGAGTGGTCACTGAAAGGCACTTCCACTGCCAGGACCACTGTCTCCCCATTTGAACACAGGAAACGTGGGGTCTGAAGAGACCTCTGCTGTGGGAACCTGAGTTCTCCATGCTCTAGGTGCTGGGCTGCCACCGCTATGGAGATAGAAACATGTGATGTTGTGTTTTGTGCTAAGACCCTCCATATCCCCATGAAGGGTTTAAGACTCAAGAAACGATGGTGTGAGTTTTCCCTCACCGTGTATATCTGGAGTAGATGTCCCTTTTAGATCTTCTTTTGCTGCCCCTGTACACACCCCAAGTCTGACTTTTGGAGACCTCTGAAAGATTCACCTCCCTCAGGGTGAGGGGGCTAATTTGGTGATATCAAAGCCTGGCTCCCTTGCTTTAAGGTGGGACAACACACTCCAGAACCCTCGGGGATAAGGCTAGGGCTTAATTTGACCTGATTCCATAGCTTTGCTGGGCCCCCCTACCTTCCAGATCCCACTTCCTTCCTCCCTTGGGTGCTTCCCAAGGAGTTTGTAGAGAATCTAATCTACAACAGTGCCAGCACAGGCACGTGCAGAGTGACAGGATTTAACTGTGCAATTAAATGTGCCAACTTCATTCTCCTTGGAAGAATCCCTGAAACAAACCTGGAGTGGGAAAAAAACAAACAAAAAAACCCACCAAGTTGACTGCACAATTTTCCTAGTCAAACCAGCCCCTGAGACTCGACATCACCAGAACCCAAGTAAGCAATGGTAATGAGATCTGCACTCCCACCTCTGCCTCCAACTCTTCTCAAAGGAGTAAGTTACAGTCAGTCGGCTTAAAAAAATAGGAACCAGAATTTCAGATGTTCCTCTGTCCTCTTGCCACATCTAGGAAGCTCCAAATGCCATAGAAGTTATAAACCAGTTAAAAAGATATGCTTTTTATCTTGTAGGCAATTAAAGCAACAAAAGATAACATTCACAGTGATATTACGTTTTCTTCTTTTAGAACACAGAATCAGTGTAAACTCTAAAATCTGCTGTGAGATGAAAGGGATGAACCCGAAATTCCTAATTATACTTGTGTAGGAGTGTGTAGGCTGGTCCCTACCGTTGTGTGCAGAAGCAGAGTGATACAGGGGTTGGAGGATGGGTTTGGTCAGGGTCTTCTGTGAAATGTCCTGACAGCCCTCTGTGCTGCTCCTTTCCAGCCCCATGTGCTTTTGCAAACACTGAATTAACTATTTGAAATGCTTTGCCTACTTCCTTTCCTGGCCGTAAGTCCCATGACAGCAAGATAAATGTTACCTGTTTATTAAAACCTATTTTACCTCCTCATCCTAAATAGTATGACTCATCAACAGTAAACAGCTCTCCTCTTTGGACTTAGAAGACCAAGCTCTACTGCTAACTAGCTGTGTGACCTTGAGTGAGTTGCTTAACCTCTCTGAGCCTTTGTTTCCAAATAAGTAAAATGAGGAATATAATAGCATCTATTTATTGTGACAATTAAGTGAACTAAAGCCATAGGAGCCTTAGCACAGTGCCTGCCACATTATATGCACTCATTAAGTGGTAGCTATTATAATGTCTGCTATTATACTATTATATCAGGGCTCTATTATTTACAAAGAAATATCAAGCTTGAGTTCCTGCTTACAATCATAGAATCACATTTCTATGTGAATATTCTTCCCCACACTCCTCTCTTACTGCACCTTTCCCCTTCAATCATGCTTTTACTGTATCAGACCAGAATCTTCCCACTTAATTTGGATGATTAATTTTTCTTTCCAAATATAACACTTATTTCTCCAGGGCACTCACCTCTGAGTAACAAAATTTGTGGGGGTCATCTGAGTGGGCAGCTCTTAGTGCAATATATGAGAGCACATTAGCATACCCAGTGGCCTCGAGGCTGTCCAAGCCTGTGATTTACAAGACGCAGTGTGGAAGGTAGGGACTGTAACTCTAAGCTGGACACAGAGCCTGGATCTCCCGCCAAATCAGACCAGCTCTGGGCAGCATCCTTTCTCTCCTCCTGACCATGTCCATTCATTGGCCAACTGAGCCTCTACAGGTCTCCCTAGTGCTGAGGGTGCAACCACTTAAGACCCGAGACTGCAACGAGATTGGCAGATGCAGAAACTCCCTCCTTACCTGTAACACACTTGAATATGTTAACACCAGCAGCCTTGGAGTGAGCATATGCCTCTCTAGACCCTCACCAAGCCCAATGCAGTATTTCCTGTTATGAGCTTGCTGCACTCCATTGTGCTTTTCATTATTGGTGAAGATTTCCTAAGATTAATTAAATATTGAGCTGAAGGTCTACTATGAACTTGGTGCCACAAGAATACAAAACAGAGAATTTCTAGGCTGATTGGATTATTAGTGGCCTGAAAACATATGTAATTTAGTGTATTTACCCAGCGTACATGGGGGAATTACATAGCCATTAATCCTACATTATTCAAGATATGCTTTCTGAGGCAGAACTTCTTTATCACATCTGATGGAAATGTGCTAGGCTGTCACTGCAAAAGATTACTGAGGGATGAATATAACTATGTCATTGTACAAAGCACAGACACCACTTCGTAGGTTACCGTGTTCTTCAACAAAGTTTTTGAGAATGTCATGACCTTTGGAATTTACACCTTCTGAAGTACAAAGTAGTGTATGTCAATCATTAGATAACTTTTATTTTCACTTGGTACCTCCTATTTGGAAAACTCTTCCATGAATCAGCTTGTATTTTATTATCATAACTTAAAGGACTGAATGGAAACATTAAGAAACACAGGAATGTCTTTCCTAGATGGGATCAGAGACTTATTCTAAGTGAAGTAACTCAGGAATAGAAAACCAAAGATCATATGTTCTCAGTCATAAGAGGGAGCTAATATATGAGGATGCAAAGGTGTCAGAATTATACAATGAACTTTGCAGACTCAGGGGAAAAGGGGGTAAGGGAAGACTACAGATTGGGTTTGGTGTATACTGCTTGGGTGATGGGTGCACCAGAATCTCATAAACCACCACTAAAGAACTTACTCATGTAATTAAATATCACCTGTTCCCCCAAAATCTATGGAAATTAAAAAGACTCAAAAAAACAAAACAAAACAAAACAAAACAGGGTGACCTCCAGCAATACTGGCCACATGCACACAGGTCTTTTTTTGAAATTTATGATTGACACATAATTACTTACGTTTATGGAGTACAACATGATGTTTTAATACAGGTATAAATTGCATAAAGATCAAATCAAAGAAATTACCATGTTTGTCACCTTAAGTATTTATCCCTTCTTTGTGATGAGAATACTCTTCTAGCTATTTTGAAAAATACATTACTGTTAACTCTAGTCATCCTACTATGCAGTAGATGACCAGAACTTAGATGACCAGAACTCCTAACTGTAACTTTGTACCAATTGACCAATCACACTATCCCTCCCTCACCTACCATTCCCATCCTGTTAACCACTATTCTATTCTCTACTTTCATGAAACAATTTAAATTTCACACATTAGCGATATCATGCAGTATTTCTCTTTCTGTGTCTGGCTTATTTCAGATAATGTCCTCCAGACTCATTCACGTTACTGCAAATGACAGGATTTCATTATTTTGTGGCCAGATAGTATTCCATTATGTATATATACCACATTTTATTTATCCATTCATCTGCTGATGGGCACTTAGGTTGATTTCACATTTTGTCTATTGTGACTAGGGCTGCAATAAACATAGGAATGCAGATATCTCTTTGACATACCGATGTCATCAGTGAACTGCAAATCAAAACTACAATAAGGTATCACCTCACTCCAATCAGAATAGCTACTATCAAAAAGTCAAAAGTAGCAAGCATTGGTGAGGAAGTAGAGAAAAGGGAACCCTTACACATTGGCTGGTGGGAATCTAAATTAGGACAGCCATTGTGGAAAACAGTATGGTGGTACTTCAAAAAATCAAAAATAGAACTACCATATGATCTAGCATTTCCACTGCTGTGTATATTGCCAAAGAATAAGAAAAAGCATGGAGGTTTGATGAGAAAATTCAAAACTGGGGTATTGTCCTCATTTTCACACATGGAAAAAGTGCAAATAAAGAAGTTTTCATGGTCTTAAATAGAGCAGTTAAATTCCAGCACTTTTTACAGTCCCATACTGTTTGATTTTTGTTACCAGCTCTCCATCCAAATTATTCCCAACAGCCTCCAGAGTAGCCTTTTCCAAAAATATTTCTGCAAAACACTGGTCTAAAATATACCCTTACTCTCTCCTCAGCCAAATACTCTAAATAAAAAGCACTCCTTAGTTAAATAAGATTTGGGAATACCATATTTTATATGCTGTACTTGAATATTTATAATTCATAACATAGATTAGACTGTGAAGTCCTTTAGTGAAGAAACTGGTTTAATTTTGGATTGCCCAAATTTATTTGATAAGGAATCTTTCATTGAGTTAAAATGTATGATAGAACAAACTTTAGAGAAAGTTCTATTAGGATATATGCTGATCATTTAATGTGAAATAATCATCTCTCTTCTCACCATTCACAGGAAACACAAAGAGTGACTGAACTAAACGAGATCAACAAGTGAACACTTAATCTTTCTTTGACAAAGAGATAAAGAAAAGTTGGTCTTTTTTTAATTCAGTATTTTGTGATAGGTAAAGTGTCTATATCCACATTGCCTGCACAGACTGCAGGAACCATCTGCTGAGCTTGGTGATAGCCCCTCCCATCCTCACACTTCCTTTCCCAAGCAATGTGTGGTCCAGGTTATGACTTCTTGGAGCACATCTATAGTTACCATAGCCACTTCTGAGCAGGTGCTGCCTGAATGCACCTGGTGCTGCTCTGTAGCTCCACAGCCAGCCCTATAGATCACAAATGTCTCAGATGGCTCTCCCCTTCCAGTGATATAATTGGATCCATTGCTCATCTGTCATGCCCAAAGTAGAAACAGACAACAGGCCATCTGTTCCACCTCTCTGAGTTCTTTTCCTCAGCATGAGGCCTCATCTCTGCTGTTTATTGTTACTATAGTAAGGTGCACCCATGGTACCGATGAACTGTTTGGCCTTGGAGCTGCCCACTTCGCTGCCTGAGTGACACTGACTCAGTGTCAACTTCTTCATTAGTTAAAGGCGCTGCTCTTACTAACTTCTGAGAATAAAGAACAATGCAGGTGCTTTGTATTTCCTAGTGATGTTTTCTTGGGCTCATCTATTACATTTTATAGCCCATGTGTTTTCTGCAAATGGTTGGGTCTTTTTTGACCAAGTGTGAAGAATAATTAAAATCATTCCAAGTCAAATGAAGTGTTCAAATACATTGGAAGAGGACTTCAAATGCTGTAAATGTCTCATTAGCTCTGACACGATGTAATAGGGTGTGTTTTAGCTCTGTTGAGTTCCACTAAAATGTTTAGCCTAGAGCTTTTCCTTACACACCATCTCCACTTATCTGTGTGTCAAGAACTGCCCCTCAAACACCACCTGTGATCCAGGTGTTATAAAAGTATACCAGGCTGACGAGAAAGAAACGAGTGCTTGGACGGTGCTCAGCAAAGCACCTCTGCCAAACTCATCCATGGGGCAACAGTGAAGTATTGGCAGCTGTTGAGAGAAGACTTATCTCCCACAGCAGCAAGATGAAAAGCAAATGTGTCTTTTCCACCTAAGGGATATATGCAATCATCCCTCAAATGGTAACAGGTTAAAGTAATAGCAGGCAGTTGTGGCTGAGCTCTGTTTCTCCTTCTCCCTATGAGGATCTCACTGGTTCCTAGCCCAGAAGCATCCCTCTCCACAAAGCTGAAACAAATAGATTCTGATTTGAAAAGAAACACCACTCTCCCAGCAGTCCTAAATTTACATATAAGCTAATAGTTAATAAGTACTTACTATTTTTCCAGGCACTATGTTAATGCCTCACATATGCTGAAATTGGTCTAAGCAGTAATTCCTTCAAGTAGTTTCATTATCCCATTTTAAATTTAAGAAAATTAAGTCTTAGAGACTCTGATTTACCCCCAAACCACACACTTTTGATAAAGCAGGAATTCAAATCTATGTCTCTGTGACTCCACAGAAGCTCTCTAACCATGCTGCATGTTCTTACACTTCCTGTTCCCATAGTCTATGTATTTCCGGATACAGTTGCCATGCCCAATGATTGTGTGTTCTATTTGCCACAATATTTCCTGTTATTCCACCTACTTCTGTGGCTTCCCACCCTCTTCAACAGGTATTATTTCAAGTTCAACCCTTCCCGTCTGCTCCAACCTGCTCTTGTCAACCAGACCACATCAAGTCAAACCCCAGAGTGTGACACCTCCATTCCAAAAAGATATGCTTAGGATAGAAAAATTATGATGTATAAAAACCTGTCCATCATGCTTCACTGCTCATGAGAATGACTAATTATACTTTTATATAACACTTTACAGATAACAATGCAATTTAACATTACCTTCTTTAATATGGACAAATAGTTCAAGTTTCAAATAGCAAAATTATTCTCTGCAAGAAAGCCTGTCCATGTACAAACTGGCACTTCAGACATTCTTCAGTCAAGGAGAAAAATGTTTAAACCCAGAAATAAAGTGCATTTAAATAAATTCATAAAAGTCATTTGTGTTTTTTTCTTCCTTTAATGTTTACCTTCACAATTTCACAAACGTGGTTTATTTGTATTTCACAAATCTACTGTTTTGTAACCTGGAACGAGTCTCTACTAACTTATTTTTACTGAGCAGAATAATTAGAAAAGGCAGTGGTTCAGCAAATAATTACTGTGTTGGTCTGTTTTCATATTGCTATAAAGAACAGTTCAAGATTGAGTAATTTATAAAAGAAAGAGATTTAATTAACTCACAGTTCAGCATGGCTGGGGAAGTCCTCAGCAAACTTACAATCATGACGGAAGACAAAGGAAAAGCATAGCAACCTCTTCACAAGGAAGCAGGAAGGAGAAACGCTGAGCAAAGCAGGAAGAGCCCCTTATAAAGCCATCAGATCTCGTGAGAACTCACTATCACAAGAACAGCATGGGGGGACCACCCCCATGAATCAATTACCTCCACCTGGTCTTTCCCTTGATCTGTGTGGATTATGAGAATTATAATTCAAGATGAGATTTAGGTGGGGACACCAAGCCTAAGCATATCAATTACCTTGGGCTAAAAGTGCTATCTTAGGCTCATATTTTGTAGATAGGCTGTTATTCTTTCCTAGAGTGAACATTAACCTCCAAATAACCTTCAGCTATATTACTAGTAAACTATGAATACTGATTATTTATCTACATAAAAATTAATATATATCTGAATGTCCTCTGTCAAATCCCAGGCCATCCTGGCTTGGCCCAAGACCACCCTCAGGTTGAATGATTTGTTATAAACATTCACAGAACTGAGAAAAAGTGTTATACTCATGTTTGTGGTTTATTACAGGGAAATAATACAGATAAAAATTAGCAAAGGCAAAAGACACACAGGACAAATTCCAGGAGAAGCAAGACATGAGTTTCCAGTTGGCTTCTAGTAGAGTCATCAGAGAGCACTTAATTCTTTCAGAAATGGTGTGTAAGAACACATATGAAATATTGCTAGCTGGGGAAGCTCACCTAAGCCTTGGTGTCAGGGGTTTTTATTTGGAATCTGTCACACAGGCATGGAGTTCCCACAATCTGACCTTAACAACTCAGTCTCCAGCACCCCCAGAGATCAGCCTGACTCAGTGTGTTAGTCCGTTCTCACACTGCCATAAAGGACCACCTAAGACTGGGTAATCTGAGAACTCTATCATAAGACACAACACTCAAGGGATAGTCCTAAACCAATAGAAACCACCCCCCTGATCCAGTCGCCTCCCACCAGCCCCCACCTCCAACACTCAGGATGACAATTCCACATGAGATTTGGGTGAGGACACAGAGCCAAACCATATCACTCATGAACCCAGAGAAATAAACACCAATATTCATCATGAATCACATTGTTAACATAAACTATTGTTAGAAACATAGAGATTTGTCATAAATCACATTGATAACGCAAACACACTGTTATGTGGCCCAAGATCTCGGGTAGACAAAGGCACTCTTATTAGGCAGGATAATCAAGGGCTTACAGGTTATTTTTCAGGGACTGGTTAATGGCCAGTCAATTCTTTGCAATGTGCAGGGATCGAGTACCCACAAGTTAACTCTGTACTACGCAGAGACCTATTGAACACACTTATTTTTGAATATTGGCTTAAACTTTTCTAGTTAGCTTTATGCTGATTATTTTCATTAATTCAAAAATGCAGTGGGCCTGTAGCAGTCCTAGAAGCAATGGAGGCAAACATGGTAAAAACGTAGTTGATCTAAAACTTTTTAAATACCCCTAAATAGCTCTTCTTAATTAAAGAGATTGGGGGCATTAGGGAATTATTATTAGATGGCTGTTAAATTATAGCACACAGTGACACATTTATTGCAGATAAGTCTCATTGTTTTACAAGCAAGAATGATTTTATGTGTTGCATGTATACTTTAGAAAATAGCAAGGTCCTTTGTATAAGCAATGTGTTCCAAACTATTACGTTTGGTTTGATGGAACTCTTGTGAAGGAGACAGCAGGATACAGCAGAATGTGCATCAGGGTTTCTGATTCTGCCCCTTAATAGCTGTGGCTTCGTTGGCAAAATTCACATCTCTGGATTCTAGTTTCCTGATGCACATATCTGGACTGTGTATTCCAGACATAAACAAAGATCTGGACTGTGTAGACCTTCAGGTCCTGTGTAATCAGCGCTGTTTGCCCAATGATCCTGTTTTTCTGCTTCTTGAGAATCTGACAGGATTGCACCCTCTCGAAGCCTTCCTTTAATCAATGAAATGTGAGTAGAAGTGACACTTGCCACTTCTAGGTAGATGTCTTAAGAGCTAATATGTTATTTGCTATGTGTCATACCCTCTGCTGTGGTGACCATGGAACACCTCTTAAAATGGATAATCTGGCCCAGTTGTGGCAGCTCACACCTGTAATCCCAGCGTTTTGGGAGGCCAAGGCAGGTGGATCACCTAAGGTCAAGAGTTCAAGACCAGCCTGACCACAGTGAAACCCGATCTCTACTAAAAAACACAAAAAAGTTAGCCAGGCGTGGTAGCACATGACTGTCATCCCAGCTATTTGGGAGGCTGAGTCAGGAGAATCACTTGAACTCGGGAGGCAGAGCTTGCAGTGAGCCAACATCGTGCCACTGCACTCCAGCCTGGGCAATAAGAGCGAAAATCCACCTGAAAAAATAAATAAATAAAATAAAACAGAATGGATAATCCATCATCCTCCTGCCCCTGACAAGCCACATTGGATATATGGCCTGAACAGAAAATAAACCTATATTTTTATAAGCCACAATCTGGGGGCTGCTTGTTGCCACAACATAAAATTTCACTTAGCCACATTGGCATATATTTTCAGTGCCCATTCCAATCTCAGTTGTTCATAATGGGCGAACAAACATCTAACAACAGGCCTGTTACCCACTCTCACCCCAACCCTCCAAACCCCAGTAAGTTCTTACCAAAAAGTTTCTAAAGCAGCTCCTTCTTCTTCCTGCTGAAGTCTTGACTCTTCCATCCTTCAGGGCTAAAGTTCTCAGATCCGCCTCATGCGTCAGCCCTCCAGATTCACATCTTCAAATTCTTTTCGGATATTTTGCCTCTCCATCCCTTACTCCAATACACTGATTCTTCGAATGAGAAAACCTCAACTTGTACACCTTCCAGTTCGCACTCATTACTGCAACCCAAGCGTGTTAGCTTTCTAGAACTGTAACCAAGTATGACAGACTGAGTAGCTCCAACAACAGAAATTTGTTGTCCTACAGTTCTGGAAACTGGATCAAGGTGTCAGCAAGGCAGCTTCCTTCTGAAGACTGGGAGGAAGATGCTCGTCCAGGCCTCTTCCAAGCTTCTTGTGTTTTGCTGGCAATCTTTGGAGTTCCTTGGCTTGTAGATATATCACCACAGTCTCTGCTTTCGGGCTGACATGGTGTTCTCCTTGCATGTGTGTCTCCGTGTCCAATTTTCTACTTTATATGAAGATACCAGTCCTATTGCATTGGGGGCTTACCCTAGTCCAGTATGACCTCATCTTAACCAATTACATCTGCAATTATCCTATTTCCAAATAAGGTCACATTCTAAAGTACTGGGGCTAGGACTTCAACACGTGGATCTTGAGGGAGACACAATTCAGCTCAAATCTACTCTTTTCTAGCTCTTCTGGAAACACATTTTCCTGGAAAACTCAACTGTATGTCTGGTAATCCTATCATTACCATTACCACCATCCCTTTCTGAAGTCAGACCTTCAGCCCATCTCTAGATTTA
The DNA here is from genome assembly GCA_031835075.1 of Saguinus oedipus. NCBI lineage: Eukaryota > Metazoa > Chordata > Mammalia > Primates > Cebidae > Saguinus > Saguinus oedipus. Next base: position 7,561,647 of record CM063178.1, read on the forward strand.
TATTCCTTCTGGAATCTTGCATCTTGCTTAACTAGATTGTTCTATAATTCACAAGAATCTATAAAACACTCTCTCAGCTGGGCACAATGGCTCATGCCTATAATCGCAGCACTTTAGGAGGCCAAGGTGGATGGATCACTTGAGGTCAGAAATTCGAGACCAGCCTGGTCAACGTGGTGAAACCCCTCCTCTATGGAAAATACAAAATTTGTCAGGTGTGGTGGTGCACGTCAAGGATAATTGCTTGAACCTGGAAGGCAGAGGTTGCAATGCTCTGTAGAGCTGAGATCACACCACTACACTCCAGCCTGGGCAACGCAGCAAGACTCTGCGTCAAAAAAAAAAGTATAAAACACTCTCTCATAGAATTGACTAATTTTCAAGCAAACAATTATTTTAAACTTATTGAAGGTATTCTCAGTTCCCTAGGACCACACAGCTTCAGTAGGGAAAAAAATCTATATACAATTAAGAAGACTTTCTCACAGTTAATATCATGTAACCATTCAACAATTCTGTGAGAAGAGCATTACCATCACAATTTGGCAAAAGAGGGAAGAGATGATCAGAAAAAAGACTTTCATATTGCTGTAATCCAAAAGATCAGAAAGCACAAGAGGTTGGAAAGTAAGGGAAGACACAGAAAACCCCAAATCCAGCTGGACCTTATTCCAGTTGGAGAATGTGGAGGAAAAGGTCAGTACTGAAAATATTCTGTCCAATGTGTTATTCCCAAGTTTTCATAGTCTTTATTGGAGGAGGAAGAAGAAGAGCTCCCTGAAGGCATTCTTGCAAAGCTGTGGTTTCCAAGAGCACAGCATGGTCTGTACTTGCAATCATTTTTTTCTGCACACTATGGCAAGGGCAGTAGAAGAAAAACACCACCATAAGAATTATAATTTTTAGAATAAGAGTAAATTAACCAATGGATAATTTTTATTTTGTGTGGTATCAGGAACTCGGCAGATTCATATTCTGAAGTCCTGACCTCCAGTACTTCAAAATGTGACCATACATGTATTTGGAGATAGGATCTTTATTGAAGTAATTCAATTAAAATAAGACCCCCCTAAGGTGGGGCCGTAATCTGATATGACTCATGTCTTTACAAGAAGAAGAAATCTGGACATAACCATATGTTCAGGGAAGACATAGGGAGCACAGCAAGGAGGAGACAGCATCTAAAAGCCAAGGAGAGAAACCAGCAACAGGTCCTTCCTTCATGACCTTCAGAAGGAACCAACCCTGATGACACTTTGATCTTGGACTTCTAGCCTCCATAACTGTAAAAAGATTAATTTCTATTGTTTAAGCCACCCAATCTATAGTACTTTGTTATACAGCCCTAGCAAACTAATACAAATGGCTACTTCTTTTCAATGGAAAGAAAATTAATAAGAGACCAAGATTTAAAAACAATGCAAAGCTCCCCCAACACCCTTATTTTTGCAATTTAAGAAAACTTCCACTAAAGCGTTCACTAATTTGTATAGGTAAACTGTGGCAAAAAGTAACAAAAATGGTTTCAATATTGTTAGTACATTTGACACACAGTCCTAGAAGAGTGATTCCTAAAGTAAAAACAAATTTGTTGCTTCTTTTCAGGGAAGAAAATTAATTCATGCTGTGTGGCAAGAGGAAGACAAGTTCACTAGGAGAATACAAGAATAGATGAGAAAATACAAAGAAGAAAGAAATTGGAGGAACCACGAAGAAAGAAAGAAATCACCGAGAAGTTAAAGCAACTTGAAAGCCCAGGAACACTAAGATAGCATGCATCATTGCGATAAAGTGCCACAGGCTCTTTATGACATTTACTTAGGTAATTATTCGGCATGCTGGTTTGTCTTTATATCTTGTAACATTTTAATGAAAGTATTATAGAGTCAATCATTAATCTTAGGTGATAAGTTAACATGTTAGCAACATAAAACCATAAGAATACAAATGAGGGCTAATATCCAGAATCTACAAAGAACTAAAACAGATTTACAAGAAAAAAACAAACAAACCCATTCAAAAGTGGGCAAAGGATATGAACAGATACTTTTCAAAAGAAGACATATATAAGACCAACAAACATATGAAAAAATGCTCATCATCACTGGTCATTAGAGAAATGCAAATCAAAACCACATGGAGATACCATCTGATCATTAAAAAATCTGGAGACAACGGATGCTGGAGTGGATGTGGAGAAATAGGAACACTTTTACACTGTTGGTGGGAGTGTAACTTAGTTCAACCATTGCAGAAGACAGTGTGGGGATTCCTCAAGGACCTAAAAATAGAAATGCCATTTGACCCAGCAATCTCATTACTGGGTATATATCCAAAGGATTATAAATCATTCTATTATAAAGACAGATGCACACATATGTTCATTGCAGCACTGTTTACAATAGCAAAGACCTGGAACCAACCCAAATGCCCATCAATGATAGACTGGACAGGGAAAATGTGGCACATATACACCATGGAATACTATGCAGCCATAAAAAGGATGAGTTCATGTCCTTTGTAGGGACATGGATGAATCTGGAAACCATCATTCTCAGCAAACTGACACAAGAACAGAAAATCAAACATCACATGTTCTCATTCATAGGTGGGTGTTAAACAATGAGAACACATGGACACCGGAAGGGGAGCATCACACACTGGGGTCTGTTGGGGGGGGACTAGAGGAGAGACAGTGGGGGGTAGGAAGTTGAGGAGGGGTAACATGGGGAGAAATGCCAGATATAGGTGATAGGGAGGGAGGCAGCAAACCACATTGCCATGTATGTACCTATGCAACAATTCTACATGTTCTGCACCTGTACCCCAGAACCTAAAGAGCAATAAAATATGTGTATATATAAAAACAACAAAAAAAATACAAATGGATATTTTCATCACAGCGCTGTAGTTAAAGATATATGAGAGTCAGATTGCCTGGGTTTGAATCCTAATTTCATACCTTACCAGTTGTGTGACCTTGACAAAATCAGTCAACATTCCTTTGATTCAGTTTCCTCATTTGCAAAATAGTGTAGTAATATTACCTAATCCACAAGATTGTTAGAATCAAATGAGTTAATAGACATAAAGTTCTTAGAATAGTGCCTACAATACAGTGAGAATCAGATAAATGTTTATTATAATAATCATCTATCATCAATATACATTGCAAAGGAATTAGTAAGCATTAGCCAATTGTCAAGTGTGCCATTTCTTTTGGGGATGTTAACCTCTGTCTTTTTAATATCTAAAGTATTTCAAGGGAGCAGATTCTATTGTATGGGGAAGGGAGCCTTTTTTTTTTAATTTCAGAGATGAAATTGAAAGAAAAGTGAAACTGAAAGAAAACTCTCCTCAGATCCATACATAAAAGCGAACAAATGATCAAATAAATGCCTTACCCATATATACCTATCCCCCATGCTCTGAAATAGCTTCTTTTTTAAAAAAAAATGTTTTTTTTTAACTTCTCAATTCTTCTTCAGTATTTTCAAGTGAGAATCAACCCGTCTGAGTCTGAATTTCCAAAATGAAAAGAAATAGTTCTCATTTTTTTAGCTTACAATTCAGTTTCCATTTCAAATGGTTTTTCCCCCCTGCTTTGGAATTATGTTACAATTATCACAGAGATTTTGCTCCTTTTAAGCAGCAGGCCCCAGTGTTTAGCCTTTGTTCATGAAGAGGACTGATTGCTGCTGAGACCATGTGCTCGACAGGAAATAAGCATTGATGTGATGATGACCATGTTTATATTCAAGCTTGAGCATCCATTAGCTGTGGGCCTGCCATCACCCAGAGTAACATAAACCACACACACACACAAAAAAAAAAACCCCACAAATGCTAAGTGGGGGTACTGCTTCAGAGTACCTATCCGAGGGTAGATGCTGGCAGAAACTGAGATAGAGCTGCTGGGACCTTATTTCTAGACCCTACAAGTTGTGAGTGCCTTTGCCTAGTGAATCTTTACCAGCAAGCTTTACATACCACATCTGAGGTGAAGGTGGCCTGGGTTCCAGAAAAGATCTGACCTTGGGAGAAATAGCTCTTCATTGTTCTCCGAGATTATAATCATAATAACTAAAAATTAAGTGTTTTGCTGTGTGCCAGTTAAAAAGACACACTTCTTAACATCCATTATCGCACTTTTTCTTCACAATAATTCCATATGTGTTATTACCATACTAATTTTAAAGAATAACTCTTGGAGAATATGAGTTACTTTCCCAAAATTAAAATTAAATAGTAAGGAACAAGCCAATAATTGAAACCAGATCTGTCTGACTCCGAATCCTAAGCTCTTACCCACTGAGCTACCATTCCCTTACTCTCCTGTGTAGCCCACCATTTCTCCCCTTGGCTATTCTTCTCTATGCTGCAGCCAGTTTTCTGCCTAAAGCCCATCTCTAATCATGCCATTCTCCTGCATATGATATTTGATGGCCACCCACTGCCTAACAAACTCCCAAGACTGGCCTTCAAGGTACTCTAACCTATCTCTCCAAAGTCATCTTGCTGATACGCTAGGCTCTAACTGAACCACATTTGCTGCTTTCAGTCATAAAGACAATCCCCTGCCTCTCTGCCTTTGTTCTCACTGCCCTCTCTGCCTGGAATCTCTGTTCCACCCTCTCCACTCATTGAATAACCATCACTACCACCAATGGCTACAACAATGGCTACCATTTACTGAGTCCTTACTTTACACCAGCATTGTGATCAGCCTTCTACCCTATAAGACAGATACTATTATTATTTCAGTTTAAATGGGAAACTATTTTAAGGCTCAGCAATGCCAGCTCCAGGGTCCCACGGCTAGTAAGTGGGCTTAGGAAAATTTGAACCCAATTGGCCGAAGACAGAGTTTGAGTTCCCCACCACTATACTGTAGAGATGGGTGGTGTCATTCCCAGCCTTTGAAGTCTCATGCACTGCATGTACCAGCAACTTTGCTCAGCCTTCCTGATCCCCTAACAAAAATCAGCCATCAGCCCCTGCTTCCCACAGGGTCTCACACTGTGTGCCTCTGTTGCAAAAATTACTCCACTCTGTTTTATTTTAGCTGTGTCTCTCACCCACAAGATGCACGCTGCTTGAGGCCATACCATCCATCTTTGCATCCTTCCTGAATCTAGTGCTATATCTGAAACTCAGCAGGAGTTTCCTTGGTGTGTGCTGAATTCATTCAATGACTGTTTATTGAACTCCTACAGAAATGAACTCACCCCTGCCTGCAAGCTCCCTGGTGTAATTGTTCTTACCCTTTTTTGGTTCACACCCCCCTTTGAGAATCTGATGAAAGCCATGCATCTTTACAACAGAAAAATGCAACAACCAATAAAATTTTACATCCTTCTTCGAGTGGTTTGTGGATTCTGAGTGTAGAGTCCAACTGATTTGGATTCATTTATTAGTAATTGAACATTTCTTCCTATTTCTATTAATCAATTATTTTATTCTAAATTATAGAAATCCAACTCAGTTTAGGTTAGAAAAAAGGAGTTTGTTTGCTGGTTCTATTTTGCTTTTCTTAGCATAGAGAGTCCAGGGAAATGATTACATTAAATAACAGCAACAACACACATAGAGACGTGAGCTCGGTCTCTGAAATAGATGGATCCAGAGACTTAAACATTACTAGGACATGCATCTTTCTGCAGATCAAAATAGCTTCCTCCACCACTTGGAGGACAAAGCTTGCTGACCATTCTTGCGTTTCTTTTTTTTTTTTTTTTTTAATTTTTATTGCATTATAGGTTTGGGGGTACAAGTGCAGAACGAGCAAGATAGTTGCATAGGTACACACATGGCAGTGTGCTTTGCTGCTTTCCTCCCCTTCACCCACACTTGGTATTCATCCCCAGGCTATCCCCCCCAGCCCCCCCACTGCTGTCCCTCCCACATTCCCCCCAACAGTCCCCAGTGTATAGTAGACCACCTCTCTGTGTCCACGTGTTCTCATTTTTCTCACCCACCTATGAGTGAGTATATGCGGTATTTCTTTTTCTGTTCTTGTGTCAGTTTGCTGAGAATGATGTTCTCCAGATTCATCCATGTCCCTACAAAGGACACAAACTCATCATTTTTGATTGCTGCATAATATTCCATGGTGTATATGTGCCACATTTTCCGAGTCCAGTCTATCATCGTTGGGCATTTGGGTTGGTTCCAGGTCTTTGCTATTGTAAACAGTGCTGCAATGAACATTCGTGTGCATGTGTCCTTATAGTAGAACGATTTATAGTCCTTTGGATAGATACCCAGTAATGGGATTGCTGGGTCAAATGGAATTTCTATTTCTAGGTCCCTGAGGAATCGCCACACTGTCTTCCACAATGGTTGAACTAATTTACACTCCCACCAACAGTGTAAGAGTGTTCCTATTTCTCCACATCCTCTCCAGCATCTGCTGTCTCCAGATTTTTTAATGATCGCCATTCTAACTGGTGTGAGATGGTATCTCAATGTGGTTTTGATTTGCATCTCTCTAATGACCAATGACGATGAGCACTTTTTCATATGTTTGCTGGCCTCATGTATGTCTGCTTTCGTAAAGTTTCTGTTCATATCCTTTGCCCATTTTTGAATGGGCTTGTTTGTCTTTTTCCTGTAAATCTGTTTGAGTTCTTTGTAAATTCTGGATATCAGCCTTTTGTCAGATGCGTAAACTGCAAAGATTTTTTCCCATTCTGATGGTTGCCGATTCACTCTAGTGACTGTTTCTTTTGCCATGCAGAAGCTGTGGAGTTTGATTAGGTCCCATTTGTCTATTTTGGCTTTTGTTGCCAATGCTTTTGGTGTTTTGTTCATGAAGTCCTTGCCTACTCCTATGTCCTGAATGGTTTTGCCTAGATTTTCTTCTAGGGTTTTTATGGTGTCAGGTCTTACGTTTAAGTCTTTAATCCATCTGGAGTTAATTTTAGTGTAAGGTGTCAGGAAGGGGTCCAGTTTCTGCTTTCTGCACATGGCTAGCCAGTTTTCCCAACACCATTTATTAAATAGGGAATCCTTTCCCCATTGCCTGTTTTTGTCTGGTTTATCAAAGATAATATGGTTGTAGATGTGTTGTGTTGCCTCCGATGCCTCTGTTCTGTTCCATTGGTCTATATCTCTGTTTTGGTACCAGTACCATGCTGTTTTGATTACTGTAGCCTTGTAGTATAGTTTGAAGTCTGGTAGCGTGATGCCTCCAGCTGTGTTCTTTTTGCTTAGAATTGACTTGGCTATGCGGGCTCTTTTTTGGTTCCATATGAAATTCATGGTGGTTTTTTCCAGTTCTGTGAAGAAATTCGATGGTAGTTTGATGGGGCTAGCATTGATTGTGTAAATTACTTTGGGCAGTATAGCCATTTTCACGATATTGATTCTTCCTAACCACGAACATGGAATGTTTCTCCATCTGTTTGTGTCCTCTCTTATTTCGTTGAGCAGTTGTTTGTAGTTTTCCTTAAAGAGGTCCCTTACATTCCTAGTGAGTTGTATTCCTAGGTATTTCATTTTCTTTGTAGCAATTGTGAATGGCAGTTCGTTCTTGATTTGGTTCTCTTTAAGTCTGTTATTGGTGTATAGGAATGCTTGTGATTTTTACACATTGATTTTATATCCTGAGACTTTGCTGAAGTTGCTTATCAGTTGCAGGAGCTTTTGGGCTGAGGTGATGGGGTCTTCTAGGTATACTATCATGTCGTCTGCAAATAGAGACAATTTGGCTTCCACCTTTCCTATTTGAATACCCTTTATTTCTTTTTCTTGCCTGATTGCTCTGGCTAGAACTTCCAGTACTATGTTGAATAGAAGTGGTGAGAGAGGGCATCCTTGTCTAGTGCTGGATTTCAAGGGAATGCTTCCAGTTTTTGCCCATTAAGTATGATATTGGCTGTTGGTTTGTCATAAATAGCTTTTATTACTTTGAGATATGTTCCATCAATACCAAGTTTATTGAGGGTTTTTAGCATAAAGGGCTGTTGAATTTTGTCAAATGCCTTCTCTGCACCAATTGAGATAATCATGTGGTTTTTGTTTTTGCTTCTGTTTATGTGGTGAATTACATTTATAGACTTGCGTATGTTGAACCAGCCTTGCATCCCCGGTATGAATCCTACTTGATCATGATGGATAAGTTTTTTAATGTGCTGTTGCAATCGGTTTGCCAGTATTTTATTGAAGATTTTTGCATCTATGTTCATCATGGATATTGGCCTGAAGTTTTCTTTTCTTGTTGAGTCTCTGCCAGGTTTTGGTATCAGGATGATGTTGGTCTCATAAAATGATTTGGGAAGGGTTCCCTCTTTTTGGATTATTTGGAATAGTTTCAGAAGGAATGATACCAGATCCTCTTTGTGTGTCTGGTAGAATTCGGCTGTGAACCCATCTGGACCTGGGCTTTTTTTGTGTGGTAGGCTCTTAATTGCTGCCTCAACTTCAGACCTTGTTATTGGTCTATTCATAGTTTCGGCTTCCTCCTGGTTTAGGCTTGGGAGGACACAGGCGTCCAGGAATTTATCCATTTCTTCCTGATTTACTAGTTTATGTGCATAGAGTTGTTTGTAGTATTCTCTGATGATGGTTTGAATTTCTGTGGAATCTGTGGTGATTTCCCCTTTATTGTTTTTTATTGCATCTATTTGGTTGTTCTCTCTCTTCTTTTTTATCAGTCTGGCTAGTGGTCTGTCTATTTTGTTGATCTTTTCGAAAAACCAGCTCTTAGATTTATTGATTTTTTGAAGGGTTTTTCTTGTCTCTATCTCCTTCAGTTCTGCTCTGATCTTAGTTATTTCTTGTCTTCGGCTAGGTTTTGAGCTTTTTTGATCTTGCTCCTCTAGCTCTTTCAATTTTGACGATAGGGTGTCAATTTTGGATCTCTCCACTCTTCTCATGTGGGCACTTATTGCTATATATTTTCCTCTACAGACTGCTTTAAATGTGTCCCAGAGATTCTGGTACGTTGTGTCTTCATTCTCGTTGGTTTCAAAGAACTTCTTTATTTCTGCCTTCATTTCATTGTTTATCCAATCAACATTCAAGAGCCAGTTGTTCAGTTTCCATGAAGCTGTGCGGTTCTGAGTTATTTTCTGAATTCTGAGTTCCAACTTGATTGCACTATGGTCTGAGAGACTGTTTGTTATGATTTCAGTTGTTTTGCATTTGCTGAGGAGTGCTTTACTTCCAATTATGTGGTCAATTTTGGAGTAGGTGTGATGTGGTGCTGAGAAGAATGTATATTCTGTGGATTTGGGGTGGAGAGTTCTGTAAATGTCTATCAGGTTTGCTTGTTCCAGGTCTGAGTTCAAGTCCTGGATATCCTTGTTAATTTTCTGTCTGGTTGATCTGTCTGCTATTGACAGTGGAGTGTTAAAGTCTCCCACTATTATTGTGTGGGAGTCTCAGTCCCTTTGTAAGTCATTAAGAACTTGCCTTATATATCTGGGTGCTCCTACATTGGGTCCATATATATTTAGAATTGTTATCTCTTCTTGTTGTATCGATCCTTTTACCATTATGTAATGACCTTCTTTGTCCCTTTTGATCTTTGTTACTTTAAAGTCTATTTTATCAGAGATGAGAATTGCAACTCCTGCTTTTTTTTGCTCTCCATTTGCTTGGTAAATCTTCCTCCATCCCTTTATTTTGAGCCTTTGTGTATCTTTGCATGTGAGGTGGGTTTCCTGGATACAGCATACCGATGGGTTTTGGTTTTTTATCGAATTTGCCAGTCTGTGTCTTTTGATTGGTGCATTTAGCCCATTTACATTCAGGGTTAATATTGTTATGTGTGAATTTGATACTGCCATTTTGATGCTAGCTGGCTGTTTTGCCCGTTGGTTCATGTACATTCTTCATTTTGTTGATGGTCTTTAGCATTTGGTATGCTTTTAGGATGGCTGGAACTGGTTGTTTCTTTCTATGTGTAGTGCCTCTTTCAGGAGCTCTTGTAAAGCAGGCCTAGTGGTGACAAAATCTCTGAGTACTTGCTTGTTCGTGAAGGATTTTATTTTTCCTTCACTTATGAAGCTCAGTTTCGCTGGATATGAAATTCTGGGTTGAAAGCTCTTTTCTTTAAGGATGTTGAATATTGGCCCCCACTCTCTTCTGGCTTGTAGAGTCTGCCGAGAGATCTGCTGTGAGTCTGATGGGCTTCCCTTTGTGGGTGACCCGACCTTTCTCTCTGGCTGCCCTTAGTATTTTCTCCTTCGTTTCAACCCTGGTGAATCTGACGATTATGTGCCTTGGGGTTGCTCTTCTTGCAGAGTATCTTTGTGGTGTTCTCTGTATTTCCTGGAGTTGAGTATTGAACTGTCTTGCTAGGTTGGGGAAATTTTCCTGGATAATATCCTGAAGAGTGTTTTCCAGCTTGGATTCATTCTCTTCGTCACATTCTGGTACACCTATCAAACGTAGGTTGGGTCTCTTCACATAGTCCCACATTTCTTGGAGATTTTGTTCATTCCTTTTTGTGCTTTTTTCTTTAATCTTGGTTTCTCATTTTATTTCATTGAGTTGATCTTCAACTTCTGATATTCTTTCTTCTGCTTGGTCAATTCGGCTGTTGAAACTTGTGCATGCTTCGCGAAGTTCTCGTGTTGTGTTTTTCAGCTCCTTCAATTCATTCATATTCCTCTCTAAGTTGTCCATTCTTGTTATCAATTCCTCGAATCTATTTTCAAATCTTTTTTCAAGGTTCTTAGTTTCTTTGCACTGGTTTAGAACATGTTCCTTTAGCTCACTGAAGTTTCTCATTATCCACTTTCTGAAGTCTGATTCCGTCATTTCGTCACATTCATTCTCCGTCCAGCTTTGTTCCCTTGCTGGTGAGGAGTTTTGGTCCTTTTTTGGAGGTGAGGTGTTTTGGTTTCGGGTGCTTTCCTCCTTTTTGCGCTGGTTTCTTCCCATCTTTATGGATTTATCCGCCTGTCGTCTTAGTAGTGGCTGATTTTTCAATTGGGTCTCTGCGTGGATGCTGAGATTGTTGATGATGAAGTATTTCTGTTACTTAGTTTTCCCTCTAATGATCTATCCTCTCTGCTGTATGAGTGCTGAGGTCCACTCCAGGCCCTGCTTGTCTGGGGTATACCTGCAGCAGCTGCAGAACAGTGAGGGATGATACCAGTTTCTTCTTCTGCTGCCCTTGTTCCAGAATGATGCCAGCCAGATGTCAGTCTGATTAGTCCTTTTCTGGGGTGACTCCTTGGATATACAGGGGTCAGGGAGCTGCTTGAGGAGACAGTCTGTGCTTTATAGGAGCTCCAGTGCTGAGCTGTGAGCTCCGTTGTTCATTCAGGGTTGTTGGGAGGTTATGTCTGCTGCAATAGAACTCATAAAACACCACTCTTTTTTTTTTTTTTCACCCTTAGATGCTCTGTCTCAGGGAGTTGGGGCTTTCTTTATGAGTATCTGTTGCACTGTCCTGCCCCACTAGGTGGCAGTCTATTCACTATTTGCCTGCCAGGGCTCTGACCTGCTAGTGCGGGTCCGCCCGGTTGCTGCCTGGCGGAGTCTCTCTGTTATGGCAGGTTGCCTCGGCAACGGCAGGCTGCGTCAGTCCTGGGCGGTACTTAAGTGGGGGTGCACTTCGTCAGCAATGGTGGACACCCCTCCCTGACCGGGCTGCACCGTCCTAAATGCCGGCAACAAAACTCTCAGCCCCAAGTGCCTCCAGTCGCCGCCCTGCTTGTCCCCGTGAGCGTGGGACCCGCCGAGCCCGATCACCCAGCTCCCTGTCTCAGAGTCCGTCCTCTCTCTCTCTCTCTTCCTCTCCCCAAGCTGAAAGGTCGACTCTCTCACTGGCGCCCCAGGAGCCTGCCGATAGGGCACTGGGATCCGTGCGATCTCCCGTGCCACTGCCCACTACCCCGGCTCAGATCATGCTTCCCAGGAAACTCCTGGTCTGGCTCATTGTCCAAGTCCCATTCAATCAGATGGACATGCCAATCTGCCCTTCCAAATCTCAGATTGCTGGTTTAACAGGGCACCCAGACCAGTGAGTTCCACGCCGGGTCCCGCTGCGGCGCCGGCCGAAGAGGCGGCGGGAGCCGGCTGCGTTAGCCGGCTGCTAGCGTCCCGTGTCTCTCCCACACCTGGGACTTTCAACACTCTGTGGGCATAAAAGGAACATCCGAGAATGCGGCTAGGACTCACCCTCTGCGCCTTCACCGAGAGCTGCAATCCTGAGTCACCTCTATGACGCCATCTTGCCTCCCTCCCCATTCTTGCATTTCACATCTCACCACCAGAGAGGATTGCCACTCCTCCATTCATCACAATGTTATTAAAAATCCCAAGGAAGGATTCTGCTTGGCCAACTTGAGTGACGTGTGACCTCCCATACAATTGGTTGTTGGAGAAAGAAAAGCCTCTTAGAAAGGCGATGTTCTTCCCAGAAGAAGCAAGGAGTAGAAGGTCACCACAGCACTTCCCTTCCCTATCCCCTAGGCCCTTGTTTGTCAGACACAGCCACCTGCCATCCCTGCAGCCTCCCTCTGCAGGCAGCACTCTGAGCTCCCAAGGTCTGTGTCTGCCCACTTTCATTCTAGCACAATCAAAACTTACATGCTCTATGTCACATCCTGTTGGCATGCAGCTCTTTGCTTTCTAAGGGCCAGCTAATCCCAGGGATTGATCCGGGACAGGCTATTAAGGAAAAAACAAATAGCAAACAACAATAAAAAGTCACCTATGCTCACTTCCTTGGCAGAGGATAAGCGGTTTGATCAGTGGCCATATATAATAAATAATTGTCTAAACCAAAAGTAGAGCTAATAAATGGAAGTCTACCTGATGTTACATGTGCAGACTTGAACAGCACTATGGATGGGGAAAGTAAGGATTAGAGAGCTACTTTTATAGGTCACACAGCAAACTGGTAGCAGGCCGCAAGCCAGAGCTTACACCTCCTAATTCTCGTCCACTCATCTTCCTGCTCTGTGCACTGAGGAAAGGTCTGGCTTGTCACAAGTCCAGTGGGGCTCACCAGTCACTGCACATGGTTTGTTTCCTAAGAAGAATTCTGATTCTAATCCTGTCCATAAAAAACACATGGAATTAGTCAGTGTTGTGGGAGACATATGTTATATGTGTCGGAGTCAGGGAGCCTGTATTCATATCTTAGCTTTTTGACTTAAATGCTTGGATGAGTTAGTTCATGTTTATGTGCCTCAGTGTTCTCATCTATAAAATGGATTCTCCTACCTGTCTTCAAAAGTAAACCCTGCCCTCTCCACTTAGCTTGTATTGTTTTCTGTGGTATACGTACTCTGGATGTCAGCAGGCCCACACCACACAGCTGCTCCGTAGTAGTACTACTCACACATTGGGTTTTAGAAGAATACATTAATTCTAGAAAATCATCACTTAGAACAGTGTCTGATACATAGTAATCAGATAATGAATGTAAGCAATTATAATTAAAGGGCAGTTGCGGGGGGGGGGGAATAAAAGCATTTTAAGGCAAAGGCAATAAAGTTCAATTTTCCAGAAGTTAAGTGATTCAAACCCTTAATTAGCTAGAATTTTCTTTCTGACACACCTTCTTACAAGAACAACACAAATAAATACTGCTATCAGAAATTTAGTTTAAAAGTAATAAAACATGAACTTAGACTTGAATAATCTGTTTTAAAAAAGTAAAAAATAAAAACCAACATAGGTACCTAAAATATTCCTATATCCAGCCCCATGTACTAAGCAGGCTGTCTGCATTTGCTGCCCTTTGCAGTCAAAACTGACTTTCAGAATAATGATTTGTGTCTCCTGAAATCCCAGGTCCTCAAAGACAAAATAATTATAATAATTGCTATCATTTGAGAACTGCTTGCCAAACAGGCATTGTGCTAAGTGCTTAACATACGTTATGCACAATGTGCAGATGCACACACACAGTCATTCATTCATTTAATCATCTCAACACTGTGGGGGGAGAAAGTATATTTTTATTCCTATTTTACAGTTAGAAGTACATTTCACAGATAAGGAAGCTGAAGTCTTGAGGAAGGATGTAACTTTCCAAGATTAGACAATTGTTATGTATGGCTAGGACTTGAACACAGATCTTTCAGACTCCAAATCTAGCACTCTTAACTCTGTTTTTATTCTTAATATTCCAGTTACCAAGCAAGGGGAGTACAGTGATTCATTTTTTATTTTTAACCACAGACAAAAAAGGTTTCTTCCTGGGTCCTAACTAGAAACTGCAGCAAATTAAAGAACTTCAACTTAGGTCTGAGAATACACTTACAGTCTTTTCCCAGGGTTTTTTCATTAGCCTTCCCCCTGCTATCAGCAAGGGCAGCCAAAAATTAACTGTACACATTGGATTGTAACTACATAAGCATGATGATTGTGTTTTATTCATTTCTGTCTCCTCAACAGAGCCAAAATCAATGACTTTTTAGTGTCAATGGAATGTTTATTGAATTTTAAAAAATGAGTAAATAAATGTGCATATCAGCCTCTCCAACACGGAGCTACAATTGAAAAAAGAAAACTGTTCCCTCTGGAAAGACGGATGAGATCGTAAAAAGAAACATTGACTCTAGTGCTTCTTAGCTGTGTAACTCAAGTGAGTTACTTAAACTCTCTGATTTTTTGATTTCTCATTCAGAAAGTGAAAGATTGTGTATCACTTTATTCATATTGTTTGGAGAATTAAATGTATTTAAAAATTCTAAAAGGCTGTTACATAGTGGTCACTCAATACTCCATTTTATTGTTTCTACTTTCTTATTTTTTCCTATTTTCACCATAAACCTACTATTCCCTTATGCTTGTACCATTGGTGTACAGAATCTATCATTCTCAAAGTCCTTTGCAATTTATAATGGATATCACATATTATCTTTTTTGAACATTATGTAACTCTGAAAGATAAGGAGAATAGAATAAGCTCAGTGTCTCTCAAAAGTTACAGATAACAAACCTATTCCGTTCTAGTTTATGCAGCAAGTAAATCACAGAGCTAAGATTTAGGACTATATCCACTAGAATAAATTCTAAGCTTTGGTGATACTCCAAGTTGCCTTTGGAGAGAGTGAGAAAAACAAATCTGATAATCTTTCAGATTAATTGATATATATATTATAAATACAGAATTATGTAATACTCATAAGATTATATGGTATTCTTCAGGTTTAACCCATAATACTTCTCTTGGTAAAAGCACCTTCAGTTGGTTCTTATAAGCAATTACAGCAATTTTTACCAGGTATCACTCTAACATCTGATAATTGCAGAGCCACCAATTACAATAATAGCTGTGAATAAAATTCAGAGCTCATCACCTCTAGATACAGCCACCAGCTTTCTTCTGTGGAGTAGAGTGGGGTAAGATATATGTAATTAATTAGGACTCTTTTTAATATAACTCTAGTTTTCACACATGTATCAAAAGATTTTCTCTTCTCTTTCTGACCTTTGAAAGTATTTTTAAAAAATGAGAAAAACTGACTATAAGGTTTATTCCAACCAAAAGGTTATTTCATTTTTATGTGCTATGTTGAAGAGCAAAATGCTTTTTGTACAATTATTCAATTATTCACCACTCTACATCTTTCTAGGGTGCCATTAAATAGCCAAGTAGAGGTCTCTGGGCAGAAAGAAAAACAAATCAACTCTGAGTCACTTCAGTGAACTAACATTTCAAATAACAGTATATTACCAATATTTGACATCTATTAAACATCAAAAGATATTTGAGAATGTCTGTTTTCAAAGAGTTATGCCCATTCTATTTTAAAGACCACTCTGGATCTAAATTTGCCTGAAAAGGACAGAAACTGGAAAATAATGAAGAGGACTTGTCGGCAAAGACAGCAAAGATGGGAGACGTCATCTTGCATCTGCTGTCCAGCATGCTGACCCTTGACACCCAGACAGTGCATCTCTTTCAACTTTATTAGTCTTAAGAGAAAGTCCTCTTTTAAGATGAAAAACCTAAGGCATAGAGTGACTAAGAATCTAGTTCTGCTTCACATGGCTGCAGGGGACCAGCTCAGAGGGAAAGTTTATTTCCCCAACGCAATTTCAACTCTCCTCCATCCATCTTACCCACCCACCCCCAGAACTAATACATCCGGAGAAAGTCCTGTGACCTACTCATTCCAGATCAGATTTTCCTATCCTCTGGAGAAGTACAGGGTATCCTTATGTTCCTCTGCTGTCTTCAGCTCAAAACAATTGTTATGTGATGCTGAACGTTCAGGTACATGCAAATAGAAATAAAAGCTGAAAAGTGACTGTCATTAATTTTTGCCTCTGGTTCCTAGTGTGTGTAGAATTACAGCAATTTTGTGTATTAGAAAGTTATTTTTCAAATAAATAGAGTTAGACTTCCCTCACTCTTCTCTCTGTGGGCCACAAAATCCTATAACTATTTTGTAGAGGCTTTGATGACAATGTGTTGCTCAGCACTTACACCTTACCCTGAAGTGATTAAAACAGATTGCAAAATCATCTGCAAAAGCTGATGGTCAGGAAAATGGAGACTAATAGAGGAAAGTCATAAAGTCATCTTTGCACACAAATCATACCGGATCTCACTCACAAATATGTAAGGTGCACTTCTTGGTCAGTCATCAGTTGAGATTTATGAAATCAGCCTAAGTTAGCCTCAAACCCATTTCATAAGAACAACAAAGTTAATAGAAAAAAAAAGATGTTATGTATATAGTCCAAGATGCCTGAATTGTAACAGAATAAGTAATCACCCAAGCAATATAACTAGAGACCTCTGCCTTTAAATACATCTCTAGAAAAATGCAACTATGCCTTAAATTTCATGATTCAAGGCCCATTCCTATAGTATAGGCATTGTTCCTACAGACTGTATTCTCTTTTCTCTTTTTTTTTTTTTTTTTTTTTTTTTTTGAGACCGAGTTTTGCTCTTGTTACCCAGGCTGGAGTGCAATGGCGCGATCTTGGCTCACTGCAACCTCTGTCTCCTGGGTTCAAGCAATTCTCCTGCCTCAGCCTTCCGAGTAGCTGGGACTACAGGCACGTGCCACCATGCCCAGATAATTTTTGTATTTTTAGTAGAGATGGTGTTTCACCTTGTTGACCAGGATGGTCTCAATCTCTTGACCTCGTGATCCACCTGCCTCGGCCTCCCAAAGTGCTGGGATTCGAAAGCTCCTGGAGATAGGAAACATGAAGTCATTAAAACAATAGTATGAATCAGTATAGGACAATATAGAACATTGTTTTGTTTGTTGACAGAGGAACTTCAACACTCCTATGGAGCACTGGGAACCATGGAAATGAGAGTGCCTGACAAAAGTGAGGGATAAGAAAAGAAAAGAACTGGGGTAATGTATCACATGTGCAGTGTAGACCATCAGAGGATACCACTTTCACTAACTCCTTGACAGAGTTCAAAAGATGAGGTTAGCATAAATAACGTTGGTGCTTATACATAAATAACAAGATATTAATTGCCCAAAATGTCAAGAAATATGGTTGTGTTTCCAATCTTTTATATGAGCTTTAAAAATTTTCTTTCCCATGATATTTTTTGACAGAAGAAATATTAACTTTTTTATATAGATGGAGGTGATTGTATGACATTCTTTTTCTTTCTAAGCATGTAGTGGAATGGCTGCAAAATTCTTATTTTTTGCCTTCTGTAAAACAGTTCCAAACTCACTTGCATAATTCCACTTAAAACCACTGGAGAAAATACCTGACAGCGCCTCATAGTCCTCTCTGGAATCATCCATATTCGTTTTTCTTGTTCTGTGGGTTTTTGTTGTTAGTGCCTCCGAGCCTGCAGTCTTGTAGCTAAGTAAAGCTCTTGCTGCCATCCCCATCACTCAGACTTCCCTGCCTCAAATGCTGCTGCTGCTCATGCCAACTTCAGAGATGGCTCTGTGAATGGCTCCAAGGCAGCCTGTGTGAGCGGAGCCCAGGCTGAGCCACTGTCAAGGTATCTGTGTCAGCCTTTTAGTTATCAGACTTTATCAGATGGAAGAGATCAAATCGTTCATCTGCTTTTTAGCTTTGAATGCTGAGCATCTGGTGTTTGATTGTGTATCGCCATGTAGAAACACAATAATCCTCAAACATTTTGATCACAAGTAGATCTGTCTGTGAGGAAGAACGACTTCCCACTGGTAAACGTCTCCTTAGCTTTGATGAAAGGTGTGGAAGACATCACACAGCACCTCAAATTGACAAGGAAAACAGAGGCTGGTAGATCATTTGAGTTTTGAAAAGTCTGTCAGATAATCTAATTCAATTTTCAATCTAATTTACTTCTTTCAATTTATAAGTGAGAAAACCTGACAGGCAAATGGGAAGTGAGTGTCCCTGGTCACCACCTTAGTTAGTGATGGGTAGCACAAGGTTCATAAGCAGAATTTTTACTCCAGTTAATGACTGGAAAACCAGAAAGGCATTGCCTCGGGCTGCTCAAGAGGACAAAAGAGCTTTGAACTCCCCCACAGGCCATTAGGAAGGTAAGGGATAGAGAAGATTAAAGGGAGAAGAGGATTGACTTTCTCTGATGGCATCATCATTTGGTCCCACACCAATAACCTGGTGGACTAGCGAGTGGGCATTTTAGATGGGTATCAAGTGTTACTCTTTACTGTTTAAATCTGCATGGCCAGTCTGAAATAAGAAGAAAAATAATGAGATATATATCTGAAAACTATTCAACTAGGAGAAGCAATACTAATTAAAACTTGAAAGTGAAAAAGCTTATGAAGAATGATTTAGTCACTGCGCCTAATTAAGTAGAGAAGTTATCTCACAGTACAACTTAAGGGGTGGAGTTGTAGGCTTTCCTGTCTAAGAATCTCTTCCCGACATGCCAGCATGGAACTTCTCACCAACTGAGCACTCACATTCCTCCTTTTGAAAAAACTGTGTCCCAGATTTGGAATGCTTGGAATGAAAAATCCATTAATTCTTACACACCTAACTTCTACCAACTAAATCTCTAAGGGCATCGAATGCAGGAAAAGACAGATATGATGATGTTGGATGTGAGGAGATGAAGGGAAAGAAAAACTAACACATTTGCTGCACATCATGTGTCAGTAACGCAAACAGCTTCACAGACATCGCCTCATTAGAGCCCCACAGCCACACTGTGAAGTAGATATTAGCTCTATTTTCTTATTGAGAAAAAGATTCACGAAGTTAAGTTTTACAAGATCACAGAGCTAATAAACTGGAGACCGGTGTTGCAGAAATGGTTAATTATTAAAAATCATCCCCCTACCCCGCAATGTAAAAATATATAGCAACCATGGAAAACAATAAGGTGGTTCTTCAAAAAATTAAAAATACATTTACCATATGACCTAGCAAATCCCATTCTTGGTACAGACCCAAGAGAATTGAAAGCATGGACTCAAAAAGTTATTTGTGGCCAGGCGCAGTGGCTCAAGCCTATAATCCCAGCACTTTGGGAGGCCGAGGCGGGTGAATCACAAGGTCAAGAGATCAAGACCATCCTGGTCAACATGGTGAAACCCCGTCTCTACTAAAAATACAAAAAATTAGCTGGGCATAGTGGCGCATGCCTGTAATCCCAGCTACTCAGGAGGCTGAGGCAGGAGAATTGCCCGAAACCAGGAGGCGGAGGTTGCGGTGAGCCAAGATCAGCCTTTGCACTCCAGCCTGGGTAACAAGAGCGAAACTCTGTCTCAAAAAAAATAAAAATAAAAAAGTTATTTGTACACCCATGTTTATAGTAGCATTATTCACAATAGCCAAAAGGTGGGAGCAACTCAAATGTCTATCAACAGATGAATGGATTAAAAAAAATGAAATGATAAAAAATGTTGAATGTCCTAGCTCTGAAAACCTGAAAATCCACAGTTCATTCTACATCCTCAAGGGAAGAGACCCACCCAGCCCCCTTCAGCTGTGAGATATCTTTTCCATACATGCCCACATTCCCCCACACAAGCACGCTCACAAAGAGTAATAAAATGGCATGTCTGCAGGCAGAACACACCAAGAGAAAGCTCCCCACAATGCCCCACGTGGGGCCAAGACCTTTATGCAAAATTCACCGCTTTTGTTTTGTTTTGTTTGCTTACTCATTCTGTGCTCTGTGGCATAAAGATACTGTTGAAAATGCCAAAAAGGCCTGCAGCTACCCCTATGGGCAAGAGTACTTTTTTAAAAAAGGAGGAAGCATTTATGTTTATCTACAGCACAGAAAGTTAAGCTGTTGGAAAAACTGGACAGTGACATAAGTGTTAAGTGTGAAACATCCTGAATGAGAGTATGGTACTGGAATGACCACCATATATGACCTGAAGAAACGAAAGGATAGACTGTTGAAGTTCCATGCTGAAAGTGATAAACAGAAGTTAATGGAAACTGGAGAAACTCTGCCTAAAGCTAAAAATGAAGATCTTGATTGTGTATTACGAGAGTGACTCCATCCGTGCTGCAGTAAACACGTGCTGCTTAAGGGCATGTAGATCATGAAGCAAGCCAAGATCTATCACGATGAACTGAAAGTCGAAGAGAACTATGAATATCCAGTAGGATGCTTAAGAAAAACACAGCATGAAGTGTTTAAAGATATGTGGTGATAAAGCATCTGCTGATCATGAAGCAGCCGATAAATTTATTGATGAGTTTGCCAAGGTCATGCTGATGAATATATGCCACCAGAACAAATCTACAACGGTGAGGGAACATCACTGTTTTATCACAGAAGGAAGACTTGACTACAGCTGGAGAGACAACTCCTATTGGGATTAAGGATGCCAAGGACAGAATAACTGAGCTGGGATGTGCCAATACAGCAGCACGCCTAAGTGTAAACTTGCTGATAGGTAAAGGCTTGTGTCCTTCCCATTTCCTATGAGTGAATTTCGTACCAGTCCATTATTATGCTAACAAGAAGGCATGAGCCACCAGGGCCATCTTTTCTAATTGGTTTCAAAAACATTTTGTACTAGTGGTTTGTGCTCACTGCAAGGAAGCTGGACTGGATGACGACTGCAAGATTCTGTGATTCTTGTTATTCCCTGACAACCGTTCCGCTCATCCTCCAGCTGAAATTCTCGGCAGAAATAATGTTTATGTCACGTACTTTCCTCCAAATGTGACTTCATTAATTCAACTCTGTGACCAGGGTCCAGATCAATAAGAGGTAAATATAAAACACTTTCTTGAAGGGCATGCTAGTAGCAGTATGAGGAGGGGTGAGTACAGGAGATTATAAAAAGGAGTAGAGCATCAAAGATGGATGTGTACTCCAGAAGAATGCCTCCTCATCCCTAGAAGACCGATTTCTGGTCTCTCAATTGCTTTTAATGTTTATTCTCACCTAAAAATAAAAATGAAATGAAATTAGCATAGAGTAACATTGTAATGAAAATTCAGCATTGCAGGTGGAGACTGGAACCTGATGCTGCTTAGTGTTGCTCTGATTTAACAGCTGATACAGGTATTCTGGTGATGCTACTGTGCTGCTCCCTTACCCTGAACTTGTACTATATTATGTCATAGTTTTCACTGTTAAGTATTTATGTGTGAACACATGTAAGAAAATGACTGCTTATCAGTAAAATACAAATTCAGAGTCAGGAATGATGGTGATGCCAAACAACCACAGATTGTCCACATGTGTGGCTAAGATAGTGACACCTTTAATTTCTTTTTCTTAATTTAAAAATTTTTTTCTTACAGCGATATTTTGAGTAGTGGTGGAGCATAGGCTTTTAGTATGATCAGTCAAATAGTGTGCATTGTAGCCATTAGGTAATTTCTTATCCCTCACCCCTTTCCCGTGTGAGTCTCCAATGTCTATTATTTCACTCTCTAAGAAATATTGTACTTTAAGGTTTTGTTTTCCATGAATTTGTGGTGGAAACCCCCATTTCTTGCCTTTATCTGTAGATCAAAGAAAATGCAGAATTATAAGAACATATTTAGTAAATTGACACCTTTGCCTTCTGATGGTTCAATATATGCAAACTTTGTTTTGTCCACAAAACTATTTAAAATATGGTATAAATTATCTTTGGGCTATGTGCATAAGGTATATACAAAATATAAATTAATTCCATGGTTGGACTTGGGTCCCATCCCCAAGATATATCGTTACATATATGCAAATATTACAAAATAAAAAAAATCCCAAAGCTGAAACACTTTTGTCTCAAGTATCTCAGGTAAGGAATACTCAATCTGTATTTGTATGCAATGAAATATTATTCAGCCTTGAAAAGGAAGGAAGTTCTGACACAAGCTACAACATGGATAAATCTTAAAGCCATTATGCTAAGTGAAATAAGCCAGTCACTAAAGGACAGATACAGTATGGTTTTACCTCCCCAAGGCCCCACCTCTTAATATTATCACATTGGTTATTACATTCCAACATATGAGTTTTGTAGGGACATCAGCATTCAGACCATAGCACTGGGGAATGGCGGCCCAGCCAGCAGCTACATTTCCCAGATGTCCTTGTATCCTAGTGGGCCATGTTCACCAAGGGAACGTGTGTGGAAGTAATATTATGTGGCTTCCGGGAAAAGGCAGTTAAGAAGCATGTACCTTCTCCAACCTCTTTTCCAACATTTTTGGGCTATTGTCAGAGAATGGTGAGACCATACAGGAGGGAGAAATCGTGGGATGGAAGAAGCCTGAGCTCCTGAATCACCACGTGTTAAAGACTCAAGATGGTGAGATTGCACAGGACTTAAGACTGTGAGAAATAGAATTTTATTGAAATGCACTATTGTTTTGGAGTTTATTGTTACAGTATTCATTTCTCTAAATATACCACTAGGAATTTATACCCTGTCCCATGTAACCTGGGGAAAGGGAAGGGCATACCCAAAGGTTGAGCACTCCTAGTGAAGACAAGGCCAAGAAACACTGCCATGAGGGACCCAGAGTTAGTGTGAGAGTGCTAGGAAGCAGTTAACACTGTGAGGGACATGGAGGTTGAATGCTGAATTGGAGTAAAAGGCGGTCTAATCCATTTGTGATGTCACTAACCTTGTGCAGTAAAAATGAGACCGAAATAAAATTAACATTCAGAACCTGTGACCTAGGGAAGAAGCTAAGAATCAGCTTCCAAATTGCAACCAGAAGATGATGGCAGGATCACACCAAGGTCAGCCTCTAAAACTGCATCATACTATCAATCATTAGTGCTGCCATAAAAACAGGCTCTGAGCCTCTTTCAACTGAACTTTCATGACTGTCTCCTACTTGGTTATATAGTTAGCTTTACAAGATGCCTGGGGTCTCAAACTGCCTTGAGTTAAGCCACAGGAAGGTTGGGAACACAAAAGAGCTGGTAAACGTTAACTTTCACATGATTATAAGAAGTTGGATTATGTGGTACGACTCTTAGAGAACATTAAGAATGATGACCCAGAAACAAGGGAGCAAGGGCACTTTATTGACCTCAAACCTCCTGCCAATGGGTGACATCATTATTCATTTATTTGTGAACCACATTTAGTAAGGATCCTTCTTCTGAAAGTGCTTGTGTTTTTAGCTAAAATAACAAATAGAGCATTTCAATAAAACAGAATCAGAGAAAAGAGCACTTTTATTAAAGTCAAAAATGAAACATTTCTGAGTGCTATGGTGTCCCAAAAAGGGTTCCAGAGCTGTCTTTCCCAGTGTCTGTTTTTGGGCAGAAAGCTGACCAAAAACAAAACAAAAAAAAAACAGTATGCAGTCCCACTCAAGGACATAAACCAGCAGGAGTTTCCAAATGTAGTTGCTATGAAATGGATGATTCTTCCAGGACTCCCCACCTCAGAATGCAATGCACAGAGCAGTAAGTCAGAGGTAAAGGAGCCCACAGGACCAGAGTACGTTTTCTCATCTCAGGGTTATAGTGGCATAGGCAAAGATCCCATGTAAAACTAGGTTTGGATACCAGGTCAGACACAAAGTTGAACCTGAAGAAAGTTTTAGTTGACACCTCTGTTTAGTAATACTCTAGATGTGAAGGTACTCAGTAAAGTGGCACATGCCCACATAGGTGTCCACAGAGGTCACGCTGAGATGCCTGCTGCGGTTGACACTTATACCATTGATATGCATCCTCATCCTCCAATCCATCTGCGACACAGGAACCCCACTGTTAAAAATGGCTAAATCCTTCTTATAATACAGTCTTGGGCATATAAAGACATATTTGAAGGACTGAGAGAATGTACTAAAAGAATCCAGCTTTCAGAGAGCACCTCACTTCAGAATGGGGAATCCCCATAAGTGAGGGAGTCAGACAGGAGCATCCTTCTTAACCATCACATCTTACAGGAAAGGAAACAATGTTTCTAAGCACAGCATGAAGCTGTTCTTGAACCTACTTTGATCTTCATCTCTAGGGAATACTCATGGGCCCTGGGATACAGAAAGATGAAAAAACTCTGTCCCTGAGTCACCAAGTGATTACATTAGAAGACCCCACCCATATACAACTCTCACAGGACATGAAAAGAAGAGGTAGTCCCCCACCTATCAGAAAGAATGGGAAACACCTGACACCAAGCACCAGGTGGGAAGGTGAGGCGGAAAAAGGTGCTGCCTCAAGGAATGTGAGAGGTTGCCACTAGAACAAGGCCACCATATGAATGCCTGGATCCAAAATGCAGCAGGCCCATGAGGGTGGTAAAACATAAGGACTCCAGAGACAGATCCTAGCCAAGCTGTACCAACACAAAATCAATCCTAGCCAAGCTGTACCAACACAAAATCAACCCTGGAGGAGAGTCTTAGGTCACAGGGGAAAAAAGAGTCAAGAAATTCAAGAATTATCTAGGACAGTGGTCTCAACTTTATTTACTATCTTAGACCTAAAAACAAAATTGATAATTTAAACATATTTATTCATTCACTTAACAATAATAAAATCCATTACATATTATCCTTATGAAAAATAGCTATATTATCCAACCCAAAATATAAAAATCAAAAAAGTAATGTGTTTCACATTTTTGCAAATTTCTCTACTATCTGATTTAAAGGAAGACCTTTAAATTCCCACACTGATTTCCACATTCATTTCTCCAGATATTTTGCCTTATTAAAGGTCATGAAGAAAATCTTTTACAGTTACGTAATTGGAAAATGGAGAAATACTTTAATAGTCTTCTCAAAGAACTGTGAATAGTCTTCTTTGATACTACACCAAATTTCAACAAGTGGTGGTTTCTTAGAGATTAATTGCTGTGGAATCTAGAAACATATCATTGTGCTTATCACACTGTTACATTAAAATCTATTGCTTATCTTGCACATTGAATGGAACTTTTACCCATGCATGATGTTCTATCACCTATCAATCATTTAGAAAATGTTGATTCATTGTTATAAATACTAACATGTCATGATCTACTATCAAACAAACACTTTTTTAATATTTCCACTGATCCTTTCAAAAGTGTCTTTAAGTATGAGGAAGGAGCCAAGCTCACAGTGGCAGATGCAAGTTTTAATTTTCACTTACAAGATGAAATGTTATTATTGGCAACAAACAAAGCAAAATTGACAGTTGTTTTCCCTAAAGGGAAAGTCTTACTTTGTTCGTTTTTGAGGAAATATCTGCCAAATACCCAAGTTTAAACAACCATAATTTTTCTGGCAGTAATACCTCCAAGTAAAAATGCTGTTCACACACAAAAAAAGAAAAAATGAGAGAGAAAAAAAACCCGGTCTATCCTGGTTTAGCTCACAACGCAGACAATTGCATAAGCACTGCATCCTTTCAGGAAGGGTCTGCAGAAGGACAAGGTGTGGCTGTTGCAGGAGCAGAGTGCAAGAAGAAACTCCGCAAGCTGCTCAAGCGCCTGCAGAACTACGACACGTGCAGCATGCCAGGCCTCATGTGCTTCACCCACAACAACCAGCACTGGCAGACAGCGCCCTTCTGGACCCTGGGGCCATTCTGCGCCTGCACCAGCGCCAACAATAACATACTGGTGCATGAGGACAATCAACGAGACTCACAACTTCCTCTTCTGTGAATTTGCCATGGGCTTCCTAGAGTACATCGATCTCAACACAGACCCCTACCAGCTGAGTTCACTGGTGAACTCAGTGAACATGCTGGACAGGGGTGTCCTCAACCAGCTATACATACAGCTCATGGGGCTGAGGAGCTGCAAGGGTTACAAGCAGTGTAACCCCTGGACTCGAGACATGGACCTGGGACTATGGTCAGCATTGAATGAAGCCATCAGGGTCCTGAAACTGACAGGGTGACCCCGGATTGTGGGCAATGCGAGGAAGACTTCAGGCAGAGTCCCAAAAGAAAAAAAATTGCAGCAGAGTACTTTACACATATTTCTCACGTCACCACCCAGAACATGTAAATGATACATACCCAAGGTTTGAGGTTTAATACAATTAATATCTCTTACTGCGTCATTGAGAGAATCTTTCAATAAAACTGATTTTTTAAACTGTGTGTGACAGTGAAAAATACAATGTTTCTGTAAAACTTGATGTTGCAGACTTGATTCATGCTAAGGCACCACCATTGATTTTGTGCTATCAGTACAAATGTCAACACAGTGAAAAAGAAATCTAGTGCTTCCATATTATTATGGAAATTTGTATTTGTATATTATTATGAAAATAAATTACAGACTCCCCGAATGGACCTTCTTGAAGTCTGTAGAACACACTTTGAGAACTACTGATCTAAGTCATTGGTTCTCAGACTTGGCTACCTATTAGAGTCACCTGAGAAGACACTTTAAATACTAATGCTCAGGCCACATCTGTGACTAACTATATCAAAATCTCTGGGTATAGGACCCTGGCATCAGTACTTTTTAAGCCATTTGGTGATTTCTGCAGGCCTCCAAGTTTAAGAACCAGTGATGTAAGTCCACTCTTACTCATGTTCCTAGGGAGTAAGAAATGAAACAGGTGTGACAGCTCTGAGACCCCAGCAAGCACCAGCAGGTTCAGTTCAGAATACTGTAGGCATAGGGTGGCATCTATGCAGAATCCCAGAAGATAATCTATCATGCCCGGGTTCCCAGTCATCGGCCCATATATTATCACTGTTGCTAA
The DNA here is from genome assembly GCA_031835075.1 of Saguinus oedipus. NCBI lineage: Eukaryota > Metazoa > Chordata > Mammalia > Primates > Cebidae > Saguinus > Saguinus oedipus. Next base: position 7,588,662 of record CM063178.1, read on the forward strand.
ATACAGTAGCATGTGCTATGGAAGAACACATAAAGCACTGGCCAAGGATTCAAACCTAGTACTCTAAACCTAACTCTAATATTTATTAGCTTTGTGCTTTGGCCAAAATACTTAGCTTCTTAGCTTTCTTACCCTGAAAATGGTGATGATAATAGCAACAGCTCTTCTCAGTGGGTGGTTAGGAGGATTAAATGAGCAAATGTATGGAAACTCTAAGAACAGTTCTTGCTACATTGGAAGCACTAAGTGTTAGCCGTTAATAGTATCCACTGAAATGTAACTTTCAATGATATATCAAAGTGCCTATCAGATAATAAACATTTCTTGAATAAACAAATGTAGAAACACCAGTTAGAGCAAAGGAGTTATGTTATGAGGCCTGGCTTCATCACTTACTGTGTTAGCTTGAAATGTTACATAAACTTTCTGAGTCTCAGCCTTATCCATAAAATGTGGATTGTGGATTCAATGGTATATGAATACAAAATGCTTGCTGCACAGTTGTAGATGATCAATCAATTACAATCTTTAATATTGTTTAATCATCTAATGTAATTGCTATTCTCTTTGAGCCTTGAATTCAAAACTCTAAAGTGGGAATGATAGTGTCCATTAACCTTATTTCAAATTTCAAATGGTGACTATATAAATCAAGCCAAGTGTCTAGCATATGTGCTACAGAAATGGTAGGAAATATGTGTTATATGTGCTCAGTGTTCTTGTAGTACTTTCTCCCCCACTGGTCCATGACAAGGCCTAAGATTCTCGCCATTTAAGACACTGTTCTATCTTAAAGCACTTTGTTTCCAGAAAGTCCTCATTAAAAATGTACATGGAAAGGATAATGCATAAATCTTAGCCTTTAATTAATACAATGCCCAAGCTAAGAAATGATAATCTAATAAATTTAGATTTTAGAAATTCTGTAATATTTCCTAGTTGAATGACTAGAGATGCCAAATTATAGTTCAAAAGAGGAGAAAAAGAAGAGATGAAGAAGAAGAGAAAGAAACATGCTAACATTCTATTTCCCTGTTGTCTCCAAGACAATAATTGCTGCAAGCAAAATGGAGCAAAAATAATTGCTCCATTTTACTTGGAGCAATTATTATTATTATTATTTATTATCATTCTATATTACTATTATTGCTACCATTTTAAAGGTAAGGAAATGAAGGTTTTGAGATGTTAATGTGATTTGTCCAACATATGCAGATAATAAGTGACAAGCCTGGGGTTCCAAAGACATGCCATTAGAGGCCACATACAGTCTATGATAAAGTAAACTGGAGAGGAAGCAGGAGACAAAGGGAGGGTCAGGGAAGGCACGGGATCCCCTAACCACAGGACTGAGGAGATTGAGGAAGATAAGAATAGAATAACGTGGGTCTTGCAAAGTGTTTTGACAAGAAAGATCTGACAATAACATTGAAGAGCTGCTTTAAAATAACCCAAAACAGGATGAAACAATCACATACCCTTGCTATGGTTGTTGCAGATTTATAAGATAACTTTGGCTCTGAGTTGTTCGTACAATTTCATCTTCCACTCCTGCACACTGACCGTCCACCAAATCAGACCTTCCTTTACTTCTTATATTGCCCTCTGTCTGAATGCTCTTATTTTTCTATTTTTTAAAAATTGTTTTATTCCCATAGGTTTTGGGGGAACAGGTGGTATCTGGTTACCTGAGTAAGTTCTTTGGTTATGATTCATGAGATTTTGGTGCACCCATCACCCAAGCAGTATACAGTAAACCCAGTTTGTAGTCTTTATCCCTCACCCCATTCCCACCCTTTCCCCACCAAGTCAAGTCCCCAAAGTCCACTGTGTCTTATGCCTTTGCATCCTCATAGCTTAGTTCCCACTTATGAGTGAGAACATACTGTGTTTGGTTTCCTATTCCTGGGTTACTTCACTTAGAATAATAGTCTTCAATCCCATCCAGGCTGCTGCAAATGCCATTAACTCATTCCTTTTCATGGCTGAGTAGTATTCTATCATATATATATATATATATATATATATAACAGTCATGGCTGAGTAGTATTCTATCATATATATATATATATATATAAAACAGTCATGGCTGAGTAGTATTCTATCATATATATATATATATACATATATATATATACATATATATATACATATATATATATGTACATATATATGTATATATGTATATATATGTACATATATATATATATATGTATATATGTATATATATGTACATATATATATATATATATGTATATATATATATATAACAGTTTCTTTATCCATTCTTTGACTGATGGGAATTTGGGTCCCTAGTTCTATCCATTGTCTATAATTTCTCTCAAAGGCCAGATCAAGTACTCTCTCCTTTGTAAAATTTACATTTATTTTCCTCTTTTTTTGACTCATATTGGTTCTATGTCAGGTAAGAGATATTTGGTATTTATTTATATACTAAATTGTCTCATTTTTTCATGGATTGTTTTTGACTCTTTAAACTGAATACTTACAGGGCGCATACTCTCTTAACTAGTTTTCAAAATGAAGACATCTTTATTGTGCAGTTTGCAGTAAAATTTATACATAAAGTATAAAGAAGTATATTCATACAAAGCTCTATTGACCAGAGAGGTAACTATGCAAATGTTTGATGAATAAGCTTGCAGAAAATTCACTCTTAACACACACACCCTTACATAAAATTTTAAATAAATTTGTTCACATATTAACAGCTTTTTAACCTTTTTAATTTAATAATTTATTATGTATATTTCTTCATATTGATAAATCTATAATTATATTATTATTTATAATGACTGTAAAGTTTGCAGTTGTATGGATATGCACAGATTTATTTAGTCAGCCTCTCCTTGATGGGCATTTAAGTTGTGTCTAAATTTTGTTATTATAAGAAATCCTAAGACAAACAACTTGATACACATACATTTTCATAGTTTTCTCATAATCTCCTTAGGATAAATTCCTAGAAGTATAACTGTTTTATGAGATTGTTTCATTTTCTTTATTTCTGTTCCCGTATAATACTATATTTAGACCTAAGCACAAACAAAATATAACCCAGAAAGCCTAGGGGGAAATTTAGCCTGACAGATAAAGTCTCTAACATATAAACATGAAATATCAAACATAAATGTAGATAAATTTCTCTGAAAATGGTCTACTGAGTGTAAATCCCAACACCCTGTGTCTTCCCCCAAAAAACGTCCTCTATTTTTCATTCAAGGGAGAGTTTTCAATGTTCATGAAAAAATAGAACTAGTTAGCAATTTGCTGATAAGGAAAAAGTGCTTGGAATGGAGTTCCTGTCAGCTAAAACTGCTGACAGAAACCAGCAAGGTAAGATGATTTCTTTGCATTTTCATTTAGAACCCAAATTCATTTTCCTCTAGAAGTCCCAGGGATTGAATCAAATGTCAGTTTACAAAAATCTACTTAACCTAAAATGTATGTGACTGTGTTCGTAATACAATGTCAATAATGCAGATTCAAATCACCGTATTGTTTCTTTCAAAATATACCCTGCATCACAACCACCTACATTAAAAATTGACTGTGGGAAAGGAAAAACTTCCTTTTTTCTCTCTTTCCTCTCAACATTCACCATAGAACGCCTCTGTGACCAAATGTTAGGGGGCAATTTCTCTAATAATCAATTCTTTGATGCCAACTGGGTGCCTTACAGATCAAATCAATTCTGACATTAGCCACCTGGAGTTGTCTTCTGATCCCACGAGTCAAGGGCTCAGTCCCTGTTCCTTCCTGCTCCATACTTCAGAAGCCAATTGCAAGTCCAGGCCTCTGGTACTTCTGACTGACCAGCTACAAATGGGGAATTCCCACAATCCCCTCCTCAGATTTGGTCATTTGCTAGAAGGGCTCCCAGAACTCAGGAAAACACTTGACATATGTTTATCTGCTTATTGTAAAAGGATACAAATCAGGAAAGCCATATGTAAGAGATAAATAGGGCAAGATACTACAGAAAGGGACATGATGCTTCCATGCTCTCTCTAGGAGTGTCACCTTCCCAGCACCTCCTCATGTTCAGCAACCTGAAAGCTCTCAAATGAACTTTCCAATAATAAAATTCTATAATACTGTGAATCCTTAGCAGAATTCCTGGAGATAACTCCTCATTGAAGAATATTTTCTCTATGCCAGGACCCAATTAGACTATGTGAAAATAGATATTAAATGACTTGGGAGGAACTTTGTGTAACCTGAAAGATTAAGTAAATTTGTACGCTAATCATAATTATTGGAATGTAAAAAAGAGGAATAACTGACCTATAATGAAATTGAATTTGAAACAGCATGTTTGTAAATATTTTCTAAAGTAAAATTTTTCACTCCATCAACCAAGATGGAGAAACAGGGACCAGATTAATTCTACCACATGAAATAATAATAAAAATTTTAAAAACTGGGAAAAATATATAAAAATACAGTTTTCAAGATGTTGAACATTGAGAAACAAAGGATAGTGATTTGTGAGAATCAGAAAACCAAGGAAGTGAGCCCTAAAATCACATCAGCTTATTTACTGGAAAGAATATCCTCCCATGCAGTGGCACAGGGAGGGCGAAACTAAAAAGATTCTATAAAGTTCTCTGCATTAATAAGACAAAGCAGAAAGAATAAGGAAAAAAAAAAGAAGTCTAGACATTACAGTGCAGAATACTGGAGAAGAGAGAACTTCAGAGAGAAAAAAAGAGAGAACAGGCTCCAGAGATATGCAGAGAATCTTCCTGAATCTTCAGCTGGGTACTAATCAATACATGTGAAAGGAGACTACCCAGGGCTAGGGAACAAAACAGCCAAAATGATTAGAGAAAATAATCTCTGTAGATCACACAGGACCAGAAATAGTTGCTATCATTACATGCCAGAGTGAAAAACCTTATCAAGTAACAGAACATAGAATAGAGTAAGCAAAGCTATTTTGCATCAGTAGTGGAGGAAAATTAACCCTATCTTAAGTGTGCTCAGCCCCAGCTTAAAAAGATTGAAAATAAATCATTACCAGAAATGGTTGAACTGTTTCAAATAAAATTTAGCTGCATAATAGAACTACAACTAGGGTATATATGGGGAAAAAATATTCAACACCTAAGAGGTTAAAATTCACAATGCTTAATATCAAATCAAAACTTAGTCATGAAAGAAAGCAGAAAAATAAAACTCACAATGAGAAGAAATATTAGTCACAATTAGAATCCCAATGAGAAGAAATATACCAATCCAGAAATGCCAACAGTGATAGAATTAAGTATACAAGAATAATAAAAACACTTATTAAAATGGTACTATTTATGTCCAGGAAGCTAGAAGAAAGATTGAACATCTTAATTCAAAATTCAGAAAATTAAAACCACAATGAGATACTGTATTAGTCTGTTTTCATGATGCTGATAAAGACATACCTGAGACTGAGAAGAAAAATAGGTTTAACTGGACTTACAGTTCCACATGGCTGGGGAGGCCTCAGAATCACGGCAGGAGGTGAAAGGCACTTCTTACATGGTGATGGCAAGAGAAAATGAGGAGGAAGCCAAAGTGGAAATCCCTGATAAGCCCATCTGATATCCCGCAACTTGTTCACTATCACGAGAATAGCATGGGAAAGACCAGTCCCATGTTTCAATTACCTCCCCCGGGTCCCTCCCACAACATGTGGGAATTCTGGGAGATACAATTGATGTTGAGACTTGGGTGGGGACACAAAATAGCCAAACCATATCATTCCAACCCTGGTCCCTCCAAATCTCATGTCACCACATTTCAAAACCAATCATGCCTTCCCACAAAGTCTTAACTCATTTCACCATTAACCCAAAAGGCCACAGTCCAGAGTCTCATCTGGGACAAGGCAAGTCCCTTCTGCCTATAAGCCTGTAAAATCAAAAGCAAGCTAGTTCTTTCCTAGATACTAGGAAAGAATTGGGGCACAGGTATTGGGTAAATACAGCCATTCCAAGTGAGAGAAATGGCCAAAATAAAGGGGTTACCAGGTCCATGAAAGTCCAAAATTCAGCAAGGCAGACAAATATTAAAGCTCCAAAATGATGTCCTTTTACTCCATGTCTCACATCCAAGTCATGCTGATGCAAGAGGAAGGTTCCCATGGTCTTGAGCAGTTCTGCCCCTGTGGCTTTGCATGATACAGTCAACTGCTTTCACAGGCTGGTTTTGAGTGTTTGCAGCTTTTCTGGGTACACAGTGCAAGCTGTTGTTGTATCTACCATTCTGGGGCCTGAAGGATGGTGGCCTCCTTCTCACAGCTCCACTAGGCAGTGCCCCAGTAGGGACTCTATCTGGGGGCTCTGACTCCATATTTCCTTTCTGCACTGCCCTAGCAGAGGTTCTCCATGAGAGTCCCACCCCTGCAGCAAACTTCTGCCTGTACACTCAGGCATTTTCATCCATCTTCTGAAATCTAGGCGGACATTTCCAAACCTCACTTCTTGACTTCTGTGTACTAACAGGCTCAACATCATGTGGAAGCTGCCAGGGCTTGAGGCTTGCATCCTCTGAAGCCATGGCCCAAGCTCTACATTGGCCCCTTTCAGTCCTGGCTGGAACAGCTGGAACACAGGGCACCAAGTCCCTAAGCTGAACACAGGGACACTTGTGCCTGAAGGACCCTTGGGCCAGCCCATAAAACCACTTTTTCCTCCTGGGCCTCCCAGCCTGTGATGGGAGGGGCTGCCATGAAGATCTCTGGCATGACCTAGAGACATTTTTCCCATTGTCTTGGAGATTAACATTAGGCTCCTTTCTACTTATGCAAATTTCTGCAACTGCCTTGAATTTCTGCCCAGAAAATGGGTTTTTCTTTTCTATCACATAGTCAGCCTGTAAATTTTCCAAACTTCTATGCTCTGCTCCCCTTATAAAACTGAATGCCTTTAGCAGTACCCAAGTCACCTCTTGAATGTTTTACTGCTTAGAAATTTCTTCCACCAAATATCGAAATCATCTTTCTCAAGTTCAAAATTCCACAAATCTCTAAAGCAAAAGCAAAATGCCACTGGTTTCTTTGCCAAAATATAACAAGAGTCACCATTACTCCAGTTTTCAACAACTTCCTCATCTCCATCTGAGACCACCTCAGCCTTGACCTTATTGTCCATATTGCTATAAGCATCTTGGGCAAAGCCATCTGACAAGTCTCTAGAAAGTTCCAAACTTTCCCACATTTTCCTGTCTTCTTCTGAGCCCTCCAAACTGTTCCAACCTTTGCCTGTTGTCCAGTTCCAAAGTCGCCTCCACGTTTTTGGTTATCTTTTCAGCAATGCCCCTCTCTACTGGCACCAATTTACTGAATTAGTCTGTTTTCATGATCCTGATAAAGACACATTCAAGGCTGGGAAGAAAAAGAGGTTTAATTGGACTTACAGTTCCACATGGCTAGAGAGGCCTCAGAATGGCAGGAGGTGGCAGCATGAAAAAATAAAGAGAAAGCAAAAGCAGAAACTCCTGATAAACCTGTCAGGTCTCATGAAACTTACTCACTTTCACAAGAATAGTGCCAATCTTTCCATGCTGTTGATTCAATTATGCCTCCACCTGGGTCCCTCCCACAACACATGGGAATTCTGGGAGATACCATGCAAGGTGAGATTTGGGTGGGGACACAGCCAAACCATATCAGGTATCACTACAAAACTTTCATAATGACTAAAATAAAAAGTAGGTATAACACTATATTCTGTCAACCATGCAAAGAAACTGGATTACTCATGCAGTACTGGCATAAATGTAAAATGGTTCAAACACTCTGGAAAATAGTTTGACAATAATTGTACTCTTAGGCATTTATCTCAGAAAAATAAAAATTTATGTTCATTCAATAACCTGTAAATAAATATTCATAGCAGATCTAATCTAAATGGCCAAAGCTGGAAGCAACCCAAATGGCCTTCAGTGTCTCAGTGGTTAAACTAATTGTGGTATATCCAAATCATAGAATATTATTCAGCAACAAAAAGGAATGAAATATTGATACACACAACAATTTAGATGAACCTCAAGGAAATTATGGTGAGTAAAAAAAGAGATTCGCAGGTCTAGATTGTTTTAGTGGTTAATTCTTCTAAATTTTGAGAAACAGATAATAACATTCATACAAACTCTTCCAGAGAATAGAAAATAAGAAAATCTTCCAAACTTGCCTTATAATTTAAGAATAATATCAAAACCAAAACCTGATAATAGCTTTATAAGAATGGGAAATTATAGGCAAACATATCTTATTATCAGATGCAAAAAACTAACAAAAGGAATCAATTATATAGAAAAAAAGAAATATATCATGACCAACTTAGCTTTATTCCAAGAATGCAAGACTTATTAAACATCCAAAATCAATCAAATCACACTTAGAGAGGAATTTTTTAAATCATGGGATAAACACATGCAGGAAAAGATGTAACAAAATTTAATGCCAATTTATGACAAAAACTTTCAACCAGCTAGTAAGGGAAAGAAATGTTCTGAACATAATGAATATACAAAAAAACCTACATTTATCACTATACTTAATTGTGAATTACTGAACACTTTCTACTAAATTTTAGAACAAGGAAAGAATGTCTTTTATCATCAGTTTTATTCAACATTGAACAAGAGGCTCTAGCTGGTACCATATGGCAGGAAACAGAAATCAAAAGCATAAATATTAGAAAGAAAGAAGTGGGCCGGGCGCTGTGGCTCATGCCTGTAATCCCAGCACTTTGGGAGGCCGAGGCGGGTGGATCATAAGGTCAAGAGATCGAGACTATCCTGGTCAACATGGTGAAACCCCGTCTCTACTAAAAATGCAAAAAATTAGCTGGGCATGGTGGCACGCGCCTGTAATCCCAGCTACTCGGGAGGCTGAGGCAGGAGAACTGCCTGATCCCAGGAGGTGGAGGTTGCGGTGAGCTGAGATCGTGCCATTGCACTCCAGCCTGGGTAACAAGAGCAAAATGCCATCTCAAAAAAAAAAAAGAAAGAAAAAGAAAGAAAGAGGTGGCCAGGATGGTGGCTCTTGCCTGTAATCCCAACACTTTGGGAGGCCAAGGCAGAAGGTTCACTTGAGCCCAGGAGTTAAAGACTAGCTTGGCCAACATAGCAAGACCTTGTCCTTACTAAATAAATAAATAAATAGCTGGACTTTGTGGTGCATATCTGTAGCCACAGCTACTCGGGAGGCTGAGGTGGGAGGATCCCTTGAGCTCAGGAGATTGAGGCTGCAGTGAACCATGATCACACAACTGCACTCCAACTTGGACTACAGGGTGAGACCCTGTCTCAAAAATTAAAAGGCAAAAAAATTTATTACAGATGACATGATTATATATAGAAAATCTGAATCAATCAACAAACAAATTATAAAGATTAGTATTTGAATTTAACAAAATTTCTGGATACAATGTTTATATTTAGAAATTCTTTATATTTCTATATACTGGAAAAAATAATTGAAATATAAAAATGAAGGTTTTACCATATGCAATAGCACCAAAAGCATCATATACCCAAGAGTAAATATTTTTAAAACATACAAGACCCCTGCACTAAAAAATAAAATATTCGTGAAAGAAAGAACAAAAAAAATGAAACAAATGGAGAGATATACAATGCTCATGGATTAGAAAATTCAATTACTAGACTGAGATGTCAGTTCTTTCCCACATAATTGAATTGAAAACCCCAATCAGAATCCCAGTGCATTTTTTAAATTGCCAAACAGATTCTAAAATGATATGGAAGAACAAAAAATCTAGAATAGCCAAGGCAATTTAAAGAAGGAAAAAGCTGGAGAACTTAAATATCTTAACTTTTAGCCTTATTATGGCTAATAATTCACCTACAGTAATTAAATGTGATATTGGCAGAAGGATAGACAAATATATTAGTGGAACAGAATAAAATCTCAGAGACAAGCTCACACATACCAGACACCAAATTTAATGGCAAGTCTCCACTACAGTTCAGTGGGGAAAAGAATGTTCTTTTTGATAAATGATAGTGTCCATCTGATATCCATGTAAATATCCTTAATCCATCAAGCCATAATAAAAGTTAAAGTAAGATGAACCATATACCTAAAAGTCAATGATAAAATAACCAAAGTTCTTAAGGAAAACTTAAGAGAATATCTTAATGAACTGAGGATAATTATAGAATGCTTAAACAGATGCCAAAAGCACTAATCATAAAAACTAAAAATTTACACCCAATTAAAATTACAGACTTCTCTTTATCAAAAGATACTATTATGAGAATAGAAAGGCAAACTACAGGGAGAAGCTATTTGTGGTACATATATCCAAATAGAATTGTATCCAAAGTTTTTAATGAAATTCCACAAGTCTGTAAAAAGAAATTACGCTATGCAATTTAAAAATGAAAAAAAAATATCTGAACATGCACTTTATAAAGAAGATATCCAAATTATCAATAAACTCATTAGAAGATGTTCAAGATCATCAGGAGAATGCAAACTAAAGCCACATAAGGTATCACTACATAGGCCATCAACAGGGCTTAAATTACTGCCTGGTGAAATTTTAAAGTGATACAAATACTTTGGAGAAAGGTGTGCCAATATCTACTAAAGCTTAGCATACTCCCACTCTGTGACTCAGCACTTCCTCTCCTCAGTATATACCCAGAGAAATGAGTACTTATGTTCACAAAAAGACATGAACAGAAATATTCATAGCAGTGTTCTTTATCAATGCCCAAAACTGTAGACCACTCAAATAGCCTCGATATTAGAATGAATAAACTGTAGTATAGTTGCATGATGGATTAACATACAATCATACACAAAAATTAAAAAGATAATGTATGAATGATATATAATTCAAGATAGAGAAATCTCAAAAACATTTGAAGTGAAAGTAGCCAGATAAAAAATAGTATATACAATATAATTCAACTTATATGAGGGGCAGAAACATGGAAAACTGTTTTTTGATCATGGAGATTAGAGTAACACTAAACATTATGGTGAGTTCCGACTGGGATGAGACATGATAAAGCCATCTGAAATGCTGGACATGTTCTATAGCTTGATCTGGCAGGGGGAGATGTACATCTATACATGTAAAATTTGCACATATGTGTAAAATTTACATATATGTAAAATCTCATATAAGCTATACACTTTCAATTTCTGTACTTTACTACTTGTGAATTATACCTCAGTTTTTAAAATATACATACAGAGAGATAGCTACTTCTGAAGCTTCATTGGCCTTGGAAAGAACATAAGAATACAGTCCTATGCTAAGTAAGGCGCAACAAGAGATGTGGTGTTTTTAAAATATGTCTGCTAATTTTTTGACACCACTTTCATCTAAAATATGAAGTCTAATTCCTTTTCCTTTGAATTTGGGTTAAAATAATTATTCACTTCTAACATACAAACAAAATACAGAGGAAGTGATGCTGTTTGACTTCCAAAAACAAGCTAGAAAATATGACATAGCTCCCACTTGGCATGACCTTCATTCTCATTCATTCTCTCTCTCTCTCTCTCTCTCTCTCTCTCTCTCTCTCTCTCTCCATATTACCTACTAGTATCCCATGGGAAAGAGAATTGGGACAACCTCAACAATGAGTTGGTGATAAGCCATATTTGTTTGTACTAAGATTTGTTTAGAGCTTTAGTTTTAGTTTATTGGAAACAAAAATTAGTTTTCCTTTGCTGCATACAAATGATTACAAACTTAGTGACACAAAACACCACCTATTTATTATCTTACAATATTTGCAGGTCAGATGTCCAGGCACAGCATAACTGGGTTCTCTGCTCATGGTTTCACTTGAGCAGAGACAGGTTGCATTCTTTTTTTTTTTTTTTTTTGAGATGGAGTTTCTCTCTTGTTACCCAGGCTGGAGTGCAATGGCGTGATCTTGGCTCAAGGCAACTTCTGCCTCCTGGGTTCAAGCAATTCTCCTGCCTCAGCCTCCTGAGTAGCTGGGATTACAGGTACGCGCCACGCGATGCCCAGCTAATTTTTTGTATCTTTAGTAGAGACGGGGTTTCACCATGTTGACCAGGATGGTCTCGATCTCTTGACCTCGTGATCCACCCGCCTCGGCCTCCCAAACAGGCTGCATTCTTATCTGTAGCTCAATGTTTTCTTCCGAATGTGGTCACTTTTTGTCAAAATCCAGTTCCCATTCCCCGGACAGCTGCTAGTTTGCTTTCAGCATCTAGAGACCACCTTCAGGTCCTAGCCATGTGGTCTCCATGATAAGCAGTTCACATCATGGATATTTGTTTTCTTCTCTGGGGCTAACAGGACACTCTAATACTTCACTTTATTTTTAAAGGGTTCCCCTAATTAGGTCAGACCCACATAGGGATAACCCCACTTTGGATTATCTAAAAGACACAGACTCTTAACCTACTCAGGGAGGTGAAAGCCCATCATTTTCACAGGTTCCACCTATACTTAAGGGGAGGAACTTGTACTGGGCACATGTATCAGGGAGTGGGTATTTTAGGGACCATGTGGGAATTCTGCCTACTACAGTTCCCTTTTCCCTAAATGCAGGGTTCATCATTGTTAATGTAAACGTTAATGTGAGATTAAAGACTAATGAAATATTTTTGTGACTAATACATGTACTTATTTGCCTATTTAGGAATTTATTCTCTAGGACTTCAAAAAGATATTTGAGACAGATTATAATTAGGTTAGTATCATCAGAAAAAGGAAAGATAAAAGGGAGAATGGTATCAGGAAACTTCTATCTCTGAACATAAAACTCAGCTCTATACTTCTTAGCTTCTAAAACAGAGATGGAAATAACAAGAGCTCTTACTCACACATGTCTTACTTTCTAGAAAAAGAAACATGGAGTTTCACAGAAAAGACAAACTCTTTTCTAGTCTTGAAATCTGAGGGACATTTTTCCTCTTCCTTTTCCTTTTTTTTTTTGAAAGATCCTTTAGAAATGGGAAATTTGAATAACATTGTCCTCAATGGCAGTCTGTTCTTTATAAAAATTCAGATATTTCAATATAGCTTTTAACTCTCTATGAAATCCTAGGGTATGGAAAATGGCAATCTCATAAATATAAATCTATTCCAGGCACTCAAGCATTGTAGGTGGGTTAGTTCATTTAACCTTCACAATAACCATATGAAGTAGATATCATTATAATTATCCTCAGTAACAGAAGAGGAAACTGAGTTGTAGGGAGGCTAGGTAAATTTCCCCATGGTCTGATTGGACAAAGGAATAAATTTTGGAAAATAATAAAGAGCTAATCGTTAATCAATCTCTTGGACGCTGTCAAATATTGGCTGCCCCACCAGGCTTTTGACAGGGGCTGAATGTCAGTCCATTTCTAACTGAGATAAACAGTAGTTCTTAACGAGTTGCTCTTCTCTGCTATTGATTGAATGGAAATTCATATGCTCTATAATCTAGAGGCAAGATGCAAAGCACTTAAATGGGCAAAGATGACGTTTCATCAGAAAAATTGAAAAAGCTGAACTTTTATTCTTGCTTTATTGAAAGAGAGCCCCATTTCCAGGGGGGTTAGAATAGATGAGCAAACTGCCAAATGAGAACATGGACAAAAAGAAAAGCAAATGTATGGATGTTCATGTGCATTAAGGTCTGAGAGGTGCAGGAGCAACTCTGGGCCTCTTTTCAGAGAGAGCGAGTTGGCAGAATAGAAAGAGAAAGAAGAAGGAAGATCTCTGAATAGAAATGAAGTAAAGACAACAAAAATCGTAAAAGCTGTGGCGCCGCTTTGTCTCACTGGATTAGAACACAAATATAGAGGTCCTGTCTCGGTTAGTAAGTGATGAGAATCTTTGAACAGGCCCATCCCATTTGTCCAAGCTTCACTTTCCTCTTTGCTTAAATGGAGACTTCGTTAATTCCTGGCTGTTACATCACAGAGTTTTATTTATATCATTCACACATTCATAAAACCTTTACTCGTCACATTTTATGTGTCAGAAACTATTCTAAGCAGTGGGAATATAAAGATAAAAGACCCAATATTTACCCTGATAGCCTAGATCCCTTTCAAAAGAAAGCAGGGGATGAATGGAGAGAGGAAAAAGAAATAATGTGTTTAGACAGCCTCTAGCCTCATGATATTCACAGACTTGGAGGGTAATATGGATTTAAGGAATGCCTAAAAGAGACTCACAAAATAAATTGTGACATAGTGAATGCATATTTGAAAGGGGCGTGTTGGAGAAGCTGACTCCTGGCTTCAATACTCCAAGTGTGTAGAAATTGATTCAGAGGCAGGGAAATAGGAAGTGGGGTGGATGGATGGATGGATGAGGGTTTGTAGAACATGCTGGAAGAAGAATAGTGAAAAAAGCAAGGCTTTGGAATCAATAAACCCTGCAATGAAATGTAAGGTATATGGTTTACTGCTTGAATGATGGCATATTCCTTGCAGGATTACCATGAGGATTGCAGACAATTTATGGAAAACGGTAAAACTCAGTAAATGATACTGTAATAATGCTTACTTCAGTTACTGAGAAAATGTGTAAAAGGTCATGAGAAAGTATAGCAAGAACTGGAGAGGTGGAACTAGAGGTGAGATTACTGGGCTTCCAGCCAAGAAATAATGAGCACTCAGCACAGGTCTTAGCAAAACGTTCGGCAGCATGGGGAAGGACACGAAAGGGTAAAGTCTCCAGGACTTGTTGGGAGTGACATCTGCTTAGGCATGGCCTCCTGGTCATATGTTGGTGGTCTTCATAGAGGAGGAAAGTTAAGGCAGGAAAATATGTTACATTGGAGGTATGGCGTAGAGGAGGGGGTAGAAATGAAGCCAGAGTCATTAGTTTCTCCAGCTTTCCCAGGAGAAAGGACGGTACAAGTGCCTAGGACTTAGATACTCCTGGGAACTGATGCTTGGCTTTTCTGAATCCTGTCTTCTATATTAGAGTGTCGGTCTTCTTGGGCTATTCTATCAAGCCCCACTTCCAAGGGCAACCCTTCATTTATCAACCACCCCTCCTCACTCTTTTTTTTTTTTTTTCTTTTTTGAGACGGAGTTTCGCTCTTGCTACCCAGGCTGGAGTGCAATGGCGCGATCTCGGCTCACCGCAACCTCCGCCTCCTGAGTTCAGGCAATTCTCCTGCCTCAGCCTCCTGAGTAGCTGGGACTACAGGCACACGCCACCATGCCCAGCTAATTTTTTTGTATTTTTAGTAGAGACGGGGTTTCACCATGTTGACCAGGATGGTCTCGATCTCTTGACCTCGTGATCCACCCGCCTCGGCCTCCCAAAGTGCTGGGATTACAGGCGTGAGCCACCGCGCCCCGCCCCTCCTCACTCTTTTTTCCCCTTCAGCACTTTCATTTTTTTCCACGCACAGATTTTAGTTGATCTGATGAGCTAAGTCACACGCAAACCCAAAGGAACAGTAACCAATGGTGTAATTCGGGCACCCACAGTAAACAGCCTGGTAGCAATCTGTGCTTGGCAGACTGTCCTGCCCAGGACACCTAAAATCACATCATTTAGTTCTCCCATGTGCATCTCCAGTCCTTGATAAAGGCATATGCAAAATCAGAGACAACAAGAACAGAAGGCAGCAAATGGAATATAAAATATTGCCACAACCCCCCCACTCCACCCACTCTTCCAGCAGGAGAAAAGAAGCGTCAGGGAAATTGAGGAGGTGGGAAGACACTTTAGGGCAGAAGATGATTCTCCAGACATAGGGAGCCTTGTATTTCACCATTCCTGCCTGTTATACAATGCTATGCTGTTTTTCAGGCAAAGCAATAAGATTTGAAAAAAATATATATCACCATCAGGACCTACCAAACCATCTGTATGCGTGGGACACTTGAGAGTCTTGGATAGAACTACATCGATTCGAAAAAAAAAAATCTAAATAGTCATAAATACCGAGATTTGAAAAGTAGGCACCAGGTTGCATCAGGTGTTCTGGTTATTGAATCAGAAAGTTTGTTCAGTGTACTCTTCTGAAAATATGAGCACAGAACCACACCCCTAGAAGTCCCAAGAGACAACTTGCTCTCCTATTCAAATGGGGGCAAATAATCTTTCTTGCAGCTTACCTTCACCTTTCCAGATGATCTAGTGTGAGAGAAAGAGAGAGAGAGAAGAGGAGGACTGACTTTGCAACCAGACTGTGCACATGTGACCATGAACTGTTTCATCTATGGGCATCTTTCTAATTTGTTGGTTCTCCTTGTGAATATGATTGAGAACCACTGCTTGGGATAGATATGAGACTCTGATTTTGGTTTGTACAGCCTGAATTGTGTAGCCTCTTCTTTCTCCAAGTTCTTCCCTATGGACTTAATATACACTCTAATTCTCAGAGGAACCTGGCTCAGTGCTGGCACATACTTATGCATTCGATAGAAGGTAACTGTTATCAGGCACACCTGTAGCATAAATTCCACACTTAGGATTCCCTTTTTTTCTAAACTCTTGTGTCAGAAATTGTGTATACATTTTGGGCATATAGAGTCTCTACAACCTATATGAACTCTTGAGATGTTTTAGTAGTTGGCTAGTTGACTTAGTTTCTATTACCAAATCTAATCTTTGAACTTGACCAAAGCTTGCTGAAGATTACTGCTTTCCCTGATCCTCACAAGAACCCTTGCTCCTCTCAGGGAGGCTTCTGCTATCAAGCTATCACCAAAATGTTTGAGTATCACCTCTAGGAAAGAAACCATCAAGACTATAGAGGGATTGGCATCCATCTCACCCAGATTTTGTTGGCTGTGGGGATAAGCAAGGTAGATGCACATGCAGATAGCTAAGTACATATTTGCAAAACTAGGGATGAGATTATCAAGAACTCATTAGTTTACTAGTTCTCCTTTTTTCCTTCTGCCTTCCCTTCCTTTCTTCCTTTCTCCCTTCCTTCCTTCTTTTCCTCCTTCTTTCATTTTTTTCCAACACTAATTACTCTGTGCCTACTATGTACCAGGCACCCACTATTCTAGGTATTTTGGTGATATAAGAATGAACATCACAAACCAGGGTGCTGGTCATTAGGAACTTACATTTTGGATGTGAGGGATAGATAGACAACAAACAAATGTGCTAATAAATGAGTTAATTTCAGAAAGTAACAACTGCTATGAGAACAATAAAACAGACAAGACAGTCAAGGGTGACTAGAATAGATAAAGTGGAGAGAAGAAAAGCTCTCTGAAGATTTGACATTTGCACTGAGACCTGAATAAAAAGAAGGGCACCTGGATATTTGAGAGAATGAACATTTAAAAGGGAGCAGCAAGTACAAAGGCTCTGAGGGGGAAATATATTTGGCAAGTTCGAAGAATAGAAAGGAGGCCTATCTGACTGACATGTATTAAAAGTGAGAGCAGGAGAAGATGAGGTCAGTGCCATGGGGAAAAGACACGTTACTGTGTAGGGCACAGAGGCCAGAGGCTTTGACAAGAATTTTGATTTTATTCTGACAGGAAGCCATTGGAAGGTCTCAAAAGAGAGGCGTGATGTAATCTGATTTACATTTTGCAAGATAATTCTGGCAGATGGGTGGAGAATAGAGTGGAACAAACCAGTCTCCTCACTTCATAATCATTTCTATTATTAGATTTAAAAATAATTCCGTGGAGCCTCTACCCTAATCACTTGCTATTGCCAAGGCTCATCATCAACTTTAAAGTACAAAGTTTGGTCCCCACATAGAGGTTTATGTCAATGTAAAGTAGGCCCTAAAGACACTTCCCAGAAATGCCAATTTGAATGTACACATTCTGGTATGATTCTTTCTAAAGTTCTTCTGTTTTAACCTCACCTACATGTTAACTCCCACAATACAGAGACTCTCAACCCTATTCCTCTCTGTGTCCCTCAGTGTCAGCTGAATATTAGAATCACCCAAGGAGACTTTAAAGATCAATAGTCAGGCTGCACCACTGATCCATTAAATCAGGATCTTGAGATGGGTCTCAGGCCTCAATGTTTTTTAAAGGTTCCCAATGTGATTCCCATGGACAACCAAGGCAACCACTGCCTCACAAAAAAAATGGGCATTTGAGGGCTTCCAATGGTGATGACAAGTGGCATGGGACAACAGGACATGTGCATTCCCACTACTATGTCCCTGGAGGCCCCAAGAAAAGGCAGTGGGGAGCTCTCAAATGGCAGGAACATTCTGAAGCTTGAACACATGAAGGCTCACACAGGAGGCCACTCTGCAGTCAGCAGCACATTGCTCTGCAGTGGGGTGCCCAGAATTGCAAATGAAACTAGAAGACATATTGCCTCTTTAGAAGGAACTCTGGGGACCTTGACAAACTGTTTTTAAAAAAAAAAAATGAAACAAAGGATGATTTCATCCAAATAGGATGCCTGTGCATCTAGCACCATAAAGATAGATGCCACCCCTGCTCTGAAGTGCCTGACATCCTACAGAGCTCAAAATGTAAAAGCTAACACATCTTGTCAAGCTCTAAAATAAGAGAGGCAGCTTTCCCACTTTCCTATTTAGTTTTTCTACATTTGTTATGCTTAGCTGCTAGGTTAAAACAAAAAAGAAAAGAGAGAAGATAGTAAAATAAGCCCTAGCAAAGTGAAAGATGGCATCTTAGTGAAGTGGCGTGACCCATTCGAGCAGGTTTTGCATGTTTTGTGTGGTGGTGGTTTGTTCTGGGTTTCTTTTTTATGACACAGGGAAAATGACACAGGGCAGACAATGCAGTAGAACCTAAAACACTTTTTTATAGTCTTCCACATACTTTACACTTAATTTCATTCTCCATTACATGATTTGATGCTATTTTAAATGTGTTAATACTGCCAAATCTGGTAAATTTCTTGAGAACACATTTCTTTTGTAACTTCAGCAGCACCTGTTCACAGGTATGTGTTGCCTAGTGATCAAAGATTCCATATTGAGCAGGTAATACTTGTATTCTATTTTTATATTGCTTCTTTCCTCCCTGGCCCTAACTCCTAATCCTTCAAATCTTTCACCTTTTTATCTGTGCGTGTATGTGTGTGTGTGCACACACGTGCATGACTCCAAAGGGAGCACGAGGCTCTATACACTCATCCTAGCAACTATGACATTTCAGGGCAGGTTGTCAGGGGTCTTAGTAAGTAAGGCACTGTTCTGAAAGTGCACCTATGTGTCACATCCTAAGCTAGCTTAGAGCTACGTTTCCTCTGCTAAGGCTCAGACACCTGCAAGAAGGGCAATGGATTCTATATGAAGGGAAGCTTAGTGAGACAGCACCCAAACCCATAATGGACCAAAAAGTTTGGGGGAAAAGAAGGCATACAGTGAATTTCCCACCCACTGTTTGAGTGCTGATTTAGATCCTCCCAAAGCAGTAATTGTAACCTTACGAAGATCAAGACAATCTTCAAAGGTCAAAAATTCATGCAGCCTAGGAGTAGAAAGTGAGAGTGGCAAGCATGATTACCTTCAATAGAGAAGAAATACTTTAAAGCTCTCAAGAGACAGCACCCTTAGTGACATATAGGTGAAGCCACCTGTAATTGTCCAGCACAGAAGCTCTCCATGGGGCTTCCCGGGAAGAAATGGGACCATGAAGTTACCTCCTTTCTTGATAATGCACATAGTCATGAAAGACAAAAATCAAAATCTATCATTTACAGTGAGACACATTTGTCCCAAAGACCTTGAATCCTGCTGTGTCCTGGAGCTTAAGCATTTATGAGTCTCAGTTTTCCACCAGCACTGTGGTCTAAGAATCAAGAATCGTAGTCACTATTCTGACTAGAAGTTAAAGGAGAAAATTTAAAGAACAGGAGAATTCAATGTTTCAAGAGTTATAATGTTCCCAAGAAATATTCTATAAAGCAACCCTGGGCAGGCTAATTATTAAAATCATCTGAGGGACTTCTTAACAATGGTATAGAGACTCTGGGTCTACTCTGTAACAATCAGCATCTCTAAATGGGGAAGAGAGGCCTGGGCTCATTTATAAAAATTTCCCTGGATGATCCTGTTGATCTGTTGATTTATGACTGTTTTATATTTACCAAAAAGTAAAATTTACACAACCAATTAACAGACACTTGCCCTTGACTATTTATAACTCATAGGAAACTCTTTAGTCAGTTTCCTCTTATAAGATCTCGGTATCATCATCATGAAAATGAGAGACCAATAATTAATGATCTCGAATTTTGCTGTAGAAAAGAGCTCCTTGGTGAGAAAGACATAGAGCTGATGAGTTGCTTTCTGCTCAGCTGGATTTGCCATCATGGATTCCACGCTCAGCATGTCTGAGATCTAGATTAACACAAACAAAAAATAATCTATTCTTGTCTCAGACTGGTAATAATATACTAGACTCTTTTAGCTACTTCTAAACAATGTTTGCTTTCAGTCATCTCTGTATAGGGCAAAATTCCATTGCAAATTTCTAAAAGTCCTGCACATTTTATGTAGGGGATTTCAACCTCTGCAAACTTACTAGAAAGAGGAATCAGGGTTGAGGCTAAAATGTAAAGAATGGAGACTGATAGGGACTCTTCTACCAAGAGAGTCACAGAGGTTCAAAATAATTTATTTAAAAGGAGGTGGGGTCCAGGCACAGTGGCCCAAGCCTGTAATCCCAACACTTTGAGAGGCTGAGGCGGGCAGCTCACCTGAGGTCAGGAGTTCAAGACCAGCCTGACTAACATGGTGAAACCTCATCTCTACTAAAAATACAAAATTAGCTGGGCATGGTGGTGTGTTGTGATCCCAGCTACCCAGGAGGTTGAGGCAGGAGAATTGCTTGAATCTAGGAGGCGGAGGTTGCAGTGAGCCAAGATTGCACCATTGCATGCCAGCCTCAGCAACAAGAATAAAACACCCTCTTGAAAAAAAAAAAAAAAGAAGGTGGATTAAGTAGAAAAATGGGGATGACAGTAAATGGCTTGGTGCCAAGAAGCCAGACAAAACAGAAAACGAAACTAAAAAGGCCTGGTATATAAAATGCACTGGGGTTTGGTAGAATGGGAGACAGGGTATGGGGTTGAAGCCTGGCTTTACATCGTTCCTCTCGTCTTAGATAGCACCTTGTCCATAGGTCAGTTACGGCGCTTCTAATGTGAACGTATTAATACATCATGTCTCTCTTCTGCTGCTAGGTTGTAAACTTGCTGAGCACAGGAAACATGCATATTAGTATTTGGATCCTGGGTCTTTAACAGATATTCCTGCACTTGGTCAGTAAATGTTGATTGACTGAGTGAAGCAGTATAGTCCTGAGATCATTATCTGTGGAATGATTTTGTAGAAGTTCTATGAGTTCACAAAATGTTGAAAATAGCAAAATGTGTCCCTAAAATAAGAATCTTGAGCAGTCCCTTGAATAAAGTGTTTGGAATGTATCCATAAGAGTTAATGAAGCTGCATATGGTTCTTGTTGTTGTTTTGTTCTATTTTGTTTATTACTAAAGTTGTCCTTTTTATCAAGCTTTTAAGAAACTGTATCACAGCTTCTCCATTGAAGTCATGCATATGATCTTTAGGCTTTGCTGATAACCTCACTGCATTGCCTTTACAATGTGTGGGATAAAAGGATGTACCCCATGGGTGTCTGCCTGGGTCTTTTAGTAATTGTTTTCCTTTTCTCATTATAGTTTGACATTTTAGAAGCCAAATGTTGTTCCACACTCTATTAGCCTCTTGCACTGGATTGGGACTGAGGTCTAAAACAAAGAGAAAGTAAAAATGGAAAAGCATGTAAGACTAAAATGGTACAATGAGGACAATAACTTTAGCTCAAATCACCTGCTGACACCTGGAAATTAAGGAGCAATCACTTACGCAGACAGATCGAAGGAAAGGTGCAAAGAGACAGAGACAGAGCAGCCTGCCCTAGATGCTGGTCAGTTCCTTTCTCATGGGTGTTGTCAGTTACCAGAGTATCAGTCAGCCATTGCTGCAAAATATACAACCACAAAGTTTTAGTGGCATGCAACACTAAGGTGTTGATTTTACTGACATGTGGCTGATATAGGCTGGGCTTGGCTGGGCAACTGTAAGCTGCCAATTGGACCTAAGTCTGCCTCAGGTTTCATCCTTTTTAAATTAAACCCTTCCCAGGGAAAACTTAACTCATGGCAATAGGAGAAAAACAAGAGAGGCTGCACAACCCAAGCCCTGACCACATGGACAAGCCCAAACTCAAGGAGGTGGTAAAGAGTATTTTTTCTACAGAAGTGTCAGAGAAGGAAGTAAGTATTTTAGAATGACTAATGTCCATAGGCAAAGGGCAAGTCTGAAACATTTCTATAATAATGGAGATAATTATACTAAAGAAGTCAAGGGTAGGTGATACCTGTATTTCTAGGTCCCAGATCATTTTACTGGGAAATGTTGCTGATAGGACAATGAGTTGATACTACCCTTCAAGGGCATATATGCGATATATATTAGCAATTTTTTTTTCCTATTGATATCTAAGAATTTGCCTGAGGTGTATAGAAAGATTTTTATATAAAGTCATCCACCTCACTTTTATATTCGTGAAATACTGGGGAAAATTACAGGTATTTGGTTGAATAAAATATGTGATATCCAGATAATGAAATATTTATGCCACATTTCAATGATGATATAGAAGAATATTTAATGACATGGGATAGTATTGCCAATATTCTTGCTTAATAAAAAAAAGCATGTTACAAAACAGCAGGTATAATATGATTCTAATTTTGTTTTTAAATCGTGTACATACAGGTATTTATATTAAGATTCTATAGAGATACAAATAAAACATAATAATAGTTATTTGTGGATGGAGATAATTTTCCTTTAAATTTATTCTACCTACTATGATCTGAATGTTGGTGTTTCCCACAAAATTAATATGTTTGAACTTAATACCCAATGTAATAATATAAAGAGGCGGGATCTTTGGGGATGAGGTTAGTGTCCTTATAAGAGAGGTTGAAGGGAGCTGCCTTGCCTTTCTCCCACATGAGGTCACAGTTAAGAAAGCACCATCTTGGAAGCAGAGAGCAAGATCTCACCAGACACTGAATGTATTGTTGCATTGATCTTGGACTTCCCAGCCTCCAGAAGTATGAGCAATAAACGCCTGTTGTTTATAAATTACCCAGTCTAATGTATTTTGTTGTCACAGTCCAAATGAGAAAAGACGCTACCCTTCCTCCTCAGCACTAGAGGAAGAATAGATTATCTGGGACTGTACTTTCCTGCCTGTGGGATGGGCCATAGGATGTTGCTTTTGACAACAGAAGTGAGTAGGAGAGATATTTGCCCATAAATTTTTGCACAAGAATTCTTTTATCTCTTCCTGCTGGCTGGAATGGTAATGGCTAGAATAAACTTGGAAGACACATTGAAAATGAAAAAAACTGCTACCCAACTTGAAATGGACTCTAATATGAAAGAAAACTCAGGACTCTAATATGAAAGAAAAATTAATTTTTGCACTCTTTAATTCTCTCAATTTGGGGGTGACTTTATTACAGCAGCTAGCATAAACTCTGACTAATGTAGTGGGCTTCCTAATAATTTTTATTGTCAACATAATTTTTTACACTTTCCAAAATTGCTTTTTTTAGCTAAATAGCAATGTGTCATTAATACAAAAAATAGCAAACATTTTTTTCAAACCTGGACATCTTACTACAAGATTTCCTCAAAATAATGAATGGCAAATGTTTTGAACAG
The DNA here is from genome assembly GCA_031835075.1 of Saguinus oedipus. Taxonomy (NCBI): domain Eukaryota; kingdom Metazoa; phylum Chordata; class Mammalia; order Primates; family Cebidae; genus Saguinus; species Saguinus oedipus. The sequence goes on from CM063178.1 coordinate 7,612,359, forward strand.
GTACTTTTTTTGGTGTTCTTTTCATTCTGATTAAATATATGGGGCAGAAAAACAATAGCGATTTCTGAATCCTGCTGTTTCTGATATGTTCCCTATATTTTGAGGTACTTTTTTTTTAACCAAGAAAGTTTAAAAGTAGAATTTAAAATGTGAGGTTCAAACCAAACTGTATTTCAATTTCCTTCTGAGACTTGGGACTTGGATAAGTTGCCTAACCTCTTAAAATTGAGTCTCAATTTTTCTCATGTGCAAACCTTGCAAAATTGTTGTGAGAATCAAAAGAGTAGGTTAGGGAGTAAAAATTATCCCAAGGTATAGCACATCATTATGAATGCTCTCTTGAGATTAAGTTTCCTTTATTTCATTTCCTTTATCTACAAAAATTTGATCCTTGAGAACAAACACTTAATATTGAGAAATGTGTGAAACGTACAATTTTGTTTTCTTAATCTTGCATTTTCACCTCTAATCCAATTTTTTTTTTTTTTTTTTTTTTTTTTTTTTGAGACGGAGTTTCACTCTTGTTATCTTGTTACCTGGGCTGCAGTGCAATGGTGCGATCTCGGCTCACCGAAACCTCCGCCTCCTGGGTTCAGGCAATTCTCCTGCCTCAGCCTCCTGAGTAGCTGGGATTACAGGCACGTGCCACCATGGCCAGCTAATTTTTCCATGTTTTTAGTAGAGACGGGGTTTCACCATGTTGACCAGGATGGTCTCGATCTCTTGACCTCGTGATCCACCTGCTTCGGCCTCCCAAAGTGCTGGGATTACAGGCATGAGCTAATCCAAATATTTTACATTATTCTGGGCAGGAGAATTATAGCATTACATGACTAAATACACCACTGAATTCCTCTTCCCTGTTCATTTTCCCATTAGGCAGTTGGCCAGCTGAGTTAGGAAGGGAACATGCTGGCAGGCTTTTCAAGGTTAGCATAATACCCCTCCACCCCTTCTCTAGTTTATATTTTGCAAAATATAGCTGAGGCAGAGAATTGTGTTGCTCTAGGCAGAAATTAGAACCTACTTTGTATAAACACAATTAAAAAGTAAAGAGGAGGGGGAGATGCAAACAGAAAAAAGCCACAGTCTGCAAAAGCACTCTGGGAATTTCATTGCATGTGTTTTCTGAAAAGACTAGAAATAACAGCTTACATACATAATCATGAAACTCAGATTAAACTCAGTAACTCCTACAGTCACTCTTACCCTTTTCTTCATTCCATACCTCTCCTGTCTCATTAAATTAGAATATTGAATCTACTTTAAATCTTATACTTCACATCTATGGACAAAGCATGTGTGCACCCTCGCGCGTGCACGCACACACACACACACACACACACACACACACACACACTCTTTTAGATTTAAGCTCTCATCTGTTTTTGTTCTTCCCTTTCAGAATATTCTTTTTATATGTCTCTCCCACCCCAACCCCCCATATATTTTTCCATCATTCTTTTGACCTCATCGCCTCCCAATTGCTAGGTTCTTTTGTCTTCTCTTCTCCTTAATATTTTCCTGCCTTGTATATCCTGCATTGTATACATTCCCACCTTTCCGAATCTTTTCAAGGTGAATATCATGACGTTGTCAGAAAAGTGTGTTCACTTATGATTCCCTTAGATTGCCACGCTGCATTTTGACAGTCACTGTATCCATGTAAGATTTTAAATAAACTCTCCAGAAATAGCTCTCAGTGAAAATACAAAATAAGAATTAGAAAGTTTTATGTATATGGACTTGCAGATATGTGGTTTAAAACAATAATTCTGCCTGGGAGAATTATTTCCTCTCAGGGAGCATTTGCATTCTTGCACCAAATAGGACTGAAACTACTGCAATCAATATCTGGACCAGACCCTCTGTTTCATGGTTTTAAACTCAATTTGATTCATGGCACTACTTTCAAAGCTGCAATCCCCTGGAGCAAATGAAATAGTCATACATGAAATCTGGGAACTGGGTGCCAGGTCAGGAGTTCACCAAGGTTCAAGACAAGGAACTACAAAAGACATTCATACAGAGATGCCCAATTGTTATTCCCAGGGAAACCAGAGAACTGGCCAGTTAGCCAAGAGAGGAGCAGGCAGTACGAGAGAGGCAACTCACATGAACCTTGAAGATCCTTGATGCCCCAGTAGGGTCTGAGTGGGGTTATGAGGAGCAGCCCACATGAACCTATGACAGAATCATAGGACGTGTGTGAACTCTATCATTTTCAGAGAAGTGACAGGGAGGAATAGTAGGTCTACCATTTATAAAGCACTGTCTCTGACTGTGCATTATTCTAAATGTGTTTCATGCATTATCTCATTTAAATATAGGAAGGATGGCCCATCAGAGAAAATCATGCAGAATCAAAAATTAGAATTGGAGAATCCTGGGAGAAATAGGACCAAGGAGGTCTCAGTCAGAAATTAAAGAAAAGCACTTTTAGCAGACAAAGTTAAACTGTTAGATAAACAGATGCTTTTTCTTTGGAACAATACTTTCTTGAATAAAGACATATGTAAGTTACAAATTATTACACACTTTTATCATAACAGCACTGGGCTAAGCCTCATGCATGCATTATCTTTTCTTAGTCTTCACAAGAAGTCTGAAATGTAGATCTCTTATAAAGAAATTGAGGTTTTGAGAATTTTGGTAACTTCCCCAAAATTACAGAGCAAGAAAATGCCAGAGGCAGAATTTAAACCCAGAACCACTTTTCCCCCAGGCTCTGGCCTTTAACCACCACAATATACCATCTCCTGTCTTTTTTCTCTCTCTCTCCCTACCTAGATTCTTTTTGTTGGCAATAGTTTTCTTCTCACCCTCATCAACAAATATGAACCTGTACCTATTAGTGTTAAAAGAAACCATGAAATAAAGACTTGATTATATTCATCAAGACAGAATGTCTAAACTCTTCTCCTGAGGCACAATTTGACACCATCCCAAACTCGGCAAAAGCACACAACACTCTTTTACCAATCCTATTCACACTTCAGATCAGATCAAACTCTCCTGATGCCAAATGCTTAACAGGACATCGTACAGCTCAGCTTGTGTCACAATATCAGCCTGTGTTTCTTTAGCACATGCCATCCCCATTGATACCAAAGCACATCACAACCACGGCGCAATATGCACCTTTATATAGGTGCTCTTCACCCACTGGGGACAGTTTCTCAAATTCTTGAAGAATTTTCTAACAGTTCTAAAGAAGGATGAAGAAAACTTATGCTGGATAGCCACTTTTAAAAGAATAAATCTGTAATCCCAGCTACTCAGGAGGCTGAGGCAGGAGAATTGCTGAACCCAGGAGGCTGATGTTGCAGTGAGCCGAGATCGTGCCATTGCACTCCAACCTGGGTAACAAGAGTAAAACTCCATCTCAAAAAAAAAAAAAAAGAATAAATCTGAAGCTAGAAAACATTATAACTATACATACTTGTTTAATGCCATAGGGGTTAAAGTAGCATTTAACATTATGTTATTGCATTTAGCCTCTATGGCATTAAACCATTCTGTACATTTTCTAACTTCAATGCCAAGTGTGGGTGAAGGGGAGGAAGGCAGCAAAACACACTGCCATGTGTGTACCTATGCAACTATCTTGCACGTTCTGCACATGTACCCCCAAACCTAAAATGCAATAAAAATTTAAATAATAATAATAATAATATTTTCTAACTTCAAATTCATTCTTTATAAAATGGCTATGTAGCACAAGTTTTCTTCATTCTTGCTACATTGATGCTACATTCTAGAGTCCCAAGGATACTTTTTTAAAAAAGTAACACAGTTTTAACAGCCTATTTTCTATATTTAAAAAAATCAAACATGTACTTGCTTAATAAGCATTGCATCTCTCTAGTGCCTTCAGTGACACTTGTACCTTTTGAATAAGTGCAATGTTTCTCATCACACCCTGAAGAGAAAGTGTCTTCTCAACCATGACACTCATGAATTGTTCAATTACAAATAAGTCAAAATATTGTGAGCACCATTTGGGTACTCATCTAAGTGCTGGAATGTAAGAGGTAGGGGCAAAAATACAGATGACGAATAAACTATAATACCTGCCCTCAAGAATCTCACAATATCACAGGAGGAACAGAGTCTGTACATTTCACTGCTTGATGTTGCCACCTCTGCGGTTGAGAATTCAATGTACTAGAAGTTATAATGACCCACTATTGATAAGGCTGGAAGCTGTGTTGACTTACAGGTTGGCTCCTCATAAAAAAAAAAAAATTCTGGGCCGGGCACAGTGGCTCAGGCCTGTAATCCCAGCACTTTGGGAGGCCGAGGCGGGTGGATCACGAGGTCAAGAGATCGAGACCATCCTGGTCAACATGGTGAAACCCCGTTTCTACTAAAAATACAAAAAAATTAGCTGGGCATGGTGGCGCGTGCCTGTAATCCCAGCTACTCAGGAGGCTGAGGCAGGAAAATTGCCTGAACCCAGGAGGCGGAGGTTGCAGTGAGCCGAGATCGGGCCATTGCACTCCAGCCTGGGTAACAAGGGCAAAACTCTGTCTCAAAAAAAAAAAATTATGTTGCTATTTCAAGGACTTGTGAAAGAGTCTGTTGGGAAAGAGTGGGACCCAGGGCCCAAGTGTTACCATAGCTATGGAAAGCAGTGGGGTTATCTAGGCAGGGAGTTAAGGTGCGAGGGAGAAGGTAATAAAGGAAACTGACAAGGGATAGCCTCCTGGTAAGAGAAACCCACAAGAGGTGTGCTCGAATGGCCAAACAAAAAATTTTTCAAGGTGAAGGGGTTTATTAGACTAGAAAAGTATCTTTTGCATTTAGCCACATAAAGGTTGCTGTGATACTCATCGATCTGGTTGTGGTGGCATAATAAATACGGAAGCCATATTAGAAAAGAGAAAGGGAAATAATTTATGTGGACAATTTATTTTAGCAGTTTGGATGAAGGGATATTGACTGGAGGGATATGACGACATGGTAAGTTTTCATTTCGTTTTTAAATGAAGATGGAAAATATCCAAACATACAGGAATGATGCCATCGAGACATAGAGACTAATTATGTTTGAGAGAAAAAAATAATTGAAGTAGAACAATTCTTGAAAAACTGATAACAAAAACATGATTAAAAAGGAGGGAGAGGCTAAAGAAAAGACTCATCCAATATCTCTAGACGGTTAATGGAAGTAAAGGCATTAGAACCCAGGCCTGTGCTTTTCCTCAACCACAGTTTTTTTTCAAATGCCATTTGCTATTTCTTTTTTATCCCAGCAGCCCATAACAATGAGGCAAGGAGAAAGAAGCAGTAATGTTTTCATGACAGTTCAATTGCACACATTAAATTTCACTATTAAGACACAAATGGATTTTCAAAGAACACTCAGTGCAAATATAAATGTAATTCAGGGAAGAGACACGATGCATGTCAGAGATCAGTATAGTGGAACAATGGCATTTTTCCCCTGCATTTGCATGGTATAATGATTAAGGTGAGCTTAGTCAAGCTTTAAAGAATACTCAAGCATCTTTTAGTTGTGTGATTTCCCAACATATCAATTCCCAGGAAGCTGGAAACCTCAGTTATTTTGGAGTGTTTTCCCTGGTCATTCCTCTTCACTTATGGGACTTCACTTATTGGTCTCTACCTTTTCTCCAACTTCTAGTTGAAATTATGAGAAGACCACAGAAAATGGAGAAGGTGGAATACAGTGCCTCATCTCATCCAGGACCATCAGTAAAGCATCAGGCATCTTGGGGGTTTTGTTTTATTTCATTTATCAAATATTCAGTGTGAATTTTGTGCCAGAAACTAAGTCGGGCTATCTTCACTCTAGATTGTGATGTTTCAATAAAAGTGCAACAAACAACACAAAAAAATTAAAGTTTCTAACGTAAGGGAGAATGAGTTCTGTTCATTTATTCTGACGAGTCTGATGGAGTTTTAATTACAAAAATACTTCATAATACACAGATAAACTTATTCTTGTACATTATGCAAAGTTAACGAAATAATTATAAAGAAGAATCTCACTGTGGCAACTGGCAGCTTAATCCTTGTAAGTTTTGCAGAGAGAGAGAGAGAGAGAGAAAGAGAGTGTACATGTAATACTATAAAATTGTGCTATGGCATCTAAAAGTGAAGATTGCTATTCATCTTCATACTCAAATATATATATACTACTCTAGGCTTTCAATTTTTATTGTACATATGTGTGTGCATGTGTGCACATGTATGTGGTTTTGTAGGCAGTAAGTAAATTCTATTTACATTTTGTTTCCTTAAAAGATGGGAATTTCTTGATGGCAAAAGATTCAGCTTTATTCCTGATATATTCCTCTTACCGTCATCATTTGTAGAGTGTTCAATACACCATTCAGTCACGCAGCCATTGCTGCTGCTGGAGTTGAAACCCAGGCCTGAGATGGGTAATTTGGTAGAGATATGAGGTATGGAGCCAATGTTTACATGTAAATAAACCAGCAGTTGACAACAAAGGGTTAGCACTTAGATCATTTTTCCTAGAGTAATAAGGAAGGACTAAATTAATTTAGATTTGAGGGCATACAGACAAAAAGATTAGGATTCTTCAGATCTAAAAGTTAAGGACTAATGTACAGATGTTGTCCCAAAAAACTAATAAAATTAAACACAACTTCTTGGACTTTTTTCCTATAGGCTCCAGAAAAGTTTTGGAAAGTCAAAGAAACTCTAAAATATGTTTTTAGACTAGTTATCCAATGAAAAGGTGCTCTTTAGCCATTCGCTTAGTGTGACGTTTCCTAGAATATAAAAAATTGGGATAATTTATCCACAGGAACAGACATAACCCCGGTAAGTTAAATTTGTCCTAAAAAGGTAACATATTTTATACTACTTCATACCAATACAAAGCTTTGTCCAGAATTAAACAAAAATATGATAAGATTGTAGTAATCTGAGAATTTGAATCATATCTAAACTATATTACAAACATTAACTATTAATCTGTGGCTGAGTTTGGTGGTTTTCATTCTCTGCTGTCTATATTTGTAGACCAGCATCTATTCAGCCATTGGAACTAGAATAATTGCATTGAGGCAGTCATCATTGAGAATAAAATCTTATATTTTTAATTGTCATATATTGAAAGTGGGGGAAAATTGACATGATTGGCAGCTTATCACGGTATTTTAGTGGAATCAGACTGAATTATGGTATTTAGCAAAATAATCTCATGGAATGTGACACACATGTTCTCCATTACTGATTCCACATCTACTTTACCTAGAAATTATGTTATCAACTCATTGACTCCAATATGGAACAATAAACAGACACAGGTTGATGTGGTTTGGCTCTGTGTCCCAATCCAAATCACACCTTGAATTATAATCCCCATAATCCAAGTAGTTCAAGGGTGGGACCCAGTGGAGGTAATTTAGTCATGGGAACAGATTCCCCTTGGCTATTCTGATAATGAGTGAGTCTCATGAGATCTGGTGGTTTTATAAGCATCTGGCATTTCTCCCGCTTGCACTCACTCATCTTGCCGCCCTATGCAAAAGGTGCCTGCTTCTCCTTTGCTTTCCACCATGATTGTAAGTTTCCTGAGGCCTCCCCAGCAATGTGGAACTGTGAGTCAATTAAACCTTTTTCCTTAATAAATTATGCAATCTCAGGCAGTTCTCCATAGCAGCCTGAGAATGAACCGATAGAAATGTCATCTAAGTTTAAAATGGGCCTCACACCTTACTCTAGAGAAAAGTTTTCTAGTCAGGTAACTGAGCAGAAATGAAACTTCAGGTTCTACCTAGGCATTGGTCTCACACCTGACCCAGTGGTTTTCCTAGTATTTTAAAATCTGGAGGAGAAATACAACAGATATAATTAAATATGTCTACCTTTCAACACATACATCTATCAAAAGTTCTCTGGAAAGTTTTCCAAAGTCCTAGACCTTCTGAAGCTACTTTTTCTACAATAATCAGATTTTATTCTTTCAACAAGGAAAAAAAAGTCATTTTGTGTTAGTGACCTTGCTGTTAAATTTAAGTCAATTTTTCAAAAGTCACTAAAATGTCAGCAAATTAGTGTCTGTTCACAAATCTCTTTGACTTGTTCTAATTGATTTGACACCCCATAACACATAAGCACTGCATTGGCATTCTGCAAGGAGGTCATTCATAAAACTGAAAAATGGAAAGTGTCTAGGCATTGATCATAATACATCTCACATGGAGCAGTCTGCAGGCAAGATCTTACTTCCTCTCACACAGCATAAGTGGATAACTTGTAGGCTGCCATCTGCTCACAATTATATTGTAAATAATTAAATATGCAAGTAACCACAGCTTAAATAAAAAATGCGACAATATTTTGTGCTTTGTCAGAGAGGACAAATAAGTTTCATCTTATATACAAACGGCAATCAACCAACAATGGCAGATTCAAGTGTGTCGAAGAAGATTCTGCGGTCACGTCTAGGCTCAACAGGTAAAGATGCTTTGATACAATAACTCCAAAAGGTCCGTATGCCAGAAATTTACCATCCCTGGAATAGAACCTCATGGGAGATGACAATGCATGTGTTAAGCAATTATGGGCAGTTTTCGTGCCAGCTAAGCAAAACTAAGAGAGACACTATCGACAGTTTTCCTAATATTCAATCAAGTGAGAATTGATTATCAACATCAATATTGACATTTAGACTAGATTCAAATTTACCTGGGAATATGCAAACTTCCGATTTGCTGCTTAAGCAATAAAATACAAATAAATCATCATAATATTTGTATTATTTTGCCCTTGGGATTTATGTGATATTTGCTTAGTCTATCAGTTGTATTTTATCTAAAAATGAAAACCTTGTCTTCAAACACTTGCTATAAGATCTACAAGGCAGGATTATATATGCCATGAATATGTATTCATATGAGAGGGAACAACTAGATAAGCTCCAAATGGAGAAATCACTATGTTTGTTTTTGCATTCCTGGTAAGACACAGAAGAAACCATCCTGAAATTTATGGAATTGATATTATTTCTTAAGTCTTCTATCTCTTGAGAAAAATCCAAAGTATGACAGATATGAAGAGACAGCTTCAAACATATTATTCTTAATAAATTTAAAAACATTTCTTTTTTTAAAAAATATGTAAGACAGGTTTCCATTGATGTATAAGCGTTATCTCTCATGACTCAGAACAATGTGTCTGAATTTTTCAGTTACTGCAAGAGACTTGTTGAAAGATTCCAGAACGAGGTATTTTGCTTCTCTTGTTCTGGATGTTGGGCTCCATTTTTTGTTAAACTACGTATTCTAGTTGATTCTCAAGTAGAGTATAGGAATCTATAAACTTCTTCTGTATAGGAATCTATAAACTCATTAGATTGCCAGATACCCAATCAAAAATACAGATAATCTTTTTCTTAATAAGTTGAAGTTCTTGATCTCCTAATACAGTATCCTATATCAGAAACATGCAAGTGTTGCCATTCTTTTTCACTTTGCTTAGGAAATAGCTAAATATGAATAAGATTGTTGGATATTAACAATCTGTCATCAGCATTCAATTCCATGAACTCTGCTGGAATCAAAATGTTCAGGAGCCTCTTTATAATAGGAAAGTCATAATCAACCTAAGTGTCCCTCAACAGTTGACTGGGTAAAGAAAATATGGTATATATCATCATGGAATACTATGCTGCCATAAAAAACAATGAAAATATGTCCTTTGCAGAAACAAGGATGGAGTCAGAGGCCATTGTCCTAAACAAAATAACTCAGAAACAGAAAACCAAATACTCACTTATAAGTGGAACCTAAACAATGGGTACATATAGATATAAAGATGGAAACATAGGCACTGGGGACCCCAATGGGGGAAGGTTGGTAGCAGGTGAAAGTTGAAAAAATTATCTACTGGAGACAAGAGTCACTATTTGGGTGATGGGCACACTAGAAACCCAAACCTCACCATTATGCAATATATCCATGTAATAAACCTGCATGTGTACCCTAAATCTAAAACAAAATTAAAATAAAATTTAAAAACAATGTGCAGGATTTCCAAATTTATCATATTACAATTCCTAGGAATCAGAGCCATGACTTAGTCTTTTTTTCTAGTTTTGTTGATATTTTAAACATTATGGCATGTAACACAGATGATTAGGAAGATAAAGCCAGATGTCTGTTGCCAAAGGTCTCTAAAGATGCCATTTATCAATAGAGTTTCACGATGCCAGATTTTGTTGGCTCACCGAAGATGGGTCAATTACCATTTGTGCAATGTATATATTTGTAACTTTTTAAAGTCTTTCTCCAAATAAGATAAATGTAACGTATCAGGATTCTACTTACTAATTTATAACTTATGGGAGGCTGAGGCAATGGGATTACTTGAGACCAGGAGTTGGCGATTGGCTTAGGTAGCATAGAGAGACTCCATCTCTACAAAAACAAATTTAAAACTTAACTGGGCCTGTGGTCCCAGCTTCTCAGGAGGCTGAGTTAAGAGGATTGCTTGGGACTGAGAGGTTGAGGCTACAGTGAGCTATGATCACAACAATGAATTCCAGCCTGGGCTACAGAGCAAGACCTCATCTTAATCAATCAAAATTCAGCTCCTTATACCTTGACAGAGGATTTCTCCTTTAGATAACTAGTCCTATTCATTGTGTATATATACTGCTAATTTAATTTTCAAAGGACTGCTCACCTTCAAATATCTTAATAGCTCTGTGCATTTCTTAGATTAACTAGATACATAATATTTTGCCTTGGCAAACAAAAAGAAAAATATCCTTCTCTACACAGACAATATGTTCTAACCTCCCAAAGCTACTCCTAATAAGATGAAAATAGCCAACAAATGAGGATTTTCTTTCAGGCAGCCAAAAATAATCCCAGGGTGCCCGTCCTTGTCAGAGACTTTAACCTTGAATTGACGGCTCTCCGGCTCCTGTCAAAGTCCTAACTGACAGACAGAAAATCCTACAAGGAAGTGGCCCACGCACGTGGTTGCACCAAGCAGTGCGTTCTTGCCCCAAAGGCAAAGCTGCACTGGCTACATCCAGGAGCTCGAGGCCCACTGGTTCCGCTGTGAAATTAAATTGAAGTAAAAATGACACACATTTCTCTCCTAGGATTCTGACACCAAAACAGCCCTGGAGCTAGTGGAAGTGCAGAGGAAAGGAGGAAGTGGAGTCCCCCTCGCATCTATGCCATGTTTTTCCTCCACAGGGCTATGTTAATCTCAGAGGGAGAAGATACAGAAGACCACTTCCAAAATAAAAATACGGGCTTCAGTGTCTTGTTTGGAATATCCATTTGAAAATAAGCCACGTGAGGCCCAGAGAGGCTGTGATTTACCCAATGCTCACAGCTAAAAAGACAGCAAAGGAAGGACCACAACTAGATCACTAGTCCTAGTCCATGCTTCAGTTGTCTTTCAAGAACATGGCAATTAAGCCAGAAATTCTAAACACCTTGATAAGTAAGCAAACAATGCTATTTAGCACCTGCATAGGGCCAAGCTCCTTGTGAGGCGCCTCAGGAGATCAGAGGAAGTATGAAACACTGTCTGTTACTCCACACAACTTACCGAGTATTTCACAAGAGACGGACACAGGAAACAATCTGCAAATAAGACTCCTATCTTGCTACAATAACATCTTTAACTCTTCCCTTCTGTCTCCAGAGGTGGGTTACCTGGTGCCCCAGGTATACCCAGAGGTGAAGTGAGAAAGCACTCACAAACACTCATTCTCTTTCCCTGGGGTGTCCTCAGAGTATTGTTTTATTTATGCTCCTGTGTGGATTGAATGCTAACTATATGTTCTATTTTAGGTAACCTATTTGAGCCTCACAGGAAACCTGTGAAATAGGCAGGACTCTATTGTCCCCATGTGGAAATGGAAAGTTTAAGTCTTTGGCTAGAAAGTTTAATTAAACTGACATGGCCACGCAGCCAGTAAGCAGCAGAGGCAGGATTCAGTTTTACTTCTTCCTGACTCCAAAGCCCACATCTTTCTTGCACACTTCCTTCCAAGCTCTGGTCCCATTTGATCCTTACAACCACCATGCCACAAAGGAGGGACAGGACCAATCGCCTTCACTCTACCGTGAGGACAGGTCCTTCATCCTTGCCTCTGCTGCAGTCAAATCCAGTTTTTCTTCTATATCTCATGAAAGCAGTAATGGTATCCTTGCAGCCTATGAGGGTGTGTACCAAGGGCTTTCAGATGTTTAGCTTGTTCGTGCACAACAGCAAAGTTTAAGTGCTTTGTCATTTATATTAGCATATAGAGAAGCCATCTGCTAGAGTCTTCTCACAATTTAAGTCTGAAAGTAGCTGACTAGAGCAGTACATCCCTGGATAATTTCTGAGAATTAACAGGATTTGACGTTCTTCGTGCAGTTAAAATGAGGGATCCTCATGAGACAGGTGATAGCTGTAGGCCCACTCGTTAATACTGTTGTGTGTGTATGTGTTTTGTGTGTGTGTGTGTGACCCCCAAAATGTACTCAGATGAAAAGTTAACACACTATTTTTGTGATTTTGGGCAGAATAGCACCTTTTTTACCCTCACCCTATCATAAACCGAGAGTAAAAACAATTCATCGGATTATTACAAGACTGAAGTAAACTATAATAATGCTTACACAAAAATCTCCTAAAAGGTATCTTGCAAGTAAGAGGCATTCACTAAACATTTGTTCATTTTTTTCTACAACTGTTAAGCACCTGTGTCTACAGTGAGCCGGACTCAAGGACATAAAGGTGAAGAAGGCACACGAGCTAGGTGGATGAATGAACCCAGCAAGTTAATGTGGCTCTTTCTTAAGTGAAGTCCATGCTAAGGAAGGCCTTGATAAAGACTCATATCCACAGAATGTTTTCAGCCACGATTTTACTCTTCATTATTGAGACCAAATTTTTGCACATTTACATAGTTTTAGAAAACCTTGTTTTTAATTTATTCTGTTTTAATTCCCTTTGTAACTTCTTGCCTTTCAACTTTAATTTTTATTTTATGTTTTGATCTATTTTATGTTTTCTTCTTTTTACTTTAACTGGTTTTAATGTTTTACTCCATACTTCTAAGTCTGATTAAAGTTATTTTAAAATATTTTCTTTATTTCTATAGCATTAGGCATTTACAATTCTATTTTTCTTTAGTATTTCAAATGCTGAATGTGCATCTTGGCCAGGTGCAGTGGCTCACACTCATAATCCCAGCACTTTGGGAGGCCAAGGCAGGTGGATTGGCTGAGGTCAGGAATTCAAGACCAGCCTGGCCAACATGGTTCAACCCAGTCTCTACTAAAAATACAAAAATTTAGCAGGATGTGGTGGCAGGTGCCTGTAATCCCAGCTACTCAGGAGGCTGAGGCAGGGAATCGCTTTAACCAGAGAGGCAGAGGTTGCAGTCAGCCAAGATCACACCATGGCATTTCAGCCTGGGTGACAAAAGCAAAACTCTACCTCAAGAAAAAAAAACAAAAGAATGTGCATCTTAATATCTTTTTTATTATTTCATTTTAAATTTTTTCTTTTCTTAAGGTAGATTACATTGAGTATCATGATTTGCTTTCCTAATAACTGGTAGGAATGACAGTGGTAGTAGAAGAAGCCCACGAGAGAGATAAGAGTAGCTACAGCTGGTACGGTGGCTTACGCCTGTAACTCCAGCACTTTGGGAGGCTGAGGAAGGTGGATCACCTGGGTCAGGAGTTCAAGGCCAGCCTAGCCAACATGGCCAAACCTTATCTCTACTAAAAAGACAAAAGTTGAGAAGCTGTGAGGACCTGGAGCACGCAGGACTCTCTGGCTTAACGCTCATCTCGGTGTCTGCAGCACTCTCCGCTTCTCTCCCAGGCAACGAGACCCGGCGGCTAGAAATCCACCATGTCTATTCTCAAGATCCATGCCAGGGAGATCTTTGACTCTCGTGGGAATCCCACTGTCGAGGTTGATCTCTTCACTGCAAAAGGTCTCTTCAGAGCTACTGTGCCCAGTGGTGCTTCAACTGGTATCTATGAGGCCCTAGAGCTCCGGGACAATGATAAGACTCGCTATATGGGGAAGGGTGTCTCAAAGGCTATTGAGCATATCAATAAAACTATTGCGCCTGCCCTGGTTAGCAAGAAACTGAACTTCACAGAACAAGAGAAGATTGACAAACTGATGATCGAGATGGATGGAACAGAAAATAAATCTAAGTGTGGTGCGAATGCCATTCTGGGGGTGTCCCTCGCCATCTGCAAAGCCAGTGCTGTTGAGAAGGGGGTCCCTTTGTACCGCCACATCGCCAACTTGGCTGGCAACTCCGAAGTCATCCTGCCAGTGCCGGCATTCAACGTCATCAATGGTGGTTCCCATGCTGGTAACAAGCTGGCCATGCAGGAGTTCATGATCCTCCCAGTGGGCGCCGCCAACTTCAGGGAAGCCATGCGCATCGGAGCGGAGGTTTACCATAACCTGAAGAATGTCATCAAGGAGAAATACGGGAAAGATGCCACCAATGTGGGCAATGAAGGCGGGTTTGCTCCCAACATCCTGGAGAATAAAGAAGGCCTGGAGCTGCTGAAAACTGCAACTGGGAAAGCTGGCCACACCGATAAGGTGGTCATTGGCATGGATGTGGCAGCCTCTGAGTTCTACAGGTCTGGGAAGTATGACCTGGACTTCAAGTCTCCTGATGACCCCAGCAGGTACATCTCACCTGACCAGCTGGCTGACCTGTACAAGTCCTTCATCAAGGACTACCCAGTGGTGTCTATTGAAGATCTCTTTGACCAGGATGACTGGGGAGCATGGCAGAAGTTCACAGCCAGTGCAGGAATCCAGGTGGTGGGGGATGGTCTCAGTGACCAACCCAAAGAGGATTGCCAAGGCTGCAAATGAGAAATCCTGCAACTGCCTCCTCCTCAAAGTGAACCAGCCTGGCTCCGTGACCGAGTCCCTGCAGGCGTGCAAGTTGGCCCAGGCCAATGGTTGGGGCATCATGGTGTCTCATCGTTCTGGGGAGACTGAAGACCTTCATCGCTGACCTGGTGGTGGGGCTGTGCACTGGGCAGATCAAGAATGGTGCCCCTTGCCGATCTGAGCGCTTGGCCAAGTACAACCAGCTCCTCAGAATTGAAGAGGAGCTGGGCAGCAAGGCTAAGTTTGCTGGCAGGAACTTCAGAAACCCCCCGGCCAAGTAAGCAGTGGGCAGGCCAGCCCTTCAGTCGCCTGCTGGCTAATTAGACTCCTCCCCTCTTGTCAGCTCGGGCAGCTCCAGGACCCCCGACCAATACTTGCAGGGGCCCCTGTAGTTAGCTCCCCTCGCCCACCACTGTGGAGTTTGCACTGCTTCCTTAGAATGTCTACAGAAGCCAAGCTCCCTGGAGCCCTCTTGGCAGCCCTAGCTTTGCAGTCATGTAATTGGCTCAAATCGTTGTTTTTCTCACCTCTCTTTCCACCAAGTGTCTGGAGCAATATGAACCTCCAGTTTCATCTCACAGGAAAGATCCCAGTGGTTTTGTGCTCAAAATAAAAGGCATCAGTGAACCATGAAAAAAAAAAAAGACAAAAATTAGCCAGGCATGGGGGAGAGTGCCTATAATCCCAGCTGCTTGGGAGGCTGAGGCAGGAGAATCACTTGAACCCGGAAGGCGGAAATTGCAGAGCTGAGATTGCACCACTGCACTCCAGTCTGGGCAACAGAGTGAGACTGGATCTCAAAACAAAAAAAAAATAGTTGAAAGCTTTTCTCCCACCAATTCTCTCTAAAAAAGAAGAAAGAAAATCTTTTCCAGCCTCACCTTCAGTAGAGGTTCTGGCAAACTAAGAGACTTACTTGCCTGGGAGTAGCACTGTGATGGGCGAGTTAGTGTCACACAGAGTTGGTGAGGGAAGGAGCTGAGAGATATTCCAGTCCCTGTGATGCAAAACTCTGCCCGCCCTCTCACCCCCACTGCACTGCTTATCCCTTTTAAATGATCACCAAACATATTCTATTAGTAAGTCAGTCATTGTTACCTAAAGGTGAATTTTGTACATATTGTAACCAGAAATTTTTAGCACTGTGAGTCTCTGTTAGTTGGAAAATTCTCAAGCTTTTTTTTTCTTATGATAGGAAATTAGTAATGCCTCCTTTGTAATGTTGCTCAGCCAAGATTATTATCACGTAAAACGTTAGGGCCCTCATAATGCACTTGTTCACATGCTGAGGCAGACACAGGCTCTTTCTAGCTGTAACCCTGGCATTGGCTGCAGGTATTTCCTTGCCCACTTCCCTTAGCTTCTAGAGTAACTAGTTCAGGAATAGGTGAGGTTTCTTAATATTCATAACTGTCAATAAATGCCAACCCAAACTCTCAAGTGATCACTGAAATATTAACTGGTAAGAGTGAAGGTTTTTACATTACTATTTTGCTTGCAAGTGACAGAAACCCAATATGAAATAAGGAAAAGGGGGATTTATAGAAAAATACTATGAAGTATCATATTTTTCAGAAATGGCCACACATATATTTCTTCATTCCCACAACTTTGTCTCACAACTGACACCCATCTCACCATGGGGTGGAGAGTCTAAGTTCTATCCCCTTGAATCCAAAGTGGAGCTTGTAATTGTCCCAACCAGTAGAGCCTGACACTACTATTAAACCTCCAAGGCTAGGTTAAAGAAAACGACACAACTTTCATTTTACACACTGTTTATCTCTTAGTTCACTGCCATTGGAACCAAGCCATCATGTAGGGTACATAATTCAGTTTTAGCACTAAAGGTACCATGTCCTGGGAAGCCTTTCAGTCCCAAGTAAACCACTGATGTTTGGTCACCCTACACCACCATGTTGTGAGGAAGCCCAGGTCACATGGAAATGCTGTGTGGCTCCAACCAACCACTCTAGCTAACTAAGGTCTCTGCCAACCACCACCATCAATCCACAGACATGTGAGTGAATGAGATATAGACAATTCCAGCACCCAGACTTTGAATCTTCCAGCTTAGGTGCCAAACATCATGGATTAAAGATATACCATTGCCACTATTCAATGTCTGAATTCCTGACCCATAGAAATCAGAGATACTAAATCAATATAGTTTTTGTAATTGCATATATTTATGGGATACAATGTGATGTTTTAAAATACATATACATGATGGAATGATTAAATTAAGTCAATTAACATATCCATCATCTCACCTACTTATCACTGTTTTTGTGATGCAAACATTTAAAATCTTCTCTTTGAAATAAACAATTCATTATTATTAACTATAGTCACCACTCTGAGCAAGTTTTGGAGTAATTTGTTACACAGCAATTGCTAACTAGTACAGATATTAAAGTACAGAGTAAGAATATAATTTGTTTGTTTGTTTAGAGACAAGAGTTTCTGTCACCCAGAAGTGGTGTGATCATGGCTCAGTGCATTCTTGAACTCCTCAGCTCAAGGGGATCACTTGTGCGTCACTTGCCTCAGCCTATCATGTAGCTGAGACTACGGATACACACCACTATGCCCAGCTAATTTTTTAATACTTTTTGTAGAGATGAGTTCTCACTATGTTGTCCAAGCTGGTCTTGAACTCCTGGCCTCAAGCAATTCTCCCACCTCAGCCTCCCAAAGCATTGGGATTACAGGCATGAGTACCATGTCCATGGTACTTCCTTTCTATTACTGATTATCGGTGTTCTTCAATGTACCACAAAACACTCTCATATTTTCTACCTTATGGCTTTAACCAGGAGGCTTGAATTTCTGGTCCCAAGGAACAGTTCTGACTGGCCTGGCTTGAGTCAAGTCAGCAGTGTGGACAAATCAACACTAGCTAGGGATGAGAGGAAGAAGGAGAAATAGAATATGGTAGAAAACCAGTGTCCTTCCATAATCATGTGATAAGGAGGGAAGGAGAAAGGAGTTTCCAGAAAAGTACAGAGTCTGAATAGATGCCACAATGCCTGAAATTATAAACACCTAAATGTCATTATCTTAATTAAACATACATTATCAAACTTTTAGCAAAGGCTTAGTATTGAGAAGAATTATTCTTAGACAATTGTCTGAAATACGTTCAGACCATTCATTTCTGTCCATCAGGTTAAAAATAGATTCTTGGATTGCACCCAAATTTATTATTTCAGAACTCTGGGTATTGGGCCCATGAATCTGCATTACAAAACAGATGTTTATGTTTTCTTTTTGAAAAGAAAGAAAGAAAGAGAGAAAGAAAAAAAAGGAATGAAGGAGAGGAAGAAAGAGGAAGAGAAAGAGGGAGAGAGAACAGGAGTGTTGCTTTGTTCTAAAAATGGGTATTGAAAACCTCTTTTATGCCAATAATTGTGCTTAGTAATGGACAACCAATATTTCATTTAAACCTGTGAGTAGGTGTGATGTGGTACTGACAAGAATGTATATTCTGTATATTTAAAGTGGAGAGTTCTATAAATGTTTATTAAGTTTACTTGTTCCGGATCTGAGTTCAAGTCCTGGATATCCTTATGAATTTTCTGTCTCGTTGATCTATCTAATATTGATGTTGAAGTCTCCCACTATTATTGTGTGGGAATCGAAGTCTCTTTATAGTCTTATGTATCTAGGTGTTCCTGTATTGGGTGCATGTATATTTAGGATCGTTAGCTCTTCTTGTTGCATTGCTCCTTTTACCATTATATAATGACCTTCTTTGCCTCTTTTAATCTTTGTTGCTTCAAAATCTATTTTATCAGAGGCGAGAATTGTAACTCCTGCTTTTTATTTATTTATTTTTTCTCTCCATTTGGTTGGTAGATCTTTCTCCATCCCTTTGTTTTGAATCTTTGTGTATGTTTATGTTTTCATACAATTTGGTATTAGAAAAAAAAATATGTACTTAATAATTTTTGTGTTTTTGGCAAAACTTAGAATTATTTTCCTTCCTCCAAAAACTTTTTTGAAGCTCTCTTATAAAATCAAACCTTGGACAACCTGTGCAATAACACTTAACAACTCTGCTTTATAAATAATATCTTTCTAGTCACTCTAGATAAATAACAATTTATGCTCCATGTGCAGTAAAAAGAGAGAGAGACACCTCCATTTGTTTTTTAACCTTCCTTTTTCTTAAAGGAGTGCAGGGGAACCTGGCTGTTAGAACATGGTGCATTTTATTTCAGTACTTACTTGCACAACTGAATTATAGCAATGTAGGGTTTTTCTGAAGATAACACAGCTGTAGCAGTAAATCAATAATATATAACCTGTCTTTGAAGATCAGCTGTAGATTTTTAACACGAGCATAAGGATCACAGGAGCTACAAATTTCTGCCTCTACACTTCCCCTGATGTACTCCTCCCCTGTCCCAGCCCCACTGAATCAATCCTCCATACGATAGTCACAGCAATCCCCTGTAGTCCCAAGTCAGACCATGCTACTCCCTAAGGCCTAAACAGCCTCTCTTCAGCTTTAAGCTCACATTCAAAGTATTTCCCATATTCTAATATCTCCTACCCCTTTTGTTCTCCTTTTCTGTTTGCTGTTGCTCAAATATTCCAACAGGCTTCTGCCTCAGGACATCTGCACCTGCTTTGTCCTCTACCAGGAGCATATTCCCTAGATATTTCCAGGACTTACGTTCTCACTTCATTCAGGTCTCTGCTAGAATGACGCCTCACCAAAAGGGCCTTTTCTATTTACAGCAGCATGCGCCTCCCCACCTGTTACCCTCCTTCCTATTACTCTGTGTTTTCTTCATAATACTTCTCGGTATCCTAGTGCCTGGCATGTGGAAGGTACTTAGGAAAAAGTTCTTGAATGACTAGATAGATACATGAATGCATGAACCAATAAGTTAATGGTTAGCTTGCCTGGTTCTAAAGAATTCTTAGAACTTTATCATTTTTAAGCACCTAATACACTCTCTGAATGACAGAACAGTCTCCTTCAGGAGCAGAGGTTGATGTTATCAAGCTTAGTTTCCAAATAGTCTTGAAAAGTGTGAATGATGTGATATGTGACATTTTATAGCATTTTTACAAATCAAATACTTTAGACCTGTTTTTCTCTAATGAAGTTTTTCTCCCATAAAGAAGGAACTTTTTCAAAGTCCAACCATTGGACTTTGAAATGGTTGGAATGACTTCACATCTGCAATGGATTATGAGGCAAACCTGTTCACTTTCAAAACTGAAAGATGAAGGTTAATTATGCAGCACATCTGTTCAAAGCCTGTGTCACTTACATATTGGAGTTTAGTAAACTTTACTAAAGTTCCCATACATATTGGAGTTTAGTCAAACTTTACTAAAGTTCCCAACATGTGCATATGCTTTGCTAATAATGCATCTGACCTTAGCACTTGTGACAATTACTGGGAAAGGTTCTAGCATCTTCCAAGAAAGACCTAGAGTTTATATCTCAGGGGGATATTTCTAACTTAATATTTACTGCCTAAAAACAGTTCTTAGATTTTCAAGGGCAGAGAGCTAATTCACTTTGTTGTGCCCTGGTTCCCAATGGATGGCTAAATAGGGTGAAGCTGCCATTTGCACACTTTAAATATTTCTTGACATGGTAGAAATTCAATTAGGCTACAGCAGCTAATGGAAAGACAGGTGGTGCTAACGGTAACTCGTATAGCACATTGCACTCAAGGCTACGCTTAACACAAAACAAAAATTTTGCAAACTAATGTCACTAAAAAAGAGGGGCACATAAGCTATTGAGTCAATCTTATTGTAATTGACTTCTCAAAAGAGACTATTGACCCTTATTTCAGTTCAGTGACCCCAGCATTGTGAATATCATGCCCAAGGTATACAAGTTCAGGTTCAATTATAACCCAGTCATTGTTAGCAAAGCACAAGTCAGTGGCTTGGTGCTGATAAAGAGATGAAACCACAGCACATGATGACTGATGTGTAGTGTCAGAGAAAAATCCAGGACAGCAGAACTTGAGTGTGCTCTGACAAGTCAGTAATGATGAAGACACTATCACAGTTACAACAACTATGTGCTGCTTCTTAAATGAGATGTGTTTGATATGCCCAGCTAACTTGGTTGGTAGAGCAAGAGTCTTAAATGAGATGGATTTGAACAAGGCTGTTATTGCCAAACTGCAGAAGATCACCTGAATCACAGTGACTCAGAACATTGTCAACAATACATTCTCTAAATTTCCAGCCTAGAGATTCAAATTAAGTAGATCCAGGTTACAAGCCAGATGTATATTCTTACAATGCTTTCTAGGCGATCTGATGTCCATGCAGCTTTGATTTTTGAATTCCTACGTGTGTGTGTGTGTGTGTGTGTGTGTGTGTGTGTGTGTGTGTGTGTATATATATATATAGAGAGAGAGAGAGAGAGAGAGAGATGAAAATTTTAATTTGTTACACCCTGTGACAAAATTCAACAACAGTATTTATGGGGCTATATTATCATAAAACTTACTTGATTTTTTTTGGAGACGGCGTCTCACTCTGTCATACAGGCTGGAGTACATTATTTGATATTTAACACCAAATTGTGACATGCTTAAATTAGAAGATTGGGGCTGGGGAGGAAAAGTATGAGGATATGGGAATGTCACAAGCAGAATGGGAAATAGGAAGCCAAAGGCTAAAACTGAAAAATAAAAAAGAACAATAGAAACCTACAAGTAGAAATATGGAGCTGAGTTTCAGAAGAAACAGCTGAAAACATTGAGTAATTCTAGGAGATAAGCATTGGGAATGTGCAAGATAGCAGCTGCCATTTTTAAATTATGAACATTGTACCACTCTCTGACTAGTCAACATACACATAACTTCTTGGTTAAGAATTAAGAGTAGCCAGATTTACCCCACTGTTTGAAACAATAAAAATAAGACGCAATATATAAAACCACAGGCAAGCCAGTGTACATCACACAATGAAGGACAATAATCTCTGAGAGACTGAGAACAAATAAGGTAAACCCCAAAATTGCCCATGCTCACTGCCTTGAAGGAGTTTAAAGATAGCAGAGTAGAGAGAAAGGCCCATGCAGAATCCAGCAGAATCCTTGAGGCAAGGAGAAGGAATCGAGAGCCTGAGAAGACCAGAGCTGGAGTTCTCTAAACAAAGTACTGGAAGTGAGAGTTGTACAGATACTAATCCTGGATATCTAGAAAGGATCTCCTGTGAGTTTTCTTCTGAATACTGATCAACATATGCATGTAAAGGAACTAGCTAAGGCTGGGGGAAGAGGCACCCGAAGAATTAGAGGAAACAGTGTTCCCACCATTTCTATCCAACATTATACTGGAGGTTCTAGATAGTGAAATAAGATAAATAATTAAAAAGAGAGAGAGACGGAGAGAAAAGTAGGGAGGGAAAAAAGGTAGGAGGGAAGGAAGGAAAGCAAGGGAGAGAGAGAGCACCAGAGAAGAAGGAAGGAAGGAGGGAAGGAATAAAGGATGAAATAAGGGAAGAAATGAAGAAAAGAAATAGAAAAAGGAAGGAAGGAGGGAAGGAAGGAAGAAAGGGAGGGAGAGAGGCAAGGGAGGGGAGGGAGGACAGAGGGAGAGAGAAAGGGAGGGAGGCAGGGAGTGAAGAAAAAAAGAGAATAGAGAACAAGAGAAGAAGGAAGGAGGGAAGGAGGGAATGAATGAAGGAAAGTCAGAGAGATAAAAAGAACAAGAGAAGGAAGGAAGGAAAGAAGAAACAGAGGGAAAGGGAGGAAAAAACATCCAAATTGGGAAGGAAAAAGTAACACTGTCTTTATTCACAGACAACATACAAAAAAATCCGATGCAATCTATAAATAAGCCCCTAGAAGTAACAACAAATAATCAGAAATTGACATTTGTTAAAGATACCATTTATAACATCAAAAATATGAAATTCCTAGGGATAATCTAACAAAAAGATGACCTACTTATAAACTGAAAATATAAGGCATTGCTGAAAAAAAAAATAAGTCTTAAACAAAGACATGTAATATTGAGTTCATGGATCAGAAGACACAACTGTCAAATGCCAATTCTCCCCAAGTTGATCTATAATTCAGCATAATCTTAATTAAAATTTCAGTAGACTTTTCAGTAGAACTTAAAAACTTGTTCAAAAACTCATATTGGAAAAGCAAAGGAACTAAATTAGTCAAAAATTTTGGGAAAAAAAATGTTCAGAACTACTGCTGACACTGTTACACAGCTACTCACAATAAAGCCACAGTACCCAAGCAATGTGGTACTGGCATATAGGCCAATGTAACACAATTAAGGAACCCAGCAATAGACAGAAACAGACATGGACAACTGATTTTCAACAAAAGTGCAAAGGCAATTCAATGGAGAAAGGATAGCCTTTCCTTGGTACTAGAACAAAAATATTAATATGCAAAATAAAAATCTTTGATCCGTAACATATACCAGGCATAAATATCAATTCAAAATAGAGCACAGAACCTAAAAATATAAATATTCTGGAAGAAAACAGAAAAATTTTCTGATCTTGGGGTAGGTAAATATTTATTTGAAACAACAAAATTATAATCAATTTAAAAAAAAAATCCTTAGACAAGAGACAACCAAAACTTCTGCTCTTGAAGAGAAACTGCTAAGTTAATATGTAGAGAAACCAAAGACTGTGAGAAAGTACTTGAAAATCACGCATCTAATAAGATAATTGTACCAGAATGTGTACTGTTGAAAATCGATAATAGTAAAATAAACCAGCCAATGAAAATGGCCAAAATATTTGAATGGACATTTTCACCAAAGAAGATATGTGGATGACAAAAAAGCACTTGAAAATATAATATCATTAGTCATTACAAAAATGCAAATTAAAACTATCATGAGATATCACCACACACATATTAGAACGAATAAACTTAAAGACTGGCCATACAAAGTGTTTGCAAGGTTCTAGAGAAAATGGAACTCTCATATGTTGCTAGTAGGAATGTAAAATTGTATATCCACTTTGGAAAGGAGTTTGGTCATTTTTCACAAACCTACAGCTATAACAAATGTACCACAATCTAGGTAGCTTATAAACAATAAAAATTTATTTTTCCCAATTTTGAAGGCTAAGTCAAAGATCAAGGCAGATTTGATGTCTGGTGAAGGTTTGGTTTCTGGCTCATAGACTGTGCCTTCTTTCTGTGTCTTCACACAGTGAAAAGGGTAGAGAGGCCTACGGCCTCTTTTATAAGGCCCCCCCCTTTCATGAGGGCTCTGCCCCCATGTCTTA
Source organism: Saguinus oedipus (assembly GCA_031835075.1). Classification (NCBI taxonomy): domain Eukaryota; kingdom Metazoa; phylum Chordata; class Mammalia; order Primates; family Cebidae; genus Saguinus; species Saguinus oedipus. Next base: position 7,636,528 of record CM063178.1, read on the forward strand.
ATCCCACTTCCCAAGGGCCCTGCTTCCTAATACCATCACTTTGGGCTTGAGGATTTCAACATACAAATTACATGGAAGGGAAGGACATGTGCATTCAGACCATAGCACCTACCATAGGATTCCTCCATTCCACTCCTAGAAATAAAAGCATATTCCCACACTATGACTTAAACATGCAAATTCATGGCAACTTTACTTGTAACAATTAAAAACTGGAAACAATCCAAATGTCCATTAAGAGTTTAAGAGATAAAGAACTGCTACATCCATATAATGGAAAATTACCCAGCAATGAAAAGGAATGGAGACAATCAAAGATGGCCGAATAGGAACAGCTCTGGAGTGCAGTTCCCAGTGGGAAGAACGCAGAGGGTGAGTGATCACCACATTTCCAAATGAGTTTTTACTGCCCACAGACCAGGAGATTCCTGGGTGGAAAAGCACCACGAGTATCCAGCACAGCTGTTTCAGCTGGCACAGCAGGTCTCTGCACAAAAATTCACACAAATCTGAGTGGCTGTTTCAGCTGGCACCTGGAATGCCTGGGAGACAGAATTGCCCATTCAACTGAAAAAAGGGGGGCTGAAAGAGGGAGCCAGGTGATCTGGCTCAGTGGGTTCCACCCCCACAAAGACCAGCAATCTGAAATGCTCTGAATTGAGAGTTTCACAGCAAGCACAGCTGGACCCGGGACACTCCAGCTCTGTGGGGGAAAGGGTGTCTGCCATTACCCAGGCAGTCCACAACTACCGAGGCAGTCCACAATTACCAAGGCAGTCCACCATTACAGAGACAGTCTGCCATTACTGAGGCAGATTGCCATTACCGAGGCAGTTCTAACTCGACCTCTATAAACAAAACCTCAAGGAAGTTCACACAGCAGCTGGGCAGAGCCCATAGCAGCTTGGCAGCTCAGCAGCTCAGCAACGCCTCTGCTGGCAGACTGTGACTAGACTACCTCCTCATTGGGCAGGGCAGCTCTGAAAAAAGGCACCAGCATGACAGGAACTTATAAATAAAGACCCAGCTTCCCAGGACAGAGCACCTGGGAAAAAAGGTGGTTATGAGTTCTGCTGTAGCAGACTTAAATATACCTGCCCAGCAGCTATGAACAGAAAAACAGAGCTCACAGCTCAGCACTTGAGCTCCTATAAGGGACAGACTGTCTCCTCAAGCAGCTCCCTAACCCCTGTATTTCCAAAGAGACACCTCATAAAGGAGAGCTAAGGCTGACATCTGGAGGGTATCCTTCTGTGACAAAGATAACAGAAGAAGAAAAAACTGGCAGCAACCCTTACTGTTCTGCAGCTGACACACGTGATCCCCAGGTAAGCACAGTCTGGAGTGGACCTGCAGCAGTCCCACAGCAGAGGGACCTGACTGTTGGAAGGAAAACTAAAAAACAGAAAGAAATAACTTCATCATCAACAAAAGGGACATCCACTCAGAGACCCCATTTGAAAATCACCAGCTACAAAGACCAGAGGTCAGGGAGATAAATCCACAAAGATGGGAAGAAAGCAGTGCAAGAAGGATGAAAACACCCAAAACCAGAATGTGTCCCCTCCTGCAAGGGATCACAATTCCTCACCAGCAAGGGAACAAGGCTGGATGGAGAATGAGTCTGGTGCATAAATAGAAACAGGCTTCAGAAAGTGGGTAATAAACTTCTCTGAGCGAAAGAATATGTTCTAACCCAATGCAAAGAAACTAAGAACTTTGAAAAAAAGGTTTGACAAAATGTTAAAGAGAATAAACAACTTAGAGATGAACATAAATGAATTGATGGAACTGAAAATCACAACATGAGAACTTCATGAAGCATACACAAGTTTCAATAGCTGAATTGATCAAGCAGAAGAAAGGATATCAGAGATTGAAGATCAAATCAATGAAATAAAATGAGAAGGCAAGATTGGAGAAAAAAAGGGTAAAAAGAAATGAACAAAGCCTCCAAGAAATATGGGATCATGTGAAAAGACCTAATCTATGTTTGATAGGTGTACCTGAATGTGATGGAGAACATGAATCCAAGCTGGAAAACACTCTTCAGGATATTATCCAGGAGAATTTCCCCAATCTAGCAGGGCAGGCCAATATTCAAGTCCAGGAAATACAGAGAACACGACAAAGATATTCCTGAAGAATAGCAACCCCAAGGCACATAATCGTCAGATTCACCAGAGTTGAAATAAAGGAAAAAATGCTAAGGGCAGCCAGAGTGAAAGGTTGGGTTCCCTGCAAAGGGAAGCCCATCAGACTCACAGTAGATCTCTCCACAGAAACCCTACAAGCCAGAATAGAGTGGGGGCCAATATTCAACATCCTTAAGGGAAAGAAATTTCAACCTAGATTTTCATATCCAGTGAAACTGAGCTTCATGAGTGAAGGAGAAATAAAATCCTTTACAAACAAGCAATTGCTCAGAGATTTCATCACCACTAAGCCTGCCTTACAAGACCTCCTGAAAGAAGTGCTAAACATAGAAAGGAACAACCAGTACAGCTACTCCAAAAATGTACCAAATGGTAAAGAGCATGGACACAATTAAGAAACTGTCAACTAATGGGCAAAGCAACCAGCTAGCATCCAAATGGCAGTATCAAATGCACACATAACAATATTATCCTTAAGTAATGGGATAAATGCCCCTGTCAAAAGACACCGACTGGCAAATTGGATAAAAAGTTAAAACCCATTGGTGTGCTGTATCCAAGAAACCCATCTCACATGCAAAGACACACATAGGCTCCAAATAAAGGTATGGGGGAAGATTTACCAAGTAAATGGAGAGCAAAAGAAGCAGGAGTTGCAATCCTAGTCTCTGATACATAGACTTTAAATCAACAAAGATAAAAAGAGACAAAGAAGGGCATTACATAATGGTAAAAGGATCAATGCAACAAGAACAGCTAACAATCCTAAATATATGTGTACCCAATACAGGAGCACCCAGATACATAAAGCAAGTTCTTAATGACCTACAATGAAACGTAAACTCCCAAACAATAATAGTGGGAGACTTTAACACTCCACTGTCAATATTAGACAGATCAATCAGACAGAAAATTAATATCCAGGACTTGAACTCAGATCTGGACCAAGCAAACCTAATAGACATACACATAACTCTCCACCCCAAATCCACAGAATATATATTCTTCTCAGCACCACATCATACCTATTCTAAAATCGACCACATAATTGGAAGTAAATCACTCTTCAGCAAATGCAAAAGAACAGAAATCATAACAAACAGTCTCTCAGACCACAGTGCAATCAAATTAGAACTCAGGATTAAGATGCTAACTCAGAACCACACAACTTCATAGACACTGAACACCTGTCTCTTGAATGTTGACTGCATAAAAAATGAAATGAAGGCAGAAATAAAGATGTTCTTCAGAACCAATGAGAATAAATGCATAACGTATGAAAATCTCTGGGACACATTTAAAGCAATGGCTACAGGAAAAAGCAATAAGTGCCCACATGAGAAGCAAGGAAAGATCTAAAATCATCACCCTATTATCAAAATTGAAAGAGCTAGAGGACCAAGATTGAAAATACTTAAAACCTAGCAGAAGAAAAGAAATAACTAAGATCAGAGCAGAACTGAAGGAGATAGAGACACAAAAAAAAAACCCTCTAGAAATCAATAAATCCAGGAGCTGGCTTTTTTAAAAGATCAACAAAATAGACAGACCACTAGCCAGATTAATAAAAAGAGAGAGAGAGAGAGAGAGAGAAGAATCAAATAGATACAATAAAAAATGATAAAGGAGATATTACCACAGATTCCACAGCAATACGAACTACCATCAGAGATTACTACAAACAACTCTATGCACATAAACCAGTAAACCTAAAAGAAATGGATAAATTCCTGGACACTTGCACCTTCTCAAGGCTAAACCAGGAAGAAGTCGAAACCCTGAATAGACTAATAACAAAGGCAGAAGTTAAGGCAGCAATTAATAGCCTATCAACCAAAAAAAAGTAAAGGTCCAGATGTGTTTTTAGCGTAATTCTACCAGACATACAAAGAGGAGCTGGTACCACTCCTTCTGAAACTATTCCAAGCATACAAAAAGAGGGAATTCTTCCCAAATCATTTTATGAGACAAACATCATCCCGATACCAAAACCCGGCAGAGACACAACAAGAAAAGAAAACTTCAGGCCAATATCCCTGATGAACATCAATGTAAAGGTCTTCAATAAAATACCAGCAAACTGATGGCAACAGCACATCAAAAAGCTTATACATCACTATCAAGTAGGCTTCATCCCAGAGATGCAAGGCTAGTTCAACATATGCAAGTCTATAAACATAATCCACCACATCAACAGAACCAAAGACAAAAACCACATGATCATCTCAATAGATGCAGAGAAGGCCTTCTACAAAATTCAACAGCTCTTTATACTAAAAACAGGTATCAACAGATGGCATCTCAAAATAATAAAGGCTATGTACAACAAACCCACAGCCTGTATCATACTGAATGGGCAAAAACTGGAAGCATTCCCTTTGAAATCTGGCACTAGACAAGGATGCCCTCTCTCACCATTCCTATTCAATATAGTATTGGAAGTTCTAGCCGGAGCAATCACGCAAGAAAAACAAATAAAGATAGTCAATTAGGAAACTAGGAAGTCAAATTGTCTCTGTTTGCAGACAACATGATTATATATTTAGAAGACCCCATAGTTTCAGCCCAAAATCTCCTGAAACTGAAAAGCAACTTCAATGGTCTCAGGATACAAAATCAATGTGCAGAAATCACAAGCTTTCCTATACACCAATAATAGACTTAAAGAGAGCCAAATCAAGAGAGAACTGCCATTCACAATTGCTAGAAAGAGAATAAAATACCTAGGAAAACAACTAACAAAGAATGTAAATGACCTCTTCAAGGAGAACTACAAACCACTGCTCAAGGAAATAAGAGAGGACAAAAACAGATGGAGAAACATTCCATGCTCATGGTTAGGAAGAATCAATATTATGAAAATGGTCATACTGCTCAAAGTAATTTATAGATTCAACACTATCCCCATCCAGCTACCTATGACACTCTTCACAGAACTGAAAAAACTACCTTAAACTTCATATGGAACCAAAAAAGAGCCCACATAGCCAAGTCAATTCTAAGCAAAAAGAACAAAGCTGAAGATATCACTACCCGAAGTCACTACCTGACTTCAAACTATACTACAAGGCTACTGAAATCAAAACAGCATGGTACTCATACAAAAACAGACATATAGACCAATGGAACAGAACAGAGGCCTTGGAGGCAATGCCACATATCTACAACCATCTGATCTTTGACAAAACTGACAAAAACAAGCAATGGGGAGAGGATTCCGTTTAATAAATGGTGTTGGGAAAACTGGCTAGCAGTGTGCAGAAAGCAGAAACTGGACCCCTTCCTGACATCTTACACTAAAATTAATTCCAGATGGATTAAAGACTTAAATGTAAGACCTAAAACCATTAAAACCCTAGAAGAAAACCTAGGCAAAACCATTCAGGACATAGGCATAGGCAAGGACTTCATGACTAAAACACCAAAAGCATTGGCAACAAAAGCCAAATGAGATCTAATTAAACTGCAGAGCTTCTGCACAGCAAAAGAAACAATCATTAGAGGAATAGGCTATCAACAGAATAGGAAAAAATTTTTGCAGTCTACCCATCTGATAAAGGGCTAACAACCAGAATCGACAAAGAACTGAAACAGATTTACAAGACAAAAACAAACAAACACATTCAAAAGTGAGCAAAGGATATGAACAGAGACTTTTCAAAAGAAGACACATATGAGGACAGAAAATTTATGAAAAACTGCTCGCCATCACTGGTCATTAGAGAAATGCAAATCAAAACGACATTGAGATACCATCTCATGCCAGTTACTATGGCGATCATTAAAAAATCTGGAGACAACAGATGCTGGAGAGGATGTGAAGAAAGAGGAACACTTTTACACTGTTGGTGGGAGTGTAAATTAGTTCAACCATTGTGGAAGACAGTTGGTGATTCCTTGAGGATCTAGAAATACAAATGCCATTTGACACAGCAATCCCATTACTGGGTATATATCCAAAGGATTATAAATCATTCTATTAAAAATACACATGTACATGTATGTTCATTGCGGCACTGTTTACTATAGCAAAGACCTGGAACCAACCCAAATGCCCATTGATGATAGACTGGTCAAGGAAAATGTAGCACATATACACCATGGAATACTATGCAGCCATAAAAAATGATGAGTTTGTGTCCTTTGTAGGGACATGAATGAATCTGGAAACCATCATTCTCAGCAAACTGACACAAGAACAGAAAATCAAACATTGCATGTTCTCACTCATAGGCGGGTGTTGAACAATGAGAACACATGGACACAGGGAGGGGAGCATCACACACTGGGATCTGTTTGGGGGGATTGGGGAGGGACAGTGGGGGTAGCGAGTTGGGGTGGAATAACATGGGGAGAAATGCCAGATACAGGTGATGGGGATGAAGGAAGCAAACCACATTGCCATGTATGTACTTATGCAACAAGCCTGCATGTTCTGCACATGTACCCCAGAACCTAAAGTGCCATTAAATATATATATATATATGAGCAAAGGAATGAATTCTTGATATGTTCAATAGCTTGATATGTTCAATGGGTAACTCAAAATAATTATGCTGAATGAAGGAAGTTAGAGGAAAAAGAGTACATACTGTATGATTTCATTTATATACAATTCCAAAAATGTAAACTAATGTATGGTGACAGAAGGCAGATCAGTAGTTGCCTGGGAACTGAGAAAGGGTATGGTGGTTAATTTTATGTGTCAACTTCATTGGACAACAGGTTGCCAGACATTTAGCCAAACATTATTCTGGGTATGTCTGTGAGGATGTTTCTAGATGAGATGAACATTTGATCAGTAGACTGAGTAAAGTGAATTGTCCTAATGTGGGTGAGTCTCATCCAGTCAATTGAAGACTTGAATAAAACAAAAGTGAGTAAGAGGAAACTTCTGCCTGACTACTTGACCTGAGAAATCCATCTTTTCTGGCCTTTGGACTTGAGCTGAAAAACTGGCTCTTTCTAGGTCCCTAGCTGGCCAGCCTTCGGATCAGAGCTTACAACACTGGCTTTCCTGGTCCTCACGCCTTTGGGTGTGGACTGTAACTACACCATTTAATCTCCTGGGTCTCGGATTCTCAACCTCCATAATTATATAATCATGTGAGCTAATTCTGTGTGTCCTAGTTTTCTCATTCTCTGGAGAACCCTACTGCAAGGATAGAGAAGGAAATTATAAGGGGCATAAATAAATTTTTGAAAGTCAAGAGTATGTTTACTTTCTTAATTGCAGTGATGGTCTTCAGGGCATTCATGCATGTCAAACTTATCAAAGTGTACATTTTAAATATGTGGAGTTTATTGTAGGTCAATTATACTTCATGACATCTCAATAAAGTTGTGAATTTAATATATTTATAAAATTTAGGGTTAAGAACAATCAACCTCCAAAAGTGAGATAATAGGGTTACATCTACAGCGCTATCAGAGCCCAGAGGAGGCAAGATTGATTCTGACTGGCATTAAGAACATGTCACAGACAAGATGAAGCTGCAGTGTGTGTACCTCTAATCGCAGCAATCTATATCCCAAGAGATGAATATCTTTTGCATTTTCTTCCCTCTTGCTTTTATCTTAATCCCTTTCAGTAGAACAGAGCAGTTTCACATTTGCACTCTAAAATTATATGGCAATTCTGCAGTTAGATAACCAGCATCTGACAAGTCAGATGACCTTTCACGTTCTAGCTCTGTGAATAGGCATGGGACCCAACATCTCTCAACAATAATTTCCTTATTGTGAAATCAGGATTATAGTGGTACCTATTTCCTAGGTCTTATATAATGATTCAATGAAAGAATGTGTGTAAAGGAGTTAGCACAGTATTCAGAACATGGCCTTAACTTGATATCATTAACTGCTTTTATTCACTTCTTGCTGTCTGCCAATCATCAGCCCGGATGGACTTCATCATTGCTGCTAGAATGACCACCTATCTTTCTAACTCATCATTTACTTTCTGGTTAATTACTCCTAATCACTTATTTTCTCACTCTGCACTTGCAGTGAGAATTTTGGTTAAAACCACCTGAATTATTCAGTATTCGGCAAACACATACAATTTGGAATTCTAATCTGGCTTTAAAATAAAAATTGCCATGAGTAATTTAATGCTGAACTCAACTCTAGCCCGGCCTTGAACAGATAAATGTAAAATTTCCCTTGGTAATTCTTATGAAGATATATGTAAATACATGGTTGGCCACAGCACAGTTATTGAATATTTAAAATCAATTTGCCCGTTACTAATGAATGACTGGCCAGAATCAATTACATACTAAAAATCAATAAACTAAAACTATTCTACTAGAAATTCTGAAATAGTCAAGGGATTTACTGCCTTACTTGTTATGGTATGCCATCAGGAAATCATTAAAGGATTTGGTAATACCAAATCTGAAAACTGTCAAGGCTAGGAAGAGAGCAGCACATTCCAGCAGGCTTAGCCTTGGGCCCCTGTGCAGCTGGGGACATCAAACCCTGCAGAACTGTGAAGTTGACAAAGTTTAATTTAGGGGTTCCCAGCCCCTTTTTTTGATACGCTCTCCTCGCCTCTGTAGTTACTTCTCAATCCTTCCTTCATCCTCCTGAGCTCAGGGGCTTATAAGCTATTAGCTTTTTCTCAAGGAAAAAATATGATATTAGCCACTTAAATTTAGTGTGAACAAGGCTTAATGTCTAATCTTTCCTACGGGAATTTGCATTTTAACAAGAAATTTTTTAATGGAAAATTTCAGAAAAGGATTCATTGGCTAGGAGAGCATTTGGGGAGAGACATGGGGACTCTTTTTTCCTTTCCCCAGATCACATTACTTATTCTGCAACTTACACTTGCAAGAATGTTACTGTTTCTGAGTTTTAAGTCAAGCTTAAAATTTCCTGTTTTTACAGACTAGTGATTCTGTAAAATAATGGTTTCTTCTTGTATCAAAGGAAAATGGTTGAAAAAGTCTCAAAAAAAAAAAAACAAGTCTCATGAGGCTTTTTTTTTTTTTTTGAGGCGGAGTTTCGCTCGTTACCCAGGCTGGAGTGCAATGGCGCGATCTCGGCTCACCGCAACCTCTGCCTCCTGGGTTCAGGCAATTCTCCTGCCTCAGCCTCCTGAGTAGCTGGGATTACAGGCACGTGCCACCATGCCCAGCTAATTTTTTGTTAAATAGATAATTATTAAACAAACAAGTAAATAGTAAAAAACGTTTTGATTTCTAATGTGAATATCAAAACTTTATTGTCAGCTGCTTAAAATAGAGCAAAATATCATCAGAAGTGAATTGGAAATACATAGATACTGTGCTACAACATTGAATTTTATATTATCTATTAAGACCAGTTGCCCAAAGCAGTTTAAGTAGAGTGGAATTGCATTTAAATTGCAAAATGCACCACAATTAGGATTCAAAAAAGGAAAGATGTACCACACGAAATCACTCTTGGTAGTTAATACCATCAGAAAACAATATATTTAAAATACATGGCAGCGTGACTCAGCCAAATGAAGTGAAGTCAAAAATAGGAACTAAAACCACTTAAAAACTTCTTATCCACTCATCTCAAGCATTTAGGGGCCTAGCATGTGTTACATATTTCTCTAGAGGATGGGATTGTCAACTGGACATTGTCCCTGCCTCTGAAAAGCTCATTGTCTGGAGATGATTAAGGCCAGGTGAATTATGATAAGACAGCATGGTAAATTCTCAGAGAAAGGAAAGCACAGGGTATGAAGAGAACACAAAGTAAAAGCTCCTGGGTTCTGATCAGAGGAGCAGGACTTGGGGTAGATTCAAAAGAAGGACATAAAGATAAGAGTTTTAAAGGAGACCTTAGCCCTGAGCAGGAGAGATTCGCAAATACTACTAACAAAATATCGAAACCAAGTACTAGGTCTAAGGTGTCCATTGAAAATGAGGTAGGGCAGACACCTGGCTGAGGTCCAGTGGATCAGGAGAATTTGGGGGGATTCAGCAATAGGGGTACCAGACTCAGTCTCGGGGCAATTTAGATAAGGGAGGATGAAGCTTCCGATTTCCTTTGCCAAGAGCATTCCTCCCTTGAAACTGGACAACACTGCCTTCTTCTCACTGGTCAGATATGAGGTAGCACGTCCCCATGCCACTTGCAACTTGCCATGTTTTATTTCCTTTGCAGCATTTATCAATAAGAGATCATCTCTTTTTTTTTTTTTTTACTGATGTTCTCCTTTACTTTCTGTTTCTCCCCACTACAATGTAGTTTTGCGAAGGCCTCTTTCTTAAAAGGCATTTAATAAACATGCATTGAATGGTTGTTGGATAGATTCTAAGGCCCAGGGACAAGGCAGGAAGATGCTGGTGAATTGGAAACACAGCAGGTTGGTAGGGGCCTGCAGGGCAAAGCAGACTTCAAGGTCATTGAAAATTGAAAAAGGGGTTCAAATAGTCAAAGTTTAAAAATGTCATTTTTAAACCGTTGTATTCAGATCTTCCTTACGTGAAGATGAATTCTTTTAAATGTTTGTGTGAATTTACTTTAGATGTTGAGGTGGCTTATTTAATCAATGATGGGTCTGTCCTAAGATAATAGTCCACTAAAATAAAACGGATTAGAAACCAGTGTATTTCTTAGTACGATCCTATGCCATTGGTCTGATATACTACCGTATGCAATGTACGTGATGACTTTGTGTAGCTCCCTCCAATGTATACATTTTAGAAAGTCACATTTGCGGAGAGGAAGGCAGCAAAACACACTGCCATGTGTGTACCTATGCAACTATCTTGCGCGTTCTGCACATGTACCCCCCAAACCTAAAATGCAATAAAAACAAAAAAAAATTAAAAAAAAAAAAAAAGTCACATTTGCTCTTTGATTCAATGAACTCCTCAGGAGAAATAAAAATGTTGTTGTATCAGCTGTCGTTTCTGATCATCTCAAGAGAAAGTTTGTGTTCTCATGATGTCTGGGATAATTCTTCAGTCTAGAGAGTGACAGACTAGATTGAATTAGCTTTGGTTCTTTCATCACTAATTCGGTGGCAAAGCAGGCCTGCCTCAGGGCACACGGGCATGGGCTCTGTTTCCATAATCAGGCTAAGAAGGGGATTGCAGGCCTGGCAAGAGCTGTCCTTGCATGACCTTGACACCCAGAATTCCCACTGGACTGTGGGCTTCCCAAGGACGGGAAGTTTGTCTAATTCCTATTCCAAGGAAGAGGACGGAACTCAGGGTAACGCCCATCACATGACAGGTACCCAGAAAACATTTGTAGAAACTAATGCATTTCTATGAACAAATGCATTTCTAGAAACGCACTAGTTTCTAGAAGTATTACTATAATGCATGCTGCCTTTAACCCTGTTTTATTTGCTATTTTTACCAGTATCTTAAAAAAAGAGAGGCATGCTCATAGATTTTTAAAAGAACACAAGCTGGGAGAGAGATAACTAATGGGATGACTGATGAAATCAAGCTTCAAAATTATTCCCATAGAGTAGAAACATTGGCTCCAACCGGCAGGATTAAGTTTAATAATAATATGTATATATTCTCATATATAGGTGAAAACTATCAATTGCAGAGTTGTAAGAAGTAGGTAACCTGATTAGCAATAGTTGATGTGAAAAAAATCTGGATCTTACCTTTCTTCGTAAATTTAGTCAGTGTTAACTGTGTAAAGCTTCAGCTGAGAAATTTTTAAAAAAGCAATGATAGGAGATTTTAATGTAAATATAATATATAGAATGCACAAAGCAAGGTAAATAATCTCACTACATTTTGTGGTCCTGGGACTACACTAGAAGGATTTATGTAGTTCCAGGTTTTTGTTTGTTTGTTTGTTTGTTTTTTGAGACAGAATTTTACTCTTGTTGCCCAGAGTGGAGTACAGTGGCACGATCTTGGCTCACTGCAACCTCTGCCTCCCAGGTTCAAGCGAAATAGTGTCTATTTTGAGACAGGCCCACATCTGGAAGACTTAAGAGTCTGAAAATCACAAGCCATGAAAATGATGGAAAGAACTGGACTATTGAACATGGAGAAGGTTTGCACAGTGGGGACATATTTTCAGTCTTTATATTTTGAACTACTGTCATAATAAAGAACAGACTTGTGCATTCTGGTCACCAAAAGCAAACACAAAATTGGAAAAAGTTGCAAGAGGTAGATTTTGGCTAAATATAACAAAACACATTCTAGCAGATGGAGCCACTCAATGATGGAAAGTGCTGCCTCATAACCGTGGATATGCCTCATAACCGTGGATATGCCTCATAACCGTGGATATGCCTCTGCAATTGACAAGGCTGTGGAGGAACTGGTCAATTGCCAGTTAGGCATGCAAAGATGATTCCTATGTGGGCGAGAGAAAAGACTATACAATTGAAGATTCCTTTCAACTCTAAGATGCTGTGAATCTGCATCTTATTTATTATCTCTTTGATGTCTCCTTCTTAATGATTTTCCCTCAGCCTATTGTTCCAGGCCCACGAACTTCACTGCAGATTCCCCCTTCTGAGAAATCGGATGTGAAAATGTTCTGCAAAATATATAGCGCCATATAAAATATGAGTTTATACTGAGAATTTTATAGCACTCCATTAATTTTCTTTCATTTTGACATATCTGGTTGTCAATTTAACATGGAAGTTGCTTGGATCAAGACAATATTCAGCAAACAGGTGATATTCAATTATGAGTAAAGGGCATATTTCATACTAATGAGTATAGAGGAAATGGTTAGTTACTTGGATATGTTACAAAACAATTGTGGCACTTCCAATATTTCAAAATTTAGAATAAATTCTAACTCCTAGGACTGTTTTGTTACAATCCACTGTGAAATCTGAGAGATAAATTAATGGGTATCTCAAGCCGTTTTCAAAACAAGAGTTGAAAAAAATGTAAGCATATCCTTTAAAATATCAACGTAACTTTTTCTTTTATTCTGTTGTGTCTGTAAATTGCGTAGCTTCAAAGTTTCCTTATCTTTACATTTCAGGGCCATTTTTAGAGAATTGGCATCCTGAAACATGGTGAAGGCACTTCATTAGGCTTATTACAGGAACTGAATCGATGCCTTGGTGCCCCGAGGCAGGCCTGCTGTGCCATCTAATTAGTGATGGAAGAACCAAAGCTAATTCAATCTAGAGTGGCGCTTCTGGGACTGACAGATTGCCCTGGACAGCTTGGAAGTACAAGCCCTCCCAGAGGATTACAGCACCAATACCAGCCCAAGAAGGGCACTGATGTCAAACCATAAAAGCTCTTCCACTTCTCCCGCGAAAGCAGTTTTAAATACGGCACACTTCATGGGAAGGATTGTCACACCCAGGAGATCTCGAAAGAAAAACATAAACAACGGAAAGACTGTATTTACAATAACCTGCCACTTTATCCTGACATGGAGTGTCAACTAGACACTGTTCTTCTAGATTTTAGACTCAATAAATGGCAAAGGAGACCCCATTGCCTCACCAAGAAACATTGCTGTCTATGGATGGATTTCTGTAATAATACAGTAGAGAAAAAAACTTCTTTCACATTCACTAATTTGCCTTTATAAACACATAGACAGGAGGTATCTAAGGCAGATAATCCCATTTCATGATGAAGACACTGAATTTCAAAGAATCTAAATGACTTCCTCAATGTCAATGTCACAAAGATGCTAAATCATAGAGCTAGGACTCCTTTTGACTCATGTCTTAATTTTCTTTCCATTTTGGAAGAAATAATTAAATGTCGTATTTTTTGTAAGAACTAAAATATGTCATTAGATTACACCTGTATATTGCTACAGTAGAGATATGTTTAAATAGTTCTACCAGAAATATTTTTAATGGAGTTTTTTTGTTTTCCTCTTTAAAACCTAATTTTCTCGGAAAATATTCTTTATAAATATTCATGTTTATTTAGTTTCTACCGTGTACAATGCACTTTACAAAGTCCTTTACATGCAGTATTATTTATTCCTCACTAAAGCCGCATTAAATAGGCATTACCAAGTTCATGTTTTACATGAAAAAATAATTAGGAAAGATTAACCTGACAAAGGTCTCACAGCTGGCAAATGGCAAACTTGTTCCCTCCACCACACCGTGCCCAGCCGTTCAGTTCTATGGAATCATTGACTGATTTATTTGATTGATATTTGTTGAATACATGTATCTTAGAGTAGAACAGGAGCTCGAAATGTAGTTGATAATTTTGAACTAATTAACTTTTATCATCTTAAAATCATTTTCACATTCAGTTTGAAATTTGTATCTTGCTGGACGTCATCAATTTTTTGTTGTTAAAAGTATCTACTTGAGGTACAGTAAGTAATGAGTTAACATATGCTTTTCTGTGGAAAGCCTTTGAGCTTCTGAACTCAAGGATGAGAAGGGTGCCAGGGAGTAAAATCCACTGGGTTTCAATCTGCAGTTTCTTCATACTTTGTGCCTAGCACAGAAAGCCCACAATGAGGTGTGAAGGATGGGAATTAGAAAGGAAAGTAACAATTACATTCTCCGTTTGGGCCTGCAGAAATCACACATCAAAAGGGGTTCAGTGGTCTTGGGCAAGAAATGAAGTCTCCAAGCCTTAAACCTCCTGACATAAAAAAAAAAAAGGAAAATCACTCTCAGCTGTTTCTTCCTCTTGGGATTGCAGTGAGGAGTAAATAACATAATGTCCATAAAAGCATTTCTAAACCAATAGGTATTACAAATAGAAGATACTGCATACTAATTTAAAGTATTGACATTTGCATTTTTGCTAAGCATTTTCACTGACTTGACTTCAAATAATTTCCTTAACTGGCCTATTACTTTTGGGTGTTGGTCCCACTAAGCCTTCTTTTGCTAAAATAAAGAGTGTGTGTGATGATTAATTTTATGAATCAACTCATTTGGGCTAAGGGATGCCCAGAGTCCTGGCAAAACAATATTTCTGGGTGTGTCTGTAAAGATATTTCTGGAAGAGATGAGCATTTGAATAGGCAGACTGAGTAAAGATCACTCTCACCAATGTTAATGGGTACCATCCAATCCACTGAAGTCCTGAATAGAACAAAAAGGTGGAGAAAGAGTGAATTTATTCTCTCTTCTTGAGCGAGGACATCCATCTTCGGCTGCCCTGAGACATCAGAGCTCCTGGTTCTCAGGCCTTTGAACCTGAGCTTACACCAGCACCCTGGCCTGGTTCCCAGGCACTTGAACTCCACCTGAATTACATCACCAGCTTTCCTGGTGGTCCAGCTTGTAAACAGCAGATCGTGGGACTTCTCAGCTTCCATAACTGCATGAGTCAATTTCTACAACAGAGCTCCTCTAATTTATACAATGAAGATATAAATGAACCAGTGTGAAGGAAGGGGATGTGGGGCCAGTTCTATCAGGTTCACATCTTAATAGCAATGTGATCCTAAGCAAGTTGCTTAAATACCTTTTTCCACTCTGTAGATTGGGGAAATAACACCTACTTTTTCAAAAGCAGGTTATTTATCTAAAGTACCTAACCAAATACAGGGCTCCGGATATTTGCCAATTGTTAGTTTCCTTCTCATAACTATCCAATTAATCAAGTAATTTTTTAAACCTACTGTGGCTTAATTCTTAGCTCTGTCTTTCCTAGACACGGGGTAAAGAGTTCTAAAATATATCTAAATTTGTTTATGGTGTGAACATAAATAACTCACATGATTTTTAAAAATACTGCATGCTGTTTTCAACTCTAGCTTTTATACCCAAAGGCTAAGGGTGATTCTGAGACAAAGAAAGCATCACCTCTATTTGTAAACCAAGAGGCTGAAATATGTTAATCCATGCTGTTATCAGGGATTAAAAGAAAACAAGTCATAAAAACAGCAAAGATGATATATACTAAGTGCAATAAAAATTGAAGTGTAATAAATACTGTTAAATTTTTCTTATATGAATCATGTATGTGAATGGTTCATATCCATGGAAAATTTTCAAATTTCTCTCGAATATAGTCCTCCCACCACAACCCCCTCTCCTCAACTTGATGTCAATAACATTTCAGATGAAGTTTATCCTTTTATTAAACACATATCAGCAAATAAAGAAATACTTTTTGAGAAGTGCAACAACACCCCTTAAATGAAATAGTATTGGTGCTTTTCAATGTTCCCAATAGTACACGCAGGAAAACAGTACAACTCTCTAGCCGGAAGAAATAAATATATCTTAAGTAATTCACTGCAATAAGAAAATGTAAATTCAGCAAACTACATATTTTATGGTCCTCAATGTTTTGGGTTTCCCACCTCCCCCCCCCCACCCCGGTTTTCTATAAATAGCTAGGTGATTTTCTAGCTCATGTAATAATAAGCATTGTTCTACTCAAGTTGCCCTTGTGAATTTACTGTAATTCTGTTACCTCCCATCAGGCGGAGACATAGCTCTAGAAATCAGAAAGTTAAACAGTGAAACCATCTTAAAGTCCTTCATTTAGTTGCTTCCTACACGAATAATTACTATACTCAGTTGTGGATATTTGTCTCCTCAAGAAGAGCAATGAAATATATATCCACAGAAAGACAAAATCTGACAATACATGTGTCTTGAGGAAGCTTGGGCCATTTGGTCACCACTTCAGTAACTTAATACAACTTTCTGTATCTTGGGGTCTTCATTTTTACTATTCTTGCCAGCTAAGCCTCAAAATATTGCTGTTTATAGAATGGTGATGTCTCCTTAGAGAAAATAAAGTATGGAAATAAGTGCCTGCTCTTTATTCTCTTATCTATCTGTCTAAATCCTACCTTTTTTTAGGGTCAAAACAAATCCTGCTCCAATAAAATCTTTCTTAATTACATTCACCACCTTTTCCTTTCTCCTGATTTTGATGTTTTATCAATTTCTGGAAGAACTGAAAATAGAACTGCCATTTTACAGCAATCCCACTACTGGGTATCTACCCAAAGGAAAAGAAATGATTATATAAAAATATATACCTGTATTCATATGTTTATCACAGCGCTATTCACAACAGCAAAGTCAGGGAATCAACCTAAAGTTTCATTAATGGATGATTGGATGGAGAAAATGTGATATACCATGCTTAGCCATAAAAAAAAAAAAAAGAAGAAGAAAATCATGACTTTTGTGGCAACATGGGTGGAACCGGAGGCCATTATTTTACGTGAAATAACTCAGAAATGAAAAGTCAAACACCACGTCTCCTTTATAAATAGGGGCTAAATAATGTGTACCCATAACATAGAGAGTAGAATAGGTGGGTGCGGGGTGAAAAATTACCTATTGGGTACAATGTATACCTTTATAGGTGATGATTATACTAAAAGCCCGGACTTCACCTACATAATATACCATGTAACAAAATTATACTTATACCCCCTAAATACATAAAAAGAAAAAGAAAATAAATAAAAAATAAATGTTTTGTAGTCCACGTTTATAATATCTTCACAGGAGCGGAGGAGGCAGTGAGCCAAGATTGTGCACTGCAGTCTGGGTGACAGAGTGAAACCCTTTCTCAAACAAACAAAAGTAAAGAAACCACGTTCTTTGCACAACCAGAAGAAGCAACTCTTCATTCATTGAAGTTGTACCATAAGATTGCAGCAATTCAGTCACATCTTCAGGCTCCACTTCTAATTCTAGTTTTCTTGCTATTTGCACCACTTTTGCTGTTACTTCCTCCACTGAAATCTTGAAGCCTTCAAACTCATCCATGAGGATTGGAGTCAAATTCTGCCTAACTCCTGTTAATGTGGATGTTTTACCTTCTCCCATAAATCATGAATGTCTTTAATGGCATCTAGAATGATGAATCCTTTCCAGAAGGTTTTCAATCTACTTTGCCCAGATCCATGAGATGAATTGCTATCTATGGCACGCATAGCCTCATGAAATACATTGATCAAGTAATAAGACTTGAGAGTCAAGATGACTCCTTGATTCATGGGCTGCAGAATGGGTATTTGGTTAGCAGGCGTAAAAACAACATTAATCTTCTTGTACGTGTCCATCAGAACTCTGGGATTATGAAAATATTACTCAATGACCAGTAATATTTTGAAAGCCATCTTTTTTCTGAGTACTAGGTCTCAATGGAGGAATTAAAATACTTAGTAAGCCATGCTTTTAACAGATGTGCTGTCATCTGGACTTCCTTGTTTTATTGATATAGCATAATAATTTTTAAGGGCCCTAGGATTTTGAGAATACTAAATGAGCATTAGCTTCAACTAAATCACCAGCCGCAGTTGCCTCTAACAAGAAAAGCAGCATGTCTTTTGAAGCTTTGAGGCCAGACATTGACTTCTCCTCTCTAGCTATGGAAGTCCTAGATGGCATCACCTTCCAATAGAAGGCTGTTTTGTCTATGTTGCAAATCTGTTGTTTAGTAGCTACCTTCATCAGTGATCTTAGCTAGATCTCCCAGATAACTTGCTGCAGCTTCTCCATCAGCACTTGCTGTGTCACCTTGAACTTTTATATTATGGAGATGGCTTCTTTTCTTAAACCTCATGAACCAACCTCCATTAGCTTCAGACTTTTCTTCTGCAGCTTCCCCACCTCTCTCAACCTTCACAGAATCAAAGAAAATCTGGGCCTTACTCTGAATTGAGTTTTGGATTAAGGAAATATTGTGGCTGGTTTGATCTTCTAACCAGACCACTAAAATTTTCTTCATACCAGCAATAAGACTGTTTCACATTCTTATCAGTTGTGTGTTTATGGGAGTGACAATTTTAATTTTCTTCAAGAACTTTTTCTTTATTGTCACAACTTGGCTGTTTGTTGCAAAAGGCCTAGTTTTTGGCCTATCTCAGCTTTACCCCTGCTTTTCTCACTACGCTGAATCATTTCTAGCTTTCAATTTAAAGTGAGAAACATGCAACTCTTCCTTCCCCTTGAACATTTAGAGGCCATTGTAGGGTTATTAACTGACCTAATTTCAATACTGTTGTGTCTCAGGGGATAGGGAGGCCCAAGGAGAGGGGATAGGTGGAAAGAGATGGGGAAAAGCTACTCTGTGGAGCAGTCAGAACACAAACAACATTTATCAATGAAGTTAACTGTCTTATGTGGGCACCATTCTTGGCACCCCAAGATAATTACAACAGCAATATCAAAGACCCTAGATCATGGATCACCATAACAGATATAATAATAATTTTAACATTTAAAATACTGTAAGAATTTTCAGACCGTTACACAGACACATGAAGTAAGCCCAGGATGTTGGAAAATAGCCCCAGTAGACTTGTTGGATACACAGTTACTACAGACCTTCAGTTTGTTAAAAAACACAGTATCGGCAAAGCACAAAGAAAAATAACAAGCTATACCTGTTCAAATGGCCTAGGATTTATAGCACATGTGAAAGCAGTTACAGATGCCAGAAAGTCAGAAAAATGAAGAAAAGTTAATTTTTTGAGAGATTATATGCATTGAGAGAAACAAAAAATATGGT
Organism: Saguinus oedipus; assembly: GCA_031835075.1. NCBI lineage: Eukaryota > Metazoa > Chordata > Mammalia > Primates > Cebidae > Saguinus > Saguinus oedipus. The sequence goes on from CM063178.1 coordinate 7,656,110, forward strand.
CTACATCGGCCTAGCAACTAAAGGCAAGAAAAGCAAAATAATCTGTCATTGTATCTGTGTCCATATAAGCACCGTGCTAATAAGGCCTACTTTACATGGCCACCACCTACGACCTTGCTGTGGACGTCACCTCTGTTTTAGAGATATGGTAACGAAGACTATCACAAGGACATTGGATAGCAGGTAGCCTGATGCAAGGGTGGTCTCTGGCTCTGTTTCTGTGTTGTTTCATAAATTGGGCTGATCAGGATGAATAATGTCCTACTATCCACAACCAGAAGAATATCTGGGAAAGGCCAATAGAACCAGGGCCCTTAAAGCCTGTCAATTACCCTCTACAAACTCATTGTGTATACAGATGGATTATTTCTAGTACATGTAGCCAGATTGTTTCATTTTAACTCTATGACACTGGAATTTTCTGACCAGAATATAGGAATTCTCCTGCTCTGAGCAAGTCAACACACAATTTACAGCAAATAATAAATACAGCACTTTCTCTTTGTCATCAACTTTCTGTGACGCAAGTAAAGCTGGTGATTCAGAATTCTGGGCCCACGTCATGGGGATGTGGCTGCAACAGAAGAAAAACGAACAAGCCCAGAAGATAGGAAAATTTGCAAAAGGGCTGATTCAGAGGGACAGGCTATCTATCAGCAATGACCTGTCTGACCCAAGGTCTGCTGATATCATACAAGAAATAAGGGACCGAGAAAATCACAAGGCATAGGACTACACTGAGTAAGATAGTTAGAGAGGTGAAGATTTTGCAAAACCTGTATAATAAAAGTTTCCAGACTCTTCCGCAAGAGTCGAAATGGCCAAGGGTATACCTTGGGAGAAAGTGTGTCTGCAGACTGGGGTGAATGTGAAGAATTGTTGTTGTTAAGTGGGTAGAGTCCGTATAGTCTGAGATGATGAAAAACTCCTGGAGATAAATGGTGGTGACGGCTGCATAAAAATGTGACTTTAATGCCACTGAAATGGTAGACTTAAAAATCATTAAAATGGTAAATATAATGTTATGTATATTTTACTACAATAAAAAAAACCATATTTACAAAAAGTATTTCAGTAGCAAACAGTACCTAGTTTTGTAAAGCAAAAATTTAGAGGGTGATCAGGCAATGTTATGCCCATTTAATGCCTGTTTTTAAAAAATGAAGAGTCATGGCTCTAGAACTAGGTACTGGTTTCACATCAGAGCATCTGAACTTCACCTCTCAGTCATTCTGTGACATTAGACACATTATGTCATTGTTCTAAGACTCAGTTTTCTCATCTATAAAATGGGTTAATTATATAACACATCATGTTTAGGATTGTTGAGAGGGTAAAGGAGATTATCCACATAAACTGCCTGTATTGTAAGTGTTTGGGAATTCTTAACTACACTGTTGTCATCATTATTGTGCTGTTATTGTTGACAACTAAATTCAGACAGTATTGCCTACCACTAACATAAAAGCCTTCAAAAAAGTTCTCAGGAGGAGAGAAAGGAAAAAGCACACAGTTAAGCCAATAGGAAATGTATTAAATGCATACCATAATTCAATCTTCTGCTAGGTACTGGGAAAAAGAAAACAAACTAAACACAAAAAACACATCATAGGCCCTAAAGAAATTCACAACCTCACTGAGGAAAGAAAGTAGACACATGACACATTTCAACAGTGTCGAGTGCATAACAGCATTCAAGTCCTTCACTGGTGCCACTCTTGGGAGAAGAGAAAGCCCTTCCAGGAATAATATGGCAAGGTATTTAGGTATTCAACAGGCATGGGTTTGGTGTCCACCAGTCTTAGCCCCAAATCCCACCTCCCCCCCTGCAAGCAACCTAATCTCCCTGAGCCTCGGTCTCCTCATCAACACAACTGAGATAATATGGGTAACTAACTCAAAAGATTGTTTCAAGGTTTAAATGGGATTAATGTATGCAATGAATTTAGGACTTAGCAAAAATTAAGCCATCAGTAGAAATTACCTTATTTAATAAAATATCTAACATGATAAGCACTGCTTATTCTTATGCAAGAAAACCAGGGCTTAAAAGATTAAGAGACTCACCCAGTGTCTAGTTAGTACATGACAGTCAGGAATCCAACCCAGATGATGGGAATCCTGACCCAGTGCCCTTTCCACTGTACCAAAAGGTACCTCTGTGCTGTTAGCGTTAAATGAGCACTGAGAGAAATTCCTATGGCAATTGAGAAGATGGGTAAAACAATGTCAGTAAAGTGATTTTTTAAAAAATTCATGAATGAAGTAAAACAGAAAAAAAAAAAGGTAGGCTATTATTCAAAACAGTGCTTTGGAAGATTTCCTTTCCATACACTATCTCACTAAATCTCTGCAACATAATTAGCCCCCTTTTACTGTTGAGAGAAACGAAACTTGGAATGGTTAAAACAAAAACTTATAGAATGTGACAAGAATAGTAAGAGGAAACACTGGGATTTGAACCCAGTTCGATCTGACTTCAAAATCATTGTCCTTAATCAAAGAGAGAAAATTTCCAGATGAGAAGAAAAACATGAGTTCCTTACAAATTTTTTAGGTGAATAACAAAGACTGCGAGTGAAACAAACAGAGCAAATTCAAGGAGATGGAGTACAGGTGGGGAGGATCCAGGAGAGGAGGAGAGGAGGAAAGGAATCTGTGAGTTGGATGGAGACGACAAGAGTAATAGCTTAGAGAGAGAGGTTCCTTTGGTTTTCTTGAAACAAGGAGACTTTTGCTAACACATTCTCTTTATTCTCATGAATCTGAGGAGAATCTTCCTCCTTTTGACCCTTTTTTTCTAAGAATTTGATTTTAACTTCTGTAGCTAACTCCTGCCAGATAATTAATATCCAGGGGGATCCAGGAAGAGTTCATTTACCTTCTCAAAGAAAATGGCTCAATCCTGAATCATAATAGAACCTGACTCATTGCAGAATCAATCATGGTGATGACCAAGGCCATAATGGTCTCACTGAAGGCTGGAATCCCTGACAGTGCCCATTCACAACGCACTAAGAGAAAAGTTCAGAGAGGTTAATAATAGCAACTCTGAGACTATGTTTAAACAAAAGGCCATATGAGTCTGTGGGCTCAGTTTTATAGACATCTTTAAAGGCCTCTGAAGGCTTTTGAGAAAAAGAATTAGTCTTTGAATATCTTGAATTTTAATTAAACTGAATGACCTAAATACAATTTATTGTAGAATACAGGAGATATATTTATTTAAGTAAAAATAACTATCAATTTCTACGTTTTGTAGGGGTATGTTACTAAGCACTTATCTTTGTGTCCTTCAAAGAACAGCTTCATCTGACCAAGCTGTTTTAAAGACTGGTCTGTAAACATGTGAGAGAAGGAAGCAGAGTCCAGTCTTCTCACCCTTGACTCTGGGAAACAAGACAAGGTTTCTTCCAGGAGCTATTAGGCATCCAGCCTCAGGAGGAGCTTATATCCTTCATGAGAATACAGAAGGGATTCAGGGAGCACCAGGCTCTGCTTTTACTTTTCTCCATCGTTCTTTCCATTCTCCTGCGATGACAGCAACAGAAAAACTTCAAATCTACAGAAATTTTGCACCTTCCAAAAGTTTGGTCCATAGATGCCGAAAAGCTGCATGGGCAGAATCGTCCAGTCCCAATGAGAAACAATGATGAGGAAGGATCTGAACTGGAGCTGCTTCATTAGTATCTGCAAGCTGAAAAATTGCTTTTCAACAATCCCAATGGTTAAGTATCAATAGATGACCAGCTCTTTCCCTGCTGCCACATAAAAGACTGTCCCCTGTAGAAAAGACAAATGACCTACATACAATTTCTTGTGCTACCTAAAGTTCGTTTCCTTTGTCCACTCCTGGATAAATGGTAAGCTGTTGTTGCTCCGAAACAGTAAAATAGTATTTTATTGTTTCCTGGTTATCTCTTCTGACCAGTAAATTGGAATCATAGACTTCCTAACAAAGACACAAATCCTGAAGATTTAAATTGCAGATCCAGAGCTCTCTAATTCTATTTAATGTGATAACCACAGACCTTCGGGTCAGCAGAACCCAGCAAGAGCAACTCAGGTTCTCGGTTCTGGATCCAGATTTCCTTGTGAAGAGACAATCTAATCAGTTCTGCATTATGCTCACAAGTCACCACTGTTAAGTTAAATAAAACTCCTTTTCTTAGTAATATAAACTTATGTTACATGCTATATAAATTGGGGTTCCACCCTTGAATGCTTGAATATGCTTCTTTATATATATTTATCAACCACATAAAGCTAAAAAACATAAAAGCTACAACACAAATATTCTTCCCAGGGGGGTTTTCTTCATAGGATGAATTGGCTGTGCTCTAAATGCAATTTAAATAATGTTTGGACTAAAGATGGTTTCTTTCTTAGTTAATATCTCTGCAGCAAATAGGAACATTCCTCCTGTGTTCAAGAACCTCCTGTGATCAAAATTGTATAACCTTAAGTTGTGTAAAGAATAACCACAATCTGCCATATCCTGAACCTATTCTGTACTTATATAACAGTTCCCAAGCAAGATACCACACTGTACTAGACATGAAAATGTATAGAGCATACTGATTTGTAAGTGCAGTTAGTCCCTAAGACACAAACACAAAGATTGAACAATTAGGTTAGGACTATAAATTTGACCTTCACTATTGTCCTAATCACTGCCATCAACATTCAAAGATATCTATGAAATACATACATGTATGTATGTAGGATGTATGTCTACTGTAGAACCCAAGTGAGGAACCAAACTATCTGTCAGCATGACTCATTATTTTTTATAATGATTCGGATCTTATATATTTTGAAAAAAAAAAAAAACCTTTTCAAAGTTAAGTTGTGTTTTGTTTGAAATTGTTTTAAAACTATGCTGAAAATTTTTTTTATATAAAATCAGGAACACAGCCAGGCACAGTGGTTTATGCCTGTAATCCCAGCACTTTGGGAAGCCAAGGCAGGCAGATCACTTGAGGTCAGGAATACGAGACCAGCCTGGCCAACATGGAGAAAACCCATCCCTACTAAAGTTATAAAAATTAGCTGGGTGTGGTGGCACCTGCCTGTAGTCCCAGCTACTCAGGAGGCTGAGGCATGAGAATGACTTGAACCCAGGAGGTGGAGGTTGCAGTGAGACAGGAGAATTGCACCACTGTACTCCAGCCTGACTGACAGAGGGAGACTCTATCTCAAAAAAAATAAAATAAAATAAAAATCAGGAACACTTGTTTGAGAGTTTGCTCATTCACTGCATGCCCACTGTGTGCTAAGAAATGTATTACATGCTGGGAATATAAGATAAAATATGGCATCATTATTATGATTTTTTGAAGGAGGTTTAAACAAGACTTTACATAGATGTGCTAGAATTCGAGCACGGCATCATTATTTTTTAAGAGTTCCAAGATTAGACACACACATTCTCTCTCTCTCTCTCTCTCTCTCTCTCTCTCTCTCTCTCTCTCTCTCTCTCTCTCACACACACACACACACACACACACACACACACACACACACACACATACACACACATCCAGCACAGGCTGGTTAGTCCTAACACACAGGTATAAATGAGCAATTCATTGGGCACATGAAGGAGGAGGAAGAAGAGCACATAAAACACAGTGGTTAGAAAGGCATACCAGAGTTATCTATAGTCACCAAAGCATAAAAATGACACGACTAAATCCTAATCAGAGGATGGGCCTGAAAGCCAAAGAACATATTTAGTGCATCAGCCAGAATGGTGGAGAGAGCCTTGGAAATTTACAAGGACAGGACCCTCATCTTAGGGTTTAGGCATGAAGAAGTTAAATGACTCATTAAAGCTGTAAGAGTTAGAAATTTGGAGCATATAGATGAGGTTGATTTAAAAATATATGCAAGTACATTTAATTAAGTTTATAAGAACCTTCACACTGATTAGGATATTTTGTAAACAGATATATCCCACTACAGAGGAATCAAATGCAAAAGAGGCCTTATACTCTTTTGCAACAAAAGAGATCTTGAGTCGAAAAGTATCAAAATCAAGGGCTAAGATTTGGCTCTGGGTCCTCTATGTCTATGATATGATGAGTTCAAGGTTTCTGCTGTCCTCATAGAGAAAACTAATGGTAATGATTAATAGCAATGACATTTAACCAAGAAATTGTGTGTATATCACTGGACTTTGCTTCAAATTATACAATCCCCTTTACGTGTGTGTGTTTGTATGTTACTGAAGGTTAGCAACTCGTGGTTAGATGGTTTTTAATTTTATGTAATTATGCAATTATGTTCATTTATAATTTGTGTTAGATTGTTTTTAAAAGAGTTTATTTTATAACAAAATTAATCAATTGAATAATAATTCCCTCTCTATTGGCTTCCCTTGGAGAAAGTTTGGATTATTGATTCATGTAGACAATGTTAAACACTATTGTTCCCCTGGTGATGGCAATTTGAGATGCAGAGATAGTATCTAAGATAAAATAACATCCTATGAAAGTCCAGGCCAAGGGTACAAAAACTTTCTCATACAAATCTGGATTTATGGCTTCTCTTAAAGAGGTGAAGGCCCTAACAAGGCCAGGTCCACCTTTCCGAATGATAACAACGGGCAGAAGCCGAGATGCAGCTGCCCCTTCTGGTGATATGAGAACTCCCGTTCACCTCCATTCTCACAAGCCAAGATGAATATTTCTGACCTGGCCCTGTAGACATTTGAGTTTATGGTCCCTGGTATAGTCTTACAGACTTAAATCCAGAGTTCCGGCAAGCATCACAGATGTTTAATGTTCTTATTCTTTAGAGAGAAGATTTATTTTTATTACATTGGAATAAACTCCACTGCCTTTTGAAAATGTTTCAGTCCTTTGAATTTTAGCCAGAAATTGGAATGCCGACAGTCTTCATCTGCATTAGTGAACTACCTTGTTCTATCCATTTTACTTTATTGTAGAAAGTGGATTTGAGATGCTCTAGACTCTAAATTCTAATTCCTAATAATAAATACATAACTTTCTGCTCTACCTCTCCCAGCATAACCAAGAAGGAAAGTTGGTATTGGTTTATTGAAGAGTTTGAAGAACAGCTGCTTAGAAATGATAATAAACACTTATGTGTCTAGTTTATCACCAAAGCAAGACATCCCATGACATTCAGTAATTAATAGTATGACCTATATATTATTGGGAAAATTAATGGAGTACATATTTCAAGTAAAATCCATTTAGTAAATGAAAAATGTTTTAGTTCCACACCATTAGCCTCAAAAAAACATCAACCAAAATGAATGAATTGATTCAGTCAGAAAGAAGAATAAGAATCACATAGTTAAGTATAAAGGCTGTCAGAGTCACTGTAATGACATCAAAACTCTGAAGGCCTTTAGGGGTCAGTAAAAGAGAGATAATTGGGCAAAAGAAACCCTGTGGGTAAAGGCTTTCAGGATTAGAAACTTCACACTCTCCATCATTTGTTTTTCTCCTGCATTCATTTCAGAAAATAAAACAAAACAAAAATCTCCGCAAATTCTAGCTTAAAGGTTAAGAAACTTTGGTTAATTCTCCTAATTTGGGTATTTTCCCACCTTCCTGAGATGTGCTGTAAGACACCAAAAGCATGAATATATCATCAAGTAATTTTTATGTGGAAATACTTAAGGCAAATCAAGGAAAAACATGTCAAAAACAAGAAGCTTTGGAATTCTTGAATATGCCCCTACGAAAGCATTGCAAAATGTTACTGTTTCTCTTTTGAGATAATTCCACAGCATTTTGATGCCTGACCCAGACACACCTCCTACATAAGTTTCCCTCTCCGGTCAGTGTCATCTCTCCTCAACAGACAGGAACTCCAAAGTTCACTCAAGCATTTTAATGATCTCAAGTTGGGTACCAAGAGCCTGGGGGCTTTTTCTGAGTCATATGGAAACTGCTTCAGGGTGACAATCAGAACCTTACAAAATCATCAACTATGACATGAGGCAACACCAAAGGAAAGAAATTCTCACTATTTCCAAGGTAGTGACCTTTTATCTTCTCCACTTCAAAACTGCGTTTTATGACTACAACACCCATCAATTACAGAGGTCATTTAAACTCTCAAGAGAGAGAAAGAATGCCACCTTGCTAAGTAACCACCTGGGCCCACAGCTTTGATCATACTTCAAAAGAGAACATCTCACACAAAAATCACCCTCGCTTTTACTGGAGCCACAAGACTGATCTGTCAATGAGAACCATTGCATGACTCCAAAGCATCTCAGAGGGTCAGTCTTCCAGGTAGCTGGTTTCCTCTCCCTCTTTTTTTTTCATCTGGAATATGAAACAGCAAATCAGAAAACAATCACACCACGCTAATAAAGGAGTGAGTTAAAATAAGGCCTCTAAAGGCAAAGGTGTTACTAACGTAAACACACCCTCCCAAAACTAAAAGGATAAAACTATTTAGTATGGTAGGTAAAGGGTCTCAGTTGCAGTCACGGAGGCTGGGAACAGCCAACAATGTATGTATCCCTCAACAGTCATGAACTTTCAGTAATTACTCAATCACGAGGGAACAAGTATAGCACATTGGCAAGACTCCAAGCTCTAGAGTCTGAAAGACCTAAGTTTAGATACTGGCTCTGTCGCACATGACCTTGTGCTTTGAGTTACTTTATTTCTTTGCATTTCAGCTTTCTCATCTCTACATTCCTTTTAATAATACCGTCTTTTGAGACAGTTGTAAAGGTTGAATGAGATAATACACCCAAAAGTGCCAGGCACATGCATTGCCTAATGGATGGTAACTACTGTCATGATTATTTGTATTGTTAATAAATAGATGAGATCTATTGGCTCTCTGGCTGTTTGTTTGTTGCCCCTGTAGCATGGCATAAAGTTACAATACTCCCTTTGGGTTTCCTTTTCCACCAAAGTCAAGCTCTGTCATATCCTGTGGCTGAGGCAGGAACAAAAGAGGTAAATATAACAGTCAGAGCAGGAAGTTTGGGGCAATCTAAAAAGTACACCTCTCCAATTGGGTGAAGTAACTACCTGGAACATGGACCTAACTGTATGTGTAAGAAGATGGAATTTTTCTCTAAAAGAAATGCCATTTGTCCTGAGATTAAAAAAATGAGGCAGACTTTATACCAACAAAAGAGAATGATGTCCTAGACTCTCACGATCCAAACTTGGAGCTTAGGGGAGAGACTGGTTCCAGGAAGTGCAGGAGGCTGCTAGAAACCACTTAGGAACCAACCTGTTTGAGGTGAGACATCCGTGTCTGCTGGAAAACGTGCACGGATGTGCATATGTACGTGTGCATGAACTCAAGAGCAGGGACCCACTGGGCAGTGACAGGAGCCTGGCCCACATTGGTGTGCAGGGGCAGAAGCGGAGGATGACACAGAGAGCAAGCAATTCCAGCTCTTCTCCCAAGGCTGGCAGCCGCAGCCACAGGTCCCCAAGGCATCTCAGCTCAGTGGACAAGACTTCCCCAGGATCCCAGATTTCTAGATATCAGCAGTGGCGTACCACTACTCAGCTCCAAGAAACCACCAGTCCTTCCAGCAGACAAGGGCAGCACCAGCATGCCAGGTTGCCAGTGTTTCAATAGTGACACCATGTGGCAGTGACAATCAGACTCCTTGCTTGCCTAAGTCAATTTCTGGTTTCCTTTCCTTGACCTGAATCTGCGGATTGAGTCAGACCTTTTTTGTTATCATGGGACCAGATACCCATGAGGTAAGAGAACTTTTCACAATAGGTGAGATGGTGAGTCAATTGCTTCATCTGAATGTAAAACATGACGAGGTGTGTGCTCCAAACTGGGGAGGTGATGAGGGAATCAGTGCTGGAGAACTGTACTTGGAAAGCATGGTAACAGAAGACAGACTGTCCTTCCCCTGAGCACAAAGAAGGGTGGGAGCAATAACAGGAGCACCATGCCAGTCAGCAGAGGAGGACAAGAGGACCCCTAAGAGCAGACCAGATAAAGTAGCTTCGGCAGACAGACCACCAGTCGGCCTCAGAGAGCGCTGGTAGAAAGTGGTAGCCCTCGCTTCACAAGACTGAGACTCAAGAACAGACTTCAGTGCTGGGTGGGGTGGAAAAGCAATGATGACAGAGAAAAACAAGCCCAAGTCATTGAGGGTTGTGGGCAGGTTAAGTTCTGAAGAAAAGGACCTCAGACACAGGGTCTGGATGAGGAACGCACTTGTTAGAACAAGGCCAGGTCCTGGTCTCAGGAGTAGAAAATAAGGTACATTCGTTCATCTACTCAGCAAATATGTAGAGTCCTAGTATATTCCAGGTACTATTCTAGGCAGTAGTATTTAGGGACATCGAAAAATCCCTGCTCCCAAGGAGTCTGCATCCTTCTGGGGGAGGTGGACAATAGACTAACGAAAATGTACAGCAGATGGTGATTCCTGCAATGGAGAATAGAAAAGCAGGGAAGAGAGAGGGAACATGATGGGGGACAGAGTAGATGCTAAAAAGGATGGCCAGGGAAAGCCTAAGAAGGTGTCATGTCACATAGGAGGTGAGGAAGTGAGCCACGTGGGCATGTGGAGACAAGAAGGATGGGGGAGCAAGAGCACAGAGGCAGGAGCAAAGCAGGCCTGAGAGACTGCAAACAGGCCCGTGTGGCTGGAGTGGAAGGAATGCATGGGTGAAGAGTCGAGAAGGCCCAAAAGTTGTGGAGGCAAATTGTGTGAGGCCTGTGAATCACAGGAAGGACTTCATCCTGAGTGAGATGAGGGCCTTTGGAGGACTTTGGACAGAGAAGTTGAGACAAGGCAGTCAGGCATGAGGGGAGCGGGGGCAGGCTGATCAGAAGCCTGTGAGACCAGCCCAGGCTGGAGGCGAAGGTGACTGGAGCCAGTGTGCTTGCCACGACGGTCGTGAGAAGTGGCTGGATTCTGAACATGCAGCCAACACGGTTTCCTGACAGGTTGGTTGTGGGATGTGAGAGGAAGGAAGGAGACACATGCATGATGCCCAAGTTTTTGGCCTAAGACACTACCTAGACCTTGATTATGTCAGGCTAGCCCAGGCAGCAATATTATACTGTCCCGAGTCCCCTGAGTCCCTTAACCCCCCAAACCCACCACAACACTAGGTGCCTGCAAGCAGGGAGTTACATTTGGTTACAAGCCATGAAGGCAAAAAGGATTAAGAAAGGTCAAATCATCGTAAAACCTCTATTTCAGATCCTGTAAGGCCGATGGGCTTCTGTCCCCTTGGTCACAGCTGCTACTTGGGGTGGTACCAGTGTCCCCTGACACCAGCAGCACATAGGAAGTCAGGTTATATTGTTCTGCTTTTCTCTGGCCTGTCACCAGAAAAGCAAATAAAAAAAATTCTAAACACATGGTTCTGAAGCATGCTTTGTGAGAGGCCGTGAACGCATGGCAAGCATGAACTTTCCTCATGCACATTCTCCAATGACCTAGAAGTCAGCAAGCTTAGCTGTCACCAAAAATCGATCCCTTTCATAACTAATAATGTTTTGCTGACCTTCAAACACACTTAAGTAACTGACCAATTCCACCGAACTCAGGCATTCGTGTGTGGCCCACTGAGAACCTTTGTCCTAACTCCCACGCAACTGTTGAGCCATTTTGAGAGTGTTGATCTTGCAGGGCTTTTCCCCACCTCCAGCCCCACTCCTACTCCTCACTCCCACCATCTCTACTTTCCCTGAAGTGAACTGACCAGTACAACCCACACATCTGGTACAAACTTAGCCTCTTTTTCACAGCCCCATTGCTTACTTCTCCTTCTTGCTTTTGAAGACCCATTACCATCTTCATCCCTGGCTTCCCACAGGTTTCCATTAATGAACATCCTTTTCAAAACAGCCCAACAGTGTAACTCCTGTGCAGAGTCATTGCAGGGGACACCCCACCAATTTTCAGAATAGAGCAACTCTTTTTTTTTTTTGAGATGGAGTTTCGCTCTTGTTACCCAGGCTGGAGTGCAATGGCACGATCTCAGCTCACTGCAACCTCCGCCTCCTGGGTTCAGGCAATTCTCCTGCCTCAGCCTCCTGAGTAGCTGGGATTACAGGTGCGTGCCACCATGCCCAGCTAATTTTTTGCATTTTTAGTAGATACACGGTTTTACCATGTTGACAAGGATGGTTTCGATCTCTTGACCTCGTGATCCACCCGCCTCGGCCTCCCAAAGTGCTGGGATTACAAGCATGAGACACCGCACCCGGCCTAGAGCAACTCTCTTAACAAATCTTCTTCCATTGCCCCAATATACGCACATGCACAAGCACACGCACACACGCACACACGCACACACACACACGCACACACACTTCATATGTCCTTCATGTCTGTTAGCTTGTGACATCAGAGGTCCCACTTACCAATTCAGTTTGAAAGCTACATTGTAGCCACAATTCCCTCATAGGAATGGTCACCTCTGAGAAATTTAAGATTCTCCCTGTTGTGTATTTGCAGAGACTGAAAAGGTGAAGCAATCCATGAAGATGCTTTGCTCTGAGCTCACTGGGGACATCCTAGCAAATATACTGGTGTTTTCTATGCTTTGGGGTATATTAAGTAGTCACCCTTTTATCTCCAGAGGTTTAGTTTTAATGAAATGCTGACATTTTAGCATTTCCTTGAGTATCTGCATTCTAGGGTATCTGTAAATAGTGACAGGAGCTCAAGAATGCATGAAAAATAATCCACTCATTATCAGTCCTGTCTTGAGTTTACCTACAATTGCTATACCCTTGAAATGGATTTTGGTTGGCAATGGAAAATCAATACAAATAACAAGAGATGGTTTACTCTCCTTAGGTATGTTGTAACTCACATTACTGCACACATATTCATTGCCCTACAAACACACTCAGAGATGTCAGAAGTTCTAGAAAGAAATGCGATATATAAAGAAAATAACGTCAGTGTGCAGATAAAGGACAGTAATTCCTCTGCAAAAACAAAATGTCCTTTCAGGGCATATATGCCAGTCACACCTATGTGGTAAAGTGAAATTTGGGCAATCTGTCATATTAAATTGTGCACCCAACAACCATATCTGTCTCAAATGATGAAAGGAGCCAAGACTGTGAGCCAGGCTGCCTTTTGAAGCTGGGTTCCTGCCCCTTTCCAGTGTCGCAGTCTTGTAGCAGTGATCTGTGACAGACATCAGATTTCACACAACTTTCCTCCCCACTCTAACAAAATGTGCTTCTCGCTGTACTGGCCTAGGAAGAGAAAGCTGGGTACAGTCACCAGTCCTGGGTTCTAGAAAATTCAGTAGCCATTATCACTTTAGGATAGAATACATCTCTTTTTCTGGTATCACCAAGGTTTGCTATGGAATAAAATACTTTAAATTCATATTTTCCATGCCTTTCACATCTTGCTATTGGCATAAGATGGCTTCATAGAATTGTCAAAAGATAGCCTCAAGACAAGTAAAATAACCCAGACACTTGCAAAGGTCAAATACTGTATAAAGTACCTGGAATAGGCAAATTCATAAGGATAGTTTGTAGAATGAAGATGACAAGGAGTTGAAGGAGGCAAGATATGGGGAGTTATTATTTAACCTTCACAGTTTCTGTTTGGAATAACGAAAAACTTTGGAAATAGGGGTGATGGTTGCATGACATTGCAAATGTAATTGATGTTACTGGATTTTACACATAAAAGTGATTAAAATGGCTAATTCTATGCTAAATGTAGCTTATCATAATTGGTTTTAATTTTGAACAGATAGCCTGAAGAAACTGAGGTGGAATTTTCCCCTCCACTTTAATAAACAAGAGTTTTCTCTACAGTCACCCCTAAAACTAAATTAGTAGAGCTGTATCATTGCACAGAAAAGAGTCCTATCCCCATGTCAGCAAATGATCGAGGTATTTGTGCTCCTCTGTATAGGTTGGAAGCAAAAATTGTTCAGAAATTTCCTCCGGATACAAAATTTATATATACATACATAAATTATTTATCACCACAGGCTTAAAATGGAAAAACATCATGTAATTGGTCCACCCATCACCATCTGTGCTCCTTCTCCCTAGAAGGAGCTTCTTTAAATGAGTCTCTGGTAGTTACCTACAAACCCCTACATAGTATACTTCAACCACTATTTCATGCTATGTCATCTCTACCGATTATCTGTAACTTCCTGCTGTAAGAGATGAATGACAGCTCACTTGTACCACCTCCCACTGCCTCTATCTGCTCCCTCCCCATATAGTTGCATCACTGTTCTCAGTTCCTCCCACTGATTGCCTCTACAACCTCAGACTTAAATCTCCGTTTATTACTCAAACAGCCAGTTTCTTTTGGCTCCCTGTTTTGGAGCTGGAGATATTAGTAATTCTCGCTTCCTCTCGCCTTCCACTCTCTTTTACCTCCTAACATTTGTCAACTCTAGCTTCACTTGTATGCGGTCCAAGCTAAAAGTAATTTTGATGTTAAATCTTCTATGGTTTTTTTTAACAGGATTATTGCAAAAGTTGAATCCCAGTAAACAATGTTTGCATTGTAGTAATCAGGTAAGTATCTTTAGAAGCATGGGCATGCTGGAAGTATTTTGCCTTCTCTCAGGTCTTAATGCCATAGCTGCTCTGACACTTAGAGAATATTCCTGAGATTTAATTCAAAAACAATTCCTCTGCTTCATACCAATTGCTAAATTCACATTTAGTTTGCAACAGATATGGATCATATTCGTCTTATATATTAGGTTGGTGCCAAAGTAATTGTCATTACTTTTAATTTGCAGTTAAAAGCAATGGCAAAATTTGCAAATATTTTTGCACCAACCTAATAGATTGGTTGGTTGGTTGGTTGATTTTTATGGAAGTTTCTGACAGCCTTACCTTTTTTTGTTGCCTTCTGTGTCTTAATCAGTTCCCAAGGTTTCTCAAACTCACTCAATTATCTACTCCATTATACACCCTTTATTCCAGTGACCTACCTTGCAGTGCCCTCCATATTTCTGTTTCTAAATAGACTCAGCCTGCTTCACAAATGCCTTTTCACTGAGCTCTGTTAGCTCCATCCTTTGCTTGAGGTTTCCCACCTATTCTCAAATTTTGCTCTAAATCCTCTAGAGTTATTCATTTCTGTTTTATTTTTCTTTTGGTGGTGGGGGTGGTAAGATGAGATCTTTTATTTAACACTTTTATATTTCCTAAATATCTTGGGATTCTTAGTGGTCTTTTGTATCTATGAATGGCACTGTTCGTTATTTAAAAAAAAAAAAAAACTTTCAACAAATCAGGTATAAAATGAACATATCTCAATACTATAAAGGCCATATAGGACAAGCCCACAGTTAATATCATACTCAAAGGTGAAAAGCTGAAAGTTTTTTTTTTTATGTTACTAACAAGATGTGGCTGTCCATTCTCAGCACTTTTATTTACTATAGGACTGGAAGGCCTAACTAGGGCAATTGAGCAAGAAAAAAAATAAAATAAAAGATACCCAAATCAGAAAAGGAGAAGCAAAATTTTCTGTTTGCATATGACAAAGTCTTATGTATAGGAAACTCTAAAGCCTACACACAAAAAATTGTTAGAACTAAAAAACAAATTTACCAAAGTCACAAAAGATGAAATCAGCATACAAAAAACAGCCGTAGTTCTATTATCTAACAACAAACTATCCAAAAAAAAATCAAGGAAACAATCACATTTACAATAATATCCAAAAAGATAAAATACTTGAAAATGTATTTAACCAAGGAGGTAAAAGATCTATACAGGTATACTATAAAACATTGATGATAGAAATTGAAAATAACACAAATAAATGGAAAGATGTTCCATGTTTATGAACTGAAGAAATTAATATTGTAAAAATATCTATACTACCCAAAGCAATCTACAGATTCAGTGTAACCCTTATCAAAATACCAGTGACATTTTTCACATAAATAGAAAGAATAATCCTAAAATTTATGCAAAACCACAAAAGGTCCTGAATAGTCAAACCAACTTCAAGTAAAAAGAATAAAACTGGAGGGAATCACACTACCTTATTATAATTTATATTATAAAATTACAGTAATCAAACAGTATGGTACTGGCATTAAAGCAGATTGACAAATAAAACAGAATAGAAAGCCCAGTAATAAATCTATGTATCTATGGTAAATTGATCTTCGACAAAGGTGTCAAGAATAAACAATGGGGAAAATATAGTCTTTAATAAATGATTTTGGAAAAGCTGGTCATTCACATGCAGAATAAAATTGGACTCTTATCTCACACCATATATAAAAATTTACCCGAACTACACATCTATAAACAAAACTGCAAAGAAGTTCACAGAGCAGCTGGGCAGAGCCCAGACTGTGACTGCTAGCAGACTGTGACAAGGCTATCTCCTCAATGGGCAGGGCATCACTGAAAAAAGGCAGCAGCACATCAGGAACTTTTAAATAAAGCCTCATCTTCCCAAGAAAGAGCACCTGGGAAAAAAAGCAGTTATGAGTTCCAGACTTGAACATACCTATGCAGCAGACTTGAACATACATATCCAGGGGCTCTGAACAGAACAATGGAGCTCACAGCTCAGCACTTGAGCTCCTATAACGGTCAGACTGTCTCCTCAAGCAGCTCCCTGACCCCTGTATATCTACAGAGACACCTCATAAAGGAGAGCTTATGTCGTCACTTATAGGCGGGTGTTGAACAATGAGAACACATGTACACAGGGAGGGGAGCATCATACACTGGGGTCTGTTCGGGGGGACTAGTGGAGGGACAGCAGGGGGTAGGGAGGTTGGGGTGGGATAACATGGGGAGAAATGCCAGATATAGGTGCAGAGGGGTGGAGGCAGCAAACCACATTGCCATGTGTGTAGCTATGCAACAATCCTGCATGGGGTACCTGAAGTGCCATACTATACATAGATATATAGATATAGATATAGATATAGATATAGATATAGATATAGATATAGATATAGATATAGATATATGACCCAAAGTGAATTAAAGACTTAAATATTAGACCTCAATTTGTAAAACTGCTAGAAGAAAATAAAGGGGAAAGTCTCTAAAGCCTTGGTCTGGGCAGTGATTTTTTTGGCTATGACCCCAAAGGCACAGGTAACAAAAGCAAAATTAGACAAATGGGATTGTATTAAACTAAAAATAATACAATAATATCCAAAAAGATAAAATACTTGAAAGTATATTTAACCAAGTATAGTTTTGGTAGTTTTCTGTAAAGAAAATAATCAAGAGTAAAGAGACAACCTACAGAATGGGAGAAAATATTTGCAAATCATATATCTGGCAGGGGGTTAACAGTCAAAATATGTAAAGAACTCCTGCAACTTAATAGTAAGAAAACAAATTTTAAAGTGGGCAGAGAACCTGAATAGACATTTCCCCAGTGAAAACATACAGATGCCCAATAGGTATATGAAGAAATGTTCAACATTACCAATCATCAGAAAAATTCAAATAAAAGCTATGGTGAGATATTGTCTCACACCTGTTAGAATGGCTGTTATAAAAAAACAAAAGATATATATATAACAAGTGTTGGTGAGTATGTGAAGAAAAGGGAATTCTTCTACACTACTGATTGGAATGTAAGTTAGGAGGGCCATTATAGAAAATAATACAAGGTTTCCTCAAAAAAATTACAAATAGAGTTACCATATAATCTAGCAATCCCACTACCGAGTATATATATTCAAAAAAGAGGAAATCAGTGTGTCAAAGAAATACCTGCATTCCTGTGTCTATTGCAGCACTGGAATCAGTCTAAGTGTCCAAGATATGGAATCAATCTAAGTGTACATCAAGAAGTGAATGGATTTTTTTAAAAACTGGGTATGAGATGTGTGTGTGTGTCTCTGTGTGTGTACACATATATACACACACAAACACACACACACAAAGTGAAATACTGTTTTGACTTAAAGAAGAAGGCAATTTTGTCACTTACAACAACATGGATGAAGCTGGAGGACATTATGCTACGTGAAATGGGCGCGGAAAGACAAATACTGTATGATCTCACTTATATGTAGAGTGTAAAAGTTTTGAACTCATAGAAGCAAGAGTAGAATGGTAGTTACGAGGGGCTGAAGCGGGCAGTAGATGGGGAGACATTGGTCAAACAATACAAAGTTTCAGTTAGGATGAATAAATTCTGGGGATCTATTAGGTTAATAGCAATAGTATGGTTAACAGTAATGTATTGTACACTCAAAAATTGCTCTGGAAGTAGATCCTAAATGTTCTCACTACAAAAAAAAAAACGTATGTGAGGTGATGGATATGTTAGTTAGCTTGGTTGTGGTAATTATTTTACGGTGTATGCATATATCAAAATATCACATTGAACATTGTAAATATATACAATTCTTATTTGTCAATTAGAAATAAAAATAAAAGACTGAAGCAATAGGGCCATTTTGTACATCAATGGAATTGTTGGTTGGCAATTTTCAATTTAGAGTAAGTGAACAGAAGTCCTAAAAGCCAGAATTAGGAATGAGTGTATATATCCATAGATGTATACTGTCTCTCTACAAGTTCATTCAATTTTTTAAAGAAAAATTAATCCTTTTGGTTATACCATCCTTCCCTAACCAGCTTATATAAAACAGTACCCCTACCCAATGACTCTCTATTTTTATAACCTGTTGTATTTCCTTCACAACTCTTATCACCCTCGAAAACACCTAATTTGTCTACTTGCTCATAGCTCATTTCCCCCACTATAGCATAAGGTTCATGAGATAAGGTGTTTTGTTTATATTTTTTAATATATCTGATTTACTATTGTAGCCTTCATGCCTGGAATACTATTTGACAAACAGTAGGTGCTCAGTAAATATTGCCAAATTAGTGAATTAATTATGTAATGAATGAATGAATGAAAATACTATGGCTGGACCACTACAATCTCAAGAAATAATTCATATACATTTTACAAAAATTGGAAAAAACAAACATTGTTTGATGTCATAGAAAATTGGCCATGTCTGTAATCCCAGCACTTTGGGAGGCCAAGGCAGGCAGATCACAAGGTTAAGAGATCAAGACCATCCTGGCCAACATGGTGAAACCCAGTATCTACTAAAATACAAAAATTAGCTGGGTGTAGTAGCGCATGCCTGTAGTCCCAGCTACTCAGGAGGCTGAGGCAGGAGAATTGCTTGAACCCAGGAGGCTGAGGTTACAGTTAGCTGAGATTGTGCCACTGCATTCCAGCCTGGTGACAGAGCAAGCCTCTATCTCAAAAAAAAAAAAAAAGAAAGAAAGAAAAAGAAAGAAAGAAAGAAAATTGAGCATGTTTACTACTTTGTAATATTTCTTTTTGAACCCAGAGAGAGTCCAATCCTCAGGCCCCAAAATAAAAACTTATTGGATGTCATCACTCCCAGTCATCTCAAAAGGGACAGGTCATTTCATCTCCAGTAGAGCCCACAGCAGTGGCCAGGTCATGTCATCAGAGCTTGACCTAAAAAAACCTTTCTTTGTCTTCTTCAATTAAGACATTATTTTAGACTTCTGAAAAAATTCAAGAAGCAAAATTTTACCAGCAGAGAGCTGAGCAATAGGTACAGGTAATATCAGATTATCACTTAATATTCTCATGGCACAGTGGCTCACCCCTGTAATCCCAGCACTTTCAGAGGCTGTGGCGGGTGAATCACTTGAGGTCAGGAGTTTGAGACCAGCCTGGCCAACATGGTGAAACCCCATCTCTACTAAAAACACAAAAATTAGCCTGGAACGCTGGCCTGCACTTGTAATCCCGGCTACTGAGGAGTCTGAGGCCAGGAGAATTGCTTGAATCCAGGAGATGAAGTTTGCAGTAAGCAGAGATTACGCCACTGCACTCAAGCCTGGGCGACAGAGTGAGACTCCGTTTCAATGAAAAAAAAAAAAGGAAAAGAAAAAGAATTTTATGGAAATACTCTTTTGATCTAAGAATGCCTGTTAGAATCTGAATTTTTCAGTGCTTTATGAAAATGATTATTTAATTAAAGATAAGTCATGGAGAATCAACTTCACATTGACCTCCTACCAGGAATTTGCATAAAACACTGGCCAATTTAATAATCTAAGATGGAGGATTGAGAACACTCAGTCACTAGAAGGCATTTGTCTTCCAGTAGATGACCTGATAACTAATACAGTTAATTATAGTCCACATTTCTTTTATTGCCTGGACACAAGTCTTCTTAATTCAGGGAACAGGCCTCTTTATGTTCAGTTAACAAACATTTATTGCCTACTTTGTATTCCTATGAAATTATGCAACCTCTTTCCATTCCCAAAACTAAGTATTTTAGGACTTTCGTTTCCTGTTTCCACTTTGAGTGACTTTTCCATAATCAGTTACCTCCCAATCACTTCCAAATAGTGACATCCTTTAAAAATCCCCAAACTGTAATACAATGCAATGGAATATTATTCAGCATTCCAAAAAACGTGCTATCAAGCCATGAAAAGACATGGAGGAACCTTAAATAAATGCATATTTTTTAGTGAAAGAAGCAGTCTGAAAAAGGCTACATACTGTATAATTCCAACTATATGACATTCTGGAAAAGGCAAAACTATGGAGGCAGTAAAAGATTGGTGGTTGCTGGGGGTTGTGGGGAGCGAAGGATGAATAGATGGAGCACAAGGAATTTTTAGGACAGTTAAATTATTCGGTATGACACTATGATGACAGGTATGTATCATTATACATTGTCGATACGCATAGGATGCAAAACACTGAGGGAGAACCCTAATGTACACTCTGGACTTCGAGTGACGCTGATGTGTCAATGTAGGCTCACCAATGGTAACAAACATACCACTGTGGTGCCGGATGTTGATAGTGAGACTGTACAAATGTGAGACAGGAGAATAAATAGAAACTCCTATGCTTTCCATTCAATTTTGCTGTGAACCTAAAATGCTCGAAAAATAAATTCTATTTAAAAACACCTCCAGTTCTAAGTAAGTAATCCTACACGATGACTCTGTGTGGCTATTTAAAAAACAGCAGTGAAGGAAAATGTTGCCCGTAATTCAGTCTCGATCCCTTTTCAATTCATGTTCCTTCTACTCACTCAAATGCATTGCGAATGTGCACCTGCCCATGCACGTTCCTTCTACTCACTCAAATGCATTGCGGATGTGCACCTGCGCATGCACAAGCACACCCTACTCAGTGCCTTACGGATCGCCAGAACACGGAATGCGTGTTTGTGACTCAATCTGTAGTTCTAGACTCTGGGCTAATGAGCCTGCAACTATCAAAAGTACTGGTAAACCACTAACCTCTGATGAGTTAATGCACAGAGAGAGCACAACTTTTCAAATATGAAAAACCTTTAAACTATTCTCCCAACTTAAAAATAAAAAATTGCTTAAGGCAGTAACTAATCAATAAGCCAACTATCCCAAAGGGGCACTACATTACTAGGTAAATACATAAGCACTGTAAATTGGAAAATGGTATAGCTATTTTTACCTCATGAACCCGAGACACAGCCAAAAATCAGTAGTTAAAAAGATCACTGGGTGCCCAAATGCCATTCTTGGCAGGAGATATACGTGAACAGTATGGTACTAAATTCACTTAATAGAGTAAGCATTGTCCCCACATTTCACATAACCAGAATCCAGAAATGGGTATTGCAGTTTGGATATTGCTGGATTTTCGTAATTAATTCTACATGTGAAGTACAGTATGGGATTCCCACGTCCTTTCCCCCTATTTCTCTGAATTACCATCTGATTGGCTCCTGGATCGGTCGGTCACCTGGAGCACAACACTAAGCTGTGAGTCACCTGCCAGGGTTAGTTGGGTTTGAAAAAACCATTCCCACCACATCCTCTGAGGACACTAGAAGGTGGACTTGTTTCTTCTAATTGAAGGTGGGATTGGAGACCCCAATGTTGCATAACAAACTGAGGAAGAACCCCCAGATATCTAATCTGGCACAGTATCCACTGTATCCACATAAAGATTTTCTAAGGTTCTCTTAGATGTAAAAAATAAAGACTCAGTCATTACTTCAAGTAACTGAGAGTGGGAATGGGACAGGAGGATTAGTACATGGAGAATAATTCCTAAAAGAGCTTGTAAGTTCAGGAAATTGTAAACAGCTAACTCCCAGAAGAAACACAAACTGAAGCATCTAGAAACTTCTGATGCAGGGATATTTAATCTTTATTCTAGGACAACCAGAAGAAGGAAGTCCTTTCTGGAGAGCCCCTTCCTCAAAGCAGGTCTCAAAGAATTCCTACATACAAGATTCCAAGAACTAAACCTGAAGTAAAAAAAAAAAAAATTGCAAAGCATGAAAAATAAAGCATCGTTAGTGATTTTAACACAAACAGAGCAACTGGAACTTTCATACATTGGTGGCTGGAATATGACAATGGTACAATTACTCTGGAGAACGGTGTGATCCTTTTTTATAAAGCTAAAGGTACATTTACCATACATCCTGGCAAGTCCCTTCTCAGGATTTACCCAAGAGAAAAGAAAATGTGTATTGACCAAAGACTTAGATTCAAATGTTCATTGTGCCTCTATTCATAATAGCCGCAACCTGGAAAAATTCCTATGTTCACTAAACAAATGAATGGATAAACAAATTTGATATAAACATGCAGTGGAATACTACTCAGCAATGAGATCTGGATTAATTATCGATAAACACAATAACATTACACTTAGTGAGAGAAGCCAGAAAAAAAAAGAGTATATTCTGTATGATTCCATTTATATGAAATTCTGGAGCAAGCAAAACCAATCTACAATGTCAGAAATGAGAACAGAGGTTGCTTTGGGCAAGAAGGTGGTGAAAATTCACTACAAAGAGACTAGAAATGTTTTTGTGTAATATAAATATCCTTTATCTAGATTATGGTGGTGATTACATGGGTATATATTTGTCAAAATTTATCAAACTACATGCTATGATGATATTATATGCTATATAAAAGGATGATATCAACCATGATTTTATTGTATGTAAATATGCCACAGTAACAGTATTTCTTTAAAAAAGGCTGAAAACAAATTCTTAAAGATAAGAAAAAATTAACTACTTTATCCTCTCTGAAATAAAGTATCAATGGGCTCTTGCTTCTTTTTCAGATGTATTCCAGGTTGCTCTATAGAGTTTGTGGGTGAGAGGATTTGTTTTTGTTTTTAATTAACTTTTTTACTTCTTTAATATTTAATATTGAGATTAGTGGTCTTTGATGTAAATTATACTCCTGGAAGAAATAAATCATTCCCTCAATAAACTAGACATTAACCTTTTTACCCTTAATTTATTCCCTAATACTTTTTGCCTTTAGGAAAGAAAAACAGCAAACTATAGGTTATGAGAAGAGTCCCTCCAGCAAAGAGAAACCATATATTTTCCAATCAAAAATATGTATGAGAGTCATTCAGACTGCAACATGGATTTGAAAGGAGGTTGCATTTTTCCCCTTAGCACATTAGGTGCTGAATATTCTCAAAACATAGCAGGTCTGCTATAACATTGATCAAACCACATGAAGAATGTTTAATTTCTATGAGTTGAACTTGAATGTTTTATTATTTATAAGCAAATATGTATAATATTTATACCTTTAGCAGTAAAAATTGTATGTTTTAAACAAAGGAATCCATTTCTAAGCTACCTTAGTTTTACAACATATGCTTTTCAGGTGTGTGTTTTAATAGGAGTCTAATTATCATTGCATTTATTTTAAGTGTTACCAGACTAATTTGTTCTTGGCAGCAGACAAGAGACAAGTGTGTTTTAATCATTAGTTCTTAATCACGAGTAACCTTAACCCCATCTCCCAGAAAAAGGGTAACTGCATTTTACAATTGGTCCTTTACAGGACCAATTTTTACACATCTCTCCCGGAACTGCAATTCTCAACCACGTCTATCCTAACCTCAAAGCCTGTGCTCTTAACTTCTGAGCTACACCATCTCCAGATACTGAAAATCAAGCTCAGGACAAGGGGACCCGTTCACATGAAACAATCCAGATTGCACCCAATGGACTTCACTCTGCTTGACCTTCTGCCAAGCCTCCCATATTAATTTGTCACCCAGGGTCACTTCCTCTGTCTGCTTCTGCTCTGGCTTTCTGGCTGCTGAGTGGTGTCAGAAGAGGGCTAGAAACGGGTATTTGGTGAACACTGCAAATTCATGCTCTCATAGCTCAGCTAATCCTCACTGCTGCACGGGAATTATTTTACTCTTTTTACTACGGAATATTTAGTGGCTGTCGTAACTCTTTCTACTCCTTTAAGTTTCTAATGCTAGACTTATTCTCTTTACAAAAGCAGAAATTTTACAAAGGTAAATACAATTTATCATATTATTAACCTTTATCTCTAAGAATTTCTCTACATCTTTATTCTTTTCCTACTCTCCCACTCCTTGAAAAATTTTTTTTCATTGCTCCATCTTTTTCTCTCTCTTTTCCTGTCTTCTCTCTCTCTCTCTCTCTCTCTCTCTCTCTCTCTCTCACACACACACACACACACACATACACACACACACATACACACACACACACCTTCAATGTTTCCCTTTCTTGCTCTTTCTCTGCGTATTTCCCTTTGACCCTCTCATTCAAGTGAGCAGTCGCCTTTATTTCACCATAAAATGCCTCCTGTGTAATGGGCAACACTCATCTCTCCGTATCCTCAGCTGGGGTGTCTCCACCTCATTTTCTTTATGTATGGCTTCCGTCCTACCTTTCTATGCAAACTGCTTTCTTTGAGGTCTCGAGCAAAGTCTACTCCACACATCCAATAGGCTACATGCATTTCAGCCTCTCACTGTTGACCACTATTTCCTTCTCACATCTCGGCTTCCATAACATTATTCCCTTCTGGTTCTCCTGCTCCCTCTCATCTCGTCTCTGTCCCCTGTTATTGTCCCTAATCTTCCTTCCTGACATACAAGTACACACCCTCCCTTTCTCCTCCCTCTCTAACACATTCTCCCTCAATGATTTCATAAGCTTCCAAGTCGTCTAAACAGTAAGAGAACCTCCATCAAACCCATAGTGAAAGTGTTAATGAATATCCATAGGTATTACACAGTAGGTAATTATTTAAAAGCTGGTCATTTTATACCTAAGGGATCAGGTCCAATTCCTCTATAAAAGCCACTCTAACAATGCAATATTCTATCTTATGTTTTACATGTATTTCCTAATCTCCTTCCCTGCCTCACAATTCTCTAATATGCTAATGCTAAAACCCACATACAACATTCATCTCTATACATACTGGTCTCCATCACTAAGGAAGTAACATTTTACTTTAGGCTCTATTCCTTTTGGATCTAGACTATTGATACAGATTTTTTATTTACTTTTCTTTCTTACAAGGCATTTTAAAATACTCTATAACCTGGCATATCCAAAAATTTACTATGCTATTTTCAAACTATAGCAGGTGAAATCTCATTTATTTTTTAAAGCCAAATTGAAACAATGCCTTCTCCATGGACATTTAATCTCCTTGACAGCTTCCTTAAGAGTTTATTTATGCCTGCTCTATGGTTTTTCTCACAATCTGTCTTGTTTTCCTATTGTTTGTATGAATTTTTTAACTCTGCTGCAAGATCTTATGGCCTTTGAGAGTAAGGCCCACATATCTTGTTCATATTTGAATTTTCCTTGGCATTAAGCATAATGTCTTACACATAGTAAGAGTATGCTGTACTTTTCCTTAAAAATTATTCATATTAACAATACATAACATTTTAAAAAGCCCTATGGGAAGGCAGCACACCTAACTTAACTGACATTTATTGTTGTGGCTTTACGACTTTTTGGGTCATAGACCTTTTGAGAGTCCATTGAAAGCTGTGGACTTGCATGGACTTTTGAGATCCCATGAAGCCTTTCATGAACTTCCGATTAGGAACTGCTGAATTTGACCATGTGTTATTATTATCAGTACCGTTATAAATGTGTCCAGTTATCTCTAAAGAATAAAAGAGCAAAATGCCCAGTGCCTGTGAGCTGCTCTTTCCTTGGATTTCAGTGAAGGAGGAGACCCTCCCTCTGAGTATATCTTTTCCTACTTGCCATATTGCCTAACACAGAAACAGGAAGTAAGTCAATTGGAGTACAGCTTTTCTAAAGCGGCACAGGTCCACTTTAATCACCAAAATGGTTGCTCAAGACACTGGTAAACAGCTCTAAAAACAGCTGACATCCCAAAGAAGCAAAGCAAGAAAATCTAATCATTTTTTAAATCTGTGTTCTTGTGTTTGAATTGTTTGATCATCTGACTGAATTGTAAGTCTTATGCCCACATATTTTTTCTTATTTTACGCAGCACTGGTTATATTGTCTATACACAAAAATAATAATAATTAAGGAAATTAAAGTGGCAAAGCTTTTCATTTCTTACTATTATTTACATGAATTAGATGCAGTGCAAGCGGAAGTCTGCTGTGGAAGGGATTAGATGTGCGGATGCCTTTTTTGTGATATTTATTTGTGATATTTAAATGTTATTTTTATAGCAATTGGCACTGACATGTGGAATGAAATTTAGAAGGGGCCCAAGATGTAATTATTAAGTATTCTGAAGCTAATTACTTAGACAAAAACAAATATTTTATTATCTACATAAAGGATTACACATTCATTTACATATTTAGGACATTCTAATAGCTATTGCTGTCCTTATTTGCCTAGACTGAGGTGAGATAGTCAAGAGATTTTTTGGATATCTGTATATAACTTAGAAGTCATAAATACATTGGTCTCTTTATTTACTGTATACTCCAGTAATATTTTTATGATTAATATCTTCCATTTGCATAGGATTTTACAATTTGCAAATAAGTTTCATATGCAGTGATTATCTCATTTTATCATTACCTTTTGAGCTAGATAAGTTATTATTAAGCATATTTTAAATTAAGAAACTAAGATACAGGGTGCTAAGGACTGAATTGTGTATACCCAAAATTCAGATGTTGAAACTCTAACCCGTAAATGAATATTTGGAGATAGGGCTTTTAGGAGGTAATTAAGGTTTAAAAAGGCCATAAGAGTGGGATCTTAATAGGATTGATGGCTTTATAACAAAAGGAAAAAAGAGAGCTATTTCTGTGTCTGTGTCCCACAAGTGACCACACAGTGAGAAGGCGACTGTTTACAAAGCCAGGAAAAGAGCCCTCACCAGAGCCCAATCGCAGTGATGCCGTGACCTCAAAAAAATAGTTCTTTGTTGGTGAAGCCATTCAGTCTATGGTATTTTGTTACGGCAGCCAGAGCACTGTGACACGGAGAAATTTGCCTCCAAAATCTCTTAAATTGTAGCACTGAATGTAGAACCCCCATTCCTCTCTTATTCCAGCACTATTCCCACCAAAATGTATCGCCTTTGAAGAAAAACTTGACAGCTGGGAGTGATTTCATTTTGTTCAAAGAGTTAAATAAAGGGCAAGAAAGAAATGTGTACTCACATGAAAATGAAAAAACATCAATGCACAGGAAAGAAAACAATAAATATTTAACTTGATGAAATCCTGTGGGCTTTGAAAGGTGTTAATCCCTGTTGTGGTTTTTCTTCATCTGAGTTTCTAGTCAGGGGAAGGTGATTACCTACTAAAATATCCTTGTGTGCCCTGAGCTCTCCTGCAGAATCCTCTGTTCTCTGAGACTCCACTCGTGCCCAAAACACCAGCAGTTCCAACCTAATAATAAAAATGAGCTGGAAAATTTAGGTAAAATTCTGTTGCTAATACTAGAGATGAATAATGTATTTCCAGGTCAGATATGAGAAGGCATATAGGAAGAAACAGAGGAACGTGACAGCACTCAGGCTTGTTTTGCATTTGTGAAAACTGGTAAACAGAGATCTCTGAAATATGCTAGTCAGAATATAGCCTCTGAGATTGTAAAAACTATTCTTTTATTCTTAAGATGGCCAAGTTTTGATTCTCAGGAGGCAAAGATTAGAAACAGCATGAAGAGGAGGAAGAACAAAGTGGAATACAGTAGGAAAAGGAAAGGAGGAAGGAAACTCTAGATTTTTCAGAAGCAAAGAAAGAATTCAACTCAACAGAAAGGAAAGTGTGTTTCCAGTCAGAATGGCTATTATTAAAAGACAAAAAATAACAGATGCTGATGGGGTTATGGAGAAAAGGGAACACTTATATGCTGTTGGTGGGAGTGTAAATTAGTTCAAAGATTGTGGAAAGCAATGTGGCAATTCCTCAAAGGGCTAAAAACAGAAGAGAACTACCATTCAACCCAGCATTCCCATTACTGGGTATATATCCAGAGGAATATGAATCATTCTACCATAAAAACATGCATGTGAATGTTTATTGCAGCAATATTCACAACAGTGAAGACATGCAATCAATCTAAATGCCCATCATTGGCAGATTGGGTAAAGAAAATGTGGTAGAGATATACCAAGGAAGACTACACAGCCATAAAAAACAACAAAATCATGTCTTTTGCAGGAACATTGATGGAGGCCATGATCCTTAGCAAACAAATGCAGGAACAGAAAACCAAATATTGCATGTTCTTATAAGTGGGAACTAAATGATGAGAACTTATGGACACAAAGAGGGGAGCAACAGAGTTGGGGCCTACTTGAGGGTAAAGGACGGGAGGAGGGAGAGGATCAGAAAAAGTAACTATTGGGCACTCAGCTTAATACCTGTGTTACTAAATAATCTGTACAATAAAGCCCCATGACATGAGTTTACCTATGTAACAAATCAGCACATGTACCCCACACCTAAAATAAAAGTTAAAAAATAAGAAAAAAGCTAAAGCAATTCCAGGTACAATTTTTTTTAATATTTTCACTGTAGCTTCTCATCATCATAATTTTCAAAAGAATGTAAGAAATAAGACATTTCAGCAACCTCAAAAAATAAAAGTGATTATATACAACTATTTGTGCTACTCTAGCCACATTCTTTGCAATCTTTTGTCTTTTATTGCTTCATTTAAAAAAATATTTTTATTTTGATAGATTAATAGATCAATAATTACAGTTGAATCAGTTCTGCTATAATGTAAAGTCATTTTTCTTTGCATGAAGTCAAACGTGTAGTATGATTTCAAATGAACTTGAAAGATTTTACCATGTCCAGGTGATCTGACACAAGACATGTCTTTCATCATTTCTGGCTTAACTGGTTGCAAACTCCTACTTTCAAGATACCATCGAACAGACTAAAAAGCTCAGTGTTTGAATATCAGAAATCCAACTCTCCCTCCCCCCATACACCCACCCACCCCTGCCAATGTTAGAAGAGCACGGAAGCTACTGGAAGTCTTTTTAAAGAAGTAACTGTCCAATAATACAAGTTAGCAATGGGAATGGAAGAGCTAAAAACAAAACACAGAGCCTGGAGAAATATTTAGACATGGTTGGCAGGGGAGAGGGAGGAATAAATAAACGATGAAGCCATTGCGGGTGGATGGAGTAATCCTAAAATAATCCTTTCATAAAACGTCTTCATCTGTGTTCACAGCATCGCCATCTCTCTACACTTTCCATGATTGCATGAGACTTTCCTAGGTCCTGCACCCAGTGTTCCTACAGCACTTTGTGCCCACTTCATCGTAACATTTGGGCATTCAGAACATAGAATTCAATGTGAATCCACGCTCTACTGGTTGTGTGACCCTGAGCAAAGCACTTAAGCTCTAAAACCTTTATCTTCCTCATCTGTAAAGTAAAAATGAGATCTACTTCATAGGATTTTTTTGAAATTAAAATTATATAATGCAGAAAAAAGTGATTAGCAAATTGTCCAGCACACATGTCCTCAATAAATGTTACACTACTATTAGTTTTAATCATTGTTTTGTGTGTGTCTCCTACTCTATTTTGAGATCATCTAAGGCAGAGAATGTGCTCTATTCATTTTTACTAACCCGTAACTAGCGTAGTTCCTGCCACATAATAGTAGATAAACAAACAAATTAACAAGTATGAATTGAGAATCATATGAATAAATAAAAACAGAATTTGTCTCATGTCTAAAAAACCCAGTCTGAGCTATATCTAAGGGTTAAGTGGGATCTATGACCGAAGTTCTCAGAGTTTATTTATTCATTTATTTATTCAACAGACTTCCAAGTTATAGCTACAACTGGGGCCAGTGGGAGTGGTCAGAAGGTGTTGGCATCTGCCCTTCTTCGTCCACTTAATCCCTGTAGGCAGTGGAAAGTCATTAAAATTTTCAAAAGGAAGGGGCAATATAATCATTTAAGAAGAGGCTGGATTAGAGGCCAAGGAGGAAGATTAGAGTAAGAGCAACTAGTTAGAAGGCTAGAGAAAAAGTCCTTGGTTTCGACTAAAGCACAATTCAAGGGAGAAAGATCTAATTCTAAAGACAGTCAACAGACAGAAACTAGCAGGCTTATGACTGATTGAATATAGGAAATGAAGGAGAAAAAAAAAAATCTAGAAGGTCTCTTTTCAATGTGTAAATAAAGAAACTGTGGAACCTTAATAGAGCCTGGTTATTTTTCTTGAATGCAATGCATTTTTTTAAATTACAGTATAGTAATATACCTGTTAAATAAGAGAACCCAGGAGTATTATAAAATCTGTATTCAGGGTAGACCATTTCTGGCCTGTAGACATGTATAATTTGACCTACACAGAGGGTTTTTTTTTTAACTGTATCATAATAGTTTTTGTCTTCAGATCAGGCAAGAAGCCTCCCAGAGTCACCCAGTGACCCCCATCCCCTACCATCTTACACCATTAGGCACTGAAGAGGAAAAGTATCCTGATCTTCTCCTCCACATGCAAATGCATTCCCCAGGCCACTCAGATCAGGGTCATCTCTACTACCTAGACCATACTTACTGTATATTCAACCTTTATGTATGCACCTATGGTGTATTTTTTAAACCTACGTACAGGCCAAGATATCTAAAAAACATATTTTTCTTTATGTTTTTATAACTAAATGAAGTTCTGATTTCATGGCACAGTTCGCTTGGTGGCAAGCCCTGTAGGCAAGGCTTTCCCTCCTAACCTCTCTTTTCCTTGAAGTTAATTTGACATCTGGGAAGACAATGTCGCATCATAGATCGTTTGCATGTGAGTGTTGGGAGAGGAGTGGATGTAAGACTCAGTCACAGTCATCGCCTTGGGAAGCATCTATTGAGGAAGGTCAATCCTATGTGGCCCATGGGCATGGCCCTTTCCACACATAGGCACCCACTTGGGATATGAGTTCCTACCACATTGTCGTCCCAGCTGTGGGCCCCCTTCCAGCCCACCAGCTCTCCATGCTCACTAGCACTTGTGCCTTCCTCAGAGTATGGGAGAATTGGGGTGATCTTATTGCTTTCATGCCTTGGTGACACAGGACTCAGGTCACATCCCACTTTGCAGGGTTCCAGTCTGTTTTCAGACTCCACAGCTTACAGGAGGCTCTCATCATCCATCATCCCTCTCCTCTCAGCTCTTGAAGGCGTCTTTTGGTTAGAGACGCCCATCAGCATCTCTGGCTCTTGATTTATGTCTAATCTGCTCCTCACTCTTCCAGTTGAGGAATCTTTTCAATTTTAGTATATGTGCTGCCAAAGTAAGCACCCAGTTGGGGACTATTAATTTACTTGTTTTCACTCATCGCCAATTCTTCAACACCCACCATTTAAGTCACTTTCCTGCTCTCAATGTCCAGAAGACCCAGGTTCTTGCAACAACATTCTCTCACTATTTTTTTTTCACTGCCAGAGGCTTCAAGTGTCTACTTGGGCACTCAAAGGCTGAGCACTAAATTATATCTTCCCTTGTAAATTTTTGCAGTAGGGGTATGTGTGGCTAGCCTTAGCTTATCACCAAGATGAGATTAGAAGGGATTGTACAAGAGACATCAGAGAACAAAGCAATTGAAGTTCAATGCAGTATCCTGTCACAGATGCATATTTTGAGAATAAAAATGTCTCATTCTTTTCCTGCCTAGAATCCTCCTCCAAACACATCACAACACACACACACACACACACACACACACACACACACACACACACACACACACACACAAGATGCTACCAAAAAATATTTGTCCTTGTCATGAAGAAAAGGGAAAGGAACTAATATTATTAAGTGCCCACTCCACATGCCAGGCTCTTTGTTAGTTTCTTTTATGTAAATTACTCCTTTCATGTTTGCCAAGAAAGAAAAAGAACTTGTTTTCTCATTGTCCCTAAGTGCACCATTTCTAAATGTTCCCTATCCTGCTCATGCAGAGAAATTCTAACATTCTCCAGAAAGTCCTCGTGCCAAAGCACTTCCAATTTTTTCTCCACAATTTCATTTCCGCTCTCCTGGTTCAAGATTGTGGCTGGAATTGGGAGCAGATAGCAATTATTCCAAAAGGCATAACCAACCCTTTGCCCTAATGATCGGAAAGAGACGAGAGCACACCCAACCCCTGAGGTCAGTTTGGATTCAGGTTAGATTTTGAGGCTATCTCAGAGCCAAACTGGCGTAAACACACCTCATAATTACAAAGCTCATAGAATTACTAAGCATGTGCTCTGACCCATATGGTTTTCAATAATCCAAAACATATTTAAGTGCCTACTCTACTATGTGCTAGAATGCAAAGAGCATCACATATGCAATATCTACCTTTTGGGAGTTCTTAAACTTCCTGTATAGTCCCAGGTGTATCTGTTTCATATGAAAACAAACCATTAAACAAAAACTTTACACATTCATGTAATTCTTTTCATCTAAACAATGCCTCCCCACAAGGTATACCAAATATATTTTTCCGCAGACCTTTTTTCTCCCACTGAATTAACTAGTTTTCTGATTTAAAAGTAGAGTAATTATCAGTGATTGTGACATGAGGTGATAAAGCCTTTGTCTCTATCTCACCTTCCTTCCACTCTAGAAAGATCTAGGTCAGACAGCAAGGATGAAAAGCAAGAGTGTCTATCCCACGTTTTAGTCCACAGTGGTCAAAAGGGCCTTGTCTTTTCTGGAGGCGATTTCATGAGACTTTCCAGAATTTCTCCTTTAGAAATCCTACAGTTAGTTTCTCTAAAATCCTTATATGTGAATGAGTAAATAGGCACTGACAGTGAAAATGAAGGATCGGATTGATGTTTATTAATGTCATGGATGTTATTTTAATTTGGGGTTTGCAATTACAGGCACTTCCTTTTATTTAAAATAAATGTCAGTTAAGAAAGAGTTGCTGCTCTTCTCTGAGAATCTTGCGGGATTCCATTAATCATGTATAATAATTTATATCTTTCTTAATGGTCCAAAGAAAATGATTTAGAAACCCATGCCATAATCAATATAGCCTCTTGGGTACTTCTTCCAAGCAACTCCAAAAAATGTCTCTCTCTTTCTAATCTTATTAGTTAACTAATGTTCTTTTTCGCTATTGCTTCACTATGGAAAGTTTTATGTATAAATGTTTGTTTCATCATTATTTAAAACTTTCATTATGTGTTGTTGTGACTATAAAATAATGAGGCTGACTTTGAATTTTGTCA
This sequence comes from Saguinus oedipus, assembly GCA_031835075.1. Lineage (NCBI taxonomy): Eukaryota > Metazoa > Chordata > Mammalia > Primates > Cebidae > Saguinus > Saguinus oedipus. The sequence continues at coordinate 7,689,616 of CM063178.1, forward strand.
TTATATAATATTTTCTAAATTGTTTTTATTCTTTATAATAGCAAACATTAAGTAACTTAAAAGAGAGAAGAAGGAAAACACAAATTGTAAAACCAAAATTGGTCAAACTGGGCAAGTTTCGGCCTGGTCTGCTGAGAAGACCACAGAGAATTAGAAGCAAAAGGCCTATGTTTGACTTCTGGTTCAGCTTCTTACTCACTAACAGTCTGCTCATTTGGGGGATTCTTTTCCTAATGAGATGGAAAAATTAGCAATTTCCCAGAATTCTTATAGGAATAAAAGAGTTCATTAATAGTATGTAACAGAGCTTAGCACCATCCCGGGAACATGTAATAAGCTTCCCTTCCTGTCCACCTCCATTTCTACCTTTCCTCTTCCTCCTTTCCAGAGCTATGTGCAGGTTTCCAGAAGTACAGTACTTTTTAAATTTCAATTCAGAGGAAGAGATATTCTCAACAGAATAATAGGGTTCCCAGCAAGTAGTTGGAGGGTAGGAAGCAACTGTCTGAGTGAGTGATGGCATTCAACATGAGGGAAGGCCAGTGCCAGGGCCACAACCACCAGACTGATGTTTAGGAATGAGCTCTGATCCCTAGGAGGTGAGCTGACAAGAAACAAGGCAGAGTCTCCGTCTAGAAGACACTGGAACACTGGAAAGAAACCATAATTCGATGAACAAGGATCGAGGCAGAATGCCAGAAACGTGTCTTAGAGCATTCCAAAGCAGATGTTAAAGATGAAGAGCAATCCACTCACCGGGATTCAAGCACATAGAGGAAAAATTGGGATCTGGAAATGAGACAGGAGCCCAACCGTAAGAAGTGGAATGCCCCACTACCATCAGGCAGGTGGTTGACTAAGTGCTGAGTCCCACAGTATAGGCAGGAATGAGCCTACAGGTGGGAATTCAAGAGCCTAGCCCTGGAGTGAAAATAGAAAACAGTCTAGATCTGAAAAAAATACTTGTTCAGATGTTATCAAAAGTCTTACAAATAAATTTAAGTGGATGCATTCTATGTCTTCTAAGATTTCATTGTGAGAAATAGAAGGCCACAATGATAGCAGTCGGCTGTAGGGAAGATGTATTAGTCATATGCTAACAAAACCTAGTCTTTTTAAATTTATTTTTCATGCAAAGAGAAGATAAGTTTCATAGTGAGGAGGGAAATGAAAGAGAGATCTTGGAAGCACTGGAGGTTTTGGAGCTATTTGGCTGGGCAGCATGAGAGAAAGAAACGGAGTTAGCAGTATTTTCTAAATATAAAATGTAGTTTGGGAGAATGCACAAGAAAGCACAGAAAGATTATGAAGTACAGTGGATTTTAATTAATTTGTATAAGAGAGACAGCAGAACCAAAATCAGTAGGAAAAGATGTAAGAATCAAGGTAATCTGGACACCAAATGCATGAAATCTGATGAACCCAAGGTAGCACTACCAGAAAAGGATTCAACTTTAATTTTCTATAGGACCGACAGCAACCCTGCATTTGTATAGCAGCTATCATCTTTGAATTCTTCATAATTCCATAAAAGGAAACATATAGGCAGAGGGATGAAAACAATAAATAATGCATTCTACATATTTCTGATCTTAAGAATATTAGCTGAAATTATATTCTAGACGAATCTTCCATTCATTACAAACAGCTATGTGCATTGATGTACTAACTGGTCAGTTCAAGAGAAAAAAACATACATTCATGAAAATGGCAATTTTGTAGTAGAAGTACCGTGCCTGTGCCTGTGATGAAAAATGACCTCTTTAGAGATGACTTGTAGTTGCTATTTGAGACAGGTAAGCAACTCTTGGTTAAAGGCATAGGATTTTTATGCTATGTATTATTTTAACCAGGTATGTGAAATAAATTCTGTTGAAATATACTGAGGACTTCCTACTTGGGTTTCTTAAGTGTGTTAACAGAATGTTTATCTGGGTAAGAAGAAAAGGTACTAAACCAGAAATCTGAAAACAAAGATTTTAAATCCAACTCCTATAAACTTAAAAGTATTGTTTTTGTCAAATCATTTAATCTTTCCTTTCTTCAATTTTTTTCATCTCTAAAGCAATGCCATACTACTCTATTCCCCCACGAACCCTCTAAACTGTAACATTTAATGGCCTAACCACCCGTTTGACCCCTAGCATATGACTGATGTATCAAATATCTGCTACATCTTCAGAGAGAGGTTAAACTGTCCAGAAAATCCATCTTACATATTGTTAAATGGATGTATTCTGTGGCTTTTAAGATCTTATTGTAAGATTTTCACATATTGTTGAAAATAAAAACTCCATAAAGCAAGAGAAAAATTTATTAACTATTTTACACTATATTAGAAATATAGCTAAGACTTTGATTTTTGTTATGTATAGTAATTCAAAATTTTGCAAACAGATTATTACCAGAATAAACACTGGGATCTGGTGAACACTAAATAAAGATTCTGCTTTCAAGAAAAAGATAAAGTTCCATTAAAAAGGCCTATAAAGTGCATGAGCAGATCTTGATATTGTTTTTAAATCATGACAGATTTGCAGCTGGCTGCCAGTGAATGCGGTACATAGAACATACATTTATCTCTCTCACATTTATCTTTTACTTTCTTTCTTTAAAAAGATTGGGATTTTTTACAAAACTTTTATGCCCTCAATTACACAAAGAAAGAAAGAAAGAAAAGATCTCAGATATGTCAACAATATTTTGGAAGACTAGAATTGAAATAAACTGTAACCAACAGTAAAACAGAGAAAGCTGAAACCTAAGGGCTTAGAGAGGGCAATGCAAAATGCTGAAGGACTCGAGGAAGTAGGAATTGGAACTAGGATAGGAAGAACGATCCACAAGTCTTGGGAAGACATTTGATCCTTGGCTCCAGTTAATACAGTCAAATGACTTCCCCTCTCCAACTCCAGCAGAGATCAAGCTATTTATCCTCTGGAGATCTTGAAAGAAGGTGGCTCTGTGCCTGAAACCAAGATATGGTTCAGGGTTATAGTGAAAGCAGATAATTTGAGAGAAGTTTGCATCCCCTGCTCTGCTCTCGTTATGCTGGAAGACAGGTTTGTATCCTCCGGGGAAGAGATAGAAGGATTCCTTTTAGCCAGCCAAAAGGTAAGCTGTGGGCTGGTAAAGATCTTCCAGGCTCACCAAGTCACTCTCAGTGAGCCCTATCACTATGTGCTCTGCTGTCCAATTTTAAGTGCTTCACTCTTGAAGTCAACAGTCAAGGACCACCAGATATTAGAGGAAAGGCTCTAAAAACAGTAGTTCTTGTTTTAAATAATAATAATAATAAACTTACAGAAATATACAAAACAGCTGGAAAAAATTCATTAAAAACATAGAATTAAAATCTTCAAAGATATTACTCCTGGAAAATAAAGATGACTATAACTAGATTTTTAAAAAAGAACTGTAATATAATATTGAAGAAATTCTTTATAAAGCAGAACAAAAAAACACAAAGAGATAGAAAACAGAGAAAAAAAAGTGAGAAAACTAAAAGATCCAACTAGATTACATATCTGAATGATGAGAGCTCCAGAAAGAAAACAAAAGAAATGAAAGATAAGAAATTAATACAAGAAAATTTCACAGAAACAAAAGACATGACTTTGAAGATTGAAAGAACCTACAAGTGCCCAGTAAAATAAAAACAAGAACATTCTAAAAGTATCAAATGACAAAAAGGGGGCTACCAATAGCATAGGGAATCCAGATGTTGCCAAACTCCATACCAGTAACCCTCGAGGTGAAAAGCAGGGGAGAAATCTCTTACATTTTTTAAGGAAAATTATTTTCCATCTAGAATTTTACATTGAACTACTTAGTCAAGTAGGCAGGTAGAAAACAATCTTATTTGACTCCTTGGTTTTCAGAAATTTTACTTCCTGATATGGTTTGGCTGTGCCCCTACCCAAATCTCATTTTGAATTGTAACTCACACAATTCCCACATGTTGTGGGAGGGACCCAGTGGAATGTAACTGAATCATGAAGGCGAGTCTTTCCCAAGCTATTCTCGCGATAGTGAATATGTCTCACAAGATCTGACTGTTTTAAAACGGCAAGTTTTCCCGCACAAGTTTTCTTCTCTTGTCTGCTGCCATGTGAGACATACCTACCACCTTCCGCCATGACTGTGAGGCATCCCAGCCCCATGGAACTGTAAGTCCAGTAAACCTCTTTCCTTCATAAATTGCCCAGTCTGGAGTATGTCTTTATCAGCAGCATGAAAACAGACTAATACACTTTCCTTTTACCTTTTCTCAATAAACTATTAGAGCAGTGGTTCCCAAAGTGTGATTTAGACACCTGGGAAGCTCTGAAATTTCATCAGGGAGTCCACAAGGCAAAGCTATTTTCACAAAAATGGTAAGGTGTTACTTGTCTTTTTTGCTCTCATTTTTCATAAGTGTAGAGTGTAGAGTAGGGTTTTCCTAAGGCTACATAATGTATGACAATCGTGATAGATTGAAAGGAAAAGCAGAAATGACTATCTGGGTTTTTTGTTTTGTTTTGTTTTCTTGTTTTTTTTAGAGATGGAGTCTCACTCTGTCACCCAGGCGGGAGTGCAGTGGCTTGATCTCAGCTCACTGCAACCTTCATCACCTGGGTTCAAGTGATTCTTGTGCCTCAGCCTCCCAAGTAGCTGAAATTACTGGTACATACCACAATGCTCCCCTAACTTTTTTGTATTCTTAGTAGAGATGGGGTTTTGCCACATTGACTAGGCTGGTCTTGGACTCCTGGCCTCAAGTAATACACCCACCTTGGCCTCCCAAAGTGCTGGGATTACAGAAGTGAGCTACTGTGTCCAGCTGACAATCTGGCACTTTTTAATTCAACCAGACATTAAAGAGATTGTCCAAAATGTAAAACAATGACACTCCTCTCACTAACTTTTATTGTATTTATGTGAAAACATAATTGTATTGATGTAAACATATAATGTGTTCATTATTATTGTTTTTAATTATTAATTAATATTATTAAATTTTTCAGTTTTAATTTTACCATATAAAATTAGTAAATATAACCCACTTAAACAAAAGTGCTTTGGGGGCTTCAATAATTTTCAAGAGGTTGAAAAAGTCCTGAAACCAAATGGTCGAGAAAGGCCTTATAGAGGACGTGCTCCACCAACCAAGAAGAGATGAAGGCATGAGATCTAGGAACAGGCCAAAAAAAAAATTAAAAATAGTCTATATTCAGATTAATGTGGAGAGTCTTGAAAAGGAACACCAGGACATTTGAAAAAGAGTAACAATAGGCATGTAACAGATATTGTAGATCCTGTAACAAATCAGAGTGGCATTTAATATATCTGATAATTCCATAATATATAAAGATTAAAATAACTTAGAGCAGTGCCAGTATTTAATGCAAAAATATAAAAGTATGGCCAGGTGCAGTGGCTCATGCCTGTAATCGCAGCACTTTGGTAGACCTAGGTATTGTGGGAGGGACCCGGTGGAATGTAATTGAATCATGGGGATGGGTCTGTCCCATGCTATTCTCATGATAGTGAATATGTCTCACAAGATCTGATTGTTTTGAAAAGGGAAGTTTTCCCACACAAGTTTTCTTCTCTTGTCTGCTGCCATCTGAGACATGCCTACCACCTTCCACCATGATTATGAGGCATCCCAGGCCACGTGGAACAATAAGTCCAATAAACCTCTTTCTTTTGTAAACTGCCCAGTCTCAAGTATGTCACCTGAGATCGGGAGTTCAAGACCAATCTGGCCAACATGGTGAAACCCCATCTCTACTAAAAATGCAAACATTAGCCAGGGGTGGTGGTGCATGCCTGTAAGCCAAGCTACTCAGGAGGCTGAGGCAGGAGAATTGCTTAAATCCGGACGGTGGAGGTTGCAGTGGGCTGAGATCACACCACTGCACTCCAGCCTGGGTGAAAGAGCGGGACTACATCTCAAAAAATAATAATAATAATAAATAAAAGTATATCCCCCAAAATTACTTAAACTATTAAAGGTGATTTCATCTGGGAATTAAAAAGGTGTGGGAGGACAAAGCACTGCAATTTGCATATAAGTTATATAATGTTTAATTAAATGCATTGCTAGTAATATTAATTTTTATAATAAAACTTAAAGAAGTGAAAAGAGAGAGAAAAGGCTTGCAGGTCATACCTAGAGATTTACATCACAGACACAAAAGCATACCTTCTATGAAAAACACAGCCTACTTGACATGTCTCCAGAGATGTTGACATCTTTCTGCTACTAGGCAGTAGACATTTTGAAGGCTGGAACCGTATTGCTGTCTACTTTATCCTTGACAACCAGAATGCACACTAAACTACCCACTGCCCAACACAGAAAAATTAGTTAACATTATAGTGTAAATTCTCCTAGAATATTTTCTGTTCATAGGATTTGTGTTTGTATTTTTACTAGACTTGGTATCAGAATGATTATATCTTCATAAAATAAATTTGGTAGTTTTTCAGCTGTTATGTAACAGTTAAATGCAATTATTAGAAGGACTTACCAAATAATTAAAAATAATTTTATGTTTAATTCCACTTTGATTATCTTAATGTTCTGCATAATTTTTATCTAATTGCTAAAATCTATAACCAAAATTATTTTTAATAATTGGAATATGGAATATATTCCAATATATGGAAGATGAAGTATTCAATACTTTCATTTTTTTCTCCAATGGTTACCTTCCCATTTATTATTAATTAGTCTTGTAACATAGATAAATTTATTCAGATAACTTTATAACATTGTTTCTAACTACTTTTTTGATTGATAGACAAGTAATTGTAATATTTATTATTTATCTTTCTTGTTATTCTTAACCACAATGTTCCCACAGTTTGTAATTTATTTTTTATTTATTTTTTGGTTTGAGAAGGCTCCAGAATTACTAGGTGGACTCATTGGTGAGGGTCTTCTCTTATTAGAGTCCTGTGCATAATGACTAAGAGATACAGGTGTTTTTTAAATGCAAAAACACCAACACAAAGAGTCAAGACAAGTGAAGAAATAGAGAAACACATTCCAAAGAAAGAAACAAGTTGAAGCTCTAGAAACTGACCCTAATGAAAAAGAGATATATGAATTACCTGACAGATAATTCAAAATAATTCCCATAGAGATGTTTATCAAACCTGGGGGCTTTGGGCAGGGCGGAATGCATAAACAAAGTAAAAACCTCAATAAATAGATATAAAATATTAAAAATAACCGAACAGAAATATTTTAGCTGAAGAACACATTAACTTAATTGAAAATTTTACTAGAGGTGTTGAAGAGCACACTAGATAACAAAGAAAAAAAGTAAGTTACTTTAAAGAAAAGCCATTTAAAATTATCCAGTCAGAGAAGCAATATGGAAAAAAAAATGGTAAAAAAAAGTAAAGGGAAAAAAGCTTAAGGGACTTATGGGACACCATTAAGTGGACCAGTATACGCATTATGGAAGTCATAGAAGGTGATTAGAAAAAGAAAAAGCCATAAAGCTAATTCAAAGAAATGATGGCCAAAAGGTTCACAACTCTGCTGAAGAAAATGGACATTCAGATGCAAGAAGCCCAGCAGATCCCCAATAAAAATACCCAAAGAAATACACACTGAGATACATTCTAATCAAATTATCAAAAGTCTAAGAATTTTGCAAGCAGCAAGGCAAAACTGACTTACCAAATACAAGGGAATTCATAAAATATACAGAGGAATTTCCACGGGCTATCAGCAGATTTCTCAGTATAAATCTCGTAGGACAGAAAGGAGTGGGATGGTATCATCAGGGTGCTGAAAGCAAAGAATATTATATCCAGCCAGGCTGTCCTTTTCAGACACTCACATAATATACAAAAATCAGCTTAAAATGGATTAAATATTTGAACATAGGATCTGAAACTGTATCACCTGTAGAGGAAAATGGGGGAAAATTATACAACATTGGTCTGAGCAATGATTTTTTTAATCTGATAAAGAAAGAACAGGAAACAAAAGGAAATTAGACAAATGTGATTAGATCAAAGTTAAAAGCTTCTGCATATCAAAAGGAACAACCAATGAAGTGAAGAGACAGTCTACAATTTGGGAGAAAATATTTTCAAGCCATACATCTGATAAGAGAATAATATCAAAAATATATAAGGAACTCAAACAACTCTATAGAAAGAAAACAAATAGTTTAATTAAGAAATAAGCAAGTGACCTGAATAGACATTTCTTAAAAGAAGACATGAATGGTTAACAGAAACATGAAAAAATGTTCAATATTACTACTCATTAAGGAGATACAAATTAAAACTACAATAAGATATGATCTCACACTTATTAGAATGGCTATTTAAAAAAAGACAAAGACAACAAGTGTTGGTGAGGATGTAGAGAAAAGGGAACCCTTGTACACTATTGGTGGAAACATAATTTAGTAAAGCTACTATGAAAAACAGTATGGAACTTCCTCAAAAAAAACTGAAAACAAAATTACCATATATTCAGCAATCCTACTTCTGGGTATTTACCCAGTTTTCAAAGTCAAAAACAGGATGGGGCGATGGCTCATGCCTGTAATCCCAGCACTTTGGGAAGCCAAGGTGAGCAGATCACCTGAGGTCAGAAGTTTGAGACCAGCCTGATCAACATGGCAAAACCCAATCTCTACTAAAAATACAAAAATTAGCTGGCCATGGTGGTGGGCACCTATAATCCCACCTACATGGGAGGCTGAGGCAGGAAAATTGCTTGAACCCAGGAGGCAGAGGTTACAGTGAGCCGAGATTGTGCCATTGCACTGCAGCCTGGGTGACAAGAGAGAGACTTCTTCTCAAAAAAGTAAATTAATTAAAAAAATAAATCCAACCATATGCTGACTATGAGGGACTCCCTTTAGATTTAAGGACACATATAGGCAAAAGCTAAAAAGTTGGGAAAACTGTGTTCTATCTAAATGGTGACCAAAAAAGAACAGGAGCAGCTATATTATACAAAATAAAATTTGAATCAAAAACTATCACAAGAGGTCAAGAAGAACATCATATAATGATAAAGTGATCAGTCCTCCAGATTAATGTAACAATCATAAATACATATGCATCCAACACCAGAACAACTAAATATATAAAGCAAGCATTGATATAACTGAAGGCAGAAATAGACAACAATAAAATAATAGTAGAAGACTTTAATACTCCATTTTTAGTTACAAATAAATATGAGACGGAAAATCAAGAAGGAAGCAACAGACTTGAACAATGTCACAGATTGAAAAGGAATAAACAGAACATTCCACCCAATAGCAGCAGAATAGACATTCTTCTCAAGTTCACGTGGATCTCCCTCCAGACTATAAATCACTGTTAGGCCCCAAATATTAACAAACACAAAAAAACTGAAATCATAACAGATATCTTTTCTGACCACCATGGAAAGAAACTATAAATCAACAGCAGAAGGAAAACTAAAACATTCACAAATATGTGTAAATTAAAAACTAACCCTTGAACAACAAACGAGTCAAAGAAGAAATCAGATATTAGCAAATATCTTGAGACAAAAACACAGCATATTAAAAGTCATGGAATGTAGTAACAAAAGCAATTCTTAGAGGGAAGTGTATAGTCATAAATGCTAACAGTTAAAAAGAAGAAAGATCTCAGATAAACATTACACCTCAAGGAACCGGAAAAAGAAAAACAAACTAGCCCCAAAGTTAACAGAAGGAAGAAAATAACGGAGATTAGGGCAGAAATAAGCAAAATAGAGAAGAGAGAAACAGTTTTAAAAATCAACAAAACTAAGAGGTTTTTTTGACAAAATTGACAAACCTTTAGTACAATTAACTAAGAAAATACAAGAGAAGACTTAAATAAGTAAAATCAGAAATGAAAAAAGAAGACATTATAACTGATTTCATGGAAATAAAAAAGAACATAAGATAATACTATAAACAATTATACACCCCCAAAATGGATAATCTAGAAGAAATAGGTAAATTTCTAAAAAATATACAACTTATCAAAACTGAATCATGAAGAGACCCAAAATCTGAACAGACTTACATAGCAAGGAGATTGAATTAGTAATTAGTAATCAAAAGCCTTCCAACAAAGAAAAGTCCAGGACCAGATGACTTCACTGGTAAATTTTACTAAGCATTTAAAGAAGAATTAACACCAATTCTTTTCTTAATTTTAAGAAAAATTAAAGGTGAGGGAACATATTCAAACTCATTTCAGAATTACCCTGATCCCAAGCTGAAGACACTACAAACTAGGGGCCAATATGTTTAATGAACATAAATGTAAAAATTCTCAACAAAATACCAGCAAACAAAATTCAGTAGCACCTTAAAAGATTCATACACCATGATCAATTGGGATTTATCTCTAGTATAGAATGGTTCAACACACAAAAATTGATCAGTGTAACATGCCCCATTAACAGAATTTAATAAAAAATACATCATCATCTCAGTATATGCAGAAAACCATTCAATAAAATTTAATATTCATTATACAATTCTTGAGAAACTAGAAATAGAAATATGTGTGTGTGTGTGTGTGTTCCAATAAAACTTTGTTTATAGACACTAAATATGCTAATTTTCATGTATCATAAAAATATTTTTTAAACCATTTAAAATTTAAACACAGTTTTTAGCTCACAGTCCATAAAAAGCGAGCAGCAGGCTGGATTTGGCCCACAGGCCATAGTTGGCTGTCTCTTATTCAGACTTTTCTATGTTAAGCAAAGTGTTTCAAATTTCAGAGACTTTGGAGAGTTCCATTTTTTAGATTTCTCATTTTAAAATTTATACAACACAAGTTTTCTTTCTGGATAAATATGCTCACAAGAGAGAAAATAATTCAGAAAAGAATACAAAGCCTTACTTAAAAAAGGAAAAAGCTGTAAAACAAAATGTTTGATCTTAAAACGCACAATGAGGAAATGTAAAATTAAAGACTAAAATTTTTACTCTATGCAACATAAAATGATATGCATAGATCCAGTACATAATTTCTTAATTTTACTTTAGGAAAATGACAACAAGAAAAAGGTTTATAAATTTATCAGTCACTTTTATAAAAAGCTGCAACTGAAACTGGCAATCACTTAAATGTACAACCATCAATTCTGAATATAATATGAATTATACCTAGGAACTGAAATTTACGTAGATGAGTTCTGGATGCTTTTTTTAAAAATGCACAATCACAGAACATTGTGGCTTCCACGATTTGTGACAATTGTGAAAAGGAAACTCCTGCCTCCGTAATACAAGTAAACAATACTCTATCCATAGTTGTCATCCAGCATAAAGAAAACACTTCACAGTCTGACTTACCTTTACCAAAAGTGAAACAATTCACTGCTACATGTGCATGGATTACTTTGATCCTCAGTGGTTCCTAAACACAAAATAAATTTTGCATAAACCTTTTTGCATAAATCTGTTTGGGTTTTCCAAATCTAGACACTAGTATGTATTAAACTGGCAGAAGTCCACAGGCTAAAGAAGAATAAATATAAAATGTTTACCAACTTTATCTTTTCTAATTTTACAGTAGTTTCAGGTATTGAGACCTAATTAGTTTCTTGTGCCTATCCATCATGAACACAACTCAATCTTCTACTTTAACACTCTTATGTCCCATCTTTTGGTGGTTGCTTCATTTTAAGATGTATAAAATCATTTCATCCAACTTCAATCATTCATTCTTCCCAAGACTTCATTTCATTATCATAGCAAATTTTATCATCTTTAACAAGCTGAATATATACTTGGTTTTGAGAACTAAAAGATTTTTCCAGTTTCCATTTACAGTCTTCAGCTTTGCCTGTGATGAACCATCCTTAGCTTCTTGGAAGCTTTCAGACACAAAAATGTTATAAGCTGACCAAGGTCTTTTTGGTTTTCCCAGCATTGTTAGCTCTCTCTTTTTATTAAGGTTTTCTTTTTTTAAAGTTTTTGTGTGATTTCTTTTCCAAAGATATTACCTGACTTGGAGTTAGCTGTTCTTAAATTCTGTTTATCTCTTCTCTGAATGTTTGCCAGTCTGCCCTGTAAGCATCTTCATATTTTTTTTTCTCTGAATGAGCAAATTCCCTCCATAGCTCAGTGATTCTTTTAATTAGTTCTGAATTTCTTGCATCTGGGTTCTGAGCTTTAAATATGGGTTGCTGTTCTTTCGAAAATCAAAGGTAAGACATCATAGGTTTCTTTGGGTAACTAGCTAAAGCAGATGAAAACCATTTAGGTAAATATGCAAAACTGAAGGCTAAGTACAGTCAACTTCCACAGCTCCACTCTGGACCTTCACTGAGTGCTCAGCTTTGGAGAAGGGCACCACACTGGCGAATGAGGCAGTGACTGAGCCCCAATGTTGGAGAGCCTCCTGGCACAGAAAAAACCTCGTAGTGACAACTAGAACACTCATGCAACCCTCCTGAGTTTGTATCATACCTGCCACTTGCAAGGCACTATGGTAAGTTTGGAATAGGAAGAAATTACTTCAACATATAAATGCCATCTGTGAAAATCCCACAGCTAATATCATATTCAATAATTTTTTTTAAAATTGAAAATCTTTTCTTCTAAGATCAGGAGCAAAGCACTGACTCCTTGCTCTTCCATTCAACACAGTACTAGATGCCTTAGCCAGAGCAATTAGACAAGAAAAAGAGATAAAGAATATCTGAATTGCAAAGTGTGTTAGTCTGTTCCTGTAGTGCTATAAAAACATACATGAGACTGGGTAATTTATAAGGAAAAGGTTTAATGGGCTCTTATAAAGAGGTTTAATTGGCTCATAGTTCTACAGGCTGTACCGAAAGCATGACACCAGCATCTTCTTGGCTTCTGGCAACGTCATGGTGGAAGGTGAAGGCAGATTAGGCATATCACATGGTGAGAGTGGGAGTAAGAGAGAGAGAGGAAGGGTGCCAAACACTTTTAAACAACCAAATCTTGGGTGAATTCAGAGCTAGAACTTACTTATCATCAAGGAATGGTGCTAAGACATTCATGAGGGATCCTCCCTGACAATCCAAACACCTCCCACCAGGGCCCACCCCCAATACTGGTGATTACATTTCAAAGAGAGATTTGAAGGGACAAACATCTAAACCAAATCAGAAAGAAATAAGTAAAATTGTCTCTGTTTGCATATGGTATTATCTTGTAGAAAACTTTAATGATGCCACAAAAAACCTTATAGAATTTTGTAATGTTACAGGATACAAAGTCAACATATCAACATATAAAATTCTGTTGTTTCTATACACTATCAACTACTCAAAAAAAAATTTTAAGAAAACAATTTCATGTAAAATGGCATCAAAATAATAAAATATTTAGGCACAAACTTAACCAAGGAGGTGAAAGACATACACTGAAAACTACAATTCACTGTTGAAAGAAATTAAAGAAGACACAAACAAATGGAAACATATTCCATGTCCATGAATTACAAGACTTAAAATTGTTAAAATGTCCATACTACCCAAAGTTATCTACAGATTTGATGCAATCCCTATACAAATCCCAATTGAATTTTACAAGTTGATATATAATTATATACATTTTGGGGGTATATGTGATATTTTGATACATGTATTCAATATGTAATGATCAAATCAGGGAATTGGGATACTCGTCACCTCAAACATTTATCTTTTCTTTTTATTATTATTTTCAGTTATTCTCTTCTAGCTTTTTTTGGCTTGTTTTTCTTTTATTTTTGTTTATTTTTCTTTTAGCTATTTTGAAATATACAATCAATTATTAACTATACTCTCCCTATTGTATTAGCAAATATTGGAACTTATTTCTTCTAACTGTATGTTTGTTTTTTGCTTTTGTGTGTGTGTGTGTGTGTGTGTGTGTGTGTGTGTGTGTGTGTGTGTACATGTGTTTCTTAAGACAAAGTCTTCCTCTATCACCCAGGCTGGAGTGAAGTGGCGTGATCTTAGCTTACTGCAACCTCTGCCTCCCAGGCTCAAGCCGTCCTTCTACTGCACCCTCCCAAGTAGTTGGGACTACAGATGTGCACCACAATTTCTGGCTAATTTTTGTATTTTTTGTAGAGACAGGGCTTTGTCATGTTGCCCATGCTTGTCTCAAACTCCTGCGCTCAAGTAATCCACCCGCTTTGGACTTCCAAAGTGCTGGGATTACAGGTGTGAGCCAGTGCACCTGGCCCTAACTATATTTTTAGACCCATTAACCTACCTCTCTTCATCTTCCCCATTTTCTAGGCTCTGGTATTCAATATTCTATCTCCATGAGAGCCAGTTTCTTAGCTCCCACATAAGAGAGATTATGTGATACTCATCTTTCTGTGCTTGGCTTATTTCATGTAACATAGTGAACTCCAGTTCCATCATGTTGCTGCAAATGACAAGGCTTTATTATTTTTATGCCTGAATAACATTTCGTTGTTGTATAAATACCACATTTTCTTTATACATTCATCTGTTGATGAATACTTAGGTTGATTTCATATCATGGCTATGGTAAACATGAGAATGCAGATACTCAACAGTATATATACAAAATATATAAGGAACTTCCTCAGCTTCTATTTCAAATCTTTGAGGACCCTCCATACAATTTTCCATAGTAGCTGCATTTCTTAACTCTAGTTATATTTTTAGTAGAGACGGGGTTTCACCATGTTGACCAGGATGGTCTCGATCTCTTGACCTCATGATCCACCCGCCTTGGCCTCCCAAAGTGCTGGGATTACAGGCAGGAGCCACCGCACCCGGCTTAACACTCTTAACATAAGAGTAAATCTTTGGGCCAGGTACGGTGGCTCCTGCCTGTAATCCCAGCTCTTTGGGAGGCCAAGGCGGGTGGATCACAAGGTCAGGAGCTCATGAGCAGCCTGGCCCACATGGTGCAACCTCGTCTCTACTAAAAATACAAAAATTAGCCAGGCGTGATGGTGGGAGCCTTTAATCCCAGCTACTTGGGAGGCTGAGGCAGGAGAATCTCTTGAACCCAGGAGGCAGAGGTTGCAGTGAGCTGAGATCATGCCACCACACTCCAGCTTGGGAAACAGAGTGAGACTCCATCTCAAAAAAAAAAAGAGTAAATCTTAACTTGGGGTTAGGCGAGACTTTCTTGGATACAACACCAAAAGCACAATTGAAAAAAGAAGGAAAGATAAACTGGACTTCATCAAAATCAAAGACTTTTTGGCTCCAAAGGGAATTATTTGGAAAAAAAAAATGAAAGAAAATACACCTTCAGAATGGGAGGAAATATTTGCAAATCATATATCTGAGATACTTTTATCTAGAACATATAAAATAAGCACGTACAACTCAATAATGAAAACATAAATAACTCAATTTAAAAACGAGCAAAATATCTAAATAGACATTTCTTCAGAGAAGATATACGAATGACAAGTAGTCACATGAAAATATAAATGCAAGTCAAAATCACAGTAAGACAGCAGTTCACACCCACTAGGGTGGCTGTAATCCAAAAGACAGAAAAGAAAATTGTTGATGAAGGTGTGAAGAATTTGGACCCCTGCTGGTGGCAGTGGAAAGTGGTGCAACCACTTAGAAAAGTAATCTGAGGGTTACTCAAAATGTCAAACACAGTTACCGTTTGATCTAGTAATTTCACTTCTCAGTGTATACTCAAGAGAAATGAAAACATATCCACACAGATGTTCATAGCAGCATTGTTGACAGTAGTCAACAAGTGGGAACAACCCAAGTGTTCATCAACTGCTGAACAGATAAGTGAAATGTGGTATATCTCTTCAGTGAAATACCATTCAGCAATTAAAAATAGAAAGTACTGAGAGATGCCACAACATGAGTGAACCTTGGAAACAATATGCTAAGTGTAAGAAGCAAGTCACAAAGAACCATGTAAGGCACGTTTATATAAAATATCTAAAAGAAGTAAATCAATCGAGACAAAAAGCAGATTCGTGGTTGCCTAGAGCTCTTGAGATTGAAGGTAAGAGAGGGCTGACTGCAAATGAGTACTGGGTCTTGGTAGGGAGATGAAAATGTTCCAAAATTGATTGTGATGGTCACACCACCCTGTGAATATACTAAAAGCCACTGAATTGTACACTTGAAATAAATGGATTATATAGTATATTAATTATATCTCAATAAAGCTGTTAGATAAGTTAAGGAGGTTGTCATTCTCAAGGTCATGCAAGTGTAGACTCAGAAGAAGGCACTTGCTCAACCCCAACATTGAGCACATCCTTAAATTTTGTGCCCTTAGATGCCTTGCTAGCTTCACTCTAGTCTTGGGCCTGTCTGTGTGAATTAATGAGGCACTACATGAAAGGTACTTAACGCAATATATGTACCCACAAAATAAAAGAACAAAAAGGTATTTAATTACATACCAAGTGCTTAGTGTTTGCTGTTATGATTATTAAACATCAAGAACTTGCCAGTGTTGGGACATGTAAATAATAGCTAAAATATATTGAGTACATGAACAAGGCCTTATTCCAAACACTTGCTATGAAGATTAGATAATTGTCCAAATACATCCACCAGTAAGTAGCGCAGCCTTTAAAAAAAATGTGCAAGCAGCCTGGCTCCAGTGCCACTGTACTAAACTGCATCATTGGTGAGAGTGCAAAGATGGCTGAGATAATATTCATTTTAATTAGTAATTCGTCATGAACCATAAAGATGTTCATCAAAAATATAACACCATAGCAGTATAGATGAGAAATTCCATTGGTTTATAGATAATTATAAGTTCATCTGGGGATGGGCAATACTTTAGAAAGCGTTCATTACCTTACCACCATCATCTGCAAGTTTCAGGATGAAAAGGAGCTTGCTGGGATGAAGAAGGGAAAAGAGAGCATTCCAGGTAGACAGAGTGAAAATGAGTAAGAGCCAAGTACAGAAACCAGTCTAGCAGGTTCAGGAAATGGAATTCTGCTGTGGAGCCTGTACAGAGGCACAATGCTGGCACTTAGAGTTAATCTAACGGAGCTCAGTGTGAAGGGTTTTCTAGACCATACTGGAGTCAGAGCTTTGTTGAAAAATCAAGAGGAAGCCAGCAGAGGTCCTTAAGTAAGAGTACAGCAGACAGATAGGTGGTGAGGAGGTCTTTCACAAAGAAATCAGATTTATTTTGACAACAAATAATAGACAACTGTCTCCTAGACAGGCTGTCTCTTAATACACTGTAGTAATTTACTGACTTTAAAGCTCATTGAAGAGCTTGAAAAAAGATTGAATTTTCCCTTTGTATATTCATGACAACTGCTTTCATAGTTTCTTTTATGTGGTTAATGTAATGTTTTCTATTTACAAATGTACTATAAACTCAATGAGATAAAAAATTATCCTTCCATATGCCACTTGGTTAAGTGTTCCATTTGAACCTCTCTTCCTTACCCTAGATCTTGGTTTCAAGTATCATTTTAACAAAATTAGTTCAAGGTCAACAAAACACTAGTTTTTAAATTTATCTCAAACATGATTTAGCTGAATAAGCAAGCTTTCTTGAGAGTGATTTAGTGTGATACCCTTGTTTATCTGCCTGAAGTTTCTGACCCATATGCTTGGCTGCAGACCAGCCAGGAAAGGAACAAGTATTTCTGTCAAACTCACTCACAAACAACAACTCAATCCCCAGGATGTGAAAACACCATCTCTTAATCACATCTGACCTTCTACCACCAGTTTCCTCTTGTCAACAGTAGACCTTGCTAGTTCTGACACTGTTTCCTTACTCTGGACAGCTGGTGCAGGGGTAAATCACGGAACTGGACTGTTTGTATCAAGGAAATTAGTGGAGCTTGCTCTCCTGCTGCTGTATAGCAGCTGGTATTGCCTGGGCCAACGTCCCTTCTTTGATTTCATTCTTAAGCCTTCAAGCTCTTTACTTGAAATTTGTAACAGGGCTGCTTCTTACAATCTACCTGAGATTATTGATAAAGACGATGATTCATTTCACTCTTTTTCATAATGATTCTTTGTCCATCGCTAAAGGATCTAAAATACTCTTTGGAGCATAAAGTATGATACAGTTTATGGATTCATAGATCATTGGGTTTAAAGAATACTAGAGTTTTCTCTATGACATTCCTTCTGTGACAAGTTTGGCTAGAAACTAATAGTCTAGTCACTGTTGCAACACTTCCAGTGATGAGTCACTCTCAAGGTGGCTTGTTCTATTTTGGGATGGATATAATTTTTCAAAAATATTTCTCCCTCCATTTGTTGGAATTGTTTGTCCTTCCATAGATGGACTGTAAAATATCAAAAGACTTTATATTATATCTCTGTCTTTTCTTTTTCCAGGCTACTCTAAGGTCATGGATGAATCCATATTTTCTGTGGGATTACTGTTTCCTTATCTTTAAAGTACTGACATTTTGCTTCTTAGGAAAGTATCAGTTTTCCAATCTAAGAAAAAATGGAAATGATAACATTAATACTTTCTATATTGTGTTATGAGAGCCAAATAAAATTATAAAGATGCAGTTACTATAAAAATACAGCATTCTCCAATGTCCAATCTACGGTATCAGTATTATCAGAAATATATTTACCTCCGTAAAATCTCAGTTCAGACAGTCTTTTACTTAGAGCAAATTACTAAGTAGTTATCCAAAAGAAACCGAGCTCAACAATCTAGTCTGAACGTGAGGAAAGAAGCAAAACAGTCTCTCAATCACTTCAATCCAGCCAAGAAATACTTTGGTGAGCCCTTAGTGTGTGCTAGGCACTGTTGTAGAAATTAAGAATGCCAAAATAAGCAAAGCAGATAAAGTCATCTCTGAAAGAATTTTTTTATTTTCTTATCTTGATTTTATTTTTGTTTATTTATTTATTTATTTGAGATGGAGTCTCACTCTGTTGCCCAGGCTGGAGTACAGTGGCACAGTCTTGGCTCACTGCAACCTCCGCCTTCAAGGTTCAAGTGATTCTTATGCCTCAGCCTCCCGAGTGACTGGGACTACAGGCATGTGCCACCACAGCCGGCTAAGTTTTGTATTTTAGGAGAGATGGGAGTTTACCATGTTGGCCAGGCTGGTCTTGAACTCCTGATCTCAGGTAATTTACCCACCTCAGCCTCCCAAAGTGCTGGGATTATGTGACGTGAGCCACCATGCCCAACCAGAATGTATATTTTAATGTGGCGGGGGGGGGGGGGCTGGTAACATAAGAGAAAATATTTGATTTGATAAATGCTATGGAGAAAATGAAGCAGGGTAGAGTGTAAACGAGGAGAGAGAGAGTATTTTGTATAGATTGAACAGGGAAGATCTCATTAATAAGGTGACATTCGAGGCAAAACCAGAAATAAATGAGATAGTCAGCTGTGTGGATAGCTGGGGAAGGCATTTTCAGAAAGAGAAGATCAATAGCACGTGCAAAGCTCCTGAGAGTAGAAAAAGTGGCTGCAGCAGAGCAGATAAGTGGGGAAGTAGTAGGCGATGTAGGACCCTTGTGAGGATTGGGAGCTTCCTTCCAAGTTAGATGAGAAGTCACTGCGGGGCTTTGAAGACAGGAGTCATGCGACCTGACATAGATTTTAAGAGAATCACTGTCCTACTCTGTGATACACAGACATCAGGGAAACCAGTTACAAAGTAGTCCAATAATCTATGCAGCAGATCATATTAAATTGACCAGGGTAGTATGAGTACATATGGCTAAAATGCTCAAATGTAGGGTCTATTTTGAAGGTAGAGCCATTAGGATTTGCTGATGCATTGGATACGGGATATGAGAGAAAGAAACCAGTTGAAGATATTCCAAGGTTTTTGTCCTGTACAATGGACAAAATTTGTTAGAAATTACAAAGCATTTGAAATTCCACACAGAAAGGAAAGGGAGAAAAGTTTCAAAAAGTAAGCCATGGTTGAATTGTGAAAGACTCTGTACTTCATGCTAAAGAACTTGGAATTTATCCTGTGGGCAGTAGGTTTTATGCATAGAAAGTGATGTGACAAGCTCTGTATTTCCTAAAAATAACTCATGCAGGATGGAATAAAATGGGGTGAGACTAGAAGATGAGAGATTAGGACAATATCATAATAGTCCAGGTGAGACATAGCACCACCAGGTAGCAGGATGACCTTAGTGTTTGCTGGCTGAAAAGCAAGGTTACTATAGACTTGCTGAGGAAAGGAGATAAATGATCTTGAGAACCAAGTGATGATCCAAGTGACGGCAAGCAGATTCCCGTGTGTCCCACGTTACCACCTGATCAATGCATCCCTTGCCTAGACAGTTCTAGAGGTATATTGATCAGTTCATTTCAACACATTCACATTTCTCCAGGAAATGTTTATTGAGTGCCTACCACCAGTTAGGTTAACAGGCCAATACTTGACCTAGACTCTATGGTTTAAAAAAAAAATTAGATGGGATAGGGAATCAAAATACCTGAATTGTTCAAACCCCACTATTGCAGAATAAACAAACCTCATTGAAATATTTATTGATTACCATACACATGCATTATTATCCTCACATCCAGGTTTCTATTCAGGGAGCATTCTCAGGCATATGGTATGTGTCAAGATTAAACACACTTTGAATTGAACCTTGTGTTTAAGAATGATGAGGTGGTAAATTGTTTTCATGTTGCAGCTCAGTCAGAAATATTTTTTTTTCTAAGAAAGCAGGGTAAGTCCAAGTGGAAAAACTCACTGTTCAACCAGAAATGTTCTGTTTGGGAGGGGAAGCAAAAAATCGGCTTCTCAAACTTTCTGGCACTTTTAGATTTCAAAAATATTTTTTTTTCCTCCTTCCAGCCACTTTGGGATTCTCTCCAGGGCTGAATCCATTCATGTGCTTTAAGAAATAATCTTAGCATGGTTTACATGTTTAAAAAGTAAATCTAAGAAAGCACTATTCTTTTTTTAAAAAAGAAAAAAGAAAGAAAAGAAAGAGAGAAAGAAAGGAAAAAAGGAATGAAGGAGAGGAAGAAAGAGGAAGAGAAAGAGGGAGAGAGAACGGGAGTGTTGCTTTATTCTAAAAATGGGTATTGAAAACCTCTGTTATGCCAATAATTGTGCTTAATAATGGCTGATCAATATTTCATTTAAACCTGTGAGTAGGTGTGATGTGGTACTGACAAGAATGTATATTCTGTATATTTAAAGTGGAGAGTTCTATAAATGTTTATTAAGTTTACTTGTTCTGAATCTGAGTTCAAGTCCTGGATATCGTTATTAATTTTCTGTCTCGTTGATCTGTCTAATATTGACGTTGAAGTCTCCCACTATTATTGTGTGGGAGTCTAAGTCTCTTTATAGGTCTTGTGTATCTGGGTGTTCCTGTATTGGGTGCATATATATTTAGGATTGTTAGCTCTTTTTGTTGCATTGATCCTTTTACCATTATATCTTTGTTGCTTTAAAAATATTTATTTATTTATTTTTGCTCTCCATTTGGTTGGTAAATCTTTCTCCATCCCTTTGTTTTGAGTCTTTGTGTATCCTTGCATGTGAGATGGGTCTGGATGCAGCATACCAATGGGTTTTGGCTGTATTTTTTGATTGGGGAATTTAGTCTATTTAAATTTAGGATTACTGCCATTTGATGTTAGCTGGCTGTTTTGCCCATTAGTGGATGTAAATTCTTCATTATGTTGATGCTCTTTACTTTTTGGTATATTTTTGGAAAGGCTAATACTGATTGTTCCTTTCTATGTGTAATGCTTCTTTCAGAAGCTCTTATAAAGCAGGCCTGGTGGTGATGAAATATCTGAGTACTTGCTTGTTCATAAAAGATTTTATTTTTCCTTTGCTTGTGAAGCTTAATTTGGCTGGATATGAAATTCTGGGTTGAAAGTTCTTTTCTTTAAGGATGTTGAATGTTGGCCCCCACTCTCTTCTGGCTTGTAGGGTTTCTGCTGAGAGATCTGCTGTGAGTCTGATGGGCTTCCCTTTGTGGGTAACCTGACCTTCCTCTCTGACTGCCCTTAGTATTTTCTCCTTCATTTCAACCCTGGTGAATCTAATGATTATGTGCCTTGGGGTTGCTCTTCTTGAGGAATGTCTTTGCGGTGTTCTCTGTATTACCTGGAGTTGAATATTGGCCTGCTACAGAGCCTTCCCAGATAAAGCCAGTCTGTAAAGATTGAAATAAGGACCTAGTCTTTCAAATATTCAGACATCAACACTCAACCACAGAAGCAAGAACAAGCAGGAAAACATAGCATCACCAAATGGATAAAATAGGAAGCCAGTGGCTGACCCTAAGCAATGGAGATACATGAACTTCCAGACAAAGTCATACAAAACATTCCATCCAACAGCTACGGAACACATTCTTCTCAACCAGACATGGTACATTCTCCAGGATTCATCATATGTTAGGCTACAAAACTATTCTTGACAAATGTAAGAAGTTGAAGTCATATCAAGTATCTTTTCTAAAATAATTGTTTAAAACTAGAAATCCATAAAGGGGAATTTCTGAAAACTCACAAATATGCTGAAATTAAACAACATACTCCTGAACAATTTTAATGAAAAAAATTAAAAGAAATTTTAAAATGAGTGAGTTTTCACTCTATTAGTCCTATGAGAGCTGGCTGTTTAAAAAAGAGTCTGGCACCTCCCTCTCTCTCTCTTGCCTCCTTTCTCTCCATGTGATCTCAGCGTATGCTGGCTCCCCCTCTCTTCTGCCATAATTGGAAGCAACCTGAGGCCCTCACTGGAGGCAGATGCTGGTTCCATGCTTCTTGTACAGTCTGCAAAACTATAAACCCAATACATCTTTTTCTTTATAAATTACCCAGCCTCAGGTATTCCTTTGTAGCAATACAAATGTACTAAGATAATCTCATTTATATGAAATGTTGTAAATAGGTCAATCTATAAAGTCATAAAATATGTTAGTAGTTGCCTGGTATTAAACAGGAGGCAGAAATGTGAAATGACTATTATGGATAAAAGTTTTTGAGGAGAAATGCGACTAAAATGTTATAAAATTGATCACAGTCAGGGGATTTCCAAGATGGCACAGTAGGAACAACTCGGGATTGCAGCTCTCAGTGAGGGTGCAGAGGGTGAGTCCTAGCTGCATTTTCAGATGGACCTTTGTTGCCCACAGAACAGGGAAATTCCCAGGTGTAGGAGAGACACGGGACACCAGCACAGCCCTTTCGGCTTGCACAGCCATTTTGGCCGGTGCCGCAGTGCAGCGGCACCCCACACAAAACTCACTGGTCTGGGTGCCCTGTTAAACTGGCAATCTGAGATTTGGGAGGGCAGATTAACATATCCATCTGATTAAACGGGACTTGGACAGTGAGCCAGACCAGGAGATTCCTGGGAAGCATGATTTGAGCTGGTGCAGTGGGTCACGGCACGGGAAATCACACAGATGCTGGTGCCCTATCAGCAGGTGACTGAAACACCTGTGAGAGAGTCAAGGGTTCAACTTAAAAAAAGAGAGAGAGAGAGAGAAAGGACTCTGAGGCAGGGAGCCAGGTGATCAGGCTTGGCGGGTCCCACCCCCACAAGGACAAACAAAATGGCGACTCAAAACGCTCAGGGTTCAGAGTTTTACTGCAGGCTCAGCTGAATCCAGGATGGTGCAGCTCGGTGGGGGAGGGGCGTCCGCCACTATGGACGCATTCCGCCCCTATTGAGGTAGACGCCCATTGCTGAAGCAGCCTGCCGTTGCCAGGGCAACCCGCCATAACAGAGAGACTCAGCCAACAGGGCAGAGCCCACCACAGTAGGGTGGAGCCCCATGGCAGCGGGCGGACCCCACGGTAGGAGGGCGGAGCCTCAGCAGGCAAATAGTGACTAGACTGCCTCCTAACTGGGCAGGACAGTGCAACAGATACTCATAAAGAAAGCCCCAACTCCCTGACACAGAGCATCTGAGGGGAAAAAAAGGGGTTTTATAAGTTCTGCTGCAGCAGACCTAAACACACCCACCCAACAACCCTGAATGAACAATGGAGCTCAGAGCTCAGCACTTGAGCACCTATAAAGTACAGACCGTCTCCTCAAGCAGCTCCCTGACCCCTGTATATCCAAAGAGTCACCTCAAAAAAGGACTAATCAGACTGACATTTGGCGGGCATCATTCTGGGACAAAGATAGCAGAAGAAGAAACTGGTAGCATCCCTCACTGTTCCACAGATGCTACAGGTGTACCCCAGACAAGCAGAGCCTGGAGTGGACCTCAGCAGTCACACAGCAGAGGGACTAGACTGTTAGAAGGAAAACTAAGTAACAGAAATACTTCATCATCAACAATCTGGGCGTCTACCCAGAGACCCAATCGAAAAGTCAGCAACTACTAAGATGACAGCTGGATAAATCCACAAAGATGGGAAGAAACCAGCGCAAAAAGGAGGAAAACACCCGAAACCAAAACACCTCACCTGCTACAAAGGACCAAAACTCCTCACCAGCAAGAGAACAAAGCTGGATGGAGAATGAGTGTGACAAAATAACGGAATCAGACTTCAGAAGGTGGATAATGAGAAACTTCAGTGAGCTAAAAGAACATGTTCTAAATCAATGCAAAGAAACTAAGAACCTTGAAAAAAGATTTGAAAAAAAGATTCGAGGAAATGATAACAAGAATGGACAACTTAGAGAGGAATATGAATGAATTGAAGGAGCTGAAAAACACAACACGAGAACTTCACAAAGCATGCACAAGTTTCAACAGCTGAATTGACCAAGCAGAAGAAAGAATATCAGAAGTTGAAGATCAACTCAATGAAATAAAATGAGAAACCAAGACTAGAGAAAAAAGTGCAAAAATGAATGAACAAAATCTCCAAGAAATGTGGGACTATGTGAAGAGACCTAACCTACATTTGATAGGTGTACCAGAATGTGATGAAGAGAATGAATCCAAGCTGGAAAATACTCTTCAGGATATTATCCAGGAAAATTTCCCCAACCTAGCAAGGCAGGCCAATACTCAAGTCCAGGAAATACAGAGAACACCACAAAGATACTCCGCAAGAAGAGCAACCCCAAGGAACATAGTCATCAGATTCACCAGGGTTGAAATGAAGGAGAAAATACTAAGGGCAGCCAGAGAGAAAGGTCAGGTCACCCACAAAGGGAAGCCCATCAGATTCACAGCAGATCTCTTGGCAGAAACTCTATAAGCCAGAATAGAGTGGGGGCCAATATTCAACATCCTTAAAGAAAAGAACTTTCAACCCAGGATTTCATATCCAGCCAAACTGAGCTTCATAAGTGAAGGAAGAATAAAATCTTTTGCCAACAAGCAAGTACTCAGAGATTTTGTCACCACCAGGCCTGCTTTACAAGAACTACTGAAAGAAGCACTACACATAGAAAGGAACAACCAGTACCAGCCATTCTAAAAACATACCAAATGCTAAAGAGCATCAACAAAATGAAGAATCTGCATCAACTAACGGGCAAAACAGCCAGCTAGCATCAAAATGGCAGTATCAAATTCACACATAACAATATTAACACTACATGTAAATGGGCTAAATGCACCAATCAAAAGACACAGACTGGCAAACTGGATAAAAAACCAAAACCCATCAGTATGCTGTATCCAGGAAACCCATCTCACATGCAAGGATACACAAAGTCTCAAAATAAAGAGATGGAGGAAGATTTACCAAGTAAATGGAGAGCAAAAAAAAGCAGGAGTTGCAATACTCGTCTCTGATAAAATAGACTTTAAAGCAACAAAGATCAAAAGAGACAAAGAAGGTCATTACATAATGGTAAAAGGATCGATACAACAAGAAGAGCTAATGATCCTAAATATATATGAACCCAATACAGGAGCACCCAGATATATAAGGCAAGTTCTTAATGACTTACAAAGAAACTTAGACTCCTACACAATAATAGTGGGAGACTTTAATGCTCCACTGTCAATATTAGACAGATCAACCAGACAGAAATTTAACAAGGATATCCAGGGCTTGAACTCAGACCTGGAACAAGCAAACCTGATAGACATTTACAGAACTCTCCACCCCAAATCCACAGAATATACATTCTTCTCAGCAACACATCATACCTACTCCAAAATTGACCACATAATTGGAAGT
This sequence comes from Saguinus oedipus, assembly GCA_031835075.1. Lineage (NCBI taxonomy): Eukaryota > Metazoa > Chordata > Mammalia > Primates > Cebidae > Saguinus > Saguinus oedipus. The sequence goes on from CM063178.1 coordinate 7,715,664, forward strand.
AAAGCACTCCTCAGCAAATGCAAAACAACTGAAATCATAACAAACAGTCTCTCAGACCATAGTGAAATCAAGTTAAGACTCAGAATTCAGAAACTAACTCAGAACTGCACAGCTTCCTGGAAACTGAACAACTGGCTCTTGAATGTAGATTGGATAAACAATGAAATGAAGGCAGAAATAAAGAAGTTCTTCGAAACCAACGAGAACGAAGACAGAGCATACCAGAATCTCTGGGACACATTTAAAGCAGTCTGTAGAGGAAAATATATAACAATAAGTGCCCACATGAGAAGAGTGGAGAGATCCAAAATTGACACCCTATCATCAAAATTGAAAGAGCTAGAGGAGCAAGATCAAAAAAACTCAAAACCTAGCAGAAGACAAGAAATAACTAAGGTCAGAGCAGAACTGAAGGAGATAGAGACATGAAAAACACTTCAAAAAATCAATAAATCCAAGAGCTGGTTTTTCGAAAAGATCAACAAAATAGACAGACCACTAGCCAGACTGATAAAAAAGAAAGGAGAGAACAACCAAATAGATGCAATAAAAAACGATAAAGGGGAAATCACCACAGATTCCACAGAAATTCAAACCATCATCAGAGAATACTACAAACAACTCTATGCACATAAACTAGTAAACCAGGAAGAAATGGATAAATTCCTGGACACCTGTGTCCTCCCAAGCCTAAACCAGGAGGAAGCCAAAACTATGAATAGACCAATAACAAGGTCTGAAGTTGAGGCAGCAATTAAGAGCCTACCACACAAAAAAAGCCCAGATCCAGATGGATTCACAGCCAAATTCTACCAGACACACAAAGAGGAGCTGGTACCATTCCTTCTGAAACTATTCCAAATAATCCAAAAAGAGGGAACCCTTCCCAAATCATTTTATGAGACCAACATCATCCTGATACCAAAACCCGGCAGAGACTCAACAAGAAAAGAAAACTTCAGGCCAATATCCATGATGAACATAGATGCAAAAATCTTCAATAAAATACTGGCAAATGGATTGTAACAGCACATTAAAAAACTTATCCATCATGATCAAGTAGGACTCATCCCAGGGATGCAAGGCTGGTTCAACATACGCAAGTCTATAAACGTAATTCACCACATAAACAGAACCAAAAACAAAAATCACATGATTATCTCAATTGACACAGAGAAGGCCTTTGACAAAATTCAACAGCCCTTTATACTAAAAACCCTCAATAAACTTGGTATTGATGGAACATATCTCAAAGTAATAAAAGCTATTTATGACAAACCAACAGCCAATATCATACTTAATGGGCAAAAACTGGAAGCATTCCCTTTGAAATCTGGCACGAGACAAGGATGCCCTCTCTCACCCCTCCTATTCAACATAGTACTGGAAGTTCTAGCCAGAGCAATCAGGCAAGAAAAAGAAATAAAGGGTATTCAAATAGGAAAGGTGGAAGCCAAATTCTCTCTATTTGCAGATGACATGATTGTATACCTAGAAGACCCCATCACCTCAGCCCAAAAACTCCTGAAACTGATAAGCAACTTCAGCAAAGTCTCAGGATATAAAATCAATGTGTAAAAATCACAAGCATTCCTATACACCAATAACAGATTCAAAGAGAACCAAATCAAGAACGAACTGCCATTCACAATTGCTACAAAGAGAATAAAATACCTAGGAATACAACTTACAAGGAACATAAGGAACCTCTTCAAGGAAAACAACAAACCACTGTTCAACGAAATAAGGGAGGACACAAACAGATGGAGAAACATTCCATGTTCATGGTTAGGAAGAATCAACATCGTAAAAATGGCTATAGTGCCCAAAGTAATTCACAGAATCAATGCTATCCCCATCAAGCTACCATTGAATTTCTTCACAGAACTGGAAAAAACCACCATGAACTTCATATGGAACCAAAAGAGAGCCCGCATAGGCAAGTCAGTTCTAAGCAAAAAGAACACAGTGGGAGGCATCACACTACCAGACTTCAAACTATACTACAAGGCTACAGTAATCAAAACAGCATGGTACTGGTACCAAAACAGAGATATAGACCAATGGAACAGAACTGAGGCATCAGAGGCAACACAACATATCTACAACCATATAATCTTTGATAAGCCAGACAAAAGCAAGCAATGGGGAAAGGATTCCCTGTTTAATAAATGGTGTTGGGAAAACTGGTTAGCCATGTGCAGAAAGCAGAAAATGGACCCCTTCCTGACACCTTATGCTAAAATTAACTCCAGATGGATTAAAGACTTAAACATAAGACCTGGCACCATAAAAACCCTAGAAGAAAATCTAGGCAAAACCATTCAGGACATAGGAGTAGGCAAGGACTTCATGACCAAAACACCAAAAGCATCGGCAACAAAAGCCAAAATAGACAAATGGGACCTAATCAAACTCCACAGCTTTTGCACGGCAAAAGAAACAGTCACTAGAGTGAATTGGCAGCCATCAGAATGGGAAAAAAATCTTTGCAGTTTACCCATCTGACAAAGGGCTGATATCCAGAATTTACAAAGAACTCAAACAGATTTACAGAAAAAAAAAACAAGCCCATTCAAAAATGGGCAAAGGATATGAACAGACACTTTACAAAAGAAGACATACATGAGGCCAACAAACACATGAAAAAATGCTCATCATCACTGGTCATTAGAGAGATGCAAATCAAAACCACATTGAGATACCATCTCACGCCAGTTAGAATGGCGATCATTAAAAAATCTGGAGACAGCAGATGCTGGAGAGGATGTGGAGAAATAGGAATGCTTTTGCACTGCTGGTGGGAATGTAAATTAGTTTAACCATTGTGGAAGACAGTGTGGCGATTCCTCAAGGACCTAGAAATAGAAATGCCATTTGGCCCAGCAATCCCATTACTGGGTATAAGGATTATAAATTATTCTACTGTAAGGACACATGCACATGAATGTTCATTGCAGCACTGTTTACAATAGCAAAGACCTGGAACCAACCCAAATGCCCATTGATGATAGACTGGACTGGGAAAATGTGGCACATATATACCATGGAATATTACACAGCAATCAAAAATTATGAGTTTGTGTCCTTTGTAAGGACATGGATGAATCTGGAGAACATCATTCTCAGCAAACTGACACAAGAACAGAAAATGAAATACCACATATTCTCACTCATTGGCGGGTGAGGAAAAATGAGAACACATGGACACAGGGAAGGTGGTACTACACACTGGGGTCTATTGGGGGGAATAGGGGAGGGACAGCAGAGGGGAGATGGGGCGGGATAGCCTGGGGAAAAATGCCAAATGTGGGTGAAGGGGAGGAAGGCAGCAAAACACACTGCTATGTGTGTACCTATGCAACTATCTTGCACGTTCTGCACATGTACCCCAAAACCTAAAATGCTATAAATAAATAAATAAATAAATAATAAAATTGATCATAGTAATAAATGCAAAAAACAGTAAATATACTTTAAACAGCATTGACTTGTACACTCTAAATGAATGAACTGTATGGTATGCAGGTAATTTATCTATAAATCTGTTCTTTCAAAAAAAAACATTTTACATTACAACCCAGCTTTTCTCTCTCTCTCTCTCTCTCTCTCTCTCTCTCACATACACACACACACACACACGCACACACAATATTCGAAGTTTTACAAAATAGCACTTAACCTTTATATCCCTTTATTATTTTGTATTCTATTTTATTCAAAATAATAATTAAAAATAATAATTAAAAAATTATTTTGATCTATATTCTGGTTATATAGTGCTGCATAACAAAACTTAGAGCTTAAAAACAACATGTTAATTATTTCAAGAGTTTCTGTGGGTTGAATGGCCCCACTGGGTGGTTCTTGCCTGGGGTTTTCATTGCACTTACAGTCAGATATAGGCCGAGGTGGCAGACTCTGAAGATCCGTTTGTATTGGATATCCTAGAGGACTCACATGGCTGGCAGTAGATACTGGCTGGCAGCTGGGAGCTCAAATCTGGTTGTTGACTAAGCAGCTATACTTGGTTTCTCCATGTGGTCTGGGTTCTCACAGCTTGGCATCTGGGTTCCCACAGAGAGTGTCCCAAGAACGAGCTTTGCAAGACACCTGAGCAGAACCTGCAAGTTCTTTATGACTTGCCCTCCAAAGTCCCAGCATGACAATTCTGAGGCCTTTTATTGACCAAACAGATGACTAAGGCCAACCCAGATTCAAGAGGTGACATGGACTCCTTTTTCTTAATAGTGAATCAGAGAACATGTGACCATATTTCTTTTTTTTTTTTTTTTTTTTGAGACAGTCTTGCTCATTCAAACAGGCTAGAGTGCAGTAGCACAATCTCAACTCATTGCAACCTCTGCTTCCCATGTTCAAGCGATTCTCCTGCCTCAGCCTCCCAAGTAGCTGGGATTACAGGCATGTGCCACCACACCCAGCTAATGTTTATATATTTTTAGTAGAGATGGGATTTCACCATGTTGACCAGGCTGGTCTTGAACTTCTGGCCTCATGTGATCTGCCTTCCTTTACCTCCCAAATTGCTGGGATTACAGGCATGAGTCACTGCTCCTAATCTACCATATTTAATTGATCACAACTCCATCAATTGATTTTAACACTCACTAATGGGTCACAACTTCCTGTTTGAAAAATATTGCTCTAATCTGATGAGGTGATGTCTCTTCTAGTACTAACATTTCTTGAGTCTGAGAATTAATTAGATTTCATGTCAGGCTGTAGAGGCTACTAATTTCTCACTAGAAAATAGGCAGAGGGAAGAGGAGCATTACAAAGCAAGAGATTTGGCAAGGCCTGATGGCTGTGGTCAGATTACTGCCAGAAAGGAGATGGCATTGTCTGTTCTCCACCTTCTTGCTACTTCTATTTGGGTCCTGGTAAATTTAGACTAAATCATTCACTAAAGGGCTGCATGCAGTGTGGAAAGGCATGTGTGAAAATCAGCAGTGACTGACTTTGGCCAGTACTGTGTGGGAGGGAGAAGGGGGTATACAGACCTTCAGTGAGGCTAATAGACTAGAAGAATCATTCAGAAACACTCCTATTCTTTAATGCTGTCCCTGGACTTGGATGGCTGGGGCAAGAACATTCTTAGTTCAACTGTAAGATGTTTTTTAAAGTGTTTTTTATACAGTCTCTATGATATAGAATCAATGTATATTATGCCTTAATTAGTTTTTGTCTATTGAAACTCCAGGAGTACTTGCTATGAACAGATGTTTCCTATTCCCTTGGCTAATCAATGCAAGACTAAGTAGAAGTCAAAATGGTCATTAATAAAGACAAAATAGAAGTAGGCAGAAACAGTGTGAATTTGTGGATCAACGAGAATTTTGCTGAGCCAAATCATTTGGAGAATTGATTTGCACACTAAGGTAAGCTGCTTATAGAAAGGAGTCTTAGTCCATCCAAATCGGACCCATATGGTCAACTACAACACGAAGAAAGCAAAAGAAGGAAAGGAAAACGTTACACTTCTGTAATTTTGTTCTGTTGGGTATTAGGAGACGTTCCTACATGGACAAACTTCTACATGACCATGTAAAGCCCCATCTCTGCATGGCAGGAACAAGAGTATAAATATGGAAAAGCTGTTCCACTTAATGGTCGCATGGATACCAGCAGATGGGTGGACGAACATGAAACTGCTCTTTATAAACATAGAGAGTCCTGTCAATCCTAGCGGTATCCATCTGGCTATATAGCTACATCACTGCTTTATCTAAGAAAGACAAGAGTGGATTAGAGAAAGCAATACTGAGAGAGAAATCTGTTTGATCTTTGGAGACTATAATAAAATAGATTTCGATATATAATCTTTGGATTATGCACTCCTGTGGATGAACTCTGCATACTGAAAATCTTTGGATAATATATTTAAGTGGTCCACTTAATAATCCCAGTGCTACTTACTAGCAAGCTGCTTAAACTCATAGATTCCATTTTCTTATCTATAAAAAGGGAATGATATTAATACTACCTCATAGGACAAGCTTGCCCAACCCACAGCCCACAAGCTGCATGCAGCCCAGGATGGCTTTGAATGTGGCCAAATACAAATTGGTAAACTTTCTTAAAATATTATGAGTTTTTATGCCATTTTTTTAAACCTCATCAGCTATTGTCAGTGTTAGTATATTTTTTGTGTGGCTCAAGACAATTCTTCTCCTTCCAATGTGGCTCAGGGAAGCCAAAAGATTGAATAGCCCTTCCTCCTGTCTTAAGGATTTTGTGAAGTAAACTGAAACAATGTTTGCACAACTCTTTGCACAGTGTGTGCCACATAATATGTGTTCAACAAATATAAAAGTAATTATTAGTAATGTTATTGTCTTACCACTACCTGCTCTTCCTGGGGAAGAATTTCCAGCCCCTTTTCCCCTTTCTTTTCATTCCAGTGTCTTATCAAACATTGTACACTCTTCACTCCTCTTTGCTTTTCAATCAGTAAAAATGTGTTTTCTTTCCACGAACTCTCACTGTTACCCAGCAAGCCCAGAGGAAGAAAACTCAGATGTTAAAAAAAAAAAGATAGAGTGTCTGAATGCTTTTTTCACGAGTGACTACTCTATTACCCTTTCTCAATCTCAGAAATGGTTGTGGCTTCAAGAGTCCTTTGGCCATTACTCTTTTTTTCAATACTGTTATTCCAATCATTTGAATAACTAAGAGGGTGAAATCTGATTATGTGGTATTGCATAGTCTTAGAATTTAATATAATTTAGAGTTCAAATGGCTCATTCTCCTCCATCTTCCTCTCATCCATTACCCACTACCGGCACCAGCCCCTGGCTTCCATGCAGAATTCTCTCCTACGGAACTTCTGGCAGATGGTTCTCCAGCTTTTGTCTAAATGCCCCTCTGCCTTATGAGACAAGCCATTTCCTTTTTAGACAGCTCAAGTTGTCATTGACTTCTTTTTTAAACTGAGCTCAAATCTAACTCCTTCTCAATAGTCTTCTCTAACTTTTGGAGCATGAGAGAGAGAGAGAGAGAGAGAGTCTAACTAGTCTTTCACCTGGTGGCCTTCCAAATATTTGAAAATATTTATTCTGTCTTCCTCTAATCTGACTCAAGCAATATCATGCTCTGATTCTTCCTCTTACATATGTGAAATAATCCCCTAGCATTCTACTGCCCTATCATCCTTCTCCTAGATGCCCTTTTTCTTTAGCTATATGTGGATGTGTTTTTATACATAGCACCTAAGGTTTGAGGTAGTATTCTACTTACAGCTCAACCAGAGAAGAGCAGAGTGTGTTACACTTCCCCGAGGAAACACTGTGCTTCTATTCATTCAACCTAAAAGGGCTTTCAGAGCTACTTCGTTCTGTTAGTAAACATTAACAGGCCACAGAAGTCCCAAATATGAACTGCTTCAAATCACATGCACCTCACCTATCCTGCAATTGAATGAACGCCTGGATTTTATGTACAGCTGCCCACAGAGAAGTCCCTCTAAGTTTTCACAAAATAGTTAACAATTTTTATATAACTAAATCCTCAGCATTTTCTTGCTTGGAGTCATACAATACCTTTCAAAATTATTTAACCCTTTCCTAACCCTTGTTCCATCTTACTGTCAAATTTATGTTTCTAAAGTACAAGTCTTGATGATGTCATTTTCCCAGTTACAATTCTTTTTGCCCTCATCACCTAAACTCACAAAAGTTCTATGAGTAGGCTTCAGGAGAAGTTATGTGAAACTCTTGAAGACACACATATGTGCAAAATGTTACATGGGAGGAAAATTCTATAACTTTCAACAGATTAAGAACAAAGGACTTACAAATGAAAGCACTAACACTTTATGGCTGAAAAGAAAAACTGAAAAAATAAGGTTGAGATACTGGCAGAAAGAAACAGGAAGGAAGGAAGGAAGGAGGGAGGGAGGGAGGGAGGGAAGGAAGGAAAGAAGGAAGGAAGGAGGGAGGGAAGGAAGGAAGGAGGGAGGGAGGGAAGGAAGGAAGGAAGGAAGGAAGGAAGGAAGGAAGGAAGGAAGGAAGGAAGGAAGGAAGGACTTACAAATGAAAGCACTAACACTTTATGGCGGAAAAGAAAAACTGAAAAAAAAAGGTTGAGATACTGGCAGAAAGAAACAGGAAGGAAGGAAGGAAGGAGGGAGGGAGGGAGGGAGGGAAGGAAGGAAGGAAACCAATCAGGGAAAGGAGTTTTTAGCAAAATCACTGATCAAAAGTGTTCTTGGTACCAGATTCTTCCTTACAGGAAACACAGTTGGGCCCTAAATCTGCTGAGCCTCAATCATTTGTACCTCAGAGCATCTCCTCTTTCCTTATTTCCAAACCATACTGGCTTAAACAATAAACATTTATTCCTCACAATTCTGGAAGCTAAGAAGTCCAAGATCAAGGTACTAGCAGAGTCAGTGTCTGGCGAGGGCACTTTTCCAGGTTTCTAGATAACCGTTTTCTTGTATTTTCACTGCTAATGTATGAGTTTTGGAGCCAGACCGGCTTCATTTCCTTGCTCTGCCAAAACTTGCTCTCTAAGTTTTCTAGCTTTGAAAACTTAGGCACATTTTTTAACCCCTTTAATCTTGAGTTTCCTCATCTTAAAAATGGAGAAAATGTAATACTGCACAGAACTATCATAAGGATTAAATGAACATCAGTCGGGTTTTCTGGTGACCTAGCACATTTTGAACACTTATAATGTATATAGAGTGCCCCATCTTATAAGTCCTGTCAATTCAAATGAAAAAAAAAACAAAAGAAAAACCCTCCAGCCTCATTACAGCTAGGGCACAGGCATGTAACTGAGGCTCCAGAAACCACATTTTCTCACCTACCCTAGATTTCAATCCTGAAAAGGTAGCTTGAAGAAGGACGCATACAATGGCAATTATTTTGTTGATGATGCTGTTAGAGATACATTGCATTTCAGGGGCTGAGTGGTAGCAAGACTGAATCCTGATGCAGCAGCATTAGTCACAGTGACAGCTCTATTCACGGGAGCCAGTTCTGCAGCAACGTTTTAGACATTGCTCCTAGAAACTCGGTCTCAAGCCTGGCTGTACAGGCAAAAAATTCTACAATGTCTTTTCTTAATGTTATATATATATATATATATATATATATATATATATATATATATATTATTACATATGATTTGTATACACTAATATTTATCTTGTTATATATAATATGTTTATATTTATATATAAATATATATCTTATATAATATATATCTTATGATATATAATATATAATATCTTATTATATGTATGATATATATTAGAGGCAGGGTCTCATTCTGTCACTCGGGCTGGATAAAATTCCTTTTTAGCATAATCAGCCATAGTCTGCCTCTGTTGCTTGCAACTATGACCTTTGACTGATGTAACAAGTTACTTAGAATGGTGCTTTACATTAAAAAAGTGGACACAAAAAGTTCTCTCCTCTATGATGCTGGCCCCAGGCCAGTCATTCCTCAACGTTCCAGAACACTTTGACATACCTGCAATGGATGCACATCACTGTGGAACTATGGGTATTTGCACTGTTTGTTGTTCCCTGGGCTGGGTCTCATTGAGGGCAGGAATCCCATCTTATTCACATCTTCAGTGTCCAGCAAAGGTCCTGGCAAGTCATAAGTGCTCAATAAATGTAACTGAGTGTACCGTTCAATCATGACTCTACCCAACTGTATTTCACTCAGTCCACAGTTCATTTGATATAATAAAATAGCCTGAGAAATTTTGTCAAACACTGGGCTAAAATAAGATTGCTAAGACTACAGCATTTCCACTAACTCAGCAACGTATTAAAAAAACAAAATAATGTTGCTCTGGAACAAGCAGACCTAATTGACATCTACAGAAATCTCCACCCCAAATCCATAGAATATACATTCTTCTTAGCACCTCATGGCACCTACTCTAAAATTGACCACGTAATTGGAAGTAAAACACACCTCAGCAAAGGTAAAAGAATGGAAATCATAACAAACAGCCTCTCAGACCACAGTGAAATCAAATTAGAACTCAGAATTAAGAAACTAACTCAGAACTGCATAACTTCATGAAAACTGAACAACTAGCTTCTGCATGTTGACTGGATAAACAGTGAAATGAAGGCAGAAATAAAGATGCTCTCTGAAACCAACGAAAGTGAAGACACAATGTACCAGAATCTCTGGGACACATTTAAAGCAGTGTCTAGAGGGAAATTTATAGCAATAAATGCCCACCAGAGAAAAGAGGAATGATCTAATATCAACACCCTATCATCAAAATTGAAAGAGCTAGAGGAGCAAGATCAAAAAAACTTAAAACCTAGTAGAAGATAAGAAATAACTAAGAGCAAAGCAGAACTGAAGGAGATAGACACAAAAAATCCTTCAAAAAATTAACAATCCTAGAGCTGGTTTTTTGAAAAGATCAACAAAATAGACTGCTAGCCAGATTAATAAAAAAAAGGGGGAGAGGAATCAAATAGATGCAATAAAAAACAATAAAGGGGATATCACTACTGACTCTGTAGAAATACAAACTACAATCAGAGATTACTACAAACGACTGTGTGCACACAAACCAGTAAACCTGGAAGAAATGGATAAATTCCTGGACACTTGCACCCTCCCAAGCCTAAACCAGGAAGAAGTTGAAACCTTGAACAGACCATTAACAAGGGCCGAAGTTGACGCAGCAATTAGTAGCCTACCAACCAAAAAAGTCCAGATCTAGATGGGTTCACAGCTGAATTCTACCAGATGTACAAAGAGGAGCTGGTACCACTCCTTCTGAAACTATTCCAAACAATCCAAAAAGAGGAAATCCTTCCTGAATCATTTTATGAGACCAACATCATCCTGATACCAAAACCCAGCAGAGACTCAATAAAAAAAGAAAACTTCAAGCCAATATCCATGATGAACATAGATGCAAAAATCTTCAATAAAATACTGGCAAACTGATTGCAACAGCACATCAAAAAGCTTATCCATCACGATCAACTAAGCTTCATTTTGGGGATGCAAGGCTGGTTCAACATATGCAAGTCTATAAACATAATCCACCACATAAACAGAACCAAAGACAAAGACCATATGATTATCTCAATTGATGCAGAGAAGGCCTTTGACAAAATTTAACAGCTCTTTATGCTAAAAACCCTCAATAAACTAGGTATTGATGGAATGTATCTCAAAATAATAAAAGCTATTTACAACAAACCTACAACTGATATCATACTGAATGGGCAAAAACTGGAAGCATTCCCTTTGAAATCTGGCACTAGACAAGGATGCCATCCCTCACCACTCCTATTCAATATAGTAGTCAGGTTCTAGCCAGAGCAATCAGGCAAGAAAAAAAAATAAAGCATATTCAATTAGGAAAAGAGGAAGTCAAATTGTCTCTATTTGCAGAAGACATAATTGTATATTTAGAAGAACTTATCATCTCAGCCCCAAATCTCCTTAAACTGATAAGCAATGTCAGCAAAGTCTTAGGATACAAAATCAATGTGCAAAACTCACAAGCATTCCTATACGCCAGTAACAGACTTAAAGAGAGCCAAATCATGAGCAAACTCCCATTCACAATTGCTACAAAGACAATAAAATACCTAGCAATACAACTAACAAAGGTTGTAAAGGACCTCTTCAAGGAGAACTACAAACCACTGCTCAAGGAAATAAGAGAGGACAAAAACAGATGGAGAAACATTCCATGCTCATGGTTAGAAAGAATGAATATTGTGAAAATGGCCATACTGCCCAAAGTAATTTGATTTATAGATTCGACACTATCCACATCAAGCTACCAATGACCTTCACAGAACTGGAAAAAGACACCTTAAACTTCATATGGAACCAAAAGAGAGCCCACATAGCCAAGACAATCCTGAGCAAAAAGAACAAAGCTGGAGGCATCACGCTACCTGATTTCAAACTGTACTACAAAGCTACAGTAATCAAAACAGCATGGTACTGGTACCAAAACAGAGACATAGACTAATGGAACAGAACAGAGGCCTCGGAGGTAATGCCACACATCTACAACCATCTGATTTTTGACAAACCTGACAAAAACGAACAATGGGGAAATTATTCCTTGTATAATAAATGGTGTTGGGAAAACTGACTAGCAACGTGCACAAAGCAGAAACTGGACCCCTTCCTGACACCTTACACTGAAATTAACTTTAGGTCGTTTAAAGACTCAAACATAAGACCTAATACCATAAAAACCCTAGAAGAAAACCTAGGCAAAACCATTCAGGACATAGGCATAGGCAAAGACTTCATGGCTAAAACACCAAAAGCATTGACAACAAAATCCAAAATAGACAAATGGAATCTAATTAAACTCCAGAGCTTCTGTACAGCAAAAGAAACAATCATTAGAGTGAACTGGAAACCAACAGAATGGGAAAAAATTTTTGCAATCTACTCATCGGACAAAGGGCTAATATCCAGAATACACAAAGAACTAAAACAGATTTACAAGAAAAAAAACAAACACATCCAAAAGTGGGAGAAGGATATGAACAGACACTTTTCAAAATAAGACATATATGAGGCCAACAAACATATTAAAAAATGCTCACCATCACTGATTATTAGAGAAATACAAATCAAAACCACATTGAGATTACCACCTCATACCAGTTAGAATGGTGATCATTAAAAAATCTGGAGACAACAGATGCTGGAGAGGATGTGGAGAAATAGGAATGCTTTTACACTGTTGGTGGGAGTGTAAACTAGTTCAACCATTGCGGAAGACAGTGTGGCGATTCCTCAAGGACCTAGAAATAGAAATTCCATTTGGCCCAGCAATCCCATTACTGGGTATATATCCAAAGGATTATAAATCATTCTATTATAAAGACACATGCACATGTATGTTCATAGCAGCACTGTTTACAATAGCAAAGTCCTGAAACCAACCCAAATGCCCATCAATGATAGACTGGACAAGGAAAATGTGGCACATATACACCATGGAATACTATGCAGCCATAAAAAACGATGAGTTCATGTCCTTTGTAGGGACATGAATGAATCTGGAAACATCATTCTCAGGAAACTGACACAAGAACAGAAAATCGAACACCACATGTTCTCACTGATAGGCAGGTGTTGAACAATGAGAACACATGGACACAAAGAGGGGAGCATCACACATTGGGGTCTGTTAAGGGGGGCCAAGGGAGGGAGAGCGAGGGGTGGGGAGGTCGGGGAGGGATAATGTGGGGAGAAATGCCAGATGTAGGTGTCCGGGGGATGGAGGCAGCAAACCACATTACCATGGATGTACCTATGCAACAATCCTCATGATCTGTACATGTATCCCGGAACTTAAAGTACAATAAATCTTTTTAAAAAGACATCTGTTTGGCAAGCTAGACTTTAAATACACACACACACACACACACACACACACACACACACACACACACACACGCATTTTTCCTCAGCAAAACAACATACACTCTCCTTGTAAGAAGATTGAGAAATTCAAAAAAGTATGAAGATAAAAGAAAATTAGTTTTAATCTTACTACCCAGATATAATGTTTTTATTTTTTTGTATTCCCATTCAATCGTTTTTCCCAGATGTATTTTCGATAGCTGAGATCATAAAATTATATACACAACTTTGTGTTTTATATTTTACTTTAATTATTGTCATAAAATATTCTCAAACCTCCAAGTATTTTTTTGCAAATATAATAATGTGTCATAAAGATTACAAGGATGTGTTTAATGGAATGATTTTCAAACTGTGCTCACAAAATCATAGAGTTCTTCAGAGTTCTCTCTGCAACATGTACTGCAAAGAGCCCAGGAGGGGCTGGGTGGGTCGACACACTGCATACTTTGGTATCCTCAGAATAGATCTGCAAGTGTCCTAAATGTTAAAGTTCTAAGTAAGATTGTGTTACTTAGAAAGTAACGAAAGGCTCGGAAATAATTCTATTGGACTTTCTCAAATGTTTGAAAATCTCTAATTATCATTCCAGCATCATTTAACGTTCAGGTTATTTTGAGGTCTTTGATAATATAACTAATTTAGAGATCAACTTACCAACTTACCTAAATTTTTTTAATTTCCTTAAAATAGAGTCCTAATTGTGAATTAATAGACCAAATCTGGAAATGTGAAAGCCCCTAACACATATTTACAATTTTCTTTTCCAGTCAGTTATACCCATTTGTGTTCCTGCCAACTATAAAACAATACCAAACTCTAGTATTATTGTAATCTTTTTCAGTCTTCTGCTATTTTCCTGCTTCCTTTTTCTTTTACATTTAATTGACAAATAAAAATTGTATATGTTTATTATATACAACACGTTGCTTTGAAACACATATATATTGTGGAATAGGCTAAACTGAGCTAATTAACATATGAATTACCTCACAAACATCATTTTCCAGTGATGAGAATGCCAAAAATCTACTCTTAGCAATTTTCAAAAACATAATATATTGTTATTAATTATAGTGGCCATGTTGAAAAATATATCTCTTAAACTTATTCCCCTCATCTAACTAAAATTTTGTCATTATTAAAAGGCAAAAGAAGAGTTTAATTCATTTAATTTGCATTTAAACAATTTTTCCCGTTAATTTTCCATGATGTCTTATACATTAAAGTGTATTTCTGAGATTTTTCTAATGTTCCAATGATCTTTGTGTCAAGTTTTGTTCTGGTAGCACACTACTTCGGTTATTATTAGTCTTGTAATATTTGTTGCTTTTAGGAAATAGAAGTCTCATTCCCTTCGTTTTTTGTAATTTCATTAACAAAATTGCTTTTGGATATTCTTAATTCTCCTCTCGAAGAAGTTTAAACTATTGTTTTCTGCAGGAAAAAAAAGTCATTGAGATTTTCATTGAAGTAACATTAAAACACTAAATAAAATGTAGGAATTCACATCTTCTAAAGGTTAGGTATTCTCATTCAATGATATGGCATATTTTTTCAAATACATAAGTCATCTTTTATATCACTTATTAACATTTTGTTGTTTTACTTATCTAGGTTCTAATTTATTTCTTTTTTTCTTTTGTTTTTCTGAGACAGAGCCTTGCTCTGTTGCTAGGTTGGAGTGCAGCGGTGTGATCTTAGCTCACTGCAACCTCCGTCTCCTGGGTTCAAGTGATTCTCCTGTCTCAGCATCCCAAGTAGCTGGGACTACAGGCGTGCACCACCATGCCCAGCTGATTTTTGTATTTGTAGTAGAGATGGGGTTTCACCATTTTGGCCAGGATGATCTCTTGACCTCGTGATACACCCCCTTCAGACTCCCAAAGTGCTGGGATCACAGGCATGAGCCACCATGCCTGGCCAATTTATTTCTTATAAGCACGCATAGAGGTAGATTGAGTTTTGTTGCATTTGTAAAAGGTATTCTTTCCATTATGATTTCCAGTTGTTCACTCCTGGTATATAAAAGCTACTGGTTTTTACATATTTATTTTACATCATAAATATTAAAAATCATGTTTGCTGAAAAACTTTTATATGAACCTAAGTTCATTCATTATTTATTCTCTGAGCCTCACTCTCTGCCAGACAGTATGACTATTCTTATCCATCTGCATTTTTTTTTTCCTGCAAATTTGTAAACCAGATGTTTTTAAAATGTACCTTAAAATTTTCTACAAAATCAAGCTCTAATCTTGGTATGGCTTCCAGGCCAGGCCTTCCTATTTCAGTTCTAGGCTGTCTTCCCAGGCTCACCCCATGCCATTTTCTTCCACAAATCCTCTACCCCACCTACTCAGACAGACACCGGAATTGTTTCATAACTCCATGATGCATTTTTGCCTGCCTGCGATGCTCTTTCCTACTTGATTACTGGGGAATTCCTGTTCATTATTTAAAGAGTAACTCAAATGTTACCTCCTGTCTACAGCTACCCTGACCACATATTCAGAAAGAATTAATTTCTCTCATTTGCATTCACATAGCAGTATACACATGCCTCCATTATGATACAGGTCACATCATATTCTATTTTTCACTTCTCTGTCTCCCCTTAAGAGGCTGTGGCTTCCTTGAGAGCAGGATCAATATCTTACTCATCTTTGTGCCCTCAGTAGTCAATATTTTTTTTAGAATAAATAAGATAATCAGTTAATTTATTATTTTATGATTTAAATAAAAATTCACAATTTATGGTTTCTGGAACCTACCATTTTTTCCCACCTGGAGTTGTGACATTCTCTCATTTCCATCCATGTGAGTCATTTTCTATGATTTCCAAAAGATCATAATTCATAGCCCTGAGATCACATCTAAAATCTCTTCACTGGTCTATAAAATCAAGTATCTAGAGCTAGAACTTAAATAATTTGGATTAGAACTCTAAGTGTCTACTAATCCCCTGCATACATCGTTGGCTTAAGTTTCTTGTTTGTGATGTGGAATTTTCCCTTTTTAATAGAAAGACCATCTGACTTGCTCTAAAATGGAAGGGAAATGGGAGTGAAAATCTATTAATTCAAGTATTTATTCAGTATATATTAAAGTATAATTCATGAGAATCATAGTCTATTTGGGGCAGTAGGTATAAGCGCCAAAGCAAAGGCAGAATACGACAAGAGCTACGCCAGAGGCATGGACATGGTGCCAGCGGGAAAAAATGACAGATTTCCAGCTGAGAACAAGATTTCTTGGACGAGACGGAGTAAGCTTTGTAGGCTGGGGAAAGAATATTCCAGGTGAAAGTGTTCAGCCTTTCTTAGCTGCAGTTTAAAATATAAAAGAATTTTTTTTAACAAGGACGTTTGTCAATTAATTAGATGGTGGCCCAATAACATTACAGGAAAAAAAACAGATATTCTTTCAATATTTTGTTCTGTAAATAACACCTCCAACCACCCAGTTGCTCATCCTAAAGTTCATGCTTGACAACCTTTTTCCGCCATCCCCAGTCTGCTGTCAATCACCAACGGCCCACTCAATCTAACGCCTAAATATCTCTCAAATCTGCCAGTTGTTCATGATATCCATTGCCACCACCCAGAGCCACCTCCTTCTCCTGAACTGCTGAAGTAGCCACCTAATCAACCTCTCAGATCCATTCTTCCTGCCTCCAAGCCACTTCCCACAATGAAATTACAGGTCTCTTTCATAAAATGCAAGTCATATCAACAGTGAGCTATTTTTCCTTCCTTATACGGGGTTTTTTAATAAGTGAACTTAATTTTTTAAATATACAAGTTGTTTGGAAGTCAGCAAATAATAGTGGGAAGATCCTACGATTTAAAGTCAAGGAGCCTATGTTCATGTCGAAGGTCCATCACTGAAAAGATGCATAACCTTGAGAAAGTTACATAGCCTTTCTAACTATTTTTTTCTTATGAGTAAAATGGGTGTAATAATGATTCCCATGTAACGTATTGGTACAAAGAATAAATGAAATACTATAGGTAAAAAAAATTCTGCAACCTCTAACCCATTATGCAAATGTCACATAGTAACAATATCATCACCCAATAAGAAACATCTCCCAGCAAGTAAATGACGAAAACATTGCTTAGGACATGAAAGAGTCAGCATGAGCTAATAGTTGGAAAAAGCCCAAGTTCAAATACAGAAAAAAGAATTTAGTGAATTACCTTTAATATACAGGAGATGAAGCGGTTCAAGACAATGGGAAAATTGAGCCAAACGCTGAAGGTTTCAGGAGTAAACAACATGAAAGGTGAATCACTTACTTCTAAAGAACCTGAGATTGTGCTGTATTTTTTTTTTTTTTTTTTTTGAGACGGAGTTTCGCTCTTGTTACCCAGGCTGGAGTGCAATGGCGCGATCTCGGCTCACCGCAACCTCCGCCTCCTGGGTTCAGGCAATTCTCCTGCCTCAGCCTCCTGAGTAGCTGGGATTACAGGCACGCGCCACCATGCCCAGCTAATTTTTTGTATTTTTGGTAGAGACGGGGTTTCACCATGTTGACCAGGATGGTCTCGATCTCTTGACCTTGTGATCCACTCGCCTTGGCCTCCCAAAGTGCTGGGATTACAGGCGTGAGCCACTGCGCCCGGCCCTTATTTTTCTTAATTTTTTTTTATTTTACACCTTATTTGGAATATAGCACAATGTTACCGATATATTGGAATTACTCATAAATATTTTAATATTATTGTCAGTATTGTGGGCAGGTGAGTATTATTGTCCTTTGAATGGGTTATTTTAAAACGTTTACTGCATTTCTGACTATAATTTGATAATGCCTGAGGATATGTTTTTTTCCTAAAGGGCTAATCCCCAATTTAATAATAAAATTCAACAAGAAAAATTTAGGGTTTCTTTAATGGAAATTAATTTTACGGCTTATAAAGAAAACAGAAATGCGTTTACCTCATCAAACAAGACAGTTGTACTTGGAAAGCCTTTTCTCCATGTGACGTGAATACCAAGCAGGTTGAACTGATGAAGCAGCATTTAGCTAACCACGCTACTTTTCCTCTTTTATATTCTCTCTGCCTTTAATTCAGGTGACAGTGGGCAGCTGGAACTTGGCCATTTTCCTACACAGTCCCCTTGCGCAGGGCCTTTTTCCACTGAGGTGAAGGAGTTCCTCTGCTGCCATCTAGTGCTTCTTAGAAAGAGCTTTGCCAGTTTTAGTCAGATGAGTTGGTTTATATTTAGCTCCAAGTGTGGGATGGAGGGAAATGGGGGTGGGGGTGGCAGAAAACTAAAACTTGTTGAGACAGTTTTTTTTTTTAATCTATTGCATTAATTAGTAAGAGGTTCTGAGTCACACAGAACATATTATGGGCTTCAGAGCTAGATGTTTCATTTGCCTTTTTATATAAGACACTCGGATACCTAAAGACCTGATTGCATTTCAGGTTCAAAAGATTGAGGAGAAAGGCTGTGGTCAGCGGCCTCTCATTTCTTACGTTGTTTCATATAAGCATTTTTTTTTAATATACTGGCATTCACGAAGTTGCTCAATTCAGAAACTTGGGAGTCATCGTTGACATTTTCTTCTCCCTCGTGCCTCCATCTTCCATCCAACACAATAACACATGCGCGCGCGCGCACACACACACACACACACACACACACACACACAATCTCTAAAAACTGTGGATTCCAGCTCCTAAAGTCTCTCAAATCCATCCACTTCCTCCATTACCATTACACATTGACATTACACGTCAATACACATGATATAAACATACTCATAACGTGAGTTGGAATAATCATCCTTTACCCTCCTAATTTATCTCCTCAAGTGTAATATTCATGCGTCAACAAGAAATAACTTTGTTTAAAAAATAAACCAATGGAAAAATAAATTTGATCTATTGAGTCCTGCTTAATATTCTTCAATGATTTTCTTTTGATTTTAAGATAAATTCCAGACATTTTAACATGACCTAAAACTTTTTACATGATCTGACCTCTGCCCAGCCCTCTAAGCTGATCTCTTGCCATTCTCTGTCTATCCCTGTGTCACTGACACCAATCCTTTCTGTTTATCCAAAGAACTAAGCTTCTTATGGCCTCAGGGCCTTTGAACAGGCTGTACCCTGTGTCTATTCTGCATTCTGTGTTCTCACCAATCACAAATCATCTCTATACTTTGTGATTTAATTTCTATTTCTAGGCCAGGTGGAGTGGCTCACACCTGTAATCCCAGTACTTTGGGAGGCTGAGGTGGGTGGATCACTTGAGGTCAGGAGTTCGAGACCAGCCTGGTCAACATGGTGAAAGCCCAACTCTACTAAAAATACAAAAATTAGCTGGGTGTGGTGGCTCATGCCTGTAATCCCAGCTGCTACTTGGGAGGCTGAGGTAGGAGAATTGCTTAAATCCAGAAGATGAAGGTTGCAGTGAGCCAAAAAAAGAAAAAAAAAAAAAAAACTATCTCTAAGCTCAAATTTTAAATCCTATGAAGTCAGGTAACAAGTCTGTCTTATTCATTTCTATATTCAGGCCAAGATTGGCAATTAGTAAAAATTTGCTAACTAAGTTAAAGATTTCATTATTGCCTCCTATAATTTTTGATTATTTTAAACATGCTTCTTGCTTAAAGAGTAAGCTCAAGTCAAAAAGTCATCAATTTTAACAAGACAATGTTGGAGACAGTGGCAGAGAAGACTCAGACACGACTTGAAAGCACAGTGGTGATAGAGCTGTGTAGTAACTGCAGTACGACATTTAAAAGTGCCATGATACGCAACCTGAGCACATCTTTGGAAACAAGTGGGGAGGAAGGGTTCATTCAGCTTAGCTGATGGAGGGCCGGGCGTGGTGGCTCAAGCCTGTAATCCCAGCACTTTGGGAGGCCGAGGCGGGTGGATCACGAGGTCAAGAGATCGAGACCATCCTGGTCAACATGGTGAAACCCCGCCTCTACTAAAAATACAAAAAATTAGCTGGGCATGGTGGCGCGTGCCTGTAATCCCAGCTACTGGGGAGGCTGAGGCAGGAGAATTGCCTGAACCCAGGAGGCGGAGGTTGCGGTGAGCCGAGATCGTGCCATTGCACTCCAGCCTGGGTAACAAGAGCGAAACTCCGTCTCAAAAAAAAAAAAAACCAGCTTAGCTGAATCTGGGTAGACATGTAAGAGAAGGTAAAATTTAAGCTGAAGTTTTGAAGAACCCGGAAAAGTTCACAAGTAGTAAATGGGTGAAGGATGTCTAAGGGGTGAAGTCAGAGTCACAAGAAATAATCAAAGGTTTAATGTAGGAAAAGGCTCGGCAAGTGTCTGTTTCTCCACTGGAACCGCCATCCCACTAATTGCATAAAGAGACATTTAATCAACCCTTGTGATTTGACTTTTGGAGAATGGTGAGAAACATGGGAGTAACAATATGTATCTTGGCAAAGTCAGAATAAGAGACTAAATAGAACTAGCTTTCTTCCGTCTTTAATATTCAACAACATTGAAACAATTATACTTGATATTACTTTCAGGAAACACCAATAAAAATATCATTGACGGAGCTCCCATGTGTTTGATCAAATGAGCTTACATTTGAAACCTCTTACATTTGAAGAAAGCGTTGTAAAGCGTTGTGAGCTCCAGCTGAAGGTGTACTCACAAAGTTAAATCTAAATTTTTCCCCAGTGAACACCATTCTCTACAGATATTTTCAAGTTGACACTCCTTTTTTCTCTAGCTGCCTATATTTCTGACCTGAGAGGATGAGAGGGTGGCATTCTCTTACCTCTCTGCCAACACCCCTAAACCAATCTTCAACCACCCTCCTTTGAAAGTCAGGTCACGTCTTCACAGCACCGTTTACTACTCCTTGGCATGCTGTTTTCCAAGAATAATAAACATCAGATTTCTCTATTTTTAACTATTATTTCCTAAATTAAAACGTAAACATAGATATAACCATTAATTAGCACTTAAGAAACCTAGTCTCACTCTAAATCTCTTTTACTTAGAGTTAAGTTCCAGGAAGCCAATCCCTCATTGTTTCCTCAATTTTTGGAGAATTGAAAATGTCAACAAAGGAAGTCGAGTTATTTATATTTCAAAAGGAGAAATGTGTAGCACCGCACATGCATTCTCAACGGTCTCAGTAAGATACAAGGAAATATCACAGAATTGCTGTTTATAGGGAAAAAAAATTGGAAGAAGAGACCATGTTTATGCAAAGTTTCCCTCTCTAAAGTAGCAAATTAAGCTTCTAGGAGTAGGCAAGAATCAAAACTGAATTGCAAAAGTGTGATGCTTTGCTTATGTAATGATTCTAAGTAAACAGAAAACAAATGAAAGCCATAGTTATGGGTATCTTAGGTGAAGAACTTCGGTTTTCATATTTAGCACTCACCATTCTTTTGTATGATTTGGTTCTTGCTTCTATGCATCCTGTAAATATTAGTAAAATGTATTACAGAAAGCATTATATAAACCGTTCTGAAGACAAACTTACCACATTAACGTTTTGTTTATGTCTATATGTGAGAATTACATTTCTGTGCCTAAGAACCTTGGTGTAGGATTCATTATTCCTGCTCTGATATTGACGTACTCTCTCTTTCAATAGAAATGGATCTTTTACAACATTGAATAGATCTCAGAGAAGGCACCGGGAGGCTACAGTCCTCCAGACTGAGAGAACAACTTAGTACGTGGGATAGGATTGGATTGAGTGTCACAGGCATGAGTTCTCAGCCCAGCCCTGCTTCAACTGGCTATAAGGCTTTGAACAAGTCCCTTGAGAAGTGGAGTATGGGCCTAGAAGAAGAAGATGACTTCAAGAGTCCTTCCAACCTCAAACTACCAGGCCATTCTTCCAATATTTAGGCTAGAAAATACTTTAGTTTTCAAGATTTGACCTTCAGCTGGAACCAATGGCTAAAATGGAGGAGCACTTTAATGATTTAAGAAGCTATTCGGTTGTCATAAAAAAGTAATTTTGTTTCTTCCAAAGCTCCAGATTAGTATGGAGATTTTTCTGCTGAGTCTTATTTTTAAAAGATATTATGCACATCAAGACTGACATAGCCATAAGGAATTGTAGAAATTTTAATATCTGTTGATATGGATGAGAAACTAAAATTTCCATATTTAAAACTGTCATTTGACTTTTAAATGGATCACATTAAATTGCTGTCAGAAATGTTCAATATTTTCTCATCTATATACGATTGTTTCTTGGTAGATGAAAGCTGCAATCTGGTTTCTTTGGCTGCATGGCCATTTTTTCAGTTTGTCCCCAAGCTTGTCCCCAAAGCAAGAGGATGAGATTAAGTGATTGTGAGGTACCTGTGCTAGTGTGTGTGGGGGTTGGGTAGGGAGAGAGAGAGGAAGGGAAGAAGACAGAGAGAAAGACAGAAATAGCGGCAACAGCAAGGTAAGACCATATCTCAGAAAGGTATGTTTTATTTATTTTGTTTGTTTGTTTTTCTTTTTACGGAGAAAGGTATATTTTTAAAATAAGGTTATTTCCAAAAATTATATGAGTTTTTTAAATGACATACATGAGGAGAATATTTAAAATAAGAAGCCCAATAATCTTTTTGTTCAAAGACCTTCCAGTTGCATTCTTGTATATTTAAGATGTAGCAGTTGGGGCCGGGCGCGGTGGCTCAAGCCTGTAATCCCAGCACTTTGGGAGGCCGAGGCGGGTGAATCACGAGGTCAAAAGATCGAGACCATCCTGGTCAACATGGTGAAACCCCGTCTCTACTAAAGATACAAAAAATTAGCTGGGCATGGTGGCGCGTGCCTGTAATCCCAGCTACTCAGGAGGCTGAGGCAGGAGAATTGCCTGAACCCAGGAGGCGGAGGTTGCAGTGAGCCAAGATCGCGCCATTGCACTCCAGCCTGGGTAACAAGAGCGAAACTCTGTCTCAAAAAAAAAAAAAAAAAAAAAGATGTAGCAGTTGGGATTCAGGGAGTCAGGATTGATTTTTTTTTTCACCCAACATTATGAGAAAAAGTGAGGAATACATAACCCTACCTTAGCCCTCTTAGGCCAAATACAAAAAAAAAAAAATAGAAATGAGTTAAAACCTTTCTAATTTCTGTTCAGAATGTAACGTTCTGTGAAAGAGAAGTAGGACTTGAGGGGAAATACTATTTTTGAAAGAACCGTAGAGGTAATTTGTAAAACAAAGCACGTTACTTATATTTGTCTCTTTTTTTTTTTTTTTTTTTTGTTACCATCCCTTTATTCAACAGATTCAAGTATAGTTGTCAGCACATACTAGGTTTAAATATTTCTTGATTGAGGGCTTGCTAAAAGTAATAAATATCCAAACAATTAGAAATAAGTAGTTTAAATATCCAGCTAAATAGAAGATGGAGAAGTGTAATAATTCTTGCAAGAACAGAAGGCAGGAAGGCAGGAAGGAAGGGAGGGAGGGAGGGAGGGAGAGAGGGAGAAGAAGAAGGAAAATATCTTCATCTAATTAGGAAAAAATAAACCTGGGTAGCTCTATGTTCTTAGATTAGGGGAGGAAAATGGAAGTAAAGGAATCAGAATTTATTGAATCTCTATCATGTGCCAGATACTCTGCTAGGTTTTTGAATTTTTAAAATTTGGATCTATAGCTGTTTCTATCTCCTCTCTGATGTGAGAATACCTTACAGAAATAGAAATCAGAGAGAAGAAAAGGGAAATGATTAAGTTAATAGCAAAACCTACAGAAATGTTACCATTTACCAACCCAGAATATTCAAAGTTGTGGACAGTTTTCTAGAGATTTTTGACAACAAAGTAAACTTTAAATGTGTGATAAAACATTATTTAATAATTCATCATATAACTAAGCTTTGAAGTTAAATAATAGTAAGTATAGTCTATACATTTTTCTTTAATGTTTAATTCTTTAAAAGATGATCTTTGCTAGTAACTTTTAAGGCCTAGTTATTTTAATCAAGTTTTGAAAAATATAAAAAGTGAAAAAGAATTGCAGAGAAATATCAAAGGAAAACAGTAGGTTATAGAAGACTCTGAATTCATTAAAATCTTGATAATGCTTACCTCTGCCTGGTAGGGTATTAGGCGATTTAAATTTATTTAATTTACATATTTGTGTTTTACAATAACTATATAATGCTTGGGTAAATAAAACACATAATTTTTTAAAAATGGCATGGAGAGCCAATAGAGAGAGAAAAATGGCATCCAGCTTTATTCCTTCCATGGTCTAGGATTTTAACAAAAAGACTGAATAAAACTGCAAAAACATTCCTGAGACAAAACACACAAGGGCTTCTAAGTGCAGGAGTACAGGAAAGAAGAAAATACAGAAAAATAAACCCAAATGTTTCAATAAACTGTCCTGCCACACTAAAAAATGGGCAGAAGCATAGGTAGCCACATGCATCTACAGGCGAAGAGGAGGAAAGAGCATTGGGATTATTCAAACCAGATTTTGCATAAAATCTTCTGTTTTAGCTGGCCCAGGTGCAGCAAATGTGTCTGTGCCTCTGTTTCTGAGCGTTTATACTCCCTAATTTTTATAGCTCTTTCCACGTCGTTACGTGAGGTAACTTCACTGATGATATCATACTGGTCCTCCTCAGTTTCTCCAAACAGAGCCAGCTCTTTTTCCCAACATGGCATTTGCACATGCCATTCCATCTGGAACAATCCATTCTCCCGTCCTCTTCAGTGTTTCTCCATAGCAAGCTCCTAGTCAGTCCCAGGTCTCAGCTCACATGTCATCTCCTCTGAGATCCTGCTGATCACCCTACTCCCTGATCTGAAGTCATGCAGTCACGCCACCATACACCCTCCGCTGCCCTCAGCTTGGCTTCCCTAACATAACTCCGGCATCATTGCCTTCATAACCCTTAGCACAATTTGTAATGACTTTGTTCGCTTCTGTCTTCCTCATTGGATATAAAGTTTATGAGGTCAAGAACATATCTGTCATCACAGTTGTGTCTCCAGTAGACATGTGGTTGGCACTCGACAAATATTTGGGAAATAAATGAATGGTCTCATCATAACCTAGCACAGTACACAGAGCAGGAATTATTTTCCCCCTTTCATAGGTAACATCTCAGAGGTGCTTCAGAGCTTGCACCAAAACACACAATCAGGAGCATGACTTAGGTCTTTTTACTCAAGTTCAAGATTTGAGTCAGGCAGCCTCATAGCTAGGTGACACTGGGCACTTCACATAACCTCCATGTTTCTGTCTCTCCATCTGAAAAATAAGAAATAAAACAGAAACCTGCCTCGTGGTTGTTATGAGGATTAAACAAGGCTTAGAATGTATTTCCGTTGGGAAATACTTAATTTCACGGAGAGATGTAACCGTCTGATACTAGATCACAGATCTTGGTGAAGGCAACAGTGTTGTACTTATAACGTATATAGCATGGGCTGCACTAGGAGAATCGAGAAGTTTTGTGACACAGGGAAGTTATTTTTATTAGAAAGAGAGGCTGAGATGTCAAAGTCAAATGAGCACCTCAGAGTTTCACATCTGGGGGACTGTCTACCAATCATAACCTAGGTCCCTTCTTGGTGCCCATGGAAGTTGGTTTGTTTCACAAATCTTAAAAATTCATTTATGAACAGCAGAGCTTGCTAGTTTTGGCCTGAACTAAGAAAAGGCTCTATTTTCTTGAGCCTTAATTTGTGGAATTACAAGACATGCTTTTGCTTCATTCCGTAGCGCAGGCTCTGACCACTAGAGGGCACTGCTCTATCAGTTGTACGAGACTGACTCCAGGCGTCCTCATTCCTGTGGCTGTGACTATGAGAGTATGGTTCTGTAGCAATTTCTTCAGAAAAGTAGTTGGTCACTGACCCAATCATCTCTCCCTCATGATTTGCAGAATATACTCTCCTGGCCTCAGCGTTGTAAGGATGGAAACAAACACTCCTGTTTCTGAACCAGAGTGGGTTCTCAGAATTTTGGTTTCTTTTCTGCAGCCTATCTTGTGACTCTGCCTCCTAAGCTGCTGAGATTGTTTCTCTACTGAAGATGAGTGATAAACTGACTGTGCCCTCATGGATAATTCTATCAGTAAGCAGGTCAGAAGGATAACCCCCTTCTCCTGCTCTCTGCAAAATATTCATTTCCAAAACACTCACTGACTGCTGGATTACATACAACAGGAACCTGGGGAGGGTATCGTCCCAGTCATTTATCGTGGGTCAAGTGGCTGCTTGGGCTCTGTGCCAACAAGACCCTAATCTCAAGTATGTGCAGAGTAGTAAGTAATTTATTAAACCAGCACCTTCAATGAGTAAGGAAGAGCAAAAATCAATAAAATTTCTTTAGAAAAATTAAAATGTTCTGACTGGCTTCTATGAGCAGTTTGTACTCTCAGGAATTCTCTGCTTTCTTCCATCCTTCAAAGCTCTGTCCACAAACTTAGAAAAATAAACCAATATTACGGGGGCTAGGGGAGCTTTAAACACCTACAGATCACGGAAGAGAAAGAGTATCTACCTCCCCTGGAAGTTTTAAGATGTATGAATCTTCAATAAATATCAAAAGTTCATTAATTCCTTATTTTAAACTCATGGCTTATTAATTGATTCAGCAAAATTAAACATCTTCTACTTACCAGAAACTGTTCTAAGTGCTAAGAAGTATGTATAGGATACAGGCAGTAAATACAGAATAATTATTGTTTTTTTCACAACTTTTTACCTTTTTTAATTAATTGTTTTATTTGAGATCATGGTGGATTCACATTTAGTTGTAAGAAATAACACAAGGATCCCATGTACCCTTTCCCCAGATTCCTCCAGTAGTGGCATCTTGCAAAACTATGGTACAATGGAACAACCAGTATATTGACATTATACAGTCAAAATAGAGATATTTCCAACACCACAGGGATCTCTCATGGCGCTCTTTTACTGAAACACACATCTTCCTTCCCATACCCCATATCTGGTCTTAGCCCCTGGTAACCACTAATCTAGTCTCCATTTCTGTAATTTTGTCATTATTTTGAGATTATTTTGTCATAATTTTGAGATTATTCTACAAGTGGAATCATGCATTGTCGATTTTTCACTCAGCCTAATTCTCTAGAGATTCACCCAAGTTTTTGTATGTATCAATAGACTATTCCTCTTTATTGCTGAATAATAGTCTGGGGTTTTAATGTAGCATAGTTTGTTTAACTAATTATCACTGAAAGATATCTAGATTGCTTCTAGTTTTGTGTGTTACAAACAAAGCAGCTATAAACATTCATGTACAGTATTTTGTATGAACATAAGTTTCCATTTTTCTGGAATAAATGTCCAAGAATATAATTGCTAGGTCATATAAGTATTGCATATTTAATATTTTCAGAAATTACAAAACTGTTCTCCAGAGAGGCTGTACCACTTTTATTACCACCAGCAACGTATGAATAATCCAGTTTCTCTGCATCCTTGCTAATTTTCAGTGTTGTCATTACATTTTATTTTAATCATTCTGGTAGATGTCTAGTAATATCTCATTGTGGTTTTAATTCGCATTTCCTTGATTGCTAATGATCTTGAACATCTTTTCATGTGTTTAATTGCCATCAGTATGTGTCCTTTAATGAAATGTCTCTTCATGTCTTTTACTCATTTTTTTATAAGTTGGTTTGGTGCTGGTTTTTTTTAATTGAGTTTTGAGAGTCCTGTAGTTATTTTAGTTCATTCTCATGCTAATAAAGACATACCTGAGACTGGGTAATTTATAAAGGAAAGAGGTTTCATTGATTCACAGTTCAGCATGACTGGAAGACCTCAGAAACTTACAATCATGGCAGAAGAGGAAACAAAATGTCCTTCTTCACATGGAAAAGCCAAGCAAAAGAGGGAAAAGCCCCTTATACAACAATCAGATCTCACGAGAACTCACTCATCATCACGAGAACAGCATGAGAGTAACTGCCCCCATGTTTAAAGTACCTCCCACCAAGTCCCTCCCATAACACATGGGGATTATGGGAATCACAATTCAGTATCAGATTTGGGTGGGGACACAGCCAAACCATATCATTCTGCCCATCCCCACCCCCAAATCTCATGTTCTCACATTTTAAAACACAATAATGCCCTTGCAACAGTCCCCCAAATTCTTGACTCATTCCAGCATTAATTAAAAAGTCAAAGTCCAAAGTCTTATCTGAGACAAGCCAAGTTCTTTCCACCAATGAGCCTGTAAAATCAAAAGCAAGTTAGATGCTTCCTAGTTATAATGTGGGTATAGGCATTGGGTAAATACATCTGCTCCAAATGGGAGAAATTGGCCAAAACAAAGAGACTACAGGCCCCATGCAAGTCTGCAATTCAATAGGGCAATCATTAAACCTTAAAGTTCCAAAATGATCTCCTTTGACTTCATGTCTCACAACCAGTTCATGCTGATGCAAGATGAGGGCTCCCATGGCCTTGAGCAGCTCCACACCTGTGGCTTTGCAGGGTACGGTTCTCCTCCTGGCTGCCTTGACAGCTGATATTGAGTGTCTGTGGCTTTTACAAGAAACTGTTGGTGGGTCTCTTATACCATTCTGGGGTCTGGAGGATGGCAGCCCTTTTCTCACAGCTTCACTAGGCACTGCCCCAGTGGGGACTTTCTGTGAGAGCTCCAACCCTATATTTCCTTCCACACTGCCTAGCAGAGTTTCTCCATGAGGTCTCCACCTCTGCAGCAGACTTCTGCCTGAACATCCATGCATTTCCATACATCTTCCAAAATCTAAACAGAGGTTCCCAAACCTCAATTCTTATCTCCTGCATACCCACAGGACCAATAGGATGTGGAAGTAGCCAAAGCCTGGGGCTTACACCTTCTGAAGCAATATCCTGAGCTGTACCTTGGCCCCTTTTAGCCATGGCTGAAGCAGTTGAGATGCAGAAGACCAAACCCATAGGCTCCACACAGCAGGCAGGACCCTGGACCCAGCCCAGGAAATTATTTTTCCCTCCTAGGTCTCCAGGCCTGTGATAGGAGGGAATGCTGCAAAGATCTCTGACATGCTCTGGAGGCATTTCCCCCATTGTCTGGGTGATTCGAATTTGGCTCCTCATTACTTATGCAAATTTCTGGAGCTGGCTTGAATTTCTCCCAGGAAAATGGGTTTTTCTTTTCTAATGCATCTTCAGGCTGCGAATTTTCCTATCACTTCTTAAATGCTTTGTGGCTTAGAAATTTCTTCTACCAGATACCCTAAATCATCTCTCTCAAGTTCAAAGTTCCACAGATCTCTAGGACAGGGGCAAAAAAACCACTAGTCTCTTTGCTAAAGCATAGCAAGAGTCACCTTTGCTCCAGTTCCCAAGAAGTTCCTCATCTCCATCTGAGGCCACCTCAGCCTGGACTTTATTGTTCAGATCACTATCAGCATTTTGGTCTAAGCCATTCAGCATGTGGGATTTGGTCAAAGCCATTCAAGATATGGGAAGTTCCAAACATTCCCACATCTTCCTGTCTTCTGAGCCCTCTAACTCTCTAGGAAGTTCCAAAGTTTCCCACATCTTTCTGTCTTCTGAGCCCTCTAAGTCTTTAGGAAGTTCCAAACATTCCCACATCTTCCTGTCTTCTTCTGAGCCCTCCAAACTATTCCAACCTGTTACCCAGTTCCAAAGTCACTTCCACATTTTCAGGTATCTTTAAAGCAGCACCCCACTACTCAGTACAAATTTACTATATTAGTCCATTCTCACACTGCTAATAAAGACATGTCTGAGACTAATTTATAAATGAAAGAGCTTTAATTGACTCACAGTTCAGCATGACTAGGGAGGCCTCAGGAAACTTACAATCATGCAGAAGGGGAAGCAAACATGTCCTTCTTCACATAGTGGTAGCAAGGAGAAGAATGAGAGCTGAGCAAAGGGGAAAGCCCCTTGTAAAACTATCAGATCTTGTGAGAACTCACTCACTATCATGAGAACAGCATGAGGGTAACTATCCCCATTATCTCCCACTGGGTTCCTCCTGCAACATGTGGGGATTATGGGAACTACAATTTAAGATGAGATTTGGGTGGGGACACAGCCAAACCATATCGGTAGTTCTTTACATATACTAGATACTAGTGGTTTGTGAGATATATGGTTTGAAGCACAAGGGATTCTATTTTCTTTCTCTCAAGTTGTAGCTTGCCTTTTTATTTGCTTAATAGAGTATTTCTCAGGGCAAAAGTTTTTAATGTTAATGAAATTTGTTTTATCAATTTTTCTTTTTAAGTGTCTTAATTTTGGTGTTAAGTTTAAGACTCTTTGACCAGTCCTAGATCCCCCCAAAAAAATTTTAACTGAAAGTCTTACCATTTTGCATTTTATGTTTAGGTTCATGATCCATTTGAGTTAATTTTTGTGTTAGGTGAGGGGTTTTGGTTAAGATTTATTTATTTATATTCTGCCTATATATTTATTTATTTATATTTTGCCTTTGGTTAAGATTCATTTATTTATATTTTGCCTTTTTCCTCCATCGAATTGGTTTTTCACTTTTGTCAAAAATCAGCTGGACATATTTGTGCAGATCTATTTCTGGGTTCTCTAATCTGTTCTGTTGATCTCCGTTTCTACCACTCTACAAATTCCATAGAATTTTGATTACTGTAGCTATTTAATCAGTGTTGAAATCAGGTAGACTGATTCCTCCCATTTTCCTCATTTTCAAAATTGTTTTGGTTTTACTCTAGTTCCTTTCCACATAAATTTTAGAATAATTTTGTCTTTAGCTACAATAATAACTTTCTGGGATTTTGATAGAAATTATATTAAATCTGAGTATAAATTTGAGGAAAATTCACATCTTTACTATATTGAGTCTTCTAATCCATGAATATAATATGTCTCTCTATTTACTTATGTAAATGCTTTGTAGTTTTCAGCATACACATTACATATATATACATATATATGTGTTTTGTTAGATTTGCATCTAAGCATTTCATTGTGTTCAATATATTTGCAATCATTGAAAATTATAAATAGTATTTTATGAATTTTGTGTCATTTGTTCATTTATAGTATACAATACATATAGTATTTTTATGGCATATATTTACAGAGAGGGACTGTAATGATTTTCGTTGTTTAACTGACATTGTGTGACTTTGCTGAACTAGATATTTACTTCTAGAATGTCATATTTTTGTAGATCCTTTGGGATTTTCTACACAGACTATCAGGTCATTTGAAAATAGGAGAAATTTTATTTTTTCCATCCCAATTTGTATGTGAGTTATTTTCTTTTTATACCTTATTGCACTATCTAAAACTTCCACTACTATGTTGAATAATGTAATGAAAAAAAATCCTCGCCTTCCTCCTGACACAGGGAAAAGCATTCAATTTTTCACCATCAAATATAATGTTAGCTGTTGGGTTTAAGTAGATGTTCTTTATCAAACTGAGAAAGTTCCTCCTCTATTTCTATTTGTCTAAGAGTTTTTTAAATTATGGATTAAATTCAAATTTTGTCATGTTACTTTTCTGCATCAATTAATATGATTATGTGGTTTTTCTTTTTCTTTTTCTTTTCTTTTTTTGTTTGTTTGTTTGTTTTGTTTTTTTTGAGACGGAGTGTCACTCTTGTTACCCAGGCTGGAGTGCAATGGCGAGATCTCGGCTCACCGCAACCTCCGCCTCCTGGGTTCAGGCAATTCTCCTGTCTCAGCCTCCCGAGTAGCTGGGATTACAGGCATGCGCCACCATGCCCAGCTAATTTTTTGCATTTTTAGTAGAGACAGGGTTTGTTAACATGCTTACATTGCTTGATTTTGAAATATTGAACAGCTTTGCATTCCTGGAATAAACTCCATTTGCTCATAATGTATAATTCCTTTTTTATGTAGCTGAATCATATTTTAAGTGTTTTCAGAGACTTTCTGCATCTATATTCAGAAGGATGTAGGTCCATAGTTTTCTCTGTACTATTCTTTGTCTAGTTTGGGTACCAGGATAATATTAGCTTCACAAACTAATTGAGAAATTTTTTCTTCTCTTTCGTATTCTAGAAAAGATTGTATAAAATTTGTGTTAATCTTTCTTTAAAAGTAGGAGACATTGTAAATAACTCAATACATGTAAATTTGAAACTAGATGAATGGATCAATTTCTTGAATAGCACAAACTACACAACTCATCTAATACAAAGTAGATAATTTGAATAGCCCTATAAATATTAAAGAAATTAAATTCGTAATTATAAAACCCCCCAAAACATAAGTCTCCAGGTGCAGATGGCTTCATGGGATAATTCTACCAAATGTTTAAAGAAGAATTAAAGCTGAATCTATGCAATCTCTTTAAGAAAAGAGATTTTATGAAGCTAATATTACCCTATAATACACATTGGGTCTTCATTGCCCTTTCATGGCATATAACTCCTGAAATCCTTGGAACCTCCAAAGTGCTGCCTTTTTGTACAGTAATGTTAACTAATACTTTCAGGATGGGTCTGGTCCTCAGAAAGACACAGCCATGATTAAATAATTGGGACTTTCAGCCCCAGCTCCCAATATCCAGGAGGGGAGAGGGTTGAAGTTTAAGTTGATCACCATTGGCCAACAGTTTAATCAGTAATGTCTACATAATGAAGCCTCCATAAAAGCATCACAAAGGCAGGGTTCTGTGAACTTCTAAATAACCTAATACGTGGAGATTCCTGGAGGGTGGTATGCCCAGGGAGAGCATGGAAGCTCCATGCTCCTTTTCTTATGCCTTCCCCTATGCATCTCTTCATCTGTATCTTTTGTATCATCCTTTACAACAAACAAGCAAATGTGTTTCCTGAGTTCTGTGAGTCACTCCAACAAATTAATCAAATTCAAAGAGGGTGTCATGGGAGCCCCGACTTGAAGCTGGTAAGTCAGGAATTCTGGAGGCATGGACTGGTGACTGGTGTCTAGAGTTAGGGCAGTCTTGTGAAACTGAGCCCCTAGCCTATGGGACCTCATGCTGTATCCAAGTAGATGGTGTCAGAATTGAATAGGAGGACACACAGCTGGTGCCCACTGCAGAATTGATTGCTTGCTTGCTGTTGGGAGAATTTTCCACAAATTTTGGGAAAAGTCTTATGTGCTGATGTTTCATGTGAGAGTAGAAGGAAAGAACAGTTTGCGTTTTTCTAAACACAGCCTGATACGAATATTATCAACTTTTACCTGCTAATTCTTTCATTGATTTCTGTTCCTAACATTTTTCTGTTTTCAAATTTCTAAATTATTCCTTTTATCTTTATTATTTCCTAGCTTATTCTTGACTGGGCTTATTTTACTCTTTTCTTACAAAGTTATTGAGGTGGGAACTTAGATTATTTGAGACGTCTCTTGTAAATGTGTTCATTATTGCTATAAATTTACCACTCATTGTTTTAGCTGTGTCCCACGTATTCTGATATGTTGCATTTTATTTTCATTCAGTTTTTTAAAAGAAAATAACTAAACTCACTAAGCCAAAGGGAAAAGGCAAACTGGGAACTGGGTCATTCCCAATTGGTTCCTGAATAGGATAGCTGCAAAGATGAAAAGCTACATACCTCCCCCACCCTTTGCCTGCAAGGAAATTCCTTGTGGGACCCAAGATCTTTACCCTAAAACAGTTCTGCTGGATTTCACCCTGGCAATGTAAATTGATAACTTGTTTTCACAGGTGCAGGACAAAGGGCAGAACTAAAAGTCATCCCTCTGCTCACCTGAAACAAACATGTATCTGCTTCCTTTGCCCTATTGTTTACATTATCTTATGTAAATATGCAGATTCTCTGGGCCAGAGGAAGGATAAGTGACTATTCATGACTATTTGTGACTATTTGTGACTATTCGTGACTATTCGTCTACTCCCCTGTTACATGTAAGTTGTGTACTCCATGAAAGGCTGATAAAAGACTCAAAAAATTTAACCATTTGTCTTTTATCTATCCACACCTTTCAAACAGTTTCTTCCTCTTTCCCCCATGGCTGCTCCTTCCCCTTTAAATATCAAAGCCTTCAAAATCATCTTTGGAGAAAGGCACAGTCCTGTATTCTGAGCATACATTCTTAATTTTGGCAATAAACCTCCTAAAATGATTGAGACACACATCAGTCATTTTCATAGATTTACAAGTTCTATGTATTTTTTAAAATATATTCATCTTAACACTTTCTCTTTGATCTATTGTCTTGGTCAATTTGGGCTGCAATAACAATGGTACTGTCGACCATGTGACTTAAAGAAGAAACATTTAATTCTCAGAATTCTGGAAGCTAGAAGTCCA
Source organism: Saguinus oedipus (assembly GCA_031835075.1). NCBI lineage: Eukaryota > Metazoa > Chordata > Mammalia > Primates > Cebidae > Saguinus > Saguinus oedipus. The sequence continues at coordinate 7,750,323 of CM063178.1, forward strand.
AGTTCAAGGTGCTGGCAGACCCCATGTCTGGTGAGGGTCACCTTCTGGTTCGCAGATGGCAGCCTTCTTGTGCTAGTCTCACATGCTGGAGAGCAGAAAGCTAAGCGCAAGCTCTCTGCTGTCTCTTCTCCACCCTTATGACTTAATTACCTCCCAAAGGCCCCATCTCCAAACACAATCACATTGGTGATTAGGCTTCAACACACAAATCGGGGAAGGGGACTCACAGACACTCAGTCCACAGTACTTCTGGATTATATGGAAGTGTGCTAGCTTCCAAGTATTTAGTCTCACCTGTTATTTTTTTCTGTTACCGAGTTTTCATTCTATTGTGGTCATGGAACATACTTTGTATGATTTCAATTATTTTAAATTTGTCAAGGCTTGTTCTACAATACAGAGTATGATCTATCTTTGTACATGTTCTGTGGGACCTATGGGCCCTTGCACAGAAAGTGTGTTTACTGTGGTTGGGTGGAGTGTTCTATGAAAGTTAAGTTAGAGCCGGTTGGTTAACGATATCATTGAGTTTTTCTATATCCTTGTATTTTTGTTCATTCTTGCTAGCCATTGTTTCTCCAGCCCTAGAAGTCCTAGAATCTCTGGCATAGAAGCAGGGAAGAAATAGTGAATATTCAGCTTCTTTTGTTGTTGTTGTTGAGACAGTGTCTCACTCTATCGCCCAGGCTTAAGTGCAGGGGCACAATCTTTGATCACTGCAGCCTCCGCCTCCCAGGTTCAAGTGATTCTCCTGCCTCAGCCTCCCAAGTAGCTGGGACTACAGGTGTGTACCACCACATCTGGCTAATTTTTGTATTTTTGTAGCAATAGAATTTTGCTATGTTGGCCAGACTGGTATTGAACTCCTGACCTCAAGTGATCCACCCGCCTCAGCCTCCCAAAGTGCTCAGATTACAGGCACGAGCCACTGCGCCCCACTCAAGCTTCTAACTTCTTAAATTAGCTAATGATGCATATTTCAAAGACAAAAAGCCAGATCTTTTATTTCTCATTTGCAAGAGCCAAATTTCATTAAAAGGAGAAAAAATACTTTTACAGATTTCAAAGAGTTAAGCCGTAGAGGATTTGAGTATAGAATATTTAGTGTAAGACATCAAAAGACAGGATATGTGATATAATATGGATATTATATCCCACTAAACAAGATAAAGCATTCCTCCCAGACAGCAGGGAGGCAGGAAACAGAGACAGACAGAGGTGAGTATCCAACACCCAGGACTGAGACACTTAGTGAAAAATGTAAACCCCTTGGTAGGTTTGAGGATCTGAGGACAGAGAGTATGTTTTAAACTAAGAAAAAAAGAATCATGGAAAACGAGCTTGCTGCGTGCCATAAGCCATCATAGAATAGATTCAGGGAAGCAGGAATGAAAGTGTAGCATACTTAAGTAGAGAGCCTTAGTGTTCCTGGCTTCATAGTCAGCTCCTATCGAGCAGTTCCTGCAAACTGTCGGGGGACAGAAAGCCAAGAAAGTAACAGAATGAGGAGGGCCCAGAATGCAAGGACCTGAAGATCAGACAGTATGGCTACACCTAAGGGGATCAGCAGCAGAGGCTGGTGCAGGTCAGAAGGATGAGCAGAGACTGGCAATACAAGCAGAAAACGACCAGGAGAATGAGATACTCAGGTAGAGGCTAATGCAGGACAGCTCACCAGTCCTTCCAAGCTACTATATAAGCTTCCACTTGTACCCAGAAGCCATCATAAGTGGTACAGATGGGAGACAGGGAAATACTGCATAGAAGAGGATGGTTCCTCAGCAAAGACCCCACCTTCAAGCCTGGAAACCCACAGCCTTAAATGAGAACAGACATTTCTGTTTTTGTGACCAAAAGTTGCCTTTTAGCCCACCATCCCCCACCCACCCTGTACCCATATAAACCCCAAACCCCAGGCTTCATAAGCAGATGAACAGAAGAGCAGAAGAATGGAAGAACAGCGAGGCAGAAAGAAGAAAAGGAGCATCTGAATGTGGAGAGGAGATCAGCTGGGAACAAAGAGGAGGTAGGACACTGCATGACCAAACTCCAGGGAAGATCATCTTCTCACTTCATCGGCCTTCCAGCTCCCCATTCATCCTGCTGAGAGCCGCCTCCACCACTCGACAAAATCCCTGCATTCATCCTTCAAGTTTTTGTATGACCTGATCCCTCCTGGATACCAGACAAGGACCTAGGTACCAAGAGGACACTGAGCTGGTTAACACATGTGCCATCCACAGACAGCAAAGCTAAAAGAGTGCACTGTAACACATGCCCACTTGGGCTTTGGAAGTTGCAGGATAGCCCTGGTGGATGCTGCCCGGGGCCTTGGCCCGGGGGTGCTCGCTCCGACTCCTGTACCCACCCATCAGCATGCTCCCCCTCCTGTAAGGAGTTTGAGCATGCAGGTAGCCAAACAGACAAGCCACACCCCTGTTGCATGTCCTGCTAGGGGAGTCAGGGAACTCTCCTGTTTCGTCAACAGTAAAGCAGCACCAAAAGGAGGAGGGGAACAATCAGGAGAGTGGGGCAAAGAGTTAGAGGAGCCCTTGAGAGAAAAGAACACCTCTGACAACCTGAATTTTGAATCAACAAAATTTAAGTTCTGGGTAATTACACCAAAAGGCTAAACCCTAAACCAGAAGAAAATCGAAGTGACAAAATTAATTTGTTTGTTGTTTGTTTACTTGATTTGATTTCTTTTGTTCCTCTCACCATCATTGAAATAGGGGCTATTTGAGTTCAACGACAGAGGGGTTAAAAAACAGAATCACATGTTTATACGTGTGATGTTTGCAGGGTATTTAACTACCCTGCTTAAAGTTTTGGTCCTGGAAGCGGCTTTGAAGGGCATCTAATTCACATTGTATTGAGAGGAAATGGATGAAGAAATGAAAAGCAATTATCTCAGGACCACAAAGCCAGTCACTGGAAGGGCCAGTGCAAGATTGCACATTTCCAAGGCACCCAGACAAGCAAGCATTCAAAATCAAGAGCCACTTTCACCCATAGTCATTGATGATGGAAAACACGGGGTTGAAAGATGTTGCTGCTTCAGATTTATAAGCACACACAAAACTCCTGTATTACAGGAGCGAACCCACCAGCCACCAGTGACTGCATGAGTCCTTTCCCCAGCTCTTCGCTCTCAACAGGAATTCCCTTTGCCGTAACTTTCAGCCTTCTGCACTGCCAGCAGTCGTGACTGGTTGTGGCATCTCTAACAAAGCACATTGGATGCTGTTTTAAAGTCCCACGGTCAGAGCTAAAAATAGGATTATGCTATGTCATCTGATGTTTTCAGATGGTCAGCTACACCACTCCCCTCCTTTCTGAAACCAACAGAGGTAAGTGGATTTTACAATAGAGTCCCTCATTTCATGGGCTACTGAAAACATGGAACTGAAGAGTGTGGCCCAGCGGGACGTGAGTGTGTACACTGTTTAGGCTGAATGAGTGCTTATGTATGTTACAGGAACAGGCAGCCTTTTGGGTGTCATCTCACATTTGGTTTCATTTTACTTTTCTCTAGTCATATGCCTTTGCCCTGACTTCTATGCCTATTTTTGCATTTTATTTTACAGAATTTATATATTTTTGTAATGCAGCTTACAAAAAAGGATAAGAATATTAACAAAGCACTGTGCTTACTTTCATCAGCTTCAGTCAAACTTCGATTTGTCCATCTTCAAATTATTTGCTCAGATTATATCTACAAGGCAAAACGAAAATAAATAAGGAGAAAATCCTGCTGCTGAGGATTAAAAGCACCTTTTACATAATAACTAATGGATTTTATTTTATTCATGTTCAGACTGGCTGTAAACATGGCTGACAGCATCAAATAGATACGTCAGTGGTGAATTTTTGCTCTGTCCATGTGAATATAACCTCAATTTAAGATCATAATAAAACTCGAAACAGTGAAGCAAGAGTGAGATTTAACCTCCTTAAGATGAGGGAGTACATCTTCTTTTAATAAGTATTTCAAACATGTTTACATAGAAGCTTACAAGTAACCACAATAACTGTTTTTTTAAAGTGCAATACATTAATATGTTACCTACTCTACAAAAACAAGAACCTTAAGAAGCAAAATAATAATTATCATTTGAAATATGAATAGTTACCTGAAAACCTATAGCAATCCAAAGCCAAATTTAAGACGTCCAAAATTTAAGTTGAGATAGCCCTTTCCTCTTGGGAAACCACAAAATAAATACAAGTTCCCCTCCCTTTGTGTCACACATACAATTTAGGGGGGCTCATTTGGACAATATATGTACTAGGATACATAATGTCATCTAGAATATAAGTCAGAATACCCAGCTATTTTGTGATTTCTTTTTCTTTCTTTTGTGATTATTCACTTTTAAATTACGAGTTCCAATTCATTTTTAGATTTCAAATGATCTACACTTCATCTGTTTTTATAATGCCTATATTCCTTGGCTTTTTCTAAACAAGGAATTGAATAGGTATCTTAGCAAGAAAGGTCGTGGGGAAGATTGCAAGCATTATACTATGCTTTGTTGAGTGGTTCAGAATAGTTTATAATATATTATCATAAAAACAAATTGACAACAATAGCATAATTGCTGCATGAATAATCTTAGAACAAGTGAGACCTTTCAAGCCTTTTTTTATTGTAAGCAATCATTATGCTCACCACATAAAACAGATGCCTTCTGGGAATTTTTTAAATAAGACTCAGCTTTCTCTGGTTTGTATTTCTTGGTTTCAACATAAGATATCTAAAAGATGAAAGAAGCTGTTCTGGCTGTAGGGAGAATATTGTATGTAGCCATGGGTGATTTATGCAGCGAATTAAGGGAAAAAGTTGCACATGTAATGAGATATTAGTGAGCAAGTTCTCATTACCATCATAATATTTGGCACCAAAATTTAATAACTCTTTCTGCCTGTGAATGCCAAAGAGCATTTTAACATTAATTAAAAGCCCATAATGGTACTGGATGAAAGAGATAATGTTAATTCAACTTTACATATGAGATACAGAGTCATAGAGATTAAGAAAATGACCCGGGCAGATTTTTTTAATTATTCATAATGCCACAATATGTCGATGGCGAGAGGGAAATTGGCATAGACTCCCACAACTACTGCTGTTCTCATCATTGCCTTGCATGGAACAGAAGCCTGGTAATTAGGGCTTCTGATTTCTACAGATGTTCTCACTCCCTCTCCTGCCCTGCATTCCCTCAGCACTAATGAATTCTGTATTAATTTGCAATCAATGATTGAGAAAATAAAAAGCTGTCTTCAATTCCTTTAGGGCAGAAAACAGTTCTTTAATTTTCTCTGAATTTCCCTATATTTCTCTGGCTCTGTTTCATGAAATGTGCAAACGAAGAGTTCCTGGGTTGAGCAACTTAAAGGGCCTTCTTTACTCCAAAAATTCTGAGACTTAACTATACTGGTGTATATTGCAAAGCTCAAAAGAAAGAAATATTTCTTGCAGATTTATGTGACCACAAAATCTCCATTTCATGAATGTGGTAGGCAGAATAATGGTCTCCTAAAGATGTCCATTTTGTAATCCCTGGAACTTTACAAGGCAAAGGGGAATTACAGTAGCAAATGGAATTTAGGTTGCTAATCAGCTGATCTTAAAATAGTGACGTTATCCTGGATTATGTGTGTGAACCCAATATAATCACAAAGGTCCTGAAAACTAGAACTGGAAGGCAGAAGACAGTGTCAGCAATGTAGCATGAGAAGCACGTGACCATTCACTGCTGAGAAATGTGGAAAGCTGCAGAACTGGAAAAGAGACACATTCTCCCCTCCAGCCTCCAGAAGGAATGCCGCATAGCTGACACATTGATTTTAACCCACTGAGACCCCTTTCAGATTTTTATCTCCAGAATTATAAGATAATAAATTTTTGTTGTATTAAGCCACCAAGTTTGTTATAATTTATGACAGCAGCCATAAGAAACTAGTACAGTGGGACCCATTAATGTCCTGCTAATACCTTCCAGAATTACAGCTCTGTTACAATTTTTTAGGGAAATGCTATTCTACCTGGAACAGGGGCCCACATCGGACTGTCAATCAATAAATATTATAGACTGAATAATTCACTTTTGTTGTATGAAAATTGTTAGTACTAGGTCATTAAGCCAGCCCATCTGTTAGCCTATTTCACTATCTTTGCATTTTATAACAACCATTTCTACCAGTCATTTTGAATCAGGAAGCAAAAATTCATTTACTTTAAATGAGGCTAAAATAAACAGCATGGAATAAATTCAGTGCATCTCAAATTTTGATGTGCATGCAAACCACCTGGAGAATCCTCTTAAAATGCAGATTCTGATTCTATAGCTCTGGCATGAGAACTGAGAGTGTGCATTTCTAACAAGCTCCCAGGTGACACCAGTGCTGGTGAGCTGTGGACCAAACTTTAAAAAGCAAAGAACAAAAGAGGACAACCCCTGTCAGACACTCTTCCCTGCCATGGAAACGTTTCTGTTCTCCCAGGTGGAATCAGGCAAATCCTCCTTGCTCTGTTTTTAAGACCAATACTGATCCCAAGCAGAAGATAGTCAAGCAATTTTAGCTTAATATTTAGAAGACTCAACTTCTAGCTAATACAGTATATTTTTAAATTATAAAATAAATATATTCTCATGAAAGACAATTTATAAAATAGAAGAAAGAGTAATTTTAATCATCCACAGTCTCAGCACCCAAAGATATGCCTTATTAACATTTTAATGTCTTTCCTTCAAGACTTTTTTCTCTACAGATTCTATTTTACATATTTGACATCATATTATATATCTCATTTTTTAAGCTAACAACATATATTCACATACAGTGGTTATAGGGTTATAGATTGAATTATTAGTCTTAATTCTTCACTCCCCTCTGATAGAATTCTATATCCACACTCTTGCCACTCTGGGGAAGTGTCCTAATCCTTCTCCCTTCTAATAGACATATGCCTTTACTGTCCCCAAGCTGGCAAGCAGGGAGTTATTGCCAACACCTTGGCTTGGGGATTAATTAAGTGACTTACACTAGCCTAAGGGTTAATAGTGGACAAGTATTTTTTAATGTAGGTTTTATTATTTAGATATGGCAAAAAGCCAATAGATAAAGAGACAGCTACCACTGGAAGGATAGTTCGTTACACTCAACAGGCACCAAGGCAAAAGGGCATGCCACGCCATACTCTGGGGTCACATGGGGAAGCACCAGGCTCAGCCAGGGGCAGAGGGAGCAGGGAGAAGATCTTTACTGTGGTTTCTGTGGGGAAAATAAATGGGAGAGGCAGGGTGAGCAGGTTTAGAATTGGCCACTTAGAATAATTTCAGTGGACTCTCTGCTACAGTTGTCCGGCATTTCGTCCTGGAGGATTGGCCCAGAAGGTAAGAGTTCATCAAAGGAGGTGGTTGGGATGGTATGAGCTCTGGAGTAGTTGATCTGCCTATGAAAAGCACATTCTCAGGCCAGTAGTCTGCTATCTCTAGGAATTAGCTAACCCTGGGAGAGGTAGTCACTCCAGGGTCAGCAAGTCCCCAAGATGTCAAAGCATCAACAAACACAGAATCAAAAGACGTGTTTAGCACAACATGACGCAAACAAGGGCTTGGAATGTGCTGATGTGGTTGGGCTTGTTCTCTGTCTGCAGTGAGGAAAGCTCGTGCAGCCAGGGTTACAGAACAGCCACACAGAGAGCAGGCTTGGACCCGACTCAAGGTCAGGAGCTAAGCCCAGCTGACGCCCAGCCAGCAGCGGAGGCAAACCCGGGCAGCTCGCATAAGGCAGAAACTAATGCTTAGTGCTGCCTGCCTCTGAGGTTCTTTGGTTGTTTGTTATAGAGCATTATGGTGGCAAAGCTGGATATGTTGGAAGTGGGGTGCTGCCATAACGAATCCCAAAATATGTGCCATCAGCTTTAGGAATGGAAATTAGACGGGAAGGATATGGTTCTAAAAGCCTGGAAAAAATGTCGGTCCATGTTATATAGTAGTGAAAATAGAGCATTTGTTATAACTGCTACTCTCAATAAACCAAAAGACAATGGACCTGATAAAGTTGGGATGGTGAACAGGCAAGTTTCAACTCACAATGCTGGTGAGATAAGTGGGTTGCTGAATGGCATTTGAAAGCTATGATAAGAGATGGATTTTGTGATGGTTAATATTGAGTGTCAACCTGATTGGATTGAAGGATGCAAAGTATTGTTCCTGTGTCTGTCTGTGAGCGTGTTGCCAAAGGAGACTGACATTTGAGTCCGTGGACTGGGAGAGGCAGACCCACTCCTCACCTGGGTGGTCACCATCTAATCAGCTGCTAACATGGCTAGAATAAAGCAGCCAGAAGTTGGAAGAATTTGACTTGCTGAGTCATCCGGCCTCTATCTTTCTTCCATACTGGATGCTTCCTGCCTTCAAATATCAGACTCCAAGTTATTCAGCTTTTGGACTCTTGGACTTATTATACCAGTGGGTTGCCATGGGCTATCAGGCCTTCGGCCACAGACTCAGGCTGCACTGTCAGCTGTCCTACTTTTGAGGTTTTGGGACTCAGACTGGTTTTCTTGCTCCTCAGCTTGCACATGGCCTATTGCGGGACTTCACCTTGTGATTGTGTGAGTCAATATTCCTTAATAAACTCCCCTTCATATATACATCTATCCTATTAATTCTGTCCCTCTAGAGAACCCTGACTAATACAGATTTTGGTACCAGGAGCAGCTCTAGGGGAAGAGAATTTTAAAGATGGATTTCTTTAGTTGGTTTTGGGGTTTCTGGAGTTGGCTGCTTAAAATTATTAGACCCAAAAATGCTAAGGACTCTACTTCTAATAGTATAGAGAACACTGATGGTCCTTTGAGTGAACTGTTTAGAGAGTTATGCAAAATAAATGCATTTGACACTCCTGATTCATCACTCATGAGAAGCAAGGAGTTTAGTGACTCTATACATAATACCTTTGAGCATATGTGAAGAATCAAGGAATATAATGAAGCTGATTAGTTGCTCATTGGACAAAGTGATGAAAGAGGAAGATGAGCTCAAGGATTCTAAATCCTGGCTCCAGAAACACAGACTGAGCCTCAAGTCTTCTAAGATTGCTCCCAAGTAAGTCTTATCTCCTGTAGACAAAGAGCTAAAATTGCAGAAAATCAGGCACAAGCTCTTATCACGAGAATGGCTGACCTGCAAGGAAAGGTGCATGCTCAGTCTCACCAGGTGTCTATTGTTAAAGTGAGAGCATTGATTGGAAAAGAATAAGATCCTGCAACTTAGCATGGGGATGTGTAGGAGGACCTCCATGGTGCTGGGGACACTGAGCTTGCAAACTCTGAGGAGTCATTTTTGCCAGAGGAAACAGCCTCCCCACCCCCAGTGGTGGCAACATCCCCTCCCCCACCAACATGACCATCAGCCTTTCCACCTTTGTCTGTGGAGATAAACCCTGCACTGACTGAGCCAACCGTAATGGCCTCAGACAGTTACCAGACAAGATAATGCTGATTCTTCTCAGGACCCACCCCCAACACCCCTTTGTGCTTCTAGACCTATAACTAGACTCAAGTCCTAGAAGTCCCCCGAGGTGAGGCTCAGAGTATGACCTATGAGAAGGTGCACTACATTCCAAAAGAACTGCCTTAGTTTTCTAATTTATATAAGCAGAAATCTGGGGAACAGGCAAGGGAATGAATATTAAGAGTATGGGATAATGGTGGAAGGAACACAGAGTTGGATCAGGCTGAACTTACTGATATGGTCCCACGAAGCAGGGATCCTTCATTTAATGTTGCAGCTTGGGGAGTTTAAAAAGGTTCTAATAGTTTATTTGTTTAGTTAGCTGAAATACGAATTAAAAGATGGCCCACTGTGAGCAAGCTGGAAATGCCTGATCTCCCTGGGTTTGATGTAGAGGAAGAGATCCAAAGGCTTAGGGAGGTTGGAATGCTAGAGTGAATTAGTCACTTTAGACCTACTCATTCCAGCTGTGAGGGTCCAGAAGACATAACCCTCACTAATACTTTGCAAAATAGATCTATGAGGAGAGAACCTATATCCTTGAAGAGCTTTGTGATTGCTCTTCTCTGTCTGCCAGATCTTACAGTGGGAACCACAGTCACTCAATTAGAACATTTAAATGCAATGAGAATAATTGGATCTCAAGGTGGCAGTGGCCAAGTGGCAGCACTCAACCATCAAAAGCAAGGTAGGCATAGTTATTGTAATGCACAGCAGAGGCAAAGCAGCAATCGGAACAGTCTGAATCAAGTAGAGTTCAGGCATTGGCTAATGAATCACAATGTTCCTAGAAGTGCAATTGATAGGAAGCCTGCTACATTACTACTTGATTTGTAAAGCAGAAAACTTCCAGGTCAAGTGGACAAGACTAATTTGAATTATTAAAAAAGAGAATCATGGCCCTTCAATCAATTTCAGACTTGAGACTGTGTACAGACCCAGAACCCTTTAAATGAAGGAGAGGCCGGTTCCCTTGAGAAAGGACCGCACTACACTACCAACAGTTTGTGCTGTTAATCTTTCTCCCATACTTACCCAAGGAGACCTCCAGCCTTTTACCAGAGTATGCACTAGGGAAAGGGGTGATCAGACTTTTGGGGTACTACTGGAACCTGGCTCTGAGCTGATGTTAATTCCAGGGGACCCAAAACATCATTGTTGTCCCCCAGTGAAAGTATGGGCTTTGGAGGTCAGATAATTAATGTTGTTTTAACTGAGGCCCAACTTAGAGTGAGTTCAGTGGGTCCTAGACTCATCCTGTTGTCATTTCCCCAGTGCCACAATGCATAATTGGCATAGACATACTTAGCAACTGGTAGAACTCCCACATTGGCTCCATGACTGCTCGGGTGAGGGCCATTATGGTGGAAAACACCAAATGGAAGTGATTAGAGTCGCCTCTACCTAGAAAAATAGTAAATCAAAAACAATATCACATCCCTGGAGGAAGCACAGAGATTAGCATCACCATAAAGGACTTGCAAAATGTATGGGAAGTGATTCCGATTCCCACCACATCCTCGCTCAACTCTCTCATTTGGCCTGTGCAGAAGACATGGGTCTTGGAGAATGGCAGTGGATTATCATAAGCTTAACCTAGTAGAGACTCCAATTGCAGCTTCTATACCTGATGTGGTTTCATTGCTTGGACAAAGTAACACATCTCCTGTTACCTGGTATGCAGTCATTGATTTGGGAAATGGCTTTTTCTCCATTCCTGTCCATAAGGCCAACCAGAAGCAATTTGCCTTCATCTGGCAAGACCAGCAATACACTTTCTCTGTCATACCTCAGAGGTATATCAACTCTCCAGCTTTGTGTCATAATTTGTTCACAGAGATCTTGATCACTTTTCTTTTCCACAGAATATCACACTGGCCCATTACATTGATGACATTATGCTGATTGGATCCAGTGGGTGAGAAGCAGCAAACACATTGGACTTATTGGTGAGACATTTGCATGCCACAGGATGGGAAATAAATCCAACTAAAATTCAGAGACTTTCTACCTAAGTAAAATTTCTAGAGGTCCAGTAGTGTAGGGTCTATATCTTTATATATATCTTTATATCCTTCTAAGGTGAAAGATAAGTTGGAAGCACAACACCTGGCAGGCCTATTTGGACTCTGCAGGCAAAACATTCCTCATCTGGAATGTTACTCTGGCCTATTTATCAAATGACCCAAAGGCTGCCAGTTTTGAGTGGGGTCCAGAACAGGAGAAGGCTCTGCCACAGGTCCAGGCTGCTGTGCAAGTGTTTTGCCACTTGGGTCATATGACCCAGCAGATCCAATGTGCTTGAGATGTCAGTAGCAGATAGGGATGCTCTTTGAAGCCTTTGGCCCCCATAGATGAATCACAGCAGAGGCCTCAAGGATTCTGGAGCAAGGCCCTGCCATCTTCCACAGGTAACTACTCTTCTTTTGAGAGACGGCTCTCCACCTGTTACTGGGCTTTGGTGAAAATTGAACGTTTGACTATGGGTCATCAAGTCACCATGTGACATGAACTGCCTATCATGAACTGGGTGCTTTCTGACCCATCTGGCCATAAAGTGGGTCACACACAACAGCAGCATTCCATCATCGAATGAAATGGAAGTGGTATATATGTGATTGGGCTAGAGCAGGTCCTGAGGGCACAAGTCAGTTACATGAGGAAGTGGCTCAAGTGCCCATGGTCTCCACTCCTGCCACCCTGCCTTCTTTTCCCCTACCTGCAATGATGACCTCATGGGGAGTTCCCTAAGAGCACTTCCTTTGACAAAGGAAGTGAAGACTAGGGCCGGATTTACAGATGGTTCTGCACAATATGCAGCCACCACCTGAAAGTGGATAGCTTACAGCACTACAGTCCCTCTCTAAGATATATCCCTGCAGGACAGCAGTGAAGGGAAATCTTCCCAGTGGGCAGAACTTCGAGCAGTGCACCTGGTTGTGTGATTTGCTTGGAAGGAAAAATGTCCAGATGTGTGATTATATACAAATTCTTAGTCTATAGCCAATGGTTTGGCTGAATGGTCTGGGAATTGGAAGAAACATGATTGAAAAATTGGGGACAAAGAAATTTGGGGAAAAGATACATGGATGGACCACTCTGAGTGCTAAAAAAACAAATGTGAAACTATTTGTGTCTCATGTGAATGTTTGGTGACCTCAGCAGTGGAGGATTTTAATAATCAAGTGGATAGGATGACTCATTCTGTGGACACCACTCAGCCTCTTTCTTCAGCCAACCCTGTCATCACCCAATAGGCACATGAAAAAAGTGGCCATGGTGGCAGGGGTAGAGGTTATGCATGGGCTCAGCAAAACAGACTTCCACTCACCAAGGCTGTCCTGGCTACGGCCACCACTGAGTGCCCAATTTCCAGCTGCAGAGACCAACACTGAGCTCTCAATATGGCACCATTTCTCAGGGTGATCAGACAGCTACTTGGTGACAGGTTGATTATGACCTCGATCACATCAGGGTCACCACCTGAGACATTGATCCACCTGCAGAGGTCTGTCCTGCAGGCCCTGACTCAATGATGGATGAATAAATGAGAGGATGGACAGGGGGTCTTGGTCAATTGGCTGCATTTCGTGCTCTGAAAGCAGTCAATGACCATCCCTAGCCCACTGGAATTACTGAAATAGGTGTGAGAGTGCATTGATAAATAATCTGTCCTTGAGTCAGGGTCTGTAGGACAGACCTCTGCAGGTGGTGATCAACGTCTGTCTCATAATATGAAGGTTGTGAGTTCAATCCTCATACGGTGCACCACCTGTGACCTTGGTCACTTTGGGGTCACCACCCGAAATGTCAATCACCACCTGAAAAGGTCTTTCCTGTAGACCCTGACTCAACAATGGATGAATAAATGTACTCTCACACCTGGTTCAGTGATTCAAGTGGGCTAGGGATGGTCATCAGCTGTTGTCAGAGGGTAAAATGCAACCAATCCACCAAGACCCCCTGTCCATCCTCACATTTATTCAGTATAAATTTCATTACAGATGTTCTAAGTCAACATGTTTGTGGATAATTAACATGGTTAAAAGAGTGGTTCTAAGAATGATAAAAGCTTTAGGTTCCAGGGCCCAAAGTAAACACTATTAATGGGTAATTCCCCTTTGATCTCCCCTGAGAGGACCATCCAGCACAAAGTTTACATGAGTAAACAGTTAGAGTAGAGCCAAAGGGATGTGGGGTAAACAGACTTAACTGGGAAAGTCTTTTATCATCCCTGTCTTTTCCCTAACATAATGGACTGGCCACCTTTGGTCTGTCCCAATAAATCCTTTTGGCCTTCCAAAAGGTTTGAGACTAATCTATAACTTTCCCTAATATTTCCCTAATATTTTGCCAGCCACCCTGAATGAATCTCAACAGTCGATTATATCAGACCTCTTCCATCATGGAAAGGGCAATGGTTTGTTCTCACCAGAAAAGATACTTATTCCAGATATGGGTGTGCCTATCCCGCACACAATGCTTCTGCCAAGACTATCATCTATGGACTCACAGTATGCCTTATCCACCATCATGGTATTCCACACACATTGCCTCTGACCAAGGCATTCACTTTACAGCTAAAGAAGTGGAGGAGTGGGTTTATGCTCATGGAATTCACTGGTCTTACCACGTTCCCCATCATCCCGAAGCAGCCAGATTGATAGGACAGTGGAGTGGTCTTTTGAAGTCACAATGACACCACCAACTAGGTGACAGTACTTTGCAGGGCTGAGGCAAAGTTCTCCAGAAGGTTGTGTATGCCCTGAATCAGCATCCAATATATGGTACTGTTTCTCCCAGAGCCAGTATTCATGGGTCCAGGAATCAAGGGATGGAAGTGGAAGTGGCACCACTCACCATCACCCCTAGTAACCCACTGGCAAAATTTTTGCTTACTGTTCCTGCAATACTATGTTCTGCTGGCCTAGAGGTCTTAGTTCCAGAGAAAGGAATGCTGCCCCCAGGAGACACAACAATGATTCCATTCAACTAGAAATTAGGATGTCACCTGGACACTTTGGGCTCCTCCTACTTTTAAGTCAACAGGCTAAGAAGGAAGTTACAGTGTTGGCTGGGGTGATCGATCCAGTCTGTCAAGATGAAATCAGTGTATACAGGAGATCCCTTAAGGCATCTCTTAGTATTACCATACCCTGTGATTAAGGTCAATGGGAAACTACTACAACACAAACCAGGCAAGACTACAGATGACCCAGACCCTTCAGGAATGAAGGTCGGGGTCACTCCACCAGGTAAAAATTCATGACCCACTGAAGTGCTCACTGAAGGCAAAGGGAATACAAAATGGGGAGATAGTCATCAATACCCAGCTACGACCACACAACCAGTTGCAGAAATGAGAATTGTAATTGTCATGAGGATTTCCTCCTTATTTTGTTAAGAACATGTTTGTGCATGTATACATTTGTACTAAGAAGATATCTTCAATTTTATTTCCTTTCTTTTTCCTTCATCATGTGACATGAGATTTATTGACTTTATATCAGCATGTAAGTGTTGTTAGCATTTAGGTTAAGGATTAGTGCACTTCCTGTTTGTATAAAGAATAGCTGTATTATGTTAGGCATAATTATGACCTTATTATTGATTGTCTTATTTGAAGATTATGTATGGGTTCAAGTTGACAAAGGGTAGACTTGTGACGGTTAATATTGAATGTCAACTTGATTGGATTGAAGGATGCAAAGTATCATTCCTGGGTGTGTCTGTGAGGGTGTTGCCAAAGGAGATTAACATTCGAGTCAGTGGACTGGGAAAGGCTGACCCGCTCTCAGTCTTGGTGGTATGGTACCATCTAATCAGCCTCCAACATGGCTAGAATAAAGCAGCTAGAAGAAGTTGGAAGATTTCACTCGCTGAGTCTTCCGGCCTTCATCTTTCTTCTGGACTGGATGCCTCCTGCCCTCAAATTTCAGACTCCAAGTTATTCAGCTTTTGGACTCTTAGACTTACACCAGTGATTTGCCAGAGGCTTAGGAGCCTTCAGCCACAGACTGAAGGCTGTACTGTTGGCTGCCCTACTTCTGAGGTTTTAGGACTCAGACTGGCTTCCTTGCTCCTCAGCTTGCAGATGGCCTACTGTGGGACTTTGCCTTGTGTTTGTGTGAGTCAATACTCCTTAATAAATGCCCCTTCATATATACATCTATCCTATTAGCTCTCTCCCTCTAGAGAACCCTGACTAATACAGGTTCCAAGGAAAGCATGGCTACCTTGCAATGGAATTGAGAGTAAATAAACATGGCCCAGAAATCCTGTATTTACAGAGAATAAAAAAATAACCCTATGTCGAGAAAATTTCTATTAGCATGGACTAAAAGTGATGTGACTTTTTGAGATATAAAACTGCCTCCAGTCTCCTCCTACCCCAACCTTCTATAGGGACGGTGCAGTCTGAGAGGGTGGCTCAGTCACCAAGTAGGGCATGTTCTCCAATGCCCTCTTTAGAAGTGACCAAGGGGGATTTTGGCAAAGGACTTCCCAAAGAGTAGAGCCAAAAACCACAGAGAAATAATGAACTGAGATTTGGGAAGCTATGCCCAGGGAGCAGTAATGGGGGTCTAAGCCAATAAGAATATTCCCTTCTCCCAAGGTAGGGGAATGTGGCAACATTCACTGACCAGGATTTCACAATGGCTATAAACATGACCTCTATGTGCACCTCACTCTTTTCATATGAAAATGATGCCAGCAGGGGAGGAGATCTGAAAGGATCTTGGGATGGACGTGAGGACCTGTGGGAGGGATTTGATGAATGGTAATGGAAAGCAGACTGGGGTTAATTGAAGTATTGGTGCCAGTTCTTTTTTCCCTCATAAGAGAATTAGAAATAACACAGTCTTGCCATCTTCTCATAACAAGCAGAGGGTATTTTCCCACCCCACACGTTAGGCTTGCCATGTGACTACCTTTGGCCAATCAGAAGTTGCCAGACATCAAGAAAGCAAATGCTTACAATGTACTGTGTGGTTGCACTCACCCTCCTGCCCACTATGAGACTCCCATGAGAAGAGCTCCCTCCAGTAGCAGATACCCTGTCAACCTGTGATCCAGAATGAACACCAGGCAACATACCTGAGCCAGGACCTGCAACCTGCAGCCAAGGCCAGTTTACCCGAAGCCAAAAGCAGAGTCTCATGCCAGAGAACCTGCAAACATACGCAAAATAAGTAAATGTTTGCTGTTTTCTGCCACACAGATTTAATGTTTGTTATGCGGCTTTATTGAGGCAACAGCAGACTATGATATGTATTTTCCCAAGTCATTTCATATTCTTTAAATAGCAGCACTCTTGTAAATATATTGATTCCACTGAAAATTTTCACTTAGTTCACTATTTCCTGATTCTGAAATATTAGGTTTTTTTCTAAATCTATTTTTAACCTCTGTTTTTTGCTTCTTATAACAATGCTATTAATAAGATATTAATGCATGTTTTTGATACTTTGATTTATTTTCATAACATCTACTTCACAGGGCTGTTGTGATGATTAAATAAGTGCTGAGCGTATTATCTTTCATATAATAAGCATTAAGTAATGATTGTTATTGTTTTTCTGTTGTAGAGTTCCAAAAGTTGGACAAACAATTCAAAGCTCTTAAAATGAAGTGTAAAACTATTTTCCAAAAGCGATATCAATTTATACTGCTAACAGCATCATATGAGTTTTAGCATACCTTCAAACAACTCCATTATTTTAACTTTGTCTATTTTGAGAGTTGAGAACTAATATCTTGCTGATATTTTAATTTTTATAGTTTTTATTACAAGTGAGGTGGAAATTCTTATAAATTGTCTAACCATTAATATTTTCTCTTCTGCAAATTACCAGTTAACATGTCCATCTAACATGTTCATTTCTATCTAGTCATGATGTTGGTCTTCCTCTGACCTGATAGACTTACCTGATGCCAAAGACCTGATTGATTTTCATGTTGTTCAATATAATAGTCACCTGTGGCAACTGGGCACTTGAAGTGTTTCTAATGCCACAAGTTGATATGATAATATTTTTTATATAGTGAGTGCAATCAAATATATTATTATAATTTATTGTATATATTTCTTTTTACTTTTTAAAATATAGATACTAGACAATTTTAAACTACTTATTTCTATTGGACAGAGCTGCTTAGACCTTTAAATATCACTTGCTCTGAAATTTTCCTTTGTCAAAACTCTCATTGCCCACACCCTCATGTTGGCGTCTCCTACTATTACATGGTTCATCATCTGCAGTCTGTTGTCATACCTTCTAGACGATGCTGTGTTGAAGCCAATCCCTCTCCCCCAAGTCCCTGCTGCATTTCATTCTCCAAGTCTCACCTCCTCCTAGTTCAGTCTCATCCCCCTGTGAATAATCCTCCCATGTGTGGCAACACATCTCAATTAGGTTCTATCACAGACTCCTGAATGAAATGGCAAACTTGATAAGGATTTTTAAATCCCATAATGTGTGTTAAATAGATTATCCTCACTGCTATCTACATGTTTATATTCTATTTATCCTATTGCTAGCAATGAAACATATGGCTTTTTAAATGCTGAGTTTTTTTATTTGAAAATGCCATCAAAAGATCACAAACATACAAAGCTAATAAACAATTGCATATGTTTTTCAAATTCCCCTGCCTCTGCCCACACCTTCAAACGTAACCACTGTGAATCTTCTCAAACCACATTTGGTGAAGACAGCCAAAGGTTATGCCTGTAGCCACGAATGCTCAAAAGTTTCCTAACACCAACTCCACCTGACCAAAATGTCACAGACATTTACTCATAATTCCTGGGGTTTTTGAGTCTAGAAGGCAGCATGGGTATGGGTTAACTTACCTGGCTACAGTAGAATTTTTAAAAGCCCTGTATGAAGGATTCAAGAGAAAGAAATCTGTAATGCTAATGCAAAGTAGAATTCTTAATGTATTGAAAGGGATTATCATGTGTAACGTGGGAATTCAACCTTGTCTTTTTGATCCACAGCTCTTTCTTTGTTGCCTGAATTCATAATCATGAAGCTCATTTGCCTTAGGGAAGTATCTGCAGCACGTCTTTAATGCCAGACCAGCTCCTTCCGCTGTTCTTGTCCCTTTCCAGCAAGCCACTTCCCACCTCCCCCCACATCCCCACGGCTGCCCAGAAATTAAAAGCAATTTGAATATGTAATCATGTGGAATAATAAACACAAGTGTACTCTCTGGGGTGCTCTCTGGCTGCTACTGTCTCCTTGCAACTACTTTCCTAACTGCCTTTGAGAGATGCTGAGAGCGCCATGTTGACGGTTAACCTTTTAACAGTTTTGCCATTTTCTGTTCACCCTGGCTACAAGCCCAGCTCTAAAGGAGGGACGGGAAGTGGGGTGAAGGAAGGGTTTCCTTCCTTCTAAGACTCACTGGAGACACATTCTCCATAGCCTGAGGAACAGAGTTGTGCAGGCTTTGAATAGCGTATTTTTAAAACATTCATTATTCTGACAATGGAGTTTCTGAAACCAGCTTTTATTCCTTTTATGCAACTTAAATAGAGATTTTTCAAAACACATTACCATACCAGGAAGTAAATAACTATTGCCTTATTTTATGAATATAAGAAATTTCTGTGAAAATGCCTAAATATTTTGATTTATTTAAAAGTAGATGAGCTGATGTGTCGGTATTTACAACATCAAAGTACTATTCTGATTGAATCAGTTTCAAAAATACAACATAAAAGGTAGCGCATTCATCTTAAATAGCAATTTAGAAGTGGTTGCTTTGGGTATTCTGTGGCTTTCAAAATCTGATTATTTTGATACTGATACTGATGTTTTGATGCAAACACTAGAGTGATCAATTTGGTGGATGCGAGGGAATGACCTCCCTCTGTATCTAGTACTTGTTGAAATGTAAAAGCACCCACTGTACCTCTTGAATATATGAGAATAATGAACAGTACCAGTAAATATCTGAATTGCAATCAGTGTTGTTTCACCTGTCTTGTCTCATTTCATCTTCAAAGCATGTGTCTGGGAGACAGATATTATTAGTGTTAATCACTGATGTTGCTGAGGTTGAGACTTCCTTCACAGTTGGTTATAAAGATCTAAGAATAACTCATCTTTCTTGAACTCGAGCATATCCATTAAGGTCAGAATTTCTGCAGATTGAGCTTGAGCTATTTTTAGTAGATTCTAAAAAGCAGCTGCAATTCAAGTGTCACACTGCACGCCTTTTTGGCTCCGCAGTTGACAGTTCTGCTTTGTGCTACCCTCCTTCCCCAGACTCCTGGGACCATCGCACAGAGGGTGCTTGGGACACGCTGCCCTGGACTGTGCACATACCCCATTTCTCCAACATGACTGTTAAGCCCTTGAGTTTTACAATATGCTAAACCTTAGCTCAGAGCTCTATGTAATTAATATTGACCAATGTTCATTGATAATAAAGTTCTATAAAATTTCGGAGGCCACCAGGATGCATCATAGTCCTGACCCCAAGGCAGGAGACTGAGAGTCACCAAGGACCGAGACATGCTGTTGAGCCACAATCAGAAGAGAAACTGGAGTTGAGGAAGAGCCAGGCCTGGCTACACACGGAAGTGAAAAACTGCCATTTAATGGTCAGCAGCACAGTCCAAAGTTAGGCATCAGAGAAGTTTTCCACTTTGGTCACTATCATTTCTTAAGAATCTTTCCAAGCACTCTGAGAACTAGAGGGCTAGAGGTCCACGGCCCTTGCTCTCAGTGTCTGATCAGCGGCTGTCATCTGCCTCGAAATCTGCCCCATGGTTTTTTCCATCCTTGCTAGCAGCATAAACCAACTGGTTTAGTCTAACATTGATAAAATCATAGATTTGGAAGGGCGTTTTTAAAGCAAAAGTCCTAGCTAATTTGCTAACTTCGTGGCTACAAGAATAAAGAAGTTAATGTGGGTGTGGTGGGAAAGTTATTTGGGTCCATTTTTCTTCTGTTCTTTCCCCGTTTCCAAGTGTATTTAGGCAATCCTGAGTTCACTGCCTCAGGGAGGGGATGCAATTAGTCAGAAGATATAAATAGCCAATTGCCACGTTTTATCTCTGTGTTTTAAAAAGGGGAACTTAGAATTTTGGGGATGATGTAAAGATCAAATGTGTGGGAGAAACAGAGGTCAAAGAGCATTGATTTCCTCCACCCACTGCCTAAAATAGGATTCTCTGAGGTCTGAGGCAGAGAGTGTCAAGAGGAGATAATGATGAGAACAGACAGAATGAGGGCTCCAAGAGCCAGGTTTCCTTCCTTCTGGGCAGTTCCTGGGAGGAAGTAGCAATACCCCGAAGAGGAGATGGCTTGGTGCAGAGTCTAGGTACACCAGTCCATTGCCTCTTAAAGATTTCCAGCCCTCAGCGATACAGCAAAACATCTGTGTGAGCCTCCAGTTCTCACGTGCTGCAAGCCAAATGCTGTCTGAGGGTAACTCAATGGGAACAGATGACTCAAGGACCAGTACTGCTCAAGGCACTAAGCAAATCCCAACAGGGTCTTTGTCTCGATCCCACAGAAGAGAGAAACCAACAATAACCTGAGATTGTTAACCTAAGCCTGCTAGTACAAAGATAAAACATCAAATTAAGTTAGAGGAAATGTTATTTTTCTACATCAATGCAGTCTGTGGACTGAGATTTGTAGATCTACTATACACATAAACACATTTAAAACTACTTAACACATAAAATGTTACTTATAATATTTATAATATGATACTATCAGTAGGTTGAAAGTCAAGTACAAAATCTGAATGTCAGTTAACCTCCACATGGTTATCTTATGTCCAGATGGAAAAACGTTAGTTCAGCCCATTGCCTTTTTAAAATCCATTCTTAAAGAGAAAATATTAATTAAAGATTCATTGTCACTAAGGGGAAAGAGAAAAGAAGAAGGTAGAGTGTCTAGCTTCATTCCACAGGAATTGGTCCTCGTCTCTGCTTCATTCAGCACTCTGATGATTCATTGGCAAAGTGTAGAATGTATATGCATCCCTATTAAATGTTTTCCTCTGCTAGATTTGACTATTTGTTCCAACTATGCTCCCCCTTTTTTTTTTAAGAGATGGAGTCTTGATCAGTTGTCCAGCCTGGCACAATCATAGCTTACTGTAACTTTGAACTCCTGGGCACAAGTGATTCTCCCACTTCAGCCTCCCAAAGTGCCGAGATGTGAGCCACTATGCACAGCCCAATTATGCTACTTGTATTAATTGAGACAATCGAGATTTTGGCTGCTCACCCAACATCACACTATGTTAAATTTAAGCACCATATGAATGTACTTCTTTAATAACTTCTTTACTATTTTCCTTTTACTTTCGCTTTACTATTTCTGCAAACCTCCTAATATAGACCATTCAGTCTATCTCCCTTTTCCTCTCCTACATGCCAGTAGCTCACCATGAGCTGCTGGAGAAAAATCCCACATCAGTGCAAATTGGTGTCACAACTGAAGCAAGGCTTCCAAACGCAGCTGGCCATCAGCATTTTGCAGGAACGTCTCTCCTCCCTTGGCAGGTAGCACCATTCTCTCCTGATTCTCCTCCTGCCACCCTGTATTCTGTTTCTCAGTCTTCTTTATAAGCTCTTTTTCTTCTTTTCTTTGATATTGAAGCTCCCTGCATTCTGGCCGGGGCTCTCATTCGACATGCCCCTCCTGGGAAATAGGCACTGTAATAACTTTGACAATTATACAAGCTAATGATTCCCAGATCCTTTTCTCCAGCCCAGGGCCTTCTGAGCTCCCTGCCTGTAAGTTAATAGACATCTCTAGCTACATCATTAACACATTTTAAACACAAGTCCTAAAATTAACTCGTTTTCTCTTATCTCATCCAGCAAGTCCTGTAGTTACAATTTTGATAAAGACCACCATCTTTTTTTTTTTTTTTTTTTTTTTGTATATTTGGTTTGATCTCTGTTCCATTCTTCCTAGAATGTTTGATTCTATTCCATATTCATTAGCAGGTGACCTTATTGGCTAATTCTCCAATAAACAATGAAACAGACCATGTGCCTGCACCTAACTAGTATTCAATAATGTTGCTGAGTAAATGAATCATTTTCATGATCCACTAGCTTAATAATCTTATCAAAAAAGAGAATATGCATACTGATAAAACTTACATTTAAGAACCAATGACACCACTTTATAATCATTCTTTTCACTTCCTAAATGCTGATGATCAATCCATTTACTATTTCCCTTGGGGTACACAACAAGTTCATTGGTTTATTATTCATAAATTTATAAGAATGAGTAGACACTTTCTCTTCTTTCTTTTGAAAATCAGAATTAAAATGGGTCTCTGTGGTTGTATGGGCACATGGTCATGCTCTGTAATTCCTCATCGATTGTCATTTATGGTTCCACAACCTTACCTGCCCTTTCTCCCAGGATCCTATGACCTGGTTTATACAAACATGAACTCATTTGGATAGCTTTTTCTGATTCTTAGAGAAATTTAAGAATTTAGATTCCTCTAATATTCATTCTTCCCTTCTGACTGAAAACACTTCTCCTTGACCAAGAAGAAAAAAAATTCAAACACCAATTCAATAGTTCTGGGATTTTTTTCTCCTATCGTCTGTTAACATTAGACAATTTTCTTTAAGTAATCAATATTCTTTCCTTATTTTTGTAACTCTAAAAATGACTTTGAGACTCCACTTTTGTTGTCCTTTGTGCTTTTTGCAAACCTCTACTCATTCTGGGTGTTAACTTCCCTGACTCAGCTTTTCCAGTTTCCTGACTCAGCTTTTCCGGTTTCCTGACTCAGCTTTTCCAGTTTCCTGACTCCATTTCTGCTTAGTTTCTTTCCTCTCCTTCCAGCTCACAGTTGTCATATTCTAAAATTGGTATTAAAATGCCAATAAATACATTGACAAATAATAGTTATTGGACATTTACTACATGCTAGACACATCACATTCAATTACTTAATATCAGCATAACCCAGTGGAATAGTTATTGCTAAGATTCCTCTATTACAGATGAGGAAACGAGGCTCAATGAGATTCAAAAGTTTCCCAGTGTCACAGAGCTAGTAAACTACAGATCCAGAGGCTTAAACCCAGGTCTGAATGACTAAAAGTCAAGGCCCTACTGCCCAAGTTTAACGTTCTTCTGTGTGAAAAGTACCATAACACTGAGCTCACAAAGGCTCCAGCAGTCATGTACTAATACGAAATGCGCACGAGGGAAGACGGCCAAGTGTTTGGGCAGCAAATACGTTGGAATATTCTTTGCTTCTACAAACATTTTTTTCCTGTTTTTTGTTATCTTCGCACTTTCAAGATAAATACATATGGAAAAATATGCTCTATATATCCAAAAGGTAGTAATGTGAGTTTGATAAGTGGCAGTGGATATTCAGGTTAATGTGAGTTTGATAAGTGGCGGTGGATATTCAGATTCAGGTAATTCAGGTTCAGAAGTAGGGGCACTGCTATGAGCAGAAAAGCATAGTCCCTACTTTGACGGTTCTCAAGGTGTGGACTCTGACCCTGACAAAAGCATCAGCATCACCCAGGAGCCTGCCTGGTAGAAATGCTAATTTGGGGGCCCCACCCCAGATCTACTAAATGAGAAATTCTAGGGTGAGGCCCAGAAAACTGGTTTAACAAGCCCCCCAGGTGGCTCTGATGCACACTCAGGTTTGAGAAACACTGCTGTACCTAAAAGGAATACCTCCCACTCCTCTCCAGTTGATTTTTTTCCATGTGGGGAGTATGGATCGTAGGTCATCAGTGTCTCCATGTTCAGAGGGAAGCAGAAGTCTCCATTATTTTAATTCTCCCAATTTTTAAATGCTTCTTCAAATGTTTTTAATATGCAACAGATAAAACACATGTAAGATAGTTCTGGCCTACAGACCATCAGTAAATGAACACTGAATGGAACCTAAGTTATATTAAATATTAGAATATTTTACAATAGCAATTAATTGGCAAATGAAGGAAAGTCTCCTTTTTATTAGAACCACTTGTTCAGAAGAGCAATCTGCCTACCTTATAATAACATTTGATAGAGTTTAAATGTTTTGATCAAAGTTTTTTTTAACCCTCCTGGAATTATCAAGATATGATTCATGTTTGAAATGCAATTTTAACTATTGTGAACTAAAACATTAGCTCTAAGTGATATGGACAGGAGGCACAGAAATACTGGGTAGAAAAGGATGGTTCACCCGCAAAGGCCCCACCCTCAAGCCTGAAAACCCACAGCCCTAAATGGGAATGGGCATTTCTGGTTTTGCACCCAGAAGTTGCCTTTTGGTCCACCACACCCCCCATCCTGTATCCATATAAACCCCAAACTCCAGGCTCCATAAGCAGATGAACAGAAGAGCAGAAGAATAGCAGAATGGTGGAGCAGAGAAGAGATAGAGCATTTGAACCTCAAGAAGAGTTCAGCTGGGGCTGGTCAGAGAGATCGGCTGCTGGATGACCAAACTCCAGGGGAAGATCATCTTCCCACTCCATTCCCTTTCCAGCTCCACATTTATCCTGCTGAGAACCACCTCCACTACTCAATAAACCCTCCACATTCACCAACCTTCAAGTCCATTTGTGACCTGATTCTTTCTGGAAGCCAGACAAGAACCCAGGTACCAAGGGGGCACTGAGCTGGTTAACACTTAAGCTATCTGCAGACAGCAGGGCTAAAAGAGCACTGAAGCATAACCACTGGGGCTTTGAGAATCACAGGCACCCACCACTAGATGCTACCATGGGGTCACAGCTCAAAAGCACTTGCTTTGGCTCCTGCACCTGCCTATCTGTGTGCTCCCCCTCCTATAAGGAGTTTGAATGCACAGTAGCCAAACAGATGAGCCACATCCCTGTTGCACATTTTGCAAGGGGGTCAGCGAAGTCTCCTGTTTCATAAGGATTAAATGACAGCTCATAAACTAACTTTATTTTTTTATATGGAATCTCGCTCTGTTGCCCAGGCTGGAGTGCAGTGGTGCGATTTCAACTCACTGCAACCTCTGCTGCCCAGGTTCAAGCAGTTCTCCTGCCTCAGCCTCCTGAGTAGCTGGGACTACAGGTGTGTGCCACCATGCCTCACTAACTTTTTTTGTTGTTGTATTTTTAGTAGAGACAGGGTTTTACTGTGTTAGCCAGGATGGTCTTGATCTCCTGACCTAGTGATTAACTCACCTCAGCCTCCCAAAGTGCTGAGATTACAGGTGTGAGCCGCCATGCCCTGCCAAATTAACATATTTTATGAAACTTTTTTCATTTTAATAATGGGCTATGTATGTGTGTATGTATAGGATATGCTGAACTTTCAAATCAAATAAATCCAGTTCTATGTTTTAATCAGCCTGTGAAAAGCCTCTATCCAATGTTTTATGATTTTGAGTTTAATCATGGATGTCTGAGAACCTGCCAATATAAGGATATTGCCCATGGATCAAGGACAGAGTTTGGGGTAAAGCGTTTCAGGAAAAGGAGCATCATGCATGAAGGCCCCAATATGTAAAGCCTGGTGTATTTGAGAATGAAAGTAAGATCACTGTGAAGGACTGCCCAGTATCAGGTTGCAGAAGTACAGAGAACCCAGATTGTGGAGGGCCTTGTAGACTTCAGTAAGGATTGGGGGCTTTATCATAAGGACAATGAGAAACCACTAACAGATTTCAAAACAGCCATGATTCCGTAAAAATTTAATTGTTAAAAGATCAGTTTGGTTGTATTATGGAGACTCAATGGGAAGGAGTAGATATAAAGCAGATCAGTCAGAAAGTTATTCCATGAGTCCTGTTGGGATGTGATACTGTGTTGGTAGTAATAAATATAAAGACGATTTCACAGATTTAATAAGTGCATGGGAAGTCAAACTGATATGGTATTGTAGTTACTGATCAGACTTCAATAAACCAAAGGCCATGGTGCCAAGCGCCATCGCTAGAAAGAGCCTATAGCATTCATGCCCTAGCCTGCGCTGACTACAAAGCTGATGCTCTAACAAAATCCAGTCTTCTTCCAGCTCCCTCAATCCATGCCTGGACCGAGCTCCAGATTCACAGGCCTTGTGCTCTACATTTGCATATGTGTATACATGCCTAAAGCAACTGCCACCTATAACTTCAGTCCTATGTGAAATTGTGCTGAGTTCCAAAACAATCAACTTCCAGAAAATCAGCTCTTTAAAATTTAAATGGCCCAGAGCAGTGGCTCACACATAATCCCAGAACGTTGGGAGGCTGAGGCAGGTGGATCACCTGAGGTCAGGAGTTTAACACCAGCCTGGACAACCTGGCGAAACCCCATCTCTACTAAAAATATTCAACATTAGCTGGGTATGGTGGTGCACACCAGTAATCTTGCTACTCAGGAGCCTGAAGCAGGAGAATTGCTTGAACCCAGGAGATGGAGGTTTCAATGAGCAGAGATCATGCCACCATAGTCGAGCCTGAGTGACAGAGTGAAACTGTCTCAAAAAAAAAAAAAGAAGAAGAAGAAAATGTTAAATATTCCTTCACCTTTGTTTACTATGAGAGTATCAGATTTAGAGCCCCAACCTGTATTCTCAGTTATAAATTCTGATAAAGTCTGAACCCCTAAGTCTCATTTCCCTTATGAGAGCAAGCCACATTAACACGATTTGGTCACACTAACCTGATAAAGGTCTTCTTGCCCATCAGTGAAAATCTGAGACATAGTGTTGATGTCATACCTACACCGAAACACTGACTTCTCCGCTTAAAGTATATTTACAATTATACCTTAAGCAGACATACAATTATACCTTAAGGGGACATCCTGGGTCCCCCAGGGAAAACGAACTAAATTAACATCAAATATCTTTGTACTTCATTACCATCTTAGTGAAAATGTAGTAGAAAAATGTTCACAATCTACTTATTTCCCTTAGGAAGTGGAAAATTTAGGATTACAAATACTTATAAAAAAATACTATAACCTACCCAAATAAAAGGAAATACTAGGTCAAAAATACAGGTAGCCCATATTCAACACAATGCCTCAATGAGCATCTTTTGGAGTACAATAATTATTTGGAAATTCTTCATCAGCTAAGAACTATTTTTTCAACCAAGGGGTGACTATACGGGGGTTGGGTCAATACAATATTTATTCCATTCAGTAAACCAGTGAAAATGTGAACCAAAATTAAGAAAATGCAATTGCATGGTTCGGTATAATGACCCATGCTTTCCACCTATCCTCACACCCATTTTCCTTACTCTAGAGTCCTTTAATAGGTAAGGGTCAGATACACACTGCGGATAAAAGGGAGACACCATGAGGTCCAGCAGGAAACAGACTTGGCAGATTGAGTACAGAAAACCTGGCCCTATCGATACATCTGAGGTACAGGGAAAAGCTTGGTTTCCTCTCCTAAGGCACTAGGACTCTAGAGAGAGAAAAATCCTAGGCACCCAAGAAACGTGGACAGAAAGAAGACAGATAGACCTATCCTTTCACTCTAGATGTTCTTCAGTGGTACTGCAGAGAGCGTTTAGTGGGATGGAGGCCTGCCCAAGGCATTGTGATGATAACTAGCTAGTGAGAAGAAAACTGGGACATGAGAGGGATGTCTCATTTTCATGGAAGAATCGAGGATTTCATACCTTCTTCGCTTGTCAGCTGCCTTTCAATACAAGCCTAAATAAAACTACCCCTGGCTTTCGAAGTTAGGAGTGAAGTGGACGACAGAGGCAGCCTCCAATTATTCCAAGGGAAAAAAAAAAAAAACAAAAAACAGTAGGTTAAGAATTCCATTACTACTGTATTTCTCAGGATTATTAAAACAAACAGACTTACTTGGGATTTAGAATTGATGTTGGGAAAGTTTTATATTAAATATAGAAACCACATAGTAATGAAGGAATCATCAGGCAAAACTTATCACTTCTCTGAATACTGTTTCCTATATAGAGTTTTCTTTGTAAACACTTAGTGTATTATAATCAGTAACCATAGCAGCATATGGATTTGAATATATGGTTTTAAATTCCATATAATTAGCAAACTGCAATTGAATTGTTGCTTGGTGTGATTTCTTTTTCTGCTCAACAAGGATAAGTGGGTGTCAAGTTGGACTTCTCTATAAAACAGAAACGAAATATTTTTCCCACAAGGTCATGGGAAAGGAAACTAAGCAAATAAATTGATTTATATTTGAGAGATATGGGTTTAATATTTATCAAGCATCTCTATGACAGGCGCTTTACCTAGGCTAAATGATTTAATCCTCCTCAAACCACCTGAGGCATACTCATCACTTTAAAGATAACGAATCAGGCTTAGGAATTTAAGCAGCTGAACAAAGGTCACAAAGCCAGCACATGGCAGAAGCAGGATGTGTTTGTTTATTTCACATGGGCATTTCAGATTCCAAATTTCTGTGCTTTTTCCTAGGACGTGCTAGTTATATCTGGGCCATGTTCCAAATGAGAGGACCAATAATTCATCTCCGTCCTCCTTTTACAGACGAGAAAACTGTACCTCCTACTGGTTTCTTCTCAATCATGTCATTATTGTGCCACAAAACTCAAGCCCAGGACTTCTAAGTCCCTTTCCAGGACTCTTCCCATTATGATATGACTGTGACATTGTAAGTCCAGTTTACCATTGTTTAAATAAGTCATTTATAACTTTTGTTGACCATTTACTATATAACTTAGGTGATATCTAGGATCACCCTGTCTCTTAAAAATCTAGACAAGACTATGTCCGGTCTCCAGAACACCTGATATTGAAAGTCCAGTTCCCTCTGCAAGATTTCCTTATATTTCTCCAGGACGTATGTTCTCCCGAGCACCTCTTGCTTCACCTAATTTCTTGTTCACTTTGGCTAACTTCCTCAGCTTTACACACAAACACAAAATATCATTCACACAAAACCTTTGGCTAGCAGCTTTTATAGAAAGTTTAGAGAAGTTAGAAAATATACAGGGTTTGCACAGTTGACCCATAAACCATTAGATGTGAATAATAGTCATCTTAGTTCTATAGTCTCTCTGCTGATTTTTCTTATTGCTCAGCCATTCTCTCTCCTGTACGACCCCTGTCCCCAACAGCAATTTTGTTTTAAATGCAAAATAATTCTATCTTCCATCTGTTCTGCCCCAAGACTTCTCAATCCTATGATGGGGATAGGATATTTCATTCCCAAATGCTCCATCAGGATGTGTTCTGGATTCCTGTAGCTTCAAGGGAAACTTTTACACTGTCCAAAGCCTTTGATGTCCTGCAAATGAAGGAGGATGTCCTTAAATCCCTTGCAGCAGGAACCCACTTAGGTGGGACCAACGTTGATTTCCAAAGGAAAAATGACAGCATCTACATCATCAGTCTGAAGAGGATCTGGGAGAAGCTTCTGCTGGCAGCTCATCTACTGCTGCCATCGAAAACCCTGCTGAGGTCAGTGTCGTGTCCTCCAGGAATCCTGGCCAGTGGCTGTGCTCAAATTCGCTACTGCCGCTGGAGCAAATCCGACTGCTGACTTCTTTATTCCTGGAATCTTCACTAAGCCCATCCAGGCAGCCTTCCAGGAGCTGTGTGTTTTGGTGGTTACTGATCCCAGGGCTAACCACCAGCTTCTCACGGAGACCTCTTACAGTAACTTGCCTGCCATTGCTCTGTGTTCTGCAGATTCTCCTCTGTGCTATGTGGGCATTTCCAACCCATGAAACAAAAAGGGAGCTCACTCAGTGGGTCTGGTCCAGGAAGTTCTGCATACAAGTGGCACCATCTCCTATGAACACTTGTAAAGGTCAGGCTTGATTTCTACTTCCATGGAGATCCTGGAGAGATTGACATGGAAGAACAGGCTGCTGCTGGAAAGGCTGTGACCAAGGAGGAATTTCAGAGTGAATGGACTGCCCTAGCTCCTGACTCCACTGCTACTCAACCAGAGGTTGCAGAATGGTCTGAAGGCGTGCAGATGCCCCCTGTGGCCATTCAGCAGGTTGCTACCGAAGACTACCACGCTCAGCCTGCCATGGAAGAATGTTCTGCAGCTCCTCCTGCTCAGGCCACTGAAGGGATAGGAACCACCACCCGGTGATTTTAAGCTGTTCTTCCACAGGCTCTTAAGATGGAAATAAGGTTGACAGAAAATAAGCATTCTTTTTTTAATAAAATAAAAAGATATTTTCAAGACCATTCCTCCCCTGAGCAAATACTACGATGAACTATTTTAAAAAGAAATTTTTCCCCTTTTTTTTACCACCCACAAACTGCACCACCTGGTCTGAGGAGTACACAAGGAGAAAATCTGTCCTAAAACAGTAGCTAACCTAATGAGAAAATAAATGCACAGAACTTGAATGTCTCTTGGGCCTCACCGGCCTGTAAAAACAATGAGGTCACATGACATTTACCCATATAGTCTCTCCAGCAAGCCCATCTAACCCCAGGAACCCCAGGGGCAAGGCCAATCTAAGAACGATTTAGCCAATCCAACTATGACAACTATATAACTTACAGTTGAGGGAGGGGAAGACGTCTGAAGGCTGAAGAAGGAGTTAATAGGATGACCATGGGTTTAGAGAATGGCTTACTTTAGATTCAAGGCAGCTATTTCGATTTCTGAACTTGAGCCACCAGGATTCAATGATGTAGCTTCTAAATGTCTGGGTTGCTTTTGTTTTTGTTTTTGTTTTTGACAGAGTCTTGCTCTGTCACCAGGCTGGATTGCAGTGGTGCAATCTCAGCTCATTGCAACCTCCGCTTCCCGGGTTCAAGTGATTCTTCCGCCTCAGCCTCCTGAGTAGCTGGTACTACAGGCAAGCGCCACCACGCCCGGCTAATTTTTGTATTTTTAGTGGAGACAGGGTTTCACCATGTTGCCCTGGATGGTGTTGATCTCGTGACCTCATGATCCGCCCGCCTCGGCCTCCCAAAGTACTGGGATTACAGGCGTGAGCCGCCGCACCCGGCTTTTTTTAATTACTATTATTCTATTTTAGTTTTCCCCAAAAAAAAAAAAAAAAGAAAAAACTAGGTTATTCAGGGTTTCCATTTCTGGAAGTAATTTTCTGTTTCTGGAAGTAAATTGAAAGTATTAACATTCAGAAAGCAACTGACAATGGAAATTGGTTTCCCTTCACATTACTTATGATTTTGTTATAAGGAAGAGAAAAACTAGTAAAGTCTATGGAAAGGTCATTTTGTCAATCCACTTTTAAATGATGAAGCTACCAAGGATTCTCCATTTCTTGTTCACTACTTCAAAATCCAAAGAGCTCTCAAACTCTTGCATTTTTTTATTCATAAAGTTCTGGCAAGGTCATCTGGTAGCAGAACCTGAACTGAACACGTATGAGGCCGCTTGTAATCTTTATTCATTCCACTTCGCAGGAGGAGTTCTGTGTTTCCTGTAGAAACACGAAATGTTTGATCACAGGGTGTTCCTCCAACGATGCTGAAGACAGTGTGTAAAATATGCAATGCAGAGTTTACCCTTCAGAAGTCTTGAATTCCAATCCACATCTGGCTCCAAGGGTTTTGGAAAAAGGATTATGGATCCACATTGGCCTCTGCTAGAGCTAAATGAGGGCAAAGGGAGGGGAAGCCAAGGGAAATGGGAGAAGCTCACATGGTTCCAAGGGCCCTATTTTCAGAAGCACTAATTAGAACATGTGATCTATCAAAGGGAGAAAACATCAGATATGGGACCGTGTTGTAGACATGTAGAGTCTATGCGGAAGTTATGACAAGTGAGACTATTTAGGAAACCCTGCTAAGTCCTCCAATCAAAGCCAGATTTGCCTACTGGGACCTGCTGCCCCGTCACCCACCACTCCCTTTAAAGTAAGGGATAAGGCCAAAACTATAAGATCACAGGTATTTTTGGTGGAAGTTATCCAAGCCTCTCCTTTTATTAAAAGAAAAAAAAAATCTGATCATTTTAGTTATTTAAAGTTCCCTCAGTGCTTATTTGATTTAGGAAAAACAAAAATTATTTTAAAAGAAAAAAGAGATTAGAAATAAGGCCTTACTGAAATAGTTCTCTAACTTGGCTCACATCAAAATCACTTGGGAAGCTTTTTAAACTATTGATCCCTAAGCCTCCCCAACCCCTATACCCACTGAATAAGGAGCTCCCGAGTTGGTTTCAAGGCATAGGGAGTTCTCAAAGTGCCACCGGTAATTTCGATATGTAATGGGATTGAGAACTACTGTTTAAACTTTTTTTTTTAATTTTTAAAGAGGAAGAAAGAAAATGACCTTTTCCCTATTGCTATATAAGAAAGTTCCTAGGATCCAGAAAAGCCCAAACAGGGTTAGTAAGTACACTCTGCCGTTGTCTTAATCACATGTGCTAACCACACAAAGGAAGTTTCACTTCTATAACAACTATCAGTTTCTCTTTCATACTTACCATTTGCAATCATAGATGCGTTAAGCAATTTGCAGCCAGCGATTTCCTCTTCATTCCTGAGATTGTGGATATGCCCTACATTCAGGTGCTATCAAGGATTGAGGAAATATCTGCTACATGTCAGAAGAAAAATCAACTTCCCAGAAATTCTCTGGTGTGTTGAATGGAATTTAGTGAAATATCTTGAATAGGAAGTCAACTTCTTTTCTCCCTTCTGCTGGAATATCTACAAAATAAATTTCATATTCCTTGTATGTATGACCAAGTAATTTGGTTCTCTCTTCTTTCTTCCAAACCACCTCAATATGAGAAAGATGTTGTCAGCTAATTTCCCTTTTATCTTTAAAATATGGTTCCATGGAGGATTTCTCTTTGACTTTATCATGTTTATCTCCATGAGTTTTTGGTTTCTTGATGGTAGCTGAAGATTCCTCCTCTTCATCTGCTAGCTGAGGAATATCCTTCATGTGTTATCCTATTGAATGTATCTTGCAAACTGTCATTTCTTTTCCTTTCTCCATTGGGATTTTTTCTTCCTTCTCCTCCTTTAGGTCTTCTCAGAGAAGCTGCCTTGATCGCTGGGTTAAATAAGATTCCCTGTTACTGTTTCTGAGAACACCATGCTTTTCTTTCATAGCATTCATCAGAATTTAATTAAATACTTACTGCAGTGCTTATTTATTTAATATCTATTTTCCTACTAGATATTAGGATATTTAAGGTCAGGAACCCAGTCTATTTTTGATTGTTGCTTAGTTTGGTTGGTTTTTTTTTTTTTTTTTTTTTTTTGCTTGTTTGTTTGTAGTTTTTGGTGGCTTTTCTCAGGAAGGAGGGGAAGGCTTTTGCTTTGTTAAAATTATTGTGCACCCAGTCAGTGCCTAACACTGACACACAGTGGATGATAAATAAATATTGAATCCATGTATTAAATATTCCAGAAACTCTAGGCTAGGGTCACTGGATTTATTCATCAGAAAGTCACAGGATACTTTATGAAAAAGTGTCATTAAAAAGCAAAAATGGCTGGAAAGCAGAAGGCAGAGGAGTGAAGAAGGGCTGGGAACCCAGAGAAAGGAGGCATAACACACTTGCCTTGGTATAGCAGGACTTGTAATCATCATGGTCAACACAAATGTGTCCAAAGCTCAAGACTCCAATCAATGACTCATGCCGATCATGAACATTTATTGCTGAGTTGCACGTACAGTATTGATATAACGTGATTCAGAGTAAACACCTTGATGGTGCTATATTTGCTATGGTATGTGCTTAATTGCAGCTTGTGTTGTGGCCTTTATTTAAATGTCAGTAAAACTCTCTCCCGCAGATGTTAAATTTTATCATTCATCATTCATGAAGTCTTCTTTAATCACCTTTTCCTTAAGTGTTTCAAATTCGTGTCAGTCCCATTCATTTCTCTTGTAATGATTTAAGAATTAGTTCTAGGTAGCAAAATGACTATGTTGCACATTTTTCCTAGGAGTTTGAAAACATTTCTCTACATTAATCTGAGTTATTATGCAGTGGGGCCCAAGCCACAGTAAACACAGTGTAATGAGAGCATTTGTCAACCCTAATGGCAAGAGATGTCAAGCATTCTCAAGTCATTTGCATTTTTATGAATAAATTCATACATACATTCAGTGAGTCAGTCAATTAACACTTGTGAAAGCAACAACTCTAAGTCACATCTGGTAACAAAATGGCGTATACAACACTATGCCCACCTCATGGAGTTTATAGTCCAAGTACAGAGACAGACATGAAAGCAGTAGGACCAACAAAGAGTTACAGCAGCTATAATGGAGGCAAAAATAACTGCTCTTTCTAAATGTTGGAGGCTAGGTATGTGGCTCACACCTGTAATCCTACTTTGGGATGCTGAGGTGGGCGGATCTCTTGAGCCCAGAAGTCCAAGACCAGCCTGGGCAACATGGCCAAACCCCATCTCCATAAAAAATTTAAAAAATAGCTGAGCTTGTTGGTGTGTAGTCCCAGGTACTGAGGAGACTGAGGTGGGAGGATCGTCCGAGCCTGGGGAGGTCAAGGCTGCAGTGAGCTCTGATCAACACTGCATCCCAGCCTTAGCAACAAAGAGAGACACTACTTTAAAAAAAAAAAAAAAAAAAAAGTTGGAGTTTGGGGTAATATGGGAGTCAGACTGGCTTTTTGACTCAAGCTGTGTCTTAAAAACTGAGTACACATGTGGGGTTAAAGCGGAGGAGTAACAGGGAGAAAGGGTGGTCCTGGTATGGTGAATAAGTGGATCAAAGGCTCAGAGGATGAAACAGCATGACCTTGGACATGCTAATGGTTACATGCCTGCAAGTTGCTAGGCATGGAGGGAGCTCAGGGAGAAATAAGATAGGAGAGGGAAGCAGTGGCCAGGTCATGGAGGGTCTTGTGTGCCATGCTAAGCAATTTGGATTATATTCTCCTGGCAATGTGAAGCCTCTAGAGAATTTCAAGTAGGAAGCGACTTGGGACTTGGTGAGATGTATTATATGATTTAGAGAGTTCACTCTGGCAGTTGTGTAGAGATTGAATGAGACAGTTTGGGACCTGAAGACCTTTTATTCATTCATTTAAACACAATTAAGTGCCTTTAAAATATTAGATACTGTCTTAAGCTCTAGGGATACAGTAATGAACCAAAGAGACAAGATCTCTGCTCTCATGGAGCATTCTAGCAGGGGAAGATATATAATAACAAGACAAGTGAATACGTAAACAAAAAAATGGAAGATGGTATTAATCTCTGTAAAAAAAAACTCAAATTGGCTGCTATAAAACAAAGAGTCCAGTGGTGACTTAAAATTGTGTGACTAAGAAAGACCTCTCTGAGTACAATCTGAGTGACAAGAAACTCATTCTATTACAGGATTGGGAGGAGAGAATTCAAGGCAAAGGAACAGCTGATGCAAAATTCCTAAGAGAGAAGAAGTTTGGCCAGCTCACAAAATGGAGAGAAGACCAACATGGCCAGCAAGAAGAGAGCCAGGAGCAGATGGTAGGCAATGAGGTCTGATAAGTAGATCAAGACTAACATTCAAAGGCCACAAGGCTTAGGGCAATGTGTTTGGATTTGTTGTAAGGGCTGTAGGAAATCACCATATAATTTTAGGTGGGTAAATGACATGGGAAGGTGCATATTTTTAAATGATGACTGGCTGCTTTGTAGAAGGTATACAAGAATAGAAGTAGAAAGGAGTCAGGAAACTATTGATGTGCTCCTCAGGAGGGAGATCAAGATGGAGCAGGGAGATGGTGGTGGAGATGGAGAGAAGCAGATGGAATTGGGATATGTTTAGAGTTAAAAAATAACTTGCTGGTGGATTAGATATAGTAGTACTTTTCCTTTTAAATTTGAAAATTTATATCTAAGAGTTCCTTTCATTTTTTATAATGTCAAAAAAGCACTCAATATACAAAAAGCACCAAAATATGTATCATGAAATATCATGGCACAACAGCACACTTTTTGCCCATCTGATTATTAATGCCAGTGAGAACAGGAGCCGAACAGATGCACCTAAACCTTGCCTGGCATTTTGCTTATCACAGTACACATGTGCGGGAATATTGGATTTGCTTGTCAAATTTTATGTGTATTGTTACATGCAGACTTGAATTTTAAAACGAGCAATGTGGGGCAGCACCATTTTTAATCAAGGAAGTTTTATACTTTTTCTTTTATTCATAAATATTTCAGTATGTATTTCTTACATCTGGGAACTCATTTTTAAAAAACATAACAATATTATTATTGTATCTAAAAATGTTAATAATTCCTTAATGTCATCAAATGTCTATTTAGCATTTAAATTTCCCCAATTTATTTTTTTATTGTTTAAATAAGGATCCAAGTAAACTCCATATTTGCAATTTGTTGATGTATACCACAGATATATACCTACAGATTGAAGTCTCCTTCAATCCGTAGCTTCCTGTTCTCTTTCTTTGTTTTTCCCCCAGCCTCTTTTTTATTGAAATTGAACAATGAGCCAGGAGCTATGCAAGGTCCTCGTATTCGTTTGCTAGAGTTGCCATAATAAAATCACAGACTGGGTGGCTTAAACAGAAATACATATATTTTTTAGTTTATTACTAAAGTGAAAACTAAATCTCTTACTGAAAGACTAATTATATTATCTCCTAAACTGCAAGCTACTTTCAGGCAGAAGTTGATAACCAAGTCACATGGTTTATTAATTACACAGTGTATTCCTTCATGCAACAAATATTTATTGGGTATCTCTATGTGATAGACACTGTACTGGGCACTGCAGAGAAAAAGGTAAAAAAGCATGAAGTCTCCCTCCAGAAGACACCATCTGGAGGAGCAAACTGACATGTTAATATGTAACAACGGTACATAAGCAAACACACAGCCAGCTCAGGGAAGAAGGTATGACCGCATCCTCTCTTCCCTCACATGTCCCGTGGTTAAGTCCAGAGGCACCTCCAGCTGTCATTGACATGATGTACAAAAATGCAGCCTGGTTTGAATTTAGAAGCTACTAAATTAAAAATTAGATGCATAAGGAGACTCAGTAATCAGAATAACAGCAGACAAGACCCAGTGGGAGATGATTTTTCAGAATCTAATATTCTTTCATTCATTAAGCCTCAGACAATTAAACTGTGGGGCTGATTGTGCCATCTTTGGAATATTTTATGTCCACTTGGAATCTAACTTTGAATGATATTACAGATATTACTTAAAAAATATGCTTGTTTTGGAAAAAAAATAAAAGGAATAAGAGAATTAAACTTTGTAATTATTAATGTTTAAAAGTTTTTACTTTTTAATTTCTTCAAGTTAAAAGCTACCTGGCATCGTCCTGATCTCTAAGCAAAATAGCTATAGGATTAAACAATATTTTAAAATATCATATTTAGTTATAGTATATCAATAAGTATAATGACAAAAAATTTAAAATGAATAAGTAAAATAACAAGAGTACTTAGATACAACTGACTATCAGGAAGAGTAGGAAACTGTCTTCCAGAGGCTCCAGAATGTGCTTTAAATGAAGTTAGTGATTTATGGTCTCTCCTAATGAAGCCATGGGTACATCAGGGCAACATAAATGTGTACACAGGTGGGCAATGCTGCTGATGTCCCATGAGAAACAGAACTAGATATTCTTTAGGTCCTAAAATTTAGTGATTGCTCCCTCCTAGGCCACCTCTTCCCGGCTGGAGCCGGGTCAAGGTCATTCTCAGAGGACGTTCTGTGGAGTCACAATGTGAAATGGATCTGCATGGATAAGAATGTCAGGCTGAGTTAAGGTTTCTCTCCACAGTGGCGCATAAAGACATATTACTCGCATAACAATTTAGCAGTGATTACCAACTAGGTTTGAAGGCAGAAGACAAGCAAACAAGTAGTAAATTAGTCAATACCTGTGGTTTAGAGTTTATGGTTTAATTCATATTTGTAAATAAACAGCCCAGAAATTGCGCAAGGAATGTTCTCCCCTCTGTCCTATCATTTTTCCCATCTATTGGTTGGGTCATTTCCAGTGAATAAACACAATCTGATCTTTATCACCTTATAAACATGACCTCTCTGGATGCTACTTCCTTTTTCAGCTATGCCCATATCTCTGTTCTCCTTTGCACAAAACTTCTCAAAAGATTTGACTATGCGCTGCCTCCAATCTCCCCCTCCGATTCTCTGTTATCACACTCTAATTAGGTTTTTGCCACTACCACTCCCCAAACCTGCCTTTCCAAGTCACAGATGATCTCCACATTGCTGTACTCAACAGTCAGGCTCCATCCTCACCGCACTTAACATAACTGCAGCATCTGATACAGTCAATCACATTCGGCTTCTTGGAAATACTTTCTTCATGTGGAGTTCCTGACCACACAACGCTGTTTGCTTTGCTAGTTTAGCTTCTTCTTCAAGTCCAGGGGTTGGTCCTTGGGCCTCTTCTTTATCTACACATTCTCTCCGGGAATGTGATGGCTTTGAATACGTTGACAACTGCCAGATTTACACCTCCAGAAACCTTGACTCATTATTCAACCATCTATTCAGCAATTCTATTTTGATGTCTAGAAGATATCTCAAAATTAATACGCCCATCACTGAGCTCCTGATCTTGCCACCCTCACGCTTGGATCACCCAACTTTTTCCATCTCAGTATATAGCATCCATCCTTCCACTTGCTCAGGTCAAAAATCACATAATTACTATTTACTGTCCTCAAAGTTGGAGATTTTTTTCTTTTCCCAAGTGTAAAGGGACCCTAGTAAAATGTCATAAACCCCTTTGAGGAAGAACCCGATCCGACGAGGACCGTAAATCTTCCTCCTAGTCTTCCCCAAAGGAATGTGACCAGTTACCAAGGCAACTGTGCACCATGGAAATGAAATACCCAAACTTATCTGGGGTTACTAAGACTGGCTCTAAATTGGTGTTCATTTCTGAGAACCCGAAACACCACTGTGGTCTACCAGACCCAATGGAAACTTATGGAAGTCAGGAAATAACTAGAATTTGGACCTAAGTCTCACAGTGGGCCCAGTGGGTCCAGAAACCCACACTGTGATTACTTCTGCAGTGCCTTAAGTTTTATTTGGAGTTGACATTCTCAGCAACTGGCAGAATCCCCACATGAAGGGCAATATAATATGATGGTTAAGATCATGAACTCTGGAGCTAGCCTGCCTGGATTCAAATCCTGGATATGATACTGGCTGTGTGATCTTGGCAAAACTACTCTTTTCTGTGTGTCGATTTCCTAATCTCAAAAATAGGATAGTAATATCCCTTAAGGGTGGTACAGGATTAAATAAATGAGCATTTTTCAAATGTTTAGAACAACACCTTCACATAGCAAATGCTACACGTATGTTAAATAAATAAAATCCTTAATCTCTTTCTTTACCCTGACTGTCCCCTCCAATCAGTCAGGAAATCCCTTTGACTTTACTTTCAAACATGTCCAAAATCTGACACCTTTACATCAGTTCCACCACTACCATCATAGAGTGAGCTGCCACTATCTCTTGCCTGGATCACGGCAGTAGTCTCTTATCTGATCAGGCCCTCTATCCCTTTCCAACATGATCTTTTACTACTCTCCTCCATATTTACTCCACTCCAGCCACACTGGCTGCTGCTTACTTTTCAAATACTCTTGCTGTCACCTCAGTGGCTTTGTGCTGGCTGTTCCTTTTACTATTCTCTTGCCGTTGATATCCTTATGGCTCAATCCTCCTAAATATTTTGAACAAATGCCACCTTCCTAATAAAGCCACCTTGACCACCCCTATTTAAACTGCAATTGTGCCCATACGTGCTCCTAATACTTCATCCTGCTCTATTTTAATAGCACTTGCAACTTTCTATAAAGTGTATAATTTACTATGCTTGTCAGATCTCAACAAGAATCACGAAAAAGTCCCAAAGGATGAAAGATCCACTAGCTGGAAGGGACTTGCATGCCTGAGTCACTGCTTGGAGCAGAGCTGTCTAGGAGAACGTCCTGACCAGCAACATACAGATTGACCTTTCCATGAGCAATGACTGACCACTTGCCAGGAAGAACATCACCAGTTCGAAGGAGCACAGATTACTGCTTCCACCTGGCTTTGCCATCACTTAAGTGTATTTTCAACTGGTGGGCTTATATCCCAAAGTGGAATGGAGCCTCGCATAGAAAAAAGAAAGTGACAATAGCATTCACAGGATCTAGTGACCAGAGAGAGAAACAAACAAGCAGAATGCCCCAAACTGGCAGCTTCTTATAAACTAAAGAAAAGAGATGACAACTGTAATTTTTGAATGAGATAAAATAATAATAATAATAATAACAACAATAGCACTCAAAGAAATTCAGTCCCAATGTGGAAAAAAAAAAGAGTGAAATTCAAAGGGAGTTTTTGTTTGCTCAACTTTACAGTTTACAAAGATGAATTGAAGGAGCTGTTAGACTTTTGGGGACTGAATTCCGGCCTGTAAGATCAAGGAAAAAGATAGTTCAATGCAGAGAGCAAAAACACAAAGAGATGGAAATGTGAGAGAAATTATTGAAAAGGGATTGGAGGACAGATGCAGAGACCAAACCTATGAATAATAGGACTTCCAATGGAGGGAAAGGAACAGATGTAGGGATGCATTAATTAAGGGAATAATAGGAGAAATTTTCCCTGGTTTTAAGAAAGATTAAATTCTGCAAGTGTGAAGTGCTCTTCAAGGTCCAGGCAAAATTTATGGGGTGAAATTGTCTTTTTTAAAATACTTGGTTATATCTAGGTAGACAGCCTAAATTCAAGAATTAAAAAATATATAGGCTGTAAGACATAAAAACTGTGTTACACACAAAGGAGAGAACCAACATAAATTGGACAAACACGGGAGACAGAAGAATTACAGCTGCAGAACACAGGGCTCCAGCTTGAAGTCCCGCCGCCTGCTGAGAGAGCTGCAGTGCACCTGCCAGGGGGAAAGAAAGGTATGCACAAATATGGAAGGATTTGAGGCTTATGTCACCCACATATTCCATGTAAGGAGATACTTCAGGAAGGGCTCTAGTACAACAAAAGATGAACCTCAACAGAGTCCCTGGTAGGGCATAAGGAGGTGAGGAACCAGCCATGAGTTTGTCTCTACCTCTGTGTGTGTGTGTGTGTGTGTGTGTGTGTGTGTGTGTGTGTGTGTGTGTGTGTAATTTTCCACTTAGGCATATGTATATTGAAATTTAAATTGGAAATGCTAGAGTGACCAGGAATTTGTAATATAAGTGCTGAGTAATGATTATACAAATAGAAGAAGCATTCTGCAGGAGAAAACCTAAAAATGTCTAAAAGTACTAAACTATTTCACAAAATCTTGGGAAGGGAAGAGGGAGTATGTAGAAATGGAAGTAGAGATTTTCTTAAGGATTCATCTGAGATAAGTATAGGGAAATGAAAGCATTTTAAAAGTGGAAGGGGGCAGTGAGAAAATAAAGCTATTTGAGAGAGAGAGAGACAGTTGGCATCTTGTTTTCATATTAGTTGCAGAGAAATCAGTGGTCCAACAGGAGTGAACAGAATGGAAAAGCATTCACTAGAAGAATGGGACTATGTGGTAGAATCTTTAAATTGAATAAGGAAAATAGAATTATAGTACATTGACGAATCTATCAAAATTTAGGAAAGAAAAGGAAAAACAATATCAAATAAATAATATTCATGAGATAAGATGAAACAAAATCAAATATATTAGTTATTAAATTAAATATGAATTAACTGAGTTCATCTTTCAAAGACAAACATTTTCAGACTGAACTTAGTAAACCAGATATATCTTGATTTCAAAGCACACTTAAAGTGAACTTTTTTAATGTTAAAAAATAAGGAATAGGTAAATAGACATCAGGAAAATTACATATTTTTTAGAAAGGAAAAGAAGAAATAAAAGAAGGGAGAAGAAAGCAGGACTGCTACAATTATTGGCCGACACAGCATTTAAGATTAAAGCATTAATCAGGAGGAAGGGGAAGGCTATAAAACATAAAGTCACCATTTATGAAAGGGATAAAGCAGAAACCCCTAGAAATCTTTTTGTAATTGACACAAACCTTGATTATATGATCGGTTATTTAAATAATCACTTTCATAATGTAACTTTTTTTTTTTTTGAGACAGAGTCTTGCTCTGTCACCCAGGTGGGATGGAGTGCAGTGGCACCATCTCAGCTCACTACAACCACTGCCTCCTAGGTTCAAGCGATTCTCATGCCTCAGCCTCCCAGGTAACTGGGATTACAGGCACACATCACCATATCTGGATAATTTTTTTATTTTTTGAGATGGGGTCTCTCTCTCGTTACACAGGCTGGAGTGCAGTGGTGCGATCCTGGCTTACTGTAACCTCTACCTCCCAGGTTCAAGTGATTCTCTTTCCTCAGCCTCCTGAGTAGCTGGGATTACAGGTTTGAGCCACCACACCCGGCTAATTTTTGTATTTTTAGTAGACCCGGGATTTCACCATGTTGGCCAGGCTGGTCCCAAACTCCTGACCTTAGGTGATCCACCCACCTTGGCCTCCCAAAGTGCTGGGATTACAGGCGTGAGCCATCGCACCTGGCCCATGAAGTAACTTCTGTATTTTTACTTATGCCTCTTCTACTTACTCTGGGATGGCCGGCCACGTTTATGTTTTGATATTCCAGTATCAGTCTTAGGAGAAGGACACCGTTAAGTATTGAGTCTAGTTATAAAGATTCCAACCGGGTCTGCCTCTCTTAAAAATCATTGGTTTTCCTCATCACATTCTGATGCCTCTGAGGCCCATGGGCAGCCCAGCAACAGGATCACAGGGCCCACCACGATAGAGAGTGGCACAGAGGACACCTGGGGACCTCCTCGAGGGAATGTGCAGATGCCACTCATGTAGCCCAGCCCAGACTGGCCCTTCCAACATGGACTCCCAATGGAGACCATCTGGTTCCTGA
Organism: Saguinus oedipus; assembly: GCA_031835075.1. Taxonomy (NCBI): domain Eukaryota; kingdom Metazoa; phylum Chordata; class Mammalia; order Primates; family Cebidae; genus Saguinus; species Saguinus oedipus. The sequence goes on from CM063178.1 coordinate 7,793,697, forward strand.
AGGCTTCTGACCCTCAGGCTGCAGCCCCCACACCTAATGCTTTAACAACTGGGGCAAAGAGGCTGAGGAGCTCTGAAGGAAGGCCTTGAGGAACTCTTTGTCCCCTCTGTGGACCAGTCCCTAGATTCAATTCTGGGACTTGACATTCATCTCTCTCCAGTTTCAACAATCTTTTTGAGCACATAATATGTACCAGACCCTGTTCCAGGCTGCTTTCTAATTTATAGAAATCTTTTGAGACAGGGTCTGGCTCTGCGGCCCAGACTGGAATGCAGTGTCATGGTCATGGTTCACTGCAGCCTCGACCTCCCAGGCTCAAGTGATCCTCCGACCTCAGCCTCCCAAGTACGTAGGCCTATAGGCATGTGCCACCACACCTGACTAATTGTTTTTATTTTTGTAGAAACGGGGTCTCACCATGTTGCCCAGACTGGTCTTAAACTCCTCAACTCAAGCTATTCTCCTGCCTCAGCCTTTCAGGGATTGTAGGTGTGAGCCACGGCACCCAGACCAGACTGGTTTTTTTGAGGGCTCATATTTTTCGCTATTTCCCTCAGATCTGGTGAGTGAATGAAAGTTCTACAACTCATGTGTGGCTTCAAAGTGCTTCACATTCAGGGATTGTCAGACAACAGTGCCTAGGCAGTGCTGATCTGTGGCATAGTTCCAGCAGACTGAGAAAAATTAGGGATAAGTTTGATAGAGTGAGTTTTTAATGAAGCTAAATCTATTTTATCTAAAAGTTTGTTCTTTATTCTGATATTAATCCTTCCTCTTTTTAGATTTAAACTGGCATTTTTTTCATGAAACTAGTAGACAGTAGGGTTTTCTTAATGTTCTTAATTGAAAAACAAAAATTTGACAATCCTGTTACCCCAAATAAATTAATATATAGATTGATATATGATGAACATATAGATTGATATATGATGTGTTACTCTGTGAATACAAATACGTGCAGCTTTGTTCTCTGACCTTTGCTTTCTGCAGCTCTCAGGACTATCCATGCTGAAAAGACACAATGCAATATTTCTGCAGTCATCTCTCTTTGCAAATTCACCTTGGCCAGCAGTACAAACGGAGCCAGAGTTTCCTCTGGAGGGATGGGGCTGTATTATGCAGAGTCCCACCCTGGGCAGTTAGAATACCTCACTGCTTTGCAAACTGTTGCTGAGCCTGAGTATTTCTAAGTCTTCCAAAATCCTTGGTACAGTCTGGCCTCACACTGTCAGTTGAGGGAATAAGCCTGAATACTGGTCCCCACATATTCTAGTGAGGAAACTCATCATATTCCAGTGTCATTCTGAAAAACAGATTCTCAAATTGACATTTAGCAATCATCACAACTCTGACAAAGTTGACCTGAATCTATCTTCAAAAATTCAAAAGAAAAAGGAATGAAAATTGGAGGTTATAATTTGACCAATATCAGAACAAAGATAGACACGTCTCATCTTCATTTACATCATCGAGCTTTTATCCTCCAAAATTTTAAAACCATTTCTTTTTTTTCTTTTTTTTTTTTTTTTTTTGAGACGGAGTTTCACTCTTGTCACCCAGGCTGGAGTGCAATGGTGCAATCTCGGCTCACTGCAACCTCCGCCTCCTGGGTTCAGGCAATTCTCCTGCCTCAGCCTCCTGAGTAGCTGGAATTACAGGCGCGCACCACCACACCCAGCTAATTTTTTTTTGTATTTTTCGTAGAGACGGGGTTTCACCATGTTGACCAGGATGGTCTCGATCTCTTGACCTCGTGATCCACCCACCTCGGCCTCCCAAAGTGCTGGGATTACAGGCTTGAGCCACCGGGCCCGGCCTTAAAACCATTTCTTATGTTACCTTCATCATTTAGCAATTAAAATTTTAGGGAGTTTACCTGAAACCCAACTTGAGTTTGGAAGTTTGGCTCATTTGATGCAGCCCAGTTAAATCTAGCAATTTCTTTTTTTTTCACCACAGGAGGCAGCTTGGGGTAGAGAATTTGGGTCTGTCTGACAGCAAAGACCTGAGTCTGAATCTTGACTGAAAATTGTTCAGTAACTATGTTACTTTCAGAAGGCTTTTAACCTCTCTAATCCTCAGCTTCACGATTTGTAAGATGGGTATTGTAAGACCAACAGCATGTAGTCATAATGAGTCTGGCATAAAGTAAATGCCAATCCTGTAAAATGCTAATCCTGTTTTTTAATTTAATTAGATGTCTAATTTTAATTTTAAATGAGCTACACAGGATGTCTTTTTTCCATTTTTAATATTTTAAAAATTGGGAGGAAGCATCTACGAAAGCAAGTTTGTTTTTCAAGTTTGTGAAGAGTTACACAAATTATTCTAGAGTCAAACGGTCTTGTACCAAATGTTTTACCTACTCACAACGCCAAATATCCACAGTGTCAAACAAGAACCCCAAATGTTCTCAGCTTTAATTTCACACCACCGTCACTTTAACCAAACAGTCTCCTTAGCAGAGTACTTCAGTGCTGAGTCATTGTTGACTCAGAGGTTTATAAATACCACCACTTGTATGACTTGGAGTCTTCTTCAGTGCTTCCCTATCTCCCTCTCTAAGTTCAGTGAAGCCTGACCCTGCAAAGGGAGTGACATCTGACATGATCACTTCCCACATTAGTGGGGCTGCTAAGTCTGCATGACGTACGTGACACATTTATAAAAAGGAACATTCTAAAAATAAGTTTAATGTATTCTCATTCAACTCACTAAGAAACTGATGTAACTTGAAGACAGCAAGCTACACTCATCAGTTTTCTCTAACAGCTTAGTAAATGTCAGAAAGAAACGGAAATGCTCTAAATAAGGACATCACTCGAAGTCCTTACAAAGTAAATCAGAATGCATACTTTTTCTGTAAAAAAAAATAATGCTTTAAAAAGATGATATATAACTTTCAAAATCTAAATCTCATTTGGTAGGAATGGTTTAAAGATAACACTCAAAAAGACAGTTAAGGTGAAATGTGGAAAGCAGCTGAAATGCCTACAAAATCATTTCAGTAAGGGATTTACCTAAGGAATGGGGTGAGGAATTATAGATGTAATATACCATCAACGCTGTTAGAGTCAACTCACCATCTATGCTAACAGTAATGTTCAGCAGGGAAGATAATCTAAAAATCCTGTATATCTGCTTTTGTATTCTAACATATTATTATTTGCAGTAGATTTATCTTCCCGATTATATTGAAGATTTGTTTGCCTTTTTGGGTATTAATTATCTGATGGATGGAAAAAGATACCAAATAGCACTCTCAAGGGCACAGCAAAGCCGAAAAAGTAAAATTTCGCCAGAGATGATCAACAAGATAAATTATGTCTGTAAGAGAATAAGAGATGCAGCCTGGATCACCGACAGCATGGAGTGAGGCCAATCCCAGTAACTGACGTCTCTACAGTCCATCAGCCACTACCTGCCAGCAGCCCAGGGAGAAGGGTGGTTGTGAGCACTCCTACTCCCTCCAATTACTCTCCTTTTCTTCCCTCAGGCATGAACCCCACTCCAGAGCAGTTGTGGTCAGAACATTTTGGGCAATAGGCCTCACAAAAGAAGGACCTTCAAATTCAGGGGACAAATCCAAAGGAATTTGACGAATCAACTGAAAAATGAATGAGCTGAGCCACATACTGAGAGTGACCTGAAAAAAAAAATCAGTAACGAAATTTTATCAATTGACTAGGGTGTTTGACTCTTCAGAAGGAAATGAAATGCAAAATTGGCAATTTATGCAGAATTCTCTGTAATCTCTTGAATTCCAAAGGAAAGTGACAGGTCTTTTCAAATCCTTCTCCCGGAAACAGACAGAATTATAAAAACAAAATACTGGAACAAAATCTCAGTGTTGAGAGTAAGTCATGTTGCCAACATCCTATAAACTGGGAAGATTAAAACAAAGGTGTGACAAGATCAAAAGCTCTCACTGAAAGCCCACTCTGGTTATCCCACTCTGGAAGGGGCTGTAAGAAGTTAAACAAATCTTACAGTACTGTAAGAAGTTAAACAAATCTTGACAAATGTCACCGGCAATCCTGAATAATGAGAAATGAGGTCAAGAGATGAGGGTGAGCAGTGGACAAAACAGATCCACAGGTCAGAGGCTAAGGGGGCAGGGCAGAAGAAGCAAGCCTGTGGGTATATCAGAAAACCCTGCAGTAACTCAGCCACCTGCCCAGTTTTTCGATAGCAGCATAGGGTCATGCTGACATGAGGAAGCACTTACCTAAAATGGGGAACTCGGGTAGGACCTTCAATCCCACTTTGAAAAGGCAAGAAGGACCATGAGAAAGAGGGAGACGCTTCTTCTACTGGAACCACAGTGTATATTGGAGCAGGGCCAGCAATGAAACTCTGCCAGCCCCAAGAGTTTTCTCTCATCCAAAATTTGACCTAACTGGTCACTTCCTCCTCATATATTAAAATGCATTTTCAAATTAAAGGAATAGCATTCCACAATGACAGGGCACTCCTCCAATTTGGTGGATAAAAGCCCCAGGCAAGGTCCCAGAGAAAGCTGTACACATTCTGCGCACTTAGATTAGAGGTCCCTGAACAGAAAACTAGATATAAAAATACTGGCCTCTGGTGCCAGTATCTCAACAAAGAGAGAAAACAGAGCTTCTGTGGCATACATCCCTTCTTTTCTGACCCACATGTAACCTCAACTTCCTCTCTACACTATTCAAGTTGCTGAATGAACAAATGATATTCTCCAACAACATCCAACTCTCCAGGGTATCTAAGAGAAAAAAAGAAAAAACAGGCTGGAATTGGCCATCCTCTCTGCAAAATTAAATGCCAAAAGAAACATTAAATGCCAAAAAGATAATGGGATCACAATAATTCTTTAAAAGAAACAGTTATGACTCAGGAGTTTTTTGGTTTTGTTTTTTCTGAGATGGGGTCTCATTCCCTTTAGCCCCGGCTAGGGAGCAGAAGTGGGATGTTGGCTCACTGTATCCTCAACTTCCTGAGCTCATGTGACCCTCCCACCTTAGCCTCCGAAGTAGCTGGGACTACAGGGGCATGACACCACACCTGACTAATTTTTTGGATTTTTAGTAGAGACAGGGTTTCACCACGTTGCCCAGGCTGGTCTTGAACTCCTGGAGTCAAGCAATCCACCCACCTCAGCCTCCCAAATTGCTCATTACAAGCATGAGCCAAAGCACCTGGCCTGACTCAAGAGTTTTATGTCAGTAAAGCGTCCTTTTCATACAGAGATAACAGAAAAATCTTATTAAATATGCTGACTCTTAAAAAGTATACAACCCATGTATTCTCTCTAAAAAAATGACCCAAAGATATGTACTAATGGCAAAGAGGAGATGCAAATAAAGAAATCACAGATGAAGACACCGTGGAATGAAAGGCCCCGATGTGTGAATTAAAACATGTAATCAAATCCAAAAGACTTGGCAAATAAGGTTAAAAACAAGACACAAATGTGATTATTAAAATAAAAGTTAATGCATTTTCAAAAATAGAGTTTTAACACTTCAATAACTATCTAGAAAAAAACTTCCAGAATAGACCAGCAGAAACCTAAGAAATGGGAAAAAGTATTATTTCTGATAAATTCCTTATCTTCATAGGTGATATTCATTAGATATCAGTTTATATTAATAACTTGAGAAAGTTTGAACCTAAAGATTTAAAATAACCTATTAGCAAAACAAAATATTGGCCTTTTATCCACAGAATTACTGAAAGAAAATTAAACCAAAAAAATGCAGATGTTAAATTAAGAAAGAAAATAAATAAAACAGAGGAAAGGCAGAAAACATGAAATGAGATACAAGAAGTAATAAACGTTTGTCATAAAAAGAAATGTAATGGGAATATCTCATCTGTTAAAAGGAAAAGACTCATATCGGGTCAAAAAACGAAATCTAACTATAGTGATGTGTCACTTGATGATGTGGATATGCGTCGTGTTGTTAGGCATTTTTCTCCATTGCGCAAACATCATAGTGTGTACTTACACAAACCTAGGCAATATAGCCTACTATACACACAGGCTATATGGTATAGCCTGTGGCTCCCAGGCTACAAACCTGTATAACATGTTACTATACTAAATACTGTATGCAGTTGTAACACAATGGTAAGCATTTGTATATCTAAACATAGAAAAGATACAGTAAAAATACAGTATGAAAGATAAAAAATGGTATACTCATAGAGTATACTTACCATAAATAGATCTTGCAGGACTGAAAGGTGATCTGGATAGTGAGTAGTGAGTGAATGGAAAGACTTAGGACATCACAGTATTGTAGACTTTATAAACACTGTACATTTAAGCTACACTAAATTTATTTTTAAATGTTTCTTTTATTTGTATTAGGTTTCAGGGCACCTGTACAGGACTATTATGGAGGTAGGCTTGTGTTGCAGGGCTTTCATGTACAGATTATTTTGTCACCCAGGTAATAAGCATAGTATCTGATAGGTAATTTTTTTTAATCCTCTTTCTGCTCCCACCCTCCACCCTCCAATAGGACCTGGTGTCTCTTGTTCCCCTCTTTGTGCCCATGTGTTCTCATTGTTTAGCTCCCACTTATAAGAGAGAACGTAACTGTACTTGGTTTTCTGTTTCTGCATTGGATTGCTTAGGATAATATTCTCCAGCTCCATTCATGTTGCTACAAATGTCATCATCTCATTCTTTTTATGGCTGTGTAGTATTCCATGGTATATATGTAACATATTTTTATATCCAGTCTATCGTTGATGGGTATGTGAGTTGATTCTATGTCTTTGCTTGTGTGAATAGTGCTTCAATAAGCATATGTGTGTATGTGTGTTTATGGTAGAAAGAATTATATTCCTTTGAGTATATATCCAATAATGTCATGGATAGGTTGAATGATAATTCTAAGTTCTTTGAGAAACTGCCACACTGCTTTCCACAATGGCTGAACTAATTTACACTCCCACCAGCAGTATATAAGCATTTTCTTTTCACTGCAACCTTGTAAACATCTATTACTTCTTGGCTTTTTAATAATGGCCATTCTGACAGATGTGAGAAGGTATCTCCTTGTAGTTTTAATCTGCATTTCTCTAATGCAACATCCAAGATGAAAACCAAATCAGGAACACAGTCCCATTCATAATTACCACAAAAAGAATAAAATACCTAGAAATATGCTAACCAGGGTGGTGAAATAACTCCACAATGAAAATTATAAAACATTATTCAAGGATAACAGAGAGAATTACAAAACATTGTTCAAAGATTTCAGCGATGACACAAACAAATGGAAAAACATTCCATGTTCACCAACAGGAAGAATCAACATTGTTAAAATGGCCATACTGCTCAAAGCAGTGTACAGATTCAATGCTATTCCTATCAAACTACCAATGACATTCTTCACAAAATCAGAAAAAAACTATTTTAAAATTTATATGGAATCAAAACTGAGACTGAATAGCCAAGGCAATCCTAAGAAACAAATAACCAAACAACAACAACAAAAAGCTGGAAGCATCACTTTACCCAACTTCAAACTATACTATAGGGCTACAGTAATCAAAACAGCATGGTACTGGTACAAAACAGACACATAGACCAATAGAACAGAATAAAAAGCCCAGAAATAAGGTCAAACACCTACAACCATCAGATCTTTGACAAAGCTGACAAAAACAAGCAATGAGGAAAAAACTCTATTCAATAAATGGTGCTGGGATAACTAGCTAGCCATATGGAGAAGATTGAAACTGGGCACTTTCCTTCGACCATATAAAAATTCTAACTCAAGATGGATTAAAGACATAAATGTAAAACCTAAAACTATACCTAAAAAAAAAAAGGAAATATCATTCTGAACATAAGACCTGGTAAAGATTTCGTGACCAAGATGGCAAAAGCAATTGCAACAAAAGCCAAAAATGACAAATGGAAACTAATTAAACTAACGAACTTCTGTATAGCAAAAGAAACTATCAGCAGAGTAAACAGACAACCTGCAGAACAGGAGAAAGTATTTGCAAACTGTGCATCTGGCAAAGGTTTAATATCCAGAATTTATAAGGGACTTAAACAAATTTACAAGCAAAATATAAATAACCCTTAAAAAGTAGGCAAAGGACATAAACAGGCCCGTTCAAAAGAAGATATACATGTGGTCAATAAGCATATGAAAAAAATTATTTCTTTAATAATAAAATAACCTCAGGTTATTTTAACTTTTTTACTTTATAAATGTTTCATTTTTTAACTTTTTAATTCTTTTGTAATAACACCTAGCTTAAAACACAAACACATTACATAGCTGTACAAAAATATTTTCTTTCTTTATATCTTTACTCTGTAAACATTTTTCTATTTCTAAACTTTTTTTTTTACTTTTTACTTTACTTTTTTTTTTTTTACTTTTTTTGTTAAAAACTAAGACACAAACACACACATTAGCCTAGAACAACACAGGGTCAGGATCATCAATATTAGACTTCCACCTTCACAACTTATTCCACTGAAAGGTCTTCAGGGGCAATAACATGCATGGAACTGTCATCTCCTGTGAGAACATACCTGGAACAGAATACCTGCTGAAAAGCCTGCCTGAGGCTGCTTTACAGTTAGCTTGTTTTCTGTAAGTGAAAGGAGTATGCTCTAAAATAAACATGAAAAGCATACGGTGCTAAATACATAAACCAGTAACATCGTTGTTTAGCATCAAGTCTTATACACTGTACATAATTGTATGTGCTATGCTTTTACATGACTGGAAGCACAGGAGGTTTGTCTATACACACATCACCACAAGCACTGGAACAATGTGTTACACTCTGACATCACCAGGCAATAGGAAATTTTCAGCTCTACTATAATTTATGAGACTACCATTATATATGCAATTAATTGTTAACCAAAATGTCTATTTTAGTTATTTATTTATTTATTGAGATGGAGTCTCACTCTGTCACCCAGGCTGTAATACAGTCATGTGATCTCAGCTCACTGCAACCTCCACCTCCCAGTTCAAGCGATTCTCTGCCTCAGCCTACCAAATAGCTGGAACTACAGGTGCGTGCCACCACACTCGGCTAATTTTTTGTATTTTTAATAGGGACAGGGTTTTACCATGTTAGCCAGGATGGTCTTGATGTCCTGACCTTGTGATCTACCTGCCTCAGTCTCCTAAAGTGTTGGGATTACAGGTGTGAGCCACCACGCCCAGCCTGTATATGCTATCTATAGGAGATATATATTCAAAGTGACTATATATATCTATAGGAGATATATATATAAAGTTACTCAGGAAAGTTAAGATCAATGGTGAAATAAAAATATAATATGCCTATATTAACTGCAATTAAAAAAATAGGTTTCCATGCAAACATCAAAGTAGAAATCAAGGAAGAAAACATTAAATATAGCCACTTTTGTTAAAAAGTGACAATTTACAATAAATTTTATGTCATAAACCTGTGTGCCAAATAACATACAATCCTATATAAATATATCTTTAAAATTAAAAATAAATTACTGTAGATATGAAGGAATTAACATCATTGTCTCACTTTTAGAAAATTGGGTGGATAAAAATAAATAAAATTATTTTAATAGCTTTATAAATGCCAAATTCATAGAGTACTCTAAATTCATGCTTCCATGGAATATCTGTGAAAACGAATTATATATTAGGTAGCAATGTAAGTCTCAAGAATTTCAAAATGTTGAAATGGTACAGACCACATATAGCCATATAAAAAAGAAATAGAAACAATCATAAAGAAACCACAAAGAATCTCCAATTAGTTGAAAATTAAGACAGGAAAGGAAAGAAAGGAGGGAGAGAAGGAGGGAGGGAGGGCAAGAAAAAGATATATGTACTTAAATAAGTTTATGTAACTCTAGGATCAAAGAGAAAATAAAAATTCAATTGCAGATTATTGAGATATTAATTATAATGGAACACTATATATGAAAACTTACAAGATGTAATTCTAAGTCAATTATCAGAGGAAAATGCGTGAGTTTATTTTGCTCTCCTCAACAGGTCCTTTCCTTTTTTATGACTTCTTCTTTTATTCATTTTGACTGTCTATTCTCTCTTCTGTTTACGAATATGCCAAGTAAAGTAAACGGTAGAAAAAAAAATGTAGGTAAAGTAAGGTTCAAATTACAGAAGAAATTACTTAGCATGGGAAAGAATAGATCATTTCAGAAGCTTCTTCATAAGCCTCCAGGTTAGAGATGAAATAAGACAAAGTTCTGTGGTCCAAATATTTATAGCTCTAAAAACTGATTACCCAAAACAAGACTGGATCTATACATAAGCTCCCCATTTCCTAATGAATGGCTGACTTTGAAAGCAAACCGGGGTTACTTTAACCAAGGTAATAACATTTAGCAACCCTCATGCAGTACTCACTATGTACCAGGCAGTGTTCTAAGCACTTTCTATGAATTAATTTGATCTTCATGACACACTAGTAATGCATTACATTGCCTCAGTGTTAACAGCTTTTCACGTGATTTATTACTTAAAGTTTTCATTCTCTGTTCTTCCCACTCCAGTTTAGAAGAAAGGTAATCCTTTTCTAATCTGTAAACTACATGATTAGCAGGAAGCATGTCAAGGGATAGAAGGCCCCTTATTGTTCCTGGACCTGTGTGTCCTCTGCTTTTCTTTTTTCTCTGAGACAGAGTTTCGCTCTTGTTACCCAGGCTGGAGTGCAATGGCGCGATCTCGGCTCACCGCAACCTCCGCCTCCTGGGTTCAGGCAATTCTCCTGCCTCGGCCTCCCGAGTAGCTGGGATTACAGGCACACGCCACCGTGCCCAGCTAATTTTTGTATTTTTTTAGTAGAGACGGGGTTTCACCATGTTGACCAGGATGGTCTCGATCTCTTGACCTCATGATCCACCCGCCTCGGGCTCCCAAAGTGCTGGGATTACAGGCGTGAGCCACCGCGCCCAGCCTGTTTTTCTAATATATCTACCACGTAGTCCTGGACCATTCCAGGACTGCTCTTGGCTCCTGTCATCTAAAACTATTAGAACAAACTGAGCCTATTAAAATTGTCATTTTTGAACTTGATGCAGTCCAGTGTCTCCTTCCCAACTCATGTTCAGTGATATTTCTCCTACTTATAATGACAGAGAATAAGCATCAGTGCTTAAAATATGTCCAAATATTAGCACTTTTCTTTTTAAATTCTATACTTATAAAAAACAGAACCAAAGAAATGGAGCCAATGGATGTTGAAAGCAGCGTCCAGTTCTGATACACAATTGAAACTAGCCTACGAGCAAGTGTAATGATGTTTTGAAATGAATCATGTTTTAATATTTTATAGAAAAAGATTAAAATTAAAAATTAGATGAGCATAGCTTAGCAATCAGAAATCTTCCTGTGAAGTCACCACAAATTCAGCCTGAAAGGTCATTGCAAATTCTCCCAGCTCTCTAAAGATAATTAGTTTCTTTTGAATAATGCTTAAAGGAAAATAGTCTTTCAGCTCTATGAGTGTGTTCATCTACTGGCATTTTTCTCCCCAAGAAGGAAATTTCTCTAAAATTATATAGAACAAACCTACAGAAAGAAAAAAAGAACCTAGGCAAATGAACAAATAAGCGATCAAAATGGATTGCTTCATTCAATCTCATTATCTTTTATTATGTCTGGGAAGAGCTATCATGCTTTATTTTTTTTACCAGCTAGAATGGAGGGGAGAATGTGCCTAATAGAACTTGGAAATGCACATACTCAGGTGCTCAACAAGCTAAGCACATCCTATCAGACAATGGAGTAGATCCAATAGGAAGGACTCTCCTAGATCAGCAGAGGACATTTAGAGACAGAAACGGGGCATACCTTGCAACAACAGTCATTTATCATCCTTCATACTCCAGTATCCATTAAGTATCAGTAATGTGTTACTTACTATGTTTATTCAACATACATCCCTCATTTTAATTCTTATTCCTATTCTGAATAAACTATTTGTCATGTCACATTGCTGGTTATTATTTGTTAAGTCCATTATTAGGAAATGGGTCATTTTTCACCTTTCTCAGAAGGACTGAATCCAATTAGAAACTATCTCCAGATTGCTGCCAAGGCTTTCTTTTCCCAGAGTAAGAATAGTGAGGAATATGCTGCATTGTTGCCATGCTCAGGACAAAAGTAAACTGAAATAGAACTCAAGTGCACTACAATGTAAAAGGCACAATATATTTTCCTTAAAATAGAGAAAGTAATCTTGGATTCAAAGGAGACCACAAAACCACGAAACTTTCTATCTGGGGCCTAGAGATCTGTCACAAGCCAGAGACTCTGGCCTACTTGGTCTGTGAAATGAGCTCTGGAAATAAGACATGGTGGGTAGGCTGACATAATATGGCATTGCACATTCATTTGCTTTGAATCTGGTTGACCTTCTTCTACATCAGCAATGCAATATCTTCATGATGCTTGTAATTAATAGCCTTTTTCAAGAAAAATTTTGAATATAACTGAATAATTAAATGTATATGTTGCATAGGAAGATAAGAAGACTATGAAAGAAATTGTCATATGTTCCTAAGATTTTCTTAATAATAATATTTTGGTTGGAACTTCTCATTCTGGGCATTAGGTAGTAACAGCCTCTGGAATCATTCTCCTACTATAAACAACTAGAAAAAGTGAACAAAAAACAAGTTTCAGATATGGAACGACAAGTAACACAGAACTATGATTTCTGAAAGGAGGAAAACAAATGAGATGAGATTTACAACTGCCCCAGCTTTCAACCTGGAGACAATATCTAAAGCACGGTGCAGAGAGGTGGAACCCAAGCAGAGCCCAGAAGTAGGGCTGAATTGTGGAGACAGAGACTGGAGTTTGGAGAGACTGAGATGGGCAGAATTTGTAAGACGGAGTACTAAAGAACAGGGAGCTACAAAGAGAAAGGGCACCAGAAATCTGCACATGAGTCCGCTTGAGTTGTGGACTGAACACCAATCTTCATGTGCATAGGATGAAACTCCACACAGCCAGGAAAAATCAACTTCTTTTTTTTTTTAAATCTTCCATTACTTTATTATACATATATATATGCAGATCTGTGTTATGAACAACAATTGGTTCTATCAAATAATCAGACCAAGGCATTCTACTGTACTGGTAATTTCCCCCAAAATCAATTCAGGTAAAATTAAGATATTTATGCACTTCACAGGGCATAAACTTGAGACTTCATTATCAATTTCAGTTCTGAGGCCATACACACAATTTAAAATATACATTTACTAGGTCAAGTTGAAAAATCAACTTCTAGGGAAAGAGTAATTACTGGACATGTGTAAGTAGGACGATTCCCTGAGCTCACGTAAGACTGGGAATCTTTCAAGTTCCCAATAGTTGAAGTACAGAGAACATTGATAAAGAGTTAGGCCATAGTCAAGATCTCAGAAAGGTCACACCACATATTGGGATAAAATTAACCATAGAGAAGGTACTCTGGACATATATATTAAGGAATTTTTTAAAACTCTTGATCTAATATGAAAGTCTTCATCTAATCTTCACTTAAGATTACTCTAAAACAAAGTTTAACACTCGTTAAAGAAATACCACAAAATCCAGCATTCAACAACATAAAATTTACTATGTTTACAATACAATCAAAATTACTAGAATAAACATGAGGAGCAGAAAAATGGGATTTACAATGTGAAAAATTATCAGTTAATAGAAACATACTCAAAAAGGATAAAGATGATGGAATTGGTTTTTTGTTTCTTCGTTTGTCTTTTTGAGACAGTCTCACTCTGTCACTCAGGCTAAAGTGCAGTGACATGATCTCAGCCTACTGCAACCTCTGCCTTCTAGGTTCAAGCTATCCTCCTGCTTCAGCCTCCTGAAAACCTGGGACTACAGATGTATGCCACCATGCCCAGCTAATTTTTGTATTTTTAGTAGAGATGGGATTTCACCATGATGGCCAAGCTGGTCTTAAACTCCTGACCTCTGATGATCTGCCCACCTCAGCCTCCCAAAGTGCTGGTATGATAGGCATTAGTCACCAAGCCTGGCCATAAATATTTTTTTAAGGATCTAAAGTTAAATATGAACATAGGAAGAGAGATGGAGCATATGAAAAAGAACCTGGTGAAATTTGTGAGATAAGAAATAGAATATCTAAAATGAGAATTCCATTTTATAGAATTATCATTAAGCTAGACACTGCAAAAAAAAAAAATTAGTGAACTTGATGACATAGCAAAAATCTATCTAAAATGAAACCAAAAAGAGACAAAAAAAAAAACAAAAAACCACAAACCAGGCATTCAGTCACCTGAAGGAAAATATCAAACAATCTGACATATATGTATCTAAAAAAATAATGGCCAAAAAATGTCCTAATTTGTTGAAAACTACAAATACACATATTCAAGAATGTTAGCAAACACCAATCAAAATGAACACACACACACACACACACACACACACACACACACACACACACAGCCACCAAGGTACAACATAATCAAATTATTGAAAGTCAATAACGAGCAAAAAAAATCCCAAAGGCATTACAGATTTAAAAGGCACATTACATGCAGTGAAACAAAGTTAAGAATGATTGCATCTTTTTTGTCAAAAACTATGCAAACCAGAAAATAATTATCTCAGCTATCTACTGTAGCACAGCAAATGACCCCCAAAATGAATGGCTTAAAACCACAATAATAACATATTAATTCTCACAATTCTTGTAGGTCAGGAATTTGGGAGTGGCTCATTTAGGCAGTTCTGTGTAGCTGTCTCTCATGAGTTTTCTTTACTAGGGCAAGAAAATTCACTTTCACGGTATGTTACTTCTCATTTCTGACAAGCTGACGCTGACAAATCTGTTGTTCCCTAACTGAGCTTCCATATGAGACTGCTTGAGCGTCTTTATAACATGGTGACTGGCTGTGTCCAGAATGAGTGTTCTAAGAAACTGAAGGGTAAACTACAACAACTTCGGGAAACAGTCTTAGAAGTCATATGATGTAATTTCAATGTGTGGGACAGGACTACACAAAGGCATGAAGACCAGGTAAGGATCGTTAGAAGCCATGTCGGAGGCAGGCTACCACGAGAGATCAATATTTTTAAGGGCCTGGGGGAAAGTATTTCATCCCATTCTCCCTCACTGCATCTGAGCAAAAATATCTTTCAAAGATAAAGGCAAAAGAAAAATAATAACTTACCCAAAAAATCTGAAAGAAGTGTTGCCAGTAGACTGAACTATAAGAACTATTAAAGTAAGTACTTCTGACATAAGGAAAATTATACCAGATGAAAATTTAAGTCTACCCAAGGTAATGAAGACTGCTGGAAATGATAAATATGTGGGTTAATGTAGAATGCATTTTTTTCTCAAGTTTGAATTTATTTGAAAGATAAATAACCGCTTAAAACAAAAATAAACATGTTGGAGTTATAATATCTTTAGATATAAAATGCAGGGAAACAATAGCACAAAGAATAGAAGCAGAAAATGAAAATATATTCTTCTCCGATTTTTATACTACATGTGAAGTAACAATATTATATGAAGCTGGACAGTGATCACTTAAAGATGTATATTGCAAATATTAGACTCACCACTAAAAGAGATACATCAGAAAGAGTAAACTTCATAAGAAGGAGCATTACCTGAGATTAAAAGGAACATTTTATAATGAATTTATATTTATATATACCAATGGTGATGTGTATATATATATATATATATATATATATATATATATATATACACACACACACACACACACACACACATATATACCAATGATATATATGTTTATATATACCATTTATGTAAAGGTGACTTCATCAGTGAGATGCAGTAATCTTCAACATGTATATATCTAATAACAAAGCTTCAAAACAAATGAAGTTAAAGTCTATAGACTATAAAGGAGAAATAAGCCAGGCACAGTGGCTCATGCCTGTAATCCCAGCACTTTGGGAGGCAGAGACAGGTGGATCACCTGAGGTAAGGAGTCCAAGACCAGTCTAGCCAACATAGTGAAACCCTGTCTCTACTAAAAATACAAAAATTAGCTGGGCCTGGTGGTGGATGCCTGTAATCTCAGCTGCTCAGGAGGCTGAGACAGGAGAATCGCATCAACCCAGGAGACAGAGGTTGCAGTGAGCCAAGATCACACCATTGCACTCCAGCCTGGGCAACAAAATCAAAACTCTGTCTCAAAAAAAAAGAGAAATTGATAAATCCCTAAGTGTAAAGTTTAAAAGATTAACTCTACAAAGTGTTGGTGAGGATGTGAAGCAACTGGAATTATCATACATTGAGTGATAATAGAATAAGGTAAAATTACTTTGGAAAACTGACAGTTTCTTAAAAAGTTAAAGGTATGTGTTAGCCTGTTTGCATCTCTATAAAAAAATACCTGAGGCTGGGTAATTTCTAAAGATAAGAGGTTTATTTGTCTCTGCAAGCTGTACAAGCATGGCACCAGCATCTTCTTCTGGTGAAAGCCTCAGGAAGCTTATAATCATGGCAGAAGGCAAAGGGGAGCCAATGTGTCACATAGAAGAAGCAAGCGAGAAAGAGCAGAGGAGTAGGTGTCAGGCTCCTTTAAACAACCAGATGTCACATGAACTCAGAGCAAGAACTCACTCATTGCTATGAAGACAGCACCAAGATATTCATAAGAAATCCACCACCATGACCCAAACACCTCCCACAAGGCCCCACCTCCAATACTGGGGATTACATTTCAACATGAGATTTGAAAGAGACACACATCCCAACCATATTATTCCACCATGGCCCTCAAATCTCATGTCCTTCCTACATTGCAAAATACAATTATCTCTTCCCAATAGTCGCCCAATGTCTCAACTTATTCCAACATTAACTCAAAAGTCCAAAGTCTCATTTGATACTCAAGGCAAGTTTCTTCCACCAATGAGCCTGTAATCAAGAAAAAGTTCTTTACCTCTAAGATACAATAGTGACACAGGCATTGGATAAACATTTCCATTCCAAAAAAGAGCAATGAGCCAAAAGGAAGGGGCAATGGGCACCACACAAATCCAAAACCCAGCAGGATAAACATTAAATCTTAAAGCTTCAAAACAGTCTTTGTCTACATGCCCTGCATCCTGTACACTGATGCAAGGAGGGGGCTCCCAAGGCCTTGAGTGCCTCTGCCATTGTGGCTTTTCCAGGCTGAGGTTGCAAGCTGCCAGGCGTCTACCATTCTGCGGTCTGGTGAGTGGTAGCCCCATTCCTACAGCTCCACTAGGCAGGGCCTCAGTGGGAACTTCAACCTATCTCCCCTCAGCACTGCCCTAGAAAGGCCCTCTGTGGTGGTTCCGCCCTCCCACAGCAAGTTTCTGCCTCGGCTCCAGGTTTTCCCATACATCCTCTGAAATCTAGGTGCACTCATGCATTCTATGCACCCACAGGCTTAACACCACGTGGAAGCCACCAAGACTTATGGCTTGCACTCTTTGGAGCAGCAGCCAGGCTATACTTAGAACCCTTTCAGCCATGGCTAGAGCTGGAGCAGCAGGGATGCAGGGAGTAGCGTCCTGACGTGGCACCAGGCGGCACCCCAGACCTGACCCCAGAAACGGGGCCTGTAATGGAAGGGGCTGTCCTGAAGATTTCCGAAATACCTGGAGGTCTTTTTTATATATTGTTTTGAAGATTAACACTTGGCTCCCTTTTAGGCATGCAGATCTCTCTAGCAAGTGATTGTTCTGCTGCAAGCTTTATCCTTCTCTACCACAAGGCTAAGCTGCTTTTAAGCTCTGCTTTCCTTTTTATCATAAGTTCCAACTTTAAGTCATTTCTTAGCTCCTGTATCTGATCATAGAATGTTAGAAGCAGCCATACCACATCTTGCACACTTTGTTGCTTAGAAATTTCTTGTGCTGGATACCCTAGCTCATGAGTCTTAAGTTCTACCTTCCACAAAGCCGAAGGACATGGAAACAATGCAGCAAACTCTGTTAGGGCATAGCAAGAATGACCTTTACACCAATGATAGTTTCTCATTTCCACCTGAGATTTCATTAGCCTGGTTTTCACTGTCCATAATCAGCATTCTACTCACAACCACTTATTTAACAAGTCCCTAAAAAGTTCCAAACTTTCCCTCATTTTCCTGTGTTCTTCTGAGCCATCCAAACTCTTCCAACCTCTACTCATCCCCCAGTTCCAAAGTCACTTCTACATTTCAAGTATCTTTATAGCAGCATCCCACTCTCAGTACCAGTTTTCTGTGTTAGTCCATTTGTGTGGCCACAAAGGAATACTTGAGGCTGGGTAAAGAAGAGAAGTTTATTTGACTCACAGTTCTGCAGGCTGTACAAGCATGGCACCAGCGTCTTCATTTAGTGAGGATTTCAGGAAGTTTGCAATCGTGGAAGGCAAGGGGGAGCCAGCGTGTCACACAGCAAAAGAGGGAGCAGAAGAGAGAGAGCAAGAGAGGAGATGCCAGGCTCTTTTAAACAACCAGATCTCACAGGAACTCAGAATGAGAATTCACTCATTACTACAAGGACAGCATGAAGCCATTCCTGAGGGATCCGCCCCCATGATGGAAACACTCCCCACCTCGAACATCGGGGATTACATTTTAATATGAGATTTTGAGCAGACAGACATCCAAACCATACCAAGGTATATCTACCATATATATTCCATTTTCGGTGAGCACATACCTACCACTCCTAGGTAACTACCCCCAGAGAAATGAAAACATATGTGCGTTCCAAGATTTGTATATAAATGTTCATAGTGGCTTTATTCATAATAGCCAAAATACAAGTGATTCAAGTGCCTACCACCAAGTAAATAGATTAAAAAGTTGTGGCATACTCATACAACAAAATATTGGGCTGCAAAAGAAAGATTAATTTCCATAACATTATGCAAAGCAAAATAAGTCACACCAAAAGAAAAGCACATCCTAAATGATCCCATTTATGAGATGTTAGGAGACAATTCTGGCGTTTCTGCATGCCTTCCGAGAGGGCCACTGACAGCTTTGTTCAGGCGGGTTTGCAAAGCTGCTTCAGGCAGGGATCAGATTTGTTTACATCCTTGTGTGATAAAGTTAGAGTCTTCTCTTCTCCTCCCAGAGATATTTCAGGGTTGTAAAGATAACATTCAATCTGAATCAAAGAAGAAATTTGTTTCCCAACTGAGAAGATCAAGATAATCTCTCTCTCCACAAGGAAGTATGAACAGGTTTGGCAGTAGCCCCTTTATAATATTAGAGATTTCCTAGGCTCACTGTTCCCATGTGTCATAGATCCATGATGTGCACAGTATTAACCTGGGCCCACCTCCACATCACCCCATATGTCTTGAGGGTTAAAGAGAATCAGTAAGATCACAAAGCTTCTATTGCCTACTGTGCTGTAATAAACTGTCTAAATCTATTTGGGCTCATGTCTCCTCCCTGGCCAAGACTATGGCAGAAGAGCAAGCTGAACAAGTACTTGAAGTAGTCACTGTTCCTAGGAACTGCTTGACTGCTTGACACATAAAACTCTAGAGAAGACCAATCTAATCTATAGTGATTCATAGTAGATTGATGGTTGCTTGGGACTGGGTGTGGGGACAACTGACTGGAAAGGAGCTGAAGGAAACCTTTTTGAGGTGGTGCTATGTTTGTCAAGGCTCATCCTACTATATACTTAAAATGTGTGACTTATATGCAGTGTATGCATCAATAAAATTTATTTTTAAAATAAATTTTGCTCTCCATCATATGACTAGTATATGTCTGAGACACTGTGTGAATGATAAATAAAAATAATGCCCATGTCCACGGCAATATTCCATTATGAAAAGAGTATTCGACTAAAGTTGATTTGTCACCTTGGATAAGTCAGGTAATCTCACTCTATCCAAATTATTTGGAAAGGTGAAGTGAAGGCTACATACTTCTTAAGTTTTGACTAAGTGAAAAAGCTGAGATTTAACACACCCATACTGAGTTTTTTGAAAGGTTTTCATTTTAAAATTTAAAGGCCAGATGCAGTGGTTCACACCTAAAATCCCAAGACTTTGGGAAGCTGAAGCTAGAGGGCTGCTTGAGCCCAGGAGTTCAAGAGCAGCCTGGGCAACAAAGCAAGACCCCATTTCACACACATCAAAAACACAACTAGCCAGGCACCGTGGTGCATGCCTGTAATCTCAGCTACTCAGGAGAGTAAGGTAGGAGGATCACTTGAGTCCAGGAGTTTGAGGCTGCACTGAGCCATGATTGCACCACAGCATTCCAGCCTGGGTGACAGAGCAAGACCCTGTCTCAAAAAATTTAAAAAAAAATTTGAGACAGAGTTTCACTGTTGTTGCTAAGGCTGGAGTGTAATGGCGTGATCTCAGCTCATTGCAACCTCTGCCTCCCGGGTTCAAGCGATACTCCTGCCTCAGCCTCCAGAGTATCTGGGGTTACAGGAGCCCACCACTACACCCAGGTAATTTTTTGTATTTTTAATAGAGACAGGGTTTCACCATATTGACCAGGCTGGTCTCCAACTCCCCACCTCAGGTGATCCACCTGCCTCAGCCTTCCAAAGTGCTGGGATTACAGGCGTGAACCACTGCACCTGGCCTAAAAAATAAAAAATTTATAGTTGTTGCATATACTTTGAATTATGAGTTTACTTTCAAATAAAGATGTTTCTGCTAGAATGTATCTGAAAATCTCACTTAAAAAGCTGGAAAAAAAATGTGGGACAAACAACTCAAAATCTTTGCAACGTTGTATCCAAGCAATAACAAAACAGCATCAATCCTAACAGAAAACACTACTCCACTAAAGAGACACTATAATCCTGAAAAATAAAGAAATGCTACAATCAATATCGGAATATCCCCAAAAGATGAAGTTCTGATGAGGAAAGGGGTGAAGGATTGAGCCTTCTGTTTTATAAGAGTCAAGGTAAATGTTGAAAGATCAGAAAGAACCATACGGTAAGTACTTCTAAGATAGAGCATGTGTCTGAACTAGAGAGGAGTATCACAGGATAAATGGACAATCTTTATAGCTCTGGATTCTCCCACAGTTCACTGTATTCAGCTCCATGAGAGTGTTTTGCCTTCAATGCAATCTCGGTTACAGTTAATATGCTGGGGAAAACCTACATAATCAAACAATGTGACTTCCATTTCATACGGACGCTATCCTCCAATTTACCATTTCAGTGTAAGGAAATTTGGTTTACAGAAATGTGCACATTAGTAGCAGAACAGACTGTCCTTTTCTTTAATATTTGAGGTCCAAAGTCGATTCCTTAAGAAAATCTTCCCTGACCTCTTGCCCCAGACTTGGGCAGGCCCCACCAGGCACACAACTCATAGCTGTCTGTACTTTCCCTTTATAATGTATACCACAGTTTATAGTCTTATGAATTATTTTCTTATTGTCTGACTCCCCCATGGACTCTAAGAGGTATTTTCACTCACCACCATATGCCCAAATACCGGCACAGTGCCTAGGCACATAGTAGGTGCCCAAGAAATATTGATTAATTAAAATAATTATTTAATTTAATGTTATTATGCCATTAAAGTATACCTTTAATTGCAGTGCTATGGCTTTTATAAAATTAAAATTTACAGTGACATTATTTTTCCTTTTGCTACTGCTTATTTTTAAAATAAGTGACAGAAAGGTTGCTCTGGGGACAGATCCATTCTGTTGGTGATGGGGACAAAGAACAGTAGGAGAAAACAAGACGGAGAAGAAAGATAATAAGTTTGGTGAATTAAAAAATAAAAAAATCTCACTGTGGCTACCAGATCTCTATTAGTATAAAAGGTTACTAAGTGAAACTTTTTAAATCAATATAGTACCTCCTTTACTTCACCTGGTCATCCTATCTTGAGAAATAAATCTAAAACATCATTGGAAATAACATTACTGTAATTATTTGTTTCTACAAATTTCATTCAGTGATTTGCCATCTCGTTTACTTCCCATTGTGAATGGCCCCACAAGGTAACTTGTATCACATTGATTAGACAACAGCACACACACAACATTACAATGAGAAGGGGGAAGAAATCAATCATTCTTTATATTTCCCCTCCAGAATACAATGCCATCACTCTTTCCCCAAAATTGTACATATTAATGAGGTTGAAATTATCATCAAAATCATAAACTAAGCCCTAAAGAAATTAAATGTTTAATTGCCCATGGTCATACAATAAATTTACAGAAGAGCTGAGGTTAGAATTCAGATGTCTAACTCTCAGTTTAGTGACAATAAATGAGTTTGAGGATTCTTTTCTTCCCTTTGTAGGGATTTCTAAATGTCTTCCTTCTTTTCTTCTTTCTAAAATAGGCTTTGCTTTCTGAAAATCTGCTGTAAATCACGACAGCCCATGTCATATCATGACAGATATGGAAATAAAATGCTTCGATTTTGCTATATTGCAGTTTGCCAGTGATTCCATCTGTGCACAAAAAGTGAAACACAGAAAATGCACACACAAATGAACACACCAAAAAAATACGAATTACATCCAGAAATCCAAAAAGACGTTTTGAGCATGTAAGTTACAGCAACAACAAACCTAAGGCAAAGTGAGGCTTCTAAATCCAAAACCTTCCACCACTATTATTAACACCTTGTCAAATAGTGATATGGTTTGGCTCTGCATCCCCACCCAAATCTCCACTTGAATTGTAATAATTTCCATGTGTCAAGGACGGGACCCAGTAGGAGATAACTGAATCACGGGGGTTCCCCCATGCTGTTCTCATAATAGTGAGTTCTCATGAGATCTGGTGGTTTTATAAGGGGCTTTTCCTATTTCGCTTGGCACTTCTCCTTCTTGTTGCCATTTGAAGAAGGACATGTTTGCTTCCCGTCCCACCATGATTGTAACTCTCCTGAGGCCTCCCCAGCCCTGCAGAACTGTGACTCAATTAAACCTCTTTCCTTTATAAATCACCCATCCCTGGACAGTTCTTTACAGCAGCAGAACAGACTGATACAACTAGTGATCATTTTTACTGCCCTCAGATGTGGCTTAAGGTTTGGCAACTTGTCCTAAGTGTTTTGCCAGGCACTTGACAAATTGGATCCAAGGAACACTACCAGTTCTGGTGGGCTCCAACGAAGTTCCACATCGAAAGTCCCAAAGTAACATAAACTCGGAACCACAGTTTAAGGGATCCTCTCTCAAGCAAGCTGGATGGATCCTCAGACCCAGAGTAAACTAGAACCTTCTTTTCAGAGATGTGTGCTCCAATGTGTCCTCGCAATAGGGTGATGGAAAGCAAAGAATGCATTTTAAAGGAGAGAACTTACTCAGGAGGCATGGTCTGTGGTGGTGACAAGCACAAGCCTTGGAGACAGAAATTCTGCTTGTATTCAAATTCCAACTCTGCTTCCCACTGGCTTCTGTCCTTGGGCAAGTTATTTAACATCTCTGAGTTTAAACAATGTCCCCTATTCAAGTAGCAGGTGCACTAAAAGCCCAGACTTCACCACTATGCAATACATACACGTAACACAACTGCACTCATACTCCTAAACCTCTTGTAAAAAAACAAACCACAGCTCTAAAATGAATGTATTGAAAGCACTTACAGCAAGTACTTACCTCACAGACCAGTTGTAAGGATTAAGTTAATTGACATTTGTACAGCGCTTAGATAAAACCTGGGACCTCTGAGTACTATATATGTGTTTGCTAATAAATAAAATAATCTCCTTGGTAGCATTTGGTGGACTTTTTTTTTCTTTTTTTTTTTTTTTTTTTGAGACGGAGTTTCGCTCTTGTTGCCCAAGCTGGAGTACAATGGGGCAGTCTTGGTTCACTGCAACCTCCACCTCCTGGGTTCAAGGGATTCTCCTGCCTCAGCCTCCTGAATAACTGGGATTACAGGCACTTGCCACCATGCCTGGTTAATTGTTTGTGTTTTTTAATAGAGACAAGGTTTCACTATGTTGGCCAGGCTGGTCTCAAACTTCAGACCACAGGTGATCCACCCACCTTGGCCTCCCAAAGTGCTGGGATTACAGGCATGAGTCACCTTGCCCGACCCAGGGGACTTCTTTTAAGGAAGTTCTTTCTCTGTAGTTCCTAAAATGCCACAGATGAGTCTGTTTTCTACCACTTGTAAGACAGTTTGGAAATAGTGCTCCCTTGACGTGTAAATAAATGGAAGCCTAACAGTTAAAGTTGAGAAGCTTTCACTTTGCAGTTGACCCCTGGAGCCAATGCTAACCTCTTAAGGAAAAATGAAATAAAGAAAAATACTAAACAAAAATAACAAAGTCTGTACACAAGACATAACTCAAGAGCTTGACCACGGCACTGACATTAATTAGTAATCAGGGCATTTGCTGGGGTCTCTCCGTCTCTCAAATATGCTTTCAATAGGCCAAGTGCAGTGGCTCATGCCTGTAATCCCATCATTTTGGGAGGCCGAGGTGGGTGGATTGTTTGAGGCCAGGAGTTTGAGACAAGCCTGGCCAACACGACGAAATCCCATCTCTGCTAAAATTATGAAAATTAGCCAGACCTGGTTGTGCATGCCTGTAATCCTAACTATGTGGGGAGGCCGAGGCATGAGAATTGCTTGAACCCAGGAGGCAGAAGTTGCAATGAGCCAAGACCACGCCACTGCACTCTAGCCTGGGTAACAGAGTAGGACTCTGTCTCAAAAAAAAAAAAAAAAAAAAAAAGATATATATTTTCAATAAAAAGTAAGTTGTTAATTGTTGCTTCACAGATAACTTAGCTAATTCAAAGAGGGCAAACCAAATGTTCCTACATGCCAGGTCAAAGGGGATCGACACATAGTGAACGTTGAATGGATAAATTATAATAGCAAATATATATTTTGCATAAACCCTGTGTCAAGCATTTTTCTAAGTGTTCTACAGTGATTCTACAAAATTATTACTGACTTTGTGTCCACTTTAAAGAGAAGGCATTTACACAGTGAGCAACTGTTGGAGCTGGGATTCGGACTGGGATTCTGTCTAGTTCCAGAGTCTGTGCACTGAGCAATTAAGTCATGCATGAATTTAAGACACAATTCAGAAGGACAAAAGTGGCAGCCAAGAGAGTATGCTGCTCGGGTCTCCATTCAGCTGCAAGGAGTTCAGTAGCTCAGCCTTTATCTGTGCCTTCAGGATCTGCAGCTTTCGAACTGAGGCCATGTCCTTCTTAGGCAGTCTCCCACCAATGATTTCATGAGGAAGGTACTAGGGCCTGCTAAAAGCAGGACTTCTCTAACAGGAGTCTTCACTCTGGAACTCCCTGTTGGCTTGGCAGAGACCGTCAGAGCTGCACAGTGGCCCCAGGGTCTCCCCACACTCCATCTTCCCTTTCCTTCCACAGGAGACAGATCAGCACTGCAGTCTGAAGCCTTCTCCTGCTCAGTCCTGCTTCCTCGCCCTTTTTGCTTTCACAGGTATCACCCCCTCCCTCAAGAAACTTCTCGCACTGCCATCTACTTCTCAGAGGAAGTATCTGATATTCCCAGATAAATATCTGGCTGAGATCTCACCAATAAGAAAAGAGTATGAAACTTTAGTTACAAAAATTGGAACTGCAGTAGATGAGTCCAGACATGTTAGAGAGAGTTGCCTGGCTAGATGTGTGGCAAGGGCAAGCTGGACACTTAGCTGCCTCGCTGTAGCATTAAACCTTTTGCCTCACGTTGCTTTGCCACTCTGTTGACAAAGTTTTCATCTTCACTCAAGTACTGACTTTAATCTTATGCTAGAATACCTGCTTTCCTTTTGTCATTTTTAACACAGGAGGAGGATGAAATCTGGCTTCACTGTCAAACGAATACTGACATTTTGGTAGATGCAAATGTTTCCTACTCCCCCAGTTTTATCTGGAAGAGGATACAAAGCCTCTTGCCACATGCAGCTCCACAACTGAGCTGACTTCTTCCCATTTAAAAGGAAGACAAAGCCGGATGTGGTGTCTCATGCCTGTAATCCTAGCACTTTGAGAGGCTGAGGCAGGTGGATCGCTTGAGCCCAGAAGTTTGAGACCAGCTTGGGCAACATGGTGAAACCCCATCTCTATTAAAAATATAAACTGAGGTGGGAGTGAGGAAGGAGACCCAGGCATCTAGGATACCCTCCCCCTCTGTCATCCACTGTGCATCTCAATAGAAGAGAGAGCAGGCCAGCCATGCCTCTAGAATCTCCTTCCTGAAAACAACATGCTTGGTCTTGGGGAAACTCTGGAAGACACTATTTTTACTTAAAACAAGATCAAACCAGAAACCTTTTCACATGTGAGTTCTAAAACTGGAACCCTTTCAGATGTGATTCCTGAAGCTGTAAACAGAGACCTTTTCACATGTGAGTCCTAAACTGTAAACCGGAACCCTTTCATATGTGGTTCCTGAAGCTGTAAACCGAGACCCTTTTCATATGTGACTTCTAAAGCTATAAACCTAAGATTCTTCCACGTGTAACATCTAAAGTATAAGCCTATATAAAGGCAGAACCTTCCTTTGTTAGATGAGCTGGGCTTTGGACAAATTATGCCCAGACTCCCGGCTGAATTAAACTCTTTCCTTCTGTATTCAGTGTTCAGGAAATCTGGTTCCCGCAGCCATTCCTGCTACAGGAGGATCACCTGAGCCTGGGGAGGTTGAGGCTACAGTGAGCTGTGATTTTTCCACTGCACTCTAGCCTGGGGGACAGAGTGACACCTCATCTCAAAACAAATAAAAAATAAAAGGCAGACAAGTGGGCTTTTCACTAATTTTTTACATTCAGGCAAAATTAGATGCTTTCTTAATTGACTTTCTCAGTAAAAATTATAAAATCATATGGTAGGAAGGAGAGAAAGATGAAAACAAATCCAGGTTTCTCTACATGGATTTAGCCTCCTGGAGATAAAGACAGATAACACATTATGATCAAGTCAAAAGGCAAGAGATTGCTTATAATTCTTTAAGTTTTAAGAATAAGTATTGTAGAAACCATTAGGGAGCTATATTGTAGAAGTATTTATACAGTACATAAGCATACCACTATGTACAACGGTTCTATTTGTTAGGGCTATTTATTTATAAGCAATAGAGAGCAACTCTATCTTAAGCAAAATAAATGTATCAGGAGGATGTGAGATTCACAGAAGCAATGAAAAGCTAGAACCAGAAACAACAATAATAGCTTGTAGCAAGAACGGTACGATCGCAGAGCCCTGCTAGGATGGGATGGAAATCCAGTGATTTTCAGCATCATTGTTCTTCTGCTTGATATTTGAATTCCAAGGAGGGAACAGCAGCTTGGTTTAACTTGTATCATTTCCAACCCTTGGAGAAAAGTAAACAGGATCCCTGATTATAGTTCCAACAGACAATACCCAGTGGGAAAGAGAAAATTCCTTAAAAGGAAGTCAGGAAGCAAGAAAGGAAGGAAGGAAGGAAGGAAGGGAGGGAAAAATGAATGTTGAACAGCCAAATAACTTCAACTATTTAATACGTTAGGTCACATTTCCTTTTTTTTTTTTCCTGAGATGGAGTCTCATTCTGTCACCTAAGCTAGAGCGCAGTGTCTCAATCTCAGCTTATTCCAACCTCTGCCTCCAGGGTTCAAGTGATTCTCCTGCCTTAGCTTTCCAAGTAACTGGGACTACAGGTGTGCACCACCACCCCTGGCTAATTTTTGTATTTTTAGTAGAGACTGGGTTTTGCAATGTTGGCCAGGCTGGTCTCAAACTCCCAACCTCAGGTGATCTACATGCCTCAGCCTCCCAAAGTGCTGGGATTACAGGTATGAGCCACTGCACCCAGCCTCCCAATTATTACCAGTGAGGAAATTCAGTAAGATGCATACGATTTCTCCATGTGCCTCTATCTGCCCCTCTTGAGGCTAATCAGCCTTTGATAGAAGGCATACAACTGGAATAAAACGTTTCTTGGTATTATTGAATCAGAGATATAGATAAACCAGAGTAACTTCTGAAGAGGGGACCAGTATGGTGAGAGAATCCAAACATCATGTTATCTAAAGAAGAGTTGAAGAAACTAAGGATATGTAATCAGAAGGAAAATGTCTCAGAAGGTACAGAAAGTATAGTTAGCTGCATTCACATGGTTCCCATGTGTTAATGACCTTAGAGTTACCATCTTTTCAAATTACAGATTTGGAGCCTATGGGATTCAGAACCAATGGACAGATTCAGAAAAGTACGAGAGAAGGTCGGCTCTGCCTTCTCCGGGTATCAAATGCTGAACTGATTCCTGTTGGAAATAAAACAACGTGGAAATTGTATAGTGTTAGGAAATTGTATCAAAAGAGAATTGAGCTAGATATGACAATGGCAACAATGATGGCTTTAGTTTGAACATATACAATATACTAGGCATCATGTCATACTTTTTAAATATCATTGCCTCTCAAACTTTCTCATTCTAGGATGCTTAATGAAAGAAGAAAGAGAATAATTACTTCCAGATCCCTGGAGACAAAAGAATTCATGGCAATAGTGAGATTGTTGGGAGTTCTTATATTTTACATTAAAAAATAATGACATTTTAAAATTCTGCTTCATAAGACAGTAGTGTTTATTTCAGGTTTTATAGTTACCTGTTTTTTGAGACAGATAATATAGATTGGATAGAGATATAGATTCTTAAAAAATATAGACAGGGTCTCACTCTGTTGCCCAGGCTGGAGTACAGTGGCACAATCGTGATTCACTGAAGCCTCAAATTCCTGGGCTCAAGCTATTTTCCCACCTCAGCTTCCTGAGTAGCTGGGAGGATGGGTGACACAAACCTCCACACCCGGCTAATTTTTAAATTTTTTTTGTAGAAACAGTTTCTTGCTTTGTTGCCCAGGCTGGTCTCAAACTGCTGACTTTAGGCAATCCTCCAGCCTCAGCCTCTCAAAGTACTTGGATTACAGAAGTTATCCAAAACTTCTGGATTACAGAAGTTTCCAACCCTTGGGGAGGAGTAGACAGGAGCCCTGATTCGAGTCAGCTGTGGTGGCATGCACCTGTAGTCCCAGCTACTAAGGAAGCTGAGGTGGGGGGATCACTTGAGCCCAGGAATTTGAGGCTTCAGTGAACCATGATTGTGCCATGGCATTCCATAAATAAATAAATATAAATATATATGCATATATATTTTTGTAATTATGTATTTCATTTTGTAACACATATAAATATATGTTTATATTTACATAAAATATTTTGAAACTCTGGGACCTGACCTTCAAGAGCTGTATTTATCATATAGCTTGTTTGGGGGGGCTCTTGGAGCACCATTGCATGTGGGTATACA
The DNA here is from genome assembly GCA_031835075.1 of Saguinus oedipus. Taxonomy (NCBI): domain Eukaryota; kingdom Metazoa; phylum Chordata; class Mammalia; order Primates; family Cebidae; genus Saguinus; species Saguinus oedipus. The sequence continues at coordinate 7,822,984 of CM063178.1, forward strand.
TACTCAGTCCCTAAATGATGGTCAAGTATTTAGGAAGAGGGTGTTTTTAATATAGTTAGAACTCTTTGAAGACTGAATAAACTATCTAAGGAAACTGGTACACAGAGTGACTACTAGGCTACCAAGGATGATTTCAAATCTAAGTTGATTTCAGTCTACTCCTTCAATTTCCCCAGCAGAGGCAATCTCCACCTCTATCCCTCAGAATCATCTCAACCCCTAGGATGTGAGGCGTGAACACCCAGCTGCTATAGGGTAGGGCAAAAGGTAGCAAAATGTTAAGGACAGGTAGATGCTTTAAATAGCCTATCAAAAGGACAACCCAACAGATATAAGAAATTAACTAGTTTGCTGCTGAATTAAATAAGCTCTAAGTCCCATTCCCCCTAGTCTTATGGTAGACACTAATATATTCAATGTACTTTTGTCAGCGAACCTGGTAAAAATATGGCACTTATTAAATTATTCAGTTTTGAGCTGGAAGAAATCCTAAGGCTAATTTAGTCCAGTCTCCTTCATTTTACAGTTGAAAGAACTGAATCTCTACAAAGTTAAGTTCCTTGCCCAAGATAACACAGATTTAGGGCTGGGCTGGACCCTTTTATTCCCAATTGAATGTTCTTTTTACAGTGACAAGGCAAACTGTAATGGAAGGAGAAGCTTTAAAATGGTACACACAGGCACATCACTTTCCTGGCCTTGTGACCTTGCACAAGTTCCTAATCCCTTCTGAGCCCCAGTTTCCTCATCTCTAGAGTGGGAATGACCATAATCTTCAGTGGATTTTTTCTAGGGACTTAAAGAAGTAATGCTTGCAGAGCAGCTAGCACAATGCCCAGCATATGGAATTTGCCTACAAAAATACTTTTGTTCTCCAATTTCCAGCATTTTTTGTTGGCTTGTTTGCCAGGTCCTCCTGCTGATACTGCACCCACGATATTAGGAACGAGAGTGAACTTTCCCGTCCTGTTTATAAACTATACAATAAAGAAAGCAGAAGGGGTAATGCAGTGAAATGTTAACAGTTGAGGAACTGGATGAGAGAAATCTGGGAGATCTTTGTACTTGCAAATGTTTGGCTTAAGCTTGAAACTATTCCAAAATGAATTCTTTTTCCATGGAAAAATAAAATGCACACCTCCACATGTTGTTTTCTTCCTTTCCGAAGCCCAGTTGCATAGCAACTGGACTGAGGTTCTTAACCCCCACGTGTAATGTAAACTACGTATTAGTAAGCTCAGCCTTCCAATCCTCTGTTCTAGAGGAAGCTGGGCTTGTGATTCCTCTTTCATTTGTTGAACACATAACACAAAGAGGAACTGTTCTCAGGCTCAAGTCACGGGCTGGAACTCAGAAGTGCTTTGGTTTCAATGATGAATGCATGGTCACCCCACGTTTAACCACTGATTGAGAGGAGGTCACATGCCAAATCAGAAAAGTCCCAATGAAAGGGAAAGTAATTGAGAATCTTTTGTACCCAAAATAGTACAAAGAGGTTCAAGCTGAGAAGGAACTCAAATTAGTTTTCCTTTCACAGTGATTTAATGCTATATTTTTCAACATGATTTGGAAGACACCTATACCAACAGCTGTTACTATAGGCATATTCTTCTTTATCTGATAAAGCACCAAGATCCTGGTCAAACCATAAGTTGAGTAAACAGAAATGGCCTCTACCTGCATTGTCTTTAATGACACAGAAAGCCCTTCATGTTTTGAGGTGTAAATAATCTGTAGACACTTTCTACAAGAAAAGAGGAATAATAATAACATTATTTTAATAAGGATCTTTTCAGATCAGAGTAGAAATGCTAGGATAAATCCAAAGTAACGTCCCCTCCCCTAAATCTCAGCATGTGCCTCATTCATTCACTCACTTATTTAGTATTTATTGAGTTCCCCTTCATTGCCACTTATACTAGGTAGTGATTAGGAGATATTATAGAGAACAAACCAGATGTGGTCTCTGCTCTCACTGACTTTACAACCTAGTGGGGAAGACAAGCATAGCAAATCATAAAGAGGGGTATGAGTTTTCAGGCAGATGCTGTGGGGAAACACAGCAGAGACACTCAGCTATCTCTAGAAGGGCAGCGGGGCTTCCCAGAGGAAGTTACATCAAAGCTGAGATCCAACGTTCAAGTCAGAAGTAATCAGCCAAGAATGTTTCCCAAGCAGAAGAATGACATGTGTAATTATCTGGAGACTAGAAATTCAAAATGGCTGAAGTGTGGAGCCCAGGAAGCTTCAGGTAAGAAGGAAAAATGAAACCAGGAGGCAGGTTTCCTGCGGCACGTGTTGAACGTTAACCAGCACATAATCCCTGTCCTCCAAGAGCCGACTTCAAGGGAAGACCTTAACCATAGAGTTTGCAGGGCTGTTTCCCTGGCCTTTTCTCTGAGACCGAATCTTCCCTTTGGAGATAAGATGGCCTGGATGGAGCAGACTTTGGACAAATGCGTTTTGTAGGCATGTTTTCTTTGTGTCTTCTCTCTCCCTTTTTTCCAGTCCCTTCCTTCAATTCTGGTGTCATAGCAGAAATAATTAACGTTTGTGTGCCTGATACTCTCCCATGGACTTTCTGGATGTTATTTAAACAGCTCTCGAAATAACCTAAGGGATGTTATTATTATTTCTATTTTAGAGTAAGGAAACTTGGGCTTGAGTACTAACTTTCCCAAGGTCATAGTACTAATAAATGACAGCATTGGTATAAGAACTCAGTGTTTCCTGAGTTCAAAGCTCATACTCCTAATCACCCTGGTATCCAAACTCAAGGCGTGCAGTTTGTATCCCATTCCCTGCAAAGCCTTTCTCTCAGTTATCTATCAGCTAGTTAATTAAATGAAGTCATTATGGGCCGGGCACACAAAAGATATTCAAAGTGCTGACGACTACAGTATCAATTGATAGAGTTAGCTACATTAACTATGGTGTTCAAATAGAGACCTCTTTAAGACTACAAATACCATCAGGGCTGAAAGCCATGAAACTCTTCCTATGAAAAGATGAGTGGCATTGACATATGTAATTGTAACCATGGCAGCCCCTTAAGTCACACCATGGAAACAACTGACTGCCTTCCTGCTTGTTGCTATACTACTTGCTCTTAGGTGATGCATCTGAGGTCTTAACAGAAACCCATTCTACGCCACCCCTTTCTTCCCCGTCTCGTGAATCAGAGTGATACACAGAGGAGAAAAATTAGGCCCCTTCCTAAACTGCACCTACAATAGCAGCTCGAGAAGCAGGAATTTCCACCACAGTCAAAAGGGAAATTTCGAACACTTTCATGCCAAAAGTGTTCTGCCTACTCTGCCATCCATGGTGCATGTCTATTTTTTAAATCAACAACATGACCAGCTGTGTGTTCTTGGGGAAAAAAAATTCACCTTTGGGAAACTATTTTCTTTTTTCTATTTTTTTAAAGCTTCAGAAAAATTATCTCTAAAGGTCACTCCAGGTAAACAACTCTAAGAAACAAGCTCCATCTAAGACTTTTTCTCAGGTGGTGTCTTAATGCATCTAGATACTGTGTGAAGTTGAAAGGGACTTGAGGGACCTTCTAAGCTAACCCTGCTATACTGCTTCACTGGTCTTTGTTTTCCTTATCTCTAGCACAGAATATACTCAAATGTTTGCTGTTGTTGAGTGGTCCCCTAATCTGATGTGAGAATCCCATATAATATTGTCTCTCACAATGACCCCTGTCCACTGCGTGTTCATTACACACCTCAAAGGCTGAGAAGCTCACTAATGCTGGAGACAACTCATTTACTTTTCAGGCATCTATAACTGCTATTCGCTTGACTTTATAGTGAGCCAAAATCCATTTCCTGTCATTGTACTCTTCAGAAAAAAACACTCCGGGCCACGTGAGCGGTAGACAAAGGACAAAGCTGCGTGGGCTTTAATAACCCATAAAGTGATGAGGGTCCTTAAAGGTCATCTCTGAGCTTCCTTTTCATTAGATATGTAAAAAAAATAATCTATGCTAGGAGAAAAGAAAGAAATATGCTGACCTTGTGAACAAAAGGAAATGGGGTGAAAGCGAACCAGGCCTTCCTGTGAACAGGGAGCACGTTCATGCTTTTTTATAAATAAAGGATGAGAGGGGCCCGATCCAAACTATGAATGACCCATGGGTTCTTCTAGTCATGAAAGAGAGAATGTGAGAAACTCAAATGAATCACTTTCTTAATTCAGGCTACCAGGCAGACATGACAGTGAAAAATGTGTCCCAGGAGTAAGGGTCGTTTCAAACACAACTTCCCTGCACTCTGATAAATGCCTTGCTGGGCTGCTCAGTCTCTAGAGAAAGTGTCCCATTCACTGCCTTACACCCTGGGAGAAGGAGCAGAGGTCATGTCTGAAAAGACAAGTTGTTAACTGAAGTGCAGTAGAGAGGGGCCACCTGCCAAGGGTCAAGGGGGAGGTTTAGGGGCATCCTCTTGTGGATCCCTTTTTGTCTTATGAGGACATAAAATAGTTTGGGTTGTACAGAAGGAATGAAGTTTCATGGAGGGAAAAGAGTAAGGCTTTCTGCTTGGCTGCAACCTTAAGCAAGACCCTTAACCTCTCTGCAGTTTAGTGTGCCAGTCTCTGACCAAAAGGTAGAAGTGTGCCATACAGGCCTTCTGTTGGAATCTCGGATTTACTTATATTATTTCCTCTACTATGGAGGCTCTGATTCCCAAATTCTAAGAAAGAAGTATGTAAATTTCCCTACCCCAATCATTTCCCTCAGCAAATGGCCATGGGAATGGTCGACACTGCTGAGGAGTAGCTGGGAACCCCACATTTGCTGCAGTCCCGTTCTAGGGTCTTTCATTGTTCTGAGCCAAAACCTTATCCAGAGCTACTGAGGAGTGACTTTTTTTCCGAGATTATGAGTCGCTCACAAGGTACCAACTCCCCCCTCCCCGGGGCCCTCAGGGCTTCCTAAACAAGCCCAAAGTCATGGCTCACGTTCTCCATATTTTAGGGTGACTTTACCCAGAGTCTATACTGAACCTAACATGAACACCTAATAAGAGTTACCAGGAGCCTTAGAGGCAGAGCATGGATCAGTGTACTATGGGGTCTAAACGTGTCCACTGAACAAGCCACTTAGCTTATTAGAGTGAAGGTGGGCAGACACTGCCACTAACCATCCTAAATCTCAAACCAAACACTTTTCATGATACCTTTCTTAACTTCAATCATGCCAGCAGGGACCAAAAGTAGTATTTGGGTGAAATAAGACAACTATTTGGTTTGTGGCCAATGATCCCATCATTTCCTCTACCATCCTTGATGTGATTCACCAGGAAAACATCAAAAGGACTTCCCCTCATCCCCACAGCAGCCTAAACGGTCTATGAGTGGTACTCACAAGGACCTTGGTCCTGTCTGGATTGATGACACTAGGCAGACTGCACACATGGGGTTCATCTGTCACTAAAAATTGGCTGGATTCTCTTTCTTTTTTTTTTACACTCAAAACCTTTATTCATTAATTTACAACATTTACAAAGTTTAGGCATTAATCCCATATTGACATGAATGCTGTGGAAAATCTAAAAATAAATATGTGGCACACAGCTTAATATAAACATCATGGCTCTTTACACTTAAGCCATTACCAATGGTGAGATTTAATGGAAAATTTAATGTGGTAGAAAAGTCAGATGGCTGACCAGTCCTGGACCTTCTACATGAATGACCCTTTCTTGGCTCCTTGAGGCTGGGGATCGTGAGAAAATCACTTTCTTTCCAGAGAATTAAACACAGGCCATTCTGACAGGCACGTGGGCTGCATGCAGCAACATCTGTGCAGAGTCTGTAAGCACCCCGTGGGTGGTGGCTGAATCTGCACCATGGTGGACCTGATCCCTGTACACCAGCCAGGGAGGCCTTGGTGGGATCACTTTCTTGTTTCTTACTCAATCACATGCAGTACTTGGAAGATGTCACTGGAGTGTAATCATGCACAAAAATGGTACTTGTAGATATGTACAACATCAAATTTTCATTGTCTTACAGCATCTTTAGATGCAACATCAACTATCTTCTCTTTTAACAAGAGGGATGAATGAGGAAGCCAAACCCCCCACTCCTCAAAGAAAAAAAAAAAAAACATCATCTGGGGACACATGCAAATGGCATCCCGCAACAGCAGGGTGAGACAAACTCCACATGACAAGATGGATGAATTCCCATGAAGTCAGGCCTGAAAGTTGGCTGGACTCTCAATGATAGCAGCATGGCATCTTAGCTTTTATAAACCTATTTTGATCATTGTCAAATCTTCCAACTATATTAGATCTTAGGATTTGCATTTAGAGCTAGAGAATGAACAATGTTCAGAAGACAGTTTTCAACTTTATATGCTATAATGTGGTGAATGTGACTATGATAAATTTTTTAAAATCTTCCTGCAATACGGACCTCAGAAAGAAACCACTTCTTTCCTTTCTGAATTTTTGTATTCACATTAGGGTTCATACACCCATGGTCTATATTTCTGTCTCATTGCTAGTAGAACTATCGATGACGACTCACTGTTTGCCCTAAGCACCTACACGTTATTAAGAATGTATTAATTATAGTAACAGAAAACAATTCCTTCCTTGTGACTTTCATGAATTATACAAATTATGTTTCGTTTAATTTTTCTGATTTTTCAAGTAAGTTCAACTATGTGCTCTACCACTAAAGTTACTTAATAATGTATTAAGTCTAATTCTGTAAAGACATTATTATTCAACATTCTTGGCCAAGTCTTCCAAAGGCCCTGATGTATTGCAAAGTATACCCTTAAAGGAGTTATTACTTTTTCCATTTCTGTGTATACTTTTCCCAACCACCACACTTCACCTGTTTTTCTCTTACTTTCCCATTCATTCTCTCATCTTTGATTCACGCTCTATTTTGTGCCTTTCTGTTCCTTTTTCAATGTTCTTATCTTTTCTTTGTTTCTGATAGTTTCGGCTCCATTCCATTCATCAGCATTTTCCTGTCCCTCCTCACTGACATCTGCTGCTACGGGTTTCTGTTTTTGTTCTCTGGATTCAATGCACTGCTCTCCTTCCATTTTCTTCCCTCTGTCCTCTGTGCCTGCAAGCTTCTTTGTCTTTTTGTGCTGCTGATGGGACTCTGGGCAGGCTTTGAGAAGGCTGTAAGGAGTTGGCATTCTGGCCACAGCTAATGATGATCTAACAGTTCTTTAAGCAGCAGGCAACTTGCAATAGTCAAGCAAGAAAGAAAAGCACAGAGAGCACACTCAGCCACAAACCTTTCAGAAATGTCAGTGTTCTACAAATGCAGTGGGGTCTGACTCTATTTAATGTTCAAATTGGCTTGCCTCACTCAACAAGTAGATCTTATACTCAGCCTCTGGGAGTGAGTGCTGAAGACCTTTTCCCTTCTAATGGAAATCGGATTTTGTTTGTGCTGTGGTGTTTTGTTCCTGTTTGCTTGTATGTGTCTATTACCAAGAAAGTAATTTCACTTCTTTGTGTTTTGCTTTGCCCACCTGACTTGCTGGGAGGTTTTCTGGTGCTTATTTCATCTCCCACGTTGGAGATAATGCTTTATCCCTGCCTGGGTGGCACCACCATGGACAGGGGTGTGCCAGAAATGGGGGTCAGAAACACAGTATGGCAACATGGTCTCTTGGGGTATTTCCCAAGCTGTACACCCTATCAATCAGCATGTTTTTCTGAGCACTTCATAGTTCTCTGTTGGATTTTGAAGGTGATAGAGAGATTTATTAAGCACGTTCACTGCCCTCCTGGAGGCAGCAAGCTAGCTGCGGAGACAAAACTAAGACACACCAAAGAGATAAAGTCCCCAAGCAAAGTGCCATGTGTGATTAAGTGCCACAGTGAGGGAGACGGATTGGAAGAGCAGCTGGGATTGAGATAAAGGCAAAATCACTGCTGACTGGGACAAATAGGGAGAGTTCCTGCTTTGATGTGGGCCAAGAATGTGGGTAGCATTAGATAGAGAGACCAGAAGGTGCAGAGGGTTCTGGGTCACAACTGTGATGCTTGTCACTCTACATAATGGGCTGCCCCAGGTCTCTGTCCTTGGACCTTTTTTTTTTTGAGACAGTCTCACTCCATCACCAGGCGCCAGGTTGGAGTGCAGTGGTGCCACCTCGGCTCACTGCAACCTCCGCCTCCCAGGTTCAAGCAATTCTCCTGCCTCAGCCTCCCGAGCAGTTGGGACTACAGGCATACACCACCACGCCCAGCTAATTTTTTTGTATTTTTAGTAAAGACAGGGTTTCACCATGTTGGCCAGGATGGTCTCCATCTCTTGACCTCGTGATCTGCCCACCTCGGCTGTCCCTGGACCTTTTTTCTTCCCCATCCTAATTATTTCCCATGGCTTTAATACTACTATCTAATAGGTCAATGATTCTCAACTTTATGACTCAAGCCAGGATATCTCTGAGTTCCAGACTTGTGCATCTGTTGTTTACTTGATCTTTCCAAACGGTCATGACATGAGCATTTTCAACTTAACGTGACCAAAACAAAATTATTGTTTTCCTCTCCAAAATCCCCTCCTCTCAAAGTCTTTCTCAACTAATTAAATGACACCACAAGTCACCAGTTGCTTAGCCTAAGAATCTAGGGATCATTCTTGATTCCTTTTCTTTCGAGACAGAGTCTCTGTCACCAGGTGCAGTGGCACCATCTCAGCTCACTGCAACTTTCACCTCCCAAATTCAAGTGATTCTCCTGCTTCAGCCTCCCAAGTAGCTGGGATTATAGGCATGCACCACCACAGATGGCTAATTTTTGTATTTTTAGTAGAGATTTGGGCCGGGCACCGTGGCTCACGTCTGTAATCCCAGCACTTTGGGAGGCCGAGGCGGGTTGATCACCTGAGGTCGGGAGTTCAAGGCCAGCCTGGTCAATATGTAGAAACCTTGACTCTACTAAAATTACAAAAATTAGCCAGCTGTGCTGGCATGCACCTGTAGTCCCAGCTACTTGGGAGGCTGAAGCAGGAAAATCACTTGAACCCAGGAGGTAGAGGTTGCACTTCAGCCTGGGCGACAAAGCAAAATTGCATCTCAAAAAAAAAGACTTATCTACAGTTACTCTAGATATTTACTTACATTTACTTGTTTTTGAGTTTGCTGTCTGTCACTTCCCTGAGTATGGGCTCTGTGAGTACAAGTATTGCACTGTTTCTCCAGTGCTTAGAATGATGCTAACAAGTACTCAATAAATGATTGTTTAATGAAGCAAGCTGATGTGGAACGAGACCCTATAGGGATTGGGTGGGGGGAAATACAGTTTGAATGGGAGTTTACAAGCTTGGCAGGAGAACAGAACTCAGGGATGAGGTGGAGATCACAGGATACATCTCATGCATAGACACTGTTCTCATCTTCTCACCTAGGTAATCGGGGTTTTAGTCCTTGGAGAAGCCCTCCTAGAGAAGAAATCAAATAACAATGTATATGCCAGTATTTCTGTGCATACCGAGGGCATGGGGCAGAGTATCCCATCAGCAGGAGAAGGTTACTGTTAACAGCAGTTTGACGGGAAGATGATTGGAGCCTAAAGCAGAAGCACCTCCTGTGTGCCAGGTCTTTTCTCTAAGCATTTTGCATTAGTTTATTTCATCCTTAAACAATTTCACTCTAAGATAGGTATTATTGATAAGAAAAATCAAGGCTCAGAAAGGAGGTTACAGAGTGATATTTTGGCAGCATGTAAACAAGCAATTCCTTTCACCTCGTGCAGTGGTTTGTAACCTGGCTGCCCATTAGAAATCACCTAGGAGCTTCTGAATATCTTGTTGCCCAGAAACCGTTTCAGACCAATTTCATCAGACTCTCTGATGGTAGAATATAAGTGTCAAAAGTTTGCAAAGCTTCTCAGTGATTGCAGTGAGAGGTCAACCTTGAGAACCACTGATCTAATGGGTGTAATGACCACTGATGATTCCTGCTTGATCCATGCCTCAGTTTTTTTTATTAGAGGTTGAAAATTGGTGATATGCTAACCCTGTAATTCTTTCTCTCTGTATTAAAAAAAGAGCTTTCCCTCATCAGTTGGGTTACCTGACTATTCTGAAATACAATTCTACTGAAACCGTGGGACAAATTCTCAATCCTTTTCTCAAACACATCTTATTCCATGTGGGAAACTCACACAGTTAACACTACTCAGATGTCAAAGAGGCTAATAGGAGGGGACTCACCAGGATTCTGATTCTCAAAACCCTCATTCAAAAAATGTCTTGTATATAATCTTTGATACCCTTGCTGTGTGATTAACTGGGCCGATTTTCTGTTTGGTCTCTGAATTTGTTTCCTATGGCCACTGAAACAAATTAACACAAACTTGGAGGCTTAAACAACAGAACATTTCTCTTCTCGCAGTTCTGGAAGTAGGAAGCCTGAAATCCATTTTAGTGGATTGAATTTTAGGTGTCAGCCATCCATGCTTCTCCAACTTCTGGAAGAGATTCTTTCAGCTTCTGGTGCTTGCTGGTATTCCTTGACTTGGGGTTGCACCCATCCAGTCTCTGTCTCTGTGGTCACATTGCTCCTCTGGGTATGTCAAATCTCCCGCTACCTCTCTCTTATAAAATACATGTGATTGCATTTAGGGCAAATCTGGGATAATTTAAGATCATCTCCTCATCTCAAAATATTTAGCTTAATCATATCTGCAAAGAGCCTTTTTTTTTCCTGTTAGGTAAGAGGTTCCAGAGATTAGGAGGTGGATCTCCTTGGGGAGCCATTTTCCAAGTGTGATGGTTAATTTTATGCTGACACACTTTCCTGGGCCACATGAAGCTGAAACATTGTTCTGGGTATTTCTATGAGGGAGTTTTTGGATGAGATTAACATTTAAGTTGGTGGACTGGGTAAAGCAGATTGCCCTACATAATGTGGGTGGGCTTTTTGCAATCAGTTGAAGGTCTGAATAGAACAAATGGCTGGCTCTCTTCCCTAAGAGCATTTTCCTACCTGATGGCCTTCAAACTGGAATATCTTCCTACTGTCTACCAGCCTTCAGACTCCAACTGGGACATGAGCTCCAAAGATTTTGAACTTGCCAGCCTCTGTAATCACATTAGCCAATTCCTTAAAATAAATTTCTCTGTATGTACACATCCTATTGGTTCTTTTCTCTGGAGAACCTTGACTAGTATACACAGTCTCAGGAGAAGACCAGCCTTATGAAAACTCAGTCAAGATGTGGTTTTCCTATTTTCACTCTTTCCCTCCTCCTAAATCCTATCAGTATTACTTCTTCTACTAAATCCTATCAGAGGAGAAAAATATATATGTTTGATTATCCCTTATCCAAAATGCATTTCAGAGTGCTTCACATTTTGGATTTTTTTAGATTTTGGAATATTTGCATATACATAATGAGATATCCTGGGGATGGGACCCAAGTTTAACCACAAAATTCACTCGTATTTCATATATACCTTATACACATAAACTGAAGGTAGTTTTATACAATATTTTAAATAATTTTGTGCGTGAAACAAAGTTTGTGTACACTGAAACATCAGAAACCAAAGGTGCCATTATCTCAAGCCAATGTTCCAAAAGTTTCAGGTTTTGGAGAATTTTGAATTTCAGATTTTTAGATTAGGGAAGCTTTGTGTGTGTGTGTGTGTGTGTGTGTGTGTGTGTGTGTGTGTGTGTGTGTGCATGCAACCTAGAAATCACCTATTAGAATAATATTAGAAATGCCCATCGCCCTACAGGTATTAATAACTCCGTCTCCTCAGCTTCTCCTTCTCTGTCATTTCACTTCTCTTTGTATTACAAAAACCTAAAAACTATCTTTGTTCTCACTCTTCCCGTTCTGTCTCCTTTTACTTTATATATATTATCTTCTATTCCTCAACTTTATGATAGTCAAACGTTTTTCTTTACCTGTTAATATTTGCTCCATCATCTCGGAATGTGTTTCCATAGCTTCCCATGCTACTTAACAAAGTTAGACAATGCTAGATTTCAACAGAAGAAAGAATGTATATCCCACTTCATTCCAGACCTGTGGTTTTTTGTTTTTGTTTCTATTTGTCTTTGTTTTTTTTTTTTTTTTTGCAGGACAGTTTAACCTTGTCTTTCTACAGCTTGGTGAGGCTCATCAGATCTCAATTGGTTCCACACTCTTTTCCCCTACTTGAGTTCTCAAATAGCTCTATTTAACATCAATATTTCTTTCTGTGTTCATGGCAGGTGGTAATTCATTTGTAAATGTTCACTTGGCCTTGAATGTCTTTCACAGTATTCTGTCACTCTCCGAGAAAAGGAAAGTGCAGTGCAGAGGCACCAGCCAGCATGCCAGAAAACAATTATATCCTTATGCTGGGCATCCTTTCCAAGAAACTTCACACCAGGTTGTGTTTTTTTTTAAATCTCTTGCTTTCCAATTTCTCAGGGAGGTAGATAAGTGTCCTCACATTTTACAGGGAAACAAGATGGTACTTGATATTAAATTGTGGCAATCAAGTCACTGCATTACAGGAACTTGATTTTTTAGTTCTATTTATTTGTAATAGCTAAAATACTTCCTACCATGTCAAATAAAATGTATTTTCTATTAACGTCCATATACTTCTCATCCACCCAATACTCCTACTATGTGATTCTCTGTTGCTAAATGTCAATTATTTGGAAAACTTTAAACATTGGTTATGTGGATAATTTAATTTTCCAGTAACTCAAAAGAAAATCATTTTGATTCTCAATCTTTATTATTAAATAACCTTTCTCAGCTGAGTGTGCCAGCGCACACCTGTAATCCCAGCACTTTGGGAGGCTGAGGCGGGAAGATTACCTGAGGTCAGGAGTTCGAGACCAGCCTGGCCAGCATAGCAAAACCACATCTCAACTAAAATACAAAAATGAGCTGGGTGTGGTGGCGGGCACCTGTAATCCCAGCTACTTGGGAGGCTGAGGCAGGAGAATCACTTGAACCTGGGAGGCTGAGGTTGCAGTGAGCCAAGATTGCTCCATTGCACTGCAACCTGGGAGACAGAGTGAGACTCCCTGTCAAATACATTAATAACCTTTCTAAAATATGAGTCCATTCCTTAGTCTCAGTAAGCATGGAATAGAAGATGTAATTGACTCCAGTACTAGATAACTAGGGACCCTGCAATATGGTGGGATGAATATTCTTTAAAAAATAAAATTATAACCAGGGGAAAGGTTCTTCATTTGAGGTTCAGATAGAGCTCCATGGTTTATGAACTATCTGAAGTTGTATACAAAATATTGTACATTTTTCTGTGGGAAAATTGATAATTTTCACGAAATTTTCAAAGGAGCTGAGATGAAAATAGACCACCTTTTTAGAATATGCAATGTATGTAGAACATGATACTAATTATAAAAGTTGTTTTAACTACAAAAAAAAACACCTACATAGTCCTTGTTCACGGCTCTACATAAATATAGTAAAGTATAAATCCTGCTTAGAGTTGATAAACTCCAAATCCAGAATAGGGCTGACCTCTGCGCCTTAGTTTGCTCAGGCTGCCACGAGAAAATATTAAAGACTGTGTGGTTTAAGCAGCACAAATTTATTTTCTTACAGTTCTAGAGGCTGGAAAGTTGAAGATCAAGGTTTCTGCGGATACAATTCCTGGTGAGGGCTCTCTCCCTGGCTTGCAGATGGTTACCTTCTCACTGTATTCTCACATGGCAAAGAGCTCTGGTGTTTCCTCCTCTTCTTACAGGGCAACCAGACCTCTCAGATTAGGGCCCTATCCTTATGACCTCATTTAATCTGAATTTCCTCCTTGGAGGCCTCATCTCCAAAGATAGTCACATTGGTGGTTAGGCTTCCACCTATGAATTTGCAGGGGGGTGGGGGGAACACTATTCATCATAGCACTCTGAGAAAGGGAAATGAAAAAGGTATGGGATTGGAAGACACATGGAAAGCTTTGAGACTATATACAATGTTTTTCCTTTAAAAAAAATAAATACTTGAAGCAAGTGTGGCAAAATGTTGAAATCTAACAGGGTAAGGATATATGAGTTTTTGTTATATAATTCTCTATGCTTAAAGTATTTTCAAAAACGAGGAACAAGCACGAACTTGCTTAGATTTTACTAGAACGTGACCTGCACATGGGCAAGGATCTGTTTCCTACTATATCCCCATTCCTTAAAGCGATGCCTGGTCCAGAATTAGCATTCATTATATATTTGTTGAACTGAATGAAAAGCAATGGATAGGAAATTAACTTGTATCATTCCTGAGCCAAAAATATTCAACAACCTTAAGGTAATGTTGTGTTCACTGTCTAGAATTTCTTTCCATGGATGAATGTTAAAAATCACATTAACATACAGGAAATAAGGGCCTAAGTTTCAAAATTATAAGAATAGTGAACCCAGTTATGAATGCAATATCTTAATTTAGCATATAATTAATGTGTCAGAGGTTTTAGATTAAACTTCACTTTTTAAAATATTATTAATGCCAATTACATTCCCTTCTAAGGAAATATGACTTCCCCACAGTGCTGCTAAGGGATGGCAGCAATGATAACTAACGTAGTGCCTATCGCTCCCTGACTGTAACTGATAGAATCGATATGGGTACCTGAGCTTAGAGTACCTGATCTTTTGGCTGGCCAGCAACCTATGAACTGGGCAAACTGTTTCAAAAGGATAAGCTGAGCCAATCAGATTCTTCTCCAGTAAAGGACATTTAAGGGAAACTGACAGATGGAACAATTGACAGCAAAGGCAGAAACTGAACATTAAAAACTGTCATAAAGTACAGAAAGTTGAGGCAATCACAGTGGACCGGGTAAAGGCTAAAGTTATGAGAAATATGAGGAGTTTGCAGACTAAAATGCGGACGAAGGCAAATGGTAAGCAGAGGAGCACAGAACAGACACAGAAAAAGAGATGTTGAGAGAGATGGAATGAGAAAGGAAGGCTGAGATCATTCCTAAATCAGCCTAACTAAAAATCATCTCATCAACATCCTTATTTTAAAAGCATAAAAACTGATAAGTTTGGTGACTTGCCCAAGGTCAAGAGTGATGGGGAAAGGATACTTGTTTCAATGTTTTAACCTTACTTCATGCTTCTCAAACTCTCTAATAACTCCAGTGCCAAGGGGAGTAATGAGGGCTCAGAGGGCACAGTCTAAGGAGGTTACCGGGCCGAGCATGATGGCTCACGCCTGTAATCCCAGCACTTTGGGAGGTTGAGATGGGTGGATCACGAGATCAAGAGATCGAGACCATCCTGGTCAACATGGTGAAACCCCGTCTCTACTAAGAATACAAAAAATTAGCTAGGCATGGCTGTAATCCATGTAATTACAGCCATGTAATTGTAGCTGGGATTACAGCGCATGCCTGTAATCCCAGCTACTCAGGAGGCTGAGGCAGGAGAATTGCCTGAACCCAGGAGGCGGAGGTTGCGGTGAGCCGAGATCGCGCCATTGCACTCCAGCCTGGGTAACAAGAGCGAAACTCCTTCTCAAAAAAAAAAAAAAAAGGAAAGGAAAGGAAAAAGAAGGTTACCATCAGTACAGAATTCCTCTGAAGTTGCAGTCTATTCCACAGCACCTCTTCTTTATACATGATGATATTTAAAGGCATGGTATATGAAAGTGCATCACATTTGATCTTGCGGTTCCCTACTCTGCCCAGCACACCGCATATCCTCCCAGTTTGAGAAGAATGCTCTCTCACAATCCAGGACCCTCTTTATTCCCACATCTGCAAGTTTCAGGTGGAATTATTTGAATGTGACCTCTTTCCAAGCACGTAATAGATATTCATTTGGACAAGCTCAGACAGACGGACTTCAGGTAGACTCTTGCCTATGTAGTTATCACCCATACCTATGAGTCCCTAAAGCCTCCAGCCTTCTGGAGTCAGTCTTCCCTTCAACAGCTTGTTTCAGCAGCCTGACCCATTACCATTCCACATGCTGTGAGATGGCCAGTGTCCTCCCCAGGAGGTGCTACCTATGTTGCCATTGGCTCCCTTCAGCTCAGTGAGCTGTTCCTACAAAATTCTGAATCTGCAAGTCGAACATTGAGATCACCCATGTAAGACAGCTGCGTTGCTGCAATGTCCAGCAAACAACTGCAGTGCCAGACACCTTTGTTCTTAAAAGTTACCAGATCACCTCTGGAATCTTGTTCATATCTTATCCTGCTACTTGCCCCCAGAGGCCTCACCCCTTCCCTGAGGAGGTCTCTAAGCAAACTTTAAACTCTTCTCTCTTGAACAGAGCAGCTCAGATCTCCTTTGGTTCTGCTCTTCCTTCTAGGCCCATGTCCCGAGAGCATCAGCTCCCACTGCCAAAAAGGGCCATTTATGCATTTTGTAGAAAGCAAGTTAAGGGAAGTTCGCAATATCACATTGGAGGGTCAGGGTAGGCCTCACTGAAAATGTAAGATTTCGACAAAGACCTGAAGGAGATGGAGCAGCTGACTAAGCAGTTCTTGGAGAAAGAACATTCAGAGAGGGAGAAACAAAAGTCCTCCAGCAGGAGGGGAGCTAGGGTGGACAAGAAGAGAGAGTAGAGAAGGAGACGGGAAAGGCAAAGTGGGTATGATCCGGTCACAATATGCTTGTTGTGTGGATTAATGGGACCGTGCTGAGGTTTTGAGCCAGAGAAGTGGCAAGATCTGACTTTGGTTCAAAGGACTCTGCCTGAGCAGCTTGAGAAGGCATCCTTGTGTGGGATCAGCCTGGCATGGGATGTCAGAGCCCAAGCAGAGAAAGGACATCATCCTAGGCAGGAACAACCTGGTGAAGGGAGTCAGAACCCTGAACAAGAGAAATAATGTCTGTGTAGAGGAGGGGTTGTAACGACAAAGCACCAGCATGCCTTGGAGAGATGCCTGATTCCAAGGCTCACACAGGGAGAGTACAGGATGAGCCTAGAACATCTCACTGTGCCTGAAGCCAGAAAGTGTTCAAAGAATGATAGGGACAGGGCAAAAGGACACAGACACTAGCTTTAAAGGGTTCCCTCTAGCCATTCAAGCATCAAAATCATGATAGCAATGAGTAAAGTAAGAAGAAAATAAGTAACATTAGATAACATTAAGTGAAAAGTGGAATAACATAAACCGTGAGTCCATACGAATTTATTTATTTTTTTTTTTATTATTTTTTTGAGACGGAGTTTCGCTCTTGTTACCCAGGCTGGAGTGCAATGGCGCAATCTCGGCTCACCGCAACCTCCACCTACTGAGTTCATGCGATTCTCCTGCCTCAGCCTCCTGAATAGCTAGGATTACAGGCATGCACCACCGTGCCCAGATAATTGTTTTGTATTTTCAGTAGAGACGGGTTTCACCATGTTGACCAGGATGGTCTCAATCTCTTGACCTCGTGACCCACCCGCCTCGGTCTCCCAAAGTGCAATTTAAATAAACACAAGGATAAATTAAAGTATGATGAGGAATGAAATAGTTACATAGTTTCCAAGTACCTTCATACAAAACATTTATTAATCACAAAAAAGAAAATAGTAACTTTATAGTGGAGAAAACAGGCAAAAACCAAGACGTCAAATTGAACCTCATCAGGAATAGAACAAATCAAACTTTTGTGCCACCTTATAGGATATAACAAGAAAACCATAACTAACTTCTGTAATGTTTCTCCACTGAAGCATAATCTGGATCTATTTATGAGGAAATATGAGACAGACCCATATTGGGAAATATTTTACACAATAACTGGTCTGTGATATTCAAAAGTATCAAGGTCTTAAGAGTCAAGGAAAAATTGCTCTAAAAAGAGGTGATGACTGAGTGCAACACAGGATGTGAGCTGATCCTTTTGTTATAAAGGCATTATTGGACCACACTGGTGAAACCTGAATGTGGCTTGAGGAGTCAGTAATGGCAATGCATCACGGGTAGTTTCCCGATTTTAATGTTGTATGCTGGTTACACTGGACAGTGTCCTTGTTGGGAGGACATACACACTAAAGTGTTCAGGAGGAGAGGAGTGATGAGAATCAGGTCAGCAATTTATGCCCAAACAGTTCTGGAAAGTTGTTTGTATTGAAGTTGCAACTTTTTCTGGAACTTTGTATTTATTTCAAAGTAAAACAATAATAAAAGAAAACTCAAGGCTGCAGTATTGAGACTAGCAATCGGGGTAGAGGGGGACTATGTAAGAGGCTATGATAGCCTCCCAAAGGTGAGAGATGAGAGTGGTTTAAAATAGACGATAGCTCTGGCAGTGTCAGGAAGGAGATCTGATTATGGATACACAGCACAGCGAAGATGCTACATGATTTTCTGATGGATTCGATGAGATAGGAAAGAAAGGCATTCAAGGATTCCAGTGTTTTGGGCCTGAGCAACTAGAAAGATGGAGTTAACAACATCAATGATGCAGCAAAGGTTACAGTTCCACCCCCTTCCTCCCTCCATTCCTCCACCCTGGCTTTCCTTCTGTGACCTGACTGAAAATCACAGAGGGCCTTGACCATTCTGTGACCCAGCCAGCTGCAGGTTTTTCCCAGCAGGTTTGAGCCCAATCCAAGGCTTGAACGTTCCCAGGTGCTGATAAAGGGATCTAGGCTGTCACCCAAAATACCGAAAGGAACTGGCCCCAGCTGAGTCAAATCCCTTAAACCCTCATAGAAACGCCGTGACCTGGGCTCCTCGTAGCAACATACCCACGTAGAACACCCCTTTCGCTCGCTCTCCACACCAAGGATTGGTGCAGCACTCTGTGTAAGTTTCAGGAAATGCTTTGAACGGTGGCCTGGCCCTTAGTGCTTCCTTCTTTAGAAACCCAACCACAGCTCCATCTCCAGATGGTTTGAGACACTTTCTCTTAGGAATTCCCCTGCCCCTACTTCTGGGATGTTTCTAGCAACAGATTCGGCAGCATACAACATTACGGAACAGTACAGCAGACTGAAAGCAGGGGATGGATGGGAAGATCAAGAGTTCAGTTTTCAATCTATTGAGGTCAATATGTCTACTGGACATCCAAGTAGATAAACCAAGTAGGCCTTTGGATACACAAGTACAGAGTTCAGACAAGAGGGATTTGGGATGAGATATAACTTTGAGAATAGTCACTACACAGACAGCATGCAAGTTGGAAAACTAGATAAAATCATCAAGGGTATTAGTCTACATAGAAAAGAGGACCATGTCCAGGGATCCGAATTTATATACATAATCTCCAAACATTTATTACCTTAAAGAAATACAACACAAAAGAAGACATACGTGAGGCCAACGAACATATGAAAAAATGCTCATCATCACTGGTCATTAGAGAGATGCAAATCAAAACTACATTGAGATACCATCTCACGCCAGTTAGAATGGCGATCATTAAAAAATCTGGAGACAACAGATGCTGGAGAGGATGTGGAGAAACAGGAACACTTTTACACTGCTGGTGGGAGTGTAAATTAGTTTGACCATTGTGGAAGGCAGTGTGGCCATTCCTCAAGGACCTAGACATAGAAATTCCATTTGACCCAGCAATCCCATTACTGGGTATATATCCAAAGGATTATAAATCATTCTACTATAAGGACACAAGCATGTTCATTGCAGCACTGTTTACAATAGCAAAGAACCAACCCAAATGCCCATCAATAATAGACTGGACAGGGAAAATGTGGCATATATACACCATGGAATACTATGCAGCCATCAAAAACGATGAGTTCGTGTCCTTTGTAGGGACACGGATGAACCTGGAAACCATCATTCTCAGCAAACTGACACAAGAACAGAAAATCAAACACCGCATGTTCTCACTCATGGGTGGGTGTTGAACAATGAGAACACATGGACACAGGGAGGGGAGCATCACACACTGGGGTCTGTAGAGGGGAAATAGGGGAGGGACAGTGGTGGGGTGGGGAGTTGGGGAGAGATAGCATGGGGAGAAATACCAGATATAGGTGATGGGGAGGAAGGCAGCACCTCACAATGCCATGTGTGTACCTATGCAACAATCTTGCATGTTCTTCACATGTACTCCAAAACCTAAAATGCAATTAAAAAAAAAGAAAAGAAATACAACAGTCAGGTGTGGTGGCACACCTATAATCCCAGCACTTTGGGAGTCTGAGGCAGGCAGATCACTTGAGGTCAGGAGTTTGAGACCAGCCTGGCCAACACGGTGAAACCCCATCTCTACCAAAAATATAAATAATTAGCTGGTGTGGTGCCATGTGCCTGAAATCCCAGCTACTCGGGAGGCTGAGGCAGAAGAATCATTTGAACCCGGGAGGCAAAGTTTGCAGTGAGCCAAGATTGTGCCACTGGACATCAGCCTGGGTGAAAGTGAGACTCTGTTTCCAAAAAAAAAAAAAGAAAGAAAGAAAAAGAAATATATCAGCTTTATTTATAATTGCCAAAACTTCAAAGCATCCAAGATGTCCTTCAGTGGATAACTGGATAAATTCACTATAGTACATCTGTACAATGAAATACCATTCAGCACTAAAAAGAATTGAGCTATCATATAATGAAAAGACACGGAAGAAACTTAAATGCATGTTGCTGAGAGAAAGAAGGCAATCTGAAAAAGCTATCTACTGTATGATTCCAACTATATGACATTTTGGAAAAGGCAAAGCTATGGAGAGAGTAAAAAGATCAGTGCTTGCCAGAGGTTTATTAATGGAGAGAGACAGATAAATAGGTGGAGCATAGAGGATTTTTAGGGGACTGAACTACTCTGTATGGCACTGAAACAATGGATACATGTCATTATACATTTATCCAACCCACAGGATGTATAATACCAAGAGCAACCCTGATTGTAACTATGGTGTCTGGGTGATGATAATGTGTCAATCTAGGTTCATTAGTTGTAACAAAGGTAACTCTGGTGGGGGATGCTGATACCGGGGGAGGCTTTGTATGTGTGGAGCGTGAAGTACATGGGAACTCTCTGTACTTTCCATTTTCAATTTTTCTGGGAACCTAAAATTATTCTTTAAAAACAGACTTTTTTAAAAAGAGAAATGTATAATAATATTAAAAAGTTTGTCTCTTTGATTTACCACATCAAATTTTTAGTTCTGATAAGCTGAACAATCTTATACAAAAAAAAAAATTTTTAAATACTGTCTCCTAAAGATACCCAGAGAAAAAGAGAGGAAGATTAGTTATGCTGAACGTAGCTTTTGCTTTAAAATTAAATTCATCTTTTTTAAATGCCACTTGTTTATAATAAATTGATGAGTGACTTGTATTGGCCTGAACAGTTCTGGATTTTACCTTCTTTTCTCAGTGGGATCTGTCTTAGATTCTATCCCAAATTATTGTCTTAAGGACCTTACCAAAGCTTCCTAACTCTAGCACACAAATGTCAATCTCATCTCATGAGTGGGGATCTGAAATCAGAAACAAAGAGAAAGGAAGGGAATAGTTTTGCAGATTTTCATGTAGTAGACAAGTAATCAATATTTGTTAAGAGAATATAGACATATAATTGATACTAATTGATAATTGAAAGAATGAATGTGTTTATTAATTTGCAAAGTGATTGGAATGCTCAGCGTATACCCAGGACTTCTTTTCTTATTAAATTTTACATTTGGAGGTTGTACCCCTTTGGGCTTATTTAACTTCCTACATAAAAGAACATTTTGCCTTCGATATTTATCCAACATTTTAAATATCTTAAATATCCTTAAACTGATTCTGCTTTCCCATTTTCCTATCACTGTCAATACTGTCATCTTTTTTGTTCTCACAGCATGATACGCATGGAGCTGCTCTACGTCACCTCACAGTATAGCAACTCCACATTAAGCTCAAGAGACACTTGAGCCATTACGGTCGGAACTGTGGACTTAGCCAACAGAACCCTTGCTCCCCAAACAGTACAATCTATGGCATAATTCACCAGGAAGTCCCAAGCGATTAGTTAAAATGTAGAACTTTAGAGAAAGGGGGTGTTTGCTTTCAACAAGAAATCGTGATGGTTCTTCCTGACTTCAGCTTGTCCTCTGTCCCTTACTTTCTCAGCGCCTCCACTCTGGCCAAAGTTTGCCACCATCTGCCTGCTAGCCTCCTGCTTTTTCCATCTGCCACATTCCATACTGTACTGTGCCCACTGGGACTTTCTACACTTGTAAGGAAGCAAAGTAGAACCCAAGGCAAAATGCACTGAACAGAGCCAACACATTTCATATGGATAAGAGGTATAAACCAAACTATAAAACTCTTATAAGAAAACATCGGGAGGGGGGCGGGCACAGTGGCCCACGCCTGTAATCCCAGCACTTTGGGAGACCGAGGCGGGTGGATCACGAGGTCAACAGATCAAGACCATCCTGGTCAACATGGTGAAACCCCATCTCTACTAAAAATGCAAAAAATTAGCTGGGCATGGTGGCACGTGCCTGTAATCCCAGCTACTCAGGAGGCTGAGGCAGGAGAATTGCCTGAACCCAGGAGGCGGAGGTTGCGGTGAGCCAAGATCGCGCCATTGCACTCCAGTCTGGGTAACAAGAGCGAAACTTCGTCTCAAAAAAAAAAAAAAAGAAAAGAAAAAAAGAAAACATAGAGGGGGAAAGCTTCATGACATTAAATTTAGCAATAATTTGTTGTACATGGCTCCAAAAAAAAAAAAAAAGAAAGAAAGAAAAGAAAAATAGATAACTGGACTTTATCAAAATTAAAAACTTTTGGCCAGGAGTGGTGGCTCACGCCTGTAACCCCAGCACTTTGGGAGGCTGAGGTATACAGACTTTGGAAGGCTTGAGACCAGAAGTTTGAGACCAGCCTGGGAAACATGGTAAAACTCTGTTGCTGCTAAAAATACAAAAATTATCCAGGTGTGGTGGTGCATGTCTGTGGCCCCAGCCACTCTAGAGTTCAAGGCAGCACCTTACCCTAAGAGACAGAGTTTGCAATGAGGCAAGATTGCACCATTGCCCTCCAACCTGGGTGACAAGAGTGAAAAATTCCATCTCAAAAAATAATAATAATTAAAACTTTTGTACATCAAAGGACACTAACAACAGAGTGAAAAGGCAACACACAGAATGAGAGAAAACCACACCTGATAAAGGATTAATATCCAGGATACATTTAAAATCCTGTAACTCAAGAACAACAACAACAACAAAATCTGATTTAAAAGTGGGTCAAGGACATGAACAGACATTTACTGAAGGATTTACAAATGACCAAATGGGCACATGGAGAGCCGCTCAACATCACTGTGCACTGGGGAAATGCAAATCACACCACAGTGGAATACTACGTCATACAAATGACCAAATGGGCACATGGAGAGCCGTTCAACATCACTGTGCACTGGGGAAATGCAAATCAAACCACAGTGGAATACTACGTCATACCCTTAGAATGACTAGTATAGAAACAAAATAAAAATTAACAAGTGTTGGCAAGGATGTGCAGAAATTGCGTATGTGGCTGGAAGGAATGTAAAATGGTGCAGCCACTGTGAAAAATGGAATGGAAGTTCCCCAAAACTTAAATATAAAATTACATAATCCAGCAATTCCACTTCGTGTGTACTTACCCAAAGGAAAGAGCTATTTGTTCACCATTTGTTCATAGTAGCATTATTCACAATAACTAAAAGATGGAAACAACACAAGTGTCCATCAATAAGTGAATGGATAAACAAAATGTACCATATACATTTAGTGGAATATTATGCAGCCTTTTGGAACACAATTCTGAGACATGCTACAACATGGGTGAACCTCAAAGGCATTATGCTTAAGTGAAACAAGCCAGTCACAAAAGGACAAGTATTGTATAATTCTACTTATTGGAGTACCTAGTTTAATCAAATTCAGAGACAGGAAGTAGAATAGTGGTTGCCTTGGGCTGGATGAGGGGTGGAATGAGCAGTCAGTGTTTAATGGGTGCAGAGTTTCAGCTGGGGAAGATGGAAAGACTTTGAAGATGGATGGTGGTAACAGTTGCCCAGCAATGTGAACGTAGTTAATGCCACAAAACTATACACTTTTTGTTAATACATTTTAACAAAATTAACATTTTGTTAATATATTTTGTTATATATATTTGCCACAATATAAAATATAATCTGGCTAGGCGTGGTGGCTCATGCCTGTAATCCCAGCACTTTGGGAGGCCAAGGCAGGATGACCAGCCTGGCCAACATAGTGAAACCCCATCTCTACTAAAAGTACAAAAATTAGCCAAGTGTTGGTGGCACATGCCTATAATCCCAGTTACTCAGGAGGCTGAGGCAGGAGAAGTGCTTGAACCTGGGAGGCAGAAGTTGCAGTGAGCCAAGATCATGCCTCTGCACTCCAACCTGGGTGACAGAGCAAGACTCAGTCACAAAAAAAGAAAGAAAGAAAGAAATAGAGAAAGAGAGAGAATAACAGAAATAAATAGAAATAAAGAGAAGAAAGAGAGAGAAAGAAAGAAAAAAAATATAAGCTAACTTGAAGACATAACGTAAGACATGCCAGTCACAAATTTTATTAATCTCAAAATAAAAAAAACAAAGTTATAAAAAATACAAGAAAGGAAAGTCCTAGCCAATGTAATAAAGTAAGAAAATAAGATAAAATGCATAGTATTGGAAAGAAAGAAGCAAAACTATTGTTATTTATAGACAGTATGATTATTAAAATCTTATTGAATCTACTCAAAACAAACACTAGAATAAGTGAAATTAGAATTCTTAGAGGATATAAAAAATATAATTGTCCTATTTGCCACCAGCAAACAACTAGAAAATAAAGCTTTTTAAAAATACCATTAAAAATATCAAATCCCTAGAAAGGCATCCAGTAAAAAAATATATAAGTTTTATCCAGGTGCAGTTGTGTGCACATCTGAAATCCCAAGCTCCTAGAAAACTAAAGCAGAGGACTGCTTGAGCACAGGAGTTTCAGGTCAGCCAAGACAACACAGTAAGACCTCCTCTCTCCCTCTCTCTTTCTCCCCCTCTCTCTTTCTCTCTATCTCCATCTCTCCTCTCTCCCTCCCTCTCTGTCTCTCCTGCTCTCTCTCTGATTTCTAATTGAAAGCTGCAAAACATTGCTAATGAAGAACAAATAAATGTTTAGACAACTCTTTGAAAGCTGAATGTTAAGATGTCCATTATTTTTAAATTGATACACAAATTCAGTACAATCCCTATTAAAATTACAGTAAATTTTTTTTTAAAAATTGACAAGATGAGTCTAAAATTTTTATAGAAATGCAAAGGAACCAGAAACAGCTTGGAGAAATTACCTCTTAATTTTAAGATTTACCATAAAAGCTACAATAGGCTGGGCATTGTGGCTCATGCCTGTAACCCCAGCACTTTGGGAGGCCCAGGCATGCGGATCACTTGAGGTCAAGAGTTCAAGACCAGTCGGGCCAACATGGTAAAACCCCATCTCTACTAAAAATACAAAAACTTAGCTGGACATGATGGTGTGCACCTGTAATCTCAACTGCTCAGGAGGCTAAGGCAGGAGAAACCCTTGAACCCAGGAGGCGGAGACTGCAGTGAGCCCAGATAGCTCCACTGCACTCCAGGCAATATAGAGAGATTCCATTAAAAAAAAAAAAAAAAGCTACAGTAATTCAGAGTTTGGTATACTTACATGCATAGATAAATAAATCAGTAGAACAGAAAAGAGAGTTCAGTAGTAGATATGCTTAATGGATTTTTGAACCAGGCACCAAGTTAATTCAATGGGTCATTTGGGTTTTTTGTTTGTTTTCAATGTTTAATTTTTTTTAACACACGCTTCTAGAACAGTAGAATATTTGTGTAGGAAAAAAATGAACCTTGATCTCATTTTACTCTACATACAAAAATTAATTTAAATGGATCATAAACCTAATCATAAAAACTAGGACTATAAAATTTCTAGAAGAAAACATAGAAAAATATCTTTGTGACCTTAGGAGTCCACCAACATTTTTTGAAAAGGACACAAAATGCATTAATAAAATATTAATAAACTGGATTTCATCAGAATTTTAAAATACTACTTTTTAAAAGACACCATTTACAATATAAACAGGCAAGCCACATATAGGAAAAAAATATATTCACAGTGTATGTATAATAAAGAATATATTTGCATTCAGAACATTAAAATATCTCCTAAAAATTGATAATAGAAAGATGCCCAATTTTAGAAACAGGACAAAGAGTTAAATAGTTACTTCATGAAAGAAGATACGGGGAGCTGCAGTGGCTCCCACCAGTTGTCCTGGCGCTTGAGGAGGTGAGGCTATGAGTTCAAGGCCAACCTGAGCAACATAAGAAGCTCTCATTGATTAACAAAAAAAAAAAAAAAAAAAAAATTGGGCCAGGCACGGTGGCTCACACCTGTAATCCCAGCACTTTGGAAGGCCGAGGCAGGTGGATCACGAGGTCAAG
The DNA here is from genome assembly GCA_031835075.1 of Saguinus oedipus. NCBI lineage: Eukaryota > Metazoa > Chordata > Mammalia > Primates > Cebidae > Saguinus > Saguinus oedipus. The sequence goes on from CM063178.1 coordinate 7,849,360, forward strand.
ATATCGAGACCATCCTGGTTAACATGGTGAAACCCCGTCTCTACTAAAAAATACAAAAAAATTAGCTGGGCATGGTGGCTCGTGCCTGTAATCCCAGCTACTCAGGAGGCTGAGGCAGGAGAATTGCTTGAACACAGGAGGTGAAGGTTGCAGTGAGCCGAGAATGAGCCATTGCACTCCAGCCTGGGTAACAAGAGTGAAACTCTGTCTCAAAAAATAAAAAATTAAAAAAAAAAAAAAGAAAGAAGATACACGAATGGTCAATAAGCTCACAAAAAGTTATTTAATGACATCAGGGAAATGCTAATTAAAACTAAAATGATACAGTATTTCATTCACACTAGTATGGCTTAATCAACGGCTGACTAAACCAAATACTGACTAGGATGAGGAGAAGCTGGAACTGTCAGACACTGTTGGTGGGCATATAACATGGTACAACCTCATTGGAAAAGTCTTTGGCAGTTATTTATAAAGGTAAACATATATTTATGTATGAACTTGTAATTCCGCTCCTACATACTTACCAAAGAGAAGTGAAAACATATTCACAAAAAAAGAAAAACTTACTTAAGAATACTTATGAAAACTGGCCAGGTGCAATAGCTCATGTCTGTAATCCCAGTACTTTGGGAGTCCAAAGCAGGCAGATCACTTCAGGTCAGAAGTCTGACACCAGCATGGCCAACATGGAGCAACCCCATCTCTACTAAAAATACAAAACTAGCCAGGCATGGTAATGCTCACTTGTAGTCCCAGCTACCTTGGAGGTTGAGGCAGGAGAATCACCTGAACCTGGGAGGTGGAGGTTGCAGTGAGCCGAGATCATGCCACTGCACTCCAGCCTGAGTGACAGAGTAAGACTCTATCTCAATTAAAAAAAAAAAAAACTTAAGGTTGGGCACGGTGGCTCAAGCCTGTAATCCCAGCACTTTGTGAGGCCGAGGCGGGTGGATCACAAGGTCAACAGATCGAGACCATCCTGGTCAACATGGTGAAACCCAGTCTCTACTAAAAATACAAAAAATTAGCTGGGCATGGTGGCACGTGCCTGTAATCCCAGCTACTCAGTAGGCTGAGGCAGGAGAATTGCCTCTGCCAGGAGGCAGAGGTTGCGGTGAGCCGAGATCACGCCATTGTACTCCAGCCTGGGTAACAAGGGCGAAACTCCATCTCAAAAAAAAAAAAAAAAAACTTAAAAAAACTTTATTTACAGCAAAAAGAACAAAGTGGAAGGCATCACACTACCTGACTTTAAACTATACTGCAAGGCTACTGGAACCAAAACAGAGATGTAGACAAATGGAACAGAACAGAGACCTTGGAGGCAACGCCACACATCTACAACCATCTGATCTTTGACAAACCTGACAAAAACAAACAATGGGGAAAGGATTCCCTGTTTAATAAAAGGTATTGGGAAAACTGGCTAGCCATGTGCAGAAAGCTGAAATTGGACCCCTTATTTTCACCTTACACAAAAATTAACTCCAGATGGATCAAAGATTTAAAATAAGACCTAACACCATAAAAACCATAGAAGAAAACCTAGGCAAAACCATTCAGGACATAGGCATAGGCAAAGACTTCATGACTAAAACACCAAAAGCATTGGCAACAAAAGCCAAAATAGAAAAATTGGATCTAATTAAATTTAAGAGCTTCTGCAGAGTGAAAGAAACAATCATTAGAGTGAACCAGCAACCAACAGAATGGGAAAACATTTTTGCAAGCTACCCATCTGACAAAGGGCTAATATCCAGAATGTACAAAGAAGTAAAGCAGATTTACAAGAAAAAAAAAAAAAAAACCCATCCAAAAGTGGGCAAAAGATATAAAAGACACTTTTCAAAAGAAGACATTTATATAATCAACAACATACGAAAAAATGCTCATCATCACTGATCATTAGAGAAATGTCAATCAAAACCACATCAAGATACCATCTCATACCAGTTAGAATGGCGATCATTAAAAAATCTGGAGATAACAGATGCTGGAGAGGATGTGGAGAATTAGGAACATTTTTACACTGTTGGTGGGAGTGTAAATTAGTTCAGCCATTGTGGATGACAGTTTGGTGATTCCTCAAGGATCTAGATATAGAAATACCATTTGACCCAGCAATTCCATTACTGGGTATATACCCAAAAAATTATAAATCATTCTATTATAAAGACACAAGCACATGTATGTTCATTATGGCACTGATTACAATAACAAAGACCTGGAACCAACCCAAATGCTCATCAATGATAGACTGGATAAAGAAAATATAGCACATATACACCATGGAATACTATGCAGCCATAAAAAAGATGGTTTTATGTCCTTTGTAGGGACATGGATGAATCTGGAAACTATCATTCTCAGCAAACTAACACAAGAACAGAAAACCAAACACCACATTTTCTCACTCATAGGCAGGTGTTGAACAATAAGAACACATGGACACAGGGAGGGGAACATCATACACTGGGGTCTCTTGTCGGGTGGAGGGCTAGGGGAAGGTAGCTGGGGGTAGAGAGGTTGAGGAGGGATAACATTGGAAGAAATGCCTGAGGTAAGTGACAGGGGGGATGGAGGCAGCAAACCACCATGGTAGGTGTGTACCTATGCAATAATCATGTAAGATCTGCACATGTACTCCAGAACTTTAAAGTATAATTAAAAAAAAAAATTATTTATAATAGGCAAATACTAGAAACAATCTCAAATGTCAATCGATGTGAAAATGTATAAACAAATTGTGGTGTATTTATACAACGGAATATTCCTCAGACATAAAAAGGAACAACTGCTGATACAACATGTATGAATCTTGCAGATACCATGCTGAGTGAAAAAAAACAGACACAACAAATATATACTATGTGGTTCCATTTAAATGAAATCCAAAAACAGGAAAAATTAATTAATGGGGATAGAAATCAAAAAGTGATTGCCTCTGGAAAGAGGAGGAATTAATTGAAAAAGGGTATGGGAGAATTTATTTTATTTTAATTTATTGTATTTTTTATTTTTTTGAGACAGGGTCTGGCTCTCTTGCCCAGCCCAGGCTGGAATGCAGTGGCACAATCACAGCTCACTGTAGCTTCAACCTGGGATATGAAAGAATTGTCTAAAGTCATGTTAATATTCTATATTGTATTTGAGGTGGTGGTAAATTGAGTAAATCCAATTGTCAAAACTCAATAAACCAAACATTTGATAAAGTTATTAGTTATTTGAGTTCTAAAATATATAAAGAACTCAAATAACTCAATAGCAAGAAAACAAATAATCCGATTAAAAAATGGGCATCAAGTTCAACAGAGCTGAAAGGGGAAAAAGGCACAAGAATCTGAGTAGACATTTCTCAAAAGAAGACATACGAATGGCCAAAAGACATATGAGAAAATGCTCAGCATCACTAATCATCAAGGAAATAAAGATTAAACCCACAGCGAGGCCAGTGTGTTGGCTTATATATATAATCCCAGCATTTTGGGAGGACAAGACAGCAGGATTGTTTGAGCCCAAGAGTTCAAGACCAGCCTGGGCAACATGGCAAAACCCCATCTCTACAAAAAAATACAAAAGATTAGCTGGGCATGGCGGTACATACCTACTCCCAGCTACTTGGGAAGCTGAGGTGGGAGGATCACCTGAACCCAGGAAGTCAAGGCTGCAGTGAGCCATGATTGTACAAATGCATTCCAACCTTGGCAGCAAAGCAAGATGCTATTTCAAAAAAAGTAAAATAAAATAAAAATACTTTGAAACTATATTAATTACATTAGTGTGATATGGATATAGACATATGTAAAAAATAATAATTTTAAAATCCAGAAACAGACTCATACATAAAAAAGAATTTGGCTTACTTAATAAAGATGGCATTTATAATCAGTTAGGAAAAAAAGTACTGACTTAACGAACAGTATTAGCGCAAATATCGACTTGAGAAAAATAAAACCTTTACTTCACATTATATACAAAAAATAATGGCAGATGTACTAAAGAGCTAAAATAAAAAGACAAATTTAAAAATCAGAATAAAATACAAAAAAAATTGTAATCTTAAAAATGTAAAGCCCTTTTTAAATTATGAAACTCCAGAAATCAAAATTGAAAAGATTGGTTGATTTAATTAAATAAAAATTTAAAACTTCTTGATGAGTATATATACTGTAAATTAATTTAAAAGGGAATACTGGTACAAAACATAAAACAAATATAGTGATAATATTCAATCTATATACAAATTAAAGGTTATAAAAATATAATTGACAGGAGACGTAACTGGACAAAAAAAAAAAATCAAAAGTTGTCTGACTTCACTGATAATCAAGGGGGGAAATGGTGTCTTGATATTGTATTTCTCTGACCAGGTTAATACGAGTTTAAAAGGTTTATAATACCTAAAATAAGCAAAGATGCAGGAAAATAAGCCCTGTTAATGAATAAATGGGTTAATTCTTTTTGAAAGAGAATTTGATAGTACTTAAAATTTCAAATCCACATACCTCTGGCTCAGGTATGCCATTTCTAGGAATCTGTTTGATAGAAATTTTACCTCCATGCACAAATAAATATGTATTAGAATCTTCATTATAGCATTGTCTAAAGCCTTTAAAAATAGAGAAATATAACAAGGGAATTAATACACAAATGGTTAAACCATGAAACAATCATATGGAAAGTCATGAACCTATTACCAGAAGGAAGCAGACCAAATTTTCTGACGTAACAAAAATTTCACACTCATAGTACCATTTGAAAAACAGTGATACACAATGAACTTATTTACACATTTTGAATTTATGTGTATATTGTGTAAATGTTCAGAAAAATACTGGAAGGATGCACTTCAAACATTTCACAGAGGTTACCTCTGAAAAGGGTAGTGGGAGTGAGTGAAAATAAAGACACCATTTAACATTTTGTTCCATGTATTTTCTATTGTCTGAACTTTAGGCTGTACCTCTTATCTGATTGGACTATGTGGAATTACTGCTGTAAAACAAAAAGTAGCTGAGACAAGTCTTTTTTTTTTTTTGAGATGGAGTTTCGCTGTTGTTACCCAGACTGGAGTGCAATGGCATGATCTCGGCTCACCACAACCTCCGCCTTCTGGGTTCAAGCAATTCTCCTGCCTCAGCCTCCCGAGTAGCTGGGATTATAGGCGTGTGCCACCATGCCCAGCTGATTTTTGTATTTTTAGTAGAGACGGGGTTTCACCTCGTTGACCAGGATGGTCTGGATCTCTTGACCTCGTGATCCACCCGCCTCGGCCTCCCAAAATGCTGGGATTATAGGCGTGAGCCACCGCGCCCGGCCAGACAAGTCTTAATCAATTTAGAAGTTTCTCTTGCCAAGGTTAAGGACATGCTATGACACAGCCTTGGGAGGTCCTGATGGCATGTGCGCAACGTTGCTCAGGGAGACGTAAGACATCAATCGATACATGTAAGATGTACATTGGTTTGGTTCAGAAAGACAGTACAACTGGGCAAGGGGGCATCCAGATCATAGACAGATTCAAAGATTTTCTGACTGGCAGTTGGTTATTTTCTAAAGACCTGGAATCAATAGAAAGGAATGTCTGGGTTATGATAAGGGGTTGGGGAGACCAAGGTTTTATCATGTAGATAAAGCCTCCAGTTAGCAGGCTTAAGAGAGAATGGATTGCAAATATTTCTTATCAGACTTAAAGAGTCTGTTCTATCAGTCTAGAGAACTCTGTGTTGATGCTAATGCTGATGAGCTGGCTCTGAATTCCAAAAGGGAGCGGGGTATAATGAGGCACGTCTGACTCCCTTTTCATCACAGCCTGAACTAGTTAACTGGAATGCTCTTGGCCAAGAGAAAGGAATCCTTTCAGATGGTTGGGAGGTTTAGAATTTTACTTTTAGTTTACATTGCTTATTCAACGATTTTAACCTATAAAACAGCAGTTTCATAAGACTAAATAGAGTCAGAAATTTGTAAGTACTGGCTTTGTAATTTAAATAAATAGATGAGAAAAGAAAAAAGAATCTATATACTGCGTCGGGACGGAGTTAAATGAGCAGCATTTTCAAGACTCTAAGGGTTTATGAGAGGCTGTCCAAAAGGAGGGCAGCACGCAGTCGTTTCTCATCTAAAACAGCTGCCCATCCAGCATGTCGCCCTTTCTGCTTTCTGCTGATCTGGAGTTGTATAATCCTCTCAGCTTAGAGAGACAGAGCCTTCTGCGTTTTCCTTAATCCTCAGACCCTGGCTATTGACTGTGACAGTCAATAGCTCTTTGGACACATCATGACAATTTTGCATGCTAGAAATAAAAATTCCCACTTTATAAGAGCAATGAGAAATGTGATCATCACTATTTCTACACCTGCATTAGTAATTTTCTAAAAATAATCTTGAATTCTAACAAATTACAGTAAAAACAATTACCTAGGCATCTTTTTCTTTTTGCCATTGCCAAAAACCCCATTAAAAATCTTATTTAAATAGACTTTTCCTATAACCCCTGCAAATGATTTTAAATCAATCCATGTATTTTCCTTAGTTGAACGTACAGCTGTTAAAAGCTTCATTTGTTTTCTTTAATTTTTTTTTAATAAGCTATGCTAGGCCAGATATGGTGGATCACGCCTGTAATCTCAGCACTTTGGGAGGCCAAGGTGGGTGGATCACAAGGTCAGGAGTTCTAGACCAGCCTGATCAATATGGTGAAACCCCATCTCTATCAAAAAATAATAATTAATAAATAAATAAGCTATGCTTTCTTATGACCTTTGCACTGATTTACTAAGAATATCAGTGCAATAGTCTTAGTTAAAAAAAAAAAACTCTTCAGCTAGGCACAGTGGCTTATGCCTGTAATCCCAGCAGTTTGGGAGGCCGAGGCAGGTGGATCACCTGAGGTAAGGAGTTCAAGACCAACATGGAGAAACCCCATCTCTACTAAAAATACAAAAATCAGCCAGGCATGCTGGCACATACCTGTAATCCCAGCTACTCAGGAGGCTGAGGCAGGAGAATTGCTTGAACCCAAGAGGTGGAAGTTGCAGTGAGCTGAGATGGTACCATTGCACTCCAGCCTGGGCAACAAGAGTGATCTCCATCTCGAAAAAAGAAAAAAACTCTTCCAGTCTATTGAAAGATGGCAAGTATAAAAATTCACATTTAAAAATTTCAACAAAGTAAATTTGAACAAGGTCTGTAGGTTAGGAAACAGTATTAGATTGATGTTAGTTTCCTGACTTTCATGACTTCACTGTGTAAGAGTATGTTCTTGTTTTTAGAAAATACACCCTGAAATATCTAGAAGTAAAGGATCATTATATGGCAACATTCAAACCTATCAGAAAAAATGATTTGCATACATATATAGAAAGAGAATTATGAAATGAGTGATAAAGCACACATTGTAATATGTTAACATCTGGTAAATATGGGTGACAGGTCAACAGAAATTGTTATACTGCTTTGCAACTTTTAAGTCTGAAATTATTTAGAATGAAAATTTTTTAAAAAAATTGACTGAGACCACAGTTTGAGACAAGAGTGGGCAACATAGCAAGACCCTGTCTCTACTAAAAACTTCTTTAATTAAGTGGGGGTGGTGGCATGCACCTGTATTCCCAGCTACTCAGAAGGCTGAAGTGGGAGGATCACCTGAGACTAGGAGTTCAAGGCTGCAGTGAGCCATGATCATGCCACTGTACTCCAGCCTGGGCAACAGAGCAAGACCCTGTCTCTAGAAATATATATATTTCCCCTAAAATGATTCACAAATTCAATAACCAACAATGCTACTGCCCCTGAGTGCCCCTATAGCAGGTAGCAGCCCAGGCCTTCACAAGGAGCATTTCTAATTCCATTTCCTCTGAAGTAATATTAAAAAAATAGATGAGAAAAGAAAATCAGCATCCTTGTGCTACTGAGTGTGTGAGGACCTCAGCCAGGAGTTCAGCAGTGCTCCCCTGTGCCTACATCCAGCCCCATCTATTAGCTTCAGGGAATATTTTAAGCCTTTCCCTTCTCTTCAGTCCTCCTTCCTCCCTCATGCCCCCCAACACCCTTCTTCCCTCAGCACATTAATTCATGTTTTTGTTCATTATTTAATTATTTCCTTTCTCTTCTAGTATTCTGAATCTCTTCCTCTGAACTGACTTGCCTCTGGCCATACACATGGTAAATGCATTCACATCCTATTTTTAAAGTCTCCCTTAACTCTCTTCCACCCTCTTGTCTTCCTTTCATAAGCAGGTTTTTTGGGGAAAAAAAAAAAAAACTGTATCTCCAGCCCACTCCCCAATCAAACCATTGAAGAGAAAGGATCTATGTCTATATCCTACTATGTGATTTTTTTTTTTTTGGGCCAATTTTTTTGTATAGGCTTCTAGTGAGCAGAGAAAAATTGAAATAAGTAAAAGATAGGGATGGTATCTATAGGAAAGAAAATACAGACTTTCTCTCTGGTATACAAAAACACACAATGAATAAAATAAAACAATAAAATAAATAGATTGCTTAATATCTATGTACAAAGCACTCTTTTCAGTATTAGCTACTGGATTTTTAAGAAAAGGTTCTTATTCATAATATGTTTCTGACCAAAAATATAAATCCCACCACCAGAAACAAAACAAATTCTAAGGACAAAAATTCTTAAAGTAGAACAATGTCAAGCAATCTTCCAGTTTTTTAGGTCAGATAAGATGCTGGCAACAAAGAATTAGGAATAAAAACTGCTGCCAGGTGAATCCAAGATCTAGTTATTTTATTATCAAAGGACTGTCAAGTGACATCTCCATTCAAAGAAGGCTTAAAACACAGGACAGTTTGGGGCTTTACTTATCCGTTTGGGCTCATAATGTCCTGTGGATTAGGCAGGATACCCAGCAGAACCACAATTTCCAATTGAATGAACCTGTCCCAGTTGCCACCTCCCTCTAGGAGGGGATTGTAATTCACTTCCTCACCATTTTCTGGGGCCAAGGCACTTCCTCCTGCATCTGAACACTTAGTCACTATGTGAGGACAACTTGGAGTTGCATGAACAGGGGGAACATTCAGCATTGTTGAATGAAAGGATAAATACTTGAATTGTATCTCTAGTGTCCAGCACATAGATGAAATTTTATGAATATTTCTTGAATGAATAAGTAAACTCACAACCCAACAGTCAGAATTCAGGGAAGAATTCCTGGCCCTGCAGTTGTAACTCCAATCCTTCCCCACTCTAGACTCACACTCCCCTTCTTCCCCAGGATCAGCCCATCTTTTGGAAATATTTGAGGACTCGACTGGAGGTGAAGACCATAAATTCATCTAGGACAGTTTCAGAGCCAGATATAGGTAAAAGCAAAGAACTTGGATCGCCAACTCAGAGGTATTGGTGGGAGATAACTGGCTCAGTGCCATGAAATGATACTGAAAAATTTCTCTTAGTTTTCAGTTTCCATCATGATCATCCAACAAGTCATTATAGGAAAATTATTGTGAGCCAGACAGTATCCTAGTCATTGGATACAGAGCAACGAACATGCCAACAAAGGTCCCTGAACTTAGGGGTTTCCATGTTCTGTCATTCAGAGGACAAGTATTAACTGAGAAGCCAGGCCCTTTACTGAGCACTGGGTATACATTCCCACCTCCATGCAATTTACATTCTAGTGGAGGAAAACCAGAAAATAAATAAATGAATAACACATATATTAGAAGGTGACAAATCTTAGAGGGGGTAAGAGGGGACTGAAGCAAGGAAAGGGGATAGGGAGCACAAATAGGGAATGCAATTTTAATAATGTGGTCAAGGTACGGAAGGAGGAAGTGGTATTAAAGCAAAGTTCTTCAGGAAGGTGAGGGCGTAGGAAAACTGAGGAAAGAGCATTCCAGACAGAAGAAAGCCTATTGAGAAATGTTAAGTTGTTGAATATTGAGAAATGCTGGGTATATGATAGAATATATTATTTGCTAGGAAGAACAATGGCAAGGAAAATCTAACTGTCTCCCCGCCCCAAGTAGAAACCTATTTGGGGTATTCTAGAGTGATAGGACAATATATAAATATCATACACCAGTTAAAACAATTCTTCTAGTGCAGGACATCTGACTCTGCCTCTGTGGCTTCCTCATGGAGAATACTTTTTAGTTTGTCTGTAATCAGGGGTAAGCAGGCACCAACTGCCTACTTGGTATATTTTTGTTATGAGAAAATATCAAACATCTGTTTGTTAATAATAATCTCCTGTTCAGAGAGAATAAATACATGGGTCAGAGTCTGCTCAAGGCCCCCAGCCTGGAATGCTGTCAGCCCCTGAGGCTCTCAGCTCGGACGGCTGCTGGCCCCCCAGATAGACTCACTTTGCTGTTCTATCTGGGTGTCTGCGTCTCAATTTCTTCAGCACTCCCTGGGTGTGGGTCTCAATGGCCGAGCTCGACTCGGCAAAAGCAAATGTAAAATCCCTGAGTTGGGAACACCCCTGGCATGTTCAAGAAGCAGCAAGGAGTCCAGTCTGGCTGAAGCAGAGCAAATGAGGGGGAGAGGAAATCATGTTGGGCCTTCCTGGCCATTGTTAAGACTTTGCCCTTTTCACCAACTGAGATAGGAAGCCATCAGAAGATTGCTAACGGAAGAATAATGCAATGTGACCCTGTTTTTAACAGAACCACTTTGGCTGCTGGGGAAAAAAAAAGTATAGAATGGCAGAAAAGTGGTGCAGTTGTGGGGGTTTTGAAGATTGGAGAAATATCAGCATGCTTGTATGCTGATGGTTACACTCAAGTGGAAAGGGGAAAATTGATGCTATAAGAAAAACAAAGGATGATTTCTGGAGACATGTTCTTGAGTAGGCAGGAGGGAAATGGCTCTAGTATCCAAGTGGTGGAGCTAAGAACACAAAGTATTAACCAATTGTCTGGAGGAAGGCAGAATATATGGGAACATAAGCAGGTACATATGATGGTGGGAGCTTCTGGTACTTCTTTCACATCTGCCTCGATACCACAGTGAAGCAGGAAGCAAGACCATCAGCGGAGAGTGAAGATGGAGCAGTGGTCCATTTCAAATTTTCACCACAAATTTGAGGAGAAAATGATCACTCATACATGAATGCATCTTTAAGTAATTTTTTGAAAAATGCACAAAACTGTACATGTATTACTAAAGTCTTGGCTATAGATTTGGTTCCAGAAAAAAAAAAAAAAAGACCAGAAAACATTTTTACACATACAGCATATGGAAAGCCATCTGAATACAACAACATGTACAAACGAAGTGATGTGATTTGGCATGTTTCCATGAAGAAATAAAAGCTGTAAGTAATTTCCCTAAATTCTATTGAGATTTGAATCAGGCAAATACCTCTTTATTACTGGAAGTCATCTGAATCTAGTTCATTGCATTAGGAGTGAAATATTGCTGCATAAAACATGTGTCCAGTTGACACGTGTCAACCAATGTGAAACACTAATGAAGGGAACATTATTGTAGGGTCTGTCTCACGCCCACACCGAATCCAGTCACCAACTGCCTTTCTAACTGATTTATGTGTTCTCAAACTTTGGGCATTGGATTTCTCAAGATATTTTTAACCCTCTCTTCTCCAGCAACAGCTCAGCCAACACTTCTACTACAGGAAAACATGCTTAGATTACACTCATTTCCACTACAAGATTTTACCAACTGAGTAAGACAATTTGAGGGTATAATATGTAAAGAGTTAAGATACCAGCGTGACCAACATGGTGAAATCTTGTCTTTACTAAAAATACAAAAATTAGCCAGATGTGTGGCTTGTGCCTGCACTCTCAGCTACTCAGGAGGCTGAGGCAAGAGAATCACTTGAACCTGGAAGGCAGAGGTTGTCTTCCTGTGAGGCAAGATCATGCTACTGCATTGCAGTCTGGGTGATGGAGCAAGATTCTGTCTGAAAAAAAAGAGTTAAGGTGAATTAAAACCCCAAACATGTTATTCTATTCACTGTTTTTTAGCTGGTAATATTTTAAAGCATTATGCCCTTCCTTGGTGTCTTGGAAGCCTGTCCTCTAGTCCAAGCTTTGGTAATACTGTCCAGCATCCTATGGACGGTTGTTGGTGTGCCAGTTCAGGCTTTGGAGAGCTAGTGACAAGGATAAATAGACACTCCAGACCCACACACACAGAGCACTTAACCAAGCAGGGCATGGGGGGAAGCCAGTGGTGCAACAGGCAGGAAGAGGCCACAGTTCTTGTTCTCAACCTTCAGCTCTCTATGGACTTACCTGTGGCCTCATCCTGGAAGCCTAGCATGTTTGTCCCCGGATGGAGATGTTAAGCTTTAGAATTTTTATATGTTATCCATTTGTACTTCCCCTTTTAACTCAGCGGATTTTCACCTTTTTAATGTTTTGAGAAAATAAATAGCTTAATTGCATTATTTTTATTATGTGGTTTTACATAAATAGTTAAATATATTAATTGGGTATGATGGCTTTATTTTAATGACATTTAACCTATCTTGTCCTTCCTATTTTAACCTTGTGCCATGTTTAGTCATATTTAAAAGCCTATGTTTTTACTTAATTTTCTAGTGACTTAATTCTCTTAACTACTTTCTGTAACAGCTATGTTTATTTGTTTTGCCTTCTTTTTCCTTATCTAGCTGTAGTACTGCTTCTGCTTTGTTAGCCTAGTAGCTCCCTTATTTCTTCCAGTTTTAACAGCTCCTCATTCCCCTCCACACTCTCAAACTCCCAGCTAAACCCCTCAAGCCAGACAATTCAGGAGATTTAACAACCACAATGCCTTCCTTGGACAATGCATTTCCTATTCTAGCTGCACACGCTTGCCCATAGGGAATGATATTTGTGTCTCACACCGTGCTCGGTGGTGTCCTTCTGCTAGACGTTCTGTGATCTAGATCCATGGCCTCTCCTGTATAAAATTAATGCATGGGAACAAGATCTGTGGAGAATGGGGGACGGTGGTCCCAATGTAACAGCTCTCCGAAAAAGGAACTACCTTAAAGACTCCACAAAACCTGAAGATTTGTTGTTGTTTTGGGGATGGAGGCTCACTTGTTGCCCAGGCTGGAGTGCAATGGCACAATCTGGGCTCACTGCAGCCTCTGCCTCCTGGGTTCAAGTGATTCTCCTGCCTCAGCCTCCTGAGTAGCTGGGCTTACAGGCACTTGCCACCATGCCCAGCTAATTTTTGTATTTTTAGTAGAGACAAGGTTTTGCCATGTTGGCCAGGCAGGTCTCGAACTCCTGACCTCAAGTGATCTACCGACCTCAGCCTCCCAAAGTGCTAGGATTACAGGTGTGAGCCATCGTACCTGGCCAAAACCTGAAGGTTTTTAAAAAACATAAACTCCCTCAATTTGCCTATAACTGATATGATTAATCTGTTTTCCAAATTTGCTATAAAATTTCTTTGCTTATGTAGGTAACTCACATGCCTTAGTTTCAAGGAGAAGTGAGCTATGCCAGGAATTATCCCTAAGAAGGGTGTGGTTTGGTTTGGTTTTGATTTTTTTTTTTTTCAGCTAGATAGATGATTGATAAATAAAAACATAGATAATACATTATTGATTGATGTATAGATGATTGACAGATGGTAGGTAAATAGATGATCTATTGATTACATTCAGCTGTACTTTTGCTGGATCCCTTGAAGACCAGAATCTTATGAAGCAGCCGCAGTGTGCTGTGAACCTCAAAGCCTCACAAGAATGCATAAGCTTCCTCAATCCAACTAAAAAGATCGCTCTTTCACAAAGAAGGCCACTTGGTTCAGAGAGGGGCTGAGGCCAGACACCCGCGCTCCTCTGCTGTGTTCCCTCAAAGAAAGCAGGATGCCATTTTGGTTAAAGTTGAATCTCTAAAAACAAACTGATAAATGATCAGAGCCTAGGCCATGTCCATGACTCCCCTAAACTAAGAGTAATTTCACAAGTTAATTTTTCTACTTACATTTCCTGAAGAACGTGTTTAAATAAGAATCAGCCTCCCTCAGCCGGGCATGGTGGCTTATGCCAGTGCTCTCAGCACTTTGAGAGGATGAGTCCAGTGGATCACTTGAGCCCAGGAGGTTGACACCAGCCTGATCAACACAGTGAGACCCCAGTTCTACAAAACTTTAAAAAATTATCTCAGTATGGTGATGTGTGCCTGTAGCTACTTGGGAGGCTGAGGTGGAAGGACTACTTGAACCCAGAGGTTGAGGCTGCAGTGAATTGTGACGGCACCACTGCACTCTAGCCTGGCTGACAGAGCAAGACCCTGTCTCAAAAATAAACACCTCTCTCTCTCTCCCCCCACCTTCCTGCTTCCTATTCATCAATTATTTAACATTATCAATGTTATTTCCTTTCCTGCTTAGAGTTCAGCCTGTTTCTTACCAACATGTATTTAATAACTTCAACCTCCTGTACTTCCCTGCCATGTTTGTGGTATTCTTCTCAGCTAGCTTGCTTGAGGCATAGAGACTCCTATGTGCCTGCTGACCTGCTTGTCTTAAAGGCCTGCAGGGTCTTCATCTCAAAGTGTTAGGTCACACCCTGCTTTATGTACCTCAGCACAGATGAACCACAGCTAGCTGGTTCTGATTCCCATACTCAACTAGCAGGGAAAGGCAGATTCAGCCCTGGGCTTTATGAGGTTTTCACTCAGGCCCAGGAGCACTTCTTCAGGGAGTATGGCTCCTCACAGGCCCAGGAGGTTCCCAGGAGCATTCCATCAAGTAATAGATATTTTTCTCCTAGAATGTGATAGGACAGCATCCTACAACTAAGTATATTTTTGCATGCTTTAAGATATTATGCTGGCCGGATGCAGTAGCTCGCACCTGTAATCCCAGCACTTTGGGAGGCCGAGGTGGGCAGATCACAAGGTCAAGAGATCAAGACCATCCTGGCCAACATAGTGAAACCCCGTCTCTACTAAAAAATACAAAAATTAGCTGGGCGTAGTGGCACATGCCTGTAGTCCCAGCTACTTGGGAGGCTGGGGCAGGAGAATTGCTTGAACCCAGGAGGCAGAGATTGCAGTGAGCCGAGATTGCGCCACTGCACTCCAGCCTGGCGCCTGGCAACAGAGCAAGACTGTCTCAAAAAAAATAAAAATAAAATAAGATATTATGCTACTGATAAATCCATATTTAGAAAACAAGTTTTCTCGTTTCCAATCATTGAAGGCTTTGTAATGTTCTTAGAGACAAAAATGAGAGAAAAGAGGGAATTAGCCTGCCAAATTTAAAGCCATGTGGAAGGGTCTATGACTCAGCTCCCAGGATCAGAGGCTGCTGACACCCCCCACAACCACCTCCTGGGAACTTACTCTAGAAACTGCAGCTCCCAGTCCCTTACCTTGCTTTGCTGCTTGCGATTGTTTTGCTCTCCTGAGGCTATGTCATCTATGAATCAATAAACAGTAGCTGCAAGATGACAGCTGAGGAAGGAATGCCCAGACAAAATCTTCAGGATCAATGAAAATGTGTAACTCCTCTGGATTTAATTTTCTGTCAATACAGTTCTTTTCTTCATGCTTATCTAACATCTATGTGGATTTTAAAATAAAATTAATAACACAAAGTCCCCCCACCCTCCAAAATAAAACCTCCCAGGATCATATCGTAGCACCTGGTTATGCCCACCTGATTCATATCTGTAATAAGGTGAACATGGTATGCCTCCCCTGCAAGGATGTACACTGATTGTTCAGGTGCTTGGCCTCTGATAAATGTGGTATTCATCTTTGAAGACTGCAATGTCAAGATTAGTAGTGGTCTTGTCAAAGTTTTTCCTGAGACAATGAGATAAGTTGTACCAAAAGGATTGTTTACACATGGCATGGGACACTTTTCTACAGTTATTTTGACGTAAATGAAAAGTCTGCTGTGAAATCTATACATTTCACCAAATACGCTGAGTGACAGCCTAGCCTCTAGAATGAGGCTAGTGTAAATTTCACTTATTTCTCAATTTTACAGATTAATGTTTTAGACTTTCTAATAGGTAGCCCTGGTTTACTTATTACTATTCTTAGGATGAATATTTTAGTCCATGTTGAAAACAACCATTTAAATTTCCTATAATATATAAAGAGTCCTTTCAATAAATAAAAGCTAGTAGAAAAAATAAGTAAAAGATATGAATAAACAGCCCAAAGAAAAAGCAAATCTAAATGCCAAAGAACTATGTAAAAATATGTTCAAATTCACTCAGGAATATTAAAAGTAGACTAACCATGAGGTATTACTTTATCCCCATCAAACTGCAGAACCTAAAAAAATACTGTAACATTTGCATTTGGGGAGATAAAAGGGACAATACTAAAATATATGAAAGGTGAAATCTGAAACTTGTTACAGCCTTTAGGGAAAGCCATCTGGCAACATCTATGAAAATTAAACTATATATACTCATCAGCTCCCCAGTCCGACTCCCAGAAATCTACCCTATGTCAGGCAAACGGGATAACCACTGCACTACAAAAACCTGCAGAAATCTACCCTACGGAAATAGAAGTGCCAAAATATCAGGACACATGAAAGAGACAGGGACTGAAAAGAAAGTTCGAGTCCATCAGTTGGGCGGAATTAATTGTGATATGCCAGCAGAATCCCACGCAGTCATTACAAAGGATAAACTAAAGCAATAGAAGATCTGGAAGAACTTCGGGAGCTATCGTTGAAGGAGAAAAGCCAGATGCCAGAAAAAGCATGCATAATATAATCTATTCTCATTTTTAACAATCTTTATGTGATGGATAGATAGAAATAATAGGCCTAGGCCAGGTGCAGTGGCTCATGTCTGTAATCCTAACACTTTGGGAGGCCAATGTGAGGTCAGGAGTTCAAGACCAGCCTGGCCAACATGGTGAAACCTCATCTCTACTAAAAATACAAAAATTAGCCAGATGTGGTGGCAAGCACCTATAATCCCAACTACTCAGGAGGCTGAAGCAGGAGAATCACTTGAACCTGGGAGGTGGGGGTTGCAGTGAGCTGAGATCACACCATTGCACTCCAGCCTGGGGGATAGAGCAAGACTCTATGTGAAAAAAAACAAGGGACTCATTGGGCTAGGCACGGTGGCTCACACCTGCAATCCTAGCACTTTGGGAGGCCAAATCAGGTGGATCACTTGAGGTCAGTTCAAGATCAGCGCAACCAACATGGTGAAACCCTGTCTCTACTAAAAATACAAAAAATTAGCCAGGTATGGTGGCACACACCTGTAATTCCAGGTACTTGGGAGGCTGAGGTGGGAGATCACGCCGCTGCACTACAGCCTGGGCAAACAGAGTGAGACTCCATCTCAGGAAAAAAAATAAAATAAAAAGGATTCACTAGACATTAATATGGATCATTTGAAATGGTCAAGGAACAGAAATGTGATATGAAAGTCTGGGAGGGGTGGGGTGATGGGTGTCCATGATAAAAACAGAATATATGATGTGATCTTGTTCATAAAAAAATTATATATAAATTAATGTATATCTTTAATATATAAACATGTATTTAATGTACAACAGATATTTTAAATGGGTGTGTGTATGTATATTTTTATATATACTCCTAAAAATATACATGAAAATAATGATCAACAAAAGGTAAATGATGGTTATCACAGGATAGTGGAATTTTAGGTGAACTTGACTTTCTTTTTTTATTTACATATGTAGCTTTAATTATTTAAGATAAGCATATGCTACTTATGTTCTATATACATTTACTTACATATTTTAAGTAAACTTAGATGTATTGAGAAATATGTTTAAATATTATCTAATTTATATTTTGTATAAAATAAAGCTCTTTAATTCTGAAAAAGACAACAACAAAATAAATAAATAGGCCAATGAATGTTGTAAAGGAAAAAAGTCCCTTCTGCATAGCCCTTATAGTAGGGGTTCCAAATTTATTTTTACAAATAATTGTACTATTAAAACTAAGAACTTATTAAACTAAAATGTGGAAAATACCCCTTTTTTAAAAAAATCATTATTAATTTTTTTGAGATAGAGTTTTGCTCTTGTCCCCCAGGCTGGAGTACAATGCACGATCTCGGCTCACTGCAACCTGCACCTCCTGAGTTCAAGAGATTCTCCGGCCTCAGCCTTCTGAGTAGCTGGGATTATAGGCACCCACCACCATGCCTGGCTAATTTTGTATTTTTAGTAGATATGGGGTTTCACCATGTTGGTCAGGCTGGTCTTGAACTCCTGACTTCAGGTTATCCACTGCCTCAGCCTCCAAAAGTGCTGAGATTACAGCCGTGAGCCACCTCGCCCTGTTGCATTTTTTAATTAAATAGAGATGGGGTCTCACCATGTTGCCCAGGCTGGTCTTGAACCTCTGGTCTCAAGCAATTCATCAGCCTCAGCCTCCCAAAGTGCTGGGATTACAGATGTCAGCCCCTGTGCCCAGCCAGTATCTGTTTTTGTTAAGAATCTTTTTTTAACTGGAAGAGCTTCTAAATCCCTTTTCAAATTGCCCTGGTTAGCTCCTATTAATAGATGTTAGCCGCCTCATCCTGTAGCAGGTGTTTGATGAAGACTGTTAGGAAGCAAGAATGAGCCCAGCTTATTTGACAAGGGAAAAGGGAACACACAGTGTTACACTAAGCTGACCTTGAGGCACCATGATCAACCTCCCAGCCACTTGCCCCAAGCCCTCTTACTAGAGGAATTAAAGGAGAAGAACACATAAGATGGCAGGAGGTTAGGGCAAGGGAATTAACAAACAAGTGAGGCAAACTCCAGAACAGAGCAGTGGCTGGGTTCTTAAATAAACAAACTTGGGTTTTCTCAAACGTGTCTTTCTATGCAACCCGAAAGAATCAAACTAACTCACGTGCCCACTTGAGAATAATTATATTTAATTTTTTAAAACAATTTCATCAGATAAACGTAATACATGAAGGTAGGAATCTCTATGCCTAGCTTGTATAATTAATCATAGAGATGTTTATTGTACAGTTTCCCACTGTATGGCTTTCAGAAAAGATTTTGGAAGAACAAGTAAAATTAATATCTAAAAACTCTATTTCTTGGCGGGGTGCTCATCCCTATAATCCCAGCATATTGGGAAGCCGAGGCAGGAGGATCAGCTGAGGTCAGGAGTTCAAGACCAGCCTTGCCGACATGGTGAAATTTTGTCTCTACTAAAAATACAAAAATATTAGCCAGGTGTGGTTGTGCGCACCTCTAATCCCCACTATTTGGGAGGCTGGGGCAGAAGAATCACTTGAACCTGGAAGGTGGAGGTTGCAGTGAGCTGAGATACCATCGCCACACTCCAGCCTGGGCGACAAGAGCAAAACTGTCTCTAAATAAATAAATACTCTATTTCTTCCAGCTTTATGATTCTTGAGTGACTTGGTATGCTTTGAGTTCCTTAAGTTTCACATACCCTAAGTTATTCTCTGCCTGGATCTGGCCACCAGTCTTGTAATTCATGTGAACACACTCCAGACACAAATAAAGTTTAAGGTGACCATCCTTTGTCAGAGATTTAGTTCCTACTTCTGACTGTGTTACTCCTGTGAAAAGCAAAATGTTCCTTTTCAAAGTTTCCCTTTTTGTTAAAGAATAAATAATAAGTGTTAGAAATAATAGTTTCCCTCAAAAACTAACTTCCTTCAAGCTTCCTTACTTTTTACTAATAACTTTTTGTTAAGCCCTATGTAGCTGTTAGATACAGTAAGGGAATAAGTACATTCTATGTCTTTGTACTTTAACCAGGTTATTTGTTCTGGCCTATAGCCTGCTCAGACATGTCCAAACATGCCCAGGCATTTCCCAGCTTATAGCCTATGCCTCTTCCTTATTTGGAAATGTTATTATTCTCCTAGTTTCCCATAAACAACCCCTTCCTTACTTTGTTCTCCATGGCACGTTTACCTATTTAGGAAAGTTGTAAGTTTTTAGCCAATGGAGATCAGTCTAGATTGTGCAGTCCAGCTCCATCCAATGGAGACAGGACACAGCAGTAAGGACCCACTGCATCAGAGAAAACTTCTGCTTTGCTTTGTTCAATGTGCTTTCATGGCAATCAGACTTCTGAGAAGCATCCTTTCTGCAGAAAGTAAAATCTCCTTGCTGAGAAAAGTTATTTGAGCACTGGTTCTTCTTTTCAGCACCAAGGAACAAGCATTTGTTTCCAACTCTCCTTTCATTAAAAAAAAAAAAAAAAAAAATAGAAAACAGGGGCTGGGTACAGTCGCTCATGCCTGTAATCCCAGCATTTTGAAAGGCCAAGGCAGGAAGATCACCTGAGGCTGGGAATTCGAGACCAGCCTGACCAACATGGAGAAACCCCATCTCTACTAAAAATACAAAATTAACCAGGTGTGGTGGCACATGCTTGTAATCCTAGCTACTCAGGAGGCTGAGGCAGGAAAATCACTTGAACCTGGGAGGTAGAAGTTGCAGTGAGCCAAGATCGTGCCATTGCAGTCCAACCTGAGCAATAAGAACAAAACTCCATCTCAAAAAAAAAAAAAATAGAAAAGAAAAATGTAAGACTGAGAAGTGAACCCTTGCTTGAGAACAATGTTGTACTATTTACCTTCTTGTTTTCCCTGAAGATCCCTCAGGAAGATGTGGATAGCAACTTAGTGCAACCACCCTAAGATCAGGGCAGGATGACAAGAATTCAAGCTGAGCAGCATAGAAGGGGAACAGAAGAAATCAGTGTAGTTACCCATATTACCCTGCAATGTTAGGGCGTCCACCTTTAGAAGGGAGGTCAGCACCCCATTATCTGGAAAAGAGTGACAAGAACCAAGAAATGAGGCCAGTGAGTACTAGGAGAAGGACAGAGGACAAAGCCAATTTGTCTGGGGATTAAGTGCCTGGGCTTTATTCCCAAGGGTCCTAATTCAGCACAAGGAAGGGAATGACTGTGTGGGGCAGCATGATGTGCTCAGAAGCTGCTGCAGGCTGTTTCCTGCAAAAGAGGAACATTATACCTCAGCCAGTCATCGCCAGGACATTGTAGGAGAGGGAACTCTGCCTGGCCAGTGCTTGGAGTCCTCACACACATTTGGTCACATTCAGATAATCACATGTCTCATTTCAGGACATGTGTGAACCAAGCACTGGCCAGAGAAGAAAATGCTCTCATGCCTGGATTGTGGAGCCAAGCAATGCTTTTCTGGAGCAACTCCAGCAGGGAAAGAGTCCTGCAGGCTTCTTGTTACAACTGTTTACTACTTGTAATGCCCTGTCATTTCCCTTTCCTTCTCGGGGCAGGAAGTGGCTCTGGGCCAAGCTGCGTGAGCTCAATGCAGCCTCTGGTTATTTATGTTCACACAAAAGCAGGATAGACACAAGTGGTCTCCTGACAAGTCAGATGACAACCTCCAGTGCTATGTGTTCCAGCCCTACTTCTAATTTATATGTTCATAATTAGAAATTGGTGTAGTTGATCTCAAGGATGTACCCTGCCACAAACAGTAAGGAGATAAGTATTCTCCTACATTACATTCATATGGTTTTCTAATAGACCAGGGCATGAGCTCCATAACAAATTGGTCCTTGAGTCTATTGCCAGAGTCTCCATATAAGTTATGTTAAAGCTAAAAGTATTTGTCTTTGATAGTCTCCAAAACTAAACTCTAAAGTTTAACCTAAAGTAACTAGTTACTGTAAATTAATTTGATTTGTTATCTAGAAGTACATTTTTCTGCTAATTTGTCCTGGAAAAGAGCCCAGAAAGCAACCCCAAAGCTCTGACACCTGTCTCTTCCTCTTCATCAACTCTGCCACTTCTGGTTTTTAATGCTTCTGGATTGGACTATTGCAGCAGCATTTACGAGTCTCTCCGCCTCTGATCTGTCTCCTCCCAGTCACTTCCAGTGAACCCATTCAGCTCACATATATGTGAGAATATGCAGCTGTACACCAGGAACACAGAACACACCACCACGGGAGCTGGCTTTCAACCCTGGAATTTACCCAGGCCACCTCCCGTGCCCATGTATTCCAATCTGATATGCTTTGGTCTTGCCTCTTCTAGGTCACTGACTCTAGTGCTGATGGTTCCCCATGGACATTCTACCCCAGTTCATCCTCATTATCTCTCCCAGGCACAATCCTGGTAGTCACCTAGTTCTAGCATTCTACTCATAGCACTTGCATCGGGGAGACTTGTGATCCTCACACACCAGTCCTTCAGTACCCAGTGATGGACCAGGGGAAGACCACCAAGCTATCTATCTACTCCGTTCTCTAAGTTGAATCTAGATTCAATCTAGTTTCAAATCTAATCAGCCTCTAAACTGAAGCTAGGTTCACCTCTCTTAAATGAAATGCTTATACGGTCTCTCCCCTGCTTAAACGTTTTTATTAACTCCTACGGTCTTCAAAGTAAAGTCCAAACTCCCTATTGGCAAATAGAACAGTTAAAGTCGTTCATGATATTGCTCCTAACACCCTCTCCAGCTGACTCACAACTCCCCCATTACCAGAATGCATGACTTTCACCTTCACCATTACAATATACTAGCATTTCCTCTGATGTACCGTGATTTCCTACCTCTGATATGTCCCCTTTCTGGAATGTACTTTCTTGTATTATTTACCAAGTAAATTCTAACTCAGTCTTCAAAATTAAATATAAATGTTCCCTTCTCCGGAAAACTTTTCTTTTTTCTCTTGATTTTTCTGTTGAAATTCCAGGCTTTGTACAGCTCAGTTAGCCCCCAGTATTGGACTTCCTGGGCCAGGGCCCCTGCAGACATTACGTGCCCATCAAGGAGCTGAACAGCAAGGTGATGAAAATCGAAGTTTTATTCATTTGCAACCCCCTGCTAAGGGGCAGATTCTGCCAGAGACTACTCACTTCCTTTTTTTTTTTTTGAGACGAAGTTTCGCCCTTGTTACCCAGGCTGGAGTGTAATGGTGCGATCTCGGCTCACCACAACCTCCGCCTCCTGGGTTCAGGCAATTCTCCTGCCTCAGCCTCCTGAGTAGCTGGGATTACAGGCATGCGCCACCGTGCCCAGCTAATTTTTTGTATTTTTAGTAGAGATGGGGTTTCACCATGTTGACCAGGATGGTCTTGATCTGTTGACCTCGTGATCCACCCGCCTCGGTCTCCCAAAGTGCTGGGATTACAGGCTTGAGCCACCGCGCCCGGCTGAGACTACTGACTCTTGACGATGTTCTAATTCCCCTGACATGACCTTTGCCTACCTCTTCACACACTCTGTTCCTTGCATGATCTACTTAATCAGTACTTAACTATCCCAGTTCCCTGATCACACTGTCTTTCAATTTCCTATGTCTTTGCAAATGCTGTTCCCTCTTACCCTTCCTTTGCCAACTCATCCATCTGGCATACTCCCATCTACCATTCAAATTATTGCTGAGGACACCTTCTCCTAGATGCCTGCTGGCATCTCCTCTATTCTTCTTTTCTTCCTTCCCAAAGTAATCCCTCCCTCTTCTGTACTGGAGTGGTGGGATACTAGCATGATTTCAAAATTCAAATTAACCTGAGTTCATCCAGCTGTAGCACTTCTTCACTATGTGGTCTGAAACAACGTATATAATCTTTCTGGGTCTCAGTTTTCTGATATGCAGAAGTTTCCTGATAGACAATAATACTATCTAGCCCATAATATTGTTCAAATTAAATTGTATAAAGAATACACAGTACTTAGAACAGATTCGGACACATAGGAAGTCATTTTACCATTGGTCATATGACGTTGGGTTAGTTATTTATTTAGGTTCACTCTACCCCATTAGAATGGCAGCTGCTTGACAGTAACAACCACATTTTATTCATTACAGGGCCCAGTGTACAATAAATGTGGGATCTGAACTGAACCTAATAATGGTATCAAATATGTATATCATAATTCATTACAATTCAGTGCAATTTAAATGCAGGGAATTTTAAATAACAACTCATAGGGACAGCTGTGCTAACTGCAATTACAGATCATCTTCCTGCAGCCTTTTAAAAACTTCCTGTTTCTATATTGCATAATATCAGTCATTCAAGTAATCTATCAAATGCCTGCTATGTGCCAAAGCAGTGGAAATACCTTAGTGAATGTTGGCAGCCCAATGAGAACGGGCTAATACAGCTGGTTTATTTGTTCATTTCTTTTCTAGGGCCCACACCTCTAGAAAAGAAAAACCCAGTTGTATTAGCCCATTGTTGCATTTCTATAAAGAAATGCCCGGGACTAGGTAATTTATAAAGAAAAGAGATTTAATCAGCCCACAGTTCCACAGGCTGTACAGGAAACATGGCAATATCTCCTTCTGATGAGGCCTCAGGGAGTTTTCACTCATGGCAGAAGGCAAGGTGGGAGCAGGTGTTTTACATGGCAGGAGCAGGACTGAGAAAGAAGGGGGAGAGGGAGGTAATACACACTTTTTTTTTTGAGATGGAGTCTGGCTCTTGTCATCCAGGCTGGAGTGCAGTGGCACAATCTCGGCTCACTGCAACCTCCACCTCCCAATTCAAGCGATTATCCTGCCTCAGCCTCCAGAATAGCTGGGATTACAGGTGCATGCCACCATGCCCAGCTAATTTAGTAGAGATAAGCTTTCACCATGTTGGCCAGGATAGTCTCGCTCTCATGACCCCATGATCCGCCTGCCTTGGCCTCCCAAAGTGCTGGGATTGCAGGCATGAGCCACCACGCCTGCCCTACACACTTTTAAACAACCTCACGGTAACTCACTCACTCACTATCATGAGAACAGTGCCAAGGGAATACTGCTAAACTCTTCATGAGGAGCCGCCCCCTGTGATCCAATCACCTCCCACCAGGCCCCACCTCCAACACTGGCGATTACAATTGAACATGAGATTGGGGTGGGGACACAGATCCAAGCTATGGTTACTGTAAATGTCCAATGGTTCCACCTCGCCCACTCCCTGGACAGAGCCGATTCATCAAGACGGGGAAACTGTAATGTCAAAAGAGTAATTCACGCAGAGCCAGCTGTGCGAGAGACCAGTTTCATTGTTTCTAAAATCAGTCTCCCTAAGCATTTGGGGATCAGAGTTTTTAAGAATAATTTGGCGAGTATGGGCTCAGATAGTGTGGAGTGCTGATTGGTTGGGTTGAAGATGAAATCACAGGGGATTGAAGTGAGTTCTTGCTGACTTCTGCTCCTGGGTGGGATTGCAGAACTGGTTGAGCCAGATTATTTGTAGGTCTGGGTGGTGTCATCTGCTGCGGAATGCAGGGTCTGCAAAATATCTCAAGCACTGATCTTAGGTTTTGCAACAGGAATGTTATTCCCAGAAGCAATTTGGAGAAGTTCAGACTCTTGCAGCTAGAGGCTACATAGCCCCTAAACTGTAATTTCTAATCTTGTAGCTAATTTGTTAGTCTTACAAACACAGACTAATCCCTAGGCAAGAAGGGGTTTTTCAGGAAAGGGCTATTATCAATTTTGTTTCAGAGTTTAAACTATAAACTAAATTCCTTCCCAAGGCTGGCTCGGTCTACGCCTAGGAATGAACAAGGACAGCTTAGACATCGCAGCAAGATGGCGCCGGTTAGGTGTGATCTCTTTCACTGTCATAATTTCCTCCGTTATGATTTTTGCAAAGGCGGTTTCATTACCAGCTTATACCATAAAGTCCTGCTTGGAGTCACAGCAGGATAGCATGCGAAATGCCACTGGAAAACTTCGGAGAAACAACTAACCAAAGTCAGAGAAAGAAAATTCTCTGGAGTCAGAGAAAGGAAATCCTGCAGGAATTAGGAGACCAGGGTCTTTTCAAAGTGTACCCTTTACCCACTTACTCACTAAGTGATCAGCCTGATTCCCAGAGGCACCCCTTGTCCAGAGACATCCTGAGCTAACTTGCTCTTGCATTGCTATAAAGAAATACCTCAGACTAGGTAATTTATAAAGAAAAGAAATTTAATTAGCTCACACTTCTGCAGGCTGTAAAGGAAGGATGCATCTGCTCAGCTTCTGGGGAGGCCTAAGGGAACTTTTACTCAGATGAAGGTGAAGCCAGAGGAGGCATTTAACATGGCAAAGACAGGAGCAAGAGAGAAAGTGAGGGGGGAGGTACAATACATTTTTAAAGGACCAGATCACTAAGAACTCACGCAGTACTGAGAGGACCGCACCAAGTCGTCAGGGATCCACCCACGTGACCCAAACCCCTCAGGCTTCATCTCCAACACTAAGGATTATACTTTAACATGAGATTTTATGGGGACACATATTCAAACTATATCACACACTTCTGTTACTATGAAGGACAGTTTCTGAACAGCAGTGCCTTAGGATCTTGGGCACCGCTAACTTCCTTACAGCATTACTCCCAGAAGGACATTCAGCCCTTAGAAGCTGAGATAGATCAAGGCAAATAGATTATAAAAACCATAAGATGCCTGGGGCCATGCTAACTAGAGCCTCTGAGGCCTCCAAGAATTGACTGCAGTAAATCTTCCTGTCTTATCCAACCACATGTCTCTTCTTAGAAGGATCCAGGGTTTTTTTTTCAAATCACCCATTAAAATTATTCATCCATAAATTGTTTTTATTATGGTCTAAAAGGCTTTAAATTCAGTTTGCATGTAACCCATGCTTTCCAAAGAAAACATTCTAAGGTAATCTCCAAGTTCTTTCATTAATTTATTAGACGTCTGCTGAGGTGCCATGATCATTATCACTAACCCAAGCGTTTTCATACCTTGACTTTTTAAATTCTTTGTCTCCAATCTTAATTTATCACACACTACGTTTTTCCACACCTGTAGGTTTATTTATATAGTGAAGTAATTTGAGGAAGGGTGTAAATACACTGAAGAATGTGAAAGTTAACAGAATCCCTTATCAGACTTTTAAATGGCTTCCAGACATAGCTCAACTGATTTCATTCTGGAATTTCCAAACTGTATAGCAGGGGTCCCTTCCTTTATCTGAGCATCACACTAGGGCATGTTCAGGGCAGTTCTCTCTAACTCATCCTTCTTTCCTTTCCATGTGAACTACAGTGCTTTGCCCCTGCTATCACTAACAGAATATAATTCCAGGTGTTGAATTTGAATTCATCGGAAAACGTTAAGGGCTCTTGTCGGGCAGAACTGAGTTTGAATTTTACCTCTGCCACTAACTAGCTGTGTGACCTTGGCTAATTTGCTTCACATCTCTAGACCTAGTTTCCTCATCTGAATGGAGTTGTTACAAAGATTGCTTGAGATAACATATGTGAAAATCATAGATCGTTTTAATAACCTGGAATCTTTCTGTTTTACATGTATTAACTCATTTATCCCTTACAAGACGACCATCTCATGGGACTCTTAGGGATATATGTCATGCCACTATTTTCCAGGGACTTCACATCTCCCCTACATGGTACATTCTATACCTCCGAGTCACAAAGATGAAGGCCAGCCTTGAGGTGCTAGAAGCTCCAGGCATACAGCCCTCAAACCCTTCTGAATGAAGCTTTCAACAGGCTCCACGCAGCTGTTTTCCTGAGATAGGCAGCCTGCAGCTCTTTGCACTAGCTGCAAACGTGTCTCTGCATTTTAGTCCAACAGAGCTGGCTTTGCTGACATCAAGGACGCGGTGCAAAGCACAGCTCTTTAGTTTCCAAATGAATGAAAATAACATATTGAAAGCAGGGCTGGCCGCAGTATCTAGCTGGAAAACAATAATGACTCACAGGAAGGACAAAGACTGAGTAAGCACCAACGAAAGGCCACTCATCCCTTCATTAACATCACTTGGGAAAATATGGTCTCACTATGGAACAACCAAAAACATATGGACAAAAGTCTCCAGGGCTTTTGAGCATAGTCTAATTCCCATCTGGCTTATAAATTCCCTAACTTCTAAATTAATTACAGTAGGAGTGGGAAGAGAATAAACAGTGGCCATAAATATTAGAAATTTTACATGTGGCATGCATCTGCATCACGAATAGCATTGCTAATCAATTGTGAAATGACTATTACACAGCTTTGATAAGAGTGTTTCTTATTAGTCTACATGTTAGACCACAAAAATACTCCACCAGCAACAAAAAGAGATTGCAATAATCTTCTTTACTACAGCTGTATATTGTCAGAGGTCCGGACGGAAATCTAAAAAATATATAAGAATAAATAAAATATTCATTGTGATACTCCTTCCTTGTTTAATGTATTAACATGATAATACATGTTTTAATGCTATGTAATTTTGGCATATCTTCAATATAAAAATGTCCAATTGATTCATTTTCCAATTGATTATTTTATGGCTAATTATTCAATGTACTAACAATTATATTTGTGCAACCAAAAACATATCTTGATTTTTAATGCTAGTAAATGTTAAGATTTTGAACTAAAAATACTATTTACACAATATTCCTGAGAAAAAGTGTCTTATAACACATAGGCCTTTTTTTCCAATTGATTCATTATTTTATGGCTAATTATTCAATATATTAACAATTATATTTGTGCAATCGAAACATGTCTTGAATTTTAATGCTAGTAAATGTTAAGATTTTGAACTAAAAATACTATTTACATAATATTCCTGAGAAAAAGTATTCAGGTAAAAGGCTCTGGTGAATCACTTTCTGGGGACCTTGCAGGAATTGCCAACAAGAATTGAGAGCCATAAAGGAAATGTCTAAAGTATTAGAGTCTGTGTCTCAAAACGTCTTGTTTTAACTAAATCAAGGGCTTATTAACCAAAATCAAGCATTCTTAGAAGATAACCTTGTCTATATTTCTAAAGTTTTTGACTCTCCAGCATCTAGGCCCCTTAGCTATGCATGAGAAACCTCACGAGGCAGAGCCCACCTCCCACCGTAGAAGCTGAACATTCTAGGTACTAGCTTGCACAGCCTTTCTTGCAGCTAGGATGCTAGCATGTGGCTTTGAGTCATCTGATTAGATGCATTCCCCTCACATTTTGAACCCAGAGCTCATGACCAAAGAAGGAGGAACCACAGGGAGTCCATTCTGGCAAAGGTAATAGCAGGGACAGAATCTATATTCATTTTGCAGAAGCAGCAGGCATAGAATTCTAGCGGCCACCTCTAGTTCCAGCATCAAGCTGGAAGTAAGACAAGCTGTGGTGTCCGTGCCTATTGGCAGAGGCGTTGACATCTTCCTGGGATACTGCTGTCACATAATCTTGTCATAGTGCCAGTCTCCGTAGCCTCCAAGCCTAGCTCTCTACCACTTCTCTCAGGCATACCAATATTCTTTAATAAATTCTATCACATGAGAGCAGAATCCTGATTATTTCATTGTTTTTACTTTTAAAAATATTGGACTTTTCTTTAAAAAAATGAATATTTAAAAATGTTCAATATTTACTTTTAAAAATGTTTACTCCAACTATATATTAGAGCTTGGGAAATGAGACAGTTTCTCAAGCAAGCCAAGGTAATTCATATGCTAATTAGTTAAGAGAGAAAGGACACAGAAACACAAGTTTTGCAATGGCAAGGCAATCGTCAGCCTTGTCAGTGCAAAAACATGTGATGCCAGTTTGGAGTATCCTCACTTTAAATCCCAGAATATGCTTTCCAGGAGGTAATGACTATGTAGTAATATTCAATGTGCATCATTTAACCGTTTTCTCTTAACCCTGCAGTCCTCATACCATACTGTAGCTTCCAGCCTGTTCTTTCTCCACAGCTGACTGACCCACTGAAGAGATGTGGCTTTGGGAGAAATTCTCACCCACTGAGAACATCTTGGAAATGCTAGGTCAGGCCAGGGGCAGTGGCTCACATCTGTAATCCCAGCGCTTTGGAGGCCGAGGTAGGTGAATCACCTGAAGTCAGGAGTTCAAGACCAGCCTGGCCAAGATGGTGAAACCCCATCTCTACTAAAAATAAAAAAAAACTAGCTGTGTGTGGTGGTGTGTGCATGTAATTCCAGCTAGTTGGGAGGCTGAGGCTGTAGAATCTTGAAGCCAGGAGGCAGAGTTTGCAGTGAGCCAAGATTGCACCATTGCACTCCAGCCTGAGCCACAAAGCAAGACTCCATCTCAAAAAAAAAAAAAAAAAAAAAAAAAAAAGAGAGAGACAGAAAGAAAGAAAAGAAAAAGAAATCCTAGGTCAATCTTCTGGCCCTGTTGAACTTTCTCTCATTTTGTTAATTCTCTTTCCACTTTCTTGACAGAATTCTTTAGTACAATTTTGCTTCTTTAAAGAAGATCCTTAACAATGTATTGTACACAGTATTTGAAAATTGCTAAGAAAGCAGATTTCAAATGTCTCACCACAAAATAATAAGTAGGTGAGATAATATATATGCTAATTAGTTTGATATAGTCATTCCAAAATATATACAAACATCAAAATATCACATTGTACACCATAAGTACATATATATATATATATATATATATATATATATATATATAATGATTGCCAATAAAAATCATACTTTTTTTTTTAAAAAAAAGGAGAGTCTTGGCTAGTCTACTGCATTTCAACCTAATTCTTAGGAAATAAAATCATAGCAGTGACTTGTGCATATGTAGATGGACAACTCCTGGCTGGAGTTGGCCAAATATTATCTCTCACTAATATTAAGGAATTTCTTCTTCCTATAATTCTGAAAGAAAAGAAAATCATCTGAGAAAATTATATCCATCCTATTCCCAGAGAGTAGTGCCACTTTAACAAAGACTTTTTTTTGCGGGGGGGCAGAGTCTCACCCTGTCACCCAGGCTGGAGTGCAGTGGCGCAATCTTGGCTCACTGCAATCTCCACCTCCTGGGTTCAAGGGATTCTCTTGCCTCAGCCTCCAGAGTAGCTGGGACTATAGGCACAAGCCTTAGTGCCTGGCTAATTTTTTTGTATTTTCAGTAGAGACGGGGTTTCATCGTGTTAGCCAGGATGGTCTTGATCTCCTGAACTTGTGATCCACCTGCCTCAGCCTCCCAAAGTGCTGGGATTACAGGCATGAGCCACCATGCCTGGCTTAACAAAGTATCTTAATAAAGGGCTTTTAGCAATTAACTTAATAATTTCATTTAAAAATGTTTCTCTTACTAAGTGAAAAGGTTATTCAGGACCTGGGTGATTCAGGGTGGTTGTGTTTTACATAGCGTTTTCCAAATCAAACATCTATGACATTTTGAACATATCTTTTTTTGGAGATGGAATCTTGCTCTGTCACCCAGGTTGGGAGTTCAGTGGCATAATCTCTGTTCACTGCAACCTCCACCTCCCAGGTTTAAGCAATTTTCCGGCCTCAGCCTCCCAGGTAGCTGGGATTACAGGCACCTGCCACCACGCCCTGCTAATTTTTGTATTTTTAGTAGAGACAGGGGTTTCACCATGTTGGCCAGGCTGGTCTCAAACTCTCGACCTCAGGTGATCTGCCCACCTCATCCTCCCAAAGTGCTGGGAGCCACTGCACCCGACTGCATTTTGAACATATCTACTTATTGAAGGAGAAGCCAAGCATTAGAGAAATTCACTAACTTATTCACAACACACAGCTGGTCCCAAGTGGAACTGCATGGTTGGGACTCAAAACCAGGCATTAGACTTCAAACCTCATTCTTTTCCTCAATGCCTGCCACCTCCAGAGCCGAGAGCCATTTCTAAGGGAAACGGTTGCATCCAGAGCCCAAAGGGCAGCCCTAGTCGACCATGGTGGTTTTGTTATACCTGTCTCTGGTCTCCATGGATTGAACAGGATTGGGTAACTGACCCCGAAAGCAGCCAGTACACGGATTGGTAAGCAGCCTGTGAGATGGCCTGGCATAAAAACTTTTGACTCAACAGAGGTGATTTGAGTCAACCAGATTCTAGCTGAGTCTTGTTGCTTCTAACCAAGAGACTCCAGTTGACTCAATCTTTCTGGAGATAATTGTATACACTATTCTGATGAACTGATTGTGTAGAATAACCTTGTTCAACTTTCTATTTCACCCCTTTTGTGAAAACATGTCCTAACAGAACAAGATGTAACATGTTTGGAAGTTCCCAGTCTGCTTAACTTCTGATAAACATGTTTCTTTTAGAAATATTTGTTCCTTCAATTCCTTGGCCCCACACAGTCTGGGTCCTCTCTTTATTTGTTGGTGCCTTCTTCCTCTATGTTCTAGGTAATATGCTGAGTGCTTTACATAAATTATTTTAATGAAGGCTCACAACAACCCCATAAGGTAAACACTATCCCCATTTTACAGATGGAGAGAGTGACGCACAGGCAGAGAGTGTTGGTTTGGATCAGGATTGTGGTAGAGAAGGGAAGAGGGAAGATTACAGATATATTTTGAAAGCAGAACCAACATGGCCTTGTTGCTGAATTAGATGTGGAAGTGAGGGAAGGGAAGAATCAAGGATGATGCTTAAGTAACAGGGTGAATTGTGCTGCCATATGTTCAGCCTACAGGTCATCTCTAACTGGATATTCCAGAAGCATCTCAAGGTCAACATGTCTAGAACTGAATTCATCATTTTTTCCACAAGACCTTCTCCTTTTGCAAATATTTTCTTCTTCAAAGAATTTCATCATCGCTGCTATTAGTGGCAGGTACTTTACAGGAAGGGACACAAATGAGAGAAACAACAAAAGCTATAGTAAAAATTTTCCTAGAATTTCAAATTGTTTTCTCCCAATTTTTTAATTTGTTTAGTAGGCTTTGAGCTCCCGCATTTAATCATAAGCTTCTCAGGAACAGAGCTCGTGTCTGTAATTAGACCTAACGTTTATTGAGTATTTTCTAAAGGTCAGGGTTTGTGCTAAGCACTTTGGCTGCACCACCTCATAACTCTCCTAACAGTCTCGTGAGGCATGGTGGTTAAGAGTAAGTTAGACTGCCTGGGTGCAAATCCTTTCTCTGTCGTGTGATTTGGGGCAAGTTATTCAACTTTTCTGTGCCTTGGTTATCACGTGGTACTCTGAGAGTATAGAGGAAAGACATCTAACCCAGATAGATGAGATCAAAGAAGGCTTTCTGGAATGGAATGAAATGCCGAGCTAAATCTTTATTTGCAGAGCTCTTAGGGGAAAGATGTTGCAGGCAGAGAGAACAGCTGACGTGAAGGCCAGGAAGTAAAGTGAAACATGGGGCTTTTGATAACTGCCAGTGCGATTTACCAAGTGCAGAAAATCGGAGATGAACGTAAATGTTTACAAGCACCAGACAAGTAAGATAAATAAGTGCGGCTGGTCAGGGGTAAGACAATGGGAAGATGTGGGTTCCTGAGGCAACCTACGGAGCCCAGCACTCACCTGAAGGGGCCTCCTCTACTGAGGTAACACTCCCCTCACTCACCAAGCTCCAATACACTGCTTCTACTGTCTGGAGGCTCCTTAACTTGCTATATGTTCCACCGGGAACTTGCTTTGCAAGGCTGGCTCCTGAACATCATTTCAGCTCAAGTGGCATTTGAAAGATGCCTCCTCTGATTGCCACCCACATGCCAGCTCCAGACCTGCCAGTACTCCACTCTAGCTTACTGCTTCTGAGCACTTACTATTATGTGAAATTATTTTGTTCATTTGTTTATGTGTACATTGTGGGTCTTTGTTTAATTGTATGTTGGGTATATAAAGCCAGCTCCACTGGAACAGGAAAGTTTTCCAACACCTACAACAATAGCTGACACACAGGAGCTCAACAAACCCAGTTATTAATGTTGAATAAGTGATGGTTTTATTGTATACTTACTCCATTCCAGGTTCTGTGGACTACAGTAATAGATCT
Organism: Saguinus oedipus; assembly: GCA_031835075.1. NCBI lineage: Eukaryota > Metazoa > Chordata > Mammalia > Primates > Cebidae > Saguinus > Saguinus oedipus. Next base: position 7,883,014 of record CM063178.1, read on the forward strand.
GGCAATCATCAGAACATAGGCAGTAGCTAACAACAGAAATGTGTGAGAAAACCCAGGACATGTGTGTGGAGCCAAAAGATAACGGATCAAGAGAAATTCATTGTAGGCCAATAAATACAAACAAAAACCCCGAAGAGATTGATCAGGACAGTAAGGGGAGGATCCAGGAAAGAAGTGGTATAGAAGCCAAAGGAAAACAGAATCCACAGTGTTAAGTCAAGACTGTAGGAGATAATCTGCTTCTGACTGATTATCATGTATAACAGATACCTAGATATCTAAAGACTTCACTCATTGCTGTATCTCACTGTGCCCATTTAGCGATCTCTCTGAAGAAAGTCTCACCTATATATTTACCATCTGTCTGAGTTTCCTGTGATATATCCCAATAGTGATGCCATGGCTGTTCTCTTTTTACCTTATTCAAAGAAACTTTCCTACATTTTCACCTTTGGTAAACAAATTTCCATTCATATATCACTACTCTGCCTCTCCTATAAAATTATTTATTAACAAGACAGAATCTACCATACTTATATTCTGATCCTAATCCTGTTCCCCAGCCATCAAATTCTTGATAGTATCATGAATCTGTAGTTTGCAGCCTGTGTTAAGTGAGGGTTGAAGCCATAAGCATCCTATCTGGCCCCCTTCTTAGCAAAAACAAATATGAATTTATACATAAACATACATATATATATATATATATATATTTTAGAACTTACAATTACCTAATATATGTGCTAAAAAAAAAAAGTCGGAGTTCAGAAAATGAGTAGTGACCAGAATTCAGACAGAGGGAAGATATGTGTCATATTCTAATAGGGTGCTGAGGGAAGGTTTCTATAATAAGGTGACATTTGAGCAGCAATCCAAAGGACATAAGGGAGTAAGCCCTGTAGATTTGTGGGGGGTAGGCGGGGAATGCTCGAGAGAGAGACAAAAAGAGCAATAAGGTCAGTGTGTCCAGTGGAGAATAAGCAAAGGAGACAGCCCTAAAAGATGAAGGGTTAGCAGGATAGACTCAAGAAAGCAGCACCTGCCTTCAACTGAGGAATTCTCCAAGTCTGCCTAGGAAGTAGTAGTGCATCCAGATAGTGTCTGCAATGCAGCAGGTGCTCAGTAAACACTGATTCAATGAAAGAATCCCCAAGATGGAGAATTATTTTGAGAACAAGTCCTCGGGATCCCAGGTGACTAAGTTCACCCCTAACTCAGGCAAGTTTAGCACTTGATTATATTTAATTTAGTGTTTTCTCTAGACCTCTTTTCCACCAGATTATCTCTTACTTGCTAGAAAATGTTAAATTTATTTGAGATATGGGCCATGTTCTTCATTTTTATGATTCTGAGTCCAGTTCCAGTACTCAACAAACAGTTGTTTGACTGAAGTAGAATATAGGCATAGCATGCAGAGAATGAAAGAAGAGGTGGTTGGTTATCTCTGGGTGAGGGTATTAGAGATCATTTGCATTTTTGAAACTTTATGTTCCTTAAAAATTTTCTATAATAAGCATATTTTTCTGTTACAATTTAAAATAATATATTAGGATACTAAAATGTACCAGATGCTAAAGGCAGTGAAATCCATCTCCATTAACCTTTGTACAGAGGAAGGATCTGAGCTTCAATTTGTTGGCTATATGTATAAAAGAGCCTTAGAAAATGCCAGCTCTCATTTTTGTACACAGAGAACCGACCATTAAGACAATACAAGTAATTATATAGACACTATCCTACCAACACTCTAAAATGCTCTTGCAAACATATGTTTCATCAAAGTAAACCACAAAAAGCAGTGGTAGTACATTTCATCAGAACAGTGTCTTCTCGTAAACAAGCTGTCCTTGCCAAGGCCTACTGAATGTTTAACTGCTTCTTGTAGTTATCCAAAATAAAATTATGAATTTCTGTATTTCTTTAGCAAAATCTCCATTAGAAAGTAGAGACTGCCAAAGACAGACAATGCTCACTTTTAAAAACAGATGCTTGTAAGAATGAATCAGAAGGCCTAGCCCTTCTCAATGGATCTTCAGAGCTATGTGCATAAGACTCAAACACTAGAAAAAGTCGTATGATGAATGAAGAGCTGGAGAAACACGTCAGGGGACTACTGAAACTGTTTCAAATAAGGTAAGCGTTTTGACTTAAATGGAGTACCATGAGACATAGGAATAGGTGAATGGCTCTAATGCATCCCAAAGGATACCCTGACTTCCTCTGTCTATAAGTTTAAACCTGTGTGCTCTAGACTGACCACAGAACAGAAAGGACAGAAGACAAATCACTCCTCGGAGGTCAGAGCTCACCTCCACCAAATCCCTGAATGTAATCTGTGACCCACCAAAATCATTAAAAGCTCCTGGACGGCTCTAGTCTATTTATCTCTCTGGCCTCAATCGTTGCCCACTAAAGGTGATGGCACCTGCTGGTAGAACTCCTATCTCCTTTCTGGCTAGATACCTTATTTCTGACTCCTTCCAGATATTCTTGGGCTGAAAATCTCCTAGAATTTGGTGTTCAATCAAAAATAGCTGTAAGTGTACATTTTTCAATTGACTTTCACTCTGAAGCTGAAAGTGAGTACCTGGGACAGATTGCTTGTATGCCTCTGTCCCTGTATGCCTCTGTCCTTAGTCACTAAGCTCACTTGCCTGCCCACATCCTAGACTCTGAAGCCAATATAGATCCTAAGTCAAGTGACCTGGTCCATCTCAACTACCCAAGTCTGGTGGTTCAGTGACTCGGCAGCAAGACTGCCCTGCTGATAATCCTGCTGCTCCTGTAAACTGCAGCCCTAATTATGGACTCCCTCTCCGATTTTATTGCTGTGCTATTTGCTCTTTGTTCCGAGAGTTGTTTGGAGAATTTGTCTGCTGGTCAGTTGCTTGTCTTTTTCTTTTCTCTTTTTTAACCAAATCCCTGCCTCCTTCTGCTAGTTCACTAGTTGTCTACTTCCTTGTTCCCTCATGCTTTAATATTTTTCTAATTCCCCAGTTCCTTTGAGATTTGAATCTTATCTTTCAGAGATCGGAGTCTGAATCCTAGTTCCCATACCCATGTCTTTACTACCTTCTAACAAATTAATGCTTAAACAAGCAGCCACAGATTGGAGAGCCATCGGGGTTCCCAATGTCCATCACCAACCTGCCTGTCTTCCACATGACAGGCACAGAAAAGCTAAGGAAACCAGAAGCAAGACAGACAGAGCTCCTGGCTTCAGGGAGCATATTTTCTCATGTGGGAAAACCAACAATAAATCAAATAAGCAAATATAATTCTAGGTGGTGAGTATTATGAAGAAACACGCATGCTCCCTTGGCCCCATGCCTACAGCTGACCCACTGTGATGCCTCCACTTCTGTATACTTCCTCCTGTGTCTGCCCACAAGAACATCCCTGGATATTCCCCTTGGGTAAAGCAGTTCCCAACAAAAATCTTCATCAAATCTGAGTTGAGAGCTTTTAACAATTAAGTTGTAAAAACAATGACTAACACCATTAATGCCAGCTGGGAATCCTTGAGCAATAATGGGATCTCCCCTTTCACATGATTATAGGAATCTTTCCCTCTTCTGGGAAGCCCCAGCCTCAACACGTGCAATTCACAAGACTCCTATAACTTCCTCTTCCTTGTGACCGGGCTACTATTTGAAAAAAATAGTGGCTGGTTATTCACAGAATGCAAAAGAAAGGCATGGGCAGAGCACACACCACCAATAAATGCAGCTTTTAAAAAAAATATGTTCCATAGCAAATTCAAGTACCCAATTTAAAATTGAAAAGTTATGAAAGGGTTTAGGGTAATTATCCAGTTCTTCTGCTCAGAGACAACCAGCATTACCAGTTTCTTGTGTGTTCATCAGAGATATTATATGCATATATAAGCAAACAGATTTTTTTTTTACACAAATGGTAGTAGACACTGGACTTTACCTTCCCTTCTCACTAAACAATGTATCTTGAAGTTTATTCCATACATATAAAGCCACACCATGCTCTTTGACAGTTGAATGGTATTTCAATGTATGGAGATAATGCAGCTTAAAGTCTCCTATTAATGGACATCTATGCTTATTTTAATACTTTTTGCCTTTGCAAATAATGCTACAATTAACATTTCTGCAATAGTTTTCTAACAGAAGATGTACTTTAACCTGCACATTCTATAACTCTGTTTTTAACTATCTCAGTTTTGTACTTTTATAATTCTACTTACCAGTTTCCTTTCAAAACAACAGATGCTTGTACAGGTGAAGAGGATGCTGTAGTACACTTGAAGTCCTAGGCTGAAAGACAAACTTTAAAACTTCTGGGCAAGGTGAACTACAAATGAATGGCAGGTATGGTCCTTGTCAGGGTGGCAAAATGCCATCTTAAGCACATTTTTTTTCTATGTTAAGTGTTCACTGCTCTCAAAATTCCTACATTGGCCAAACATGGCTATAGCAGGGCAGCTACACTATCTGTTTCAGGTAGAAAATCCAGCACATGACTGCATGACACTAACATATTTAAAACCTTGCAATTTTGTCTCTCTGGTGGCCTCCTACAAATGCTGGGGAAAAAACAGAGTCACACTGTTGGTAAGGAATCTTGTGGTTACCCATTAAAGAAAGAAGCTCTGAGACTGGTCAGCAGCACATATCTTGTGTCCTCTAGTTTCCTTTCCCCAAGAACTCAGTACTAAAAAGGAACTCTAGCCAGTCCCTGAAGCTCATAAGCAAGGACTTACTTCAGCCCTCTGTATCTGATACCCAGCATGTGCTTAGTAAATGGTTGTAATGTAGTAATGCTTGACATTTCATAGGTTGTTGGAATTAACCAGAGTACCTCAAAAAGACATAAAAGAAACTGTGGATGAAGCATCACGACAGTCACCTGATTATGTGTGTAAAACTCTTCAACTAGAGGAAATCAAGTGCTGGCAAAAAAAGACAGAGGTGAAGGTGCTTCCAGGGGACTGCTTCAACTAAGGTAAGTGTTTCTGCAGAAATGGTAGAGGCATGAGACATGAAAGCAGGAGATGGAACTCTCTTGCAACCCCAAGTGTAGCCATGGGGTTCACACATTTTCAATGAGAAAACTCCTAAGGACACAACCACCGGGAAACCTCTAAATAGAATTAAAAGCAATTACCAGGATGGGTGCCACCTGAGGGTGACCATTTAAAGCCCCAGGAGGTCTTAGATAAGGTGGCAAGATAATTTGAAGCTCTGGGATAAGGCAGCCAAGGTGAGATGTGACAAGGAGCTGAAACTCTACCATTTAAGGCTCAAATGTGAATCTAGGTGTGTGGAAGTCTATCTAAGAGCCGTATTTTAGAAGGCAGGAGTGCTGCCTTTGTGACCATTCTCCCTCTATCTGCTCTTTCCAAAGCATCTGCTTTTTACTAGTGAGGTTGTTCCAAGATTTTGCCTACTATGAAGCCACAGCCACTTGAGTTCTTTAATTATGTGCAATTCAAAGTCACAATCCAAGTTCCAGACTTAACTTTGTAACTAAAAAAGATTTAACTATCCAGAACTAATAATAGCTAAAGTGTCATATTTGCATTTCCAACATGCATACCTGCCTGCTTTTTTGTTTGTTTGTTTGTTTTGAGACGGAGTTTCGCTCTTGTTACCCAGGCTAGAGTGCAATGGCGCCATCTCGGCTCACCGCAACCTCCGCCTCCTGGGTTCAGGCAATTCTCCTGCCTCAGCCTCCTGAGTAGCTGGGATTACAGGCACGCGCCACCATGCCCAGCTAAGTTTTTGTATTTTTAGTCGAGACGGGCTTTCACCATGTTGACCAGGATGGTCTCGATCTCTTGACCTCGTGATCCACCCGCCTCGGCCTCCCAAAGTGCTGGGATTAGAGGCATAAGCCACCGCGCCCGGCCTACCTGCCTGTTTTGAAGTTGACTATCGGATATTCAGAATTTGATCCTCAATTTTGCAATAATCTCTAAGTTTCTTCTCATTATCCTAACATCCTCCGAACCCGTGAAAATTCTTCCCCTTTATTCATTCTCTCTCTCCCTTTCTCTCTCTGTCTCTTTAAGTAATATAATTTGGGGTAAAGAGTGGTGTTCCCTAAAGCCAATTTAATGCTGAGTCATATATAAACAGTTTTTGTTTATTTGAAATTTTCTTTCCACTCTGGTTTATTAAAGATGAACATCCATGCCTGGTTATTGTTATAATAGTGACCATTTTAAATTTTCATATTGGCGCTCTTAATAGTAGATAACGAACACTCTTATTTACTGAACTATCTGTCTTTTTGAGATAGGACTATAAAAGTTTTCCACATGCATATCCTGCTGTTACCTCAATTACATGCCTAAAACTAAACTATTCTGAACATTTTTAAGTAGTTTCTGTACCCATACACTGCCCCTTTTTTTCCGTTACAAATATTACGGGTTTCACATTCACACCCACTAAGTCATTTCAGACTTCTCCCTTTTCTTAAGTCCATCTTCACCAAGTGCACTCAATCGTTCACAACGCCTCTATGATTTGTATACTACAGTATCTCACTAGCCCATTTCTTCTTTTACCTCTCTCAATGTCACTTTGTGATTTCAAGTCAATTCTCCCATATTAGCCTGCAAACTTGTTTCCCTCCCTTTTCCAAACCATCCAGTAACCATCACAACATTAGTATTCCTCTAATGGGACATTATCCACATCACTTTCTGACCAAAGTACTTCCAGATTCCCCACTGGTACATAGACTACATGGAGCCAAATTCTCTCTCTCTCTCTCTCTCTCTCTCTCTGCTTGAGAGTGTATTCCTTTCTTGTTTTGCAGATCTCTGTAATTTCATCCTACTTTTTCTTTCCAGCTTTTTGTTATTCTGTTCCCCAAATTTCCCTGGCACTCTTTGTATATGTTGTTAATTCTATGAATATGCCCTTCCTTATCCTCTCCACTTATCAAAATACTACGCATTCATCACAATCCAGCTCAAATCTCCCCTTTTTGAAATCCTGACTCATATTCTGTGTACGTGTTCCCAGTCATTCCACCCTGTCTTCGGATACCTCATGGCATTTATTACCTATACTCACATTTGACACTTATACATTATCTTGTATTCTTAGTTTTCTTTTAACTTTTCATGTGTTTTAATTTCTTCAAATAGTAAAGTAATAATGGCAATTACTGTATCTTATTCACATAATAGGTCCTGATTCTAGAGTCAAACTGACTGCATTTTAGCCCCTGCACTGCTATTTATTGGCTATAATCTTGGTCTTAGTTGTCTCATCTGTGAAATGGAAATAGTGATAGGTATTTCCTCATAAGGGTTTTGTGGGCATTGCATGAAACAACACATGTAATGTGCTTAGAATAGTATCTGGAACACGGTAAGCATTCATTAAATGTTAGTTATTATAAGTATTACTCATCTCCCTTACCTTGAAGTTTAACCGGGCTTAATCAGTATGGAATGGAATTTAGCTGAGTCAATTGTGGGATACAAGGTAAGAGGTAGACTGTGTGGGCAGTATACTGCGGAGTGGGGGGACTTCCTGGCATCACTAAAGTCATGCCATAGATGCTGTCACTTATCGTCAAACAGCCAGCCTTGTTCTAAGTCCCTGCTAAGTCCCTTAGAGATCCTAAGATTAAGGACCTCTAGTTCTGCTCCAGAGACCTGTAAGGTTTTGGCACAGTGTAAAGGGGCTGCTTTCCCAGCCCCTACTTTCCTGCCAATAAAATCTGAGTCGGCTGCAGACAGCAGTTTACCAATCTTCCTAAGGGTCTTCAGGGTGGTATGAAAAAAATGTGAACCTGGCCGGGCACAGTAGCTCACGCCTGTAATCCCAGCACTTTGGGAGGCCAAGGAGGGTGGATCACTTGAGGCCAGGTGTTTGCGACCAGCCTGGGCACATGGCAAAAACTTGTCCCTACTAAAAATACAAAAACTAGCCAGGTGTGGTGGCTCACACCTGTAATCCCAGCTACTGGGGAGGCTAAGGCAAGAGAATCGCTTGAATCCGGAAGGCAGGGGTTGCAATGAGCCAAGATCATGCCACTGCACTCCAGCCTGGGTGACAGAGCTAGACTCTGTCTCAAAAAAAAAAAATTAAAATTGCGGATCAGAGAACCAGAGAAGCCAGCCTACCTGCCTGCCTGCAATTTTATTTAGGTTAGCTTCACAACTGGCCTACTGATGTGGAAAACAGGCTCAGTAAGACATTCTCCTTTCATCTCACAGGCAGAGTCAGGATGCCCATGTGCACCAGGTGGGACCTCATCACCAACAGCTAAAGAGCAACTGATGATAGCCAAAAAAAAAAAAAAAAAGCGGAAGCGGGGGGTATATCTGTGCTACTCAACTGAGCCATAAAGGCCTATATTTGCTAGAGAATATTAAACTGAAAATTATCAAGTTTGAACCCCAATAAGCATCATTAATATCACTACCATTAGGCAGTCCATGCAAATCCAACAGATCCAGGCTTAAGCCATATATATGCCCCACTGAAAATAACTCAGAGGCAGTAAGTAATTTTATGAAAGGTGAAAAGTGTGATCAAAAGCATGCACCGTGGTCCAGTGAAATAAATGCATCCTTTAGATGTAACCTGAATACTTCACGTTCAAGCTGTGTAACTGCAGGTAAATTTTCTAACCTCGATTTTCTGATGGATAAAGGGGATTGTAATACCCAGCTCACACGGCTGTGGTGACAATTAAATGGGATCGTGGATTTAAAGCAGGCTATTTGGCCCGTGACACATGGTAGAGGCACAACCCTTTAAGTGTCTGTCCGTCCTTCTCCAGAAGCAGACGCATCCCAAGGCTAGGCATGAGGACCGCGGTAACGATTCCAAGGGCAGGTGAATAAGGTTATTTAACATCTCTGAAACGTTGACTTAGTTTGTGCTGGGTGGTGTACAATTCACAGAAGTAGAAAGGCTCTCTGCTCCCGGTGCTTTTCAGCTTACGGCTCAGGCGCCCACCTCTGTGCAAAGGGCTGTTTCCTTCCCATCTCCTGAAAGAGATCTGGATGCATCCTGGGTTCAGCCTCAATTTTGACACGATTGCCATTCTCATCAAAGCCAATTTCCTTGCTGAAAGAAGTCCTATCCCTGGGTGAAATCCCAACAGCTTCGTTTAAATTCTCTTACTGGCCTTACTAATGCAGGGTGTGGTTTTTCCTCATCACGGAATATTGCCAAGTAAACAACAACGGGAAACCTGCCCTAAGAAGGCGGCCCGTCGATCTCCTTGACTGCCCAGGACGTGATCCCTATCATTGCTGGGTGGAGAAGGTGTCGCGGAGCGGAGAGGCGCTGTCCCGCATGGAACTGGGGGAGCGGCGCGGGGAGGTCGGGACCCCTGCTTTGGGCCGGGGCAGGGAATGGGCGCGAGGGGAGGCGGCGCGGGAACCTCGAGCAGCCTGAGCGGCTGGGTAGAGCCAGACAGGTTCCAGCAGTTCCCCTCACCCCTCTCCACGCCTCCCGGGTTTTCCCCTTGGCTCGGGGTTTCCTGTTTCAGTTCTCGGCGGTCTCCAGCAGCAGGTGCTGGTTTGCCAACCTCAGCTCCAGAGGCGGCGACGGAGGAGAAGGAAAAGAGGGAAGGGGAGGAGGAAGCGGCGCGGCTGCGGCGGCTGCAGGCGGGCGGGCGAGGAGCGCCGAGCGAGGCGGCGGGCGGCGGAGCCGGGTTCGCTCTTGCCGGCGGAGCAGCGGCGCGGACGGCGGGCCGGGCGGAGCCGAGCGCTCGGGCGCGCCCGAGCCGGGGCCCCGGCGTGCGGCCAGCTGGCCGGACGGGCGGCATGAGGGAGCTTCGCGCTAGCCCCGCGCCCTAGCGGCGGCCGCGGCGGCCCACGGCTGAGGCGAGAGGCGAGAGGCGGCCGCCTGCCGGAGGGCCCCGGGGCTGCCCCGGCTCCAGGGCATGTTGTGATGGCTGCGGAGAAGAGAATGCAAGTAGGTTGAGCAACAGATCCGAGCGCGCGCGCGTCGGGGGTGTGAGTTGTGCAACCCGGGAAGGGGGCGCCGGGGCTGCGGCCAGCGGGGAGGGCTCGCTGGCAGGCGCGGCTCTGCGCGGGAGGGCCGAGGTGACCGCTGTAGCTGCGGGCCCCGCCGCCCGCCTGCCGCTTCCTCGCGGGGCGGGCCATGCGGGGTAGCGGCCCCCAGGTTTGTCCTCAGGAAGGGGGTGGAGGGCGCGGACCGCGGCGAGAGCGCTCCTGGGGGAGCCAGCCGTGGGGAGGGCCGCGGGGCCGTGCCCGGGCGCCGGGTGGAGGGCGCCGTGGCCGCAGAGGCCGCGCCGGGTGATCTCCAGGCCCAGGCAGGTCAGGCTCCGGAGGTCGAGTCGCCGAGCGGAAAGCCCGGAGCATCCTCCCCGCCCGCAACGCCGTCCCCGCTGGGATTTCGGGCGATGTGAGGCCGGGCTCCCCGACCCCGCGGCCTAGGGCACCGGTCCCCGCCTGCCTTCCCGCCCCGGGGCATAGATCCCGAACATGGAGGCGGGCTCGGGCGCCGCGAATGGAAACGGACCCACAGCGCTGCCACCGTGGCTCAGATCCTCGCGCGTTCGCGGGGTGAGGCATCACTCGGCATCTCGGATCCAGCCCGGGCCATTCGCTTGACTAACCATCCCTCCATCCAGATCGCCAGCAACCCCAGGCCGGGCGTCACGGAAGCCCCTCACTCCCCCTGTCGTCCCTCCTTCACCCCCAGGCTCCAGTCCAGATCCCTTTTACATGCTGCGTTCATTTTAGCTCGGCTATTTCACATTTTTAACTCCCTACTAAGAAGTGTTACAAATTTAACTTGGAAAAATGAATCCCGCTTTTCTTCCCTAAGCTGTCTCATTTAAAGTCCTTAAAAACAACCCTAGCATCCAAGTACTGATTACTCCGTCTGGGGTTCTTGCCATTTGGTTATCCGTTAACAATCCCAGTTTGTGCTCGGTGTTTTGTGATAAAGAGATGAAATACGAATCCAGATTTAGGGAAAGTTTTCCTATTGGTTGACAAGACTGTATTGGAGTATCCCAGGCCCATCAGGTGCTTATTGAGACTTTTTTAAAACCATTTTAGAATAGATGCAGGGATAATTGGAGCTAAGTATTTTATGTTTAGAAATTTGGCAACGTTGTTCAGTTTTTCACTTGTTTTGTGCTTGAGTTTTTCCATTTTTTAAATGCATATTATAAACGGAAAACAAGGGATATACCTCAAACACATTTTTTTACTTTTCAAGAACCACAAGAAGTCATGAATACAGTGTTATAAATTTTTTTGTCTTAATGGACTTAGGATTTAGAGGGTATGACTTCTGTTTATTTAATCACATATACAGTTAATTTCAGTAGCAGTTTCTTAATTTTAGTGTTCTCTGGTGTTTGATTACATGATCGCTTCATCAAAGTTTTGTAGCATTAATCTTAGTGTGATAAGCCCAGGAAGATGTCTGTTTCAACTTGACCCTCTGTTCACCTGTTTTCTAACAACTTGGCATGCTTATTTCAAGTTACCTAAATTTGTCTACTTGATGGTACCTAAAAATAGAATGGCCTGTTGACCATGTACCCATAGTTCAAAATATTTTACTATTTTTACATCAGAGAGTCAATTTTACTTTCAAAGTAAATTACAAGATTCTACTTCTAGTATTTGGTCATCATAAAAGTACTTAAACATTATAACTAAAGTAAAATGAACTTTTAAATAATAACAAAGTCACTGGTGTTTTTTAGCCTTTAATAATGGAAGTCTAACGGAACTATTTTAATATAATGGGAAATATTAAAGGATAGGAAACAGAAATTTGGAATGTTTCTATGCTGATGGGAGTTTTTATTAGTCACTTCCTTTTACTAAATTTTTGTTTTAATGACCAGACTAATAAAAATATCCTATTTTATATTATGGGCTTCTCTGGAGCTGTGTTTTCATGGGTTACCAACATCTGCACAGTTGAATCCCAAGTGGTTAATAGAAATTTTATATTTAAAACATTTTTCTCATTCTACAACTATCTTCATTCTGGCAGACCACAGTGGTTGCTACATTAATTTTAATTACTGTCACAAAGGTAAAAGTGTTGCTGTTACAACTTCAGTGTTTTTCACTGTTTTTGTACATAAATCTAGGATGCTTTCATTCTGATTTGATTGCATTTTTAAAGAAACAAACAAGATATTAAGTAGGGAGTTTATCTTTTCACCGTTGGAATGTAGAACAACACTAATCTGCAGTTACTGCTCATTTGAAACTGGTATGCTTCTGTTCCCTCTGCAAATAATTACTTAATATTACTCTAGCTGCTGTGTAAGGCCCAGAACCTCTAAAAGGATAGATTATGAACAGAACATAATGCTAAGTGGGAGGTACTAAGTTTCATGAACAAAGAAGTGAGAAATTCAGGTACTGGGGAATGCCTCTAAGGTAGGATTTGAGTAGGTAGAGCTGGTTTGGGAGTCATTTCCAAATGAGTCAAAACCCTGGCAGTAAAGCAGGGAGCGGGCGGTCCAGTGTGTGGAGCATGGGGCAGATAATAGAAATAGTGGGAAAGGTGGTGAATAGAGTTTTGGAGTATAGTTTTTATTAGAGCAGTATTAAGTAAATAAGATGGTCAGTGAATAATGAAAATCAATTCAATCAGGATTCCAAATTTAAGCCTAAAATATTGAGATTCTAGGGTTTGATCACAAACCTACCAAATGTTCTAAAAAAGCTTCTTGAGTTTTAAGTGCTAATATGCCTCATGGGCCTGCTGCATATAAAATCTCATGACTTTACAAAGCAAAAACATGAAGATTCAGTAAAACATATTATACAAAACATTGCGTTATACAAAAAATGGAAAACATTGGTGCTGTTTTGCAATTAATAGTTCAGAGAAATGATCAATTGATAATGTGATTTTTTAAAAAAAGATGTATTTCATCCCTGCATAGATCTTCAATCTCTTGGTGATTCAAGATTTGTTTAAAAATTTCATAGGATTAATGTGCAAATTAAATGGCCGACACGTACTGATTTTTGACATCTGATAGCATAAAGATAACTTTCAGATCTGTGTTGTGGGGTATCAATTCTCTACTGTCGTTTTGGTTTTCGTAGGTGACATAGTAATAGCCACATTTGTACACTGATGTGTCAGACAACATGCTAGGTCTACCTGCATCATCTCATTTAACCCTTGAACACCTTTATGCATTGCTTCTATTATCCTCATTCTATAGATGTGGAAGTTGAGACACAGAGTTTGACTAACGTGCCCAAAGTCCTATAGCTTGTAAGTTGCAGAAGGGCATTCCGACCCAGGCAGTCTGACTTTATAACCCATGATTTTAACCACTGTGCAGGTCTGCCTCCATGATTCTGTTTTTAGTTTGTTCTCTAAAAAGTGTGTCATCACATATGTTGTTTTGACATACATCATTTGAAAATTAAGTGACGCATGTTCATTTGCATAGTATGTAAGTCGAGAAGCCTTTCCTCTACAAAGTATGACAGTAACGGGACAATACAGAAATCCTGTCTGGCCAGATAAGGTGAAAGCAAGGACCATGTCTTTTCACCAGGTTGCTTAGGTCCACTAAAGAGACAAAAGACAGTTTCAGGCCAGCATGGCAAATGATGTAACAGCAGTGTATTTCACAAAAAGTAGCACTTTTCAGTGAAAGCATCAAACATTTTTAATGAGTAGTGTTTTTAATTGATTTTTATAACTCTTTTCTCAGACTATAGAAATGTAATGTGCTTACTGTGGGAAAAATTAGAAAATATAGAGAAGTATAAAGAATTTTAAAAACACCTTTAGTCCTGTAATCCAGAGAGAACTTATTTAACATTATGGCAAATTTCTCTCTGTTTAACTTTTCTTAGCGTCATCAAAAGATTGTTTTACTTTCTTAAAGGAAAATGAAAGTAATTGCCCCTCAAGTACATGGTTTTACATTACAACACTGACAGTAATTCTTATGCCCAGTGATAGAGCTTAAAGCAAAGCTCGTAAGCAGATATCTAAACATTCAAAGCATTCTGCCTTTAAGATAAGTATCACATCTCTAAGAGTGGTATGGAGTAAGTAGGAAATCCCACGGTCTTCCTGCTGGCTGGAACATTTTAGCTATTCTTCCTTCACCTTTTGCCTGGATCACAGGTCGTTAAACAGGCCTCAGCTTAGCTATCACTTGGTTTACTTCATTGTGGTTTGAGAACGCTATGAAACATTTATTGTGCCAAGTATTGTTCTAAGTGCTCTACATGTATTAATGCATTTAATGCTTATTACCTGCTTATGAAGAGGCAGTTCAGTACCTCTTTTTTCAGATGAGGATACCAAACCACAATGTGGTTAAATAACTTACCCAAGTTCCCACAATTAATAATAGCAGAATGAGGGTTCTAATTTATTTAGTCAGGCTAAGTCCCTGTTAAAACAAATACAGTCATGCACTGCATATTCATGTTTTGGTTAAAAACAGACTGCATGTATGACAGTGGTGCCTTAAGGTTATAATAGAGCTGAAAAGTTCCTGTCGACTGGTGATGTCATAGCCATTCCTGACGTCATAGCAAAAGGCATTACTCATATGTTTGTGGTGATGCTGGTGTAAACCTACTGTACTGATGGTAGAAAGATAATGAACAACTATGTTACTGGTTTATTTATTTACTATTATTGTTAATTTAGAGTGCACTCCTTCTACTTATAAGAAAAAAGTTAACTGTAAAACAGCCTCAGGCAGGTCTATCAAGAGATATTTCAGAAGGCAGAATTATCATAGGAGATAACAGCACCTTGCCTATTAGTGCCCCTAAAGACTTTCCGGGGAAACAAAATGTAGAGATGAAAGACTGTGATCTTGCTGATAGTGACCCCATGTAGACCTAGACTAATGTATGTGTTTGTGTCTTCATTTTTAACCAAGTTTAAAAAGTAAAAAATTTTCTAGATAGAAAAAAGCTTATAGAATAAGGATATAAAGAAAGAAGATATTTTTATATAGCTGTACAATGTTTCTGTCTTAAGCTAAGTATTATTACAAGAGTCCAAAAGTTAAAAAATGAAAAAGTTTATGAAGTAAAGAAGTTACAGTAAGAGATATTTATTGAAGAAAGAAAAATATTTTTGATAAACTTAGTGTAGCCTAGGTATAGAGTGTTGATATAATGTACAATATCTTAGCCCTTCACATTCACTTACCATTCACTCACGGTCTCATCCAGAGCAACATCTTGTCCTACAAGTTTCATTCAGGGTAAGTGCCTATATAGGTGTACCATTTTTATCTTACAGACTGCATTTTTTTTTTTTTTTTTTTTTTGGAGACGGAGTTTTGCTCTTGTTACCCAGGCTGGAGTGCAATGGCGCAATCTCAGCTCACCGCAACCTCCGCCTCCTGGGTTCAGGCAATTCTCCTGCCTCAGCCTCCTGAGTAGCTGGGATTACAGGCACGCGCCACCATGCCCAGCTAATTTTTTGTATCTTTAGTAGAGACGGGGTTTCACCATGTTGACCAGGATGGTCTCGATCTCTTGACCTCGTGATCCACCCGCCTCGGCCTCCCAACAGATTGCATTTTTACTGTATCTTTTCTATGCTTAGATATACAAAGACTTACTGTGTTACAGTTGCCTACAGTGTTTAGTACAGTAACACGCTGTACAGGTTGGCAGCCTAGGGCAATAGGCTGTACGATGTAGCGCAGGAGTGTAGTAGTCTGTATAGCCATCTAGAGGTTTGTCTAATATACTCCGCGATGTTTGCACAAAGGGGAAATCACCTAAGGACACATTTCTCAGAACATAACTTTGTCAAGTGACACATGACTGTATTAAGGTCTGTGTAACCTAATATGTGTCAACAGATTTGTCTAGTATTGTGAGAGTGAAGCAAAATAATGAAATCATCTTTCTTAGGAGTTGGGCTCTAAAAGGATGTATCTGAAGAAGAAAGAGAAAAAATATATGTAAAAATAAAAGGATGTATCTTTTTCCAGTATAGATGGAATTCTATTACTTAGAGAACTTTATATCCTACCTTCCCTCTCATTTAACATACACTGAAGATTTTCTCATGACATTTAAGAAATTTCTAACATTGTGTTATTTTATTTAATCATTCTCCTATTTCGGTTAGACATGTATTTTTCCCAATATTTTAATATCATAATGCTTTAGTTGACTAGCTCAGTGAAATCACTTCTTCTGTGTCTGTGTTCTTAGGATGGATTCCTAGAAGTAATGATAAAAGAGAATAAGCTTTAAGGTTTTTTATGCCGAAAAGATTTTCAGAAAAGTTGTAGTGATACGTACAACTGTTAACATAGAGTGAGAGTACCGATTCCATCCCATGTTTGACCCACTAAGTATTAACTTTGAAAATGCTTGACAGTTTGTTAGATGAGCATTAATATCTCATTTTAATGTTGACTTTTCTACTTCTATTTTAAATTATTAAGGTGTAGTACAAGATGGTTAAAAAAGTAAAATACAGAGAAAATGGAAGCCACCTGAAATCTCCCTACTCAGAAATAATGTCAATATTTTGATAAACATTCACCCCATTATTTTTTATTTCTGTAGTTATATTTTACAGAATTTGTACATGAATTTTTAAGTAAAACCATATCACAATTACAAATATCAGCTGAGTAGGGTGGCACGTGCCTGTAATCCCAACTACTCGGGAGGCTGGGGCAGGAGACTTATTTGAACCCAGGATGCAGAGGTTGCAGTGAGCCGAGATCACGCCACTCTACTCCAGCCTGGGTGACAGAGCAAGACTCCATCTGAAAATAATCATAAGCATTTCCTAATCCCTCAGTCCCAGGCGAAAGTAATTGATAATTGCTCACTTCCCTGTGTTTTCAAAATACCATATATTTTTTCATAACACTTGCATATTAGATGATAGTTAACTCTTCTTCATTTCTTTTCTGCTTTCTGTCTCTGCTATTCTATCTGTCAATAGAGAAAGTACTACCAGTGTTTAGTCATAAGGATTAACTGACAGTACAAAATGATCATGATAGTACACCACATTGTACATAGGAGTTTTACCTGTTTGGTAGTCTTTAGGCTCCCTGAGGGCAAGGACTCTGTGAGCCACAT
Organism: Saguinus oedipus; assembly: GCA_031835075.1. Classification (NCBI taxonomy): domain Eukaryota; kingdom Metazoa; phylum Chordata; class Mammalia; order Primates; family Cebidae; genus Saguinus; species Saguinus oedipus. The sequence goes on from CM063178.1 coordinate 7,900,088, forward strand.
TATTTTATCCTGCTGCCTCTGCAGAGTTTGGCACATAGTAAATACACTAAATGAATGTGTTATTATTAAAAGTTCTATGGTACCTTTTTTTTTTTGAGATCTTACTATGTTTTTTTTTTTTTTGGTGGGGGTGGGTCCCACTATGTTGCCCAGGCTGGTTTCCAACTCCTGGGCTCAAGCGATCCACCCGCCTCCACCTCCCAAAGTGCGGGGCTGGGATTACAGGCGTGAGCCACCATGCCTAGCAAAAAGCTATGTAGTACTTTAAATGAATCTGCTGGTAATGGGTATGATAAACAAAAGGAAGAACAGGCAATACCTCATTTTATTGCACTTTGCAGACATTGCATTTTTTTGTTTGTTTTTTAACAAATGAAGCTTTGCGGCGACCATAGGTCAAACAAGCCTCTCTGTGCCATTTTTCCAACAGTATTTGCTCCCTTCATGTTGCTGTGTCACACTGTGGTAGTTCTTGCCACATTTCAAACTTTTTCTTTATTATTAAATCTGTTATAGTGATCTATGATCAGTAATCTGTGATGTTACTCTTGTAATTTTGGGGGCGTGCCCAACAGAAGATGGTAAAAACTTAATAGAGCAATGTTGTGTGCGTTCTGAGTGCTCCATCGACCAGCCTTTGCCCTATTTTTCTCCCTCTTCTCAACAGCCCGCACCCCTTCGCTGAGACACAACAATATTGAAATTAGGCCAATGAATAACTCTATAATGGCCTCTAAGTGTTCAAGTGAAAGGAAGATTCAGGTCTCTCACTTTGATTCAAAAGCTAGAAATGATTTAGCTTGGGGAGAAAGGCATGTGAAAGCCAAGAGAGGCCTAGAAGTAGGCCTCTTGCAACAAACAGCCAAGTTGTGAATGCTAAGGAAAAGTTTGAGGAGATTAAAAGTGCTACTCCATTGAACACACAAATGGTAAGAAAGGAAAAGAGCCTTATTGCTGATATGGAGAAAGTATCAGCAATACTTTCTCCGAATTGCTGGTGATGGTCTGGATAAAAAAATCAAGCCAGCCACAACATTCCCTTAAGCCAAAGCCTGTTCCAGAGAAAGGCATTAACTCTCCAAAGTGCTATGAAGGCTAAGAGAGGCGAGGAAGCTGCAGCAAAAAAGTTTGAAGCTAGCAGAGGTTGGTTCATGAAGTTGAAGGAAAAAAGCAAGAGTGTTCGGTGAAGCAGCAAGTTACCTGGATCTAGCCAAGATAATTGATGAAGGTGGCTACACTAAACAGATGTTTACTGTAGACTAAACAGTGTTATATTGGAAGAAGATGCCATCTAAGATTTCCACAGCTAGAGAGGAGAGGACGATGCCTGGCTGCACAGTTCCGAAGGACAGGCTGACTCTAAGGGACGAATGCAGCTGGAGACTGAGTTCAGTGTTCATCTACCATTTTGAAAATCCTGTGGCCCTTGAGAATTAATGCTAAATCTACTATGCCTGTGCTCTGTAAGTGGAACAAGGAAGCCTGGATCAGTTTCCATCAGTTTACAGCATGCTTTACTGAACATTTCAAGCCCACCATTGAGACTTTTCTGCTCAGAAAAAAAGATTCCTTTCGAAATATGTAATATTACCATTCATTGACAGTGTACCACCAAGAATTCTGATGGAGATTTACAAGGAGATTAATGTTTTCATGCCTGCTAACAAAATATCCATTCTGGCAGTCTATGGATCAAGGAGTAATTTTGACTTCACAAGTCTTGCTATTTAAGAAATACATTTTGGCCGGGCGCGGTGGCTCACGCCTGTAATCCCAGCACTTTGGGAGGCTGAAGTGGGTGGATCACGAGGTCAAGAGATCGAGACCATCCTGGTCAACATGGTGAAACCCCGTCTCTACTAAAAATACAAAAAATTAGCTGGGCATGGTGGTGCGTGCCTGTAATCCCAGCTACTCAGGAGGCTGCGGCAGGAGAAGTGCCTGAACCCAGGAGGTGGAGGTTGCGGTGAGCCGAGATCGTGCCGTTGCATTCCAGCCTGGGTAACAAGAGCGAAACTCCCGTTTCAAAAGAAGAAGAAATACATTTTGTTAAGAATATAGCTGTTGTAGATAGTGATTCCTCTGATGGATCTGGGTAAAATACATTGAAAACCTTCTGGAAAGGATTTACCATTCTAGATGTGTCAGGAATATTTCTGATTCATGGGAAGAGGTCAAAATAGCAATAATAATAGGAGTTTGGAAGAAGTTGACTCCAACCCTCATGGATGACTGAGGGCTTCAAGACTTCAGTGGAGGAAATCACTGCAAATGGGGAACAAATAGCAGGAGAACTAGAATTAGAGTGGAGCCTGAAGATATGACTGAATTGCTGCAGTCTCACAATAAAACTTGAACAAATGAAGAGTTGCCTCTTCTGGATGAGGAAAGACAGTGGATTCTTGAGTTGGAATCCACTGGTGAAGATGCCGTGAACATTGTGGAGATGACAACAAAGAGGATTTCAAATAGTCACCTTCGTTGATAAAGCCGTGGCCAGGCTTGAGAGGACTGACTCCAACCTTAAAAGAAGTTCTGTGGGTAAAACGCTATCAAACAGCATCACATGCTACAGAGTAACCTTTCATGGAAGGAAGAGTTAATCAGTGCAGCAAACTTCATTATCATCTCGTTTTGAGAAATTGCTACAGCCACCCCAGCCTTCAGCAACCACCACCCTGATAAGTCAGCAGCCGTCAACATCGAGGCAAGACCACCTTTCACCAGCAAAAAGAATATGGCTCAATGAGCGCTCAGATAATCATTAGAATTTTGTGTCAATAAACAATTTTTAATTAAGGCATGTGTATTTGTTTTAGACATAATGCTATTGCACATTTAAGAGACTACAGAATACTGCAAACATAACTTTTATATGTACTGGGAATCCAGAAAATTTGCATCACTTGCCCTATTGTGATACTCACTTTACTGTGACATTCACTTTACTGCAGTGGTCTGGAACCAAAACCACAACATTTCCAAGGTATGCCTTATGGATGTGTAAGACACGGTTGTAATAATACATGCCGAGCAGATAACACAATTGATACCCAAACATTTAAAATTTAACTTAGAATGCTTTGTGTGAGTTATTGAGGGGTAATACACATTAGTCTTTGAAGAATATAATTAACCTTATTTACTTCTCTTAGTAAAATATTATAAAAGCGAATCTTCCAAAAAGGTAGTCTTTAAAGTCTTTCAAGAGCAAAACATTTTAACTATTTTAAACGGAAGAATTTATACACACGAGTATTTTTCTTCTTTCAAATAATATGTAGCCTATGATTTCACTTATGGAAGATAAGAGTAGCTAACATTTATTGGTACTAACTTTAAGACGGGCCCAGGATTAAGAACTTTGCTTAAATTATTTAGTTTTAAAACTCTGTTGGGTACATACTGTTTTGTTTATCTTCCCAGTAATGGACCTGATCCCTGGAGATGTTAAGTCGCTTAGCCCAAGTTATTGAGATTTCTAATTCATCCTAAGTGAAATAGCAGTACTTTTTATGCTTTTTGTTTGCTTTAGATGTTGGGGGTTGGGGGGCAGCAGACACCAATTCTTTTTTTTTTATATGGAGTCTCACTCTGTTGCCCAAGCTACAGTCCAGTGGTGTGATCTTGGCTCATTGCAACCTCCGCCTCCTGGGTTCATGCAATTCTCGTGCCTGAGTCTCTCAGGTACCCAGCTAATTTTTATATTTTTAGTAGAGACGGGCTTTTGCCTTGTTGGCCAGGCTGAACTTGTGACCTCAAGTGATCCCCCCACCTTGGCCTTTCAAAGTGCTGGGATTACAGGAGTGAGCCACCGCACCTGGCCGGAACCAATTTATATGGATTCATGTGAGCATTTGGGTCTTGTCTCCTTGATGTGAGCTGTTCCTTGCTGATACCATCATTCATTCCCTCTAATTTGCAGGAGAGACGTACGCTGTGGACTGTGAACTTGGATGACAGCATGCTAACATTATATCTTTTGTTTTTTCCAAGGTAGATGAACCTTCCAGCAGGAGCTAACATTATATCTTAAATAAAAATGTTAAGGCAGTAATTAAAGATTATAGGATACTCAGATAATCTAGGTTGAAGACCAGAAAGGCTGCACAGTGTGGAGAGAGCAGAGGGAGCCTCCAAAATCAGGCAGACCTGGATTTGAATCCCAGCTCTGCCATTTACTGATTGTGACCTTCAGCAAGAATCTCAATTTATCTTTGATTTGTCATCCATCAAGCATGATCTACTTTGCACAGTTGTTTCCGCTGATTGAAGATAATGAGTGTAAAAGTGCCTGACACGTAGAAGGCATTCAGTGTTCTGGAATGATTTAGCAGTGTCCATTGATTTGATTGGACAGAGATTTTGTTTTGCTCATCTACTTATTCATTGACTCTTAGTTGTTTTATATCTGAAATAGCCAGATATAAAATCAAGTTCACGTCTATTGCTTTTAATATGTCAGTTTATATTTTGGGTTTTTCAGAGAGCTTTCAAATCTATTACTTTATGTCTTATAGGGTGAAGCTAAAATTAGTTTTTGTTCTTTGTTCTTAGTCATCTGTACTCATTTCCTATTCAAAATTATGTGGGCTTAATTTTATCCTTATTCTGTGATTTAATCTGTTTCCAATCTTGGCTTTTACTTTATAATTTATTTTTATTATGCACTCACAGGGAACAGTTTTCCCATGTAATTCAGGCTGTCTCCTCATTGTTGACTTACACTTTTAAAAAAATCTTTGGCATCATTTTCTTTGATGGCCTGATTGAGTTGATGAACTTATGTATTAGATACTTTCTGGAATTTTACTATAATTTTAAATGACTGGAACAGATATAAAATGTGCAAAAAATGCATTTTAGGTAAAATACATTATTTCTATTTTTGCTTAGAAAAGTTCTTTAAGTAGCAAAAAAAAAGGCATAAAGTATGTTAAATCATGCATAGGAAAAAAATAGTTTCAAATGGGGGAAGTATGTTCTAAACTACATTTCTATTATTTTCACTATTTCAGCTTGTCTTCTATGGTTAAATTTTGAGTTTAATGTTTTAGCATTTTATTACATATGTAAAATATAGAAAACATATAAAATGATAGTGAAAATCATCTATAATTTTCACCTACAGATGACTTAACATTTATAATTCTTGTTTTCATCTTTAAAAAAAATCTATTCTCATAAACACATTCTTTTTAAAAAGTATATGCATATGTAGTTTTGTTTGGTTCTTGCTTTTCATTCAGTGTATCATAAGAGTTTTCCTGTGTCATTAAATATCATTTTATGAGACCATTTTTGGCCAGGCACGGTGGCCCATGCCTGTAATCCCAGCCCTTTGGGAGACCAAGGTGGGTAGATCACCTGAGGTCAGGAGTTTGAGACCAGCCTGGCCAACAGGGTGAGATCCCATCTTTACTAAAATACAAAAATTAGCTGGGTGTGGTGGTACATTCTTGTAATTCTAGCTACTGGGGAGGCTGAGGCAGGAGAATTGCTTGAACCCGGGAGGCAGAGATTACAGTGAGCCAAGATTGCACCATTACACTCCAGCCTGGGCAGAGAAGCAAGAATTTATCTCAAAAAAAAATATTTTTATTAGCTGAATGGCATTCAACATATTTAAGTACTATAATTAAGTTCATATTGTTAAATATTTATTTAGAATGTCACCAGTTTGTTAATTGTAATAACAGTATGATAAATGTATATGTAGGTCTATTTAACATTGCTGGGTATATTTTTAACAAATTCCTGGATGTGGTCATGCAAACTGCCGTCTAGAAAAGTTGTACCAATTTGTATTTCTATCAGCAGTGTATGTGTCCGTTTCTCTGCACTCGTCACTGTTTCTCCACATGGGCTATTTTTGTCCATTTGATAGAAAAGAATGGGCATATTAGTGCTAAGAAGTTCATTTTGTACAGTCCGAGAGACTGAGATTGAGTTCCTGCTGTGACACTTGGGGATTATGTATGTGTTCTTGGCTGAGTTTCTTACAAAATTTGCTAAGCCTCAGTTTCTTTCTTTGTAAAGTGATGATAGTAGTACGTATTGTGGGAATGCCATGGTAATGGTTGTAGAGATTATTTGATGGTATATACTGAAGCACTTAAATTCTTGAGAAATGTTAGCAATTCTTATTCATTATGAATGCACTGTCTCATTATATACTGTATTTTATATTTGATAGTGACTAATAGAAAAGTTAATTGTTTTTATGTGATCATCTGGCTAACTTACTGAATGAACCCTTTAAGCTGCTGTTAGATCAACTGCAGGACCTAGTTCCTACACTTCCCAGTTGAGCCTGGTGATTTTCAGGATCTATAATAATGACCCATACTACCAGGGTTTTTTCAGTATTTCAATTTATGCCCTTTTCCTTCTTCACTTATTGCATTGGCTGAAATCAGAGAAGAGTGTTGTTAGTAGTCAGCATTCAGCCTTTTTTTTCCAATTTTAACGGGACTTCATGTTTTCTAACACAGGTCTCTCCTGCTTATATCTACATGTTCTGAAAATACCTATAATGGTCAAATGTGATAAACTTAAAAATAAACTTACATGCCATAGAGGGATTCCCTTAAATCATTAAATCCCTAAGTATCTTTCATGAAACATCTTCAGCAATATGTTTTCAGTATTTAAGGCATGGTCTCTTCTTTTTTAATTAAACATATTGTCAATCAGTTTAAATCCAAGAAGGCTGAAATTTTACTAATTTCAACCCATTTAATGATTCTGTCCTTGTCTCAGTGGTATAAATTTTGAGACCTATTCTTTTCACTGTTGTTTGTTTTTTATGCCATATCTATAAAATATAGGTAAAGGTAAATGAAACCGTGTGTACAAAACCTTTCATTCAAATTGTCTTTTTTTTTTTTTCTTTAAGACAGGCTCCCACTCTGTCACTCAGACTGGAGTGCAGTGGCATGATGTTGGCTCATGGAAGCCTCTGCCAAGTAGTTGGAACCACAGGCACACACCACTATACCCAGCTAATTTTTCTTTTCTTTTTGAGACAGAGTTTTGCTCTCATTGCCCAGGCTGTGATATTGGCTCACCGCAACCTCCACCTCCTAGGTTCAAATGATTCTCTCACCTCAGCCTCCCGAGTAGCTGGGGTTACAGGCATGCATCACCATGCCCGAACAATTTTTTTTTTTTTTTTTTTTGAGGTAGAGTCTCACTCTGTTACACAGGCTAGAGTCCAGTGGCACGATCTCAGCTCACTGCAACCTCTGCCTCCCGGGTTCAAGCAATTCTTCTGTCTTAGCATCCCAAGTAGCTGAGGTTACAGACACTCGCTACCACACGTGGCGAATTTTTCTATTTTTAGTAGAGATAGGGTTTCACCATGTTAGCCAGACTGGTCTCGATCTCCTGAACTCAGGTGATCCACCCACCTAAGCCTCCCAAAGTGCTGGGATTATAGGTGTGAGCCACTGCGCCCTACCTAATTTTGTATTTTTAGTAGGGAGAGGGTTTCTCCATGTTGGTCAGGCTGGTCTCAAACTCCCTACCTCAGGTGATCTACCCACCTCAACCTCCCAAAGTACTGGGATTACAGGCATGAGCCACTGTGCCTGGCCGATTTTTCCAGTTTTTGTAGAGGCAGGGTTTTGCCATGTTGCCCATGCTGGTCTCAAACTCCTGAGCTCAAGCAATCTGCCTGCTTCGGCTTCCTAAAGTGCTGGGATTACAGGTGTGAGCCACCATACCCAGCCTTGGAGAGACGGAGTCTGTCTCTGTCACCCTGGATAGAACACAGTAGCACCATCATGGCTTACTGCAGCCTCAACTTCCCAGACACAAGATATCCTCCTGCCTCAGCCTCCCGAGTAGCTGGGCCCACAAGTGCATGCCAACACACCTGGCTTTTTTTGTCTTGTTTTGTTTTTGGTAGAGACGAGGTCTTGGTATGTTACCCAAGCTGGTGTCAGACTCCTAGGCTCAAGCAATCCTCCCGCCTTGGCCTCCTAAAGTGTTGGGGTTACTGGCATGAGCCACCATGCCTGGCCTTAATGGAGTTTTACAATCAGGATCTTTATGCCTTCCTCACCTGGCTTCTTAGATATCTTTGCAAGAACACTGAAAGCTTCTGCTCTCTCAAAAAATGATTCAAATAATTTACAAACACCGAAAATGACAGTGCTATTGAAACAGAGCTTTTCAGAGACTGGCAGACAAACCACATTGTGATATCATGAGGTTTTTATTAAATAGTTTTTGTACCAACGTCCTAATTTCGCATGTAAAAAAATGATTAAGTTTAGTGGCATATATACTACATGAAAATAAGGTATTCACAAATCTAGGTGATGTCTTCCTAGTCTTAGGGTACTAAAATTTTGCTCCTGCACGCTCTTGGTCTACACTTTTCCAAAATGAGCCCTTCCAATACTGTGTTTTAAAATACCGTCCATGTGCTGATGACTGCCATATTTTTATCTCCCATCCTGATTTCTCTCGTGTACACTGCTATCTTGTGGACAGCTCCACTTGGATAGCTATTGGTATCTGAAACTAAAATTATCTAAAACAGAATTTTTATCCCTCTAAATCCGTTCCTAAGTCTAAATGTTACTACCCTCTTCTCAGCCACTCAAGTCAAAAATCTAGAAGTCCTTGATACTTCCTGTCATCTTCCCCACTCCATCCAATTTAAGAGCTGTTAACCAATACATGCAACAAGTTGAATTACCAAGGTTGTTCAACATTAGGAAATCTGTTATAGAATAAAACCTACCCGGTTGATGTATATACTGTATAATATTTTTCTTATAAGAACTTTTGCATAAGTAAGATTAATCTGTTCATGTATTCGGTTAATTTTGGTGCCATCTTCGTTGGGCTTTGTCAGCAGTTAGGCTAGCCTCATAGACCAGCTGGGATGCCTTCCATCTCCAGTGTCACAGGATAATCTAAATAACATAGGAATTGTTAGATGCTTCGAGTTTTCTTAGAGCATGTCCACAGAATCTGTGAGTATAGGGTTGTTGGGAATGGAGTAGAGTATATAAATCCTTAATAAAACTTTCCTTTTTCACATGGCTATTCACACTTATAACCTCTTCGCAAGTCAGCTTTGATGATAGGTTCTTAATTTATTGGCATAAAGATTTATGCAGAGATGGCACGCTTTAAGCATCCCTTTCATGTCATCGAATATTACATTTGTAATGTTACATATTTGTGGAGTTCGCTAAACTCCTGATCAAACTTTTGGAGGTTATTCACTCATTCATTCCTTCATCATTTGTTACCAGCTTTCCATTTTGCTAATGGGTTTTGCTTTTTAATTTTGCTTCCTAATTTATTTATTTCTGCTTTTAATTTTATTTTTGTTTGCCTTTTTTTTTTGGTTTTTCTACTCATCTTTACCTTTCCAATTTAAATATTTAGTTGTTTCTTATTTTCTATTAAATGCATTTACAACATAAATTTTTCTTTGACTATCAGTTTGGCCATATCTCATAGGCTATAATTATATTGTCATTCATTTCTAAATAGTCTGTAATTTTTATTTCTCTTTAGTTATTTGGAAGGGCATTTTAATTTACAGATAGTGGGATTTTTAGATGGTTTGTTTTTGGCTTTCCATCTTCCTCTAACTTCTCATTTTTATGCATCACGGTGAGAGTATATTTCTACTTTCCAGGTTTGAGTTTTTCCTCAGTGCCACGAAAAAGTTATGCTAGCACAAATGTCTGCCTGTATCTCAACTTTGACGTCAAGCAGCCCACAATAAATTATTAAGTGAATACCTGAGATACAGGGGTTGCTTTTGTTGTTGTTGTTTAAACATGTAACCCTGGCCTGTGGATAAGAGAAATAAAACTTATATGGCCGGGCACAGTGGCTCACGCCTATAATCCCAGCACTTCGGAAGGCCGAGGCCGGTGGATCACAAGGTCAGGAGTTTGAGACCAGCCTGGCCAAGATGGTGAAACCCCATATCTACTAAAAATACAAAAATTATCTGGCACGGTGGCGGGCGCCTGTAGTCCCAGCTACTGGGGAGGCTGAGGCAGGATAATTGCTTGAACCCAGGAAGCGGAGGTTGCAGTGAGCTGAGATCGCACCACTGCACTCCAACCTGGCAACAGAGCAAGACTCCATCTCAAAACAAAAACAAAAACTTATGCTTGTCAGGGCTTTTTGTCCACTTTGTATAAGAATAGGGATGATGTAACTTTCAAAATAAATGTATTTTTTCAAGTTTGTTTTAAAAGTAATTGAGTTCCTTAAATGGAATTTCCCTGTGATATTAATAGATCTCCACACTGGCCCTGGTATGCTCCCTTCTAGGGGTTTTATAGGATTTCTTAGGGGTTGGAAGTTGAGCCAGCACCTGCAGCTTTTCCATGACCCCCACTCTACTCTTTTTACCAGTTTAATGATATTTCCGAGAGCATTTCTGAATACTCTCCACCCTCATGCTCAAGATTTTAAAGCTTTGGAAATAATAATTAACTCCTCTTCCTCCTCCTGCTTGTGTCTGGAATGAATGAACTGCCATGGGAATAGTGGAATTATAGAGATTATTCCACATTCTTGAGAATGGAGAAGGGTGGCAATTCTAGTAAGGCAATGAACAGACAACTAATGCAGCCCTGCCCTTTTACTTCCCAGTAAGTTTCCTACTCCTAAGTGTTCTCTCGGTTCTTCTGATTACATTAATGAGAGAGGCTCTGACTGGTCCTAAGGTCTTTCAAACCCCTCTGTGGAATAAGAATATCAGGAGGGAACAAGAAACAGCCAATGTTTCAAGTCAAATTCAGATTCTACAAATTAGAAAGATATTCTGTACTAAAAGACAGACTAGCTTCAGAGTGTAGGTATATAAAGTATAATTTTGTAAAGAAAAATCAGGAATCAGTTTATAAGAAAAAACTTCAAAATTAATTTTACGGATTTGGTTGTGGTGGGAAATTGAATTGCTGGCCTGGATATCAGGGAAGCACGTAAGAGGTTGGCAGCTGCAACTTAGTTTCGAGCTCACCCCATGCTGTGATAGCACCTGAGTAAAGATGTGGCAGGTGGAGAAAACACTTTGGAACTCCTGACAGCCAGAAGCCAGAATGTTACCTTGGCAAGTGAGTTACCGGGTGCTGAGTCTTGGGCCTGAGCATTCCTCAAAATATCAGGTAGACCACAACTGTTTGTTTCCTACTTAGATAGCAAATGAATATGCATTTTACTAGATTGGGTACTGATTTGATGGTATACACCTAATGTGAGCAGGACAGTGCAACATGTATTTACATATGCTCAAAATCCTGAAATAATTTATAAACCTATATACTATGTATAGAATTCTCATACTCTTCAATATGTGATAGACTCTTACTCAACTTTTTGTGTTATCTCAAAAAATAATCAGAATTAGAAGGTAAAATAAAAGTCAGTAACTTATTTTAGAAATACCATTCTGAAGACTGACTCATTTGTCTAATTGCCAGAACTTTGCTTCCGCAGTAGTTTTTTTTTTTTTTTTTCCTGAGACAAGGTCTTGCTCTGTCACCCCAGCTGGAGTGCAGTGGCGCAATCACGGCTCAAGGCTTCTCCGACCTCAGCTTCCCAAGTAGCTGGGAGTATAGGCACACACCACCAGACCTGGCTGATTTTCTTTTTAGTTTTTGTGGAGACCGAGTCTCACTGTGTTGCCCAGCGTGGTCTCAAACTCCTGGGCTCAAGCTATCCTCCCGCCTCAGCATCCCAAAGTGCTAAGATTACAGGCATGAACCACTGCACCTAGCCCCCAATAGGTTTTGATTACCAAACCCAGTGAAATAAAATTTTTTCTGCAAGTAAGAAATCGGGTAAACTGATTTTATCCTCCCCACTTCCCTTTCTTTCAGTGCATGTGCACACTCATGCACACGTGCACACACATGCACGTGAACACACGCATGGAGAAGGAAAGATACAGGGATAAAGGAAGGAGGTCCCGAGACCAGGAGCATACGAGGAGTGCTGTCCTTATAATATCTACTGTTGCCTTTATCCATATATCCTTATAATGTCCTTATAATATCCATTGCATTTACATCCCCTTCCTCAAGAATCCTTCACATATAGATGTTTAATTACTTTAGTCATGTAAGCATCTTAACACTTTTACTGATTTTTTCTTTTTGGGAAGTATATTTCTGAGACAGGATCTGGCTTTATCGCCCAGGATGGAGTGTGGTGGCACCATTTTGGCTCACTGTAGCCTTGACTTCCCTGGCTCAAGCAATCCTCCCACCTCAGCATCCCAAATAGCTCGAGTTACAGATGTGCACCACCGCGCTTGGCTAATTTTTTGTAGAGATGGGGTTTTGCCATGTTGCCCAGGTTGGTCTGGAACTCCTGGGCTCAGTCAATCCGCCTGCCTCAGCCTCCCAAAGTGCTGGGATTATAGGTGTGAGCCACCACACCTGATCCCTTTTGGAATTTTGATTGTTGGTGGAAGAGATAATAGAAGGAGCAATTAGGAATAAAGTACTTGGATTGCCAAATGGCAGCATTAAGCTCTGGGAAAGAATAAAGGAGGACTAGAAAAGTGGGGAGAAAAGCCACAGAAATTAACCTGCTTCTGTTGACTGACAGTTCCCTGCCAGAGGCCCTGTTCCTTGCCTTTTACTCTCCACTCCCAGTCAGTCCTGTACCACTGGGTGTTGTAGAGGCCAGGAAGGACTGCAGAGTTGGGAGTGGTTGGTTTTGTTAGACAATTACGGGATGGAAAGCCGGTGGTTGCCTGACTGCAGCAAGTCTGTTGTTTTTCTCCATTTCACTGCTATTCCTTCTTTCTCTCTTCAGTTGTTCTGTTGTTCTCATTGATTCATTTGTTCATTCATACACAGATGTGCATGCACACACCCTTCATCTCTCCTGCCCCACTGAATCCATCTCCTGCTTTAAAATTCTTATCCAAAAAGAAAGAACAAAGTCTTCTCCTTTTGAAGCTCTTCCTATCCCTCCCCGCCATCCCCAAAATACTCCTTCTATGTCTTATTCTTTTCCTGCCAAACATATGCTGTCATCTCTCTCTAGGGCATACTTATTTCTTAGCTAGGAGTTTTTAACCTGTGTTCCGCACTTCTCCAAAGAGTCAGTACATATATTTTGGAGATTGTGTGATGTTGGAGATGGGAAAATTTTTCTCATCTTTTTTTTTTCTACAACCTCTAATAGAAAATTAGCATTTCCCTTAATTATGAATGTAAGCAGCAAACCCAATGTTAATAGCAGTATTCACCCATAGAAATGATGTCCCCTACACATTACAGTTGAAACAACAAATATCCTGAAATATTTACACTTTATGTCAAAATCATGTTAATTATTAGATTTGCTCCTACATCTTGTTATTTTAATGTGTTAGGTAAAAGGCACATATTTTTACTATATCACAATTTTTGATACTTTGAGGACTAGAATATAATTGGCTTCTTTTGCAACTCAATCCTGTGTTTTTGTTCTATGTGTTGAAAAGCCTTCCTTTGAACAGAGATCTGTAGACTTCATTAGACTGAGAAAATATGCCTGTTTATCCTCTCGCTCTTCCCTTTGCAGAAATAGCTCTCTCAGGGGGCATTAGCAACCCTGACCCAAGCCTTCTTCTCTGTCATTCTGTGATGTGTTTGTATCATTTGATGCCATCAGTTATTTTATAACTCCTTCCTCTGTTGTCTTTAGTATCAAATCCTGACTCAACCCATTGGCTCTGTCTTAGAACATACCTCATGTTTGTTTCTCTTTTATTCTGCATAACTTTAGGTAACTTAGTCAACTTTTACTTAGACTATTACAATACCTTCCTAAATTGTCATCTTTGAGTTTCTTGTCTCCCCAAAACTAATAAAAGCTGGAGTTGTCATCCTAAAATAGAAATGTGTGCTCAGAAACCTTCAGTGGCTTCCATTACCTTTCTAAAATGTGGGTAGACGAACACTATTCCCTTTTTCAGAAACCTTCAGTGATCCCCCACTACTGAAGATGAAACTGTGTAGCAGTATAGACTTTGCATGAATCAGCCACGTCCTGACTAGCCACTTCTCCAGGAGTATTCATCACAGTTTTCTGTATCTTGTATCATCTCTCATGCCTCTAGACCTTTGATCATGATGTTCTCTGGGCAACAGTCCTTTTTTCCTTTGTCTTACCCTACTCCCCTCCTTCTGCCCAACACAGACACTATACCATAGGGAATTAGGAATAATTCGTCACTGTCATTCTGTCCTCAGTTTATATGTCACCTCTCAGAAGTTTCCCAAATCTGGGACAAAGTCTTTGTCTCTTGTACTCTATGACACATCCCTATGTGCAGGCATCTCTGTATTTTATAGATATTCACTTACCTGGTTTCCTTAATACATTTTCTACTTAAGAGTAGCAACTTGTATTCATGTTTGTAACCTCTGTCTTTCACTAAGCATCATCTTTCCCATAGTAGGCATTCAGATAAATGTTTCTTCTCTGAATAAATTAATTCATTGGCACTGGCTTAACCTTTCATTTAGTTTGACTGAATAATCATGGACCATGCTGCTATTTTTCTGCTTCTCATGAAAGTACTACTTTAAAAATGTATTATTTGTATAGAATATACATCTAAGTTATACATCTAAGTTATACCTCTATCAATAAAATAAACTCCTCATTCACAAGGATCATTTTTTCACACCAATGATTTTGTTAAGTAACAGTTATTTTAGGGGAAAAATTATTATGGCTTTAACTTTTCAATGGTTAATAATTTATAGATCTTTGGAGAAAGTTAAAACTGAAATGTGTAGCAATTTATGACTTTTGGAGAATTTTTGGCTAGAAATTTAAATGTTAGTGAAATTACAGGAGAGATGGGAAGGGACTGCTGCTCTAAATTTGTCTATAGCCATTTATTTTATAATAATTTTTCGCTATCCACCATGTATATTGTTAAACTGAAATGAAGGATTCAGTTCTCATTTTCCTTATTCTTTATTTGTTAGAGACAGGGTCTCACCGTGTCATTCAGGCTGGAGTGCACTGGTGTGATGATGGCTCATTGCAGCCTCGCACTCCTGGGCTCAAACGATCCTCCTGCCTCAGCCTCGTAGTGGGACTATAAGCATGCACTACCATGCCCAGCTAGTTTGTTTTATTTTTTCTTTTATTTATTTATTTTTGAGATGGAGTCTCACTCTGTTGCCCAGCCTGGAGTACAGTGGTGTGATCTTGACTCACTGCAACCTCCATCTCCCAGGTTCAAGCGGTTCTCCTGCCTCAGCCTCCTAAGTAGCTTAGTTTATAAGCGTACACCACCACACTTGGGTAATTTTTATATGTTTAGTAGAGGCAGGATTTTGACATGTTGGCCAGGCTGATCCCAAACTCCTGACCTCAAGTGATCCACTCGTCTCAGCCCTCCGAAGTGCCGGGATCACAGACATGATTGTCCATACTGGCTTATTTTGTTTTTCATAGGATGAGGTCTTGCTATGTTACCCAGATTGGTCTTGAACTCCTGGCCTCAAGTGATCCTTTCACCCCTGCATCCTAAAATATTAGAATTATAGGCACAGAGCCACTATACCTAACGATTTTCCCATTTTCTTTTTTCCTTTTTTTTTTTTTTTTTTTTTTTTTGAGACAGAGACTTACTCATTCTGTCGCCGAGGCTGGAGTGCAATAACCTGGTATTGGCTCACTGCAACCTTCTCCTCCTGGGTTCAAGCTATTCTCCTGCCTCAACCACTTAAGTACCTGGGATTACAGGTGCCTGCCACCATGCCCAGCTAATTTTTGTAGTTTTAGTAGAGACAGGATTTTAACATGTTGGTCAGGCTGGTCTTGAACTCCTGACCTCCAGTGGTCCACCTACCTGGGCTTCCCAGAGTGCTGGGGTTACAGGCATGAGCCATCACACCTGGACTGTTTTCTCATTTTCTAGAGGAAAATCTTTGTTTCCTTTCAGGTGCCTGCTCTATTTTCTTCTAATTATACTTTAGTTTTCTCCCTCTGGCCTTCACTCCTGCCCACCATTAAATCAATTTATTTCTTCTAAATCATTCATTTCCAAGCATTCTTATTACGTTCCTTACCAATTTCTAACATTATTTTCTAATTATCTGCACTATCCATAGTGTTTCATGGAACTTTTAATCTTTAGTAATATTTTTTCATAAAAAGGATAGGTATGGGCCGGGCACGGTGGCTCACCTGTAGTCCCAGCACTTTGGGAGGCCGAGGCGGGTGGATCACGAGGTCAAGAGATGGAGACCATCCTGGTCAACATGGTGAAACTCCATCTCTACTAAAAATACAAAAAATTAGCTGGGCATGGTGGTGCGTGCCTGTAATCCCAGCTACTCAGGAGGCTGAGGCAGGAGAATTGCCTGAACCCAGGAGGCGGAGGTTGCGGTGAGCCGAGATCGAGCCATTGCACTCCAGCCTGGGTAACAAGAGCAAAACTCCATCTCAAAAAAAAAGGATAGGTATGTTTGGCTTTTCCAAACTATATGTTATTTCTCTTTCCCTTTGAGAAACATTATTCTAAATTATTTTATTTTTTTTCCAGAATTCAAATGTTAGAATATCGTGCACAAAGGAATAGCGTTGGGCATTTTAACTCTAAGGCATTTGATTTCTTGGTTCTATCAACATGTGGTAAGAGCTAATAGGATACAGTTAAAGCCTTTGCCTGCATAATCTACATTACTAACGAGAGATGTTTTAGAATTATAGTAATAAGAATATGGAATAAATAATGTCCATCAGGTTTCTAGTTTTCGCACTGCAATTTCCCTTTTACACTAAACTTTTTTAAAGATATGCCTCACCATTTACTATGTGACAGTCACTGTTATAAGTTACTGTGTATATTAACTCATTCAATCCTCATAACAACCCTATGCTGTTAGTGGTATTATTATCCCCATTTTATAGTTGAGGAAAATGAGACACAGAGAGGTTAAGTAACTTGTACAGATTGCTTGGTTAGTTTCAGGGAGAAGGCATGGTATGGGATTGGTTCTTATAGACATAAATTATATAATCAACCTCTAGCTCATTCCCTTTTCTTTGGACTTTGACTAGAATAAACTGTACCCTTTAATTTATGTAAATATTAAGAGACTAGTTTCAGAATACCAGTAACCCAGATCTCTGGAAGTAGTAGTGCCTGCATAGGAACAAGTGGTCCAATGGAGTCTAGCCCCCTTGGGCACTTGCCAGTTGGTTTGCCATTGAGAACACATTCTGAATGGAATACATGTCACTTTTAAATCAGCAAAATAGTGGTGCCCAATTGGTGGCAAAGCAAATAGGTTAAAGAAGGTGACAAGCCATTCTTATGATTATCGATTTAAAAATTCTTAGTGAAATATCACCATATGTAATCCTCCTCAAAGTAATTATATTTCTATATTGGGTAATCTATTAATTCACAATATTAGTAAGTTAAAAATTTGTGATCATCTAATAGATCATTTTAATGTAATTCAAATTTCTAAATTTTTTTCTCTAAATTTTTTAAGTAGGAGAAAAATGTATTTCTGTAAATTATTTTTCAAAGGCTGTATGTAGTGTGGTATATATATGTATAAAAAGTTATAATTACATGTAGCTAACATATGAGCCCTTACTATGTGCCTGGCACTGTTCTGAGAGTTTTATATTTATTAGCTCATTAAATTTCAAAACAACCATATTTTGTCTTTCTGTTTTTAACAATTGAGGAAACTAAGGCGTGGAGAAGTTAATTTGTCCCACATTATATATATATGTTGTAATAAAACACTAGAGTCATTCTCATTAGTATCAGAAACAACACAAAATAACCCTTGTTCTTTAATACTGCAATGCAGTGGAACAAAAGCATGATCAAGAGATATAAAAGTTGGTAAGGAAGAGGAAATCTGATTATTTTATATTATTATATATACCTGGAAAACAGAGCCTCAGTGAAATACTAACATTAAGAATCCACTGAGACATGTAAAATTTTCAATGAAGCTTTATATACAAGAATAGCTGTTTTCTTAGACACTAACAATAGCCAGTTAGAAAACATAATGGGAGAAGAAGAAAACCTCCGTTCTTAGCAGCAAGAACAGAAAGCAAAATATTTTAAGAAAAGTTTATTGAAAAATACAAACCAGGTGTGGTGGCTCACCCCTGTAATCCCAGCACTTTGAGAGGCTGAGGCAGGCAGATCACCTGAGATCAGGAGTTCAAGACCAACCTGGCCAACATGGTAAAACCCCCTCTCTGCTAAAAATATAAAAATTAGCCGAATGTGGTAGCACATGCCTATAGTCCCAGCTACTCAGGAGGCTAAGAGCGGAGAATTGCTTGAACTCAGAAGGTGAAGGTTGCAGTGAGCTGAGATTGCACCTCTGCACTATAGCCTGGTTAACAAAGTGTGACCCTGTCTCAAAGAAAATAAAAATAAAAGTTTGTTAAGAAAGTCCTTCATAAAGAAATCTGGGGAAATTCATTGAAAGATATTTAAATTTCCAATAAATTATCATTGATTGTACAATTTAACATAATAAATCAGCAATCCTTTTTTTGGGGGGGCGGGGAGGGAGACAGAATCTCGCTTTGTTGCCCAGGCTGGAGTGCAATGGCGCAATCCTGGCTCACTGCAATGTCTGCCTCCCAGGTTCAAGTGATTCTCCTACCCCAGCCTCCTGAGTAGCTGGGATTACAGGCACCCGCCACCGTGCCCAGCTAATTTTTATCAGTAATGCTTTTTTAGTACCTATTTCTATAGCACTATCGCCATCAAACTCCCAACAGCTTTTTGGTTAAAACTTGTCAAAACAATTCTCAAGAGTATCTGGAAGCATGCACATGCAAAAATAAGCAGGATAAGAATATGAAAATGAGACTTGCACAGAGGGTGCCAAATATATTACAAATCTACAGTTATTAATGTGTTATAGGCACAGAAATAGCAAAAGATCAGTGAAACACAATTGGAAGTGTGGAAGTAAGCCCAAGCTGATAAGATATTAATATAAAATAGGATCATCACTCCTCCTCTCAAAACCCTCCAGCAGTTTCCCATTGCAAAATACAAGCCAGTTCCTTCATGTGACCTACAGCCTTGCTACTTAAAGTAGTGAGATCCAGGGACCAACAGCAAGAGCTATGAAACTGTTAGAATGTGAAATATCAGGCGGCACTCCAGACATCCTGAGTCAGAATCTTCAGGATCCTCTTATGATTCAAATGCAGTTTAAAGCTTGAGAAGCATTGCCTTTTAATGCACCACCTGGCCTGGCTTCCCTTGACCTTGCCTTTCCTGCTTCTTCTGACTCCTCCCTTGGAGGCTCCTGGCCACCTCAGACTTGGCCACCCTGCTATTCCATGAGCACACCGCACAGGCTGTCATCTCACAGCTTTGTTTCTGTTCATCTTCATCCGTTCCTGCTCTACAACCAAATACTTTACACTGGGTAATTTATAAATAACAGAAATGTATTGCTCACAGTTCTGGAAGCTGGGAAGTCCAAGATCAAGGTGCTGGCAGCTTCGATGTCTGGTGAAGTCCTGTTCCTCGTCAAGGGGATCTTGTCACTGCATCCTCAGAGTGATAGCGGGGCAAAGGAGCTTGCTGAAGCCTCTTTTATGAGGGTGCTAATCCCATTCATGTGTGTGGAACCCTCGTGATTTAATCACTTCCCAAAGGCCTCACCTCCTAATTCTATCACGTTAGATGTTAGTTTTCAATATATGAATTTTGCAGGGACACCAACATTCAGATCACACATATCCTCTCACTTTGTTTAGGTATCTGCATAAATATCACCTTATCTAAGACGCCTTCCCTGGTTAAAAATTACTTACCATCACCTGACATGTATTTATTATTTAAATTCTCCCCCCTGCCTCGTTACACACTGCGCTGCAACCTTGGGGAGAGGAGAGGACTGACTTGCCTCGTTCTTGCTGTAGCCTCAGTGCTTGGTACCTAGGAGGTACCCATTTGCTAAAGGAAATGGTCTCTGGTCACAACATTTTTATCAGCCCATCAATATATGCCCTTGTTTTATGTGTGTTTCTGTTTAAAGACACCTTAATTAATATATATTGTTGATTCTTTAACATTGAACTGATGGCCAACAGCACTCTAAATTACACCTAAACAAAGCCCATCTAACAGTCATATTTTCTCTGTAAGGCACATCACAGGCTTCTTGCACTTAGGAACACTAGACAGCATTTCGGCTACACTCAAGGCCATTTTAAACAGCAAATTCACCAACAAAACACAAAAATGGGAAACACGTAGCACTAAACAGACCTCAAAGGACTCTTGTTTACAGAGACATGAAACACTAAGGCAGAGCTTCTCGTTCAGCCTCTGCTGGAACATATGCATCAGGCAACTCAAATTTTTCACCATACTCTCTGCACATGTATCTGTGGAATGACCTCAAAATCACAAGTATTAATTTAGGGGTTTCAAACAAGTTTTAGCAAGTAGGCAGATTTGCAAACATGGGGAATCTGCAAATCATGATCAGCTGTATGTCATTCTTTCAATCACTGGATACTGAGTTTCTGCTGTGTGCCATGCTCCCAGGATTATGTACCACTTAATCATTGATCAAATCATAGCCATATGCCAGATGCTGTGCAAAACTCAGATAATTTAAAGATGAATTTAACAGTGTTCCAGGTATGGCTGAGTCAGGTATTTAGCTAATCTTCAATAGTGACGGGTAGGATTTTAACAGGTGAAACTGTGGAGAGAAGTATTTGGGAAGAATGAAACTCTTAAGTCAATTTCCGTAACCTTGGCTACACATTAGAATCACTTGGAGAGCTTTTAAAAAACCTCTGGCCAGGCTCCATCCAGACCAATACAAATAGTATCCCTTTGGCATCGATATATTTTAAATCTCCTGAGGGGGTATCAGTGTATAACTAAAACTGAAAGCACTGCTGTTTTAAGTACCTGCATTTGGCTGGAGAATAGGTTCTATGAGGGAGGTAAATAAATAAATCCAGAAAAGGGATTTTGGACCAGATATTGAAAGGCTATTATGTGGTTCACCTGCTGTGTGCTGAGCACTCTCCCAGGTGGTGGGCATACTTCAGAAAGCAAAACAAGAATCCCTGCCCTGTTGGAGCTCACAATCGAATTGCATTGGCAGCTGTTCAGGATGATTCATATTCTAGATTTAACTTTTTATAGTATATGATGATTTGTATTTAGAAGAAATCTTGTCCCAAAGGCTCAGAATTCTTAATTTAATGCCTAAAATATTACATCACCTTTTGATATGAATAGAACTCCAAAGAAAAGTTTTGCTATAAACTTCTGTGCTAATCTCACTGAGCATTTTCTAACACAGCCGTCTTTTTTTTTTTCTAGTCTCTTGCACACAGGACACTTGTCTAAAATCAGTAGTATGCAGTTATTTAAAATCAGTAGTGTGAGGCCATTGGATATTCTAATTCAGGCTTTTCATTTTCCCATATTACAAGAACACTGATACAGAAGGAAGTGTTTTCTGTATTGATTCTTAATAAGAGTTTATGTTTAGATTGAACTTAAAACTAACGAAGTACTTTCCTTGGGTCATAGTAGGATTGCAGCTTCTTTTGGATTATTTGCCTTATACCATGTTTTCTTTCTTTTTAACAATGCTTTGGTCACGCAGTTTTTAATTACTTTCCTAAGTAAATTATTTAACACTTAAAGAAGAACAAGACATGCACATATCCTCATTTGGTACAAGCAGCCTAAAGATACGATGTCTGCAGATGAGCAGCACATACCAGGCGGTGGCTGAGGATGTCAGAGAGAGTGGCATCCAAAGGAGAGATGAGATGAGGTCTGACCAGGCTTCGATGGTGATATCGTGAATATTATTAGCAGAAGAGATACAGTGTCATTTAACTACTATCAGTGATTTTATAATTTCAAGATGTCTTATGTATGCATTTATTTTGTATAAAATTACACATATTTGGTCATCTTTTTCTGACAATTTCAATTATACTTAATATAACCATGAGTGTATTTTGTTAACATGAATGATAATCATGTGCCTTCTGCTTTAAAAACAAGAATCATACATAGTAGTCCTCCCTTTTCCTTGAGGGATACATTCCAAGACCCACAGTAGATACCTGTAACTGTGGCATACATATACATACAAATGGTCCCCAATTTATGGTGGCTCGCCTTAAGATTTTCAACTGCATGATGGTGCGAAAGCCATATGCACTTGCTAGAAACTCTATTTCAAGCACACAGATACCATTCAAGTGTTTTTCACTTCAGTGTAATAAATTACATGAGATAATCGATGCTTTATTATAAACTAGGCTTTGTGTTAGATGGTGTTGCCCAAGTGCAAGCTAATGTTAGTGTTCTGAGCACATTTAAGGTAGGCCAGGCTAAGCTATATTTTCAATTTAAGATAGGCTTGTCAGGACATAACCCCAAGTCAAGGAGTGTCTATAATAGGTTTTTCATTCCTACTCAAGCCAGCTAACAGGCAGGTAGGATTTACAGCATGGATACATTGGACAAAGGGATAATTCACATCCAGGGTGCCACAGAGCGAACGGGCAGTAGATTTTCTCATGCTTATCAGAACAGCACACAATTAAAAATGTATTAATTTATTGTTTATTTCTGGACTTTTACATTTAATATTTTCAGACTACAGTTGACTGTGGGTAACTGAAACTGAGGAAAGTGAGATGCAGATAATGGGGAACTACTGAATGTCCTTCGTGGCTCTTGAGTTTTCTCTTCCCATACACTAGTTGCTTTAGAACCTATTACATCAGCACTTTGGATGTCATTTGCATTCCTTGTACTTTTCTAAAATTCCTCATTCTGGGAGTATTTACAGGTTTAGTAAGAATTGAAGATGATCTTTCTTAAGAGCTATTTGCTTAAGAAATTTTTTAAAAAACACTAAATGAGAAACTGCTCATTGGGAAATATTTGGATGAAGTCTCGAGATAGGGGTTATATTGTCATTTTAAATGAATGTAGAAGAGTTTCTTTGTCTTTAGACCACTGGAAAGGAATCCTGTTTTTGTGGATTTATTTTGTATTTGTCTCTGATTCCTAAACAGAATTGAGGGTTACCTACTCTTGATGACTTGGTACTGATTTTCATAAACCTTAAGAATTTTGACTTTGAGGAACATTATCTTTCTTGTTACTGAATTTTTTTCTTTTCTTTTTTGAACTTAATCCCTTCATATGTGTTAGACAAGTGGTCTGATTAGAGTTAATTTATATAGTTTTTGTTACCCTTTACTTTCCTTATTGGTTATTTATAATAAAAATCTTTTTACTGTTGATTATTGTTGGGGTTTGAGGGGTCTTTTTCCTGCCTTGTTTCTCAACCAGTTGAGAAACAGACGAAGGAGCCAAGCAGATGGAGATCAAGGTAGCAGCTCTTTCCATCCATAGAACTATTGGAGAGAACGTGATTTAAGAGAACAGTATAAACAGCTTAGTAACACTGAACCCCAGAATTAGAAAGGTTTAACCATTCAGTCCCAGGCCATGCTGGAGAGCAGAGCACCGAAGTATTCTCTGCTTGTGGGCAGATCTCAAAGAGAAATGTGCAGTTGAAAGGGCTTGGTCCTCACGGACTTACCCATCAAATAAGTCATCCTCAAGTGGGGAGACAGAAGCTGCAGTGGAACTTCTGCAGATACAGCTCTGTTTGGGAAGCTAATCCAGAGGAGACTTCAGGAAAAGACCTATCATCGCTGGGAGGCTTGAGCTTCTGTGAATGTTGGAAGCAGCCCCAGTGGCAGTATCAGCGCTGCAGGAACTTTGCCCATAGATGCAGTCTCTTTGATAAAATCACCGTGTCACAGAGAGAAATAAAGACTAGCAGAGCAGGATTTTTGCTCATGTGAATGCCTGCCTTCAAATTTCCAGGGGCCTATTTCTTTACTGATCGATTTTTCACTTGAGGCTCTTCTAGAGATCAGCACACTGCTGCATGCTGTATTGGTTGTACTATGTAGATTATGGGAGAGTGAATGGTTCTGCTCTCAAGAAGCCTATATCCTGGTTCACAAATAAGTGCTAAATTGTACTGTACAGACTATTTAAGTTATAGAAGTTCGAAGGAGTTGGAAAGCAATAAAAACTGAACTAATGCAAGAAGGTTTTATGGAAAAAAATAAGCCTTGAGCTGGGCTTAGAACAATAGATTTGATCTGGATAGGTGAGACAATAGTGTAAGACAACATTTAAGGCAAAGAGACATCTGTGCCCTCACTTTTGCTGTCCCTTCACTTTGTAAGTGGGACAGGACCAGAGGAGGCCTAATGTATAGACAGAGCCTCAAAAACAAAACAAAGCAGAGGATCAGAGACTTGTGATTTGCAGCTGAGATTTTTTTTTTTTTTCTTAAGCACAAGAGTAATGTCATTGAAAATTACTTTGGCAGGGAGGTACCTAAGGGATATTCAAGGAAGGAGATAAATTAAGAAACAAAAGTAATCTAAGCCCGAGAGAATAAATGCTTAGCCTAGGGGATGCTTATGGCCATGGGAATGAGAAAATTGAGAAGAGAAAAATAATCAAGAATTGATTAACTGGCTCTTCAGTATATATTAAATGAATGAAACAATTGCAAAATAGACAAAGGTGTCTATGAGGTTTTAAGAATGCACTGTTGCAACAATGATAGCTACCCTTCAGGGAAATTGGGAATGAGATACACTGTTGCTCACAGATGTGAAAACAGAAGCCAAGCAATGCATAATATGTTCTCCAAGAGTGATATGTTTATTCCATTTCTACTTCCTCTTTTCAAAGTCATTTTGATGGATTTTATGGGAACCATACAGAATCTCTCTCTAATGTATGTGTTTGGGTTTTTTGTTTGTTTGTTTTGAGACAGAGTCTTGCTATGTCATCCAGGCTGGAGTACAGTGGCACGTGTTAAAGTGTGCGCTCTGAATGAAGAGAGACCCCCCCCTCACCCCGCAAAACAGGCTTTGTGTGAGCAGCATAGCTGTTTATTCACCTGGGTGCAGGTAGGCTGAGGCCAAAAGGGTGTCAGCGAAGGGGCCGTCAGATAGGAGTTAGTTTTATAGGTTTGGGGTGAACAGTGGAAAGTTACAGAAGTTACAGTTGGTGGGTTTTGCAAGCTGGGAGGGGGTCGTAGGGTGTGGAGTCCAGAAGTTTGGACCAAGGTCAGTTACACAGTCCAATGGCCTTGTCAGTTGAGACCAAAATAAGAAACAATAGAAAATGTCTCAGGTTAGTTAGGCACCGCAGGGTTGATCATTCTTCCTTCCAGCTACTTAAGGTTTTTGTTTGTTTGTTTGTTTGTTTGTTTGCTTTTTTTTTGCAATGTTAATTCACTTTATTTTTCTTGTATAAAAACCCTATGTGGTAGCCACAGCTGGAGCTTGGGTCCTCTGCACGGAGACTCTGGTGTGGGTCTTGACAAGGTGGTCGGTGAATTCCTGATAGGGAGACTTGGTGAATACAGTCTCCTTCCAGAGATTAGGGGTCAGGTAGCTGTAAGTCTTAGAGATGGCATCAAAGGTGGCCTTGGCGAAGTTGCCCAAGATGGCAGTGCAGCCCTGAGCTGAGGTGTAGCAGTCATCGATACCAGCCATCATGAACAGCTTCTTGGGCACAGGTGCTGAGATGATGCCGGTGCCCCTGGGTGCGGGGATGAGGCACACCAGCACAGAACCACAGCGGCCTGTCACCTTGCAAGGGACGGTGTGGGGCTTGCCAATCTTGTTCCCCCAGTAGCCTCTGCGCACGGGGACAATGGAGAGCTTGGCCAGGATGATGGCCCCACGGATGGCAGTGGCCACCTCCTTGGAACACTTAACCCCCAGACCGACGTGACCATTGTAGTCCCCAATAGCAACAAACGCCTTGAACCTGGTGCGCTGGCCAGCACGGATCTGCTTCTGCACCGGCATAATCTTCAAAACCTCATCCTTGAGTGAGACCCCCAGGAAAAAGTCAATGATCTCAGATTCCTTGATGGGCAGAGAGAAGAGATAGATTTCCTCCAGAGACTTGATCTTCATGTCTTTGACCAGGGGGCCCAACTTGGTGACAAGCATCCATTCCTTATCCTCGGCTTTGCCTCTGCAAGCTCCGCTGCCTCAGCCTCGACCCCAACCCCGGATGCCACTGCTGAAACCTCTGTGGAAGCCACCGCAGTTCCCCATTCCAGGGCTCCCCCCACCGCCCCGCTGCACCGGCGTCATCCGCCATTTGGTGTTTTATTGGAGAAGAAGCTACTTAAGGTTTTCTGATTCCAGAAGGCCCCCGCAGAGGTGTATGTGCAGTTTATGGGGGTCACCTTGCTGTCCATTCCACAGCGTGATCACACTTTTTACAGCTACCAAGCCCGGCTAATTTTTTTGTATTTTTAGTAGAGACAGGGTTTCACCATGTTGGCCAGGCTAGTCTTGAACTCCCGACCTCAAGTGATCCAGCCGCCTTGGCCTCCCAAAGTGCTGGGATTACAGGCGTGAGCCACCATGCCTGGTCTCTCTAATGTGTTTAATGTCCTTCCATACTGGGTGCCTGATGTTCTGTCCGCCTAGCATTTTCCCCCTCTGCTTCTGTTAATATCACCCCATGTAAGGAATGCACCCACCTCCATTTCCTTAAGGTCTGACAGGGCAGCCAATCATGGCCCCGCATACATCTGGCCACAGTAGTTGGGTAAGGGGGTGAGTATGTGACTTCAACTGTGCTCATCAGATTCTCTGTCTCAGGAATTTGAACCTTGAATGGAGAACACAAGGTCAGAGAACATAGTGCTGAATCATCAGTTAGCAATAGGTAGAAGCTCTGCCACTGAAGCCTGGGGTTCAGTCCTGTCTCTGACCTTGAATATTGAGTTCTCCCTCTGACCCTGAGAGCTCCTTCATGTTCTTTCAATAACTGTCCCAAGCCCTTTTTTTAAAGGCCTGTTTTTCTTGCTAGTGAAGAAAAGAAAATTGGCATGCATCTATTATATCTTATTCTTTTTCCCTTTTGACTCTTATTTACCTATTGATAATTACTTAGTATTTTTTAGGAGCAAATATGACTTACAAAAAAATATGACTTCTCTTACAATTTATATTAGGATATGGGTAGGAAAAGTAGTTGTTTTCTTCTCTTTTTTTTTTTTTTTTTTTTTTTTGAGATGATGCCTCACTCTGTTGCCCAGGTTGGAGGGCAGTGGTACAGTCACAGCTCACTGCAGCCTTGAACTCCTGGCTCAAGTGATCCTCCTGCCTCAGGCTTCCATGTAGCTGGAACTACAGGCATGTGCCACTATGCCTGGATAATTTTTTATATTTTATTTTTGGGATACAGGATCTCCCTGTGTTGCCCAGGCTGGTCTTTAACTCCTGGATTTAAGCAGTCCTCCTGCCTCGGCCTCCTAAATAGCTAGGATTGTAGGTGTGAGCCACCACACCCAGCTAGTTTTCTTTCTTATTATTAAAATACCAACAGTTTACTTAATGGCTCTAAAGGAAACTATATCATGGTGATAATTTTAATCTACCTTGCCCTCAGCCCTCACTTCTAGTCCTGTGATTAATGTTAACACATTAATATACTTTTTCTACTCAGTATTAATATTTTCCATTTATAAACTTTATTTTATATAAAGTCATTTATATGTGATTTATTTTAAACATATGATCCTGATTACAGTTGAGATTTTTTTTCTTCCAGTTAATGTTAAGTATAAAGGTACATTTCAGGTGGATTGTATTCAGGGCTGGTGTCAAATATAGGCTAATGTTGGGACTTTGAGTGTCTGCCTCTTGTCTGAAAAGTGTCGTGGTTTTCTTGGATGGAAAGGAATTAGGAGAATGTCTAACACTTTCCACAGTACTTTCTGGAATTGGCATGTCTCAGATGTTTATTGGGTTCTTAATACATTTGACCTTATGATATTCTGTTAACTAGTGCTCTCCAGCTCTATAGCAACCTCAAAAAAAACAAATTTATTTGTCTTTAATTCAGGCAATATTCTTAGCATTATTTTGTGGTTTAAAGTTAGTTTTTAATGCTTTTTAAATAGCATTTTTCAAGAGTCGTTTTCTATAAGAGATCTCACGTCCCGTGTAGCATCCTAAATATAACTCAGATATTACAGCTAATGTCCACTTGATTTTACTCCATTCTTTTTCAGTATGTGTATGAATTAGCTTTTTGTTGTTGTTCATTGGTTTGTTCTTTTTTTAACTCTCAAAAATAAAGAGTTTTCGGTTAAAATTTTAATTTCAATGTTTTGGGGACGATTGGGAAAATTTGATATAATCTTACTTCCATTGTTTTCTCATTAGGATCAAAAGAGATTATAGGCCATTTGTGGTGACCCACACCTGTAATCCCAGCACTTTGGGAGGCCAAGGTGGGCAGATCACCTGAGACCAGGAGTTTGAAACCAGCCTGGGCAACATGGTGAAACCCCATCTCTACTAAAAAAAATATATATATATATTTTATATATATATATAAATATATATATATATACAAAAATTAACTGGGCGTGATGGGGAAGCTGAAGCAGGAGAATCCCTTGAAGCTGGGAGGTAGAGGTTGCAGTGAGCCAAGATCGTGCCACTGCACTCCAGCCTGAGCGACAGAGCGAGACTCTGCCTCTAAAAACAAAAAAGAGAGAGAGAGAGATTATATATTAAAGAAGAGCAAGGTCCATATTATGAAAGTGGTCCCAGGAAGTGGACTCAAGATCACATAACAGTGGCAAAGATAATTGGTGCCATACCCCTGCCCCAAAGCTTACTTGTTTCACATTTGTAACTCAGAAAAAGTACAAGCCCCTCTCAAATGGTTGAAGTTTCAAATATTAGAGACACCCTTGGCATAGACAGATTTTAGTATAATACTCCTAAAACTACACTTTTTTTTTCTGTCGTAAGTGTTCATTGTGCTCAGTCATTTATTGCAGTGACCCAAACAGAGCCCAGTCCAGCTGTTTGTATTTGCTCTGCAGTGGGAAGTGGACTAGGGCCATGTGACTAAGAAAGCCAGACTGTGGGCTGTCTTTTCACCTACAGATGTTTTAATGTGCTTAACATTATCCAATACTAGCAACTGAGATAGTCTAAATACTGCAGCAGGGTCTGATTAGCTTTTTCAGATCACTGCCTTTATTTGCTGTTTGCAAAAAACCTTAATCCAGTGCTAGAGATCAGGCTTCCTGCTGAGCCCTGGGGTAGTTTTCTCTCATTCTTTGTGTTCACAGTGGCAGGCATTAGTGAGCAGAATCCTCCTCCTCCTAAATTAAAGCTATAAAGTAGTAACTATAGTAGCAAGGGATAAAGAGAAGGAAGAAAACCCCAGAGAAAAGAGAAGACTGTCTATTCATACTAAGTAGTTTCCTTGATATATACAGAAGAAAGAGTTTCTAATATGAATTCATAAATACTGACCTCACTGTCTCTTCTAATCGGTGCACAACTATTAAGTTTTATTTGGTTTCAGTTGTAACTACTTTGTATGGATGTATGTTACGTGTTTCATATTTATCCTACTCAATCCCAGTTTTACCAGAAGAATTACATTTTTTACCATAACGGTGGCCTTGATTTCTCTTTTTCCTTTCAGGGCTGATGCCTTTTTTACTCATGAGATTTCAAGAACTATCACCACCACCAAAAAAAAAAAAAAAAATCTAACTTTCCTCATTTCGGGACATCCATATGCTTACCCAAGATGTGACATTTGAATTCTGTGTAATTCACACTGTAATTTGCAATAAGCTATAATGCTAGAGATGCTTTATCTTGATCCTTGATGGGTTTACGAAATTTGACTATCGCCTTAAGTATTTCAGTAAGATTGCTATAACCCTTGGTGGAAGAAAGAATAGTCTACTTTAGAAATCAGTTTGCAATTCAGAACCTAATAATTATATTTAGTTCAAAAATATTTTCACTGATTTTTAAATTTTCTATCATTTTTGGAATGGCATACATCAATAAAATATTGGAACTCTCTTGAGGAAATAACTGTAAACAAATGATGAACTGTAATGTGGTACTTTATCTTTTAGTTTTCTTCCTGGAAACAACAATAATTTTCCATTTTTAGTAGGCAGAAGGAGTGTTTTCAGTGCGATAACTGAAAAATCTTAGCCATGTAGATCTTCTAATTTTGTAAATAGAGACGATCTCATTTGCATTTGAGTAGCCACAATAAGGACAAGGCCAGGAGTCCCAAACTAGTGTTACTTTTTTTCAACTCTTCACAAATGATCCTAATTATGTGTAGCTTCTGTATTTGTGAATAAAAGGAGATTGATTTTGATTGTTTGGGGTACATTTTATATCTTTAGAATTCATGATCATAAAATGAAAAAATCTGGGCTCTGCATAAATCAGCCTATAGCAGAACATTGTATGTTAAGAGCAGCTCTTTGCCATCACTGTTTTAATTTGCACTGGAATGAAGAGGGAACGTGCATGAGCTTGTGTTCTACATCATATAAGTAAATAGTAGAACAGTATAGATTTCCTTCTTCTTTAGTAGGGAAATATCTTTACAATGCCTTATCGTATTTACATTTTGATTGATTTTTTTTTGTTTGTTTATAATCAGAGGCCACTCAAGGTATAACTTATGCAGCCCACAAAAGCAAGTAGTTCACAGTATTATAAATGCTGCAGTCTGAAACTTTGAATAAACCAGGGATAAGAAGTTTACTCACCACCGGGGCTTATTTTTATATACTTTAGACACTACAAAAAAAATCACAGTATTTATAATGTTAACTTGTTCCTGAGCTGAAATTTGAGTATTAACATCTAAAAATTTTATGAAATACAAATACTTTAAGCGGTTATAATGTGTTGTATGTTAAAACATAATGAAAGACTTCGCTTCTCTTTAATTACATGGTTAACTAGTATCCATAGTGAAAAAATTTTACACTGACACTTGACATGCATAGGATAGGTTATTCTGATGATTTTAAGTTGAAGTTAAATACTTCTGTCTAAATCTCCAGTTTAGGTGACTCATTTGGCACAAAGTTAGACAGAACTTGTATTTCATCTTACTATGCTACACTTTCAGTGAATTTTTAAAAATCAGTTCTATTTGTAATCCCTTAAGTGTTTTCCTTTTGCAATCGTATTTTCATCATCTGTTCTTTTTGGTTTTTTGTGTGTTGCAATAAATTAACAAATACTTGAAAATACAGATTTGTCACTATTTCCAGGGAAATAGTTTTACTATAACCTTCTGTCTCATTTTGCCATTTATTAAAGACAGGGAATACTGCAATAGTTAATTGCTACATTGACACACTTCATTTTCTTTCTTTAATAAAAATGAAAAGCTAATAGACTATGGTATAGCCTCAACTTTTTGAAAACTTGAAACTTTTACTACTTTAAAATATAATTGGTTTCTTTGTTTCATGCATTAAAAAGCAAGGAGGAAAAGCTGAAGTCTGCCCAAGCCAGGTGTTTCTTGTTGGCAGCCTGCTCCCTAATGACTCTGCTCTCATAGAGCAGCTGCCTACTAGTCAGCTTTGTATGGTCTATTGTTGCTGCACACCCCTTGTTAATACACAGGCTGCCCCGGGCAGACCCTGCGAATGACATCAACTTGCTTATCTTAGAAACCTACGAACCTGACGCAGGGTGCTGAGGTTGTCTTGCATCTGCCCGGACAACTAATTGTGAGCTTTCTGGCCTATGATTGGCTGTTATTCCACTCGGTAATAGGTTAAGCAAAGACATTGCCATTCCATCTGTTCAACCATTCATTGTTCTTCTTGCCTGCCTGGGAGTCTGCAGCTAAAATTGTGTTAAGGAGTTTACTGCTGAAGCTGCTACAGAAACCAATGTCTTTGTATTTTCCTGCTAACGTGAGTATCTGTGCTACTTTAATGCCTTGGAAGTTAAACTTTGCTAAATATTCAGAGTATTAATTTGAACTCTGTAAAAGATAGAAAGCACTTCAAATGAAAGTCTACAAATTATTACATGGTGGCCAACATACCAGAAAATTAAATTCTTTCTGTAAAGTATGTCTGCAAAGCAGATTTTTTACATTTTTCTATTCTAGAGTTATGTAAATAATTACTTATAGCTTCATGAACATTTATAAGGCATTAGGCATGACATATAATCATTTGGAACTTAAAGTCGAATTATAATGTTCTGATATTTTTGATCAATGGTGAATTTAAATTTTATCTTGTCAAAGTCTTAAGTTTCTTAAGATGTCACTGTCGTACCTAGGTGCTATAAAATAAGATTTGATAGAACTTTCTATTGTCTTAAAAGTGTAGCTTGGGGTGATGGATTGATATAGGTAAATGTTTCAACTTGTTTTAGATGTGATGATTAAGCATTCAGTTGCTTTGTCAGCAGTCTCAGTATTCATGTACAGTTTCTAATTTCTTCACTCTCATCTTTTTTTCCCCCCACTTAGTTTCAGACATTAGATTGAAGATGTCATTCCAAGAACTATTTTCTTCAAGAGTTCTGTAAAGGGGAAGGGAGGAAGAGACAAAGACTTGCATCTATCAGTTGGGAGGGAGAGAAAGAGCATAAAGGGTTAAAAAGAGGTTTTCATTTCTACCACATGCCCTATTGTGTGAACATATGCATAAGTCTATTGAAAGTTTTCCGAAGATGGGCAGGCCACCAGTTGCTGGTCTCCTGCAGTTCCAGTAGACATCTGTTGCCCCAGAGCATTAACCAATCTGTTCAAAGGGACATCCCTTCTTTGTTAGCTAGAGGGATGCAGACAACAGCACTCACTCAAATACAATGGTAATTAAATACACAGAGACTACAGCAGTAGGTATGTATTACATATTCATTATTTTATTTCCATTGTTCTCATAGTATTGCCATTTGGCTAACACCCAGAACCCCACTTTTATGGCATTGTAACTTTATATTACAAACAAATCGGCTTAACAGGTTTATGGTCTAATATTCCTGATTAATATGAGGCTCTTTAGAATAAAAGAAAAAGATTTTCTTAAATCTGATTTAAATGAAGAATTATCCAAGTTAACTAATGAGAACTTTCAGAAAATTTGGTCACTAGATGGAGGAACTTCAGTGTGTACAATGCATTTCTAGTGAATAGCCATTATATTATAAACCTGCATTCAGCTAGTACAAAGTTTCTTTTTTATAATTAAAAGAATTAGCTACCCTTCATCATCATCTACAAAATTAGCATGAACATTCAGTTCTTTTGATTCAACAAATAATATTAATTAGTTTTTAGCTTGGCCTTTAGCAAGAAAAATTGAGTTTCCAATACAGTATCTGGAAAGAATTTATATATTAGTAATTATAGAAATTTGTTCACAAATCATTATATATTTGCCCAATTCCTTTTGTGTTCAAGAATAGAGTGTTTTGAGGTCAATTATAATGGAGCCCTGATAATACAGTTTAAAAATTACCTGTATTTCTTGGAGTTTTTTGATAACTATGGGAGTAAAAACTGACCTACTTTGTGAAACTTGGACTATGCTGCTTCATGAAATTAGCAAAATTACCCTTATTAGTTACTATTTCATTGATTAAATTTAGGATGGTTTATATGAGTTTGCATTTCGGTAAATGCAAACTTAAAAGTCTTAATAATTTATTTGAAAATGAGGAGAAAAGTATTTTCTGTCTTACATGTAATAATACATTTTGTGCTGTTAATGGTCTTTTCTATCCTTTTAAAGTTTATATTAATCATTTTTAAAGCACTGAACAAAAATAAAGATTATATACCATTCTTTCTTCTAAAGTTTCTCATAGTAATTTCTTGTAAGTTTTGCATATTTCATTATATTAACAAATACAGCAGCCTATTAAAATGTCTTGTTTTTAAATCTTTATCATTGAGGTTTTTATTGAATGATTTCAAGATATTGCCAAATTCTAGGTTGTTTTTAAGTGCCCTAATAAATAAGGGCAATCATTTGCTAATTACAAGTGGCTAAGTAAGCATTCTACAGATCAAAGTTTTATAAACCAAATCTTTACCATTTCGATCAGTACAAATCAGGTTATTTCAAATCTGTAGTATGTGATATAGAGTAAATACATGGCTTATAGGCCTGGAAATTGAACTCATTTGTCCCTATTTGTACTGTTTCTATTTAGTCTCTTGTTTTACAAGGACCAAAAATCATTTAACTGCTTGTTTAGTGCACGATGACATTGGATAACCTTCTATGAGCTAACCAATGCAATCTAGACGATGAAGAGACAGGCCTGTCAGTGTGAAAAAAAAGGTTCATCCGGAATAGTTTAAGACAAAACTTATTTGCCTAATAAAATTGGATGTTAATTTTTTTAAAAAATAGGTCAGGCTTATGTTTATCCTTAGCAATAAAAAGTCAACTTATTATAAACTTTTTATTTAAAATTATGTGCAAATTACATAAATTATCAGACGTTAAAAGTGTGTGGAAGTCCCTAAATACATTGGTATACAAATGAGGTTTGTGTGATTTAGTTATTTTAAAAAACTGAAAATCCCATTTTCCCCCTTGTGTCATGATAGCCATATAATAAAATTACATGGTATCACAGGTTTAGGTAGTCTCACTGACACTCTTTAAAAATATTAGATCAAAGATACAGAAAGATTTAAATACTTTTTAGGGTGATTAATTTTCAGTTTGAAAACTGCAGTATCTGATATTGTTTCTTTGAGAAATGTGAAAATTAAGAATAATTGCACTTATCCTTTAAGCAGAACATTTCTTTCTTATTTGCCACTGGTTGTATTTTTTATAAGGTATTCATCTTGTCTGATATAGTAAAAAAACAAAACCCCCAAACTGCTCAATATTAAAAAATATTTCCTAGGTCAATTCAGGGATTTGGTCAGCAAGTCATTATCTTGAAGAATTATCTCACAACAGCACTTATGCAAAACCCAAACTTTTCAGGGGAGATCAAAAATGTTGCCCATTAAATGCACTTCCTGCAGTCAGAGCAGATTGTGGGGTTTACAGAACAATGATGTCGGAGCTTCCAGATTGGTTTGGCAGCTGCATTGTTCTCAGAGGGTAAACCAGACGCACTTAAGTCCCAGTCTCTTTTATAGGCTTTTGTTCATACCAAATTATTCTTTCACTGTGCTAGCATTCATGATGGCATGTTAAAGGAGTGCAGCTTAGCAACCAGCTTCTGGTTGCCAGGCAGCCCAGCTTCCAATAGGTTTTCCTCATTTAAGATACTTTTGGTGGGAGCGCCACGAAGACCATGGTGTGGACTTTTAACTGTATCCCTTTATTAGGATGATGCTGTGATTTGTTACTTGCATTATGGTGTTAGTATATTTCAGTAGTTAATAAATCAGAGGGTGTAAAAATCTGTTTTTAAAATCCCTTCAATTCTAAATAATTGGGCTCATGCGTATCCATATAAAAGGAAAAAATTGAAATGGATATAGCTTCATAATGAAGCAGATGTATACGGAGCTCTCCTAAGGGATATTTCTTTTTATGAGTTGGACAATCCAGAGCTAGGGAAATTTGATGTTTCTTTAAAACTCATGAATGCTGTATTAGTAGAGCAATGATATTAAAGTTGTCTACCTTCTCAGGGAGTAAGCCCTGAGGAGACTCCTGTAGAAGTATGTAGGAGTTCTACACTGAAGGAATCTTAAGTGTTTTATCAAGCTTTATAAAGATTCCATGTTCTCTTCTCTAGTATTTACCATAGTTAATGAAATGTATTTCATTACTTGACTCTCTAATTAAAGTTTACCAGGTATGCTTTCAAATTTGTGACTTCTCAGAAAATCACTTAGCATTTTCTTTTAACATTTATATAATAGGTATTTTCTAGTGTAAATATGATATTGATGAGCTTTAGAAACATTTCCTCAGTTTTCTTTTTTAGGTTAGTTTTAAATAGGTATTTTATGACAGTCTCAAATTCAACTACCACTCACCTGCTAATACTGTACCTAGCCAGAACACTAGAATTGCCTTAATAAGTAAATCATGAGGCCAGGCACAGTGGCTTACATCTGTAATCCCAGCACTTTGGGAGGCCAAGGCGGGCAGATCACTTGAGGTCAGGAGTTCAAGACCATCCTGGCCAACATAGTGAAACCTTGTCTCTGCTAAAAATATAAAAATTAGCCAAGCATCATGGCACATGCCTGTAATCCCAGCTACTTGGGAGGCTGAAGCAGGAGAATCACTTGAATATAGGAGGCAGAGGTTATAGTGAGCTGAGATCATGCCACTGCAGTCCAGCCTGGGCAACAGAATGAGATTCCATCTCAAAAAAAAAAAAAAAACAAGGAAATTATTGATGTGGATATAGTCCTTACAATTTACAATAACATACCAGAGGAAATAGTTTTATTTTTCTAACCCGTTCCTAATAGAGAAATAATATTTCCAATAGTCTTTAAGGAAAAATTGTAAACCGGCAAAAAAACAAACCAATTTTAAATAGTAAAAGTATTCCTATATGGTGAAAAATAGGGGAAAAAAAGATTACTTTTTAACCAAATGCAGATTAATGGCTAGTTAATCTGATAAAATACAGGAATATTTTCTGCCATAAAATTCAAGAAACTGAAATAATATTATATATTTAATATGCCTAATTGTTTGCTGCTAATTTTATGAGATATCATCTCTGCTTTCCATAAGTACACATAGAATAAAACAACTTTTATTTTTTCCTGGAATGAAATAAATAGGCTGTTGTTTCCCTGGCACTTAATAAGGATAGCATAATGCTAGAAATTATGTTACCATGTTCCGTAGTCAGAAAAGCATGATTACTAAGGCAAAACCCTATTCATCACTAAAAAGAATTTAACTCATCTTGTAATTATTTAATTCCCTTCTGGCCATCTTAGAATATGTGCTCTTTCATTGCAGTATCTATATTATTTTTGAAAGTTTTTCAGATGGCTGTTAAGCTTCATCCAGATTAATGATTTTTCAAGTATAAGTTAATGTTTCCTTTCTATGTGGCTTTCTCTTTAAAAGAATATTTATAGATACTTATGAATTCTGTTAGAGAAAAATATAAATAACCTGTCATGCATATTTAAAACTTGCATTTTGATAATATTCTAGGTGTCACACTAGAATTATAAGCTGTCCTAAAAGTAGAAAAATCTCATCCATCAAGATTGAGAAGGAGGAGCATGATATAGTGAGAAAACATGGGTTTTAGAGTCAGATGAAACTGGGCAAAAAATCCAGTTGTACTTATTTACTTTGTTGCCTTGGAGGAATGAAGAAATAAATCAGTTCATTTATTTCTAATTCATAACTTCTTTATCTGAAAAATGGCAGATGAAACTCTTGGCAAGGGTGTTGGGGCGAGAGGGTGTAGACGAAATACAAAGTATTACAAGATATTCAGTAGTTGAGTATTTCTCTTCTGACTTCTCCATTGAGACAGATATCAAGCCGTAACTATGAAATTCTAAACATTTTACGTTTTTCTCTAGGAATACGGGGTGCTTTGCATTCAGGAATACAGAAAAAACAGCAAAGTGGAGTCAAGTACACGTAACAGCTTCATGGGCTTGAAGGATCGCCTAGGGCATGACCTCAGCCACCTTTATGTGGAGAGCACCAACCCAGAGTTAAGTGCAGCTGTGCCTTGGTCAGCAGTAGAAAAACCAACTATGGATACTGTTCATGCAGGGAAGGATGAAAAAGAGGTGTCTGAAGAGAATGCAAGCTCTGGTGACTCTGAAGAAAACACAAATTCTGATCATGAGTCAGTACAGTTGAGTAGCATTTCAGTAGAGCCAGGCTTATTAACTAAGACTCACAGGCAGCTCTGCAGGTCTCCCTGTTTAGAGCCTCACATACTCAAGCGCAATGAAATTTTGCAAGACTTTAAACCTGATGAGTCCCAGACTACATCCAAGGAAGCGAAGAAACCGCCCGATGTGGTGCGAGAATACCAAACAAAACTGGAGTTTGCACTTAAGTTAGGTTATTCTGAAGAACAGGTTCAGCTTGTGCTAAACAAACTTGGTACTGATGCTTTAATCAATGATATTTTGGGAGAACTTGTCAAACTTGGAAATAAAAGTGAGGCTGATCAAACAGTTAGTACGATTAACACTGTAACACGGGAAACTTCTTCCCTGGAATCTCAGAGGTCTGAATCTCCAATGCAAGAGATTGTAACAGATGATGGTGAAAATCTGAGACCAGTAGTTATTGATGGCAGCAATGTGGCAATGAGGTAAGTGGAAAAATCATTACTGAAAATTATTTCCAAATAATCTTTAAAACTTATTTCTAATTTTGTAGCTAGTTTTCTTCTCACAGTCATTAAAGTAACACTTTTCGTATCCTCATGTTAACTTCAGAAAGCATTAGTTTTCCTTTCTCTTCTTTCAGGGCACTCAGCCATCTTCACTTCATTTATCCCCGTATGGAGACCCACTTTTCTCAGATATGTCTCTTTTTGTCCTTACCTGGTATAAAAATTAGTGTGTGGGCCAGGCATGGTGGTTTACGCCTGTAATCCCAGCACTTTGGGAGGCTGAGGTGGGCAGATCACTTGAGGTCAGGAGTTTAAGACCAGTCGGGCCAATATGATGAAACCCTGTCTCTACTAAAAATACAAAAAGTAGCTGGGTGTGGTGGTGGGTGCCTGTAATCCCAGCTACTCAGGAGGCTGAGGCAGGAGAATGGCTTAAACCCTGGAGGCAGAGTTTGCAGTGAGCGAAGATCAAGCCATTGTACTCCAACCTGGGTGACACAGGGAGACTGTCTCAAAAAAAACAAAAAAAATTAATGTGTGTTCCTGGTTTTGTATTAATCAGTAGTTTTAAGTTAATATCTTGATATCATAATATTCAACAATTTTGGAATCTAGTCAAATGGTCTATTTCTATATGAAGTTAAATAACCCTAATTCTTCTAGAAAATAAGCCATGTATTTTATTGATTTGAGAAGAAACCAAAGCTGTTGTTGGAATTGTTTTGTAGTTTGAATTGTTTCCATTCAATAAATGCAAATCAGAAATAATTCTTAAGGAACTGGGGGGAAAAAAACCAAAAAACTTTCAGTGATAATTTTTTTGGCCAGGCAGGGAGGCTCACACTTGTAATCCCAACACTTTAAGAGGTCAACGTGGAAGCATCATTTGAGGCCAGAGTTTGAGACCAGCCTGAGAAACATAGGGAACACCTATCTATACCAAAAAAAAAAAAAAAAAAAAATGTTTAAAATTAAATGAAATTTTAAAAGGAATTTTTTTGTAGTTGTGATGGCTCAATATTTAAAGCACATCTAACTTCAATCAGTTTATGGGTAACTGCTCACAGTGTTCTAGCACTGTGAAGATATAAAGATGTATGTATAAAAGCATCAGTTCTTCTTCTAGAGAGCTTAGAATTTCATGTGCAGTTTCTCAGAAGGTGACCCGAGGATGCCTACCAGAGAATCATCTGAGGGACTTGTTGAAAATGCAGATTGGGTATCAGTGCTATTCAAGGTATAAATATAATGCAAACCATGTATGTCATTTTACATTTTCTAGTACCTACATTAAAAAGTAAAAAGAAACAGGTAAAAATTAATGGGACTAATATATTTTGTTTAGGCTAATATATCTAAAATATCTTGCTAACAATCAATCTTAAAGTTATTGAATACCTTTTTTTTTTTTGAGATAGGGTCTCACTCACTCTGTCACTCAGGCTAGAGTGCAGTGGCATGATCTCGGCTCACGGCAACCTGTGCCCCCTCAGCTTCCCTGAGTAGCTGGGACTACAGGCACATGCCACTAGGCCTGGCTAATTTTTTTTGTTTTTTTAGTATAGCCGGGATCTCATCATGTTGGCCATGCTAGTCTCAAACTCCTGACCTCAAGTGATCTGCCCACCTCAGCCTCCCAAAGTGCTGGGATTACAGGCATGAGCCACCACTCCTGGCCTGCATTATTCTTCTGATTTTAAGTCTTTCAAATCTGGTGTCTGTCTTACAGCACATCTCAATTCAGAATAGCCGTATTTCAGGTGCTCAGTATCCTTATGTGGCTATTGAGTACTGTATTGGACAGTCCACTTCTAGAGCCCCATGCAGACCTACCAAGCCAAGTTCAGAGTGTAACTCAGGCATCACTTTGTACGTAGTATGCCCTCTAATAATTTTATATGCTGAAATTAGAGAACTGCTGTGTTCTGTAGGTGACAGCAAGTTCTTTCACATAGACTATGAGGAGAACCAACCTTATAATCCTCTAAATAGTTTTCTTGGGTGGAGGCAGTATTATCTTTCTTTCATTTATAAGTAAATGCAACAAGATTTGAGTTGCTTGCCAAGACAAAACAGAATTCAAACCCAAAAATGTCTGACTTAAAAGCCTATACTCGTCATCATATGAAAAAGAGAAAAACGAAGTTGAAAAGGTTAAAGCCAGATCTTACTAGAGAATGTAAAGCTGGCTCTGTAATTTAAGGGTAATCGAAGGGTTGTAAGTAGAGGAGTGCCAAGGGTAGAGTTGTGCCTTATACTGATCATTTTTGCAGTGATGTATGGGAGGTAGGAGATCAGTTTGGATGCAAACAATCCTTCTAGTAGAGTAGAGAGAATCTTAGCAAATGTCATAGAGATATAGAATGTGCATATGGCTTTGAGAAGGACTTCAGTAAGATTACCTCTTTATTGTTTGATCTTTCCCAAACTTGACCACAAAAATGATCTTTTTCTTGTAATAATCCAGAATGTCTGAATGATTACCTTAGAGATAGTATGTAAGACCAAAAGCCATAAAATTGCCAAAGGAGGGATTAGTGAAGGAAGGTCATAGATCCTTGAGGAACACCTACAACCATGGCTGTATACCAGAATTACCAGAAGAGTTATTTAAAAATACATCTTCCAGCATTCTACTCTTGTGGAATATAGAATTAGTCTCTATCCACATGTATCTTCTAGTTTAAATTCATATTATTTCCTTAAATGAATCCAGTGCTTTTTTTTTCCATAAAACAGAACAAGATATATTTCATATTTCAATATACGACTTCTGGAAAAAATAAACCACCGCAGTAAAATGATTGAGAAAAAAACATATTTGCAATCTAGGCAAAATATTAACATCGTTAATCATAAATGAACTCTTCAGATATCAGTACAAAGAGACTAACATTACAAGAGATGTGAAAATAAAAGGAACCGTTTGCTTTTTAGATTTTTCCCTGGTTTTAGGTTCAGATGACTTGTGGTTAAGAAAATGCAATCTGGGCTGGGCACATGCCTGTAATCCCAGCACTTTGGGAGGCCAGGGCAGGTGGATCACTTGAGGCCAGGAGTTCCAAGACCAGCCTGGGCAACATGGCAAAATCCCATTTCTACTAAAAAAGATTAGCTGGATGTGGTGATGCATGCCTACACGAGAGGCTGAGGTGGGTTGAAGAAAAGAACCCAGGAGGCAGAGGCTGCAGTGAGCTTAGATCTCATCATTGCACTCCAGCCTCAACAACAGTGAGACCGCATTAAAAAAAAAATCTAGTGAGCCGTCTAGAGTGGGAATGTGATCAATTGGTGTAAGAGCCCTTTGATACAGGAAAGTGTTTGAGCTCTTCAATATGCTTCCATGACCTAGTCATCTGACTTCATTAAAATTAACTAAATCTCCATATCCTATTTCTGCTTCTTCCAAATGTTGTATAGAATAAGAATCGTGAAAGAAAAAGCCCAGAGCTCCATGGCTACCTCCACATCATAGCATCGCACACATTCTTCTGTTGAGTGTTAGAATGGAAGCTGGCCACAGCAGTCTTGTGTGTTTGGTATGGTTGAAAGTTTTCCCCTCTTTATCATGGCAAGTCCTACCTTTTGGGCAGTGAGCCCAGGTTTCTGGGTTTAGATTAAATCTCTCCCCTGACTGGTGGGTAGGGCTTATTCTTGCATGTTTGTGGGAGTATTAGGATAAATGTTTGGTTTGCTAATAATCTCAGGTTTTGAACCACTTTTGCCAGTGGGATCCATGCTTGTGTTACCTCTCTGTTAGTGATAGGCAACTACCAGAAGAATTTAAGCAAGGGGAAAAGTGGTATAGTAACATTTGCCTTTAGAAAAAAATCTATGGAGAAATATAGAGGATGGATTTGAGCACTAAGATTGGAGACAAGAGACCCACTTATATTTGAAAATATAGGCTGGGCACGGTGGCTCACGCCTGTAATCCCAGCACTTTGGGAGGCTGAGGTGGGTGGATCACAAGGTCAAGAGATTGAGACCATCCTGGTCAACATGGTGAAACCTTGTCTCTACTAAAAATACAAAAAAATTAGCTGGGCATGGTGGTGTGTGCCTGTAATCCCAGCTACTCAGGAGGCTGAGGCAGGAGAATCGCCTGAACCCAGGAGGCAGAGGTTGCAGTGAGCCGAGATTGTGCCACTGCACTCCAGCCTGGTGCCTGGTGACAAAGTGAGACTCTGTCTCTAAGAAAAAAAGTACAAAGCCTTTCCTGTATCTAATCTGCTTTATAAAGCTGTATGAACTTGAGAACTCTTTTTAATATAAATTCAAATACTGAAGGCTTTCTTGCCTAGGCTCTGAAATTTGCCTTCAGTTGTTTGGTTGGTTTTGCTTTCCTGTTGCCTGTTTATCATTTAAATACAGCACTGATTTATGGTTTATAAAATAATCCTGGACACCTAGTCCAAATGTATGATTTAGACTACAGATGAGACCAAAAATTCCCAGAGTTCATACAAATTTGTTTCGGGCTGTCTCAACAAAACTATATCAAAATTATGGGCAGTAGACCTGCATGATCCATTAAGATAGCCACCAGCTACATGTGGCTGTTGAACTCTTGAAATGTGTCTAGCCCAAATTGAGATATGCTGTAAATGTAAAATATATACCACATTTCAGAGACTTAGTACAAAAATATGTAAACTATTTGAATAACTTTTATGTTGATTATAGATTTAAAAAATTGATATATTGAGCTAAATGAAATACATACTAAAATTAACTTCAGCTACTTTTTACTTTTTTAATGTGCTATGCCAGATAATTTTAAACTATATATGTGGCTCACATTATATTTCTATTAAATAACCTCTCCATAGACTGTTTTGTAAGCCTCAGTTTACTAGAAGTAACGTTCATTAAAGGATAGCTTAAATTCCCTCTAGGTGAGTGTCAGGTATTACAGGTTCTTTGGCAGCGCCCCTTTTCTCTTACTGTTTTTAAAGAAAATCCTTAGAGACTATGAAACGAATCAAAGAATCAGAGCTAGCTTTTTGTTGTTGTTTAATTATATCACTGTAGAGCCTGACAAGGACAGATATTAAAGTTATATTCCATCGCACCTGTTTACAATTCTAAGTACATCATTCTAGATGTCATCAATATCGTGTACTTTAATAGACCAACTAGTGAGAAATTTTCCTATTATCTCAACATGCTTTTTAAACTCTAACCTAAAGCTTGATAGCCTTAGTAATCCTATTACATAGAAACAAAGTTATCACAGATCTTCACCTAACTAGTGTTACACCAGTTATACAAAATGAGGGGAAAAAGTGATAATTAGAGTCCATGTTTTCTACTTTTGTTAATAAGACCTTTTTACATCTACTAAACAGATATGTTTTCTTCATTGTCTTTAGACTGATAATTCACTTGGATCTCGACCAGCTAGATGGGCTTCCCATGATTAATTTTGCCTCAAATTGTAGACCTTATATGGTGAAGGAAATCTTTTTCCTTTCTTTTCTCCTTAGCCCTTTCCAATTCTCAAAGCTACCTCTCTTAACTGTACTGCTGTTAAGCTCATAACCAACTGAAGGATAATGATCACTTTATAATAGACTTCCATAGTAATTTTGGTGTTAAATATTTTTATTGTCCTAAATCAATGACCGCCAGGCTTCTATTTTCCTTTAAAGCAGTACAATCCTGCAAATCGTCATGGAAGCCCAATATTTAAAATCAAGCAAAAGCAGAGTTCTGTTTGAATTGAGGAGGATGCACAGGGTTTTGTTCCCCACTTAAAAAATTCCTTCTGTACTCCCAGAGGGTCCTACAAAGCCATGGAATTTCTGTTTGGAACGCAGCTTGATAAGCATTGATTTAAATGATCTGTAACAAGGGACATGGATTTAGTTTTCTGGTGGTATGTTTAACACTTATCATCCTATGAATGAGATTAGCTTCAGAATGATTTTGGTATACTGGAAAAGAGACAATAAAGTTGAATAGATATAAGAATAACAAGATAGGCATCCATAAGTAGTTATGAGCCTTCAAGAGAAAAAACTCCAGTTGCCCATGAGATGAATTATAGATTCTCAAATACAATATGAAATTTAATTGGACTACAATAAGAGAAAGTAAAATATCCTATTTCCACGTTTTTATATTTTCATATTAAACATGATAGGCAATTGCACTTCTTCCCCCTGCTTAAGGAATATAGAATAGATGTAAGAAAATGTAGCAATCATTAAATATTGAAAAATGCATCAGTGAGGAAGGTTTTAAAGTCATTTTTTTAGAGTGCTTTAAAATCTATTTTCATGTGTCCAAGATGGTTTATGTAAAAATCAGATCTAAAATATGAGAAAAAATGAAATTAATTCACCAAATATTTGAAGAACACCTGGAGTTTTTAATAATTTAATGTTCTATAAATATTTATTAATATATAATTATTCTGTGATTAAAATCTATACTCTTTCTCTGATATAATTAACTATATCTAAACATGAAGGACTTTGATACTAAAGATTCAAATATGATTTTCTAGCTTAAAAAGACTCTTTTTAAAAACACACACACATATATATATGTATGTACATGTATATGTATATGTATATAGACAGGGTCTTGCTAGGTTGCCCAGGCTGGTTGAACTCCTGGGCTCAAGTTCTCCTCCCACTTCAGCTTCCCAAAGTGCCAGGATTACAGGCATGAGC
The DNA here is from genome assembly GCA_031835075.1 of Saguinus oedipus. Lineage (NCBI taxonomy): Eukaryota > Metazoa > Chordata > Mammalia > Primates > Cebidae > Saguinus > Saguinus oedipus. The sequence continues at coordinate 7,945,009 of CM063178.1, forward strand.
CACCATGCCTGGCCTAAAAAGATACTTTTATATTTCCATTCTAACCACCTCATTGACAAAATCTGCTGACTTGTGTCCTTATCATATAGGTGGGTTAATCTAATGACCTATTAAAGTAACAGAAGTCTCATAATTATACTTTAATTTTCCAGTGGAGGCTATCCTGTACAAGAACATCTTAGAATATAGCACACTTACAGGTCAAATTTTTAATTTAAACAAAAGGTGATATATAGAAGTTTATAGAAAATCAGTTACATGTCCTTCTGAGTCCCATAATGACCTTATTTTTTTTGTTTCTTTTTGAAACACTATTTAGTGATCTCTGCATATCATGCATATTGCTGTAAAAGTCACAGTTTACTTTTATGAGATTAAAGCTATTAAATAAAGATGTATTTTATTGGTTTCATTTTGATTACCAAACAAGCTTTTTTCCATTTTCTAAACTTAAATATTAAGACTGAGAGGACATGAGAAAGTAAAAACTAACATGTGTTGAAGCCTTTGGTATGCCAGACACTTGGCTAGGTTATATTACCTTATTCGGTTCTCACAACACTATAAGGTAGGTGAGGTTATTTTCATTTTAAAGTTGAGAAATTGAGATTCAGAATAAGAATCCCAAGGTCACGCAGAGAAGTGGTAAAGAGAAGATTTAAACTGTCAAATTCCAAAGGCTATGTTATTTTCACTATCTTCAAAAGCTATCTCTATTTGGAGTACTGAAATGTGACATTCTAGGTACAAATTGTATCATTAGATTTTAGATGATTTATGAAAAAGACTTTTTAAGAATAGGTTTTCTATGATCATGTAAATAATATACGTATTATATAAGTTTTAGAAACAAAGATCACCGATAATTTCCAACGTTTTTAAAAAGCATTATATAATATGCAAATTGTAGTAAAATCCAATTTGAAGAAATAAAAAGGTAACTGAAAAGAGGTTCCTTTGTTCTTTTCTTCACTGCCATATAAAGTATTAAAAAGAGACAGTCTCTTTTTATAGATGCCTTCATTCTCTTTTTAGGTTTTTCCATGTTTTTCAATTACTTGTCCTGTCTATCATTGGAGGATAACTGTTATAATTCTAAAATAACCCTTCCTGTTCTGTGGCTAACCTAGTTAATGGTATCTGTAAATATACCTAAAGAGAACATTAATATGTAACATGGTTTTTTAGATATGGCAGATCTAAAAGTGGTTGGCCCATCATCTCCCCTTCTAGAGCCCAGACTGAGGCACATTATATTAAGATATGTGGTCCCTTGCATTTTTCTCTGCATTACAAAACCCACCTCTACTGTCTATTAACCATCGTAGGTGGCTAATGTAGTGCCATTAATAAACAAGCATAGTTTAATTCTCCAGTGGCAATTATATATGGTGTTACAGGATACGAGATATTATTGACTTCTTTATGCCCCTCTGTCGAAGACAGAAAAGTAGAATTTATGTGCTTTTCCAAGATATGAGTCAATATGAGTAAAGATAATCTTGTTAGAGCTATGAGACAAAGTGAATTTACAGAAAAATTATAATGCTGAAAGTCTTTTGAAGAATATGTTTTTTAAAAGATAATTTGTATTCATTTAGCTCCCCTAATTTCCAGTTGTCCAGTTCATAAGGAGTTGCATTTGCCTGAAACTGAATAGGCATTTTTGGATAGAAGTAATGAGGTTTCAGTTAACCCAATCTAAAGTATAGTAATCCTTTTCACAGTTTGGTCTGAAGATTGATTCATCTTATTATTCAGTATGAGCTCTACAACAAATTACAGAAATTTTGGTGGGACATTGCTGTGACTCTAGTAAATCAGCATCTCATCTCCTATGTGGTATTTTAGTTGCTACTGATGTTAGAACACCTCTGTTCTTCAAAATGTGTCCCATAGCATGGAAGATCCCCAGCACATAGGTACTCTTGTTATAAACAAGCACATATTCACCAGCTCAAGTGCCCTGTCTCCCAGAATCTTCCAGATACCCAGAGTACAGAATATGATGCCCCTTAGGTTACACAGCAGGTCCCTTCACAACACATTAACAGCAGTTAGAAACAAGAGAGAGGCATGTTCCTGCAACAGAGGACTATGGGCTCGGGAATCTCAGAGGAAGAAGAAAAGGTAGAGATCGTTGAGAGAAATCCATAGCTTGTTTTAATGGTCAGGGTAAGACAAGAAAGATGAGTAGAAACTGCAGAATTCATGACTCTAGTCTCCCTCCACAAGACAGAAAAGGAAAAGTTTAAGGCTGGAAAAACAAGCAAACAGATGAGATTCTCCCATTTCCAGCACTGAGGTTCTTGTATTATGTCAATTTTGCTCCTAGTTTGTGCCACTTGCCAGTTATTTCCTGTCTGATTTCCCAGGGAGAGAAACCCCTGGAGGGGGTGGTAAGGCTTCATGGTGGGGTTGCATCTCTTGCATCCTCGTCAGTCTCTTCCAGCATGCCTTTTTCCAATGTCCTGGCTTCTTTTTTTTTTTTTTTTCAGGCTGGAGTGCAGTGGTGCAGTCTGAGCTCACTGCAACCTCCACCTCCTGGGTTCAAGCAATTCTCCTGCCTCGTCCTCCTGAGTAGCTGAAACTACAGGTTCATGCCACCATGCCTGGCTAATTTTTTGTATTTTTAGTAGAGATGGCATTTCACTATGCTAGCCAGGATGGTCTCGATCTCCTGACCTTGTGATCCTCCTGCCTCAGCCTCGCAAAGTGCTGCGATTATGGGCATGAGCCTCCATGCATGGCCTCCTGGCTTCTTATAGTAGTGACCTATTGACTTTTCATTAGAGGATCTTCTCTTATTTGCTGGTAGTCCCAGAAAGGGGTTTGCTCCCCTTGTGAACAGTTCTAACTGGGAAGGTAGCACTGCAGTCTTAAGTTTCTTTGTCTTTATCTTTCTACTTTTTTTCCCAAAACTGGATTGCTATTGCCAATACCTGAGGAACTTGTCTGTCCTTACCATCATATACCTTTTCTTTTACCTATGCGTGAATTGCCAGTAACAATGCTGCCATAAAAGTAGAAAAGAAGAAGGGTCTATTCTGATCTGCCCTGAAATCCATCCTTGTTAATTTAGAAAATGCCTCAGTGAACCACTGATGAAAATCAAAGGGGACTCACCCAACAGCAGCATCGCAGCTTCTCCCAGGTCACCTCACGGTGGGTTTCTAAGCATGAGAAGAGGCAGTCTCCTCTTGTTTGATGAGACAGTCAGCTTCCTGAGGCCAGGGCACTCCCATACAAGATGGGTTATCATTCGCCTCGATCATGCCTGTTCTGTGAGCCAAGCAAAGTCAGCCAGAGCAACTCTATGCAGCAGCCAGGGAGCCTCCTCACACTCAGGGCTATAGACTGGAAATGTGCCACAGATCTCCTTGGCAAATGTTTCCAGATATTTTCAAAGCCCTGGGAAATAACTCTTTTTAAGATGAGTACCATCAGCTAGGGAAAAGGTCATATGCACTCCTACCACATCTGATGTACCTGGCAGTCCCGGATCACTAAAAAGGCATTTGGGTCACTGGAGCTGCAGAAGGGCAGGGCTGATTTACTTCACATTGAGATTAAAAAATAAGTTGGTTCAATGAGAACACATGGCCACAGGGAGGGGAACGTCACACACCAGGGCCTGTCGGGGGGTGGGGGGAAGAGGAGGAAGAGCTTTAGGACAAATACCTAATGCACACAGGCCTTAAAACCTAGGTGACGGGTTGGTAGGTGCAGCAAACCACCATGGCACATGTATACCTATGTAATAAACCTGCACGTTCAGCCCATGTGTCCCAGAACTTTGAGTAAATTTAAAAAAAAAAAGAAAAGGAAAGAAAAGATAAGTCGGTTTGTACGGTACTGTAGCGTCAGTCTCATTTGCTGTTTGGAACCCTAACTCCTTGCCTCCCCTCATCCAAGTTACCAAGGCAACCACTTGCCAACCTAATACTGTAATTCTAGGACAGTCTCTTATCCAGGTTCTTAGAATCCCTATTCCTTCTTCTTCATCATTTCTGCCCCTCTAGCTATGTTTTGCATGTTCAGTTTAGGGAAGTTTTGAAGATGGAATCCATATTAGAATACTCTAATAAGGCTGGCAATTTTTCCCCTTCCAAGGGGAAGTTATCTCCAGATCCTGTAGCCATTAGGAATCATCCATCCATCCAGAAGGTCTTTGCCCCACTCTTCTAGGTCCTAGACAGAGGCAAAGAAAGGTAGCAAGGAGTAGAAAAAGCAGAAAGAGCAATAGCAGGGAGGGGTCAAGAACCTGGAGAAAGAGAAAGGAGTTTCGGTTAATCTCTTCCTCCAGTTTTGTTTGTTTGTTTGTTTGTTTTGGAGACAAAGTCTTGCTCTGTTGCTAGGCTGGAGTGCAGTGGCACGATCTTGGCTCACTGCAACCTCCGTCTCCCGGGTTCAAGCGATTCCCCTGCCTCAGCCTCCTGAGTAGCTGGGACTACACCATGCACCACCGCGGCATGCATCACCGCTCCTGGCTAATTTTTTGTTTTAGTAGAGATGGGGTTTCAACATCACCAAGATGGTCTCAATCTCCGGACCTCGTGATTCGCTTGCCTCAGCCTCCCAAAGTGCTGGGATTACAGGCATGAGCCACCGCGCCCGGCCCTTCCTTCGGTTTCTTAATTCATTCTTTGTGGTTGCCCGCTTCATTCCTTCTTTGATTTCCTGAGATCCAGAGATACCAATAATCCTTTTGAGTGGGGTTTTTCCGAGAATTCCTGTAGATACATCAATTTGTCTACTTCAAATGAGCCTTCTTTTGACCACTACAAAGCAGAATTTTAAAAGTATACTTATGCCAAATATGAGAGAATAAAATAAGCCTTTTATTTTTTAAGAAAGAGACCTACTGACAACATTCTAGGCATCTCATATTTTTCTACCTTTAAAGCCAGTGATGAATCAAATGGGACCTTTAATGAGTTACCCGTTTTGCTCAGTTCTAAGTGACAATTTGCAGGGAGGCTTTGGAATTTTCCCTGGGAACCGAATCCCACTCAGCCAAAGTAGTCAGAGGGAGACTTTTTAGCAAATATTCAGAGTTCTTACCTAATCACCTGTGACCACAAATTCTCCAACAAATTCACGCAGCAAAAAGACTCACTTGTAGTATAACAGTCATCCTTATTGCTAAATTGTTGGGGTAAAAAAGTAATCAAGGCCCAAAGGAATATGCTAATTCATAAATACAGAATTAACTGACTTTGTTACTGAGCAGAAAAATCCTGCATCCATGCAGCTAGCCTGTAAGTGGCTATAGAGCTATGGTGAATGTTCTCTGTGTATATGGAACCAGATAGTTCATTTGCATCAGTAACTACATGGCGCTTACACTGACATCCTGTTTTTCATAATACTTTCTCTGGCTCACTCTGATTTTGTCATTCTTTATCAGTACCTCCTCCAGTTATCCCTTATATTGTATCTAGCACATAGGATGAGTCACACCCTTCAAGGTTAGATTAAGTTCAGTCTCCCAAAACCTATCCTCATGTGACAAGTCTCATCTGCAGGTTTGAGCCACCAGGTAACTGTCTGCTCAGGCTTAAATTATTATAATGATTCTGGACCTACGTTGCTGCCTGACACAGACTTGCAAGACAACAGCAGCCAATCTAGGGATTTCTTGGTTAGCATTCATTTTGGAGGTTGATCAGGGGTATATTGGCTAGGAAAGTCCTGGTAACTTAGGGATCCACCCTGCTCAACCCCACTTCCCTGCCTTTCCCGCCTCGTGTAAAAAATAAGAACGGTAGCTTGCCCCCAAGTGCCATCTAAGGCTGGAAGGAGGATGAAAGGCAGTTGCCAATTGTATTGAATCTAATTTCGAGTTCCTGTGGGGTTTTACTGTACCTGGATGCAGAGCTACTGTGTTTTAGAGAAAGCACGCCTTCAACTTTATAGAAGTTTTGCCAAATTGCTCTCCCAAATAGTTATGCCAATTTACACTCCCACCTGTGATGTATGAGTTCCTACTTTCACACATTCTTGGCAACATCTGGTGTTTGCAGACTTTATTTTTACCAATCTGATGGGTGTGAAATAGTGTCTCATTTTGGCTTTAATTTGCATTTCTTTACTATTGAACATCTTTTCCTATGTTCATTGGTCATTTGGGTTTCCTCTTCTGTGAATTGATTGTTCATATATTTTGCATTAAGAAACAACTGGCTACCTCTTTTAATATATGAGTACTTTATATTCTGAGTCCTAACCTTTTGATTGGTTTTCTATGTTGCAAATCTATTCTCCAAAGCTATGACCTGTTTTTTAATTATGGAGTCTTTTGTGTAAAGAACTTCTATGTGCTCTAATATATCTATTTTCCTTAATAGCATGTGTTTCTATGTCTTGTTTAAGAAGTATTTTCTTATCCTGATGTGAATGTCTCTGGTAATTTCTTCTAAAAGTCTTATAATTTTTATATTTAACTATTTGATCTATCAACAAATTTATTTTTTGTATATAGTGTGAGATTAAAATGCAGTTTCTTTTCTTTTCTTTTTTTCTTTTTTTTTTTTTGTGAGACAGAGTTTCACTGTTGTTACCCAGACTGGAGTGCAGTGGCACGACCTCGGCAAACCGCAACCTCTACCTTCTGGGTTCAAGCAATTCTCCTGCCTCAGCCTCCCGAGTAGCTGGGACTACAGGCGCACACCACCATGCCCAGCTAATTTTTGTATTTTTAGTAGAGACGGGGTTTCACCTTGTTGACCAGGATGGTCTCGATCTCTTGACCTTGTGATCCACCCGCCTCGGCCTCCCCAGGTGCTGGGATTACAGGCGTGAGCCACCGCGCCCGGCCTAAAATGCAGTTTCATTTTTTCCGTAGGAATAACCAGTTGCCCTGGTACCATTTGCTAAGTAGTTCATCTCCTCATTGATTCGTAATGCACCTTATTGTTGGCCTTTTATTTTTCCATATTAATTTTGAGATTAGGTTCTCAAGTTTTGTGAAAAAAACCTTTGGAGAATTTCATTGAAATTGCAACATACAAATAAATTTGAAAATATTTGCCATCTTTATTAATTCTTACTGCCCATAAAAATAGTACATTGTTCTTTTATTTGGGTCTTCCCTTATGCCCTTTAATAGAGGTTTTCAATTTTCATTTTATCTATAAAGCTCTTGCATGTCTTTTTTTTTAAAAAAGATTTGGATGGCTTTTATTACATTACAAATGGGATCTTTTTAAATTAAAATTGTAAATTGGTTTTGCTGCTATAGCAACACTAATTTTTTAAGAAGGACATTATATCTGCAATGTAATAACATATTGTGCTAAAATCATGTATGTAAGTTTCCATATGGTTTTTTAAACATTTTTCCTCCTTAGTTTTCTGCAGAATTTGTATATGTCCATTAGCTCAAGCTTGTGATTGATTATTCCAATCCTCTGTATCCTTATTAAATGTTTTCTGCTTCTTCAGTCAGTTAGTAAGATTGTGGATATTTTCATTTCTTCTAGTAATACTGCGATCTTTTGCATTACCAATATGGAGACTGAGTTTAGAATGACTTTTGCGTCCTATTAATTGTTCCCTTTTTAATATTACATAGTAACTTTTCTGCTCCTAGTAATGGTTTTTACCTTAAAATATATTCTTTTTGTGGTATTCATAGAGCTATGCCAGTTTTCTTTTGGTTCATGGTATGCCTCGCTGCAAATAACAGAAAACTTGACTACAGTTTCTTAAACACATGGAAGACTATGTTTTTCTCAACAAGATGGAGATATTTCCCATTAACGATGAGCCGCTTTTCATCCTCATTCTTGTATTTTCCCTGTAAGTCTTTGTGGGCGGTGAGGATAAAGAAAACAACCTTTATTATCAGAATTGCATAGTACAGTATCCTGTTTTAACGTCTACAGAATCTTTATCCCGTAATTGTAAATGGTTTGCTGTTCTCACACATCTTATGAAAGTAAATTATTTAATTAATTAGATAGAATGTTCTATTTCTAGAGGGAGTAGATGTGACACTTATCCTTACCAAATGAAATTACCAGGAAGAAATGTTTATGCAGCCCTGTCGTTAGGGCCAGAAGCAATGAAATGCTCAACTGTAGGTAAACCAAGGCTCATTAGTTTAGAAGCAAAGCTTAATGCCGTGGATTTCAGACAAGATCTGGTTCATGTAGGTGGTGTGACCATAGACATAATGCAATCGATTTCAAAGCATTAATGCAAAGTGAAAATATAGTAAGGTTTCAGTTGTCTGACTTTTTGCATCTAGGAATACTTGGTACGTGGGTTCTCTCTAGAGATACCATTTTCTACAGTTTTTCAGAAGACTGATTTAAATTTCAGTATTTCCCATGAAACCTAACATCAATTTGCACCTTTTGCTGTGGCATTCACCAGGCTATCAGGTAACCCTTCTTACCTAGAAAATGACCTCAGAATCTCCCTTTCCTTATACCATTCCCTGAAACTTCCAGTGCATCTGATTTCCTCTCTAATCATGCCCTGGACCATTAGGACAGGACTGTGGAACGATGTATTGTCTCTGTTTGTATTTGGAGGCTTCAGCATCCACAAAGCAAGTTATTCTACTTCTTTTTTGTGCTAAAAATGATTAGCCCTATGTTAGTTGGTTCTAGTGTTTCCCAGGGAACCCTAGAACACAATATGCCTAATGTTTAGTTTATGCTAAAAGTTAATAAAGCATTTACCTACATGATTTCATTCAGCCCTCTTTAGTCCTAAGAAGAAAAAAAATCTTTATTATAGATAACAAATGGAGCCTTCACACTATAAAAGAACATAATTATTGCATTCAAAGCAGGAGACTTTTTCTTCAAAAACATTGGAATAAGTATAATTTTTTAATCAGTAGGTTAAAGTGTACACGTAGGAGCTGGTGCTAGATAAATACTGGATGACTACACTTAGTTGTGCATTTTCTTTTTGGCACTAAGGCTGCTAATCCAATTTTGAGTGCCCATTTGTCATTATTAATCCTGTCCAGCACAATATAGTTGAACAGAAACTGGTGTCTTTTCGCTGTGGTATACACAAAGTGTTTCTTCTATGAGATTAAGCATTGTGAATGTGTTTTTCCTTCCAGTGAGTGTGTAGTATGTTGTTTTACATTGGTCACCTAATAGAGTTTGTACATGATTCAGTCATCGAGCATTGAAATATACACTAAGAACCCTTGAGAAAGAAAAGTTTTTAGAAACTCATAAGTATTCAGTTCTACTGTTTTTATAGATTTTTTTTTCTGTATGAGTTCTTGACATTTGACTGAAATTCTTGATGTGGTTGAAGGGAGCCCTTTCTGTTTTCTTTATTCTGATCAAAAACAGCTTGTGTCTTTCTGACTAGTTAACCTTTACAACTTTACCTTTGAAAACTCATTTTCTTTCTTCTCTGGAAAATAATTATTCCAATTTTTTTTTCTCACAGATCTTGATTTTCAGCTAGTTATCTTGCTGTGTGTCTGAGCTATAAACTCCCATTTTAAATCTGGCATTTCTTATTACTATTGTAATTATGTAATCATTTCTGTTTACAAACTTGAATTAATGTACTTGAATTTAGATTTCATTGTGTTTTAAGTGTTCTGTAATAATCTTTCAGCCACGGAAACAAAGAAGTATTTTCCTGCAGAGGAATAAAATTGGCAGTGGATTGGTTTTTGGAAAGAGGCCACAAAGATATTACAGTTTTTGTTCCTGCTTGGAGGAAAGAGCAATCCCGACCTGATGCTCTCATTACAGGTAGGCATACTCCAGGCAGCTGCTTGTTCCTAGCTTTCCTATAATTCCCGTGCAGGTGTCTGGCACTGTCAGGTATCCTAATCCATCTCATTCATGTAAGAGGGAGTCTCGCGATGTCACCCAGGAATGGGGTGCAGTGGCGCGATCTTGGCATACTGCAGTCTCTGTCTCCTGGACTCTTGTGCCTCAGCCTGCCAAGTAGCTGGGATTACAGGCATGCACCACCACACCCAGCCAATTTTTGTATTTTTAGTAGACACAGGGTTTCACCATGTTGGCCATGCTGGTCTCAAACTCCTGAGCTCAACTGATCTGCCTACCTTGGCCTCCCAAAGTGCTGGGATTATAGGCGTGAGCCACTGCCCTATCCTGTTTTTGACTTTGAAAACTATCTGATTTTATTAATAAAACATTAATCATTGCTACGTAAGCCAGTTTTTCTTTCTTTTGCGGAAACTCTGACTTCAAATTTTTTTAAATTCTGACCTTTAGAGAGATGCCAGGAGCCACGAGACCTGAATCCAAATTCCGGCTTTGCCATTCACTGGCTATGAAGACTTTGAGCCATACAGTGAAACCTTTTGGACCCCAACTTTCTCATGTGCTATTATGGCATTAGACTAGGTGGCGGTCAGATTCTAATGGCGACAGTTCGAAAAAGACATGTAAGACCCTAAAGTGTGCTTCAGTCCAGTCAAAAGAAATGTATTTTTGCATTATTTTGTAGTCTTAAAATGTATGAGTTTCAGGCAATGATGTCTTCTGTAACTGTTAATTATGGTTGTTGAACATTTTGCTCAATTTCAGTGATTCACAGTCAACATCCAACCCTTTCTTGTCCTTCTCTCCACATCCAATATTGACAAAAACTGGGGCACCTGTATAAAGAAAACTGTAAAATATTTTAAATCTAAAACAAATAAAGAGACCACCTACCATATATCCAAAGGAGATGATTAAGACTTAATTTTTGGCCGGGTGTGGTGGTTCATCCTTATAATCCCAGCACATTGGGAGGCTGAGGCAGGCAGATCACTTGAGCACAGTAGTTTGAGACCATCCTGGGCAACATGGTGAAACCCTGTTTCTACCAAAAATACAAAAGATTAGCCAGGTGTGGTGGCATGCACTGTGGTCCCAGCTACCTGGAAGGCTGAAGTGGGAGAATTGCTTAAGCCCAGGAGGTAGATGTTGCAGTAAGTTGAGATTGCACTCCAGACTGGGTGACACAGTAAGACCCCATCTAAGAAAAAAATAAGACTTAATTTTTATGGATAATTACTACATCATTGTTAAATTAACACAAGAATGAATAGGCAAGTAATGTTGGAATCCAAAGCATGGACTCAGACCTTAGCCTACGTAGGAATGTAAAGCAGAGAGGTCTTCATTCAGTCAGTAGCACCAAATATTGGCTAACCCTTTGGAAAAAGTATACTTGTTTAGACCCTTGTCTTACACCATATAATAATAAATTCCAGGTGGTCAAAAACGTAATTGTCAAAAATCAAACCATCAAAGACCACAAGAATATTCTAAATTTCAAACTTTTAGAAGAAATCATGAAGGAAAAGAAAGATTAAATTATATCAAAAGTAAAGCTCCAGCATTTTGAGAAACTTTCTCAAAATGATAATTGACCAGTTGCCTGAGGAAAAAAATGCAACAAAGCAAAGAATCATGTCCTTAATATAAAAAGCTCATACAGATAGATTTTTTTAAAAAAACAAAACTTCTCTCTAGTATAAAAGCAGCAAAAGGCTAGGAATAGACAACTCCCAGAAGAGAAGCACCAAATAAGAAGGAAAAAAAGTTCAACCTCATTAGTAATTAAAAAAATACAAATCTAAACAATGTTACTGTGTACCCAACAAATTAGCAGAGACAGCTGGACCTGGTGGCTCACGCCTGTAGTCCCAGCACTTGGAGAGGCAAGGCGGATGGATCACTTGAGGTCAGAATTCAAGACCAGCCTGGCCAACATGGCAAAACCCTCTCTCACTAAAAACACAAAAAATTAGCTGGGCTTGGTGGCAGGCACATGTAATCCCAGCTATTAGGGAGGCTGAGACATGAGAATTGCTTGAACTCAGGAGGTGGAGGTTGCAGTGAGCCGAGATGTACCACCACACTCCAGCCTGGGCAACAGAGCAAGACTCCATCTCAAAAAAAAGAAAAATTGGCAGAAATTTAAAAACTGTTAGCACTCAGTCCCCTGAAGCAGTTACTCCTAGGCTGCTGTGGAAATTTTTACAACCTGTCAAGAAAATAGTTGGTCTTAAAATGTTAATACTTTTGGATCTACTAGTTCCCCTTCCAAGAATAAGTTCCAAGAAAATAAGCACAAGTGTATACAAATATTTATGACCAAAGGCATCCCGTGTAATGTTATTATTTAGAACAGAAAAATAAGCGTTCATTCATTGGGAGAATGGTTCAATATTAGGTTGTATCAATATGATAGAATATGCATTAGAATATTCAGGTAGAATTTTTATGTTCTTTTATGTAAAAGGCAGATTTTATTATTGTGTGTCTGTGGACACAGACAGGCATACATATATATACATATATTAACAATGGAAAGAACAAAGTACACAGAAAATGACGAGAAGGAAATACACCAAACTTAGCAGCAGTCGCCTCTGAGTTGCAACTCTGTGAGGTCTTTATTTCTCCCTGCTTCTTGGTACTTGTCCTTACCTTTCTAATTTCTACAGGGAACTTACAATATTTTGATAATAGGGGAAGGGGTAAAGTAAAAAAAGAAAAACAATATTTAAGCATGTAAAATGACTTTAAAGCTTCTTGAACATGAAAGAAATACGAAAGCAAGAAGAGAAAATGATAGTATACTGTGTGAAGTGTGGCTAAGTTTAGTTTTGAAAATACCAGCCTGCCCGTCCCTGGAACATATCAGTATGCAGATTGCTTTGTAAAATGCCAAACTAATGTCAGAGGCTATTAGGTATTATAACCCCAGGGTAATAATTCTCTTGACTAAAACCCTCAACCAAAATTGAGTAGCCCGGTACTCTTTCATTGCACCAAAAAAGACACTTGATAAAAAATATTTTTAAGTTGTCAGCATCGTAGATTCAGATTAGCACTTTCGCCAGTCTTCCATTCATTTATCAAACATTTAATAAGCACTAGCTATGTGTAAGTGCTGTGCTAAGAACTAGAAATTCAGTTAACTTAGTGGTTTTATTGAACCCATTTTACTTAGGATTATTTATGTCATCCTAATTAGTATCCTTCCAACCTCTTTAGCAATTAAAGAAATGCAAATTAAGCAAGATGATGACTGTTAGGCCACTTAATCTACAACTCACTTTGGTGAGGCTCAAGACATGACACAGATGAGTAAACATCCTCATAATTGATAAAGTACCATAGATTACTCATGAACATAAGACAATGAATGAACTGAAAGCCTTCCGAGTATATCGGTTTAAGTAGCTCATTCATTCATTCCACAGATGTTCATTAAAAATCTACCGATGTGCCTCATGGGCTGGGTGCTGATGGATACAAAGATCAATGATACATGGCACCTGCCCTCAAAATGTTTATCAGGGAAGTAACACAAAACTATAATATGACAACTCCTATAGCTGAGAAGTATTGAGCTTTTTTAAAACAAATCATGACATCTGTAGGTTTGTGCCCTGCACTCTGTGCCAGAACTTACAATGATAGGAAAATGGGGTACAGAGGAGGAAAAGGAGGAGGAAAGGATGGTTGAAAAGAATTTTTATCATTGATCAACCTATGAACTCCAGTACCCTTTTTTTAGTCACAGAACAAGTCAACAGAATTTTAGAATGCTGTAAGAGTGCCAGCCAGCCGGGTACAGTGGCTCATGCCTGTAATCCCAGCACTTTGGGAGGCTGAGGCAGGTAGATCACCTGAGGTTAGGAGTTGGAGACCAACCTGGCCAACATGGTGAAACCCCGCTTCTACTGAAAATACAAAAATTAGCTGGGCATGGTGACGGGTGCCTGTAATTGCAGGTACTCAGGAGGCTGAGGCATGAGAATCACTTCAACTCAGGAGGCGGAGGTTGCAGTGAGCTGAGATCGCACCACTGCACTCCAGCCTGGGTGATAGAGCGAGACTCAGTCACCAAAAAAAAAAAAAAGTATGCCAACCACAGACAAAATGAGCATCCCTCTACCTGGCCTTTTCTAATTAACAGATGTTTTCTCTACATAATCACTTCTTATCTTTTACTTAGTCTGCTCCCTGCCAGAATGCTGGCATTCATTACCATGTTTCACAGAAAGGTCATGGAGCATATCATAGCCTAACACCACTTCTGACCTCACCGCCTCCTCTCTTTTTGAACTTTCTGCATTTAAAGATATTTCCTCAGCTGGGCACAGTGGCTCATGCCTGTAATCCCAGCACTTTGGGAGGCGGAGGCAAGTAGATCATCTAAGGTCAGGAGTTCAAGACCAGCCTGGCCAAAATGGTGAAACCCCATCTCCACAAAAATATAAAAATTAGCTGGGCATGGTGGCGCATACCTGTAATCCCAGCTACTCGGGAGGCTGAGGCAGGAGAATTGCTTGAACCCAGGAGGAGGAGGTTGCAGTGAGCTGAGATCGCACCATTGCACTCCTCAGCCTGGGTGACAGAGCGAGGCTCCGTCAAAAAAGAAAAAGAAAGCTTTTTCCCTTTGCTGCTTTGACAATTTCTACTTCCTTTGATACTTTCCCACTTGTTAGAAGAAAATAACTACAAATATGCAAACAAACTTGGGAGGAAAAAATGTGTTGCTCACACCTGAACCCCACACCCCATACAGCTGCCTTGTTAGAATGGCGTTAAAGTAGGAACGTGGAAGAAGCTGTGTCCATAGTGGCCGTGCTGATGACTCCAGCTCTTCAGCAAAAGCTTCACCTAATGACAATCAGAATTTGCATAATCATGTTTCAGTTTTACGCTGTTGATCTTTTTTCAATTATGTTTAAAGCCTTTATTATTAAAATTTCTGAAGGAAAAATACAATTGAGGGTTAGAAATTACGCTGTATCTACAAATTAAATCATAATCCCTAATTAAAGAGGATTACATATATGCAGCTCATGTTATAAAATGTCACACTGTGTGGAAGTTGCCGAGTGTGTTATATGTGTATTTAATTTCTGAAACCCTACCCTTATTATTCTTGCAGATCAGGAAATTTTACGTAAATTAGAGAAGGAGAAAATCCTGGTGTTCACGCCATCCCGGCGAGTCCAGGGGAGGCGCGTGGTGTGCTATGACGACAGGTTCATCGTGAAGCTGGCTTTTGAGTCGGATGGTATCATTGTGTCCAATGATAACTACAGGGATTTAGCCAATGAGAAACCAGAATGGAAGAAGTTCATAGATGAACGATTATTAATGTATTCATTTGTCAATGACAAGTAAGTAAAACCTTTTACTTGCCAATGATATTGCATCCATGAAAATATAACCATCCCTGGCAGCTGCTACAGAATTCTCTTTTTGCCACTGATGAGACCTCAAACAGGTTTCTAACAACTGATCTCCCCACCATTCCTCAGTGGGAGTCAGGAAAACTGCAGAATCATTGCCGCAGGAGGCCCGGTGTGAGTGGCAGGCCCGCCTTTCCCTGTAAATCACTCAGAGAACACCTGAGGCAGAGGAGGTCTTCTAAGACTGTCTGAAGAACCTGAGGAAACTGGTATAGGGGGATTCTCATCTTCACCCTCAAAGGATTGCCTTAAAATCAATGCAGAGCAGTGATAGCTTACTAAATAAGCCACACTTGGATTAACAACAGGGATACGTTCTGAGAAGTTCATCCTCGGGCGATTTCATCATTAGTGTGAACATCACAGAGTGCACTTACACAAGCATAGCTGGTACAGCCTACTACACACCTAGGCGATGCGGTACATACAGCCTTTTGCTCCCAGGCTACCAACCTGTGTAGCATGCTACTGTACTGAATACTGTAGGCAATCATAATACAATGGTAAGATGTGTTTGTGTATCTAAAGATACCTAAACACTGAAAAGGTATATATGCTGTAAAATATGGTATAAAAGATTTCTAAATGGTACGTCTGTGTAGAGCACTTACCATGAATGGGGCTTGCAGGACGGGAAGTTGCTCTGAGTGAGTCAGTGAGTGAATGTAAAGGGCTGGGACATTCCCATAAGCTACCATAGACTTTATAAACACTATGTACTTAGGCTATACCAAATTCATCAAAAAATACTTTTTTTCAATAATATATTAACCTTGGCTGATAACTTTTTTACTATTAATATATGAACTTCTTAGTATTTAAAACGTTTTCTCTTTTGTAATAACACTTAAAACACATTGTACAACTACAAAAATATTTTCTTTATATCCTTATTCTATAAACTTTTCGATTTTTTTTTACTTTCTTTTTAAACTTTTGTTAAGAACTAAGGCACAAATACATTATCCTAGGCCTTCACAGGGTCAGGACCATCAAAATCACTGTCTTCCACCTCCACATATTGTTCCCCGGAAGTCTTCTGGGGCAATGCAATGCGTGGAGCTGTCGTCTCCTATGGTAACAAAGCCTCTTGAAATACTTCTGAAGGAACTGCACGAAGCTGTTTTACAGTTAACATTTTTTTAGACATAGAAAGAATACACTCTAAAATAGAAACGAAAAATATGATACAGTAACTACATAAACCAGTAACATACTTGGGTTTTTGTTTTGTTTCGTTTTGTTTTGTTTTTTGTTTTTGTTTCTGAAATGGAGTCTTGCTCTGTCGCCCAGGCTGGAGTGCAGTGGTGCCATCTAGGCTCACTGCAGCCTCCACCTCCCAGGTTCAAGCAATTCTCATGCCTCAGCCTCCTGAGTAGCTGAAATTACAGGCATGCCCCACCACACCTGGCTAATTTTTGTTTTTTTAGTAGAGATGAGGATTCACCATATTGGCCAGGCTGGGGTCTGCCTGCCTTGACCTCTCAAAGTGCTGGGATTACAGGCATGGGCCACCACACACAGCCAGTAACATCATTGTTTATCAAGTATTATGCACTGTCCATAACGGTACATGCTACACTTTTATATGACTGGGGCAGTAGCTTTGTTGCACCAGCATCAGCATGGTCACAAACACATAAGTAATACATTGTGCTATTTGTTACCAGCAACTTTTCAGCTCCACCATTATATATGCAGTCCATTGTTGACCAAGATGTTATGCAGTGCATGGCTGTATATGAATTTCAAAGTTCTTACACTAATGTAAGACTCTGGTCATGATCAGAATCTACAAGTTGATAGGCCAGGTGCAGTGGCTCATTCCTGTAATCCCAGCACTTTGGGAGGCCGAGGCAGTGGATCACATGAGGTCAGGAGTTCGAGACCAGCCTGGCCAACATGGTGAAACCCCATCTCTAATAAAAATACAAAAATTTGCGTGGTGTGGTAGTGCAGGCCTGTAATCCCAGCTGTTTGTGAGGCTGAGGAAAGAGAATTGCTTGAACCCAGGAGGCACAGGTAACAATGAGCCGAGATCGTGCCACTGCACTTGAGCCTGGATGATGGAGCAAAACTCTTTCTCAAAAAAAAAAAAAAGTAAAAGTTGATGAATAAACAAATGGCATCAACAATCATGTCTCATGAAAAGTAAATATATTTATAAATATGTAGAAAAAGTTTACCTCTTGCTAATCAAAAGTGCAAACTGAATCTAAAAAGAATATATTTCTCATTTAATTCACAAAAATAGTTTTGTGTTTATGTTGTGCTATTAAAGATACACCAATATATTATTTGATAGAGGTTCACGGAAGCCTCAAAAATACTGTATTTTGTTAACCTAAAAATCTCATTTCTTGGAATATATAATGAGGAATAAATAAAGACCAGATATGTTCATTTCTGTGTTATTTATAATTGCAAGAATTAAAGGGCAACTAAATGTACAATAGAGAAAACAATCAAATTATGATATATCTCCTACTGGAATAGTATTCAGCTCTTCAGAGTTACTATGAAAAAAAGAATTATGCCAGACACAGTGGCTCACGCCTGTAATCCTAGCACTTTGAGAGGTTGAGGTGAATGGATCACCTGAGGTCAGGAGTTTGACACCAGCCTGGCCAACATGGTGAAGCCTTATCTCTACTAAAAATACAAAAAGCATTAGCCAGGTATAGTGGTGGACTCCTGTAATCTTAGCTGCTTGAGAGACTGAGGCAGGAGAATTGCATAAACCTGGGGGTGGAGGTTGCCACAATCATGCCACTTCACTCTAGCCTGGGCGAAACAGTGAAACTGTGTCAAAAGGAAATCTGTGTTTGATTAAAGCCATGTAAAAATGATGTGTGCACATTGAAAATGACTTAAATCTGCCACAGCAGAGACATGGAGAGTAACTGTATTGAGATTGTGGGATTGAGTGACTGTCTTCTATTTTGTAACATGTAATGTTACCATATTGTTTGTAATAATAAACACTGTATTTGCTAAGTGTTACTACTCAGCCACGTTGACACTCCTGTAAGTGTTCATACATTGTTTCCATCATTCACATTTTATAGGTAAATACTTGAGTTTAAGTTCAAATGCGGTTATAATGAGTAGCAAAATTCTTCAAGCATAACTTTATTATTCATGTCATAAATTCTTCTCTTCTTTATTAGTCCATCCAAAATAGTAAGTTTAGTTCCTTAGCATTTTTTCTATCTCAGCTGAGAAGCGAATTCAAATAGGGGAAGAGAATAGATCAGAATTAGATATAATTGAACTTGACTATGCCATGCGGCATTGGGTAAAAATCACTTAATTTACCGAAACCTAAATTAGGAAAGTTTACGATTCTGTAAAATGGAGCAAATACTTCATGGGATCGTGGTTAGGATGCCATGGCTTAGTGTGTCAAGTGCCTGGAACTAACCAGTGTTTGGTAAGTTCATACCTTTCCCTGTGTTCTAGCCCCTCCCTTCTCTGCTGCTCGGCCTCGCCCCACCTGCAGCAATCCACTTCACAATGTCTGTGTTGATTAAACTCTCCTAAAGTGTCACTGGAATCACTTTCTAAAACACTTACAATATCCTGAGACTGAGAGGAAGGAAGAATTAATAGGACATGCTCAACTCAAAACTTACTTGAATTAAATACAATTTCAGCTTGCAACAGTTTAATTTTTATTAAGAAATGAGAACTTCATGTGCTGATTTTTTTTTAACTCTGTAAACATTGAATCAAAACACTTGGATTAAAATTTCAAAAAAGAATTCTTACAGTGAACATATCTTCGTACTCTTTTCAGAATTAAATTATCAGCCTCCTGCTTAGGTGTCATTTTTTACTATCTCCATGACAGGTTCATGCCCCCTGATGACCCTCTTGGCAGACATGGCCCCAGTCTGGATAATTTTCTGAGGAAGAAACCTATTGTTCCTGAACACAAAAAGCAGCCTTGTCCATATGGTAACTTTCTTTATGAATATTGAGTATATGCCTTTAGAACACGATATTTTGTTAAACTTTTGTTAATAAAAATAAACACTTAAAATTTTGGATGGCATAATATATGGTTCTTTGGATTCCAATTAAATTTCAGAAAATGTCTTAGCCATGAAAAATAATTATTTTTACCTGTTTGGATTCAATATAAATGCATTTCCTTATATTAAAACATGGCTCAAAAAACACTGTTAATTCTACATAAAGTTAAGTGAAGAAAAATTTGGGAGTTTTTTAATCTAGAAACAAATCAAATGAGCATGATTCTATCGCCTACGGTAGTACACTATGCTCTTCAAAACAGAATTTCCTACCTAATTATAAAGTCCTACAAGAAGAGAAGGGGCAGGTAGCAATTGAGGATATGGAGGTATTAGCCAAAAGTTCTGGAGGTGGCCGGGCGCAGCGGCTCACGCCTGTAATCCAAGCACTTTGGAAGTCTGTGGTGGTTGGATCACATAAGGCCAGGAGTTGAGACCAACCTGATTAACATGGTGAAACCTGGTCTCTACTAAAAATATATAAAAATTCACTGGGCGTGGTGGTGTATGCCTGTAATCCCAGCTACTCAGGTGGCTGAGGCACAAGAATTACTTGAATTCGGGAGGCAGAGGTTGCACTGAGCTAAGATCACATCACTGCACTCCACATGGGCGACAGGGCAAGATTCTGTCTCCAGAAAAAAAAAAAAAAATGGTATGGAGGTGATTATTACTCATTCAGCCAACTTCCTACTGCTCTTGATAGTAATAAAGTGAGAAGACTGAGAAGTGACGTTTCTCAGGAGTAAAGAACAGGGTAACACTCAGCGCAACTCCCAGTTCTGTCCTTGTCTCTTCTACAAGTTAAAAACATAGGGCCAAACTGAGTTTGCAGGATCTGAGGGTATGCTCCTTTGCCTAATTGATGTTACTCTTCTTAGGAAAGAAGTGTACCTATGGACACAAGTGCAAATATTACCATCCCGAAAGGGGCAGTCAGCCGCAGCGGTCAGTGGCTGATGAACTCCGTGCCATGTCCAGAAATACAGCAGCCAAAACTGCAAATGAAGGGGGACTGGTGAAAAGCAACAGTGTTCCTTGTAGCACCAAGGCTGATAGCACTTCTGATGTCAAACGAGGTGCTCCAAAGAGGCAATCAGATCCAAGCATAAGGACTCAAGTCTACCAAGACCTAGAAGAAAAGCTTCCCACCAAAAACAAATTGGAAACAAGGTCCGTACCTTCCTTAGTTAGCATCCCAGCTACTTCTACTGCAAAACCCCAAAGCACTACATCTTTAAGCAATGGCCTTCCATCTGGAGTTCATTTCCCACCTCAGGATCAAAGACCACAGGGACAGTATCCTCCAATGATAATGGCAACCAAAAATCATGGAACGCCAATGCCTTATGAACAGTATCCAAAATGTGACTCCCCTGTCGACATTGGATATTATTCCATGCTGAATGCATACTCAAATCTGAGTCTCTCAGGCCCACGAAGCCCTGAAAGGCGTTTCTCCTTAGACACAGATTATAGAATAAGTTCCGTAGCTTCTGACTGCAGCAGTGAAGGGAGCATGAGCTGTGGGAGCAGTGACTCCTATGTGGGGTACAATGACCGGTCCTATGTCAGCTCCCCCGACCCACAGCTAGAGGAGAATCTGAAGTGTCATCACATGCACCCTCACAGCCGCCTTAATTCTCAGCCCTTCCTGCAGAATTTCCACGACCCCTTAACCAGAGTGCAAAGTTACAGTCATGAAGAACCAAAGTTCCATCACAAGCCTCCTCTTCCGCACTTGGCTCTGCACCTGCAGCACCCCGCTGTGGGAGCCCGGTCCAGCTGTCCTGGCGACTACCCCTCTCCTCCAAGTTCAGCACACTCTAAGGCACCACACCTAGGGAGGTCCTTGGTGGCCACGAGAATAGACAGCATCTCTGACTCTCGACTTTATGACAGTTCTCCTTCCAGACAAAGAAAGCCTTATTCCCGCCAGGAAGGCCTGGGAAGCTGGGAGAGGCCAGGTTATGGGATCGACGCCTATGGGTACCGGCAGACTTACTCCTTGCCCGATAACTCCACGCAGCCGTGTTATGAGCAGTTCACCTTCCAGAGCCTCCCCGAGCAGCAGGATCCGGCCTGGCGGATCCCATACTGTGGAATGCCACAAGATCCCCCCAGGTATCAAGACAACCGAGAAAAGATTTATATCAATTTGTGCAACATCTTCCCACCTGACCTTGTGAGAATTGTCATGAAAAGGAATCCCCACATGACAGACGCCCAGCAGCTCGCTGCAGCCATTTTAGTGGAGAAATCCCAGCTGGGTTATTGAAAGATGATGCATCTTTGTGGTGTTTAGTAGTTTTTTGTTCAGCTCAAATGCTGAGGGAGGTTTGCTACAATAGCACATGTGATCTCCTTCTCAGCAAGGAGGTTATATAGTATCCATTTATGTGAAATACTGTATCATGGAATCTGTATGTATAGCCCCACATGGTGGAAGTATCACGGGATTGCTTTACATTTAAACTTTTTTTTAACATTTCCTTTTTAAAGCTATATCCTTGGCTGGAAATTTTTCCAGTTAGATTTAATAGATGTATCTGTGATCTTTGATATTAATCTTTGGTGCATCAGGGGTTTATATGCAGCACTTTTTATTCTTGTTTTGTGTTTTATTAACTTGGTATTTGCCTATCAATTGCAAGCAATTACAATACCTTTAGAATGTGGGACATTTGACGAGACCTAGCAAACTATTTTTTCAAGCCAAGCTTAATTAGACTCTTTTACAGCTTTTTAAGTTATTTTTATTTGGGGAAAGTGGGCTTCTTTGTGCTATAATCATTATTTATAGAAACAAAGATATACTACAGCACTGACTTTATATTTTAAACAAAATGTAAGTTACCAGTTTTCTGTTGAAATGGGTAACAGTATATATATTAGAATGATTTACAATACGGCACTTTTCATTGTGTTATTTTTGTTTGGATTTTTTTCTGCTAAGAAATTAGTTAATTTAATATGGTCGATTTAAAAGAAAGCAGATGCAATCAATGGAAAAATGTTTCCTTTTTTTTTTTTTTTTTAATGAATAAGGCAAAAGCCGTAACTGTTACAGGTTAGAGCTTTGTTATCCGGCTACGACGTGCTTCTAGACAGTAGAAATGGAATTGATTTCCTAGATTTCCATTAACTTATATTTTTAATATGTCTGTCTTTTTTGTTTTGGGGCACAACAATACTGGATAAAATAACACTTTCACAGCACTTGCCTGTTTTTAATGAATCTAATTATTCACAATGCAACTTTTATATTTAGCATCCTCTTTAGCTTTCCTGCTATTTATCAAGGCTGGCCTGAGGTGGTTTTATGTGTTGAGGATATGCAACGTTTCTTGATACTGCACTATAGAAATGGTCATGGAGGAGTTGTAAATGGTAACTTAAAATTTTTGTAAGATATTGTATATTTTCCATTTTCCTGAAGGTAGTTTTCTTGGGGGGCCTGTTATATTATTAAGGCCAGATTCTTGCCACATATAGTGTAGTTTTAGATACAGACTAAAGTCTGTTCTAGTATTAGTAAGGGATATTTCTGGTTTCAAAGGCATGAGTTTCGCTAGCGGTGAATACATTTCTGCGGATTAGAAGATAGATTTTGCAGTCAGTAGCAGACAGTCGTGTGATTGATATCACTTGACTGTTGCCTCCATATTTCGAATTGTACTTCGTGTAAGAGACGAGTCCAGATCCTTCTCTGTAGTCTGCCTAGATGCTCTAGTGATTGTGATTATTCTACATGCTACAGTTTGAAGTAAAGCCCTGAAAAACCAGAAGGTACCTTTTACTGTTGATACAAATTGTATCTTTTTAACTATAAGAACTATTTTGATTTGTAGATCTAGTTAAAACACAAGTATGTAACTATGATTAGACTTTTGGGCAACATTTTATCCCTTATTTAAATACAAATTTTTGAAGTAAAAATTGAGGTCTAGAATAGGTTAGAAAATAAAAATAACAATTTAGATAAAAGTGTCTGTCTTAGTTTTATATAATATATTAAAACACATTAAATACATTTATTGGCATTTTCTTTCTCCTAAAACTTACCTAGTGTGAGCTTAAAATAAAGGTAAAATGCTGCCTGAAAATAATGTCCAAGCACCTTTGACTAGGATAACATTTTCACTACTTGTGCGACACTGTGTGTTGCATGAAGTAGGATTTGGGTATACAGTAAATGCTTCTAAAAGGCATTGTGCATATTGACATATCCAATAATCTGAACCGTGTTCAGCAAACTTAATTCAGGAAAGTGGTATTCTACACAATTATTGCTGTTGTGTTTGAAATGAGTGGCACTCATCTGTACCCAGAAATAACATGGGTGAGGCCACACAACTCATTCTGGGTGGTGTCTGTCCAAGAGCAACCCTACTCACATGTGACATTGTTCTCCTTGATTTGCTTAGTCACTGTAAAGCAAGTTTAAATGTAGAGGCTAGCCAGGCACGGTGGCTCACGCCTGTAATCCCAGCACTTTGGGAGGCTGAGGCGGGTGGATCACGAGGTCAAGAGATCAAGACCATCCTGGTCAACATGGTGAAGTCTCTACTAAAAATACAAAAAAAAAAATTAGCTGGGCATGGTGGCACGTGCCTGTAATCCCAGCTACTCGGGAGGCTGAGGCAGCAGAATTGCCTGAACCCAGGAGGCGGAGGTTGCAGTGAGCCAAGATCACGCCATTGCACTCCAGCCTGGGTAACAAGAGCGAAACTCTGTCTCAAAAAATAAATAAATAAATAAATGAAATGTAGAGGCTAACTCAGTGCCAAAAAAGAGGGTCATAAATGTGTGATGTATTTTATTGTAGTCATATTCTAAGACTTTTTTTTAGTATGAAATCACTTAAATTATACATTTAAGTTTTGCTTCCATTTTCTACCTTTTAGCATTTTCATTATTTGAACATCTGCCAGATTTCACTACATGTATGTCAATGAGACCTTAGGTGAGATGTGTGTGACACTTTGAATTTGACCTTCTTGTGTTATTAGTTGACTATTTGTCATTGCCTGGTGGATTTTAAACTGTGGGAAAATAGTGTAGCCAGCTGTCACCTCTACTGAAGTGAATAGCTCTGAACTACCCACACTAAATCCTTCAGTGTAATTAGTTATGAGTTTAAAAATAGCAGTTTTCTTATGTGAAGAGGACAATTTGTCCCCTTTTTGTGAAGCACCAATGTTGCTTTCAGAGCTGTAGAATGAGATAATTGGCAGACTTTAAGTACAGCAAATTCTTACTTATCTAAAGCAATAAGTAAAAGGAGTTCACCATTCAAGTCAATCCATCGCTGATCCCAAGCCTTCATTTTAGCCAAAACTTTCTCTTTAACCAAATCTTTTACCAGACTTGCTAATAAGTAACCAGAGAGGTGTGTTATTAAGTGAAATTGCCAGACATGGTCAACTGATGAGAAAAAAAGGATTCAGATTGGAGTATTTTGCCCCTGAATAATTGACAGTTGACTGTACTTTTACACAGTAATTAACCAGTCTGTTGTCTCTGTGTCTTAGTCCAGAGGGAATAGTACCCAACTGGCCAAATACTGGCCCTTAGTATTTCCTCCTTTCTTGCATGTGACACAGACGTTTTCAGCCTTGTTTTTATGATCGCTCTACATATCCTGATAAGAGTTTGTCATTGACCTACACATTTGGAAGAAATGCCCACCAGGATAAGATATTTGATACTGGTGGAAACTTGAACTTCATGTTTTTATGAAAATTCATTTATGAGAATATGTAATATAACTGAAGAGTATTTTATATATATCTATATACACAAATATGTATTTGTTATGTGGTATTAAAAACAGGGGTTAGGGGGAGTGCTTCTGATGACTAACTTTCCTCTAATTAAACTATGTTTCTTTGAGTTGTGGACGACCAAGTCTGGGGTGTGGATGGCCAGTGATAAGATTTAGAACCACTTGGATGGAAAGCAATTCTTCACTGGTTTTATTCTTGGTATTTTAAAAGAATTATTTTGATAATTGTAATAGAATGTGTACTTTTGAAATACACAAAAAATTTAAAGTAGTATTGATTATACAAATAATTATTTAACATGTCTTTTATGGATGTATCTATATGTATATGTATATAGACAGTAATATATTTATAAAACAAATATACTTTGCTTATGTTATAGCTGTTAGTTTGTGGTAGGTGGGAGGATGGCTCTGGGTGTGTGTGTGTGTGTGTGCACGCACGCGTGTGTGTGTGGTGAAAACTCTCAAGCTGTTTTCCCTCTGATTTACAATGGTATTTACTTAGTATATTTGGTTTTCATTATTCTTTTTGCTATCCAACTTCCTTATTCAAGATAAATTAAGATATACCATTTTCTGGCCATTCTGTTGGTATATGGTGCATCCGTTTTATGATCATCTAACTCCTGGACAATTTCCAAGTGACCTGAAATCAAACAGGTTCTGGCTGGACATATGCTTATGTTCCAAATATATTAAAGATGGTAATTCAGCTAACATGTTAAGCTTCCAAGGTACATACACCAACACATAAAATAAGGTATTAAAAAGAGACAGATTATTACACATGCATTAGAATAAGAGAAAACAGTGTTAATGAAAGTAAAGCAACATATACCATCTTAGCCCCCTAGGGAAGGGGGTGACTTTTTCTGTAAAGGATCAGATAGTAAATAATTCAGGAATCATATGGTCTTAAAATGCCATCTGAAAAACTACTCACCTCTGCCTTTATCCTGCAAGAACAGCCACAGATCATATGTAAATGAGTGAGTGTGGCTGTGTTCCAATAAAACTTTATTTACAGAAACAAGAAGCAGGGCAGATTTGGCCTTTGGGCCATACTTTGCTGATCCCAAGCAGCAAATCCTAGTATATGTTAATAGAAGAAATCATAATTGCATTTCAGTTGACATTAAAAGAAAATCTGACGTCCTTCAAAAGAGAATTGTGAGACACTCAAAGCATCTTAATTCGAGTGTTATTACCTGTTATTTGAGCTATTTCTTAACTGCAAAAAAAGCATGCTGTTAAAATGTTTTGATGTGTATTGAATTTTTTCATAAACCTTTCATTTCTTTTGATAAATAGGAACCCCTTACCAACCTTTTGTTTTTTAATAGTCTCATGGACCAAAAAAATTTGTTGCAGCATTTAATTAGCCACAAATACATTTTGGCTGCGTTTACCAGTTACATTTTTTCTGTTGGTTTTGGCTTCTAATAAATGAAATATCTGCCATTCTTTAAAAATGGTTTAAAAGCAGATAAATATATTGTAATTTCACATGCTATAGCTTTATTCTGTATGATTAAAAATCGTGACTAGCATAATTGTAGCTATAATGTGAGTGGCATGTTTCAATGTAACTCTTTATAAGAAATAAAATGTATCTCTGCTTTGTCTATCCAGATCTTTAACGTAGGTTTTTCACATGGCTTGGACTGTCCTTGGTGAATGATACTCTTCGTATGATCTTGTGTAATTTGAATTCATTGGAAGTACACGCTGCTGAGCATGTTCATTCACAGTGCTTGAAACCTGCTGTTGCATCAGTAACATCCTTTCAGTCTCAACATCATTGTCCACTTCAATAGCTGAACTTTCTTTTAAAATTGGAGTGAAACTCTAGGTTTTAACAGTGTTTATTGTTTAAGTGGTGGCTTTGTTTTTCCTTAGTAGTTTCTGTTAACTTGCTTGTCACTCCTGTTACAGTGTTACTATTATGGATTAGAAGTGGCTTTTTCTCTAAGATCCTTAGTCTTTTAGATTTAAAGACAATTTAAGGTTTTTGCCATTTGGCAGTAGAAAATGTGCATGTTTTAACTTTGTTTTTTAAAATCCGTAACGTTTTACTTCTTGAACCATGTACCAAATTTGCCAGTTTTCTGTCCAAGTATGTCAGATGAATAACAAGATGTCCGTTAACGCTTTCGCCATCTTTCTTAAAGCAGCTTATGTTCCAAGGGAAAAAGGCATTGAAAAGCAATGGTTTGTTTTTATGAAGAATATGTTTCTGAGTTTCTTCAGTTTTTTTGAAATTATACATTTCTTACCTTATGTGAAATACTTACAAACATGCAAACTTCTGCAGAGACAAAGCATTTCATTGCAAGTGTACCAGGTTATTGATTTTACCTTTTGCTTTTAGGGTTTTTTTCTCCCAAACCAGAGTTGTATGCTGCTAGTAGAATTTTTTGTTTGATCCTGTGATCTTTTCTTACAGGAAAAGTAAGGCAAAGGATGTTTAGTGTAACCATCTGATAAACTAATGTGATTGTATTTATCCTCTGTGCTGTGTATTTCTGTAATGGACCCTTTACAATTCCCAAAGCAGTATTTTAGACCTACTGGAAATCTGTATCAAAACAGCTATGTGATTCTGCCACTGAGAAAAAAATTTATAAATTAATTTTTCTTATGGTGGTTTGTTTTTCTTTCATGAAGAAATTAATCTCATATGGCAGCATAGATGCTAAATAAAAGCATCATACTTCTCTAGTTTGCCTGCATTCAGTGGTTAACATTATGAACATTATGTAAGATAAACACGTGGTCAGTATCAATGTAAATGTTAGAGCCATAATTAATTCCTATGAAAATTGAAATTAAATGTCAAAGACAACTAGACATCATCTAAGGCATGATGAGAGTGTTTTTTTTTCTGAACCCGTCATTATGGTGTTGGTGCCTGGTGGTTTTGAGGTACCATCAGATGTCTGCCTAAGAGTGTTGTTGGTAAGGACCTGGAGTTTGGATGCTAGATGACATGGACATCCTCTTTTCTGATTATGAGGGCTGCCAATTGATTAAAAATGTATTGAAAAGGCCATGCACAGTGGCTCACGCCTGCAATCCCAGCACTTTGGGAGGTCGAGGCGGGCGATTCACTTGAAGTCAAAAGTTCGGGACCAACCTGGCCAACATGGTGAAACCCTATCTCTACTAAAAATACAAAAAAAAAAAAAAAAATTAGCTGGTCATTGTAGTGCACACCTGTAATCCCAGCTACTCAGGAGGCTGAGGCAGGAGAATTGCTTGAACCCAGGAGACAAAGTTTGCAGTGAGCCAAGATCACGCCCCTGCACTCCAGCCTGGGTGGTAGAGCAAGATTCCATCTCAAAAAATGTTTCGAAAAGACTCATATTGGTGCAGTGATATTAATAGAATGCACCCTAACTTTGGGCACTGATGTCCATGACACCCTGACAGGCAGTGGAGCACAGAAAACCAGCATCCACACATTCCCCTTCAGGGAGTTCACCTTCCTGTAGCTGGCCTGGAATGTACAGGGCCACATAGCCAACAGGAATAAGGATTTTGTTTGTAAATATAGATTGAACAGATTTGAATGAATAGAAATGGAAATTTTTATCTCTTTAATAGTTGAAGCTGGAAAACTTAGATCACTGTGGGGAAATGCTTCTTCTGTGAAATTCCTGCACAGATTGGGAGAGACTGCAGACAGCTGTCAGGTACTCCAGGGCTGTGTTTGAATCTCGGTCCTGCACGTATCACTATGGTAACTATATATATATATATATGACACACAATATGTAGAATTTGGGCAAATTCTCTTTTAGAGTCTTTTTTATACGCAGTTGTGAAATGATGAGAATGCCCATCTCACAGGCTTATTGTCACTAGCTAGATGGTGGTGATGACAGTGGATGTGAGAATGACTCAAGGACAGATGCAAACAAATACAATGTTGCATCCACCCTATTCTTGCTGAAGTAAGACAGCAATCTTCACTGTATCCCAACTATTCCAGACAGCAGTATCTTCTGGACCCAAGTGTCCTAATAATTTTCTATCAATGAAATACTCTGTTTCCAATGCAGTCACCGTAGTGAAATGTTCTCATGATCATGATTTAACATTGGGACGTTCTATGTCATTGCATCAGAAGCCACTATTTCAGAGAGCAGGTTCTCCTCCTGCATTGCTTTTTGGACCTTTGCTTTTCTTATTTTTCCCTAAAATTGCTATTTGCATTGTTAAGTTCCCCCCACCCCACGCCACCCCACCCCTGCCACACACACACACACACACACACACACACACACACACACGATTACTTTAAGCTGTGTAACTGCAATCTTAGGGATTTAGACCATTTCTTTCGGCTCTGCTGGCAGAGGTGATTACTGATGTTTCACTGTTGGCAGAGGAGTCAGCATATTCAAAATAAGCATTAGGTGTGAGAATTCCCCAGGTACTTCCATAGGCTGAGGGCGAATCCTGGAGAATATGCTATCAGGCTCCGGTGTTACCTGGGATAAGGATTTTATTTATTCTCCACCTGGTACCATTGGGTTAATACACATTGATGAATGAGGTAGCACGTGAGAAGGGGAGTTTGGTAAAAAGCAACTATAATAGTGAATTTCTTCAAAACAAAACACCTGCAGCAGTTGGGCCTCTCATTAGTTAAATCCTTATTTCTTTCCTTTTTTTTTTTTTTTTTTTTTTTTGAGACAGAGTTTTGCTCTTGTTATCCAGGCTGGAGTGCAATGGCACAATCTCAGCTTGCCGTAACCTCCGCCGCCTGGATTCAAGCAATTCTCCTGCCTCAGCCTCCTGAGTAGCTGGGACTACAGGTGTGCGCCACCATGCCCAGCTAATTTTTGTATTTTTAGTAGAGATGGGGTTTCACCATGTTGACCAGGATGGTCTTGATCTCTTGACCTCATGACCCACCCCCCTCAGCCTCCCAAAGTGCTGGGATTATAGGTGTGAGCTACTGCGCCCGGCCAAACATCCTTATTTCTTAGCCTTTGCATCTCAGCCTCTGTTGCCATTTTAGAGTTAATGGTTTTCATTTCTGTGTTTTTAAAGGATTTTAAAATTTTTTAACATTTTAAAAGTTTCCCTTTGTAAAGATTTTTAAAACAATCTTTTTAAAAAAATTATTTCTCTCTAGGTGCACACCCCAGCTCCACACATCCTACATGTAGCAGATTGGCAAATTACTAAACAGTAATAATTGCCCCATCTCCTAGGGTGGTTAAGAGTAAATGAGCTGAAACAAGTAAAACCCTTTGAACATGCAAATCCATAGTGTGTGTTCAATAAGTGACAGCCATTATTATGTAAATAACTAGGGGTATTTAAAACGCATAGTAATTTTGAGACGTCCTCAATAGAGCCTTCCTTGTATCTATAGTTATGCTGTGGAAGAGTCCGAATTCTAACAATCTATGTAATTTGATATATTCAGTGGTGAGGTCTATTTCAGGAGTGGTGTTTTAACCTTCAAAGGGTTCTTAGAACCCACTTCCTTGCTGCTCCCATCACTCAGCTCTTCTTGGTTTAAGGGTTTTTCTCTGTATCTGTATTGTAAAAGGGAAATGATGATTACGAAAAGTTTCAGATTCTCACAGTTAAGCAGGTTCCAACTGCATCACTAACATCCCCTGCACTCTGCTTTTCACCTCAAGGTGACGCTCCGCAAAAGCGCAGGCACCTCTTCTCCCGGAACCCACACACCCTTAAGTGAAAACAAATGTCAGTCACTTACCATCAGAACCTACCGAGCCAACCTGGACAGAGCAATAGCTGCTGTGTGGTCTTGGGTGGACGATGTCTATTTCTGGGGAGATGTCAGATGACATTGGGAACTGTTTTTCCCTTAACCATTTCCTTCTAGTTTATAGCTGCTGTTTCAAAATTGGAGAGATAAGGCTGGCAGGAAGAATACTCACATTTGAGGGTCTGGTACTATGTATTTACATAAATTTAAATCCTATGAAACAAGCATTATCCCTGTTTTAGAAATGAGAAAACTAAGACTCAAAAAACTAAAAGCACTTGCTCAAACACAACCTCCTGATTCAATTTCCACTATACATGCTTTCAGAATTGTTTTTCACACTCCACTGTGCTGTGAGGCAGTACTAGGAATGGGCCTCCGATCATCCTTGCTATGAGCTATTCTACACAAAGTTAGGTCTCAGGAATGAAACCAGTTATGCTGTAAAACATGCTATAACTTTACCTGGGAACAGGGAGAGACTAGGGCAAATAGGAACTAGGGCTGTATTTTACCTCTCCTGTGGGCCCACACACCATCATCACTCTGCTTTCATGTACAAACACCCGTGACAAAGATGTCGCTTGGATTAGAGGAAAAGGTTTCTTTGAGATCTTCCTGTCCTGAGTGAGGCTTGTGGTGATGGCCTTGAGTCAGGACTCAAGACAGCTGACCAGGGTTCAGTGCTCAAGGCCCCAGAAAACCCAGGGCCCCGCTGCCTCTGATAAGCCAGAGTGGTAGGTTCTGTGTCCAAAGGAGATTGTTTCAGAGTCTGGACTCTTGTCTCCAGTCTAGCATTCTTTGTAGCCCTGGAGAGTAAAAGGCAGTACATTTATTTCTAATGTTTCCAATCACGCTCAGGGACCTTCTAGGGTGTTTTTAGAGAAGGCCTATTTAGCTTTCAGACTCTTGACAATGCCCACTACAAACACAACACTTTTATGCTGAAGCAGCTGCCACTGGCATTTTTCTATGCTTTCTATTTTGCACAAATTCACCATGAGATTAAAAATAGGAAAGTTTAATTAGGTAACCAAACAGATTCCCTTCCTAGTTCCCCAGGAGAACTCAGTGAGGAGCAGAGCCCTGAAAGAGTACAATGTTTAAATGCACTTCCTGCTCTGGTCCAGAGGTCTGGGTGGGTGGGTCTCGGTGCAGAGAGGGTCCTCCTGCAGCCCCTGGGGTTGGGGTGGGGGCCTGCCAGAGGCGAGGCTTTCTGTCTCAGCCTTCAAAGCCCTCTCCCCGCTGCTCTCCACTCTCCAAGGATGTAATTATCATTCATTTGAATAATTCTTTCAAATATGCATGTGAAAAGATTAAGGGAGATGGCAAATACAATTTGGTAACTATGAGAAAACCTATTCAATAAACTCCGGAGGAGATTTATGAGTTTGCTCTGTATGTTGCCAAATTAACAAGACAAGGACAAAGCACATTGTGCTGTAGTGAATGCAATACCCATTAAAACCCTGCAAATTAGACGGGAAGAACCGAGCAAGGTGCCTGGTCTGGTGCAAGCTCAACTTCATTGCCTACACTGAAGGGAGGTGGAAAGCAGTGGGAGAGGTGGGAGTGGGAACTAGAGGAGGCCCTTGGGCCAAGGGGGGTGCAGGTGAGGGTGCACTATCGACAGCCTTGCTTTTTTTGAGGCAGACTCTCCCTCTGTTGCCTGGCTGGAATGCAGTGGTGCAATCTCAGCTCATTGCAACCTCTGCCTCTCGGGTTCAAGTGAGTAGCTGGGACCACAGGCGCACACCAGCACACCGGCCAATTTTTGTATCTTTAGTAGAGAGGTGGGGATTTCTCCATGTTGTTCAGGCTGGTCTCAAACTCCTGACCTCAGGTGATTCACCTGCCTCGGCCTCCCAGGTGGCTGGGATTACAGGTGTGAGCCACCGTGTATGGCCCAGCACCAGCTTTTACAAACCCCAGTGCCCGTCCAGGCAGTTCCCCACCTGGCTCCTGCCTTCCACACCCCATCATCTCCTGCTGGCTCTGAGTTATCTGCAAAGGTAAGCATTCTCTCTCTTTTTTTTTTTTTTTTTTTTTGCATAGGTACACACATGGCAGCATGATTTGCTAAAGGTAAGCATTGTCAACTCTGCTGCCTGCTCCACACAGCCACAGGGTGCCTGGGGACATTGCAATCACCCTGTTAGCTGAGGCTACAGGCAGATGGGGAAAAAAGCAGATGGCAACTGACTTTAAAAGATCCTTCTCCAACTCTCTCACAATTTAATATACAGACTTGTGATACCGCTTCCCAGATTTGTAGCAGGAAATGCCAAGTGGTGAGAGGGGTGGTGCAGGGAATATTTTCATCAAGGATTACAAGGATTGAGCAACGCCAGGCTCTGGAGGCCTCGCAGGAAGTTAGAGGTGGAGGATCAGGCCACAGCTTGTGCTGCCTGAACTCCTAAGGAGCCGAGGATGGCAGGTGCATCCCCTAACTCAGACCTGCCCTGCTGGGCTGCAGTTCATCTGAACAGGTAGCAATATCACCAGGCGCTTTCAGAGTCCTCTTTGCTGATCTGAAGACACAGTGCAACACCGCACAGTTGGCTGGCTCCAGCCTGCCGAGGGCCAAGCGCACACCATCTCCCCTTCGACCATGACAGAAGCTTTGCCCAAAAGACCCTCTGAGAGGCCCAGAGTTTCTGAGGCCAAGTGCATCGAAACCATAGAAAGACGTTTCCAGGGACATTGGTTCTGTCAAGCTGTAAAGCAAAATGCCCTGAAACAAAGTAGAAAAGGCCGAGACCAGGGGCAATGCTCATGGAGAAGAATTTCCTGCCTCCACCGGGTGACAGGAGACTCAACCTCTCCCTGGCTAAGGCCTGAGGCCGTGACTGTGTAAACTACTGTGGGGAGCAGTGATGTAGCCGGGTCCAAACCAGCTTGCTAATCTGCTGCCCCCATTGCCACACTGCACAACCTCGAGCAGGTCCTTAATCTTGAAGCTCAGTTACTTCTGCTATTGCGAAAGGGGATCTTTATTTTATTATATTTTATTTATTTATTTATTTATTTTTGAGATGTCGCCCAGACTGGAGTGCAGTGGTGCAATCTCGGCTCACTGCAACCTCCGCTTCCCAGGTTCAAGCAATTCTCCTGCCTCAGCCTCCCTAGTAGCTGGGATTACAGGTGCCCACCACCAAGCCCAGCTATTTTTTAATTATTATTATTATTATTATTATTTTTAGTAGAAACTGGGTTTCACCATGTTGGTCAGGATGGTCTTGAACTCCTGATCTCATGATCTGCCTGCCTTGGCCTCCAAAGTGCTGGGATTACAGGGTGAGCCACCTCGCCGGGCCTGGGAGCTTTTGTCAACAGCAACCACATCCAATTCAGTCTCCCTACTGCTCCTCCCCCACCTCAAATCCTTCTACCCTGTAGCCAGAGTTAACCGTCTGATGATATACCTAGAAATCTTTGACATTCCCTATGGCCTCCCCGACACCCCACCTCCTGCCTCCCCAACACACACCTCGCCTCTCTGATCGGGCCAGGATGTCTGACCGTAACATGCAAAGCTCCTCCCACAGCGACATCCCAGGTTCGCCATCTGCCCTCCACACCCACCATGACCTCTAGACCCTTGGCCCTTCTCACAGTATGCCTGGCTGGCACTCATTCCTTCAGGCTGTGTCCTGCAGGCTCCGCTGCCAGTGATAACCTCCATCTCTGCTTCACCAGCAAAGACAAAATCCGTAGCTCCACGTAAATGTCACGCTCCACCTGCAGCTCTCCCAGCCTTTCTAACAGAAGCAAGGGAGCACTCTTCTCGTGCAGATCTCAACTGCATCCTGATTCTGAATTTGGGTTCAGTACTTTCCCCCTCTGCCCAAATCAGGGGTGCCATAGCAGTTGGGTTCATTTTTTCCTTTGACTGATTGATCCAGTTGCTAAGTAATATGCCAAAGAAGAGCTCGGGGAGAGAACTAGGAGTCACCACTACCTGCGGCGTCAGGTTTAGGACAATGCAGTGGCTGTTACATCACTTGGCTTCTGCCCCAGAGATCACCATCATAGTCAGGGCAAGGGGACTCGTCTGTGATGTTTGCAACCAATGATTAGGCTGTGGGAAGACAGGAGAGGTTCACAGAGAAGGTGGCCTTGGACCCAGGTCCCAAAATTTGATAGCTTTTAGGGGGCAGAAAATATAAAATTCAGAAGAAATCAGGTACCGAAGCAAGGAGGCGTGACAGGGCACCTTGTCCTGGACAAGGGACAGTGCCGAGGGGATGCTGGAGATGCCGAGGCCAGGCTGCCGAGGCCGGGCTGCCGAGGCCGCTGTTTGAGCAGCTCAGGATTTGGGCCTTTACGGATTATGAAGAGGGACTGCGGGGGCTTGACTTGATGACAGACACATCTGCTTTGGCCGGCACAGCTTGTGCCTCCAGCCATTTGTGTACGTCCTACGTTGATCCCGGCCACCAGCCCTGCTGATTCTGTTACACCAGCTCCTAAAGACATTCGAGTTTTGGGTCCCTGCAAACAGGTAGTACCGGGGACAGGGAAAATATCAAAGATTTTTACACAGTACCAAACGGTGGAGCACAGTTTTGAGGAGGGTGACTAGACCAGAGGCGTTCAGCCGGGGGAAGCTGCCGCCACGACCCTCCCAGAGAGCTCAGGCAAGGCCCACCGAGGGCCAGAGCAGGGAACCAATGCCAGACATGTTTGGGAAGTAGGATCAAACCAGGCTTTTCATTTGGGTGATGCTGGATAAGCGTTTTGCCTGTAACCATCCATGACACGTGGAATCCTGGGCCCGAGTCCCAGTGGCAAAAGGCAGCAATGAATGCCACGCCACACCAGGAAGTACCACGTCAAGCCCCGAGCCACCACCCAGCAAATGTTCAGTCCCGACACTGCCCTTGCCTTCCCATTGTCTCCAGGATGTTAAGGCCACATCTTCCCAGTTCCACTTGTGCCCCCTAAATCCTGTCTCCACAGAGTAACCGGAGTATTCTCTTAAATATCTAGACTCATGCCTGTAATCTCAGTACTCTGGGAGGCCGAGGTGGGCATATCACCTGAGGTCGAGAGTTTGAAACCAGCCTGGTCAACACGGCAAAACCCTGCCTCTACTAAAAATATGAAATTAGCCGGGCATGTTGGCGGGCACCTGTAGTCCCAGCTATTTGAGAGGCTGGGGCAGGAGAATCCTTGAACCCGGAGGCAGAGGTTGCAGTGAGCCGAAATCGCACCACTGCACTCCAGCCTGGGCAACAGAGCAAGACTTGGTCTCAGCCTCCCGAGTAGGTGGGACTACAGATGTGCACCACCACTCCTGGCTAATTTTTGTATTTTTAGTAGGGAAGAGGTTTCACTGTCTTGGCCAGGCTGGCTCGGACTCCTGACCTCAGGGGTTCTGCCTGCCTTGGTCTCTGGAAGTGCTGAGATTACAGGTGT
This sequence comes from Saguinus oedipus, assembly GCA_031835075.1. NCBI lineage: Eukaryota > Metazoa > Chordata > Mammalia > Primates > Cebidae > Saguinus > Saguinus oedipus. Next base: position 7,981,245 of record CM063178.1, read on the forward strand.
GAACCACGGCACCCAGCCCCAAACTATGTTCTTTAAGAAAACTATCAAGTTGCAAAATGTGAAAGCAGCTGTGTAGATCTGCCTCTTTCTTCAGTGCTCATCATGCTCTGTGCCGGCCAAACTGGACCCCATCCTATTCCCCCCACCCCCATATAGCCAGGATTTTCCTCATTAGCTCCAGCTGTGGGCTGGGATTTGTTCCCTCCCAACTTCACAGGTCAAAATCTTCTCCTCCTCTCCAGGAAGTGTCTCCTGCAGGAATCGCCTGTCGCCACTCTCATGGCAGGTCTCACCCTACCGTCCGTTACCCACTTCCCTGGGCCACTGTAGCAGGCAGCACACAGCCCCGTGGTCACCTTCGTGAAGGTGTTTCTCTAGTTCCGCTGTGTGGGGCTCCAGGCTCGTTCACCAGCCTTCTTGCAGGTTCCTCGGCCTGTGTGCATGCTCCTATCTCAGGGATTTTATTCTATTTATTTATTTATTTATTTGAGACAGTCTCACTCTGTTGCCCAGGCTGGAGTGCAACGGCATGATCTTGGCTCACTGCAACCTCCACCTCCTGGGTTCAAGTGATTCTCCTGTGTCAGCCTCCTGAGTAGCTGGGATTATAGGCACACGCTACCATGCCCAGCTAATTTTTGTATTTTTAGTAGAGACGGGGTTTCACCATGTTGGTCAGGCTGGTCTCGAACTCCTGAGTTCATGATCTTCCCGCCTTGGCATCTCAAAGTGCTGGGATTACAGTTGTAAGCCACCACGCCTGGCCACCTCCACATTGTTATTTGTCATTCCCTTTGCCTGGCTTTATCTTTCCAGGTGCCTCATGGATCCTTCTCTCACTTCAGGTATCTGTCAAATGTCACCTCGGTGAAGCCTTCCTGACATTTAGAAAATTGCAGCTCTAGCCACCCCTCTTGGATGTGCCCCATGTTATATTCCTCCACAGCATGAACCACCATCAGATGAACTGTGTGGCTCCTTTATTGCTCAGCCCCGGTCCTGGGACATACAGTCCCTGAAGGCAGGGACTTGGTTTACTTGGTTGCTCAGTTCACATATGATGAATGAATGGACAAAGCTGCTTGGTCGCCACATTCGAGGTATCACCTTGGAATGCGTCTGGGTCTGCCTGAGTTAGAGTAGTTCAAGGTGGTGGGCAGGACCCAGGCCATACACACACACACACACACACGTGCACACACACACACGTGCACACACATACACACACACATACACACACATACACACACATACACACACACACACACACACACACACATACACACTAGCTCAGGGCTGCATTTTTTTTCTTTTCTTTTTTGAAATGGAGTCTCACTCTGTTGCCCAGACTGGAGTGCAATGGTGTAATCTCAGCTCACTGCAACCTCTGCCTCCGGGATTCAAGTGATTCTTCTGTCTCAGACCCATGAGTAGCAGCTGGGATTACAGGTGTGAGCCACCGTGCCTCGCCCTTTTTTTTTTTTTTTTTTTTTTTTATATGGAGTCTTGCCCTGTCTCCCAGGCCAGAGTGCAATGATGTGATCTCAGCTCACTGCAACCTCTGCCTCCCAATTTAAAATGATTCTCCTGCCTCAACTTCCCGAGTAGCTGGGATTACAAGCATGCACCACCATACCCAGCTAATTTTTTGTATTTTTAGTAGATATGGGGTTTCACCGTCTTGGCCAGGCTAGTCTCGAACTCCTGACCTCATGATCCACCCGCCTCAGCCTCCCAAAGTGCTGGGATTACAGGTGTGAGCCATGGCACCCAGCCAGGGTTGCATCTTAATGCTCCTCTAAGGTCATGAGCTGAGCTACTTGAGGTTGGCCTCTTCCCAGTATCCTCCACTGCCCTGGTGCCCTGGTGGGCAAGAGGTCAGGGGGCCTAGATGAGTTGGGCAGTGGAGCCTCAGGGTTTGGCTAAGAATGGGGGTCTGGCTCCCTACCTTCATTTTAGAATGTGTGGCTTTGAAGGGTGTTCCCAGAAATGGCAATGGACAAAGGCAAGACCCAAGACCCAGGCTGGACCCAAGACCCAAGACCCAAGACCCGGATCGTATCTACCAACTTCCAACACGGCAAGGGAAAAGAGGTGTCCACACACACCGGCTGGTCTACCAGGACGGAGTCATTTTAAATCAGTTTCACTGTCCTGCAGCAGCAGCCTGAAAAAAAAAAAAAGGTAGCTTTTATTCTTAGACATTGTTACCATCCCGGATTGAGACCCTGGCACACCCCGGAGTCACCAGCAGCTCAGTCGACTCCTGATGACTCGGGTACAAGCCCCCCTCACCTAGCCATCTGCACACTCCTCACCCCTCCCTGTTCCTCCTTCAGCCACCCTCTCCCATGCCTACTGTGCTCCAGGACTGGGTCAGCATGAGAGAAAGTGGGGGAGAGACACCAAACAGCTTGACTCCCTGCTTTAGCAGCTTTCTGAGAGGAAAAAGCTGAGACTTCCAATTCTACCCTTCTTTGAGCTATCAGTGATGGGCACTACTGAACACCACGCAGTCCTTACCCCAGTGCTGGGCGCCATGGAGATGCAGAAGAGGCGGGGCTCCAGGAAGGCAGAGACACCTTCCAGTCACTCATCCTGCGGCACCTCCAGTGCCCAGGACTTCGAGGAGGATCAGAAATACTTATTGAATGAATGTTGGCTGGGCGTGGTGGCTCATGCCTGTAATCCCAGGCATGGGATCTCAAAGGCCAAGGCCTGTGGATCGCCGAGCTCAGGATTTTGAGACAGTGAGACCAGCATGGGCAACATGGCAAAACCCCGTCTCTACTGAAAATACAAAAATAGCTGGGTGTGGTGGTGGGCACCTGTAGTCCCAGCTACTACTCGTGAGGCTGAGGTGGGAGGATGGCTTGAGCCTGAGAGGTGGGGGTTGCCACTGTACTCCAGCCTGGGTGACAGAGCCAGCCCATGTCACAAAAAAAAAAAGAAAGAAAGAAAAACATACTTACTGAATGAACGAATAGGAGAATGATATTTTCTAGGGTAATCCTGTTCCTCATTGCCAAGGGCAATGGTTTCTCAGTACTTGTACCAAGTCTCTTCATTTCTGCCTCTAAGGCACCTTTTGACAACCATCCTCAGGGCCAGGTGAGCGGGCTGTCCAGGGCAACAGGACATATGGACAGCACTGCTGTGTTGAATTAAACCAGAAGGAACTGAAGATGGGTTCTGAGCACCGACAGATTTTATGTATTTGGGGAGGAATAAAATAAAATATGTATGTTACAGAGAGCAAGTCATTCTTTACAGGTGTCAGAATTAAAATCCAGGGAAGTTAAATGATTTGCCCAAAGTCACGAAGCAGAAAACGGCAGTTGGATTTAGAATGTGATTCATCTCAAACCAATGGAAGACACAGCCAGACCATAGGAGTCAGGCCACTGTGAGGACGGTGAAGAGCCATGACTCGAGCTTGCTAATCAAGGTGGGTAACCTGCACCTTGGTTCAACCACCAACTAAAATACAGGCAGCAGTGAAGAAATATGGTGGGTACAGGTGCAAACACTCAGGACCTGCCAGCTCCTCTCAGAGGTGGCAGTGCAGCCCAGTGCCCCGTCCACGTGGAGAGAGGAGCCCGCCAGGTGAGAAGCTCTACTTGGCTTCCATCTGCTATTAATATTTGCGTATGTATATCTACATCTATAGCTATTACAACAGTTCTTGCTCTGTCACCCAGGCTGGAGTGCAGTGGCACACTCACAGCTCACTTCGGCTGCAAACTCCTGGGCTCAATTGATCCTCCCATCTCAGCCTCCTACACAGCTGGGATTACAGGTACATGCCACCACCCCAGCTAATTGATTTTTCTATCGAGAAAGTGTCCCACTATGTTACCCAGACTGGTCTCAAACTCCTGGTCTCAAGCAATCCTCCTGCCTCTGCCTCACGAAGTGCTGGGATCACAGGCATGAGCCACTGCACCCATACTATCTACTCTAATTTTAAGGCTGGAGAAACCATTACAAATATCATTCAGATGACCTTTTTTTCTCTACCAGTGCTCCATAACCTGGTCACTTCTGTCCCTCACTTCTCCTGGAGTCACCAGGCCCACTGAAGGGGCCAGGGCAGCAGACCACAGTCCATCACCCAGCCTGGCCTTAGACCGCCATGACTGTTTTCCGCACAGCTGCAGTTTAGCAGGAGTAAGAGACCTACGCCAGGCGAAACGGCAGCCTGCGGCAGGGCTCTGGCCACACTGCTCTGGATGCTTGGGGCTGGGCCGTCTTCTGAGTTGGGAGGGCTGTCCTGTGCGTTGTAGAATGTGTCCCAGCATCCCCAGCCTAGCCCCAGTAGACGTCAGTGCCACCCACACCCAAGTCTCAGTAATCACAAACTGTTAGGGTTCACTCAGGGGGGTGGCAGAAAAGGAAAAATTCAAGGAAAGCTATAGAATATGGTCACAAACCCTTTTGGAAGGCCTGAGGTTTGTTATTACTTGGCTGAAGGCAGCCTTGTCCCTTGAGGTAAATAATTAGGTAAACTCCCCACGTTCCCCTCTCTCTACTCCAACTTGCTTGTTTACTCATGTGACCTTTCCCCTGGGGCCTCTGGCTGGGGAGGTCAACCAGGGAGAGTATCCTTTAATGGTGTTTGCTCTGGGCACTGGTACCCGATTTCGAAGAACAACTCTCTTAACCATGTTAATTACCCACAAGTGCGCTTACTCAAAGCCTTTGTTGTTAAATCTACACCGTATAAATTCAAGGAAGGAGAACTAGAGATTGTGTAGCTGCAATCTCGCTCAGTGGGAAGTGCATGACCCCCTAGTCCACTAATGTACTCTGTGTCGGAGTGTATTTATTCATCCATCACAGAATCAGGGTCTGCCGGACAGACCCCCACAGGTACTGGCCCTGACATGACTAACGTTGCAACAGATGCCTCCAGACATGTCCCCTGGAAGACCACTGATGTGCAGGATACAGATAGGAAGGGAAGGGAGCACGTGAGAGCCCAGGTGCAGAGGGGATGATAGGACAGAATCTGGCCCTAGAGATGGAGTTTGAGCACTGTGGCAGGGACAGGGGTGTTCCCCAAATCTTCCCTATGCTCCCCTGCCTTTCCCATCCCCCTTGTAGCCAAGAGAACTCTCTACATGACTAGTTCTGACTCTTATTTCATGACTGGTTCTGATCATGAAATACGGCAAAAGACACAGGTGTCACCCTTGAGCCGAGGCAGTGAACGGCCCTGGGGGGTTCTCCGGCCTCTGTCTCCCTGGCATGGTGCCTAAGAGGTATGTTCCTCCTGGTACAGGGAAATCCATGTCCCTGAGGGACTGTGCAGAGCAAGATGCCCCCAAATGAAGAGAGAACAAGGCCTGGGCCTCTAAGGTGTAAGACTCATGGGGTGGGTGGTAGAGCCTCACCTGCTCCGAGTGATGGAAATGTGCAGAGGGAAGAAGGGAAAGCCTGTCTGATGGAGTTAGGAGGCCTGAAGGAACAGCAGAGATGGGGAAGTCCAGCTGCCAACACTTCTAGAGGGGACTGGCTCGACTGGAACAGCCCCACTGTGCCAGGAAGTTGCAACAACTTGTTACAGGCGAGGGGTGGGGTGTGCAGCGGGGCCTACTCACAGAGGCAGGAGTGAAGGATGTGCTGTCAGCAGTAAGGATGATCCAAAAGACGTTTTTAGGAATTCATACATTTGTGGAGTAAAGAAAGCAGACATGAAATAGTACCTGCTGAATGAGGTCATTCTATCAGGTACAAGCCAGGCAAAACATACCCACCTGTTAGAGTTTGAGACAGTGCTGATGCTGGAGGGAGGGCTAGTGCCTGAGAGAAGCACTAGGGATGTCTGCGGGGATGCATGCTCTGCCCTGGCCTTCTCCTGAATCCACTGGAATTCATCACACTGTTCCCTAGCCTGCAAATATTTGTACTTTTACACTTCAGTGACAAGTCATTAAAATCCACTAGCTCCATCATTATTAAAAAGTCTTTATTTGTGCAGAGTGCTGAACACGGTTTAATCCAAAGAGAACGGAGACTGTTTTAAAACCATCACTTTGGGGCTGATGTACAGCTGCTGTTGACTCATCTTGCTTTCTGCGTAGAACAGAAATGAGGATAATCCATAACCATTTGTTTCTCCCCAAGGCCGTGGGCTAGAAGAGGATATTGATTTGTAAGAATTACTCATGCTGACCGAGAACTGTTTGCCAACCCCAGGTTAGCAAAGGAGACCCCACTGACTCAGACAGCCTTGAGAACATTGGGTTCTTCTGGAGTTTGAGGGAACAATAACAGAACGCCTTCTCCTAGCCAAGTGTTCCTTCGGTCTTCAGTGTGGTCTCCAGTCCAGCAGCCTCTGTTGCACTTGGGAACTTGTCTGGAATGCAAATTCTTGGGCCCCACTCCTGACACGCTGAATCAGAAACTCTAGTAGTGGAGCCCAGCATGTGTGTTTTCACAACTCCTGCAGGCAATTCTGATGCACACTCAAGTGAAAACCGCTGTGCTACATCCATTGAGAAACAAAGCAAGAGAAGAAGGTGGTGAAGCTGTCAGACCACCTTCATTTGTGATACAGCTAGCTCTAGAGAAAGTGAGCTTATGCCTGTGGCAACTGGGCTTTCTAATACCGAACCCCAGATTAGAAGACTTGCCCCTCCTGGAGGGGAGCCTGGCCTCTGCGAAACTATGGCATGGAAGAGCATACTGTGGCATGAAGCGCTTATGCTTCCTGCAGACAGCTCATTCCCCAAAGGAAAATCTGGGAAGAGGACTGGGCTGCAAACCCACCAGTCAAGCAACTCATCTTACCTCCCTGGAAACAAGTGAGTGGGCCACCAGGGAAAGGGTGTGGTGCTGATCGGCGACGGCTGCATCCACGCTGGAGGACAGAAGCCCCCAACAATGCATCTCCTAAGTGTGGATGGATGATTAGTGACTAGCGTCCTCCCTTTGGGTTGCTACACCCATCAGCTTTGGGCTTACACCACTGGGAATAGAACTTGTCCAGGACTGACATCCGATAATTCCAGGGGCACTCTTCATGGGTCACTGCCCAGCCTGATGGGTGTGGGCCATTCACGGGTGAAGAAAAGTGGGTTCTTGTTCTGAGGCTTCAGCTTCCCACCGGAGCATCCCAATGATAAGCACACATTGCAGTGTTTCTGCCCTGTGCAGAAGACAGCCAAGAAGAAATCCAGCCCACACAGCAGGAAAAGTGAGAGCTGAGCATGTTCTGCTTCGGCAGAAAGGGTTCGCTCAGGTGCTGCTTCGACCTGTCATTACGCATTTGTCAGCATCTGAATAGAAGCAATCTTCACCACTCATGTCTTTTATCCCCCCAAGATGGTGGCTTAGAGGCTTCTAGCATGCCTCAGCCACTTGGAAATAGCAAAATAGTGCATAAAGATCAATTCTGTGAGCTTTAAGACGGAAAATGGGAATCCTCCAGAATAACAAAAGACACCCCAGATTCCAGGGGGAAGGTAGGCAAACAGCCTCCACGATGGCATCCAGCCAACAAAAGTGAGTGAAGCCCCAGAACCTAGCAGGGTCAGAAAGTCCCTCACGGCCCACCTTTCCGCAGCAGGACATGCAACCAGGGCCAAGGGAGAGCATCTCATTTTGCCCAAGCCCTGGAGCTAACTTAGGGAGCAGCTTGCACTCTGGGAAAAGTGACAGATATTTTTCCAGACCTGGGATCAAGAGAAGGATGCCGCTTTTAATCCAGACTCATACAAAGTCAGTTATTCTTTGGTGACACTGGCAGTGTAGGCATTTAGTCTCAGGTCAGAGATTGGAACATTTGCTCTGGAGCAGGGTAGGGGCCTCCCCAGCCAGAACTGGGGAGCAAATGTGGAAGGTGTCCCAGCAGTAGGCACTGGAATTGTGCTCTCCTCTGTTACAGGCCTGGAAGGGAGGAGGGCTGCCACTGCTACAGTTTCTCCTGGGCAAAAAGATTTGCAGTCAGAGCCAGCTTGGCACCCTGGAACTGCCTGCATGTGTCATTGCTGGATGCCTTAGAGACTGTGGCACAGCAGGGCCATCTCTACCCCCGGACGTATCTCTAGACATTTGGAGCACCTGCTCACCTGAGCTCACAGCCTGAGCTGCCCCACTCTTCCTAAGTGAGTCCTTGGTGTAGCAGGGCCCTCTTTGCTCCACGCTCAGGAAGATCACCAGGCATTTGGAGCACCTGCTCCCATGGATTAGCAGCCTGAATCACCCCACCCTTCTTCTGTAGAGTTTGTGTTGCAGGGGGGGCACTCTCTTCACTTCATGCCCAGGCAGATCTCCAGGCATTTAGAGCACCTTCTGACCCAGATTGGTAGTTTGAGTCGCTCTACCCTTTCTGAGCAGAGATCATGGTACAAGGGGGCCACTTATGATCCTCCAGGCAGATCTCCAGCAATCTGGAGTACCCACTCTCTTGGTGTAGGAGTTTAGGCTGCCCCCCACCCCCTGTGCAGAGAACTTGGAGCTGGTTGTTTCCCAGCTCCACACCTAGGCACACCTCTGTGAGCTTGGTGGCTGCCCACTGGACCTCTTCCTCTGCACTGGTGCTTATGCTTGCCATTAGGGGACCTGTAAGCAGTCCTTCCCCGTCTAGCCCCACTCATCTTGGTTCCCCCCCACACCCATCTTGGTCTTCCCCTGTGGGGCTGAGCAGGGAGCTCAGACCATGGTGCACTGCACAGATCAATCCATTGCCTGAGGAAAAGGAGAGCTTCTTCCAGTAACAAGGATCAAGGATATACCCATCTGTGTTGGCTACAGCTGGCTGTTACCCATAAGTACTATCTACCGGCCTGTTGGTCAAACCACACAGCCCAATATAAAACCTGCCAATAGAAGTGCACAGGGCTATTCATAAAAAGAACAAAACAATGGCATTGGTCAAACTTGGTGGCTCATCCTTGTAATCCCAGTACTTTGGGAGGCTGAGGTAGGCAGATCACTTGAGGTCAGGAGTTCAAGACCAGCCTGGCCAAGATGGCAAAACCCCATCTCTACTAAAAATACAAAAATTAGTCAGGCGTAGTGGTGCGCCCCTGTGATCCCAGCTACTCAGGAGGCCAAGGCAGGAGAATCACTTGAACCCAGGAGGCAGAGGTTGCAGTGAGCCACGATGGCACCACTGCACTCCAGCCTGGGCAACAAGAGTAAGACCCTGTCTCAAAAGTAATTAATAATAATAATGGCATTCGCAGCAATCTGGATGGAGCTGGAGACCTTTTTTTTTTTTAAGATGGAGTTTTGCTCTTGTTACCCAGGCTGGAATGCAATGGCGCGATCTCGGCTCACCGCAACCTCCGCCTTCTGGGTTCAGGCAATTCTCCTGCCTCAGCCTCCTGGGTAGCTGGGACTACAGGCGCGCACCACCATGCCCAGCTAATTTTTTTTATTTTTAGTAGAGACGGGGTTTCACCATGTTGACCAGGATGGTCTCGATCTCCTGACCTCGTGATCCACCCGCCTTGGCCTCCCAAAGTGCTGGGATTACAGGCGTGAGCCACCACACCCGGCCCAGAGACCATTATTTTAAGTGAAATAACTAGGAATGGAAAACCAAACATTTATGTTCTCACTTATAAGTGGGAGCTAAGCTATGAGGATGCAAGGGCATAAGAATTGTTCAGTGGACGTTGGGAACTTTGGGGAAGGATGAGAAGGGGATGAGGGATAAAAGACTATATATTGGGTACAGTGTACATTATTTGGGTGATGGGTACCCCAAAATCTCAGAAATCACCACTAAAGAACTTATTCATGTAACCAAATACCACCAACAGGCTAATAGGGAACTTCTCAGCAGAAACCTTACAAGCCAGAAAAGGCTGGGGGTTTCTGATGGCATTCCCAAAGAAATTTCAACCCAGATGATATATCCTGCCAAACTAAGCTTCAGAAGTAAAGGAGAAACAATCTCTTTTACAGATAAGCAATCACTAAGAGAATTTTTTACCACCAGACCAGCCTTACAAGAGATCCTTAAGTGTTCTTCTTTTTTTTTTTTTTTTTTTGAGATGGAGTTTTGCTTTTGTTACCCAGGCTGGAGTGCAATGGCACGACCTCGACTCACCGCAACCTCTGCCTCCTGGGTTCAGGCAATTCTCCTGCCTCAGCCTCCTGAGTAGCTGGGATTACAGGCACGCACCACCACGCCCAGCTAATATTTTTTATTTTTAGTAGAGACGGGGTTTCACCATGTTGACCAGGATGGTCTCGATCTCTTGACCTCGTGATCCACCCACCTCGGCCTCCCAAAGTGCTGGGATTACAGGCTTGAGCCACCACGCCTGGCCTAAGAATGTTCTAAACATGGAGATGAAAGAACAATACCTATCACCACAAAATGCTCCGATGTACATGGCCCACAAACCCTATAAAGCAATCGCACAATAGAAAGTACAAAGCAGCCAGCTAATGACTTCACCATAGGATCCAAACCTCACATATCAATATTAACATTGAATGTAAATGTTCTAAATGCCCCACTTAAAAAGCACAGAGTGGCAAATTAGATTAAAAAAAAAACACCCCCGTCTCTACTTAAAACACAAAAAATTAGCTGGGCATGGTGGCATGCACCTGTAATCCCAGCTACTCAGGAGGCTGAAGCAGGAGAGTTGTCTGAACCCAGGAAGCGGAGGTTGCAGTGAGCCAAGATCGCGCCATTGCACTCCAGCCTGTGTAACAAGAGCAAAACTCCGTCTCAATAAATAAATAAATAAATATTTTTTAAAAAAAGCAGGAGACCTATACATCTACTATCTTCAAGAGACCCACCTGACGTGTAATGACACCCATAAATTCAAAGTAAGGGGTTGGAGGAAGATCTGTTGGGCAAATGGAAAATAAACAAGAGCAAGAGTCACTAGTCTTATATCAAATAAAACAAACTTTAAATGAACAACAGAAAAAAAATGACAAGTAAATTACATAATGACAAAGGGATCAATTCAACAAGAGACTTAATTATCCTAAATATATATATGCACTCGACATTGGCGCACCCAGCTTGACAAGCACTTCTGGACTTTGAAAAGATTTAGACAGCCACACAATAATGGGGCCTTTAACACTACTGATGAGTATTAGATCATCAAGGCAGAAAACTAAAAAATCCTGGATTTAAATTTGAAATTTGACCAATTCGACCTAATAGACATCCACAGACTATTTTACCCATCAATCATAGAATACACATTCTTTTCGTCTATACAGAGAACATACTCTAAGATTGACCACATGCTCAGCCTAAAAGCAAGTCTCAATAAATTCAAAAATCTGAAGTCATACCAACCATACTCCAGAACTACAGTGAAATAAAAATAGAAATCAATACCAAGAACTCTCAAAACCACAAAATTACATGGAAATTAAACACCTTACTTCTGAATGACTTTTCAGTAAACAATGAAATTAAGGCAGGAATCAAAACAATTCTTTTTTTTTTTTTTGAAACGGAGTTTTGCTCGTTACCCAGGCTGGAGTGCAATGGCGCCATCTCTGCTCACCACAACCTCCACCTCCTGGGTTCAGGCAATTCTCCTGCCTCAGCCTCCTGAGTAGCTGGGATTACAGGCACGTGCCACCATGTCCAGATAATTTTTTGTATTTTTAGTAGAGATGGGGTTTCACCATATTGACCAGGATGGTCTTGATCTCTTGACCTCGTGATCCACCCGCCTCAGCCTCCCAAAGTGCTGGGATTACAGGCGTGAGCCACCGCAGCCAGCCTTCAAAACAATTCTTTTGTCTGGGTGTGGTGGCTCACACCTTAATCCCAGCAACTTGTGAGGCTGAGGCAGGAGAATCACTTGAACCCAGAAGCAGAGGTTGTGGTGAGCCGAGATTGCACCATTGCACTCCAGGCTAAGCAACAAGAACGAAACTCCGTCTCAGAAAAAAAAAATTCTGAAATATGAAAACAGAGACACACATACCAAAATTTCTGTGATGCAGCAAAAGCAGTGTTAAGAGGAAACTTTACAGAATTAAATGCCTCCATCTTTGGGAGGCCAAGACGGGTGAATCACTTGAGGTCAGAAGTTCGAGACCAGCCTGACCAACATTGTGAAGCCCCATCTCTACTAAAAATACAAAAATTAGACAGTCATGATGTTACATGCCTATAATCCTAGCTGCTCAGGAGGCTGAGGCAGGAGAATTGCTTGAACTCAGGAGGCAGAGGCTGCAGTGAGCTGAGATTGCGCCACGGTACTCTAGCCCGGGTGACAGAGAGCAAGACTCCACCTCGAAAATAAATAATAAATAAATAAATATAAATGTTTACATCATGAAGATGAATAATGTCTCAAATTAACAATCTAACATCACACCTAAAAGAACTAGAAAAACAAGAACAAACTAACCCCAAACTAGACGGAGAAAAGAAATAACTAAAATCAGAGCAGAACTGACATTGAGACCCAAAAGTCCATACAAAGGATCAATAAAACCAAAAATCGGCTATTTGAAAAAATAAAAGTGATCAATAGACCACTATCTGAATTAACAGAAAACAAGGGAGACTATCCAAACAAGCAGCATTAGAAGTGACAAAGGTGACATTACAACTGATCCCACAGAACTATCAAAGACCTTCAGAGACTATTTACACTTCTGTCAGCAGTGAGCACAAACTCGAAAATCAAGAGGAAATGGATACATTCTTGGACACATGTAGCCTCCCAAGATTGAATCAGGAAGAAACTGAAACTCTGAATAGAGCAATACCAAGTCCCAAAATTGAATCAGTAATTTTAAAAAGCCCAGCTTCCAAGAAAAGGTCTGGACCAGATGGATTCACAGCTGAATTCTACCAGATGTACAAAGAAAAGTTAGTCCCAATTCTACTGAAACTGTTCCAAAAAATTGAGGAAGAGGGAATCCCCCCTAACTCATTCTGTGAAGCCAGCATAACCCTGATAATAACACCTGGCAAAGACACAACAAAAAAAAGAAAACTACAGGCCAGGCGTGGTGGCTCATGCCTGTAATCCGAGCACTTTGGGAGGCCAAGGCGGATGGACCACCTGAGGTCAGGAGTTCAAGAACATCCTGGCCAACATGGCAAAACCCCATCTCTATTAAAATTACAAAAGTTAGCAGGGCTTGGTGGTGTGTGCCTGTAGTTCCAGCTACTCAGGAGGCTAAGGCGGGAGAATTGCTCAAACCTAGGAGGCGGAGGTTGCAGTGAGCCAAGATTGTGCCTCTGCACTCTGGCCTTGGTGACAGAGCGAGACTGTGTCTCAAAAAAAAAAAATTTTTTTTTGAAAGAAATCATAGATGATCCAAACAAATGGAAAAACATCCCATGCCCATGTACAGGAAGAATCAAAATCATTAAAATGGCCATTATGCCCATAGCCATTTACAGACTCAACACTATCCCTATCAAACTATCAAGGTCATTTTTTCACATAATTAGAAAAATCTATTCTAAAATTCATACTGAACCAAGAAAGAGCCCAAATAGCCAAAGCAATCTGAAGCAAAAAGAACAAAACTAGAGGCATCACATGACCAAACTTCAAACTATACTGTAAGGCTGCCATAACCAAAACAGCATGATGTTGGTGTAGAAACAGACACACAGATTAATGGAATAGAGTAGCGAACCCAGAAATAAAGCTACACACCTACAGCCATCTGATCTTTGACAGAGTTTACAAAAATAAGCAATGGAGAAAGAACTCCCTATTTAATAAATGGTGTTAGAATAACTGGCTATCCATATGCAGGAGAATGAAACTGGACCACTACCTTTCACCATATGCAAGAAGTAACTCAAGCTGGATTAAAGATTTAAACATAAGCCCTCAAATTATAAAAACTCTAGAAGAAAACCTGGCCCTGGCAAAGATTTTATGGCTGAATCCTCAAAAGAAATTGCAACATTGGCCCTAGCAAAGAATTTATGTCTAAGTCCTCAAAAGCAACTGCAACAAAAACAAAAATTGACCAGTGGGACCCAATTTACCTAAAGAGCTTATTTACAGCAAGAGAAACTATCAAGAGTAAACAGACAACCTACAGAATGGGAGAAAATATTCTCGAACTATGCATCTGACGAAGGTTTAATATCCAGAGTCTCTAAAAAATTTAAATCATTCAAGAAGCAAAAAACAATTCCATTAAAAAGTAGGCGGAGGACATGAAAGACACCTCTCAAAAGAAGACATACAAGCAGCAACAAACATATGAAAAAATGTTCCACATCACTAATCATCAGAGAGATGCAAATCAAAACCACAGTGAGATACCATCTCACACTAGTCCAAGTGGTTGGTACTGAAAGGGCAAAAAAACAACAGATGCTGGTGAGGTGTGGAGAAAGGGAATGCTCATACACTGTTGGTGGGAATGTAAATTAGTTCAGCCACTGTGAAAAGCAGTTTGGAGATTTCTCAAAGAACTTAAAACAACTATTTCACCCAGTGATCCCATCACTGGGTATACAGTCAAAGGAAAAGAAACCATTCTACCAAAAAGACACATGCATTCATATGTTCATCACAGCACTGCTCACAATAGCAAAGATATGGAATCAACCTGTGGACTGGATGAAGAAAATCTGGTACGTATACACCATGGAATACTATGCAGCCATAAAAAAGAATGAGATCATGTCCTTTACAGCAACACGAATGCAGCTGGAGGCCATTATCCTAAGTGAGTTAACATAGGAACAGAAAACTAAATACCACATGTTTTCACTTAAAAGTGATAGCTAAACAGTGAGTACACATGGACATTAAAATGGCAACAATAGAAAAAAACACTGGGAACTACTAGAGATGGGAGAGAAAGTTGGTGGCAGGGGCTTAAAAGCTACCTACTGGGTACTATGCTTACTACCTGGGTGACAGGATCATTCATCCCCCAAACCTCAGCATCATACAATAAACTCATGTAACAAACCTACATGTGTACACCCTAAATCTAAAATGTTGAAAGCGTAAAATAAACTCTTTTCTGCCTCTCAACTGCACATTTTTGCCATCTAATGACCTTTCTCTTTAACATGGAAATTATGCTACTCCTTTCCCAAAGAAGAGACGCTAAGAACAAAAAGAACCTTAGAAATCATTCAGTCCAAACACCTCATTTTACAGGAGAGGAACTGGAGGCCCCGAGGGTTGGAGTGACTCGTCCAAATTCCAACTACTAATTAGTGGCAAAGCCGCAGCAAGTGCCCAGGTTTTAACACCCACAGGCTGAAAACCCTCAATCCTTCACAGCTTCATAAACTAAACTTTTGATTATACAACATTAGTTTTCATTGGGATTCTCTCTTACTGAACTATAAACAGAAGCAACTGATAATTTGTCCCACATATTTTCTAATAATTTCCCTTCGTACCACCAGTACTGGCTAGAAAAAGCTATGTGTATAAAATGTTTGCCCAGGGCCGGGCGCGGTGGCTCACGCCTGTAATCCCAGCACTTTGGGAGGCCGAGGCGGGTGGATCATGAGGTCAAGAGATCGAGACCATCCTGGTCAACATAGTGAAACCCCGTCTCTACTAAAAATACAAAAAATTAGCTGGGCACGGTGGTGCGTGCCTGTAATCCCAGCTACTCAGGAGGCTGAGGCGGGAGAATTGCCTGAACCCAGGAGGCGGAGGTTGCGGTGAGCCGAGATCGTGCCATTGCATTCCAGCCTGGGTAACAAGAGCGAAACTCAGTCTCAAAAAAAAAAAAAGAAAAGGTTTGCCCAGTGCAGTGCACAGGGATTAGCTGTTGAAGGCAGCAGCCCACACTGTGCCTTCTTTATCTTTTCACCTGGGGCCTCATGTTCCCTGATATATCTATTAAAAGGTGAGAGTAAGAACAGGTGTTGCACAATTGTTCAGAGTTGCTTGCTCAATGTTTAAAGAGCTCGACAGATGATTTCCTCAAGTCTCTTCCAGACTGTATATTTTATTATTATTATTACTATTATTATTATTAGAGACAAGGTTTCACCATATTGGCCAGGATGGTCTTGATCTCCTGACCTTGTGATCCACCTGCCTCGGCCCCTCAAAGTGCTGGGATTACAGGTGTGAGCCACCGCACCCGGCCCAGACTATATATATATATATATATATATATATATATATATATATATATATATATATATATTTTTTTTTTTTTTTTTTTTTTTTTTTTTTTGAGACGGAGTTTTGCTGTTATTACCCAGACTGGAGTGCAATGGCACGATCTTGGCTCACCGTAACCTCCGCCTCCTGGGTTCAAGCAATTCTCCTGCCTCAGCCTCCCAAGTAGCTGGAACTACAGGCGCACACCACCATGCCCAGCTAATTTTTGTATTTTTAGTAGAGACGGGGTTTCACCTTGTTGACCAAGATGGTCTCCATCTCTTGACCTCTTGATCCACCTGCCTCAGCCTCCCAAAGTGCTGGGATTACAGGCTTGAGCCACCACGCCCGGCCAGACTATATTTTTTAATAGTAAACTCACAAGTGCCGTTTGCCCCTGCCTTAGGATATTACAATAGGCTGGAGTGCAGTGGTGCAATCTTGGTTCACTGTAACCTCTGCCTCCCGGGTTTAAGCCATTCTCTTGCCTCAGCCTCCCGAATAGTTGGGATTACAGGCACCCACCACCACACCCAGCTAATTTTTGTATTTTTAATAGAGACAGGGTTTTGCCATGTTGGCCATGCTGGTCTTGAACTCCTGACCTCAACTGATCCACCCACCTCAGCCCCTCAAAGTGCTGAGCCACTACACCCAGCCAAATGCATTGCCAGGTCTTATGACTGAATGATTTTATGCAAACTCCCATTTATAATCGAGGAGAGGCCTAAGAAACCATAATTTGATAAGAAACCACAACTATGTGTTTATCCTTTAAGTTATAAAAGTGACTGATAACCAAAGATTTCACATAAATTACAAGGGACCGCTTTGGCAATAAATATTCCTTGATATTAGACAAACAATATTGTATCTGCCTAATAAAAGGTTATTTGTTCATGTGTCCCCTGTGGGAGGAGGTTGTCTCTAAAATAACTAGACTTACTATCCCATGTCATGGGTTTTTTTCTGAAAATCTTTAAGGGGTACCTTTGTGCCCAGCAAGTCCCTGTCAAATAATTTCAGCACAACGTGCGCTTGAAGGATGTAAGAGTGACTGTTAAGGCAGCTCACTTGTGTCACAAACTGTCACCCAATCCTCTAAGCTTCAGTCCTTGGACATTCAAAACACCTCAAAATGTCAGCACTAGTGCCATCGTATGAATTAATAATGCTGCTTCGCATCCCAGCTCTGCCACCAAACTCTCCTCAACTCTGTTTCTCCAAATACTGGCCAGGTCAAAATTAACTGTGAAATCAGAGAAGAGGAGAACCTGAGATGGGGCAGCAAGTGATATTCACTGCCTACCACCAGGATGCAGAATCAAGCATGCAGTAGGATTCAGGCTGACATTAGAATATATTTATTGCTACATTTATATACAATTATATAAACAGCTCAGACAGGAAAGAAATGTTGCATCGATTTCTGCAGATTCCATCACCATGTGCACAGAAATGGAGCTGTTCACCACTGAGTTTGCTCTTGGATTGAAGCCATACATTTTTTGAAAAAGTGGGAAATTCTTGGAAATCCTCTCCATAGATTCCTCCTTACAAGCTAGTCATGCAGAAAAAAAGTGGGTTCTCAGAAGCTGATGCCTTCCAGCATCTGGTTGGGTGGGTAGAGTCTTGAAGATGGGGTGCAGTAGATGCTAGCTTGGGACTGCAGGGTGCCGTGCAACGTCCCAAGACCTGGCCCATCTTGCTAAGGTCTGTCTTCAGGAAAGGCAATTGAGAGGGGTTTGGAGACAGAGAGAACAGCAAGGAAGGGAAATCCAAAAGTAAACAGGGATGAGGAAAGAACCATCAGCCAGGGCCCTGGTTCAGGGAATACTGGTCCACCCAGTTCCAGCTGAGATTGCAGACTTTGGAGGATACGCACTTTCAGAACACCAGGTATGTCCTTATCCTAAAGCTTGCCATAGGTCAGTAGCCAGGGGCCTGCATGAAGACACAGAAGGGGAAGAGCAGAGTCAGGCAAGAAAGAAGAAAACTCAATCACTTATATTATCAAAATTCAGCTGAAAAAGGCATGACACCGAAAGCCCTTGCACATTCTGTAAGTTAGCATTTAGTCACGGTTAGCTGATGGCTGAGTGATGAGGGGGAATGGAGTGCCACTGAGGAAATGCAGTGATGTACAGATTGCACCAAAATAAAGGCGGGTCCGGAAACTCTGCACTCTGACCTCAGCCCGGCTAGAATTACTTTTGGCCTGAAAAGGAGTCTAACGTATAGATTTTGCAATGTTCTGATCCAGAATTATGATGTGGATATAAGATCACGCCATAACTCTCTTTCACGTCACAACCACATACACCTTCGTGACGTGAATCCCAGGGGAAATCGTTGAGCGGCCATGGGGCATGTGTGCCCAAGGAATAAGTTTACACCAGCTCCATCAGACCCACCCCAGGCCACTTCCCACCTCAGGGACCCAGGAGGGAGGATCTGCAGATTGGATCTAATCTGACCTCCTCAGCTAAAATCAGCCCAGAGCCTCAGAGAAAGGACAAGGTCTGCAAGTTGAGAGCAAAATGCCCACGTGTCTAAACACACCAGACTGTGCCAGCCTTTGAGGCTAATTAGTCATTTGGGAACAGTCTGATCCCAAGGCTGTAGGGGTTCGTTCTGTCCGTGAAGACACCAGTCAGTTCTATCTCGTTCATGGCTTTGTTTTTGAGACAGGCTCTCGCTCTGTCACCCAGGCTCAAGTGCAGGGGTAGGATCCTGGCTCACTACAGCCTCGATCTCCTGGACTTAAGCAATTCTCCCAACTCAGCCTCCTAAGTAGCTGAGACCACAAGGATGCACCACCATGCCCAGATAATTTTTTGTAGAGCTAAGTTTTTGCCATGTTGCCCAGGCTGGTCTCAAACTCCTGAGCTCATGCAACCCACCTGCCCCGGCCTCTAAAAGTGCTGGGATGACAGGCATGAGTCATCGCTCCTGGCCTGTCCATGGCTTTAGATGTCACCTTTAATTCCTTCCACCATAATCCTGCAGGCCCCTAGTCATGAGGCATGCAGAATGACAGTGCTGTGGAGAAGCGCCGGGGACAGTGGGAAGGACCAGAACATCACTCAGAGTCCCTGTTCTTATTTGTTCAATGATTTTATAATCAGCTATGGAGGGGCCCAGCAGGTCTTCCAAGGCTGCCAACTATGTGACATTTCAAGGTGGAGGATGTGGCAATCCCCAGCTCTGCAGATCCCTTCACAAATTCATCTCTAGATAATTCAAAATCTCTTTCTGTCATTTGATCCTGACTTTTCTGCTGAGCCATGCAGAAACTGACTTCTACTCCAACAACGATAGCTCAGAGTCAAACTCACTTAAAGGATTTGCTCTAAAAAGAACATTAACAGATGAAAATCAAGGAAGAAAAATTATAAAAGATTAGGTACATTTTACCTTGGGGAGTTTTACTAATCAACAAAATGGAAAGAGTTACATCAATGAATTTCTGCACTGGAAGAAACGGCTGAAGATAAATACTAAGAAGAGGATTGTTTGTGGCAATCTATGGCACATCAAGAATGTGCTTTAACCCAGGATTTTAGTTCAAATATCAGAAATAAGACTAGCTGGAGACTATGGATTCTCAGCTAGACCCCTTCCAAAGTGAGTGAGAGCAAACAATGATGGGTGTGTTGTAGCGTTTCAAGTGGAGTTTGACATAAGGAAAGTGTTTGGTGTCATGAAATATCAGAGCAGTCTGATGACTGACTTTAAACTCATCTCAGAGCAGTCCAGCATTCAAAGCCAAACAAGTAAATTCCTTTTAAAAATTCCCAACCTTATCTGAACACATGTGACCATTTTTTGTCACATAAATAAATCTAAAACACAGTATTTCTGTAAAGAACATTGGTTCTAGGCTGGGCGCGGTGGCTCACGCCTATAATCCCAGCACTTTGGGAGGCCGAGGCGGGTGGATCACGAGGTCAAGAGATCGAGACCATCCTGGTCAACGTGGTGAAACCCCGTCTCTACTAAAAAATACAAAAAATTAGCTGGGCATGGTGGCGTGTGCCTGTAATCCCAGCTACTCAGGAGGCTGAGGCAGGAGAATTGCCTGAACCCAGGAGGCGGAGGTTGCGGTGAGCCGAGATCGTGCCATTGCACTCTAGCCTGGGTAACAACAGCAAAACTCCATCTCAAAAAAAAAAAGAACATTGGTTCTACATCTTTAAATATTATCTTAAATACATTCACATTTAGCTAGAGGGAGGTTTACAGAACTTGGGGAGACTTAACCAGAAGTTAGGGGAACTCAATGAACCATTCAAGATCTACAACATAAACAACACTATTGTGGTTTTATTCAGAAATGGGATGAGTCAAATAGTCTCTGCTCAAAAAAATAAAGAATTTGAAAACAACCTATTGTCATGGTGATCATATTGCAAACTGATTTTAAAATATTACCAAATTGAGGTCAGTACCTAATACTGCATTAACCTGGCTTATGAACCAATTCTTTAAGTCTTCTACTCCAGGAATCCCCAACCCCTGGACTGAGGCCCAGTACCAGGGTGTGGCCTGTTAGGAACTGGGAGGCACAGCAGGTGAGCGGTGAGCAAGCATTACGGCCCAAGCTCTATCTCGTGTCAGATCAGCAGCGTCATTAGATTCTCAAAGGAGCAAACCCTGTTGTGAACTGCACACGTGAGGGCTCCACGTTGCACACTCCTTACGAGAATCTAATGCCTGATGATTTAAGGTGGAACACTTTCACCCCCAAACCATCCCCTCCACCCCCAACCCCATTCCCAGATTGTGGGAAAACTGTCTTCCATGAAACCAGTCCCTGGTGCCAAAACGTTTGAGGACCATCAATGTGCTCATACGGAACTTCGTTTTTATTTATTTATTTATTTTTTTATTTATTTATTTAGAGGCGGGGTTTCACCATGTTGGCCAGGATGGTCTCGATCTCTTGACCTTGTGATCCACCCGCCTCGGCCTCCCAAAGTGCTGGGATTACAGGTGTGAGCCACCGCGCCCGGCCTCGGAACTTCATTTTTAAGCAAGTCTGAATATGTCTTTTTTTTTTTTTTGAGACAGTCTCTCTGTCGTCCAGGGTAGAGTGCTGTGCCACCACTGTAACCTCCACCAAGCAATTCTTCTGCCTCAGCCTCCAAAGTAGTTGAGAGTACAGGCATGCATCACCACACCTGGCTAATTATGTTTGTATTTTTAGTAAAAATGGAGTTTTGCCACGTTGGCCAGCCTGGTCTCAAACTCCTGACCTCAGGTGATCCACCTGCCTCCGGCTCTTAAAAGTGCTGGGATTATAGGCATAAGCAACCACGCTGGGCCTGAAATGTTTTATTTAAAAGAAGAAAAAAACCTCCCAGCAGAACACAAGTGTCATGTGAGAAAATGCACTATAGTGGTTCATTCTCAATGCTCAAGAGGGCTCTTTCTAGTAAGAGAACACTCTAAAGCAGCAGGTCCAATCAGCCCACCAAGATTACAGGTAAAACATCCCTGTAATAAACTCCAGCTGACCTCAAAATTATTAAATTGGAGGATGATGTTCTGGCTTGGCAAAGAGCCCAAGAGATGCAAACGATTAAGAAAGAACCCAGAGGGGATAGAATCAGAGGCCGTAAAGATAGAGGTTGCTCTTGGTCAGTTCCTTTGACTTGAAATTCACAGGCCCTGTGGATGAATAGATTCCGGTCCCACCAGCACCCTAGCAGTGGAAGGCACAGCAGGTCTCGTGGGCGAGTGGGCTGGCCCTGGTCACGGCTGCTGGTTGTACTTACCTAGTGATCAGGGGGAGCCTTCTTCCTAAGGGTTACATTTGCTTTATGCTGCTTTGGCAAGAGCGCATCTGGAACAATGCATACAGTTTGGGTCCCCACCTTTCAAAAGAGACATTAAGAGAGATTAGAAAGCATTTAGCAAAGGAACGCAGTAGGAAGCTGAATGGGCAGGCTGACGGCTTGCTCAGCACATTGTCATAGCAGAAGTGCCTTCATCAGCCTGGATTATTTAGGGCCTGTTACTGTCAAACTCCTGCCTAATCTTTAACTTCTTTTTTTTTTTCAGTTCACCTTTGAAACTCCACTATTAGAATGTGGAAATGAGAATAACTTTAAATCTTCCTTTTAAATAGATGCTAGACTTCTAATAGTGTAACAACTGTACACAAGCTAACTAGTTTCTTTCAGTAATAAGATCTCTTATTTAGAATAATAGGTCTTGTCTTAAAGTTATAAACATCAGAACTGCATGTTCTACCAGATTTTATATTTTGTTTGACGGTCTCTGCTGATTAAGTTAGGTTTCAGGTAGCAACCACACTAATGGATCCAAAATACTTTTTAGTGCCTACTCTTTAAATCTATAGTTGCTATGTTTTTGAATAAGCAAATTCTCAGTACCTACCTCCTAAAAGACTGGATAGGGGGCTGGGCATGGTGGCTCATGCCTGTAATCCAGCACTTTGCGAGGCCAAGGCAGGCGGATCACAAGGTCAGGAGTTTGAGACCAGCCTGACTAACATGGTGAAACCCTGACTCTACTAAAAATACAAAAACAAGCTGGGCGTCATGGCGCACGCCTGTAGTCTCAGCTACTCAGGAGGCTGAGGCAAAATTGCTTGAACCCGGGAGATGGAGTTTGCAGTGAGCCAAGACGGCGCCACTGCACTCCAGCCTGGGAAACAGAGTGAGACTCTGTCTCAAAAAAAAAAAAAAAGACTGTCTAGGTTAAGACAAACCATGAAAACCACCTCCTCTGCAGACACGTTGGCATTGCAGGAATTAAAGAGGTCAATTTCGGCCCTACTTTCTCTGGTCTGTCTTCCTCAGCGGACTCACCTGCCATTCTCCAATATACCCCTTAGCAATACTGAAAACAAAGTCAGAATTAACTCAACAAAGAAACTGCTAACTGGCCACGCTTAGCTGTGAGGCGGTTCCCTGATTGGGGGGAATACTGGTTACGGTATTTTTTAACCTTTTGGGAGAAACAATTACAAACGCAGTGACTCGAAATCTCCATCTTATGAATTAGTTATGTATTAAAAGGGCAGCTGGGGCAGGTGGTTTCCCGTGGAGACCATGTCACGGACATGTTCTGTTTCCAGGCGGCTTAACCCACAATGAAAACCTGAGTCTTTGCGGTGAAATACAGTAGAGACTCCAAATCTGTCAAAGGTTGTAATTAAGGAACACAGAACCAATGACATTTATTAACAGTTTTATAATTTTTCTTTAATACTTGAGCTTGAGGTTAACCTGGGCAGAAATAATTAGATAGTAATTATTAGATTAAAATTTCTTGAAATTTAAGAAATTTCAAAGGGAATTTTAAGTGTTTTCAGGGACTCTGAAGGTAGTCTGGCTGGCACTTCATGAACTGCCATTTCAAAATGTAGAGCTGTAGTTTTCCCAGTCACCAGTAGTACTTTTCTCACTGTGGTTGAGGTAGATTTAGACTCATAAAGGAGCAAAGAGAGAGCAAAGGAAGAGAATGATTTTCATGAACATGATGAGAAAATTTAGGAGAGCATGAGAAAGGAGGATGGGGGAGTAAAGTTAATGAATGAAAGGCACAAGAGAGAGAATAGAACTGAAGGAGAAACCCGTATGTGTGAGTCTCCCTAACAGGGAAAGAAAGGTAGACGTCCGAAATTTCCAAGTTTTGCCACCAGGTGGCGCCATGAGATTAGATGACTATTTTAGTTGAAGGTGGCAACTGAAGGAGTGAGGGTGAGATATGTAAAAATCACATGGCTGGATATTCACAACATAGGAGGCTCAGGATTTGTAAAGCGGTAAGCCATGGGTTAGAATATATATCAAGTTATATCAAGAATATATATTAAATTATGGCTTAGAATGTATAACAAGGAACACAAAGCTAGTTGAACTTTTTTTAAAAGACGTTGTCTCGCAGGGCGTGGTGGCTCAAGCCTGTAATCCCAGCACTTTCGGAGGCCGAGGTGGGCAGATCACAAGGTCAAGAGATCGAGACCATCCTGACCAACATGGTGAAACCCCGTCTCTACTAAAAATACAAAAATTAGCTGGGCATGGTGGTGGGCGTCTGTAGTCTCAGCTACTCGGGAGGCTGAGGCAGGAGAATTGCTTGAACCCGGGAGGCAGAGGTTGTAGTGAGCCGCAATAGCACCACTGCACTCCAGCCTGATGCCTGGCGACAGAGCGGGACTCTTGTCTCAAAACAAATAAATTAATTAAATAAAGACATTGTCTCACTCTGTCGCCCAGGCTGGAATGCAGTGGCGCCATCTTGGCTCACTGCAACCTCCGCCTCCCAAATTGAAGCGATTCTCCAGTCTCAGCCTCCCGGGTAGCTGGGATTACAGGCACACGCCACCACGCCCAGCAAATTTTTTTTTTTTTTTGTATTTTCAGTAGAGATGGGGTTTCCCCATGTTGGCCAGGCTAGTCTCGAACTCTTGACCTCACATGATATGCCCGCCTTGGCCTCCCAAAGTTCTGGGATTACAGGCATGAGCCACTGCGCCGGCCTAGTTTAGCATTTTAAAGAATCTATTTAGTACAGGCCATGGCTCACACCTGTAATCCCATCACTTTGGGAGGCTGAGGCCTGAGTGGGTCACCTGAGGTCAGGAGTTCAAGAACAGCCTGGCCAACATGGGGAAACCTCGTCTCTAAAAATACAAAAATTACTCAGGCGTGGTGGCCTGAGCCTGTAGTCCCGACTACTCTGGAAGCTGAAACAGAAACCGTTTGAACTCCGGAGGTAGAGGCTGCAGTGAGCAGAGATTAAGCCACTTACACTCTAGCCTGGGTGACAGAGCGAGACTCCATCTCAAAAAAAAAAAAAAAAAAAATCTAGTTTAGTATATTAACAATTTTTTTTTCTGAGACAGGGTCTTGCTCTGTCCTCCAAACTGGAGTGAGGTGACATGATCGTGGTTTACTGAAGCCTCAACCTCCCAGGCCCAAACAATCCTCCCACCTTAGCCTCTTGAGAAGCTGGGACTACAGGTGTGCTTCACTGCACTAGCTATCCTCCCTCCCTCCCTCCCTCCCTCCCTCCCTCCCTCCCTCCCTCCCTCCTTCCTTCCTTCCTTCCTTCCTTCCTTTCCTTCCTTTTTGTGGAGATGGAGTCTCACTGTGTTGCCCAGGCTGGTTTTGATTTCCTGGCTCAAGCAATCCTCCTAGGACTACAGGCATGAGCTGTTGCACTCAGCCAACAATTTTTTTAAAAAGTAAAGACAGGCGGAGCGCAGTGGCTCACACCTGTAATCCCAGCACTTTGGGAGGCTGAGGCAGGTGGATCATGAGGTCAGGAATTTGAGACCAGCCTGACCAAACGTGGTGAAACCCCGTCTCTACTAAAAATAAACAAATTAGCCGTGTGTGGTGTCGGGTACCCATAATCCCAGCTACTCGGGAGGCTGAGGCAGGAGAATTGCCTGAACCTGGGAGGTGGAGGTTGCAGTGAGCTGAGATTGCACTACTGCACTCCAGCCTGCGTGACAGAGTGAGACTTGGTCTCAGAAAAATAAAAAAGTAAACACATACAAATGGGAACAGACACATGAAAAGGTGCTCAACATCACTGAGCATCAGAGAAATGCTAACCAAAACTGCAACGAGATAATCATCTCACTCCAGTTAAAATGGCTTTCATCCTATTGAGACAGGTAATCACAAGTGCTGGTGAGGATGTGAAGGAAAGGGAACCTTTGTAAACTGTTGGTTGGGACTGTAAATTAGTACAACCACTATAGAGAATAGTTTGGAATCTCCTCAAAAAACTAAAAGTGGAGCTAAGATATGATCCATCAATGCTACTACTGAATATATACCCCCTAAAAAGAAAATCAGTTTTTCAAAGAGAGCCTGCACTCCCATATTAACTATTCACAGTAGCCAACACTCCCATATTAACTATTTACAATAGGCAACACTACTCACAGTAGCCAAGATTTGAAAGCAACCTTAGTGTCCATCAACAGATGAATGGATAAAGAAAATGTGATACTTATACACAATGCAGTACTTATTCGGCCATAAAAACATGATGAGATTCTGTCATTTGCAACATGGATGGAACTGGAGGTCACTAATGTTAAGTGAAATGCACCAGGCACGGAAAGACGAACATTGTATGTTCTTGCTGATTTGTGGGATCTAAACATCAAAATAATTAAACTCATGGAGATAGAGTAAAAGAAGGTTACCAGAGGGTAAGAAGGGTAGTGGGGGGCCGGGCACAGTGGCTCACACCTATAATCCCAGCACTTTGGGAAGCCAAGGCTGGTGGATCACGAGGTCAAGAGATCGAGACCATCCTGGTCAACAAAGTGAAACCCCGTCTCTACCAAAAATACAAAAAATTATCTGGGCATGGTGGCGCATGCCTGTAATCCCAGCTACTCAGGAGGCTGAGGCAGGAGAATTGCCTGAACCCAGGAGGCGGAGGTTGCGGTGAGCCGAGATCACGCCATTGCACTCCAGCCTGGGTAACAAGAGCGAAACTCCATCTCGAAAAAAAAAAAAAAAAAAGAAGGGTAGTGGGGAAGCATGGGCTTGGGAAGTGAGGATGGTTAATGGGGACAAAAAACAATAGAAAGAATGAATAAGACCTAGTATTTGACAGCACAACAAGGTGACTATAGTCAATAACTTAACTGTACATTCAAAAAGAACTCAAAGTGTATAATTAATTTGTAGCACAAAGAAGGAAACCTTGAGGAAATGGAAACCCCATTTCCCATGATATGATCATTACGCATTGTATGCTTATATCAAAATATCTCATGTCCCCCATAAATGTGTACACTTATGTGCCCACAAAAATTAAAAATAAATTTTTTAAATAAAATTTTTAGCAGCATCGCAAAAGTTTTAAAAATTAAAAAAATTAAAGTACACATACACCATTACCTCAATATACTCAGAAATTCCCTTAATAAATTTAAAATCTGTGCTTGCACATATACACCATGGAATATTATGCAGCCATCAAAAACAATGAGTTCGTGTCCTTTGTAGGGACATGGATGAACCTGGAGAACATCATTCTCAGCAAACTGACACAAGAACAGAAAATGGAATACCGCATGTTCTCACTCATAGGTGGGTGTTGAATAATGAGAACACATGGACACAGGTAGGGGAGCATCACACACTGGGGTCTGTGGGGAGTGGGGAAATAGGGGAGGGACAGCGGGGGGTGGGAAGTTGGGGAGAGATAGCATGGGGAGAAATGCCAGATATAGGTGAAGGGGAGGAAGGCAGCAAATCACACTGCCACGTGCGTACCTATGCAACAATCTTGCATGTTCTTCACATGTACCCCAAAACCTAAAATGCAATAAAAAAATGAAACCCGTGCTCGCTTCGGCAGCACGTATACTAAAATTGGAACGACACAGAGAAGATTAGCACGGCCCCTGAGCAAGGATGACACGCAAACTCGTGAAGTGTTCCATATAAAAATAAATAAATAAATTTTAAGCCCTCTTTTTATTTAAAAAGAAAAAACTCTTAGAAAAATACGTATATGTATGTAAAAGGAAGTTTCATTAACCTGATAAAAGTCATGTACCAAAAATTAGTCAAGCTGGTGGCATGCGCCGGTAGTCCCAGCTATTCAGAGGAGGCTGAGGTAGGAGGATCACTTGCCTGGGAGGCGGAGGGTGCAGTAAGCTGAGACAGTGCCACTGCATTCCAGCCTAACTGACAAAGTGAGACACCGTCTCAAACAAAAAGAGAAATGAGATGCCACTTATGTTCTATACTGGACTGGAAGTTGCAGCCAGTCAACTCAGTAAGAAAACAATAAAAGTTTTATGGATGGAGGAGACTGAAAATATAATTATTTGCAGATGAAGAAAGTCTATGTAGAAAGCCCAAAAGACTCCACAAATTATTTAAAACCATGAGAATTGCCGGGCGCAGTGGCTCACCCCTGTAATCCCAGCACTTTGGGAGGCTGAGGCGGGCGAATCACAAGGTTAAGAGATCGAGACCATCCTAGCCAACATGGTGAAACCCCATCTCTACTAAAAATACAAAAATTAGCTGGGCGTGGTGGTGGGCGTCTGTAGTCCCAGCTACTCGGGAGGCTGAGGAAGGAGAACTGCTTGAACCCGGGAGGCGGAGGTTGCAGTGAGCCGAGATGGCGCCACTGCACTCCAGCCTGGCGCCTGGCGACAGAGTGAGACTCGGTCTAAAAAAAAAAAAAAAACCTGTGAGAATTAAACAAGATTTCTAATTTAAGGTCAGCAAACAAAAATCAGCTGCATTCTCTACACCAGTCAGAAATAGTTTTCAAACGTAACTCTGAAAACAACAGCAAAATAGAAGATGCTTAATAATAAATCCAACAAAATAAATACACCATCTTAATGCAAAAAGCTAAACAACTTTACTGAATGGCATCCAGAAAGACTTGTTGGAAAGAGATTGCATATTCATGATTAGGAATGCTTAATACTGTACAGCTGTAATTTCTTACCAAATTAATCTGTTAATACATTTCCGAGCAAAAGTCCCCAAAGTATTTTTTTCCTATGCAGGTTAAACTCACTCTCAAATTTATGCAGAAGAACAAAGAACCAAAACTAGCCAGGAGCTTATTTTACAAACAAGGTGTAGCAACTTTTAAAGAAAGCTCAACCAGATAGATGTCAAGACTTGTTGAAGAGCTAAGGCTGTAGTAATTAAGACAGAATAGTATCGACACAGGGATACACACATTGACCAGTGCAACGGGAGAGATTGTAACAGAACAGAGTAAGAAATATGAAAGAAATGGTACTAGGATCAATAGGAAAAGGACGAACCATTAAATAAAGTATCAAGACAACTAGTCATCCAGACAAAAGAAAATACAACTGGGTCCATACTTCTGACCAGGCACAAAAGTTATTTATAGCTGGACTAAAGATTTAAATGTAAAAACAACCAAACTTTTAGAAGAAAATGTAGAAAAATACCTTCATGACATCAAGTGAGAGAAGAATTTCTTAAACAAGACACACAGGAAAAAATCCCCACAAATTATAGGGAAAGTGATTTATAAATTAAGCTACAAGAAAGTGTAAAACATTTACCTATCAAAAAAAAACCCATAAAAAGGCAAAAACACAAGGCAAGCTATGGAAAGAGATATCTCTAAAACAATGTCTTTTAAATGTCAAAAGATTAGTAACCAGAATATAAGGAAATTCTCTGAATCAACTGGATGAAGATATAGTCTAATAGAAAACAGGCATTTAAAAAAGTCATTTCAAAGAAGAGACATGAAAGGTCCTTAAATAAAAGTTAACAACCATATTAGTAATGAAGAAATGCAAATTATTAATAAAGGCACAATATCATCTTAAACCTATCAAATTGGCAGAAATTGAAAAGTCTAGTGATACGAAGTGTGGGTGAAGATGTGGATATAGCCTTACTTTGGGAAACAATTGATGGTTACATAGTGAAGTTGAAGATGTGCATATCCCGTAATGAGACACAATTCCCCTCCTTACGTCTCTGCTGTAGAAATACTGTTGTGCTTATTCACTAGGAAACACGAATAGAAGACAAGACTATCCACGGCTATATTGTTTATAGATTTTTTAAAATACTGGTAACGATCCTATGGCCAGGTACAGTGGCTCACACCTGTAATCCCAGCACTTTGGGAGGCCGAGACTGGCGGATTACTTGAGGTCAGGAGCTTGAAACCAGCCTGGCCAACATGGTGAAACCCTGTCTCTACGAAAAACACAAAAAGTTATCCGGGTGTAGTGGGGGTGCCTGCAATCCCAGCTGCTCGGAAGGTTGCAGCAGGAGAATCGCTTGAACCCAGGAGGTGGAGGTTGCAATGAGCCAAGATTGTGCTACTGCACTCCAGCCTTGGTGATATAGTGAGACTCTGTCTCAATGTATGTATATATATATACCGGTAACAATCCAAATGTCGACCATCAGGGAACTGAGGAATTGTAGTATACTCATAAAATAAATACAAAAGTGAAAATGAACCACAGTTACATTCATCAGAATGGATGTGCATGTGTGTATAGTAGAACTATGTTTTGAGAACTTCATCATGAATGACAAAGAAAAATCTATTTTTATGAAGTTCATGTGTGTGCACAACTAGACATTAGATTGTTGTATATACAAACATGCAGTAAAAGCAAAGCAAAGGGTGACGTGATGGAGGAGGACATGCAATGCCAGTTACTGGCGACATACTGTATTTGAGACACATGACTAGCTAATATATATATTCCCTAACTTATTTCTACTTGATGCATCTCATTCTCTAGCATAGTTATGAATCAATCTCTCATTTTCAAGTGTTTAAAAACAGAAAGCAATGGAGGAAAACTACTACAATAGACGGGGAAGTTATGAATTTGGTTCCAATTAACTTTAGTCTTTGAACCATTCGAATTTCGACGGTCTCAAACAATGTAGAAAAGTCAATTGTTACTCTAAGGACACTGACTGAAAGAAGCAACTGTGCTATTTCCATACTATTGGATGCTCTCATTTCTCTAAATCAGCAGTTCTCAAAGTGTGGTCCCAAGACAGCAGCATCAGACTCACCTTTAAGAAATGCATTTTTTGTTTTTTTTTGTGTGTGTGGCATGGTCTTGCTCTGTCACCCAGGCTGGAGCGCAGTGGCACAGTCTCGGTTCACGGCAACCTCCACCTCCTGGGGTTCAAGCTATTCTCGTACCTCCGTCTCCCTAGTAGCTGGGATTACAGGTGTGCACCAACACACCCAACTAATTTTTGTATTTTTGGTAGCAACAGGGTTTCACCATGTTGGCCAGGGTGGTCTCATAAGCCCTCCAGGTGATTCTGATGCAAGCTACTGTGAGAACAACTACCGGAGGTTGTTCAAATGTGTAAGAAATCCCTTCATTATAACAAATTAACATTTCCTTAGGGTCACCTCAAAATGTTACTAGTCATCCAGACAGAAAACCACAGCACTGGCCCTTAGAAGAACATCGCCTTTTTTTTTTTTTTTTTTTGGAGACAGGGTCTTGCTATGTTGCCCAGGCTGGAGTACAGTGGCTATTCACAGGCGTAATCCCACTACTGATCATTACTGGAGTTTTGACCTGTTCCATTTCCGATCTGAGCCAGTTCACTCCTCCTTAGGCAACCTGATGGTCCCCCTCTTCCAGGAGGTCACCATAGTGATGCCAAACTTAGTGCGGACACCTGATTGCATAGTGCACTACAGCTCAGAACTCCTGGGCTCAAGGGATCCTTCCTCCCACCTCAGCCTCCCAAGTAGCTGGGACTACAGGCAGCGCCACTGCACCTGGCAGAACATTCCTTTTTAAAAACCTTTAACTCAGGAGTTAGCAAACTATGGCTCATGGACCAAACCTAGCTTCCCATCTGCTTTTGTACAGAATGTGATTTAAGAATGTTTTTTACCTTTTAAAAAAATAAATCATAGGAAGAATATTTTGTGACACATGAATTATAGGAAATTCAGAGTTAAGTGTCATAAATAAAATTTTATTGGAACACAGACATGCTCATTCATTGACCGATGCCTATAGCTGCTGTGAACCACAACAGCAGAGTTGCATGGCTGGGACAGAGACAACTGGCCTGCAAAGTCCAAAGTATTTAGTATCTGGACTTCTTCATAAAGATCATTTGCCCTCTTTGCTCTAATTTAATAGAATCTACTGGTATAAAAGCAAAATATAATTATAGTAATTTTCTGTTAAAAATGCAATTTTCATTTTAATTACACACAGGCAAAAATCTAATAGTTTAAAGAATCATAAGGAAAGCTAAGTCAGATTTTTGTTTTAAATACAGATGGGGTCTCACCATGTTGCCCAGGCTGGTCTCAAACTCCTAGGCTCAGGCAGTCCTCCCACCTCGGCCTCCTAAAATGTGGGATTACAGGCATGAGCCACCATGCCTGGCCCACATCTATTTTTATCTACAAAGCCATTCAAATAACCTACATAGAACATCTGAGAAATATTTTTACTTATGCTTTCTCTCTTCAAATATTCTAATAAACAACAAAGAATTGACTGATATGTTTCAATGAAATACTTATTCAGTTCTGAAGTCTGTCCTGAAAACAAATCTAGCATTCTCCTCCTGCATTTACTCAGGAGGTTAACTCAAACTAAAAGCCTGTCTCAAATGCTGCATGATGACTTCATTTCTCAGCTCTCACAGTGGCCACATTCCTCTCTGGCTGTCTCCCTCATGCTAAAGCTCACCAGCCTTCTTCCCTTTGATCTTCAACCTCATGAATTTTCTCTAGACCGAGTTCAGTTCCTATCACTGAAGTCTTGCTTACTGAGTTCCTAAAATATTTAATTCAACACCTATTGGGTGGCTTAAAAAGGCTTCTATCCACATACATCTTCACTTTCCCAATTTCAGCTTTCCTCTAGATTTCTTTTATTTCTTGAGCACAGACTCTTCTTTTATTTCTAGGCGTTAATAGTCAATTACTAATTTTAAAAAAATAGCCAGGTGTTTAAAAAAATTATAGGCTCATGCCTATAATCCTAGCACTTTGGGAGGCCAAGTCAGGCAGATTAATTGAGGCCAGGAATTTGAGACCAGCCTGGCCAACATGATGAAACCACATTTCTATAAAAATGCAAGAATTAGCTGGGCACGGTGGCTCACGCCTGTAATTCCAGCACTTTAGGAGGCCGAGGTGGACAGATCACCTGATGTCAGGAGTTCAAGACCAGCCTGGCTAACATGGTGAAACCCTGTCTCCAGTAAAAATAAAAAAAATAGTTGAGTGTGATGGTGCATGTCTGTAATCCCAGCTACTCGGGAGGCTGAGGCAGGAGAGTCACTTGAGCCCAGGAGGCGGAGGTTGCAGTGAGCCGAGATTGCACTATTGCACTCCAGCCTGGGCAACAAGAGCGAAACTCTGTCTCAAAATAGTAATAATAATTTTAAAAAATAATGCATTCCTCCCCTACAAGAGTAAATCATATATTTCAACTCTAAATCTTTAAGCTATATGTGCCTCATCTTGAAAACAGGAGCACTAAACTGGGGAGACTGGAGTTAAAGCCCACATGGTTCAAGGCGGCTGGCCTTCAGTCCGGTGGGTTTGATCAGGTCACCACCATTCTGTATTCAAGCTGAACTTAAGATTTAAAGCATTCTTCTTTGCCCTGCACATCAATTG
The DNA here is from genome assembly GCA_031835075.1 of Saguinus oedipus. Taxonomy (NCBI): domain Eukaryota; kingdom Metazoa; phylum Chordata; class Mammalia; order Primates; family Cebidae; genus Saguinus; species Saguinus oedipus. The sequence goes on from CM063178.1 coordinate 8,014,499, forward strand.
ATACATTCATTTTGAGTTAGGCAGACCAGATAATCCTTCAAAGAGCAAGTAAACATGTCTCAGTTGGCTTTAAACTGCAAAGGCCATGTTTTCTAATCAAAAAGTCAAGGGCTTTCACTTCTAAGAAAACCAAAATCCAAATGCGGAGTCTGCCACGGTGGTTGTCCTTGGGCAGGTTACTTAGCTGTAAAATGGAATACCTTCAAGGACACCTGCAGCCTTTGTGAGGATAAGGACAAGCCCCCTTGCTCAGGCAGATGCAGCCTGTTTAGCCCCAGGGTACAGCATGTTGAGTAGAGTACAAACTACCTCACTCTTCTATCCCTGAACCTTTGTTCCTCAAACTTCCCTTGAATTTACCTTTTCTTAGCTCGATTCTGGTGTCAAACTGCTCCGTGGACATTGGCCTAGATCTTGCAGGCTTCTCACCATGGTTTAGGAAGCTCCTGTGATCTGGCTCTTCCTCAACTTCCTCTCACACATCGCTCTCCTTTGGACTCACTCGGCTCTGGATATATCACCTTCCTGTCTTTTCCATGAACAAGTGAAGCTCTTTCTTGCCTCAGAGTATCTGCATATGCTGTTCTCTCTACCTGGAATTTTAAAGCAAAGACTGTAAATTGGTGTCTAGTGGGCTACTTCTGGCAAGCACGTGTCTCTTGTTTGTCTCGCAAAACTTTTTCTACTTTTTTTTTAACAGGGTCTTGCTCTGTTGCACTCTAACACAGGCTAGAGTGCAGTGTCACAAACACAGCTCACTTCAGCCTCAACCTCCTGGGCTCAGGCGATCTTTCCACCTCAGCCTCTTGAGTAGCTGAGACTACAGGTGCGCTACCACACCTGGCTAATTTTTTAAGTAGAGAGGAGGTCTCACTATGTCACCCAGAGTGGTCTCACACTGCTGAGCTCAAGTGATCCTCTCACCTCAACCTCCTAAAGTGCTGGGATTGCAAGTGTGAGCCACCACACCTGGCCCTAATTTTTTTGATTTTTGTAGAGATGGGATCTTGCTATGTTGCCCAGGCTGGTCTTGAACTCCGGGACTCAAGCAATCCTCCCACCTCAGTCTTCCAAACTGCTGGGATTATTACAAAGGTGTAAACCATTGCATTGAAATCGCTGACACGTACAATTTAAAAGACTTCAGATAAAAATTATATCTCAACTTAAATATAGTATCTTTGAATTCTTTTCATCTAAAAGCCATTTTCTGGCTTATCTTGGAAGATCACAAGCAGTAGCAATGCTGGGCCTACCTACCCTATGTGGGAAGAGCTGATACTCTCCCTCTTCCTCCCTCTTCAGACAGGGCAGGAGACTCCTGATTGAACACAGTCCCCACCAAGCCCAGTAGTACACTCTCTTGATCTGTCTGGCATTTGCATCTGCCATCTTGATTTAAACAGGAACAAGAGGAGCTAGCCTTCTCCTACTTCAGGTAGCAACCTACATGCTACCTCCTCAGACACTTCTTTTTACCTCCTGTCCTTGATGACATCTTTTCCTAACTCAGTCCCTTGTTTCTTTCATAGTTTTAAATGGATATAAAATTGCTGTTTTGTTAGGTCAGGGATGGTTAAATATTGGCAACTGCACGATTCAACCTAGTCATACAATTTGCATCTTTTAATTATTTTGCTTTCCAGTGTTTGTGTCTTCCTACAGGAAGTCAGCTCATTAGGGCAGGGACATGGCTACTATGTTATTCTGAACAACTAGTACACAGCGCCTCTCAGGTGCCAACATATTTGGATGAATAAACGGAAGGACTGACTACTCCCATCAAAACTTCCTTAGCAGCTCCAGACTACACACAAAGTCCATCTTCATCTCCCCTAAGGAGAGCAGCCCAAGTTGTAAACAGACTTTCCTAACCAACAGCCCAAGGCAGTGCTACCAGACCTCCTCAGCCTCTGCTCATATAGCTAACACCCTTTGGTTCTAGTCCTGGAAATTACTCCTAAAACTGTGACAGATTCTGAAACGCCTCTGTGAATTAGCATCAAGACCACCACTGAACTGAACATCCACTGAAATACGCCCTCAGCTCTAAAGGCAAGGGGTAGGGAGGAGATGGTACTTGTTCCTGAGGTGGCTGCTGACAATTACAATAACCTCTATAATCTTGTTAATGTTAGCAAGATGTTGGTCACCACCTGGCTCTGAGTGCTTCTTGTTACTTGTCTCGTCGTAATTCTTAACTCTTCTGTTCCTTCCTCTAGATGATGTTTTAAATTATTTATGGTGATGTATTAAATTACCTATGGATCCTCAGGGCCTAACTTGAGGCATCTAATAAATGTTTAATAAATGGGTAACATTATTTGAATGGATGACATCACTCAAGCGCTTCCTCCAGGAAGCTATCTATTTACTCTAGATAGCAAATACGGGAACAGATTTTCACTTTACTAGGCATAAACTCACAGACTTGGGCAGGGGTATGGAGTGGGGTTCATGCCCAAGTGTCAGATTTACACATATGAAGTTGACAGAGGACACTGTTAGAGATAGCATTTTCCTGTTCTTATTATTCTTGGAGCATAAGAATTATGTGTAAATTTGGGGAAAACACTTAGCAGAAGACATGCAGTTAAGCTAAGTGACAACTATTCTAACTCCTAAGAAATTGCTCTTTTCAATGACGTTCTTGTTGCCAAAACCAATATACATTTTAAATTTCATAAGAGACCTTTTTTTCCCATGCGGCACTGGTGGTCACATGCAGTCACCTTTCTGTCCTACACGTCTGTGCAGTCCTCTCTTGCTTTGACAGTACGTCAATGCTGGCGCTCTCCAAGGTCCTATACTAAACCCACCATTTCTTTCCTTACACTTTACCCTAGGGAAATTTCATCTGACATTCCATTAGCATTCCAAACTCAAATTGTCCAAAAAGAAATGTCACAGGCTCACCCAAACCTGCTCTCCTTCATGATTTTCTAATATTTCACAGCACTACCTTCTGAATCTCAAATTTGTTTTCTTTTTTTTTTGAGACAGTCTTGCTTTGTCACCAGGCGCCAGGCTGGAGTACAGTGGCGCAATCTTGGCTCACTACAATCTCCGCCTCCTGGGTTCAAGCAGTTCTCCTGCCTCAGCCTCCCTAGTAACTGGGACTATAGGCACACAACACTAAATTAGCACTAAGCTAATTTTTATATTTTTTAGTAGAGATGGGGTTTCACCACGTTGGCCAGGATGGTCTCGATCTTTTGACCTCACGATCCATCCGCCTCGGCCTCTCAAAGTGCTGGGATTACAGCCGTGAGCCACCGCGCCTGGCTTCAGACTTTGTTTTCAATACAAATGGGCAGTCCCAGCACACACCACATCCTTTCGTGACTTGATGTTATTTGCATATGCAGTTCCTTCTTTCCAGAAAGCTTTCCTATCTTTGCCTCCTCAATTAAGAGTAACTTGTGCTGAAAGATTTGGCTTAGGGATCATCTACAGGAAGCCTTCCCTGGAGCTCTGCAGCAAGGACAGCTGCCTTCCTTCTGAGCTCCCAGAGCTTGTCTATCTGTTCATTTATTAAATAGCATGCATCTATGGCATTCCAGGCACCACTCTAGGCCCTGGGCATATACAGTGCACAAAACGGTAAAATCCCTGCCCTCATGGAGCTTACATCCTAGTAGGGAGAGACAAACAATACAAATAGGTAAATACATAGTATGTTAGATGGTAAGTGCTATAGAAAAAAAATAAAGGCAAGAAATGGGTACAAGATACTGGGGAAGGTACAATTTTAAATAGGGTTGTAAAAGGCAGCCTCATTGAGGTGACATTTAAGCAAATTCCTGGAGGTGGCAAGGGAGTGAATCATATCTGGGAAAAAGTCTTCCAAGCTGAGTAAGAGGAGCTGGACCAGCTGGTTGCTTTAAAGAATAACAAGGAAAACAGTGTGACTTCAAATTAATGAGAGGAGAGGAAAATCAGTAGAGGAGGCCCAAGAGCTGCGGCAGGGACCAGAACAGATTAGCCTGCAAATGACCGCTGAAAAGGACATGGCTTTTACTCAGAGACAGGAAACGTCTGAAGGATTTTGAGCACAAGTGACATGATCTGACTTACCTGTTGTAAGATCTTAAAAGACTGTAAAATGGCAAAGAGGAAATCAAGAAAACAGAATGGAAGACTCTTGCAATAATCCAGGCAATCCTGTAGGTGGAACGCCGATGGCTGTGGAGAATGTATGAAGTGGTCATATTCTGGATACATTATAGATCTTGAATGCTGGGCCAGCGGATGTGTGAGTGGACTGGATGTAGATGATGACGAAGAGTCACAGATACGGTCAAAGTTTTGGCCTAATTAGCTGGAAGAATAGACTTGTCGTTTATCAACTGAGAAGGGGAAGAGTGAGGCAGGAGCAAGTTTAAGGGCAGAAGATCTTGAGTTTAACATGGTAAGTTTGAGATGCTTATCAGATATCAAACTGGAAATGTCATGCAGTACGTGTGTATGTGTGTGTGTGTGTGTGTGTATACACACACACCTCAAGTTCAGGGGAGAATTTGGTTAGAGATTTACATTTTCTGCCTACAGGAAATACAGCAATTGCTTAAATAAAAAAAGCAATTGCTTATATAAAGCAATGACACTGGATAAGGTCATGGAGAGATCCAACTGTAGACAGCAGGACTGAGACCTGGCACACTACAGTAGTAAGAGGTTGAGGAGGGAACCTCACTTACTGATAATACACAAACACATAGAAATGATTAATTTTGTGTACTGGGAGAAAAACATACACTATTTGCTGCTTAAGACCATGTCTTTATGTACATGCTGAGCATAGGCCTGGCACATACTCAACAAACATGGGGAGTGATACCTTCTAAGAATTCGAACTAGAATCCTTAAAAGGTAAACAAAACACATTAAAAATGGAATCCAAAGGACTTGCCTACAAATATGAACATTCATAATACTGACATGAAAATATTATGAAAACCAAAATGACAGAAATTACTATTAACATTTCCAGTATGCCAAAGCTGTAAACAAAGTATTCCATGTTTATTATTACAATTAATGCTCACAAGATTAATAGTGTTACTCCATTTAACAGATGAGACAAATCAGGCTGAAATGGCTGAGTAGAATCCCAAGGTCTCAGAAGTGGCCAGGCCAAGATTCAAACCCAATGTGGGAATCCAAAACCCATGCAATTCCCTCAACATCATGCTGCCTCACAGCTATCCCAAATACTCTTTTTTTTTTTCTTTTTTGGAGAAGGAGTTTCACTCTTGTCACCCAGGCTGGAATACAGTGGCACAATCACAGCTCACTGCAACCTCTGCCTCCCGGGTTCAATCAATTTTCCTGCCTCAGCCTCCCAAGTAGCTGGGATTAGAGATGCACACCACCACGTTTGGCTAATTTTTGTATTTTTAGTAGATACAGTTTTACCATGTTGGCCAGGCTGGTCTCGAACTCCTGACCTCAGGTGATCTGCCTGCCTCGGCCCCCCAAAGTGCTGGGATTACAGGCATGAGCCACCACGCCCAGCCCAAGAGATTCTCTTAATGCCCATCAGGTTATGTATCTAATGTGCTGTGAACTGATAAAACCTGGATCTAAACAGCTTCTGTAAAAAAAAAAAAAAAACATTTGTTGAAAAAGCAGGAAAATGTGGTAAAGGATCACTACACTCTTAGATTGGGGGTAACCATGGGCTACAGTCTGTACTTTTGACTCCTGCCAGTTTCTAAGCATGCCTAGAAAAACCATGCAGAGACAGGTGTCCAAATCAGACCTCAGTGGCGGCGACTGGCTAAAAGAGCAATGGAAAGATGGTGACCATACAGGCTAAGCCCTTCTGAATCTCTCTGGTACACAAATGAAGAATTTATTGTGACTCTAGGGGAAGAGGACTGCGGAGAGGGAAATCACAAATTACTAAGATTGATGTTTATTCTATGTGATTAACATGAACTGTCATTAGCACTTTTGAAACAAATCCTAGGCTGTACTCCCCAAAATATTTGTGGCCCCAAAAAAATTATTTAAGAACTAAGATGAGGCAGGTGTGGTGGCTGACACCTGTAATCCCAACACTTTGGGAGGCTAAAGTGGATGGATCACTTGAGCCCAGGAGTTTTGAGACCAGCCTGGCCAACATGGTGAAAACCCATTTCTACTAAAAATACAAAAATAAGCCGAGTGTGGTAGCGCATGCCTGAAGTCCCAGCTACTCAGGAGGCTGAGGCAGGAGAATCGCTTGAACCCAGGAGGTGGAAGCTGCAGTGAGCCAAAATTGGACCACTGTACTCCAACCTGGGCATCAGAGCAAGACCCTGTATCTGCACCCCCCCAACCCGGAAAACACACACACACACACACACACACACACACACACACACACACACACACACACACACACACCCCAAAGTTTACAGGCATAAGAACAATATTTGATCTAAAACCTAAGCTCCAAAATCAAAGAACATTCTCTTACCTTCATCAAGAAATACCATATGAACACTGAATCAAAGTGACCTAAAGTTGAACTAAGTGGCCTCTCATTTCTCTATATCCTGCACATTTTATCTCAGTTTTTCTTCTGGCACTTACTACCATACTTTCTATACCTCAATTTGAGTCAAGAACTGAACTCCCTGACTAACTGCAGTTTTCTTGGCGCAGCCGCAATGTCTCATCTACTTATCTATCTCCCATAATTCCAAGAGTGCACAAACAGTAGTCACTGCAAATCACTGAACAAATCACTCTGAATGCAAATGTCTGTCTTATTTTATGAAAAAGGGAGTAAGTCATGACTTCTTTTCTCCTATTTCAGCATTCCTTTCACAGTAGTATTACACTGAGACTCTTTTCAGTGCCTAATGTTTAAGAGCTAAAGCATAATGGTTGAAAAATAAGACGTGGCAGAGAACATTTTCCTATCTGTATACCTCACACCAGTTATCCAGAAGACATACTTACTTGCAATCTTCCCAATGCTTGAGAACATTCCAAAAACTTACATACCAATAACCTCCTGTAAGACGCAAACCACTTTTCCAATGGATACACTTCATACAAAGCCTTTTATGCAGTCTATGCCCCCCAAACTCATTTTAAATATCTTTAAAACATCAGTTATATTGGAATGCAATGTGGCCTAGTACATTAAACTAAATCCAGAGGATTAGACTCTGAGTTCTAATTCCATGTTTTATATTGTCTGGTACAAAACTTTTACAAAACGGAAGTATTCTCTCAGTTATTTTAAGAATGCATATAAATCACTAAATGACAGGGATTTATTTTGCACCTATCGACCTATCTTTTAAAATATGTTAATATTTCTTGAAAAATGATAGGCAGTTTAACTAACCTAAAGGTTTTAAGAAACCCACATGAGCTACTATCAAGTACATTTGTAAATATTAATGAAATTAGAAAGTAAACTGTTATTTACTTTTACATACAATGAAAGATTTCACGTCCTCCAATAGAAAATGCATCTAAAAAACACAAATTTGGGCTGGGCATGGCACCTGTAATCCCAGCACTTTGGGATGCCGAGGCAGGCCAATCGTTTGAGGTCAGGAGATCGAGACCAGCCTGGCCAACATGGTAAAACCCTGTCTCTACTAGAATTAGAAAAATTAGCCAGAGGTGGTGGCACATACCTTTAGCCTCAGCTACTCAGAAGGCTGAGGCAGGAGAATCGCTTGAACCCAAGAGATGGAAGCTGCAGTGGGCTAAGATCACACCACCACACTCCAGTCTGGGTGACAGAGCAAGACTCTGTCTCAAAAAAATAAATGAAGTTACTGAGGAGAAACCATCTACTTATAACTTAGATTCTATCAAAATATTTTATCTACCCATATTCACAAATCTTTATGGACTACAAATTGAGAACCAGATTGTATTAGGAACTGTCTGAGGGAAACAATCGTAAGAAAGAAGGGAAAAAAATCTAAGGTATCATTTGGGTATAAGCAGATGAATCAAATCATATCTCCAGCAAAAGCTAAACTGATGAGCATAATCAGGTGTGACTTTCAACTTGTAAAAAATCTACGGAAATCTCCGAAGTGAGTTCTTTAGACTTGTCACAGCCAGGAAACAATTGTGCATGTATGTTCCGAGATAATCTTCTCTGAGTTGTTTTTTGGTGAACAGAATCCTTTCATAATGAGCTGAAAGAATTATTTTTCTAATCCCAAGATGTTTAAAAAAAAAAAAAAAAAAAAAACCCTTCAAATTTCTTCTAAAACCCAGTACATGATGGTCATCTGAGAGCAAAAAGAAGTTTGATAGAACTATTGTTATAAGCATTACTCTGAGGTAATAGTTTTCAACTATAAACCAGTATTAATAATTCAAAAACACACAGATACTAAGCCTCAGCCACACATTTTTGTGAAGATAATGCATCTAGAATGGAAGTGTCCATAATCTGAATCCAGAGAAATGCTTTAAAAAGGACAATCAGATTCAGAACTATGAAATCGGTAATTGAAGCTAGAGTATGAGAGCATAAGACTCGTAATTAGAACCCAGAACCAAATCCATTTGTTCTTGGATGTCTTTAATTTTTAGTTTCTTTGTGCCACTAAACAACCCATTCCCCAAAAGTCATGGATAAAAGAAAAGAAACTGGGGCTTTAGGTGTCCCGAAAGAGGTCAGTTAGAAAATAAGTTCATAAGAAAATACTGCTTCTCGGCCTTTTGGCTAAGATCAAGTGTTATTATTACAAACAAGAAAAATATAGCAAACATGAGAGCAAATTTCACTTAGAGATTTCCTTTAAATTATCAGAATTTCCTTTAAATTCATTCCCATGGCCACGGCCTTTCTTAGGCTAACTGTAGTAGACATAGCTCTCTACGCTATCTCCTCTGCACCGTCTAGTATACCTTACATGGCACCAAGTTTTCGTTTTCAGACAAGGTTTCGTTATTGTTCCTCCTGTAGCTTATTTTCCCAAAGCTACCAGTTGTCCTCAAATGAAAGTAAACCACCTAAACATAGGATTCTAGGCTCCATAAATTCCTGGGTCCGACCCACTCAAGCTTTATTATCCTACAGTCAGTGCACACTGACTCCCATTTTCTACCTATTTACTTTCATTTCTACAGTCTAGAGACTAACCACTGTACGTGTTCTCTCTTCTGCTTTGCCTTTTTCTAACAGTTTCTTCATTTAAAACTTTTTCCTCTTCAGAAAACACAAACAACCAAAAGCACAGGTAACAACAAAAAAAACTGGACTTCATCCAAATTAAAAACTTTTGTGCATCAAGGAAAACTACACTATATCAAGGATGAAGACAGTTCAAAATGGGAAAAAAATTGCAACTCTTGTATCTGAAAAGGAATTAATATTCCAAATCCTAATAGATATTTTAAATCCCAGATATAAAGAATTCCTACAACAGAAAATTAAACAATTTTAAAAATGGGCAAAACTTGAATAGACATTTCTCCAAAGATGATATATAAATGGCCAATTGGCATGTGAAAAGACTTCCAACTTTTTATAATTTGAGAAATGTATCAAAGAAAAATGCAAGTCAAAACCACAATGAGGTACTCCTTCACCATTGGAATGGCTATTAACAAAATGAAGCATGCAAGAAAGCAAACCAACAAAAAAAACCCATAAAATAACAATTGTTAGTGAGGATGTGGAAAAATTAGAACCTTGGGCACTGTTACATGAATGTACAATGCTGCTGCTGCTTCTGTGGAAAATATTATGACAGTTCCTCAAAAAATTACACAGGACTGCGCACGGTGACTCATGCCTGTAATCCCGGCACTCTGGGAGGCTGAAGCAGGCAGATCACCTGAGGTCGAGAGTTAGAGACCAGCCTGACCAACACGGAGAAACCCCACCTCAACTAAAAAAAGAAAAAGAAAAAAATACAAAATTAGCCGGGTGTGGTATGCGTGCCTGTAATCTCAGCTGCTCCAGGCTGAGGCAGAAAAATCTCTTGAACTCAGGAGGCGAAGGCTGCAGTGAGCAGATCGCGCCATTGCATTCCAGCCTGGGCAACAAGAGCAAAACTCCATCTCAAAACAAAACAAAACAAAAATTAAACACAGGATTAGCATACGATCAAACAATTCCATTTCTGGGGTATGGACCCCAAAGAAGTGAAAGCAGGGAATCTAAGGTATTTTGTATACAAATGTTCAAAGCAGCAATATTCACAGTAGTCAAATGATAGCGGCAATTCAAGTGTCCATCAACAACAGATAAATGAAGAAATAAAATGTGACATATGTATATGATGGAATATTTTTTAGCCTTAAAGAGGAATAAAATTCTGATACATACAACAACATAAATGAACCTTGAAAACATTATGCTAAGTGAAATAAGCCAGACACAAAAGGACAAATATTGTATGAGTTCACTTTATGAGGTACTTAGAAACAGCAAATTTAGAGAGACAGAAAGTAGAACAGTGGTCACCAGGGACCGGGCAGGAGGGAGGAATGGAGAATGATCATTTAATAAGTACAGGCTTCAGTCTGGGAAGATGAAAACATCCTGGAGATGGATGGTGGTGACAGTTACACAACAATGTGAATGTAGTTAATGGCACTGAATTGTACACTTGAAAATGTTTAAAATAATAAATTTCATGTATATTTTACCACGATGAAAAAAAAAAAAGACTTAACTGAAAACTCTTTATTAATCTTCTCAATATTTAGTACAGATATTAACAATTACTCATATTTGACTGGTTTGTCAGTTGGGTCTAAAATCAGTCTTCCTGGGTTAGAAAAACTTTTAAAATTAGAGACTTTCTCTTTCAGAGTATCTTTATTAACTGGTGTTTAAAATTTGGCCTATGAAATAAAAATTAAGTAATTTATCAGAAAACAAGCATACCTGAGAAACATAAACTGAGCATCCATTCATATTCCCTGTCAGTTACTAATTTTCCTGCTGATTGATCTTCCTTTTATTGTATAAGTTTCCTTTATCTCAAAACTGTTTTTATGAAAACAGCTAAAATTTAGAAGTAAATAATTACATAAATGGAATGACAGCATATAGAATTTAAATGCTAGACTTGAATTTCATAGACTTTTCAATATATATAAAGGAAAGGGAAGAAGGAGATATTGCCTTATGATTCTAAAAAACACATGATACCTAGGTCTAAAACAATATAAAACATCACATTTAAGTTGAAAAAATAAAAAATTAAAGGGATATCACAGCATACATTGTAACACAGTGCAAGAAGAATTTCATAAAATAAATCCATGTTTTATAAAAAGAAACTTTCCCAAAAATAGTCATATAAATAATCTCAGAAATTCTGATCACATATTACCACTAGGAAGATGGACATTTGGCTATACTGATTTAGTAAGTAAAAAACTAAAACCAGTATCACTATTTTTAGGAGCAAACTAAATGGCATGCATAAATATAAAAATGAATCCAAATGTTTAAAATGACGATTAAAGAAAAGTGAACAACAATTAGAATATGGTGGCCAAAATAATAAGTTGCATTGATAGAAGCAACTAGCTAGCTATAAACATGGAGGAATCTGGGCATACAAATAACATGAATCAACAATACGGCATTGCCATTTTAAATATTGTAATAGGTAAATGCAAATGATCTAAGAGTCAACATAAATTAATATTTGAAGTTCCCTATATAGGCCAAAACAAAGGGTCACAATCATCCTAACCTTGCTTCTAAGTCCTTGAATACAGCTAGCACTTAATAAAAACGTATTGGCTAAATGAAGACCATTAAATAAGAACCTGGAACCATTAAGTAGCTAGGGCTCTCCAGAGCCAAAACATAAACCTGAATGCAGAGGATGTGTCATGGCGTAATCACCTTAGTCAAGATCTTTAATGTAAAAATTGTGTAGGAAATACTTCAACTCCTAAATTAGTATATATAAGCCAAATCAGAAAACTTGTACCACAGAGGTTAAGGGAAGTCAAAGTATTGAGATAAATAGCAACTTTAACAGAAAATGTAAATCTGAGTGTCTATTACCCAAATGGAAAGTAGCTGAACCACACAGTCATTATTTTTCCACAGGGAAAATGGTAGTTCTCACATCTTGATAGATGGACATAGTAAGAGGTATAGGCCTACTAAGAAAAATTGGAAGTAAAAAGTATTTAATTGGAAAAGCTAAGGAAAAGAATGTGGTAAGCAGCTGGGCGAGGTGGCTCATGCCTGTAATACCAGCACTTTGGGAAGCCGAGGTAGGTGGATCACCTGAGGTCAGGAGTTCAAGACCAACCTGACCAACATGGGAAAACCTCATCTCTTTAAAAAAATATAAAGAATGTGGTAAGCGCTAACATATGGAAGATGATTGTGAGCCAGTTTTTCCTACTTAGCAGTGTAGACTGTGGGGAGTCAGACTGCCTGTACATTTCATAAAGTTATCAAAAACATTTGCAGAATCCAAAGAGCTTTTTTATGAGCTAGAATACTGTCATTCCATGTGACAGACCACATTAGAATATTTTATATGTTAAAAAAATGCAAGTGTAAATGCAACTTTAGCATTTACAAAATAAGTAAATGTTAAAATTCTGTTCATTTAGAACAGACTTAACAGAGGAAGCTAAGAGCATAGTTCCAAACTGAACTGTTACCCCTTACTCTTACTAACGGTATCTAAGCTTTGGTTTACTCATCAGTTCAGTAAATTAAAGTTAATAATCCCTTAGACTTTAGTTTCAAGCTTTAACTGTGTATGTGTGTGTGTGTGTGTGTGTGTATGTGTGTGATGGAGTCTCACTCTTGTTGCCCAGGCTAGAGTGCAATGGCATGATCTCGGCTCACTGCAACCTCCACCTCCCGCGTTCAAGCAATTCTCCTGCCTCAGCCTCCCGCGTAGCTGGGATTACAGGCGTGCACCACAATACCTGCCACATTTTGTGTTTTTAGTAGAGACAGGGTTTCTCCACATTGGTCAGGCTGGTCTTGAACTCCCAACCTCCAGTGATTCACCCGCCTCGGCCTCCCAAAGTGCTGAGATTACAGGTGTGAGCCACCACACCTGGCCCTTAACTTTTTAAGACTAATTGTTTTTATTGTGCATATGTAAAATGGGATGCTTGTGAATTTTTTAAAAAAATCTTCATTTCTAAAAACATTAACCCTATAGTGGGAATTTTTTAAAAACCACAACACTAACATTGAAACACTTTTCTAATGATGAATGACTTCCAATAAAATCTAACGTAACTTTTTAAGTGGTCTTTCTAGTTCTTAAAAACACCAATTAGATATAAAGCAAAGTATTATTTAAAATTCCATTTTCTGACGGGATCAGAGTAATCACTATGTGTCCTTGAGAAAAGAAAAAAATACAGTGACAGTTAATATTAATAAACAAAAAAATCTAGCTTTTACTATTTTTACAGATTTTTCCCTTAAGAATTAGTTAAAAATTTATAAGACTTGAAAAACGTGATCAATTTCTAGATATGAGTAACTGCTCTGTAATAGAGGTTTAAAATAAGAACATGTACTTAAATCAATGTACTTATTAGCATATGGTTCTTTAAAGAATGTTGGAATTTTAATAGTGAGATCAATCAATGACAAGAAGTATATCTTTCTCAGGAAACAGAAAGTAACCACTATACAATAAAGGCAATGATTGGAAACCCGAAATTACGTTTTCTTGTGAAGAAAGTCAATTTAATTTAATAATTTAGCTTTTCCACAGAATTTATCACTATTACTTCTATACCAAAGAGGTACTATCTGGGGGAAAGAGTAGATACATGACTATTTAAAATTATTTCCTATTTCTTACTTTTAAGATCTGGTGATGCGTGGCTTTGATAGAAATTGTAATTTTCAAGAAATATAAAAGAAATCCATGTTAAAATAACAACAGTGGACCTTGAAGGCATGAGCTTTTGTCACTTTATTGTTAACCAATGAATATTATCCAAAATTAGAGATGTAATTGTAACTTAATTGTACAACACAAAATTATGCTAATGGTAAAAGCCTACTGAGATTTACCAAATACTCATTAGTGTATTTTTACATTGACTATATGAACGTGTGCTCAAGACTGCTAATGATAAGTTTAATTGATTTAATCTCTATGAAAACCCATATTGCGAATAGTTTAAAAAAATTCACACAGCCTTAAACATGGATTAAATCCATTTTAATCCTAATCTAAAAATAGATCATAAACAGCATAATATAACTGATAATTTTTCAATACTGCATCAAACTGATGTAGCTATGGTAGTGCACATAATCCAAAATGAGGAATATTAACAAAAATCCAATGAGAGTTCAGGTTTTTATCTACTATGGCAATTGCTTTAAAGTGAACATTTATGTCTCAAAATATGAATAGCAGAGTCCACCATCCATTCCTTTGATGTACTGCAAGTAGGAACATTCTCTTCCATACGATTCTGAAATATGTGCACAACCATGGTACAACAGTCATTTCAAGGTTAACCAGCTATGTTTTGTCCTACAAAGTTCAAAAAATATATTAAATGCAACCTTTCTTTTTCATAATGTCTGCCCAGATTAATCCTTTTAAAGTCAGCAAAATCAAAAAAGCACAAGAGATATTTTCAGACACAACCTGAATCTACTGTGCATGAAAATGTTTAATAAAATGGCAATTTTAATAGATAAATGTAAATCTGAGTGTGTAATACCAAATGGAAAGTAGCTGAACCACACAGAGAAAACAAGGCTTTACGTATCTCCAAATTTAGCTGTTTTACAAAACAAAGTATTAGAACATGTGAATATTAGAACCTCCTTCTAACTGGAAAGATTTCAATAAGATATAATTAAAATTAATATAAACTAAAATTATAATTTCTAAAATAAAATTAACAAACCAAATTTAAGTATTTTTTAGAGACTGGAAAAAATAAGCACAGTGATCTAGAAACCAAATACACTGATTATGCAACTATCATATCAAGGTGCATTCTTCATATGCTACAAGGTTAGCAACACACACACACACACACACACACACACACACACACACACACACACACACACACACACACACACACACACACACACACACACACAGAGTCTCTCTCTTTCTCTCACTCTTCCTCAGCCATACAACACCCCTCCAGGATGACAGTATACCAGTGAGGAGCTTACAGTTTTAATACAAATCAGAATCCCACTGTTTGACTTAACAAAAAGGCAGTTAAAAATTTAGCACTTTAAGATATTGAGGGAAAATGAAATTTCAAAAGTACTTCTTGATGACTGAGGCTAGCATTATGAATTATAAAACATATAGCTTACACACTCCATTGTGTTTGAACAACCACTCATCGCAGGTGTAGTAGTGAGGTAGTATTGTCCCCTCCTTGGGACTGATGTTTTTATATGCTGCCCTTCCAGAAAGGTCCAGGTTTTAAAAAAAATAATTAAAATCAGTTACCAACAAATGTATATTTTCTTTTATTAAGCATCTGTTTTTCTAAATCAGTCTATAAAAGAATAAAACTTTTAAAATCTTGCAGAGGCTGTTTCATCAATAAACTCTCCTAGGGAACTACTACTGCTGTCTAAACCTCCGTGAAATGGTAGGCAAAAAAAAAGCCATCAAAGGATTATAGGAGATAAAACACCAATCAATGTAGCTGTTAAAGATGACTGTGATTAAATAACCAAATATCAAATATCCAATACGGTAATTAAATTTGGATTAAAAAAACTATCCACCAGCTGTACACACATTTATCAAATGTTCTAATCTCTTTCATGATTCACAGCCATATTCTACATAATGATCAAAGACTGTCCACTGTGCAACCTACCATCATCTTATGTATGGATCTGTATGATGGAAGAATTATGACAATGGGCATGGCAGATAAGAGAAGGGCACACTGAGAAAGTGTGACTGAGAGAATATGGAAATATATATAGGTTAAACATGGAAGGGGCAAGGAAAACCCATTAAAATGTTCACCATTATCCTTTAAAATGTACATAGAACTGAAATCACACATACACATTTGTCAGACATGATAATTAGTGTTAGTCTTCAACAGAAAAAGAAAGAAAAACAAAAATGTGAAAAGAGGCAATGGAACACAATTCTCCATTCCCTGGACCAAAAGAAAAAGAAAACCAAGCATGGTATCATACTGCCTTAATGTTGAAGAGCTCCCCTTAAATTTATCTTTTAGCTACCACAGTCAAACTGGTATAAATGCTTTGGCAAGGTGGGATGCATTCCATCATATCTGCAAAGGCCTGCTTTTCTCTGTTGGTGGTTCAGCTTATGAAGAACATATATGCAAAATAACATCTCTCACATTGCTTCAAACTCATCGATACGCTGCTTTGTATTGCCTTGCCGAATCTGTCGCAGAGTTTTGTACTTATCACGGCCTGCTTTAACATTCTCAGCATGAAGAACATCATTTTGTGTTTTCTTGGTTTCATCTCTGGCTTGGGCTAATTCTGAACTTAATGCCTGTATGTAAAAAATAAAAAGCAAGACTTATTTTTTTCTTATATTTAAAAAATTTATGAAAATGGCTTCGAGATGCAAAAATACATATATCAAATCATTTCCATTTGTGAAACATTTTTCTTTAGTGTATAAGTTTGCTTTAGTCATGGTAGTGGCAGTGGTAAGGAAGGAATACTTATGGCCTTTCATTTACACATTTATCAACCATAATATTTTGTACATTATTCTAAATTTCCTTAACTTTCTCATCTAATACTTGAAATAGCTAAAAAGTTCAATGTAGCCATTATAGACTAATATACTAAGAGATTTAAAATCTATACCTCAAGGGAAGCTTTCTCCAAAAGACTTAATATATTTAGTGTAACTATCACCTCATTTTCTTTTATTAATATTTAAAGATCTCAACAATTAAAATATTAGGTAACTTATTAGGAAAAAAGCTCTCATAATATTAAAATTCTCTACTTTGACCTAATTATGCCCATGTAATATACTGACCTTTTGCCTATATAAAATCTGAACAAATAATTAAGATTATACAATGTCTTAAATGTAGTATATTAACTATCATTCTTTTCAATGTACATTTTATTTTTTTTGAGACACAGTCACATTCTACTGCCCAGGCTGGAGTGCAGTGGCATGATCTCGGCTCACTACAACCTCCACCTCCCAGGTTCAAGCAATTCTCATGCCTCAGCCTCTCAAGTAGCTGGAATTCTAGGATCATCCCACCACACCCAGCTAATTTTTGTATTTTTGGTAGAGGCGGAGTTTTACCATGTTGGCCAGGCTGGTCTCAAAATCCCGGCTTCTCAACTCCATCTGCCTCAGCCTCCCAAAGTGCTGGGATTACAGGAATGAGCCATTGTGCCCAGCCCGCAATGTACATTTTACTGATTAAAAACAAAATTCATTTGTTTTTCTACAAAGCATTAGAATATTTTCTACCTTTTAAAATGGGTCAAGCTGTAATTAACTCACTAATTAACGTGTGATGATACAAAGCTAACAGGTATTTGCTAATGGCTTCACACAGCGGAAGAAATGAAGTAACATGACTATAGGCCAGACACCCACAAACCAATCACAAGGCCAGTCACTATGAAAATTTCTATGTTCTTTTTAACTAAGTTTGTCTAAGATGGTGAAAATGCAATCTATATTTCAAATGTGCATACAAGCCAATTTTAAATACCTGAAGTTGCTTCTTAACACGCTCATTTTTCTGTGTTTCTGTTACACGTTCTTCCTCGCTTCTGTGGTTCATTACCCCTTCATTTGATAATTCAGCACTAGCCTCAGCATTATTCTCATCATGTTCATCATGTTCGTTTTCTGCCGGAGGAATGACTGGTGGCGGTGGAGGTGGAGGGGGCGCAGACATCACAGTTTTTAACTCCTCTTTGGTCTTTTCCAAGTCTTCCTGGGCTGCAAAAGCCTAAATATTAAAAATACTTTTATGAGCGACTTAGTTTAAAAATTAATAAATAAAAAAATCAAGTTATACTGCCTTTTAATAGAAAATATACTTCAAAGTAATTAAAATAAGCTCTATTTATGAAACCTCTATTTTCATAAAAGAATGCCAACCGGTAAAAGAGAAAATCGAAAACATTGCACAAAAGAATTACTAACTCTGTGAGCTTCAAGTCAGTGACAGGTTAAAAGAAAAACAAGCATACATGCAAAAAAAGAATTATTAATTCTGGCAAGGATTGTCCTTTGCTAAAATTGTTGTGCAAATGGCTGATGAGAAATGGATATTCGTATAATGCCTAAGAATGCCACAGCCAGTAGATTTATGTGAGCCACAAGGGGAAAACGTAATCAGACAATGGAGGAATAAGACTGTCGTTACTCAAATCCAATCATCACTAAAAAATAATTAATGGTGAGTTAAGTAGATATTAAGTGTCTTCTGATATAATACAACCTGAAATATCTAACATCACCAATTGTTTGGGTGATCATATTATCTTGGTTTACCTGGAAAAGCCCTGTTACACTGTTGTCCTGGTGTAATTATGAACAATACTCCCTTTTTCTCAAAAGTGCTCCAGTTTAGATGTCAAATTACATGGATGTCTGAACTCTAATGCACTGCAATCAAAACCATTTAATTTAAATTCCTCCAGGTTCTAGATCTAACTTCTGATTCACGGGAAATATTGGAGTTAAAGGACAAGCTGAATGACACAACAAAGTAACCTAAACAAATATAGGAGGTGGGACATTCTGAAGGTCCCATCAATAAGTCAAAATAATAAAAAGAGAACTGCCCTTCATTAAAAAGTCTGCAAATAGAAACAATGCAAAGTCCTCTGAAGACTTGTCTGGCAAATTAGCTATGAGACTTTTTGGGAAATTTTGAATAGAATCTAACATTATATCAGATGAAAATTCACTAAAATGAAATAGTATGTACAATAAGATTTCATGTTGGCAGGGTGCGGTGGCTCACACCTGTAATCCTAGCACTTTGGGAGGCCAAGGTGGGTGGATCACCTGAGGTCAGCAGTTCAAGACCAGCCTGGCCATGAAGGTGAAACCCCATCTTTTAAAAAAAAAAAAAAAAATTCATGTTGAATATATATAAACATGAAGTATTGTGGAAGGATATATACTAAGATTCTATAGTACCGATTCTAGTTTATGGGAATATGATTGTCATTTGTGCACATTTTCTATTTTTCCATAATTCACAGACTTGACATCTGTAGTATGCTTTTTAAAGTTTATGTGTCTCTAAATTTCACAAACCATCCCTAAAAGGGATCTAAAACATTCTAATAACAAAGTAGGGTGGGAAATTAACAGTGGCATTCCTTCAGTTGTATTTATGTAAACATATTTTCAATACATCTAAAACTTCCCAGTGAAATTTCAACTGCTACAAAGATTTACTTAAGAGTGGGGGGAAAAAGGTTGGGCGCAGTGGCTCATGCCTGTAATCCCAGCACATGGGATGCCGAGGCAGGTGGATCACAAGGTCAGCAGTTCAAGACCAGCCTGGCCAAGATGGTGAAACCATCTCTACCAGAAATACAAAGATTAGCTGGGTGTGGTGGCAGGCACCTATAATCCCAGCTACTCAAGAGGCTAAGGCAGGAGGCCCGGGAAACAGAGGCAGCAGTGAGACGAGATCGTGCCACTGCATTCCAGCCTGGTACACAGAGCAAGACTCTGTCTAGAAAAAAAAAGTGAAAGAAAACTGTTTTCTGTATAGGTACATTTTATTGTAGAAACATTGTCTTCTAAAACTATATATCATCTTTGGGTGTAAAAATTTTTATTTTCATTTAAGAGTTAATGTCATTTGAATTGACTCTCATCTTATATTCCCTCATCCCTCCAACCAAAGCCTGATTTTACAGTTCTGTGCTACTTTAGACAATAGTGGTTTCATCTACTTAGGACTCATATTAGAAATCTCAGTATCAGCTGCACACAGTGGCTTACACCTACAATCCCAGCACTTTGGGAGGCTGAGATGGGAGGGCTGCTTGAGACCAGCAGTTTGAGACCAACCTGGGCAACTTAGCAAGACCTCCGTCTCAACAAAAATAAAATGATGGTGCATGCCTGTAGTCTCAGCTACTGCAGAGGACAGAGTGGGAGGATCCCTTGAGCCCAGGAGTTCGACACTGCAATGAACTAAGATCATGCCACTGCACTCCAGCCTGGGACACAGAGTGAGACCATGTCTCTAAAAAAAATTTAAAATAATTAAACTTCATATCCAATCACTGGCTGCCATGCCCTTTTGCATCTACTACAAAAATTCTTCCCACTTCCTCTTTATTCTCATTTCCACATCCTCAGTTTGGCTCTTTACCTCTTAAGTATCCACTATCCCAATCCTTTCATCACACTGATTACTACATGGTTTTTATAAAATCGTATCTGATCATGTTATAATCCTGTTTTGAAATCTTCTAAGCCCCATGTCAATCGATACTCTCCACTGCCTTGCTGTAGCACAGCATTTATTTAAAGCCTTTTACAATTCCCTGTTATCTAATTTGAGGGCCACATCTCCCAACATTTCTGAACAACATGAAGCCTCGGCTGTTTATTGGTTATACTCAAATCTATTATGTACATTCATACTTCCTGTACTCATTCGGTTCTTCCTGTCTGGAATGACTACCTCTTCAGTCTATATTCCCAATCTTTCATACCCCTAAAACCTAATTCATTAATCAAGACCCAGCTTAAATGTATATGGATGTTCTGACAACTCACAGAGATTAATCACCTCTTCTGTGTTCCCAAAATACTTGGTTTATATCAGTGAATATTTATAATACACACACACACAAGTATCTTTCCCACTCTAAACTATGACAGTATCTTATATTTATTTCTATAAAGTCAGCATAATCCCAGGTACAAAAGCTATTCAATAACAGCTGGTAAATGAACAAATGAGTACTTTGTGCTGCCACTCAGTAGCTTCTTCTTCCTTTTTCTTCTTGGCTTCTTCTAGAAGTGCAATCTTGGCAGTGAATTCAGCAAGTTCTGCTGCCTAAAATAAACAATATAATTCCAAGATTAAAATAACATATTTTGAATAATCTTGTGATATGTTAAGTCAACAAAGCTTTAATGCACACGCTTGGGCTGTTGATGTTTTTCTTAGATAGCCTTCCATTTTAAAAAATACAGCATTTATCAAGATCTTAGATAGTTTATTATTACAGAAAGTCCTTGAGGTAGTAAGCTAAGGAGGAGACAAAATTAAAAGATTATTATTATTCCACAGACGAGTAGTTAATCCTGCTTTCAGTAGCAGGAACTTAAAATGTGTAACTTAGGAGCTTTTTAAAAAAACTTCCATCAATAAACTATTTGCTGAAGTCTACAAGAGAAAAAACATTTATATAATGCTATGTACTTTAAATGGCACTTCGTCAAATCATGTCATTTAATTCCACAATAATCCAAACAGGCAGTATCAATAACAGCATCATTCCTCTTTTTTTTTTTGAGACATAGTCTCTGTCCCCCAGCTGGAGCGCAGTGGCACGATCTTGGCTCACCACAACCTCTGCCTCCAGGGTTCAAGCGATTTTCCTGCCTGAGCCTCCCAAGTAGCTAGAATTATAGGTACACACCACTGTGCCCAGCTAATTTTTGTATTCTTAGTAGAAATGGGTTTTCACCACATCGGCCAGGCTGGTTTTGAACTCCTGACCTCAGGTGATCAGCCCGCCTCAGCCTCCCAAAGTGCTGGGATCATAGATGAGAGCCACTGCAAGCAGCCATCATTCCTCTTTTCAAAGGGAGGGTACCGAGGCTCAAAAAGACCCAAAGACACATAAATAGCAAGTGAATGTGTAAACTAATATTTAAATCCAGGATATTTTAAATGACATGCATACACCTAATTATTAGCAAGTCCACTAAATAAACAAAAAAACCCAACCAATTGTGGCCTATAGTTACCTCATAGGAACTATAACATATATTAATTTATCTAAAGCAACTGACTTACTGTAGAACCTATCCAAAGTCAAAGTTAATTAGAATCTTTTGCTGACAGAAGACTCCATTTACAAATAATCTATAGAAAATGAAAAAATAATAATCTATAGAAAAGTATCTTATTCTTTTGCATTTTTAGGTTTTGTTTCGGAAGAAATAAAATGTTAGGTTTTTGTCCACATTTTGTTTTTAAGTTACATGTTATCTTTGGCTTGCTTTCCAGAAAGTACAAAATGGTTGCTTTTCACTTTTTCTTTTTAGAGGGTTCACTCCATTCCATGCTTTATTATTTAAACTTTCTTCTCTAAGATAGACCTAAGACAGTTCCTTACTAGCTGCTCCTGATTCTTCATCTGGTCGGCAGCCTGTTTTGCTATGGCAGATTTTGCCTCTTCGGCAGCTCGACGTTCCTTTTCAAGCCGCTCTGCTTCTTCTCTTGCTCGTTTTCGTTCTTGATCCAGTTCTAAAGCTTTTCGGGTCTGCTCTTCTAGTTCTGTGAAATGTGTATTTCCCCCAAAAGTGATTAATTCCAATCATTCTCATTATTAAAAGAAGCTAAAATAGTAGCAAGAAATCAAATCTGTTCAGTTTCTACAAATTAGCACACATGTAAATACATATATACCTCCTTGTTTATTTGAGACAGGATCTTGCTCTGTTGCCCAGGCAGGAGTGCAGTGGCGCGATCATAGCTCACTGCAGCCTCGAACTTTTGGGCTCAAGCAATCCTCCTGCCTCAGCCTCCCAAGTAGCTAGGACTACAGGCACTATACTTGTCAAAAGCCTAATAATTTTTTAAAAGAAATGAAAATCTTTTGTAATTTAAGTTATACAAAAAGGCTACAAGCATACCTTTATTTTTAAAAAATAATCTCTCCATCTGAAGTTTTTACCTCAGTAAACAAATTGCCATGTTCCAGAAATCTGTAATACGTTTTGAAACTTCCGTTAAGTTTTTACTTATCTAAACTAATAAGTAAATCTAAGAAATTTGCTAGGCATGGTGGCTCACTCCTGTAATCCCAGCACTTTTGGAGGCCAAGGTGGGCGGATAACGAGGTCTAGAGGTAGAGACCATTCTGACCAACATGGTGAAACACCATCTCTACTAAAATACAAAAATTAGCTGGGCATGGTGGTGCGCACCTGTAGTCCCAGCTACTTGGGAGGCTGAGGCAGGAGAACTGCTTGAACCCAGGAGGCAGAGGTTGTAGTGAGCCGAGATTATGCCACTGCACTCTAGCTTGGTGCCTGGCAACAAAACAAGACTGTCTCAAAAAAAAAAAAGAAAGAAAGAAAGAAGGAAATCAAGATTGAAAACAATACTTACTGACCCAAAATAGGAATTTTGATGTGAATTACATGAATTATTGAAAACTGTGAGTTACTGGTATATATCCATTCCTAATAGCATGAATATTTGGAGATGAATGACATGAATTTTAATCCTTAAGTATACACATCACTAAATTATCTCCCTTTTCTTATTCCAATGAGTGGAACAAGAAAGAAAAACACATTTTTGAGTATAAAAGTACTAACTTTAAATATTATTTTGACAATACTTTAAGTTCTCTGAAAGAAGACAACAGAACAACAGAATGCCACCTACTGAGACAGTACAATGTCCCTTACTGTATACTAAGAAAATCTATAGGTCATGAGGTTTGAAAGCTAACTGTAATTTATAAGCTTTTACTTACTGTTCTTAATTTTGTTGGTCTTGATCAGAACTAGTTAAGTAACTGCAGTTAAGACTTGGAAGATTTTAGGCTGGGTGTGGTGGCTCATGCCTATAATCCCAGCACTTTGGGAGACCAAGGTGGGCGGATCACTTGAGGTCAGTTTGAGACCAGCCTGGCCAACCTGGTGAAACCCCATCTCTACTAAAAATACAAAAAATAGCCAGGCATGGTGGTGGGGGCCTGTAACCCCAGCTATTCAGGGAGGCTGAGAGGCAGGAGAATCGCTTGAACCCAGGAGGCGCAGGCTACAGTGAGCTGAGATTGTACCACTGCATTCTAGCTTGAGTGACAAAGTGACACTTTGTCTGGAAGAAGAAAAAAAAAAACAAAAGATTTGGAAGGTTTTGAGAGGGTTGGAGAAGAAAAAAATGACTCTTTGGTTAGGTTTTAAATTCTTAATAAAATAATACAAAGACCACAGCAATTGGTGGCAGAGGGAAGGAAGAAGAAGAAATAAAGGGTATCCAAAGTGGAAGGGAAGAAGTCAAATTAGCCTTATTTGCCGACTACATGATCTTATACCCCGAAAAACCTTAAGACTCCACCAAAAAACTGCTACAACTGATAAATGAATTGAGTAAAGGTGCAGGAGACAATATCAACATCAAACAATCAGGGCTGGGCACAGTGACTCACGCCTGTAATCCCAGCACTTTTGAAGTTCGAGTTGGGACGACTCTTTGAGGCCAGGAGTTTGAGACCAGCCTGGTCAATAGAGTAAGATCCCATCTCTTCTTAAAATATAAAATTAATTTTTAAAAAAATCAGTAGCCTTGATTTGCAGTAGCTTTGAAGGTCTCTTTAAAAATGAATGAATGAATAAAAAAAAATCAGTAGCCATTACATACACCAACAGTAAACAATGTGAAAAAGAAAGCGAGAAAGAAATTCCATATAAATAGCTAAAAAAATATATAAAACATCTAGGAATCAACCTAACCAAAGAAATGAAAGAAGGACGTTGGTTTGGCAAAGCTTTTTTTGTGTAAGACCTCAAAGGCAGAGGCAAAGAAAGATAAGTATTATATCAAGCTAAAAAGTTCTGTACAGCAAAGGAAACAACCAACAAAGTAAAGAGATAAACTGAAGAATAGGAGAAAGTATCTGCAAACTGTCTATCTGAAAAAGGACTAAGAACAAGAATATATAAAGAGCTCAAACTCAATAGCAGAAGACCAAATAATCTGGTTTACAAATGGGCAAAACATCTGAACTGACCTTTCTCAAAAGACATACAAATGGCCAACAGCTATATTAAAAAAAAATGCTAAACACTAATCACAGAAATATATATCAAAACCACACTGAAATATCATCTCACCCTAGTCAAAATGGCTTGTATCAAAAACACAGGCAAGGCTGGGCACAGTGGCTCACGCCTGTAAATCCCAGCACTTTGGGATTTACAAAAATCAGGTAGGCATGGTAGTGCATGTAATGCCAGCTAATTGGGTGGCAGAGGCTAAGAATCACTTGAACCCCGGAGCCAGAGGCTGCCGTGAGCTGAGATCATGCCACTGCACTCTAGCCTGGGCAATAGAGGAAGACTCTGAAGACCCTTTCTCAAAAAAAAAAAAAAAAAAGGCAGTAACAGATGCTGGCGGGGATGTAGAGAAAAGGGGAACACTTATACACTGTTGGTGGGAATGCAAATTAGCAAGGCCACTATGTAGAACAGTAAGAGAGTTCTCAAAAAACTAAAAATGGAATTACCATAGTATCCAGCAATATCACTACTAGGTATATATATCCAAAGCAAAGGAAATCAATATATTAGAGATCGTTACACTCCTATGTTTATTACAGCACAATTCACAATGGCCAAAACATGAAGTTAACCTAAGTGCCCATCTATAAATGAATGGATAAAGAAAATGTGGTATATATACACTATGGAATATTATTCAGCCATAAAAATGAATAAAATCCTGTCATTCGCAACAGCATGGATGGAACTAGAGGCCATTATGTTAAGTGAAATAAACCAAGCACAGAAAGATAACTATTGCATGTTCTCACTCATATGTCAGAGTTAAAAAGGTGAATCTTATAAACAGACTAGTGGTTACCAGAGGCCAGGAATTGGGTGGCGGGGGGAGGTGAAGGGAGGAAAAAAAGAAATAAATGCATTTATTACTACTAAACTGTATACTTAGAAATGGTAAAGATGGCCAGATGCTGTGGCTCATGCCTGTAATTCCAGCACTTTGGGAGGCTGAGGATCAACTGAGGTCAGGTGCTTGAGACCAGCCTGGCCAACATGGTGAAACCCTGTCTCTCCTAAAAATACAAAAAATTAGCCAGGTGTGGTGGCAGGAGCCTGTAATCCCAGCTACTTGAGAGGCTGAGGCAGCAGAATTGCTTAAACCCAGGAGACGGAGGTGGCAGTGAGCAAAGATCACACCACTGCACTCCACATTCCAGCCTGGGTGACAGAGTGAGATTCTGTTCTGACCCCCACCAACCAAAAAGGTAAAGATGTGTGTGTGTTTATTCTATATTATATGTGTACATTTTACCTCAATAAAAAATAAATAATATGAAAATTTTATGTGGCTATTTGGCTATAAAGACAAAATGTACACAGCACTAGATGTTATCACAGCTAAATTCTAGGATTACTCATTTTAGAATCTGCCTTCTAAAATTTAGACAACCAAGCTAGACTATCAAACTTTCCTTATGATTACTTCTTTTCATCTGATTGATAATAAAACAATACCCACAGAGCTCATGGTTTTATCTTCCATCGAAACAAGCAAACAAATAACTAAAGAATTGAAAGCAGGGTCTCAAAGCAGTATCTGAACATCCATGTTCATAATAGCATTATTTACAATAGCTAAAACACAGAAGCAACCCAAGTGCCCATCAACTAATAAACAGGCAAGCAAAATGTGGCATACAAACAGAATATCATTCAGCCTTAAAGGAAGGAAATTCTGACACATGCTACAACATGGATGAAATTCGAGGACATTACGTTAAGTGAAATAAGCCAATCACGAAAAGACAAATACTGTATGGTATCACCTATACAGGTAGATAAAGGTAGAATACTCAAAATCTACTCCCTTTCTTCTAAAAAAAGGAAGGTTTTTAGAAGAGAGGAAAAGAAGACAAATACTGTATGGTATCACCTATACACATAGATAAAGGTAGAATACTCAAAAGTCTACTCCCCCTCTCTTCTGAAAAAAGGAAGGTTTTAACAGTCATATATACCATAAATGACTTCTGGTGTTTCCTCTCCAATTAACTGAGTTAATACAGGAGTTAGCAAACGGCTCATGGAGCAAACCCAACTCAGTGGTTTCTTCTTGGTAAGTTAAGTTTTACTGGAACATAGCCACCCTCATTTGTTTAGGTATTATACTACACGGCTGCTTTCACACTGCAGTAGCAGAGCTGAATAGCTGGGACAGAGACCATGTGGTCTGTAAACAATGAAATATTTATCATCACTGGTAATCAAGAACTTACACTACAGATAGAGTATCCTAATCCAGAAATCTGAACTCCAAACTACTCCAAAATCCTAAATGTTTTGAGCATTTGCACAACACTCAAAGGGAATGCTTACTGACAGCATTTCAGATTTCAGAATTTTGAATGAGAGATGCTAAACCAGTAAGTATAATTCAAATATTCCAATTTAAAAAAAAACCTGAAATCTGAAACATCTCTGGTCCCAAGTATTTCAGATAAGGGATATTCAACCTGTATATTCACTATACTCACCAGAATGGCTAACAAAACCATACCAAACCAAACCCTAACAACATAATCTAGTAGAGCAAATGTACTTTCAATCACCAGTAAAAGAAAGAAAACTGCTTAATCCATGGCTAGGCACAGTGGCTCAGGCCTGTAATCCTGGCAATTTGGGAGGCCAAGACAGGCAGATCACTTGAGGCCAGGAGTTGGAGACCAGCCTGGCCAACAAGGTTAACCCTGTCTCTAATAAAAATATAAAAATTAGTCAAGTGTGGTGGTGCACGCCTGTAATCCCAGCTACTCAGGAGGCTGAGGCATGAGAATCGCTTGAACCTCAGAGACTGAGGATGCAGTGAACCGGGATCATGCCACTGCACTCCAGCCTGGGCAACAAAGAGAGACCCTGTCTCAGGCACACACACAAAAAAAGACACATGCATGTCCAAAAATCATATGGAAAGACACTACTCAACATCACCAGATATTAGAGATATGCAAATAAAAACTGTAAGATACCACTTTACACTCATTAAGATGACTATAATCCAAAAGAAAAACACTAACAAGTATTGGTGAAATGTAGAGAAATCAAACTTCCTAGTGGAAATGTAATATGATATGTTTCACTTCAGAAACCAGTGCAGCAGTTCCTCAAAAAGTTAAACACACTTATCACATGGCATAGCAATTCCACTCCTTAGGTATACACCCAAAAGAAATGAAGACGTATGAACAACAAAAACCTACACAACAAATGTTCATAACAGCAGTATTCACCTTAGTCAAATAGTGGAAACAACCAAAAACATCCATCAACTGATGAACAAATAAACAAAGCATATCCATAAAATGAGTTCAAGACCAGCCTGACCAATATGGTGAAACCACATCTCTACTAAAAATACAAAAATTAGCTGAGTGTGGTGGCAGGCACCTGTAATCCCAGCTACTTGGGAGGCTGAGGCAGAAGAATTCCGTGAACCCGGGAGGCAGAGGTTGCAGTAAGCCAAGATCATGCCATTTGCACTCCAGCATGGGGTGACAGAGTGACACTCCATCTCAAAAACAGACACACAAACAAAAATGGAGTGCTGACACATGCCAAAATATGAATGAACTTTTAAAATATTGTATTAAACAAAAGAAGCCAGTCACAAAAGGCCACATTTTGCATGACTCCATTCATATGATTGTCCAGAATAGACAAATCTATAGAGAAAGATTAGTGGTTGCCTAGGGCAGATAGAAGGGGCACTGAGAGAAATGGGAGTGACTGCTAAAGGGTATGGAATTTCTTTTTGGGATAATGAAAATGTTCTAAAATTGATTACAGTGACAGCTGTGTAGCTTTGTGAGAATACACTAAAAACGCTTAAACTGTATACTTCAAATGGGTAATTATATGGTATGTAAATTATAAGCTATAACTCAACAAAGCTATTAGAAAACAATAAACAAAACTAAGCTCTATATGAGGGTAAAATCAGAGTGACAGAAATTACATTTGCGGTTAGAAGAAAAAGAAAAGGAGGAGACTCCTTGAGTGTAGGTAATTTCTATATTGTGTTCAGGGCACTTATGGGAATAAATTCATTTTGCAAAAATTGAGCCTTGTACTTGAGAAATCTTCAATAAAAATTTTCTTTTTTTTTTTTTTTTTGAGACAGAGTCTTGTTCGTCATCCAGCCTGGAGTGCAGTGGCACAATCTTGGGTCACTGCCACCTCCGCCTCCTGGGTTCAAGTGATTCTCCTGCCTCAGCCTCCCTAGTACCGGGGATTACAAGCGCCCACTAACTTTGTATTTTTAGTAGCAATGGGGTTTCATCATTATGGCCAAGCTGGTCTTGAACTCCTGACTTCAAGTGATCTGCCCGCCTCAGCCTCCCACAGTGCTGAGATTACAGGCATAAGTCACCGCACCCGGCCAAATTTTTTTTTTTAATTCGGTCTCCATATAGACTGTCAAACTATACTGCAAGTTGTCATGATGTGGTATCGGGAAAAGTTTTCAATTAGCAATAATTGTGCCTCGGGTAAACCTCATTGGCTACAATACTGTCACTGCGCCAAGCTAACTTTTTGTTTTTAAAAAAGTCCAACTATAAGCCTGGGTGCAACGGCTCATGCCTATAATCCCAGCACTTTGGGAGGCCAATGTGGGAGAATCACTTGAGCCCAGGAATTCGAGGCTACAGTGAGCCTTGACTGCACCATTGCACTCCAGCCTGTTCAACAGAGTGAGACCCTGTCTCGCCAAAAGAACCCAACAACTGTAAATATTCTTTTTAATCTCAGAATGCTAAATTGGGGATTATTTCCACTTTAGAAATTAGGATCCTAAGGAAACTGAGATATTAAAATGACTTGCTTATAGTCATATTCTAAGTTAATGACAGAATTAAAGCCTTTTCAGATTGTAAACAATGTATGTCTAAATTAGACACTCCCTTCCTACCCACAACTACTGCTTTCACATTACCATGTTTCCTTTCCTTGTAGCACTTAAAACTATGTAAAATAATTGTATTATTTAATGCATTATTTTGTTTTTCCCCAATAAAATGTAAACTCCAGGAGAACAGAAACTTTTTTTGTCCAGTACTATAAACTCAATACTAGAACAGTGCCTAATACAAACAAGATGTATACAGAATGAATGAAATCATTATACTAATTCTTTTCTGTTGTTTGTTTCCTTGAAGATGGAATTCACTTTGATATTTGCTGGGACAGTAACTGAGCAGGTCTGGCATCGTGTGTGTGTGTGTGTGTGTGTGTGTGTGTGTGTGTGTGTGTGTGTACACTTATTTACTTATTTTATTTTGAGACAGGATATCACCCTGTTGCTCAGGCTAGAGTACAGCAGCCCAAACATGACTAACTGCAGCCTTGACCTCCCAGACTCAAATGATCCTCCCACTTCTCAGCCTCCTGAGTAGCTGATACAACAGGCACATGCCACCACACCTAGCTCACTTTTAGCTTTTGGAGACAAGATCTCACTATGTTGCCCAGGCTGGCCTTAAACTCCTGGATTTATGCAATCCTCCTGCCTCAACCTCCTAAAGCACTTGGGTTACAGGCATGAGTCGCCGCACCCAGCCTATTTTATTATTTTTACTTTTTGTAGAGAAGGGTCTCGCTATGTTGCCCAGGCTGGTCTTGAACTCCTGGCCTTAAGCAATCCTCCTGCTTTGGCCTCCCCCAAGTGCTAAGCTTACAGATGTAAGCCATTGTGCCTGGCCAGGTCTGACTTTATTATATCTCAAATATATCATCACCAATATATCTTCAAAATGGTTAAAAAATGATAAAGATATAAAATAATTTTTTTTTTGAGACAAAGTCTTGCTCTGTCGCTAGGTGCCAGGCTGGAATGCAATGGCACAATCTCGGCTCACTGCAGTCTCCACCTCTTGTGTTCAAGCAATTCTCCTGCCTCAGCCTCCCAAGTACTTGGGACTACAGGCGCACGCCACCACGCCCAGCTAATTTTTGTATTTTTTAGTAGAGATGGGATTTCAACATGTTGGCCAGGATGATCTCTGGACCTTGTGATCCACCCGCCTCAGCCTCCCAAAGTGCTGGGATTATAGGTGTGAGTCACCACACCCAGCGATATAAAATAATTTAACAATGGTACATCATGAAAATGTCAATAGATAATTCTATTTAATGATTCATTTAAAATAATGACTTCAATTTTTAAAAATTATTAGTAAGTGTAAAAAAGTTTCTTCTTAAACAAAAAAATTACAAATTGATCGACTAAATTATGATTTAGATATGGCCAAATTTATGGCATTTGTATGAGAATTAGCATAAATTACAAGACAATCATGCAGACTTTAGGAAAGCCTGAGAAAGCTTTATTAGAAGAAATTTTAAAATAACTGGGTGTCCTTTGCCTTAAGGTGACTGATTTGAAATTATCTTGGTAGGAATGCTCTATATTCTTCCTTATACTCTTCAGTGCTTGTTTACTTGTGAATCATTATTATTGTTACACACCCTAAATGAGATTGAAAGATTTAGTAAGTATTTTCTCAGAAAATGTGTTGTATCAATGATAAAGTAGTACTATCATTGAATCTTTTCTTTAAAATCAGATCAGTAACATTTTTAAACTTTAACATACTTCAGTGCAATCCAGATTTTTTACAGCATTCTTCCTCTAAAAGTATTGCCTACACTATTCACATGGCACTTAACACACACTATCCCACTTCATCAATATTTTTATGTATGTATTTCTGTCAAATACATGCTAAATCTTTGTATTCCTAGAATGCAGCACAAGATAGGCACACTTTATACATGTCTTTTATGATTGCATTTTTGAAAAAGGTACCTAGGGTGGCAGAAATAGCATAAAGTGGCATTCAGAAAACAACTTCTGCCCCTGAGTTGTGGCCTGAAAACAAATGCTTTACTACCCGCTCGGACACTCAGCTAAATTCGTTTCTAAGGCTTTCATAGCTCTGAGAAGTAAGTCTTCTAATGAGTCAGAATAAAACCTAGGTTATTACTATTTTTTCTCCTAGAAGTATTATTTCTAATCCTCTTGAAATTGAAATGATCAATCAGCTTGTGCATTTACAGCAATTTTTGTGGTTTTCCCCTCTAGCTACTCTCCCTTATAATTAGTCTTCTCTCATTGCTCAAGAGTATGTCTCTACCACAGCAGGCTGGTGTAAGAAATCAAAATATATCTTAAATAAGACTAAAGACTGCATATCCTTAATCCAAAGAAATCTGAAACGTGAAAAGCTCCAAAATCCAAAAGTTTTTAAGCACCAACATGACCTTCAAAAAAATGCTCAGGGCTGGGCACAGTGGCTCACGTCTGTAATCCCAGCACTTTAGGAGGCCGAGGCGAGTGGATTACCTGAAGTCAGGTCAAGACTAGTCTGGCCAATATGGCAAAACCGTCTCACCACACTAAAAATACAAAAATTAGCTGGGCCTGGTGCTATGGGCCTGTAATCCCAGCTACCTGGGAGGCTGAAGCAGAAGAATTGCTTAAACCTGGGAGGCAGAGGTAGCAGTGAGCTGAGATCATGCCACTGCACTCCAGCATGGATGACAGAGCAAGACTGTCTTAAAAAAGAAAAAAAAAAAAAAGCTCATCGGATGTCAAGTGGATATTAAGAAATGAAAAAAACATAAATAAAAATAACAATAAAAGCAGTTTAGATTTTGGATTTTCAGATTTGGGATCCTCAATAGGACAAGGCAAACATTCCAAAATCTGGAGTACTTCTGTTACCAAGCATTTTCAAAGGGACATTCACCCTGTGCTGGCTACTTCTGACAAAACTGAATAGCCTGTTCTGCCAACTGTTAGGAAAGCAGGTTATTAAACACAGCTTCTATAAACAGTGTAGACTTCACGTTACCCTTGAGAGCCTGCTGCTTAGAAAGGAGAAAAGTATTTTATTCATGCACTACTTTTTTTTCCCTTGCTTTCTCCACTATTTGCTGAGTGGCAATAGCATATCCTAAAGTCACTTCATACAAACCACACACTACACCCAGTGTAGCCTTTCTATGTGCTGTAGCACTTCGGTTATATATTGCCTAAGAAGTAAGTTCTTCCAAACATATTACCAAAAACAAACAAAAGACGTAGCATGTCTGTGTGCTGTGCATTTTCTAGTAGACTAAAATAAAATCTTTTTAGGAACCAAGTTCCAAAAAAGTTCATATAGTCAGAATAGCTTAAATTACTTTAAATTACCTAAATGCCTTACTTAGACAACCATAAAGCATTCCATACTTTTGTTTAAATGCCACCGTGTATCGGACATGAGTTTTTTCTTTATAGAACCCATATTTACAGTCATTTACAATATTTAAGAATACATATGAAAAATATTTGCTTAAAATAAAAAAACTAAAAATAAATTTGCATGTTTATGAGAAACATCAGCACTGTATAAATGAATGTGCCTTAGTGAAACATGTTTATGATGTAATTCCACTAAGTATTAATCTGGCAATTAAATATACAATTGTTCTATATAACAAATAAGGTTTAATAGTAGTAAAAAAATACCACTATCCGACAACAGAGCAATAATAATTTTTAATCCATTGTCAAAAAGAAATGCTTACCTTTCTGGGCTTTAATTGTCTGTTCTTCAATTTGTTTTAGACGTTCCATTAGCTCTTCCTTTTCACGTTCTATTCTTTCCTTTTCCTTTTCTGCTATTTCTCTTTTCTTCTTTTCATTCTCTAATTGTGCCCTTAAAAGAAATTGCAATTGCTGTTACAAATTAATAGACAGAAACATTATTCATGTGACAGAATACTGCTCAGCCATAAAAAGGAACAAAATAATGTCTTTTGCAGCAATCTGGATGAAGCTGAAGGCCATGGTCTAAGTGAAGTAACTCAGAACAGACAAATGCCGAATGTTCTCACTTGTAAGGGGGAGCTAAGCTATGAGGATGCAAAGACAGAGTGATATGATCGACTTTGAGGACTTGAGAGGGAATGGTTTGGAGTGGGGTGAGGAATATAAGACTACATATTGGGAACAGTGTACACTGCTCAAGTGACAGGCGCACTACAATCTCAGAATTCACCACTATAGGACCCATTCATGTAACCAAAAATCACCTGTAGCCCCAAAACTATTGACAAATAATAATAATTAGAAATGTCACTCATATGTAACCTAAGAACCAACTGAATCAACTAAGAAGAAACAACGGCATAAATATAACAGGGTTTTCATTATATTACACTTAAGTTCAAAATAGCATGTACTTAAAAATACAGGACCATGTATGTACACACATGTGCTGGATTCCAATGTATTATTTATTGTGGGGTCACAATAAAGACAACTGAGACTATTTTTTTTTAATTTTTTTTTTTTTTTTTTGAGACGGAGTTTCGCTCTTGTTACCCAGGCTGGAGTGCAATGGCGCGATCTCGGCTCACTGCAACCTCCGCCTCCTGGGTTCAGGCAATTCTCCTGCCTCAGCCTCCTGAGTAGCTGGGATTACAGGCACGTGCCACCATGCCCAGCTAATTTTTTGTATTTTTAGTAGAGACGGGGTTTCACCATGTTGACCAGGATGGTCTCGATCTCTTGACCTCGTGATCCACCCGCCTCGGACTCCCAAAGTGCTGGGATTACAGGCTTGAGCCACCGCGCCCAGCCTTTAAAATATTAAAAACTTAGACATTTAGGAACATCCACAAAAGATGGGTTTACAAAATGGCTAGTAAAGTGTAACTGTCGAATATATCCCTGTGTACGAAACATGTTTAAGAGGCACCCTGAGTGGGGAAAAATTAGATTTACCATTTGCACGCGGGATGAACTCTGACAACAAATTAAATGTCAGCATGAAAAGAGTTACCCACATAGTTGCCACACCCCAAGAAAATGCCTTCTTTAGATTAACAGGAGCCCTCTGCTGGGGAAATAATAAAGGACTGAAAGGAGCAAACAAAGTCAGTATCTTAAAAACAGGGAGGGCAACAATTTCCAATCATTAAAAATAAATTAATCCAAGTTTACTTTCTCAGGTAGTACTCATTTATGCCTCGATACAAGATGACATTTCGGTTTCACCTCCTCTCACAATTCCATTAGAATGATAGTAGGTGGCTAATGATCTTTAAAAGTATCATCAGAACTCAGTGGGGAAAAAATGCCTTGATCATTTAGCTGCATCTGCCATGAGCCTGACGAGAGTGTAACTTTCTTCTTTCTTTTTTTTTTTTTTTTTTTGAGTCAGAGTTTTGCTCTTGTTGCCCAGGCTAGAGTGCAGTGGTGCTATCTCGGCTCACTGAACCTCCACCTCCTGGGTTCCAGTGATTCTTATGCCTCTGACTCCCAAGTAGTCAGGATTACAGGCACCTGCCACCACACCCAGTAATTTTTGTATTTTTAGTAGAGATGGGGTTGCACCATGTTAGTCAGACTGGTCTTGAACTCCTGACCTCAGGTGATCCACCCGCCTAGGCCTCCCAAAGTGCTGAGGTTACAGGCCTGAGCCACTGCATCTGGCCTGAGAATGTTTCTTTTAAATAATCCCAAATTCATTCACAAAACATCTACCAAGAGCCTACCATTGGTCAGACTCTTGCTGGAGCCAAAAATATAAAGAGGAATAAAATTATTAAATAATCCCAAATTCATTCACAAAACATCTACCAAGAGCCTACCATTGGTCAGACTCTATGCTGGAGCCAAAAATATAAAGAGGAATAAAATTCACATGGGGAAACGCTATTATCAGACAATGTTTTTTACGTAAGTTGAATCAACATTCAAATCACTGTTTTGATAACTTAAAAAATCAGTTATGATTTCATCTCTGAAATTTATCTGATTATGCTCTAATGTTCCACAAATAGATAGCACTGCCACCTGCTGTCAATTCTGATTTCAAGTACAAAACCCTGTAGTTTCTCAGCTTGCAGTCTCTGACAAACTTATCAGCAAAATTTTGCTATCAAAGATTTCTCCCTCATTTATAAACCTGAATTTTAATAAAATTCCTACAGCTCCTAGTACCCATCTGCCCCTAAGACAGAAAGAGAGCCCACCTTTGGGGCAAACAGGTGTTGCAAGTCAGCAAGAGGTCAGACACTGATGGTGACCCTCTAGTGTGTCAAGCCAAAACATGAAGGGTCACCACACCTCACTGCTGGTTTAATGAATCCTCTTACCACATAAGAATCTAGAAACAGTGGGCGTGGCAGCTCACGTCTGTGATCCCACCACACTGGGAGGCCAAGGCAGGAAGACTGCTTGAGGTTAGGAGTTCAACACCAGGGCAACATAAGAAGACCTCATCTCTTCTAAAAATAAAAATAAAAAATTAGCCAGGCATGGTAGTGTGTACCCACAGTCCTGGTTACTCAAGGAGGCTAAGATGGGAGGATCACTTGTGCCCAGGAGGTCAAGGTTGCAGTGAGCTATGATCGTGTCACTGTGCTCCAGCCTGGCAGGCAACTGAGCAAGATCCTGTCAAATAAAAAACAAACTAGAGCCCTGTGGCCATTCATGCAAGAAAAGTTCTATCTCTGTTCTGGAGTTCCCTATGCCCATGAGGTACTTTCTCAACAGTGAGGAGGAAAAGCCAATAACTATTCCTAACCCCAGTACTTGGGCTCACTCTGCAGGACATTAACCTCTTTCAATACTATTTTGATTCATAAAGCCTATATAGGCAAAGAGATTTCAGGAGTTCTAGAGGTATGAGATGCCTCTGTAAGACATGAGTTTAAGGGAAATTTGTGTTTCCCAATCTCTCCGGGCAAAAGAAAGGCCTGGTGGCCCCCACAGTGGCTGCTGACCTTTCTGTGTTCTTTAGATAGCTAAATGTCAGGCTCTGTATGAAAGCACAAGAAGCAAAAGCACAGTACTTTCCAAGTAACTGCTAGTATGGCCAAAAGCTATTCTTTTCCATGCCAGGTTGTCTGCACCCCAGGATGTTGATCAGACCACCCAAACACTCCCCGGCCTCTGTGCAATCACATCCAGTGCTGCCACCCAAGCCAACTACCTTCCTCCCTCCTTCCCCAAGGTCCCAAGACAATTCTCGAGGACTTCCACTGCAAACCAGATCTCAACCAGAAGGCTACCATCATATTCCATCAATAAGAGCCTTTCAGATCCAGCTCTGGCATAAATGGCCCCTTCTGGAGATGGATGTGCTGATTTTATTTGGCTTTTCCCTATCGATATTTTTTGCTCTTTTTCAGGGATAGAGGTGAAGGAGATATGGAAGCAGAAAAACAGACTCAAGATAATCCAGCCACAAGCAAGTTGAGAGGGGTAGGGAATGGTCTTCCTACTGAAAAATGGAATAAGTATACAGCAGATATTTAACCTGATTACAGTATTTAAAACATGTTATGGTTTACTATACTTTGTGAAGCTCAAAGCTCACATTTTATAAGAATCCTACCCTGACGATAGCCGTCTCCAGCCAACACTTCATTCAAATAATACAAATGCCTTCAGTCCTTTACATCACTCAGTGATATCTAGTTTTTACAGGCCTGTCTTGTCTCCTTTATGAAACCAGAGGATCTTGCTGCTCCAGCAAATGCTATTCACTTGATAGGGCCTCACTGCCCCATAGGCATATCACACATATTTTTATTTTTACATACTCGCTTATGTTGGCTGCTTCTTCTGAACATATTTTCCCCTCTCTCTAACCTTCAAGCCTTAGTCCCACTTAGTCCCACTTTCCTCATGAAGTCTTTTATTACTGTAACAATAGATGCAGATATTTTTATTTGGAGTTTGGGTTTGGAAACACTCATTTCAACACAGTTGTTCTATTTCAAGGACATAAATATTAAAAAACTATTATTTCCTATATTAACATGCAAAAAATTACTTTAGAATATCTTACTTTTTAAAGAATATCGAATGGGTCCGATTACATTTTTCTTCACTGAATATTAAAAACATATGGCTGGGCGCGATGGCTCGAGCCTGTAATCCCAGCACTTTGGGAGGCCGAGGCGGGTGGATCACGAGATCAAGAGATTGAGACCATCCTGGTGAAGACGGTAAAACCCCGTCTCTACTAAAAATACAAAAAGGAGCTGGGCATGGTGGCGCGTGCCTGTAATCCCAGCTACTCAGGAGGCTGAGGCAGGAGAATTGCCTGAACCCAGGAGGCGGAGGTTGCGGTGAGCCGAGATCGTGCCATTGTACTCCAGACTGGGTAACAAGAGCGAAACTCCGTCTCAATTAAAAAAAAAAAAAAAAATTCAACCTAGTTTATAATAATATTAGAAATTATTATAATGGCTACTGGTTATTAAGTACCAGACTAAATGCCTGTATACCACTGTCATGCTTTCTTACAAAAACCCTTGAAGTAAGAATATTACTTTCATATTAAAAGCAAGGAAACACAGGCTCAAAATTATCTGTTTGACAACTGTGAGAAGAAGTTTCAAATCCAGATTTATCTAGTTTCAAAGCCTGTGTTCCTTGTACGATACAGAATCTCCCATAGCTAACCTACAACTGGCACATGGACATGTAACTCTAAACTGTAAACTTGGGGCTTTCAGTTTTTACATGTGGAAACAATTTTAGCCATACAAAAAAGTGCAAAAATTATGAGTCATAATTCAATTTGGATGCAAATAATTTAAGAGCAAATACTACAAGAAATAACCACCCATAGTGTATAAGGTCATCTTCCTTGCCAAAAAACCCCGAAGTTATGAAAATTATGGGGAGTAAATACAGTCAAACATACCAAAGTACTGTAGGGAAAGAGGTCTCTTTGCTACTCTTTCCCAACTACTGTTCTTGCCCAAGAGAGTCTAGCAGCACAGGCAGCATCCCTCTGAGCATTCTCCCAGGTATGTCTGCTGGCTGCTCTGCCAATGGGCTTATCAAAATTGTTTCCACACATACAGCTGCCATTTCTCTCTCTCTGACCTGTAAAGCAGGGAATAAATGACTCAGTATGCCATTTCTGAAAGACTGCCAATCCCTAGGTAACTATAATAATGTATCTTCTAGGCATTCAAACTAAATAAGTTACTGAACTCCTACTGAGTATAAAGCAGACAATAACTGTTTACTAACGAAGAGCTTTAAAATTCATCCAGAACGATGGATTATTGTGCCAAAAAAGAAACTTCATTCTTCCACTTCCACCTAGGTCCTAGATTAACTAAAATACAGCACCATTACCAAATGATACCAAGTAAACATACTACCTGTACTAGAAGCGATATAGTACTCCTCTATAAGCCATGAAATAAAGGACATATAGACAAATATATTAAGTTGAGAATGTAAATAACGTATCAACATTATGAATGAGCAGAAGAGTTAGGCATAATACAGAGTGATGAGTGTGAGATACAGAAACTGTACATATAGTAATTCTTCATTTATCTCATGCTAGAAGATCTTGAAGAGACAGTGAAAGCTTTAAGATGATTTTTAAAAATTAAGTAGAAACTAAAGGAAGTCTTCCTTTTGACAGAGGCAAATGCAAATCTATGATGGATAAGAATGTACTGTATAAAAAGTAAAGCCCAATAAAAATTATTTTTAAAAAGCATTTAAGATTAGAACCACAATGTAATGCTGAAGCACATGACCACAATAAAAAAGGACAGAGCCTGTCAAAGTAACAATCCAACTTATTGCCTTTTTTTTTTTTTAAAGAGAAAGGGTCTTACTATGTTGCATGTTGCCTGTTGCCCTGATTGTCTTCAAACTCCTGTGCTCAAGCAATTCTCCTGGCTTAGCCTCCCAAGTAGCCGGGACCTACAGGCACATGCCACCAAGCTCAGCTCACCAACTTTAATGGTGGGATCAGTAATTACTGACAAGCTTTATACCCATATAAAAAATGTTTTGTTACGTGGTTAA
This sequence comes from Saguinus oedipus, assembly GCA_031835075.1. Taxonomy (NCBI): domain Eukaryota; kingdom Metazoa; phylum Chordata; class Mammalia; order Primates; family Cebidae; genus Saguinus; species Saguinus oedipus. The sequence continues at coordinate 8,054,327 of CM063178.1, forward strand.
CCTCTCTAAGGTAGATAATTTGAGTTAGTATTACAAAATAAATAAAAATCAACAAAATCCCTTAATTACATAGAACAGCTGTTGAATAAGAAAAAAATCATTCAATAGAAAAACTAAAAATATAGTAGCAAAATGATATCTGGCAGATGGCTTCCTTAATTACTAGACACAAACTACCCTGTATCTAGTATTTAAAATGTGTATGTTTTAAGGACCTACTCTATTTCTTAGACTATTATGTTGTTCCATAAAAATTTATTCAATAACAGTTAACCTTAGTTTAGCCTCTAAATTTTTTCAAGTAAAGCAGAAAGTTTAGCCGGGCACAGTGGCTGACGCCTGTAATCCTAGCACTTTGGGAGACCAAGGTGGGTGGATCACCTGAGGTCAGGAGTTCAAGATCAGCCTGGCCATCCATGATGGTGAAACCCCATCTTTAAAAAAAAAAAAAAAAGCAAAAAGTTGAAATTAATCTAAAACCAGATTTGGAAATTAATATTACTGGACCCAATAATCTGATTCCAGGGTTGATACAAATTTCTATTCACCATCATTCCATTTTTAAAATTCTCAGTTTAACATATTTAACATTTTCTTTTTTAAGTCAAAGAGAAACACAGTTAAAAGATTCGTCTTTGGCACTACCCTACTTGGCAAAGTGATGTTCCAGTTGTGTACTACAATGTCACTGACACTGTTTCAAAGTCACATATTCAGCACATTCTTACCCTGAAAAAATTAATATAATCACAAGTAAAACAATTTTGAAAATTTCAAACTACTATATCTAAAACAATGTCTACCAGTAAAAAGCAAGTAATGAGTCGCAAAAAGCTATTTTCTCCGAGATACCTGTCAAAGATTTCTAACTTGAAAATTAAACGTACTCACTTTAAAGAAGGATAGAGTGATAATACTGACTTTGAATTTTAATACAGTGAAAATATAAAAAAAATACAAATGTAAGGTATATTTAAAAAACTGAGCAGTCTTAAATTTTAGACAGCCGACTCCTATGAATTAGAAGTAAAAGGTCATAACCTCCGTACCTTTCCAACTGCTTCTGATGTTTCTCCTCCCTAGCCTGAGCCTTCATCTGTTGCACTTCAATAGTATCAGGTTTCCTTCTTCGCATGTACAGTTCATGGTTTCCCATACATAAGGCCAAAATCCGCTTATTGATTCTCAGACGAGGTGCATAAAAAACAAAATCCTGAACATAAAGTATTCTGAATTTAAAATCTTCCTAAGGGACACTGTCTCTCACAACAATCTGTACTGAATTTTAACATGAGGTATGACTTTTAATGTCATATAACATATAGTTTAGAAATCATACAATTTCACAACTCCCAGTGAGGATGACACACTTCCACATAACTGGTTCCTTATCGTTCGTATCCTACCAGTTTCATAAAGAGGCTAATCTTCTTATCTTTGTAATACATTAAATGTCATTTATTCCCTTTTGTTCTCCAAAGTCACTATGAACTGTATAAAGTTCCTTATAAGCCATTTGCGATTAATGTCAGAACTGGTTCTCTGCTCATGGCTGTAGAGTTTTTTTTTAACTGAGAATTGTTTGGGGTTTTTTGGGACAGTGTCTTGCTGTCACCCAGGCGGGAGTGCAGTCTGCAATCTCGGCACACTCCAACCTCTGCCTCCCGGGGTCAAGCAACTCTCATGCCTCAGCCACCCGAGTAGCTGAGATTACAGGCATGCACCACTACATCTGGCTAATATTTTTATTTTCAGTAGAGATGAGGCGTCACCATGTTGGTCAGGCTGGTCTCGAACTCCTCACCTCAGGTGATCTGCCTCCCTCAAGCCTCCCAAAGGGCCGGGATTATGGGCCTGAGCCACGGTGCCTGGCCTGTTCTCCTTATCTTTTATCTTTCCAATAACTAACAGAGTTAGGATACTAGAGTATATTTGACATTATCGGAACTTTAAAAATCTATTTAAATAAAAAGATTTCTTAAGTTCAAGGCTTCAAGTTACAAAAATACAAAGTTCATAATGCAAAACTGTATAAACAACGTTAATTTAGAATAGGGCTACCTCTACTGCATTCTAGCCATCAACGAAGAAACGTTTTTAAATTGCTTCTTAGGAATGGTGATTGTTTTTATAACCTCCTAATAAATATTATCTATCTTAGAACTGAATTTCAAATAAAATCTAATATTTACATCTTACTTTAAAAATTAAACTTTGGATTTTTATTAACGTATATTATTTCATCACTGGGAAAGCTGACCTATGGAAAGAGAAAGTTCTCAGAAGCAATTTAATAAATGAACAATGTTATTCTTCAAGTGATATCATAGGAAAGTAGCAGATATACAGTTCATACATAAAACATTAAAAAAATTACTTACAGGTGCCTTTTTGTCGATTGGTTTTATAACAAATTTTTTGTCATTAAATGAAATATTTCTGATTTCACTCCAGGGAAAACCAATTTTAGGTGTTAACCTTAAAAAATGAGAACATCTCCTTAATGAAAGGCAGGAACCAATGAACAAATTTCCTAACTGTTTAGGGCCTAAACTGGCTCAATGACCAATCTTAAGAGTTCCAGGGGCCCAAAGTGGCTCCGGCCGGATGTCGTGGCGCTTGCGAAGGCAAGGCCAAGAGTTCAAGGCCAACCAACCTCAGCAACCTTACAAGCTCTCAATGATTGGCAAAAAAAAAAGAGTTCCAGATTTTCAAAATGTATTAACTTTTTCATAACTACAGTTGACCTTATTTTTTAAGGGGAAAATTGATAAATCACATAAAACAAATAATTGTCCAAAGATTTCATAAATATGTCATGAACCTTAAAAGTATTAGTTATTTTCTTAAAATTTACCTTAAAGAACTACCTGGTGACCCGAGTGTAGAACTGAGCCTCGTGGGGTTTGCACTAGCTCTTTAGTTTTTATTCTGTTTGGATTCAAGCTACAATTACCATTTAAATATGCATAAGAAGGTGGGAGAATGGCCTTCATAACTTCTCATGTGAATTACTGGCAAGCTACTGAAGATTTAAAAAAAAAAAAAAAAAGTACTTCCTTCCTGTGTTTAATTTGAAAATGTCTGAATATTCATGAATATACTAAAAATACTTATTTCAGTATATTTTAAAAGAATGTTATGGTATATGAATTATATGTCAACTTAAAAAATTTTAAACAGTCACACAAATATTTGGATAAATGGTTGACATGGAATTCAAACCCTTCAGACTATACAGCAGTTACCTCCTTTTTACTACACTAAAGATAGAGGGAATCAAATTGGAATAAGTAATTTTGTTTCTGCCTTCTCATGTATTTTACTGTTTCAGACTATCCATCACATGCATCACTACTGTCCTAACAACTACGACTGAGAAATGATTTTGACACCTATACAGGCCAGAAGACATCTTTTAGCCAGGCTTCTGACAACACAGCATGAATTTCTACCTATTTATATTGCTTTTAGTTCTCAAGCTGAGTAGGTACCGCAGAACAGCAATCTTTTCTACATAAAACGTTTTTTTTTTTTATTCTTTGTCCCTCTAGAGAAAAACATTCTTTGGTCAATATGCATGTGTTATGTTGCCCTCTAATGGCCCTTGATATCAGTGTAACCTGCTTAAAACAGAGACTGCAGGAATGTAACATAGTATTTTATGCTATATTTACATACTATTTCGAAAAATTCTAAAGCAATTGCCTCATATAATTCTCACAACAATCTTGTGAGGTAAGCCTGGAAGCTAATACAATAACTCTTTAAAAATTTTTTAAAATTGCTCCAATATATGCCTGAACAACAACAAAAAATGAAGAAGCCAGGCACCGTGGCTCACGTCTATAATCTCAGCACTGGAAAATGAAGAGGCGGGAGGATCGCTAGAGGCCAGGAGTTCGAGGCCAGCCTGGGCAATATAGCAAGATCCCGTTCTCTAAAACAAAAAAGAAAAAAATTCAGTTCACAAAAATCAGTCTTGAAGTCACTTTTGCTTTCCAAAAACGTCTCTTCTGAAATGACATAACATTGTAACTTGCTTTGTAATAAAAATATGAGAAGATATTAGGGTAAAAGTAGTAAAATGCTTATTTGGAATCACATATGCTTTGAAATTAATATTTTATTAGATACCTGTAATAATAAAAATTAAAATTCTGGAGCCAACCTAGAATAAATGATGTCTTAGGAAAAGGCATTAATTACTGGCATAGACTTGAATGCTTATGTGGTATGGTAAATAAATTAAAGTCTAAGACAACTGGAGTTATTAATCCTGAAAAGTCCTGTAAGAGTCTGGTATATTTTATATTGCATATGTATGTGTATAATATACTGTCTCTACATAGTATTTACCCATGTATTTATATAGTACATATACAATATGCAGGCGTAAATATACATATATTATACATATGTATAATAAAATATTGATGAATTATATATGTATAATAAAAAAATTTGGTCAATTTCAAAATATAATTATACTGTTCAATATGCATAATACAGGGATATTCTATGGTATTAATGTCCAAATATATTCAAAACAATTCCTATATATGTTCAAAAACATCCTCTGGGCTGTAATAGACATATTTATTAATTTCATTCTCTCATTGCTCTTGATTTCTTATACATGTTTCATTTCAATTTCAACCTATTGGTCAAGCATAATGGCATTTTACAGAATTATTTCTCACCTATCGAGGGAACAAATTTTAATTAAGTTACTAGACATAACTCAGAAGAGCTAACGCAGCACAATTCAAATAAAAGTAAATCACCTCTTTTGATAAATACACTGAAAAGTAGAACTCTGAAACTGCAGGGTGATAAGAAAATGGAGATAAAATATCTACAAGTCTATGTGGCATTAACTAATCTTTTAGTCTGAAAATAGTAGTAAAGGTAATCAAGACAAGAAAGTACTCTGACAAACAGGACAGAAGATTAAAGTCATTTAGACCAGTGAACAATGACTAGTTCACTATGCAACTAATTTACTTACTTGTCATCATGCTCATAAATATTCAGACCCAAAGCATCAACACCTAACCACAGTTCAGTTCCCTTTTTATTTTTTATTTCAAAATAGTTGACTCCATACATTTCTAGATCTTGTGCAATCTTCAGGTATTCCATCATAGAATCCTCCCTGTTGAAATAAAACTAAATGTAACATAATTAAGTAGGAGCATATCAAACTAAAATTACAAAAATACCTTGAATTAAAAATTAGTGCTTTACGTAAGTCAAATAATCTTTTGGAAATAATGTAATAATAAATGTTATGACATAAAAATACATTTGGGGAAAAAAAAAACATAGAAAATAGCTACCCAAATACCTTAACATTCCTCTATGTTCTTCATGCCAGTTCTGTATTCTTTCTTCCCACTGTTCTTTTGTTAGTTTGTGTTGTTCCAATACACTAAAAGGACAAAACGAAATATTATAATGTCTTTATGATTCAAAATCATACACTTTAAAAGTACAGAATCCTTTCAGTAACTTGACCGTTGTCAGACAAATTAATACACATGATGAAACTGCATAGAACTAAATTACATACTTACACACACACACACACAAATGAGTGCAGGTAAAACTGATGCAATCTGACTAAGGTGGCTAGATTGTACCAATGTCAGTATCTTGTTTGTAATACTGTGCTGTAGTTATGCAAGATGTTACTTACCATTAGGGAAGGCTGGGAGAAGGATACCAGGGATCTATCTTTTTTTTTTTTTTGAGACGGAGTTTCGCTTTTGTTACCCAGGCTGGAGTGCAATGGTGTGATCTCGGCTCACCGCAACCTCCGCCTCCAGGGTTCAAGCAATTCTCCTGCCTCAGCCTCCTAAGTAGCTTGGATTACAGGCACGCACCACCATGCCCAGCTAAGTTTTTGTATCTTTAGTAGAGATGGGGTTTCACCATTTTGACCAGGATGATCTCGATCTCTTGACCTCATGATCCACCCGCCTCGGACTCCCAAAGTGCTGGGATTACAGGCTTGAGCCACTGCGCCCGGCCCTGGATCTATCTTATTTTTTACAATTGCATCAGAATAATCAATAATTCTCTCAAAATTAAAAGTGTCTAGGATGCTTAAATTCTTTGAAATAATACGTGCTCCAAAAAGTTACTATAAAGATAGCTTATAGGAACCCAAATATTTCAAAGGAATAAAATATTAGATCAAAAAATGGCTCACTGTTAATATAAAAATTCAAAACCAGATTGAAACCAGAATTCTTGGGCCCTAATTCTTCCTTCATGTATTTGTATTTACCTTTTTGTCTACTAATTTTGTTTTATGTAGGTAATACTTTCAGTTAAATAAAAAGGAGAGTGAAAAGTCATACTCTAATCCAATACTCACCAAATAACTTGTTTTTGTATCCTTCCAGTATTCTTAATTCAAATGTGAACAAATACATTCTTTTTTTTTTTTTTTTTTTTTTTTTTTTGAGATGAAGTGTCACTCTGTTGCCCAGCCTGGAGTAGAATGGCACAATCTCAGCTCACTGCAACCTCTGCTTCCTGGGTTCAAGTGATTCTCCCTTCTCAGCCTCGAGAGTAGCTGGGATTATAGGTGTGCACTACAGTGCCTGGCTAATTTTTTTTTCTTTTTCGTTTTGTGTCTTTAGTAGAGATGGGGTTTCACCATGTTGGCCAGGCTGGTCTCGAATTACTGACTTTAAGTGATCCGCCTGCCTCAGCCTCCCAAAGTGCTGGGACTACAGGCATGAGCCACCAGGCCCAGCCAAACACAAACATGTTCTTCTACTACTATTTTAACACCAAATCAGCAAAGTCGTGTTTATAAGTTACCTGCTATGCACACAACAGATCATGATTTCTATTCTCTTTGGCTCATATGATAATTACTCACCTTTATTTACCAGATCCTACTTTACTGATAGCAAAAGCTGTGGTGTTAAAATATTACTGTTTTGCTATATAAAAAATCTTGCATGAAATCCAGGGATTTCTTGGCAGTATAAAGAAATCATAAAATCTCCCCTTGGACACATGACATACCACTTAGAACAGACTTCTTAATGAGGTCTGAGACAGACCGTCATGTTCTTATTATACTCTGCTCCTTTCTCTAGGCATCTTTTCCAAGCTCCTGCTTTTGGAGAGAAGAGTTTTATCTTCCTTCTTAGAGAGCTTAAGTTTTCAATTTCTTGTCTTTCTTGCTGTCTGGCCTCTGGGCTCACAGACAGGCATGCAATCAGCCTTGGTGATATAATCCAGTGCAGTCGACTGCCATAATTATATGCCCAATGCCAGTACTAAAGAGGGCCTCAAAAATTTGCAGAATGAATCAAAGAATTAAAAGAGTCAATTTTTCCCAATCCTTTTTTTTTTCTTTTTCAGAGCCAACTTTTTTTCATGGGCTGTCTATTATACACTAACCTCAATTTTCATAACTGACATCCACTGCCCCCAATCTACCCAATCTGGCTCAAACACCCAACACTCTATAAAGACTGCTCTTCTAAGGTCACTATCTATCTCCTTTTTTGTTGTTTTGTTTTTCTTGAGATGGAGTCTTACTTTTGTCGCCTGGGCTGGAGTGCAATGGAGTGATGTCGGCTCACTGCAACTTCCGCCTCAGGTTCCAGCAATTCTCTTGCCTCAGCCTCTCCAGTAGCTGAGATTACAGGCACCTGCCACCACACCCAACTAATTTTTGTATTTTTAGTAGAGATGGGGTTTCATCATGTTGGCCAGGCTGGTCTCGAACTCCTGACCTCATGTGATTACAGACGTGAGCCACCACGCCTGGCCCCAATTTCCTTATTCCAACACTTTAGTTCTCCTCATACTTGACCTCTTGGAACTATTTGGCGGTGCTGATCATTCTCTCCATAAATTATTCTTTTAACTCAGTTTCTATGACATAATACTCTTCTGGTAGTATTCTTGTTTTTCGAGACAGAGTCTTGCTCCATCACCCAAGCTGGAGGGCAGTGGTGCCATGCTGGCTCACTGCAACCTCCACCTCCAGGGTTCTTTCTAGTGGTTCTCCTGTCTCAGCTTCCCAAGTAGCTGGCATTACAAGCATGCGCCAGCACGCCCAGCCATCTTCTGGTATTATTATTGAATCTCTGACCATTCTGTCTCAGTACAGTCATCCCTCCACATCTATGAAGGACTGGTTCCAGGACTCCGATGGATACCAAAAACTGTGGATGCTCACTTCCCTGATATAAAATGGTGTAAGAGTCACATATAACCTATGCACATCCTCTTGTATATTTTCAATCATCTCTAGGTTAATAATACCTAATACACTACAAATGTTTTGTATTGTTATCCTGTATTTTTAAATGTTTGTATTTTTTTATTGCTGTGCTATTTTATTTTTTCAAATATTTTCAATTTGTGGTTGGTTGACTCTGTGAATGCAGAACTCAGACAAAAGCTGAGGTCCAACAAGGTCTACCCTAGGTCTTTTTCTCATTTTATAGTACTTGCAGGTTGATCTCTTTCATTCTCATGGGTTAATTATCATCTATTCACTGATTACTCCCAAAACTGTATCTGCAGTCCAAGAGTGTTCTAAAAGGTCTGGATTCACATATGCATATAAATAATAGATATCCCTCTTGGTTATACTATACATATTTCAAACTCAATAGGTTCAAAACTGAATTCATCTACCCCCTCAAATGTATTTTTTCTTCCTCTCATTTTGATAAATGGTATTACCAAATGCCCAGCTGCCAAAGTCAGAAACCTGGTATGCGAAAATTTATGTGTGTCTAGCTCTTTTCCAAGAGAAGCAATACTATCTGGTGGAGCTAACTATCTATACCACGAGAGCTAAACTTTTCTACAATAAGAACAGATTACTAATTTTGGTTTTTCAATACAAGAAATCAGAATCACTGAATTATTTAACTTGTCATTACCCAATAACCTAATTACTCAATTACTCCCCAGGCTGTACTTAGATACTGAGAAGAAGTGTGCTATATACCATACTGAAATAAGACAATAACTGTAAAAATATCTTCTCTGTTCTAAACAGGAAAAAAAAAAAAACAGGTATCTGATTTTATGACTAAGTCTCATTTAAGATTAAAATAGCTTCAATCAATCCTTCATGGAATATCAACTCTGAAAGAACAACTGACACAAAATTAAGGAAGAAATCTTGAAATGGGCATTTGCACTAGCAACCACAAGCAACCCTATCTAAAGCATTTAGCCACCTTCCTTGTTTTTAAACAGAGTGAGTTAGAGCACACATGTACTTAAACTGTGCTTGAGTGTGATTCTAGTGTTTAAAGGATTTTTTTCATCACATGCCAATTACTTCATCTGCTGCTCAACCAAACAACCATCCGGTTTGACAGTGAAAGATCGATACTGTACTTGTTTAGATAAACCATTCTTATTTTCTAACATTAAAAAAAATTTAAAGTAATTCTGATTATAAAACAAAAGGTAATCCTTATATGAAATGAAATTCCACCATAATAGTCTGATTACTGAATTAAGTGCTTTAAATCTAAGACAAAGGATGTTAGGTTAGAGTAACATTCAAAACCAGAAGAATATAAACAGACTATCAAATGTCTCATATTCCTGATTCTCTTGGTGAACAACTTAGATGAGTCTATCCTCTTCCAAGGTGACTACTATTGCTACAAAATTACACAGCAGAACACTATAATATTTAATGATTAAATTTTGGCTAAGCATGGTGGCTCACACCTGTAATCCCAGCACTTTGAGATGCTGAGGCAGGTGGATCATTTGAGATCAGAAGTTTGAGACGAGCCTGACCAACATGAGGAAACCCCATCCCTACTAAAAATACAAAAACTAGCCAGGCGTGGTGGCAGGCACCTGTAATCCCAGCTACTCGAGAAGCTGAGGCAGGAGAGCTGCTTGAACCCGGGAGGTGGAGGGTGCAGTAAGCCAAGATCGCGACACTACACTCCAGCCCGGGCAACAGAGCAAGGCTCCGTCTCAAAACAAAAATCAAATTTTAAAGTTACTGTACTTGTGACACCCTATAAAGCACATATTAAAAGATAATACATCTATTAACTAAAATAAACCTTAATGCCTACAAAGAAAATAAAAGTGAACATGAAGTAGTTGTCTTCCTTCATATTTAGTAATCATGAAAAAGAAACTATACCTAAAAGCTGCAATACTATTATAAGGAAATGGTGCAAAACTGAAATTTTAAGTTAATAGTAGTGCACATTTTTACATTTAAATAGACATTTTTAGGGCCGGGCACAATGGCTCATGCCTGTAATCCTAGCACTTTGAGAGGCTGAGGCAAGCATACTGTTTGTATCCAGGAGTCGAGACCAGCCTGGGCCACATAACAAAACATCATCCTTACAAAAAATACAAAAATTGGCTGGGTGCGGTGGCACACACTGTAGTCCCAGCTACTTAGGAGGCTGCGGTGGGACGATGGCTTGAGTCCAGGAGGCAGAAGCTGAGATCACACCACTGGACTTGAGCCTGGGTGACAGAGCCAGACCTTGTCTCAAAAAAAAGAGAAGAAATTTTTAAATTCAGGAATGTGGACTAAAAATAGAGAATAGTAAAAACCTCTTTCCAAGTTCTAAAAAGATCTCAATGTTGTCTGTAATATCAAGGATATGTGTGCTACCAAAATTAAGAATCAAGATATTAAATCAGGCTGGGCTCAGTGGCTCATGCCTGTAATCCCAGCACTTTGGGAGGCTGGAGCAGGACGACTGCTTGAGGTCAGGAATTTGAGAGCAGCCTGGGCAACATAATGAGACCCATCTCTTAAAACAAATACAAAAATTAGCTGGACAGTGGCACATGCCTGTAGTCCCAGCTACTTTGCAGGCTGGGGCAGAAGGATCACTGGAACACAGAAGTTTGAGGCTACAGGAGCTATGATGACACCACCACACTTCGGCCTAGGTGAGAGTCAGACCCTGTCTCTAAAAAATCAAAAAATAATATTTGATGTTTGATTTTCTAGATTTCGTCAATATTACCAAGTAACGCTTATATCACACTTGACAATTAAAACTGTAAACCATATAGTTCATTAATTATAATCATAAACCGGAAGGTAGTCAGAGCAGAATTATCATCCCCACTTTGCAGATTTAGATATTGAGGTTCAGAGGTTTTAGGTTATATACCTAAGGTCACAAATACAGCAAAGCGCTGAATCAGTACTCAAAATTTAGGTCTTCTAATAATTTTTTCCTATGCCATGTTATTTTAAAATAGCCATTATAGAGGCAACAGTACGCTGTAGATAAAAACAATGTGGCCAGGCGAGGTGGCTCATGCCTGTAATCCCAGCACTTTAGGAAGCCGAGTGGGTAGTTCGCAAGGTCAGGAGTTTGAGACCAGCCTGGCCAACATGGTGAAACTCTGTCTCTACTAAAAATAGAAAAATTAGCTGGGCATGGTGGCAGGCACCTGTAATCCCAGCTACTCAGGAGGCTGAGGCAGGAGAATCGCTTGAACCTGGGAGGCGGAGGCTGCAGTGACCTGAGATGATGCCATTGCACTCCACTGGGTGACAAGAGGAAAACACAGTCTCAAAAAAGAAAAAACCAAAGCAAAGAACAATGCACTAGCCTAGGAGTATAAAAACCTAGTTTAAAAGCCTTTTTAAAATGTCAGAAAATTTAGCCAGAAGCGGTGGCTCACGCCTATAATCCCAGTACTTTGGGAGGCCAAGGTGGGGAGGATCACTTGATGTTAGGAGTTCAAGACCAGTATGGCCAACATGGTGAAAACCTGTCTCTACTAAAAATATAAAAATTAGCTGGGCATGGCGGTAGATGCCTGTAATCCCAGCTACTTGAGAGGCTGAGGAAAAGAGATCACTTGAACCTGAGAGGGGGACTCCAAACTCAATGAGTGAGATTATACCACTGCACTCCAGCCTGGGTGACCGTGAGACTCTATCTCAGGGAAAAAAAAAATAGTCAGGGAATTCTATGAAGAAAACATAGCCTGCCACTTATTCTCACTTATTAAGCACCCTTCTGCATTAGAATTTGTACCAAGAAGCAGCAATATCCTTTCCTCAAGTCCAAATTATCACTGCCTCCATTTATTGCTTACCCTATGGGAATGACGAAAGAAGCAGATCAACCGTAGGCAATTATAGAGCATATAAATCTATGGAGGTGCTAGGTCATGATTTTCAGAAGTACACCCCATGATCCAGCCGGCAACTTAAAATCTGATTAAAAAAAAAAAAAAGGTCAAGTACAGCGGCTCATGCCTGTAATCCCAGCACTTTGGGAGGCCGAGGCAGGCAGATCACTTGAGTTCAGGAGTTTGAGACCAGCCTGGGCAGTGTCATGAAACCCCATCTCTACAAAAAAATACATTAAAAAAAAAAATGGCATGTGCCTATAGTCCCAGCTACTGGGGAGGCTGAGGTGGGAGGATGGCTTGAGCCTGGGAGGCAGAGGTTGCAGTAAGCTAAGATCACGCCATTGCTCTCTAGCACAGGTGGCAGGACCAGACCCTGTCTCAAAAAAAAAAAAAAAAACCCTGAAAAAAATTTTATTTATAGACTTCTGGACTGTAATTTTCAAACAATATAATGTAAAGTCATGTTTCACTTACCGCTGGGGTAGGAGTCTATCATTAGCCAGGTATCCTGGCTTATGAATCTCTTTATTATAATCTGCATACTTGGCTTGGACAGCATAGGAGGCCAAAAGAACTGCAGTTTCTGGCGGGCAATATATCTCATCATTTAAGATGGCTTCTTTAACTTGCAAGAAGAAGAGTCTCTGGGTTATTTCTTGAATTAATTCCTCAGAAACATCTTCAGGAAAAAATTTAGCTCTAAACTTGAACTGTAAAGGATTCTCTTTTTTAACATCTTGCTGTGTCACCTGGAAAAATAATTTCAAGTGTAATCAACAAAAATCTTAAGTTTACAATAATTGAACCTAGTCACGTCAAATTCTTTTTGAAAGAAAGTGAGAAGTGAAATAGAAAATTCTAAATCTACGAAGTCAGATTTTAGTGTGTAATACTCTAAATCAGTAAACAAATATAAGTGATGAAAGATTCCACGCTCTTGAATGTGACCTATAAGCTCAGATTCTAATAACCAAATTGAAAACGTTTCTACATGTTCTTGAGAAGCTTATCCTACAGATGTTTACATGGAAACTGAAACATTTAGTATGCCGTCTCTAACACCTGCTTTAATATTTGTTATAGGCTAAGTTTTCAAATAGGAAAAGTAAGCACTTTTTTTTGAGATGGTAGGCTGATGGTGCCTGACTGAATTAAAAACACATGATACCTCTTAATGATTAACAGATAACTACAAAAGGAAGCTTGGAATCAGTCAGATTGTTAGCTTTTCCAGCACAAATTCATGAAAATTTCAACTTAACGTAATTATTAATGTTATTGTACATATTTTACCTTTTTATTTAGTTTAAGCCATGTAGAATAACCTTTGCTGTCTACATACTGCAGCCCAAAAAACCAGACCTCACGCAAACCAACGGTTTTCACCACCTAAAACACAAGAAAAAACCAATTTCAGTTCAACATATACATTGAGTCGAGATGATATTACACTTCAAAAGAAGAACAAAACTATATAGGTATACACATATTTCTTTGCCATAGAAAAGGTTAAATTTAACATATTAAAGGAACATTTTTAAAAACTCAAATTCAAGTTTTCTGTACTCAATTTTTTTTTTTTTTGAGAAGGCGTTTTTACTGCTCTTGTTGCCCAAGCTGGAGTGCAATGGCACAATCACTAGAACTTGTCTCCTGCCTCCGCCTCCCAAGTAGCTGTGATTACCAGCATGCACCACCACACCCAGCTAACTTTTTGTATTTTTAGTAGAGATGGGGTTTCATCATGTTGGCCAGGCGGATCTCGAACTCCTGACCTCAGGTGATCTGTCCACCTCAGACTCCCAAAGTGCTGGGATTACAGGCATGAGCCACTGCACCCGGCCTCTACACTTGATTTTGTAGCGTCACTTCAATCCTCTTACTTGATCCACTTTTTCATACCTCCTTTTTTCTTATCTATCATGACCTCAACAAATAACAAGAGTCTTGGAAATACACATATAGTTTTCATAATCCTATATTTGTATTTCCATTTGCCTCCACAAGTACCCCATTGGTATATTTAGGACAAATGGTATCATTCTGGTGATTAGAAAAGCGTCTGATAAAGCTTTGCGCAGTAGCAGTATCATAGACAGTGAGGTTTATCCAAGCACGATTATGGCTAATTGAAAACTTTTCCCAATACCCCGCTGTGACAACTTGCAATATAGTCGACACTGGCGATTTTTGACAGTCTCTATGAAGACTGAATTAAAAAAAAAAAAAAAAGAAAAGTGTCTGATATATTCTGTGTTCTATCTTCACTGAGCTGGAACATACCATAAATTCCACCCTTCTACAATTTTGCTCATGTTTTTTCTTCTGCCTAGAATGGGTCTTCTGTACTTTTATGACCTGTTAAAATAATTTATTCTTTAAGGACCAGTCAACTAACGTGCCTTCTGTGAATAAAGCTCTCCTATCATCTAGATAAAATTAATCACTTGTTCCCCGATATTCCCATAGGACTTTAGCTCTCCTGCTATTAGAACACTTACTCTATTATAATTTTGTTATTAGCAGTGTGTCTATTTACCCTCCTTGACTGCATAACACTTATGGACAGAGATTATTGATTTATTTGTCTTAAAATCCATGGTATCCCACTGAATGATTAGCCTGTGGTAGGCACTCGAAAGTATTACAGTAAATAAAGTGGTGGAGTTAGGACACACACCTAGGACTTGCCCACACTTAAAAGCATTCGTTTAAAAAAAAAAATCTATATTTAAAATGAGAAAAATGAGGCAGGGGAGGTAAAAGTTCATTAACGTTTCAAAAGCTTTATAGAAAGATTCATTATCAGTTCTTAAATAATATTCAATATCAGTTCTTAAAAAAAAAACATTCTTGGTTTTCTGGGACTTTTTTGCTTTTTTTTTTTTTTTAAAGCAGGGTCTCACTCTACCCACCCTGGAGTACAGTGGTACAATTCATGGCTCACTGGAGCCTTGACCTCCTGGGCTGAAGCAATCCTCCTGCCTCAGCCTCCTGAATAGCTGGGAATACAGGCACATGCCACCATATCCAGTTAATGTTGTTTTTTGTTGTTGTTGTTGCTGCTTTTTTTTTCTGTAGAGGCAGGGTGCTTGCTATGTTGCCAAGGTTGGTCATAAACTCCTGGCCTCAAGTGATCCTCCTCCTTCAGCCTCTCAAAATGCTGGGATTATAGATGTAAGCCACTGCATGCTCAGCCTTAATGTTCTTTTTTGTTGTTGTTATTTGTTTTTTGAGATAGGGTCTTGCTCCATCACTCAGGCTGGAAGTGGTGTGGTGCAATATCAGTTCACTGCAACCTCCACACCCCCCACCCAGGGCTCAAGCAATCTTCCCACCTCAGCCTCCTGAGTAGCTGGGACCACAAGTGTACACCACCAAACACAGTAATGTTTTTCTATTTTTAGTAGAGACAGGGTCTCATGTTGCCCAAGCTGGTCTTGATCTCCTGAGCTCAGACAATCTGCCTGCCTCAGCCTCCCAAAGTGTTGGGATTACAGGCGTGAACCTTTGCGCCCAGCCTATTTTTAAAAAAATATTCTTAAAACATTTGGCAGGGCACAGTGGCTCATGCCTGTAATCCCAGCACTTTGGGAGGCCAAGGTGGCTGGATCACTAGAGGCCAGGAGTTCAAGACCAGCTTGGCCTACATGGTGAAACCCCATCTCTACCAAAAATACAAAAATTAGACAGTCCTGATGGTGCACACCACCCATAATCCCAGTTACCAGACAGACACACACACACACACACACACACACACACACACACACACACACCCCTCCCTCTTAAACCATTCTAGGCTTTTGGTTTCAAGACAGAAAACTGAACCCTTCTGTTTACTTTCCCATTCTTGAAAATTTTCACTGAAATGACACAGTTAAAAAACACTGGCTGGGCACAGTGGCTCATGCCTGTGATCCCAACACTTTAGAAGGCCAAGGCAGGAGGAGCCCAGGAGTTTCAGAACAGCCTGGGCAACGTAGGGAGACCTTGTCTCTTAAAAAAAAAAAAAATTAGCTGAGTGTGGTCACGTAAATCTGTATTTCTAGCTACTCAGGAGGCTAAGGTGGGAGGATTGCTTGAGTCCAGGAGGTCAAGGCTGCAGTGAGCTGTGATTATGCCACTGCACTCCAGCCTGAGTGATAGAGCAAGACCCTGTCTCAAAAAAAAAAATTAATTAAAAATAAACTTCCGGAAGATGTGGAATATAAAGTCTCATGTTGATAATACAAAAGCTGATCGATGCCAAACAATGAAAAATTCAATGTGGACAAAAGGAGATCCCAAATAATCTAACTTTGGTAAAAGATAGGTTGCCCCAGCAGTGCCATAGAAAACATTCAAGCTCAGAGTACAGGAGTAGGAATGTACAGGTCAAAAGCACCAGAGAGAAGTATAACAAAGCAGCTGGCCTCAGCTTCTGCCCCCATACTCTGAGAGCTTCACAATGTCGGGTAAGTAAAAGGGAGATGTACCACAGTGGGCACAAGGGATAATAGGTAAACTAACTTTCTTACACAGATACAAGAACAAGAGAGCTCAGCTGTGAAATGCCCTAATAGGCCCTATCTCCCCAGAGGTTTAGGTGCTCCTAGAATTTTTTTTAAAATTAATACATTTTTGGCTGGGCGTGGTGGCTCAAGCCTGTAATCCCAGCACTTTGGGAGGCCGAGGCGGGTAGATCACGAGGTCAAGAGATCGAGACCATCCTGGTCAACATGGTGAAACCCCGTCTCTACTAAAAATACAAAAAATTAGCTGGGCATGGTGGCGTGTGCCTGTAATCCCAGCTACTCAGGAGGCTGAGGCAGGAGAATTGCCTGAACCCAGGAGGCGGAAATTGTGGTGAGCCGGGATCGCGCCATTGCACTCCAGTCTGGGTAACAAGAGTGAAACTCCATCTCAAAAAAAAAAAAAATTAATACATTTTTGTGAAGCTGTCTTTAAGCACCCATAAACTTTTGATCACATACTTTTATAAGTGAAACTCCTTGGGCACATAACTATAATATATGTATATTTATTTACAAATTACACACTGTCATGCTAATACACTATAAAGCATATATATTTTTAAACATTTTGGAAATGATTTTATATAAAAGATTTTATATACATATATATTTTTATAGATGGAATTTTGTTCTGTTGCCCAAGCTGGAGTACTTCCTCCTCCCAGATTTCAGCAATTCTCCCACCTCAGCCTCCTGAGTGGCTGGAATTACAGGTGCATGCCACCACACCCTGTTTGTATTTTTAGTAGAAACAGAGTTTTGCAATGTTGGACAGGCTGGTCTCAAACTCCTGACCTCAAATAATCCACCTGCCTTGGCCTCCCAAAGTGCTGGGATGGATTACAGGTGTGAGCTACTGCATCCAGCCTAAAAATATATTTTAATACTTCTTTCACCCTAACATGTTCTTACACACTCTTTGGGGGTATGAACACTCACACTGTACTTTAATCCCATAAGAAGCAGCTAGAGGAGAAGGCTAGTCAAGAAGAATCAGCAAGAAGCAAACCAAAGGACTTCAAGCACTCAGAGTCCCCAAAACAGAGCAGCTGTCCATGATCTAACATCATAATCAGACATGGGGCTTTGCTACACAGGGACTCATGAAGCTATGTGCTCTCATTTCAGAGGACCCAGTTTACTCCTGGCTTGACGTAAAGCTGCCAGCTCATTCCATACACACTATATACAAAAGTAAAGCCTGTATTTAGATCCTTGCATTTGAGTTCAAAAAAAGCAGTCAGGAAATAGAACAGGGACTAAAGAACTGCTGAGAACAGTACATAACAGATAACAATACTCAATAATCTAGACCAGGCTGGATGGTGGCTCATGCCTATAATCCCAGCACTTTGGGAGGCCAAGGCAAGTGGATAACTTGAGCTCAGGAGTTCAAGACCAACTTGGGCAACATGGCAAAACCCCAACTCTACCAAAAATACAAAAAAAATTAGCCAGGGGCTAAGGTGGGAGGATTGCTTGAGCCTTGGAGGTAGAGGTTACAGTGAGCAGAGACTGCGCCACTGCATTCCAGCCTGCGCATCAGGAGTGAGAGTCTATCCGAAAAAAAATTATTTTAAATAAATAATAATCTAGACAATTTACAATATGAAGTGTGTGTGTGTGTGTGTGTGTGTGTGGTCAGTGTTGCTTAATGATGGAAATACATTCTGAGAAATGCATCGTTAGACAATTACATCATTGTATGAACATCAAAGCATATACTTGAACAAACCTAGCTGGCACAGCCTACTACACACCTAGGCTATATAGTATAGCCTATTGCTCCTAGCCTACAAACCTGCACAGCATGTTACTATATTGAATACTGTAGGCAACTCTAACACAACTGTAAGTATTTGTGTATTTAAATATATCTAAACACAGAAAAGGTACAGTAAAAATATGGTATTACAATCTTATGGGACTACTACGGTATATGCGGCCTGTCGTTGACAGAAACATCCTTATGCAGCATTGACACTGTATTTATCTATATAAATAGAAAGAGATATACATAAAACCATTGAATACTGTTCTACGTACTTTATATAGATTTTCACTTAATTCTCACAATATGCCTCTAAAGAAGTAATGTTACCTCATCCTAATTAGAGCAAGAAAAATAAGGCAAAGAGATTAATTTGTCCAAAGTCAAACAGGTACAACTGGAACTACTGCAGGCAGTGTGGCTCCAGTGCCCATACTACTAAACTGCTACACATTACTGCCTATAATAAATGGGGTTTCATTTTCTGATCCAAGTTAAAGTAACTCTACTTAATAAAGACTAAGTTTTATTTCTTAGTATCCAATACCAAAAAGAATAACTTTCCAATTAGTTTTTGGCTGCCACAAACATTTCACTTACTATAAATAACATTTCAATTTGCTATGAAGTACCAAAAATGCAAACTCTATTCACATTTTTATTCAAGATAGACTTTATATTCACAAACAGGAGTCCGAGAAGAATCACAGAAGTGGATATTATACCAAAACAAATGTGATTTGAAAAAAAAACAAAAAGTAGTGGATATTGGTTCACAAGGTATGGTAAACTCAGCTCTTTGATTTTGCTTTAAAACTGCTCATCCACACAAAGCCTTTCATCATCCAAAAAGACCTTAGCAGGACTTTTCATTTTAGGAATTACCTAATTAGGGGATTAAGTATATTATTTGTTAGGAGAAGAAGCAACTTTTCAGAATTTAAAATTTTTATTTCATCAGATTTGAATCTGCATTTGACAGAATGACAACTAATAAACCCAAGGTATCTCATGTTACTTATTGCTAAAATGCTAGAAACTCTTTCATTCTTTAAGATCAAGTTATTCTGAGTACAAGCTATTACTCTCCTGCTCCTAAGAAAAAGTCTATGTAAAGGTTATCCTTCTTTTTTTTTTTAAATTTATCACATACGCAAAGCCTCCTCTAAGTTTCATGCCATGCATGATACACCACCTTCCTTGACCCCCGGGAACAATCTCTTACCTTATTTTCTCAGTAAAACTTTCTCACACTGCAATACAACATTACCGGGCAAGTTTAAATTTTAAAATATTGATGATTTAGAATAGGCCCAGACAATTAAATCAGCATCTCTGGAAGGGGTTTTGAAGGCACTGTCTCCTCCCTTTTTTTTAAGCTCCACAGGTGACTCTAATGCATACCCAAGACTGAGAAGAAAGATAAGATCAGTAGTCCCAGCTCCTTAACATACCAGATACCTGACCTCTATATCCCAACCTTTGTTTGCCTCATACATTATGAACCTACGACACCAAATTGTTAGTGATCTCCTTATAGCCTATACAGGTTGAGCATCCCTAATGCAAAAATACAAAATCCAAATGTTGCAAAATCTGAAACCTCTTCAGTACCAACATGACTCTGTAAGTGGAAAGCTCCACACCTAACCTAATGTGATGGGTCCCAGTAAAAACTCAGTATAAATTTTATTTCATACATAAAAGTATTATTATTACTATTTTGAGACAGAGTTTCACTCTTGGTGCTCAGGCTGGTGAGCAACGGTGCAACCTCGGTTTACCACAATCTCTGCCTCCCGAGTTCAAGCAATTCTCCTGCTTCAGCCTCCTGAGTAGCTGGGATTATAGACATGCACCAACACTCCAGCTAATTTTGTATTTTTAGTAGAAATGGGTTTTGTCCATGTTGGTCAGGCTGGTCTCGAACTCCTGACCTTAGGTAATATGCCCGCCTCAGCCTCCCAAAATGCTAATATTACAGGCATGAGCCACCATGCCTAGCACATGCATAAAATTATTTAAAGCATTTTATAAAATTACTTTCAGTCGTCTGGGCGCGGTGGCTCACGCCTGTAATCCCAGAACTTTTGGAGGCTGAGGCAGGTGGATCACGAGGTCAAGAGATCGAGACCATCCTGGTCAACATGGTGAAACCCCGTCTCTACTAAAAATACAAAAAAAATTAGCTGGGCATGGTGGTGCGTGCCTGTAATCCCAGCTACCCAGGAGGCTGAGGCAGGAGAATTGCCTGGACCCAGGAGGCGGAGGTTGCGGTGAGCCGAGATCACGCCATTGCACTCCAGCCTGGGTAACAAGAGCGAAACTCTGTCTCGAAAAAAAAAATTACGTTCAGTCTATGTGTCTAAGTTGTACACGAAACATAAATGAATTCTGTGTTTAGACTTGGGTCCCATCCCCAAGAGATCTCATAATACATATACAAATATTCCAAAATCTAAAAAAAATATCCAAAATCTTAAGCACTTCTAGTCCCAAGCATTTTGGGTAAGGGATGCTCTCTACCTGTAATTCCCTATGCTTTCGCTCCCGCCGTCTCTTCTGCCCATGATTCCTACTCATTTCACTCAACTCTGTAGATTATTCTTGAATCCCTTTTAGTCACCATCACAATGATTTTCATAGACGTCAAATAAACGCCCGCTGAAAATTATTTTTGAGAAGTCCTCTCCCACAAATGTAGGAATGTAATAACTACTGCTGTAGTAGGGGTATCTGAATAGCTACCATGAAAAATTCCAAGTGCTACATTGTTGGATTATCAGCAAAAGTACAGAAAAATAGAGAAAGAGGCATGCAATAACATTCACACTATGGTATCAAAAGTTGCATATTTCATGCAGTTAAATGATACCTGGTCAAAAAGTTGTTTGCCAGTTGTATTGGGCTGAATGGCAAATTCCAGCTCAGCATCCATTGTAGTTACTCTTACATTGATCTGTAATAAAAACAAAAAGAACAGTAGTAGAAAAGAGAATATACTAAGTTATCAGGCATGAGAAAATACTTTTATGATATTCTTTATTAAAGTGATAAAATTTTATTTTCATCACAAGATATCTTAAATCTATTTGAAAAACTTGTATTTGAAGAGTATATAAAGTCCTCATTTAGAAACATCTATTGAATACTTAACATACACTGGGCACTAAACTGCAGGCTTTCAATACTCTCATTTAGCCCCTGCTATAATACTAGGAGATACTATCTTTATTTCTAAAGAAACGCAAAGAATTTCCATTATTTAGCTAAGGACACATGGATATTAAAAGGCAGAGCAAGAGCTAGAAGTGGTAGCTCACACCTTTAGTCCCAGCACTTTGGAAGGCCAAGGTGGGAGGATCTCTTGAGGCCAGTAGTTTGAGACCAGCCTAGACAACACTTTGTCTCTATGAAAAACTTAAAAATTAGTTGGGTGTGGTGGTATGTGCCTATTATTTCCAAGAGGCTGAGTTGGGAGGATTACTTGAGCCTACGAGTTTGAGGGCTGCAGTGAGCCATGATGTATGTATCTATGATTATAGCACTGCACTTCGGCCTGCGCAACACAGCAAGACCCTGCCTCCAAAAACAAAACAAAACAAAAGACGCAAAGTAGGCATTTAAACTGAGGTCTAACTCCAAATGCTTTGAATCTGATTCACTAGCCCATATTTATTTCCACATAAAAATCCTAAAAATCAGACTTCATTTTATTCATACTATAAACACATTCTTCACTTTAGAAAAGCATTTATCGGCCGGGTGCAGTGGCTCACGCCTATAATCCCAGCACTTTGGGAGGCCGAGGTGGGTGGATCACGAGTTTGAGAGATCGAGACCATCCTGGTCAACAAGGTGAAACCCCGTCTCTACTAAAAATACAAAAATAAGCTAGGCATGATGATGCATGCCTGTAGTCCCAGCTACTCGGGAGGCCGAGGCAGGAAAATTGCTTGAACCCATAAGGCAGAGGTTGCGTTGAGCTGAGATCGTGCCATTGCACTCCAGTCTGGGTAACAACAGCGAAACTCCGTCTCAAAAAAGAAAGAAAGAAAAGCATTTATCTACAATGCTTTATTTGCTAAACTCTATTTTTTGTTGTTGTTTTTAGAGACAGGATCTCACTATGTTGTGCTCAGGCTGGAGTGCAGTGGCCACTCATGGATGCAATCATGGCACACTGCAACCTTGATCTCCTGGACTCAAGCCCATATTCCCATCTCCATCTACCAAGCAACTAAAAGACAGGCATGTAGTGCCATGCCCAGCTCCAAACTCTGTTAACTAATAATTTTCATGTGTAAATACCTTTCTAATATCTCAAAAACTAACATGCCTTACCAAAATAATTTTAACCACAGAATAGCATCTTCACCTAGAATTCCTCACATTATCCATAAATTTTTTCTTTTTTTTTTTTTTTTTTATTGTACTTTAGATTCTGCAGTACATACATGTACAGATATGCAGGATTGTTGCACAGGTACACATGTAGCAATGTGGTTTCCTGACTCCATCCCCCCAACACCTACATCTGGCATTTCTCCCCATGTTATCCCTCCCCAACTCCCCACCCCCTGCTGTCCCTCCCTTGGCCCCCCCACAACAGACCCCAGCCTGCGATGCTCCCCTCCCTGTGTCCATGTGTTCTCATTGTTCAATACCCGCCTATGAGTGAGAACACGCGGTGTTTGAATTTCTGTTCTTGTGTCAGTTTGCTGAGAATGATGATTTCCAGATTCATCCATGTCCCTACAAAGGACATGAACTCATCGTTTTTTATGGCTGCATAGTATTCCATGGTGTATATATTAACTTACTTCTCCTTGAATTTTCCAATATTTAATTTGCTGTTTCTGTATCTATTTTCTAACATTCATTACTTTTCCTGTCACCAGTATAAACCTGTAGCAATTCCTACATTGTTTCTGTAACAACTGTATTTAAAGTTTTTTATTAATATATATTACTGCATTTGTTTTTAAGTATCTTTTTCCATCAGCCTGTATGTTTACTGAGGACAGAGCTTATGCCATTTTATCTTTCTAACTTTAACTCACACTATAAAAACTCTGTATCAGACTTCTTATCTCTCCATATGTCTTACTAACAATCACAACCTTAGCACATGTTATGGCTTTCACCTGAAATAACTTCTGTAATTAAATCTTAGATTCATCCTTCTTTAAAATAATTATATTTTTTCTTTTCTAAAACAGTATCTTATTAAGAGATGACATACACAAAACATGTATCATATACAAACAATGAAGAATAAAATGAAACCCGTAAATCCACCATCCAACTGAGTAACAAGAAATGGTAATGCTGCGTATACCACTGTCCTTCTTTATAAATACCAACAGGTAACCACGGTCCTAAATTTTATTATTCTCTTGCTTTAAAAAAAAAAAGTGGTTCTAACATAAATGTAGTTATGTATATGGAAAATAGCTTCACTTTTCTTGATTTTTAGCCGTATCATAAATGTACAATATTTGTTAATCAAATTTTCTTTCTTGATGTGGGCAATGCTTACACGGGTATATTCACTTTATGAAAATTCATCAACTACACACTTTTTTCCCCGCTGCCTAGGTTGGAGCACAGTAGCACAATCCCAGCTCACTGCAGCCTCAACCTCCTGGGCTCAAGTGATCCTACCGCCTCAGCCTCCCTTGTGGCTGGGACTACTGTACTATATACTTCTCATATATTCTCTTTGTTATGTATATTCAACTTCAATAAATTCTTTAAGATTTCACTACACTAGTTTAATTTTTCACAATATGTTTCTAAGAATCACTGATGTTTCTGTAATAAGAATTTTCACTCCTAAGCAACATTCTGCACATGGCCAAACAAAAATTTACTCACCCATTTTCCTGTCAATGAACAGTTTCCAATTTTTTGGCTATTACGAACAATACTGTTATGAACATCTTGCACATCTTGTACAAATTCTGAGTGTCAGAATTTCTCCAGAATATACTCAGAATTCTTAAGTAACAAAGTGTGCACATCTTCTACTTTACCACACAATGTTGAATAAATGTGACTGTGTCAACGTATACTCCCATCAGCAGTGCGTAAGAATTCTTGTTGTTCTGTATTTCCAGGAACAGTCGGTATCATCAGATTTGTTAATATCTGACAATACAGTTAAGCAGAAAATGGTATCTCAATATGGCTTTAAAGTAGGATCCCCGATTGCTGATGAAGTCTACATTTTTGTATATGGCATGTGGCATACAGAATTTTAAGATGGCCCCTAGTGTCGTGCTCATGATTACGTTGCATTACATGATAAAAGGGATTTTGCAGAAGTACTTAAGATTACTAATCAGCTGACAGGAAGATTATCTAGGAGGGCCTAAGCTAACCAATTTAATTGGCTGGTTGCAGAATAAGTTACATCTTGATTTCAGCCTTTGAGCAGGGAACTCAGTCACATCATCCCAGATTTCTAACCAATAAAACTCTGGGATAATACATGGGTGCTGTTTCATTAACACTAAATTTGTGGTAATTCATCACAGACCAATGGAAAACTAACACAGTATTTTTAACTGACCACTCATTCTCATCTTTGAATGTCTGTTCACACATATGACTTTATTTTTCTATTGAGTTTTTTTCTTACTTTTATGTAGTAAGTCTTTACATATTCTTGATACTGATCCTTTGTCAGTTATTTCTTACAAAATAAGCTCCCATATTGTGATTTATTTTACTTTCTTCAGTGTCTTTATGATAAACTAACATTCTTAATGTTAATGTTGAATTTATAAATATTTTACACACAGACACCAATTTTTTCCATCCTTTTTTTTTGGCGGTTGGTGGGGGGGGGCGGGGGATAGCATCCCACTCTGTTGCCCAGGGTAGAGTACAGTGTCATGATCTTAGCTCACTGCAACCTCCGTCTTCCAGGTTCAAGCAATTCTCCTGCCTCAGCCTCCCAAGTAGCTGGGATTACAGGTATGCACCACCACGCCTGACTAATTTTTGCTATTTTTAGTAGAAACGGGGTTTCACATTGTTGGCCAGGCTGGTCTCGAACTCCTCACCTAAGTGATCCACCAGCCTCAGCCTCCCAAAGTGCTGGGATTACAGGCATAAGCCACTGTACCTGGCCAATTTTTTGTCACCCTTAAGAAATTCTTCCATACTCTGGAGTCATAAAGATATTCATATATTATTTTAAATTTCATAATTTTCAATAACTTCTGCTTATGATGATAGAGGTCCAATTTCATTTTTTAATCTCCATATGAATGAAAACATAGGGATTTTTTTTTTAATTCCAATATAATTAGTTCATTTAGTCTCCAAACTCTGTGCTGTCACAAATCAAATACATGCATAAGTGTGGATCTAATTTTGTTCCACTGGTCAATTAAACTACTTTTAATATCTTATTGTCTTGATTAGTATTTCTTTAAGTAAGTCTTGATATCTGGTAGGGCAAGACTGCATTATTCTTCAGAACTATTTTGACTATTCCTGGATCATTATCTTCACTCTTGGCTCCATATAAAACGGTGAACTTTACAAAATATATCATTTATGATTTAGTATTGGAACAAGACAAAATTCTTCAGTATCTTTGGTTAAGAATTACCATTTTTATTAATACTGACTCTACATGACTATGGTTTTCTCACTGTACAATGAGACCTCCTTTAATGACTTTCAAAATCTTTTAAAATAAAGAGCTTATAATTTGCTTCATATAAATCCCTTTGCTTATAATTTGCTCCATATAAACCACTTTACTCATTTGTTAGATGTTTTCTCCTAGATCATCATGGCTTTGTGGCTATTGCAAATATGGGCCCACAGTCCCTATTCCGTAATTTTGACATCCTAAAAGCACTGAAAACCAAAGATTAATTCTGAGCAAAAATCTGACATGAAGTGACACAAGACTATCACTTGCAGTGAATTAATTCATTCCACTTCACACATGAATCTATAGAAATATTAATACTTTAGAGATGATGCCATAGACCTTGAAGGGAGTTTCATGATATAATGACATATGCACATAATATATTGTAAATTCACCTTTCTAAAACCCAAAAACTTCCACATTCTGAAACTCATCCAGCTTCAAGAGCTGTTTTCTCTATAGGGCAAGTTCTATACTTCCAGAATTGTTAATGAATCAATAACACGCAATTGATATCCAACTGCATATACAATTTTGACTTTTTAAGGAATAATAAACACTCTCCACTCAATTATACGGGCAAAGAGTTTTCCAAATTGGCTGTAAACATTCATATTCCTACCAGAAATACAATGGAGTCACAGCTGCTCCACATCCTTATCTACACTGGATTATTACCAGTCTTTTGTTTGTTTTTTGAGACAAGTCTCACTCTGTTACCCAGGCTGGAGTGCAGTGGTATCATCTTGGCTCACTGTAACTTTCACCTCCTAAATTCAAGAGATTGTCCTGCCTCAGCCTCTCAAGTAGTTGGGATTACAGGCATGCATCTCAATGCCTGGCTCATTTTTGTACTTTCAGTACAGACAGAGTTTCACCATTTTGGCCAGGTTGTCCTGAACCCCCGACTTCAAGTGATCCTCCCACCTCGGCCTCCCAGAGTGCTGGGATTACAGGCATGAGTCACCATGCCCAGCCTACCAGTCTTTAATATAGCTTCTTTTGTGAAATATTATCTGCTCAAATATTTTGCTTACTAAAAAAAAAAAAAACAAAAACTCAGTTGTCTTATTATTGAACTGTAGAAGAACTTTATATGGCAATTTTTTTCTCCCCTTGTCTTGCCTTTCCATGTTCTATCTTTCACAAAGAAAAAGTTTTTAATTTAGATTAACTCCAATTTTTTCTTTAATGGTTCAATTTTTCCGTGTATTATATTAAAAAATTTCATCTATTTCAAGGTCACAAATTTTTTCCTATGTTTTCTTCTAGATGTTTTATAGTTTCGGCTTTTGTATGTAGGTCTATACTTCACTGAGTTTATGTTTGTGTAAATTGTGAGACAAGAGTCAATGTTCACGTTTTTCTGTATGGATAACCCTTTGTGCCAGTATCATTTGTTGAAAATAACTGTAGTTCCCCATTAAATTGTGTGACACCCTTGTCAAGAATCTAATGAATACATATGTGTGTATGTATGTGCATTGGTATATTTTCGTTTTACCAATACCATTAGTCTATTTATTCTTTCATCAGGTAACTCAATGTCTTACTTTGTGACTTAAGAATAAATCCTGAAATCTAGGAGTGTAAGTTTTCTTTTTTTGTAAATTGCTTTAGCTATTCCGTACACATTTTGGCATAGCCATATATTAATATGTTTTAGAATCAGCTAGTCAATTTCAATCAAAAAAGACTGCCTGGATTCAACTGACTAGAACTGAATTTCATTTACAAAACTTTTATGGAGAACTGACATCTTAATACAATGTCAACTATAAAATCTATACACATTTTATAGTTCTCTATGTATTTAAATCTTGAATTTCTGACAGCTAGTTTTCAGTGCAGAGATCCTACACAGCATTTGTACATTTATTCCTAAGGATGTCACGTTTTTCATGCTGTTAGAAATGCTGTTGCTTCATTTTTCAAACTTTGCTTTTATCATTTACTGGGCACTAAATATATAGATCAGATTCTACTAATCTTTACCATATTCCCTAGGGTAACTAATTATATTCCCATTTTATATGTGAGGAAATGAAAAATTGGACAGACTGGGCTAAATTAACAAAGGTCACCGAGATTAGAGGCAGAACCAAGGTAAGAACTAAGAGTCTGACCTAGAAGTCATGACCACATAATACTATGCTCTAGCCATATTAATCTAAAAATAAGTAACAGTAATATCAGTACCTTTTTCTTCCAACAACTCTACCAAAATTCTATGCCTTGTTCCAAAAAGAATCTAATGGTATCTTACTGAGGGAAGGTGTTCTCTTTCCAGGTCCACAACAGGGTGTGGTTTTAAGGGCAAGAACTTCCTAGCGCCATGCCCTGCTCCCATCTCCCTCCATCCAAGAGATTTAACTGCCTTTAAATTTTCTCTGGTCAATCCCATTACTGGGTATATATCCAAATGGTTATAAATCATTCTACTATAAGGACACATGCACACGAATGTTCATTGCAGCACTGTTTACAATAGCAAAGACCTGGAACCAACCCAAATGCCCATCGATGATAGACTGGACAGGGAAAATGTGGCACATATATACCATGGAATATTATGCAGCCATCAAAAATGATGAGTTCATATCCTTTGTAGGGACATGGACGAACCTGGAAACCATCATTCTCAGCAAACTGACACAAGAACAGAAAATCAAACACCGAATGTTCTCACTCATAGGCGGGTGTTGAACAATGAGAACACATGGACACAGGGAGGGGAGCACCACACACTGGGGCCTGTTGGGGGAAAATAGAGGAGGGACAGCAGGGGGTGGGGAGTTGGGGAGATATAGCATGGGGAGAAATGCCAGATATAAGTGAAGTGGGGGAAGGCAGCAAATCACACTGCCATGTGTGGCAAATCACGCTGCCATGTGTGTACCTATGCAACAATCTTGCATGTTCTTCACATGTACCCCAAAACCTAAAATGCAATAAAAAAAAAAAATTCACTGAGGTGGGAAAGGGTCAAAAGTCAATCACTCCAGTGGAAGTTCTAAGGAACTCCTTTCATTGGTTAGACGTCTTGGAGAAGGTGGGGGCTCCTCCCAGGTTAAAAGTCCCCTTATTCCTCACCCCATCGGATTCCATGTCTGAATCCCCTTCCATGAACTCTGTCGTGGAAGCTGTCTTTCTCTCTCCTGGATATTCCCTCTGGAGTCCCCTTACTTACACACACACACACACACACACACACACACACACACACACACACACACACACTCTTTCTCCACCTTAAATAAATTCACTTTCTGCAAAAACACTGGGTCCTGGTATTTACTTTGTAAGCACACCTGGTCCCTTCTCATTCTTCAAAGCAGGAGACCAAGAACCCTGGAGAAACATCCTCTCAGGATAGCTGAGAACACCTCTGAACCCCAGCATTACTATGTAGACAGTATCAAATGTAATAAAATAACTTACTGGTTTCGGCATTTTCGTTCTCTTTTCGTTACCTTCTTAAAAATTCTTCACTTCTAGGAATTCTGTTGTCACTTTCTGTTTAAAAAAAAAGGCATAATCTATTATCTTTTTGAATAAGGTTTCTATTGTAACTATAATTTGTATAAGATATAAATTATTTTAAAAGTAACAAGGAGTGATTTAAAGTAACAAGGAGTGATGTCATTCTAATTTTCAAAGTCTTCTACTAGCATTGCACATTCCCTAAAGATTGAAATCCGAAATTAAAAACACCACACATCTCAAATACCATGGTATAAATATACCAATCTACCAGAAGTTTTAATTTAATTACAGACAAGAGCAAGAAAACATCATTAAGAGCCCAAAAGCGCTCTCTCTCTGTCAGGCTCATCTCTGTACCCAGGATGTTAGAGCACAGAACAAGGAAAGTGAGGATACACGGATTCAGACTCTAAAGGGCTTAAGAATACTTTTCAATGTTTTTCTCTGTACTGCCAAAAACAAAAGGAAATTCTGATTAATGTAAGCTGCAAAAAATAACAAGAAACTAATTTTCATTTTTTATTTTTTTAAAGACAGGGTCTCATTCTGACATCCAGGCTGGAGTAGAGTGGTGACATCACAGCTCACTGCAACTGAAATGTCCCAGGCTCAAGTGATCCTCCTGCCTTGGCCTCCTGAGCAGCTAGGATCATGAGCATGTGCCACCATGCCCAGCTAGTTTTTTTTAATTGTACTTTTTTGTAGAGGCAGGGTCGCCCTATATTGCTCAGGCTCTCTCAAACTCCTGGCCTCAGGCAATCCTCTGAGCCTCCCAAAGTGCTACGATTACAGGCATGAGCCACTGCACCTGGCTTATTTTTCCTTCCTGTAAGTTTGAAAACAACAAGTAGAGAAAAATATGAAGAGCTTATTCGCCCAATGTGTACAAAACAGGCAAAGCTCTTGCACACTAACACCCTGCATTCAGCTAGACACAGTGACTCACATCTGTAATCCCAACACTTTGGGACCTGTAATCCCAGCACTTTGGGAGGTCCAGGTGAGAGGACTGCTTGAGCCCAGGTGGCTGAAACTGCAGTGAGCAGTGATCATACCACTGCACACTCCGACCTGGGCAACAGAGCAAGACCCTGTCTCAAAAACAAATTAGCCAAAAACAAAAGAATTTATCAACTGCTGTTCAAGATGCCATGACGAAGGCCAGGTACCGTGGCTCATGACTGTAGTCCCAGCACTTTGGGATGCTGAGGCAGGCGGATCATTTGAGGTCAGGAGTCCAAGAGCACACTGAAACCCTGTTTCTACCAGAAATATACAAATCAGCCAGGCATGGTGGCAGCTGCCTGTAATCCTCCCAGCTACTCAGGAAGCTGAGGCAAGAGAATAACGTGAACTCAGGAGGCAGAGATTGCAGTGAGCTGAGATTGTGCCACTGTACTTGAAGAACCTGGGTGGCAGAGTGAGACTGTGTCTCAGAAAAAAAAAAAAAAACAGATGCCATAACTAATAAAAGTGAAAATTCTCTAAGTTGTATAAAAATGAAATTTAGGTAAGGCCATTTCCCTAAATTCTACTCAATCACAAGTAACAGACTACCAGCAAACCTCTTACCAGAGAAAATTTCCTCTCGAGATTTCTTTTTTTTTTTTTTTTTTTAGATGGAGTCTAGCTCTGCCACTCAGACTGAAGTGCAGTGATGGCAGTGGTGCAATCTCAGCTCACTGCAACCTCTGCCTCCTGGGTTCAACCAATTCTCCTCCTTCAGCCTCCATAGCTGGTATCACAGGCAGCCACCACCATGCCCAGCTAATATGTGTATTTTTAGTACAGACAGGGTTTCATCATGTTAGCCAGGCTGGGCTCAAACTCCTGACCTCAAGTGATTTACCCGCCTCGGTCTCCCAAAGTGCTGGGATTACAGGCGTGAACCACTAAGCAATGAAATTTTGTTGGAGGTATAAACCCCTCATTTCTTAATTCTTATCATATCCTAGCTTATTCTCATCTATACTCACTTAAATGAACCTAAATTTATTCAGTCCAATTTTTAAATTCTATGCCCATTTTTCATCCCAACTACTATTAGTGCCTTAGTTCAGATCTCATCATCTCAGGTCTTGATTAAAATACCCTCCAGGCCAGGCACGAAGAGCTCACACCTGTAATTTCAGCAATTTGAGAAGTGGGAGGATCACTTGAGCCCAGGAGTTTGAGACCAGCCTAGGCAACATGGTAAAACTCCATCTGTACCAAAAAAGGAGATAAATAAATACAAAACCTAGCCAGACGTGGTGATGAAAGACTGCTTCAGCCTGGAAAGTACAGGTTGAAGTGAGCTGAGATCACCAATGCACTCCAGCCTGGGCAACAGAGCAAGACACGATCTCAAAAAACAAACAAAAAACGATCTATAACCTACTGGTTCAGAAAAATTCCTTCATCTCTCATTTCGCAGAACAATTTTATTCATATTCTTCACACATATATAAGACATGTATGTCACCATCAAAACTTTGGCCATTTTTTGAATATTAAGAGTTTTCTAGATTACATAAGCATTTTATTGAATCGGTGATACAATCACTGAAAGTTTTATCCCAAGCAAAAACGTCTTGTCCTAAGTTACATGGGCAATAAATGGCCAAAGTACAAGTCTTTTAACACCCAGCATCCAGAGCTCTACAACATGTCAGTCTGTCTTCCTCTTTGTTGATATTAAAGGAGTGCTAACTAACTTCATTTGTGGAAATACACCTGAAGAAAGTATTAACAAATGTGTATAATGATACAGTTACAAAGACTCTAATTATACTACAATTTATATAAGTTTATGTAAAACTGGGAGTTTAGTTAGGTCAATTATGGTATATCTACAAGATCCGCTATCACAATGCAGCCCATCAAAATGTTATAGAAAAATACTAAACGACATAGGAAAAGATTCACAAACCACTAAGTAAAAAGGCAGGTTATAAAACCATCTATAGTAGCCAGGCATGGTGGCTCACACCTGCAATCCAGCACAAAGGCAGGAGGATCACTTGAGGGCAAGAGTTCAAGACTGACCTGGGTAACAAAGAGACCACGTCTCTACAAAAAATAAAAAATAAAAATTAACCAGGTATAGTGGAGTGTACACGTAGTACTAGCTACTCAAGAGGCTGAGGCAGGAAGATGACCTGAGCCCAGAAGTTTGAGGCTGCAGTGAGTTATGATCACATTACTACAATCCAGCCTGGGCAACAGAGCAAGACTCTGTCTAAAATTAAAAAATAAACATTAGGCCAGGCGTGGTGGCCCATGCCTGTAATCCCAGCACTTTGGGAGGCCAAAGCAGGAGGATAACAAGGTCAGGAGATCAAGACCATCCTGGCCAACACGGTGAAATCCCATCTTTAAAAAAACAAAAGAAAACAAAACATTTTTAAAAATCCACAGAATACCCGCCAGGCGTGGTCACTCAAGCCTGTAATCCCAGCACTTTGGGAGGCCAAGGCAGGTGGATCACGAGGTCAAGAGATCGAGACAATCCTGGTCAACATGGTGAAACCCCGTCTCTACTAAAAATACAAAAAATTAGCTGGGCATGGTGGTGCGTGCCTGTAATCCCAGCTACTCAGGAGGCTGAGGCAGGAGAGAATTGCCTGAACCCAGGAGGCGGAGGTTGCAGTGAGCCAAGATCGCGCCATTGCACTCCAGCATGGGTAACAAGAGCGAAACTCCGTCTCAAAAAAAAAAACAGAAAAGAGTATCATCACTCTTTTTTTTTTAAGGAATGACATGCAGGAGACCAGGGTTAAATATTGTTAAATTTTAAAATAGAAAAAAAAGGAATGAAAAGACCAGAATAATTATATTCTAAAATACTAAGAGGCTCTAAGAATTAAAATGAAATCTGTAAACTTGTAAAATGAAAATGTAGAGGTTTTGTAATAAAAAACTAACTTCTTTTTTTTTGTGTGGGGTTGTGGGGAGGGACAGAGTCTCGAGCTATCATCCAGGCTGGAGTGTACTGATATGATCTAGGCTCACTGCAAACTCCACCTCCCAGATTCAAGCGATTTTCCTGCCTCAGCCTCCCAAGTAGCTGGGATTACAGGCTCACGCCACATCTGGCTAATTTTTGTATTTTTAGTAGAGACGGGTTTCACCATGTTGCCCAGGCAGGTCTCAAACTCCTGACGTCGGGTTTTCTGCTTGCCTCAGCCTCCCAAAGTGCTGGGATTACAGGTGTGAGCCACAGCTCCCGGCCTAAAAATCTAATTTCTTACAATGAAAAAGCAGAATTATTCTAAGTAAACTAAAGTTGGACCCATAACTTCACAATACCATTTAATAAAATGAAAGTAGGTTAATATTTTTTTCAAAAAGAAAGCAGGAGCAGTGGCTCATGCCTGTAATCTAACACTTTGGGAACTGACACAGGCGGACTACTTGAGCCCAGGAGTTCAAGACCAAGCTAGACAACATAGCAAGATCCTGTCTCTACCTTTTTAAAAATACTTTAAGGCCGGGTGCGGTGGCTCAAGCCTGTAATCCCAGCACTTTGGGAGGCCAAGGCAGGTGGATCACGAGGTCAACAGATCAAGACCATCCTGGTCAACATGGTGAAACCCCGTCTCTACTAAAAATACAAAAAATTAGCTGGGCACAGTGGCGCATGCCTGTAATCCCAGCTACTTAGGAGGCTGAGACAGGAGAATTGCCTGAACCCAGGAGGCGGAGGTTGCGGTGAGCCGAGATCGTGCCATTCCACTCCAGCCTGGGTAACAAGAGCGAAACCCCATCTCAAAAATAAATAAATAAATAAATACAAAATTACTTTAAATTATTACATTATTAAAATTATTTAATTATTTTTTAAAAAAAGAGACTTGGAAAAAATTCTAGTTTTGGAAGAATAACATAATATGACTAAGAAAAATACATAGGTTATAATAAAAACAGATAAATACATTTTAAATCTCTACACAGGTAAAATTTTTAAAAAAAACCAAATAAAAAAAAAAAGAGTAGAAAAATTTGCAACAGTATAACAAAGGTGTTATGCAAAGTAATCAAATGGTTAAATATATGAAGATATTGCTCAGATTCCACTCAGTAAACAGTTCAATAAGAAACATCACAAACAAATCTTATGTTAAAAATACAAATGTTCCACTGATTAAAACTACATATGTTTGCTGGGCACAGTGGCTCAAGCCTGTAATCCCAGCACTTTGGGAGGCCGAGGCGGGTGGATCACGAGGTCAACAGATCGAGACTATCCCGGTCAACATGGTGAAACCCCGTCTCTACTAAAAATACAAAAATTAGCTGGGCACGGTGGCGCGTGCCTGTAATCCCAGCTACTCAGGAGGCTGAGGCAGGAGAATTGCCTGAACCCAGGAGGTGGAGGTTGCGGTGAGCTGAGATCGCGCCATTGCACTCCAGCCTGGGTAGCAAGAGCGAAACTCCGCCTCAAAAAAAAAAAAACTACATATGTTTTACCAATGATATACTTATTGAACTAGCAAAATAAATATTAATTATGCATGCCAATGATGATAAACAATGTTGGTAAACAAGCAGGTAAGTACCGCAGGTAGCACCACATACTGGCTCCATATTTCTAGAAAGCAGACTACACATAACAAAAGCTACTGAGCTTTTTGGAATATGAAATCCTGCTTCTGTAATAAACCTCCAAAAGATATTTCTCCCCACAAAATAAATATGACAATTTGTGATCTGTATCAAGATATTCACAGCAGCTTCTTTTACAATAGCCAATGGTGACAATCACCAAAGTAATGCTGACGCTGTATGTGTGGACACTATGTGCTAATGGACCACTCCAGGGTGGTGGGGGGTTTGTTTTATATAGTGTGGACACTATGTGCTAATGGACCACTCCAGGGTGGTGGGGGGGGTTTGTTTTATATAGTGTGGACACTATGTGCTAATGGACCACTCCAGGGTGGTGGGGGGTTTGTTTTATATAGTGTGGACACTATGTGCTAATGGACCACTCCAGGGTGGTGGGGGGTTTGTTTTATACAGTGTGGACACTATGTGCTATAATGGACCACTCCAGGGTGGTGGGGGGTTTGTTTTCTATAGTGTGGACACTATGTGCTAATGGACCACTCCAGGGTGGTGGGGGGGTTTGTTTTCTATAGTGTGGACACTATGTGCTAATGGACCACTCCAGGGTGGTGGGGGGTTTGTATTCTATAGTGTGGACACTATGTGCTAATGGACCACTCCAGGGTGGTGGGGGATTGTTTTATATAGTGTGGACACTATGTGCTAATGGACCACTCCAGGGTGGTGGGGGTTTGTTTTATATAGTGTGGACACTATGTGCTAATGGACCACTCCAGGGTGGTGGGGGGTTTGTTTTATACAGTGTGGACACTGTGTGCTATAATGGACCACTCCAGGGTGGTGGGGGGTTTGTTTTCTATAGTGTGGACACCATGTGCTAATGGACCACTCCAGGGTGGTGGGGGGTTTGTTTTCTATAGTGTGGACACTATGTGCTAATGGACCACTCCAGGGTGGCAGGGGGTTTGTTTTCTATAGTGTGGACACCATGTGCTAATGGACCACTCCAGGGTGGTGGGGGGGTTTGTTTTCTATAGTGTGGACACTATGTGCTAATGGACCACTCCAGGGTGGTGGGGGGTTTGTATTCTATAGTGTGGACACTATGTGCTAATGGACCACTCCAGGGTGGTGGGGGATTGTTTTATATAGTGTGGACACTATGTGCTATAATGGACCACTCCAGGGTTGTGGGGGGTTTTTCCATATTCTTAAAACAAACTGTGTCAACAGCTAGGTAAGGTTAAGTGGAAAGGCAGAATATGTACCCATCCATCAACACAGAAAAACACAGGTATTATTACAAAGAATGTCAGGATACACAGAAACTGAGTACTTTGAACAGAGTTTCGTTAAGTATCTAATTTTAAAAATCAGACAGAAGAATTTCAAGAACATATTTCATGAAATTGTTTATATATATATTTTTTCATTAACTTATACAACAGATGTAAGCATCTACCTTAAATGTTTTTAGGACAAAGCTGTGTATAAATGCTATTAATATCTAAGTGTTTTCACCAATTTAGCGATTAATGGAAAATATTTATATCAAGAGAATATTGTTTAACCTCAATGAGACACTTCTGACAAGGAATGGTGGCTCATGCCTGTAATCCCAGAACTTTGGGAGGCCAAGGAAGGAGGATCACTTGAAGTCAGGGGTTGGAGGCCAGCCTGGGCAACATGGTGAAACCGTCTCTCTAGTAAAAATATGAAAATTAACCAAGCATGATGGCTCATGCCTGTAGTCCCAGCTACTCAGGAGGCAGAGGCAGGAGAATCGCTTGAACCCAGGAGGCAGAGACTGCAGTGAGCTGAGATCATACCACCACACTCTAGCCTGGGTGACAGAATGAGACTTTGTCTCAAAAAAAGAAGAAACAAAAGAGACATTTCTAGTTTACAAATATGTTTTTAACTGAAACTGGCATCAATTAATAGTAAAACAGATAATTTCATAAAATGTCACATGGAAAGCAAAGAAAACCAGATGCATATTCTGGAGTTCCATCTCTAACTTGAAACAAAAACCTGGTCTTTCAGGTCTTTCCTTTTCTCCATTAAAAAAAATGATAAAGGGAGGGGTGGGGAGCCAAAAAAAAATAAAAATAAATTAAAAAATAAAAAAATAATAAACAAGCTGCCTAAAGCATTATATATCAAAGACATATTTATATTTGTATATTTCCAATCTTTCCTCATAATAATTAATAAAAATTTACTCCCTCCTCCCCACTCTTAATTCTCTTTATTAAATTTAATCTGCAACTTTATTGGTTTAAACTTAAACCAATTAAATTCTTAATTTTCTCCCATTCTTAAATGTCTTCAGGTGGCCTTGCCCTGCCTCTTTTCCATATCAACTCCTCCAGAAGTAACAAAGTGCAGTCATGGCAGCAACATACCCAGCAAGTCATCTCGAGAGATGCTGCCAGCCAGCAAACATCTCCCATTTCCAGAAAATCTCTTATGAATATGTACTCAAACACAGTGCCACACATTAGAGATGAAGTAGCCACAATAAACATTCTCTTCTTTAACTCTGAGGGTGACCCTCAAACAGTCTCCTTTTTACCTAATACAATGGAAAAATAGCCTCACCCTTAACACATTGAGCTCTGTTAAGTCAGTGGCACAAGACTCCCACCTGTCAGGTAGTAAAACAGGTGTTATAAAGTCTGGTCCATGCAGTGCCAGCACCGAAGCATCAATAATTCATAGCAGATTGCCTGATTTTACTTTTGAGATATTGTTTTCTCTAAACCTAATTTTAATTGTTGTAATGTTTTTCTGCCTTTTGAGACTCAGAGCCTCTGAACATAATTGTGGTCTCTCCACAGACCAATAAATTCCAAGAGAACTCCTCTGCCAGTTTACTGCCAATTTGTAAATTCACCAAGTTACAAATATATGCACAAAATACAAAAAGAAACCAATTACACTGGACTATAATTATCAAAGCATAAGAAACACAAACTTATAGTAATATATATGCTTCTTTTGTAATACTTTAAGTAACAGTATGTTATTTTGAGACAGCTTTAATGTGTTATTAAAGTATCTACCATTTCTAATAGAAACAGTCTCCAGGCTGGGTGTGGAGGCTCATGCCTGTAATCTCAACAATTTGGAAGACCAAAGCAGGAGGATGGCTTGGGGCCAGGAATTTTAAGATCAATCTGGGCAATGAAGCAAGACCCCATATCAACAAAAAATTAAAAAATTAGCTGGGTGTGGAGATGTGTGCCTGTAGCCCCAGCTATTCCAAAGGGTCACTTCAGCTGAGAAGTGATCACGCAGGTACACTCCAGCCTGGGCAACAGAGACCCCCATCTTTATAAAAAATAAAAATTAAATTAAAAAATAGACACAGTTTCTGGTACTGTACTGCTAATGCTAATGTTGTCTATATTCATAATAGAAAAAAAATGTAAAAAATAAAGATGTAACTTTTTCCCCATTCAAGGCCACAGGTCCCCAGGTTTAAAACCTTTAATATACAAAGAACTATGCTTATTATGCTGCTAGCTCAGTGTTAATACTAAATTTAATAGCAATAATAATGTACTTTTACCTATATAATGCCATGTCATCCCTAAGTGAAGAAAAGAGGACAAGAATTTTCAGCTCCATTTTGCAAGAAACAAGGCCAAAAGCAAGAAGGGTAGTGAATACAGGGAGCATTTGTAGAATGCTCACTCTCCACTCTGCCTACATTTCCTAATCCTCACCATAACTGCCCTCCCGCTTCCCGCCACGACAGGTGTTACATCTCTCATTCTTCTGAAAAAGAAATTAAGATTCAAATAAATGACTTGCTCAATGTTAGAGGGCTACTTAACAAAGTCAGACCTCCTTTTAAATCCTAATCTGGGGCTCTTTTAATTATCTTACTCTACTTTTCTCAGATGCCATTCTAGACAAGTTCATTCCAAACAATTACTAGGGGTTTTCAAGAAGTCAACTATTAAAGCTCTCTCCTCTACTGTTAGCAGGTCAAGAGACTACCTCGAAGATGTTTTAAGTGCACATTAATAACTGGTATGATCACCTCTGTAAGTGGATTTCCTGTAAGGGTGAGAGGCAGTTTTAAATAAGATATTAAGTCTTGCTCATGTAGAAATGATTTCTCGTTTAAGGATATTTTCAAGGAAATGAAATATTCAACCTGTGAATAATATACATATATATATATATGTTTTCACATATATATATATGTTTTCACATATATATATATGTTTTCACATATATATATATGTTTTCACATATATATATATGTTTTCACATATATATATATGTTTTCACATATATATATGTTTTCACATATATATATATGTTTTCACATATATATATGTTTTCACATATATATATATGTTTTCACATATATATATATGTTTTCACATATATATATGTTTTCACATATATATATATGTTTTCACATATATATATGTTTTCACATATATATATATGTTTTCACATATATATATGTTTTCACATATATATATATGTTTTCACATATATATATGTTTTCACATATATATATGTTTTCACATATATATATATGTTTTCACATATATATGTTTTCACATATATATATGTTTTCACATATATGTTTTCACACATATATATGTTTTCACATATATATATGTTTTCACACATATATATATATGTTTTCACATATATATATATGTTTTCACATATATATATATATATATAAGTGAAAACGTAAAGCAAATTTCTAAAATTTATAAAGCTGAACTGCAATATTAATACCAAAGTTTTACACTGAATTTAGGATCTCTTAGTTCTAAGAGTTCTGTAAATTTAAAAAGCAAAATTGTATCTGTATTGTTTCTAAGGTGAGCAGAAAATAAAATAATGCGTTATCATTTGCAATTACTAAATACTAAAATCTAAATCCAGTCCAACTTCCTCATTTCACTCTTAAGAAAATATTAAAATGCACATAAAAATGTTTAGAAACAGGGGGTGGGGCAGGTGTAGTGGCATTATGCCTGTAATCCCAGCACTTTGGGAGGCTGAGGTGGGTGGATCACCTGAGGTCAGGAGTTCAAGACCAGCCTGACCAACATGGCAAAACCCTATTTCTACTAAAAATACAAAAATTAGAAATGGTGGAGCACATATGTAGTCCTAACTACTCAGGAGGCTGAGGCAGCTGAATTGCATGAACCTGGGAGCCAGAGGTTGCAGTGAGCTGAGATCATGCCACTGCACCCCAGCCTGGGTGACAAAGTAAGACTCTCTCTCAAAAAAAAAAAAAAAAACAAAAATCCTGGCCGTGCGCAGTGGCTCACGCCTGTAATCCCAGCACTCTGGGAGGCCGAGGCAGGCAGATCATGAGGTCAAGAGATCGAGACCATCCTGGCCAACATGGTGAAACCCCATCTCTACTAAAAATACAAAAATTAGCTGGGCATGGTGGTGGGCATCTGTAGTCCCAGCTACTCGGGAGGCTGAGGCAGAACTGCTTGAACCCAGGAGGTGGAGGTTGCAGTGAGCCAAGATTGTGCCACTGCAGTCTGGCACCTGGTGACAGACTGACTATGCCTCAGAAAAAAAAAGAATCCTTATGTTGCATTTATGTATCTACATTATTCCATGTACTCGCCAGGATTTTTGGTTATAAACACACCCACTCTGGTTAACTTACACAACCCACATTACAGAATACTGTGCTTAAAACACTGCTGCACTGAATATTAATTCATTTATACACACCACTGTGACAACACTTAACTGGCCAGGTGTGGTGGCTCACGCTTGTAATCCCAACACTTTGGGAGCCCGAGGCCAAAGGATCATTTGAGCCCAGCAGTTTAAAGACCATCCTGGGCAACATGGTGAGATCCCATGTCTACAAAAAATAAAAAAAAGTTAGCTGGGAGTGGCAGCAAGCCACTATAGTCCCAATTACTTGGGAGGCTGAGGTAGAGGGATCACTTCCGCCTGAGAGGTTAAGGCCACAGTGAGATATAATCAAACCACTGCACTCTGGCCTCGGCAACACAGACACTACCTCAAAAAAAAAAAAAAAAAAAGCACTTAACACACTTTATGGATACAATATAGCACATCCATCTTCCCATTAGAGTGAGAACTCCTCAGTATTTTACTCATCTTTCCGTCCACAAATGCAGAGTACGTGGCATGTAACTGTCTGAATGTACGACTGACATCTTAAAGCTGTGGTTGGCAAACTTTTTCTGTAAAGGGCCAGGCAAGTAAACATTTTAGGCTTTGTAAGCCATACAGTCCCTGCTGAAACTATTCTACTGTTGTAGGAGGAAAGCAGCCATAGAGAATACGTAAACACGTAAGCTATGATGTATTCAAATAAAACTTTATTTACAAAAACAGGCAGTAGGCTGGATTTAGCCTATAGACCACAATTTGTCAAGCATTTTAACAGGAATCAACACTTCTCCTTCCAGAATTCAACTGAAGTTGGTACTCACAAAGATATGAGCTCACTACATACGACTATGTGCAATGGATCACTTTTGGATATGACTTTGGGTGGGGGTAAAAAAGAAAGGAAGACGTGATATAGATGAATAATGAAAATAATGGGGCTCAGTATGGTTGCTTGCACTTTAGGAGGCTGAGGCAGGAGGATCACTTGAGGCCACAAGTTGGAGACTAGCCTGGGCAACATAGTGAAACCGTATCTCTAAAAATAATTAAAATCAGCCAGGCATGGTGGTGTGCACATGTAGTCTTAGCTACTCCAGAGGCTGAGGTGGGAGGACTGCCTGAGCCCTGGAGTTCAAGGCTGCAGTGAGCTATGATCATACCACTACACTCCCAGCAGCAGGGAGGTGACAGAGAGGGAGGCACCTAGGGAGACAGGGAAAGAGGGAGGGGTGGACGAAGGAAGGAAAAAGAAAAAAGAGAAAATAATCTATTAGGAACAGAGTTGGAAGAAAGGGCAATTCCATTACCCTTGCCAGTTGACTGGTTAGGTATGGAATGTGCCCCAATCCTGGCCAACGAGGCTGAGAAGACATCTGCTTGGGAGTTTCTGGAAAAGAGACAGTTCCTCCTATTCCTTTGGATATTGCTGTGTCAGGATGGGATGCAGCAGCCAAAATGGGACAAGGGGCTCGCTGTATGTAGCCTTGATCTTCCAGGTTCAAGTAATTCCCAACCTCAGCATTTTGATTCCTCTGCCGCAGCCAAATTGGGAAAGGGAAGGGTTAGTCTTAGCATGAAGTTAATGGGGAAAATCACAGGGAAGAGAGTTGGAAAGAGAAGGGGTCCTTGTCCTTAATGTCATTGTTGAACCATTCTTGAGCCTCTGGACTTTTAGTATAGAAGACATTAAATTTTGGCCACGCCTGCAATCAAAGCACTTTGGGAGGCCGAGGCAGGAAGTCAAAGGCAGAAGATCATTTGAGCCCAAGAATCAGAGACCAGCCTGGGCAATATAGGGATACCCAACTCCACAAAAAAGATTTTTTTTTTTTTTGAGACGGAGTTTCGCTCTTCGCTCTTGTTACCCAGGCTGGAGTGCAATGGTGTGATCTCGGCTCACTGCAACCTCTGCCTCCTGGGTTCGGGCAATTCTCCTGCCTCAGCCTCCTGAGTAGCTGGGATTACAGGCACGGGCCACATGCCCAGCTAATTTTTTGTAGTTTTAGTAGAGACGGGGTTTCACCATGTTGACCAGGATGGTCTCGATCTCTTGACCTTGTGATCCACCCGCCTCAGCCTCCCAAAGTGCTGGGATTACAGGCTTGAGCCACCGCGCCCGGCCCACAAAAAAGATTTTTTAAAAATTAGCTATTGACCGGGCACAGTGGTTGATGCCTGTAATCTCAGAACTTTCGGAGGTCAAGGCAGGTGAATTACTTGAGGTCAGGAGTTTTGAGACCAGCCTGGTCAACATGGTAAAACCCTGTCTCTACTAAAAATACACAAATTAGCTGGGCCTGGTGGCATGTCTGTAATCCCAGCTACAGCTAAGGCATGAGAATCGCTTGAACCCTAGAGGCGGAGGATGGAGTGAGCTGAGATCACGCCTACAGCCTGGGCAACAGAGCAAGGCCCTGTCTAGGGAAAAAAAAAATCAGCTGGGCATAGTGGCACATGCCTATGGTCACAGCTACTAGGGAGGCTGAGGTGGGAGAAACTTAAAGTATCACTTGAGCCCAGGAGGTTAAGGCTACAGTGAGCTGTAATAACACCACTGTACTCCAGCTTGGGTGATGAAGACCCTGTTTTTAAAAAAAATTTTTTTTAAATGACATCACATTTGCTTATTGATTAAGCCAGTTTGAGAATTTTCTGTTATCTGATGCGAAAGCATCATAAATGACCTAAGGGCTCAAAACTGAAGAGTGCTCACTTTAAAAATTTACCTGCACTCGGCGGGGCATGGTGGCTTACACCTGTAATCTAAGCACTTTGGAGGCCACGGTGGGTGGATCACCTCAGGTCCGAAGTTCAAGACCAGCCTGACCAATATGGTGAAACCCTCTTTTAAAAAAAATTTTTTTAATTAAAAAAAAAAAAAAAATTTACCTGCACTCAGTCCTAGTTGACTTAAACTTTTCACAAATAAATTTTTAAAAAAACATTTAAGGTCCTGAAAGCCATAAATTCAGAAGAAAACAGTCCATTATCTCAATTACTAATAATGAAGTTCACAGCTTTATAAATTTTATAATCTTAGAGAAAATGAACAATACAGTACCTTTCTTCAACATCATATCTAAAATATCCTTTCAACAGGATGTTTTTTTCCAAGAAGCTGGCAAACCTTTTCTGTAAAGGGAAAGTGTGGATATTTCCCACCCCAAATCATAAACCTTTTTTTTCTTAAAGACACCA
The DNA here is from genome assembly GCA_031835075.1 of Saguinus oedipus. Taxonomy (NCBI): domain Eukaryota; kingdom Metazoa; phylum Chordata; class Mammalia; order Primates; family Cebidae; genus Saguinus; species Saguinus oedipus. Next base: position 8,098,338 of record CM063178.1, read on the forward strand.
CTTCTCACTGTCAATTATATGCTATACACTACAAAGAAGGCAAAAAGTAAACTTTATCTTCAATCATTAATCAAGAAAATCTGTATATAAACAAATTTACGCATAGGCACACTTGAGAATTAGTGTAGGAAATTCTACTGTGTGCTTTTATTCAAATGATGAAAACACGACAATATTATTTACTAAATGTTTAACACAATAAGCACCCTTTCAATGTTCTTACAGTATAACCCTATTTCAACACGATTTTAAAATCACAAATAAGGGATATAAAGTCTCTATTTATCCCTGCATACCTACCGGCATTTTCTATAAACAAGGAATTGCCAACAGCAGTTACCTATGGAAAACAAGACTGGGAGAGGGGCTGGGGTGTTGTTCTAGGGAGTAAGGAGGACTTTGACCTTTCCCTTTACATTTTTCTGGGTTTTTAAACTTTGCCATAAAATATATCACTTTTATAGTTCTTAAAATGGCTTAAAATATACATTCAATATAAATATTAAGAAATATACCAGGAACTTAAAGTAGGAAAAATGGAATTTCTCTACTATAGGCTAGAAATGGAGGAATTCTCTGGGGTTAGATTAGACACCTCTACCACCAAAGAATGAGCACACACCCTGGCTGCAGCAGTCAAGGAAGTTACCAGAACAGCCTTTAGCCTTTAGATGGATCAGTAATGCCATGAGACTTAAAATAATCTTTTAATGGTGGAGTCCATAGCAACCCAATCCAGCTCCACTGAATCTTGTACCCCAGGGGTAGTATCAGTTAAGTACTGCCTGCCAGCTCGTGGTCTGCGGGAAAGTCCCTGCCACCGAAGAGTGACCTGCTTGACTTCCCAGATTCACAGCAGTAACATGAAATTGTATTTAGCTACACCTTACAGATAAACTCCGCTGGCACAGCTCAGTCTTCACAACCTTAATAAAACATATTCTTTTTTAATTTTGGTCTACATGAAATATTGGTTAAAATTTGACCCCATTTTTAAACATTAATAGCATAAATTAAAATGCATTAAATTAAAAATGGATGAAAAAAACAAGACTCCCACCATAATTCACCATTTCAGACTCTATTGTATCAGATCACACATAGTAGGTCAAAAGACTGAGAACGGCAAGTAAAAGAAAAATTTAACACTACAACAGCCTGTCCAAGATACAAAATTAATAATAAAACCTAACTCCAGCTGGGTGCAGTGGTTCACACCAATAATTCCAGCACTTTGGGAGGCCGAGGTGGGCGGATCACCTGGGGTCCAGAAGTTCAAGACCAGCCTGCCAACATGGCGAAATCCCGTCTCTACTAAAATATGCAAAAGTTAGCAGGACATAGTGAGTGGTGCACACCTGTAGTCCCAACTGAGGCACGAGAATCACTTGAACCCGGGAGGCGGAGGTTGCAGTGAGCCAAGATCGTACCACTGCACACCAGCCTGAGCAGAGAGACTCCATCTCAATAAAAGAAAAAAGAAAAAAGAAAAAAAAATGCAATTCTGCTCTTGGGAATGGTGAACCAACAAACAAAAAACAACCCGTTTCTCATCCCTGAGACTACTGAGATTTCCAAAGGAGGGAAAGAACAGCAAAGTCCATCATTTCTTACAATTTAAAGAAAAATAATCAATTTGACTTTCAGTTAAGTAATTATAATTTAAAAAAAAAAAAACACTCAACATATTTTCCCTACACCCAAATTAACTACATCTATTCTACAGCTACTTCTGAGTCTCTCCTACATACTCTTCACGTGTGGGGATACAGGAATGAACAAAACATTGTATGTGATTCCTAAGGTCAAGAACTCAACGTTTTTTCAATGCCATAATCAAATTCTGTCTCACTTAAACAAAACTGTAAAGAATGCCAATGCCTATTCATTCCTCACTAATAATATACCAACTGTTTATTAAATTCCATCATACATAAGAAAGTGATTAAGCCAAGAAACAGTCACTGCAATCCTCTTTACAGCATACCATTAACTTCAAAAGGCGTGTTTTACATGTTGCTGTATTTGAAGTATTAGTCCCTGGTAAATAAAGCACACTGGGGAAAGCAAATCCTGAAAATAAAAAACTAATCCTGAATATTAGTCTCCTTTCTCAAATCCAGTGATGCTGTTTTGGCAAATGGATCGAGCCATTATTTATCCGGCAACATGAACGGGGTAATTGTTCATTCTTAGCTCCATCAGTCATATAAAAGAGTGTTTAGTGTTCTAAAAAAAGAAAAAAGAAACAAAATGTATGCTCCGTAAACAATAGATTGCAATGTCTATGTCATAGTACTCGTTTATCAAATAAACTCTTATTATCTTAGGCTTTTGCATTTACATCCTGCCAGTCTTAGGGCCACAGGACTGCCATCGAGCGCCTCAGCAACGTGTCTTCCACAAAAATCTCAACTGCATTTTAAAATAGATTTTTATGAAGTTGGCTTTTAACACATTTCCTCTTCTCTTTTTTTTTTTTTTCCACAACAGCATACTGGTAGGCTTTTAACACATTTCCAACCTCACTAATAATTACTCTTTAGGAAAAAAAATACCCTGTTTCCTAGGATCTTAGTGGTAGAATTAAAAAAATAAAGAAAAAAATACCAAATATCGGGAATGTTTGAAGAAACAGGACATCTGTCTAGGAAATGATGTAGTCTGTTTAAACGGAAAAAAAAAAGCACTGCCCCCTCTCAAAGTTAGGGAACTGAGTTCAGAATGGTTCAAAGGCAAACAGTGCTGTCATGTACTCAACGTGTCTGCTGGGGTCTGAGACACCAGAGCGGCCTCAAGGGCCACAGAAAGTTCCGGGGCTCCGAGAGCCGCAAGAGCAGCAGGTAGAGCTGCGGCCGGGAACCGCGGCCCTGGCCTGGCGGGTGCGGGCGGCGGGAGCGGCTGGCGCCCCAAACCCTGTCAAGCAACATCCCCTTTGCCACTGGGGCGGAACGCACGCTCTCTAGTAATTTAACACCCTTCCTTTCAAACTGGAGGCCGGGAGACAAGTTGTAATAGATGCAAAATCGAATTCTGCCTACGCTGAGTATCCGGATTTTCAAACAACCCTCGGGGCCATGCCAGCCCCGGCCCGGCGCCTACTGTAGGCACCCGGTAACCCACCGTCCCCAGGGCGCGGGGGGTCGGAGGCCGACGCTGAAGGCTGACTCCGCGCCCCGAGGAGAGGAGAATCGCGCGGCGGCGAGGGTCGACTTTGGCCCGGCCGGGCACGTTCGGGCCGCGGCTCCACCAAGACTCGGGCAGGGCCTCGCGGTCCCCGCCAGCCCCGGGAGGAGCCTGGCCGGCCGGGCCGTTACCACGGTGGCGCCTAGGCCGGCGGGGCGCGAGTGGAGGCGCGCCAGGCCCTGGCGACGGCGCCACGGCCGGGCAGCGCGGGCCCCGCAACTTCTGGCCGCCACCTCAGCGTCTCCGGAGGAACCGGGAGCGGGGAGTGGGGGAAGGGAGGGCGCCGCGGCTTACCCGGAGAGCGAGCGGCTCCTACCCGCGGGCGTGTGGCCGGGGCGCTGCGCGGCGGCGCGGCTGCGGCAGGGAGGGAGAGGCAGTGGTGCGAGCGTTGGGCCGCGGGAGACTAGAGGCACCGCCGCCACCGCAGACAGCTCTGCAATATGGCCGCCCTGCACCTCCTCGGGGAAAAGGCGGGGCTGCCCGGCGCCCCCCGCCCCCCCCGCCGGCCGGCCGGCCGGCCGGCCTCGCGCCGCGGCCCGAACACCAACGCCGCCGCCTGGGGCCGCCCGCGCCCCGCCCCTCCCGCGGGCTCGCTGCCGTAGGCCCGGCTCCGGGCGTGGCCGGGGGTCGCCGTCCTCGGCCGGCCAACGCGAGGGAGGAGGCTGCGGGTCCGAGAGTCCCCGGGGAAATAGGGCGAACCCGCAGCAGGGTCGAGCCCTTCCTGACGGCGCTGGGCTCGGGCGAAGCCTGCGGTCGAGGGAAGCGGAGCCGCCCAGCCCAAAGCTCAGAGTGCGTCCGCCGCCTCCCCCAGGAGTGGAAACTTGAAACTCCCGCTGGTGCCAGCAAACTCACTGAGGGCGTTGCCGTCGCCCCCAGAGGAGAAATTCTTCCCAGAGGGAGCCGGGGACCAAATGGAGCGTGAGAGTTGGCTGTTAGGTTTGAAGATCCTGGACTGGGAGAGAGAAAAGGGCCTACCTGAGCGGAATTTAGATTTGCCCCAAAGAACGTTTTCGTTATTTTGGCAGGTTTCAACCAACTAGAAAAACTTAATGTTTCAGCGACAATTTTTAAACTTCACCAAAACCTCAAAACCCACTCCGCAAATCAGGAGTGCAAATTTTAATCCAAGCAAGGATGTGTGATAATTTTTTAAATTTTAATTTCCCAGATCCCTGTTCTTTGGTGTGATAATTTTTTATTACCAACGACATGCCTTGGCAGTTGGAAGGAGTGGGTTAGCAAGAAAAAGTTGGAAGTAGGGCCCCAAAGAGCCGCCAAACCTACATAATTCTAGACTTAGAGAAAGTTGGGCATTCGATCTTAGACTAAGTCTAGCCCACTCACTTTAGTTAGTGGCTGGGATGAGACAGGAAGCTCCTGACTTAGGGATCAGTTTTCTGTCGTCTAATCCATGCTGACTCCCCTTAGTATTGTCTGCTGGGATGATTCGGGGAGCAAAGCTTGTTATGAATATACAAACAGCAAGTGTACAAAATCGGATTCGCCCGGCTCGCCCTGCTTGCAATACTTTATTTAGCTTCTCTTTTGTGAACAAAGTTTAGATTCAAATAACAAAACTCCTGAGTGTACTTACTTCTATATAACAAATAATTCCTATACTCCTGCCTTAGCATTTACCTTCGGTGAGACTAGCTTTTCCAGGAAATATCTGCAAATCACTTTCACTAGGCTGCCTATTCAGTGAGTTTCCACTATTGCCCTTTGAGACCTCTCTGAACAATTAAAAGCCCCCAAGAGACTCAAGGGTTAAACTCAAGGGCGTATAGATAGCAAATTCCTCAACGATGGGAACCAGGTGTGTGCTTTGTAACCAAATAGGTTCTTAAGGTTCTTAGACACCACCATAAGGTCACTCCCTTATCTTCTCCCTAGGGTGCAAGAATTATCCTGGTTATTGTTCAGCCTACCACATCCGATTGCAAGCATAGTCAAAGTATTATGTAATACTTCCCATGAAGTAGGTAAGAAAAAAAGTATTATGTAAATTCCTGCATAGTACACTAATCAAAGGAAACTATATAACACACTTTTGCAACTGAAAATGAAGGATTCACTGTCATTGGTCATGTGCCAGACACTAGTGTGAAATTTTTTTAATGACTGTCTATTTGAATCGTTACAACTCTCTGGGGTAAATACTATTACTGACCCTTTTAAAAAACAGTCGATAAATAAAGACAGCTTAAAAAGAGTTAAGTAATTTCCCCAATGTAACAAGGCTAGGAAGTGGCAGAGCAGCGACCAAACCCAAATATACATTTGACTCCAAAACCTTTGATTTTATCCTATCCTCTGCAAGAGCAAACAGACCAAAAATTGCAACATTTTAATTGGGTATCATATTAGTAAATATTTAAGTAAAAGATAACATTCAAGGCTGGTGAGATAAAAAGGGTACTCTCAGACATTGTGAGTGGGAGTGTAAACTGAAGTCTCTTTTTTTTTTAATTTTTATTGCATTTTAGGTTTTGGGGTACATGTGCAGAACGTGCAAGATAGTTGTATAGGTACACACATGGCAGTGTGTTTTGCTGCCTTCCTCCCCTTCACCCACATTTGGCATTTCTCCCCAAGCTATCCCTCCCCAGCTCCCCCCTCCCGCTGTCCCTCCCCTATTCCCCCCAATAGACCCCAGTGTTTAGTACCCCCCCCCCTGTGTCCATGTGTTCTCATTTTTCTCACCCGCCTATGAGTGAGAATATGTGGTATTTCGTTTTCTGTTCTTGTGTCAGTTTGCTGAGAATGATGTTCTCCAGATTCATCCATGTCCTTACAAAGGACACGAACTCATCATTTTTGATTGCTGCATAATATTCCATGGTGTATATGTGCCACATTTTCCCAGTCCAGTCTATCATCGATGGGCATTTGGGTTGGTTCCAGGTCTTTGCTATTGTAAACAGTGCTGCAATGAACATTCGTGTGCATGTGTCCTTACAGTAGAACGATTTATAGTCCTTTGGATATATACCCAGTAATGGGATTGCTGGGTCAAATGGAATTTCTATTTCTAGGTCCTTGAGGAATCGCCATACTGTCTTCCACAATGGTTGAACTAATTTACACTCCCACCAACAGTGTAAGAGTGTTCCTATTTCTCCACATCCTCTCCAGCATCTGCTGTCTCCAGATTTTTTAATGATCACCATTCTAACTGGCATGAGATGGTATCTCAATGTGGTTTTGATTTGCATCTCTCTAATGACCAGTGATGATTAGCATTTTTTCATGTGTTTGTTGGTCTTATGTATGTCTTGTTTTGTAAAGTGTCTGTTCATATCCTTTGCCCATTTTTGAATGGGCTTGTTTGTTTTTTTCCTGTAAATCTGTTTGAGTTCTTTGTAAATTCTGGATGTCAGCCCTTTGTCAGATGGGTAAACTGCAAAGATTTTTTCCCACTCTGTTGGTTGCCGATTCACTCTAGTGACTGTTTCTTTGAAATAATCTCTTTATAAAGCTGTTTGGCACTGTGATTCGACCCATAAGAATGTTCATGGCTGGCCAGTGGCTCACACCTGTAATCCCAACACTTTGGGAGGCAGAAGCAGATTATAAATCAGGAGATAGAGACCATCCTGGCCAACATGGTTAAACCCTGTCTTTACTAAAAGTACAAAAATTGGCCAGGCGTGGTGGCTCAAACCCGTAATCCCAGCACTTTGGGAGGCCGAGGCGGGTGGATCACGAGGTCAAGAGATCGAGACCATCCTGGTCAACATGGTGAAACCCCGTCTCTACTAAAAATACAACAAAATTAGCTGGGCATGGTGGCGTGTGCCTGTAATCCCAGCTACTCAGGAGGCTGAGGCAGGAGAATTGCCTGAACCCAGGAGGCAGAGGTTGCAGTGAGCCAAGATTGTGCCATTGCACTCCAGCCTGGGTAACAAGAGCGAAACTCCACCTCAAAAAAAAAAAAGTACAAAAATTAGCTGGGTGTGGTGGCCTGCTCCTGTAATCCCAGCTAGCTGAGATCACGCCACTGCACTCCTGCCTGGCGCCTGGCAACAGAGCAAGACTCCTTCTCAAAAAAAAAAAAAAAGTTCGTAACTGGCCAGTGCTGAGGCTCACACGAGTAATCCCAACACTTTGGGAGGCTAGGGTGGTAAGGTCTCTCAAGCCCAGGATTTTTGAAACCAGCCTGATCAAAATAGTGAAACCCCATCTCTACAAAAAATTATAAAAATTAACCAGGCGTACTGGCACATACCTATAGTCCTAGCTACTCAGGACGCTCAGGAGTCAGAAGAATCCCTTGAACCCAAAAGTTTGAGGCTGAAGTAAGCTATGATTGTCAGAGGCATTGACCCCAGAGAGACTCCATCTTGAATAGGGGCTGGGTAAAATAAGGCTGAGACCTGATGGGCTGCATTCCCAGAAGGTTCGACATTGTAAGGTGCAGGATGAGATAGGCGGTTGGTGCAAGTACAGGTTCTAAAGACCTTGCTGATAAAACAAGTTGAAGTAAAGAAGCCAGCCAAAATCTACCAAAACCAAGATGGCACTGAGAGTACTTCTAGCCCTTCCCACAGCTCATTATATGCTAATTAAAAACATTAGCATGCTAAAGGACACTCTCACCAGCACCAGGACAATTTACAGATGCCATGACATCAGGAAGTTACCCTATATGGTTTAAAAGAGGGAGGAACACTCAGTTCCGGGAATTGCCCACCCCTTTCCCAGAAAACTCATGAATAATCCATGAATAACCCAACCCTTGTTTAGCGTATTATCAAAAAATAACTATAGATATTCTTAGTTCAACAGCCCAAGCTGCTGCTCTATGCCATTCTTTTATTTCTTTACCTTTATTTTTCTTTCTTTCCTTTTTTTAGAGAGGCTCACTCTGTTGCCCAGGTTGGAGTGCAGTGGTCCGATCTCAGCTCACTGCAACCTCCACCTCCTGGGCTCAAGAGCTTAATTCTCCTGTCTCAGCCTCCCGAGTAACTGGGATTATAGGCATCTGAGACCATGCCCACCTAATTTTTTTTTTTTTTTTTTTTTTTTTTAGTAGAGACTAAAAATTAAAAAAAAAAAAAAATTGTATGTAGTTTTACCATGTTGTCCAGACTGGTCTAATTCCCGACCTCAGGTCATCCACCCACCTCAAGCCTCCCAGAGTGCTAGGATTATAGGCATCAGCCATCATCCCCTTCCAATTCCTTACTTTTCTAATAAACTTGCTTTCACTTTATGGATTCACCTTGAATTCTTTCTTGCATGAGATCCAAAAACCCTCTCTTGTGATCTGGATCGGGACTTTTTTCCAGTAACATGATAGCATTACTGCACTCCAGCCTGGGCAAAAGAGTGAGACACTGTTTCAAAAGAATGTTCAGCAGGGCGCGGTGGCTCACGCCCGTAATCCCAGCACTTTGGGAGGCCAAGGCAGGTGGATCACGAGGTCAAGAGATCAAGACCATCCTGGTCAACATAGTGAAACCCTGTCTCTACTAAAAATACAAAAAATTAGCTGGGCACGGTGGCGCGTGCCTGTAATCCCACCTATTTAGGAGGCTGAGGCAGGAGAATTGCCTGAACCCAGGAGGCAAAGGTTGCGGTGAGCCGAGATCGTGCCATTGCACTCCAGCCTGGGTAACAAGAGCGAAACTCCGTCTCAAAAAAAAAAAAAAAAAGAATGTTCATACTTCTTGGAACCCTAATCACATATCTGAGTTTCTTTCTGAAGGAAATAATCTGAAATAGAGCAAAAGCTTTATTCACAAATGCACAATATTATTTATAAAATGCAAAAATTAAAAACATGAAAACTGTCTGGGTATGGTGGCTCACACCTATAATCCTACCACTTTGGGAGGTAGGAGGATTGCTCAAGCCCAGGAGTTCAAGACCAGCCTGGGCAACATAGTGAGACCCCATCTCTTAAAAAAAAAACAATTGTCCAAGCATGGTGGTGTACACCTGTGGTCCAAGCCACTTGAGAGACTGAAGTGGAAGGATTGCTTAAGCCCAGTAAGTCAAGGCTGCAGTGAGCCATGATCAGGCCACTGCACTCAAGCCTGTGCAACAGAGAAAGACTCCAAAAAGACCAAAAACAAAACAAAACAAAACCTTCTTTTCTATTCTTTTTTTTTTTTTTTTTTTTGAGACATAGTCTCGCTCTGTTGCCTAGGCTGGAGTGTAGTGACATGATTTCGGCTCACTACAACCTCTACCTCCCAGTTCAAGCAATTCTCCTGCCTTACCTGGGACCACAGGTGTGCGCCAACACACATGGCTAATTTTTTTGTGTTTTTAGTAGACACAGTGTTTCACCATATTGGCCAGGCTGGTCTGGAACTCCTGACCTCATGATCCGCCCACCTTGGCCTCCTAAAGTGTGGAGATTACAGGTGTGAGCCACTGCACCCAGCCCCAAAACCTACTAAGTTGAGTTTTACTACAATATGGATTACCGATTACACACAAGCAGTAAGGCTACTCTTTCCTGAGAATAATTGTGGTAAGTTGAGCTGACGGAATTTTATGGTCAGGGGTCAGGTTTACTATTGATTGTAGTATCTATACAATATGCAGAAACAGTTTTGTTTCTTACATCAGATACATGAATTTTTAAATGGAATATTAGATATTTAACAATTTTCTTTCTTATTTTTATTCCAACATCTCAGATTTCAAGGGGTAAAAACCATACACAAGCCATGATGAAGCCACTGCACTCCAGCCTGGGTGATAGAGCAAGACCCTATCTCAAAAAAAAAATACCCCACCCAAACCAATCTGCTACTAATATTTCTGTGCTACAGTCCTACTCTACTTCTCCACAATATGTCAGCCAATTCTGAATTCTGGAATTCTGGTGATAGTTAACAAAGCATTTGTCTCACTAGCACATGTGGAAGTACTCCTTGAAGATGGAAAAAAATTATTTTTACAAGAATGGTTTATGCATAACAGTTTTGTCTTTTTTTTTTTTTTTTTTTTTTTTTTTTTTAATCTAGAACAAACATCGACCTGCAGGCCCTTTGCTAGTTTGAGTAAGACTTGGTTCCTGCCCTTTGGTTCAATAATGAGAAAAGCAAACAAGCTGTGCGATAGGAGCTGTAATAAAGACAGACACCTAGTGTCAAGGGAGGCAGAGAGGAGGCAGCTCACTCTGCCTAGAGAAGACAACACCATGTGGAGGAAGGGACAGTGGAAGTTCTCTAACACAGGGGTCCTCAGTCCCTGGACCATGAACTGGTACCTGTCCGTAGCCTGTTAGGAACTGGGCCACACAGCAGGAGGTGAGAGGTGGCCGAAGAAGTGAGGCTTCATCTGTATTTACTGTCGCTCCCTATGGCTACCATTACTCTGCCTCCTGTCAGATCGGTGCAGCATTAGATTCTCATAGAGGCACGAACCCTGTTGTAAACTGCACATGTGAGGGATCTAGGTTGGTTGCTCCTTATAAGAATCCAATGCCAGATGATCTGCCACTGTCTCCCATCACCCCCAGATGGTACCATCTAGTTCCAGGAAAATAGCTCAGGGCTCCCACTGATTCTACATTATGGTGAGTTGTATAATTATTTTGTTATATACTACAATGTAATAATTACAGAAATAAAGTGCACAATAAATGTAATGTGCTTGAATCATTTTAATCATCCCCAAACCATCTCCTGCTGCACCCCCTCACCTCCCTGCCACTCTGTGAAAAATTGTCTTCCATGAAACCAGTCCCTGGTGCCAACATGTTTAGGGACTGCTGCTCTAAGAGGAGAAGCAGAGGAAAGACAACCAGCTTTAGTGCCTGAGGAGGAAGATGGGGTTGAGGTTTAGATATGAGGATGTATATAACCAGAGCCTTCAGAAAGGTAAGTTGAGATCCATTCAGGAAGTGCAGAGTTTGTCCTTCATCCTTGAGGAAATAGGAATGCATCCATAAGAGGTATTAAGAAGAGGAATAATGTGATCTGATTTTTATTTTAGTAAGGTAACTTGGCAGCCACATGGATTGCCTGGTTCAGTGACAGTGAGAGCAGATGGTGAGATCAAAACTGTCTACCTTAGATAGACTTTTGCTATAAAGGCCCAAGCAAGAGAGGATGAGGGTGTGAACTTGGGAGTTTGTGAGGATGAAGAAGAGAAAATAGAATCTATTCAAAGATTTGGAGATAGACTTCGAGCGGTAAGAGAACATGAGATGTGCAAATGATTTTAAGGTTTCCAGGTGCCATTAAGGTAAATGGGGAGTATAAAAGAAGTAGGACTAAGAGATCAAGACAATTAGGCAGGTTGGGAACAATGAATTTGAAACATCTATGGGCAATCTAGAAACATATATATATTCAGTAACTGGAAATATATGAACTATTAATATTAAAAACGATGACAAATGAGACACGCAATAAATACTTGTTAAATAACATACCATGCTAAAACAGACCTTTCATTTCCAACTATTTCTTTGGAAAATACAGTTTTGTATAAGCCAAGAATTTTTCAACAGTATTAGGTATTAAATTAACTATAAGCATCATAATATACTAAAACGCTTTTCCATCAAAAAAATTATTCACTTTTTTTCTCTTTTCTTCTATTTTGAGACAAGGCCTCACTCTGCCACACAGACTAGAGTGCAGTGGTACAATCATAGTTCACTGCAGCCTCAACCTCCTGGTTTCAAGTGATCCTCCCACCTCTGCCTCGCAATGTGCTGGCATTACAGGCATGAGCCATCACATCCAGCACTATATTTAAAAAGCTATAATTATGCAAAATTACAACTACTTTTTTAAACCTATACATGCAGGCTGGGTGAGGTGGTTCACACCTGTAATCCCAGCGCTTTAAGAGTCTGAGGTAGGAGGATTGCTCAAGCCCAGGGATAGAGTAAATTATGATTGTATCACTATGCAATATACCCAAGCCTGGGTAATAAAGGGAGACCCTGTCACAAAAAAAAAAAGAAGAAGAAGAAGAAGAAAGAACAGAAAAGAAATGCAAGAGAATTTTTCAATTATAAATCAAGATATTTCATACTATCCACATTATCTTGCACATTTCATTAAGTACATATTCACAATGTGTTCACCAATATAATGGCTCTCAGTTAAAAATAGGCAAAGTAAATAAAACTATCTTATCATTTACTTTGTATGCCTAGTAAGTCATACAAATTTAATTGCTGATAAAAGCTATAAAATTTCAGTACAGTCAATAGAAGTTTGATTGCTAAAGTACCTAAAGTAAGAGTCAGGAAATCATAGGTCTATTCCTGCATTTATTCTCTCCCTATCTAAGATCAAATTACATAAGTACATAATTCATCATGTGTTCACAGATACAAATACATTAGTCTTCCACAAAGACAAAGCTATTACTTAATCTTCTCTGCATATATAATAAAGCCAATTTAGTTTGTGATAAATGGCAATAACATTTCAGAGGTAAGTAATAAATGAGTGGAAAGAATCTAAACCAAGGAATCTGTAACCTTGGCTTCATACCCAATTCCTATAAACAAGTTACTAAGGACCTTGAAAGATCTAATGGACTATTCTTTACTATTGTAACTTACTTGCAAACAATGTTAAAACAGGGAGAATGTTTCGCCTATTGTACCTTTCCTGAATGTTGTTTGAAGACAACATAGATTTTCAGGACTGGAAAAAAACAAGATCTCAAAGAACCACTGAATCCCATCTCTAACATTATTACCATATGACCCTCTGTGGTTTTCTGCCACAAACTGAGTGAGAACTCCAGGGGAAAAAAAATTGTTTGTTTGTTTATTGAGGACTCAAGTTTTTTCATCTATTAAATGTGGAAGTTGGACTTGACCATCTGTAAGCTTTCTTCAAGCTGTAAAATTCTTCGGCTCTGACTCTGATTTGCATTTAAAAAATTGATTCTCATACATAACAATATGTAATTTACAGAATTCATTATTTTACAATATATGCAGAAGGCATGTATGCACAGATACATAATGAGTATGTATCTGTGCATACATGCCTTCTGCATATATATTTATAATAATTTATTTATAATATTTATATTATAATATTTATAATATATATGCAGAAGGCATGTATGCACAGATACATATATATGCAGAAGGCATGTATGCACAGATACTTATTATAGTATTTTATAGTTATAGATACAAACATCCACTAATGGCCGGTGTGGTGGTTCATGCCTGTAATCCCAGCACCTTGGGAGGCCAAGGCGGGTGGATCCCTTGAGGTCAGAAGTTAGAGATCAGCCTGTACAACATGGTGAAACCCTGTCTCTACTAAAAATACAAAAATTAGCCAGGCATAGTGATGCACATCTATAGTCCCAGCTACTCAGGAGGCTGAGGCAGGAGAATCCCTTGAACTCAGGAGGCAGAGGTTGCAATGAGCCAAGATCATGCCACTGCACTACAGCCTTGGTGACAGAGCAAGACCTTATCTCAAAAAAAAAAAAAAAAAAAAAGCCACTAGTTTATGACTCAGTAGCTTTGTACATTCTTTGACTGCCCTTGTCTCATTACGGAGATAGAGAGAAATCTAAATGTAAATAAATAAATGAATAAGGGCCAGGCACGGTGGCTCATGCCTGTAATTCCAGCACTTTGGGAGGCTGAGACAGGTGGATCACGATGTCAAGAGATCAAGACCATCCTGGTCAACATGGTGAAACCCCATCTCTACTAAAAATACAAAAAATTAGCTGGGCATGACGGTGCGTGCCTGTAATCCCAGCTACTCAGGAGGCTGAGGCAGGAGAATTGCCTGAACCCAGGAGGCGGAGGTTGTGGTGAGCCGAGATCGCGCCATTGCACTCCAGCCTGGGTAACAAGAGCGAAGAGCAAAACTCTGTCTCAAAAAAAAAAAAAAAAAGGAAAAAAAAAGGATAAATATTCATCCAGAATGTTGGTACTAAGTATTCTAGGCAGATGTTTTCTAGAAGTTTATAACACGTTAGTTTTATTTAACAGTGTTATTTGCTATCAAGAAAAGTTGCCCAGCACTTTTTGAAGTGTCATGCGTATAAGATTTTTTTTTTTTTTTTGAGATGTAGTTTTGCTCTTATTGCCCAGGCTGGAATGCAGTGGCATGATCTCAACTCACTGCAACCTCCACCTCCTGGGTTCAAGCACTTCTCCTGCCTCAGCCTTCCAAGTAGCTGGGATTACAGGCATCCACCACCACATCCAGCTGATTTTTCATAGTTTTTAGTAGAGATGGGGTTTCACCATGTTGGCCAGGCTGGTCTCGAACTCCTGACTTCAGGTGACCCACCCACCTTGACCTCCCAAAGAGCTGGGATTATAGGTGTGAGCCACTGTGCCCGGTCTCTGTGGTGGTTTTAAAATATGTCCACAAATTATTTGATATTCCTCATGTCAAATGATAGAGCCTGATTCCCCTCTCCAGGTGTGGGCTGGATTTAGTGACTTGCTTCTAACAAATAGAATAAAATGGAATTGACAGTATGTGCTATAGTCTGAATGTGTGCCCCCAAAATTCAAATGTGGAAGATTAATCACCAATGTGTAGCATTAAGAAGTGGGGGATTTAGGAGGTAATGAAATCACCCTTGAATGGGATTAATGCACTTATAAAAGAGCCTTCGCCCTGAGTTTCCCCCTTTTCTCTCTTCCACCCTTCTACCATGTGAGGACACATAGCAACAAGGTGCTATATTCGAAGCAGAGAGAGCCAGCCCTCACCAGACATGAAATCTGCCAGCACCTGGATTTTGGAATTCCCAGCCTCCAGAACTGTGAGAAGTACATTTCTGTTATTTATAAATTACCCAGTCTACCTGTAATCCCAGCACTTTGGGAGGCTGAGGCGGGTGGATCACGAGGTCAAGAGATCAAGACCATCCTGGTCAACATGGTGAAACCCGTCTCTACTAAAAATACAAAAAATTAGCTGGGCATGGTGGCATGTGCCTGTAATCCCAGCTACTCAGGAGGCTGAGGCAGGAGAATTGCCTGAACCCAGGAGGCGGAGGTTGCGGTGAGCCGAGATCGCGCCATTGCCCTCCAGCCTGGGTAACAAGAGCGAAACTCCGTCTCAAAAAAAAAAAAAAAAATTACCCAGTCTAAGATATGTGACTTGTGACTTCTGACACCAGATCATCAAAGGCACTGCTGCTTCCTCCTTGCTAACTCTTTCTGAGATCACTTGTTTTGAGGTAAGCTGGATGCCATGTTGTAAGGACATTCAAGGAGCCAGTGGAGATGCCCGTGTGGTGAGAAATGGAAGCCCCCTGCCACCTGCAAGGACTTGAGGCCTTCTGCGAACAGCCGTGTACGTGAGCCATGTGGAATTGGCTAGATCTGGACTCAGACAAGCTTTCAAATGCCTGCAGCCCCTGCCAACATCCTGAGTGCTCCCCCTAGGAAACCCTGAATCAGAACCACTCAGCCAAGCTGCTCCAAAATTCCTGACCCACAGAAATTGTGAGATAATGAATGTTTATTGTTTTAAGTCACTAAGGTTTGGGGATAATTTTTTTATGTGGCAATAAATAAACAATACATGTACCTATAAGCAATTCCCACTCAAGGTAGGCCACTTTATTTTTGAAAAATGATTGACTATATAATGCAAACATACACTTTTTTAGAACTAGACAGAACTTCAAAATAAAGTTGTACTCATACTTTGCAGAAACAGAAATTAAGACCTCCAGAGTTTGTCTTGCTCAAATCTGGTCACCTATCACTGTTCTTTATCTCAGCTAGAGATACAGATCTCATCCTCAACACCCCCTGGCTCCTTCACGAATCCTATACCCAACTTATTACTTAATGCTATTATTAATTACTTAATTCTATTAATCCTCTCGCCTCTGCCTACCTCTTTTTTTTTTTCCCTTTCTTTCTTTTTTTTTTTTTTTTTTTTTTTTTTTTTGTTAAATCCACCAAGCCACACAACTGTGATGTTTTCTGGCCTCCAGCAATAATCTCCTAATCGGTCTCCTGCCGATTCATGCACCTACAACTGGTTCTCAACTGCATCCAGAATTAATGTGTTGAAATACAGTTATAATGATCTCATCTCTCCTCCCATCTCCCTCACTCTCCAGACCCATTTGTTGACTTCCAACTGCTGGTCATTGGTTTGCACTTGTTCTCTGAGCTCAAGTCATTCTGGCCTTCTGTAACTCCTAGAATATAATGGTTCCACACCCAAGCCACTAGGACTTTGCATATGCAGTTCCTGCAGCCCCATTCACCTAGTTGACACCTAATTATCCTATAGACCTAAATCACAGTTCAAGTCTGTGCTAACTTCCCTGGTACAATCTTCGGGTAATTTTCTTTGTAGCACTAAATAGCAGTTACATTGTTAATGCTTGGATTTTCAAAAATTGATGTCTGTCCTCTCTGATAGAATACAAGTTTATAAATGCAAGGACAAAATACATTTCATTTGTGTGCTTTGGCACTTAGTACAGTGCTCAGGGCATTATAAAATGTCTGACAACTCTTTGTTAAGTGGATGGATGAATGAATAAATGCACAAAATAATTCAAGAAGTTATTATGGGACTAACATCTAGGCTTTCTGGCTCCACATTTACTGTTATTTACAACCCATCTGCTGTTCTCAATTTGATGTACTTAATTCTGAGAATCAACATAATGCATTTATCAAGTGCAAAGAAAATCACTGATATTCCTCAAATATTGTATTTGGCAATACTTGTGAAATACAGTATCTGGCTATAGTTACTGTATTGAAATGACAAAGTTGTACTGTAGACCTGTTTACTTTGTGACTCTGCCACTTATTTACTAAAACATCACCGTTACTTAAAACAATTTGGAAGCCTGTTCTTCCAAAATAAATTGCTTTATACAAGTTGAGATTCAGTTAGTTAGTAACTGAATGAGCTGGGTAAGGTGGTATGCTCTTGTAGTCCCAGCTACTCAGGAGGCTGAGGTGTGAGGATCACGTGAGCCTATGAGTTTGAGTCCAGCCTGAATATAGCAAGACCTGTCTCAAAATAAAATAAAATAAAAAACAGTAACAATATATGAATGCCTTTTAATAAAATAATATATAAATGTAATGACTACAGTTAAATTTGGGGGGACGGTCTAAGTCACAGTTGGCTGTTATTGCTAAGTATTTAGGAGCTATGTGTGAAAAAGGGTGGCAACCTCTAGGTTTTTTGCAAATTTACCTGGGTCCTTGACCCAGTCCGATTATTAGTCTCTGGAGTCCCTTTCAAGCCACTGGGCTATGCCCCTGTTCCCTGTCTCAAGAAGCCTTCTCTGGTCTGTGTGATGACCCGATTCTGTGAATCAGTGAGCAAGATGGCACTGAAGCATAGAGACAGTAGCCACCCAATGCTCTTCATCCCTTTGGTGGTTTACTGTCACTTGTACTGTAGACCTGATGGCTTCCAGGACACACATGCAGGTGTAATAGTAAGTTCATCAGGGAAAACACAAGAGTGACATTTTCAACTAGGGGAGGGTCTTTTGGTCCAAAGGTATGGTACAGGCCGGACACAGTGGCTCACGCCTGTAATCCCAGCACTTTGGGAGGCCCAGGTCATCCGAGGTGAGGAGTTCAAGACCAGCCTAGCCAATATGGTGAAACTCTGTCTCTACTAAAATACAAAATAAACCAGGTGTGGTGGTACATGCCTGTAATCCCAGCTACTCAAGAGGCTGAGGGAGGAGAATGGCTTGAACCTGGGAGGCGGAGGTTGCAGTGAGGTGAGATCTTGCCATTGCACTCCAGTTTGGGCGACAAGAGCAAAACTCCATCTCAAAAACAAAATAAAACAACAAAAAAGATAAAGTATAATCCCAGCACTTTGGGAGGCCGAGACGGGTGGATCACAAGGTCAAGAGATCGAGACCATCCTGGTCAACATGGTGAAACCCCGTCTCTACTAAAAATACAAAAATTAGCTGGGCATGGTGGTGTGCGCCTGTAGTCCCAGCTACTCGGGAGGCTGAGGCAGGAGAATTACTTGAACCCAGGAGACAGAGGTTGTGGTGAGCCGAGATTGGGCCATTGCACTCCAGCCTGGGTAACAAGAGCGAAACTCCGTCACACACACATACAAAAGATAAAGTATAAATCTCTTTGGATTTTGAAAGGTGTTTTTCCCCCACTATGGAAATGATTTTGAAGGGTGGTTCAGTTCTGAGGCTGGCCTGGATATAGCTGACCAATATACTCTGCAACCAGCAAGGCCTGTCTGTTCAGATCCTTCTTGCCCTTCCTGTGGAGAAATCCTTCCTGGATACAGGACAGACAAGGTAGGTCAGATAATATCTTTATGGCCAGCTCTTACACAGAAAGTCATGGGAGGTTAGAGGAATTTTTCCAGATTTTATGACTGGCTTTGGTGGAGAGGGGTTCTGGTTTCTCTGACCAGCCTCAGGGAAAGGGAATTTAATGTCTATGGCTTGCCGTGCTGGAGAAATAGCATGGGAGACAGGAAGGCAGGAGGTCAGAGACTGCTTCTAAAGCGGCTTCTGAGGCCTTCTAATTTCTGTTATTTCGAAGTGTTCAGCATGCCAAAGCACCACATTTTGGGTATCATTTTCCTATTTTTTTTTTTTTTTTTTTTAGGCAGAGAGCTAAACAGTGGTATTTCATGGGAAATCATTTTCGAACCCCAATAGTTGACACAGGTTCAAGTGTGATTTAGTTAAATTTCAAAAGTCACTCAAACTACTCATCTTCACATTCATTTCTTCATTCTTCACAGATAGTCCTCTAAGGTTATCCTGTAACATCCAATCCAACTCTCCCTTTGTTAGAGTTCTTTTATTCTCTACTTTTTTTCTGGATTTTAAGATAAGAACCGTTTGTTATCTTTGGTTGATAACAAAAGTTTGCTATGTAAACAGAGGTTATCGACCATTTGTTCACACAGCACACTTTTGTTTGATACATTTGTATAACATACTGCGATTGCTAATGGATATACACATTGCTTACTTCTAAATCACATTTTAGATCATTTCTTTCTGAGCAAGTTCTTGTAGACCTAATCCGAAGTAAATTTATTCATTCTTTGACTTCAAACAGTATAACTTTGTCTGCTTTTTAGCCATTTTTCTTCCCAAATATCCCAATGAAAGCTGATCTAACATTGGGCCTATGGACCTTGGCACTGCCTGAATTCTCTTGAGGGCCAAGGGCCCTCCAGCATCACAGACTGTCTGAGACTAAATAATTCATTTGTGCTACCCCAGGAGGGACACATGAATCACTTGGGTAAAGGTCAGAATCATCAAAAAAGAAAAGAAAAAAAAAGACCCAGATGACTCAGCATTTTGTCTTATACATTGCACAAAAATAAAAATGCATTTGACCTTTTTTTTTTTTTTTTCCAGGGCATAACACAACAATTAGAAACCAGAAAATCTACTTTGACTATAGGCCTTGGAATTATTCCTTACAGTTTATTTATTTATTTATTTATTTATTTATTTATTTATTTTGAGACAGAGTTTCGCTCTTGTTACCCAGGCTGGAGTGCAATGGCGTGATCTTGGCTCACCGCAACCTCTGCCTCCTGGGTTCAGGCAATTCTCCTGCCTCAGCCTCCTGGGTAGCTGGGATTACAGGCACGCGCCACCATGCCCAGCTAATTTTTTGTATTTTTAGTATTTTTAGGTTGCAGTGAGCCGAGATGGCGCCATTGCACTCCAGCCTGGATAACAAGAGCGAAACTCCGTCTCAAAAAAAAAAAAAAGTGAATTCGTCATTTCACAAGCTATGCCTTAAAAGTTTTACAACATTTATACTTGTTTGTATATTAGAATCAAAGACTATGGCAGAGAATTTGTATATTAGCAAAAGAAAAAGAAAATTATTAACGTGCCTTTTATTTTTATTTTTTATTTTATTTTTTATTTTTTTTTTTTTGAGACAGAGTTTCACTCTTGTTACCCAGGCTGGAGTGCAATGGCGCGATCTTGGCTCACTGCAACCTCCGCCTCCTGGGTTCAGGCAATTCTTCTGCCTTAGCCTCCTGAGTAGCTGGGATTACAGGCACGCGCCACCGTGCCCAGCTAATTTTTTGTATTTTTAGTAGAGACAGGGTTTCACTGTGTTGACCAGGATGGTCTTGATCTCTTGACCTCGTGATCCACCTGCCTCAGCCTCCCAAAGTGCTGGGATTACAGGCTTGAGCCACCGCGCCCAGCAACATGCTTTTTAGAGTAAGAAATGTATGACTTGCAGTTCAATACAATGTTAATGAATTTGACACTACTCCTCTCATCAAAGTAGTGCTCTGGTTTTTACTTTTCCATAAAGCTGAGTCATGTATTTTAAATAGGATGTCAAAATAATAACTTCCTTCAAATAATTTCCTTGTTTCCTTAAACAGAGAGGAAAAATGGTGTTAAAATTTAAGAGCTCCATGACATTCAATGCTTTGAAGAGTATGATAAGGCAAACTGTCTTTTTTTTTTTTTTTGAGACAGAGTTTCCCTCTTGTTACCCAGGCTGGAGTGCAATGGCGCGATCTCGGCTCACCGCAACCTCCGCCTCCTGGGTTCAGGCAATTCTCCTGCTTCAGCCTCCTGAGTAGCTGGGACTATAGGCGCGCACCACCATGCCCAGCTAATTTTTGTATTTTTAGTAGAGACGGGGTTTCACCTTGTTGACCAGGATGGTCTAGATCTCTTGACCTTGTGATCCACCCTCCTCAGCCTCCCAAAGTGCTGGGATTATAGGTGTGAGCCACCACGCCCGGCCTTTTTTTTTTTTTAAGAGGTGGGACTTCATCATGTTGGCCAGGCTGGTCTCCAACTCCTGACCTAGGTGATCTGCCCATCTTGGCCTCCCAAATTGCTGGGATTACAGGAGTGAGCCACTGCTCCCAGCCTAGCAGGCTGTCTTACAGATTTTATATACTCTCAATAGGAGTGTAAATTGGTACAAAATTCCTAAAAACCAATTTAGCATTATGTATCAGGAGTACTAAATATATATATACACTTTGGTCATTTATCAATTTCTTAGAATCAGAACTAAAAACTAAGACCATGGGTTAACACAAACATACAAAGATGTTCAACATAGCATTATATATAATCGTGAAAACTTGAGAACATACTAAAAAAGAGTTAAATAAATTATTATACAATGTATATCATAATAATGTATATAATAAACAATGTAATGTTTCTTATGCAAAAGAAAAATTGCATTAAAAATTATGTCATTACATGTAAAAATGCTTATAATATATTGTTAAATTAAAATCAAATACAGGCCGGGTGTAGTAGCTGACACCTGTAATCTCAGCACTTTGGGAGGCCAAGGTGGCTGGATCACTTGAGATCACACCTAGGACTTCAAGACCAGCCTGCCCAACATGGTGAAACCCTATCTTTACTGAAAATACAAGAATTAGTCAAGTGTGGTGGCATGTGTCTTAGTCCTAGCTACTCAAGAGGCTGAGGTGGGCAGGGCATGGTGGCTCATGGAGGCCAAGGTGGGTAGATCACCTGAGGTTGGGAGTTCTAGACCAGCCTGACCAACATGAAGAAACCCCATCTCTGCTAAAAATACAAAATTAGCCAGGCGTGGTGGTGCATGCCTATAATCCCAACTACTCCGGAGGCTGAGGCAGGAGAATCACTTGAAGCTGGGAGGCAGAGTTTGCAGTGAGCTGAGATCAAGCCATTGCAGTCCAGCCTGGGCAACAAGAGTGAAACTTGGTCTCAAAAAAAATCAATTGTTTTTTTTTTGAGACAGTCTTGCTCTGTCACCAGGTGCCAGACTGGAGTGCAGTGGCATGATCTCGGCTCACTGCAACTTCCACCTCCCGGGTTCAAGCGATTCTCCTGCTTCAGCCTCCCGAGTAGCTGGGACTACAGGTGTGTGGCACCACGCCAGCTAATTTTTGTATTTTCAGTAGAGATGGGGTTTCACCATGTCCAGGATGGTCTCGATCTCTTGACCTCGTGATCCACCCGGTTTGGACTCCCAAAGTGCTGGGATTACAGGCATGAGCCACCATGCCCAGCCTAAAAATTAAAAAAAAAAAAAAAGAGGCTGAGGTGGGAGAATCGCTTGAACCTGGGAGGCAGAGGTTGCAGTGGGCTGAGATCATACCACTGCACTCTAGCCTGGGTGACAGAGTGACATGCCATCTCAAAAAATATATAAAATAAAAAATAAATAAAATAAAATAAAATAAAGATACAAAACATTACATGCAATATAATCTCAATTTCAACACATTATTGTGTTTATGTGTCTATTAAAAAGTTGCCTTCTTATTCACCTGGATTAACCCCCCTACAAAAAAAAAAGTTGCCTTCTTATTAATTTAGAATAGATATTTTTATTTTTTAGATAAAGTCTTTGATAAAAATTTTGTGAAGATTTTTTTCCTAGTTGTGATTTGCCATTTCATTTTCTTTTATTTATTTATTTTTTATTAAAAAAAGAATAGAGATGGGGTTTCTCCATGTTGGCCAGGCTGGTCTTGAACTCCTGACCTCAGGTGATCTGCCCACCTCGGCCTCCCAAAGTGCTGAAATTACAGGTGTGAGCCACCGTGCCTGGCCTGCTGTTTCATTTTCATAGCAGTGTCTTTTGAAAAGCAAATATTTTTTATTTTGGTGAAGTGAAATTTATTTTTTCTTTTTTATTTTATGATTTTTTATGAACTCTTCAACAAACTAAACAGCTATAAAATTTTCTTCTAAGACCAGGCATGGTGGCTCATGCCTGTAATCCCAGCATTTTGGAAGGCCAAGGCAGGCAGATCGCTTGAGCCCAGTAGTTTGAGACCAGCCTGGGCAACATAGAGAAATCTCATCTCTATAAAAAATACAAAAATTAGCCCGGCGTCGTGGCACGTGCCTGTATTCCCAGCTACTCAGGAGGCTGACATGGGACAATCACTTCAGCCCGAGAGGTGGTGGTTGCAGTGAGCCCAGATCTTGCCACTGCACTCCAACCTGCACAACAGAGTAAGACCTTGTTTAAAAAACAAAAAAACCCACACCTTTTTTCTCCTATATATTTCTTCTAGATCTAATAGTTTTGACTTCTACAATGAGGTGTGTAATGCATTTTGCTTTTTTTTTTTGAGATGGAGTCTCCCTCTGTCGTATAGGCTGGAGTACAGTGGCACGATCTCAGCTCACTGTAACCTCTGCCCCAGGTTGAAGAGATTATAGGCACACGCCACCACATCTAGCTAATTTTTGTATTTTTGGTAGAGATGGGATTTCACCATGTTGGCCAAG
The DNA here is from genome assembly GCA_031835075.1 of Saguinus oedipus. Classification (NCBI taxonomy): domain Eukaryota; kingdom Metazoa; phylum Chordata; class Mammalia; order Primates; family Cebidae; genus Saguinus; species Saguinus oedipus. The sequence goes on from CM063178.1 coordinate 8,121,750, forward strand.
CTGGTCTCTAACTCCTGACCTCGTGATCCACCCACTTTGGCCTCCCAAAGTGTTGGGATTACAGGTCCGAGCCACCACGCCCTGCCTGTAACACATTTCACATTAATTTTTTGCATATCATGTGAATCAAGTGTTGAGAATCATGGGGGGTAATGACTAATTTTTCTGGCAACATTTATTGAAAATATTTTTCCCCCTTTTAACTGACTTGGTACATTTGTGGAAAACCAGTTGGGTCTATTTCGGGACTCTGTCTTCCATTCTTCTAATCTAAATGTCTCGTTTATGTCAATTCCCCACACCTTTGATACTGTAGATTTATAATAATTTTGAATATACTCATTTTGAAACCAGATAGTATGTGTCTATCAACTGTTCTCTCAAATGTGTTTTGACCATTCCAGGTACTTCGCATTTTTATACAAATTTTGGAATCAGCATTTAAATAACTACAGAAAAAAAGCATGCTAAGATTTCTACTGGGATTTTATGAATTTTAGGTCAATTGGGAAGACCTGATATTTGAACACTACGGAGTCTTCTATTCATTAACGTGCTGCATGTCTCCATTACTATGTCTTCTCGAATTTTTCTCAGCAATGTTGTCGTTTTCAAAGTTTATCCCTTATTATTTTCTGTTTTCATGTTATTGTAAATGCTTTCTAAATTGTCAAGTTTAGTTTGTCCATCACTAGTATGTAGGAATAGAACTGATTTTTGTGTATTGACCTTGTATTCTACCACGTCACTAAACTCAGTTATTAGTCCTAGGAACCTTTTCTGTAATTCCATAGGATATTGTTTAGGTGATCATATTATCTGCAAATAAAGACAGTTTTACTTCTTTCTTTCCAATCTGTGTGTCTTTTATTTCATTTTCTCACTTTGCTGCACAGCCTAAGATATCAGGCACAATCTCAAATAGAGGTAGTAAGAGTGGATGTCCTTTGTTCATTCCCAACGTCAGGGGAAAATCATCAGGTCTTTCCCATTAAATATGAAGTTAGCTGCAGGTTTTCCAAGGTGCCTTAGTCCCTTTTGTGCTACTATAACAAAATACCCGAGACTGGGTACTATGTAAAAAACAGAAATAAGAAATGTGTTTTCTTTTTTTTTTGAGATGACATCTTGCTCTGTCACCCAGGCTGGTGTGCAGTGGTATGTTGCCGGCTCACTGCAATCTCCACCTCCCCAGTTTAAGAAATTCTGCTATCTCAGCCTCCCGAATAGCTTGAATTATAGGTGTGGGCCACCATGCCTGGCTAGTTTTTGTATTTTTAGTAGAGATGGGGTTTTGCCATGTTGGCCAGTCTGGTCTCAAACTCCTGACCACAGGAAATCCACCTGCCTCAGCCTCCCAGAGTGCTGGGATTACAGGCATGAGCCACTGTGTCCAGCCCAGAAATGTATTTTCTTACAGTTTTGGAGGCTAGGAAGTACAAGATTAAGGTTCTGGCATCTGGTGGCACTGTGAACTCAGCATCCTGTAGCGGGGAGGAATGCTGTGTCCTCACATGACAGAGGATAAAAGGGCAGAAAGAGGTAAACTCGGCTGGGCGCGATGGCTCACGCCTGTAATCCTAGCACTTTGGGAGGCTGAAGTGGGTGGATCACCTGAGGTCAGAAGTTCAAGACCAGCCTGCCTGGCCAGCATGGTGAAACTTCATCTTTAAAAAAAATAATAATAATAACAATAATAATAAAAAGGGGGTAAACTCAGATAAGCCTTTTTTTTTTTTGAGACGGAGTTTCGCTCTTGTTACCCAGGCTGGAGTGCAATGGTGCGATCTCGGCTCACCGCAACCTCCGCCTTCTAGGTTCAAGCAATTCTCCTGCCTCAGCCTCCCGAGTAGCTAGGATTACAGGCACGCACCACCATGCCCAGCTAATTTTTGTATTTTTACTAGAGACAGGGTTTCACCTTGTTGACCAGGATGGTCTCGATCTCTTGACCTCATGATCCACCTGCCTCGGCCTCCCAAAGTGCTGGGATTATAGGCATGAGCCACCGCGCCCGGCCCAGATAAGCCCTTTTATAAGGGCAGCCAATCCCATTCATAAGGGTGGAGTACTCATAACTCAATCACCTCCCAAAAGTCACACTTTCAAATACTGGTGCGTTGGGATTCAGTTTTAACATGAATTTTGGTGGGGACAAAAACATTCAAACCCTAGTAGTGCCCTTTATCAGATTGAGGACATTCCCTATTATTCATATTTTGCTAAGAGTTTTTCTTAATAGATACTGGATATTTGAACATTTTAAACATTATTTAAAATTTGAGCAATTATTTTAATATAATTTTTAAATTTGCACCAAATACATACAAGAGCAAGTCATGTTTTAATTTTGCTTGAAAATGTATTAATGGACATATGTCTCCAATTATTAAAAATTAAGAATGTACCTATTTATATATATATATTTTAAATGCTTTACTTTTTTTTTTTTTTTTGAGATGGAGTTTCCCTCTTGTTGCCAGGCTGGAGTGCGGTGTTGCACTCTTGACTCACCACAACATCCACCTCCCAGGTTCAAGCTATTCTCCTGCCTCAGCCTCTCCAGTAGCCGGGATTACAGGCATGTGCCACCTCGCCCCACTAATTGTGTATTTTTTAGTAGAGATTGGTTTCTCCATGTTGGTCAGGCGGGTCTCGAACTGTTGACTCAGGTGATCCACCCACCTCGGCCTCCCAAAGGGCTGGGATTACAGGTGTGAGCCACCATGCCCGCCCATAAATGCTTGACTTCTTTATGATGGCTTACTAATAAAACCCTAAATGATTTGAACTTGAGAACTATCTTCTCTTCACAACCAACAATTTAGATTTTATTTATAACGACAAGGCAGTTAAAATTAAAGGTTTGCTAATGAAGCAGCCATTGCTGCCATGTGCTAATAAATACACATATTTGGTTACAAAGATATATATGTATGTCTTGAGTTACACTGTAGATAATGTTGGTAATCAGGTTGCCTCTGCTCCTCTCCTTTGAATGAGTGGATACCAGGCTGCTGTATGGGCAATGTGTCTCCTTATTTAATATAGTACAGCATCACAAGCATGTATTTTAGGAGATTTGGACTAAGGTACAGTCAGCTTTGATACAGACTAACAAAGTCAAAGGAGAAGCACCAAAAATAAAATTCCTCAAACACCCCCAAATCCAAAAGCTGATACGAAAGATCCATTGTTTATCGTAGGTGCATAATGTACCATTTTGTGAAAATATACAAAGATATTATTATAACTTTTAGATGGATTGTCAGGAAATCCTTTCCAAAAAAAAGAAAGAAAAGAGCCGCACCTAATTTACTATTACTTGGAAAAATCCATTGGTTTATGTGATAAACACTAAAATAGACTGATTATATGTCTGGCTAAATGCCAAGCTGTTCTTCTGTGAACTCTAAGATAATGGCCCCTCATTGTTATGTGTGTTTTCATTGCCAATTCCTGTCAGACTGCTCCTCAGCAGTTAGTGGGCTTCTGTCATTTATCAAAAGTCTGAAGCTTAAAAGTCTCTCTTTGCTTGTCTGAAACAACAACTCATTTGTTTATTAAACATGCATTTGATGAAATGTTTAAGGTTCCCATGTGATTAGTAGATTACCACTATTTGTAAATTGGAGAAATGTGTAAAACCATATTACCTTAGGAAAAATTATGCAATCACCTATAGTTATCCTTGGGGTAGCCATCTTTTCTAATTTAACAATAAATCCTTCTAGATTGTATTAAAGTAAGAATTTTCTGTAATTTAAATGGAGTCATATTTGGTAAAATATAAGCTAACTCCAGCAGACAGTGCTAGTAATAGTGTTACAAAATTATAGAATCTTAAAGACCTGATTTTATTTAAGAATACAGACCGGGTGCGGTGGCTCAAGCCTGTAATCCCAGCACTTTGGGAAGCCAAGGTGGGTGGATCACGAGTCAAGAGATCAAGACCATCCTGGTCAACATGGTGAAACCCCGTCTCTACTAAAGATACAAAAAACTAGCTGGGCATGGTGGCGCGTGCCTGTAATCCCAGCTACTCAGGAGGCTGAGGCAGGAGAATTGCCTGAACCCAGGAGGTGGAGGTTGCGGTGAGCCAAGATCGCGCCATTGCACTCCAGCCTGGGTAACAAAAAGCGAAACTCCATCTCAGGAAAATAATAAAATAAAATAATACATTCCTGGGCTGGTTTTGTTCCTCTAAAGATTTCGCTGTGTCTCTCAGTCTTCTTCACACTATTTAACTTCTCAGTGTTTGGTGTTATTTATTTATTCATTTATTTTTGAGAAGGAGTCTCACTCAGCTGCTCAGGCTGGAGTGCAGTGGTGCAATCTCGGCTCACTACAACCACCGTCTCCAGGGTTCAAGTGATTCTCCCATCTCAGCCTCCTGGGTAACTGGGATTACAGGCACTCACCATTGTGCCCAGCTAATGTTTGTATCTTAGTAGAGACAAGGTTGCACCATGTTAGCCAGGCTGGTCTTGTACTCCTGACCTCAGGTGACCCTGATGCGTCGGCCTCCCAAAGTGCTAGGATTACAGGCATGAGCCTCCGAACCCGGCCACACTATTTAACTTCTACACTACAGAAGCTAAAATATTTGCCAAAAATTCCTCTTGCACGTTAATTACATATTCTTTCAGTTCGGTCTTTTGTAGCGCTGGGAACGATTTTGTCATTTGGACTCTAAACCTTTTAAAGTGCATTTTTTACAACTGTAGGTTAATGAAACATAGGTAAGGTAACATCAACTCAGACATTATCTCACATAAACTTATGAGTGTGCTTTCTTTCAGTAGGTGTGTGACTGTAGTATAGACAGGACTGCAAAGGAGACCAGTGAAAATAAGAAGACAAAGACATAAATCACACATTTACTTCCTGAATTCACTTTGGAAAGCTATGCTGCAAAGTAAGCATCAGAAACAGAAGAGCAAGAAGGGAAAGACAGGGGGGAGGATTGTAAAATCCTTAATGGTCACAGAAAATAGTAAAAGAGTTCTTTAATTTCACACTTTACTTGCAAAGATCCTGCAGAAGAGATTAAGGAAAGATAATGGACAGATCTTAACTCAAAGGAGGAAAGTGTATTTAAAAACAATAGCAATAGTTTTCTTTGCCGAGTGTGGGGGTGGGGGATAGATTTTAAAAAATTCCTCAATCTGGGCCATTTCAGAGTTCTGAAAGCCGCTGGTTGTCCCATAAGGGTATCCAGGCACTTTCTGTCAGCAAGATAGAATGAGCTAGAGAAGGAGATTCTCTGAAAGTCACAGATTCTCTGTGACTGCGTGCACAGGCCTTTCCTGGCTTCCTCAAAGCTCTTAGATGTACTGGAGGTTCCCTGCACAATCAGCCCGTGAGTTCATTTCTCATCTCCAGTGTTGACCTCTGTTGCTCTACTCAAGGTTGTAGGCTTCAATATTCTGTTCTGTAGAAAGCATGAAGGAGGAAAGGACAGGGCAGGAACCTAGGTAGGGATGAGGTGGAGGGTTTAGTTTTACGGTCATTTTAATGGTCTGAGCAGGTGTAGGAGCTGACTTTGAGCTTACGCCCTGGATGGGTACCCTGGTTAGGTCCTGCACTCCCAGTTTTCCCTTATATTAAAGGCAGTGGAGACTACTTATTTCAGGAGCGGTGCTGAGATAAAATGACAGGATTTCCCCTGTGACAGAAGACAAATGCTTTTCTTTGGGATAACAAACATTCCACAATTCCATAGAGGCAATCCTTTATTTGTTCCTCTTGCCCTGACAATGGGAAGTCACAAAACCTCTTTCACCTTATGCCCAAGGCCACTGTGCAAGCACAAACTTCAAGGAAAAGCATGAAGATAAGGTAAGAATCTCTGGGAAGGAAGGTATTAGTGTGCCCTGCTGTTCAGAACCCTGCCCCATCCTACTTCCTCACTCTTCTCCCAGCCGCAGATTCTCTGGCTCTCACCCACCTTATCTGCTTCTGGAGCATTTCCATTATTTATCCCAATGTAGGTGTAGGAAACAGTTTTCCTTTTGGCTCATCTGGGACTTGGTTAGAATTGAAAGAGAAAAACAAACCCCAAAATAAATAAACCGAAGGAAAAGAAAGAAAATATAAGAACATAGAAATGGATAGGTTTACAAAATGCAGATTTTTTTTTTCTTTTATCCTAATCTCACCAAGGTCTAGGGATAACCTGGTTGGATTGGCAGTTTGTAAAGTACATAGCTCCAATTCTTTCTGGCTTCCACACTGTCTGGGCTGACAGGGTGGAGGCTAGACTGAGCTTCTTGGATATCTGGTCCAATGTTACTTTAAACAAACCATCTCTGGTGGAATCTCAGGAAAAATGTTTCAGTCCTTTTGGGAATGGGTTCTGTGTTTATTCTCTGAGATTAGCCTTCAGATTATCTGTCATTCCCAGGTTGAAACTCAGCTGATTTTCCTTCAAATAGACCCCTGACCCTCTGGGCCCAGCTTTGTTCTTTCTAAATAAATCAAACCAAAACAAAACAAAAACAAAAACAACAAAAAAATTTCCCTCTCTGCTCTGCAAGGGATCTGCCCTCAATCCCAAGGCAGTGATACTCAGCACTGGCAGTCCGTCATTGTGGCCCTGACTGCTGAAAATACTACTCTTGCTCTGTCTTTACTAACTTGGTTAGTCTGATGGATACTCTTTTCTTCCCTTCCCTTTTCTTTTTTGAGGTAGAGTTTCACTCTGTCACGCAGACTGCAGTGCAATGGCACTATCGTGGGTCACTGCAGCCTCCACCTCCTGAGCCGAAGTGATACTCGCACTTCAGCCTCCTGAGTAGCTGGGACTACAGGCATGCACCACCATGCCCAAATAATTTTTCTGTGTGTTTTTCTGTTTGTTTGTCTGTTTTGAGACAGAGTTTTGCTCTTCTGCCCAGAGTGGAGTGAAGTGGCATGATCTCGGCCCACTGCAACCTCTGCCCCCAGGTTCAAACAATTCTCCTACCTCAGCCACCCTAGTAGCTGGGATTACAGACACCTGCCTCCACACCCAGCTAATTTTTGTATTTTTAGTAGAGATGGAATTTCACCATGCTGGCCAGGCTGATCTCGAACTCCTGACTTCAGGAGATCTGCATGTCTCAGTCTTCCAAAGTGCTGGGATTACAGGCGTGAGCCACTGCACCCAGCCAATTTTTTTTGTGATTTGTCCAGACAGGGCATCGCCATGTTGCCCAGGTTGGTCTCGAACTCCTGACCTCAAGTAATCATCCTGCCTTGGCCTCCTAAAGTGTTGGGATTATAGGCATAAGCCATGGTGCCCGGTCCTGATAGATCCTCTTGAGTATTGGATTCTCTGAGACAACTCATTACTCAGAGATCTCCCCCACATGGGAGCAGGCTCACTGGAGCTGCCCACTTTCATTACACAATTTAAAAACACTAATTATATCGGCCGGGCGCGGTGGCTCAAGCCTGTAATCCCAGCACTTTGGGAGGCCAGGCGGGTGGATCACGAGATCAAGAGATCCAGACCATCCTGGTCGACATGGTGAAACCCCGTCTCTACTAAAAATACAAAAAATTAGCTGGGTGTGGTGGCGCGTGCCTGTAATCCCAGCTACTCAGGAGGCTGAGGCAGGAGAATTGCCTGAACCCAGGAGGCGGAGGTTGCGGTGAGCCGAGGTCGCGCCATTGCATTCCAGCCTGGGTAACGAGCGAAACTCCGTCTCAAAAGAAAAAAACAAAAACAACAACAAAAAAAAACCCGCTAATTATTATGCAATCAGCCGAAAAAGAAATTTAAAAACACAAAAACAAACACACATATATACAGTCCTGCTTGCCGCCAAGGAAACAGGAGGGATATTTTTAACCACAGTTCTTAGATTTCCCAACCCCAAGCTTCTTTTCTACAAAGTTGCAAAACCCCTGACCAAAGAATTATGGGGCCCTGGCTGTAGTTTTCATACTAAACAGCTGATCTTTGAGGGGCAGGATTACATAAAGGCCAAGTACATAGGCTCCGGGGACAGATCATTGGGTTTGAATTCTAGCTTTGCTGCTTATTAGCCGATTCACTATTGGCAAATTACTAACTCCATGCCTTGGTTTTCCCATCTGGAATATGGAGGGAAATAATAGTGACTACTTTCATGGCTATTGTAGCAATTTAATTAATACATATAAAGAACATAGAACGGGGCATGTACATTGTAAGTACTCTGTAAATGTCAGCCACCATCATCGCCACTGTACAGGTCTCTTGGACAGTTAGATTTTAAAAAGTAACTTGGTGTAGTGGTGTTAGGCTTGAAACTAAAATTTAGAGATTAGTTAAGGGTAACTCCAGTGTTTGCTACAATAATAGTTGACTTAAAACAATGAACAAGATGGACTATGAAACAGTTCATTGAAATGTTAAACAACATTGTTTCTGTTGCAGGGTTCAGGAACCATCCAAGGGGTCTGCTACCCTTTGTATTTGTGCCAGTGTTCACCTTTTCAGGAAAGTGTCCAGCGAAGTCATTTCTTTTTATGACCAACTCTTCTTGTTTCCTGATTTTCTTGTCCAACTCTCCAAGCTCACTACGTATCTAGATTCTATTTAACACGGATTTTAGGGTGAAAGCATTCAACCTTTTGCCATTAAGTCTCATGTTAGCTGTAGGCATTTTATAAATGCCATTCATCAATTTAAGTTCCTTTTTAGTCCTAGTTTGTTGGAAGTTTCTATCACTAAAGGGTGTTGAATTTACTTTTTTCTATTGAAATAATTCCACAGACTTTATTTTTTTTTAATTTTTATTGCATTTTAGGTTTTGGGGGTACATGTGCAGAACGTGCAAGATAGTTGCATAGGTACACACATGGCAGTGCGTTTTGCTGCCAATTCCACAGACTTTTGAAACAAAATTTTTGTAGAGACAAAATTTTATGTGATGTTGCCTAGGCTGGTCAAACTCCTGGTCTAAGTGATACCCCCACCTTGGCCTCCCAAACTGCTGGGGTTACAGGCATGAGCCACTGTGCCTGACTATCCTTTAAATTTCTACTGGGTCTACAGTGTGTCCGCTTTCTCATTCCTGACTTAGGTAATTTTTTTCTATTGTTTTCCTGATTTCTATTTCATATGTTTCTGCTCTAATCTGTATTATTTCCTTCCTTCTAGATACTATAGATTTTCTTTTTTCTTTTTTTTTTTTTTTAATTTAGACAGAATCTTGCTCTGTCACCCAGGCTGGAATGCAGTGGTGTGATCTCAGCTCACTGCAACCCCCACCACCCAAATTCAAGCGATTCTCCTGCTTCAGCCACCCAAGCAGCTGGGATTACAGGCGCCTGCCACCATGCCCAGCTAACTTTTGTATTTTTAGTAAAGATGAAGTTTCACCATGTTGACCAGGCTAATCTTGAACTCCTGACCTCAGGCAATCTGCCCACTTTGGCCTCCCAAATTTCTGGGATTACAGGCATGAGTCACCACACCCGGCTTCTTTTTCTAGCTTCTTAAGATGAAAACTTATTTTTCTTCCTTTTTAATAGAAGCGTATTATAAGGGTAGCGGAGAGAACGGAGAATACAGCCAAAGTCAGGCAAGCAAGTTTTATTAACCTTCTGGGCTGCTCCATAACAATCAGAAGAGGCAGCCCTGAGCTCATAAAACGAGCGGTTTATATGAGGTGAGGGGGCATAAGGGAATTTTTTTTAGGACTGAGGTAATCTATTTGCTGGAAACAGGCACAGAGATAGTTTGTTAACTTGAAACAGACCTACAATACATTATCCTGTGACTTTTGTGGTGGCAGTCTTTAAAAAAGAGAAACCAAGAGGTTTTTTTTACAGATATGTGTCAAACAGAAATTTACAAGTATGGATAACCAACCTATGTATTCTCTGTCCTCCTTCAAGCTGCCCAGATGGGCAGGTTTTGCTTAATTGCAGCATGTCTGGCAGCCTTCAGAGCAATAGGGGTTGGGGGAAAGGGGTCAGCCTGAGTGGAGGGGGTTTTCTTGTCCCTAACACATATAAAGCTATACATTTTCCTCTGAGCCTGCCTTAGCTACATCCCATAAATTTTGACATGTTGTGTATTCATTTTTACTCAGTTTAAGGTATTTTAAATTTTTCTTTCTCATTTATCCTTTCACATGATTATTTAACAGTGTATTGCTTAATTCCCTAAACTTCTGTCTATTAATGATTTATAATTTGATTCCATTGTGGTTAGAGAACATAGATTGTATGATTTCAATCATTTTCAATTTATCAGGACTTGCTGTATACACTAGTATATGATCTCTACTAAACAATATTCCGGCCAGGCACGGTGGCTCATGCCTGTAATCCTAGCACTTTGGGAGGCCGAGGTGTGTGGATCACCTGAGGTCAGGAGTTCAAGACCAGCCTGGCCATCATGGTGAAACCCCATCTTTAAAAAAAAAACAATGTTCCATGTGTGCTTTAGCTAGCTCTGTAGAGAGTGAGATTCAGCCTATATGCTCATCTCCCTTCACAAACCAAAATATTTGATATATAAGAAATGAAATTTTACAAGGCACACAAAAAGATAAGAGAGATTTGAAGTACATAAGATAGACTGAACACATACATTTTTTCTTTTCCTCTTAAATCTTACTTTAAAAATTAACCTAAGTGTTAAAAACGTGCTCTTTGAATGAAGAGACCCCCCCCGCAAACAAACAAGCTTTGTGTGAGCAACATGGCTGTTTATTCACCTGGGTGCAGGTGGGCTAAGGCCAAAAAGGGCGTTAGCAAAGGGCAGTGGGATAGGAGTTGGTTTTATAGGTTTGGGGTGGGCAGCGGAAAGTTACAGAGTAAGATCAGTTACAGTGGTGGGGCTGGGGCAAGGAGCATACGTGACCATCAGTTCAGTTACAATGGTGGCTGGGGTAAGAGTAGTTAAGATGGTAGTAAGTTACAATGGTGGATGGGGTAAGTAGTTAAGAATGGGGTGAGGAGTATTCACATTATCATGATAACAGTTAAGATGGCAGAGTGGGGTGAGGGGAAGCTTATGTCCCAGGGAAGCTCCACTGGGCCTTCAGGGATAATGGTCAACACAGGTGGGGGTTGGGGGGTGATCAGCCGAGGCAGGCAGGACTTTAGACTTCCTGGGTTCAAGCTTGCACATGGAGGCCTGACATACCTGTCTTTTTATATATAGAGAGAAAGAATTAGAGAAGAGGGGGTGATAACAGGTTTCAGGGTGGGGGCGACGCTTCTCAAGGCTTCTTTGAGTGGGATTGGGGGTGGTGCGGAAACCTAAAAATGGGAAAGAATTTAGACTGCTGGGAGATTTTGGGGAAAGGGGTGATATTGTGGGGTTGTTAGGAGCATCTATCCTATTGGCTGATTGGTTATTGCTTGTATACGATTTTGTAGGAATTGATAGATTAACTGGAAAAACACAGGGTTTAAAAAAGAGAAGGAGAGAGACGGTATTAGAGGACTAAGGAGTGGAAGAAGCCACGACTTCTAGTTAGACTGTGTCCCGCCAGTCCAGCCAGGTCCAGAATAACCATTTGTCCCATTAGTGAGCTTTTGGGCTCTGTTTCTTAATTTATTGATGGCATTATACATGAGGCCAGGCTGGTTTACATAACAACATTATTCTGGAGCTTCAGACCTGAATGCCAAGGGAACCAGCAAGGGCTGCTGCTGTTAAAGGTTGTAGCAGACTTGGTAGTGCAACTGTGGGGAGGAAGGGCTTTTGTTTTCATGGTGCATGAGGAAGCATGTGGTATTTATAAGCAACCACTCACTTTTATTAACAAGATTGGGTATAAGCAGAGAACAGGAGTGAAATATTAGCTATAATTGCCTGGAGGGAAAGTGTAAACCAACAACTTAAACAAAAGCAGGGCATGTAAAAGTTAATGAGTGCAGTGAATCTGAGCAGTCAGACAGACAATAATAGAAACAGACTTTTAGAGGTGTGGTTTAAGCAGTAGGGGCAAATCAAAAACGACGAGTTTGTGTCCTTTGTAGGGACATGGATGAATCTGGAAACCATCATTCTCAGCAAACTGACACAAGAACAGAAAATGAAATACCACATGTTCTCACTCATAGGCGGGTGTTGAACAATGAGAACACACGGACACAGGGAGGGGAGCATCACACACTGGGGTCTGCTGGGGGGAACAGGGGAGGGACAGTTGGCGGTGGGGAGTAGGGGAGAGAGAGCATGGGGAGAAATGCCAGATATAGGTGATGGGAGGAAGGCAGCAAATCGCACTGCCACGTGTGTACCTATGCAACAATCTTGCATGTTCTTCACATGTACCTCAAAACCTAAAATGCAATTAAAAAAAGAAGTAGTGGGGCGGCTGCATAAAGCTGGAGAAGGCGAGGGGCTGAAAGTAAGTGTGTGAGGTGTAAAGAGAAAACTTTGGAGGTCGTGAGAGCTAGAGGGTAAATGGGGCATAGCCTGTGATTTTTAGGGATTTCAAGAGTGTTAGGGTGGCAGCTGCTGCTGCACGTTGTCATGAGGGCCAGCCCAGGACTGTTAGGTTAAGTTGTCTGGATAAAAAGGCTACAGGCGTGGGCCTGGCTCCTGTGTGAGACTCCTGACCGCACAGCCCTGGAGTTTAGCCGTATATAATGAAAAGGGTTGAGACAAGCTGGGGAGGGCTAGGGAGGGAGCAGTTTTTAGAGCTGTCTTTAAGGAGTGAAAGGAGGAGTGAGGAAAGGATTTAGGATTAACAGTGTTGGATATGTTGTTTTTTTTTTTTTAGTGAGTGTATACAACGGCTTAGCTGGAGTAGCAAAACCTGGTATCCAGAGGTGAAAGTAGCAACCCCACCCAGGAAGGAGAGAAGCTGTTGTTTGGTGGATGGGGTTGGGGTTTGGGAAATTAACTGGATGTGGCTGGCAGGGAGAGCGCATGTATGCTGGCGAAAGATTATAACAAGATGGGGAAGAAATTTGGGCTTTGGAAGGGGATACATGATACCCCTTTGAGTATAGATGCTGAAGAAGCAGGAGGTTGAATTAAAAGGCCATGTTGCAATAGATGGGTGATTACAGGCTTTACTTTTAAAGCCCGTGGTGGGATGGGGTACTGGGGCTGGGCAGGGTAAGGGTGGTTAGGTTTTAAGGGGATGATGAGGGTGAGTGACTTGTAGCAATGGATGGGAAGGCGGTTTTTTACACCCTAGGGTTAAGGTTGGGGAACATAAGGGGCGCTGTTGAGGGAGGTATGGGTTTGGGGAGAAGGACAGCAATGAGGTGTGGCTGTAGCCCAGGAATAGTTTTTTTTTAATTTATTTTTTTTAAATTTTATTATTTATTTATTTATTATTTTTGCCAATCAATGAGAGCTTGTAAGGTTGCTGAAGTTGGTTGGCCTTGAACTCTTGGCCTCGCCTTCGCAAGCGCCACGACATCCGGCCGGAGCCACTTTGGGCCCCAGCCCAGGAATAGTTAAGGAGGCACACAATTTTGCTAGGATATTTCGGACTAACAGGGGAACTGGAGAAGTGGGGATGATTAGGAAGAATGTGGAAAGGAGTGCTGGCCCAATTGACACCAGACTTGGGGAGTTGTGAGAGGCCTGGAGGCCTTGCGGTCAATTCCCACAAAGGTTATGGAGGTCAAGGAGACAGGTCCTTGAAAAGAAGGTAGCATGGGGTGAGTGGCCTCTGTGTTGATCAAGAAGGGGATGGACTTACCCTCCACTGTTAAAGCCACCCAAAGCCCAGCATCCGTGATGGTCCAGGGGCCTCTGAGATGGTCAGGAGCATCAGTCTGCAGCCACCAAGCCGAGGGTCGGAGCTTTAGGAGCAGCGCTGTGAGTTGGACAGTTGACTTTTTGTGGGGGCCCTGCACGGATGAGGCAGGGCATTCCTTGGCGCAGCGGCCAGGTTTCCTGCACTTGAAGGAAGGTCTGGGAGGGGCGGCTGGACGCGCTGGAGTCCGGGTGCTTTGAGTTTTTGAGCCGGTGGTGCGGCTGGGGTTTGTCTTACGGAAGGGGCAACCTTCTGTAGTTCTGAGACGCGCTGCCGCTGGGCAGATTTTTCCCTATTAGTGAACACCTTGAAGGTGAGGTTGCTCAATTCCTGTTGTGGGGTTTGAGGGACAGATTTTAATTTTTTTTTTTTTTTTTGAGACGGAGTTTCGCTCTTGTTACCCAGGCTGGAGTGCAATGGCGCGATCTCGGCTCACCGCAACCTCCGCCTCCTGGGTTCAGGCAATTCTCCTGCCTCAGCTTCCTGAGTAGCTGGGATTACAGGCACGCGCCACCATGCCCAGCTAATTTTTTGTATTTTTAGTAGAGACAGGGTTTCACCATGTTGACCAGGATGGTCTCGATCTCTTGACCTTGTGATCCCCCCGCCTCGGCCTCCCAAAGTGCTGGGATTACAGGCATGAGCCACTGTGCCCGGCCCAGATTTTAATTTTTGTACCTTTTTGTAATGTTGGGGTTGGTTGGGTAACAAAATGCATGTTAAGCGTTTTTTAGGGGTGAGAGTAGAAGTAAGGATAACATTTAAGTTACTCCAGGTGAGATTATAGGACTGGGTTAAGTACTAGAGGATGTGATGAGAAAGAGCCTAACGGTTGGCCACTTTGGGAGAGGTTGGATAAGGGAAAGGAACACGCACCCTAACTCTGCCTTTGGCCTCAGCCACCTCGTGAAGGGGGAATTGTTGGGGAGGGCAGAGGAGGTAGCCTCGGAACTAAACTGTAAGCTGGGCCATGTATGAGGTGGGGAGGTGACAGGAGGGGCATAAGGAGGTGGGTTGTGGGCAGAAGAAGAGGAGGAAGGCTCTGGGGGGTGGGGTTAGGTCCTGGATCAGGACCTGGTTCGGACAGGCAGGGAGGAGAAAGGTCGGAAGGGCTGATGGACAAGGAGGACTCTGGCTTACCTGCAGAGGAAGGAGACTAGGGAGGGATCGGTGTGTAAAACAATGCCTGGATGTAGGGAATTTCAGATCATTTGCCTGTGTTGAGACAAAAATTGTTAAAATTGAGGTTAAAGGTGCCATTATTTGGCCAGTTGGAGCTGTTGTTTAACTTGTATTGTGGCCATGTAGTGTTACAGAAGAAGATGAGACGTTTGGGTTTTAGGTCAGGAGACAGTTGAGGAGGCTTGAGGTTCGTTAGAACACAGGACAGCGGAGAGAAGGGAGGGATAGAGGATGGGTGGTTGCCCATGGTTCTGGAAAAGCAGTAGAGACAAGGAAGATGGGCATGCAAGCCAGCCGCTCAACAGGCGTCCCTAGTTGAGCCTGGATTGAACTTCGTTGTTGGTGAAAGGCCAAAGAGAGTGTCCTCTTTGTTGACCTGCCACCAATATTGGCCATGAGCCTGGTGGGCGAGTGACTAGGGTGATAGTTAAACCCCTGGGGAAAACTGGGTTCCCAGACCCATGACCTACGTAGGACTTTTCCGGTCCTGAACCACATGGAAGAACCTGGTTTATCTGATTTTCCTTGTCTTTGTGGTGGAGAAAGGATGAAGCCGAACGTGGGAGGAAGTGGAAAGGAAAAGACAAAAGTATGGGAAAGCAAAAAGAGAGACTGCTTACCAGAATAGCCGGTGGTGTGCATCCGTGGGCTGGTCTGATGACCCCAGGTCGGTAGGTAGATCTCTTCATGGAGGGAGCACAAGAAGAGCGAGGGGGTTTTTGAAGAGATCCCCCCACAAACGGGCTTTGTGTGAGCAACATGGCCATTTATTCACCTGGGTGCAGGTGGGCCAAGACCAAAAAAGGTGTTAGCAAAGGCCAGTGGGATAGGAGTTGCTTTTATAGGTTTGCGGTGGGCATCGGAAAGTTACAGAGTAAGATCAGTTACAGTGGTGGGGTCAAGGGCAAGGAGCATACGTGACCATCAGTTCAGTTACAATGGCGGGTGGTTAAAATGGTAGGGTGGGTAAGGAGTATTCACATTATCATAATAACAGTTAAAATGACAGGGTGCGGTGAGGGGAAGCTTTTGTGGGTGGTGGAGAAGCTATGCAGGGCTATCAGGAATGATGGCAAAAGCAGGGAGTGGGGGCAGAGGATAATCAGCCAAGGTAGGCAGGACTTTAGACTTTCTGGGTCTGGGCTTGCACATGGAGGCCCAACGCTAAACACCTCCAAGGAGAAGGTAACAAGAAAACAAAATTATTTTTGCCCATGAGTTCCAAAAAGATCTGGGCATATAGTCCCCAGTAACCTTTGAAAACGGGGGTATAAGATTAGACTGAAAACAGGAGGTTAGTTGAAAGAAGCAGTTAGTCCACTCAGATCTCCTGTTCTGTCCTGTGACCTGTCCCTCACTTTTATAGAAAACTAGAGCAAAGTTTACTCTCTGGAGAAGTTGAACCAGAGAGGCTTTAAACTCTGGAAGGCTAGACATAGTGGGGGTCCACCACCCCATACTGAAAGGTGGGAGTGTCAAATTAAACTCAACAATAAATAGTGGGATCTCCCAGAGGTCTGACAGGCAGGCTTACATTATAGACCAAAGTTTGGAGGATTTCTTGCTGGTGAAACTGACCAGCCTGAAACAAAGGCCCTTTATATGCTGATACATAGAGGAGGTTGCCCAAAGAAACAGCTGCATCTCCGCTCAAGTAATCTATTGTGAGGCCCCTTCATTCAAAACCTCCTCTGCACATAGGGCTTTCCAGCAGCTATTTCTTTCCTTTAGGAATGGTTCTTCAGTAAGTCTTAATGTATTGCAAAATATTATTTATCTTAGTGATGACTAAAGCCTGGGCACTGGGGCATTGCTCACCTCTCTCATCCATTGAAAGGGTTAGTGAGGAGACATCATTTATTTAGACTGGGTCTATGGTCAGCCCAGTGTTGTCAGATCCACACCTCCACCTTTTGCACAGGCTGGTTCAAATTTTGTTAGCTGAAAAGAGCCAGTGCTTCAGAAGAATCTAATAGCTAATTTGACTTTGCATTATAGATCACGTTTTTCTTATCAACTCCAAGATGCCTCACTTGGAATCTAAGAATTCTTAGGATATAATTTAGTTTTTAAAATAAGTAATCCATTCCTCATGCAGAAATATAATCAACTGGTGCAAAAAAGTATCCTCAAGAAGATGAGAACCCTCGTCTTCTTCTTGAAAAAAAAAAAAAACAGAGGTCATCCTGCTGCTATTATTCATGGAAAAAACCAGACAATAGACAAAAAATGTTACGGAGATGACATGGAGGATGACGGTGGGCCAGCATGGGTGGGGCCTGCGGCAGCTACTAAGGACAGGGAGGTGGAGAAGATGGCACCCCAGGCAATGATGACTGAGAAGATGATGGCAGATGTGATCGCGATAGACCTAATAGACCTAATGGCTGCTGAGGCAGAGGTAGCAGAGACTACCTATATGATGGTTGGTATAACATGGTGTCGCCTCTGGGGTGAATCTGAAACGGGAAGAGTTCCCTTATACCCCTGGAAAAGCATGTATGGGGGTATGGCTCACTTATTCCGTGTCTGGCTGCTCAGACCTCTAGGGGGAGCATGATGACTGGCAGGTCGTGGGGATCCCACCAGCACAGTGTCTAGGGTCCAGTGTTTACAGCTCGGGAAGCCCCAGTGGGGGTGTGTTACAAGTGCATTCCTTCAGTTTAGCTGCCCGCAGGTGGCTTGTGTTACTCAGCTCAGGGAGGACCCTGCCTTACCACAAGGACAGAGGGCTGTCTCTCAGGGTTTTTGCTTTAGTGTACTGGAAAAATCGGATCACAGGTGGGCTTGGAGGATGGGTGCAAGGTTTTTTATTGAGTGGTGGTAGCTCTCAGCGAGGTGGTTGGGGAGGCCAGAAAGGGATGGAGCGGGAGGGTGCTTTTCCCCTGAAGTCAAGCCACCCAGCAGGTGGGCTCTCCTGCCACCTGGGCCAAACTCCCCTACTTCCGCTGCTCAGTGGCCGCCGGGGTCTGCCAGTACTTGTCGGTGTGTTCTTCCGCACCTGTGTTCCTATTGACGTCCAACCACTTGTGGCTCTGCCCACTAGGGTCTCGGGGTGTTTATAGGTGCAGGATGGGGGCACGGCCCAAATGCAACATCTGGACATGGAAACAGAAATGCCTGTCCTCTCCTAGGTCCATGGGCACAGGCCCGGGAGTGGAGCCCTAGCCAAGGACCTGCCCTTCTCTACCCAGAACTTCCCTGACCGCTTCCTGTATCAAATCCAATGGCGACAGCAGGGAGGTGGCTGCAGCTCAGGAACAACAGGCCCTATTACTGATGTGGAGGCAGCAGCTGCTGGCGAGAAGGACCTGACAAAGTTGATGTGGCCACAGTAATTGGAGCTGGGAGGTAAATGAGTTTTCTGCAATAATCAATGAGATCATCCTTCGTATCCCAAGGGGACCACAGTGGCAAGTAGAAAGAAAAGCCACTGGCGATCTATAGAATGAGCCATTTCTCATGACTCTGAATTGTGGACTGAGCTCTGTACACACTTCCAGGGAGAGTCTGGTTAATCCAAGGTGCTGATAGGTGAGCAGCCCCTTCTGCGGCCCAGGGAAGCTAGAAAATAGAAAGAAACCAGTAACTGGCTACCAGAAACAAGAACCACAGATCTATGTCATTGCAACATCAGAGGCCCAGCCTTTGGGTTCCTTTTCAGGAAAGCAGTTCCCATCTTGAATTCTCATGCGTGTAACTAGAATCGTGGCGCACTTGGGGCTGGTGTAAAGAGATAAGGAGAGAGACTGTTGATCAGGAGTGAGGACTCCTGACAGGGCCGATCAGCTCAGAAGAGGCTGGTAACCTCCATGTTCTCTGACGCTTTGATACTATTTTCTCTGTCACTGACCAGCTCCTCACTGAGAACAATAGCAAATAGAAATGAAATCTCCTACTTGAGAACAATCACACACGAGAAATGAAAGTAGATATGAATGTACAGTACAATTTTTATAAAAAAAGAAAATAGATATGAAATACAAGTGTCTTTTCAAACACACACACACACACACACACACACACACACACACACACACACAAGCATTTTGCCTGGATATTCATGAAACTGAAAAGTAGTTCAATTTAGGACAGAATGACTTCGCTCTTACTGCATATATAAATGTTTAAACTGCACATAACTGACAGGGCACAGTGGCTGACATCTGTAATCCCAGCACTTTGGGAGGTCAAGACAGATGGATCACTTGAGGTCAGGAGTTCAAGACCAGCCTCGTCAACATGGTGAAAACCATCTCTACTAAAAAAAAAAAAAATACAAAAATTGTCTAAGCGTGGTGGCAGGTGCCTATAATCCCAGCTACTCAGGAGGCTGAGGCAGGAGAATCGCTTGAATCCAGGAGGCAGAGGTTGTAGTGAGCTGAGATCACAACACTGCACTCCAGCCTTGGCGACAGAGTGAGACTTCATCTCAATAATAATAATAATAGTAATAAAATTAAATAAATAAAAAATAAACTACACATTAACACAACCCATTATAATGGTACTTTACCATACACCCAGTAGGCTGGCTACTATAAAAAAAAGTGTTGACAATAATGTGGAGGAATTGGAACTCCTGAGCACTGTTGGTGGTAATGTAAATAACAGCTGGTATGAGAAATAGTATGGTGATTTTTCAAAATTAAAAGTGGAATTACTATATGATCCAGCAATATCATTCTTAGATACTCAGAAGAATTGAAAACAGAGTTTTGAAGAGGTATTTGTATACCGAAGTTCATAGCAGCATTATTCACACTAGCCAAAAAGTGGAAGAAACCCATGTCCACCAGTGAATGAATGGATAGATGAAATGTGAAATATACAAACAATGGAATATTATTCCGCCTTAGAAAAGAAAATCCTGTTATATGCTACAATATAGATGAAACTTGAGGACATTATGATAAGTGAAATAAGCCAGAAAGCAAATGACCAACATTGTATGATTCCACTACATGAGATATTCAGAGTAGTCAAATTCATGGAGACAGAAAGTAGAATGGTTGTTTCCAGGGGCTGGGGAGAGGGGAAATGGGAAGTTACCGTTTAATAGGCATACAGTTTCAGTTTGGCAAGATGAAAAAGTTCTGGAAATTGGTTGCATGACAATGCAAATATACTTGGCACTATGGGATGCTACACTTAGAATGGTTGAGATGAAAAATTTTGAATTTAAATATCAATGTATATTTACCATGGTTAAAAATAAAAATAAACATAAATGACCCCATGAACAATTGATCAAACATGAGATAGCGTGTGTGCTTCTGAGTGTATCTGTGGTCACACTGACGTGTCATACTGTCGCTATCAAGTTGATTATGTGGGTAATTTCTCACACCTGTACAGGAAGTTCACTCTCATCGAGTAAAAGGTCCTTGTAGCAATACAGTATTTACTTGTGTTACTTATCTGTTCCTGTATAAAATTACCCCCCAAAACTTAGAGGCTTAAAACAACAATAAATATTTGTTGTCATCACACTTTCTGTGGGTCAGGAATTCAGGAGTGGCTTAGCTGGGTTGTTCTGGCCCAGGGTCTCTCTCATGAGGTTGTAGTTGAGGTTTTGGCTGGGGCTGCAGTCGTTTGAAGCCTTGACTAGGGCTGGAGGATCTTTCATGTGGCTAGCAAGTTGGTGCTGGTTGTTGGCTGTAGGCTTCAGTTTCTTCTCACATGGGCCCCTCTACAGACTTCCTGAGTGTCGCTGTGTATGCCATGGTATCTGGCTTCTCTCAGAGTGAGTGTTCCAAAGAGCGAGTGATGCAAGTGGCAATGCTGGGCACGGTGGCTCCCTCCTATAATCCTAGCAGGTCAAGGTGGGCAGGTTACTTGAGGTCAGGAGTTCAAGACCAGCTTGGCCAACATGCTGAAACCCTATCTCTACCAAAAATACAAAAATTAGCCACGTGTGGTGGTGGGCACCTGTAATCCCAGCTACTTGGGAAGCTGAGGCATGAGAATCACTTGAACCTGGGAGGTGGAGGTTGCAGTGAGCCAAGATTGCACTGCTGCACTTCAGCCTGGGTGACAGAAAAAGACCCTGCCTCAAAAAGAAAAAAAAAAAGTGGCAATACCTTTTGTGACTTTACATGAGAAAGTCACACATTGTCACTTCTATCATATTCTCTTTTTTTTTTTTTTTTGAGACAGAGTCTTGCTGTGTCACCAAGCACCAGGCTGGAGTGCAGTGGCACAATCTCGACTCGTTGCAGCCTCTGCCTCCTGGTTCAAGCAATTCTCCCTCAGCCTCCTGAGCAGCTGGGACTACAGGCATGTGCCACCACATCCAGCTAATTTTTGTATTTTAGTAGAGATGGGGTTTCACCATGTTGGTCAGGATGGTCTCGATCTCTTGACCTCATGATCTGCACACCTCAGCCTCCCAAAGTGCTGGGATTACAGGCATGAGCCACCACGCCTGGCTATCATGTTCTATTATTAGAAAAGATTAATTCTAGTCCACATCAGAGGGAAGAGGAATTAAGCTCCACCTTTGAGGAGTATCAAATCATTTGAGGACATACTTTAAAGCCACCACAATACTGATTATAGAATGCTGTTTCCCCATATCGATTTTGGATTAATTTTTTTGCTCTTCAAGGTAGACCCATCTTCTTTCTATGTCCCAGGTTCATTATCAAAACTAACTCTCAGTTTTCTTAAGAAAAAGAATGACGAGGAAAAATACTAATTATTATATACTAGTGGATGATTACTCTCACATTTAATTATAATGTGGGATTGTTTTGTCATTTGCAAAGGTCAATGTGATTTATTGAATTTAAGACAATGTGATCAAAAGTTGATTTAAAAATCATTATAGCTGGCCAGGCATGGTGGCTCATTCTTGTAATCCCAGCACTTTGGGAGGCCCAGGCAGGCGGATCATCTGAGGTCAGGAGTTTGAGACCAGCCTGGCCAACATAGTCAAACCCTGCCTTTACTAAAAATACAAAAATTAGTGCTTGCTTCGGCAGCACATATACTAAAATTGGAACGATACAGAGAAGATTATCATGGCCCCTGAGCAAGGATGACATGCAAATTCGTGAAGCGTTCCATATTGTAATTAAACATTTTTTATAAAAAAAGAAAAAACAAAACAAAAATTAGCCTGGTGTGGTGGCACATGCCTGTAATCCCAGCTATTCCAAAGGCTGAGGCAGGAGAATCGCTTGAACCTGGGAGGCAGGTTGCAGTAAGCCAAGATCACACCATTGCACTCCAGCCTGGGTGACAGAGCAAGACTCTGTCTCAGAAATAAATAAATAAATAAATAAATAAATAAATAAATAAATAAATAATTATAACTTAGTCTGTAACAAACCATGAAAAGAGAATAAATACAGTCATGCACCGTATAACAACATTTAAGTCAATGATGGACCACGTGCATATTCAATGGTGGTCTCATAAGATTATAATGGAGCTAAAAAATTCCTGTTGCTTAGTGACATTGTAGCTGTCATAACATCACAGTACACTCCTCAAGTGTTTGTAGTGCTGCTGGTGTAAACAGAGGTACTGCTCTGTCAGTGTATGTTTATGTCTTCGTTTTTAACAAGTTAAAAAAAGTTTCAGGACAGAAAAAAGCTTACAGATAAAGGATAGAAAGAAAATATTTTTGTGGAGCTATACAATGTGTTTGTGTTTTAAGCTAAGAGTTGTTACAAAAGAGTCAAAAAGTTAAAAAAATTAAAATTTATAAAGTAAAAAAGCATTACAGCAAGCTAAGGTTAATTTATTATTGAAGGAGGACAATATTTGAAATAGTGCAGTCTGATTGTCTAGTGTTTATAAGGCCTACAGTAGTGTACAGTAATGTCCTAGGCCTTCACGCTCACTTACCACTCACTGGCTGGTTCACCAAGACCAACTTGCAGTCATAATAAGTACTTTATAAAAATACAGTATGGCCGGGAGCGGTGGCTCAAGCCTGTAATCCCAGCACTTTGGGAGGCCGAGGCGGGTGGATCACAAGGTCAAGAGATTGAGACCATCCTGGTCAACATGGTGAAACCCCATCTCTACTAAGATACAAAAAATTATCTGGGCATGGTGGCGCGTGCCTGTAGTCCCAGTTACTCAGGAGGCTGAGGCAGGAGAATTGCCTGAACCCAGGAGGCGGAGGTTGCGGTGAGCCGAGATCGCGCCATTGCACTCCAGCCTGGGTAACAAGAGCAAAACTCCTTAAAAAAAAAAAAAAAAAAAAAAAAAAGTAATAATAAAGAGAAAAAAGAAAATAAAAACAAATGCCAAAAATTTGGAAAGAATGCTGAACTATCTAAGTGGCTAATTGTCTAACAGTAGATTCTCGGACTTTCAGGGCTTTTAAAATATTCCTGATCTGTTCAATTAAATTTTAGTTGGTTTAATACTTAGGTCCTTTTTATGTAATTTGGTACCAACATGTAACTAGGCTACAAATGACGGTCTAATCAATACAGACCATCAAATCCATATGTTTTTAATCATTTTTACAATTAGTGGCAGTACAAAAGGGTTGTAAAGTTTGAACTTTATATAAATACCTGAATATAAATAATGTGAACATATATACAGGTGTAAAAATATAAAAACGTTTTCCTAAAGAGGAAATACGGTCAATTGTGCATTAAGCCATTTAATACGTATTTACATTGAAAGAGACATTTTGATATCAGTTTGTACCTTCTATGAAGCCTGTTGTCTTTTGGATGATGTAATGGTTTTTCTTACACAATTTTAGGAAAGGTTTTCATTAGCTCTAGAAAGAAACACTGTTTCATACTTGGATCTACATTAAAAAAAATGGAGAGCTCTGGGGTGAATGAAGGTAATTATAATTTTTCTCATTTTTAACTTCTCTAAAAGAGAACTGATTTTCTAAAACAAAAGTCAATCATATCAGTGCATTTGTTATTATAGCATATAGGAAGGTGTTAACGGAAAGGGGTACTGATCCAGACCCCAAGACAGGGCTCTTGAACCTCGTGCAAGAAGGAATTCAAGGTGAGCCCATAGAGTAAAGTAAAAGCAAGTTTATTAAGAAAATAAAGAAGCAAAAGAATGGTCACTCCACAGAGCAGCAGCGTGGGCTGCTCAACTAATTACACTTACAGTTGTTTCTTTACATGCTAAACAAGGAGTGAATTATTCATCAGTTTTCCAGGAAAGGGATGGGCAATTCCCAGAGCTGAGGGTTTCTCCCATTTTTACACCATATAGGGTCACTTCCTGACGTTGCCATGGCATTTGTAAACTGTCATGGTGCTGCTTTTAATGCTAATGAATTATAATTAGAGTATAATGAACAGTCAGGATGACCAGAGGTCACTTTCATCACCATCCTGGTTTTGGTGGGATTTGGCCAGCTTCTTTACCACATGCTGTTTATCAGCAAGGTCTTTGTGTCCTGTGTCTTGTGCTGACCTCCTATCTCATCCTATTACTAAGAATGCCCAACCTGCTGGCAATGCAGCCTAGTAGGTTTCAGCCTTATTTAACCCAACCCCTATTCACTGTGGTTCAAATGCCTCTGACAAAAGTAAAATCTATGATAGCCATAGCACAGAGGCTGGAAGGCCTGTCCTGTTGTAAGGTTCTCAGGCAACGCATGAAGTGGTGTGATATCATTTGAAGATGGATTGTGATGGATTAAAGATGTACATTTTAAACCCTAGATTAAGCACTAAAAAGGTACGCAAATGGAATAGAAATAGCGAGCCAATAATAAAAATGAAATGGATTCATTAAAAATACTCAGTTAATCCAAAACAATATAGAAATAGAGGACAGAGGAATCACAGAACCCCCACTCCCGCAAAAAAAAAAAAAAACAACTAAAAACATTAAGGCTGAGCACAGTGGCTCATGCCTGTAATCCCAACATTTTGGGAGGCTGAGGTAGGAAGATCACTTGATGCCAGGGTTTTAAGACCAACTTCAGCAACATAGAAAAAGCCTTTCTCTACCGAAAACAAAAACGCAAAAAACTAAAAGAATCAAACAATAGATGGAATAAACGGAGAATGACTACAAGATGGTAGATTTTAATTTAACCATATCAATCATTAGAAAATAGTCTATAGCGATTAAATGACAGGAATTATCATTTGCATAAAATGTAAGATTGAATTTTTTTTTAAAAAAGCTCAAGAATATTCTGTCTACAAGAAACCCATTTCAAATGTGAAGATATAAATAGGTTTAAAAAAATCTAGCCTAATCTCCTGTTTCTTAGCATAGACAAAACGTCTAATACACTCAGCAGTGTATTAGGCATTATTGCCATTGCTTCTCCACCCACAATTAGGTTGCACAAAAATATAAGAGCCTCCAAGATAAACAGGAGACCTAGTCCTTGATCTGCACAGTTGCCGGAGTTTCATTTGCTCCATTACTGCATGATGTCATTTTCACTTGCTCCTATTTTTCTTTGAGCATTGCTGCATTGCATAAGAAGAGAAACGTTCTTTTCAATGATCTCTTCTACTGACCACAGGCTCAGCCACAGGGAACCTTACCTTTGTTACCAGAGCTACAGTGCTTGGTGACATAGATAACACTCACCTGAGGTCCTACCTTTTCACAGTTCCACTATTTGTAGAATTTAATAGTTCTCCATCCTTCCCAGTCTCAAAACTCTTAGATAATTCAGCTCTATCCTCCTCTTAGCCTCAATGAAAAAATAAAGGTGTCTTAACTTTTCAGTGGTGATCAAGAAGCCCCAACCTTCAGCTTAAAAACTCTGGCTTTTCTCTTTAAAGGGGACTGCTCTGTGGTGGTAAGGAAGTGCCTGTGCATCAGCTAGACTTGCTTTCACCTGCAAATAGCAGAAAAACCACCTGTAATCCTTTGACCAGATAGAGGTTTAATTTTCTTCACTGAATCTGCCTGTGGATAGTTGCTGACCTTGGTCTACAATTTGGTGATGTCAGAGTCCATTTATCTGTGCTTGTCCTGAGTTTCTCTCATGAGTACAAGATGACACTGTAGATTCAGCCATCAATTCTGCATTCAAGAGAGAGGGAAGTGCGTAAAGGAGAACACAGACCTTATGTGTTCTTTCTTCAGGGAAGCAGAAGCTTTTTCCAAACCTGACCTTCCTTCATCATGTTAAATGAAAAACTTCAGTTGCATTAAATTTAAGAGTTTGATTGAACAATGAATGATTTGTGAATTGGGCAGCCTTCTGAGCCAGAGTAAGCTCAGAGATTCCAGTGCAGCCATGTGGTGGAGTAAGATTTTTGGACAGAAAAAGGCCAGTGGCATACAGAAAACGGAAGTGAGGTACAGAAACAGCTGGATTGGTTACAGGTTGGTGTTTACCTTATTTGAACACAGTTTGAAATGCTCAGCAGTGTATGAGTGGCTGGGATTTGCTGAGATTCTGCTACCGTTACAGACACTTAAATTAGGCTTTCAATCTTTTCTACCTCCTAAGTTAGGTTACTGTCCATTCACAAGGGCTCAAATGTGGAAGTATGGAGTCCTTCTCAGGCCATATTTAGTTCACTTTAACAATCATCAGGCCTTGGCTGGGCACGGTAGCTCACACCCAGAATCCCAGCATTTTGGGAGGCTGAGGTGGGCGAATCACCTGAGGTCAGTAGTTTGAGACCAGCCTGACCAACATGGTGAAACCCCCATCTCTACTAAAAATACAAAAATTAGCCAGGTGTGGTGGTGGGCTCCTGTAATCCCAGCTACCTCGGGAGGCTGAGGCAGGAGAATTGCTTGAAACGGGGAGGTGATGGCTGCGGTGAACCAAGAGCACGCCACTGTACTCTGGCCTGTGCGACGGAGCGAGACTCGGTCTTAAAAAAACCCAAAACCAAAAACCAAACAATCATCAGGCCTCATGATGTCCCATGAGCCAGAATTCGGTCCCAGAGCCATCTCTAGATGCAGGAAAAACAGAAAAGCAAGTGTTCTGCTTTTCAGGCTGTATAGTGGGAGGCATAAATGGATAAGAGGTTTGGGAATGGCTTTTGAGATGGCTCATAATCCCTTGTTCTTTCCTGATGAGTAGAAAACAAGACAGAGTTAATTTCTCCAACACAATATGCTGGTACTTGGGTCAGAGCAGTGTATTACATGCATATGATGTCCAGCCACTGCAAGTAAGAACCACTGCACTCCAGGAGGTCACAGAAAAGAACAAGTTGTGCATCAGAAATGGGGAAAAGTAGTCAGAGGACAAGAGGTATTAGAAGGGATGGGAGTGAAAAGGGGAAGATCAGAGACCTTGACCTAAAGATGTATAAACAAAGTCACAGCCTGAGGACTTGGGCCCCAAGGCTCAAATCAGCAGCACAAAGGGAAGAAACTTCGGAGGCTGTGCTGCAGCCCTGGGCACCACATTTGTTGCACCACCAAGAGCTGACTCTGCAGGCTGCTCATCCTCACTGGGCAGGATTTGAGGAATTATGAGGGCCAAGTGGGTGAATACTGCCTTCTGTGTTTTTGGTGTTAACATTATGCTTAGACTGGAGTGGAAGCATGTAAGTTACACATTAAATCTGATATATCAATAAAGTTGTATTTGACATATATAGAGTTTCTTTATGATTTTGAAGAAAAACATACTTTATGTAAATAAGAACTATCTAGTCATTGAAAGGTCACTGGAAATAAAAGCACAGAGGCCAGAGAAATGAAGATAAACTCTAAACTAAATTTCTTATTATAATTCCATTTCTTTTCTTTTTTCTTTTTTTTTTTTTTGGAGAGAGAGTCTCCCTCTGTTGCCCAGGCTAGAGTGCAGTGGTACTCAGCTTACTGCCACCTCCACCTCCTGGGTTCAAGCGATTCTCCTGCCTCAGCCTCCTGAGTAGCTGGGACTACAGGTGCCTGCCACCATGCCTGGCTAATTTTTGTATTTTTAGCAGAGACGGGGTTTCACCATGTTGGCCAGGCTGATCTCGAACTCCTGACCTCAAGTGATCCACCCTTCTGGGCCTCCCAAAGTGCTGGAATTACAGCTTTGAGCCACTGCTCCCAGCCCAATTGTTTTTATGCTATTGATTAATTAAATTTGTTTTCATCACATAGGCCCAAATCACTAGGAATTATATTTGTGTGTGTGTACACATGAACACATTCACATATCCACACAACAAAACCTTTTTCTTTCCCCTTTTTCTCTTACCAAATAATTTTACATTCAATAAATGTTTGTGGAGCACCTGCCCTTTCCTCTCATACCTTTCCTATTCCGTATAATTTAGAACTTATGGGAGTCATGATCAGAATGACGTATTGGTTAGGGTTGAGGAGATATGAGAGAATACATATCTACTCTGGGTAGATATGCAGATACTTCTCTCTCTCTCTTTTTTGTCTTTCCAATCTCAGCTCCTGGAAGCAGAAGTCAGTAATAAATTAGGAAGATCAATTACATGTCTAGCTCTGTCACTGTCATGCGGGGTATATCACAAGACCTCTCTGTTTCATTGCCTTTGAGCAAAGACAAAGCTGGTATTAGTTTTCTCTGTTTCCTTCGCTTTTCATCTTTCTTGTCCAACTACCTAACAGATCTGTTCCGCAGGTAAATGAGATATTGCTGGTCAAATTTCTCTGACAAAAAGCAAAATCAAACTATACATGAAAAATATTTTTCTTCAATAAAGCTTTCCTTTTTTTATTAAAAACAAATTTTTGGCAGGGGGACTGGGTGCAGTGGCTCACTCCTGTAATCCCTGTACTTTGGGAGGCTGAGGCAGATGGATCACTTGAGCCCAGGAGTTCAAGACCAGCCTGGTCAACGTGGACCCTGTCTCTATTAAAATAAATAAATAAATAATAAAAAATAATAATAAATTTTTTTTTTGTTGAGTTTCCCTGTGTTGCCCAGGCTGATCTCAAACTCCTGGGTTCAGGTGATCCTCCAACCTCATCCTCCCAAAGTACTAGAATTACAGGTGTGAACTTCTGCACCTGGCTTTGATAAAGCTTTTATACCTACCTCTAATAGGTCCACTCAGAATGAGGAGTATGCACCTGTCTTGAGAATGTTACAGAACTCTGCCATCTACATTTGTGTGTCTGGCCTTTTCATTTCCGAAAGTTGACCAGAAGGCATATGTACTTCCCTAACTCCCTTCAATAACACCAATCTAGGTTAGTTCCGTGTCTGATAAGTTATTGCAACTTTCCCTTATATCATCATCACATTTATTTACGCAACTTACAGTTGATGAATACTTACCTACAATTGCCAGGCACTTGTTCTAGACAAAGCGGTACAAAAGTGAATGAGACAAAAGTTCCTGTCCTCTTGAATCTTACATCCTAATAAGAGAGATATGTAGTAAATACACACACACACACACGCACACACACACACACATTGTCAAGGGCAATAAGAAAGAAAATAAAGCAGTCCAAGAGGACATAGAGAAAGACGTAGAGGGAGTGCTGTTTTAGACTGGGTAGTAAGAGAAGACCTCCCTGAAAAGTTAACATTTGAATGGAGATGTGTGTAAACTGAAGAGAGACATGATGATATTGAGGTGAGCAATATTCTAGGCAGAGGGACACAAATACCAAGTTCCCAACGTGGGAATGTACAGAGAAAACTCAAGAAATAGTAAGACGAATAGGAGGGTAGGTGAACAGAGAGGCAGGAGAAGACCAGCTCATGAAAAGCCTTACGTGCCCTGGTAAGGATTTTGCCCTAAGTGTGATGAGAAGCCATTGAAAGATACAAACAAGGAAATGACATGATCTCATTGATGAAGCTCTCTCTGCTGTATGGAGAATAAAGCAAAAGAGTGGAATCAGATCATTTGAGAATCTACTGGAAAGATTCAAACGGTAGAAAATGGTGACTTGAACTGAGATAGTAGTGAGGAAGGGTGTGGGAGAGAGTTGGTAAAATTGTGATATAGGTTGAAAGTAAATCCAATGGGATTTCCTGGTAAATTGAACATGGGCTAGGAAAGAAAGAAAAGTTATGAACAATTCCATGATTTTGGCCTGATCAGCTGAATTAATAGAGCTTCCATTTGATATGGTTTGGCTGTGTCCCCACCCAAATCTCATCTTGAATTCCCACGTCATGGGAGGGACCCAGTGGGAGGTAATTGAATCATGGGGGCAGGTCTTTCCCATGCTGTTCTCATGATAGTGAATAAGTCTCACGAGATCTGATGGTTCTGTAAGGGGGAGGCTCCCTGCACAAACTCTCTCTTTGCTTGCTGTCATCCATGTAAAATGTGACTTGCTCCTCCTTGTCTCCCACCATGATTGTGAGGCCTTCCCAGCTACATGGAAATGTAAGTCCATTAAGGCCCTTTTTCTGTATAAATTACCCAATCTCAGATATGTCTTTATCAGCAGCATGGAAATGGACTAATACACATTTAATAAAACATAGAACACTAGGAGAGAAGTAGATTGTGACAAGTGGAGAAGGAAATTCAGAGTTTGGTTTGGAACATGTTTAGTTTGAGATACCTACTGCCTGACTTAGAGGTGATGTTGAGTAGGCAGATAGATAAAGATATGTCAGATTTAGGCTGGGCTGAAGATATGAATTTAAGAGTCATAGCATCCACAGAGAGGCGGTCTACTATACACTGGGGTCTATTGGGGGGAATGGGAGAGGGACAGTGGGGGAGCTGGGGAGGGATAGCCTGGGGATGAATGCCAAGTGTGGGTGAAGGGGAGGAAGGCAGCAAAACACACTGCCATGTGTGTACCTATGCAACTATCTTGCACGTTCTGCACATGTACCCCAAAGCCTATAATGCAATAAAAATTAAAAAAAAAAAAAAAAGAGTCATAGCATCTAAAACCACAGAATTGCAAGTCAGTTGAAGAAATGTTTAGAAAAGTAGGGTGTGATCTACTGTATTAACTACCTTTAAGAAGCAAAGATTGACCAAAATCTGACCAGTGGATTCAGCCCTATGAAGGTCAGCAG
Source organism: Saguinus oedipus (assembly GCA_031835075.1). Taxonomy (NCBI): domain Eukaryota; kingdom Metazoa; phylum Chordata; class Mammalia; order Primates; family Cebidae; genus Saguinus; species Saguinus oedipus. The sequence continues at coordinate 8,152,566 of CM063178.1, forward strand.
TGACGTTGAGAATAGATTCAGCAGAGTACTGGGATCAAAACCCTTAGAATTTTGATTAGACATCCATTTTATGAAGATCTGTTTGTATGAATCTCCCCAGCTTGTGTTATAAATTTTATGGAAGTAAAGATGTCTCTTTTAGTCACCATTTTATCTTGATGTTTTGACCCAGTGCCTGGCTTGTAGCAAATGCTCAGTAATTATTTGCAGAATATTTCATTCTGTTAAGATAGTTTCAAAGGAATTGATTATGAGGATTTCTCTTGAAGTGGTAGAGTAAGGATTCAGTGGTGATTTTAAGGGGGTGGGAAAGTGATTTATGACATCATCAAAGAACCACTGTTCTATTTTATTTTGATAAATGTTCACTTTTTAAATTTCAAATGGTGGAAGTGCTTCAAGACAATTTCAGCATCTACAAGAAATATCTGAAATGACTGGGCGTGGTGGCTCACACCTGTAATCCCAGCATTTTGGGAGGCTGAGGTGGGTGGATCACCTGAGGTCAGGAGTTCCAGACCAGCCTGGTCAACATGGCAAAACCCCATCTCTACTAATAATCCAAAAGTTAGCTGGATGTGGTGGCACACACCTATAATCCCAGCCACTTGGGAGGCTGAGGCAGGAGGAGAATTGCTTGAACCCAGGAGGCAGAGGTTGCAGTGAGCCAAGAATGCACCACTGTGCTCCAGCCTGGGCAACAGAGTGAGGCTGTGTCAGAAAAAAGGACAGGTCGTAGGACAGAAGAGGAGGTCTGAGTGGACTAACTGCTCCTTTCAACCAACCCTCCTATTTTCAGCCCAATCTTATACCCCTGTTTTCAAAGGTTTTTTTTCCTTTCCTTTTTTTTTTTTTTTGAGACAGAGTTTCGCTGTTGTTACCCAGACTGGAGTGCAATGGCATGATCTCGGCTCACCGCAACCTCTGCCTTCTGGGTTCAAGCAATACTCCTGCCTCAGTCTCCCGAGTAGCTGGGACGACAGGCGCACACCACCATGCCCAGCTAATTTTTGTATTTTTTTTTTTAGTAGAGATGGGGTTTCACCTTGTTGACCAGGATGGTCTCGATCTCTTGACCTCATGATCCACCTGCCTCGGCCTCCCAAAGTGCTGGGATTATAGGCATGAGTCTGGCAGGAAACAGAAAAAGAAATATTTGGTATTTGGTAACTTGAGATTTAGAAATATATGCATGTTATAACTATAACTCTGTGTGTAAAGAATTAACTTTGACAGAAGCCATGAGAAGGGAATAGAGTTTCTTTCCCCTTAGGTTGTTTTCTTGAGAGAAGAAACCAAAGCGTGTCAGTGTTTGAAGAGCTGATCCTGCACCTTTTAATATATTTCCTATGCAAGCTCACTCAATTAGGCAATAGTATTGATTTTAGGAGAGGGAAACATCTAAGATTACCTGTTTGTTCATATTAGCTCAGAGTCTCCCTTTGTCTAACTTACGGGAAGCACATTCAATATCATGAAAAACGTGGCCATTTTTTCACAGATCATTAAGGAACATTTGGTAAAGTACTGCTTTAGTACATAAAATAGCCTGCACTATCCCAAAAATTTTAATGTATGTAATTTGCTCTGAGTATGTGGATTGAAAATCTGATTTGGTGAGAAGAGTGAGTAGCTACATGCCCATGGAATCATAGTTAAAATTAGGCCAACCGGATACAGAGATGATTGCAATATACTCGGGAGGAAATAGGGACCTGTCATGTTAAATACGCTCCTGACAATGATAGACGATAAAAATTGGCTTCCTCGGGAAATGGAGAAGCAAAATTGAGAAAAAAATTGGCTTCCTCAGGAAAGGGAGAACAAAATTGAGAAAAAAAAGAGTAATGAACATTTCTCAAAATTCTGAGAAATAGGTTTTGGTAGGTGAGAGTTGGCAGCAGCGGTGGCTTAAGCCATGACTGCCGCCGCCTCCTCCTCCTCCTCCTCCTCCTCCTCCTCTTCCTCCTCCTTCTTCCTCTTCTTCTTTTTCCTCCTTCTTCCTTCTTCCTTTTACCTTCTTTTTTCTTCTTCTATTTTGAGACAGTCTTGCTCTGTCTCCCAGGCTGGAGTACAATGGCACGATCTCAGTTCACTGCAACCTCCACCTCCTGGGTCCAGTGATTCTCTTGTCTCAGCTTCCGGAAGAGGTAGGATTACAGGTGCCCCACCACAACCAGCTAATTTTTGTGTTTTTAGTAGAGAAGGGGTTTCCCCATGTTGGCCATGGTCTTGAACTTCTGACCTCAGGTGATCCACCCACCTCAGCCTCTCAAAGTGCTGGGATTACCAGGTGTGAGCCACCATACCTGGCCCAAATGCTGTCTTCTTTACTGCAACCTGTTTTATCAGCAAGGTCTTTATGACCTGTATCTTGTGCCAACCTCCTATCTCATCCTGTGATTTAGAATGCTATTAATATGTGGTGTGTTTAGCAAGCAAATTATCGTACCTAGGGAAAATGTGAGGAAAAGGAAGAACTTGGTCTGTGAGTGACTGAAGATTTTAACAAAAATGGGAACTGTGAATACAGCAATAGTATCGAACTCTCCCAAACCTTAATTATCTCTGAAGCTGCAGACCCGGGAAACTGCACTAAAGACTCTCATGTGCTCGTGCATCTTCCTCCTGCCCTTAGAACAGAAAGGGAGAGGAGAGTCACACTGTCACAGCCAAAGGTAGAAAGGGCCGATCTTTTTGGCCTCACAGGCCTGGAAGCTGACCTGACCTTTCCCTCTTAAATATTGGGTCCAAAACACGGTTATATTTTGCATGTTCTAGAGGACAGAATTAGCTCTGGCTCCTTCTAAGCATTTGTGAATATAAGCTTTAGTTATGCAGGATAAGGTAAACCTAGAGGATGATTTTCCATTTAAAGTCCATGCCTCAAAGTGTACCCATTCTCAATGTTATTGCCGCCCCTAACACTGGTGATTCATTAGTTTAGTCCTCAGCGTTACTGAGCACCTACTATGTGCTGCTTGGTCTCTGGGCCAAGGGTTTTAAAGGTAAATCGAGGTCGACTGCAGTGGCTCATGCCTGTAATCTCAGCACTTTGGGAGGCCAAGGCAGGAGGATTGCTTGAGCCCAGGAGTTCGAGACCAGCTTGGGCAACATAGTGAGACCTCATCTCTACCAAAAAAAAAAAGCCAAGAATGTCGTCTTGTGTCTGTAGTACTATTACAGGAAGTGGGGACACATCTAGACCCCGAGAGAGGGTTCTTCAATCTCATGCAAGAAAGAATTCAGGGCAAGTCCACAGTACAAAGCGAAAGCAAGTTTATTAGGAAAGTAAAGGAATAAAAGAAAGGCGACTCCATAGACAATATTCTTGAGAACTGCTGCTTGCCCATTTTTATGGCTATTTCTTGATTATAGGCTAAACAAGGGGTAGATTATTCATGCCTCCCCCTTTTAGACCATATAGGGTAACATCCTGACATTGACATGACATTTGTGAACTGTCATGGCACTGGTGGGAGTGCAGCAGTGAGAACAGAGGTCACTCTTATCGCCATCTTGGTTTTGGTGGGTTAGAGTCGGCTTCTTTTTTGTTTTTTTTGAGACAAAGTCTCACTCTGTCACCCAGGTTAGAGTGCAATGGCACGATCTTGGCTCGCTGCAACCTCTGCCTCCAGAGTTCAAGCAATTCTCCTGTCTCACCCTCCCAATAGCTGGGATCATAGATGTGCACTACCACGCTGGCTACTTTTTTTTTTTTTTTTTTGCCAATCATTGAGAGCTTGTAAGGTTGCTGAGGTTGGTTGGCCTTGAACTCTTGACCTCGCCTTCGCAAGCGCCACGACATCCGGCCGGAGCCACTTTGGGCCCCTACACTGGCTACTTTTTGTATCTTCAGTAGAGATGGAGTTTTTGCCACGTTGGCCAGTCTGGTCTTGAACTCCTGACCTCAGGTGATCCACCTCCCTCAGCCTCTCAAAGTGCTGGGATTATAGGCGCAAGTCACTGTGCCTGGCCTAAGAGTTGGCTTCTTTACTGCAACCTGTTTTATCAGAAAGGTGTTTATGACCTGTATCTTGTGCCAACCTCCTGTCTCATCCTGTGACTTAGAATGCCTTAACCATGTGGGAGTGCAGCCCAGTAGGCCTCAGCCTCATTTTACCCTGCCCCTATTTAAGATGGAGGGGCTATAGTTCAAATGCCTCTGACAGTACCAGCTGCCAAGCAGGCTGAGGCAGGAGAACCCCTTGTGCCCAGAAGTTTGAGGCTTCAGTGAGCTATGATCATGCTGCTGCACTCCAGCCTGGTGACAGAGCAAGTCCTTGTCTCAAAAATAAAACAGTAAATAAATAAGAAATCTACTAAGCAGGGACAAACACACAAACCTATAATGCCGATGAATTATTAAAGGGACTCTGACAGAAGTAAGGGGGAAGTGGTCGATTCTGTTGGGTACATACAGGTGAGGCTTCAGAAGGGTCTGTTAGGGTGAATCTCGGTTGGCAGTCAGTAAGCAGCCATGGAGGGAGGGGGTGGAGGAAGAGCTCAAGGTGCACGTGCACAGAGGTAGGAAACACCTGGTGAACTGAGGGACTACGGAAGAGAAAGAGTTGGAGAGAGAGTTCCAAGGTCTAGGAGGCAGAGATGAGGGAGGCTGAAGAGAGAGCAGGATAAAAAACAGCAGATGCTATAGACTTCCTCTGCAGAGTTATCAGTGAACAAGAAGATAAATCTTTTCTGAAATGTGAACAGGCCTTGTGCTTAAAATGGGGCGATAGTGACAAGTCAAACTTAGTCAGTCTGCTTCCTGGGTTTCATAAGCCAAAATGCATTTGTGCTGTCTTTGAAACGACAAAACTGATTCTTTGCTCCCAACTTGGTCTTTAGCCAGTTGGAGCTCTTAACTTGTTGAAGTGACCCAAACTTTCATCTCCAAGTAATCTGAGTCCTCAGCAGTCCTGCGTGTGTCCTGCTACTAGCATCCTGGCTGGGGGGTGTGAGTAAATGTATCTGGGGTCCTCTCTCTTCTCCTATTATGCTGAAATAACTCTTTCTCTTTTATGCTCAGAATTAATCACCCAGCCTACACCCAAACATTCTTTTCTGTTTGCCAAAAAGTGACAAAGTAAGAGTTTCACTTTCTTATTCAGTGGGTTATTTCATGTGTCACTTGACTGAAACATTTGCACCCCCCCCCGCCCCCGCCGCCCCCTACCCCGCCCTGTGGATTCTAAATCCTAAGGTCATTTCTCCTTCCAGGAAGGTGGATCATGAGATATGCTGCTTAGAGTCCTGCCCCTAGGAAGATTTTCCTTTTCAATTGTCCTTCAAGGCTGCCCCTAAGTGGGTGAAAGTTGCAACAATAGTCCTAATTGTGCGGGGGAATTCTTAGACGGGAAGAGTCATCCGGAAACTAGTCTTGAACTTTTTCTTCTTTAATCAGCAAGCCACAGGGAGTTTCCCACAAGGCCATATGTGTGGGTTGGGGGGGAGGATGGGTCTCCTCCAGCTCCAGAGAAGGAGACAGTGCACTCTGTCACACCACGATCACTCACTGTGGGGAATTCCTCTCTTAGAGGTGGGGAATCTAATGCCTGAACAGCCAAGTGTCAGGCTTCAAATCTCCTTCACTTAAAAATTCTATTTAAAAATTCATTTGAGACCGGGCACCATGGCTCACGCCTGTAATCCCAGCACTTTGGGAGGCCGAGGCAGGTGGATCATGAGGTCAGGAGTTCGAGACCAGCCTGACCAACATGGTTAAACCCCATCTCCAAAAAAAAAAAAAAAAAAAAAAAAAATCATCTGAAAGTTTGTAGTACTTTTTTGTTTGTTTTGAGACACAGTCTGGCTCCGTCGTGCAGGCTGGAGTTCAGTGGTACAATCTTGGCTCACTGCATCCTCTGCCTCCTGGGTTAAAGCAATTCTCTGGTCAGCCTCCCGAGTAACGGGGATTACAGGTACCCACTATTTTGCCCAACTAATTTTTTGTATTTTTAGGAGAGACAGGGCTTCACCATGTTGGTCAGTCTGGTCTTGAACTCCTGACCTCAAGTGATCTGCCCTCCTTGGCCTTCCAAAGTGCTGGGATTACAGGCATGAGCCACCATGCCTGGCCTAACTTTGTAGTACTTTATAATTTTGTTTTTTAATTTTTTTTCATTTATTTATTTTTAAGATGGGGTTTCACCATGTTGGCCAGACTGGTCTCAAACTCCTGACCTCGTGATCCACCTGCCTCAGCCTCCGAAAGCACTGGGATTACAGGTGTGAGCCACCGTGCCCGGCTGTACTTTATAATTTCTTACAAATTTAAATCTTTATTCCAACTGGAAGTTTGAGGTAGGGACCACTTTTATTCCTTTCCAAATGACTAGCTTGCTGTCTGAATAATGCAGTTTCTTTTCTCCACTTTACTATATAATCTAGTTTCATTTGTATTTGGATGTTTCTGTTCTCACTATTTGGTTTTATTGATTATCTCTCCATTCCTGCAGCAGTATGTCGGCAGTAAATACTGAAGTTTAAATAACTGGCATGGCTCTCCCTAATATTCTTCTGTGTTAGAATTTTCTTGGCTATTCTGGCATATTTTTTCATTTTTCAGACAAATTTTAATATCTTTTGCCAAGTTCCGAAAGAATTTCATTAGAATTTTGGAACTGTTATTGAGCTGTAATAAATTTATAGATCAGTTTCAGAGAAAATTAATCTTCTAAGCCAAGAATATGGCATATCTTTTTATTTGAATGTATTCTTTTTTGATGGACATTAATACTGAGTGATATGGACTAGTTTCTTCTCCAGAGACAATTTTGTTAGCGATCCTGCTATGAGGAGGTTCTACACAATGCAATGATTTCATTTTGGGCCACCAGCATCTCTTGACAGTCAGTACAAACATATGAGTGCATTGCTGAACACTGTGGTGTAATGATTAACTCTCCAAGATGAAAAGACTACTTGGAAACCTTAGAACATCCAGAAACCAACAATATGTATAATTTGCCGATAACAGATGTCGTTTACTAAAAATCTGTCCTTATTCCTGAGCAGAGATGGAGGCTGTAATGTTATGTTGGGCACATATTTGTGGCACATCTGAGAATTGTTTGTACAAATGCACTGACTAGAAGCCCCATCTGCTGGTCCAAAACCCATTCTAATACTGACAACACAATAAAGAAAGAACGGCACATGCCAAGTTATGTAACACAACATGCCAAGGAGGTCACTGGGCTGGCTTTCCTTTTCTGTTGTGTACCCAGTGCCTAATACAATGCCTTGCATATAGTTTGTGATTAACTATTGAAAGAATGAATGGTGTCATCAAGGATTAATATGCATGCTTTTTTTTGAGATGTGAGTTTTGCTGTGTTGCCCAGGCTAGTTTCAAACTCCTGGGCTCAAGCAATCCTCCTGCCTCAGCCTCCCAAGTATCTGGGACTACAGGTGCATACCACTGCACCTGGCTATATGCATGCTCTTCAGGGTAAAAACTTGAAGAGTGTAACTTGCTGCCAGCCTAGCTGATCGCCATCACCCTCTGACATCATGGCCGTACCAACAACTTCTAGATTGGCAGCTGGGACTGTTAAGCTCTCCTACCCTTGATTTGCCAAATAACCATTTTCAAGGTCAGCCTTTGCAGCTTGGTCAGTTCCTCCTAGCCCACCTTCCATTCCAGTAGCAGATGATCCCAAAGAGTAGGATTTCATTTTTCTTCCCACCAGCCTTGTGTTGCCAAAGATCCTTTGTGCCTTTACCCAGCCAAGTCACAAAACATTGAATAACCACACTGATATTTTGTTGTTGGCACTAGAATCAGAGACTACCATGTTACAGTTTGATATTTTGAATTATCATCCTAATGATGGATTTTGTCTGGTCTCCTTCTCAGGGTGGGTGGGCTGGTGGGGTAGAAAGAGTCAATCATGACCAGATTGGGGCAGTGAAAATACATGTTACCCTCAGTTGCAGATATGAAGACTTTCTGAATGAGAATGTTAGATCAGAGGGAATGTACAGAGTGAAAAAGAAGCATGTCCACCCAGGTAATCACAGCAAGAAGAGTCTGTAACCAGTATCAGGAGCTGGAATAGAAAGCCAAGGGATTGGAGCCAAGATAGCTGCAGCCAAAAGCCGAGCTTCCATATACTGTCACAGATCCATGGCATGGGCAACTTGAATTTATTTAAATGTCCTAGCATGTCCAGACATAATGGAGAATATTTGGCTAATGATGTAGGTATAAGTGTTAGGAGGTATTACACCTAAGTGAGAATTATTAAAAGAGTAGGGGGCTGGGCACAGCGGCTGTAACTTCAAGATTTTTGGGGGCTGAGCAGAAGAACTGGTTAAGCCCAGGAGTTCAAGACCAGCCTGGGCAACAAAGTGAGACCATGTTTCTAAAAAAAAAAAAAAAAAATTATGGCCAGGCATGGTGGCATGTACCCGTAATCCTAGCACTTTGGGAAACCAAGGCGGCTGGATTGCCTGAGCTCAGGAGTTCAAGAGCAGCCTGGGCAACATGGTGAAAAACTGTCTCTACTAAAAAAAAAAGAAAAAAAGAAAAAAATTAGCTAGGTATGGCGGCCTGTGTCTGTAATCCCAGCTACTTTGGAGGCTGAGGCAGGAGAATTGCTTGAAGCAGGGAGGCAGATGTTGCAGTGAGCTGAGATCGTGCCATTCCACTCCAGCCTGGATGACGGAATGATTCTCCATTTCCAAAAATAAAAAACCCACAAAAATTAGCCAAGCATTGTGGCATAGGCCTGTAGTTCCAGCTACATGGGAGAATGAGGTGGGAGGATCACTTGAGCTCAAGAGGTTGAGGCTGCAGTGAGCCACGTTGACACCATCACATTCCTGCCTGGACAACAGAGCAAGACCTTGTCTCTAAAGTAAAAACGTAAATAAATCAATAAAAACTAAAAAAGGTAGCAGTTGCAATGGGAACAGAGAGACCAGAAACAGATTCCAAAGCAATTTCAGAAGTTTAATTAATAGGAATGATGCCTTTATAGCCAAAAGTCATGAATTCTAGTTGAGGCAAAGAAGAAGATACAGATTAAAAAAAAATTCAGATGATAGGATCCAGTCTTTAAAGACTGTAAAAATTTGGGATAGTACAATAATTACTTTCATGGATTCTTTTAAACATTGACTGTTTAAAATGCATTATAATTATTGTCCATGACCACTTCGTAAGATATCCTTTAAAATTATCTCCATTTTAACTAGGTGCAGTGGCTTACCCCTGGAATCTCAGCACTTTGGGAGTCCAAGGCATGAGGACTGCTTGAGCTCAATAGTTCGAGATCAGCCTGGGCAACTTCACAAGGCCTGTTCCTCCTGAAAAAAAAAAAAAAACAGCTAGGCATGCTAGCACATGCCTGTAGTCCCAGCTACCTGGGAGACTGAGGTGGGAGGATCACTGGAGCCTGGGAGATTGAGGCCACTTGAGCCTGGAGATTGAGGTGGTGAACTGTTACCACCACCACTGCACTCCGCCCTGGATGACAGAGGGGACCTCATCTCAAACAACAAACAAACATAAATGAGAATTACCTCCATTTCAACAACGCTGAGAGTGATTTACGCAGGGTCACATAGCAGCTTGGAGGCATTGCTCTGTAAAAGAACTTGGAGCTTTCAATCTCTGTATTAGTTAGGATTCTCCAGAGAACAAAACCAATAAGACAGACAGATAGATAGGAAATGCATTATGGGAATAGGCTTACAGAATCAGAATTATGGAGGCTGAGAATCACAGTATGTCACCTGCAAGCTGGAGAACCAGGAGAGCCAGTGGTGTAATTCAGTAGGAGTCTCAAGGCCTGAGAACCAGGAGCTTCTATGTCCAACAGCCAGCAGGAGATGGTTGGCTCAACTCAAGCTGAGAGAGTGAACTCACCTTTTTTCTGCCTTTTTGTTCTATCTGTGCCCTTAACAGACTGGATGAAAATAGATCTTCTTTTCTCAGTCTACTGATTCAAATGCTAATTTCCTCCAGATGCCATCACAGACACGCCCAGAAATAATATTTTACCAGCTATCTGGGCATCCCTTAGCCCAGAGGAGTAAGTTGACACATAAAATTAGCCGTCACAGGCTGGACGCAGGGGCTCACCCCTGTAATCCTAGCACTTTGGGAGGCTGATGTGGGGGGAATCACTTGAGCCCAGGAGTTTGAGACCAGCCTGGGCAACGTGGCAAAACCCCATCTCTGCAAAAAATACAAAAATTAGCCAGGTGTGATGGTGCATGCCTGTAGTCCCAGTTACTCTGGAGGATGAGGTGGTAGAATCAATTGAGTCTGGGACATTGAGGATGCAGTGAACCATGATTGCACCACTGCACTCCAGACTGGGTGACAGAATCAGACCCTGTCTTTCATGGTCCAAGCCCAACTCAGTCTCTCTCTCTTTCTGTGTCGCTCTCTCTTTCCCTGACACAGACATTCGCTTAGCATTTAAATGTGACTTCTGAGACTAGAGTGAAAGAGATTTGTCAGTTATCAATACATTCTGATATAGATAGGCTGATAAATAGATAAATCTATAAATGTTGGTCAAGTGCTTCAGGAGCTGGTGAGACGGGTGCATTGTTATATCTGTTTCAGGAACTCTAGAATGCTATGTAAAACCCTCTCCCAGCTGGGAGCCGTGGCTCATGCCTGTAATCCCAGCACTTTGGGTGGCAGAGGCGGGCAGATCACTTGAGGTAGGGAGTTTGAAACCAGCCTGACCAACATGGAGAAACCCTGTCTCTACTAAACATACAAAATTAGCCTGGCATGGTGGCACATGCCTGTAATTCCAGCTACTCCTAAGGCTGAGGCAGGAGAATTGCTTGAACCCAGGAGGCAGAGGTTGTGGTGAGCTAAGATCATGCCATTGCACTCCAGCCTGGGCAACAAGAGTAAAACTCTGTCTCAAAAAAATCAAAAACCAAAAAACAAACCCTTTTCCCTCCCTTCCTTCTTTGCTTCCTTCCTTCCAATTTTTTTTCAGCAAACATTTAAGAGTGCTAATTATGTGTCAGCTCATGCTTGGACCTGAGAGATTAAAAAATAAAAATAACAGGGTCTCCTAATTTCTAGATAGGAAGAGTCAAATTTGCATGAGGACTTCTGAGAAAAATCAAGGATGTCTGAGGGATTTGAGTCCCAAAGTCTCAGCACTTAGGCACCAAGATGGAAAAGGATAAAGTCCTTCCCAGCCTGGCAGGAGCAAGAAAAGCCTTTGGTGGGGGAAGGGAGTGAAGGCCTGTGGCTCCTCATGGAACACAGGGTTGGAGTCAGCTAGGAGGGATAAGAGTACAAAAGAGGGTTGTGTGACACAGACAGGCTCCCAGCTCTCAGCATGGACCTGACACATGGGATCTGTGAACTTAAAACAGTCAAGTGACTACCTTTGGCAACTGAAAGAGACACCACCTTTTAGAAGACATATGATCTGAAATTGGCTGGAAGAGCTGTCCTACTTAGGAAGAAAAATCTTTCTTTTGGAAAGAGCTGGAACTTTTAGTAAAACTGAACAGTGAGATGGCTGAAGGAGACTTAACAGAATGCTGGGTAGGGAGGCTGTGCAGGAAGGTGGAAAGAGCAGAGCCGGAAGACATGGGGTTCAATTTTGCCTCCACATACTAGCTGAGCGTCTTGAGCCAATAATTTCATTTCTTTTTTTTTCTTTTTTTTGAGACAGAGTCTCTGTTGCCAGGCACCAGGCTGGAGTGAAGGGGTGCGATCTCTGCTCACTGCAACTTCCGCCTCCCTGGTTCAAGCAATTCTCCTGCCTCAGCCTCCCAAGTAGCTGGGACTACAGGTGCGTGCCACCACACCCAGCTAATTTTTGTATTTTTTAGTAGAGATGGGGTTTCACCCTGTTGGCCAGGATGGTCTCAATCTCCTGACCTCATGATCCGCCTGCCTCGGCCTCCCAAAGTGCTGGGATTACAGGTGTGAGCCACTGCACCCCGCCATTAAGTAAATAATTTCTATGGACTCTTGTTTCTCTGCTGTAAAATACCAAGTGAGAACAATGATTGGTCTCATTTATGGAATTATATGAATTACATTTTAATCCTCACAACAAATTTATGAAATAATTCTCATTACTATTCTTTTATTAATTTATTTAGAGGCAGAGTCTCACTGTGTCACCCAGGCTAGAGTGCAGACCTCACTGCAACCTCAGCCTCCTGGGCTCAACAGATCCTCCTGCTTCAGTGTCTTCCCTCACCACTCCCTGGTAGTTGGGACTTTAGGTATGGGTATGTGCCACCCACTCTTGGCTAATTTTAATTTTTTTTTTTTTTTAGAGTTGGGGGCCTCACTATGTTGCCCAGTCTGGTCTCAAACTCCTGGGCTCAAACGTTGGCCTCCCAAAGTCCTGGGATTATAGATATGAGCCACCACACCCAGTTTCTATTCCCTTTATGTGGATGAGGACACTGATGCTTCAGGAGGTTGAATATATCTTCAAAACTTACATAGCCAGTGAATGGCAGAGCTAGAATTTGAACCCATGTTTGTTTGATTTTAAACTCTCTGTTCTTCACCATTTACATTCTTCTGCCTCTCTTCCAAGAATCTCTATTAGGGACTAAATTATACCAAGTTTTACTAAAATGTTGGCAATTAATTTGACTATTAAATGCCTAATTGTTCTAGTACTTAATCTTAGTTTCATTTAAAGAATAGATTCGAGTGCATATGTTTATATTACTTTTTCAAGCGTTATTTTTTTTTTTTTTTTTTGAGATGAAGTTTCACTCTTGTTACCCAGGCTGGAGTGCAATGGCACGATCTCGGCTCACTGCAACCTCCACCTCCTGGGTTCAGGCAATTCTCCTGCCTCACCCTCCCGAGTAGCTGGGACTACAGGCGCGTGCCACCATGCCCAGCTAATTTTTGTATTTTTAGTAGAGACGGGGTTTCACCTCGTTGACCAGGATGGTCTCTATCTCTTGACCTCGTGATCCACCTGCCTCGGCCTCCCAAAGTGCTGGGATTATAGGTGTGAGCCACCTCGCCAGACCTCAAGTGTTATTTTTAATTGAAAAAGTTTTCCCTTTATTTTTACATTTTTATTGTTTATTTTACTGTATAATTGCTTTTTGAGGAAAGAAAAATCTTTTAAACTTGCTAAAAATGGTTAGAATACTTAGTGTGATCTTGTTAGGACAGTATATACCTCAGTTCACTATGCTTATCCACAAATGGCCATTCTTTTCCTGCTTCAGCAGTGAGATAGGAAAGGACTGTGTGCCTGAGAATCTGGAGCTCTAGGTTTTAATCCAAGTCTGAGTTCATTGTCCTGTATTTATTTTAGGTCAGTCACCCTCTTTCAGCTGCTATTGCTTCATGTTTAAAACAAGGGGATTAGATAAGATGACTGGCCAAGTCCCTCGCAGCCTTAATAGCCTATGGTTCTTTAAAATTTTACAAAAAGACATAGTTCAGAAGGATATAACCTTAAATCAATTTCTGTCACAATAGTAATAATAAACGTAGTGGCTCTAAGCAAGTCATAGACTGAGAGAAAGAAACTGTGGATTAAATAAGTGTGACTAGACAAGGTCTAAGTTCTTTCCGATTTTGAAATCCATGATCACATATGACTACACTGTAATTTTATAGTACTTTGTAGGGTTTCAAAGAACTTTCATTTGATTTATCCTCTCTGATCCTCACAGGGACAGTATGAAGTGGTGAGAAGAGTTATTTTATCCACTCTACAAATGAAGGAACTAAAGATTCAGTGGGTGGCATTGGGTCACTTGGCTAGCTGGGGACGGAGCTGGGACAGCCAGGCTTCCTGACTCATGCCCTGCCCTCTATGCCATAGCATTCCTGGGCTTAACGAACAGTAACTGTGAAAGAAGCTTGCCTAACACAAAACTACATTTTATTCTAGTTGACAGATGAGTAATCCTCAGCGATAAATTCCTTTTCTGAAAAGTCTCCAAGTCCCTTGGGCAGTTTTGAGTCATTTGTAGTGTCAAAAAGGTTAGGACAGACAGTATTTGCAACTTTCCTCAAATTCAAAAATTAGAAAAGCTGAGGAGAGGTTTTTACTTTTTCTTTCTTTCTTTTTTTTTGTAGACTAAGTCACAAGAAGGGAGGGTTATACTTTTTCTTTTCAACTTAAAAAGGTAGAATAATTAATCTCCTAAATTCTCTTTGTCCTAAGATGCCTTTCCTAAGAACCGTGAGCCTTTAGCTAAGTATGGAGTGCATTTAGTAGCTATGACTAAGTAACCCATCCTCCAGTTATAGAATGTTACTGTTGACTGGGCATGGTGGCTCACCCTGTAATCCCAGAATTTTGGGAGGCCAAGGTGGGCAAATCACCTGAGGTAAGGAGTTCGAGACCACCCTGGCCAACATGGTGAAACCCCCGTCTCTGCTAAAAATACAAAAAATACAAAAATTAGCCAGGCATGGTGGTAGGAGCCTGTAGTCCCAGCTACTTGGGAGGCTGAGGCAGGAGAATCACTTGAACCCAGGAGGTGGAGGTCACAGTGAGCCGAGAACTCAGTGAGCCATTGCATTCCAGCCTGGGTGATGAGCGAAACTCTGTCTCAATCAATCAATCAATCAATCAATGTTATTGTTATATTTGTGGAAAAGGTAATTTGGCATCTTTTCACTCATTCAAAATATTTATTTAAATACTATATAAAAATTAATTTATACATACTTATGTATAATATAAATTTATATGTAAATATTTTTTATTAAAGTTATTTTATGTTATTTTATAGAAGTTACACATGCACATAATAAGAAAAAAATCTTATCAGTAGAAAAAGAAGCATGTAAAATGAATATGACCTCCATCCCTTTCCAGCCTAGGCCCATGTTCTAGAAACAGGCACTGTCAGCAGATTTTGTTAGGTGGTGTAGCAGTTGCCATTATAATTTCAAATACCATGCTTACAGATCTGTTTTTCCATTTGCCAACTTTAGAAAGGAGCTACTGACTTCAAAAAAGATGATACATTCCTTCTGTTTACACTTCCTCCTAATCTTTCTGTTGCTCTCCATCTCCAATTTGTGTTAGTTATATTTTTAATTTTTCTAAAAATTATATTTAAAATTATTCTTTATAACTTTAAATAATGTACCTAAAGTTCGATTCCTAAATTTATTTATTTAGATGGAGTCTTTTGATTCCCATTTATGTAAGAGAGTCCACCTCTCAATTGTGTGTGTGCATGTGCTCATGGTTTACTATGTTTACATTCTGTTCTATAATTATAATTAAGTCTCCTTAGGATTAATGAGAATCCTGAGTGGAAGTGATTCATCCACTCAGCACAGTGGTAGGCACAAGTAATTGACTTGTACGGATAAACCCCCATGTGGAAGAAAAAGTAATCATATTTAATGGAAATTTTCCAGCTCAGATGAGATTCTTCTAAGCTTCAAGATCTAATGGATATTTTCTTCCTTCCCCTCCCTCTCTTCCTCCCTTTGAAGCTTCTTTCTTTCCTCCCTCCCTCCTACTTTCCTTCCCTCTTCCCTCCTTCCTCTCTCTCTCTCCCTCTTTTCCTCCCTCCCTCTTTCCTCCTACTTTCTTTCTTTGTATTCTTTATTATTATTATTTTTTAAAGAGACAGGGTTTCACCACGTTGACCAGAATGGTCTCAATCTCTTGACCTGGTGATCCACCCACCTCAGCCTCCCAAAGTGTTGGGATTATAGGCGTGAGCCACCGCGCCCAACCTCTTTCTTTGTATTCTTTTCTGGTTTTCTCCATTTCCTATGGGTCACATTCAAACGGTATGTTTCTTGTTTACTTTCTCGAATGGCTTTTAATTTGCTGGTTTTGAACTCCTGGCTCAAGCAGTCCTGTGTCAGCCTCCCAAGTTGGGAATACAGGTGCACCACCATGCCTGGCTCTTATTTTGTTGGAACATTTTGAATTTTTGTTTTGATTTGTATAAGAAGTAATATTCTGGAACTCCTGACAGTTTAAATATGTCTTTAGTTAGCCCTCATATTTGATTGATAGTTTGACCAGCCTTAGAATTCCAAGATTTATTTTTTTCCCTTCAAAACTTGGAAGACTCTCTGCCAATAGAATGTTAAGATTCATGAGGGCAAGATTTTTTCTGTTTGATTCACTGTCTCCCAGAGATCTAGAACAATGTCTAGCACACAATATACATTCAGTATATATTAGTTTTATTAATTATCGTTCAGTGATTAGTATTGCTGAAAAAAAATTGGATGACAATCTTATTATTGTTTTCTTTCTTTTTTAACCTTTTAGGATTTTCTTCTTATTCTGAGTTCTACAATTTTATCAGGATATCTTTTTGTTGTTGTTGTTGAGACAGAATCATGCACTGTCGCCCAGGCTTGAGTGCGGTGGTGTGATCTCAGCTCACTACAACCTCCACCTCCCGGGTTCAAGTGGTTCTCCTGCCTCAGCCTCCTGAGTAGCTGGGATTAAAGGATTACAGGATACAGACCCATGCCACCACTAATGTTTGTATTTTTGTAAAGATGGAGTTTTGCCATGTTAGCCAGGCTAATCTCAAACTCCTGATCTCAGGTGATCTGCCCACCTTGGCCTCCCAAAGTGCTGGGATTACAGCCACTGTACAGCTGGCATGAGCCACCACACCTGGCCTTACCAGGACATCTTTAGCTGTGTGTGTGCGTGATGTGTATGCGTATTTTCCTCCCCCTGCTTAAAAATTGGTGAAATTTCAATCTAAACCTTTTTTTTTCTTTTTTTGAAACCAAATCTTGCTCTGTCACCCAGGATGGAATGCAATGGTGCAATCTCAGCTCACCGCTGCCTCCGCCTCCTGGGTACAAGTGATTCTCGTGCCTCATCCTCCTGAGTAGCTGGGGCTACAGGTGTGGACCACCACGCCCAGTTAATTTTGTATTTTTAGTAGAGCTGGGGTTTTGCCATGTTGGTCAGGCTGGTCTCAAACTCCTGGCCCCAACTAATCTGCTCCCCTCGGTCTTCCAAAGTTCTGGGATTACAGGTGTGAGCCACTGTCCCGGGTCCTAGCACCTCTTTAGCATGGGAAAATTTTATTTTGTTATTTTCTGGATTAATTCTTTTTCTCCATAGTCCTAAATACGTTCTAAAATTACATATTTATAGGTATTAGATTTCTCAGAGTTAACTTCTATGTTAATTTTCTCTCATATTTTCTGTCATTTTACTTTATCCTTCAGTTAATCAAATTGTTCTTAGGTTTCGTCTATGTTATTGTTTAGCCATGCTTTTGAAATGTTTATTTTTAGTTGCTAAGAACTCTTTTGTGTTCTCTGATTGCTACTTTTCATAGGGAACTGTAATTAAGATTGTAGTAGGATAAATTCCTGATTATCCTAATTAGCATTTTATTGGTATTGTTTAAAATACTAATTTTATTAATTTGCTAATCTAGGTGTTAGGAATATGATTGATTTGTGTGTGTGTGAATTAGTTTTTTTTTTTTTTTTTTCCAGGAACACGTGCATTTTATTGAACACAACTGTGGGAAAGTGTGTGAGGGTAAAGGGCTGATACGGGATCGGCTGCGGGCAGGGCGAGGAATGGAAGCTGGAGGACGTGGGAGACAGGATGATTCCTCTGGATCTACTGATAGGCTTGCAGAATCAGTATTGGGATGATGAGCAGCAGAATGCTCATGATGATACCCAAAATCAGGGCCCAGAGGTTCAGGCACTTGGCGGTGGAGGCGCAGGCCTGGGCCCCATCAGGTCGCCAACCATCTTCCTGTCCCTAGACTTCACGGAGTAGGCGAACGCTACGAAGCCCAGGCAGCAGGAGTTCATGAAGAGGGTGTTGAACAGGGACCAGACGACGTGGTCGGGCACGGAGGTCTGGCTTCGGATGTGGATCACGGTGGATGTCGGGGGCGCAGGGTTGTGGGGCGCCCCCAGCGCAGCCATGCTTCTCCTTTTTTTTTTTTTTTTTTTAATTATTTTCCTCTGCTTGGATTATCTTTTTCCTTTGGGTCAGTTGTTTTATTCTGTAAAGCTTTCACTTTTGTATTGTTTTTCCTCAGAAGCATGGCGTTCTCTATTGTCCATTCATCTGAATGCATTCAGAGCCAAACAAACACCTTAATTTAGCACAACCAGCTTGTGTGGGTTTCCTCTTCAATTGTTTAGGTTTGTTTCTCCAGGAAGGTTTTCCCTGAATAGAATGGCTGGCACGAGTTCTGTGTAAGTAGGCAGGGCTTGTGGACCCGAAGGCTCCCCTGTAGGGTTTCCTGTGGGGAGAGCAGGCGAGCAGGCTGGGGAGGCTGAGGTTCCCGGAGGAGGTGGAGATGCATTTTGAGTTTGATTGTTTCCCCTCTGAGTTTATAAATGTAAAGATTCAAAGTTTCTCCAATCATCTCCTTTTAAGCCACAAGACCCTCTCAAGGAACCCTCTCTCTGCGCTTTCTTTCTAAAGAACACTGCCCTGGCTTGTAGCCTGAGGCCAAAAGTCTCAGCTGCCTAGCTTTGTTTACACAGGTCACTGGAAAGCGGCCCTGCTGTCCCAAGGCACGGAATCCAGTTCTTTAATGAGGCCACTGATGATTCTCCCACAGCCCATCATTGTATTGTTGACCGAGTGAGGAGTTTCTCTGGGTCCTCTTGGGAAGACACATGCTCATTTCCTGTGCCCTGGCCTGGAGTTTCTCATGGGTCTATCCATCTGCTTTGTATCTTTTACAAATTTCCCAAAACTCTTGTGTGCTAATGACACTCTTGTTTCCTATTGCTGTTATTCACTTATCTTCTTTAAAGAATATTTTCTGTCACTTTTATGGGAGTATTGGAAGATAGAAGAGGTAAACACGTGCTCACCCACCATTTTGTGTGTGTACCAGCACACACACACACAGAATACAGATAAATGCACAAGCACACACACATTTTCTGTGTGTACAAGCACACATACACAATGCACATACATGTGAAAAGCAAATACAATAATGTAGCCAGTTAATCCTTTGGGGGAACAACAGATTTCTATTAATATAAATTATCAGAATAATCTCCAGATCTCTCAGTTGGTTCCAATGTTTTGTCCAGGTTATGCTTGTTTAAAAAAATCAGTGCTCAGCAATGTGTCAGAAATTACAGCTATAAAATCTGAAAAAAAAATTACAGTGTCATTTTAGAATTATTTTACGGAATTATCTGTACCTGAAAAGAAAGACACAGTCATTGTTGCTAGTGTCTTCCCAGTCCCTTTACCTCAGAATTCTGACTTGAGTACCTCAGTTCCTCAGTAAATATGAGGGGCAGCTTGCCAAGGGATTGTTTTAGGCACAATTCTATAAGAAGTGCTGCTATTCAACTCTTACATCCTTTGGACACATAAGTGCCATTTGGATTCTCCTAATTCAAATTCCCATCCTTACAAATTCCTCAAACAAGTGTTTAACAAGACAAATACAACCACAGGCTAGGTGTGGTGGCTCATGCCTGTAATTCCAGCACTTTGGGAGGCCAAGGCAGGAGGATTGCTTGAGCCCAGGAGTTCAAGACCAGCCTAGGCAACATAATGAGATCCCATCTCAAGAAAAAAACAAAAACAAAACACAAAAAATAAACACAAATTAGCTAGGTGTGGTGGTGCATGCCTGTAGTCCCAGCTACTTAGGAGGCTGAGGTGCGAGGATCTTTTGAGCCCAGGGGTTTAAGGCTGCAGCCGAGCCAAGATGGCGCCACTGCACACTAGCCTGGGCAACAGAACAAGACTGTGTCTCAAAAAGGAAAATACAAAACCAAACCATAAAACATAAACATTTTGATTGTAAGAAACAGAACCCAAGCTCTGAAATGAGCAAGGTCCTCCACAGCGAGGAAATCTGAGGTCAAATCTGAGTTCTACTACTCACTAACCCTGTGGTCTTGGGAAAAGGATTTACGTTTTCTAAGCCCCCATTTTCTGAATTTTAAAATGAACATAATTATAGTACCTACTTTATAGGATAGTTTTGAATATTAAGATAGTATACATATGTCCCTTAGCACATTACCTGCCACATAGTATGGGCCTCATTAGGTATTGGCAGTTACCAGTAAGATCTGCGAGTAAGTCACATCTATATTACAGAACAGTTACGGAATAAATATTGAATCGCTTCTGATTTTGATAGTCATAAAATATAGAGAAATATTCCTTACTTCCTGGTTCCATCTGGATAGTATTATTTTGGCATTGTTCTTTTTTTTCCTTATTTTATTTTTTAATTTTAAAAAATAGGGATAGCCACCAGCCAGGACCATCAGCACTCCTGGTTCATAAGCTTCCCACAGAAGGTGAGTTGTCCTTCCAGGGATCAACAGCTTCTAGCTCCTTCCAAGCCTCACATCACTTCACAGCCTTCAGCTTCATAATCATGTTCTTTTATTTTTTAATAGTAAAATACACATAACATAAAATTTGCCATGTTAACTATTTTTAAGTGAACAGTTCAGTGACATTAAAAATACTTACAACGTTGTAAAGCCATCACCACTGTTCATCTCCAGAATTCTTTTTAACTTGCAAACCTGAAACTCTGTCTTTTAAATAATAACTCCCTTTCTCCCTCTTTCTTCAGCCCCTGGCAAGTGCCATTCTACTTTCTGTCTCTATGAATTTGACTACTCTAGATACCTCATATAAGTGGACATATATATGATGTTTGTCCTCTTGTGACTGGCTTATTTCACTTAGCATAATGTTCATAAGGTTCTTGTACAATGTGTTGAAATCTCTCTCTCTCTTTTTTTTTTGAGGCATGGTCTTGCTCTGTTGCCCAGGCTGGAGTGCAGTGGTGTGATCATGGCTCACCGAAGTCCCGACTTCCCAGGCTCAAGTGATCCTCCCTCCTCAGCTTCCCAAATAGCTGGGACCACAGGCACACACCACCACTCCCGGCTAATTTTTTGTATTTTTTGTAGAGATGACGTTTTGCTGTGTTGCATAGGCTGGTCTCAAACTCTGGGGCTCAATTGATCCTCTTGGCTTGCCCTCTCAAAGTGCTGGGATTAAAGGTGTCTCATTCTTTTTTAAGCCTGAAAAATATTCCGCTGTATCTGTATACATTTTGTTTATCCATTTATCTGTCTGTAGACACCGGGGGTGCTTCTGCTCTTGGCCCTTCTGAATAAGGCTGTTATGATATGGGTGTATAAATATTTGGTCAAGTCCCTGCTTCCGTTTTGGGGGGTATACACCCAGAGGTGGAATTGTTACATCACAGGGCACTGGCTTTTAAATTCTCACACTTCTCATTTGATGTCTCACACCAGTTTGCCTTCCTGTTTGAGAGATTTGTAAATCACATGCCATATTTGTTTTCTTCTCTGTTTCACAGATAAATATGCTGAGGCGCGTTTTCAAGGAGGGGAGATGGATTCCTTTTCCTCAGCCTGGC
Source organism: Saguinus oedipus (assembly GCA_031835075.1). NCBI lineage: Eukaryota > Metazoa > Chordata > Mammalia > Primates > Cebidae > Saguinus > Saguinus oedipus. Next base: position 8,173,935 of record CM063178.1, read on the forward strand.
ACAGAGCCGATCTGCAGTATAGCATCGTGGTGACCTGTCGGGATCTGCTCTCCAGGCACTTCAGAGGGCCCTTCTGGGGACAAGGAGACTTTTCTGTGGCCTGCTGATTTGAGTAGGTATAGTCTCTCTGCTAGCCACCAGACCCAGCTCTGTAAGAATTTACCCTCAATTACGCCATGAATAAGAAAATAATTAGGGAGGCTTTTACCTATCCATGAATAGTGACTTCTGTTCAACAGTTCTACAAATGTTTTTGAATGCCTGAAGTGTGTCAGACATGTGCTAGGCAACAGGGTTATGAAAGTGTGGGAAGCTTGGTTCCTGGCCCGGGGAACTTCAGTTCAGTGGAGAGCTTATAGATATTCCCCCAACACCCTTTCAGAGCATGGATGTTTAAAACGTTGTCAACGAGTATTTCAGTGTGCTTTGGAAATGGTGGATCTAGGGGGCCTTCTAAAAAATATAAAATGATGAATTTAAAATTAGCTATAAGGCTTTAAAAGGGATTAATACAAGTGGGTGGGGGTAGGGTGGGAGGAAGTTCCTGAAATGGGTTTTATTAACTTCGTAGTAAATCATTTCTGGATTGAAGGAGTATTAAAAAGATCCTTTACTTCCAAATCTCTCCCTTGATAGTCATATTATGAGATGCCTGAAGTTTCTGTCATTATTTTCATTCCATAGTTAAGAAATCAAAGGGATTGGTGATATTAGAAATATTTGGGTGCCAGATAAGACTTAAGCCCATCCCACCTTCAATTATCTCGGGCTTAAGAGGCCTTTAATGGGCCAGGATTGCAGGGTAAACAAGTTTTTAAAAATACCATGTTCCAGCCAGGCGAGGTGGCTCATGCCTGCAATCTCAGCACTTTGGAAGGCCAAGGCAGGTGAATCACAAGGTCAGAAGTTGGAGACCATCCTGGCTGACACGATGAAACCCCATCTCTACTAAAAATACAAAACATTAGCTGGGCGTGGTGGCATGCACCCGTAGTCCCAGCTACGTGGGAGGCTGAGGCAGGAGAATCACTTGAACCCGGGAGGCAGAGGTTGCAGTGAGACGAGATCGCGTCTCTGCACTTCAGCTCGGGCGACAGACTCCGTCTCAAAAAACGAAACAAAACAAACAAACAAACAAACAAACATGTTCATGGCAGAAAATTCGGCAAAGCAGAAAGAGCAAGACACATTCACCTATTAATTGCTCTACTTCCTGGGGATAATCACTGTCAGCATTTTGGTGAATATCCTTTCAGTCTGTTTTATATTCCTTCAGCTGTAACTTGTTTTCTCTCCTATTCAGTAGCAATAGTCGAGAGCATTTCTGGGCCAGGCATTTTGTAAATGTAGGTTTTAATTTTTAAACTTTTGTTTTCTTATGAAAAGGAAAAATAAAACAAGCAATTACTATTGTTGAACTGATTCTAAAGGCTAGTCAGGTGGCTGTTATAAAAAGTAAAATGCAGTTACTGCCACCTAAAGGAAAGATGTTAAACATACTGAAATGACATTTTAAGATTATGTTTGATGTGTTCAGCTATTAAAGGGGCTGTTTGCTTTTTAAATTTTTTCTTCCTTTTACCAGGTTGCTTTTATTCTCCACTTCAAAAATTATTCATTTGAATCCATAAATAATTTATATATTATTCATAAATAATAATATTCATATATATAAGTAAAATATTCACTAGCATAAAATTTTAAGTAACAAAATGATATACAGTGAAAAGTAGGTTCTTGTATTGCTTCATTTGTGTTTCTGTACAAGAATACCTGAGGCTGGGTAATTTTTTTATTTTTTTGAGACGGAGTCTTGCTCTGTCATCAGGCTGGAGTGCAGTGGCACCATCTCAGCTCACTGCAACCTCTGCCTCCTGGGTTCAAGCAATTCTTCTGCCTCAGCCTTCCAAGTAGCTGAGACTCCAGACGCTTGCCACCATGCCCAGCTGATTTTTATATTTTAGTAGAGATGGGGTTTCACTATGTTGGCCAGGATGGCCTCCATCTCTTGACCGCGTGATACGCCAGCCTCGGCCTCCCAAAGTGCTGGGATTACAGGCGTTAGCCAGTGTGCCCAGCTAAGGCTGGGTAATTTAGAAAGAAAAGAGGTTTATTTGGTTATGGTTCTGCAGGCTGTACATGAAACATAGTGCCAGTATCTACTTCTGGTGAGGCTTCAGGAAGCTTCCATTCATGAAAGAAGGTAAAGAGGGAGTTGGTGTGTTACATGGTAAGAGAGGGAGAAGAGAGAGGGGGAGAGGGGGAGAGAGAGAGAGAGAGAGAGAGAGAGAGAGAGAGAGAGAGAGAGAGAGAAAGAGAAAGGAGTTGTCCAGCTCCTTTAAGCAACCAGCTCTCATGTGAATGAACCGAGCATGAATGGAGCAAGAACTTCTTTATTACCATGAGGATGGCATGAGGGATCTGCCCCCATAACCCAAACACCTCCCACCAGGCCCTACCTCCAACAGTGGGGAGCATATTTCTTGTTTTATTTATTTATTTATTTTTTGAGCTGGAGTCCCACTTTATCACCCAGGCTGAATGAAGTACAGTGATGTGATCTCAGCTCACTGCAAACTCAGCCTCCTGGGTTCAAGCAATTCTCCTGCCTCAGCCTCCTGAGTAGCTGGGATTATAGGTGCCCACCACCATGCCCAGCTAAATTTTGTATTTTTAGTAGGGACAGGGTTTTACCATGTTGGTCAGGCTGGTCTCAAACTCCTGACCTTGTGATTCACCCACCTCGGCCTCCTAAAGTGCTGGGATTACAGGCGTGAGCCACAGTGCCCGGCCTTGGGGAACAAACATATTTCAACATGAGGTTTGGAGGGGACAGACAACCAAATTCTGTCAGTTCCCTACCTATCCTTGCCCTCCTGACCGTAATTCCCCTCCATGGAGTCAATCGCTACAGGCAGTTTCTTGTGTATTTTTTCAGAGATAGTCTGTACATACACATAAGTCTCAATGTTAGTGCATGTGTATGTGTATATTGATATATGTATTTATTTTTCCTCACAGGTGGTAGTATATGGACCCATTAGTCTCCACTTTGTTTCTGTTCGTGTATTTCGTCTTGTTTTGTTTTCACTATCTGGACATCATGTCAGCGTATATTGGCTGACTTTGAAACAAATGGGGGCCAGGTGTTGTGGGTGATGTCTGTAGTCCCAGGACTTTGGGTGGCCAAGACAGATGGATCACTTGAGGTTAGGAGTTTGAGACCACCCTGATCAACATGGTGAAACCCAGTTTCCACTAAAAATATAAAACTTAGCTGGGCGTGGTGACTTGCGCCTGTAGTCTCAGCTACTTGGGAGGCTGAGGCAGGAGAATGGCTTGAACCTGGGAAGTGGAGGTTGCAATGAGCTGATATCGTGCCATTGGACTCCAGACTGGGTGACGGAATGATACTCTGTCTCAAAAAATTTTTTTAAAAATAAAAATAGGCTGGGCACAGTGACTCATGCCTGTAATTTCAGCACTTTGGGAGGCCGAGGTGGGTGGATCACTTGAGGTCAGGAGTTCAAGACCAGCCTGGCCAACATGGTGAAACCCCGTCTCTACTAAAAATACAAAAATTAGCTGGGCATGGTGACGTGTGCCTGTAATCCCAGCTACTCGGGAGGCTGAGGTAGGAGATTCACTTGAACACTGGAGGTGGAGGTTGCAGTGAGCTGAGATCGTGCCACTGCACTGAGCGACAGAGTGAGACTATGTTTCAAAAAACCCCACAGAAAACATTGTATTCCATTGAACCATAATCTGTTTTACAGTCTTCAATTCATAGGTATTTAAGCCATCTCTCTTTTTGCTATTTCTTATTCAATGATGGGGTGACCTTTGTACATAAATCTTTGCATATGTGTCAAAAGTAAGTATAGAGTATGATCCTAGGAAGGAAATTGTTAACTTTTGATTTCTTTTTTTTTTCTTTTATTTATTTTTAAAGACGAGGTTTCACCATGTTGGTCAGGCTGGTCTTGAACTCCCGACCTCAGGAGATCTGCCCACCTTGGCCTCCAAGGTGCTTGGATTACAGGCGTGAGCCACCAAGCCTGGCCTTAAACTTTTGATTTCTTATCCAACTACAAACCTTCTTATTTCCTACCTTCGATTTTCCAATATGGTTATATAAAAATGCTTCGTTAAGTCAAAAGTCGTGTTTATACTTTTGTCGCTTAAATATTATTTACCACTGAACCTAATAGTATATTGTAATCATATCTGCTTTCTTGTATAACCGTCTGCTTTTTCTGACATTAATAATTGCTAAGCCCCCTCGTCACTGGCCAAATTGCTTAGTTTTCTACATACAATTACTATTTTTTTCCTTCTCAAAGGATACTACAGATTTGGCAAACTTTTTTTTTTCTTTTTGAGACTGAGTTTCACTCTTGTTACCCAGGCTGGAGTGCGATGGCGCCATCTCGGCTCACCGCAACCTCCGCCTCCTGGGTTCAGGCAATTCTCCTGCCTCAGCCTCCCGAGTAGCCGGGATTACAGGCACGCGCCACCATGCCCAGCTAATTTTTTGTATTTTTAGTAGAGACGGAGTTTCACTATGTTGACCAGGATGGTCTCAATCTCTTGACCTTGTGATCCACCTGCCTCGGCCTCCCAAAGTGCTGGGATTACAGGCTTGAGCCACCACGCCTGGCCATAATTTGGCAAACTTTTGGCAATTGCTTTCCTCCAAATTCCCAAACACATTAAATAATTATTAAAGGTTGGGTGTAGTGGCTCATGCCTGTAATCCCATCACATTGGGAGGCCAATGCCTGAGTTTTGCATGAAGCCAGGAGTTCTACTTGGACAACATAAGGAGACCTTTCTACAAAAAGTAAAAGCAAAAACAAGTTGGGTTTGATGGTATGTGCCTGTAGTTCTAGCTACCTGGGGAGGCTGAGGTAGGGGGATCATTTGAGCCCTGGAGTTCCAGGCTGCACTAGGCTATGATTGTACCACTGCACCTCAGCATGAGTTGACAGAGAGAGACCTTGCCTCTAAAAATACATAATAATAATAATAACAATTAACAGTTCTATTTTTCTCCCTAGATAGCTCCCTTTTACTCTTCCACAGCCTTCTGCCTTTGGGATGGCTGCTTGCTAGGTATAATAGATGTTTTATTTGCAAGATATTTTCTCTCAGCAATCTGTTTTGCTATTGAAAAGCCTGTTGCCAGTGAGACTGCTGATCCATAAGGCAATATGTGGCCCGGTTTTTCATCCTGGAGTTTTTAGTGTCTTTTCTTTATTTCTAGTATTCTAAAATTTTTAAATTAGTTGCCTTAGAGAGTGTGGCAAAGACGGCTATTAGATCTCCAAAAAAACATGTCCTCCTTCCATGGTGCAGAGTGGTTCAGAGGAAGCCTGTGCCTGGCCCTGCTCAGCATTTCCCAGCCCCGTTGCATCTAGGAAGAACCTTGTACTGGTTGTTTCTAATGGAAAGAGTGTGAGCTAAACTGATGTGTGTCAGCTGAGGTGGTGGTGGTGGGGTCAAGGGCAGGGACTAGGGTGGAGGGCATGACAAGAAGGAATGCACCTAGTTCAGGAAGACCAGTGTCAGAGGAGTCAGGGCCCAGGGATCCAAGGTCCATGTTAATGCTTCCACTCTATCCCCAGTGCCAGCCCCGCACCCCACTCCTGCCCTGTTTGGTGCTCGGTGACCCCGTGTCTGGCCTTTCTGGGGAAAAGTGACTTGTGTCTTGTTCACATCCCTTTCTCCAGGCCCTCAGGTAATTTTCTCTACTCTGATAAGTACGTTGCATCTTGTTTATTCCTTTTCCATCTTCCAAACACTTATTGAAATCCTTTTCTGCTATTCTCTTTATGTATTTTACCATTTTTCTTCCCTTAACTGTCATTGTGGTGGTTTGGAGAGTGTATTAGGTTCCAAGGGCTGCTGTGATAAATTACCACAAAATTAGGGGCTTAAAACAACAGAAATTTATTCTTTCACAGTTCTGGAGTCCAGAGGTCTCAACTCAGTTTCATTGGGTCTAAATCCAGGTGTTGGCAGGGCCATATGCCCTCTGGAAGCTCCGTGGGAGAATCCTTGCCTTGTCTCTTTTGGCTTCTGATGGCTGCTGGCATTCATGGGCTTGTGACTCCATCAGTCCAGTTTCTACGTGATTATGATCGCCTCCTCCTTTTCTGTTGGAACCAACTCTCCCTCTGCGTCTCTCCTATAAGGACACTTGGGATTGTATTTAGGGCCCACCCAGATAATTCAGGATAGCCATCCAAAGACCCTTGACTTAATTGCATCTGCAAGTCTTTGCCATGTAAAGTAACATTCACAGATTCTGGGGATTAGGATATAGACACATCCTTGGGAGCCATTATTTAGCCTACAACAGGGAGAGAAGATGAAAGCATATGGTCAGTCCACCATATATATATATATGTGTATATATATATACATACACACACACACACACACACACACACACACACACATATATATATATATATATATATGTATTTTTTGAGATGAAGTTTTGCTTTTGTTGCCCAGGCTGTAAATCCCCTTCTCCAGGATCACGTTTTACATTAGGAGAATACCCGGGCTCCAGGCAGCAAGCTGGAGTATTATAGGCATATAGCTTTACTCCTATAGACAAATTAAGAGTGGGAGGACTCTGTGGTAAGGAATGATACCCTTACACTGTTTCTGGCCCTTCCCAGTTTTGCAAAGAATGACACACTCTGTGGCCTACAAGCCTGTCACTGCAGTTCATGCAATGGGTGGTAGAGGACAAAGCATGACAGGCCCCTGATCCAACCTCCCAGGGATGACAGGCCTGGCTGCTCCTCAAACTGAACCTGAAAGAGTGCAAAACACTCAAGTTTTCATCCTGATTCTGGCACACCCCGAGGCAAAAATAACCATTTTATTCATAGGAGTGTCTGTGTAGGCTGTGAATAAGGAGATTTCTATCTATCTCAGCCTTCATTTTGCTCATTTAAGGACAACTGAGAGTACGACAGGGTAATTGTTTTGTTTTAAAGCACTGTAATTTAGTTCCTTTCTGGACCTTCTATGTATGAGTCATTTTCTGTAGCAGTGCTAAGAGATGCAAATAGAAAAATATTATTTCTGAAAGCTTGAGATTTCAAGCTGGGCCTTTTATTCTCATTCTGTTATTAGTTTTAGTCTTAATTGTGATATTCTGTTATTAGAAGAATGACACAATTTGAATCACATTTTTGTTCCATGTACTAATGTAGCAAACTGCTTCTCAATTTCACAACCTTTCCTTTCTTTTTTTTTTTTTTTTTTGAGATGGCATTTCGCTCTTGTTACCCAGGCTGGAGTGCAATGGTGCAATCTCGGCTCACCGCAACCTCTGCCTCCTGGGTTGAAGCAATTCTCCTGCCTCAGCCTCCCGAGTAGCTGGGACTACAGGCGTGCACCACCATGCCCAGCTAATTTTTGTATTTTTAGTAGAGACAGGGTTTCATCTTGTTGACTAGGATGGTCTCGATCTCTTGACCTTGTGATCCACCTGCCTCGGCCTCCCAAAGTGCTGGGATTACAGGCTTGAGCCACCGCGCCCGGCCACAGCCTTTCCTTTCTTTCACATCTGAGTCATTGCCATTTGGCTTTGCTCTCCTTCACTCCTGAACTCAGTATCTCCTGCTCACATGTACAGACATTTCTCTGATATCCTAGATCTTTATGGTGATCAAGATTTTTGTGTATTCTATTTTGTTGCTTTCATACTTGATAGTATCCTCTTCAAGTTTGACTCTCGTATACTTGACCTTTTCGTCATTTTCGTCATGGTACAATCATTTGACTTGAATTCTCTGTATTTGTTTGGGGCATGCCCAACAAATACTTCAGAAGAAAGGAGGAGAAAGGAGGCAATGTGTCGAAAGGAAGCTGTGGACAAAGCAAGAGGAAAAAAAGAAGGAGACGGGAAGAAAGGTAGCGGCTCTTAAACAAAGATCTTACATCTTTTCCTTATTTATTTATTATTATTATTATTTTTTGAGACAGAGTGTCGCTTTGTCAGCCAGGCTGGAGTGCACTGGTGCAATCTCAGCTCGCTGCAACCTCCACCTCCCCGGTTCAAGCGATTTTCCTGCCTCAGCCTCCCAAGTAGCTGGGATTACAGGCTCAGGCCACCACGCCTGGCTAATTTTTTTTTTTTCCCCTGAGACAGAGGCTTGCTCTGTCACCCAGGCTGGAGTGCAGTGGCCTGATCTTTGCTCAGTGCAACCTGCACCTCCTGGGTTCCAGCAATTCTGCCTTAGCCTCCTGAGTAGATGGGATTACAGGCACATGCCATTATGCCCATCTAATTTTTGTATTTTTTAGTAAAGATGGGTTTTCACCATGTTGGCCTGGTTGATCTTGAACTGGCTGGTCTCAAACTCCTGACCTCATGATCTGCCAGCCTTGGCCTCCAAAAGTACTGGGATTACAGGCATGAGCCACCATGCCTGGCTAATTTTTGTATTTTTAGTGGAGGTGGAGTTTCACCATGTTGCTCAGGCTGGTCTCAAACTCCTGACCTCAAATGATTCACCCACCTTGGCCTCCCAAAGTGTTGAGATTACAAGCATGAGCCACCATGCCTGGCCCTTCTTTAAAATTTGAACCCTGGCCAGGTGTGATGGCTCACACCTGTAATCCTAGCACTCTGGGAGGTCAAGGCGGGCAGATCACTTGAAGTCAGGCGTTCAAGACCAGCCTGGCCAACATGGTGAAACCCCATCTCTAAAAAAAATACAAAATTAGCTGGTCGTGGTGGCACGTGCCTGTAATCCCAGTTACCTAGGAGGCTGTGACAGGAGAATTACTTGAACCCAGAAAGGAGAGTTTGCAGTGAGCTGAGATCGTGCCACTGTACTCCAGCCTGGGCGACAGAGTGAGACTCCATCTCAAAAAAAAAAAAAAAGAAAACCAAAACTTTGAACCCAATGTCAGAAGGCACATTTAAGATTTGAGTTGGAACTGTATAGAATGTCTGCACATGAACAGGTGCCACATCAGTAACAAAAACTAGGTCCACAACCACTTTTCCTGCACGTCCCCCTTTTTCCTTTGGCTTTCTTGTATAAATGTTAGCATAAGGCATGCTTGCTTGGTTTACAAAATATTTATTTGTTTTTGAAAGTTGCAAAGGTGAGAGGAGGGATTTCAGAATCAGAAAGACCAATTTTGGCTTTGCTCTGTGACCTTCGGCATGTTATATAACTTTATTAAGCTTTGGCTTTTCCCTAGTAAATATTTGACTGATGAGAAAGTGTGTATACAAATCTTAGTATAGTTCTTAGCATTTCAAGTAACCCAGAATATCGGCGAATTTGTTAAGTGAATATTTCTTGAATATGTGCTGTACGCTGGCCTGTCTGCCAGGTGCTGAGGCTGCTGTGGTGAGTAGCACAGATAAGATTCCTGGCCTTGTGGAACTTACATTCTGGTGGGAAAAGCAGACGATAAACACATAAACAAATCAATAAAATAACCAGATGGTGAGAAGCCATGAAAGAAGGAGACAAAGTGTGTGATTAAGAACAGCAGGGAGGACCTATGTCCTTTGCTGGAGAAATCAGGGAAGATTTCACAGCAGCCTGAAGAAAGAGAAAGAACCAGCCATGCTAGGAGCTGTTTAAGACAGAGGAAAGTGGGTCATGGGCTTAGAGAGAGATTGGTTCTACTCGCTGTCAGAGGCCAGCAGTACAAGGTTCCTCCTTATCTTCTTATGGCCTGTGTCCTTCTGTAGCCCTGGCCACTGATAATAGGCCCAGACTGTGACTGACTTGCTGTCCTCAACTTCCTTAACCAATTTAAATTCGATGATCCATCATTATAGTCACCCCCTTGAATAGATCCCAAACTTTCTTGTCCTTTTTTTTTTTTTTTTAAAGACAGGGTTTCTTCATGTTAGTCAGGCTGGTCTCGAACTCCCAACCTCAAGTGATCCACCCGCCTCGGCCTCCCAAAGTGCTGGGATTACAGGCATGAACCACCACACCCGGCCTTTCTTGTCCTTTTAATTGTACTTTAAATTTACTTGGCCAAACTCCAGCCCTAGTTAAATCCAGCTCTCCACCCTACTCCATGTCTTTACCCACTGAGTATGGTGGAAGAATAACCACAATCTCATTGGCTGGTGCTATGGTCTGAATGCTGGTATGCTCTCCAAAATCATGGGCTGAAACTTAATCCTCAATGCCACAGCATGGAGGTGGAGACTTGGGGGAAGTGATTGTCGTAAAGACGCTGCCTTCGTAAATGGGATCATGTAAAGGAGATTAAAAAGAGTCTGTTTGCTCCCTTCTACCATGTGAGGATGCAGCAAGAGGTACCATCTATGAGCAATGAGCCCTTACTAGAGACATCGAACCTGCTGGCACCTTCATCTTAGACATCCCAGCCTCCAGAACTGTGAGCGATACAATTCTCTCATTTATAGTAAGTGTAAGACACTTGGTTATAGCAGCACAAATGGACTAAGACTAAAGACAGCAGCTCCACTTTACATCCACCGAAGCAGTCTTAAGAGATTCCCTTGTTCCCTCTCTCCCCTACTCTCCCTAATCTAGGTTGATGAAGAGAGGAGTTGAGTATCATGATCTCCACTCCCTCTTCACCAGGTAGATAAGAGAGGGACAGCTCTGTGAACCCAAGCTTGCGCAGCCCCAGCTCCCCTTCCCGCCACTCTCTCCACTCAGACTCTGATCATTCCATTCTTCAAAGCTCAGCTATTCTTTCTCTTGAAAAGTGCCTTTATTCCATCAAATACATAAAACCTGTTCAAAGAACTAAGAGGGCAGGTGATTCTTGGCAGCCAGCGGGAGCTTACGACAGAGGGTGGGAGTACGTAAGACAGGATTCTTTTTTTATCAGTTGCCCCACTAACCTTGGGCAAATCACAAATTTCCATCTCTGAGGTGTGCTCTGATGATGATGCGTGGGAGAGCACTAAGCACATCCACAAACTATAATCTGATTCAATAAATTATATCACAGCTCAATAATCAAATTTTGCAGAACTTTTAATTACTCCATGTATTGTTAATTACTCCATATATTATTGTAATAATTACTCTACGTATTATTAATTACACCATGTATAATTAATAAGTCATGGGCATTTAGGGAATTACAAGCCTTTTAAACATATTTTTTTCCTCTTTCCCTCAAATACATACACACCATAAAACCACAGCCTTATGGCTTTAATTTTAATATGATTGTTAATCTTTTTTTTTTTGAGACAGAGTTTCGCTCTTGTTACCCAGGTTGGAGGGCAATGGCACGATCTCGGCTCACCGCAACCTCCGCCTCCTGGGTTCAGGCAATTCTCCTGCCTCAGCCTCCTGAGTAGCTGGGATTACAGGCATGCGCCACCATGCCCAGCTAAGTTTTTGTATTTTTAGTAGAGACGGGGTTTCACCATGTTGACCAGGATGGTCTCGATCTCTTGACCTCGTGATCCACCTGCCTTGGCCTCCCAAAGTGCTGGGATTAAAGGCTTGAGCCACCATGCCCAGCCGATTGTTAATCTTTTATTTCTAATCCAGTGAGTATCACAAATTCACCTCCAACCTAAAGTTCCTAAAGTTTTGTATGTTTGCAAAAACAAACTCTTGGCATTAAGATGAAAATCAAATCTGTTGTTCTTTTCATGGCACATTACTTTGTCCTGCTGGTTACGTTATTAGTTCATTTCAGGCTCCTTCGGCTGAGAGTTCTCCTCACTCAGACTGACTGGGGAGAATGCTGGCAGGCTACCTAATGGACTCTTGGGGTGTGGAATCTCCACCATGATTTCCCAGTTTGAATCTTCCTCTGAGGAGTTTTGCTACCTGCCAGACTGTTTCCTTTCCACTAGGGCGCCATCTACTGGACAAAAATGACCAGTAGTGCCTACGCTTCACTGTGGCTTTGACATTTTCTTCTTTTATTTTTTTAAAGACGGGGTTTCACCATGTTGGTCAGGCTGGTCTTGAACTCCCAACCTCAGGTGATCTGCCTGCCTTGGCATCCAAAGTGCTTGGATTACAGGCGTGAGCCACCACACCCGGCCTTTTTTTTTTTTTTTTTTTTTTTTTTACATTTTCAAATCAGGTGGAAATCTAATACATCTTCCTTTGGTTAAAAGAAAAACTTGAGACAAATTAAATTTAACAGTGTTTGAGCAAAAAGCGATACAATATTTGGGCAGTGCCCGGAATCAGAATAGGTTCAGAGCAAACCCGGAGCTACCACATGGTTGGATAACATTTATGGAGAAAGGAAAGTGATGGACTGAAAACAGAAGCGAGGCACAGAAACAGCTGGATTGGTGACAGCTGGGTGTTTGCCTGATGTAAACAGTGGGCCACCTGTGATTGGCTGAAACTCAGCTGCTGTGATTGACTGAGCCTCAGCTGCTTGTCACAAGAGCAGGTCATAGTCCGTTTGCACATTTAGTTAGGTTATAGTTCACCATGTATAGAGAAACCTTTAGACTGAACTTAAAATGTGTAAGGAGGTAGCTTGAGGCTAAACTTAATTTAACAATTCAATTTAATTCAACACATTAAAATTATTATCCTAGTTCATTTGTGCCACTGTGACAAAGTACCCCAAACAGGGTAGCTAAGAAACAACAGAAATTTATTTTTCACAGTTTTGAAGTCTGCGAAGTTTAAGATCAAGGTGCTAGCAGATCTGGTGTCTGGCAGGAGCCAGTTTTCTCATAGAGTATGACTTCCTGCTGTGTCCTCACTTGGTGGAAGGGTCAGAGGTCTTTTTATAACTCTGCCCTCATGCCTGAGGCCTCCAAAGGCCTACTTTGTAAATACCATCCTCACCTTGGGGGCTAGAGTTTCAACATCTGAATTAGTGGGAGACACAAACATTCAGACCATAGCAATTATACTTAATTCTGCCCTCTCTTTTCTTTCTCCCTTTCTTTCTCTCTTTCTCTTTCTTTCTTTCCTTCTTTCCTTCTTTCTTTCTTTCTTCCTTCTCTCTTTCTTTTTTCTCTCTCCCCCTCCCTCCCTCACTTCCTTCCTCTCTCTTTCTCCCTCCCCTCCCCTGCCCTTCCCTTCCCTCCCATCCTCTTCCCCTCCCTCCCTTTCGCTCCCCTTCTTGACAGAGTCTTGCTCTATCCCCAACGCTGGAGTATGGTGGCATGATCTTGGCTTACTACAATCTGTCTCCTGGGTTCAAGCAATTCTCCTGCCTTGGCCTCCTGACCAGCTGGGACTAAGGATGCACACCACCATGCCCAGCTAATTTTTTGTATTTTTAGTAGAGATGGGGTTTCACCATATTGACCAGACTGGTCTTGAACTCCTGACATGGTGATCCACCTGCCTCGGCCTCCCAAAGTGTTGGGATTACAGGGGTGAGCCACTGCACCTGGTCAATTCTGCCTTTTCAAGGTCTCTGCTCTATTCCTGGACAGAAAAAGTTTAAATAGTGTTTGGTCCTACCTCCTGGACACATTTTCTTTTCTTTTTTGAGACAGGTTCTCACTCTGTTGGCCAGGCTGGAGTGCAATGGTGTGATCTTGGCTTACTGTAACCTCTGCTTCCTGGGCTCAAGTGATCCTCCCACTTCAGCCTCCCAGTAGCTGCAACTACTGCCATCATGCCTGGATAAATTTCATATTTTTTGTAGAGGTGGGGTTTTTCCATGTTGCTTAGGCTCTTAAACTCTTGTCCTAAAGCAATCTGCCCATCTGGGCCTGCAGAAGTTCTGGGATAACAGGTGTGAGATACCACCCCTGGCCTAGACACAGTTTCCTTTTTGGAGGAAAATTCTAGTGTCACTTAAAGGTAATTAATTATTTGGGCTAGTGAAGACTTCTGGAAGCTACAGCCTTTCCTTCATGTCATGGGTCCTAAATTGCTGTCTTCAGTGTGCAAATGTTGCCTGTCTGAAGGACCTTCCACTGATAATTTTTACCTCTGTTAGGATCACATGGACTGATCTAAGTCCTGGGTTCTAAGTGAATACATTGCTTGTATAGTTTTCCAGGCCCTTCATCCTCCTGCTCTCTGGGAAATCTGGTCCAAGAGATTCTCTACAATTTTTTTTTTTTTTTTTTTTTTTAGACAGTGTCTTGCTCTGTCACCCATGCTGGAGGGCAGTGGCATTATCTCAGTTCACTGCAGCCTCTGCCTCCCGGGTTCAAGAGATTCTCCTGCTTCAGCTTCCTGAGTAGCTGGGACTACAGGCACATGCCACTGTGTCTGGCTAATTTTTGTATTTTTAGTAGAGATAGGATTTCTTCATGTTGGCCAGGCTGGTCTTGAACTCCTGATCTCAGGTGATCCACCTGCCTCAGCCTCCCAAAGTGCTGAGATTATAGGTGTGAGCCACTGCTCCCGGCCTATCTATACGTTTCTAACAGCTGGAATTGCATTTCTGCCTGTTTCTCTTTACTTCTACCCTCAGGTTTGATGAAAGAAAGAGTGTATACAGTGGTCCGTTTCCAAGACAAAGTGCCTTGAATTGGCTTAGGGCAGCAAACTACGGAAGAAACAGGAGATGGTAGGCCCCTGCTTGGAGAGCCAATGCCTGCTAGTTGCCCCCCACCCCACAGCCACCCTGTGATCACCTTAGTTGCCCTCACCCAAACCAAAGACGTTTAGTCTAAGATGGAAGTTTACTAGCCTGTAAAATAGCTTACTTTGCCTATTCTTATGAGCCTGCCCAGCTACTTAGGTCATAAGTCAAATACTGGAAGAGTCCTTAGATTAACTAGGATTGCAATGTATTGTGGGCTGCAACGAAATGCAGCAGGACAACCCTAAAGAGGACACCTAAAGCCCCTACCCGACAACCAATAGGTGACGTCTGGGAAGATTGTGACCCCCAGAGTACTCAGCCTATGAGGAACTCGGGGCGGGACTTGCGCACCACAGCGTCAATTGCTTGTTGAAACGTGCTGGGTGTGCCTGCCTATCAAACACCCAATCTTGCAAGACTGTTACCAAAAGTTTCACTTCTGCTGTTCTCCAGGTCTCTGAGTCCATTCTTTGATTTGAATGGGTGAGTTTGTTTCTGACATTCAAGGATGAGATTCTTCAGTTCATTGTTTTTTTCAGTGAATATTTATCGAGTGCCTCCTAAGGGCAACACACTGGTTTAGGCATCGGGAGTGTATTAAAGTTGCTACCCTCCTGAAGAGTACGTTCTGGGAGGTAGGGAGACGCGTTGAAATGAGGACAGATATAAGTAAGTAAATACATAGAACGCGAGATGGTCAGTTGGTGCTACAGACTTCATAGTGTAAAGAACAGTAAAGCAGGGAAAAGGAGATCGAGAGTAGGGGGTGGACAAAAAAATTACATGGTTTGCAAAAGCTTCACTAATAAAGGCACATTTGAAGAGACACCCAAAGAAAGTGAGAGAATAGGGCATGTGGCTATCTGAAGGAAAAACATTGTAGGCAAAAGGAATAGCAAATGAAAAGGCCCCCAGGTAAAGGTGTGTGTGGCTGGAAAGGAACTGAGAGGTAGGAAATAAGATCAGACACAGCAGATCATGTGGGGCCTTGTAAGCCACTGTAAGGATTTTACCTCTGCACAGAATAAGACAGGAAGCCATTGAGTGCTTTGAGCAGAGGAGTGACATGATTTGACCTACATTTATTGTAAGGTTATACTGGCTGTTTATGTTGAGAATAGACAACAAGAAGAGCAAATGCAGAGGCACGAAGATAAATGCCTTGGCTACTGCAACAATACAGGCGAGAACGTATGGCAGCCTGGACCAGAGTGGTGGAAGATGGAAGGTAAGAAATGATCTGGCTTTAATAGATCCTAAGGATTAAACTGACAGAATGTGCTCATGGATTCATTGGATGTGGGATAAGAGATGAAGAGAGGGCCGGGCGCGGTGGCTCACACCTATAATCCCAGCACTTCCGGAGGCCGAGACGGGTGGATCACAAGGTCAAGAGATCGAGACCATCCTGGTCAACATGGTGAAACCCCCTCTCTACTAAAAATACAAAAATTAGCTGGGCATGGGGGCGCATGCCTGTAGTCCCAGCTACTCCAGAGGCTGAGGCAGGAGAATTGCCTGAACCCAGGAGGCGGAGGTTGCGGTGAGCCGAGATCGCGCCATTGCACTCCAGCCTGGGTAACAAGAGCGAAACTCCATCTCAAAAAAAAAAAAAAAAAAGAGATGAAAAGAGGCCTTAAGCATGACTGTGAGGTTTTTGGCTTAAGAAAACTAGAGGCTAGGGTTATGATTAGTTGAGATGGAGAAAATAATGAGAGGAGAGAGTTTTTTTTCATGGGAAGTAATGAATAAATCAATATATCCATTTTGCATGTGTTAATCTGAGAGGCTTGTTACACATCTAAGTAAAGATGTTGAGTAGGTAGTTGGAAAATCAGATTTGGAATTCAGGGTAGAGGCCTGAGCTGGGGTGTAAATATATGCTTCAGCAACAGATGATATTTACATATATTTAAAAACCTGGAACCTACATTAGATTTCTGAACAGAAATAGGGGAAAATAAAAGGTTGAGGATTGATCTTTGGGGCACTGCAACATTTAGAACTGGGAAAATGAGGTTAAACAAGCAAAAAAGACTGAGCAAAGACCCCAAGATAGGGACAGAACCAAGAATGCTGTCCTGCAAAAACAAGGGAAGGAAGTGTTTGCGACATGAGCAATGCTGCGGATGGGCTCAATAAGACAAGGACTGAAACTTGACCATGACATTTAGCTATGTGGAAATCACCGATGCAATAGATCAGGGAAATTTCAGTGAAATGATGATGTGAAAGTTTAGATTTGATGGCTTAAGGAAAGGATGGGAGGATAGAAATGGAAGATAGTGTATACAGTTGTCATCTCTTAAAAATAATAACCCAAACTGGAAACAACTCAACTATCCCATCAACAGGTGAATACATAACCAAATTGTGTATAAAGAGAAGAGAGAATGAGAGGAGAATATGGAAGAGAGAATATCTGTAACTGCTTTTCTTTGGGTTTTGTTTTTTTGTTTTGAGATGGTATCTTGCTCTGTCACCCACGCTGGAATGCAGTGGTGTGATCTTGACTCACTGCAACCTCCGCTTCCTGAGCTCAAGGGATTCACCCACCTCAGCCTCCCAAGTAGCTAGGACGACAGTCTTCAGCCACCACTCCCAGTTAATTTTTGTATTTTTTGTGGAAATGGGGTTTCACCATGTTGCCCCGGCTGGTCTTGAACTCCTGAGCTGTGATCCGCCCACCTCAGCTTCCCAAACTGCTGAGATTACAGGTGTGAGCCACTGTGCCCAGCCAAGTATCTGTAACTCTTGAGGAATTTTTCTGTGAAGAGGGACAGAAAAATGAAACAGTAGCTGGAGGGAAAGGTGACATCAAGTAAATGTATATTTCAAATCAACTTCCTCGAGGCATAGTTTATATACCGTAAAATGTTCTTATTTTTTAAAAATTATTTATCTACTTATTTATTTTGAAACAGAGTTTTGCTCTTGTTGCCCAGGCTGGAGTGCAATAGTGCAATCTCAGCCCACTGCAACCTACACCTCCCAGGTTCAAGCAATTCTCCTGTCTCAGCCTCCCAAGTAGCTGGGATTACAGGTGCCTGCCACTACGCCCAGCTAATTTTTGGTATTTTTAGTAGAGACGGGGTTTCACCATGTTGACCAGGCTGGTCTCAAACTCCTGACCTCAGGTGATCCACCTGCCTTAGCCTCCTAAAGTTCTGGATTACAGGTGTGAGCCATCGTGCCTGGCCAGAAGGTTCGTATTTTAATTGCACCTTTCTATGAGTGTTGGCAAATGTATACATACCTCTTTAGTAACCACCACTACAATCAATATATAGAATATTTCATCATGCCTGTACTCTTGCGCCCTCACCCACAGGCAACCACTGATCAGATTTAATTTTCTGCTAGTTCTAGGCTTAATATGATTGAATTATACCGTACGTCCGTCATCTTTTAATTTTAGTTAATTTTAAGTTTTTATTTTTAGACATGATGTCTTGCCACCCAGCCTGGGTCTCAAACTCCTGGCCTCAAGGAATCTTCTGACTTTGGCCTCCCAAAGTGCTGAGATTATAGGCATGAACCAGCATGCTCGGCCTGTATGCTGTCTTTTCTGTCTGCTTTCTTTCACTTAGCATAATGCTTTTGAGATTTGTTGTTATTAGCAGCTTATTCCTTTCTCTTACTGACATGTATTCTATTCTACAGGCATATATCATTTTGTTACGTATTCACCTGATGATGAGACAGTTGAGTTGTTTCTAGTTTGGACTATTACTAATAAAGCCATGAGAACAATTGTGTGCAAATCTTTATAAGAATAGCATTTAATTCCTCTTGACTGTGTAATTCTGGGCCACGTATTAAGTGCATATTTAACTTTATAAGAGACTGCTAGAATACATTCTCAAGTAAGTGTACCATTTTACATTCTTAATAGTTGCCACACATTTTTCCCAACACTTGATATGGTCAGTCTTTTAAATTTTAGCCATTCAAATGAATGTATAGTAGTATGTATTTTTGTGGTTTTAATTTGAATTCCTTGATGAGTTAGTTACAATGCTGAGTATCTTTTCAAGTGCTTACTGGCAAATCTTATTAATTCTTTTGCAAGGTATTTGTTCAAAACGTTTTTGCCCATTTTAAGTCGAGTTATTTTTCTTCTTCTTATTGAACTGTAAGAGTTCTTAATATTCTGGAAACAAGTCCTTCGTTAGATCAGATAAATGTGTGTGAATATTTTCTCCCAGTCTGTGGCTTGTCTTTTTTATTTTCTTATCAACGTCTTTCAAAGGGCAGCAGTTTTAATTAGGAAAAGTCCAATTTATCAATTTTTTAATTTTATTTTTTGAAACAGAGTCTCACTCTGTCACCCAGGCTGGAGTGCAGTGGCACAATCTTGGCTCACTGCAACCTCCACCTCCCGGGTTCAAGTGATTCACCTGCTTCAATCTCCCAAGTAGGTGGGATTACAGGCGCATACCTCCACACCTGGCTAATTTTTGTATTTTTAGTAGAGGCAGGTTTTCACCATGTTGGTCAGGTTGGTCTCAAACTTCTGACCTCAGGTGATCCACCTGTCTTGGCCTCCCACAGTGCTGAGATTATAGGCGTGAGCCACACAGCACCCAGCCCCAGCCAATTTTTTTCTTTTCTTTTTTTTTTTGAGGCAATTGTTTTCTTTTATGATTTGTGTTTTCGTATTCTGTCTAGAAAATCTTTGTCTATTTCACAGCCATGAAATGTTTTTCTGTGCTTTTTTTTTTTTTTGAGATGGAGTTTCGCTCTTGTTACCCAGACTGGAGCGCAATGGCACGATCTCAGCTCACCGCAACCTCCACCTCCTGGGTTTAGGCAATTCTCCTGCCTCAGCTTCCTGAGTAGCTGGGACTACAGGCACGTGCCACCATGCCCAGCTAATTTTTTGTATCTTTAGTAGAGACGGGGTTTCACCATGTTAACCAGGATGGTCTCGATCTCTTGACCTTGTGATCCACCCGTCTCGGCCTCCCAAAGTGCTGGGATTACAGGCTTGAGCCACCGCGCCCGGCCCTGTGCTCTTATAAAGGGTTTATTGTTCAGCTTTTTTTTTCAGGTATGTGATCCATTTGAGTCAATATTATATATGGTTTGAAGAAAGGGTAATTTTTTCCTCAGAAAAAGATATCTTTTTATTTCATCCCCACTTGTAGAAGCCACTATCATTTGTTCATTAAACTACTTCGGATGCTGTGTTGAAAGTTGATTAACCATTGCAGATGTGGGTCCTCTTTCCTGGTTCAACTCTTTCTCACTCCCTTTCGACCTTCCTCCCTTCCTTCCTTCACTTTTCTTAAATTTCTTTTTTGTTATTAAGCAAAGTTTGTACCTTATTCAGATTTCCCTACTTACATTTCCTTAGGACTTGTCTTTTCTGTGTCCCAGGATTTCATCCTGCATAGCACATTACATTTAGCCATCATGTCTCTTAAGGTTCCTCTTGGCTGTGAAAGTTTGTCAGAATTTACTTGGTTTTGATGACCTTGGCAATTTTGAGGTTTTGAGTTTTTTTGATCTTGCTCCTCTAGCTCTTTCAATTTTGATGATAGGGTGTCAATTTTGGATCTCTCCACTCTTCTCATGTGGGCACTTATTGCTATATATTTTCCTCTAGAGACTGCTTTAAATGTGTACCAGAGATTCTGGTATGTTGTGTCTTCGTTTTCATTGGTTTTGAAGAACTTCTTTATTTCTGCCTTCATTTCATTGTTTATGCAGTCAACATTCAAGAGCCAGTTGTTCAGTTTCTATGAAGCTGTGCGGTTCTGAGTTAGTTTCTGAATTCTGAGTTCCAACTTGATTGCACTATGGTCTGAGAGACTGTTATGATTTCAGTTGTTTTGCATTTGCTGAGAAGTGCTTTACTTCCAATTATGTGGTCAATTTTGGAGTAGGTGTGATGTGGTGCTGAGAAGAATGTATATTGTGTGGATTTGGGGTGGAGAGTTCTGTAAATGTCTATCAGGTTTGCTTGTTCCAGGGCTGAGTTCAAGCCCTGGGTATTCTTGTTAATTTTCTGTCTGGTTGATCTGTCTAATATTGACAGTGGAATGTTAAAGTCTCCCACTATTATTGTGTGGGAGTCTAAGTCTCTTTGTAAGTCATTAAGAACTTGCCTTATATACCTGGGTGCTCCTGTATTGGGTCTATATATATTTAGGATCATTAGCTCTTCTTCTTGTATCGATCCTTTTACCATTATGTAATGTCCTTCTTTGTCTCTTTTGAACTTTGTTGCTTTAAAGTCTATTTTATCAGAGACGAGAATTGCAACTCCTGCTTTTTTTTTGCTCTCCATTTGCTTGGTAAATCTTCCTCCATCCCTTTATTTTGAGCCTTTGTGTATACTTGCATGTGAGATGGGGTTTCCTGGATACAGCACACCGATGCGTTTTGGCTTTTTATCCAATTTGCCAGTCTGTGTCATTTGATTGGTGCATTTAGCCCATTTACATTTAGGGTTAATATTGTTATGTGTGAATTTGATACTGCCATTTTGATGCTAGCTGGCTGTTTTGCCCATTGGTTGATGCAGATTCTTCATTTCGTTGATGCTCTTTAGCATTTGGTATGTTTTTGGAATGGCTGGTACTGGTTGTTCCTTTCTATGTGTAGTGCCTCTTTCAGAAGCTCTTGTAAAGCAGGCCTGGTGGTGACAAAATCTCTGAGTACTTGCTTGTTTGCAAAGGATTTTATTTTTCCTTCACTTATGAAGCTCAGTTTGGCTGGATATGAAATTCTGGGTTGAAAGTTCTTTTCTTTAAGGATGTTGAATATGGGCCCCCACTCTCTTCTGGCTTGTAGGGTTTCTGCCGAGAGATCTGCTGTGAGTCTGATGGGCTTCCCTTTGTGGGTGACCCGACCTTTCTCTCTGGCTTCCCTTAGCATTTTCTCCTTCATTTCAACCCTGGTGAATCTGACGATTATGTGCCTTGGGGTTGCTCTTCTTGCAGAATATCTTTGTGGTGTTCTCTGTATTTCCTGGACTTGAATATTGGCCTGCCTTGCTAGGTTGGGGAAATTTTCCTGGATAATATCCTGAAGAGTATTTTCCAGCTTGGATTCATTCTCTTATTCACATTCAGGTACACCTATCAAACATAGATTAGGTCTCTTCACATAGTCCCACATTTCTTGGAGACTTTGTTCATTCCTTTTTGCACTTTTTTCTCTAATCTTGGCTTCTCATTTTATTTCATTGAGTTGATCTTCGACTTCTGATATCCTTTCTTCTGCTTGGTCAATTCAGCTGTTGAAACTTGTGCATACTTCGCGAAGTTCTTGTGTTGTGTTTTTCAGCTCCTTCAATTCACTCATATTCCTCTCTAAGTTGTCCATTTTTGTTATCATTTCCTCAAATCTTTTTTCAAGGTTCTTCGTTTCTTTGCTTTGATTTATAACATGTTCTTTTAGCTCACGGAAGTTTCTCATTACCCACCTTCTGAAGTCTGATTCCGTCATTTCATCACACTCATTCTCCGTCCAGCTTTGTTCCCTTGCTGGTGAGGAGTTTTGGTCCTTTGTAGAAGGCGAGGCGTTCTGGGTTCGGGTGTTTTCCTTCTTTTTGCGCTGGTTTCTTCCCATGTTTGTGGATTTATCCACCCGTCTTCTGACTGGTTGTTGATTTTCCGATTGGGTCTCTGAGTGGACGTTCAGACTGTTGATGATGAAGTATTTCTGTTTCTTAGTTTTCCTTCTAACAGCCTGGCCCCAATGCTGTAGAACTGCTGAGGTCCACTCCAGGCCCTGCTTGCCTGGGGAACTCCTGTAGCAGCTGCAGAACCGTGAGGGTTGCTACCAGATTCTTCTTCTGCTATCTTTGTCCCTGAATGATGTCCGCCAAATGTCAGTCTGATCAGTCCTTTGTGAGGTGACTCTTTGGATATACGGGGGTCAGGGAGCTGCTTGAGGAGACAGTCTGTACTTTATAGGAGCTCTAGTGCTGAGCTGTGAGCTCCATTGTTCATTCAGGGCTGCTAGGCGGGTACGTTTAAGTCTACTGCAGCTGAACTCATAAAGCCCCCCTTTTTTTTTCCTCAGGTGCTCTGTCCCGGGGAGTTAGAGCTTTATTTATGAGTGTCCGTTGCACCTTCCTGCCCAGCAAGGAGGCAGTCTAGTCACTGCTTGCCTGTAGTGGCTATGATGAGCTGCCGTGGGCTCTGCCCTGTTGCCGTGGGCTCTGCCCTGCTGCCGTGGGCTCCGCCCTGTTGCCGTGGGCTCCGCCCTGTTGCCGTGGGCTCCGCCCTGTTGCTGTGGGCTCGCTTTTCTAATTCTTTAAGGTGCATCATTAGATTTTTTATTTAAAGTTTCTTTTCTGGTCTGTGGCTATAGCACTGTGAAGGTGCCCAATCTCGTCTGATGCTTGCCTTCTTTTTTCCTTTTTTTATGTATGCACTTATAGCTATAAATTTCCCTCTTAGCACTTCCTTTGCTGCATCCCGCAGATTTTGATATGTTGTGTTTTCATTATAATTTGTTTCAAGAATTTTTCAATTTCCTTCCCAATTCCTTCATTGATCCACTGGTCATTGAGGAGCATATTGTTTCATTTTAATGTATTTTTATAGTTTCCAAATTTTCACTTGTTATTGATTTCTAGTTGTATTCCATTGTGGTCAAAGAAGATGCTTGATATTATTTCATTAAAAAAAAATTTTTTTTTTGAGACAGAGTTTCACTCTGTCTCCAGGCACCAGGCTGGAGTGCAGTGACGCACTCTTGGCTCACCGCAATCTCCGCCTGCCGGGTTCAAGTGATTCTCCTGCCTCAGCCTCCCGAGTAGCTGGGACCACAGGCATGCGCCACCATGCACAGCTAACTTTTGTGTTTTTTAGTAGAGACGGGGTTTCACCATGTTGGTCAGGATGGTCTCGATCTCTTAACCTCGTGATCTGCCCACCTCGGCCTCCCAAAATGCTGGGATTACAGGTGTGAGCCACTGTGCCAGCTTTTAAAATATTTTAAAACTTGTTTTGTGACCTACCATGTGGTTTATTCTTGAGAATGATCCATGTGGTAAGGAAAACAGTGTGTATTCTGCAGTCATTGGATGAAATGTCCTATAAATATCCACTAAGTCCGTTTGGTCTACAGTGCAAACTGAGTCCAATGTTAATTTTAAACAGAAAAATCAAATATTGATTGATGATTTTCTGTGTGGAAGACATATCCAATACTGAAAATGGGATGTTGAAATCTCTATCTATTATTGCATTAGGGCCTGTCTCTCTCTTTAGCTCTAACAATGTTTCCTTTGTATATCTGGGTGCTTCAGTGTGGGGTGCATATGTATTTAAAATCATAACCGCTTGCTGAATTGACCCCTTTATCATTATATAGTGACCTCCTTTGTCTTTTTTTTTTTTTTATCTAATTTTGTCTGATGTAAGTGTAACTACTCCCGCCCTCTTTTGGGTTTCCATTAAAATGGAATATCCTTATCCATCCCTTTATTTTCAGCTTATTTCTCTTTATAGGTGAAGTGTGTATCGTGTAGGCATCGGGTCAATTTGTTTTTCATCCATTCAGTCAGTCCGTATCTTTTGAGTCGACACAGCTTAGTCCGTTTTCAATCAGTGTTATTGACAAGTGAGGACTTACTCCTGCTGTTCCGTCATTTGTTTTCTGGTTGTTTTGTAGTCCTTCTTGTCTTCCTTTAGTGGAAGCAAAGGTGCTTTTCCTCCTTTCACTGCGTATTTTCAAATAGCCTGTCTTCAAGCTCACTAATTTTTCTGCAAAGGTGATTTTCTCTGGTGATTCAACTTGGCTTATTGCTTTATATTTTTTGCATATTTATTTATTTTTTTGGTTCGAGGTTATTATGAGATTAGCAAATACTGTCTTATAACCAATTATTTGGTTAAAAATAACAACTTAACACAGTCATTGCGCTGATGATAACTTGATACTGTTTGCATAACACCGACAAACAAGCAAAAGCAAAGTAAAAACTAATCAAAATTCTACACCTTAACTTTATTCCCTGCTTTTTAACTTTTTTTTGTTTTCGCTTGGATCGTATTGTACTGTCTATGTCTTGAAAAGTTGTTATAGTTATTATTTTTGATTGGTTCATCATTTAGTTTTTCTGCTTAGGATAGAAGTAGTTTACAAACCATAGTTACAGTGTTATAACAGTCTGCGTTTTTCTATTTACTTACTATGACTAGTATGTTTTTTACCTTCAGGTGATTGCTTATTGCTCACTAATGTCCTTTTGTTTCTGTTAGAAGTACTCTTCCTAGCATTTCTTGTAGGACAGGTCTGGTGCCGATACAATCCCTCAGCTTTTGTTTGGCAGGGAAAATCTTTATTTCTGAACCCTCACATTTGAAGGCTATTTTTGCTGGACATACTATTCTAGGGTAAAAGCTTTTTTCCTTCAGTACTTCACGCAATGCTATGCTCTCCTGGCCTGTGAGGTGTTCACCAGGAAGTCCGCTGCGGGATGTACTGGAGCTCTACTGCAAGTTTTTTGTGACTTTTCCCTTGAGACTTTTAGGATCCTTTCTTTGCCCTTGATCTTTGGGAGTTTGATTATTAAGTGCCTCGAAGTAGTCTTCTTTGAGTTAAATATGCTTGGCTTCTAAAGCCTTCTTATATTTGTAGATTGATATCTTTCTCTAGGTTTGGGAATTTCTCTGATATTATCCGTTTGAATAAACTTTTTACCCTATCTCTTTCTCTAACTCCTCTTTAAGGCCAATAATACTTGGATTTTCCCTTTTGGGGCTGTTTTCAACATCCTGTAGGCATGCTTTATTTATTTATTTATTTATTTATTTATTTATTTATTTATTTATTTATTTATTGAGACAGAGTCTCACTCTGTCACAGAGGCTGGAGTGCAGTGGCATGATCTTGGCTCACTACAACTTCTGCTCCCTGGGTTCACACAATTATCCTGCCTCAGCCCCTGAGTAGCTGGGATTACAGGCATGAGCCATCAGACCTGGCTAATTTTTGTATTTTCAGTAGAGATGGCATTTCACCATATTGGCCAGGCTGGTCTCGAACTCCTAACCTTCTGATCCACCTTCCTTGGCCTCCCAAAGTGCTGGGATTACAGGTATGAGCCGCCACGCCCGGCTCCAAGCTCGCCAACTGGTTCTTCTGCTTGATCAGTTATGCTATCAAAAGACTCTGATGCATTCTTTCATATGCCAATTTCATTTTTCAACTCAGAGTTTCTGCCTGATTTTTAAAACTCATTTCAATTTCTTTGTTAAGTGTATATGATATAATTCTGAATTACTTCTCTGTGTTATCTTGAATTTCTTTGATTTTCCTCAACACGGCTATTTTGAATTCTCTGTCAAAAAGGTCTCTGATTCTCTGGGATTAGTCCCTGGTGCCTCATTTACTTCATTTGGTAAGGTCACATTTTCCTGGATGGTGTTGATGCTAGCAGATTTTCTTCAGTATCTGGGCATTTAAGGGTTTGGTATTTACCTTCATTATCTGGGCTTGTTTGTACCTGTCCTCCTTTGAGAAGGCTTCCCAGATATTTGAAAGGACTTGGGAATTGTGATGTAAGGTGGATATACTTTGGAGGACACTCTAGGCCCAGTAATATTGTGTTTCTTGCAGACTTGTAGAGGTACCACCTTGATAGTCTTGGACAACTTCCAGGAGAATTCTTGGGATTACCAGGCAGAGACTTTTCCTCCATTCTTACTTTCTCCCAGAGTCTCTCTCTGTATTCTGAGTCACCCAAAGCTGTGGGTGGAGTGACACAACCTTCTTCTGGCCACCACTGATATGACTGTACTGGGTCAGACCTGAAGCCAGTATAGCACTGGGTCTTCTCCCTGGACTGCTATAACTACTTCCTAGATACTGTCCATGTTTACTCAAGGCCCTGGGGCTCTATAATTACCAGGTGGCAAAGCCAGCCAGGCCTGTGTCTTCCCCTTCAGGGCAGCAAGTTCCCCTAGGCCCTGGGTAAGTCCAGAATTGCAGTCGTCCGGTAGTCAGGGGCTAGAATAAAAAGCCTTAGAAGTGTACCTGGTGTTCTATTGTACTGTGGCTGAGCTGGCACTCACACCACCAGATGCAGCCCTTCCCACTCTTCCCTCCCCTTTCCAAAGGCTCAGTGGCTTCACCCCATAGCTGCTGCTACTACAGGCCATGAGGAATTCTGCCAAACTACTGCCAGTGTTCCCTTAGGGCCCAAGTTCTCTTAAGTTAGCGTGTGGCTTGCAACTCACCTTTCAGGGCAGTGGGCTCCCCTCTGGCTCAGGGCAGTTCCAGAGATGCTACTGAAGAGTCAAGTACAGAAATTGGAAATCCCAAGAGCCCACTGGGTGCTGTACTCTCCTGTGGCCATGCTGGGACCTAAGGTGCAAGATAGAGTCCCCTGTACTTTTCCCTCTGCTTTTCTCAGGAAGTTTTGCCCCATAACCACCACAGCTGGCAATGTCCTGAGTCTCACCTGAAGTCGGCAAGTCTCAGAGACATCCTCAGCGTAGTACGTGGGTATTGCTGCTGGTTGTTCAGGGACCAAGGGGTCTTTAATTAACAGGTGATGCACGCTGCTAGGACTGGGTCTTTCCCTTCAAGGCAGCGGGTTCCCTTCTGGCCCGGGTTGTGTCTACAAATGCTATCCAGGGTGTAGGGCATAGAATAGGGGACTTACTCTGGTGCTTTATCCTGCTTTTGCTGAGCTAATACCCAAGATGCAAGTCAAAGGCCTCCACGCTTTCTTCTCATCTTCTCAAGTGGAATAAGGGAGTCTCTTTTGGAGCAACGAGCTGCGTAGCCTGGGGTTAGGGGAGGGGTGATACCAGCGCCCCCTTAGCTGACTCAACAGGTGTCTCAGTAGGTCGCGTGCCCCCTGCAGTCCACGTCTCTGGGTCTAGTTCAGCCCTAGGACTCACCTAGTATCAATAGTTGTAGTCCTTACGGCCTAGGCTGCCTTTCAGGCTTACTTAGAGACCCAGAGCACTTTTGCCCTAGGTGACAAGGTTTGCAGGACCTCCAGTTCAGACCATGGGGATCAGCGATTCCCCTCTGGCTGGGGCTGGTTTAAATGCTCCCTGCATGGGTGGGCATCAGCTGAATTTAGGCTGGCTTTCCTTTCTGCTGTAACAGGACGGCTCTGAGTTCAATGCCTCACAACTGCTACGCCTGCCTTCTTCCAGTGCCCAGAGATGCTCTCAGCAGCAACTGAGAACTGCTGCTGCCAGAGATGGGGCGATGTCGCTGATTCAAGACTGTTTTTTCTGTCTCCTCAGTCTCTCTTCCAGGGACATGTAGTTAAAACCAGGTACTGTGAGGGATCACCTGATTTTTGGTTCTTAAGAACATGCGTTTCCTGCGTAGATGGTTGTTAAACTGGCGTCTCTGTAGGGGGGACGATCAGTAGATCAATATTTCACCATCTTGCTGTGCCTCCCCTGGGTTAGTTCTGTTTTTGTTGCTTTTTTTTTTTCTTTAGACGGAGTCTCGCTCTTGTCGCCCAGGCTGGAGTGCAGTGGTGTGACCTAGACCCACTGCAACCTCCACCTCCCAGGTTCAAGCAGCTCTCTTGCCTCAGCTTCCTGAGTGGCTGGGCCTACAGGCATGAGCCACCACGTCTCACTAAGTTTTTGTATTTTTAGTAGAGACGGGGTTTCACCATGTTGGCCAGGCTGGTCTCCAACTCCTGAGCTCATGTGATCCGCCCACCTCGGCCTCCTGAAGTGCTGGGGTTACAGGTCTGAGCCACCATGCCCGGCCTGCTCTGGATTACTTCTCACAGGTGTAGATTAGTTCTTGCCAGAGCAGGTTGTTATAAAAGTGAGGTTGCCTCTAGTGTTCTGCATCCTCACATATGTCTGCTTACCGCTTGACCTCTCTCTACGTTATGACCCAGCACAAAAGCCCTCGCCAGAAGCCAAGCAGATGCTGATGCCACACCCCTTGGACTTCTCAGTCTACAGAGCTGTGAACCAAGTAAACCTTTCTTTATAAATTATCCAGCTTCAGCTATTCTGTTACAGCAACACAAAATGGACTAAGCCAACTGCCTCATCATAATAATACTGTGATAGTCAAAATAGATAATGTCTGTTAAAATGCTTAAACAGTTTATACATGTTATTTTTACCTCATTAGAGTGATTTATTATTCATTAATATGTAGAGCGGCATAAAGATATAACAAAATTAACATTGAGATCATTAATCAAGGGTCCTGGGATTCTACTCTTGTTCTCTATAAATTAGCTGAGCAAACATGGTAAGTCACTTAACATTTGGGCTTCAGGTTTCTTAATGTATAAAAATGACAAAAGATCATTTAGAACCTTCTAGTTAGGAAATATATCATTTTGTGACCTTCTAAATCTAGTTCTTTTTTTTTTTTTTTTTTTTTTTGAGATGGAGTTTCGCTCTTGCTACCCAGGCTGGAGTGCAATGGTGCAATCTCGGCTCACCACAACCTCCGCCTCCTGGGTTCAGGCAACTCTCCTGCCTCAGCCTCCTGAGTAGCTGGGATTACAGGCATGCGCCACCATGCCCAGCTAATTTTTTGTATTTTTAGTTGAGACGGGGTTTCACCATGTTGACCAGGATGGTCTAGATCTTTTGACCTTGTGATCCACCCGCCTCGGCCTCCCAAAGTGCTGGGATTACAGGCTTGAGCCACCGCGCCCGGCCTAAATCTAGTTCTTTTTTTTTTCACATGCTGGTTCTAAGTTTTTGAGACAGGATCTTGCTCTGTTGCCCAGACTGGAGTGCAATGGCATGAACACGACACTGCAGCCTGGGCTCAGGTGATCCTCCTGCATCAGTCACTCGAGTAGCTGGGACTGCAGGCTCATGCCACCACACTCAGCTATTTACAACATTTTTTTTGTAGAGACAGGGTCTCCCTGTGTTGTGCTGCCTGATCTCGAACTCCTGGGCTGAAGTGATCCTCCTAGTTTGGACTCTGAAAGTGCTGGGGTTGCAGGTGTGAGCCACCATGTCCAGCTCTAAGTTTTCTCCATTAAGGCATTTGCACCATGTCCAGCTCTAAGTTTTCTCCATTAAGGCATTTTCCCCCTTCGCTCCTGCCTTGCCGAATGCCCTGAGTTCATATACAAGATTATTACAAAGTACAACACGCTGAGGAAAATCTGTGAGAAATACCAAGACGAATGTTTTTTCTTTTGAAACTTTCACTTATTTTGTTTTGTTTAGTTTTGAGTAGGCAAAGCATTTACATTGCCCAAATTCAAAACAATGTCACAAGTCACACCATGGGGAGTCCAGCTTCCTACCTTACCTGTCCACCCTTTTTTCTGCTCCGATTTTGTTCTTATCTAGCCGTCCAGTGTTTTTCTGTGCCAAGTTCAAGCACTGTAAATATAAATTTTCTTATTTTCTCCCTTTTCCTGTTCGACATTTCACTTTTTCGCTTAATATATATCTTGGAAATTACCATAAATCAGTACACAGTGAGGCACCTATTTTTTTTTTCAACTTCATATTATTCAATTGTGGGGCAGAACCATAGTTTATTGAATGAATCTCCTAAAGAAGGATACTTGTTTCTAACATTCTGCTATTGCAGAAAATGCCGCAAACACTGAGCCGACACAATTTTATATTATGTACAGGTAAATCTGTAGAATAAATTCCCATAAGTGAGATTCCTAGGTTAAAGAGTAAATGAATTTGTGTGTTAAAAAAATCTTATTGCCCTCAATAAAATTCAGACTATTTTGCACAACTGGCGATGTATCAGAATGCCTGTTTTCCAACAGCCTCACTAATACAATGTGTGGTCAAATGTTGGATTTTTAAATAATCTGATAGGAAAAATGATATACAGAGTGATGTTAATTTGTGTGAAGACGTTTTAAAGAAAGAGAGAGAAGTTGAAATTTAAGGTGAGTTTTGATAGAAACAGATTCTTCAAAGTGTCCCCCAAATAGGAAGCTTCACAGTTAATATTTAAAACCTCTTGTAAACAGCAATTGGCATTGAAAGAAAGCAAAATATTACTTTGTATACTAAAGCATTTGGAAGTTCAAGGAAGTTCAAGTTCAGCCAAGTTCAAGGAAGCTTGGCAATGGCTCTCTATTACTCAGTCGTAAACCAGAGAGACGAAATGGTGCATTCCTGAGCACTGGCCTTGAGATGTTAACTCCCCAGAGCTGTTAACTGGATTTTCTTTATTGTTGGGCTCTTATCCATCCTCCACATTAGTAATTCCACATTAATAGCTGCATATTAATAAACTCCAAAGGTGACATCACACATATCTGATGTCTTGTACAAATACCCTGGAGCAAAATGGCAGAAACAAGATAAGACGCGGAGCTGGAGGAAATTTTGTTTCATATTGTCAATTAAACTCCCTCTTTTCCTGTTCCTCTTTCTCTCTGTCTCCACACACATACACCAGCTGAAGCATTTCTTTCAGATTCAAAGAAATGGAAATGGTGTCCATTCCATTCTATTATCCTCTCAACTCTAAAGGTAAATAAATCAGTTTTAAGGAGTTGAATACTATATAAAATATGTACTATACCTGCTGCATTTATATGTTATTAAAACTACTATACCAAAGGCCATCCAATATCATTTCTTTTGGTAACACCCAAACCGCATTTAATTTAAATGTACACTGTGCTTCAGTTCATTCATCAGTAAAATGGTAAGGATGCTGATCCCTACCTCATAGGATTTCGGTGAAGATTAAATTAGTCAAAACAGGAAAAGCTTCTCGAAGAATGCATGGCATACAGTAAACACTCAACACATGGTAGCTATTAGATTTATTCTTTTGTTAGTAAGAATTTTCCCATGACTGCAGATTCTCGACATGGTACCTGTGGTAGGCATCACACACGTTATTTCTAATGTGTATGTTGAGGAAAGTCTTGAAACCTTAATTAATGCACAGTTGTCAAAAAAAGCTTGTCAAGACTGAGGCAGGTGGGTCACCCGAGGTCAGGAGTTCGAGACCAGCCTGACCAACATGGTGAATTTTGTATATTTGAATTAGAATTTTGTATATTTGTGTTTCAATTCTGTCCGTAGAAATAACTCTCTCATGATTAGTGTCAATGCAGAACTTGTTTGTTATTTAAACCCAAGTACTGGAGGCAAAATAATGGCCCCTACAGATGTCCATGCCCAATCCTTGAAATTTGTGAATATGCTACTTAACATGGCTAAAGGGATTTCACAGATGTGATTCAGGGTAGGGGCCTTGAGATGGGAAATTATCTTGGATTATCAGGCTGGGCCCACGTTAATCACAAGCCTTTAAAAGCAGAGAAGCTTTCTTGCTGAGGTCAGAGAGAGATATTGACCAAAGAAGGGTCATGGAGACGTGAGGGGAGGACTTGACTGGCTATTTGGCTTTGAAGATAGAGGAGGTAACCCAAGAACTCAAATAGCCTCTTGAAACCAGAAAAGGCAAGGAAATCAATTCTGTCCTGGAGCCTCCAGAAAGGGGTACAGCCCACCTGATACCTTGATTTTAGCCCAGTGAGACCTGTTGCAGATTTCTGACCTATAGAACTGTGAAATACTACATTTGTTACAGCAGCAATAGAGAATGAATACACCACGGTAGCAATCTTTTGCAAGGACATAAAACTTAAGTGTATTTATTACATGTTTTGTACTAAAAAAATAATGAAACGTCAGGAAGGAATAAACAGCACCACACACCATACATTCATTTGAACTGCAGATGAATTAGGTGCACAATATTCCAATTTGTTATTCTACAAATATTTGAGATGGCTTAGTCCAGGTCTGAGGCTAAAGAAAACATTTGAGCTACGGGCAAGAAAATAAAATCACTGCCATCACTCAAGGGTGATGCTGAATCTGTTTCAACTGGGACATTCGCACATAGATGTATGAATGCGCTGGGTGATTTTCTTATTTTTGGTGAAACTGGATGTTTGGACACTCTTGGCAAGAAATAGTTTGGTCCAAATTTCCAAAATTAAAAATATAGCCTAGGCCAGGAACAGTGGCTCACACTTGTAATCCCAGCACTTTGGGAGACTGAGGCAGGTGGGTCACCCGAGGTCAGGAGTTTGAGACCAGCCTGACCAACATGGTGAAACCCCATCTCTACTAAAAATACAAAATTAGCTGGGTGTGGTGGTGCCTGCCTATAATCCCAGCTAGGGAGGCTGAGGCAGGAGAATCACTTGAATCAGGAAGTGGAGGTTGCAGTGAGCCGAGATCAGGCCATTGTACTCCAGCCTGGGCCACAAGTGCAAAAATCTGTCTCAAAAAAAAAAAAAAAAAAAAAAAAATGTATATATATATATATATATATATATATATATAGAGAGAGAGAGAGAGAGAGAGAGAGTTAAAGAAGTTTCAAACTATTTTTAACTTAAAATTTAAATAAAATAACATTGTGCAGTTCACTTTATTAATCAATAATGAGAGTATGAATTAAGAGCTACTAATACATGTTTCCCAGCTGCAGTGCAAAATAGT
Organism: Saguinus oedipus; assembly: GCA_031835075.1. Lineage (NCBI taxonomy): Eukaryota > Metazoa > Chordata > Mammalia > Primates > Cebidae > Saguinus > Saguinus oedipus. The sequence continues at coordinate 8,206,907 of CM063178.1, forward strand.
ACTGAAAACAGAATATGCCAACCTTAAAATATCAGAATTCTCTGCATAACTCAGGGGTAGTTAGCCCATATATAAATCCATTTGGAAAGTTTCTATCCATTTTCTGAAGTATTTATATTTTAGAACAGAGGTGGGTAAATAGCCTTTATTCCAGCTTAACTTCAACTAGATTGTGGTTGCTATAATATCAATTTTTTGAGACTTACTGAAACTCTATTACCCAGTACATTGTCCATTTTTATAAGTGTTCCCTCTGTGTTTCCTGGGGAATTGGATTATTTGTTAAGTAAAGGTTAGTACATGTGTCATGTTTTCTATATTCTTACTTAATGTTTGATCTGTTACTTACTGAGAGAGGTATGTCAAAAAATCTCCTAATGTGATTGTATATTTGTGTATTTTTCCATGTGATTCTGTCATCTTTATGTTTACACACATATACACACAGATTAGATAATTTGCAAGCTTAGAGTTGCTATATATTCCAGGTTAGTTTAAATGTTTACCATTACATAGTAACATATTTATTCTTTATAATGCATTTTCTCCTTGAAAGTCCGTTTAATCAGACAGCAATATAGCAAACTCACTTTCTTTTCATTGTATTTACCTAGTATTTCTTTTTCTATTATTTCATCTTCAACCTTTCTGTGTCTTTATATTTTTGATGTGTCTTTCCTAAATGTGGTAGAGTCAGATTTTTTCCACCCTGAATAAAAATCAGCTTTTTCAATGGGGGGTTTAACCTACTTACTTTTGATATATTTGGCCTTATTTTCAAGATTTCATTTCATGCTTTTTAAAATATGTGTTTTTCCTATGACTTCTTTCCCCTCCTTTTCTTTTTCTTTTTGTTTTTTTTTGGAGTTTAAATGATGTATTGTCAGGATAGATGCTGAACTGCTATAACAAGGAGACTTTAAGTACCTTAACTAGGACAAGTGCTTATTCTCTTTCATGAGACAGTTCAGAATAGGCTGGGGCTTGTGCACTGTGCCTTCAACAGTGGTGGGTGGCTCTGCTGCAGGAGGTCATGCAGGGGCCCAGGCTGGTAGGTTGGCTCTGCCATCTTGTTTAGCTTCCATTTTTGGATCTCATGTGATCACTCCAGTTGCCATTTTCTAGCTAATACGAAAGAAAATGGAGAGGAAAACAAGTAGCTTTCTTGTAAAATGGTTATCTGGTTGCATTCATCATGTTTTTTTTTTTTTTTTTTTTTTTGAGACACAGTCTCATTATATAGCCCAGGCTGGAGTGTAATGGAGTAATCTCGGCTCACTCTAACTCCGCCTCCCAGGTCTTGGTTCAAGCAATTCTCCTGCCTCAGCCTCCAGAGTAGCTGGGGAATTACAGCACATACCACCATGCCCAGCTAATTTTTGTTATTTTAGTAGAGACAGGGTTTCACCATGTCGGCCAGGCTGGTGTTAAACTCCTGACCTCGTAATCCACCGGCCTCAGCTTCCCAAAGGGCTGAGATTACAGTTGTGAGCCACTGCCAGCCTGCATTCATCACCTCTATTTGCATCCCATTAGCAAAAGCTTTGTTATGGGAACACACTCACCTTAGCAAAAGCTGGGAAAGATGGTCTTTGGCTGGTAAGCCATGTGCTCCACTAAAATTCATGGTATTCCATTATTAAAAGGAGGAAAGGGAGAAAGGATCTTGCCAATAACACTCTAGCTCTTGTTACTCCCTTCATGTTCCATGTGACACAGTGTGTTGTTCCAGTAATATAATTCTATCCTGCTTTTTAAAAAAATTCTCTGATCAGATTATAGTTGTTGTCATTATTTTCCAATCGATCGTTGCTTAGATTTAACCACATTGTTGCTAATTTTTTGCATATAACTTTTTCTTGTTTCTTTGTCCCATCCTTTGGCTTCAATTTCACTATTCTTGAAGAACGTTGCATCAGCTATGCATGTATTACTGTCTAACAAATTACTCCAAAACGTGATGAATTGAAACAGCATGTATTATTGCAGTTTCTGGAGGTTAGAATCTGGCATGGCTTCTCTGGATCCATTGTTTCAGGATTTTTCTCATAGGACACCATCAAGATGTCACCTGGGGATGTGGTCATCTCAAGGCTCAAATGAGAAAGGATCAGTTTCCTGGCTCACTCCAATTACTGTTGGCAGGATTCAGTTCTTAACCATTGAACGGAGGCCTCAGTTCCATTCTGCTGTTGAGGTCACCCTCAGTTATACCTATGTTTAAGGAGGGTCTGATGGCAATAAGCTCTATCGATTTTTATTGTTTTAAAAATACAGCCATGGACTGCATGATGACATTTTGGTCAACAACGGTCCCACCATTTTTAGCTCCTCTAATGGAGCTGAAAAATTTCAACCACCTAATGATGTAGCTGTCATCATCATAGTACAAGACACTACTGACGTTTGTGGTGATGACGGTGTAAAAAACATACTTTGCTGACTTTTTAATCACCAGTTTAGAGTAACTATAAAAAAGTAGTTTACTGTAAAACAACCTCAGGCAGGTCCTTCAGGAGGGATTCCAGAAGAAGGTATTGTTATCATAGGATATGACAGCTCCATCCATGTTACTGCAGCTGAACCTTCCAGTGGGACAAGATGAGGAGGTGGCAGACAGTGACACTGATGATCCTGTACAGGCTTAGGCTCGTGTGTGTGTTTGTGTCATAGTTTTTAACAAAAAAGTTTAAAAAGTAAAAAATATTTTTAAAAGTTTTAAAAATAGAAAAAAGCTTACAGAATAACAATATAAAGAAAATATTTTTGTACTACTGTGCAATGTGCCTGTTTTAAGCTGTTATTACAAACAAGTCAAAAAGCTAGAAAAATAAGAAAATATGTAAAGTAAAAATGTCACAGTAAGCTAAGATTAATTTATTATTGAAGAAAGAAAAGCATTTTCTATAAATCTGTGCAGCCTAAGTGTCCAGTGTTTATAAGGTCTACATTAGTGTACCATAGTGTGCTGGGCCTTCACATTCACTCCCCACCGACTCACCCAGAACACCTTCTAGTCATAGGTGCTAGAAGTTAACAGGCTCTATTCATATTAAGTGACCTAGACGGTGTACCATATTTAATTTTTTATACTGTATTTTTACTGTACCTTTTCTATATTTAGACATGTTTAAATAAACGAATACTTACTATTGTGTTACAATTACCTACAGTTCAGTATAGTAACATGCTGAACAGGTTCGTAGCCTAGAAGCTCTAGACTATTCCATATAGCCCAGGTGTCCCATAGGCTCTATGATCTAGGTTTGTGTAAGTACACGCTATGATGTCTGCACACGGCCAAATAGGGTAATGACACATTTCACAGAATGTATCTTCCTCTTTAAGTGGCTCAAAACTGTATTTTAATTTCAGCCTTATTCTAGTTCTTTCTTTCTGGGGCTCCAAATAGAAGTAGACCATTTGATTTTGTCCTACAAGTTAATCATGCACTTTTTGTTTTTCAGTCTTTTTGCTCCTTGTGTATCATTTTGAAAGTTTCTATTGCTACATTTTTATGACCTCTTCTTCTGTGGTGTTATTGGTTTTCATACATTTTTGTACATTTAAAAAATTAAAAACAATTCCAAAGAACTCACTGTCAAAGAATAAATGAGTGGAAGTTTGAAAATATTTAAACTGAAGTAATAAAGAGACTGAAATGTAAAGGAAATACATTTCAAATTCATTTGCTATAGCCAAACATACTATTTAAAGGGAATTTAAATTATTAGAAAAATTTAAATACTCTTTAAAAAACAAAATTAAAAATGGATGAGCTAAGCACCTAGCTCAAGATGTTAGAAAAAAAAGCTGGGTGTAGTGGCACATGTCTGTAGTCACAGCACACTATAGCCTCACACTCCTGGGCTTAAGTGACCCTCCCTGCTCAGCTTCCCAAGCAGCTGGGACTACAGGAGTTCACCACAACACTCTGCTAATTAATTTTTTTTAAAAAATAGAGACAGAGTCTCAGTATTTTTCTCAGGCTGGTCTCCAACTCTGAACTCTTGATCTCATGTGATCAGGAGTTCAAGACCAGCCTGGGCAACATACTGAGATCCTCCTGCCTCAAACTCCCAAAGCACTGGGATTTCAGACATGGGCCTCTGTACCCAGACTCAGTTATATCTTTAATTTAAATTTAGGAAACTCACCAATATCATTAGCTATATTTATAAACTCACCAATATCATTAGCCTTTTGGTGCAATGTTAATTTCTTGGGACAAAATCAACTTAGGTTTAATCATATACTTAAAAAAAATTTCAGATAATAATATATTCTGACTTTACTCCTAAATTATATAGATCATGTAGAATCTTAAGCATCTACTGTTGAATACAGAGTTGAAAAAATATATACATAAACAATGATAAAATAGCATAGTTACACACTTATCATATCAATAACTATTAATTGACTAAAGGCATATCCAGAGTCACTGGGATAATTAAATGAGATAAATTATTTTTTAACTTTTATTTTAAATTCAGGGTTACGTATGCAGGATGTGCATGTTTGTTACATAGGTAAATGTGCCATGGGAGTTTGTTGTAAATGAGACAAAATTATAAAGTTCTAACATAGTTTCTAACAAAGGTATTAAATGGCTGCTCTGTGCAGGGCACTATGCCAGGTGCTGGGAATATGAAGATGAATAAAACAGCATCACTACTCTTTGGGAGCTTTGGCTTACAGGAGCTACACAAATGGTACTTGAGATGGAGCAGAAAGTACCACAAGGCTCAGAATAGATACTCCATGAACATTGCATTTTTATGGCATTATCTTCTTTACAAAGTACTTCCATGAACATTACACATTCGAAACAATGGTTACAATACATTTCATGAGAATAAGCAAAAGTTGAGGTGTTCAGTGGAGGAAAAATGATCTGTTGGGATGCATAGGCATGGCTTCCTGGGAAAGGTGGCATTTGAGAAGGGTGCTATGGTTTGAATGTTTGTGTCCCCTACAAAATTCATGTTGAAACTTAATCCCCAATGCAACACTATTAAGAGATAGCGCCTTTAGGAGGTGATTAGGCCATGAAGGCTGTACCCAACAGATGAAATTAATACGTTGTGAAAGGAAATTAAATCTTGGGATCTCAAACTCATTAAGTCAAAGGGAAAAGTCAAGCTGGGAACTGGGTCACTCAAACCTGCCCCCCAACTGATGGTTCCTAAATAAGATGGTTACAAGATGAAAAGCTCCCCCATATTTTGCCCACAAGGAAATTCCTAGTGACCTGCAAGATCTTTACCCTAAGGTATTTCTCTTAAAATTTCACTGCAATGTAAATCTATAGCTTACCTTTACAAGTGCAGTCACCCGCAGCCCGTCAGACACAAAGCACATCTGTTTGTTCCCCTGCCGCATTTCGTTTCTGTTATCTTACATAAAATGCAGGTTCTCTGCATTTTTCCTCTGCTCCATTTGTCTGTGTCATCTTGTGTAAAGAAATGCAGATTCACTGAGCCAGACAAAGGCATGAATGATTATTTTTTCCTACTCCCCTCGTACATGAAAATCGTGTACTTCCCAGTATCTCATCCTTTCTCCTTTCAGTTAGGAGCCCTCAAAATCATCTTCAGAAAAACACACAGACTCGTCTTCCAGGCGTGCATCCTTAACTTTGGCAAGTAAACCTTTTAAAATGATTGCGATTGGTCTCATCATTTTTCTCGATTGACACTGGAAACCTTGCAGGGACCGTGAGTGAAGGTGGTCCGGCCTGCAGTAGCTCTCCTCTCCGTGCTTGGGACCAGCTGGGCACATTATAGCCCAACCAATAGGATGATCTGAGGAAGTCCAGGACCTTTCTTCTCCAGGGATCCCTGATCTTCCAGTGTTTTTGTGGTGGGGGTCTGATATTTATTTGCTGTTCAAAAAAAAAAAAAAAACCTCCTGGCTGGGGGCGGTGGCTCAAGCCTGTAATCCCAGCACTTTGGGAGGCCGAGGCGGGTGGATCATGAGGTTGAGAGATCGAGACCATCCTGGTCAACATGGTGAAACCCCATCTCTACTAAAAATACAAAAAAATTAGCTGGGCGTGGTGGCGCATGCCTGTAGTCCCAGCTACTTGGGAGGCTGAGACAGGAGAATTGCTTGAACCCGGGAGGCAGAGGTTGCAGTGAGCTGAGGTCATGCTACTGCACTCCAGCCTGGTGTCTGGTGACGGAATGAGACTCTGTCTCAAAAAAAAAAAAAAAAAAACCAAATAAATAAATGAAAACACCTCCTTTTTTTGTGAGGAGTTTCCACTCACATCCAGGAAGGTAAGTCTGTCTGCTTCTGCATTGTGGAGAGCAGTCTTCAGCTTGGGCCCCCTCATTAGGTGAGAAACTGGTTTGGAATTCTGTCTTGCAAATTCTTTGTAAACAGCTAAAGTTAGTATTAACAACCAGCTGTTAATTTCTGCTTACACTTGGAGCGTTCAGAAATCATACAATTTGTGTAATCGTTGTTAGTTTTGCTGAACTGTTTTGTTGTTTGTTTCTGTGTGGTTGGTTTGTGTGTGTGTTTTTGTCCTTTCCCTTATCGGATTTGACCAACTCCATACCCTTTAGCTCATGAGTGTGGAATCCTCTACTCTGAAGAAATAAGAGAATCTTACACCCCTCAGCCTTTTGGGACATTCTCAGGCAACTGAGAATCATGTGAGGGTGTCTGGGAGGAACGTTTCCTAAGACATGCAGCGGCTCTAAGTAGGTTTCCCCCTCAGAAGAACATATTTAGGGTCTAATCTCAGTGAGCAGGTGCATATAAAGAGCTGACCCCTCCTGCACCTTGAGCCGCTGACACACTGTGTCAGGTAACTGTGACACAGGCGAACTGAACCGATTCTGGGGGTAATGGCCCTGAAAAGCTAGGTCTGCAAGCAGCACACTTTGGGTCTGACACATGTCCTGACTTGGCCAAATCCAAAGAGGAACCTTAAATTATGGGGAATGAGGCCTCTAAGTTAGCTAAAACCCCAGCAGCTGTGGAACATAGTTCCACCTTTCGAAACTCTGACCAGGCATAAGCAAAATATTTATGGTGAATTGTCATGTAAATATTTAACCAAGTGGACCACTATAACTGAAGCAGAATCTAAGTCACAAAATCCCTAAATGGGGCTCTTTTGAGATGCCCAAATTAGTGTACTGGTGAACCAGGATGGAAAATGCAGGTACAAAAACTAAACAACTAGCATGGGAGAGCTACCTTCAGTGGTACCTCGAGAGGAAAAGCGGGGAAGATCACCTCGTCTCCTTACAGAAGGTCAACAGTCAACATAGAAATGCTGATCAAGAACTCCCGAATTTTTTATCTGTCTTAGAGAAATCCCGGGAATCCCTTACTTCTTCCTCGGCACCTCCCCCACCTCCACCTCCACCCTCTCTCTACCCTGATCCCTCTGAACTTCCTGGACTATATCTGTTCCTTCTTCTGCATGTTCCAATCTGTCATCTTCTCCTCTTTATCTATCACTGGCTCAACAGAAGACAGTAGAGAGTCTAACTTCAAAGACCCTACCTCCTGCCGATTCTCTGGTGGCCCCAATGGCAGCCTCTCACCTGGAGAAGAGGGACCTGGCAGGGACATGTCTCATGATCACACTATTACGGGAACAACTGGTAACAGGCATGGGAGCCCTAGTGATTGTCTACCAACCCTGGTCAAAGCCTGAGTTATGAGGCATAAAGAATTTCCTGATCCCGGTAAAGATCCAACTGGGTTTGCCTGAGAATTTGAGCTCATCATCAGAACCAATATCCCAGGTCATTCAGACCTTTATCAGCTATTCCACATGTTGGTCTCAGAAGCTAAAGCTAAGGAATGGCTGGAAAAATCACAGTGGTCTGACTCTATAGCAGATTTGACCCCTTAAGGCCCAAGAGAGCCACAACCAGCCCCTCAAAATGCAGAAGACAGGGGCAAAGACATCTGGGAAAGAGCCAGGGCTCTGTTAAATATCGTGACTTCAGTGATCCAAAGGGTTGTGGATTGGAATAAAATCCAACAATGCTGACAAAACCCAACTGAATCAGTTTTAGATTATTTTACACATCTTGATAAAACATTGAGACAATATTGCAGGATGTCAGCTGATTGTTTTGAAAACAATAGAAATGGTATGTTATTAAGTGCAAATTTCTTTTTTTTTTCCTTTCTTTTTTTTTTTTTGAGATGGAGTTTCACTCTATAGCCCAGGCGGGAGTGCAGTGGCACAATCTCAGCTCACTGCAACCTCCACCTCCCAGGTTCAAGCGATTCTCCTGCCTCAGCCTCCTGAGTAGCTGGGATTACAAATGGACTAAATGATGATTTATCCACCCTTGCAAAATGCCACATGACAAATTGGGCCATGGCCAGAACTAATGAACTAGTTAACTTAGCTGCCCAATTATCCAGCACTATGCTAAAAAAGGATAAACGAAAGGTTGCCTGAGTTATGCATTTACAGCTAAAGCAATTAACTTCTCAAACCTCTCAGTTTGAAGACTCTTCCCTCCCAGTCTGTTACTACTGTTAAGAGACCAGGACACCTTAAAAGGGACTGCCTCACACAAAAAGGAAAGGAAAGGCAGGTGAGTGCAACTCAGGAAGACTAAGGGTGCTCCCGGGTTTCACCTCTCCAGATATTCCACCCTGACAAAGAAACTGGGAAAAATTAGTATAATAATAAACTGTGAGCTAACAACTGCCTCAAATGACACAGGAGCAACTATATCTCTTATAAATCCCACCTTATTTAGAAACCCCATTCCTCAGAGTCATGAAAGAATTAACATGGTGAGTGTGTCTAACAAAACTATCTCATGTTTTAAGTCTAAACCTATACCCACCATTGCGTTGGGTTCAGCTCCCCGGCCACGGGCTCCATGTGAGACACTCTCAGTGTGTCTCGTGTTTCTAACATGCCCTGGGACCCCTGTCAATCTTTTGGGCCAGGATCTCCTCAATATCCATAATGCCCACGTCTCTTTTTCATCAAAAAGTGAATTTTTTAAGAATCGGAGCAAGGAGACCAGAAATACCAAATTAAAAATCGTCGTGGCAATGAACCACAATTTAGTAATGTTAAAACGTCATCTTGTGACCAGGAACGTGAAATGGAGACAGAGAAGGAAACATTAGAGGGGAAGAGAGAACATTAGGATAAAGGGCAGGAAACAGCAACGCTCCTCTTAGCTTCCGCAGTCTTCCTGTTAACCCCAGAAGCGGGACACTTGCTCAAGTCCCCTCCCACTCACGGTCTCAGTAAATACAGATATAGAGGAAATATTCTCAGTCACTGTCACTCCTATAAAGGTAGAGATAAACCCAAAGAAATCCCTACCCAACCTTAAACAATATCCTCTATGACAAGAAACCATAGATGAAATTGCCCCTATCATACAAGATTATCTTAAAAAGGGGCTCATTATTCCCTCCACAAGCCCCTGCAACAGCCCTAAGGTAAAAATAAAAAAAGTGGGAAGGGATGGAGATTTGTACAGGACTTGAGGGTAAGAAAAAATATAATACCTAGAGACCCAGTAGTCCCCAACCCACATACCCTCCCCTCAGCCATACTCACCACCGGCCAGTATTTCCCAGTTGTGAATCTCTGCAGTGTCTTCTTTAGCGCTCCTGCGCATCTGGACAGCCAGTATTTGTTTGCCTTTATTTGGAAAGAATGGCAATATCCGTGGACTGTAACGCTCCAAAAATATACAGAAAGTCCCACTCACAGTTTGAAAATATTAAACGTTGATTTAGTGGATTTAATTTTTCCCCAGGGCTCCACACTCATCCAGTTTGTGGATGACCTTCTTTGTTCAGACACACTCTCTTCCTCTCAGGAAGACAGTCTATATTTACAGTGTCTAAAGACAAACTGCAGCTATACTCACAGCAACTTAAGTGTTTGGGGCATATTATCTCAATCAAAGGACTGAGTATTAACCCTGATAGAGTGAGAGGAATTTTAGCTTTTCCAATGTCCACCACCAAGAAGCAACATAGAGGACTTTTGGGCCTGGCAGGCTATTGTAGAAACTGGATATCAAATCTCTCCCTTAAAACTCAACCTCTGTATGCACATCTGAAAATTGAACAACCTGATCCCATCATGTGGACACCAGAGGGAAAATCAGCTGTACAACAAATAAAGGAAAGTCTACCTAATACTCCAGCCTTAGGGCACAGAAATTACAAATTGCCTTTCTCCCTTTTTGTACATGAAATCAGAGGTACTACATCTGGGGTACTGACCCAGAAACATGGTGATCATCAGAGACCTGGAAGCTACTGTAGCCAACAGCTGGATCCTGTGGCTCAAGGGCTGCCTCCTTGTGTGAGAGCAAGAGCAGCCATGGCCCTTCTGTACAAGTCTGTTGAAGAAACAGTTATGGGTTCCCCCTTCATCATTTTTGTGTTGCATTCTCTTGAAACCCTTCTGAACTCTCATAGTCAACATCTCTCTGTCAACTGGTTATCCTCTTATGAAATTCTTCTTTTATCATCTCCCAGTATTATTATTTTCCACTGTAATTAATCTCAACCTGGCTACTCTTTCACTGGGCCCTTCCAACGAAACCCCTCATGGCTGCGTTCTGATAACTGACCTACTTCTCACACCCAGGACAGGCCTACGAGAGATGCCACTGGATAATGCTGAGATAGAATGGTATACAGATGGGTTTTATGTAAGAGGAGAGGATGGAAATTTTAGAGCAGGATAATTGAAGCAGCCTTCTTCCCCAAGCCAGATTAGCTCAAGGAGCCAAATTGATTGTCCTGACCTGAGCTTGTCACCAAAAGACAAGGCTGCAAACATTTACACCAACAGCACTATGCTTCTGGAGTTGCTTGTGACTTTGGGAGGCTAGGGAAAGACAGAGCATATTTTCCTCAAGGCAACTCATAAAAAATGGACAAAAAGTAATAGAGTTGTTAGAAGCCATTCTAAGATCAAAACGTTTGGCAATTATAAAAATCTCAATTAGACACCACAGAAAGTCGGGGTAACCATTTGGCTGAGTTAAAAGAGCAGCATTTGAGCCACCAGCCCCAGTTTGGAAAATGGCCATGAAACCTGAAACACTTAAAAGCATGTTGAAAGACACCCAGGATGCAGCTCCTACAAAAGAGAAATCTGCTTGAAAACAGGCAGGAAAATAAATTTGTCTCCTGAAACTGAAATATGGTATGAACCTAATAATAGACCCATTATTCCAATGGGATGTCAGGTGTCCCTTATGGAATATGTTAATAATCTAACCCATTGGAATTCAGATAAAATGATATCCTGCTGTAAACGATATTACTGGAAACCATCCTTCACAGTGGCACAAAAAGTTTACTCTTGATGTGTTATTTGTTCCAAATATAACCCAAGAAAACCCCTCCATGGGGCCCAGTGTCAATTTCCCCTTCCGGCTGGACCTTTTGAGGTATGGCAGCTTGATTTTGTCCACCTGCCGTCATCTCAAGGTTATCAACATGTTTTAGGGTTGAAGCTTTTCCCTGTAGGCAAGCAACAGCCACAGCAGTTGGAAAAATCCTACCAGAAAAAATTACTCCAGTATGGGGTGTCCCCAGTGAACCAAACAGTGATAGGAGAGCTCATTTTACTGGCCAGGTTATTCAAAATATTTGTAAAATTAGGCCACATTTCAACATTCTCATTGTGTCTGCCATCCATAGTCCTTAGGCCTGGCGGAGAGGACCAATAGGATAATAAAAACACAACTGGCTAAGTTCACAGAGGCATTTCACCTCCCCTGGCCCAGAGCACTCCTGCTAGTTCTGCTTTTACTCCAATCCACCCTTTCTGGAAAACATCAACTGTCCCCTTATGAAATTATAACTAGAAGGCCCATGTGTATGGGAATGAAAATAACCAATCCAACTTTTCTCAAGGGAGATATATTGTAATATTGAGTGGGACTAATTTATCATCTTAAAAAGGCCAAGATTTGGTAAAGAATTTCTTTCACAGTGTGCTACCTGAATATAAGGTTCCTGGTCATGATCTGCGGCCTGGAGCTTTTGTCTGTTGAAAAAGACATTTAATAAGGGATTCTCTTCAACCCTGATGGAAAGGCCCATACTAGGTACTATTGACTAATCCACCTGCCGCAAAATTCGAGTGATTTATATCTCTCATGGATTCACATCTCTTATCTTAAAAAGGCACAAACTCCTAAGTGGATTGTAGCTCTCATCAAAGACCTTCACCTCCAGTTGGCTAAACATTGACCTTCAACCCAGAATTAGAAGCAGACAATAGCTGTTGTGGACTGCTTACCCCAAGACACAGGACAGGCCCATATACAAAAGAACTCCTATGTCTACTGTATAATAACCATTACAATTATTGTCCTAGAGATACTGGCAACTGCTGTCTTATAAAGAACACTTGCCTTGTCTGATTTAACATCCTTTTAGTGCTAAAATGAATTTCACAACCTTGCTATTATTGATCCTATATCCCTACACCTTCTTGCCATTGCCACCCACTGACACCCATGAAACAAACCTGTTTCTACAGTGGGCTCAGGATCATGGAGACAGATCACAAAAGGACACCTGCCGGATATGCAGACTCACGCCTCTTTCCAGTGGCTCTGCCCTGCCGTGGTGGGTATCCCCCTTCCAAGGTCAGGACTGGATAGAATACCAAAAATTTGTTACATCACAGAAATGGTCTGGTATTTTTAGTGCTGGCATAACAGAACAAGGAACATGGGAAAAGATTTTCAATGGAGAGGACCAGCTCATTAGCTCTCACTTTAGCATCTCCCCCAACTAAAACAAAGGGTGGTAACTACGCCCCAAACAACAGCCTGTTTCAAAATGGAATAACGCAAATTTGGGATGAATTTATCTGGCCCACCCCTTTGTTTGGCCAACTCAGTTAAAATGCTGGGAGCAAAGAAACCACACCAAGGACCTATGGTCAAACAGTACAAGAAATATGGGTTGGATACCGGGGAAACGCTGTGACACATTCTCCTATTTACAAGACACTGGCATGCCACAGATCAGTTGTAGCAACCACGTATTTATTGGCTAGCTCCAAATGGGACATATTGGCTGTGTGGCATTAACTTATGGCTGTTGTCACCTCCAGGGTGACTAGGACGCTATGCTTGGACGCAAGGATGAGTAACTCAGACCCTGCCAAAACTAGTAAGCCTTTTTTATTTACAATCTCACTGGACACCTTCAGTATTCCAATGGTATGATCACTTAACTTCAGTCTTCATACTCGAAGGTAGGTATTGAAGATGTGATACAGCATATAGAGGCCTTAATCAATCATACCACAAAGGTCCTATGTGACAGCCAGATGAGTGCCTCCTTGCTAAACAATGAGGTCGTGCTTTTGAGGAAAGCTGTGTTGCCAAACCATATGGCCTCAGATAAACTCGAGGCAGCACAGCGGGAGAGCTGCATCATCATAAAAACTGAACGTTGTGTTTATATTCCGCATGAATCGAAGAACATAACCTGACTTACGACTGACACGAACCCAGATAACCAAGCTGTCAGATCCAAAACCCTCACTAATCAATTGGTTGAGTGGTTGGTTTAGATCTTGAGGAAGTTGGTGGCAGAAGCTGTTGCTTATAATAGTAATAATAATAATAATTTCTGTTCTGTCCTATTTCTGCTTACAGTGTTGTCATGGTATGTGCTTGCAAATAAGTCCACGCACAACTGAAAGGGCCAGGGTAATGATTGCCCAGGGAACTGCTCTAATTGAGGAGGCAGTAATATAACCTGACCCAGTTTCCACGTTTGCTGGTTTGCTACCTATTTGTTGCTATAAATCTGGCCTAGGTTCATTTTATATTTACACACACACACACACACACACACACACACACACACACACACACACACGTATATATATATTTTCTTTTTTTCCTTGGAGATGGGGTTTTGCCTTGTTCCCAGGCAGGTTAAGCAATCAATCTGCCCACCTCAGCCTTCTAAAGTAGAAGAGTGCAGGGAGGTCCCACGTAATCCTTCCTAGTAACCCGAGACCTCAACTACTTCTTCTTCTTCTTCTTCTTCTTCTTCTTCTTGTTCTTCTTCTTCTTCTTCTTCTTTCTTCTTTCTTCTTCTTCTTCGACGGTGTTTCGCTCTTGTTACCCAGGCTGGAGTGCAGTGGCACAATCTCGGCTCACCACAGCCTCCGCCTCCTGGGTTCAGGCAATTCTCCTGCCTCAGCCTCCCGAGTAGCTGGGATTACAGGCACGCCCCACTGTGCCCAGCTAATTTTTTGTATTTTTAGTAGAGACGGGGTTTCACCATGTTGACCAGGATGGTCTCGATTTCTTGACCTCGTGATCCACCCGCCTCGGCTTCCCAAAGTGCTGGGATTACAGGTGTGAGCCACCGCGCCCGGCCGAGACCTGAACTTCTAAGAGTTAACCATCCTAGTGAGGGGAAACCAGCTCAACAACAACAACAACAACAAAAACCAAACCAAACAGTAACAACAAAAAGGACGAAAAAGCAACGCTAGGCCAGAAAGTTGTATTCCTTCCTTCAAAAATGCTTTGTCTGAAAGATTTGTTTAAAAAGAAGGGAAAATGTGAAAGGAAATTAAATCTTGAGACCCCAGACTCATTAAACCAAAGGGAAAAGTTATGCTGGGAACTAGGTTATGCAAACATGCCTCCCCATTTTGGTTTCTAAATAAGATGGCTACAGGATGAAAAGCTACAGGCCTCCTCCATATTTTACCCACAGAGTAATTCCTAGTGATCTGCAAGATCTTTTAAGGTATTTCTGTCAAAATTTCACCATGGCAATGTAAATTGATAGATTATGTTTACAGATGCAGTCACCCGGATGCCCACCACACACAAATGCATGTCTCATTGTTCCCCTGCCCCATTGTGTCTGTGTTATCTTACGTAAAAATGTAGATCTCCTGCATTCTTTCTCTTCTCCATTTGTCTATGTCAAATGTGAAAAATGCAGATTCACTGGAAAGACTTTACTCAGGTCTACACTTTCTTGTTCTGAATATTCAAAAATTACTGGAGTGTGGTGGTGCATGCCTGTAGTCCCAGCTACTCGAGAGGCTGGAGCAGGAGAATCACTTATGTAAAAAAATGCAGATTCACTGAATCTGCAAAGGCATGAATGAGAATTTTTCCTTATCCCCCCATACATGAAAATTATGTACTTCCCCATATCCCACCTTTTCCCCTTTAAATCTGGAGCCCTCAAAATCATCTTAGGAGAGGTATAGAACTGTCTCCCGGGCATGCATCTTTAACTTTCGTGGATAAATCTCCTAAAACGATCGGGCGTTGTCTCATCATTTTTCTCTATTGACACCTTTATAAAGGTCTGGAGGAAATTAGGCATGTTTGCCCTTCCTTCTTCCATTGTGAGAGGACACAGGAAAAAGGTACCATCCTGGAAGCAGAGACTGGCCTCTATCAGACATTAAACCAGCTGGCACCTTGACCCTGGGAGACCCAGTCTCCAGAATTGTGAGAAAAGAAATTTCTGTTCTTTACACATTACCCAGTCTGTGTGGTGTTTTGCTATAGCATCATAAACAGACTAAGACAAAAGTCTTCGAACAATGAATGGATTTTGAAAGGAGTAAAAGATGGGCTGGGCATGGTGGCCCACGCTTGTAGTCCCAGCACTTTAGAAGGCTGAGATGGGCAGATTGCTTAATCAACCTGGGAACATGGCAAAACCCCATCTCTAAGGAAAAAAAAGAAAAGAAAAAAGAGATGGAGGGGTGGGAGTTGTATAGACAAGGAAATACATAAGCAAACAGATAAGCAAAAGCACGTCGTTAGTAATTCCATGTTGCTTTATCCGTATTCATGACCATGTTTACGAATTCCTTCTGGAATTCTGCTGACTATTGATATTTACAATTTTTGGCATTACCCCTCATTCACCTTTGAAAACCTGGAGAACATTTTTTTCTTTCTTTAATCTTCATATACATGCTTAATGAATTCTGATGACTAATGGAAATTATGTAACATTAATTTATTCACAAATACTTATTGGACCCTTGACACGTTCAAGGCCCTGTAGCTGGTGCTGTCCGAGTTACTAAGATGAACATGTAAATAACTACTCAATGTATACAAAGAACTACCCTACAACGCAGAAAGCTATAAAGTACCTTAACGGAGTTGAAACTGTATTTGCTATAGGAGGGCTGAGAAGAGGGAACATCTACAATTTTTTTTTTCTTTCCAGTTCTCTTCCTACAGCCAATTCATCCGACCTTGGAGGTTTAATTTGATTTTTTTTTTTAAAGTTAACTGTTCTTTTACAACCTCCTCTTCAGGATTACTTGTCAGGGTTTGCTGCACCCTTCGCAGCTTGAAAGACTCTCTTCATCCAAAGATTTGGAGAAATTAGGAGCCATTGCCTTCTCTCTGCCATCGGCTTCAAGAAAGCACCATACATTGGAGAGTCTTTACTCAGGTCTGTACTTTCTTGTTCTGAGTATTCAAAAATTAGCGTGGTGTGGTGGTGCACACCTGTAAGTCCCAGCTACTCGGGAGGCTGAGGCAGGATAATCATTTGAACCTGGGAGGCTGAGGTTGCAGTGACCCGAGATCATGCCACGGCACTCTAGCCGGGGCAATAGAGACTCCATGTCAGAAAAAAAAAAAAAAGTATCCGATTGTGTTTAGCGTATCTGCACTAACCCCTTGCCTTTGGCCTTTAGCCTCTTTATGAGTACCCTGATGGAGAAGACCCAGGAAGTGGTAGCCTTTCTAGTTTGTGACGCACTGTGTGTTTTGCGTGTTAGTTTAATCCTCAGAATGGCCCTGAAGGCTGGGACATCTTATCTGTGTTTAGAGTTATGGAAACTCTGATCCTCTAAGAGAATAATTTTTCCAAGGTCTCAGATCTCTGAAGTAGTAGACCTTGGATAGGAACATCGCTATTTCTGACCTTAAAGCCCGTACATTTCCCTCAACATATTAACCATGATAAGGTGTATTTTAAAGTTCATCTTCCTGGGTCTTGTAAAAGTCTTTTAGAAATCTCAGCTCATCACAAAGTTTCTTGTTCAGCCTCATGGGTTTCCTGTACTCAGCCAGCGTTTATTTGCCAGTCTAGGACAGCTACCCGTCCTCCGCAGCAGCCCCAAGCCTATTCATTATTGTCATTTACAATTTTATAGTCATAATTATTTCCTTGTATAATGGCATTCTGAAATTTTCCAAACTTTCCCGCTGTCCTTGTTTTACAGTGCGCAGCATTCACTTTTGCTCTAATCTGACTCCGAGATGACACAGTTTCCCCGTTTTTTTAACGGGTGGGGGATGGGGGATGCGGAACACAGTGGTCTAGCTAACCGGTTTCCGCGAGACTTCCAGCTATGTTTTATTTTTTTTGTGTCTGCATGGCAACTCCAGGCGTTGAAAAAGCATCCAGCTTACGACCGAACCTGGAGGGTAGGTAAAAGTTCCCTGCGCTGGCCCCGCCCCGTGGGTCCGGGCCGCGTGGGCGAACGGGGCGGGGCCGCACTCTGCTCGCCAGTGTCTTTATAGGTCACCCGGAAGGCACGCGGGGACTCGGCGAGTTCTTCGCGGCAGGGCCTCTCTGCCACTCCAGCCCAGCGCCCCTCGCCCCTTGCCGCGGCCCTCAGGGGTCAGCGCCGGAGCTGCGGTCCCCGCCTCTCGGAGACTCTCTTCGGCCTCAGCGCGGTCACCGTCGCTTCCGGCAGTTCCCGACCGCGGGCGATGGCCGCCGCTGGGGGCGCCCGGCTCCTGCGCGCCGCTTCCGCGGTCCTCGGCGGCCCTGTAGGCCGGTGGCTGCACCACGCTGGGTCCCGCGCTGTTGCGGGCGGCCTGCTGAGGAGCCCGGCGCCTGGGGGGAGCGCGGGGGCGAGCCGTCCACTGAGCGTGTCGGCGCGGGCGCGGAGCAGGTAGGGCGCCGTGCAGGTGCGATCGCGGGCAAGAGCCGGGGTTCCCGGTGGGTGGTGCCTGGCTCGCTGGGCCGGGTCTCCGGTTCCACCGCCTCTCCTGGGCGCCTTCGCGCCGGGCCCACACCCCGAGGCCTGCCTCTCTCCCCGCTCCTCTGCCGTGCCCTTGCGGCTCAGTCTCGCTGCTCGGTGGCGTCGCTGCCTCCCTTCCGTCTCACCGCAAAGCTCCTTCCTGCACCAGCCACTCCCGGCGGGAATCGGGGACCCACCCTGGACGCCCAGCTGCCTTTCCCAGCGCCTCCAGTGCCCTCAGGAAAGCCGGCCGTTTGCCGCTGCTCCTCCGTTTGATTTGTTTGGGATCTGACCTTTGCTCTGCCTGCACCTGGTAGTGACCTTCGTGACAGGCTCCCTGCTGCTGTCCTGGCCTGACACTCCTGCCAGCAGTTTCTTTCAGGGCCTTGCCCTGCTGTGGGAGGACATCCTGCTCTCAGATCTTTGTCAGGGAGTGTTTAGGTAGAATACACCGAGCCCGGATCTCTGCTGCCCTGTAGGCCTTTTGCTAGTTCCTTAAGTGTTGAAAGCCCCTGCGTTGAAGTAGTTTGCCAGGACTTGAAACTTGGCTTTGGTGGGGATTGTCTGACGTGTCTAACGTCGTCAGTTCTTAGGAACCCAGTTTCTCCCTTTGCACGTTGAAGATAGTAACAGTTTAAACCTCCTACGGTTAATTGAAGGATAGGTGAGTTAATACAGCGATACAGGTAGTCTTGTGCCTGGCACACAGTGAGGGCTCTGTAGATGTCACCGGGTAGCAGCCGCCGCCGCCGCTGCCTCTTAGGCTCACAGTGTTAACAGGGTTTTGTATTAAATATTGCAAGATGGGACCAATTTCTCCCAAATGTGTTGAAGTTTTAGGTTCTTGGGCATATTTGTTTTTCAGACACACTCCTTAGATATACTACAGATGAAATTTACACATAATTTCAGACGCTAGCAGCATGGTAGAGATTTACATAATGCATATCTCTCAACAGCTCTTTGACCCCATGATGTAGTGGGGTAGGAATCAAGAGCTAGAGGAAGAGTGTGTTGGATATTAATGCTGCTTTTTCTAGTTTCTTCTTGAGAAAGTCCTTGAGAGCAGGGCCTAGAACTTTCAGTCATCATTTCCCCACAAATCCCATTATCTAATGGGTGCTCCAAACATTTTTGTTGCGTGAACTTTGGGGGAAATCAGGGAAAAGGTAAGCCAGTTATATTTGTTCCTGTTTCCTCTGCACTTCCCTGCGTTTGACCTGTGTGGGTGCCTTGCTTTCTATTATACAATAGATGAGTTTTGGACAATTGTATACATTGGGACAGATATTGAACATGCTTGTATAACTGGTATAAGGGAACACGAGTGTTTTTGTAGTAATTGGGAGTTGTCTCTCTCAGATTTGTTTGGATTTGGATATGTCAGGTTGTCTTAAAGGGGAACACATCTCTTTTCCATAATCCTGCTGCCCTCCTTACTGGTACAATTTCTAATCGTGGTCTTATAATTCCTCTTACAGACTTTGGAGCCACAACTAGATTTTCCGGTTCTTACTGTGTTAATGAGACTTGTGCTGTCCAATACGGTAGCTACTAATCACATATGGCTATTGATGTTTAAGATAATTAAAGGTAAATAAAATTAAAGGTTCAGTCTCCCAGTTACACTGGCTACATTTCAAATACTCAGTAGCCACATGTGGCTACTGTATTGGACATTGCAGGTATGTGGAGAACACCTTTGTTACGGCACAGAGTTCTTACGGACAGACAGAGCAGTTCTAGAAACTAGTTCTTTGAAGTTTAACAACTCAATAAGCTATCAGTAATTGAGAATCAGAAAAACCCCTTTTACTCTAAAATACTGTGACCCAATACTTTATATTTTGCAGTGATTTAGGTTACAAAGAGCTTTCACGTGTATTATTTCACATGACTCTTAAGACAATTCTATGAGGTAGGGAGGATAGATAAATGGGAATAAAAATTTCATATTAATTAGTTGGCAAAACTAGGACTAGAACTCAAGAAGTTTTTGTTGATCTTTGAAAAAAAAATTAATTTCTATTTGTTTTTAAAATTTCACTAGTTGCGGGGGGTGGGGAGTTGGGGAGAGATAGCATGTCGAGAAATGCCAGATATAGGTGAAGGGGAGGAAGGCAGTAAATCACACTGCCATGTGTGTACCTATGCAACAGTCTTGCATGTTCTTCACATGTACCCCAAAATCTAAAATGCAATTTAAAAAAAAGAGTTATAACAGTGCTGCTGCCTCAATAAAGCTGCTTTCTTCCAAAAAAAAAATTTCAGTAGTTTTGGGGCACAGGTGGTGTTTGGTTAATGGGTGAGTTCTTTAGTGGTGATTTTGGAGGTTTTGGTGCACCCTTCACCCGAGTGTAGTGGTGCCATCGTGGCTCACTGCAACCTCTGCCTCCTAGGTTCAAGCGATTCTCATGCCTCAGCCACCTGAATTGCTGGGATCACAGGTGCGTGCCACCACACTCGCACACTGTTTTGGTAGAGATAAGGTTTCGCCATGTTGGTCAGCCTGGTCTCGAACTCCTGGCCTCAAGTGATCTGCCTGCCTCAGCCTTCCTAAGTATTGAGATTAGAGGCATGAACCCCTGTGCCCGGCCTAGTGTCTGCAGCTTCCGACTCTTAGGTTCCATAGTCTTTCAGCTAAAGAATGACCTTTTTCTCTCATTTCCAGTTCCTCTCCTGTTATCTGGTAAACCTATTAATACTCTACTTGGCAGTTGTTTTGTAAGGCTGTACGCCTTTAATACAGACCAGCAGATTGGGCTTCTTAGCAAAAGGGCATGGTCTTTAAATGAAAGTTACTAATCAGCGTTTGTTACGTATTTTGCATACATTGTCAGAACTATAAGATTAATGTCCTGATTTTATAGAAGACGAGATTGTAAAAGAGATTTCAGTTTCCTTTGCTGTAAGCTTAGCTCTAGAGTGCTTCAGAAGAACAGCAACACCAAAACCTCTGGCTTTCAGTAGTGTTTATAAATGACGGAATTCTTTCTCATGTACTTCCTGTGGCTTTAGCTACCAGGCTTTCACTGATGTCAAATCTCTAGACTTCTCTGCTGGGCTCAGACCCATACCCATATTTCCATCTGGCTTTTGGACATTCTTATCTACCTTTTTCACTATTGAATCCAGCAGGTCTAAGCTTGAACTTATTTCCATCTTCCCCAAAGCTCCTTTGCTTCCCATCTTATTTATTTAGAGACGGGGTCTGGCTATGTTGCCCAGGCTGGAGTGCAGTCGCTATTCACAGGTGCAGTCTCACTACTGATCAGCACGGGAGTTTTGACTTGCTCTGTTTCTGACCTGGGCCAGTTCACCCCTCCTTACTTCCTGTCTTAAACCTAGGTTAAATGGTACCACCTAATTGCGTGAGCTGGAAATCCCAGTATTTTTCTTCCTCCCTTTTCAGTTTATCTTATGTAGATGGTCACTAAAATTTGGTCTACCTCCCGGATGTCTATTAAGTCACTGTGTTCTCTGTCCTTGCTTAGTTTGTGGTCTTCTGATAACCTCCAGAGTGGTCTTTCTGCCTCCTGGGTATTTTCATTCTCAGCCATTCTACTTTGAAAAAAATGGCAGTTGTCTTGTTGAAAATCATGAATAATGTGTGGGAATACTAGTTTTAAAGCATTTTTGGCTGTGAAAAAAAGTTGGAGAGCACAGGCCCTTTTGAGGAACATTCCCGTACATACACACACCCTTTTGATGAGTTTCGATTAATAGAATCCTGGCACTTTCCAGTGTTACGAGATTAGGGAGGACTTCAGTTGCCTCATTTGTGGAATGTGATCATTGGACTTGATAATTTTCAAGATAGTTACGGCCCTGAAATTATTTAATTCTGAGTTTTACTTTAAGATGTAGTTATGGGCTCTTGCCCTCTATTGGTAGTAGTAAGAATAACAACTCATTAAGTTGAGAATCTTTTTAAATGTGAGGTAAAAATTAAAATGAACGATGGTGGAGGAATAAGGATCTAGTTGCTAGTATAATGTCTTTTCTCAAGTTTTGGAGGGATGTTTGTGAGAAGTGAAAGAAATTTTAAGTCCACTAGCTGATAGCTAACAAACTATAAAACATGTAGGGAGGTATTTATCTTACAGATTCAGACAAATAAAAAACTTTTTCTAGTCTCTTTGATTTGTAAGTATATGATGTGGACTGAAAGGAGATGTCAAATGCACAGAAAACTATTGAACAACTTCTCTCAGCAATAGTATTCCATGTCGCACTTGCACAGAAGTCATCCTGTTGAGAGCAGAATAATGATTTGCTTTTTTTTTTTTGGAGAGAGAGTTTCACTCTACCCCCCAGGCTGGAGTGCAGTGGTGCGATCTTGGCTCACTGCAACCTCTGCCTTCTGGGTTCAAGCAATTCACCTGCCTCAGCCTCCTGAGTAGCTGGAATTATAGGCATGTGCCATGATGCCCAGGTAATTTTTGTATTTTAGTAGAGATGGGTTTCGTCCTGTTGGCCAGGCTGGAGTGCACTGGTGCAATCATGTTCTACTGCAGCCTCCTCTTCCTCCTGGGTTGAAGGCAGCCTCCCAATTAGCTGGGCCTGCAGGTCATGTTACTACACGTGGCTAATTATTTTATTTTTTGTAAAGATGGGATCTTGCTATGTTGCCCAGGCTGGTCTCAAACCCCTGGCCTCAAACAATCTTCCCACGTCAGCTTCTCAAATCACTGGGAATACAGGTGCAAGCCACTGCACCGGCTTTTATGAGAGTAAAATAGACTTTATGAGTGATAATAAGTGCCAAATGTCTTGTAACTGACTATTAGGCAGACACACACTGAGGCCACCAGGTGGCCTTGACCGGGTAGTCATTGCCATTTCCCGTAAGGTAGTAGAGCTTATTACCTGGTAGGTGGGTAGATATATATGCCTTGGATGTGTCATGCCTTCTTCCCAGATAAACTTTGGAAAGAAAAGAAAATACTTTCAGCTAGGCATGGTGGCTCAGGCCTTTAATCTCAGAGTTTAAGGAGGCCAAGTTGAGAGGACTTCTTGAGGCTAAGATTTGTGACCAGTTGAGCAACATAGTGACACTCTGTCACTACAAAAAAATAAAAATAAAAAAATTATCCAGGTGCGGTGCTGAGTACCTGTAGTCCCATCTACTCTGAAGGCTTTATAGGCTTTTAAACTAATTATTTTAAATTATGTTTTGAAATTACTAAAAATACTAAAGGACTGCTTTCTTTTCCAGCTCAGAAGATAAAATAACAGTCCACTTTGTAAACCGTGATGGTGAAACATTAACAACCAAAGGAAAAGTTGGTGATTCTCTGCTAGATGTTGTGATTGAAAATAATCTAGATATTGATGGCTTTGGTGAGTATGAAACATTTCTTAAAATGCATAAGTGAAACTGTTAGTTTTCAAATTTTTTTTTGAAGAAGTTTAACCTATAGCATGCTAGGTAAAATATTAACATTTAGGATGTGTTAGTGTTATGTTCTTATTTATAAAGAATAATAGAGTGACACTGTTCTCTTCTTTATACACTTAAATAACTTGTGGCCAGAAATCTGCTGTAAGATAAGGCTTCTTTACCTTACTGTTTACGTGCGTGATGCAAAGTTGATGGTAGGGAGTACAGTTAAAAGATACCAGGTTAGAGAGAAAAAAAAGTGATAGCATGGAGGGGTAGTTAGATATCTTGAATGTCAGCTCGCCTTCCTAGGAAAGGTAACTTATCCTAGACAGTGCTTTGTTTAGAAAGTTTTCATATTAAGACTTCTGACCATATGCCTTAACTACACGTGCAAATCCGGTGTTCCTGCAACTGCCCTTTTCCACTTCCTCAGGCGTGCCCTGGGTATCACCTGTCAGTTTTGTTCAAGCACTGTGTGCCTAGGATAGGAGTTCTCAAAGAGGGTTTCCTTGACCATTAGCATGAGTGTCACCTGGTAAATACAGATTTTCAGACACTTCTCCCCTGCCTGCCGCCCCTGCCCCAGACTCACTGAGTCACAAAGTCTGGGATAGGCCCAGCATTGTGTGTTTTAACAGCTGTCTGTGTGATTTTGATGCATGTTCAAGTTTGAGAACCACTAGTGTGAAATAAGGTTCAAGGAACATATCTGACTAGGCTTCTTTGAAGGCATAGTTCACATTACACTTGTGAAAACCATTTCTAGATCAGAATTAATTTCTCTTTCTTTAGTTTTCCCATGATGTATTAAATCTACCTCTTTGTTAATGCTTATAACAGTTTTCCTTTTTAGAGAGACTGGACCTCTCTCTTATTAGATGACTTGTGTTTGAAAGACTGTTAGGTAACCTCATGGAGTAGACTTCGTTCAGAGTTGGCACTCAATAATATTTGCTGAATATCTTTTTTTTTGAGACAGGGTCTCCCTCTGTCACCCAGGCTGGAGTGCAGTGGTGCAATCACAGCTTACTGAAGCCTTGCCCTTCTGGGCTCCAGTGATCCTCCTGACTCTGTCTCCTGAGTAGCTGGGACTACAGGCACATGCCACCATGCCTGGATAATTTTTTGTATTTTTAGTTGAGATAGGGTTTCACCATGTTAGCCAGGATGGTCTCAATCTCTTGACCTCGTGATCTACCTGCCTTAGCCTCCCAAAGTGCTGGCGTATCAGGTGTGAGCCACCATGCCCAGCTGTCTGTGTCTTCTTTTGAGTGGTGTCTGTTCATGTCTTTTTTTTTTCCCAACTTTTATTTAGATTCAGCAAGTACATGTGCAGGTTTTTTAAGTGGATGTATCCTGTGATGCTGAAGTCTGGGGTATGAATAATCCTGTCACCCAGGTAGTACACATAATAACCAATAAACGGTTTTTCATCCTTGTCCCTCTCCCTTCACCTTCTGGTAGTCCCCAGTATCTACTGTTCCCAACTTTATGTCCATAGGACCCAGTATTTAGCTCACACTTAAAGGTGAGAACACTTTGCTTTTCTGGCTCTGTGTTAATTTCCTTAGGATAATGGCCTTGAGCTGTATTCTTGTTGCTGCAAAGGACATAGTTTTGTTCTTTTTTAATCGCTGCATATTCCGTGGTATATATGTACTGCATTTTCTTCATCCAGTCCTCTGTTGAGGGGCACCCAGATTGATTCCATATCTTTGCTGTTATGAATAGTGCTGAGGTAAACATACAAGAGCATGTGTCTTTTGGTAGAATGATTTGTTTTCTCCTGGGTACGTATCCAGTAATGGGATTGCTTGGTTGAATGGTAGTTCCATTTTTAGTTCTTTGAGAAATCTCCAAACTGCTTTCCGCAGTGGCTTAACTAATTTACATTCCCACCAGCACTGTATAAGTGTTTCCATTTCTCTGCAGCCTTGCCGACATGTGTAATTTTTTGACTTTTTAATGATATTCTTTATGACTGGTACAAGATGGTATCTCATTGTGGTTTTGATTTGCAAAGTGGAATATTTTGCCATGTTTCATGTTTTTTGGCCACTTGTATGTCTTCTTTTTAAAATATTTATTTATCTATTTTGAGACATATTCTCACTGTCACCCAGGCTGGAATAAAGTGGTGCAATTTCAGCTCACTGCAACCTGTGTCTTGAATTCACCTGATTCTTGTGCCTCAGTCTCCTGAGTAGCTGGAATTACAAGGGTGCGCCACCATGCCCAGCTAATTTTTGTATTTTTAGTAGAGACTGTTTAGCCGTGTTGGCTAGGCTGGTATTGAACTCCTGACTTCAAGTGATCTGCCCACTTCAGTCTCCCAAAGTGCTGGGATTATAGGAGTGAGCACCACGCTTGACCTCTGCCCACTTTTTAATGAGGTTTGTTTTTTAGTTGTTGATCTGTTTAAGTTCCCTAGAGATTCTGGATATTAGACCTTTGTTGGATGCATCGTTTGTGAATATTTTCTCCCATTATGTGGGGTGTTTACTTTGATTTTTTTGAGACAGAGTCTTGCTCTTTTGCCCAGGCTGGAGTGCAGTGGTGCAATCTTGGCTCACTGCAACATCCGCCTTCCAGGTTCAAGCAATTCTCCTGCTTCAGCCTCCTGAGTAGCTGGGATTAGAGGTACCCACCACCAAGCCCAGCTAATTTTTGTTGGCCAGGCTGGTCTGGAACTCCTGACCTCAAGCAATCTGCCCACCTTGGCCTCCTAAGTGCTAGGATTACAGGTGCAAGCCACTACGCCTGACCACTGCCCAGTTTTTTTTTCCCGAGATGGTGTCTTGTCTCCTGTTTCCCAGGCTGGAGTGCAGTGGTGTGATCTTGGCTCACTGCAACCTTTGCCTCCTGTGTTAAAGTGATTCTTCTGCCTCAGCCTCCTGAGTAGTTGGGATTACAGGTACATTCCACCATGGCTGGCTATTTGTTTTGTATTTTTAGTAGAGATGGGGTTTCACCATGTTGGCCAGGCTGGTCTTGAAATCCTGACCTTGTGATCCGCCTGACTTGGCCTCCCCACGTGCTAGGATTACAGGTGTGAGCCACCGTGCCCAGCCCTCTGCCCACCCCTCTGCCCACTTTTTAATGAGGTTGTTTT
This sequence comes from Saguinus oedipus, assembly GCA_031835075.1. Classification (NCBI taxonomy): domain Eukaryota; kingdom Metazoa; phylum Chordata; class Mammalia; order Primates; family Cebidae; genus Saguinus; species Saguinus oedipus. The sequence goes on from CM063178.1 coordinate 8,233,397, forward strand.
TTGCTTATTGATTTGTTTAAGTTCCCTATAGATTCTAGATATTAGACCTTTGTTGGATGCATAGTTTGTGAATATTTTCTCCCATTTTGTAGGGTGTTTACTTTGTTGATAGTTTCTTTTAATGTGCCGAGGCTCTTTAATTAGGTCCCACTTGTCAATGTTTGTTTTTGTTGCTATTGCTTTTGAGGACTTAGTCATAAAAATTCTTTGCCAGTGCCAGTTTCCAGGAGAGCATTTCTGAGGTTTTCCTCTAGGATTTTTGCAGTTTTAGGTCTTACATTTAAGTAATCTATTTTGAGTTAAATTTTGTATGCAGTGATAGGTAGGGGTCTAGTTTCATTCTGCAGGTAACAGCCAGCTATCCAGCACCATTTATTGAATAGGGGGTGTTTTCCTCATTGTTTATTTTTGTTGACTTAGTCAAATATGAGATTTTCTAGATGTATGGCTTTATTTCTCAGTTCTCTATTCTGTTCCTTTGGTCTGTGTGTCCAGGTTTTCTAGAGTGTGTGCATGGGGCGATCATAACAGTCTCTAGGGTCTTGGTATCTCTATGGGTTGGTTGTGATGCCATCTTTGTAATTTCTGATTGTACTTATTTGGACTGTCTCTTTCTTTTCCTTTGTTAGTTTAGCTAGTGGGCTCTCCATGTTGTTTATCCTTTCAAAAAACCAACTTTCAGTTTTGTCCATCCTTCGTGTAGATTTTTGGGTCTCAGTTTTATTCAGTTCTGCTCTGAGTTTAGTTATTCCTTTTATTCTGCTAGCTTTGAGGTTCTTGTTTTTCAGGTTCTTCTAGAGGTAATGTTAGATGGTTAATTTGAAATCTTTCTAACTTCTCAATGTAGGTGTTCAGTGTTCTAAACTTTCATCTTATCCCTGCTTTTGCTGCATCCCAGAGATTTTGGTGTCTTGTGTCTCTGCTTTCATTTATTTCAAAGAATTTTTTATTTCTGTCACGTGGTGGAGCCACTTTAGCTGGTAGAAATATTTCCTGATCTTTGACAGAAGTGGGTAAACCATGCTGTGGTTTGTGTGCATTGGAACTTGTGGCTTTTATGCTGTTGAAAAAATTAAAATCTTAACATCTCGTAACAGTGTTAACTAAAGTTTCATTTAGTGATGGTGTGGTACTGAAATATATCCCAAATTAATAACATTGGAATGGCTGCTAAACATGACCCAGTACTGAAAAAGGCTGAACAGTCAGCCTGACATTTGGTGCTGTTTATTTAGGAGTAGATACTGTATAGACAGAAGTACTTACAAAATAGGATTTTTAAAAAGGCATTAAAGTAGGATTTTTTTTTCCTGAGACAGAGTCTTGCTCTGTTGCCCAGGCTGCAGTGCAGTGGTGTGATCTTTGCTCACTGCAGGCTCCGCCTCCCAGGTTCAAGCACTTCTCCTGCCTCAGCCTCCCGAATAGCTGGGATTACAGGTGTGTGCCACTGTGCTTGGCTACTTTTTGTATTTTTAGTAGAGGTGGGGTTTCACCATGTTGGCCAGGCTGTTCTCGAACTCCTGACCTCAGGTGATCCCCCCGCCTCGGCCTCTGAAAGTTCTGGGATTACAGGCATGAGCCAGAGCACCTGGCCTAAAGTAGGAATATTTTTAAGCTCACAAAAAAAAATCACTTAGCTAAGGGGTAATGGAAAACAATACTCGTGATATGGTCTGGCTATGTCCACACCCAAATCTCATCTTGAATTTCCACATGTTGTGGGAGGGACCTGGTGGGTGGTAATTGAATCCTGGGGTCAGGTCTTTCATGCTGCTCTCGTGTTAGTGAATAAGTCTCATGAGATATGACAGTTTTATAAGGGGGAGTTTCCCTACACAAGCTGTCTGTTTGCCTACTGCCATCCGTGTAAGGTATGACTTGCTCCTCTTTGCCTTCTGCCAGGATTGTGAGGCTTCTTCAGCTGTGTGGAACTGTAAGTCCATTAAACCCTTTTTCCTGTATAAGTTACCAGTTTTTTTCATGTATGTCTTTGTCAGCAGTGTAAAAATGGACTAATACAGCAAATTGGTACCAGGAGTGGTGTGCTACTGAAAAGATACCTGAAAATGTGCAGTCGACTTTGAAACTGGGTAACAGGCAGAGGCTGGAACAGTTTGGAGGGCTCAGGAGAAGACAGGAAAATATGGGAAAGTTTGGAACTTCCTAGAGATTTGTGGAATAGCTTTGGCCAAAATGCTGATAATGGTATGGACAATGAAATTCAGGCTGAGGGGGTCTCAGGTGGAGATGAGGAACTTGTTGGGAACTGGAGTAAAGGTGACTCTGGCTATGTTTTAGCAAAGAGACCGGTGGCATTTTGCCCCTGCCGTAGAGATTCGTGGAGCTTTGTACTTGAGAGAGATGACAGGGTATCTGGCAGAAGTTTCTAAGCAGCCAGACATTAAACAGATGACCTGGATGCTGTTAAAGGCATTCAGTTTTAAAAGGGAAACAGAACATAAAAAATGTTTGGAAAATTTGCAGCCTGACAATTCGATAGAGAAGAAAATCCCATTTTCTGAGGAGAAATTCAAGCTGGCTGCAGAAATTTGCAGAAGGAACGAGAAACTGAATGTTAATCCCCGAGACACTGGGGAAAATGTCTCCAGGGCATGTTAGAGATCTTCATGGCAGCTCCTTCCATCACAGGCCCAAAGGCTTAGGAGGGAAAAGTGATTTCACAGGCCAGGCCCAGAGCCTCCTTGCTGTGTGCAGCCTAGGGACTTGGTGCCCGGCATCCTAGCTGCTCCAGCCATAGCTGAAAGGGACAAATATAGAGCTAAGGCCATGGCTTCAGAGGGTAGAAGCCTCAAGCCTTGGCAGCTTCCATGTGGTGGTGAGTCTGCCAGTGTACAGAAGTCAAGAACTGGAGGGTTTGGTAACCTCTGCCTAGATTTCAGAGGATGTATGGAAATGCCTAGATTTCCAGGCAGAAGTTTGCTGCAGGGGCAGGGCTCTCATGGAGAACTTCTCCTAGGGCAGTACAGAAGGGAAATATGGGGTTTCAGCCCTCACAACAGAGTCCCTACTGGGACATTGCCTAGTGGAGCTGTGAGAAGAGGGTCATTGTCTTCCAGACTTCAGAATGGTAGATCCACTGACAACTTGTACTGTATACCTAAAAAAGCCTTAGACACTCAATGCCAGACCATGAAAGCAGCTGGGAGGGAGGCTGAATCTTGCAAAGCCACAGAGGGGCGGAGCTGCCCAAGACCATGGGAACCCACCTCTTGCATCTGTGTAACCTGGATGTGAGACGTGGAGTCAAAGGAGATCGTTTTGGAGCAATAAGATTTGACTACCCCACTGGATTTTGGACTTGCATGGGGTCTGTAGCGCCTTAGTTTTGGCCAAATTCTCCCATTTGGAATGAGTGTATTTACCCAATGCCTGTACTCCCATTGTATCTAGGAAGTAACTAAGTTGCTTTTGATTTTATAGGCCCATAGGTAGAAGGGACTTGCTTTGTCTTGGATAAGACTTCGGACTGTGGACTTTGGAATTAATGCTAAAATGAGTTAAGACTGTTGGAAAGGCATGATTGGTTTTGAAATGTGAGGACATGAGATTTGGGAGGGACCAGGGGCAGAATAATATGGTCTGGCCATGTCCCCACCCAGATCTCATGAATTCCCATGTGTTGTGGGTGGGAGGTAATTGAATCTTGGGGGCAGGTCTTTCCCATGCTGTTCTTGTGATAATGATTTAGTCTCATGATATCTGACAGTTTTATAAGGTGGAGGTTCCCTGCACAAGCTTTCTTTTTGCCTGCTGCCATCCATGTAAGACATGACTTGTAAGGAGCCAATGTATGTAGCTAGGCCTGGAGAAACAAAAAAAGGAAGTAAGACATGACTTGTTCCTCCTTGCCTTCCGCCAGGATTGTAAGGCTTCGCCAGCCATTGTGGAACTGTAAGTTGATTAAACCCATTTTTCTGTATAAATTACCCAGTTTCAGGTGTGTCTTTATCAGCAGCATGAAAATGGACTAATACAACAAGTCCCATAGTTGCAGGCACAGAACCGTGGCATGAACATCAACCTTCAATGGCTGATGTTTATAGCTGGTGAAAATTCATCTTTACTCCTCCCTGCCCTACCCCGTACCTTTTTTTTCTGTGTAAGAAATTTATCTCAACTTAACTTTTAAATTATGTGAAGATTTCAGCACTAGCATCTCTTGTATAAAAAAAGACAATTAGTTTTAGATTATCTTCCCTCCCCTTCACACCATTTAACATACTGTCTGTTGTTTTTTGACTTTTTAATAATATCCTTTTTTTTTTTTTGAGATGGAGTTTCACTCTTGTTGCCTAGGCTGGAATGCAATGGCATGATTTTGGCTCACTGCAACCTCCGCCTCCCTAGTTTAAGTGATTCTCCTGCCTCAGCCTCCAGAGTAGCTGGAATTGCAGGTTCCCACTACCATGCCCAGCTAATTTAAAAAAGTGTTTTTAGTAGAGACAGGGTTTCACCATGTTGTCCAGGCTGGTTTTGAACTCCTGACCTCAAGTGATCTACCCGCCTTGGCCTCCCAAAGTGCTAGAATTACAGGCGTGAGCCACTGCACCTGGCCAAGAGCTAATATCCTTTCTGACTGGTGTGAGATGGTATCTTATTGCATTTCTCTGATAATTAGTGATGTGGAACATTTTTTCATGTTTGTTGGCTGCTTGTATGGCTTTTTTTGAGAAGTGTCTGTTCATGTCCTTTACCTGTTTTTTAAAGAGGTTGTGTTTTGCTTGTTGATTTAAGTTCCCTATAGACTTTGGATATTAGACCTTTATGGGATGCATAGTTGGTGAATATTTTCTCCCAGTCAGTAGGTTGCCTGTTTACTTTGTTGACAATTTATTTTGCTGTCTAGAAGCTCTTTGCTTAATTAGTTCCCACTTATCAATTTTTGCTTTTGTTGGAATTGCTTTTGGGGACTTAGTCAAAAATCCTTTACCAATCCAATGTCTAGAAGAGTATTTCTTTGGTTGTCTTCTATGTTTTTTATAGTTTGAGGTCTTATGTGTAAATCTTTGATTCATTTTGAGTTACTTTTTGTATATGGTGAAAGGCAGGGAGTCCAATTACCATCTTCTGCATATGGCTAGCTAGCCATCCTGACACCATTTATTGAATAGGGAGTCCTTTTCCCATTGCTTCTTTTTGTGTGCCTTTATTTGTGAGTTTTTTATTCTGTTCCATTGGTCTATGTGTCTTTGTATCAGTATTGTGCTGTTTTGGTTACTGTAGCTTTATAGGATAGTTTAAAGGCTGGTAGTATGAAGCCTTTGGCTTTGTTTTTTTTTTCTTAAAACTGCTTTGTCTATTTGGTTTCTTTTTTGGTTCTTAGTAGGATCTGGGACTCAACTCCGAGGTGGGGCTTAGAACCAGACCAAATTGAAGACTAACTAAAACAGGGACAGAGCAGAAGCAGCTTTCCATAAGACATGACCACCACTGGGCTATGTCAGTTTACCATTGCCATGGTTACACCTGGAAGTTACTGCCCCTTTCCATGGCAATGGCCCAACGACCTGGGAGTTACTATCATTTTTCTGCAAATTTCTGCCCTTTAATTTGTATATAATTAAAAATGGACAGAAATATAACTGTAGGGAGTTTGAGACCATCCTGGCCAACATAGTGAAAGCCTGTCTCTACTAAAAATACAAAAATTAGTTGGGTATGGTGGCGCACACCCCAGCTACTCCCAGTTGCAGTGAGCCAAGATTGTGCCACTGCATACCACCCTGGGTGACTGAGCGAGACTGTCTCAAAATAAAAAAAAAACCCAAAACACACAAAAAGAAAACTGCAGCATAGCCTCTGAGCTGCTACTCTGGGCACACTGCCTATGGGGCAGCCTTGCTCCACAAGGACTCCCACCTCTGCTGCTGCTGTACGCTGCCACTTCAGTGAAAGTTTCTATTTTACATCACTCGCTGGCACTGAATCCTTTCCTGGGCAAAGCCAAGAACCTTCTTGGGCTAAGCCCCAGTTTTGGGACTGACCTACCCTGCCTCAATTCCATATGGCTTCTGTGAAGAATGATGTTGGTAGTTTGATAGGAATAGTGTGAATCTGTAAATCGCTTTGGGTACTATTATTTGCCAGCTTTTCTGATGAGGTATTGTTTATTTTCATAGGTTAGCCAAAGCTCTTTAAATGTCCCATTTGACAAAAATTGTGAAGATGAACATTTTAAACATTTACTTGAATGGCTTCCAACTGCTATCTTACATGACGCTACATATTCTCAAAATAAAGTGCTTTCTGTATAAATAATTTGCATGGATTGCTTTACATTAATTTCTTCTAAATTAAAATATAAGTATTATGATCTTAATAGTTGAAAGTATTCTTTTAAGTTTTTATAAAATACTTTTTTCTTCATCACTTGTGACTGTATATTACAGTACTTTTTCTTTTTTAACTGCAGGTGGCAGCCATTACTGGGTCATTTTGAAATCAATTTAGTCACTCCCAACTAGCATTTTAAAGAAATCAAAAAGAACAGAACATATAAAAACATACTATCATTTACAAGCATATTATGAAATGTTTATTTAGCTATTTTACAAAGTATGTGTGTACTGGGTCATGATGTAAAATGAAATTCATAAGGTGAGTCACAGTGAAACAAAGTTTTTTTGAAAGTCATTGGTTGGAATAGAAGAATTTCCTGCCTGGGTTTCTTTCCTAGCTCTAGCACTTTTTCAGCTTCGTGACCTTGGGTTAGGTGGCTAACCTACTCGTATGTCATCTTCTCATCTGTAAAGTGGGGATAATATTAATATCTACCTTATAAAGTTGCTGTAAAGATCAAATGAGTAAATCAAGCAAGTGCTAAATAAATATTAGCTAATATTGTTAACATAGGCATTAATACGTATTTATTGTTCATTATAGCAAATTTTAAAAATACATTTAAAAAGAATGTAACACTTCATGTCATCACACAGTGATAAGCACTAAAATAATCTTTTTTTTCCAATACCTCAGAAATATAGAAAATTTAATGTAAATATAATCTTTAGTACTTTCATAAGAATTCTACTGGTATCATAGAAATGCACATATTCAGACTTAGAAGAAAAGCTTTAAAGATCAAGCATCCTGACATGTCCACAAATACTGATGTGCAAAGATGAGCTTGAGATAAGTAAGCTAAACTAGGTTCATTAAAGATAGAGGTAAGCCTAAGCCTCTCTCTAGAATAAAGATGAAAGAAATAAAATCAGGAAGGTTGAAGTGTTACCGTTATAAAGAAGAGCTTATTACTGCAACATTATGGGGCAGCTGTTTCATTATTTCCTAAGGCAGAATGCAGGAGCCCCTCTAAATACTGCACTTGTCAGAAGTCATAGTCGCAGATGACCGCTACTGCAAACATCGCTGACCAAAGTACTTAGTTTCTTTATGGTTTCTCCCTGGGTGATCTCATCCATTCTGTGACCTTAGATCCTTTCTACATGTTGATAAACTCTTAAATTTACGTCCTTAGCTCAGGCCTCTCCTCTGAGCCCTGACTTACAGATCTAACTTCCTGTTTTACATCTCTTCTTGGAAATCTGACATATTTAAAACAACTTTGGATTTTTTTCCTCCTGACGAAACCTGTCCTTCTTTGAGTCTTTCCTGTCTCAGTGATGAGCACCACCCAGCTGTTGGCACCTGAACCTGGAGAGCACCATTCCTCCTTCTTTCCCCACACCTGACATCCAGTCCATTGACACCTGCCAGTTGTGACTCCAGTATTCCTCTCCAGTACATCTTGTTGGCTCCATCCCTGAAGTCGGCACGTGGGGCTGGCCAGCCCCTGTGCATCTGGAGCTGTGCTAACTTGCTCTGTTCTAGAGCCTAGCAGCCGAGTGATTTGTCCTAACAAATGACATGTGAGTCCCATGATTAAAACCCATGAGTGAGCTGGGCACGGTGGCTCACGCCTGTAATCCCAGCACTTTGGGAGGCCGAGGTGGGCGGATCACGAGGTTACGAGTTGGAGACCAGCCTGGGCAACATAGTGGAAACAAAAATACAAAAATTAGCCGGGCGTGGTGGCATGTACCTGTAGTCCCAGCTACTCAGGAGGCTGAGACGGGAGAATTGCTTTAACCTGGGAGTCAGAGGTTGCAGTGAGCCAAGATCGCGCCATTACACTCCAGCCTAGGTGACAGAGTAAGACTCTGTCTCAAAGAAAAAAAACAACAACAACCAAAAACCCCAAAAATCATGAGTGACTTTTTTTGCACTTAGGATAAAATTCGCATTCCCAGCTGTAAAGGGCTGCATTATCTGGCCCCATCTGCCACTCTTCCTCTTTTTTTGTTCCTCATTGTTCTTTGTCTCACTTTGGTGATACTGGCCCTTTCTGAAGAGCTTGAACTCACCCAAAATTCCTACCTTTAAGACTTGGTATATACTTTATCCTCTCCCTGAGACATATCCCTCTCTCTCCCATCCCCCAAACTTGGCTTTTCATCTATCAAATCTCAATTTATAGGCTTCCTTAGCAAGGCTTTGCCCAGACATACAGTCCAAAGTAGGGTTTCTCTTGTTCCCCGGAACCCATTATCCTCTTTCACAATATTTGTCACAGTTTAGTAATTATATATTTCTTGTGTATCTCTCCCAGTAGACTGATGAGGGATAAAGTCATTCCTGTTTTATTCCTCATTGTATAGGAAGTAATGAGTGAACAAATGAATAAAATGGGGTAGTCATAGATTTTGGAAACAGTTCAAACCAACATTCTCATTGCCAACTTTTCTATTAATATAGATCTTTTGGATGATGCAGGTATGTTTTCAGAGTGTATCATAATATTCTGTCACTAGGGGGCAGTTACACATCTGTGGTTCAACTTACCTAGTGGACGCTCAAGACGTCTTTTTTCTTCTACATTAACTATTTTCCTCATATGTCTGTTTTGAGGGAAATTATACCAATAGGAAGAACCTAATTGTGTTTGTATAAGCTTATATTTATTCCCCTCACACTTGAGTCCCTATTGATATAATGTATTTCTGAGTATGCTAGATCAATCTTTACTCTAGAAAATTAGATTCTATGTTTACACATAATTTCATTTTTGATGTATAATATTCCCATGCAGCCGTCATCTAGATTTTGTTTGGGAAAGGGGTTAGGTGTCGGGTGGGCAATCCGTGTTGTCAGCATCGTCGTGGATATGCAAAATGATCCTAATATGAGATGCACACACACGAAACGCCTTTTCCTGTTGGCAAACACTAGGTACATGAGAGGAGGAGCAACAGTCTCCAGAGATCTGGCTGTCTCTGGGAATTAATCTCACAGCTAGAGTTTCTGAGGATTTGCACAAGCGCTTACCATCATTATTCCTATTTAAAAAAACAAAACTCGGTTCAGGAGTTCACCAACCTTGAAATTAGTAAGCATGCTTTACTATTCTTTGTATAATTTTGTATGCATATTTGAAATTGTGCAGATTAACGATACTGAGATTCTTCCTCTGGCAAAATCAGAAGTATTGTGAAAACCAAGACTGTTGACAGGAATCCTGTAGTTTTAAGCTGGCAGGCCGTAAGTTGTAAATTTTATGTTTGTTACTGCAGCTGAAGATGTACCCATTTAGCTGGTAAACAAATCCCTGCTCTCCTTTGTCAGCACCATCTGAACAACACTCTTTACAGACATCTGAATGTCTATGATTTTCTTAACTATGGTGATGATATTTTAAACTGTGCTTATAATTTAAAATCACTGTTAAAGCCTGTGTCTTGTTTCAGCCAAGCATTAAGTGCTAATGCTGAAAAATGTATCTGAAAATGAGTTATTTTGGAACAGAGGTTAGAGGTAACAAAATGCTAGGAAGAAAGCCAAAAAACTGTCACGATGCATATTACTGTTAATTTAGGAGAAAGAACTCTGAATTCTTAGCCAGAATGTCAACAAAATCAAAGCAGTACTAAAGGGTATATACTTTTAAGTTCATGAAAATTGTTGTATCACCAAGCCAGGATGGTGGCTAGCATGCTGGCACCAGGGGCTAATAGGGTGGCTATAACGTGTTCCTGAGTCAGGTTATTATCTGTGCTAAGGCATGAAGTATGTTATTAATTTTAATTGACAGATCATAATTGTATGTATTTATGGGGTAGGTACAGTGTGATGTTTTGATATATGTATATCATGTGGAATGTTTAACTTAAGCTAATTAACACATCCTTTACCTCACTTATTTTTTTGTGATGAGATGTGAAATTTACTGTTAGTAACTTTTGAGATACACAATACATTATTATTAACTGCAGTCACCATGCTGTGCTATAGATTTTTTTTAATTAATTTTTTTTTTAAATTTTTTGAGACAGAGTCTCATTATGTCACCTAGGCTGGAGTGCAGTGGCATGATGTTGGCCCACTGCAGCCTCTGCCTCCTGGGTTCAAGGGATTCTTGTGCCTCAGCCTCCCTGGTAGCTGGGATTATAGACAAACACCACCACACCCTGCTAATTTTTATATTTTTGGTAGAGATGGCGTTTCACCATATTGGTCAGGCAGGTCTTGGACACCTGACCTCAAACAGTCTGCCCGCCTCTGCCTCCCCGAGTGCTGAGATTACAGGCATGAGCCACCGTGCCCAGCCTGTGCTGGAGATCTTAAACACAAATTCCTCCTAACTGAAAGTTTTGTACCCTTTGAACAGCACATTCTCATTTCATTTCCTCACCCCACTCTCATCCTCTGGTAACTACCGTTCTATTCTCTAAGGCGGCAGTCCCCAACCTTTTTGGCACTAGGGACTGGTTTTGTGGAAGACAAATTTTCCATGGAAGAGGTTGGTGTCAAGAGGTTTTTGAGATGATTCAAGTGTATTACATTTATTGCACACTTTATTTGTATCATTATTGTGCTGTCCATGTAATGATATACAACTCATCATAAGGTAGAATCACTGGGAGCCCTTAGCTTGTTTTCCTGCAACTAGATGGTCCCATCTGGAGGTCGTGGGAGACAGTAACAGATCATCTGGCATTAGATTCTCATAAGGAGGGTACAGCCTAGATCCCTCCCATGTGCAGTTCACAATATGGTTCTCTCTCCTATGAGAATCCTTTTTTTTTCTTTCTGTGCCTCCTTTCCTATGAGAATCCAATGCAGCTGCTGATCTGACAGGAGGTGGAGCTCAGGCGGTAATGTGAGCAATGGGGAGTGGCTATAAATACAGATGAAGCTTCCATTGCTCGCCATCTGCTCACCTACTGTGTGGCCTGTGGCCTGGGGGTTGGGAACTCCTGCTATAAGGCATAATGTATTTTTGATTATTTGAAAGGTGGGCATAGTAATGGAAAGAATTTTACTTCACTTTGGGAGGCCGAGGCAGGTGGATCACAAGGTCGAGAGATCGAGACCATCCTGGTCAACATGGTGAAGCCCCGTCTATACTAAAAATACAAAAAATTATCTGGACATAGTGGCACGTGCCTGTAATCCCAGCTACTCAGGAGGCTGAGGCAGGAGAATTGCCCGAACCGAGGAGGCGGAGGTTGCGGTGAGCCGAGATCACGCCATTGCACTCCAGCCTGGGTAACGAGCGAAACTCCGTCTCTAAATAAATAAATAAAAGAATTTTACTTCAAACATTTGTTCTACCTAAGTATATTTTAAAACAAAAATATTTGAGGATTTTAGATTTTTAAACTTTAGGAATCCACTTTTCTATTTTGTTTCATTGAGAAAATAATTCTTGAAATATGAGACTTGCACAGTTTTCAAAATCTTTGAGAATGCATTTCTCATAAAATGTGATCACTTTGTGTTTACATATATGTATATATCCGTATAGATATACACATGCACATACATATATATACACATACATAAACATTTTCCCTATTCATTTACTTTTATATAACCAACCACTTATAAAGATGCTAAAAGCTGACAGCCACCAATATTACTCTGGGCTGTGTATATAATAAGTTATATAACTTTTGCACCTCATTCCTTCATGTGCATCATTTACTAGTATACCCATCTTGTGACCAGCTGCAAGTTTTAGTCTTGTAGTTGTTGTTTGTTACTTTTATATCCTTTATTCTCTTATGGTTTCATAGGTTATCTTCCACTGTTGGTTTTGTAGGGTTCTCTGTGTATGTGAAAAGCAAAATAAAAAAGAAATGCTCCCCATTTTGTAAATAGGTTTTGTTTCCCTAATCTATTTTCAGGTCAGCTACTTGTTATTTAGAATTTGTTTTCCCATAAAAATAATGTTGGCTAAATTTTTGAACCAACACACAGAACCTATTTCTTCACAACTGACTTAATCACCATTTGTAGCTTGGTTTTTGGGAGGAAATGCATTGCACCCTCTAACTCTTGTAATTATAGCTGCTGCTGCTTCCTCCTCCTCCTCCCCCTCCTCTTCCTCTTCCTCATCCCCTTCCTCCTTCCCCTCCTCCTCCTCCTTCTTCTTCTTCGTCTTCGTCTCATGCCAGTCAGAATGGTGATCTTATTAAAAAGTCAAGAGGCAATAGATGAGGTTGTTTCAGCTGGTGAAGTTACAGAGAAATGGGAACACTTTTACACTGTTGGTGGGAATGTAAATTAGTTCAACCATTGTGGAAGACAGTGTGGAGGTTCCTCAAAAGATTTTCTCAAAGAACTGAGATTACCATTTGACCCAGTAATCTCATTACTGGGTATATACCCAAAGGAATAGAAATCATTCTATTACAAAGATACATGTATATGTCCATTGCAGCACTATTCACAATAGCAAAGACAAAATCAACCCAAATGCCCATCAATGATAGACTGGTTAAAGAAAATGTACATAAACACCATGGAATACTATGCAGCCCTATAAGGAATTAGATAGTGTTCTTTGCAGGGACATGGCTGAATCTGGAAGCCATTATCCTCAGTAGACTAATGCAGGAACAGAAACCCAAACACCACATGTTCTCACTTATAAGTGGGAACTGAACCAAGAGAATGTATGGACACAGGGAAGGGAACACACTTATAAGTGGGAGCTGAACAAAGAGAACATGTGGATGCAGGGAAAGGAACAACTCTTACTGGGGCCTGTGGGGGGAGGGTGCAGTGGGGAGAGCATTAGGGAAAAGAGCTAATGCATGCTGGGCTTAATACCTAGATGATGGTTTGATAGGTGCAGCAAACCACCATGGTACACATTTACCTATGTAACCAACCTGCACATAATGCACATGTACCCCAGAACTTAACAACAACAACAACAAAGAGATGGGATCTTGCTCTGTCTCGCAGGCTGAAGTATAGTGGTATGATTATAGCTCACTGCAGCCTTGACCACCTGGGCTCAGGTGATCCTCCTGTCTCAGCCTCCCACCTAGCTGGGACTATGGGTGTGCACCACCACATCTAGTTAATTTTTAATTTTTTTTGTAGAAATGGGATCTTGCTGTGTTGCCCAGGCTGGTCATGAACTCCTGTCCTCAACAGATCCTCCTACTGTGGCCTCCCAAAGTGCTGGGGTTATAGACATGAGCCACCGTGCCCAACCTGTACCTTCTAATCCCAGATCAGGAACATCTTAATTCCCTGGACCCACCCTACACACACACACACCAAAAAAAAAAAAAAAAAACAAAAAAAAACCAGGTACTCCTTTCCCCATGTTGCACCTGAGTCTGATAGTGGGAATTTATGCATGGGCGATTCTCAGTGCAGAAGATACCATGGTAGATAGCCTGGGAATTCTGTGATGCTGAAGAAGACTTAGAAGATGAGGCCTAACAACAATCTCATCTACTTTGTTTCTGCGAATAACCTTTGGCATCTGGGGCTGTGGCTGTAGTGCAGGTGGGAGCTGTAGGGATGTTCATTATGGCTGTGAACTCTCTATGTCAAAAGAGACAGAGAATTGGTGGCAGTTCTCATGTTTTGACTGGAAATAAGGCACTGCCACATCAACTCTATGCAGAATAAGGTACTGATAAAGGGAATCTACAAAAAACTCTGTAACTAACATTGTGCTTAATGGTGAAAAATGGAATGTCTTTTCTCTAAAACTGGAGACAAGGCAAGGGTGTCTACTTTCCACACTCCTGTTTAACACCACACTGGATGTCTTAACCAGGGTATTAAGGCCAGAGAAAGAAAGAACAGGCACTTAGATTGAAAAAATGAAACTGGTTTTAGATTGTTAATGAAAAAAGTCACAAGGAATCTACAAAAAAATTCTTAGAACCAATAAGTGAGTTTAGCAAGTCCTAGAATATAAGGTCAACACACACACAAATCAATTGTATTGCTATATACTTAACAGTGAATGTTTGGAAATGAAACTTAAAAAACCCATTTATAATAGCTTCCTGAAATGAAAATTTTAGATTTCAATCCAAGAAAATATGTTTATGGAAAAGCAAGGAAACTACAATATCCAAAATAAGAATATTCTTTTAAGAATAAAGTTAGAAGAAGTACAGTACAGGTCTTAAGACATGACAATACCACAGTGATGAAGACAGTATAATATCAGCTGAGAGACAAGCAAAGTAGATCAGTGAAATAGAATAAAGAGTTCAGTGATAGACCTATAAAAATATGGGCAGTTTTTTGGTAGCAGCTTTATTGCGATATCATTCAAATACCATACAACTCACCTATTTAAAGTATATAGCGAATTTTTTTTTAGTATATTCAGAGTTGTGCAACATCACCTTAAAACATTTTTATTACTTCAAATAGAAATCCCTTATTCTTTAGGTAGCACCTCCCAATCTCCCATTTCCCTATCTGTAAGCAGCCACTATTTTCTGTGTCTATAGATTTGTCCATTCTGTACATTTCACATCATTGTGAGTGGCTTCCACTTAATGCTTTTAGCATTCATCTGTGTTTTGGAATGTATACGTCATTTTTTTGTGGCCAAATATTTCAATTTATGGACATATACCACATTTTCTTTATCTCTTTATCACTTGAGAGGTATTTGGGTTGTTTCCACCTCTTGGCAATGGCCAATTGGTTTTTGACAAAGGTACAAAGCAATTAGTGAAGAAAGGGTGTTCTTTTTAGCAAGTGATGCTGAATCAATTGGATATTCATGTGGGAAAAAAAGGAATATCAACCTAAACCTCATATCTTATAAAAACATTAATGCAAAATTGACTTAGATCTAAATGTGGAGCTTAGAACTGTAAACTCCTAAAAGAAAGAACAAGAAAAAATCTTTAGGACCTGTGGATAGGTAGGCAAAGAATTCTTAGACATGACTGTGAAATTCCAAATTTTTCTTATGCATAAGAAAAAATATATAAATTAGACTTTATCAAAATTAAAAACTTTACTTCTTCCAAAGACACTGTTAAGAGAATGAAAAAACAAACTACAGATTGGGAGAAAATACTTGCAAATCACATATCCAATGAAAAGACTTTTATCCTGAATATGTAAAAAGCTCTCAAAACTTAACAGTAAGAAAACAACCCAATTAAAAATGGGCAAAAGATATGAACAGACACTTCACCAAAGACAATGTAGAGATGGCAAATAAGCTCATAAAAATATATTGAAGGGCATCTGGACCTGAACTTGTGCATATGAACGACTGTGTTGTTTAGAGTTTTCTTGTAGAGGAACAGGAGACTAATGGTGATGCCATACTTCCAAGTGGCTTTGGAAAAGAAGTGATGCAAAGCTAAAAAAAAAAAAAAAAAGTATTTTACACCTTTAATTTCTTGGAGAAATGTGTGAAAGTCACAATGTGACACCACTGTATACCAACTAAAAACAAACTGTGGTACATTCAAACAGTGGGATGCTTCTTAGCAATGAAAGGGAGCAAATTATGGATACACGCAACATGAATGAGTCTCAAAGGCATTGTGTTGAGTGAAAGAATCCAGTTTCAATCATACACTGTATGATTCTGTTTATATGAATATTCTGGAAAAGACTAAACTACAGTGATAGAGAACAGATCAGTGGTTGCCAGGGGTTAGGCAGTGGGGAGACTGTGACAACATAGCAATGGCAAAGTGGAATGTTTTAGACTGAGGAAGCTTCTCTCTATCCTGAGTGTGGTGGTGGTTACACAAGACTATGCATGCAGGAAAACTCATAGAACTGGCCGGGTGTGGTGGCTCATGCCTGTAACTCCAGCACTTTGGGAGGCTGAGGCGGGCAGATCACGTGAGGTCAGGAGTTTGAAACCAGCCTGGACAACATGGTGAAACTCCATCTCTACTAAAAATACAAAATTAGCTAGAACAGGATGGTACTTCTTCATTTTGACTGGCCACTAGTGCAAAAAATAATATCCTTTGTTTTTCAGGAGGGATTTATTGGCATATGAGCCTTTCTCTCCATTTAATATATTAAGTAAGGCAACTTACAGTATTGTATGGTGACGCAATAATTATTAGTTGCCTACAGCATTGGGAAACTTAAGTTGAAGCCATAAGTCATCTCTAGTGGGATTACCTTAGTCCACTTAACTTCTTGGGCTTAGTTCTTAATTTCTCTTACATTTACAAATAAAGTTGAATTACTCTAAGAGTTTCTGTAACTTCCAGATAATAAAAATGATGATTACCAACACTTACACAGTACATATTAGCTACTAGTCATGGTTGCCAGCATATATATGTAGATATTTATATTAAGTAATATGTAATTCTTAGAACTACTATGTGAGGTTAGTATAGTTACTCTTAAGGAATCTGAGACATGGAAGGTAAAGTAGCCCAAGGCGTCAGGGCTAGTAACAAGGGAAGCTGTTTGAAGGGAGAAAGTCTGCTTCCAGAGCCCATGCTGTTAACTCCTGTACTTCACTATATGATCTCTCTCTCCCATGATTCTATTATTGCTTTGAATTGGATTTAATAAAAAGGAAGATTTAGAGAAACCTCTCAATGGTTTTTTTTTGAGACAGAGCCTCACTCTCACCCAGGCTGGAGGGCAATAGTGCAATCTCAGCTCACTGCAACCTCCACCTCCCAGGTTTGAACGATTCACCTTCCTCAACCTCCCGAGTAGGTGGGATTACAGGTGCCTGCCACCATGCCCAGCTAATTTTTGTATTTTTAGTAGAGACAGGGTTTCACCATGTTGTCTAGCCTGGTCTTGAACTCCTGACCTCAGGTGATCCAACTGCCTTGGCCTCCTGAAGTGCTGGAATTACAGGCTTGAGCCAATGCGCCTGGCCTGTTTCTTTTTCTTTTTAACAGCAAAATATGAATAACAAATGCTTAAATTGTAAGGAGGAAGCAACTCTAGTTAAAATGATCCATTCAGAGGAAAATTAAGAAGGTTACCAGTTAATAGTCATTGTGTTATATATTTCATATGATGTTTAGTGACCAAAAGAGAACATAAATCAAACTGAAGTTACTCTGAGGACTCAGAGTAACTTTGAGTCTTTGAAGTCATACAGTGGCTTTAAAAAATTATGTAAAAACAAACTCAAATCACTGTTTTTTAAAGTCAGATTTAACCAGACTGTGATTCTGCACGATTCTGTTGTCAGGCCCTCCCCTGGGATACAAATGTGTTCTGGATGCCATATTTTAAGAAAAGCCCAACTGGCCTGAGGGATGAGATTTAGAACTATGTTATGTAAGAAACAGTGGAAGGATCTGGGGATGCTCAGCTGGGAGAAGGAAGAATGATCTCCAATATATGAAAAGCTGTCCTTTAGAAGGATTAAACTCCATGGGCTAGAGTTGGACCAGTAGGTGCTAGTTACAGAGTGGCAGACTTGAGCTTGGTGGAAGCCAGTTGAATGCAAAATGGGCGGACTTATGTGGTGTTGATTTCTTTGTCAGGAGATTTTCAAGTGAAGGCTAAGTAACACCAGGAAAGGGATGTGACAGAGCAGATTCGTCCTGCTTTAGATGGACCAGGTGACGTTGTAGTTCTCTTGTCACAGTGTCTGGCATACGATACGTACTCAGTAAACAACTGTTAAATTAATGACTTAAAGAAATAGAACAGGAGAAATATTCTGATTATTTAAAACCACAGTGACTCATTTTAAAATGAATTATTTGATTCTGTCCAAATTACAAGCAGAGATTGAGAGGGAAGAACATTTAACTTAATTTAGTGATAGGTTTGATTGCTTTCTAGTTCCTCTTATATACCATAACTTACATCACTATTATGTAAGTAATTACTATATAAGTTTAAGAATGCGCACATTTTATATGTATACATGTCTCAGCTTATTAACTTGTAAGCTCTCTGCTATTAGGATTATGTATTTTCGTAGGTATTCCTTCACAGCACCAAGCCAGAACCACCTTTGTGAAATAATACAATGCGAAGGATTTCCAACTTGTGTGTGTGTATGGGCATGTGTGCATGGACACACACTTGTGCAGCGGTGGGGGGGTTGTTGCCCCTAGTTTCTTCATTTTCGCCTTTCATTTATGTACTTTACTTCATTTTTTTGAGACAGTCTTACTGTGTTGCGCCGGCTGGAGTGCAGCCTCAGCTCACTGTAGCCTCTGCCTCCCCGGTTTAAGTGATTTTTCTGCCTCAGCCTCCCTAGTAGCTGGGACTACAAGCATGCACCACCAGTCCTGGCTAAGTTTTGCATTTTTAGTACAGACAGAGTTTCACCATATTGGCCAGGCTGGTCTTGGCTCCTCACCTCAAGTGATCTGCCTGCCTTGGCCTCCCAAAGTGCTGGAATTACAGTTGTGAGCCACTGTGCTTGGCCTCATTCACGTATTCTAATGCTGATTCTAACATTTAGAAACCTTTACTGAACCAGGTTTGAATCGTGTCTGATGTAGAAGGGAGTATGTTCAGTGTTTGTTGTTTTTGTCAGGTGCATGTGAAGGAACTCTGGCTTGTTCAACTTGTCACCTCATCTTTGAAGATCACATATTTGAGAAGTTAGATGAAATCACTGATGAGGAAAATGACATGCTCGATCTGGCATATGGACTAACAGACCGGTAAGATTTTTGGACTGCTTCAGTTGTGCTAATAATCTGGGAACGTAGATGTTTTATTATGTTTTCTATGTAAGACCAGACCCAGGAATGTAATAGTGTTCTACCAGGTTAAATAACAGATTTTGAGTATCAGATACATGGCATTTCTCTGTTTTCACTGTTCTACAGTTTAGAACTTATGAAACTTTTTACAAAAGTAAAAAAAAAATTAATTGGAAGTATTGGAAATATAAGTTCTAGATCCTAACAAATCTTCTTTAGGTCTCTTTTTACTCCAGGAACCAATATTTATCACAGCTTAATGGGAGGGGTTAAATTTAATGATTTTATAGTATTCTTGAAGGACAGATTTGATAAGTGAACAAATTATAGTGGAAAGTTTTACCTATTTGAGATAGCAGAATTTTTAAAGAAACAATATATAATAGTAATTATGTTAAAATGAATAATTATTTTTCTAAGTGTACATTAATCAGAGCTTCTTATTGTTATGAATTTACTCTTAAAAATGGTAAGATTTACAGTAGCAAGTGACATCAAGTGATACCTTCTTTTTGAAAAAATTATCTAGTCTTTTGATTGGAGTCAAGGAAGGTAACTAGTTGATATACTGCTTCAAGGGTGTAAGATAATGAGGGCTTATTACTTAATCAAGGTTGGCACTGTTTAACTCGAATTTGGTAACCTTAATGACAGGTAATTTTTTAAAAATAGTTTTATTTCATGTATATTATATAGCTAGAATTTTAATCCTCACAATCATTTTTAGGTCATTTGAATTTATTTAGAGAAGAAGGATCATTTTGTTCCTTTTATGGTTTATTTCCCTCTTGGTGAATGTGAGACTGATAACCCTGGGAAGAGAAACTGATAAAATAGTATCTCTTTGGACACCAAAGCAGAGTGGAACGTGGCTACTGACTGCCTGTCCTCTCACATCTTCATTGCCACGTTCTTTATGAGCACCTCCTTTCTTTTTCCCTTAACACAGAGACTAAATCCAGTGACTGTATTAGTTAGGTTCTGAGAATTGTGCCTCTTAATAAGAGAGTTAAATCATAGCTCACTGCTTGCCCTTTTCTGTAGATACAATTTGTAGATGCGTGTAATATAATAGATAATATTCTAATTGAAAGGGAAAAGGGAGAGCTACATTTAGATGAGAGACAAAAGGTCTATAATAAATGTAAGCCAGCAAGAATATTGATGATAAAATTTCCAAGTTTTAGCCCTAGAAAATGGACAGCAAGGAACAGCTTTCATAGTGTTTTATAGCTGGTATTCTTAAGTACACAGAATTTTAGTAGAAATACTTTGGGGGAAAGAGTATAATTAGTTTCACAGGTAGCATTTACAAAACACACTGACGTATTTGGAATGGGGAGAATTTTGTTCAAAGCTAATAACCACGTGTAAACTTATTTTTAGGGTATCAGAAAGTTTCAGAAAAGGAATAAGGAAATTCAACCTTTTAATTCATACTTTAAAGTTAAATACTATGTAAATGTTTTTAATTTTTAAGCAAAAACATTATGATTCCAATAATTTTTTTTTCGTTTTGAGACAGAGTCTTGCTCTGTCTCCCAGGATGCAGTGCAATGGCACGATCTTGGCTCGCTGCAACCTCTCCCCCTTGGGCTCACGTGATTCTCCTGCCTCGGCCTCCTGAGTAGCTGGGATTACAGGTGCCTGCCACCACGACCAGCTAATTTTTGTGTTTTTAGCAGAGATGGGTTTCACTGTGTTGGCCAGGCTGGTCTTGAACTCCTGACATCAGGTGATCTGCCCGCCTTGGCCTCCCAAAGTGCTGGGATTACAGGCATGAGCCACTGCGCCTGGCTTCAGTGTGTTATTGGTTGTTCTTAACCTTGATTGTGGTTATATGAATGATACATGAAAGCCTCATTTTTTTTTCATACTGGTTACCTGTCTCTTTTTTTCCCATTAGAAGAACAGCCATGTCTTGTTTTACCATTGTATCTCCAATGCCAGGTTCACAATAGAGGTCACCAACAGTTTGCAGAATTAATAATTGATGGAAAGGGAGATTCGGGAATTACCTGTGAGTTTGCAATGAATGATTGTCATTGCTCCCTGCCACCAGTGTCCATGGATAATCTACACAGAGGTCTCAGATTCCTTATATGCAAGATGAGGATAATAACAGTACTTACCTCATATTATTGCTGTGTGGAGCTAATGAGGAAATATATGTGAAGCTCTCAGAATAGTGCTTGGTGGAGAAAGCATTCATTAAACGGTAGTTGTAAACATTGTAGCTACCATCATATTGACCTATCTGTCGGGAAGTTACTGTAAGGCCTAGGCACTTAAATATTATTTCTAACTTTCAGGGTTAGGCAGTACTGTCACCAGATGAGGCTTAGTTACTGCAGATTTGCTTAAGGCTGCACAGCTAGCGTGTAACACCCCTGATTTGAATCCACCTATTCAAAGGCCTTGATCTTTTACTATTTCAAGCTACTTCTCTGAATTGAAAACTAAACCCCAGAACTAAAGTAAACCCGATACCCAGTATATTTTCACCGTCAGGAATATGTAGCAAGAGAGACTGGAGAAAATAACTTCCAGGTTTGCAGAAATGTCAGAGTGTTGTGGGACTCAAAGTGTGAAATCAGGGGAACCTTGTTTTCTGTCTCCTTCTCTAGAAGTATGAGACACTGTCTATACTGGTGGATCTTGGAGCTGGAGACCTTGAAGGAGATAGAAGAAGTAGGAGAGTGAGAAAATAGCCACGAAGCTTACTACTGCCTTATTTTCTAGAGTGAGCTGGAGCTTTTAGTGCTGTCTCTCTCTGTGTTCCCATAACAGACCTATTGTTCTTCTATCACCACACTTGTGGTACCCTGCCCTGTTTCGCTGATAACTGTTTCCATCTCTGTTTCCCTTACTAAAGTAACAGTTCCTTGAAGACCAGCATCATCTTGCTATATGTATAGAAATACCAAGAGTAACTGACAGGCTCTCAAGGGCTTGCTGTCCTAATGAATTTGTCCAAATCGGCTTGCCACTTTTTCTCTCTTGCAGACAGAGCTTAATGCATAATTGAGTATTGTCAAGCCTGTTTCCAATTCTATAAATGGAGAACTCTTGGTAGAGGGAATATTTTTCTATTAGGAATCAGTATTTCCCATGGTTAAGCATACTCCTTTACTTCAAAACTTCCTGGTGGTTCCTCCTAGCTCACCAGTAAAAGCACAGGCCCCTTAACTGATACTCACAGCTGCCTGTGGCTCTGGTCGCCTTTCTGGCCCATCATCCCCCTTGTCCTTGTTCCTGCTGTGCAGCAACCAAGCTAAAACACCCATCTTGCCTTAAAGGTGACTTGAGCTTCTCTGCATTGTGTTGCCTTTGCCTCACATGCTTTTCTTCTTCATCTTTTATTAAATAGTAAATAGTAAATCCTGCCTGTCCCTCAAAGCCCATTGTGGATACCACCTCCTGTGACCAGAAGTGGGCGCTTTTTCCTTAGACCTCTTAGAGCCGTCTGGCTTTCTCCCTCGGTGGCACCTGCCACAGTCTCGCATGTTAACTACCTGCATGTGTCTCCTCTCTTCTCTTTGATTGAAAGTTTACTCATTAATGGTGGCATTAGTGACCAATCCTAACAGCAGTCCTGTGAGGAGTTCTCCTACTCATCTTGAAGATTAGGTTAGGAGACCAGCGTTTGTTAGGTTAAGCAAGTTGTGTATTAAATGCTGGATTCCATCCTGCTGGTCTCTTTGGCTGTAATTCTGATGCTGTCTCTTTAAGTGCATCCCAATGGCCAGAAAATAAGACATTAAGAAAGTATGGAGTTGAGTTGCTCTTTTTCACTGACATTTAGTATTGTGCCCGTAGGTGCTCTAATGCTCGAAGAATACATTAATAAAACCAAGACCTGAATATCACATTTCATCAAATTGAGGACATGTTGATTGTAAGATTAACATTTCTTTTTATATGCCATTAAAGAAGAAAAAAGCACTGCTAATTCAAGTATGGCATAGTGTTATCACTTAACGTATTTTCTGCATATTGAAAGAGTTATTTAGACTTATCTAGACATAGATTTGAATTATATATCACTACTGAGAAAAGAAGATAGTCTGACTGTGGTGGCTCATGCCTGTAATCCCAACACTTTGGGAGGCCGAGGCAGGCAGATCACTTGAGCCCTGGAGTTTGAGAGCAGCTTGGGCAACATGGTGAAATCTTGTCTCCACAAAAAACACGAAAAGTTTGCAAGCATGGTGGCGCACATGCCTGTAGTCACAGCTACTCAGGAGGCTGAGGTGGTGTGATCACCAGAGCTCGGGAGGTGGAGGTTGCAGTGAGCTGAAGTCATGCCTCTGTACTCCAGCCTGGGTGACAGACCCAGACCCGCTCTTTAAAAAAAAAAAAAAAAAAAAAAAATAGAAAGAAAGAAAGGAAAATATACACAAAATAAATTTAGTAGTATTTCTGCAAAAAAGAGGAAATTATAGTCATTCTTAAAATGACAAATATTTATTAATTCCAAATTTATACACCGCTTGCTTTCTGTATTCTTCTTCGTTTTCATTTTGTAATCTTTTTAGACTTATTTTGAAAATTAGGTAAATTCAACCTGTGGTACTTACATACTTCCCATAACTCAGTTGAAGAGACCCCTGTATGAATATTGTCATCAATTTGTAGCTGTGACGTGACCGTGACCTGACAGAGTAGCAGTGATCGTGAGATGCCGTTGATTTTAAGATGCTTCTTGATTTTCAGAGACGGTAAAAATTTGAGAAAAAATATGCTCTTAGAATTGATGACTTAAGTCTGTGCATTTATTCCAGATTTCTTCTTTTAAGGGCTTTGAAAAGTATAGCTTTCTTTTACAGTCTGTGTGGTTTTAATTATCCAGAAATGGATTAATCAGTTTCTTGGCCTTGCTAATAACCTGAGTTCTCCACCATTGTACCTTCTGATTGTTTCCTTGCTTGTCAGCTCTTTGACCAAAAAGTAGTGGTCTGGTGAAAATAGGATCTAAAGGCTGAAATGAAGCTTTGGCATGACAGGTTTATTGTGTTCATATTTATTTACCTTTTGTTACCGCTAGTTGGTAGGGTTGGTTATATCTGTTTTGACATAGAGGAAATTTAAAATAGTAATAAGTTCCCTGACTGCTTTGGGTAAGATAACATAAAGGCTGTCTTTTTTTCTTTTTTGAGACGGAGTTTCGCTCTTGTTACCCAGGCTGGAGTGCAATGGAGCGATCTCGGCTCACCGCAACCTCCGCCTCTGGGTTCAGGCAATTCTCCTGCCTCAGCCTCCCGAGTAGCTGGGATTACACGCACGTGCCACTGTGCCCAGCTATTTTTTGTATTTTTAGTAGAGACGGGGTTTCACCATGTTGACCAGGATGGTCTCGATCTCTTGACCTCGTGATCCACCTGCCTCAGCCTCCCAAAGTGCTGGGATTACAGGCATGAGCCACCGCGCCCGGCCCTAAGGCTGTCTTAAACAACTGGATTGCCTTGTGAATCATATATACATAATGCTAAACCATACCTTCCTCCTTTTCCACACAGATCACGATTGGGCTGCCAAATCTGCTTGAAAAAATCAATGGACAATATGACTGTTCGAGTGCCTGAAACAGTTGCTGACGCCAGACAGTCCATTGATGTGGGCAAGACCTCCTGAACAGAACAAATAGGAATATTTTCATGGAATTTTACCTATTTTTATAATTATTATTTCTTAATATAATTAGATGAGAACATGGATGAGTGGACTTTGTATTATGACTAGCTTTACTATTTTAATTCACCTCATATAACTACTGAATTTTGTAGTTCTTGAAAGTATGCAATTTTTATTTTAATTATATTACAAAAATGTCAATCAAATATTAGAAAATAGTTAATATGATAAAAAAACTGATACTTTTTTCCTTATGTTCAGTGACTTTAGCAAAATGTTTTCATGTAATCTCATCTGTTTACCTAGAAGATAGGTTAAAAAAAGATATTATTCTTGTTTGATGTGGGTGAAGGCAGAGATCTAACGGGCTATACCACTAATTAGAAAATCTGTACTAGAACCTGTGTCTTATTACTAGAAGTTATATGTTCAGACTGAAACTGGAGAAATTATGACTGTCTTATTTATAGCAGTAGTTAAATATGGTTGTATATGGACAAAAACATTTAATTGCTCAGTTAACTGCTTAGCTTCAAAGATAGTTATTAACCTTATAAATAAATATTTCCAAATTTTGATTGTGAAGTTTAAGTCTGAACATAGGCATCATAACACTGTCAAAGAAGTTCGATCTCTGTTTTGACTAAACTAGAGGAAGGACTATTGGATGTGTTTATTCTTTTCTATTCTGAAAAGAATGGCTTAACTTTGTACTCTTTGAATAACAATGCTGATTTATAAATCTCTGCCTGTAAGAGAATGGAAACTTTATGAATGAATTATGTGTCTCTGTCCTGAGCTGGAGAAGGGAATGAGCGGGCTGACATATCACACAGCCCCAGGTGGCGCCGTTCTCTCACACAAGGGTGGAGCTCCAGGGTGAGCAGCCCTTGCTGCAGTGTGTGTCAGTCCCAGGAGGGAGGGAGTGGCCTGAGCACCACAGATTACCAAGTATGTGTGGAAGACATTTATATCCTTATCTTTGCTATAAATAAATTCATAAAAGTTAACAAAGGGGTACACAGTATGGTCTCTGGAAATATAATAAAAACTAACTTGGACTAATTGTGAGGAAGAGCAGAACAAATTAGTAGAAAAAAGGTGAACTACAGGACAATGGAGTTAGCTTCATGTGTATTATTGCTGCTTGATCATTTATATAAATACTTGTCTAGTACAATGCTTGACATACAGCATTGTGTCAGGCCCATTAGGGACACAGAGATGAACGGAACAAGGAATGTCATCAAGGAATTCACATTTTATTAGGAAAAGGTAAAGTATGTATGTATGTGCAATAATTTGCTTGAACTAAACTTACTAGTTCTGGAAAGTAAGAATTTAAACTGATTTATATGTTAAAAGTGATTAGGAAGAACTTGAAGTATCTGATTTTCATTGATGCTTAATAACTACTGGGTATGTTTTCGTTTTTTTTGAGACAGGGTCTCGCTGTGTCACCCGGACTGGAGTTCAGCAGTGCGATCTAGTTCACTGCAACTTCTGCCTCCCAGGTTCAAGTGATTCTTGTGCCTCAGCCTCCTGAGTAGCTGGGACTACTGGCACGGGCCACCATACCTGGCTGATTTTTGTATTTTTTGTAGGGACGGGGTTTTGCCACGTTTCTCAGGCTTGTCTTAAACTGTTGAGTTCAAGTGATCCCCCCACCTCAGCCTCCGCAAATGCTGGGTTTACAGGTGTGAGCCACTGTGCTTGGTCATAACTATTGAATGCTTTCTATGTAGAGTGTGCTTGTCTTAATTTTCTGTTGCTATAATAGAATATCACAGACTGGGTAATTTATAAAAAAAAAGATTTATTTGGGTCATGGTTCTGTAGGCTGGGAGGTCCAAGAGCATGGCACCAGCATCTGCTCAGCATCTGGTGAGGGCCTTCTTGCCGCGTCGTTACATGGTGGAAGGGCAAAAGAATGTGAGTGAGAGCAAGAGAGCAAAATGATTATCCTTTTATCACTAATCCATACCTGAGATAAAGGCATTAATCCATTCATGAGGGCTCTGCTCTTAAAGGAGATCACCCCTTACAGGACCCAGCTTTCTATGCCATTGCAGTGGCAACTAAATTTCAACATGAGTTTTGGAGGGGACCTTCAAACCATAATGGTGCTATAATTTTATTTTATTTTAACTTTTTTTATTTTTTTATTTTCACCATGTTGGCCAGGATGGTCTTGATCTCTTGACCTCATGATCTGCCTGCCTCAGCCTCCCAAAGTGCTGGGATTACAGGCTTGAGCCACCACTCCCAGCCTCTTAATAGACTCTCTATTTATTTATTTATTTATTTATTTATTTATTTATTTATTTTTTATTGAGTTTTAGGTTTTGGGGTACATGTGCAGAACATGCAAGATAGTTGCATAGGTACACACATGGCAGTGTGTTTTGCTGCCTTCTGCCCCTTCACCCACATTTGGCATTTCTCCCCAGGCTATCCCTCCCCAGCTCTCCCCTCCCCCCACTGCTGTCCCTCCCCTATTCCCCACAATAGACCCCAGTGTGCAGTACTCCCTTCCCTGTGTCCATGTATTCTCATTGTTCATCACCCGCCTATGAGTGAGAATATGCGGTGTTTCATTTTCTGTTCTTGTGTCAGTTTGCTGAGAATGATGTTCTCCAGATTCATCCATGTCCCTGCAAAGGACATGAACTCATCATTTTTGATTGCTGCATAATATTCCATGGTGTATATGTGCCACATTTTCCCAGACCAGTCTATCATCGATGGGCATTTGGGTTGGTTCCAGGTCTTTGCTATTGTATAATTTTAAATACTTCAAAGCCAATTTATTCCCTTAATTAGCTTCAGTATTCTTGTCTTTGTGTGTGGATTACCTAAACTCTACTTTCAGAGCTACTTTAATGATTATATTCAACTAAAGCACTCTAAAATTTAGAGTATAAATTGTCTTATATTTCAAATTAGAAAAGTTCAAATAAATGAAGTTTAATTGTGTTAGTATAGAAAACCTTCTAAAATTATTAAATGGAGGCTATAATCTATAATTGGTTTGTATAAAGGTGATTTTTCAGTTTGAAAAAAATCCTTCTGTATTTGATATATGTGTGTTGTAGGTAAATGTGTTTGTTTATCTATTGCTGCAAAACAAATTACCCCAAAGCTTAGTGGCTTAAAACCAGAATCTTATATTATTTCAGACAGTTCCTATGAGTCAGGAATTCAGAGTACAGGGCAAGGATGGCTTGTCTCTGCTCCACAATATATGGGTCTTAACCCAGATGATTCAAAGGCCAGGTTCTGGAATCATCTTCAGGCTTATTCTTCATATGACTGGTATCATATGTTGGCATCAGTGGGGGAGTCTAGAAGAAGATATTGACTGGAACACCCACATGTGGCTTCTCTATGTGGCCTGGACTTCCTCACAATGTGGTGAATGCGTTCTAAGGGCAAGTATCCTCAGAGGAGCATGCATGCCAGGCTGGATCCCCTTTATGAGCTAGTTGTGGAAGTGACACAGTATCACACCCAACTATTCTTTTCATTAGAAGTGAAGCACTAAGTCTGGCCCATCATTCAAAGGGAGGGGTTTCCAAGTATTTGGAGCCATTACAGTAACTGTTAACTTATTGGCCCTTGATGTCCTGTGAATATTGGCCTTTTAACTAACAGTGTTCTAAACTTCTTAAGAGTAGCTAATTTTTTCTCTTACATTGGAAAGATTCTTGTGTCTGCTTTATTATGATGGCTCACCTGTTTTATTCTATAACTCCCAACATTTTCCTTCTTGACTATTGATTTAAATGAAAAGATAAAATAGTGGGTTCCCTTTCAATGCTATATAATTTTTTTTTTCTACCTTTTGTAGCATTTTTTCCACCAAGAAAGGCATCTTCCTTTGGTATAGAGCTCTATGTAATTATTGGTTACGTGCTAATACTTAATATTGTATTTGGCTTTCACAGATAAAACCAACCTATAATTACTTAAGTAATTCAGAACCATTGAATTAATTTCTTAAGTGAACCACTGTAAGGAATTCTAAAACCTTTTGCCTTTCACTGTGAAAATATTGTCTGATTTTTCTGTCTCGAAAGACAGCTTTCCTATTTTCTTACTGGCTATTTAAGTATCAGATGATGATCCATGTGGTCACTTAGTGGTCATTCAGCAGTTACTAGAATGATTATATTTACTTGAATAATCGTTTTCTAATAGAGACTTTGACTCTTCATATGTTTTCCCAGCATTTCTTTTTCTTCTTTTTCACAAGTCTTTTAATTGTTTTTCCTTCCTTAAGTTTTGTGGTAAACCACATTTTGGATCAGAATTTGTTAGATGGCTTTCTTTTTTTTTTTTTGAGATGGAGTTTTGCTTTTGTTACCCAGGCTGGAGTGCAATGGCGTGATCTCGGCTCACTGCAACCTCCGCCTCCTGGGTTCAGGCAACTCTCCTGCCTCAGCCTCCTGAGTAGCTGGGATTATAGGCACGCGCCACCATGCCCAGCTAATTTTTGTATTTTTAGTAGAGACGGGGTTTCACCATGTTGACCAGGATGGTCTCGATCTCTTGACCTCGTGATCCACCCGCCTCGGCCTGCCAAAGTGCTGGAATTACAGGCTTGAGCCACCGCGCCCGGCCTAGATGGCTTTCTTATTTGTAGCACAACTTATTCTATTTTTTGAAAAAAGGAATAATTTTATATTTTACATTACTAAAACTTTATACAGTGTAAATAAACCGCAGTAAGACATTCAAGCATTATGTATAAATATTGTTTTCTATTAGAGAAATATTGAAGAGTAGAAATATGATCTTTGTTAGCAATGACAGGATTCTTTTAATGTGTCAGTACGTCACATGATATCAAGTTATTTTTATAAGATTTTTTCTGTTTATTATTTCTAGAAACTGAAAAGTTAGAAAATCAGCTGGCAGGAGGAAGGCGTGATCAGTAGCAGACACAAATACATGTGGCCATAACAGAACAGACATGGGGACTTAAAGGATCATTTAATCTACCAGAAGCAGCTTCCGAGGGGAGTTGGTAGAAGGATCTTCACGGTGAGGGCATCACTGCTGCGGTGATGGTTACTAGTAAGCTATCTAACAGATGTCTCTTTCTTTTTCCTTTGACTCCCATTTGCTTATTATCTGAGATGTTATTTGTCATTTCATTTGTAGAATTGATTTGATAGTAATATGAAATTAAGCAGAGCCTTTTGCTTTTCTGGCTCCCTTGCCTACTAGCCATTTCTGAAATCATCAGCACTCAGCTTGGTTTATCTCAGTGGCCTTTATTACTCTCTTATCTGTCCCATTACTGTGCTTCAGGCTGCCCTTTAGAGCATTTACTACGTATGGCATATGTAGTACTTACTGTATCTCGCAGTTAGCACATCAGCAGTTTTCATCAGTTTTTTCCTGATAGTATAGCACTTACTTTTTTTTTTTTTTTAAACAGAGTCTTGCTCTTTTGCCCAGGCTATAGTACAGTGGCATGATCTCTGCTCACTGCAAACTCTGCCCCCCGGGTTCAAGCAATTCTCAGGCCTCAGTCTCCTGAGTAGCTGGGACTACAGGCACCTGCCACTGTGCCTGGCTAATTTTTTGTATTTTTAGTAGAGACAGGGTTTCACCATGTTGGCCAGGCTGGTCTCAAACTCTTGACCTCAAGTGATCCGCCCGCCTTGGCCTCCCAAAGTGCTGTGATTACAGGCGTGAGCCACTGCACCAGCCAGTGCTTACTCTTTTTTTTTTAATTTAATTTAATTTAATTTAAATTTTTTTACTGCATCTTAGGTTTTGGGGTACATGCGAAGAACATGCAAGATAGTTGCATAGGTACACACATGGCAGTGTGTTTTGTTGCCTTCCTCCCTATCACCTATATCTGGCATTTCTCCCCATACTTTCTCTCCCCAACTCCCCACCCCCCGCTGTCCCTCCCTGCATCCCCCCCGACAGACCCCAGTGTGTGATGCTCTCCTCCCTGTGTCCATGTGTTCTCATTGTTCAACACCCACCTGTGAGTGAGAACATGTGGTGTTTGATTTTCTGTTCTTGTGTCAGTTTGCTGAGAATGATTAATGCAAATCAAAGCTACATTGAGACACCATCTCACGCCAGTTAGAATGGCGATCATTAAAAATCTGGAGACAACAGATGCTGGAGAGGATGTGGAGAAATAGGAACACTTTTACCCTGTTGGTAGGAGTGTAAATTAGTTCAACCATTGTGGAAGACAGTGTGGCGATTCCTCAAAGACCTAGAAATAGAAATTCCATTTGACCCAGCAATCCCATTACTGGGTATATATCCAAAGGACTATAAATCGTTCTACTATAAGGACACATGCACACAAATGTTCATTGCAGCACTGTTTACAATAGCAAAGACCTGGAACAAACCCAAATGCCCATTGATGATAGACTAGACAGGGAAAATGTGGCACATATACACCATGGAATACTATGCAGCCATCAAAAATGTTGAGTTTGTGACCTTTGTAGGGACATGGTTGAACCTGGAAATTATCATTCTCAGCAAACTGACACAGTGCTTACTCTTTAAGAATAAGGACTTGGTTGTGTTCAATTTTATAACTGCAATATCTATCATAGTATTTAGCCCACAGTAGATATATAGTACGTATTTGAATTAATCAAATCCTGGTCTTACCAAGGAATCTGCTTCTAGCATTTGGTTCTGTGGCAGTCACTTGTTAGGGATGGAACTACATAAGCTCAATACAGACCGATATACTGACCCTGCATCCTAATTAACAGGAGTCAGGTTACATAGGAATGTTATTTTGAAAAATGAGATAATTCCCACTGCAATGAAAAGGACAGTGTTCAACTTTTTTTTTTTTTTTTAACATATCTTGGAGGAAACTGCCTTCAAATGAGCTGAATGCTACTTTTGATCTTGTAGGTCAGTGGTTCTGAGGCATGAGTGCTGAAAGTCCTATAGGTGGCACATGCACTCCACATCCTTGCATCACGTGGTTCCGCCATGTTCATACCTCCAGATGCGTGTTCCTCCATCGCTTGGAAGCACCTGGCCTCATGCATTCTCATAGCTCTTGGTGACTTCTTACCAGCCTTAGGCTTCCCATGGATTCTAATGAGGATTCCTCAAGGTGTGAGAAGGGGATAGGTCGTCCACAGAATATTCTCTTCAAGCAAGCAAGCCCAAAGACTGAGAATTACTGATTAACGCTTTTCTTAGTATTTTTGAATTTTAACCTTTTTCTTTCATACAGCTTTATTTGTTTCTTATCTGAACTCTAAGGACCGAATGAGCCTCAGAGAGATAGCAAAGTCGGCTCTCTTACTTAGTAGGGGAAAAACATCACATTTACCATTTGAAGACCTGGGTACTGTTTAAAAATTATCTGAAAATTGGAAACAAAGAACTGCATGTCTCTTCAAAGTTGCATACAGAGGATTGTCTAACTGGGTCACTGAAGGATCCCTTGATGTTATAGGATGGGGATTAGCGAACTATGTTGTGTGGGTCCACTCCCTGTTTTTTTGTAAATACAGTTTTATGGGAATGCAACCATGATCATTCCTTATTGTCAATAGGTGCTTTCGTACTACAGCAGCAGTGTTGGAAAGGTGTGACAGAGACCACATGGCCTATAAGGCCTGGAATATTTGCTGTCTGGCTCTATGCAGATAAAGTTTGCTGACTCCTGTGCTGGGGGAGGGTAACTTGGACTTACTGTGTATTATCGATTGGTACTCAAACTCTCTAAACTTAGATGTTAGCTTAGAAAAAAATTGGTAAGTTGCAAAAAATTTCTCTTTGGTAGGGAAGGTAACCCCAAGAGTTAATGGTTTTCTTGCCTCGAAGGGCGTTACCCAGTTTTGTATCTATCTCTGCAGTATTATTACGGCATTCTTTTTCCGATGGACTGCATGTGCTAGTTTCTGATGTCCTTTGAGCCACTTTTGTCATTCCGCAGGTCCCTTCATTAATGAATTAAATAAATCCTAGACACATGCTCACTATATATTCCTATGAGAGTCTTTATTGTATGAGGAATTATATACAGTGTCTCCTTGAGGCTCGGCAATGCTTCTTGAATGTAGTCATTTAGCCCTCTTGGCTTCAGGTAACTTCTCTGTTCAGTGGAGATAATTATACCCAGTATCTTAGCCAAATTACCGTCTCACCCAAATAATAATTGGACATAGTTTTGTAATTAACATAAACGATGTTATGTTTATGAAACAGTTTTGTTGACTACAAAGCACTATTTGATTGCTGAAATTGTTTCTTGAAAAAAATGTAGATCTTAGGTATTAAAGCATAGGTAGAAGCCTGTTAGGTGTGAATTATAAATAGATATTGGATTCTTTGAGTTCTGCATTCAGAATAGTTATTTTAAAAAACCATAAAGGCCTTTCTACTCCTAACCCTAACCACTCATCTGATGAGTGTACTGAAAATAGAAGTGCTTTTTGCAATATGTCAGAGAACTATTCTGATAACCACCCATACACGAAATGTTAAAGAAGTGGTTATGAGCTGGAAGTTTCTAGGCTAAAATCAGAAAAGGGAGCAAATGACAGAATACAGCTGTGCATTGTTTGGAAGTGGGTTGGAAAGCATTCATTACCTCTTTAATTGAAAAAAAGCAAGGAGTGATAATAAAGTAAAAGAAGGAAGTTCTCACAGCTGAAATGGAGCTATCAACTGTTTGCTTTTTAGAGGAACATCAGTTCTTTGAAACCCGTACAGCTCCTTGTAATATTCCCAAACAAACTGCCGTTTGGAAACCGGGGAGAAGGAGTAATAGTACGCTACCCTACTCCCAAGCCACTACATTAAACATGCATGCAAATTTAATGTATTTTTTTTAAATCAAGCTCACGAAAAATATTTTACATATTTTTTTGACAGTCCAATCTAATTTTTTGAAGTATGATCATTGGGCAGATCTTGCCCAATAGATAAACTATTCTTTTTTATTTATTTCATTTTATTATTTTTGAGATGGAGTCTTGCTCTGTCGCTCAGGCTTGAGTATAGTGACACAATCGCAGCTCAATGCAACCTCTGACTCCTGGGTTCAAGCAATTCTCCTGCCTCAGCCTCCCGAGTGACAGATTGGGACAGGCGCCTGCCACCACGCCTGGCTAATTTTTGTATTTTTAGTAGAGACAGGGTTTCACCATATTGGCCAAGCCTATCTCGAACTCTTGACCTCAGGTGATCCACTTGCCTTGGCCTCCCAAAGTTCTAGGATTACGTGCATGAGCCACCATGCCCGGCCTATAAACCATTCTTTGAGCACAAGCAAATATACTTTGGAGAAAATTTTAATAATCCTGGAAGGGCTACATTCAACCTAATTCTGTTATGAGGGGAGAGCAGCATGCTCTGGCTGCTCAGTGTCAACCAAGTGAAATTGCCAAAAAAAGATTCTCATGCATACAGTAACTTACCTAAGATCAGATCTGAGTTACGAAATCAAAAGTGGCATCTCCTATAGTCTGTCAAAGTCCAATTCGTTGTTATTTTCCAAATGCCTTGAGTACTTGATGTAGAGTAGGTGGCCAATATATATTGGTTGAATTTCTTGAGTGAATCTTTTATGAAAAGATCTACTTTGCTCATCTCTGTATCCCAATAACAGGAGCTTGAGGAGAAGGAGAAAATCTTGGGTTAGAGCTTTTGATTAATATGTGTGATTAGGCTGGGCGCGGTGGCTCAAGCCTGTAATCGCAGCACTTTGGGAGGCCGAGGCGGGTGGATCACGAGGTCAAGAGATCGAGACCATCCTGGTCAACATGGTAAAACCCTGTCTCTATTAAAAATACAAAAAATTAGCTGGGCACGGTGGCACATGCCTGTAATCCCAGCTGCTCAGGAGGCTGAGGCAGGAGAATTGCCTGAACCCAGGAGGCGGAGGTTGCGGTGAGCCGAGATCGCGACATTGCACTCCAGCCTGGGTAACCAGAGCGAAACTCCGTCTCAAAAAAAAAAAAAAAGTGTGGTTATATTAAATGGATTCGCTAAACCAAAACAAAACAGTTAAACCAAGAGCACTTGAGGTTAAAGTCTTTTGAGGAGTAAAATCATCACCCTAAGCTTTTAGGATGTGATGACATAAGTTTTCAAGTATTTTTCTGTCTTTATTGCTTTTGTAAGTTGGTCAAATTCTTCAGTTCTTTAAGAAAACTGCCAGTATTTACAGAGAACTGTTCACGTTCACAGTGAAGTGGACGGACTTTGACCTAGCACTCACCTCTCTCGGCCTCTGCTTGTATGTCCTGAGGTGCACTGCAAGGTGGCTACACTCGTAGGATATAGAGGCTTCTTTTATTGTAGAGGACAAAAGAGAGGGCGACCCTGGGAAGCTGACTTTCCTGGCTTTTCTTTCCATCACCGGGGACTGGAAACTTTCTTCAACCATTGTGCTAGCTCTCAGTCAGCTATCCTGTTACTTTTGGGCAGTACTCAATGCACAGCCTTGGAGCTCTTCTGCAACCCTGGTGAAACCCCATCGTTTGGAGGACGTGGCCTCATCTTGATGTAGCTAAAGTATACACCTCAAAATGCCCATCATCAGGCTCAGAATCCATGCTGAGCAGCAGGATAACAGCTGATCACAAGGCATTAGATTATGAAATGACCTGTTGGCACTCTTCTGTCTCTATTATTACCCAACTTTTTAATGCCGCAAGTCCAATTTTGTGGACCAGCTACAGCCTTCCAAGACAAAAGTTGTTTGGAGAGAGAGCAAAGGAAAAACTGAACAGGAAATAAGTAAGCCAACAGTCATCACCTAATGCAACTGCACAGAAAAGCTGAAAAATATTTTAAGTGATTTCGAAATGTGTGTAGATATCAAAGAGCCAAACCGTCTGGGTGAAATATACCATTACTCTTATTTCTTTTGTAGGGGCATTGATTTTAAACTGGAAAAATCTCACCCCTGCCCAAGTTAACATACTTTGTACTTAGCACCTCATTCAGAACTCTCAAGCAAGTTAAGTTCTAATTAGTAATAAAACTTAGAAGTGCACAGCCATTAGTGTTTTTCTTTCCAAATTTGTCCATGAGGCTTGAAGAGGAGAGGAATCCTTCCCTGTCCCACTCATACTTTCTGCCAAGATATTAATTCCATTCTAGCTCCTCCCCTATTCCCGGAAAGTCATGCCCTCCTCATTAATGTCTGTTTGATATTATTCTATGCAGCTGCTTTACCTTCTGCTCTAATTCTCTGGGGTGCTCTGCCTACCCTCTGTTTGTACCTGAGTCTCCGGGTAGTGCCTACCCTGCCCTCCTTTTCCAAGGTGCCTTCCTTGCCTAGCCAAATACTGGCCCTGGGTAGTTAGCAGGGGAGAGCTTATTGGTAGGACTCCTTAATCTTGAAAGAAATGATCAGTTTGGTCACCTGAAAAACCCAGACTGGAGATTGGGGGCTATGATTTGAATGAGGAGATATCCAAGAATGTTTAGGGGCAGTCTCTGCAGGTCAGGTCACCTGTAAAGGCCATGAAGGACTGGCAAATGAGATTATGTATACTTGGAAGGAATGAGGACCAGAGGGGACAGGAGATGCTGTTTCACTCTATCTTGCTATTTCCAAATAGTGGGGCAGGACACTATTTTCAGAATTTGAGAAAGAGAAGCTGGAATCTAAATTTTGATGTGACATCTGATTTTTATATGTTTGCAAGGATTTTAAGTAGTTTTAGTTTGTTTTTAGTATGTGGGATGAATAAAATATCCATGACAGATAGAATGGGCTGCAACCTCTGGTCTAGAGGATCCCTCAGGAAGGGGTCAGTTGAGTCCTAATTTTTACATTTTTTTAAATTTATTTTTTTAGATTAGAGATAAAGTCGTGCTCAGCTGCCCAGGCTGGAATGCAGTGGTGCAATCATGGCTTGCTGCATCCTTGACCCTCCTGCCTCAGCCTCCTGAGTAGCTGGGGTTACAGACATGTGAAACCATGCCCACTAATTTTTGTATTTTCTTGTAGAGATGGGGTCTCACTGTGTTGCCCAGGCTGGTCTCAGGCTCCTAGGCTCAAGTGACTTTCTGGCCTCAGCCTTGCACAGTGTTGGGATTACAGGTGTGAGCCACTGTGCCCAGTCTTGATTCCTAATTATTAGACCTTGGTTGTACTCAGTGGGCTCTGAAGTGTCAGTAGAGATCTTGTTCGATGAGTTTAACTTTCAAGGAACCTCAAAACTGAGTATTCACCTTCTAAGGGATTCTCTGGTCTTAGGAGGCAGGTCAGAAGATCCAGAGTGAACCTGTAGGTTGACAATGGACTGGAACAGACCAGCTGGTCTCTCTCTAGGTTATATGCCTGATTCAAAGGGGGTCTCTTAGGCTACACAGGTTTCTGAAGGGTCTACATCCTCTCTTGTCATCATGTGGAAAGGGCCAGATGTGTAATCTAAGCTTAAGTCATTAGGGAGTTCTCTCTCCCTCAAAAGCGTTTTAAATAATCTCCCCGAGCCTTGCTTTAACTGGCCTTCTAAATCTTTAATAAGCCTGGATTAAAGCCATTCCTCCATCAGGATGATCAATCTGAAAACAAATTAGATTGATTCCACAAGTCCAAGCTCCTTTGTATAGCATATAAGAAATGCTGAGCCCTATAGCTTATGTTTCCATGACACAGCCTCCTGCGTTCCCTGAATACATCATGCTGTTTCATAACTCTGCATTTGCTTAGGCTGAGCTCTGACTGGAGCTTCCTCCTGCTCTGTTTTGGCCCGACTAACTCTCAGTTATCTTTCAGGATGTCTCTGGGAAGTGTTCTCTGAACTTTCAGCTGGGATTAAATGCCCCCACCTTTTTGGCCCCCCCCCCCCCCCCAGGATCTAGTTCTATCTTAGCCTTTGCCATGTTATAATATATTGAGCCTGGTGGTGAGTGATTGTCTCTGCCAGCAAGCTGTTCCTGTGTACCATCTGGCACAGAGCATGGAGTCTGACACCCGGTAGTCAGTCAGTACCTGCTATATCAAAATATTGGAAAGCAGAAAAAGGGTGCCTTCCTGCTGCAGGGACAAGCCGGGTGAATACTTTAAAAAAAGGAAACCTACAGTCTAGACACCTCAAACTCAAGAAGGCGTGACAGTGTGTGTAAGAAGCCCAGGCAACATTATTTGTCCCTGGTTTGAACATGTCCTTTGTCTTGGAGCCTGTTAACTGTATTTTTCACTGACTGACAGTTCAAGTTTTTCTCTTGTTCCCCCTCCCCCATACTTTAGAAGGGCAGAGACATCTGATCTAATAACATCTGTGACCCTGGGAGGGAAGGTGGGAGGAAGGAAGGGAATATCCATTTATTCACTTAACAAATATTTCTTGAGCATCCGCTAGGTGCTGAGGATTCGGCACGGACAAAACAAAGGAATTCCTGCCCTTGCAGCTTCCTCTCCGGGGTGTGGGGGAATAGAAAATGAATAATAATGGAGGCCACCTTAGGTGGTAATAAGTGCTACGGAGAATGTAAAGCAAGAAGAGGAATGCGGGTGTTGAGGGTGGGGAGCAGGGAGCTGCGGATTTTGAATAGGGCAGTCTCTGAGGTGGATGCCACAGGAAGGCTTGCTTGGGGAGCTGGCCTGGGAGGACAGGGGAGCAGCAGGAAGGGCAGTCCAGAATGTGAATGAGCAGAAAAGGGGAGTTTGCAGATGGTGCAGGCCCTGTAGGCCAGGGCAAGGGCTCAGCTTTTACTTCCACAGGGCGGAAGCCACTGGAAGGTTTTGATAAAAGCAGTTCAGTGCTCTGACTTACCATATGTCCACCACTGTGCTAGATATTCACATAAACGACCTCGTTTAATTTTGTAAAGTACCCTGCAAGATATGTGGTTTTATCCTCATTTTGCAAGTGAGGACTTAACACAGACCGTCTCCAAGATTAAATATGCAGAAACCCGGGGAGCCAGGAAGACTTGACCTCTTTAAGGCCCAGCTTTGACCTCTGTAAAATAGGAATGATGCCTATAAACCCTCTGCAATTCTGAAAATCAAACGATAATTTAAATAAAGAGAGTAGCAAAGTACTTGAGGAACTCAGTAAATGTCAATTTCCTTCTACGTTCCAAGGCCACACACACAATAGCAAAGTGAACACTGGATAGAAAATCTGCTCCATCTTCAGTGAACCCAAAGTGGGCACATCCATGGACTTAATAGATTTTAGCTTCTTCTTTCTCCTCCTCCTGTCCGTGTTTCCTTATCTGTATACTGAGGCTGTTGGACTGCTCTCCAAGGCAATTTCCAGTTATAAAGTTCTTTACTGACACTACAGTGTCTTTGCTGTTTGGTACCCATCTTCCCTAATAGCTAGCCAAGGGTGATGCACACTGGAAATGCTGCCAATCCCCAGTGAAAGATCTGAGAGATGTGATGACAGAACAGGTTAAATGCCAGTGTCCTCTTCAGGTTTGACTGGGTCAGTGATCTTGTCAAAGGGGCATGATGAAGAGCCCCATGGAGGATCCTAGAATTTCTGAAAATGGATGGGAAATATGAAATGTCAATGCTTCCCCAGTGATGCTGGAGCACTTCTGCCTCTCAGATGTCACTCTTATTACTTTATAATTACCTTCTGACCTTTACTGACTCTGACAGTTGTGAGTCTTTAAAAAAAGGATTCAAGAATATTACCATTATGCAGTTGCCTAGAAACAGGGCCTAAAATACATCTGGCTTTAATAGAAGAGCTAAAATGAGTTTTCATTTTTTGGCATTGTCTCTCTTTCTCCTTTCTCTTTTCTCTCCTCCCTCCCCCAACTTTTTCTTGGTATGAACCATGAACTGCAATAGAATTTTTCACTAATCCTTTCTGAACTGTCTAGAGCCAAGATACCCAACATAGAGACCATTTTTCCATCATGGGAAGCTTTAGCAACACTAACTGGCATTATAAAATCTAATCCCCAGACCACTTACATGGAGCAGGTATAGAATCTGTATCGTCATATCACTCATCGCTCTCTCTCTAAGGGAGCTTTGCCAGCACTCACAAGGATGCTAGAAGAAGGAGACTCTATTGAGATTCTGTCTGTCGCTTCATCCAGGCATGTTCTAGTACACTATGCCAAGTGGCTACAAATGTGATTTTCTGACCCGCAAACATTTCTGTTCCCCACTTCAGTGTCTCCTCTAAGATGTAGTCTCTTGCTTTCCTCTGTCATTTTCATCATTGCCGTGCCCCATCATTCTGTAGCTGGTGTACCTTGCAAACCCAAGCCCTTATCATCTGATAAAAAGAAAAGAGAAGACAGTGAAAAAGAGCAACAGAATATATTTCCTTTTTTTTTTTCCTATGTCTGCTGTTAGATTTCTACCTGTGGAAATACTCTGATTTGCAAAAATGCTTCTGGTGGCAAAGGTCACAACAGACTTACTAGGTTGAGAGGTCCAGAAGTCTGCTGGCCAGGTCAGCACACCACCCCTACTCACTATGCAGATGCTTGTGGAGGTTTAGGGATGTAGAGTTCTGTAAGGGGTAGGGGGCCTCCAGGGATCAAGACACTCACAGTTCAGAACTGCTCCAGAATGAGTTTCCATGGCCAGCATCACTCCCAAGCTGTTTCCAAATTTGCCTGATCATAAGAGCCATCTGAGGGTTTGTTAAAAGTACTCATTCAAAGCTCCTTTCCTGAAGAATTCTGATTCCGTAGATCTGGTATAGAACTTGGGGAACGGCTTTTAACAAGTACCCTGGTGATTCATGTCAGGCAAGTTTAGGACACAGACCAACAGTAGAGTCCGGGCGCCTTGCCACTGCAGACAAGGCTTTCTGTGATCTTGCTGCAGATTCCATAGTTAGCTCCAGACATACACTGGTTTGTGCTGTGCTGTCGTACAACTCCAGGCCTGACTCCTTGCTGTGCACCCTGTCCAGTGACTGTCTGCCATCTTCGTCAGGCTTCCCCAGGTCTTAGGACCCAGTGCAGGTTTGTATCTTGTGTTTCTGGAGCACCCTTGTTCTTGCTTCTAACAAAAGAACAGTACTTAAAGTCTATTGCAACTATTGGTTTACCTTCTGCTATCCATTTTGTGTCATATTTTTCATAGGATGTCTACCCCATCTGTGTCATATTTTTCATCGGATATCTACCCCATACTCCTCAATTCGAATAAATGTGGTGGGAAGGGGGACTCTGCATGTACTAAGTTGTGTCCCAAGCTTCAACAAGAGGCCCTGGCCCACGGCAGGTGCTCAGTAGATACTTGTGAATTAATCTCTTGTCTGTGGCACTAGAGTGTGAGCCAGTGTTTAATCTCTGCAATTCTAGCCCCTTGCTCAGCGCCTGTCACTCTAAGGATAGTTGGATGAATCACTGAGATATTTGACTTTATAACCAGGTTTCAGTCCACTCAGAGCTCTTAGTGATAAGGAATTAGGCAAATGCAACCTTGAAAAGGAAAAAAAATGAGCCAAGTTGGAGAACAGCAAGGAAACCCGGAAAAGAGCAGAGGAAACAGATACATAGAGACTGGAGAATAGTGGGGACCAGGGTAAATTGTCTTAGTCATGAGGTTAAGAAAGGTATCAAGAAGGGGATAATTGCTGTTTCTAAACAACTCAATTCTTGCTGGTAGTTTCCAAAGACAGCCCAGAGATCACACAGGGCCATATTTATAACCTGTCCTCCCCTTGAAGTGGCTCTGCACACAGCCTAACCCAGAGAGAGCATTAACCCAGTACCATGGTTAGGAGGGCAGATTCTAGAGTAAGAGGGCCAGGTCTCCAATCCTAGTCCCACCCCTGAATGTCTTTTTTCTAGAGCAAAACATTTAAATCCCTATTGCCCCAGACTCCTCATCAGTAAAAGGCTGTACTAATGGCACCTGATCGTAGGGCTGTTGACATAAATGTGGTAATCC
This sequence comes from Saguinus oedipus, assembly GCA_031835075.1. Classification (NCBI taxonomy): domain Eukaryota; kingdom Metazoa; phylum Chordata; class Mammalia; order Primates; family Cebidae; genus Saguinus; species Saguinus oedipus. Next base: position 8,274,875 of record CM063178.1, read on the forward strand.
ATACAAGGTGCTTAATACCTTGGCTGGCACCTAGTAAGTGACTAGTTGTGGCCTGTGCATCAGGCAGTCAGCTAGGGACTCGGTATGTACAAAACAGGTCAAGTGCCAACTGTGTAAACTTTGGAATGAGATATGTATGGTCTGGATTGGGAGCTCAGAAAAGTACTTGCCTTTCTGAATCTCACATCAAGTGTAAAGTGGGGATAATAGCTAGTTTTTACTGAGACACATCCATTTGCCTGTGATCCACACAACCATCCTATAAAGATATGATCTCATGTACCTATCACACAATTTCAGTAAGTGTCAACTAGTGAGCACTTTATAACCTCCAGCTACCCCTCACCCTTGCCTATCCCCAGTACCCTGGTTATTTTCACACAAACCCCAGAAAGAATATCACTTCATCTGTCAATATACCTTATAATGTTTGTTGGCTTCGTCATGCCTGGAATTCTAAGTAACCAAACTTGGTTCTGGACAAGGCACGCGGTTGAATACCGTGCCTATGGTCCAATTTCAGAAACACCCTTCTCAACCCACTGTTGAACGGATCCCCTTCAGGCTACAGGGGGCACTAGGGAGCTAGAGGAGGAATGACAGCCAAGCACCCAGCTGAGAAGGATGACTGGGAGCCTTGCAGGGAGTCATCTCTGTGACCTTGGCCTCCTGTGGAGAAACCTGGAAAAAGGACGCCTGGCATGACTGTTCAAGGGCACCACCCAGCCAGGCTCTCCTGGTGGAAACCTGCATCCAGACCTAAAACTGTACACACAGCGCACGCTACAATGGCTTGTGGGAAACTAGGATGCTCTTCAGGGGATTGTCTGGAGGCACCGAGGACTGCTTAGAACTGGTCTCTATTAAGTAACGCCAATGAGCTTTAGCTGCTTCACAGGCAAAATGGCAAAAAGAAAAGCCCATTTTGACAAAATTGTCCCTTGGTCCTGTCACATCAGGCTGTCATTTTGGCTAACCTGTCAAGAGTTCTTTGCATCTCAAATCCGAAAAAATTCTAAGATGTCTGAGCTCTACGGTGAGCAGAAAACTGTCCTGAATATTTCTCCTTCCTTTTGACATGGATGTCTCTACCATTCGAAGACTATTGTGCTGTTTCAAAGTCCCTTTCTCCTTCTCCCAGAGCTTACTTTGCTATGTCAGCAGTTAGCTCCGAATAGATTGTTTCAGCACCACTCCAAAAAAAGAGCAATCCTTGTGTAAAAAGAAATATGGTTAAGTTGCAGTTACTAATTCTCTCTGTAGATAAGACTAGCCCTGATGGAATCATCTGATGCATTCTCTGATTGCTCCAAAGCAAAACTAAGGTAAGGGAGCCAGAGAGAGCGCTTTATCTATCTATTTATTGGTTGTGCTACTGGTGGGGAAGGTAGAGGTGCCAGGATTCCTATTACAGTATGATTTTTCAAGGGGGATAGTATTATGTAACCAGTGAATCATGAAAACTACCTCCAGTCTTTCCGCCGAGGAGGGCTTCTCCCTCCTCCATAACAAGCCGCAGATTGGCAGTAACAAGAGGCAAGTACCTCACTGCTTTCTCCTGTTGTAGAAGTTTGGTGTCACCTTTGGCATGAATGGGAACCTAGAATACCTCTGGAAGTGAAGCCTGCTTAGCTGGGTTCTGGCAAAGGGAAGGCAGAAGTTTCTATACCTCCAGTCTACAATCCAAAATACAGTAAAAAAGTGGGGGTTGTAGTTCTCGTTTACAGGGGTTGAAGTGTCATGACACAAAGGCTGCTCACAGTGTCCTCCGTCATTGTTCTCTGAGTGGTGACTGAGATGAATGTCACTGCTAGTTTGGAAGAATCTAATGCAAAAAGTCATCCCCGTTGGCTCCCTCCGTTTTAGCTAATAGCACCTGATGGCTGAAAGCACTTCTCAGTCTGACTCTGCATTAGGCCAAGAGATTGCCTCTCAGCTGCATGAAGTTCAGCTCTACTCATTATCATAATTAACAATAGCTGCCCTAACAGAGAAACCCCCCTAAGCCTTCGTGACTTAATGCGGTGTGTTTCTCATTTACATGAAGTCCCGTGGGGTTCCGGCTGCCCTCCTCTCTCTGATAGGGCCATTTGGAACACAGGGCCCCCGAGATCTCCGCTGCGGGGAGGAATAAGATGGAGGAAGTGCCTGGCTCATAGTCTCGTGGCCAGAATGAGTCTCATGACCCCAGCCTAACCTCAGGGGAGGCTGGGAAATACAGCTTGGAAAACGTGAAATGGTAAGTACTGATTCTCTCTGCCATATTGACTATCATAATTCCATGGTTTTCGTGTGTTTTCCAGCAACGCGCTGATGAAAATGTTGAATAGGTGAAAGCCAGGCAGGAGCACTGTCAGCGCACAACAGCCCCCTGGTTCTTCACAGGGATTTGGGCAAGAAGAATGCTTTTGCAAACAACCAGAATCATTCCTAGAAGCAAGGGTTATGACAGCAAGCTAAGATGGTTCTCGTTTGCTGGTTGTAGTTGATACAATCATTTTATTCCTTTGTCGAGGCAGAATCCAAGTCCCAGCTGGAAGATGGATTTTGTTATCCTGTTGCTCAGTTTCTAATGGACACAAGAAAGGTAGTAGCTATAGAAAGTTTCTCTGCAAGGAAGCGACTGAAAAATAAAATAGAATCCTTTTCCTGTGAAAAATTCCAGTACTTACCCTGGCTGATCCAGAGATTGTGAGATTGAGTCTGGCAGTGTTAAAAAAAAAAAAAAAAACAAAACAGGAAAAAAATTAGCAACCCTCAGAAGTCAACAGTTTTTCCTACAGTAGAGCTAGGCAGACTTTCCAGCTGGTGCATCAGCTTAGCCTGAATGACAAGGGAGAAGTGAGGGGAGAGACGTTCACCTTTCTTTCTTTCCTTTTTTTTGAGCTGGAGTTTTGCTCTTGTTGCCCAGGATGGAATACAGTGGCGTGATCCTAGCTCACTGCAACCTCCACCTCCCAGGTTCAAGCAATTCTCCTGCCTCAGCATTCTGAGTAACTGGGATTACAGATGCGCATCACCTGGCTGGGCTAATTTTTTTTTTTTTAAGAGATGGGGCTTCACCATGTTGGCCAGGCTGGTCTCAAACTCCTGACCTCAGGTGTTCCACCCACTTCACTCTCCCAAAGTGCTGGGATTACAGGCATGAGCCACCGTGCCCGGCTGAGACACACACAGCTTTCAAGGGCCTTCCAGAATCTCAGAGGGAGGATGGTTAGGGAAATATATTATTTTTACATTTATCAAAAGAGGACTTAAATTTGATAAGAAAAAAAGAGAGAAAGAGTGAGAGGGAGAAAGAAAGAGGAAGAGAAAAGCAGAATGAGAGAAAGAGAAACAGTAGAAAGAGAAAACGAAAGGAAAAGAGACTCTCTACCACATCACCTGAAACCTTCCAAACCTGCACGTGATTATAAGGTGGTTGAGTGCATGCGTATCATTAGTTGCTGGGACAACGAGTTGCAGTCCAATGCTCTAGAGCCTTGTATCACGTGGAGTAGGGGTGGGCAGATTTTCTGAAGTGCTATGGTTGTGCTTTTATCAGTCTGGGGCAGATCCAAGGTGGCATGGCTAATGGGGGTTTCTCTCTCCAGGAAGGGTCTATCAGTCTATGACTCGGTTGTCACCCTCTGAGACCTAGGTCGTGTCTCTGCTGAACCATCAGTTTTACTGCCCATAGAGGTCCACTGCCAAATTTCTGCTAATTTTTAGGGACTTGCCTTCCCATTAGCCCTCTGCTTTTGGCTCTACACAGGTGGCTTTGGGCCTTACCATGATGCTCAAAACATTAAACTTGGCCCTTTCCAATGTTATCTTGTAGAATTTTTATAGTTTAAGGTCCAAGATTTAAGTCCCTGATACAACTCGAGTTGATGTTTGTATAAGGTGAGAGGTGAGGATCCCGTTTCATTCTCCTACATGTGGCTTGCCAATGATCCCAGCACCATTTGTTGAATAGGGGTGTCCCTTCCCCATTTTATATTTTTTGTTTGCTTTGTTGACTGTAAGTATTTGGGTTTATTTCTGGTTTCTCTATTCTGTTGCATTCGTCTATATGCCTATTATTATACCTGTACCATGCTCTTTTGGTGACTGTGGCCTTATATTTTGAAATCAGGTAATGTGATGGTTTTAGATTTGTTCTTTTTGCTTAGTCTTGCTTTGGCTATGCAGGCTCTTTTTTGGTTTCAGATGAATTTTAGGTTTTTTTTTTTTTTTTTTTTTTTTTTTAGTGCTGTGAAGAAAGATGGTGGTATTTTCATGGGAATTGCATTGAATTTGTAGATTGCTTTTTGCAGTATGGTCATTTTCACAATGTTGATTCTACTCATCCATGAGCATGGGATGTGTTTCCATTTGTGTCGTCTATGATTTCTTTCAGCAGTGTTTTGTAGTTTTCCTTGTACTTTTCACCTCCTTGCTTAGGTATATTTCTAAGTATTTTTTTTTTGCAGCTATTGCAAAAGAGGTTGAGTTCTTGATTTGGTTCTCAGCTTTGTTGCTATTAGTATATAGAGGAGCTACTGATTTGTGTACATTAATTTTGTATCTGGAAACTTGCTGAATTATTTTGTGAGTTCTAGGAGCTTTTTGGAGGAGTCTTTAGGACTTTCCAGGTATGCAATCATATAATCAGCAAACAGCAACCCTTTCAGTAGTATTTAAACAAACCCGCAACTAAAAAACATTTACAAGAACACATTTATAACATTGTAACTTTGCAGATGACTGTTCCTGAAGTCAGCACACACCAGATAACATTTAAAAAATCCCTTTTCTGGAGAGATATACCAATTTTGTGGATTGGAAGACATAATATTATTAAGATGCCAATTCTCCCTAAATTAATTCATGGATTCAACAAACTCCAAATAAAAATTCTAACACTTTTTTTTTGGTAGAAATTGACATGCATAGGGAAATACAAAGGAATAAGAACAGCGAAAACAAAATTGAAGGGGAAGAACAAAGTTTGAGGACTTACACTACCTTTTTTTTTTTTTAAAATACATGTATTTTATTGCACTTTAGGTTCTGGGGTACATGTGCAGATCATGCAGGATTGTTGCATAGGTACATACATGGCAATGTGGTTTGCTGCCTCCATCCCTCCGTCACCTATATCTGAAATTTCTCCCCATGTTATCCCTCCCCAACCTCCCTACCCTCTGCTGTCCCTCCATTATTCCTCCCCAACAGACCCCAGTGTGTGGTGCTCCCCTCCCTGTGTTCATGAGTTCTCATTGTTCAACACCCACCTTTTCTGTTCTTGTATCGGTTTGCTGAGAATGATGGTTTCCAGATTGATCCATGTCCCTACAAAGGACATGAACTCATCATTTTTTATGGCTGCATAGTATTCCATGATGTGTATGTGCCACGCTTTCCTTGTCCAGTCTATCATCGATGGGCATTTGGGTTGGTTCCAGGTCTTTGTTATTGTAAACAGTGCTGCAATGAACATACATGTGCATGTGTCTTTATAATAGAATGATTTATAATCTTTTGGATATATACCCAGTAATGGGATTGCTGGGTCAAATGGAATTTCTATTTCTAGGTCCTTGAGGAATCGCCACACTGTCTTCCACAATGGTTGAACTAATTTACACTCCCACAAACAGTGTAAAAGTGTTCCTATTTCTCCACATCCTCTCCAGCATCTGTTGTCTCTGGATTTTTTAATGATTGCCATTCTAACTGGCATGAGATGGTATCTCAATGTAGTTTTGATTTGCATTTTTTAAATAACCAATGATGATTAGCATTTTTTCATGTTTGTTGGCCTCATATATGTCTTTTGAAAAGTGTCTGTTTATATCCTTTGCCCACTTTTTAAAAATATATATATAAATATATATTTTATTGCATTTTGGGTTTTGGGGTACATGAGAAGAACATGCAAGATTGTTGCATAGGTAAATATATGGCAATGTGGTTTGCTGCCTTCCTCCCCATCACCTATATCTGGCATTTCTCCCCATGTTATTCCTCCACAACTCCCCACCCCCTGCTGTCCCTCCCCTGGTTCCTTCCCAAGACCCCAGTGTGTGATGCTCCCCTCCCTGTATCCATATGCTCTCATTGTTCAACACCCACTTATGAGTGAGAATATGCGGGGTTTGATTTTCTGTTCTTGTGTCAGTTTGCTGAGAATGATAGTTTCCAGGTTCATCTATGTCCCTACAAAGGACACGAACTCATAATTTTTGATGGCTACATAGTATTCCATGGTGTATATGTGCCATACTTTCCCTATCCAGGCTATCATTGATGGGCATTTGGATTGGTTCCAAGTCTTTGCTGTTGTAAATAGTGCCACAATGAACATTCATGTGCATGTGTCTTTATAGTAGAATGATTTATAATCCTTTGGATATATACCCAGTAAAGGGATTGCTGGGTCAAATGGAATTTCTATTTTTATGTCCTTGAGTAATTACCACACTGTCTTCCGCAATGGTTGAACTAATTTACACTCTCACCAACAGTGTAAAAGTGTTTCTATTTCTCCACATTCTCTCCAGCATCTGTTGTCTCCAGATTTGTTAATGATCGCCATTCTAACTGGCGTGAGATGGTATCTCAATGTGGTTTTGATTTGCATTTTTTTAATAACCAATGATGATTAGCATTTTTTCATGTTTGTTGGCCTCATATATGTTTTCTTTTGAAAAGTGTCTTTTCATATCCTTCCCCCACTTTTGAATGGGTTTGTTTGTTTTTTTCTTATAAATCTGTGTAAGTTCTTTGTAGATTCTGGATACTAGCCCTTTGTCAGATGGGTGGATTGCAATAATTTTTTCCCATTCTATTGGTTGCCAGTTCACTCTAATAGTTGTTTCTTTTGCTGTATGGAAGCTCTGGAGTTTAATTAGATCCCATTTGTCTAATTTTGGCTTTTGTTGCCAATGCTTTCGGTGTTTTAGTCATGAAGTCCTTGCCTATGCCTGTGTCCTGAATGGTTTTGCCTAGGCTTTCTTCTAGGGTTTTTATCATGTTAGGTCTTATGTTTAAGTCTTTAATCCATCTGGAGTTAATTTTAGTGTAAGGTGTCAGGAAGGGGTCCAGTTTCTGCCTGTGCACATGCTAGCCAGTTTTCCCAACATCATTTATTAAACAGGGACTCCTTTCCCTATTGGTTGTTTTTGTCAGTTTTGTCAAAGATCAGATGGTTGTAGATGTGTGACATTTCCTGTGAGGCCTCTGTTCTGTTCCATTGGTCTATATCCCTGTTTTGGTACCAGTACCATGCTGTTTTGATAACTGCAGCCTTGTAGTATAGTTTGAAATCAGGTAGCATGATGCCTCCAGCTTTGTTATTTTTGCTTAGGATTTCTTGGCTATGTGAGCTCTCTTTTGGTTCCATATGAAGTTTAAGGTGGTTTTTTTCCAGTTGTGTGAAAAGGGTCATAGGCAGCTTGATGGGGATAGCGTTGATTCTGTAAATTACTTTGGGCAGTATGGCCATTTTCACGATATTGTTTCTTCCTATCCATGAGCATGGAATGTTTTTCCATCTGTTTGTGCTCTCTTATATCCTTGAACAGTGCTTTGTAGTTGTCCTTGAAGAGGTCCTTTACATCCTTTGTTAGTTGTAATCCTAGGTATTTTATTCTCTTTGTAGCAATTGTGAATGGCAGTTCATTCTTGATTTGCTCTCTTTAAGTCTATTGATGTATAGGAATGCTTGTGATATCTGCACATTGATTTTATATCCTGGGACTTTGTTGAAGTTGCTTATCAATTTCAGGAGATTTCGGGCTGAGATGATGGGGTCTTCTAAATATGCAATCATATAGTCTGCAAATAGAGACAATTTGACTTCCTCCTTTTCTAATTGAATACCCTTTATTTATTTTTCTTGCCTGATTGCTCTGCCTAGAACTTCCAATACTATATTGAATAGGAGTGGTGAGAGAGGGCATCCTTGTCTATAGCCAGATTTCAAAGGGAATGCTTCTAGTTTTTGCCCATTCCTTATGATACTGGCTGTGAGTTTGTCATAGTTTTTCTTATTTTGAGATAAATTCCATCGATACCTAGTTTATTTAGAGTTTTTAGCATAAAGAGCTGTTGAATTTTGTCAAAGACCTTCTCTGCATCTATTGAGATAGTCATGTGGTTTTTGTCTTTGGTTCTGTTTATGTGGTGGATTACATTTATAGACTTGCGTATGTTGAACCAGCCTTGCATCCCCAGGATGAAGCCTACTTAATCGTGATGTATAAGCTTTTTGATGTGCTGTTGCCATCAGTTTACCAGTATTTTATTGAAGATTTTTGCATCTATGTTCATTATGGCTATTGGCCTGAAGTTTTCTTTTCTTGTTGAGTCTCTGCTGGGTTTTGGTATCAGATGATGTTGGTCTCATAAAATGATTTGGGAAGGATTTCCTCTTTTTGGATTGTTTGGAATAGTTTCAGAAGGAGTGGTATCAGCCCCTCTTTGTATGTCAGGTGGAAATTGGCTGTGAACCCATCTGGACCTGGGCTTTTTTTGGTTGGTATGCTATTAACTGCTGCCTCAACTTCAGCCCTTGTTATTGGTCTATTCAGGGTTTTGACTTCTTCCTGCTTTAGGCTTTGGTGCAAGATCCAGGAATTTATCCATTTCTTCCATGTTTACTGGTTTATGTGCATAGAGTTGTTTATAGTAATCTCTGATGGTGGTTTGTATTTCTGTGGAATCAGTGATGATATCCCCTTTATTGTTTTTTTATTGCATGTATTTGATTCTTCTCTCTTTTCTTTTTTATTAATCTGGCTAGTGATCTGTCTATTTTATTGATCTTTTCAAAAAACCAGCTCCTGGATTTATTGATTTTTTTTTTTTTTGAGGTTTTTATGTGTCTCTATCTCCTTCAGTTCTGCTCTGATCTTAGTTATTTCTTGTCCTCTGCCAGCTTTTGAGTTTTTTTGATCTTGCTCCTCTAGCTCTTTCAGTTTTGATGATAGGGTGTCAATTTTAGATCTTTCCTTTCTTTTCATGTGGGCATTTATTGCTATAAATTTTTCTCTAGACACTGCTTTAAATGTGTTCCACAGATTCTGGTATGTTGTATCTTCATTCTCGTTGGTTTTGAAGAACATCTTTATTTCTGCCTTCTTTTCATTGTTTATCCAGTCAACACTCAAGAGCCAGTTGTTCAGTTTCCATGAAGTTCTGTGGTTCTGAGTTAGTTTCTGAATCCTGAGTTCTAATTTGATTGCACTATGGTCTGAGGGACTGTTATGATTTATGTTCTTTTGCATTTGCTGAGGAATGATTTACTTTCAATTATGTGGTCAATTTTAGAGTAACTGTGATGTGGTGCTGAGAACAATGTATATTCTGTGGATTTGGGGTGGAGAGTTCTGTAAATGTCTATTAGGGTTGCTTGATCCAAATTTGAGTTCAAGTCCTGGATATCCTTGTTAAATATCTGTCTCCTTGATCAGTCTAATATTGACCGTGGAGTGTTAAAGTCTCCCATTATTATTGTATGGGAGTCTGAGTCTCTTTGTAGGTTATTAAAAACTTGTCTTATGTATCTGGGTGCTCCTATATTGGGTGTGTATATACTTAGGATTGTTAGCTCTTCTTGTTGCATTGATCCTTTTACCATTATGTAATGTCCTTCTTTGTCTCTTTTTATCTTCGTTGGTTTAAAGTCTATTTTATCAGAGACTAGGATTGCAACTCCTGCTTTTTTTTCTCTCCATTTGCTTGGAAAATCTTCCTCCATTCCTTTATTTTGAGCCTATGTTTGTCTTTGCACGTGAGATGAGTTTCCTGGATACAGCACACCAATGGGTTTTGACTTTATTCAATTTGCCAGTCTGCGTCTTTTGATTAGGGCATTTAGCCCATTTACATTTAAGGTTAATTCTGTTACATGTGAATATGATCCTGCCATTTTGATGCTACCTGGTTGTTTTGCCCATTAGTTGATGCAGTTCCTTCATTGTGTCAACACGCTTTACCATTTGGTACGTTTTTGGAGTGTCTGGTACTGATTGTTCCTTTCTATGTTTAGTTCTTCTTTCGGCAGCTCTTGTAAAGCAGGCCTGGTGGTGACAAAATCTCTTAGCAATTGCTTGTTTGTAAAGGACTTTATTTCTCCTTCTTTTATGAAGCTTAGTTTGGCTGTATGTGAAATTCTAGATTGAACATTCATTTCTTTAAGGATGTTGAATATTGGCCCCCACTCTCTTCTGGCTTGTAGGGTTTCTGCCGAGTGATCCGCTGTGAGTCTGATGGCCTTCCCTTTGTGGGTAACATGACCTTTCTCTCTTCCTGCCCTTAGCATTTTTTCCTTCATTTCAACCCTGGTGAATCTGACAATTATGTGCCTTGGGGTTGGTATTCTTGAGGAATATCTTGTGGCGTTCTCTGTATTTCCTGGACTTGAATGTTGGGCTGCCTTACTAGGTTGGGGAAGTTCTAGATAATATCCTGAAGAGTGTTTTCTAGCTTCGATTCATTCTCTCTACCACATTCAGGTACATCTATCAAAGTAGATTACGTCTTTTCACATAATCCCATATTCTTGGAGGCTTTATGTGTTTCTTTTCACTCTTTTTTCTCCAAACTTATCTTCTTGTTTTATTTCATTGAGTTGATCTTCAATCTCTGATATCCTTTCTTCTGGTTGGTCAATTCAGCTATTGAAACTTGTGTATGCTTCGCGAAGTTCTTGTGTTTTTCAGCTCCATCAAGTTATTTATATTCTTCTCTAATGTGTTTATTCTCGTTAGCATTTTGTCTAACCTTTTTTTATGGTTCTTAGTTTCTTTGTATTGGGTTAGAACATGTTCTTTTTGTATTGGGTTAGAACATGTTCTTTTAGCTCAGATAAGTTTGTGATTACCCACATGCTGAAGCCTATTTCTGTCAATTCATCAGACTCAGTTTCCATCTAGCTTTTTTCCCTTGCTGGTGAGGAGTTGTGATCCCTGGGTGGAGGAGAGGCATTCTGGTTTTTGGTGTTTTCATTCTTTTTGCGCTGGTTTCTTTCCATCTTTGTGGATTTATCTACCTGTGGTCTTTGTAGTTGGTGACTTTCTGATAGGGTCTCTAAGTGGATGTCCTTTTTGTTGATGTTGAAGTTATTTCTGTTTTTAAGTTTTCTTTCTAACAGTCAGGCCCCTCTGCTGTAGGTCTGCTGCAGGTCCACTCCAGATCATGCTTGCCTGGGGATCATGTGCATTGGCTGCAGAACGGTAAGGGTTGATGCCAGTTTCTTCTTCTATCTTCATTCCAGAAGGATACCTGCCAGATGTCACCCTGAGCTCTCCTTTATGAGGTGTCTCTTTTGATATATGGGGGTTGGAGAGCTGCTCGAGGTGACAGTCTGTCCCTTATAGGAGCTCAAGTGCTGAGCTGTGAGCTCTCTTGTTCCATTCAGAGCTGCTGGCAGGTACATTTAAGTCTGCTGCAGTGGATCTCATAAATGCCTTTTTTCCCCGGGTGCTCTGTCCTGGGAAGGTGGGGCTTTATTTATAAGTTCCTGATGTTCTGCTGCTTTTTTTCAGAGATGCCCTGCCCAGAGAGGAAGTAGCCTAGTCACAGTCTGCCAGCAGAGGTGTTGCTGAGCTGTCATGGGCTCTGCCCAGCTGCTATGTAAACTTCCTTGTGGTTTTTTTTTTACAGAGGTATAGTAATGGCGGTCTGCCTTAGTAATGGTGGACTGCCTTGGTAATGACGGACCACCTTGGTAGTGGTGTACCATCTTCACAGTGGTAGACGCCCTTCCTCCCACACAGCTGGACCATCCTGGGTCCAGCTGTGCTTGCTGTGAAACTTTCAATCCAGAGGGTTTCAGATTGCTGGTCTTTGCTGGGGTGAGACCTGCCAAGTCATATCTCCTGGCTCCCTGTTTCAGCCCCTATTCTTTCAGTTGAATGGGTGGCTCTGTCTCCTAGGTGTTCCAGGCACCACTTGAAATGGCCACTGAGATTTGTGTGAGATTTTGTGTGGAGACCTGCTGTGCTGGCTGAAACAGCTGTGCTGGAAACTTGTGGTGCTTTTCAGCCCAGGGATCTCCTGGTCTGTGGGCAATAAAAACTCATTTGGAAATGTGGTGGTCACTCAACCTGTGCATTGTTCTCACTTGGAACTGCACTCCAGAACCGTTCCTATTCCACCATCTTGGATTCCAGACTTACACTACATTTGTTGAAGACTTTACAAATCTATAATCAAGAGAGTGTGATGTTGGTATAAAGACAGATATATGGATAAGTAGAACAGAACAGAACAGAGAGTTCTGTTGACCACACATATGTGGTCAATTGATTTTGGCAAAATTACAAAGGCAATTCGAGGATAATAGTAAGGAGGATAGATTTTCAACAAATGATGCTGGAATGATTGTTATCCACATGCTGAAGCATCATCTTTGATCCATACTTGCTCCACATGCAAAAATGAACCCAAAATTGATCATAGATCTAAATGTAAAGTCTATAAGCATAAAACTTCTGGAACAAAACATGGGAGAATCTTTTTGTGACCTTGCATTAGGCAGACATTTTTATGACATTAAAAGCATAATTCATAAAAGAAAAAAATTGATAAATTGGACTTTATCAAAATTAAGAACTTCTGTTTTTTGAAGGACATGGTTAATGGAATGAAAAGTCAAGCCGCAGGCTGAAAAAAACATTTGCATATCACATATCTGATAAGGGATTTATAACCAAATATATAAATAACTCCCAAACTCAAAACAACTCAATAAGAAAAATGGGGAAAATATTTTAATGGACACTTCATCAAGAAAGATATAGATGATAAATAAGCATATGAAAAATGCTCAACATCATTTGTCATTAGGAAAATGCAAATGAAAATCACAAGGAGATGCTACTACACATCTTTGGAATATTTAACATTAAAAAGACAGTACCAAGTGTTGGTGAGGATACTGAGGTTTTAGATTTCTTATGTGTTACTGAAACGACCACTTTGGAAAACAGTTTCTTAAAGAGTTCAAAAAAAATAACTTAGTAATTCTGTTCCTAGTGGAATGAAAACAGATGTTCATACAAAGACTTGAACAGGAATGTTCAGAGCAGCTTTATTGTAATAGCCAAACTAGAAACAACCCAAATATCCATTAACAGGTGAACAGCTACACAGATCTTGACGGATTCATAAAATGAAATACTTCTCAGCATTAAAAGGAATAAACTATTCATATGTACTAAAACATAAATGAATCTCAAAATAATTATAGAATGAAATACACCAGACAGGAAGTATATAGTATATGATTCCATATAGATATATAGTTGTAGGAAATGCAAATCAATTTGTAATGACAGAGGATGTGGTTGCCTGGGTAGGCGGGGATTGGATTGGAAGATTGCAAGGAACACAAAGAAACTTTGGGGTAATGGATGTTTTTACGATCTTGATTGTGGTGATAGTTTCAACTTATTAAATTGTATACTTCAAATATAGTTTATGTCAATTATACCTCAATAAAGCTATTGTTAGCAATCTATTTTAGCTGGGTGCAGTGGCTCATGCCTGTAATCCCAGCGCTTTGGGAGGCTGAGGCGGGTGGATCATGAGGTCAGAAGTTTGAAACCTGCCTGGTCAATATGACGAAACGCTGTCCCTACTAAAAATATAAAAAATTAGCCAGGTGTGGTGGTGTGTGCCTGTAGTCCCAGCTACTCAGGAGTCTGAGGTGTGAGAATCACTTGAACCTGGGAGGCGGAGGTTGCAGTAAGCTGAGATCGTGCCACTGTACTCCAGCCTGGTGAGAGTGAGACTCAGTCTCCCAAAAAAAAAAAAAAAATGTTTTAGACATTCCTTTTCTCTAAAGTCCTATTTTTGGCTTCCCACCACTTGCAAGTTATTTTCTTGGTCCTTTTCCCATTATCACTTGATTCTCTCTTTACCTTCATTTTCCACCTCCCCTACCACCCTCTGCATTTCAACAACAGAGTTCCTTTCCTTGTTTCATGCTGAGCAGTTCTGCTCTTGTTCTTGAACTCTGAACTTGTGACTCCAGCTCACACTTGGACCCTTGGCTCTAATCATCCATCTTGTGCTTCAGAATGTAAGTGCTGGAGCCAAAGTGCATGGATTCAAAGGCTATGCTCTCCTTACTTCCTAGCTGGGAGCTTCTGCAAGTTCCTTGCCATCTCTATGTAACTGTGAACATTTGTGAACCTAAAAAGACAGTCCTTCAAGATGGATCCTGGGTGGCTAAGCCAGTCCTTCAAGATGGAGCCCAAGTGGCTAAGTAGGCCTAAATTTAAAAATAAAGCCAAATGGCCATACGCTAAGTTTCCAGAAAAATCCCACCTCTGTTTAACTTTGGGACTTTCAGAGTTCACCAGAGCCAACCAATCAGGGCTCAGCTGTATCTATCAATAAAGGATCAGTTGTATTGACCAGTCATAACTCAGCTGTGCCAACCAATGGAAACTAGGCAAGTTCGAATCTTTCATTTGCATAAACAGACTTGATTGGGCATCTGGGTAGGAACTTTTGCTATAAAACTGGAAACTTTCCTTTGTTCTCTGGCCTTCATTTTACAGATTTGCAAACTGTTATCTACCATATGATGATAAAATTAATAGTACTCTTGTTATAAAATTTGCTGTGAGGATTAAATGAGTTAATAAATAGAGAATGTTTAGAATATCTGGCATGTAGTGAGTAATTATTTCATTATATAGTAATAGAGCAATTATTGCTACTTTAAGTACATAAAAACATTTTTCTAAGTTTAGAACAATTCATAACCTTAAGAGGAATTATGACAATAGAGAAAGAGTTCGTAAGTTATGGCCGATCATCTGAGTGGAATGTTACATGTACCTTAAAAAAATGATCCTTCCTGTGTGTCTATAATAATTTGGAAGAAATGTTTGTTACGTGAAAATATAGTAGGCTCTATAATCATACATACAATGTCATCTCAACTATACTTAAAAGTCCAAACAAAAATTATTCATAAAGACTGAAAGGAATTATACTAAACTATTCACAGCTACTTTTCATAATGGAAAGAAAAGCGTCCCCCCCCCCACAAAGAACCCTTCATTATTAGTGAATACCTCTGCAGGGGAGCTGTGCACACCCTATATTTTATGTGTTAACCTCTTATCTAGCCATGGCTCAGAAGGAAATACAGCAGTGCAATCAGGGTGGAGGAATATGTCTGAAGGGGAGGGGAGAAGATAACAGAAGAGATACATGAAAGAGGAAGAGGCTGCTTTGGGGAAAATGGGAAATGCCAAGGAAAGTTTTGCTTCCCCATTGCACCTGGATTCAGGAACGTTCACTCTCATGCTGTAGCATCAAGTAGACATGTCCAGCCAGCCAAATGCTGAAAATGACGCTGCTGCCATCTTATGCAGGGATCCCTAAGGCAGAGGCCCCCTATGCCCATGGTGTCTGCTTATACATTTCTCTTTGACTGGAGGCCTGTGTCTGTGGGAAAGGATATTATTCATTCATGAAGGTAGCTGCAAAGACTATGATTAAATTATTAATAAACTGCAAAAATCATTTCCTGATCTTCCATCTCAAGCAGAAATTCAGCTTTTGTCACACTGACAACATTTTGACCCTAACTTAAACTTTATTTATGCATATTTAGTTGCAGGGAGAAGACAACCTTACCTTTGCAATCCACAGATTGTCCCTGATAGCATTTCTGCTGTCTTCACACATCTCAACTGGGATATGGACTCCTCAGGAAGTAATTCTCAAGCCCGACTGCATGTTAGATCCCATGGGGAATTTTTTTTTTTTTTTTTGAGACAGACTCTCATGACGCAGATCTTGGCTCACTGCAACCTCCACCTCATGGGGTCAAGCGATCTTGTGCCTTAGCCTCCCAAGTAGCTGGGATTACAATTGTATACCACCACACCTGGCTAATTTTTTTTTTGTATTTTTTATTAGGTTGGTGCATAAGTAATTGTGGTCTTGCCATTACTTTTAATAGTGATTATCCATCCCTAATAGTAGAGACAGGTTTTTGCCATGTTGACCAGGTTGCTCTGGAACTCATGGTCTCAAGTGATCCGCCTCGGGCTCCCAAAGTGTTGGGATTACAGGTGTGGGCCACCGTGCCTGGCCCCATGGGGAACTTTTGAAAAATGCTGATACTATACTCCTACCTCCAGAAATTCTGAATTTGTTTAGGGTAGGATAAAAGCACCAGACAATTCTCGGGTGTAACCAAATTTGATATCCACTGCCTTAGGACATGGTGGTGCAGATTCAAGCTGCAACTAGGGAAAGAAATATTGCTGAGAAATAAAATTATAGACAAATTAATTTTCATTTTTATTTTAATAATCAAAGGGAAAGAAAAAAGAGGTAGATGGCTTCGTGCAGATAATCCATATTCAAAGGCCAGAACTACTTAAATGTAACCTCAAGCGGGAAGCATGGGGGGCCTGAGCTCCATCAGAGCCAGGCGGAAACAGGTGGGATGGAGATGGGAAAAGCTGGATTAGCTCAAGTGGCACTCAGGTGGGCCAAAGGGCCTGGAAACCTTGGAGGGCAGCTGGGCAGGTATTGGTACTCTGGAAAATATATCCAGCAGGAAGGAATACGTCAGGTAGATAGTCACTTTCTGGTTCTTGGCAAACAGTTTATTTTAGGCAAAGGCCCAGCTAGTGTTTAGGGACCTGAAGATCAGGATACCACTCCCACGAATGAGTCGGAGGAGAGCATGACGCTGTGGCTCCATATGCAGGGAGGAGGGGGATTAAGAAGAGGGCCCTTGCAAAATCATTTCTGGGGTATGTTAAATTTTCTTGTTGTGGAAGAATTTCACCTGACAAGAAACCCAAACGGCCCTCAGAGGGTCGGAGGAAAACAGTTTATTATGCCGGTGGGCCTGGACGGGTTTGTACCCAAAGGTCTGGACCCCCAGCCTGGAACAGCACACAGCTTTTATAGATTAGGGGCAAGGGGAGTAACTCAAGGTTTTAGGCAACGTGGCAGTTTCTCAAGGGACTTCCTAGTGAGCAAGCAGGAAGTGAGCGTACAGAAGCAGGTAGTGGCAGTTAGTCTGGCAATCGGGAGATCTTTTACAAACTGTTCACATCATTCTGATTCTTCTTATTGGAAGGTAAGCTCCCTGAGAGCAGACACAAATACTTCTATTGTCAGCCCCTCTTTCTTTTTTTTTTTTTTTTTGAGACAGAGTTTCGCTCCTTACCCAGGCTGGAGTGCAATGGCACGATCTCGGCTCACCGCAACCTCCACCTCCTGGGTTCGGGCAATTCACCTGCCTCAGCCTCCCGAGTAGCTGAAATTACAGGCACGCGCCACCATGCCCAGCTAATTTTTTGTATTTTTAGCAGAGATGGGGTTTCACCATGTTGATCAGGATGGTCTCGATCTCTTGACCTTGTGATCCACCCGCCCCGGCCTCCCAAAGTGCTGGGATTACAAGCGTGAGCCACCGCGCCCGGCCTCTGTCAGCCCCTCTTTCTCCAGCACATAGCACAGTGACAGTTGCATAGCGGTAGGTTCCCAAATATTTTGTAATTGGTGGTGGTTTGTTTTTACACATCCTAAATCTACAAGCAGCAAGCATGGGCTCTCTTGCGGTTGGAAACGTCCTCTCCACTCAGATACAGATTTAGAGGCTGACAGGAGCGACTGTTGATTGCTATTCTGGGAGAAGAAGGGTCTTGAATGGCAGGACTATTTCTGCTAGGTTACTTCCTGCAGACTGCCTTAATCACTCCTGGTTCCCCTGGTACCACCCCCAGCAGAACCCCGCATCTGCCTGTGAGGCAAAGCCCCAGAAGAGAGTTCCTGAAAGGAAAATGCCTGCAGTTACCTGTTTTGACATTCAAAAAGAAGTCAGTAGACCTTAAAACAGGCAGGTTTTTCCTTCAAACACACATTAAAAGCTAACCTACTGCCTTTGTAACAGTTTGCCTCTTGCCAAATGCTTCAAAGATTGCTTTTCCAACTTGGAAGAGGATTTCCTCAACTTTAGAAAAGCTGGAATGAACTTTTGGCAAGGCAACCAATAGAATTTGGCCTCCTCCACTTTAACATGCCCAAGTCAATTGGAGGGGTCTGTGGGAGGAGGAATGAGCCTTTCCAAGCAGCTGATCTCTGCTGCCACTTTCCCCTGCTCTTCAGGTAAATGCACTTTATTACATCTGACAGCTGGCTCTGCAGCTGTGGGGCAAGGAAGCCATCTCGTCTTTCATCTCATGGTCTGAGATTGCTCCCTTATTAAATACACTTATTGATTCAGAGAAATGGAGTTTTAGAACAGCCTTTTGGGAAGTTCTGAGAAATCAATCTTTCCCGACACCTCTTCCTGGATAAAGGCAACTGCCTATTAACTGGCCTGCCTGGTTCCATTCTCACTGTCATACAGGCCAGGCCTTTCACAGCTCAGCCAGAGGGATCTTCTTAAAATGACAGTCATGTCACATCACTTCCCAACTTCCTTTCCTCTAGTATTTTCTTTTTTTCCTTATCTCAATCAGGATAAACTCCAAGCTTCTTCTGGGGGAGGCTCAGAAGGTCCTGTGACCTCCGGCTTACCTGGTCAGCCACAGCACACAGAACTCACCCTCTACTGGCCTAATCACAACATTCTTTTCTGTCATTTATACCCTTCATTGATTAACTAAACAGATTAACTCTTAAGTGAATTCTCAGTTACTAAAGCGGCCTCGTGGTCTGGGTTCATTGTCTCATGGCCATGGAGATCAAGGATATGGACACACAAAGAGTAAGGTTAAGAGTGGAAATTTGGCAGGCGAAGGAAAGAGAATGGCTTTCTGCTACAGAGAGGGGTCCTGGAAAAATGCGTTGATACGTGGTGAAATGCAGGCGTTTTTATAGATAAGCTAGTGAGGTGTTAGTATCTGATATACATAAGGTGTGAAAACCAGGTTAGGACCAGGTGTGCCATCTGCATAGGGTGTAAATCTCTGGCAGCCCCCACCCCAATCTTTTATGATGCAGGCAAGTTATCTGCCTGAGCTTCTCCACGTTGCCTAGTTCTTTCTTATTGTACACGTGCTAATGAAAAGGGAAGGTAGAGCTTCCGTGGTGGACGTGCCTGGTTCCAGGTAGCCCCTTTCTAGTGGCACAGCTGCCAGCATTCCCCTATGCAAGCTTCCAGCTTCCTCATCTATGTTTGCAGCTTGATCTTTCAGGCTGCTCTTTGTTAGAAAAGAAATGATTTCTTGGGCTGCTTTTTGTTAGAAGGGAAGTTCTGCTGAGGACTCTTTTGCCCCCAGCATCTGCCTAAATAATTTCTTCCTATCTTCTGTCTGTATAATGGGAAAATCCAACATTTACAGATATGCTCTAGTCTGTAAGATGTGATGAAAACCTGGCCTCATGATGAGATCATTTGGCTTTGGGAAGGATGAGGAAAGAGAATGAGAAGGGAAAATGGGAGGGTTGGGGGAGAGGAAACTGTAGAAACTGGTGGCACAAAAGATAAAAGGGAAGTTACTGAAACAAAACTGCTTTAAGATTTATTCATTATTTGTGGAGTGGTACAATATTAATTCTAGGTTGACTGTGGTTAAAGAGTCATATTATAATCTCCAGAGCAACCACTTTCACATATACAACAAAGAAATATTGATAAAAAAAGAGGAAATAATTTGAAATACAAAAAAATACTGCTATACTAATTTAACATTTTAAATGACAGAAAAGGAAGAAAAAGAAATAACACATGGAAAATAGGGAAATAAAAATCACCATGGTAGTTGTATTTGTTAGGTGCTCTCTGAATGAAGAGACCACCTAAACAGGCTTTGTGTGAACAGCAAGGCTGTTTATTCACCCAGGTGTGGGTGGGCTGAGTCCGAAAAGAGTCAGCAGAAGGTGGTGGGATAGGAGTTGGTTTTATAGGTTTGGGGTAGGCAGTGGAAAGTTACAGAAGTTACAGTTCAAGGCAGTTTTTGCAAGCCAGGGGAATGTCATGGGGGTGGGGGTGTCAGAGGGTCCAAGGTCCAGTGTCACAAAGTTGGCTTATCAGTTGAAGCAGAAATGGTTGAGGCAGGAGCAATGGTGGAGTGTCAAAAGGTCAGTTAATCAGGCACTGCAGGAGCTAGCTATTCTTCTTTTCTGGAGGTGTATGTGTGGGTCACAGGGGTCACCATGGTGTAGACCTCCATGGTGCAGTCCTCCATGGTGCAGTCAGTTCAGAGAACCTTGCATTGGTCAGAGTTCTTTAGAGAAACAGAACCAATAGGATATATAGAGATGTATAAGAGGAGATGTATCATTGAAATTCATTCACATACAGGGAGGCTGAGAAGTCTCATGATATGCCATCAGCAAATTAGAAAACTAGGAGGGCTGATGGTGTAACTTTCACTCCAAGGCCTCAGCACTAGAAGGTGGGGTATAGGGGAGAAAGTAGGAATGCTGGTGTAAGTCCCAGAATCCAAAGTTTTGAGAACGAGGAGGTCTGATGTCCAAGGGCAGGAGAAAATGGATGTCTAGCTCAAGAAGAGAGCAAATTCTCCCTTTCTTCTCCTTTTTGTTTTATTTGGGCAGGTCCTTAATGGTTTGGGTGATAGCTGCCCACACTGGTGAGGGAGATCTTCTTTACTTAATCTACCAATTCAAATGCTAATCTCTTCTGGAAACACTCCACAGACACAGTAGTAATGTTTTACCAGCTATCTGGGCATCCACTAACCTAGTCAAGTTGACACATGAAATTAATCATTTCGTTAGACATGAACACAATCATATCAATGTTTACAATAAATGTATCAGTTTCCTAGAACTGACATAAATGACCACAAATTAGGTGGCTTAAAACAACAGAATTTATTCTCTCACAGTTTAGGCAGGCAGAGTACAAAATTAAGGTGTTGGGCAGCATTAATTCCTTTTGTAGGCTCTGAGGGAGAATTTGTTTCATACTTCTAGCTTCTGGTGATTACCAGCAATTCTTGGTATTCCTTGGCTTGTAGATGCATCACGTTAATCCTTGCCTTTGGCTTTACACAGCTTTCTTATCTCTAATGAATCTTTGTGTATCCTTTTTTTCTTCTTATAATTGGATTAGATTTAGGGTTTGTTCTAATCTAGAATGACTTCATCTTAACTAATTATTTGCAAAAAATGATTTTCAAAAAAGGTCATATTCTGACATTCTGGGAAAACATAAATTTCGGGGGTACATTATTCAGTCCAGTACAAACATTAATGGATTAAACACTTTAATTAAAAGGGAGAGATTATAAAGCTTTTTTTTTTAAAGCAAGACAACTATGTGCTGCTTTAAAAGATATACTTTATAAAGACACAGATAGATAGGTTAAAAGTAAAAGAATGGTTAAAAAGATCTACCGTGAGAATTAATGTAACTATAATAATGTCAAAAAAGTAGATTTCAAGATAAGGAACATGACTAGAGCTAAAGAAGCACATTCCATAATGGTAAGAGTCAAAACATAAAAATACTAAAAGTGTATGTACCTAATAACAAAGCTTTGAAATACGTAAAATAAAAATAGATGGAAGTGGAGAAAACAAATGGTTAAAATGCATGCTCTGAATAAAGAGACCCCCAAACAGGCTTTGTGTGAGCAACATGGCTGTTTATTCACCCGGGTCTGGGTGGACTGAGTTGGAAAATGGAGTCAGCAGAGGGTGGAGGGTTAGGAGTTGGTTTTATAGGTTTGGAGTAAAGAGTGGAAAGTTACAGAATGAATTTTAGGGTAGCTTTTTGCAAGCTGGGAGGGGGTCATAGGGTGTAGATTAATAGGTTGACTGAGGTCAGTTACAAAGTCCATTGGCCTTACCAATTGGGGCAAGAATAAGGAACAATAGAGAATATCTTAAAGTTAAGTAGGCACCACAGGGGTTGATCATTTCTTCCCCTTTTCATGGTCTTCCTGTTACTTTAGATTTTCCAGGAACTCATCTGGAGTGTCCATGCAGGTCACAGAGGTTAACATGGCGTCCATGGGGCTATCAGTCAGCCTAAAAGACCTTACACAAATTCATATTTACATTTGGAGATTGTAACATCTTTATCTTAGAAAATACTAGAAGTAGACAAAAATCAGTAATGATATGGAAGATTAGATCAACAGTATCAACCAACTTGTCCTGATTATTATTTATAGAACATTATACTTAACAATAAAATACAAATGCTTTTCAAGTGCACCTGGACATTTACAAAGGTAGACCTGGGCCATAACACAGTTCTCCATTTTTAGCATAAATTTTTTGATGGCTAATAAGATTCAACAGTTTTTTTTGGTATACCTTTGACTAATCTCTGGAAAATTGTGTTTTTGTGTCCTTTTTCCAGGCATCTATTGCATTAAAACGGAATTAGCCATTTGACTCATCACTTAGTCTATCTGGACCCTAACTCTTCTTTCTATACAATGTTTGATCATTCATTCATTTGTGCACCTACCAAATACTCATTGATGTTTTGTATGTCAGGTATTGTTCTAGATGCTGGAAATATAACAGTGAGCAAAGCATAAAAATCCTTGTTCTCATGGAATTGACCTTTTGATGGGAAGAATAACACTGCCCATCTCACAAGGTGATGCAATCCATGTGAAAGAAGCATGTTCACACTATGGCGCAAAAACATAAGTGGTTATGACTGTTACTATTTTAACCCTTCAACAATTGTGAGGTTAGAAGACACAAAACATCCCCTATACCTCCTCATAGCAACCCCATGGGCTTGCTTTGGACCTTATATCACTGATTTCTTTGAGCTAAAGCATTTTATCTAAGAAGACTAACACACACAATTTATTATAATTCCTGGTTTATAAAGTGACTTAGTCACCGAACAGGGCCCTGAAGGAACAAGATACTCCTCAAGTTTTGTATTTATGACATAAAAAGGATAAGAAAAAAGGCAAGAACATGGAAATTGCCAGTGAGGACCAAGGTGAGAAGTGAAGCAACACCAGTGTCCTGTGCTGGGAAGTGATTGGAGAGCAGAAAAGAAGACAGGAGTCTTTATCCTAAAAACCAAAAACCTCCACTGGAGTCTCCAGTCAGATTGAAAGCTTGATGAGGAGGGGAACAACACAGAATCAGAAATATTGCTCCGTTTCTAGCACCAGCCACAGTGCCTGGTCCAGAACAATACTTGAGGCATCATTTAATAGCCTCTACTCCAAATACTGAAGTTCAGATTTAGCAGAAATCTTCATGGGTTGTTTATGTGGGGAAATCATCATGGAGAAGGTGGGACTGACGTAGGCTTCATGGGTGGTGGCAATTGAGAGGATGAAGCTGCCTTAGGAGAAACTGATGAAAAATCTTTGAGCAGGCACATACAGTCAGGGAGTGGCATCAGTGGTGCAGTGGAGTGTATGTGCAGTCCTTAAGTCTTGGAGATTTGGTGAGGTGGGGCAGGGACAGGCTGAATGTCATGAATGGCAGAAGCATCATGGGCAGAGTCTTGAGAGCAAGTTTGGGACCAGTGGAATTGTAGCCAATTAGGGGGAGCATTGTGACACAAGGTTTTTATTATGCAACATTGCTGGCCTGGGCTCATTCTTGTCAGTCTTGGTGAAATTTCCTGAATCAGAGTTCTGCCTCCCACATACAGTCTGAGGTCTGCAGGGACTTCCTCATTTTGCAAAGGGATAATAAACTCTTTAAGGAGTTTGGCTTTAAACTCTTAGCTTGAGCATGTTTTCTTTTTTCGGTTCAATTAGCTAAATCTTTCTAGTATAATAGCAAGAAATTGTAGCAAACTCAAGATCATTCAAACATAGGCCTTGGCATGAGATTCTGGGACTTTCACTTGGAGCAACAGGAAGAGATGGCGCTGGCATTAGGATGTGTAAACATACACTTGGCATGAATATCTGAATTTATCAGGGCTCCAAAATTTCAGCAGTGCCTCAGTTTCCCTAAGCAGATAATATTGGGAAGGCCTAAGTAAAAATACAGATTGGAGCAGAAGCTTCAATGGGTATTGAATCTATTCGACCTTTTACTTCCCAACAGCAGGTGTTGGGTGGGGCTAACCAGGGTTGAGCCTTGATTGACCCAAGACAATTGGTATTATCTCCTCTGCTTTGCCACATCGATTAGCTCATGAGTGAGCAGGTGATTCAAACAAAGTCAAGCCCAGCACTTGTTTCAGTGGTTGGGGGATAGTGTGGGTGTGGGTGTTAGTCTGGACACTGTTGCAGTTATTTTACCCTAGCCACCGAAAGGTGAGGCCACTGCTTGAAGAGGGCGTATTCAAAAGACTTGAGAAAAAAAGGAGTCAGAACTGGATCAAACCACATGTAAAGTCCACCTGAGCTTTGGTATTTAGTTATGTGGGCCATTTTTTTTCATCCTATTGTTTAAACTAATTTGTCTTGTTTCTTATCATGCTCATCTGGGAGTTTCCTTTACATTAAGCAAATACATATAGTAAAATTTGAAGCCCCCTTTATTCTCTGTTTGCATTTTTGCTTTTTTTTCTGAGTCAGGGTCTTGCTCTGTCACCCAGGCTGGACTACAGTGGCTCAGTCCCAACTCACTACAGCCTTGTCTTTCCAGGCTCAAATGATCTTCCCCGTGTCAGCCTCCCAAGTAGCTGGGAAGACAGGCACACACCCCCCAAACTGGCTAACTCTATTTTTTGTAGAGATGGGGGTCTCACTCTGTTGTGTAGGCTGGTCTTGAACTCCTGGGATCAGGTGATCCTCTTGCCTCAGCCTCCTAAAGTGCTGGGATTATAGACATGAGTCCCTACACCCAGCCTAGTCCCTCTTTAAATCTCACTTTTAAGAGTTTACCATTGCTAACTGATTCATATGTATCTCTCCTGTCAATTTACTGTGCATTTTATTACTCTATATTATAAATTACATCCTCATTATATTTCAGAAATTACAGCACATCTTCCTTTCCTCACACATTTATACCTAATGAAAGGGTGCCCGTTGCTCATAATCCCACCTCTTTCAATTCAGGATTTATAATCTGTTAAATGTACATTCTTGTGTTTTTCAAAGCTCTCTCATAAAATTCTCATGAAAGTTTTCCTGCAAAAGGAAGGGACTCTTATCAATCAGACAGGATTAAAAAAAATCACACCAAAGAAAACTGCATATCTGGATCCACATAATCAGTCTTTCTGGAAAAATTACAAAACCAAGCTCTCTTTAAAAGTACATTTCCTTTTTGGATCAAGATTTGATAATAAAATAAATTCCTGGGGACAATCCAAGATGGCCAAATAGGAACAGCTCTGGATTGCAGTTCCCCATGAAAACTCAGAGGATGAGTGATCACCATATTTCCAAACGAATTTTTACTGCCCACAGACCAGGAGATTCTTGGGTGAAAAAGCACCATGAGTCTCCAGCATGGATGTTTCAGCTGGTGCATTGGGTCTCCACACAAAAACTCACACAAATCTGGGCCCCATTTCAACTGGCAACTGGAATGCCTGGGAGACAGAGTCACCTGTTCAACTGAAAAAAAAAAAAAAAAAGGGTCTGAAACAGGGAGCCAGGTGATCTGGCTCAGCGGGTCCCACCCCCACAAAGACCAGCAATCTGAAACACTCTGGATTGAGAGTTTCATAGCAAGCACAGCTGGACCAGGGACAGTCCAGTTCTGTTGGGGGAATGGTGTCTGCCATTACCAAGGCAGTCCACCACTACTACCAAAGCAGTCAGCCATTACTGAGGCATCCACCATTAATGAGGCAATCTGCCATTACCAAGGCAGTCCACCATTACAGAGACAGCCATTACTGAGCCAGACCACCATTACTGAGGTAGACCGCCATTACTGAGGCAGTTCTAACTATACCTCTATAAACAAAACTGCAAGGAAATTCACACAACAGCTGGGCAGAGACCACGGCAGCTCAGCACTGCCTCTGCTGGCAGACTGTGACTATGCTACCTCCTCGCTGGGCAGGGCATCTCTGAAAAAAGGCAGGAGCACATCAGGAACTTATAAATAAAGCCCCACCTTCTCGGGACACAGCACCTGGGAAAAGAAGGTTTAAGTCTGCTGCAGCAGAAGGTTATGACTTCTGCTGCAGCAGACTTAAATGTACCTGCTCAGCAGCTCTGAACAGAACAATGGAGCTCACAGCTCAGCACTTGAGCTCCTATAAAGGACAGAGTGTCTCCTCAAGCAACTCCCTGACCCCTATATATCCAAAGAGACACCTCTTTGGGAGAGCTCAGGCTGACATCTGGTGGGTATCTTTCTGGGACAAAGATAGCAGAAGAAGAAACTGGCAGCAACCCTTACTGTTCTGCAGCTGCTGCAGGTGATCCCCAGGCAAGCAGCATCTGGAGGGGACCTCCAGAAGTCCTACAGCAGAGGGCCCTGACTGTTAAAAGGAAAACTAAGAAAGAAATAACTTTATCATCAACAAAAAGGATGTCTATTCAGAGACCCCATCTGAAAGTCACCAACTACAAAGACCACAGGTAGATAAATCCACAAATATTGGAAGAAACCAGTGCAAAATGGATGAAAACACCCAAACCAGAATGCCTCTCCTCCTCCAAGGGATCACAACTCCTCACCGGCAAGGGAACAAGGATGGATGGAGAATGAGTTCGATGTATTGACAGAAAGAGGCTTCAGAAGGTGGGTAATAAGAAACTTCTCTAAGCTAAAAGAACCAATGCATGGAAACTAAGAACCTTGAAAAAAGGTTTGACAAAATGCTAATGATAATAAACAGCTTAGAGAGGAATATAAATGACTTGATGGAGCTGAAAAACACAACACGAGAACTTCGCAAAGCATATGCAAGTTTCAATAGCTGAATCGACCAAGTAGAAGAAAGGATATCGAAGATCAACTCAATGAAATAAAACAAGAAGGCAAGATTGGAGAAAAAAGAGTGAAAAGAAATAAACAAATCCTCCAAGAAATATGGGATTATGTGAAAAGACCTAATCTATGTTTGATAAGTGTACTTGAATGTGATGGAGAGAATGAATCAAGCTGGAAAACACTCTTCAGGATATTATCCAGAACATCCCCACCTAGCAAGGCAGGCTAACATTCAAGTCCAGGAAATACAGAGAACACCACAAAGATATTCCTCAAGAAGAGCAACCCCAAGGCACATAATTGTCAGATTCACCAGGGTTGAAATGAAGGAAAAAATGCTAAGGGCAGCCAGAGAGAAAGGTTGAATCATCCACAAAGGGAAGCTCATCAGACTGACAGCAGATCTCTCAGCAGAAACCCTACAAGCCGGAAGAGAGTGGGAGTCAATAATCAATATCCATAAAGTAAAGAACTTTCAATTTAGAATTTCATATCCAGCCAAACTAAACTTCATAAGAAAAGGAGCAATAAAATCCTTTATGAAAAAGCAATTGCTGAGAGATTTCAACACCACCAGTCCTGCTTTACAAGAGATCCTGAAGGAAGCACTAAACATAGAAAGGAAAACCAGTACCAGCCACTCCAAAAATGTACCAAATGGTAAAGAGCATTGACATAATGAAGAAACTGCATCAACTAATGGGCCAAACAACTAGGTAGCATCAAAATGGCAGGAACAAATTCACACATAACAATATTAACCTTAAATGTAAGTGGGCTGAGTGCTCCAATCAAAAGACACAGACTGGCAAACTGGATAAAAAGTCAAAACCCATTGGTGTGCTGTATCCAGGAAACCTATCTCATAGGCAAGGATATACATAGGCTCAAAATAAAGGGATGGAGGAAGATTTACAAAGCAAATAGAGAGCAAAAAAAATGCAGCAGTTGCAATCCTAGTCTCTGATAAAATACATTTTAAACCAACAAAGATCAAAAGAGACAAAGAAGGGCATTACATAATGGTAAAAGGATTAATGCAACAAGAAGAGCTAACAATCCTAAATATATACACACCCAATACAGGAGTACCCAGACACATAAAGCAAGTTCTTAACCTACAAAGAGACTTTCACTTCTACACAATAATAGTGGGAGACTTTACACTCCACTGTCAATATTAGAGCAACGAGACAGAAAATTAACAAGGATATCCAGGACTTAAACTCAGATCTGGACCAAGCGAACTGAATAGACATTTATAGAACTCTCGACCCCCAAATCCACAGAATATACATTCTTCTCAGCACCACATCATACCTACTCTAAAATCGACCATGTAACTGGAAGTAAATCACTCCTCAGCAAATGCAAAAGAACAGAAATTATAGCAAACAGTCTCTCAGACCACAGTGCAATCAAATTAGAACTCAGGATTCAGAAACTAACTCAGAACTGCACAACTTCATGGAAACTGAACAACTGGCTCTGGAATGTTGACTGGATAAACAATGAAAAGAAGGCAGAAATAAAGATGCTCTTTGAAACCAATGAGAATGAAGATGAAACATACCAGAATTACTGGGACACATTTAAAGCAGTGTCTAGAGGAAAATTTATAGCAATAAATGTCCACATGAAAAGAGAGGAAAGATCTAAAATTGACAACCTATTGTCAAAATTGAAAGAGCAAGAGGAGCAAGATCAAAAAAATGCAAAAGTTTGCAGAAGACAACAAATAGCTAAGATCAGAGCAGAACTGAAGGAGAGAGAGACACAAAAAAACCCTTCAAAAATTCAATAATTCCCAGGAGCTGTTTTTTTCGAAAAGATCAACAAAATAGACCACTAGCCAGATTAATAAAAAAGAAAAGAGAAAAGAATCAAATAGATGTAATAAAAAACTATAAAGGAGCTATCACCATAATTCCACAGAAATACAAACTATCATCAGAGATTACTACAAACAACTCTATGCAGATAAACCAGTAAACATGTAAGAAATGGATAAATTCCTGGACCTTGCACCCTCCAAAGCCTAAACTAGGAAGAAGTTAAAACCCTGAATAGACCAATAACAAGGGCTGAAGTTGAGGCAGCAATTAATAGCATACCAAGCAAAAAAAGCCCAGGTCCAGATGAGTTCACAGCCGAATTCTACAAGACATACAAAGAGGAGCTGGTACTACTCCTTCTAAAACTATTCCTAAAATCCAAAAACAGGGAATCCTACCCAAGTCATTTTGTGAGACCAGCATCATCCTGAAACCAAAACCCGGCAGAGACTCAACAAGAAAAGAAAACTTCAGGCCAATGTCCATGATGAACATAGATGCAAAAATCTTCAATAAAATACTGGCAAACCGATTGCAACAGCACATCAAAAAGCTTGTTCATCATAATCAAGTAGGATTCATCCCGGGGATGCATGGCTGGTTCAACATATGCAAGTCTATAAACATAATCCACCACATAAACAGAACCAAAGACAAAAACCACATGATTATCCCAATAGATGCAGAGAAGGCCTTTGACAAAATTCAACAGCCCTTTATGCTAAAAGCTCTCAAGAAACTAGGTATCAACAGAATATATTCTCAAAATAATAAAAGCTATTTATGACAAACTCACAGCCAATATCATAAGGAATGGGCAAAAACTGGAAGCATTCCCTTTGATATCTGGCACCAGAAAAGATGCCCTCTCTCACCACTCCTATTCAATATAGTATTAGAAGTTCTAGCAAAGCAATCAGGCAAGAAAAATAAATAAAGGGTATTCAGTTAGGAAAGGAGGAAGTGAAATTGTCTCTATTTGCAGACGACATGACTGTATATTTAGAAGACCCTATCGTCTCAGCGCAAAATCTCCTGAAACTGATAAGCAACTTCAGCAAAGTCAAGTCTCAGGATACAAAATCAATGCGTAAACATCACAAGCATTCCTATATACCAACAACAGACTTAAAGAGAGCCAAATCAAGAATGAACTGCCATTCACAATTGCTATAAAGAGAATAGAATAGGAATACAACTAACAAAGGGTGCAAAGGACCTCTTACTACTCCTATTCAATATAGTATTGGAAGTTCTAGCAGAGCAATCAGGCAAGAAAGATAAAGGGTATTCTTAAAGGACAACCTCTTAAAGGACAACTACAAACCACTGCTCAAAGAAATGTAGAGGACACAAACAGATGGAAAAACATTTCATACTCATATTTAGGAAGAATCAATATTGTGAAAATGACCACACTGCCCAAAGTAATTTATGGATTCAATGCTATCACCATCAAGCTACCTATGACCCTCTTCACAGCACTGGGAAAAACCACCTTAAACTTCATATAGAACCAAAAGAGAGCCTGCATAGCCAAGTCAATTCTAAGCCAAAAGAACAAAGCTGGAGGCATCACGCTACATGACTTCAAACTATACTACAAGGCTACAGTAATCAAAACAGCATGGTACTGGTACCAAAACAGACATATAGACCAATGGCACATTACAGAGGCCTCAGAGGAAATGCCACACATCTACAACCATCTGATCTTTGACAAACCTGAGAAAAACAAGCAATGGGGAAAGGATTCCCTGTTTAATAAATGGTGTTGGTAAAACTGGCTAGCCATGTGCAGAAAACAGAAACTGGCCCCTTCCTGACACCTTACACTAAAATTAACTCCAGATGGATTAAAGACTTAAACATAAGACCTAACACCATAAAAACCCTAGAAGAAAACCTAGGCAAAACCATCCAGGACATAGGCATAGGCAAGGACTTCATGACTAAAACACCAAAAGCATTGGCAACAAAAGCCAAAATAGAGAAATGGGACCTAATCAAACTCCAGAGTTTCTGCACAGCAAAAGAAACCATCATTAGAGTGAACCAGCAACCAACAGAATGGGAAAAAAATTTTGCAGTCTACCCATCTGACAAAGGGCTAATATCCAGAATCTACAAAGAACTAAAACAGATTTACAAGAAAAAAACAAACCAATTCAAAAGTGGGTGAAGGATATGAACAGACACTTTACAAAAGAAGACATCTATGAGACCAACAAACATAGGAAAAAATGCTCATCACTGGCCATTAGAGAAATGCAAATCAAAACTACATTGAGATACCATCTCATGCCAGTTAGAATGGCGATCATTAAAAAATCTGGAGATAACAGATGCTGGAGAGGATGTGGAGAAATAGGAACACTTTTACCCTGTTGGTGGGAGTGTAAATTAGTTCAACCATTGTGGAAGACAGTGTGGCAATTCCTCAAGTACCTAGAAATAGAAATTCCATTTGACCCAGCAATCCCATTACTGGGTATATATCCAAAGGATTATAAATCATTCTATTATCGATTATAAATCGACACATGCACACGTATATTCATTGCAGCACTGTTTACAATAGCAAAGACTTGAAACCAACCCCAATACCCATCAATGATAGAATGGACAGGGTAAATGTGGCACATAAACACCATGGAATACTATGCAGCCACAAAAAACGATGAGTTCATATCCTTTGTAAGGACGTGGATGAACCTGGAAATCATCATTCTCAGCAAACTGACATAAGAACAGAAAATCAAACACTGGGTGTTCTCACTCATAGGCGGGTGTTGAACGATGAGAACACATGGACACAGGGAGGGGAGCATCACACACTGAGGTCTGTTGTGGAGGGGAGTAGGGGAGGGACAGTGGGGGATAGGGAGCTGGGAAGAGATAACATGAAGAGAAATGCCAGATATAAGTGATGGGGATAGTTGTTGCAAACCACATTGCCATGTGTGTACCTATGCAACAATCCTGCATGTTCTGCACGTGTACCCCAGAACCTAAAGTGCAATAAAATATATATGAAAGAAAAAAAATAAATTCCCAAAGTGTCAGTCACACCTGAGGTAGAACTAACTAACCTTCAAGACCCAGGAACTGAGTGTATGAGGAGTGTCAGAGGTTTAGATTTTTTGAGGGGCTCAGTTCAGTTAAGGTCCATTCACCATTATAAACACATGCATCAGGGATACTCAGAACTCAAATTTTTGTTGTTGTTTTAGTGAGAAAAATTGGTACTCAGAAGTTGCCTCTCTATATTGGTAGAGATATGTCACCTTGGGAAGAACCGTTAAGCCCTGTGTTCAAATTACTCAGTTATAAATTATATTGGGTAAAGAGCAAAACTTTCTTTTTAACTTGACCAAGGCTGTCCCTGAAAGAATCTAGGGAGAGGGAAAATTTGTATATGGGCCAAGGAGC
The DNA here is from genome assembly GCA_031835075.1 of Saguinus oedipus. Lineage (NCBI taxonomy): Eukaryota > Metazoa > Chordata > Mammalia > Primates > Cebidae > Saguinus > Saguinus oedipus. Next base: position 8,306,920 of record CM063178.1, read on the forward strand.
CCTCCCCTCTCATCATACAATTCATGCTTTAAAAGGGTAAAATTTAATGGTCTTTTGTATATTTATAGAATTGCACAATTAAAATCTTTTTAATACCCTGCAGAAAAACTGTACACATCAGCAGTCACTTTTCATTCTCCTCACCCCAGCATCAGGCAAAAACTTTTCTGTCTATAGACCTACCTATTCTGGACATTTCATATAAATGGGCTCATGTAACTTTTGTTTTCTCACTTCTATCTCTTAGTATAGAAGGTTCATTCATGTTGTAGCATGAATCATACTTCATTGCTTTTTTTAAAAATCATCTTTTTGCTTTTATTCATGGTTTCATTAACCAAGTATGTATTCCTGAAGAATATACTTTTCTTTTGCCTGTTGTTTAAAATAAAACTTACCATATTAACAATTTTTGAATGGACAGTTCAGTGGCTTTACATGCATTCACATTATTCTGCAATCATCACCACTATCCATCTCCAGAACGTTTTCATCATCACATACTGAAACACTGTACTCATTTAGCAATAACATTCCATTCACTGTCCACCCCTGCCGGCCCCCACTGTTCTAATTTCTGAGTCAGTGTTAAACTATTCTAGTTACTTCCTACAAGTGAAATCATACAATATTTGTTCTTTCGTGTTTGGCTTATTTTATTTAGCGTAATTTCTTCAAGGTTGATCCATGTTGTACCCTGTATCAGAGTTTCCCATTGTGTGTGTATATACCACATTTTATTTATTCATTCATCCTCTGATGAACATTTAGATTGCTTCCACTTTTTGACTATTGTGAATAATTCTGTTCAGCTGTGAACATTGATGTGCAAGTATCTGTTTGAGTCCCTCCTTCCAATTTTCTTGACTGTATAAATAGGAATGGAATTTTTTGATCATATGGAAATTCTTTGCTTAATTATTTGAGAAATCATCAGACTGTTTTCCCTTGCTGCTGTACCATTTTACATTCCTACCAAAAATGCACCAGGAATCCTGTTTCTCCACATCCAGCAAAAGGTCAGAAAATAGTAAATATCGGTGGAAATATTTGCTATTTTCTTACTTTTCAATAGCCCTCCTAATGGGTGTGAAGTAGTATTTTATAGTGCTTTTGATTTACATTTCTCTAGTGATTAATGATATTGAGTATCTTTTTATGTGCTTTTTGGCCATTTGTTTATCTTTGTTGGAGAAATGTGTATTCAAGTCCCTTTTACATTTTTGTTTATTTATTTTTGAGACGGAGTTTTGCTCTTGTTACCCAGGCTGGAGTGCAATGGCGCAATCTCGGCTCACCGCAACCTCCGCCTCCTGGGTTCAGGCAATTCTCCTGCCTCAGCCTCCCACGTAGCTGGGACTACAGGCACGTGCCACCATGCCCAGCTAATTTTTTATATTTTTAGTAGAGACAGGGTTTCACCATGTTGACCAGGATGGTCTCGATCCCTTGACCTCGTGATCCACCTGCCTCGGCCTCCCAAAGTGCTGGGATTACAGGCGTGAGCCACTGCACCCGGCCCCCTTTTACATTTTTAAATAGTTTTTTTTGTTGTTGTTTTGAGTTATAGGAGTTCTTTATATATTCTGGATGTTAATCTCTTATTAGATGTGTAATTTGCAAACATTTTCCTCATATTCTCTGGGTTGCCTTTTTGCTCTGTGATAGTATCCTTTGATGTACAAACATTTTAACTTTTGATGAGGTCCAATTTTTGTATTTTTTCTTTTGTTGACTGTGTCTTTGGTGTCATATTCAAGAATCATTGCCAAATGCAATGTCATAAAGATTTATTCTGTTTTCTTCCCAGAGTTTTACAACTTTGGTTCATTTTGAGTTAATTTTTATATATGGTGTTAAGTAAGGGGCCAACTTTATTCTTTTGTATAGGATACCTGATTTTCTTTTTCTTAGTATAATTTGTTGTAAAGATTGTCCTGTTACCACTGAATGGTTTTGGCACTTTTCTTGTCGAAAATTACTCGACCATATATATGAGGGTTTATTTCTGGGCTTTCAATTCAGCTCCTTTGGTCTATATGTCTGCCTTTATGCCAGTGCCATGATGTTTTGATTTTTGTAGATTTGTAATAAAATTTGAAATCAGAAAGTGTGAGTCATTCACTTTTGTTCTTCTTTTTCAAGATTGTTTTGGCTATTCAGGGTCCTATGAGGTTCCATGTAAGTTTTAGGATGAAGTTTTCTATTTCTGCAGAAAAGGTTGTTGGGGCCAGGTATTGTGGCTCATGCCTGTAATCTCAGCATTTTGGGAGACCAAAGCAGGTGGATTGTTTGAGCCTAGGATATTGAGACCAGTCTGGGAAACACAGCAAGACTCTGTCTTTACCAAAAAAAGTGCAAAAATTAGTGGGCCTGGTGGCACATGCCTCTGGTTTTAGCTACTGGAGATGCTGAGGTGGCAGGATCACTCAAGTCCAGGAGGTGGAGGCTACAGTGAGCTGAGATCATGCTGCTACACTCTAGTTCAGGCAACAGAGAAAGGACCCTGTCTCAAAAAAAAAAAAAAAAGTTGTTGAAATTTTCTTGGGAATCACATTGACTTGTAGATTGCTTTGACTAGTATTGTCATTTAAATGATGTTAAATCTTCCAATCCATGAACATGGAATGTCTTTCTATATATTTATGTCTTCTTTAATTTCTTTCAGCAGTGTTTCATAGTTTTCAGTATATAAGTCTTTCATCTCCTTGGTTAATTTGCGAATATTTCATTCTTTTTGATGTTATTATAAATGAAATTTTCTTAACTCCCTTCTCAGATTGTTCATTGCTAGTGAGTTGAAATGCAACTATTTATTGTGCTGATTTTTTTATCCTCATACTTTGCTGAATTTGTTTATTAGTTGTGACTTTTTTCGAGTGTGGAATCTGTAGGGTTGTCTACATACACAATTATGTTATCTGTGAACAGAGATAACTTTATTTTTTCTTTTTTGACTTGGATACCTTTTATTTCTTTTGCCGAATTTCTATTTTTGCCTATTTATATTGTCTAATTGTTCCATCTAGAAATGATAATACAATGTTGAATAGAAGTGGGGAAAACAGGCATTCCTTTTCATTCCTGATTTGAAGAGGAAAAGTTTTCAGTCTTTTGCCATTGAATGTGGTGCCATGTTAATTTTTCAAATGATTTTTGTTAAAGTTGACGGAATTTCCTTCTATTACTAGTTTATTGAATTTTTTTAATCATAAGAAGATTAATTGTGTCAGATGCTTTTGTTGCATCAATTGAGATGATCATTTGGGTTTTATCCTTTCATTTTGTTAATGTGGTGTGTATAACAGTGATTCATTTTGGTATGCTGGAATCATCTCTGTATTCTAGGAATAAATCCTTCTTGATCACAGTGTATAATCCTTTTAATATGCAGATGAATTCAGTTTTCTAGTTTTTTTTAAAGGATTTTTGCATCAATATTCATATGGGATATTGGTTTGTACTTTTTTTTTTCCTTTTAGCATCTTTATCTGGTTTTGATATTTAGGTACTCTGGCCTCACAGCAAGAGTTAGGAAGTGCTTCTATTTTCAATTTTTTGAAAAAGTTTGAAAAACATAGGTTTTGTTCTTTAAATGTGATAGAAATCACTGATGGAGCCATATATTTTTTGGGGGATGGGGGAGATTTTTGATTACTTATTAATCTCATTATTAGCTATTGATCTATTTATATTTTCCATTTCTTCATGATTCACTCTAGGTAGGTTTTGTTTCTAGGAATTAGTCCATTTCATCTAAGTTACCCAATGTATTGGTGCCTAATTGCTCATAGTACTCCTCATAATCCTTTTTATTTTTGTAGAATTAGTAGTGATGCCTTTGCTTTCAGTTCTGATTTTAGTAATTTGAGTTGTCTTTTTTCTTAGTCTAGGTAAAGGTTTGTGAATTTCGTTTATCTTTTCAAAGAAAACTTTTTATTTTATTGATGTTGTCTATTTTTCTAGTCTCTATTTCATTTCTTTCTTCTCTAATCTTTATTATTCTCTGCCTTCTATTTGTTTTAAGCTTAATCTCCTCCCTTTTTTTCATTTTTTTTTTAAGGTAGAATTATTTCTCTTCTCAATTCTGTCAATTTTTGCTTCATATGTTTAGGGCTCTGTTTTTAGGTCCATATATATTTATAGTTGTTATTTATTTCTGAGGAATTGACACTTTATTCATTATAAAAAGTTCTTCATCTTTAATAACAATTTGTCTTAAAGTATTTTTTTGTCAGATATTAGGATAGCCATTCTAGCTCACTTTTGGTTACTGTTTGCATGGTATATCTTTTCTGATTCTTTTAAACTACTTGTGTCTTTGAATCAAAAATATGTCTTATAAACAGTATATAGTTAGGTTAAAAAAATCTATTCTACCAATTTCTGCCTCATGATTGGACTGCTTAATTTATTTGCACTCAGTGTAATTATAATATAAGTTTACATCTGTCACTTTGTTGTTTCCTCTGGCTTATGTATTTTTTGTTCCTCTATTCCTGCATTATTTCTTTGTTAACATTAAATCACTCTTTTATATAACATGATTTCAATTTCCATTGTTTCTTTTAACACATATTTTTAGTTCTTTTACTATATATTTTAGTTTACTATATATTTTCTTGATGGCTACCCTGGGAATTACAATCAATATCTTTTTTTTTTTGGCAATTTTATAACTTTATTTGATGTATTTGATGATCACCGATTAGTTCTCATCCACATTGACTGTCTGTAGACTTTCGAAAGTGGTGACAGTTACATAGGTGACCAAAGTATAGAGCTTATGTGGTGAATCTTCATCCTCATTACGTTTCCTGGACAACCACACACTGATTCGGTGTGGGACATTCTTTATTCCTTTGGCGCAGACAGCTTTGTTGAGGCTGATATCAATGTGCACATCTGGAGTTCCCATCTCCATCATAGCAAATTTCCGAATCTCTTTGAGTGCCCGAGGGGCATGCTTCTTGAGGCCCACTCTATGGATGCGCTTGTGCATGTTGATGGTATATTCTCGGGTCACCACCTCATTGATGGCAGGACAGCCCTTTTTTCTTCTTGCCACCCTTCTTTGCGGGAGCCATTCTGTCAGGTCCGAGTTGGAAAGGAAGGCCAACATCTTAACTTACAAAAATCTAGTTTGGATTAATGCCGACTTATTTTCAATAGTTTTAAAAAGTTTGCTCCAATATAACTCTATCCCCTCTCCTCTCCTTCATGTAATTTGTGTCATTGGTATACAAATTACATTTTATACATTATATGTCAATGCAGTTTATATTTTAAAAAATAATTAGTTATCTTTTAAAATATATAGAAGAAAAAGAATTATAAGCAAAAATACATTTCAATCATCTGTTAAATTTACTCCACTCCAAGATACCACTTACACTAGAATGCCTCTGACCCAGCTATCTGGGCGCTGTGTGTGAGCACCTGTAGAGCCATAACCTAAGAGATTTAGGTCACTAATGAACGACAACTATGGTATCCCCAGAAAACTTTGACAAAGATTAACTAATATCTGTTGGTGACCATAGAAGGTTATCCAGTTCAGCTCTAATAGTGAAATGAAAGCAACTAGAGCCAGCTCCTAGGTCTAACAGATGATGATAATGTGCCCAGCATCAGCAGCAGGAGCAGTAGTGATGGTAGACAGAGGTATCTTGAGGCTGTTGAGCTTTCAGTGGCAATGCCAACCCCTTAACTTTGGCAGCTTCAACTGTTGTATGAAGTTCTATTCTGGACTACGCAGTGCTCAAAGAGAAACTGGGGCTGATCTCTTGGACCTACTCCTTCCCTAAATAGGGTGGCTCACGCCTGTAATCCCAACACTTTGGGAGGCCGAGGCGGGTGGATCATGAGGTCAAGAGATCGAGACCATCCTGGTCGACATGGTGAAACCCCGTCTCTACTAAAAATACAAAAAATTAGCTGGGCATGGTGGCGCGTGCCTATAATCCCAGCTACTTGAGAGGCTGAGGCAGGAGCCTGATCCCAGGAGGCGGAGGTTGCGATGAGCCGAAATGGTGCCATTGCATTCCAGCCTGGGTAACAAGCGAAACTCCGTATCAAAAAAAAAAAAAGAAAAAAAAAGAAACCCTGGGAGAGTCAGCATTATATGAATTTAAATGTTAAGTGGCTTTCCTTTAAATCATAACTAGTGAACAGAAATGTCAATACATTTAGGCAGCAAATTTTAATAAGAGCCCTGCCAGTGAGAAGCAAATGAATAAACAAACAATGATATTGTCTAATAGATTATTTCGCTTTCTTCCGGTTCATTTGCTTGATGATATTTACAAAATCCAGAGGCCTCTCAAGAGTGGGGCCAACACCTTATGCACCTGCAAGGGGACTCAGAATAATCATAGTGGCTAACCCTTCTCTTACTCTGTGCCAGGCATGGTGCTTCTCAGAGTATAAGCTGCGGATCATTGCTGGTCCATGATCTGTTTGTTAATGATCCATGACAGTAAGCACACAAATCGAGAAGAAGCGTTTGAACATTTGCATAGCAATTTGACATTGCTGCAACTTGCAAGTAGGTCATCATTTTCACTGAGCTTTATAAAAAATCAGTCCCCGTTTGAAAAAACCAAAACCAATAAACAAAAATGAATCCTTTTGTTTGGTTAGCTTGAAAAGTACTGTTCTGTAACATTATTATTTTTTCTACTTTACAGATGAGGAAAATAACTTAGATTAAGTACTTGCCCCAGGATACAATTAACAAGTAGATGCTGGAATTTGAACCCAGGTGACCTGACTTCAAGTCTGTGGTCTCAGGGAGCATACCGTGAGCCCCAAAAAGCAGCTCCTCACCCCATTGACAGACATGTGGCCTCTGGTTGTGGCTGCAGCAGCTTTTAGCAGTGCCCTTCCATTTAAATGACTCCATCCTTGAGCTGACCTGTCATTGGTCAGAAGGTGAGCAGGGGTAGCTAATGGGACCTGGCCACTAAGGTGGAAGACTGGGACATAGGTATTTGTGTTAATAATCATGTATGTCCAAAACCAGGGGTTCCAGCCACAGCAATGAGGGTTTCAACACACAGCACTAATTACCATGATTTCACATCTGTGATCAATTCACGTTTTCTCACTTTGAGCTCAGACCTGCTCTATGGGGACTAATGCAAAGAGGTGTAAAAATAAGTTCTGTTTCCAGCCAGATTAATTACAGGCTCTGCTGAGGCCCCAGTGCAGACTGCCTGGGCTGCAAGATTGATTGGCTTAGACCCCAGATCCAGCTGAAGGAAGGCTGGCCCAAGGCTGCTCGAGGGGGTGTGACTGAAGTCAGAGAGGCAGCCCTGCCCTGCCACTGTCCAGCTGTGGCTCACCCTGTGGCCTCCTCCTGCGGGCCTTCCCTCCATATGCACCCATCCATCTCAGAGACTTGCAGGAAAGATTAAAATGAGCCAGTGTCTGTAAAAGCCCAGGGCATGACACAGAGTATAGGGGATGCCCAACAGAAGCTAGTTATAATATTGTTATTAGCAGTGTTATTAATTTTTATTGTTATTTATTTTCTTTTTTACATATCCTTCTCTTCCTACTAAATCCTAAGTTCTTTGAGAGCAGGGACTTTTCTTTCTTTCAGAAAAATAGGTGCAGAAAAAATACAGTCAATGTATATGCCTTTGATGCATGATTTTCTAAGCCACGAAATGAATTGTGAAGTTAAGACACTTCTGTGAAACAGCTATAGAGAGTTGCTGGCTTTGCCCAGAGACAGAAGTCATGGGTGGTGGTGCAGGGGTGAGTCTCTTGTGTAAGGGATAGATTATGGGTGACACAGGTAAAATCATGTTTTCTGTTCCTGCTGACAAGAGGAGATCTGTACACTTGCTGGCATGAAATGTGTTTGCCAAATGGAAGGCTTTGCTAGGAATTTGTGGGGGCTCCTTCAGAGGTGTCCTAAGAGAAAAGGCAGGGATGATGAGTGTGGCTTCATGAGAGCAGGGGTCTCTGCCCCTACTGAGTTGGAACCTTGAAGGAGTGGTGACCTCAGAGCCTGTCCATGGACCATATGGGGGCCCAGTGATCCAGGTCACCCTGTGACAACATGGCCCCTCCAGAGCTTGCAGGGAAACAGCAGCCCAGCCAGACACAGGGTGGGGCATTTCTGAACAAAGGTTTGGGCCAATCAAGAATCAGAGCTCCTAACAACAATAACAAGATGCATTGAGCTGGGCACTCACAAAGCATCTGCCCTCCTTTATTTGATAAGTTCTCATAACAACCTTTGACGGCGAATACTAACAGCATCCCCGTTTTACATATGAGGAAACTGAGACTCAGGTAAGGCAAGCAGCTTGTTCAGTGTTACTAAAGTAAATATGTTTTGGGAACCCTCAGCCTCAGTCTCCTCTTCCTCAGGCCATACGTGTTTTTCCCCCTCCTACTGTGTGAGCTGTGGTGGGAATGTTAATCAGAATGCCTAATTTTTTCTAGTCTTGGGGTCAGGTAAATACCTAAGTCAGGATAAGCAAACTCTCCTTCCTGGGCCTCTGAGGGGAGGCTCACTGATGGGGGAAATGGAGGAAATAGATTCACGCCAGCTCGGCTCTGGGACAAGATGTCTGTGGAGCTCCTGCTGCATCTGTGGAACTTTTGCTGCATAGATATAGGGGACTATCCTGGCTCCATCCTGCCTGCTTCCCTAGCCGCTTCCCAGCAGTCACCTATTAAACATCCTTAGAGCTGGAGTTAGCCCGAATTGTATTCTGTCCCTTGTGACTACTGAGCCCTGACTGACACAATCACAGGCTGGTGAGCAGAGGCACCAGGACTTGGGTCCAGGCAGCCTGGCTCCAGAATGTGCCCTCCCCCAATGGCTCCAGGCCAAGCCACCACAGAGCCCCCTCTGTGGAACCCTCAGGATGGAAAGAAGGGAGTCTGGGAAGGCCGAGGGGGCCCACTGAGAGTTGACTGACAGGAAGCTTTGCTTCTCTGGCCATCAGTGTGCATGAGGAGCTCAGGTTCCAAGTTTCCAAGTGATGTGCCTCCCATTCTGGCTATATATACATCTTCTGAGTGATGCTCAGAGGTGGTGGCCTTGGTCCTATCTCCTGATGGCTGTGGGCCTGCTCAGGCCAACAGTTCAGCTCCTAGGATGGTCCTGAGGCCACCGCCCACCTTTTCCCCAGGTCTTGATCTGGCTTGCCTTCCCCACAGCTGCCTCTGTCTTCTTGGCTGCCTCCTTCCTGCTCTTAGAAGGGCCTGGTACCAGCCATGGAAGCTGTGATGTGGTACCGTCCATAGTCAGCAGCTTCCATCTCCACTGTCCTGGAAGGAAAGGCTTAGTTCCCAGGTGCAGAAATAGGAAGTTTCAGGAAGCCAGTGAGAGAGTGTGGCCGTGGTTGGGGCTGCAGTCACACCTGTGTGAGGCTGGGCTATGCTCTGCCCCACAAGGGCTAATGCCTCCAAGTAACTGTTTTCCACTTACGTTGGCTTCTCTGATTCCCTTAAAGATTATTCTGCCCAATTGGCCAGATCCACTGCACAGGCAATCCAATTTGGTTGGGAAAATGCCAGCCAAATCATTTTCCAATCTGATGTGTTTCTTTGCCCAACCTGAGATTCTTCCATCAGACTCTGAATTTTTTCCTATTTTTCCTGGCTCATTACACGGCTCTCTGGCCCATCTCTTGGGCATCAGACCTCCTGAAGTCCTGCATTCCGAAGGCCAGCAAAGAGGCCCAGGGTGAAAAACATGGCTTAAAGAAAAAAAAAAAACCTTAGAGAATAGGCAACGAATATGTGATTCTGTGAACTAATTCAGCAATGTGGAAGAGATTAGTTTTCAATTACTTTAAATTTGAAAAGCAAAATAAATACTAATAGACTGAAGCAGTTCATTAATCTTATGATGCCATTTCTTTTCATTTGATACAGAGCATAATTGATTACAATCTATTTACTTTTATTTAATTTTTGAGTAGGTGATACAGGCACGTGGGTCGCAAACCAGTAATTATACAAATGTAAACAGAAAGTTTCCTTTCCAGCTTTGTTCCTCATCTCCCCTGCCCCACAAAGAACCACAAATCAAATGTTTTTCAATGACTAAATTCTGTCTTTTTAACCATCTTTGTCCTCCCCTGGGCTTAGTTTTAACTTAATTTTATCCCACAGATTAAAAAAAGAAACTATTTTCTCACATCTTTTGAGAAGATTTTTGCTTTAAAAAAATGCTATGTGATACATAACCGAGACTGTGTTGCCATCTTTGAAATTCTTGTTCCTGGTGTTTTTTAAGCCAGATTCTACACTGACCTCAGATGACCTGATAAGAAGTTTCATGTCTCAAAATCCCAGAAAAATTTGTTGAATGTCAACTGGAATCTTGAGGTCCATGTAGTCAATGATAAATACCATGTCAAAACTCATCCAAAGTGGCAATGAGATGTTAAAGCCCTGAAAGGGATCTCTGGCCAGTCATGCTCTCTGTCCCTTCAGGGTCTCAAACTGTCAGTAAGAGCATGTTCTTTTAGACCAAACCAGAGAAGTGTCAGGGGACAATTGTGTTCCTTGGGAAATACCTTCAACTCATATAAACAACCACGCACCAAACTCTGTGCCAGGTCCCGAGAAGGAAAACACAGGATGGTTTTTAGGTAATTGGACGTTTTGGCTCGGGATGGCATGCGGAGAAAGAGGGAGAGTAAGAGTATGCTAGAACAAGAGCAGTAGAAAGAATGGTCTTCAATTCTGGCCACATATTAGAATCATTTAGGGAGAATCTTTAAAACTACTGATCCCTGAGCCTCACATCCTAGAGTTTCTGGGGTCTGATTTATTTGATTTGGAGTGGAGCCTAGGTATGACTGTGTTTTAACATTGTCTCTAGGTGGTTTGACTGTGTGGCCAGGTGATGAACTTTAAGGTCATTAGAGTCCAAAATATTTATTTTGAATCTCATTGAGTTACAACAGCAAGTGATCACAACTTATACAGAGCAGGTTTCATTATAGATATCATTTTGCTCGTAGAGAGTAACCGGACCAGTATAAATGGTTTTCCCTTGTGGTTTCTGAATAAAGTCATCATTTTTATGTGACTTTGACTGGAGCCAAGGTTAAAACAAAAACAAGCAGTGCGGAACCCAGCCCCTTACAGTTTGGCCAGAATAATTTGGATGGCCCCTACCTTTATGGCTCAGTGTCTTGCCACTCTCCTCTATGTTTTCCTCATTGATTTTCTCTATACAATGATCATTGCCATCTTCTCTCAAAATAAGCATTTCCAGAGCTCCTAGTGGCTTAGAAAGGACACTACTTTTCAAATTGGTCTGAAGGTCACGTTATGCCTGGAGAGTTACAGTGTATAGCTCCAAGGATATAAAGTATATAATTATTATTTTTTTGAGACACAGTTTCGCTCTGTCACCCAGGCTGGAGAGCAGTGGCAGTGGTGCAATCTTGGCTCACTGCAGCCTCCACCTCGTTGGTTCAGGCGAGGTGAACCTCACTTCTCAAGTAGCTGGAATTACAAGCATGCGCCACCATGCCTGTCTATTTTTATTTTTTACTTTTAGCAGAGATGGGGTTTCACCATGTTGGCTAGCCTGGTCTTGAACTCCTGTCCTCAAGTGATCTGCCCGCCTTGGCCTCCCAAAGTGTTAGGATTATAGGTGTGAGCCACCATGCCCGACCTAAAGCATGTGACTTTGTTTAATCCAGTGTTTCCCAAACTCATTTGACCACAGAACACTTTTCGTGAACATAGGTGTGATGGTCCACAGACCTGAGCTTGCATCTTGAATGAAGTGAGGTCTCTTTGCACATCTCCAAGATGGCCTTCAGTGATACTCACCTTATGGCCCTTACGCTCTTATGAGGTCTGCCCTGTCTCGAATCAGGGCTGAGCTGTATGACCAATATATGATAGTATGTGACCTCTAAGGCTAGGTAATGAAGGGGGTGTGGCTTCCGCCTTGTTTTCTTGTGTTGCTTCCTCTGGGGAAGCCAGCCACTATGTTGTGAGGACACCGGAGTAGCCCTGTGAAGTGGTCCACATAGTGGGGAATGGTGGCCTCCCAACCACAGCCAGCACCACTGTGGCCGAGCCACCTTAGAAGTGGACCCTCTGGTCACAGTCATTTCTCCAGCTGACCAGAGGGTCTCTTGATGAGAACTCATGAGAACCAGAAGCACCAGCTAAGCTCTCTCAAATTCCTAACTCACAGAAACTGTGAGACTTAATCAATGTTTATTGTTGTTTTAAGCCACTATGTTTCGGGGTAATTTGTTATTTAGCAATCGGTAACTGTACAACTGGAGATTTTACCTTTGGGTCTCAGTTTCCTCACCTGTAAAGTGGACATCACAGTACCTTCTTCATAAGGTTATCGTGCCAATCTTAAAAGGAGAAAACGCCTGACCTCCAGTATGTGATCAATAATTGGTAGCTATTTTTATAAACTCTTTTCCATTCTGACCGGTCGCTTTTGTTACCATTGTCTTAAACCTTATTGCACGATTTCATTTGAACTATTGATGCTTTACTTGTACTTCCAACTAGACGGAAAGCTTCTTGTCTTTCACTTACTTTGTCTCACCTGACAACATGTAAAAAACAGTCTTTTGGATTCACAGTATAAGTGGTAACAGGTGGGCACTTTAAAGGCTCATTTTGTTTTATCTCCTTTGGGGTCTTGCTGACCATCTCTACCTGCTACTTTCATCTTACAGCCAAGTGTGGGGCCTGCTGTCTGCTATATAACCATGCTTTGAGCGACAGGACAAGCTCATTCTTGTTCCTAACCTTGGGGGGTCCCACCTTGCCAGGTAAGGGGTAGAGATCTCAGGTGATAGTGAGCCTTAGTAGGAGCCTTTACTACTGAAGTACTGTGGTTCCCTCTCTCCGAGAGGCTTCTAAATCTCTGCACTTCTCTGTCCCCACTGCTACCACCCTAGGCCAGGCTATCATTATCTCTTAACTGAGCTATCACAATAGCTTGCCACCTGCTTCCAGGATTGTCCCCGATTCCCTGAAATTATGCCCAATATTTCAGCTAGAATAATATTCCTTAAGTTTAAATTTGATTATGTCATGTCCCTGCTCTGAACTCTTGTTTTAACTGCATTTTAGGTTTTGGGGTACACGTGAGGAACTTGCAAGGTTGTTGCATAGGTACACACATGGCAGTGTGATGTGCTGCCTTCCTCCCCATCACCTATATCTTTTAAATGATCTGCGAGACCTCGCAAGATCTCATGTCTGGCCACCCTTCCAGTCCCACCTCCCCACAATATCTATTTGCAGTTTCCAAATGTGATAATCTGCTTCTAGTCTCTTAAGCTTTGCACATAATTTTCTCTCTGCTTTAGGTCACATAGTGCACGAAGTTCCAGAGAGTCCTCCCGACAGCACTACCATCCCAGATTGGCTGTTGCTGAGTCAAATTTCACCATTCACTAGTGAGACTCTCCAGAGTTTAATAAGCATTTCCTCCTTTTAGATTACAGATGATTGGCAGCGTGAATGGGTGGGGGTCAGAAAGTTACACAGGAGTTTGGCTTCTTGGCATTAAACGCCATGTACTCTGGGTGATTACCTAAACCATTCTGGCTTACTTGGGTCAGTGGGCAAGAGCAGTTAGATGTGGAGGGAAAGAAGACCTGGTTAGAATTCTGGAACCCAAGGGTCAATACGTGGACCACCACCCAGCCCTGACTCTTCTGAACTCCGGACCTGGAAAGCCAATTGCCAATTGGACATCTCTATTCACATGTCCTGTAGACAGCTCAAACTTCTCATGTCCACAACCAAACTCATTGCAAGCTCTCCCAAGCCTTCTCTTCCTCTGGTATTATCTCAGTAAATTAATGGAGCCATTAATCACCCAGTCCCCCTGGGCCAGAAACTTGGATGCCCTTCTGTGCCCATCTCTAAATCTCAGACATAGTCGCTTACCGTGTCCTGCCTGTTGAATATTTCTTCTGGGTGGATCTTTTCCTTTCTTTCCACACTGCTTCTGCTTTGGTTCTGATTGACATCTCTGTCCTGCCCTATTGCTACATCAGTTTCTCAGGAATTTCTCTGCTTCCGATTGTATCTTTCTCCACACACTCCCATAATGATATTTGTAAAATGCAAAACTCTCCTGATTATAATTCCCCAGTGACTCCTTTCATCTGTAAGGTCGAGTCCCACATCCTTGCCATTGTACCCAGGGACCTTGATGAGGGCCTCCTGCCCTCCTGTGCAGCCTCCCCTTGGATGGCACCCCACTCACATCCTGCAGCCTGGCCTGCCATGGTAAGCTCATGCTGTTGTACTGTTCCTTCATCAGGCTGCGAAGTTTCACCCCCGCCCCATCCCCAGTGCCTTTTCATACCCCCCTCACTTGGAAACTTCCCAAACAGCACATCAAAGGCATCTTAAAGTCTTGAAAGACCTTCAAGACTCGGTTTAAACACAGTCTTGCTGGAGCCTTTCCTGACCACCACGCCGTCCTCTCCCACTTGGCTGAGCGCTTACAGGGTGGGTGTTCCCCATTTCAGCAGCAACTGGCTGACTGCGGGAGGGGGTGTGGAAGATGAAGTTCCAGCCGGTCAGGCAGCGATATGAAAAATTTGCTCAGCGGAAATCATCAGTGGAAGGGAGGGTGATCCAGGATTAACTCTACTTTGAATTTGGCACCAACACTTTGGCCCTCAGCCTATGTGAAACCAGAGTGGGGCTGAAGATGAGGCTGCTGGCTGGAAGAAGTCTCTCTAGGGGACAGCAAAGGGTGGCAGACGTGGTCTCTGGCCCCTTGAACCTTCCATGCTTCTTGCTTTGGTGTTTGTGGAAATCTCAGTGCGAATGTATGGTGGAGTGGGAGAGGGGGCTCTAGACAGGAGGGAGGAAGAGAGAGAGAGAGAGAGAGACGATCCTTGAGCATGGACAGCCCGGGCGGAGGAGGCTGAGGCCTTTAGAGTTGGGGAGGGAAGGATCAGGGCCCCACTGGAAAGGGGGAAGGGTGTGTCACCTCATTTAAAGACTCTTTACTCTGTGAGGGGTATAGAAAAAAAGAAATAAAATCAAATAAAAACTCTTTACCAGGCAGCCTGAGGTTAAGGTTTCCGCCTACTTGCACTACCCATCCAGAATCCTCCTTCCACATTGCCTTGGGAAAGCAAAGGTGAGGAGAGAGCAAGGGGTGAGATGCACCCACCCGTCCTGCCTCCAGCCACTTACCCCAGACTCAGTGATCACGGAGACCCACCTCCCCACAACAGATACCCCTATCGTGCCCGCAAATGAGAGACAACAGCCTAAGACAGGAACCCTGCGTGCAGCCTGTGATGCTGCGGTGGCTGACTCCGCAGGCCCCTGCAGCACTGGCGGTGCTTTCCCAAACACCGTGTTTTTGATTCAACCAATTCAAAAAGGAGTTAACTTCTCCCGAAGAGTTTCACATAATTGGAAACATGCATTCTGGCAAAGACAGATGGAGAAATTCTTGGTACAACTCCAGCAAAAAGGCCAATTTATCAACTGCAGGGGGACTGACAGAGGCTGGTCTGCCTCAGCCTGGGAATTTAGGCAGGCGGCGAAGCCCAGGGCTGATGGTAGGCAGGCAGGGAGGCAGGGAGGTAGGTAGGTAGCTGCCTGAATGGTGATGCCAAGCTGGACAGAAAGGTACATGGAGAGAGCTTTATAAAGGAAAGGAGCAGGCAGTACTGAGAACATGGAATCATTTTCCCTAAAGTGATAGCAAACTTTTTTTCCAGTGAGAAAAAAAAATGAGAGGTTGGGTGCGGTACCTCACACCTGTAATCCCAGCACTTTGGGAGGCTGACACACGTGGATCACCTGAGGTCAGGAGTTTGCCAGCCTGGCCAACATGGTGAAACCTCATTTCTATTAAAAATGTAAAAAATTAGCCAGGCTTGGTAGCATGTGCCTGTAGTTCCAGCTCTTCAGGAGGCTGAGGCAGGAGAACTGCTTGAACCTGGGAGGCAGAGGTTGCAGTGAGCCGAGATCACATTACTGCACTCCAGCCTGCGTGACAGAGTGAGAGTCCATCTCAAACCAAAAAAGGAAAAAAAATGAGAAACGTGACTCAGACTGGTGACATGTTAGTGACTAACAGAGGGCTTAATATGACGCTTAGGTGTGTAGATGATCAACGTTTTGCCCACACTGTGTGGTGTAGGCGGGGACAGAAGGTGAGTTCTCTCTGCCACTTACTGACACATTTCTTAGCTTCTCAAAGCCTGATTTCTCATAGATAAACTACCCACAGAGCTGTCATTGGGATTTAAAAATTACTTATAAAGTATGCCTGGTACAGTTCCTGATGCTCCATATGAAGGATGACCTTGCAGGTAACCTCAGATGCCTGGATGCCTGCCATTTGTAAGATCTTGCCAGCGTCAGGAAGGGAGAGGAGGTGCCACCTCACCAAACATTGCGGTCCCTGGGCCATTTGTTTCAGTGCCTATGTGGTTGGGGATGCTCTCTGTGAGGACCTGTGATACTCCACTTGGCTGTGCTCTTGTCTGCTCCTGATGTCATCCTTGGACCTCTGGCTCGGCCTCCCCCAGGTCCCAATCTCTGCCCTCTGTGCCTCTCCCCTGACCCTAAGCAGACTGTTCTCGGCTCCAAAAGACTTGGGTGTGTCTATTCACCTTCTCTGATTCACAAGAAGCTTCTTGGAATGATTACAGTGACTCAATTTCTATAGAAATAAAGTTATCCAGTAGCCTCCTGCCCTTTTAGAACAAGTTCTTTCCTGGATTTGAGATGCAGGTTCTTGGCAGTGAAGAGCCAGGCTTTGGCGTGTGCAGGCCTGAATTCTAATTCCGGCTCGGTTACTCACTTCCAGCAGTGTGAATTTAGGTGAGTTGCTTAACTTCTCTGAACTTCATTTAAATAAACTGTAAAGTAAGGGCGGGACGCAGTGGCTCATGCCTGTAATCCTAGCACTTTGGGAGGCCAAGGGTGCGTGGATCACTTGATGTCAGGAGTTCAAGGCTAGCCAGGTCAACATGGTGAAATCCTGTCTCTACTGAAAACATAAAAAAATTAGCTGGGCATGGTGATGTGCGCCTGTAATCCCAGCTGCTTGGGAGGTTAAGGTGAGAGAACTGCTTGAACCCAGGAGGCAGAGGTTGCAGTGAGCTGAGATCACACCACTGCACTCCAGCCTGGGACAGAGTGAGACTCCGTCTCAAAAACAATCAACCCTATAAAGTAAGAATAACAACAAGTTCATAGTGATATTCTGAAGATTTAAATAGGATCTAGCACTTGGGAAATGTTTAGTAAATGGTAGCTATAAAAATAGGGTTTGTAAGGGGTGTACCTCAGTGTGTGCATATGCTGCACACACAAATATAAATAACCTCCACCCCTCCTCCAATGCGCAGCTTTATCTGGGGTCACAGATAAAGTGATTACTGAGAATCAGGTGACTCATTTGGGACCTGGCTTCTAATGCAGGCACTGCCTCTAATCAGCTGAGTGACCCTGGAGGAGAGGCCCCCTCATGTAGCTGGTTTTCTAGAAGCTTCTATGAAGTCTGGGCATAAAGCAGGCACTTGTTATAAACTGAGACATGGAGCACCATGCTGGGTGCAGGCTTTGGGAAGCAGGGATCCTCACAGGGGCTCACACTTGTCAAGAAGGAGCTGTGGAAAAAAGGGGAGGGGCTGCTGCCTCCTGACTCTGCTTCTCCTCCAGCTTCCTTGGCCACCACGGCCATGTGGATCATGGGAGAGGCCTCTCCAGTCTGCCTTTTCCTTTGCTGAGTGCGAGGCTGCTGCCAAACTGAGACTGGTTGTTTCTTGAGCTCCTGCTCAGGTGGCAGCAACTTCCCAGATAAAAGCAGGGTCCTCTGTGACCCCAGGAACCCACCATGTGCTGGAAATGGGCCCTTAACACTAGGATCAGACCCTTGGGGCGTTAGTAAACCTGGTTCTTAAGTTGGATACTGGACTATTGTTCTGGCACGTACACAGAATACTTCAAAAATCCAGGCCTTAGAAAACCAGGAATAAGATGATTGAGATGCGGGGGCAGTGGGGTCTACAAGAACATGGACTAAGAGGAAGGAAAAGGAGCTGGTGTAGGTATCAAAACCGACGTGCCTGACATTGCAGCATTTCACGTACATTCTCCTCTCGTTCACACTCTTCAGCAATACACAGCACTGTTGCCAGTCCCATTTCAGAGATGAAGAAGTTTCGGCTGAGAGCTTCAGTGACTTCCCCAAGGTCACCCAGCTGGTGAGTCCTGGTGCCAGGATTTGAGTGGAGGTTTTTCTGACTTCACAGCTTAAGCACTAAACCACTAAATGTTATGAGCTAAGAGAGATATTCAGTTCTCTCCACAGCCTTGTGAGGTGCAGGCATCACTATTCTGATTTTCCTGTTGTGAGAAGTAAGACCCAGACTTTCCCAAAGATTCCCAGCAGGGATTTGAACCTGGGTCTGTCTCGCAGCAAAGCCTGTGTGAAAACAGCGCCTTCCTGGTCTCCACCAGACACGGGGAGGGCTGCTTGGACTTTCCTCGAGACAGGGCAAGTGCGAGTGGGATTTTGTGATCCCTGCAGGACTGAGGACTTTTAATCATTTTCATAGCACTCACCACTTCTGTCCGTTTAAAAACAAATTTAACATCAAGAGGAAGCATCACATTTAGGAGGGAGTTGTTGAATCTGGTACTGCATTAAGAGGGCCATTTCAACTCACTCAAAGTATGAAAAGTATTTTACATTTAAGCAAATAAAAGTCTCAGGCGTCCACTAATAATTATGCAACCCCAAATTTATGCTTCCTAGGTCCATTGGATAAAATGTGAAGCATAACAACAAACTTATTAGGTTATGACACATTAGAAGAAGAATGTGAAATATTTATTAAAGCAACAGACAGTGATGAAATAGACAGCTTGGGGCCTGATACTTGAGGATGAGAATGCGAATTTTGAGTAAACACCAAATTTGCTCTTTGGTAATATTCATTTACATCTGTCACAAAAGGTCAAGAGACCCAGAAAATCTGCATAAAAATATAATTAACATCCAGGTGGAGGCGAGCAGGGAAACCAGGCCCAGGAGAGGTGTGAAAAAGCTTTAGAATGTCTAGAAGGATTCCCCTTCAGTGCATGCGGGCAAGGAGCTTAGACATTGTGGGCTACTTCTAGGCAAAAATGTAACACCCAATATGCCAGTGAAGAGAGCTCGAAGGAGGGGTTTCCAGCAGTGCCTCCTTTTGGGTGGTGAAGAGAGACGTTTACAAGCCTCTATTTGTCATTATTATACTCTCTCATCATTTATAAATTGGCTGGGTGCAGTGGCTCATGCCTGTAATCCCAGCACTTTGGGAGGCTGAGGTGGGTGGATCACCTGAGCTGGGAGTTCAGGACCAGCCTGACCAACATGGAGAAACCTTGTTTCTATTAAGAATACAAAATTAGGCGGGCGTGGTGATGCATGCTGGTAAACCCAGCTACTCTGGAGTCTGAGGCAGGAGAATCGCCTGAACCCGGGAGGTGGAGGTTGTGGTGAGCCAAGATTGTGCCACTGCACTCCAGCCTGGGCAACAAAAGTGAAACTCCATCTAAAAAAAAAAAAAAAAAAAAGACAATTTGGGCTGGATGATGGAAGGCTGTGGTGGGAGGATGACTTGAGTTCAGGAGTTTGGGACCAGCCTAGGCAACACAGCGAGACCCTGTTGCTACTCAAACAAAATTAATAAATTAGCCAGGCACAGTGGCATACATCTGTAGTCCCAGCTACTTGGGAGGCTGAGGTGGGAGGATCGCTGGAGTGTGGAGGTCAAAGGTTGCAGTGAGCCATGATGGCATCACTGCACTCCAGCCTGAGTGACGGAGTGAGACCCCAACTCTAAACAAAACAATAACAGAAAAAGAAACACAATTTTGGCTCTTTTCTTAAAGTGAGTAAGTGCCATCTGGTTCATGTTTTAATAGTTACATTTTAAATAAACTGGGGCTCATTTAGACGAATCCTGGGAACACCAGTGATAGCGTTGCTCTGAGCAGCACCTTCAGCTCTTTAAACTACTCCAGCTGTTTGGGTCCTCCTCGCTGAGCTCCCAGATGTCAGGGAACAGAGACACGCAACTCATGCTGTGTCCAAATTCCTGACCTGGCACGAGCATGAGAACAGTTGTGTTTTATGCTACTAAGTTTGGGTGGTATGTTATGCAGCAGTAGAAAACCAGAACACTGTGGAATCTCCTAAGCTTTAAAGGTCATGCCTAATTCAAGATTTTACAGCAACAACGGCAATACCACGATTCTGGACAACACTGTGCAGGCCGGACGTGCTCGCTGAGGTTGTTTACATAGGACACTAGCTTGAGACTTCAACTTAAAGAAATCATAAATGGTAGGTGGTCGATGACCAATGAGACAAAAGGAAACCAGCAAGGAGGGCGGAGATTTCTTTGCAGAGAGATGGCAGGCCCAGGGCTTAGTGGGGTGCTCAGAATTACAGCAGGTTTTCAAAAAGTGAACATTAAATGCATGAAGGCTCTCGCCGAGAGGCCAGAGGACCTTGATAGATCCGGAATATATCTCATGTACCGTATGCGTAGACCTTTTGGAATCCACTTGGGAAAACCACCAATAGCTATTTTGGATCCACAAATGCCAAGTATTTTCTCCTTGCAGGGAACCTCAGTCTGGAGGGTCCCATTTGTCTCGTCTTCGCCTGGGAGCAACTAAGCACTGAGTTTTCCCAGGTTGAGTTGTGAGAAAACACTAGACTGGACAGGACAGAGACATGTATCTATCATAAGGACCCTGGCCCATAGCAAATAGAGTCCATGTGAATAAGTCTGTGTGGACTCAGAGGACAAATGTAACAAACTCCTGCACGGGCCAGCCCCGCTCATCTCATGGGTGGCTTGTTTCTAGTTTCCCCTAGGATTGTGACATTCATTTACACATGATTGCCCATCAATTGCAGTTAGCAAATAGCACAGGCCATTTACAAATACATTACATATTGGAGCAAGAAGAAGAGTCTTATCATTTCGTCTTCTTTTTTTTTTTTTGAGACAGAGTCTCGCTCTGTCGCCAGGCTGGAGTGCAGTGGCACGATCTTGGCTCACTGCAACCTCCGCCTCCTGGGTTCAAGCTATTCTCCTGCATCAGCCTCCTGAGTAGTTGGGATTACAGATGTCCACCAACACACACAGCTAATTTTTGCATTTTTAGTAGAGACAGAGTTTCACCATGTTGGCCAGGATGGTCTCGATCTCTTGGCCTCGTATTCCCCCATCTCGGCCTCCCAAAGTGCTGGGATTACAGGCATGAGCCGCCGCACCCCGCCTGTCTTCTTGTTTTACAGATTGGGAAAGGAAGACTCAGAAAGGGAGAAGGACCTGCCCAAGGTCACACAGTCAGTTAGTGAGCAATTGAACCTGGAAGTCAGCTGGCCTTTCATTGTGCAACCAACTCATTTTTCTGTGCTTTCAGTAGCTTTTAGTTTGGTGTCATCTAACCATCCTCAGAGCACAGTTTATGTTCTTTTCATGATTTCAGTAATTTGTAAAGACTGTGTGTGTGTGTGTGTATATATATATATATTTTTTTTTTTTTTTTTTTTTTTTTTGAGACAGAGTTTTGCTCTTGCTACCCAGGCTGGAGTGCAATGGTGTGATCTTGGCTCACTGCAGCCTCTGCCTCCTGGGTTCAGGCAATTATCCTGCCTCAGCCTCCTGAGTACCTGGGATTACAGGCACGCGCCACCATGCCCAGCTAATTTTTGTATTTTTAGTAGAGATGGGGTTTCACCATGTTGACCAGCATGGTCTTGATCTCTTGACCTCGTGATCCACCCGCCTCGGCCTCCCAAAGTGCTGGGATTATAGGTGTGAGCCACCGTGCCCGGCCAAGACAGTATATTTTTATAAGAAGGCCGATTTTTTTTGACCCACACATTTATTGACAGCAAGCAAAAAAAAAAAAAAGGCTGAATTTTTCCAAGCCATAACTTTCTGCTGTTTTATAGAATACTGTCTGCGCAGGGCTGTCAAGAGAGCAGTTTATGTTCTCTTCTCAGCTCTGATGGCCACCACTGAAGTGGGTGGCTTATGTGGCCACGTATGTTCTATAAGAACCTGGTTCTTACTCCACTTCCAATTCCTAACTGATTTGATCCAGGAGAGCTAGTCCCTCAGCTGGACAGAAACAAATGATTCTCTCTAAGCGCTTCCTACCAAGAGACTCAGAAACCATGGCTGGATGGCAGTGAGCTCTTGAATTAAAATGTTATATGGAGTAATAGCCATGTGAAAGCTGAAGTATAAGCAGTGAGATTTAGGGAAGTCTGCATTAGAGACAGACAGGGGGGCAAACCTACAGAAAGAAGCCAGGGCAGGATCATGTGGCCCAGAGTGGGCAAAGGAAAGCACCACTGTCCCCTTGGGACTCCCCTGCCAATCTTGTGCCATGGGGCCTGGCTGATCGCCTTTCTACTGGAACCTGCTGTTCCTCATAACCCACTGACTTTCCCTCAGTGAGCCATGACCTAACAGTAGAGATGAAATATGTCATGTCATTGAATATCTGTAGATTCTAATTTGGCAAGTGTGGACAGGGCCTGGATGGTGTATTTTAAAAGTGCTCACTTGACAGTTCAGCAGACCAGCCAAGATCAAGAACATTGTCCTGCAGGATAAAGTCCTAGCTCCTTGCAGGCGCACATTCCCTTCTGTGCCTTAGCCCTGCCTGCCATATTCCCCACACTTTGCCCCAATCCCTGAATTTAAGCTTTTGAGCTTATGGTCAGAGATTTTTCTCTCGGCTTCAGGGCTAAGTGGGATGGAATCCCCTCAAGGTCATCCTCCCCTAACCTACAGAGCTACTCAAGGAGTCATATCTCCCTCTGAGTCTGTCATTTCTTCCCTCCTCATTTACAGCCTTTCTCCCTTTTATACCCTACATGTCCCTCAGGTCCCAGGGAAGGCCCAGGAGGAATTAGGCCTTCTTTAGGGCCATCCCAGGTCCTCACCTGCTCCCTGCCCCTGTGCTTCCTTCTACCTCCTCCTGGAATCACCCTGTTTCCTACAGGGAGTACTTTCCTTCCCTCCCCCAGCCTGAGTCGGAAAAGCATCCTGGCATCTGCTGGGGGACAGAAGGCTTTCAGGACAGACCTGAGCTGAGGTCTGGTGTTCCAAGATGAGTCCTTCATATTCATTATTTTAGCTGACTTTTTTTGAGCCCAATATTAAGTATAAACACCTATCTCAAGAACAGACACTATAGGGAGCTGGCTAGTACCACCTTAAGCTGATATGAGGAGCTATTTTCCCAGTTAGCAAGACACCTTCTATTTCCTAAGTCTTAAGTGCCTGTTAATGGAGCTGTGTGTGGTTTCCGTCCTACTCACCGGTAGCTTCCTGTAACATGAAGAAGCTACAGTATTCTTTTTGGTCTCTCTCTGAGATATCAGGAAGGGAACCTAACTTACATTTCTGATTCTTAGGTTATCATACTTCTGACACCCCTGCCCCCAATTCCCTTCTTGCTGTACTTCCCTCTGCCATGCTGGCTGTTCCCTCTGTGTTGAATCTGTCTTTGCACCCCTTTACTATGCTGACTCCTGTCTTGGCAGCCACGTGACTCCACATTTTTATTTCCCATACCAGACTCTTCTAGTCATTTAGCAAAGGAGATTCTGGACACCAGAGGTAGCACCTCCGTCTGGAACTTTCTTTGATTTCCCTTCCCTTTTGCTCTCATAGACTCCGTATCTGCCTCCATGGTGCACTGATCAGAGATAAGCACAAGGACTTGATGATGGTTGAGTAGTAGGTTAGTGGAGCCCTAGAGCAAAGGGTCTCTTGGCCCCAGGAGTAACACTGTGAGACTACAGCATAATTACAGGTGCCTGGAAGAAGCTGTGGAAAGGGGTGGGCAATGGAGAAGCAGAGGATAATATATGGAGTGACAGCAGAGAGGGAGGAGCCACAGCCTGTGATGGGGCCAGCCTGGGAAGAGAATTGGCTCCGGAGGTGGGTGCAGGGAGGACCTGGAGCAGAGACACTTTGTAGGGAAGAGGAGATGAAAGAGGGTGCCTGGCGGATGGATGTCTTTGATCCTATAGGCATGTAACTTTCAAATTTGTTTGAACCATGAATCATAATATGGAAAACATTCTACTTCACAATTCAGCAAATAAATACATACCCACATGCTGTCTGAAAACAAGTTACAGAAAAAGTTCTTAATTTTACTGCATGTGAAGCACTGATCTGTTCTATTTAATTCTAGTTTCTTTTACTTGAAAAATGCTGGTCAAGACTGTCTTAAGCCGATCTTGCAGCCTCTTAATAGATCAAGTTCGTGTGTGTGTGTACCACCATTTTCTTTTGGAAAAAATTAAATTCACAGAAAAAGAACAGTGAACATCCATGTGCCCTTTATCTAGACTCTCCACTTGCCACATTTATTAATGCTGTGTACATGAATATAATACATACATATACGGATATGTGCATATATGTGTACATGTGTACACATACACAACTGAGTCCTGTCATTCATGCATAGTTACATTCTAAACAGTCATAGTGAATACTGAATTAGAGAATATGGAACCATTGTTCCTGAGGGAAATACAGGGTTAGATTGCTGAGAGCCTAGGCTGGCATTTTCATTAAGCTTGTTTTGTGTGTGTGTTTCTATTTGAAGACACTTTATGTAACATATATTGTTGATTCAGTAACACTGAGCATATGGCTGGTAGCGCTATGACTCATGCCTGAATGAAGCTTCTCTAACATGTATTTTCTACATGAGGTTCATCACAGCCATCTTGCACATGGAAACGCTAAACGGCACTTCAGCCTTGTGCATGGGGCAATCTTAAATAGTGAAATCACCCACAAAAACACAAAAATGCAAAAACAGTGTCACTAAATAGACCACAGAACGGACACTTGTTTACAGTGTGAAACAAGAAAACAGTGTCAGTCCACCTTGCTTGACCTGAGTTGAGAATGTGTACATCGGGTGACTCAAATTTTTAATCACTCTGTGTACATCTGCAAGTGACCATCAAAGCACTATGAATATTGATTCAGGGGCTATAATTCAGAAATAAATTTTAGCAAGTGGGCAAATCTGCAAACATAGAGTTTCAGTCATGAGATCAGCTGTATATATGTGTGAAAGTTGCAGACACTATGTCTCTTCCCCGCTGAGTGCATCTTTTAAGAGTAAGGATATTCTGGGCACATGTATATATGTGTGAAAGTTGCAGACACTATGTCTCTTCCCCGCTGAGTGCATCTTTTAAGAATAAGGATATTCTGCTGGTCGCGGTGGTGCATGCCCGTAGTCCCAGCTACATGGGAGGCTGAGGATGGAGGATTGCTTGAGTCCAGGAGTTCATAGTGTACTATGCCCATCAGGTGTCCGCACTAAGGTCGACATCAATGTGACCTCCCAGGAGCGGGGGACCACCAGGTTGCCTAAGGAGGGGTGAACTGGCCTAGGTTGGAAATGGAGCAGGTCAAAACTCCTGAGCTGATCGGTAGTGGGATTACGCCTGTGAATAGCTACTGCACTCCAGCCTGAGCAACATAGTAAGACCCTGTCTCTCTTAAAAGAATAAGGATATTCTTCAACATAACTGCCCAGGATAACTAACCTTCATTCAATAATATCATCTGTTATGCAGTTTATATTCAAACTTCTCCAATTTTCCTTAAGAATTCAAAGAGCTGTTTTTTGGGGGGCCTAAATTAAATCAAGGCTCACCCACACATTGCATTTAATTGTGTCTCTTTAGTCTCCTTTAATCTGTATATCTCCTGCTTTTTAAGAAATTGACATTGACATGTTTGAAGAGTCCAAGCCAATGGTCTGTTAGAATGTCCTGCATCCAAGATTTATCTGGTTGCTTCCTCATGATTAAATGCTGATGAAACCCTTTCAGCAGGATTACCACAAAGCGGGTATTGTGTACTACTTTTGCAGCCCAGGAGAAGGCTCCTATCAGTTTATCCCTCTAGTGGTGAGGCTTTGATTCCTTCATTAAAGCATGGCTGTAGAGTAGGTGTGATGGCTCATAGCTGTAATTCCAGTACTTTGGGAGGCCAAAGTGGGAGGATCCCTTGAGCCCAGGAATTCGAGACCAGCCTGGGCAAAATAGGGAGACCCCTTCTCTGTAAAAAATTTAAAACATTAGCTAGGCATGATGGCACATAACTGTAGTCCCAGCTAGTCAAGAGGCTGAGGCAGGAGGGCTACTTGAATCCAGGAATTTGAGTCTACAGTGAGTCATGATTGTGCCCCTCACTCCATCCTGGGTGGCAGAGCGAGACCTTGTCTCAGAAACAAATGAAGAAATAAAAGTGCTACTGTAAGTGAAGTAGGTCAGTACTGTAGAGGTGAGGGCCTAAAGAGTGGAGGAAGAACCAGGGATCATTGTTGTGAATGGGGCAGGAAGTCTTAGGGGCTGAATCCCAGCACTAAGAAGCAGGGGCCTCTCTCCCAGGAGCAGAGGAGGTGCATCTGTCCTGGAGCCCTTCCCTTGTCAAGGGCATGAAGAAACAGCGTCAGTGTCTGGGTGCCGATTTTCAGTTTCCAGTGAAATTAAGACAAAGCTCCTTTAGGCTTGACATCATTTCTTTTAAACCTGGGGCTTGAAGTTGGAGCATTCTAAGTGTGTAGGAAACTGTTACGAATAGCAACAAAAGGTAGGGTAACTAACACCTGACATAGCTATTCTCCTTGCCATTGCCTCTGCATGATTTAATATTTAATATGATTGTGGTCAAACCAAGTCTGAACAGAGCAAGCCTGAAGCATTTCTAGCAACGCAGCCAGGTGGCCAGGAGCCCAAAGTGATAACTGCCGTTTACTCACAGGCTTTCAGGGTAACCTTCAGGGCTGGTTGAACTCTCAGACGCCACTTAGCATTTCCTAACAATGATCCATAATGCATTTGGGAAGCCCATCTGAATCACTCAAATAGATAGTATTTTCTGATGGGCCTCAATGCAGAGATGCTGCCAACAGCTTTGGCAGAGGCACACAGAGCCCCCTTCTTGACAAGCCATCTTCCACTCTCTGTTTTTGATTTCACCCTCACAATGTTACTGTGTTGTATCCCAGGCGGATATTACTATTCCCATTTGCAGATGAGGAATCCGAGGCTCAGCAGTTAAGTGACTTGTGCAACGTCACCATTGGATGGTTGCCATGAACTTTCCGCTGAGGAAAGACCGTGACTTTCCTCTCAAGTGCCCTTTCCACTGTAGTGCTGGGAGTTAAGCGGAGGCAGACAGGTCGTTACTGGATGGGAAATGCCCTGTGAGCCATTGCCAGCTGTGTTTCTGTGTTGGCCTCCAGCAGTGCTTGTCTGATGAGAGTCAGGGGCTGTGTGGTTAGAACTGGGCAGAAGGCACCCACTAAAACTCTGTAGTGACTTTTTTAAACTTTTAGGTTTAGGGGTAGAGGTGCGGGTTTATTATCTAAGTAAATTGCATGTCACAGTGGTTTGGTATACAGATTATTTCATTGCCCAGGTAATAAGCAGAGTACCAGACGGGCAGTTGTTAGATCCTGACCCTCCTCCTACCTTGTACCTTCAGGTGGGTCTGGTACCTGTTGTCCCCTTCTTTGTGTTCACCTGTACTCAGTGTTTAGCTCCCACTTACAAGTGAGAACATGGCGTATGTGCTTTTCTGTTTCTTCATTAGTTTGTTTATGATAATGGCCTCCCATTCCATTCATGTTGCCACGATGGACATAATCTCACTTTTTTAATGGTTGTGTAGTATTCCATGGTGTTATGTACCACATTTTCTTTATCCAGTCTACCATTGATGGGCATGTAGGTTGATTCCATGTCTTTGCTAGTTGTGAATAGTGCTGCAGTGAATGTACACGTTCATGTGTCTTTATGGTAGAGTGATTTATTTATTATTTATTTTTTGTGTATATATGTGTATATGTATATACACTTTTAATTGTACTTTAGGTTCTGGGGTACATGTACAGATCATGCAGGATTGTTGCATAGGTATGCACATGGCAAGGTTGTTTGTTGCCTCCATCCCCCCATCACCTATATCTGGCATTTCTCCCTACACACTGTCCCTCGCTTGGCCCCCTAAACAGACCCCAGTGTGTGATGCTCCCCTCCCTGTGCTCATGTGTTCTCATTGTTCAACACCTGCCTATGAGTGAGAACATGTGGTATTTGGTTTTCTGTTCTTGTGTCAGTTTGCTAAGAATAACGGTTTCCAGATTCATCCATGTCCCTACAAAGAACACGAACTCATTGTTTTTTACAGCTGCATAGTATTCCATGGTATATATGTGCCACGTTTTTTTGTCCAGTCTATCATTGATGGGCATTAGGGTTGGTTCCAGGTCTTTGTTATTATAAACAGTGCTTCAGTGAATATACGTGTGCATGTGTCTTTATAAGAGATTGATTTATAATCCTTTGGATATATACCCAGTAATGGGATTGCTGGGTCAAATGGAATTCCTATTTCTAAATCCTTGAGGAATCGTCACACTGTCTTCCACAATGGTTGAACTAATTTACACGTCCACCAACAGTGTAAAAGTGTTCCTATTTCTCCACATCCTCCCCAGCATCTGTTGTCTCCAGATTTTTTAATGATCCACCATTCTAACTGGCATGAGATGTTATCTCAATGTGGTTTTGATTTGCATTTCTCTAATGACCAGTGATGATGAACATTTTTTCATGTTTTTTTGGCCTCATAAATGTCTTCTTTTGAAAAGTGTCTGTTCATATCATTTGCCCACTTTTGAATGGGTTCGTTTGTTTTTTTTCTTGTAAATCTGTTTAAGTTCTTTATAAATTCTGGATATTAGACCTTTTGTCAGATGGGTAGATTGAAAAAACTTTTTCTCATTCTGTTGGTTGCCAGTTCACTCTGATGATTGTTTCTGTTGCTGTGCAGAAACTCTTGAGTTTAATTAGATCCCTTTGTCTATTTTGGCTTTTGATGCCAATGCTTTTGGTGTTTAATCATGAAGTCCTTGCCTATGCCTATGTCCTGAATTGTTTTGCCTAGATTTTCTTCTAGGGTTTTTACAATGTTAGGTTTTATGTTTAGATCTTTAATCCATTTGGAGTTAATTTTAGTGTAGGGTGTAAGGAAGGGGTCCAGTTTCAGCTTTCTGCAGATGACTAGCCAGTTTTCCCAACACAATTTATTAAACAGGGAATCCTTTCCCCATTGTTTGTTTTTGTCAGGCTTGTTGAAGATCAGATAGTTGTAGATGTGTGACGTTTCTTCTGAGGCCTCTGTTGTGTTCCATTGGTCTGTGTGTCTATTTTGGTACCAGTACCATGCTGTTTTGATTACTGTAGACTTATAGTATAGTTTGAAGTCAGGTAGTATGGTGCCACCAGCTTTGTTCTTTTTGCTTAGGATTGTCTTGGCTATTTGGGCTCTCTTTTGGTTCCATATGCAGTTTAAAGTGGTTTTTGCCAGTTCTGTGAAGAAGGTTAATGGTAGCTTGATGGGGATAGCATTGAATTTATAAATTACTTTGGGCAGTATGGCCGTTTTCATGATATTGATTCTTTCTAAACATGAGTATGGAATGTTTTTCCATCTGTTTGTGTCCGCCCTTATTTCCTTGAGCAGTGGTTTGTAGTTCTCCTTGAAGAGGTCCTTTACATCCTTTGTTAGTTGTATTCCTACATATTTTATTCTCTTTGTAGCAATTGTGAAAGGCAGTTCACTCATGATTTGGCTCTCTTTAAGTCTATTATTGGTGTATAGGAATGCTTGTGATTTCTGCACAATGATGTTGTATCCTGAGACTTTGCTGAAGTTGCTTATCAGCTTAAGGAGATTTTGGGCTGAGACAATGGAGTCTTCTAAATATACAATCATGTTGTCTACAAATAGAGACAATTTGACTTTCTCCTTTCCTAATTGAATACTCTTTATTTCTTTTTCTTGCCTGATTGCCCTGGCTAGAACTTCCAATACTATATTGAATAGGAGTGGTGAGAGAGGGCATCCTTGTCTAGTGCCAGTTTTCCGAGGGAATGCTTCCAGTTTTTGCCTATTCAGTATGATATTTGCTGTGGGTTTGTCATAAATAGCTTTTAGTATTTTGAGATACGTTCCATCAATACCTAGTTTAATGTGAGTTTTTAGCATAAAGGGCTGTTGAATTTTGTCAAAGGCCTTCTCTGCATCTATTGAGATGATCATGTGGTTTTTGTCTTTGGTTCTGTTTATGTGATGGATTATGTTTATAGATTTGCATATGTTGAACTGGCCTTGGGATGAAGACTACTTGTTCATATTGGATAAGCTTTTTGATGTGCTATTGCATTTGATTTGCCAGTATTTTATTGAAGATTTTTGCATTGATGTTCATCATAGATATTGGCCTGAAGTTTTCTTTTTTAGTTGAATCTCTGCCAGGTTTTGATATCAGAATGATATTGTTCTCATAACATGAATTAGGGAGGATTTCCTCTTTTTGTATTGTTTGAAATTGTTTCAGAAGGAGTGGTACCAGCTTCTCTTTGTATGTCTGGTAGAATTCAGGTGTAAACCCATCTGGACCTGGGCTTTTTTTGGTTGGTAGCCTATTAATTGCTGCCTCAACTTCAGATCTAGTTATTGTTCTATTCAGGGATTCAACTTCTTCCTGGTTTAGTCTTGGGAGGGTGTAAGTGTCCAGGAATGTATCCATTTCTTCTGGATTTGCTGGTTTATGTGCATAGAGTTGTTTGTAGTAATCTCTGATGGTAGTTTGTATTTCTTTGGTTTTGGTGATGATATTCCCTTTATCATTTTTTATTGCATCTAATTGATTCTTCTCTCTCTCTTTTTTTTTATTAATCTGGCTAGCAGTCTATCTATTTTGTTGATCTTTCCAAAAAACCAGCTCCTGGATTCCTTGATTTTTTTTTAAAGGTTATTTTGTATCTTTATCTCCTTCAGGTCCTCTCTGATCTTAGTTATTTCTTGTCTTCTGCTAGCTTTTGAGTGTTTTTGATCTTGCTCCTCTAGCTCTTTCAATTTTGATGATAGAGTGTCAATATTAGCTCTTTCCTCCCTTCTCATCTGGACATTTATTGCTATAAATTTTCCTCTAGACACTGCTTTAAATGTTTTCAAGAGATTCTTATATGTTGTGTCTTTGTTCTCATTGGTTTCAAAGAACATCTTTACTTCTGTCTTCATTTTGTCATTTACCTAGTAGTCATTCAGGAGCAGGTTGTTCAGTTTCCATGTAGTTGTGTGGTTTTGAAGGAGTTTCTTAATCCTGAGTTCTAATTTGATTGCATTGTGGTCTGAGAGACTGTTTGTTATGATTTCCATTCTTTTTCTTTTTTTTTTTTTTCTGAGACGGAGTTTCGCTCTTGTTACCCAGGCTGGAGTGTAATGGCGCGATCTCAGCTCACCGCAACCTCCACCTTCTGGGTTCAGGCAATTCTCCTGCCTCAGCCTCCTGAGTAGCTGGGATTACAGGCATGCGCCACCATACCCAGCTAATTTTTTGTATTTTTAGTAGAGACAGGGTTTCACTGTATTGACCAGGATGGTCTCGATCTCTTGACCTTGTGATCCACCTGCCTCAGCCTCCCAAAGTGCTGGGATTACAGGCTTGAGCCACCGTGCCCGGCCTCCATTCTTTTTCATTTGTTGAGGAGTGATTTACTTTCAATTATGTGGTCAATTTTAGAGTAGGTGTGATGCGGTGCTGAGAAGAATGTGTATTCTGTGGATTTGGGGTGGAGAGTTCTGTAAATGTCTATTAGGTTTGCTTGGTCCAGATCTGAGTTCAAGTCCTGAATATCCATGTTAATTTTCTGTCTCACTGATCTAATATTGACAGTGGGGTGTTAAAGTCTCCCACTATTATTGCGTAAGAGTCTAAGTCTCTTTGTAGGTCTTTAAGAACTTGCTTTATAAATCTGGGTGCTCCTGTGTTTGGTGCATATATATTTAGAATAGTTAGCTCTTCTTGTTGCACTGATCCCTTTACCATTAGGTAATGCCCTTCTTTGTCTGTTTTGATCTTTGATGGTTTAAAGTCTGTTTTTCAGAGACTAGGATTGCTACCCCTACATCTTTTGCTTTCTCTTTGTTTGGTAAATCTTCCTTCATTCCTTTATTTTGAGCCTATGTGTATCTTTGTATGTGAGATGTGTTTGAGTCTTAACTCTTTATCCAATTTACTAGTGTCTTTTAATTGGGGAATTTAACCCATTTACATTTAAGGTTAATATTGTCATATGTGAATTTGATCTTGTCATTAGGATGCTACCTGGTTATTTTGCCCATTAGTTGATGCAGTTTCTTCATAGCATCAATGGTCTTTACAATTTGGTATGCTTTTGTGGTGGCTGGTACCAGTTGTTCCTTTCCATGTTTAGTGATTCCTTTACAAGCTTTTATAAGGCAGGCCTGGTGGTGACAAAATCTCTCAGCATTTGCTTGTCTGTAAAGTATTTTATTTCTCCTTCACTTATGAAGCTTAGTTTGGCTGTATTGAAATTCTGGGTCAAAAATTATTTTCTTTAAGAATGTTGAATATTGGCCCCCACTCTCTTCTGGCTTGTAGGGTTTCTGCAGAAAGATATGCTGTTAGTCTGATGGGCTTCCCTTTGTGGGTAACCTGACCTTTCTCTCTGGCAGCCCTTAACATTTTTTCCTTCATTTGCATCTTGGTGAATATGATGATTATGTGTCTTTGTGGTGGTCTCTGTATTTCCTGAATTTGAATATTGGCCTTCCTTGCTAGGTTGGGGAAATTCTTCTGGATAATATCCTGAGGTGTGTTTTCCAACTTGGTTCCATTCTCTCTGTCACTTTCAGGTACACCAATCAAGTGTAGATTTGGTCTTTTCACATAGTCCTATATTTCTTGGAGGCTTTGTTTGTTTTTTATCAATCTTTTTTCTCTAATCATCTTGTCTTCTCGTTTTATTTCATTGAGTTGATCTTCAATCTTTGATATCCTTTCTTCTGCTTGGGTGCTCTGATGGTTGATACTTGTGTGTGCTTCACGAAGTTCTTGTGCTGTGGTTTTCAGCTCCATCAGGTCATTTATGTTCTTCTCTAGGCTAGCTATTCTAGTTAGCAATTTGTATAATTTTTTTTCAGGTTCTTAGCTTCCTTGCATTGAGTTGGAACATGTTCCTTTAGCTCAGAAGAGTTTGTTTTTACCCACCTCTGTCAATTTGTCAAACTCATTCTCCTTCCAGTTTTATTCTCTTGCTGGCTAGGAGTTGTGATCCTTTGGAGGAGAAGAGGCATTCCGTTTTGGAATTTTCAGCCTTTTTGCACTGGTTTCTCCCCATCTTCATGGATTTATCTACCTTTGGTCTTTAATGTTGGTGATGTTGATAGTATTCTTTTCTGTTTGTTACTTTCCTTCAAACACTCAGGCCTCTCTGCTGCAGGTCTGCTAGAGTTTGCTGAAGGTCCACTCCAGACCCTGTTTGCCTGGGTATCATCAGTGGAGGCTACAGAACAACAAAGATTGCTGCCTGTTCCTGCCTCTGGAAGTTTCACCCCAGAGGGGCACCTGCCAGATACCAGCCAGAACTCTATATGAGGTGTCTGTTGGCCCCTATTGGCAGGTGTCTCCCTGTCTGGATACACAGGGGGTCAGGGAACCACTTCAGGAGGTAGTCTGTCCCTTATCAGAGCTCTAACACTGTGATTGGAGAACCACTGCTCTCTTTAGAGCTGTCAGGCAGGGATCTTTAAGTCTGCTGTAGCTGCACCCACAGCTGCCCCTTCCCCCAGGTTCTCTGACCCAGGGAGCTGTGTGGGCTGTGCTCACTTTGAACTTCCTGGCAGCTTTGTTTACACTGTAAGGGTGGAACCATCTACTCAAGCCTCAGCAATGGTGGCTGCCCCTCCCTCACCAAGCTCACATCCAGGTCGACCTCAGACTGCTGTGCTAGTGGTGAGAATTTCAAGCCAGTGGATTTTAGCTTCCTGGGCTTCATAGGGGTGGCACCAGAGAGGATCTCCTGATCTGCCGGTTGTGAAGACCGTGGGAAAAGTGCAGCATCTATGCTGGAATGCACCATTTCTCCCGGTACAGTCTCTCACGGCTTCCCTTGTCTAGGAAAGGGAAATCCCCTGACTCCTTGTGCTTCCTGGTGAGGTGATGCCACACCTGCTTTGGCTCATCCTCCACTGTCCAACCGGTCCCAATGAGATGAACTGGGTACCTCAGTTGGAAATGCAGGAATCAGCTACCATCTGCATTGATCTCGCTGGGAGCTGTAGACTGGAGCTGTTCCTAATTGGCCATCTTGCCAGCTACTGACTCTATAATGATTTATGTGATATAGTTTTAAACTAAGCTTTTTATAGATTTTTATGGTTATTAAAGCACTTGGTACTGCAGTTGACAATTTGGGGTCATACTGATCGGTTCAACCTGGACTTCAAGCTGTACAACTGCGGGTAAATTGTGTAAGCTCCATCAACATCAGTTTTCTTTTTTTTGTTCTGTTGTTATTTCATTATTTTATGTTTTATTAATTTCAACTTTTATTATTGATTTAAGGGTATGCATACAAGTTTGTTACATGGGTAAATTGTCTCCTTCTGTGGCTTGGGGTCCCAATGATCCCATTATCCAGGCAGTAAGCATTGTAGGCCTACCAGTAGTTTTTCAGTCCATGCCATCTCCACCCCACACCATCTAGTGGTTCTCAGTGTCTATTGTTTCAATCTTTACATTCATGTGTATTCAGTTTTAGCTTCCACTTGTAAGTGAGAACATGCAGTATTTGGTTTTCTCTTCTGATGGTAGGTCACTTAAGTAATGATCTCTAGTCCATCCATGTTGCTGCAAAAGACATGATTTCACTCATTTTTTGTGGCCACATAGTATTCTATGACATATATGTACAACATTTTCTTTGTTGAATCCACTTCTGATGGGCACTTAGGTTGATTCCATGTCTGTGCTATTGTGAATAACATTGCAATGAGCATGTGAAGACATGTGTATTTTTGATAAAATGTATTTTTTCTCTTTGAGTATATACCCAGTAGTGGGATGGCTGGGTCAATTAGTAGTTATACTTTAAGTTCTTTATTTAAAAATTAAAAAAAAATTAGGTATACACATGGCATGGTGTTTGCTGCATCCATCACCCCATCATCTACATTAGGTATTTCTTCTAATGTTATCCCTCCCCGATCTCCCATCCCCTGCTATTCCTCCCCTAGTCCC
This sequence comes from Saguinus oedipus, assembly GCA_031835075.1. NCBI lineage: Eukaryota > Metazoa > Chordata > Mammalia > Primates > Cebidae > Saguinus > Saguinus oedipus. Next base: position 8,342,131 of record CM063178.1, read on the forward strand.
TCTACTCCCCAAACATCAGTTTTCTTATCTGTTAAATGAGAACAATAATTAACCCTATTTTACAGACTTGCTGTGAGAGTGGAATTATATTAGATATCTAAACTGTTGAGCATGGTGCTTGGTCTGTAATAGCACTAAAAAAATGTGAAATATTGCTTTATTTTCTCTTGCTGAAGCTAGTGAAGCATAAATGGAAGAGGGTAGGAGTGGAAGTGGTAGGATGGGGAGGGCAGAGAAGAAGACAAGTAAGAGCTGTATTCACAGTCAGTGCAGGGAACGACACTGTGGGACAGAAGAACTCCATGACCAAGAGACCGCATAAGCTGAAGGCAAGGAGAGGAAGAACTGGAAGCATTCAGGGGAAAACACCCCAACACAGCAAGTAACGCAATCCAGTGGATGAGCTGGGAATCCTGGCAAACTTGAGACCAAGAGAAGAAAATGTATTTACACTCCTGGAAGGAAATGCAAATGGAAAGACAAATCCCCAGACTGGAGTGAGCTGGCCTGCCCTGCGTCCCTGCCTCTCTCTGGGGGCTTTGCAATGCTCAAGTCTGCATTTTGCTGGTTACTTCTTAACTCTTTTCAGCTTTACTCAGATTGTCAGGAAACCTGATGGAATAGGCTGGGCTACACTTCTGTTAAAACAGTCTTCGACCACCTTACCCTGTGCTTTCAGGAATGCTGTGATTTGAATGAGGGTGTTACCTCCAAAATTCAGGTATAGAGACTTAGTGGCTAGTGTGAGAGTATTAAGAGGTGGGTCCTTTAAGAGGTGATTAGGTCATGAGGCTCTTCCCTCAAGAGTGGGATTAGGGACCTTATAAAAGGGTTTGAGGGAGTGGATTTACTAGCTTTTTCTTTGTCTCTTGCCCTTTCGTGTGTGAGGATGAAGTGAGAAATTCTCACAGATGTGAATACCTTGATCTTGGACTTCTCAGCTTCCAGAATTTCTGAGGAAAAACATTTCTGTTCTTTGTAAGTTGCCCAGTCTCAGATATTTTATTACAGTAGCACAAATGTCCTAAGACACAGGAAATGCAGAAAGTGTGGTGACCCTATAAAATTTTGTGCTCTTAAAACCCTGAAATTCTCGTGGGAGTGAGGACTTTCAGAGATAACTCATTGCTTCAGCTAAAGAAGGGCAAAGGCTGATCAAGTGACACTCATTACCTTTAACCTTGAATCCTGTGCCCCATTCTCCACATTTTCACCTCCTCTTTCCCAGTCCAGTTTTATTTTTCTGAGATAGAGTTGAAATTTTATCATTCTCAAAAACATTCAGTTGATTTCCCATTAGGACTAGTTCTTTGTTTTAACTTTCAGGAAGTTGCCATAAGTTTACCCTAACACACTTTTCTAACCTTTCCAACTTATTTTTCCTCTCGACTGGTTCTCACATCACTACATTCTGCCCCCAACCCAACATTTATTGCTTTTCCATCTTTGTTCTTTTCATCGTGTATTCCCTCCATCCTCCCATTTCCAGGTGTCCAAATTTTTCTCATCCTTCATGGTATACTTCAAATGCCATTTGCTTTCTGAAGCGCTTTTGAATCCACTTTTCTTCTTCCCCTAGCTAGATGTGATGACTGAGTTCAATTTTACTTAAGAAACTATTGAGGGAGCTGGGGAAGGATAGCATGGGGAGAAATGCCAAATGTGGGTGAAGGGGCGGAATGCAGCAAAACACACTGCCATGTGTGTACCTATGCAACTATCTTGCATGTTCTGCACATGTACCCCCAAACTTAAAACACAATAAAAAAAAAAAAAACTATTGAGATTGGAGCCAAGATGGCCAACTAGCTGTAGTCAGAAAGAGTTGAGAGAAGACCATTGAAGACCAGCACACTCCAAGATCTTCAGAGGAAGTCACTGAGAGCAGACAGAGGGAGGATGCAGGCTCTGGGCTGAAGTAGGGAGGCAGGTGGAGAACCGGGGTTGCTGGGCACCAGGACTCATTCTCAGCTGCAAGAAGTTCCTGGAGAAGGAGTGTGTTAAATAGATGTGGAATGGCCCACTCTCACCACAGACCTCTGGAGTCTGAGCTGTGTAAGATCCCATGAAACCATGGGCATTTGAGCTGGCAGGGAGAGCTGCTTGGGGAGTTGGTGGGGACAGGTCTCTGGCCTTGCAGAGCCCAGAGGGTTTAGTGTAGGAATGGCTGCAGTAGACCCCATCCTCCAAGGCTCACCATGCTCCTCTAGGTGGCTGCGACCTTTGTTGACTGTTGGACCTGGACAGAGCAGTGCTATGTTGCCTGTGGGATGGGTCCAGTGTGATCTGAGTACCCCTTGTCTGGTGGCCTCTCCTTGGGTTCCTGCCTGCTGTGCCCACTTGCAGTACAGCCTTGGATGCCCAACTAGGGTATTAGGAGCCGCCACCATACTTCCTTCATGAGCAGTTGCTGTATAACCATTGGAGAGTTTCTGCAGATGGGTCAGCATTGCCATGCACTCACTCACAGCCTCCTCCCATTGCTTTGCAGGCGTGCATAGGTGGACTTGCCACCCTGCTGCCACTGGTGCATATGCACGGACCTCACTGCCATGCTATCACTAAACAAGTGCAACATGGTCCCCACCACCCACTGCCACTAGTGCTGAAGTGTGCATGCCGACTCTGCTGTGCCACTGCACTGCCACACCCCTGTATGTGTAGGTGGACTCCACTGCACTGTAGCTGCGGGTACATGTGCATATGTGGACACTGCTGCTCTGCTGCCACCAGTGCACACATGCAAAAACTCCCATGCCACCTCCCTGCTGTTGTGCAGTGAGCATTGGCCCTGTGCCCCAATCTGATGAAGCATTTTTTGTTAGCACCCCCAAGCAGAGTGTTGTGGCCAGTGGACTGGGAACACCTCAGCCCTTCTAGAGCAGCAGATGCTTAACCGTGGGCCTGCTCCCAGCCCTTCAAGGTTAGAGAACACAGGCCAGGAGCACTGAGCTGAGCCTTGGCTCCCTGAAATCATCCAGAAATGAAGCCAGTAGGCTGAACCCAATGTATACAACTTATACCACAATCAAACCCTCAAGGGCATCAAGAATATAAAAGCACTGGAACCAACCCAAATGCCCATCGATGATAGACTGGTCTGGGAAAATGTGGCACATATACACCATAGAATATTATGCAGCAATAAAAAATGATGAGTTCATGTCCTTTGTAGGGACATGGATGAACCTGGAGACCATCATTCTCAGCAAACTGACACAAGAACAGAAAATGAAATACCGCATGTTCTCACTCATAGGTGGGTGTTGAACAATGAGAACACATGGACACAGGGAAGGGAGCACTACACACTGGGGTCTCTTGGGGGGAATAGGGGAGGGACAGTGGAGGGGTGGGTGCTGGGGAGGGATAGCATGGGGAGGAATGCCAGATATAGGTGAAGGGGAGGAAGGCAGCAAATCACACTGCCACGTGTGTACCTATGCAAGTATCTTGCATGTTCTTCACATGTACCCCAAAACCTAAAATGCAATTAAGAAAAAAGAACAACAAAAAAAGAATATAAAAGCAAAAAGCCCCATCCCAAAGATAGCAATTTCAAACATTAAAGGAACATCAGTTCACAGAGATGAGAAAGAACCAGTGCAAGAACACTGGCAACTCAAAAAGCCAGAGTGTCTTCTTACCTCCAAAAGATCACACTAGTTCCCCAGCGGCAGTTCTTAATCAGGCTGAAATGGCTGAAATGACAGCCATAGAACTCAGAATTTGAATGGCAACAAAGATCATCAAGATTCGGAAGAAAGTTGAAACCTAATCCTAAGAATCCAGTAAAATTTTACAAGAGCTGAAAGACCAAATAGCCATTTGAAGAAAGAACCAAAATGATCTGATAGAGCTGAAAAACTCACTACAAGAATTTCATCATACAATCACAAGTATTAACAGCAGGCTAGACCAAGCCAAGGATAGAATCTCAGAGCTCAAAGAATGGTTTTTTCAAACCCACTAAGCAGACAAAAATAAAGACAAAAAAAAAAAAAAAAAAAAAAGAGTGAAGAAACCCCTGAGAAATATGGGATTATGTCAAGAGAGCAAACCTATGACTCATTGGCATTCCTGAAAGAGAAAGAGAGTGAGCAAGCCACTTGGAAAATATCTTTGAGGATATTGTCCACAAAAATTTCCCCAGCCTTGCTAGAGAGATTGACATTCAAATCCAGGAAATTTAGAAAATCCCTGCAAAATATACAAGATGACCATCCTCAAGACACGTGGTAATTAGATTCTCCAAGGTCAATGTGAAAGAATAAAGTATTACAGGCAGTTAGAAAGAAGGGGCAGGTCACCTACAAAGGGAGCCCCATCAGGCTAACAGTGGACTTTTCAGCGGAAACTTTGCAAGCCAGAAGAGACTGGGAGCCTATATTTAGCATTCTTAACAAAATTTCTACCATGAGTTTTATATCCAGCCATATTAAACTTCATAAGTGAGAATGAAGTAAAATCCTTTTTAGACAAGCAAATGTTAAGGGAATTGTTTAACACCAGACCAGCTTTATAAGAGGTCTTTAAGGGAGTCTGAAACATGGAAATGACTGTTACTGGCCGCCATGAAAACACACACACTTGAGTAATAGACCATTGACACTGTGAAGCAACTACACAATCAAGCCTAGGTAGCAACCATCTAACAACATGATGACAGGATCAAATCAGCACATATCAACATTAACAGACAAAGTCAAGAAAAGCCAAGAGTTTTGTTTTTTTTTTTGAGACGGAGTTTCGCTCTTGTTACCCAGGCTGGAGTGCAATGGCGCGATCTTGGCTCACTGCAACCTCCGCCTCCTGGGTTCAGGCAATTCTCCTGCCTCAGCATCCCGAGTAGCTGGGATTACAGGCACGCGCCACCACGCCCAGCTAAGTTTTTTGTATTTTCAGTTGAGACGGGTTTTCACCATGTTGACCAGGATGGTCTCGACCTCTTGACCTCGTGATCCACCCGCCTCAGCCTCCCAAAGTGCTGGGATTACAGGCGTGAGCCACTGTGCCCGGCCAAGCCAAGAGTTTTGAAGAAGCAGCTTACACAGGAGCTTTTCTCTACCAGATATCAAGAAAGTTGGAGATATCTTCAAGCCCAGATAACAACCAGCTAGCAACATGATAACAGGATTATATCAGCATACATCAATATTAACCATGAATGTAAATGGACAAAATGCCCCACTTAAAAAGTGCTGAATAGCAAGTCAGATAACGAAGCAAGGCCCAACTCTATGCTGTTTTCAAGAGACCCATCACACATGCAATGACACCCGTAGGTCCAAAATAAAGGGATGGAGAAAAATCTATCAAGCAAATGGAAACCAAGCAAAAAGAGCAGGGTTTCTATTCCTAGTTTAGACAAAAGAGTCTTTAAACCAACAATGATCAAAAAGGACAAAGAAGAGCATTATATAATGATAAAGTATTCAATTTGACAAAAGGACTTAACGATCCTAAATATGTATTTCCAACACTGGAGCAGCCAGATTTGTAGACAAGTTCTTAGAGACCTGCGAAGAGACTCAGATAACCACACAATCATAGTGGGAGACTTCAATACCCCACTGATAGTATTAGGCAGATCAATGAGGCAGAAAACTAACAGATATTCAGGACCTAAACTCAAACTTGACCAAATAGACCTAACAGACATCTACATAACACTCTACCTACCCAAAAGCACATGGCATACACTCTAAAATCAACCACATGCTCAGCTATAAGTAATTCTCAACAAATTAAAAAAAAAAAAACACCTGAAATCATACCAAAATACTCCTGGACTATATTACAATAAAAATAAAAATCAGTACCAAGAAGATCTCTCAAAGTCATACAATTATATGGAAATTAACCTGCTCCTGAAGTCCTTTTGGATAAACAAGGAAATTAATGCAGAAATCAAAAAATTCTTTGAAACTAATGAAAACAGAAATATAATATAGTAGAATCTCTGGGATACAGCTAGAGCACTGTTAAGAAGAAAGTTTACAGTGCTAAATGCTCACATCAGAAAGTTAGAAAGATCTCAACAATGTAACATCACACCTAGAAGAACCAGAAAAACAAGAGCAAACCAACCCCGAAGCTCAGAGAAGAAAAGAAAGAACCAAAATCAGAGATGAACTGAACGAAACTGAAGCACAAAAACTATGCAACAGATGAACAAAACCAAAAGTTTGCTTTCTGAATGAAAAAGTAGCATCGATACACTACAAGCTAGGCTAATAAAGAAAAACAGAAAATAATCCCAGCACTTTGGGAGGCCGAGGCGCGTGGATCACGAGGTCAAGAGATCGAGACCATCCTGGTCAACATGGTGAAACCCCGTCTCTACTAAAAATACAAAAAATTAGCTGGGCATGTTGGCGCGTGCCTGTAATCCCAGCTACTCAGGAGGCTGAGGCAGGAGAATTGCCTGAACCCAGGAGGCAGAGGTTGCGGTGAGCTGAGATTGTGCCATTGCACTCCAGCCTGGGTAACACGAGCGAAACTCCGACTCAGAAAAAAAAAAAAGAAAAACAGAAAAGATCCAAATAAACACAATCAGAAATGACAAGGGGGACATTACCATTGATGCCAAATAAATACAAAAAACAAGCATAGGAAAAAAGTTCATATCATTAATTATCGGAGAAATGCAAATCAAAACCACAGTGAGATGCCATCTCATACCAATCAGAATGGCTATCGCCAAACAGTCAGAAAATAACAGATGCTGGTGAAGTTGTGGAGAAAAGGTAATGTTTATACACTGCTGATGGGAATGTAAATTATTTCATCCACTATGGAGAGCAGTTTGGAGATTCCTCAAATAACTTAAGATAGAGCTAGCACCTCACCTGGCAATCCCATTCCTGAATATATACCCAAAGGAATAGAAACTGTTCTACCACATAAACACACGCAGGCATATGTTCTTCACAGTACTATTCACAATAGCAAAGACATGGAGTCAGCCTAGATGCCCATAAACAGTGGACTGGATAAAGAAAACGTGATCCATATGCACGATGGAATACTATGCAGTTAGAACAAAGAACAAAATTGTGTCCTGCTGGAGGCCATTATCTTATGTGAATTAACGTAGGAACAGAAATCCAAATACTGCATGTTCTCACTTTCAAGTGGAAACTAAACACTGAGGACACATGGACAAGAAGAAGGGAACACCAGACGCCAGGGCCTACTTGAGGATTGAGGAGGGGAGAAGGGTGAGGATAATAAGAACCTTCTATTGGGTCCCAGGCTTATTACCTGGGTGATGAAATAATCTGTATGCCAGACCTACGTGACATGCAATTTACCCATGTCACAAACCTGCACGTGTATTCCCTGAATCTAAAATGAAGGTTGGAAAAAAAAAAAGATTACTGTGCTTTCTGGGCATGAGAGAGACAAAAAAGAATAAAGCATGGTCCCTCTGTTCTATCAGGAACACCTGGTCAGGAAGGCAGGCATATGAACAATGAACTCTAAACCAAGGTGACAAGTAAGACATCATCAATGAGAACAAGGCCCTAGGGGGCCACCATGGAGTCACCGGCATCTCTTGCCTCCTAACTTTTTTCTGATTCTTCTCTTGCCCGTTTCTCCCCGTCTTACAATTTCTTCTCTTCACACCTATCAGAATGTTGACTCTGACTGATACGTTGCTTCCCTGCTTCAACCCCTCCAGAGTGTTGCTGTTGTATATGGAATAAAATCTAACCTCACCATCCTGACTTAGAAACGCACCTCGAAACAGGCCTCATCCAGCTTTCTGACTTTCTGGGCTCTGTTGTCTTCTTCTCCCTCCCAGGTCGTTTCAGCACACTCACCTTTCTGTTCCTTAAACAGCCCAAAAGTTTCCCTTTTAAGACTTTGGACCAGTTTTCCCTTTTATCTATAATGCTCTTTCCTGCTTGCTCTTATTATTTCAGTATTTGTTTAAACATCTCCTGCTTGGTGAGCACTTCCCTGACCCATCCAGCCACACCAGCTGTCCAAGCACTCTTACAGCTCTTCACTGTCATTTTTCCTATTCGGATGTTAATCATCTGTCTCTCCCACTAAAATAAGATCCTTGAAGGCAGAGGCCTTGCTGTGTGGTTCATAGTTGCAGCCTCAATGCTCTAATAAAACACAGCTTAGCACAGAATAGGAACTCAGTAAATGTTTGATGAATGATGAATAATATGAAGATCTCATAGAAGAGTTGAGAGAGGAAGTTTTTTATTGCAGGGAAGGGTATTTGGGCAAAGAGAACAGCATGAGTGAAAAGGAATGAGGAGACTATTAATAATTAGAGAGCTGCATATACTTTCCAAGTGTAACACTTGGCTAATTTCATTAAAATTGTTTGCCAAATTGGCTTTTACTAAAGACTGTAAGTTTCTGAGGGTAGGGACCTCATCTATCTTGCTTACCCCACTGTATTTTCAATATCACACTGAAAACCCATTGTGGGTTTGCAACCGTTGTAATGAATAAATGAAGGAAATGAAAGGAAGAGCAATGGGACACCAGGCTGGAAAGATACTGTGAAGCCTCATTGCTAAGCGTTGAACGTTGAGCAGAGGAGGCTGTATTTTGTCCTGTAAAAAGTGGGAGCCAGTGAAGGTTTTTTGTGTGTAAGTTTGAGATAGAGTCTCGCTCAGTCACCCAGGTTGAGCACAAGATTCCCTCGTGTCACCGCTTTGTAGTCGTACCATGCCCCATTCCTAACGCTTGGTAATTGGTCATAAAGGCTTCATCTAATTAAGTTATTTCATAATTATTACATAAATAGAATTGTGCAACATGTATCCTTTTAAAATTGGCTTTTTAAAGTTAGCAATTTGAGGTTCACTCAAAGTGTAGTGCACATTCAAGAGTCCATTCCTTTCCAATGTGCAGTGGTATTCCATGGTATGGATTTCCAGTTTGTTCAACCATTCGTCATTTAAAGGAGATTTGTGTAGTTCCCAGAAGATCTTTACTTAAGTGAATAGCATGCTGACTTTTTCCTCTCAGGAAAGAATCCTAGAGGGAGCAGAAGAAGAAACTGGACTAGAATAGTACTTAGTATAAAGAAGAGAAATGGAGCCAAATAGGAGGTCATTTCAATAGGGCAAGAGGGAGATGAAAAGTGGAACTAAGGAAGTGGCAATGAGGATGGGGATGAGGTCAGATATTCAGGAGAGATTTCTGAGGAAGAATTGACGGAAAGGAGTTGGCAATGCATTTGATGTAGAAGATAAGGGAAATGAAGTCAACAATCCCTTAAAGTGTCTGGCTTGGTTAGCTGCAAGATTGGTGATTCTATACACTTTGATACAGTATTCAGTAAAATAGAGCATTTATAAAGGAGAAAAATTGTCTGGGTGCGGTGGCTCACACTGTAATCCCAGCACTATGGGAGGCTGAGGTGGATGAATTACGAGGTCAAGAGATTGAGATCATCCTGGCCAACATGGTGAAACCTCGTCTGTACTAAAAATACAAAACTTAGCCGGGTGTGGTGGCGCGTGCCTGTAGGGAGGCAGAGGCAGGAGATCACTTGAACCTGGAAGGTGGAGGTTGCAGTGAGCCAAGATCACACCAGTGCACTCCAGCCTGGTGACAGAGTGAGATTCCTTCTTAAAAAAAGAATCCAATTTTGAGCATCCAGAGTTTGAGAAGTTTAGCAAGAGATCCAAGTGGTGTAGTACCCCATGGTTCAGGAGAGCTTCCTGGGCAGGAGATGCAATGGAGAAGTTATATTTGGAATACAAGTTATATTTGGATGTACGCAATGGATGAGATTGTCTGAGGAGTAACAGAAAGTTGAGTAGAGTGCTGAGGACATAAGCTTGGGAAATCAACATGGAATGCTATGAAGACATGAAACACGACGACAGGGAAGGCTGTTGTACTGGCAATCAGGTGATCACTGGGTGATCTTTGCACAACCGGTCTCAGTAGACAGAGTGTGGTGGGGCAGGTGAGGTGATGAAGGAGATGAAGCAGTGGAGGCAAGTAGTGAGAGCTCCGAAGAATTTGGGAGCTGGGAGCCGCCTTCGGGATCTCACCAAGATCCCCACATACCTGGTATCCCCTATGGCCATGGGGGCATACACCAGTCCACCAGAGGTAACTTTTCTGCAAGTCCATATGTGATCCTGGCACTGGTCTAAGTTTAGCTCTTGATTAACACCTACTTGCCTTCTTGGGGATAGCCTAGGAATGTCACTTTGGGTCTGAGAAATGAACAGTTCTGTGAACTGAGGTCTTGATACTAAGTGAAGAGAGAAGAGATGAGCAGGGGCTGGCACAGCTGACAGAGTGAGGTTCCTGAGGGATGGGGAGAGCCTAGTGGAGAGGTCTGTCTTGGGGGAAGAATCTTTCTTTCCTCAGAAACAGAAAGTAATTCCATCGGGATGGGAGAGATGATGGCAGTTGGGATGTGCAGGAGAGAGGGGCTTAGGCCACAACATTCTCAGTGAGGTAGGAGGGCATTGGAGTTGAAAGCAAGAAAGGGTTACTCCATAGACTGAAGAGAGTGATAAAGATTCAGAGCAATGCTGTTTCTCTGTAGCACCTGTCACCGCCTGACAGAATACTGATGTGGCATTTGGCTGTTTTTTTTTTTTTTTTTTTCTCAGTAGGACATAAACTATGCAGGCAAGTTGTCTGTCTTCTTTACTGTATATCTCAGCATTTAGAATCGTGCCTGACACATAGTAGGGCTTGATAAATATTGATTGAGTGGATGAAAGAATAAACAAGGAGGAGCAAAATGACTGGTGAGCATCACTGAGGGCCCAGCCGCAGTGAGAAGAATTCCTTCCTCTCCTGCTCTCTCCCTCCCGTCCGTACTTGTCCCCTGTTGCCTTATAGCTGAGTTATTTCTAGTCATGGCTTGTTCCCTGTCCTGCGCTGTGCACTCTTTGGGACCAATTCTGCAGCTGATCCATCCTGCCACATGCACAAGGTGGTAGGTGTTCAGAAATTTGCAAAATGAACGGCTATGTAAATGGAATACTAAGCAGCTTCAGTTGTTGCAAAGGTCCTTTAAATGTTGCATTAAAATCTAGCTTGTGACTTCTAGACATTAGTCAACATTTTGCCGTTTGGAATAAATGAAGCCTGTTTCTGCTACCCTCAGCCATCTTTTCAAGTGTTTGAATGATTGTGGCGTCTCCCACACCTTCCCAGGTAAAGGTGTGTGATTCCTATGACTGCCCCTCCTATGACTGGTTTCCAAGCCCCTGGCGTTCTTGTCTCTCTGGGATAGGAACTCCCTGGCCCCCAGAAGCTGTTTAGATACCATCAGACTCTGCCTCTGCAGGGACCCAGGCAACCTGGTCCCGCATATATAGAAATGGCCGGAGGCTCTGTTGTTTTGTCATCCCTTTCCAGAGTTTTACAGTCAACCTGTAAAACTGTGAGGTCCCGTGAATTCTAAAATTAGGAGCCAGGCTGTCATTGGAGCTGACTTCTAGGCCAGCAGTGAGGTACTTCTCTGCTCAGCAGGACCTGTGACCCTGAGCTTCTTAAACTGGTAGCGCTTTGCAGGGAGTTGTACTTTATTCCTTTTTGGGAGATGACCGTGAAGTGCCTCTGGCATTCCCCCTCTGCATTTTAACAGATAAAGATAATAAATAAGGGGCCTGAACATCGCTGGGGTGGAGGGCAGGCAGAAGCCTCCTTTCAGCACTGCTGGGGAGAAGTGGCTTTTGGTTGGAGGTGTTTTGCTGAAACTTTCCGTTGCCTTTACTCCTTACGCCCAGGCTATGTGGGGAGTTCATTAGCTCAGATCTCAGGTTTCAGTCAGAGGGGAAGAAACTATCCTCCAAGAAGCAAAGCTATGACCCTTATAGCTAACCCAGCATGCTCCATTTTAAAATTTATTGAGAGATAATTAGCATAGAATAAAATATATAGCTCTTAAGGGCTCAGTGGGGGAAGTTTTGAAAGTTGTAGACACCTGCTTAAGCATTGCCTAAAATAAGATACAGAACATTTCCGTTACCCCCAAGTTCTCCGGTGCCCCATTCCCAATCTAGTCTACCACCTATCACTATAGACTAGTAATTTCTGTCCTTGGGCTCCATAGAAATGGAATCAGACAGCATTCACTCTTGCGTGTCTGTCTGCTTTTGATTAACATAATGTGCTTTAGATTCTATCATGTTGTTGTATGTATCAGCAGTATATTCCTTTTTACTTCAAAATAATATTTCATTTCATGAACATACAATTAATTTATCTGTTTTCCTGTTAAAAAATGTTTGGGTTAGATAGAGAACACTACATATAGTATACTGCCATTTGTGAGAAGGGAAAAATGCACGTGTGTGTGTATGTGTATGTGTGTATGTATATATGTGTATATCCATATTTGTAAAAACCCACTTAGCCTATCTTTGGAAGGAGACACAAGCACCCGATAATATTGGTTGCCTTTGGAGACGGCAGTTGGGTGGCTAGGGGACAGAAGATGGTAGGAGACTGATTTGTCATTATATATCTTTCCATATGTTTTACATTAAAAAAATTTATAAATGTATTAGCTATGAAAATAAAAAATATAAAACAAACACAAAAAATATTTGGGTTGTTTAAAGTTTTTGGCCATTGTGGATAGGAGCTGTAATGAATCTCTGTGTAGAAGTCTGTGTAGACGTGGTTTTCACTCCTGTTAGGTAAGTATCTAGAGTAAATGCATGAACCTTACAAGAAATTTGCAAACAATTTTTCAAAGTGGCTGTGCCATTTTACACTCCTCTGCCCCACTCCATTCCTGTCCCCAGTAATGTATGTTCCAGTTGCCCTGCATCTTTGGATAGTATCGTCTAAGTTTTATCCACTCTAGTGGGTATGTAGGACTATCCAGCTGTGGTTTTCATTTGCATTTTCTTGTAGCCAATGATGTTAAGCATTTCTCAAGTGTTTTATTGATCATTTGTAAATCTCTTCTGGTGAAGTGTCTTTTTAAGATCTTTGCCCAGTATGTAACTTGGATTTTTTTTTGTCTTTTCTTGATTTGCAGGATTTCTTTATGTATTCTGGATTTGTTAGGGTGTGTGTGTGTGTGTGTTTGTTTAAATTTGTGGCCTGTGGCCTATTTCATCTTCTTAATGCTATCATTTGATAAAGAAGCACGTTTAATTTTGTTTAGATCAATTTATCAGTTTTTTTCTTTTATGGTTAGTGCTTGCTGATTTAATTTTTATATAAAATACTTTTTTTTAGCTGTGAGAGATAGTAAGTCTGAGATCCCAAAAAGAACCTGGGATAATTGGGAGTGGAAGGGGCTGGTAGAACCTTCACCTTTTAAGATTATAGCAGCCCTGCAGCTTGGTGCTTGTAGAAGGCACAAGGTTCGTGAATAATCAGGAGACCTAAACTCAAGGCCGGCTCAGCCGTCTACTACTTGAGTGATCAATTTATTCATCTGTAAGGTGGGGGGTTGTTGCTGAGCTTACTCAGCCTATATCATAACGGGCTTTGAATAAACTGAAAGCCAAAAGGCGCTCAACAAGTAAGTGATCATGAATAGCATGACACTATAACCACCATTATATTAGAATATAATAACCACCACTCTTACTGTCATCCACCCTACAGTGGTCCACTGTCTTATTTCTGTTATCTAATTCCTGCTTCCCCATTTCTTACTCGTGAACGTCTCATGTTCAAAAGCATTTTTCCTGGGGACAGGCAGGAAGGAAAGATTGTAAAACTTGAATCCATCTTTTCTCATTTGTTTGTATTTCCAGAAAAAAACATCCTTGAGGTCTATTAGTCCCACGGCGCTGGGTGCTGGGTTCTGAGCTGTGCAGTGGGAGCCTCACAGGAGACTCGGAGAAGTTCACAGTGAATGAGGACGCAGAATAAGCGCCTTAGCAGGAAGCCAAGGGCGTCTAGCCTTGTGACCGCTCATGGCTGCTTTTCTTCCACCCGCCACCCCCCTGCATCCCAATTTTTAACATACCTTTTCACCAAAAGACTCATGTGATTGTAGGTAGTTTATTTTGTCAGGAGTCAGACCTCACATTTCCACAAATTAACACGAGTTTATGAATTACATACAACCGAAAGTAACTGCCATTAACCTGTGCAGTTTTATGATTGGCTTTTTTTAAATGCTGAAAATTTCATGGGTATCTCACTTCTACCTTGAGAAGCCCGAGTGCTCTGACACCTCTGAAGGATGCTCCCCGCTCACTGCACGAAGTCCATGTCTTTGAGGAGAGCTACATGAGGGCAGTTGTTTTTTCCTTGCTTTAAGGCACAGTCCCTCTTAGGAGCAAAAGGGGCAGGCAGGGAGTCTCTTTATAATGCAGATCGCCAATTTGTGGTGGGAATGATCTGTTTTCCAAGTTTTGGGTACATGGATAACATCCACTCCCATGGCACCCAGCTGAGCTCAGGCCTAGAAGTTTTAACCTGCACCATACGGGCTGTGCCTCCTCCAGCCAGACTGGGGGTCCAGCCTCATAGCCCAGGGTTCTTCGTGATTCCCCTCCAGAGGAGCGTTCAAAACATAAAAGTGGTCTGAGAAAGACAGCAGTCTTCTGTTTTCATATCTCCTCAGTTTATGGCGAAGCCAAAACACTCCATAACAAATATTCAAATCCAGACCCTGTCTCCACCCTGAGATGAGTCCCCAGAGCCTGAGTGAGATGTGGTATAATCTGGAGAGAGGGGAGGTGGGGGCAGGATGAAGTGGCATGGGAGGCAGGGTGGAAAGTGTAAGGTCCTTGCCTGGCTGTGGTATCACCATTGAGTCCAGCAAGCAAAGGGTGTTAAGGGAACGAACTTGATCCTTGAGGCCTCAAAGCAGGAGTGGTCTCTGTTCTCCGTGTATATCTGAGAGAGGAGTTGGGAGGTGGGGAGGCAGCAAAGATAAGCGGCCAGTGGCCAGGTGTCATATTACAAAGCTGAGAGGAAGATGGGACGAAACCAAGCGCTCTCACAAGAAAGATCAGAGAAAGCTGTGATGATGCAATATGCCCGCTGCAGACAGACAGGCGGCACTGGCCCTTCATCTTTCTTAACCTCAGATTCCGAGAGAGCCTTTGTAGCCTGGTCAGTCACACACAGGCATGGGCTGGGCTGAATGTCGGTGAAAGCCCTGGCAGGTCCCACTCTGGATAAGAGGGTAAACTTGGGGAAAACTGAAGACTTTCCAGGTTAGGGAACTGATGCTCAGCCCCTAGCCTGGTTATCAGTTTCCCACCCTTAGCTGCCTTCAAGTTGCCCCCACCCTCCTAACCAAGTACCTCAGGCCTCTCAAGCTCCAGCACTGCAGATGGTATCGTGTGCAGGGCCCTAACCTGCCACACACTTGGCAGGCTCCACCCAGACACATGCCAACTTGAGCCGGGTGAAGAGTGAAACCACAATCCATCCAGCAGTTGTTTTGTCTGAATGACACTAAACCAACCAGTTATTTACATTGGTGCCACATGGCAAGGAGAGCTATTTTGACTAAAACCAGTTCCTTGTACATTGTGGAGCCTGCACTTGGTACCACATGGAGGGAAGGTGAAGCCACATGTCAGAGACTTCCTCAGATCCAGGCTGAGTCAACATCACTGCCCTGACTGAGACTGGGCACTGTTTTGGGGTGCCCTCATCTTAAGGGGCCATGCTTTTTTGTTTACTGCCACAGCTCTGAGTATATGTACAGCCTCTGTGAGTGTCTCTGGGTGGCAGGAGTTACAGAGAGCAGAAGGAACACCGCACTGAGCTTTCAACTGAGAGGATTAGAAACCAAAGCGGCATAGACGCAGATCCTCACCTAAGACAGCACTTGGCACTGAAGAAGGGTTGCAAAGAAGCCGGTCTCTGGGTCATAACCTGGACGTGGCTTATCCCAATGGTGGGTTCTGAGGAAATGTCCAATCACCAGTTTCTTGGGTAGGCAAATGCCAGGGATGAATATGGAGCATGGGAAAGGCACAAGAACCATCCTGGGAAAGGCACAAGAACCATCCTCCTAACTGTGGAGCCTTTGCTGGATGTGGTCTCTCCTCTGGTCATTTGAGGTTGGTCTGTTGATTTCTGAGGTCATGTCAAATGGCTCTGATTCTAGATAATAGACTTGATCTTTTGACAAAATCTGGAGGCAATGGAAGGAAAAAAGCTCCAGAAAATACTTAAGATGTCCAGTTAATTTTCCCTCACCCCCCCCCCCCCCCCACCAACACATAGAGGGCTTTTGGACAATTTTCCCATTCATCGTATTGTCAGAAATGCTCTTGTCCTAGATATCCACAGAACCAGCTGCCTGTCTCAGCGAGGCTTCTCTGGAAACCTGACCCCATGTTTTACAGGCTCCACCTGCTCCTGCCACTTCCACCTCCCTTCCTGGCTTTATTTCTACCTAGCACTTACTATCATTTGATATATGAGATATTTTCTCATTTGTCAATTCATTGTCTGCTTTCCCCACTCGAGTGCCAACTCCATGAGGGCAGCAAGGTTTCCTTGTGCACTGCTTGTTCACTGCTGTAGTCGGCGAGGACAGCACCTGGCACATAGCGAGTAATCAATATGTACTTGTCAAATGACTAAATCATTGTTTTATGTTCTTTGAATAGATATGTTACAGATGAGGAAATTGAGGCAGAGTGTGTCTGCGCTCATTTCCAATGACTAGGTTTGGAATGGGCTGAGAGCTGTGTTTTCTGCTGAGAAAGTGTTCTCATCTCTTTTGAGCAACCATGTCCCTAAGAGGTGGGTCCATTCAAGGTGTCATGGTCCATACATACTTAATGGTTTAGTTTTTCACCATTAAGTATGAGATTAGCTGTCAACTTTTTGTAGTTTTTTTAAAAAAAATCAAACAGCCCAGATGCAGTGGTTCATGCCTGTAATCTCAGCACTTTGGGAGGCCAAGACGGGTGGATCACCTGAGGTCAGGAGTTTGAGACTCACTTGGCCAACATGGCCCTGTGAAACCCTTCATGGCCAAAATGAAACCCTGTCTCTACTAAAAATACAAAAAAATTAGCTGGGTATGGTGGCAGGCACCTGTAATCCCAGCTACTCGGGAGGCTGAGGCAGGAGAATTACTTGAACCTGGGAGGCAGAGGTTGCACTGAGCTGAGATCATGCTGTTGCACTCCAGCCTGGGTGACCAGAGCAAAACTCCATCTCAAATAAATAACTAAACAAACAAACAGGTATTTTCCTTCTAACTTGCTGAGTTGATATATAGGCTTAATCATTAATCGATATTGGATTTTCAAATGTCTTTCTGTATCAGTTTATATGATACTATGATTTTCTATCTTTAGCCTGTTGATACATGGTTGATATACTGATTGATTTTCAAATGTTGAACCACTTGCATATCTGGAAAAAAAAATCCTACTTGGTCATAGTAAATAATTCCTTTTATTCATTGCTAGCTTGTTTGCTAATTTAAAAAAACTGGCATCTAAATGAATGAGAAACATTGGTCTGCAAGTCTTTCTCTTCTTCCTTTCCTCTCTCTTCTTCTTTTTTGTACCGTCTTTTTTGGAATTTGTACCAGCATAATACTGGCCTCATAAAATAAGTTGGAAGTGTTTCCTATTTTTCCATTTTCTGGAGGAGACTGTATAAAGTTGGTTACAGTTTTTCTTTAAATGTTAGAAAACGATCTGAGTCTGGGAGACTTTTTCTTTGGGAGCTTTACGTTGTGAATTTATTTAGTGATTATGTGATATTCAGATTGTTTCGTTTTGGTGGTGTACTGGTAATTTGTGGTTTGTCAAGTGTATGAGTGTGAAAATTATTTGTAGTATTCTCTTATTGTCCTCTTAATGGCTGCGGAATCTGTAATAATATCTCATGGTTTATTCGTGATATTGGTGATTTGTTTTTCTTTCATTAGTGTTCCTAGAGATTTATCAATTTTATAGATTTTTAAAAATAAACCAACACCTTTTCTCTATTTTTCTATATTCAATTTTTTTTGATTTCTGCTTTGATCTTGTTTATTCCCTTCAGCTTATTAGAACAGATTAATTAAAACAAGTAAGATAATTAGTTGTTCCAATTCAAGGTCTCCAGTGGCAGGAGCCTGTCCTGGCTACTCAGTGTGCAAGGCAGGAACCATCCCTGACAGGATGCCATCGCATCGCAGGGTGCACTCACACACACACACTCATGCTGGGACAATGTAGACATGCCAGTGGACCTAACAAGCACAACTTTGGGATGTGGGAGGAAATCAGAGTAACAGAGAAAACCCAGGCAGACGTAAGGAGAATGTGCAAACTCTACACAGACAGTGGCCCTGGTTGGAAATCAATTTATTTTTCTTCATCAGTGTTATAATGAAACATTGAATGAAATGACCTCATTCAAGGACTTGCTGTATTTTGACATGCTTTATTTCCACTTAGTTTTGTGATTAAAAAAATTTTCTTTAGAAAGTTCCTCTTTGACTCATGGATTATTTAGAAGTGTGTTGGTTTCCAAGTGTTTGGAGATTCCTGTTACCTTTCTGTTTATTCTAGTGGAATTCCAGTTTAATTCCACTGTGGTCTCAAAACACACTCTGTGTGATTTCAATTATTTTAAAACGTTAATATTTGTTTTATGGCCCAGAGTATGGCCTCTGGTGTGTGTTCCATAAGCAATTGAAAAGAATGTATACTCTGCTGTTGCATGGAGTATTCTATAAAGGCTGATTAGATATGATTGATGGTGTTGATTAAAGTTCTTGTATATCCTTGCTGGTTTTCTGTCTAGTTAATTGTTGAGAGAGGAGTGTGGAAGTCTCCAACTATAATTGCAGACTTGTCTATTTTATGTCATTTTCTGCTCTAATGTTTTGAACCTCTGTTGTTAGTGCATACACATTTAGGGTTGTTTTGTCTTCTTGGTAGATTGTCATATAATATTGCTTTCTGTCTCTGGTAATTTTCTTTGTTTTATAGGTTTATATTTCTAGTTTTAATATAACCACTCCTGCTTTCTTTTGATAAATATTTGCATGATCTACATTTTTCATCTTACTTTCAGCCTACTTATGTTGTTCATTTTTTGTACACAAGAAATACTTAGGTCATTAAAAAAAGAGTTCCTCCTCCACCCATACACACTTACATACTCTGTCAATCTTTGTCTTTTGATCAGTATATGTAGATCATTTACATTTAAGGCAGTTCTTTATACCTCAGAGCTTAAGTATGCCATTTTACTATTTTCTATTTGCATCCGCTGGTTTTGTTCTTCTGCTTTTTTTCTTTCCTTCCTGTGGGTTTTTTAGAATTGTTTTGGAATTTCATCTTATTTATTATGTTTTAGAGAGATACACACTCCAAATATATAGTTGTTATAGTAGTTGCTCTGGATATGTACATGTAGCATATCACGTTCTACAGATACCAACATTTTACCACTTTGAATGAAGTATAGAAATCTCATTTCCATTTAGGTCCTTTCGTCTTTTACACTTTTCAGTATCATTGTTTTGAGTATCAAATGATGTTATAATTTTTATTTCAAGTATCAAATATGACTTATAAAACTCATGAGGATTGTGTGTCATATCCTTTTTTTTTCCTGATGCTGTAAATTTTCTACTATTTACTTTGTTTAAAAAACTTTCTTTAGCAAATCCTTACAAGGATATCTGCTAGTGACACATTCCTGACATTTTCTTTCATCTGAGAATGTCCTTATTCTTTCTGCATTCATTGAAGTTAGTTTCACTGGATATGGGATTCTGGGTTGATGGTTCTTTTTCTTTCTGCACTTGTAAAATATTGTGCCACTTCCTTCTGGCCTCCATGGTTTCAGATGATAAATTTGAATTGTGTTCTCCTATTGGTAAGATGTTGGTTTTGTTTTCAAGATTTTGTCTTTAGTTTCCAGACATTCAGTTACGATGCCTTTGCACTTATCCTGCTTAGGTTTCAGTTTCTTGAATGTGTAGGTTTATGTCTCTTACCACATTTGCGGAGTTTTCAGTCATTATTATTTTTCTGAATACTGTTTCAGCCTTATCCTCTTTCCTTTTGGAACTCCGATACAAATGTTGGCTCTTTTGTTAGTGTTCCACAGGTCCTAAGACTCTGATTATTTTTTTTCTAGTCTGTTGTTCAAATTGTGAGCAAATTCTATCAGTCTGTCTTCAAGTTTATTCATTCTATCCTCTGTCATTTCCACTCTGTTATTGAGCCCACACACTGAGATTTCTGCTACTGTATTTTTCAGTTTCACAGTTTCCATTTGGTTCTTTTGTATAACTTCTATTTACTTGCTCAGACTATTTTTTCATTTAAGATAATTTGTATTTGGTTTCTGACACATTTTAGAGGTGGCTGTTTTAAAAATCATCTTAATGTCTTTTCTCATTGAAATCATGACTTTCCTGGTTCTTGGTGAGACAGGTGATTTTTAATTGAATGCTGGACATTTTGTCTATTATGTTAAAAGACTCTGGGTCCTACATAAATCTTTTTATTTTAGCAGGCAGTTACCTTGTTTAGTTTCAGCACTCAGATCTGGTCTATGTTTGGGGTGGTGGACCCAATAAGAAGTTAATTTTCAAAGCCTTCGTGGTATGTTATTTTGATGTTTCCAGCCAGGGATGCCTCTTTTTTCCACATGCCTGAGACTGCCTTGGCTGGGTAATTTTTGTGATGGAATCCTTCCCTTTTGAGACAGACACTGAGACTGTCTCATGTCTTTGGACAGGGGAAGGGAATCCTACATTGGCTGTGGCCAATTAGCTTCCCAGGATGAGCCACCTGTTGTGGCTGGGTCTCTCCTGCTGTTATTGCCTGAGTATCTTTCTGGGGTTAGGGAGTCTCAGGCCTAGCAGGAAAGGTCATTTATTACCACTGGGGCTCTTATTAGTCCATCTCATTGATGGTTTCTGCTTCATCTGGTGGTGTCAGAGGGATTCTGATTGATCAGGGAAAGGAGTATTTCTGAGCTGACCTGTGTTGCTAGTGGGGAAAGATCACGCCTTGAGTCACCTTCTTCTACCGGTGAGGAGAGGTAAGACACTCTGCCACTGCGTTATTTCCCCACTCTTAAGAGTTCTAAGACAATTTCACTGCCTCTTATCCCCTTTCACGATTCTCTTTTGGCTGTTTCTTGTATATTTACAGGATTTATAGTTGTACTTAGCAGAGAGGAGCAGGGAAACACAAGTCTGCCGTCTTGTGTAAACCAAAGTCTCAGTCCAATTATTCTTACATTGATTATAGCTTTATGAATTATTTCTGATATGATTTTCATAAATTTGAGATACCCAGCCTAGACACAAGAATTTAGGGAAGTCTGGATGGTCCTCACATACATAATTTGCCCCTGCTTTATTACAAAAGAAGTATTGTCTTCTCTATTTTAAGATGAAAAGGCAAAAAAAACAAAAAAATCCTGTGGTCAGAAACAGGTGCCAGCTGAGTACCTACAACACAAGATCGATTGTGACCATTAAATGAAATACTACATGTAAAATATTCATCATCAGTGCAGATGGACAGCTAAGTACCTAATAAATGTTACTGTTCCCACTCTTCTACACAGCCCAATTTTTCCCTTCCTTGTTTAAAGTCTCTGAGGAAAGAAATAATTTGTCCTTTTCACCTTGTAACACTAGGGTCTGGAAGAGTACCTGGCAATTAAAGCTTTGCTGCCCGAATAACATTTTATCACTTTTAACACTTTGATCTCCCCAAGCCACGTTCTTTCCCTTTCCCTCTTTTCAGTTTTTTTTTCTTAAAGTCCCTGTGATTTAGTTTCTTATATGAATTATAATAGCTTACTTAAGGCTTTGCCCTCTCTCTGTTCACTTGCTGTGCCATCAAGCAGGAAATGTCTTGTGTTCAGGTATTTTGATGATTCTCTACTACTCAATCATCCCATTCTTGTGAAAAGATATACAACATTTCCTTTCCTCCTGAAAATTTTAGGCAGTAACAATCACAGCCCCTGTGATTTGGCAGAGAAGGCACATTTCTCTGTAGCAACCATTTTATTTGCTTAGAGTAATGGAACTTCCTCATAAGTTTTTAGCTGATTTACTCAACTTCATAGCAGATAAACAGGCTGCAAGTCCTAAATTTAATTCGAAGTTATTGTGCTCTAATATCAAGTCTACACTAAAACAATTAGCATTTAAATCTTAATGTCTCCAAAATCTATGTTGCCATGTAAAATTCAACTCCAGAAAACATGTATTTTCCTTTAACAAACAAAATGTTAAAATATATTTTGATCGAAAAATGTGTGTATGTTCTACCGCTGCACTACATGAACACATATTAGAGAACAATGCTCATCTAACACCACCATCTGCGTGTCCTCAGGATTTGAAAACAAAACTTGCCACATTACAGCCCAGAGCCCTCTATCAATTCTACCATAACATCTGACATTATGCGGTGCAGAGCTGGAGATCACTGTATTTAAACAAACCTGAATGCAATGTGAGTGTGGCTCAGGGTAAGTCAGCACAGAACTCAAAAATACTCAGAAACTCACCTTATGAGAAATCCTCATAGCCAGAACAGATGTTAAAGAAAGGAAACATTTTATCCAACTTTACTATTCAGGGAATAAAAATTACTTATGTAAAATTTCTTTGCCTATTCCAATGCAAGGAAAAATTTATTACAGTTTGTAAAGATGTTCTCTTGTGTCATTAAAACATGACCTGGCACTTCTTTGGGAGGCCCAGTTGGATCACTGAGCTCAGGAGTTTCAGACCACACAGAGCAACATGGTGAAATCCAGTCTCTACTAAAAATACAAAAAAATTAACCAGGTGTGGTGGTGCACACCTGTAGTCCCAGCTAGTTGGGAGGCTGAGGTAGGAGAATTGCTTGAGCCCAAGAGGCGAAGGTTGCAGTGAGCCAAGATCACGCCACTGCACTCCAGCTTGGGCTACAAAAAAAGAAAAAAAAATGACCTGGAAGGAAAAGATGAATTGAACAGTTGCCACCAGAATTTGGATGAAGATACATGATATTCTTAGAATTCTTTTTCAGCAGAAACAATATGGCATTGGTTCATAGATACACATTCGATCCCTTAGAGTCATGAAAAGTAGAAAAGCACAAAGGAGATAATCTCTTAATTCAATGTTTTTAGATTGACTCTTTTTTTTTTTTTTTTAAACCAGGGAAAGCATGAAGGCAGTCCCCGACTACCACAAATTATGCAGTAGAGTTTCCCACATTTGGGGAAATTGCAGGGGTCAGCACATCCGGAGTGCAATGGATAAGCCTTGCCCTGGGAAAACCACCTTCGTGATCATGGATCTCCCCTACCAGGTTAGATTAAGACTCTTTTTTTAAAAGTGAAATTATCATTGTGTTTTTGTAATATTTAGAGACAAATCAATACCAGTGTATGTGTACACTGCCCAAATGTAACCTGATAATGGAGTTGTGTTCTTTACTGACCCAGTTAGAGGAAATTTTATATTAGTATTATATTTTTTTGAATTCCTTTGAAATGGTGATTAAATTACACAGAGGGAAGCTCAACCATCTTTAATATGGCAAAGCTGTAGCAGTCATGACAATCTTGTCATATTTAATACATTTATATGACCTGAAAAGCACTGACGTCTTGGGATGTGTCTGGGGTCATCTAGGTACTCTGGTTACAATGGTCCAAAGTTAGATAAGAAAATTTCACACAATCAATCAAGGTGATCTGATGGTTCTCTGATATAAGAATACTGTTATATCTCATTCCAGGAGCACAATGAAAACAATGCCTAAGAAAAGGAAGACTTTGTATCTAGAACATGATTTGTTTGGCAAATAACATCAGAAAAAATATTAGGAAAAAAACCCCACTTTCCCTAAAAAGACTGACCATGGGTTCTGACCAAAAGCTCAAGGTTCCAATTCAACATTATGTTCTATGAAATTTCCAATGTTAGGCAGAGACTGGGATCATTAACTAGAACAGTTCTACAAAGGGCAATATTGCTCTGGTGGGATGGTTAATTCTGCAGAATGGCATTTTATTTAACAGACAGCATGGACTTCATACATATCCATTATCAGTGCCTTGAAAACCAAACAACTTTAAAAGTTAGCAGCAGTTTCTGCAAGTACAAAAATACACATTTATTACATAACATATGGTAGTAAAATTTGTCAAGATATATTATACAAACTCAAAGCATTTTAGATAAAGCATCAGTCTAATATATTATAGATTGATGGAGCATAATAAAATGACATATAGTCTGTCTTCAAATCATACAATATAATATTTTACAGCAATTTTAACAAACTATTCACATTAAGAATTACAGGAGTATCTAAGGGAACACAGATAGTAGGAATGGTTATTTAAAAACCTCAGCAAATATTTTCTTCTATGCTTCAAATTTGGGTGGATGATTTTTTTACCTGCCAATATGAAGAAAAAGGAATTTCTTCCAGAAAGACACTCCAAGCCATAAGAGCTTCATTCACATCTTGCAGTTCTGACAGTAGTATGCCCTAAGGGAAAGGGGGGTCCCTGCTGACTTTATATATTATACCAAAAAAGATGCATATGGACACTTAGGAGTCTTAATATGTGGGACTGCTTAGTTATAAAGTGAAATCAACTTCACATCTGTGACTGAGATGGCCAGTGTCATGAAATAGCTCTTTGGATACAGAGTTCTAAAAGATCATTGTAATGGTTAGCTCAAACAGGACCATGTCCCCAAGAGGTAGGTAGCACCTATAGCTAATACTGAAATAACTTCTTCTATCTTAGAGAAAACATTTTTTTCCCTATAACTAAAATGTAACCTTTAGAACAAAAAACAAGGAAAGAACATTTGATATGATCGTTTCCTGATGATTGATAAGACATAATTTAAATAAGCTAATTTGTGAGAGAAAGGTCCATCTGGTTGTGGACTAGAGAATAAATCGGCTCAGAGCAACTTCTTAAAGGTAAGTAGTTAATGTGAAGGAAGATACACATCCACTTTTAGTGCCATCCCTGCATACTAGTTGGCAAGGCCTGATAATCTATTTCTAGGTGAGGAGATGCACTATTGCAACCTTTAAGTCAAGACAAAGGAGAAAGGCCCATGGATATAAAATAAACCAATGGGTTGTAAACAATGAAACATTGGGGGAAAAATTAAGGAACAATGTCTGGAAGTAAAACCCAAAGCAAATGGCTGTCTGAGAAGGCCTGATAGCCACTTTGTTGGGTATTCTATCCTGTGACTTTTTATAATCTGCCAATCTCTATATTGCTCTCTCAACTGCCAAACTATAAAAATCAGAAAAGGGATGATTTATAAGTATGTTTTCCGGCTGATTGTAATCTAAGAGGCAGGGCTGTGGAGAAACATTTCAGCAAAGTGATGCTATGGTTTAACAGCATGTGCGTAATTGAGAAAGGACAGTTGTTGTAGTCTTTCCCTTCACATTAAGAGAGTGAATGCTGTCAGGAGGTCACCTTAAAAATAGAAGAAGTTGCATTTCTAAAGAATGTTCCTAGCCAGAGACACCTTTGAAAAGGGTACTGAAATGAGCAGCCATTTTCTTCTTTCTCCTCACAACTCTGTTTCCTGAAGGCTTTCCAAAACACTTCAACACTAATGAAAACACAATTCGACAAATACAGCCAACAAAACTGATATCATGGTACCCATGGCTTTGGAGTCACTGTTCTTCCCCACTCTAGCTGTAGCAATGGGCTCGTTCCTGGAATGATTCTGTAAGGATATGTGATCAGTAAGATCCCATAAAAATGGCCACTAGCATAGATTTAGGGAAAGTTTTTACATGATGCTCTTCATAACCGGACACACTTTTCTTAATGCTTTGATTAGTGGCATTTTTCTTGCCTACTTATTAAAAACATTCCATGGAATGTAGATGGTTTCTCTGTACCCTTCCCTTCTCTCCTCAGGCACCTATTCTTTATTCACGACATCTTGGTCTTCTCAGGACACCAATCTCACAGACTGTTCCTATAAGTGGTTCTTTTACAGAAGATGCTTTCTCTAGCCCTCTATTAGTATCTGTAAAACCACATGACAGGACCTATCCCATCCTTTAATAAGAAAAAGCCTCCTAAACACTTAGGTGACATAATTTTTAGCATAAAGTGTTTGTTAAGTCATCTCAGTAAAGAGAATTATCTCATTGTCCTAAGTATTAGCAATGATGATCCTTACGCTACCTTTCCCAGGTATCTTATACAAAGGGGTCATAATAATTATTGTCTTTCTACTATTATTGACCCAGTTCCTGTTCTTGAGGACATCGATTCTTATTATGGTTGAATGTCTTTGGTTAAATACCTGTCCTCAATGTCGCAGACCACTGTAGGCCCTGAGTCTGGGCTGGTCACATCCTCTAGAGTCCAAGAGCTGGCTGAGGCTCTTTCCCAAGGCAGAGAACCAGAAGAGCTCTGACTACCAGGCTCTGCTTCCTCATGTGACTTCATGCACAGCTTGAGTCTGCTCTCCACTAGGCTGAATGGAGAGCTACAGTGTCTCTCTGAGTCCTGGCAGGGAGAAGAACTACACATTTGGGCTGACTGCATAGGGGCCAGTCCTTCGGCTGCCCTTAAGGGCAAGTCTTTTTGTTTCTCTTGCAGTGAGTTGGCTTCTGAAACACCAGAAGCATGTGAGGGTGGCTCTAAGGGTCCTTTTGGAGAACCTATTTTCTTTTCCTCTGGTCTGGCTGCCTTTGCTTTCTTTTTGAGGGACCAGTTTTTCAAACTGGCCACACCATTTCTCAACCATGTGCTGGGATGAAGAGTTACAGAATGTATTTGTGAATGCCACTCCATGGTGTCCTTCTTGGTATAGGCCATGCGGCTGCAAGCCTGCCCTGATGAGGGACTGGGCATTCCAGAAACATGGCTGGAACTGCTTAAGTCAGGAGAAAGTTCTTCCTGTTTTCTTTGAGCCTGAAAAGTGCAATCTATTGGAGAGGAAGTCTCAGTGGGTGTAAACACAGAGTGTTCAGAAATCTGAGAGAAAGCACTGTCCTGGGAGCTTATGGATGAGCCGGATGGGGAAGTGCCTGGGGAAGATAAGCTGGAATAGCTGGTCCTTGGGCAAAGGTTTAATCTTGGGGGTAAAACCTCAGTGTTTTGGTTCATTGTACTACTCTTGCCCACCTCAATCCCCATGACTAAACTCTGATTAATAAGCTTCTGTCCCTCCATTTGCAAAGACTTATGCCGTTTGAGATAATCTTCCTCTCCATGCAAGACACCAGCTTCACAGCTGGTTTTATGTTGTTTCTTTGAATAAATTCCCCTGAGATAGGTCAGCTTACGGTTCTGGTCTTCTATGTTGGGCTCTGAGCAGCGCCGATGTGTCCTTGGACCCTTGAGGGCATCTGCTCTGTGTGGTGGGGAGTATCCAGATGTATCCACATCAAAGCGCTGGTTCTTGGAATGATCCTGTGAGGACACAGGACTGTAAGATGCCACAGAAATGGCCACTGGCTTGGACTTAGGGAAAAGTTTCACATGATTTCCTTCACTACCAGATAAGCTCTTCTTCTTAGTGTTTTGAGTAGTGGCATTTTTCTTGCTGGCATCAGTGCCTGTGACTAAACTCTGTTTAAAGCCTGTCTTTCCCTCTTCCTGGAGGGGTTGATTCTGCTTCAGATAGTCTTCATCTTTTTGAGAGAGAATTGCATCACAGCTGGACTTGCGTAGCTTTTTCTGGTAAAACTCCCTGAGGTGGGAAAGCTTTGAATCCAGATAGTCGATGCTGGGCTCTGAGCAACGTCGGTGTCGCCTCAGGCTTTTTGCAGCATTTGCTGCAGCTGTGGACAGGTAGCTGGGGATACAGGTAGATGGGGCCCTGGCATGATCCCGCAGTGGGATCTTTGTGTACACTAAAACATTCACTGGCTTAGCTTCAAGAGGCTGTTTCATTTGAACATCTTCATCTTTAGAATGGGTCAAGTCAAAGTCGCTCAGGGTTAACAGGCCTTCCATCTCCGGCTGGTCAAGATCATAGTCACTGAGGGTTAACACAGAGTCCATGCTTCTGCTCCCCTGGTGAAGCTTCTTTACCAAGTCACTGCATGGTGCATCAACATCCTCATTTAGCTCATTTTCCAAGCTGTCGTAGGAGGAGTCATTCAGTTGAAAGCAAGAAATATCTGTCAAAAAAATTGAACCATGATTAACATAGGTACTTACCACAAATATACCCATGCTCCCTCAAGAACAAACCATGATGATTAGCTGAATTCTCTTTTTTTTTTAATTGCATTTTAGGTTTTGGGGTACATGTGAAGAACATGCAAGGTAGTTGCATAGGTACACATGTGGCAGTGTGATTTGCTGCCTTCCTCCCCTTCACCTATATCTGGCATTTCTCCCCATGCTATCTCTCCCCAACTCCCCACCCCCTGCCGTCCCTCCCATATTTCCTGCAACTGACCCCAGTGTGTAGTGCTCCCCTCCCTGTGTCCATGTGTTCTCATTGTTCAACACCCGCCTATGAGTGAGAACATGTGGTATTTCATTTTCTGTTCTTGTGTCAGTTTGCTGAGAATGATGTTCTCCAGTTTCATCCATGTCCCTACAAAGGACATGAACTCATCATTTTTGATTGCTGCATAATATTCCGTGGTGTATATGTGCCACATTTTCCCACAAAGAGCAGCTGGTACCATTCCTTCTGAAACTATTCTAAATAATCCAAAAAGAAGGAATCCTTCCCAAATCATTTTATGAGACCAACATCATCCTGATACCAAAACCCGGCAGAGACTCAACAATAAAAGAAAACTTCAGGCCAATATCCATGATGAACATAGACATAAAAATCTTCAATAAAATACTGGCAAGCTGATTGCAACAGTACATCAAAAAGCATATCCACCATGAATTCTCTTTTCATGTGGAGTATTCAAATTCCTGCTCTCAAGAAAGAGAGAATCTTTCATAATCTCGACTGTTAGTGAAGAATAAAAATAAAACTGTTGGGGTATAGGAGATTTATCTCAGTTCCTGATGAATGAGCTTTCCTTATGTAAGATTTTCTCAAAGCAATGAACATGTCATATGACCAAGAAATGGTGAAAAATATGAAGTAATTAATGCCTTCAAAGCATAAGTATATCCAGATTCTGAGTAAGACTCTGCCTTATAACAGATTGCTGATATTTATACATACTTAACACTAGTCTTGGGGAAACCATTTACTAACTAACAATGCCTCTTTTACAAAGTTCTTTAATATTCATTACCTTATTTAATCTTTATAAAAACCATAGAAGTTGGACATTATTTTTATCCACATTTTGGAGATAAAGACAATGATGTTCAGTGGCATAGAATAACTGGTCAAAGGTAACATATCTGGTAATTAATGGCACAGGAATTCATATTCTGAAGGCAGCTGTATGTCTTCGAATTCAGTGTTCCCCTACCCTCCCAGCCAAATGACGCTAGTTGTTTTCAAACTGTTTCACAGCACACTAGAATTCTGAGGTGTCTCAGTATGAGGAAGGAGAGGAAGAAAAAAAACCACAGAGGCCTCCACTACCTCTGGGCCTTCTACATCAGTTTCAACCACAGCAGTTCCGTTATTTATATTAGGGTTATTTGTAAACTTTTATTCAAAAAGCCCATCAGAACCGTCATACCACAGCGTGCTGCCACTAACGTCTTAAAGGCTGGAACCTACTCTTTATATAGTTCTTAATCCCGCTACACTGTTAACATACGTTGACCTATTGGCAGGCCATCTAAGGAAGGATCAGGCGCCCTGGGCCCCAGTGACCTGGGTTAGAGGCTCCCTTCACTTCAGCTGCTATGGGCTCCCGGAAGACTCCTATCCCAGCATGTCTACAAACGTGTGTCTGTTTCTGACAAAAACCAATCCAATTATTCACAATACCTGAGGCATTCTCTCTAGTGTCACATCTCACTGAAAGCTCTCCAAAGAGGGAAGTGATTTCTTCTCCAAATATCCTACAGCAATTCTCAATCAGAAATTGTATAAGCAGGGACACCTGCACAGGAAAGGACAAATAAATACTTTTCATATTACATGTTTATAAGTCACATTTCATATATAAATCCTGATTTTAACAAAAAGCACATGTACCTTTAAAAGCACATTAAACGAACAGTTTCCCTATAAAATGATGACACTTTCAAAGTGGTTTGGGCATAGTAATGTCATCAGGGGACTCAAGTTATTTGTAGCCTTGGCTTAACACTAACATTTTATACCAATGGCTTTGTCTGTAAAATTTGGCAAAGAAATATACTTTGTTATTAAAATTTGCAAAGCATCATTAGACGAAGACTTATGGAAACTATTTCTTAGGTAAAGGGCAGGCTGTCATAAGCTTGGGAAGAGGGCTCATCTGCCAGTACACTGTGAAGGAGAAGGACAGCTAGGAAGAAAACTTGTGCTCCTCACTAGTTTCTACCCAAGCATTTGACAGACTGGTCTATCCATGTACTGCCACCTTCCACTAGGCTCCTTAACCAGAGGTGCTTGTGGGGAAAGGTAAGAGTTTATTAAGGAGCTTTATGCCTCCACTGAGAGGTACTGGAACCTTTCTGAAGTTTCCTTGCCCCAGTAGCTGAGGCCAAGAGGCAGGGGAAATTTTGAGAGCAAAGGGAACTGATATCCCACACCCAGGGACTACAGGAGTGTGATTTCAAGTAACTACTGTATTATCACTAACAAAATAAAAACATTATGTTCATAATACTTTTATTTTATTTTTAGATGAGCACACTGTGGGTTAATGTAACTTTGTCCAAGACTGTACATCTAGCAAGGGGTGGAGCTGAGAATTGAAGCTGGGCTGTCCTAACTCCAGTCATTTTTTTTTTCATTTTAAAAATCATATCAGCTGCTTTATCACTTTATGGTTAGTCATAGTGTTAGTCAGTCATAGTGTTCAGCCTCCTTAAAGGGAAAAGAGAGGTAACCCAACTGCTATCACTTTTCTACTTAACAAATCTCTTTCCTATAGTCGACCAGTAAAGTCAAATTTATGAGGAGGTATACTTAAATTTTAAGAAATTATCTTTTAGAATACCCCAAATTTCCATTTCTAAATGGGGACTCAGTCCTCCCAGGGCATAAAAATGAAAAACTTCATTACCTTTTTTGTAAATTCGTTTTCTAGTTCTGGGCTGGAGGAAGTAGGAGGCCAAAGAATACTTGGAGCAACACACACAGCTAAGTTAAATGCAGTCATCTGATTGGATGAGGAATGTTGCTCAATGTTGTGTAATACCCCAAAAAGATACCTTAGGAGAACAACATTGGCTCTCGGAAGCTTGTCTAATAGCCTAAAGACAGAAAAATGTACTTTTTAAGAAAGACATTTCATTTAAAAACTTGTAAAGATACGCAACTCTCACTTTGAATGGGGAAGAGTGCAAATCAAGAACACAGTTCAGATATGCAAGAGTTTCAGTTAATACGGTACCATACAAAGTGAGGACTGCCTGTACAGAAAGAAGAAATAGGCACTGGGAATTTATTTTTTGTTTTTATGTACTGTCTTCACATCTCAATGAAAATGTAAAAGAATGCAGAAAAATGTCTCATTAAAAAAAATGCTGCCTGAAATATTTCCCTGAAACTACTATAATGCAAACTTAGGCCAATCCTGTAACATTTCAGAATATTCTCAACCAAAACCTACAAAATGCTTTCTGATAAAACAGTAATTTATAAAATGCTCCTTTATTTCCAAGTAGCAACATAGAAATGCTGTCGCTTGGTAAGAACTGAAACCTTAGCTATCAAGACGTCCAGGTCCATTTTGAGCTTATGTTCTGCTCCACCAGCCTCCAAGGTCAATTTTGTCCTGAGTCTGCTTCATTGTATCACTTTCACATATAAGTTGCTTACAGTAGTATATTTTGTACTGTTCTCATGTTGTAATTGATAGGGGATTTTAAAATAATCATTCACCAAAAATGACTACTATTATCCAAAAAAATTATAAATATGCTGATATTCATGACTGTTTTTTTTTTTTTAATAGAAACCTGCAACCTAAAGAAAACAAGATAGTCTGCTGCTTGCACAAACAGCAGAGAGTCTTTCTTTAGTACAATGGACTGACAAGGAGCATAATTTTTGTAAGGATAAGTTATGAAGGACTTTAACATAGAACAAAAGATTACTGGATGTATTCAGTGGAAAATAAAGCATCTAGCATAAACTTTTGGGTTTTCTGCTTCTATGAGGCCCTAAGATTTTTTCACAAGAGCTAGTTTACAACTCTGAAAGTTGTAAATAACTGATAGCAGTTTATCTAATACTTGTCTTAAGATGTGAAAATTCTTTTTTTTTTTTTTTTTGAGGCGGCGTTTCGCTCTTGTTACCCAGGTTGGAGTGCAATGGTGCGATCTCGGCTCACCACAACCTCCGCTTCCTGGGTTCAGGCAATTCTCCTGCCTCAGCTTCCTGAGTAGCTGGGATTACAGGCATGCGCCACCATGCCCAACTAATTTTTTGTATTTTTAGTAGAGACGGGGTTTCACCATGCTGACCAGGATGGTCTCGATCTCCTGACCTCGTGATCCACCCGCCTCGGCCTCCCAAAGTGCTGGGATTACAGGCTTGAGCCACCGCGCCCGGCCAAGATGTGAAAATTCTTGTCTGGTGGAGAGACAACTGATTTATCTGCACCCTTGCCCTGATAGAAAAGGTCACTTTTGTTTGTGTTTATTTGCAAATTCACTTTAGCATTTATGATTCAAATATATAATATGATTTCAACTTTGAAATCCTCTTTGAACTGGTGGTAACATCTTACTAGTTCCTCAAATGATTTAAATATTTCACATGTTCATATTTGCAATAGAGTCATAATTTTACCTTTTTCAAAAAAATCATCTTTAGCAGCTTATAGGATATATAGCATTTTAGACAACTAGCAACAAAGTTTGGAATTTGAGGCTCACTATCTGAATAGTTTACACCAAACTATAATGGAAGTGGAGATAATATTTTGTTAAACGGCCTCGGTTTCCAGTGTCTTCAGCAGCAGTGCTATGTTCTACTTGTGAAAGATGTAGATAATTCATCTTTGAACGTTGCTCAAGAAAAAAAAACTGTACTAAACAGGCACATGCAAGTAAATAATACTGAGATTCTTGAGTATTCACAGAACTAGAAAGACTGCTTTTTTTTAATGGACATTTCTTTCCTATTATCTTACAATGCAGGAGACATTCAGGAATGCGGTAGTGAGTTCTACCAGCCATTTCCCTTTGCATGAGTAGAGACAGGACGTGCTTTATGATCAGACTTTACTTTGCGACTCCACTTTCCCTTTACACTTTTCAGGAAGTTAACTGCCTCTCTGCTGTGCTTCCACCACACTCTGCAGGTATCACTTCCAGCACTAATTGTGCTGCACTGTAATTCCTGGTTTTTCTACCTACTTTACCAGACTGAGTTCTGTGAGAAGACAGAACAGGTCATTTTCTCTGTATGATTTCAGTTGGTGAGTGAAATATATGATGAGTTGTCTGATGAGTAAATATTTAGTTAAATATTTACTAAAATTAAGATCATAAACTGAAGATTGGGCCTACAGTGTTATCTAGTGAGTGGACTAATGGATTTCAGCTCCTATCAGATTCAGCTATCTGGAAGGTATACAATGTTCAAGTATAAGATTAAGGAGAAAAACAGTAACAATGACAAGCTAGCATAAATCTATTTTTGATCTGGCCCACATGGATATGACTTTGGTAGCTGTCATTATTTTAATAAATAATCTTACAAAATGTTTTTAAAGCATTTTTGAGATATGACCAAATTAGAGTAATTACCTTTGAACAGTATTTATTTTTTCTTCATCATTTCCTTGATCCATTACAGAGACCCAGTGATCATACAGATCTGATGAAAAAATGCTTCCTGGAATATTTCGCAGAAAATCCTTAAATAGATGGAAAGACAAATATTTCAAGTCATTATCCTCATGCCAAATATGTATTAGAGAAAGTAGAAGACATTTTATTGAAAAGTTCTCTTAAATACTCTTTTCTGTGAACTACACGGAGCTCTGTGTCAACTCTCCAGTGACTCGGGGACACAGAAATATGCACTTTGATTTATATATATATTATATATATAATTGCCCTTTAGGTTCTGGGGTACATGTGCAGAACATGCAGGATTGTTGTACAGGTACACACATGGCAATGTGGTTTGCTGCCTCCATTCCCCTCATCACCTATATCTGGCATTTCTCCCCATGTTATCCCTCCCAACCTTCCTAACCCCTGCTGTCCCTCCCCTAGTCCCCCAACAGACCCCAGTGTGTGATGCTTCCCTCCCTGTGTCCCTGTGTTCTCATTGTTCAACATCCGCCTATGAGTAAGAACATGCGGTGTTTGAATTTTCTGTTCTTGTGCTACTAGCAGAAATCATTGGGATAACTGAAGTCTTCATTGTAGTAGGAAAATAAGGGACAACCCATTTGGCTAAAACCTCCTGT
Source organism: Saguinus oedipus (assembly GCA_031835075.1). NCBI lineage: Eukaryota > Metazoa > Chordata > Mammalia > Primates > Cebidae > Saguinus > Saguinus oedipus. The sequence goes on from CM063178.1 coordinate 8,376,552, forward strand.
CTGCATACATTTTAGCAAACTAGTACGACATGACAAGGTCTGGCAGTAAACCATCCTAAATCCTTTTTCCCCTGTCCCTTAGATGGCAAGTTCAAGGAAATGAACTGAGGTGTCAATTGAAGTTCATAGTCTGGTAGTCATCATTCAGTCATTCTATATGCATTTATTCATATGTGCCAAGCACTATTTATGTAAGTTGCTAGGGATGAAGAGGTGAATAAAAGAAAGTCTCTGTTATCTTAGAACTTTATATTCCAGTGGTATTAGCACACAATTGCATCAAGAAATACTTAAGGTTTCTCCCTGTGGTCCCTGTAGAAAGGCTCTCATATATTTGGGGAAATAGAGCATTTCAGGTGATGGCTGGGTTCTAGAAACTTGGGCAGCACAATTATGCCTGCTACACACTAAATAACATGTCCACAGAATATTATCCTTTCCTTGGAGACCCTGTTCTGCTGAGACCATTGGCAGGGCTAAGCGTGGTAAAAAAAACTATGACATAAACCTAGGAAATAACCAAAGGCATTTGTTGTTTAGCTTTTGTTGTTTGGCTTTTCTTTATAAAAAGCTAAAAACAACTAAATGTGGTTCTTGTCCTGGTCCTACAGAGTTGATTCGAGGCCAACTGTCTCTCTTGCTTTTGGTGTGGCATCACCAAGGTCAAGCTTGCAGTCTAATCTCCACTTTAGTAAACTTTAGGCAGAGTAAACTTGGTACTGTGTTTGAGCACTGTACCCAGGGTTGGCTACCCTCCTGCAATTTCCTGCTTACAACATAAGGAGAGGTGAAAGTCTGCAACTGGGCAATTTTAACTCTTGCTGAAAAACCAAATCAATAATTTTATCTATGTGTCCTACTGAAGGCAACACACAACTTGTTGCTTAGACATTATGTTTATAAACAGTATTATGTAAGCTGTGGTAACTTCTTGTTACAATTAGCTGATTATGTGGGCATCTTCCCCATTTGCTATCAACTCCTCTAGGGTGGGGAAAACCCTTACCTTTTTTGTACATGTCAATGCCAAGCACAGTCTAGCCATAGTAGAGGTCATTAGTGAACTGCTGCTATATTGCATATGGCCAAATATTAATGGGAGCCAAGAGAAGGTCAATCAACTGTAACTGAGATTTTAAGATAATTTGAAAAGCTTCTTTGTAGTCATGTCACTTTATTACCATACCTATTTTTTTAAAAAAAGAATATTTAAGAAGAAGGAAGATTGACTAATTGAAAGTCTTCTTCTGTTCTATTATATCTTCTAGCAGAAATGTACCTTCATGATTGTGATTCAGGTCTATCATTACAAAAGTTACCTCTTTTCAGGTAGAGCTATTGAATTTTCAGTAACAAACTAATTTTAGCTGCTGTACCCACTTTAGAAGTTAGATTTAGAAGAGGCAAAATCTGTTATTTCAAAATGGGGTAGGGACAATAGCTCTCTTTTAAAATCTCAGTGGAAAACACACTTATGATCTGTCTTGAAGAAAAACATCATTAAATCTTAAACCTACACTTGAAAGATAATAACTCGTAACATCTCAATGAACTCTCCCACAGCTGGAATAACAAGTTACGAAATAAAACCACCATCACAGCTGAGAAGGATGTGAGAGCTATTCTAAACTGTAATCGCTAACTCACAGCACTTAACTGAATGTCTCCTCTCCTCCAAAACCAGAGCTAAGGCCATCAGCAGAACCCCAAAACTCATTTGAGATGAGATACTGCAGAATTAAATATGAACTTTTCCTTAAAGGTCTGATGGATCAAAGTTATAGTGTTTCAAGCAATTTTATCCAATTATAGTTTGAAGAGTTAAGCTATAACTTAAACTAAACTTCTATTTAAGCAAAACCAGCATAAGTGAAAAATTAAAGGAAAACTTAAGTTCCACTTCAAAACGGACTTAAAAACAAGAAACAAAAGCTCAAAAGCTTTTGGTAAAAATCATCTCCCTTTCTGCAACCACTTGGAAGAAAATGCGGTAAAACGTATGATAAACTCTTAATTACTTGGAACTCATTTAACCAGACTCTTCAATCGTTTGGATCATTTTTTGTCTTTTGCTTATTTTTGGACAAATATTTCTGCAATTTGAGACATAATTTTACTCTTCTGGAACCACACTTCTTTGCAATAGTATCAACAGTTTAGCACAAAATTTTAAGAAGTGTAGTGCTATGAAGAATAGCATAGTAGGGGCTCAAAGTGGCTCCGGCCGGATGTCGTGGCGCTTGCGAAGGCGAGGCCAAGAGTTCAAGGCCAACCAACCTCAGCAACCTTACAAGCTCTCAATGATTGGCCAAAAAAAAAAAAAAAAAAAAAACAAAAAAAAGAATAGCATAGTAGATTTTTTTTTTTCCTGCAGACATTCTTGGTCATTAAAGAAAAAAAAATTTTTTTAAACACAAACTTTACCTTTGTAAACCAAGAGACATATATAAAAAAGAAAGATTTATCATGCATAAAAAACCTTGGCATATATGTCTGGCTAAGTATACCGTACATATTTTTATTGTGTTCCAGGACTGAGGAGAAATCATAAACCCTTTGCAAAACAGATGAGATAACCTTAGCTTGAGTCCTCCAGTTCTCTTGCATATTTAATTGCAAAAATCTATAGCAGGGTTTAAGGGAAGACATGGCTTATTTATAAAGAAACTTGTACATAAAGTCATGAAGTGACATTCCATAGCACCTGGCCACTCAGATGGAGTATGGGTAAGCAAGAATCATCTTCACCATATTTTCCCTAACTTGGTTTTCACATTTCAGCCTGAGATACAGGCTGGGGCCTTGTCTCGGCCCCTAGCTCTGGTGTATTCCAGTCCTTTGGGAGTTGGGAGCCTGATGCAGGTCTGTAGAAGATACTGCTGGGGTCAAAAGCTCTGCTTAAAGCTGGTTGACTCTAGGGTTTCCAAAAATGTAGAGCATTTCCAAGAATGTGGGGCAGAAAACATTTTAGAACTCTGTATCTCTGTAACTATGGATGTGACTTACGTAACAATGGGTAAAGTGTAAGAACCATAAAGAATGCCAAATGCGGTTAAAGTAAAAGAAAACATAGATGCTGAAGTCACTCCTACTCTGCTTTTAAAGTAAAATGCATTAGGCCAGTGTGGTGGCTCATGCCTGTAATTCTAGCCCTCTGGGAGGCTGAGGTAGGTGGATCACCTGAGGTCAGGAATTTGAGACCAGCCTGGCCAACATGGTGAAACCCCCCTCTACTAAAATTAGCTGCACGTGGTAGCGCATACTTGTAATCCCAGCTACTCAGGAGGCTGAGGCAAGAGAATCACTTGAACCCAGGAGGCGGAGGTTGCAGTGAGCCAAGATCACACCATGACACTCCAGCCTGGGCAGAAGAGTGAGATCCCGTCTCAAAAAATGGCAAAAAAAAAAGTAAAAGGCATAGGGGACAAGGGAAGGCATGATGAGTATGTAAATAAGTGAAATTTTCAGTGATCTCAGCAATTTTTTATTTCAATTGTGAGGCAAATGTTTATTATGGCAAACTTCTGTAACTACTTTCAAACATTTAATGTTTATATTTGAAAACTGCCTTCATTAAGAAAGTAGTGAGATAGTGAGGAAATCATCATATGCAGGATGTCTGTTTTGGCATACATGAGTTTTTTGATTTTTTAAACTTAAATTTTTGTTTTTTACATGGGTGGCAGAAGTAAAGATGAGATTGGTGTGGGATAAAAAATTTAAAAAGCATATGTGATATGTCATATCATCAGTGGTAGCTTTTAAAGTCTAATGTTGACTTTGAAATGTTTTAAAAACAATTTTTAGTGTTAAAAATTAAGTTAATAAATCTATTATGGGTCTTTGCAGATAGAAATAATGCTCATAATGAAAAAGTAAAACAAACACCCTATCTTTCTCTAGGGCTACACCATGGGGTGGATAAGGGGAGGACTCTTCTTACCTTTAAGACTGATGCTATCACAAAAATAGATTCACAGTCTAGGTGTACTTCAACTCCAGAATTCAATTTCTCTTTTAGTTCTCTGCAGGATTTCACATTGGCCGATTGCCTGAAGATGCCTTTGGTGAGGGGTCCTTTTTGATTAAGAAAGAAAAGCATATCCTATGGGGAAGCAAAGGAAAATAAACAAAATGGCACTTCACACACACAAGGGAATGTATACTCGCCCTCTCTGGATGCCAGAGGCTAGGGTGTGCTAGGGTTAAAACACCAAAGGATTGGAGCTAAATAAACAGCTGGAAAAATTAAAGTCACCTTTTTGGAGAGCAGAATGGTGGTTACCAGGGGCTGGTGGTGGTGGTGGTGAGGTTGCAGAGATGTTGGTCAAAGGATAAAAAATTTCAGTTAGGATGAATAAGGTCAGGTGATCTGTTATATAACTTAGTGATTACAGTTAATAATAATGCATTGTATTCCTAAAAATTGCTCAGAGAGTCAATTTTAAGTGTTCTCTAATTTTGCTTTCTATCTGTATGTCCTCTGCTTACAGTGTAGGAAGAGAATGGGTTCTGAAGACAAGCAATCCATGGGATTCAAAACCCAGTTATGCCACTTAGGTAACCTTGAGTATAGTACTGAGGCTTTGAAAGAATTTGTAAAGTAGGGATGGGATGATGACATGATAATAACTATCCCCTAAATTTGTTGTGAAGAATAAACAATAAAGTGGCTAGACAAGTGTCTGGCATTTATAGATGCATAATATAGTATAAAATGCCATACGTCGAGCATAGTGCTTGAAGGATACTGGAGACTCAATAAGTACTGCTTAGCATTGATTATTTAAAATATCAACTGGAGATGATATAAACTCAGTGGATTTCATCTGACCCACTCTATATAAAAGATAAATGCATGCCAGGGAATGTCTCTTTATGTGTGAGCACTTGAAATAGAAATAAAAACGGATTTAAAAACCTAAGTATAGGTTTGAGTAGCTTCTGCTGCTACAATGATAAATGAAGACTTTCAGAACAATGTGGCATTCAAGAAAGGATTTGTGAGGAATAATACGAATTCTTGGTCTACAGAGCAAATTCTACTGTATCTGAGCAGGCTTACATGGCTCTTTCCTGAAATCAGTAGACTAGATTATCTCTTCCTATTATGTCTTCCTTATGATTTCACGGTGAAATCAGATTTTGTTATTTGGTGAAATCAGATTCTTAGCCAAAGACAGTGGTGTCTATAATTTTCCCATATGGGCACAGATTTACCTCTCAGATCTCTCCTTTCCCAAACACCCTTTCCCATCAGTTGACAGGCCAAAATGAGCCTTACCAAGACAGGTTTGGGCAGATTGTCGTTCACACAAATATTTGGCAGAGAAATTCCAAAGAGCTCTCCTGGCATAGGTGATGTTGGCGATGTGGGCAAGTTGTCCAGGTGAGTGCTAGAACCTCGCCAGAAGGCCCAGTTTATGATAGATCTTCTCCTTTTAAATGTCTTATGACCTGAATCTAAGGAAGAAGGAGCTTATTAGAAAAACAAGTTTCCTTCACATAACCTTATGTCTAATTCTATGGTATGTTTGTTGCTATGGCTCAAACAGAAAAAAAATGCTTATATATGGCTTTTGTAATTGATAATTCAACCTATAACATTTCATTATGGTATCTTATAAATGAAGGGCAAATCAATGAAGGAAGAATCAAATGTTTGGGTTCTTCTCCATCCAGCGTTTGGATGTCACTGGTCTGTTTACTTGAGTTTTGGCACTGCATTTTCAAAGGTGAAAGAAAGACTCCCTTACTGAACTGTAACAACTAAAAGCAAAGAGTGTTTCATATGAACACATTGATTTTCCCGTTTTAAAGACGAGATTAAGTATATGGAAAGGTTAAGACTATAGTTAAATACTGAGAAAGAAGAAAGTGTGAAAAGGGGTAAGGTAAAGAGGGAAGGGGAAGTAGGAGTAAGAGAAGGACAAGGTGAAAGGGAAAAGGAGGAAGAAAGAGAAGAAGAGCGGGAGAAGGGAGAGGGGAGGAGTTTTCTCTGTTAAGATGTTCTTTAGAAATAAAGAATGCTTTATTATCTGATGTCCTACTCTTCTTTTGAGAACACAGACAGGAAGCTAATGTCCTAAAGTTTTTTCCTTTCTTTGCAACTGCAGACTTTTTCCTTTCAGTTCCTGACTTTAAAGTATGTTCAAGGCAGCATGGATGGACACAAACATGAGTGAGACTTGCCCTTACTGACAAAGTTCATAATCTAACAGGGATAAAGAAAGAACTGGTCAGGGTGGGGAGAAAAGCAAATATTTAATAAATATAATGTCATAAGGCAGGAGAAAAGTACTAAAAGCATTCAGAGTAAAGTAAATCACATCTTCTCAATAAGACGGAGGGGGTGATCCTGGGGGTGTTTGTGTTTGACTTGGATTTTGAATGAACAACAGTTTAACAGAGCATCTGGCATAGTGGCTTCCATCTAGTAAGTACTCACTAAACCATTATTAAACAATAATTGAAATTGAGAAGGGATTTAAGCAGAAAAAGACAACATGAAAAAAAAAAGGCAGAAGTAAGAAAGGTCAACAGTAAGGTATGGTTTATGCCATAGTGCCAAAATGTTTTTGGTGCCATTTGTGTCTAATTTTAATATGAATTTAAACAGGTTTGCTTATGATTTGAGACATAAAAACCTCTTTGAGGTTCCATTTTTAAAGGTAGCTGACCTCTGTCCCCTCTTCCCAATAGATACACACAAGTAATAACTATAAACTCTGGAAAACCAACCAAAATACACCTAGCTGAAGGCACTAAAGAGCAATCAAAAGAAGGGAGATACTAGAGGTAAAAGTGGGACACTTGGACAAAGGGAATGGCATAGCACTGGGTCAGTTTTCTAATCTTACAGCTTTTAGGCTGAGAGCAGGCCCCAGGTTAATGTCAAGAAGAAACCTGTACTCTTACTGGCTTGAAGAACTAGAGCAGGGAGACAGAGGTACCCACAGTTGGAAAGCGAGGGGGGGATACCAGAAAGAAGAAAACCTGATTGTGGGAGCCCTAAATATCTCTGGCTAACCCCTGCATTCGTGGGGGCAGATTCAAAAAAGCTTGCAATTAAGGTTGACAGAACTGAGATTTGAGGAGCCATAATGCCTATGAAGTGCCCACTTATGGTCCGACTCCATTTTCTCCAGCGAGAGTGCATGGGAATTGGTAGTTAGACTGACTGCGTGGCACTGTTCTTTATGACACTAAATTAAACTTACCCAGAGATGATGTTTCCAACATTCCCTGATAATACTGAAGGACTGATCTTTTCAAGGAGAACACAGTTGTCTTGTCATTTCAGTGGAATGACATGTTAATTCCAAAGAAGTCTTCTATATTGTTTGGATGTAGTATATCTTAGCATTTTTATTTCCTTAGAATAACCTACTTAACTAAATATTTTAAAAGGCAAATTGTGGAAGGAAAGTAAATAAGCAGCATTTTACCAAATGGCCTTAAGATCATCATCCACACTTTACTTTCTTGAAAAACAGCAAATGTATCATCAATACACACACACAGCTATGTAAAGCTCTTTGGCTCTAGAGTCAGGAGCCTCTCTGGATTCCCAGTTCAGCCTCTTATTTGAATCAACTTACTTAACCTCTTTTCTTTCCTCAACCTTAAAATGAAAAGGATATGACTTATCCCTCAAAGGCTTATTGAAAGGATTGTGTAGGACAGTCTATGAAAAGTACTACTTTGTTACAGCATTCTTGGTGAAAGCTGCCAAGTTACCAATCTCCTCCACACAAAGAAGACATCCTCTCTGCACCCACTCTCCATGTGGTTTCACAGCCTTCAGAAGGTATCCAGATATGAAGGAATATCAATATTCCACTTAAACAGTTTCTTCCTGCTCTGACATTCTCAACCTCCATTATAAAAAAATAAAACAACAAACAAAAAAACAGAAAAGGAAACTAAACCTTTTCTGAAATCCAGGAAGGGGTTCCTGTATGTCTAGCAAGGTCAATCTGTGCAAATGTGTGTTTAATATGTATGTGAATATATATGTTGAGTACTTATGCTCACATTTACCTGATTTTATTTTATTTATTTATTATTATTTTTTTAAAGACCAGGTCTCACTATGTTGCTGAGGAGGGTCTCAAATTCCTGGGCCCAAGCAATCCACCCACCTCAGTCTCTCAAAGTGCTGGGATTACAGGTGTGAGCCACTGCACCCAGCCCTGATTTTATTATTTCTAAAACAATCAAAATAAAAACTTACTTGTTTTTTTAGCTTTCACAGACTTAACAAGAATGCTCTATCAAAAAGTTATGTACCCAGCTACCCTATGAGTGTTGACAGAGGATAAAGTAGAAATTGAGTTCTTTATCATAAATACTTTCAGCTGTAGCCATGCCTTTTGATATACATGGTATTCAGTCTGAGAGTTTAGGATTCCTCTGGGACTGAGAGAAAAAAATTTCATTAAAGTTTACTTTCTTGCAGAGCTTTTAATGCACAGATCTTACTTTCTAAATGTCACAAAGGCTAATGAAAAAACGTGCTATTGCTATAAAAAATATGAGTGATGTAAAAGTAAAGCAAACTAAATTCAAATAAATCTAGCTTTCCTAAATGTGCCTGGCGAGAGTCAAGTTCGTGTGTTTTTCATGCTTAAATTAGAGAAATCAATGTTAAAAATGACAGTTCTTAAAACTTTGTGCTTATATAATAATCATCATAAAAACAAAAAAAGTTAGAAATTCTACTCTGGCCATGTAATTCCCCAAATTAAGAATATCCCCACCTTTTTTTTCTAGAGTAGAAAATACAGAGGAGAATACTGGAACTACAGGGCAAACAAGTAGAAAAAAAGATGTATCTCATATTTTACCATCCACTGTAAAAGTTCAATTCCAGTTCAGCCCTGGGTCTGAAGCAGATGTGGAATCTACTCTGAGCATAGAGCTGTGTATTCAGGTCAGACTGGAACTCCAAGAGCTACTTCAGACCACACTCAGAAAGATTCCATTTAATTCCAGAACTCTTCCACTCCACTCAAGTTTTTTCCATACTAGAGTTGAATAAGCCATTCAATCTTTCATTTAATTTCTACTCTGTTCTATATACTAGACTAAGCCCTGGTCTAAAGTTCCCAGGTCTTAAGAAGCTCACTGTCTAAAGAGATACGTAGATTATATTAACAGATAATCATAATGTGATTTTTTTTTGTGTTACACTAGAGATATGTCTAAAGTGCTATCTGTCTGAAGGAACAAAGATTTCCTAGAACTAATAATGGCAGCAGCGGGCTGTCTGGAGCAACTGCTGCCATTGCACCAGCTGCAGTGGGGAGGTATGGCCAGGGCTGCATGCTCCCTGTAGCTGGCAGGAGCTGGGGACAAGCCTGAGTTAGGGTGGGAGGTCCTCAGGTGCTACAGCCCAAGACATGACTATAGACCCTGGCATCCCTGTGCTCTCAGGACCTGGAAGCAGGTGGGAGCCCTGCCCTCCCAGGTACAGCTGCAGACACCTAAGTTATAGTTGCAGACCCAGGCTTCCCGCTCCATGGAGCAGGCAGGAACCCTGCCCTCTCAGGAGCTGCAGCTGCCCATCATGGCTACAGAATGGGCCTCCCTGTGTTCTTAGGTTGGGGGAGATGGGAGGAGGCAGGAGCCTCACCCTCCCAGTTGCAGCTCCAGCTATGCAAGTCATGGCTACGTATCCAGGCCTCATGCTCCATGGAGCACACAGGAGCCTGGTCTCCCCCTTTTCCTCCCACAGCTGGAGCCAACCAAACTGCAGCTGTAGATGCAGGCATTTCTGTACTCTTGGAGGCCCTGGAAGGCCCCCTGCCCTCACAGGCTCAGAAGTGCCTGCTACCACTGCCTGGCTTCTCCCAGCTGTCAGCACCTGCTCTGACCATGGTGCAAAGTTGGGTGAGCCCAGGTGCTGTTGCAACCCAGTTGGGTGTGCACACACTTGGGCAGTGCTGACACATTAGCCCCTTGCTGCCATGGCCCACTCTGGACTTTGGGTGCCAATGAGCATAGGAGGGAAGCCAATAGGGGCTGAAGCAGCTCAGCGCTGGCCTGCAGATACACCTTGCACCTATAGCTTGGGCACCATGAACATCAGCAGGAGGCAGAAAGGTTCTTGGGCAGAAGGGGCTAGGTCCCTGGTGAGGCCTTACTTTCAGGCCAGTGAGGGCCTAAAGGCTGGGGGCTGGGCTGCCAGTCCTGTGAACCAGAGTGGGAACTTGTGGTGCCTTTTCTGGGCCTGCCCATGGCTGCCAATGGACAAATCAGCAAGCACTTCCTCCCCTCTGAGGCCCATAAAATTCCCAGGCTCAGCCAGAGCTGAACAGATATCCAGACAACCAGCTGCAGAAAGGAATACCCACTCCAGGGTCTCCAGAGAGGAGCTACCCACTCCAGAGCCGCCTCTCTGAGAGCTGCTACAGATGGTAAAACAACCAGCTACAGAGAGAAGCTACCCTCTCTGCTAGGAGCTGAACACTTGATGATACAAACTGCCTGCAGAGAGAAGCTACCCTCCTCTCTGCTAAGAGCTGAACACTTGATGGGACACTCTGGCTGCAGTAAGGAGCTGCTCCCTATGGGTTTCCTCTGAGCTGTTTTATTGCTCAGTAAAGCTCCTTTTCATCTTGCTCACCCTTCACTTGTCTGTGTACCTCATTCTTCCTGGTGGCAGGACAAGAACTTGAGACCTGCCAAATGATGAGGCTAAAAGAGTTGTAACACAAACAGGGCTGAAACATGCCCCTAGCTCACCACATTGTGGGTAAAGAGAAGGAGATAAGAGCTGTAACCTTTTGGGAATCCCAGACCTGGTAGCTCCCTGAGCAGGGCTGTGACTCCCACTTTGGGGCCCTTCAGTTCTTGGCATCTCCAAGCTTCCAGGCACCACTGTGTTCCCTGGTGCCAGCCAAAGAAGCTACTGGTAGTGTGCCTTGTCTGGCTGCAGTCTCACAGAGAGCCAGCACCCATGCAGGCACCTGGAGCTGTCTGTTCCACTGCAGCAGCTGGTATGTCTGACTTTGTGCAGTGGCCAGGCCCCATGATCACTCACACATCCCTAGCCACTCCATACCTGACTTGCCTCTGGCAGGCATGGGGATCCCAGCTGGTAGCGAGAGCCAGCCAAGTGAAGCCTGCAAGGCCGGGTGGGTGGAATGAATCTAATGGCCTGAGCAAATCTTGGGCAAAGACATCATGGCCCACAGAGGTTTCCAGCTAGAAAAGTGACACACCCAAGGTGTCATAACAGTAACATATAACAGTAACATGTAACAGTAACAGTAACCTGTAACAGTAACATGTGAGTTGGGGCTTGAGGTCAGAAATTTGGATGTCTATATCTTGAACGTATCCAATGAACACTGGAGCTTTCCCACTGGGGACCAACCATACAGATCTAAGTCTCAGAGGGGGCCTTCTAAAAGATCTATTGCTGTTATGTTTTCAGTGTAAGGCTATTTACTAGAAGGCCTTGTCTACACTGAGGGAGAAATTTGAAAAACAGACTGGGAATGATTATGCTCACTGATAGTTATGCTGGTTAACAGGGATATATTCTAAAAGCTAATATGAGAAAGCTTAATTTAGGTGGTTTAAAAATAAAATACTGTTCTCAGACAATAATCTAACAGAAATAATTAAATTTTAATACCTTGTTGCCAGGGGAGAAAACAAGACCTGATTCCACAAAGGAGACCATGAAAAATACCCATTTCCTAGGACTAAGCAATTTAAGAATTTATGAATTCTTAAATATATAGGCCACAAACAAGTGTGAAAGATTCTGACTATAATAACTGACACTTGGTAAATAAGGCAAAATTCTACATGTTTATACTATATGCTGAAAAAGAAGTATTAGCTCATTTTCCCCATTAGAAGTCAGGTTAATAGCTGGTATACATGTGAAGAAGGAAGCACGAAGCTACTCTCACTCAAATTAGAACATGACAAAGATGTAACAGGCAAAAGAATGGAGACAAGCCAAATAAGATGGCTCTGTTACTTGTGTGAGCTCTGTTATAAAGTCTGGTAGAATACTGAGACTTTAGCTGGAATGTTTTAAATTATGCACGTTTTAATCATTCAATCAGAGGGCACAAACTATGCTCCCTGGACCAAATCTGGCTTGCCACTTCCCTGTGGATAACCTGTGGAGCTAAGAATGGCTTTTACATATTTAAAAAGTTGAAAAAAAATCAGAATAATGTATAGTAACACATAAAAATTATATGAAATTTAAATTTTAGGCTGAGCATGGTGGCTTATGCCTATAATCCCAGCACTGTGGGAGGCTGAGGTGGGCAGATCACCTAAGGTCAGGAGTTCGAGACCAGCCTGGCCAACATGGTAAAACCTCATCTCTACTAAAAATACAATAATTGGCCAGGCATGGTGGCAGGCTCTTGTAATCCCAGACACTTGGGAGGCTTGAACCTGGGAGTCAGAGGTTGTAGTGAGCCAAGATTGTGCCGTTGTACTTCAGCCTGGGTGACAAGGGTGAAACTTTGTCTCAAAAAAAAAAAAAAAAAAAATTCAAGTTTTCCTGTCTAGAATAGTTTTACTGGTACATGACCACACTCATTCATGTAATGTCTATGGCTGCTTTCACTTCACACTCAATGGCAAAGTTAAGTAGCTGTGACAGAGATGGTATGATGTGTTCTCATTACTTTGTACTGTTGCTCAGCACATTACAAATTGTAGTGACCCTGTTATATCTTGACCGTTTCAAGAGCCACATGTATGATACTACAACATCTTATTTAAAAAAAATACTTATTATGTAAAAACAATAAAAGAAGAGAAAGGTGGGACTTCTTCTAATTTTAAATTTTTAAGGGAAAGTGAAATGCAGTTAACTTTCTTATGGAACTAATGGCAAAGTTTAATGTTTACTGTGAAATGAAGTAAAAGTTGTGGTTACAGACTATAATATATGTCAATGGTTAACAGACCAATGGTTAATCACAGTGGTCCCAACTTACAAGAAAACAAGGGATCGGAAAAAGAATATTTAAAATGAAATATATAATTACTGCAGAATCCCCTCACAAAAATAAAAATGAGGCTACAATAAAAAGTTAAGTTTCCGAGTGGCTCATTTGTTAGCCAACCAAGGAAAGCCATTTACATATTTGCCAATGGTGAACCGATTAAATCTGTGGGCTTGCAGTAGATTAAGAAAGGGTCCAGAGAAACTTGATTTAAGATTATCAGCTTTTTAATAAGAATAGATGATTGAATAGTTGAGGGCATTAGGAGTAATATCAATAGTAAACTAAAAAACAAGGTAAGTGACTTTCCTTGGTTCTTGATGAGGTGACAAATGTTACCAATACCACTAAGTTGTTTAGTCAAGAAGTCAATGCTCAGTTTGAAGTAACTGAAGAATCAACCTTGAATAGTCTGCATAGAGCAACTATGGGTGAGAATATTTTCAAAGCATTTGAGAAAACAATAATTCAGTACAACCTGAAGTAGAATCTGTTAAGATGTGTTGTATTTCATGGTGGTGAAAATGTGTGGAGCAGAAAAAGGTATAATTTCACAAATTTAGAAAGCTTGTGAAAATTTAAAGTTTCTGATATGATTATTCATTGTATTGTTTTGATCAGTGGTACTACCTTAAAAATATGGAAATCTATCAAGTGTTACTGGATCAGTACTTTCAACAGTGAACTTCATTGAACCCTCATGGACTTAACTATTGTCAGTTCTGTGAATTTTTGATAAAAATTGATGCCAAATGTTAGCCTACATTATGCTATCACACAGCATTTCAATGGCTCAGCACTGCTAAAGCTTCACAGTGATATTTTAAACTCAGGGCCCAGACTGCACTTGTTATGAATGAGAAGAACTGCCTTCAATTTCTATTAATGGACACTAAATGGCTCTGAAAATTAGTTTTTAATCAAAAGAGAGCCAGCATAGCCAAGACAATACTAAGCAAAAGGAACAAAGCTGGAGGCATTATGCTACCTGATTTCAAACTATACTACAAAGCTACAATAATCAAAACAGCATGGCACTGGTATCAAAACAGAGATCTAGACCAATGAAACAGAACAGAGGCCTCAGAAGTAATGCCACACATCTACAACCATCTGATCTTTGATAAACCTGACAAAAACATGCAATGGAGAAAGGATTCCCCATTTAATAAATGGTGTTGGGAAAACTGGCTAGCCACCAGAAGAGAGTGGGGGGGCCAATATTCAATATGCTAAAAGAATTTTCAACCCAGAATTTCATATCCAGCCAAACTAAGCTTCATAAGTGAAGAAGAAATAAAATCCTTTATGGACAAGCAACTGCTGAGAGATTTTGTCACCACCAGGCCTGCCTTACAAGAGCTCCTGAAGAAAGCACTAAACATGGAAAGGAACAACCAGTACCAGCCACTGCAAAAACATACCAAACTGTAAAGACCATCAACACTATGAAGAAACTGCATCAACTAACAGGCAAAACAACAAGCTAGCATCAAAATGGCAGGATCAAATTAGCATATAACAATATTAATCTTAAATGTAAATAGGCTAAATGCCCCAATTAAAAGACACAGACTGGCAAATTGGATAAAAAGTCAAGACCCATCAGTGTGCTGTATTCAGGAAACCCATCTCACATGCAGAGACACACAAAGACTCAAAATAAAGGGATGGAGGAAGATTTACCAAGCAAATGGAGAGAGAGAGAGAGAAAAAAAAAGCAGGTTGTAATCCTACTCTCTGATAAAACAGACTTTAACAAAGATCAACTGAGACAAAAAAGGGCATTACATAATGGCAAAGGGATTAATGCAACACGAAGAGCTAACTCTCCTAAATATATATGCACCCAAATACAGGAGTACCCAGATACATAAAGCAAGTTTTTAATGACCTACATAGAGACTCCCACAATAATAGTGGGAGACTTTAACACCCCGCTTTCAATACTAGACAGATCAATGCAACAGAAAATTAATAAGGATATCCAGAACTTGAACTCAGATCTGGGCCAAGTGGACCTAATAGACATCTACAGAACTTGCCACCCCAAATCCACAGAATATACATTCTTCTCAGCACCACATCACACTTATTCTAAAATTGACCACATAATTGGAAGTAAAACACTCCACAGCAAACGCAAAAGAACAGAAATCATAACAGTCTTTCAGACCACAGTGCAACCAAATTAGAACTCGGGATCAAGAAACTCACTCAAAAATGCACAACTATGTGGAAACTGAACAACCTGCTCCTGAATAACTACTGGATAAATAATGAAATGAAGGCAGAAATAAAGATGTTCTTCAAAACCAATGAGAACGAAGTTACAATGTACCAGAATCTCTGGGACACATTTAAAGCAGTGTCTAGAGGGAAATTTATAGCACTAAATGCCCATCAGAGAAGAGAGGAAAGATATAAAATTGACACACTAACATCATGATTAAAAGAACTAGAGGAGCAAAATTAAACAAACTCAAAAGCCAGTAGAAGGCAAAAAATAACTAAGATCAAAGCAGATCTGAAGGAGAAAGAGACACAAAAAAAAACCCATGAAAAAAAAAATCAACAAATCCAGGTGCTGGTTTTTTGAAAAGATCAACTAAACAGATAGACCGCTAGCTAGACTAATGAAAAAGAAAAGAGAGAAGATTCAAATAGATGCAATAAAAAATGATAAAGGGGATATCTTCACCAATCCCACAGAAAATACAAACTAACATCAGAGATTACTACAAAACCTCTATGCACATAAACCAGTAAATCTAGAAGAAATGGATAAATTCCTGAACAATTACACCCTTCCAAGACTAAACCAGGAAGAAGATGAGTTCCTGAATAGACCAATAACAAGGGCTGAAGTTGAGGCAGCAATTAATAGCCTACCAACCAAAAAAAGTCAAGGACCAGACAGGTTCACAGCCGAATTCTACCAGAGGCACAAAGAGGAGCTGGTACCATTCCTTTTGAAACTATTCCAAACAATACAAAGAGAGGGAATCCTCCCTAACTCATTTTATGAGACCAACATCATCCTGATACCAAAACCTGGCAGAGACACAACTAAAAAAGAAAATTTCAGGCCAATATCCAAGATGAACATTGATGCAAAAATCTTCAATAAAATACTGGCAAACCAAATGCAACAGCACATCAAAAAGCTTATCCATCACGATCAAGTTGGCTTCATCCCAGGGATGCAAGGCTGATTCAACATCCACAAATCTATAAATGTAATCCATCACATAAACAGAACCAAAGAGAAAGAGCACATAATTATCTCCACAGATGTAGAGAAAGACTTCAACAAAATTCAACAGCCCTTTATGCTAAAAACTCAATTAACTAGGCATCAATGGATCATATCTCAAAATAATAAGAGCTATTTATGACAAATCTACAGCATATATCATACTGAATAGGCAAGAGCTGGAAGCATTCCATTTGAAAACTGGCACAAGACAAGGATGCCCTCTCTCACCACTCCTATTCAACATAGATAGTATTGGAAGTTCTGGCCAGGGCCATCAGGCAAGAGAAAGAAATAAAGGATATTTGAATAGGAAGAGAGGACATCAAATTGTCTCTGTTTGCAGATGACATGGTTGTATATTTAGAAGACCCCGTCATCTCAGCCCAAAATCTCCTGAAACTGGTAAGTTTCAGGATACGAAATCAATTTGCAAAAATCACAAGTATTCCTATACACCAATAACACACAAATGGAGAGCCAAATCATGAGTGAACTCCCATTCACAATTGCTACAAAGAGAATAAAATGCCTGGGTATACAACAAGGGATGTGAAAGACCTCTTCAAGGAGAACTACGAAGCACTGCTCAAGGAAGTAAGAGAGGACACAAACAGATGGAACAACATTCCATGCTCACGAACAGGAAGAATCAATATAATGAAAATGCCCATACTGCCCAAAGTAATTTATATATTCAATGCTATCCCCATCAAGCTACCTATGACTTTCTTCACAGAATTGGAAAAACCACCTTAAACTTCATATGGAACTGAAAAAGAGCTCACATAGCCAAGACAATCCTACGAAAACAACAACAACAACAACAACAACAAACAAACAAAGCTGGAGGCATCATGCTACCTGACTTCAAATTATATTACAATGCTACTGTAATCAAAACAGCATGGTACTGGTACCAAAACAGATATAGACCGATGGAACAGAACAGAGGCCTCAGAAAGAACGCCACACAACTACAACCATCTGATGTTTGACAAATCTGACAAAAACAATGGGGAAAGGATTCCCTGTTTAATAAATGGTGTTGGGAAAACTGGCTAGCCATATGCAGAAAGCTGAAACTGGATCCCTTCCTTACACCTTATACCAAAATTAACTCTAGATGGATTAAAAATGTAAACATGAGGCCTAACATCATAAAAACTCTGGAAGAAAAACTAGGCAATACCATTCACGACATAGGCATGGGCAAGGACTTCATGGCTAAAACATCAAAAGCATTGGCAACAAAAGCCAAAATAGACAAATGAGATCTAACTAAACTTAAGAGCTTCAGCACAGCAAAAGAAACAATCATTAGCATGAACCGGCAACCAACAGAATGGGAAAAGATTTTTGCAATCTACCCATCTGACAAAGGGCTAATATCCAGAATCTATGGAGAAATTAAACAAATTTAGAAGAAAAAAATAACCCCATAAAAAAGTAGGCAAAGAAATATGAACAGACACTTTTGAAAAGAAGACATTTATGCAGCCAACAATAATATAAAAAAATGTTTATCATCACTGGTCATTAGAGAAATGCAAATCAAAACCACATTGAGATACCACCTCACGCCGGTTAGAATAGCAATCATTAAAAAATCAGGAGACAACAGATGCTGGAGAGGATGTTGAGAAATAGGAACGCTTTTACACTGTTGGTGGGAGTGTAAATTAGTTCAACCATTGTGGAAGACAGTGTGGCAATTCCTCAAAGATCTAGAACTAGAAATACCATTTGACCTAGCAATCCCATTACTGGGTAGATGCCCAAAGGATTATAAAACATTCAGTTATAAAGACACATGCACATGTATGTTTATTGCAGCACTGTTCACAATAGCAAAGACTTGGAAATAACCCAAATGCCCATCAATGACAGACTAAATAAAGAAAATGTGGCACATATATACCATGGAATACTAGGCAGCCATAAAAAAGGATGAGTTCATGTCCTTTGCAGGGACATGGATGAAGTTGGAAACCTTCTCAGCAAACTGACACAAGAACAGAAAAGGAAACACTGCATGTTCTCACTTGTAAGTGGGTGTTGAACAATGAGAACACGTGGACACAGGGAGGGGAACATCACACACCAGGGCTCATCGGGGGTTGGGGAGGCTAGGGCAGGGATAGCAGGGGATTGGGGTATTGGGGATGGCCAACATTAAGAGAAACACCTAATGTAGATGACTGTGGGATGGATGCAGCAAACCACCATGGCACGTGTATACCTATGTAACAAATCTGCACAGTCTGCACATATACCCCAGAACTTAAAGTATAATAATAAAGAAAATTAGTTTTTGCTCTAGATATGATAATGTTTCTTAATAAATCCAACCTAAAATTACGAGGCAAAATAGTGCTTACGTAGAAAGTTTTCAGTGTAGTAATATTGAAAACAATGAAAGTTTAATCACAAGTAGTATCAAGTTGCTTTATATACTTCTTGTGCTGTCAAAAGTTACAACAAGAAGCAAAATCTTTATTCATATACAAATTTACAGCGGATATGTTTTCTGAGTTCAAACTACAGTTCGAGTAGTGTTATACCAGCCTAGATGCAAGAGCAAAGGTGATTTCCATATCTCAAAATCCACTTAACTATACAACTGAAGAGCTTCCACCTAACCTTCAACTGGAAGTGATTATCTGCAATGAAGTAATATGCTAAAAGGCAAATATCGAGAGGAGAATCTAACAAAATTCTACAAATTAGATATAAAAGAGAAATATGCTCAACTAAAATTAGATGCTTGTAGAATGATATCAGTGTTTGGCAATATCTATGTGAGAAGATGTTTTCAAAGATGAAATATAAAAAGTTGATTATAGATCAGACCATTTGTACTGTTTTGATGGCTAGATCACTAACTTTAAATTCCGACTAAGTGAAGTGTTATCCCTCCAAAAGAATTCACTTCTCGCTCATTAGATTTGTATTACATAAAATTGTACACAATTGTTATATTCTGAATTATAATCAATAAAATTTAGTGGAAATTTGTTTTTTCTCCTGTTACATAAAGACATAATATCCTTGATTTGGGATACTGATCTGCAAAATTTTACTATCCAGCCCCGTACAGAAAAAGTTTGCTGATCCCTGATCTAAATCACTGATTTCCAAAGCAGTTGTTCATCAAATTCTTTTGTATTTAAAAAGAAACAACATTAGTGGTTCACCTGTAATTTTTTTACACAGGTGAATCTGATGCTCAGCTGGCCCTTGGCATCACTGGTCTATAGTTGTTCCACCCCAATCCCATTTACCATGAATCATTTACAACTGGAATAATCTAGCTTTACTCCCAATAGAAAGACACTAAGCAGAGGATGCCTACAATTTAGTTGAGCAAGTCATTAGCAAAACTAGGTAAAACCCTTAGGATACCTGATTCCTGATTATTACAAAATAAAGTTGATAAGGGACCCAGAAAAACAGTTTTGAAAAACATAGTACAAAGGTAGAAGAGAAGACTATTATTCTCCTCAGCCTACCTATGAAGATACTCTTTGTGTCTCTGAGCTAACAACAAACCTATTGTTCATTCGCACAACAGATATTGACTGAATATTTATTTGTGTATGCCAGGCACTGTTCCAGGTGCTGGGGATATAGAAGTGAACAAAATATACCAAAATTCCTGCCTTCATGGAGCTCACATTTTAGTGGATGGGAGACCATGATGTCTCAGTGCACCCCTTTCAAAATTACCCAAGGTGAGCAAAAAAATTTTAGAGTCCAAAAACTCAATTTAATCTTATAGAGAGATGACTGTTAACAAATTCAAGGTCAGTTTGTATATCTGATGTTGGCAAGATGAGGGAGTCCCTGATGACTGTGATGACTGATCTACTGATTTACCAATGACTTTAGTAAAGTATACAGTTTGAGGCTAGATCATCAACAGAGAGTGACAGGCTGAATGTGCATATGGGTAGAAATGTGTATAAGAGAACGGATTCGAGTAGTTGGAGAATGCTTCACAGAAACAAAGGTAAGACTACTCACTCAGTATGACGTGCCCATTTAAGGTTGGTCATTAATGATACCAAGTTGCCCTGATGCTATATGATTTCTTCTAACAGTGCAAAGAGTTCATCTAGAGATGGGATTTTAGTAGGTATATAGGAATGTAGTAAAGAGGGTCAAAGAAGCAGAAGCAGAGGTTTTCTGCTAGACAGGGATGACTGCGATAACTATGAAATTCAAGTTGCATAAGGAGGAAAGTAAAGATGAACAGAGGGACTAATGGATGGAGAAAGGGGTAGAGGTTAGTAGGTCTGAAAGAAGCAGAAAGAATCTGGGCTTCCAGAGATGAAAAATAGAATGAACAAGGGCTGGATGAAGAAAACAGATGGTGGTTACAACTCTTGTTGTCCAATAAAATGTCAAAACCTTGAATCAAAGGGGCAAACAGGAAAGCAAGTTTCAAACTGCAATTATAATTTGTTGATGTAGTTACTTCAGAAACTATAAGTTTTGGTATGAAATATAAATTAGAAATTAAATAACTTTAAATGTATTAGAGGAGATTCTGTTTAAAACAGTCTTGGTGTGTATTAACATTTAAAGCAAAAAAAAAAAAAACTCTTTACAATGAGTGCTGGTTTAATTTGTTTTCTCTGAGTTTGGATAGCTACATACAAATCTTTCTTAAAGTAGGGTTGTTCTACAATGAAGATAAAAACAGTATGAATTAATTTTTTATTAATGCTATAGCAGTTGAATCGCACACAGATAAAGAATCTCAGACTTTCCCCTGGCACTCAAATGATGCCAATAATCTGTCAGGTGGCAGGAAGGTGGCCTCAGTAATCTGTCAAGGTCCATGCCACTCTTTTAAACTTATTATGCCTGGGGTCCAAGTTTGCTTCTTTGCAAAATACAAATCCTTGGGTCTCCCAGTTGGTGCATATTGACAAAGACAGCTATAGAAATTCACAATCAATTTTCTACTATCTCACTCACACTTTTTGGTATCAATTTTCTCCTGCTGCTTATACAATCTCCCTTTCAGACAGAGCTTAAAGCTCAAACTTGGGTTAGGGTAAATTATGGTTCTCTCATATTGAATATCACTTTCATCATTCCAGAGTCTTTATTATGGGGTGCGTAAGAGACAGCTATGTACACAGGGAATTCATACTAGATTAGTAGGCTAAGGAGAGACTTCTGTAGAAATCATCTCCATTTTCACATACTTATCAGCACCAGAATCCAGGTAGGGCATCACAATCTTCTGACACCCATCACTGACAGCCTCTTTCTTATAATACAACCATTTAGGGAGAACACACAGTTGGAGTGTGTACAGTACAAAGAAGGCATTGAAGCACCTGCAGCACTGCTTAGTGCCTTTGACTCTGCAGTAGGAATAAGGTTAAAGGGGAAAGAATGGTGAAGAAAGAAGGAACAGACTGTATTGCTGCTAGTTGCTGATTCTAAGTCAATCATACGTACTGCTGATTTATAAAACGATCTTCTTCCAAAAGTCCATTTTTCCTTTGCAAAATACTTAGCAAAATCCAAACCAAAAATACCTCATCTGGCTGGAGGTTTGAGTCTTTGCCTTTGTACTAAATTTATGTTCAGGAATGGAAACTTATGCTAGAAGCAACTCACCGCTCAGTTGCTGGGCTGCGGCCAGGCGGCTGGGCTTCAGGATGAACTGGCACTGCATCTCTCGGGGCAGCTGTTCCATAAGGAAGGGCTCTTGGAGGTTGAAAGGGGTGGTAGAGTCCTTTGATCCTGGTGTCAGGAGTGCAGTGTCGCGAAGATGGCTCATTTTAATTCCGTATGGATATTCATGCCCTACACAGAGAAAAATCTCAATGTCAACTTCAGGCTGACTGGTACTGTTAGCATGTGAACTACAAAATAGGAATGTACTGCAATTTACTCCTGGGACTTTTGGCATAAATAATCCTTTTGTTTGACAGAATGATCATTTACACTGTTACAGTTGGAGACCCCCTGTTATGCAGGTGGTCCTACAAAAGTACTTTTAAGAGGAGGAGGGAGAAAAAAAAGAAAAAAGTCTTTAAAGATTATCTTGTTTGGAATGAATCAGTTTGTGAGTTCCATGATGCTGACTTTTCCAATGTTTGCATCTAATAATATTTAAAGGTGTTCTACTGTCTCCTTTGACATTAACAAGGTCTATACATTTTCAGCAAATACATGTCCTTGTTCAGTCTCAAATCTATGATTTACAATATTTTTTCTACCTACCACATAAGCATTATAAGGATCAAATATATAAACATTAATGGCTAATATTATTTACATAACAGGGACAAAGAACTATATATGTCAGGTATCACTATTATTAATATTATTTAACACAACATGTTTGTCTAAAAACATTTCATTAATTTTTATTAGTTACATAGTTAGTTACTCAAGAGCATTGGGACTGGTTTGATTTATGCTTCCTTCTCACTGTTACCCTCTGAGATTGATGTTCAGAGGCAATGATCAGAAGGAAGACTACAGGGTATCAGAAACACAGAAACAGATGCAAAAAGGAATGTACAAACTATAAAAACTAAACCCTGGACATCTGACTACAAAATGACTTTTACTCTTTAGTATAGTAAATAATTACATCTTTTTAGTGTAATCCTCAAATACCATTGTGCTGTAGTTGTTTTAAGTACAGAGAGCAAATTCCCTTCTATGCCTGACTTATCACTAAATGTAACTCAGCGAACTCTTACTCTTCCTTTTCAACTGGCCTAGGCATCCAATGTCAATGCTTCATTAATATCAACTACTACAGAAACTTTCATGGATTAAGGCAGAAAAAGGCTTCTATGACAATAATAAAACAAAATCAATTTATTAAAGTAGCCGGCAGCTAATCTACAATTGAGGTTTGCAGAGCACATTCAAATATATGATTAAGAATTGCTGCCAAATCATGGGACGATAATGTCCCTTATCCCACTGTTTTCCTGTAAGAGCTAGTCAGGAATCTAGGGGCTGTTTTAAGCCTAAAAGTTACCATCTACATAGTTTCAATTAATATATTTTATTAAAACAATAATTTTAAGTGTTTTATTTTTAATAACTTTAATTATTGCTCATTGACTATTACAAAAATAACAAAACTAAAAACAAATCTGTTGAGAGGTGAGGCAGGCAGATCACCTGAGGTCAGGAGTTTGACCAGCTTGACCAACATGGTGAAACCCCGTCTCTACTAAAAATACAAAAAAATTAGCCGAGTGAGGTGGTGGGTGCCTGTAATCCCAACTACTTGGGAGACTGAAGCAGGAGAATTCCTTGAACCCGGATGGCAGAGATTGCAGTGAGCCAAGATTGCGCCATTGCACTCCAGCCTGGGCAACAGAACGAGACCCCATCTCAAAAAAAAAAAAAAAAAAAAAGAAAAACTGAAAATACAATCGATTTTGTCTTCAGCCCTGTGTATGATCTGAGTTGTACATTTGTAGAAAAGTTTGGTTTTAGATTACTAAGAGTACTTGAAACACTCTGAATTACGCAGTAGTGACCTCAAATAAATGAAGAATTACATGAAACAATGCATACAATATGCTCTGCACAATGTCTGGCAGGTAGTATTTTAAAATTGTTAACAGAAATTGTCATCATCATCATTATCATCGTTAGCATCTCAAGATCTGGTAAAGATACTGTTCTTTATTTTAATTATTCTATTTTTGTTAATCACACTGAGTGAAATTACTGATCAAGAAATATTTTTTAGCTAATGACTTAGGTAAAAGGTAACCTATTTATTAATAATTCCTCATGACAAATGCTAGAAAATATGACTAGAGAAATAGAAAAATAATTTACTTATTAAAGTAGGAGACAGTAAAGACTCTTAGGAATCTAAATGGGTTAAGCTAATTTTCTTCATGATGCCTAGGCAGATTCTGGTTACATAGCAGGTGTTACATACTCATGGATGAATTAAGATGCATGGTCATATTTTAGATGATCTTGCATAGAGGCACATAGTAGGTAGGTAAGGGAACAGAAAATTTAAAAACTGAATATGAAAAATGAATACATGAAAAAAATAAATGCCAATGCATACTTCTTTCTTATAAAAATTTTTAAAAGATTTGGCAGGATAACTGTTTGTCAAATGAAAAAAGCAGAGAGAAAAGGTTATATTTTTCTTCCAAACTATACCATTAGTTGCTTGAATGAGGACATATTATTTGTCTAGCTCATAGTAAATCCTTGTTAAATATTTATATAAATAAACATCATGAGATTCACATTTAATAGTATTTAAGGTTAGGACCATATGACCAATTCTCTGAGACACTTAGAATTATAATCAAAACACAATCAATGCTATCTTAGACTTTTGCAAAAACTTACCAATGAGTGGATATGGAGCCTCTTCTTTGCCAGAATTGACCCACAACTGGTAATCTCTCTCAGAGCCCTTAGAGATAAAAGAGTTAAATGCCACAATAAATCTTTCACATTTGATACTTGAATGAGAACACACTTTTTTTGGCTGTGTCCTCCCTCCTGCTCCCTACCCAGTGATGGTTAGAGATCCATGAACAGTGGAATCAGGCCTTCAAAATGTAGGTAGCCCACAGAATGTAAAATCATAGCTAGGCCCGTTTAGAAGGAAAAACAATCTTCCTGGCTCTTAAAGGTGAATCTTTTAGAGTCCTGACTTCTGCTATGTCCCTCCACCTCTTAGAGAATATTGTGTTTAACCTCCAACATGCCCCTGCAAAGACAACCTTATTATCCAGAAAACCACAAACACTGCTCTGTCTATGATTAAAAAGTAATATCTCAAAGGCTGATTATTAGCTCAGCTGCTTCTGAGCAGAAGAATGACCAAGAGGCTTTGAGGAGATACTTAATTGGCACAATCTCTACTGGCTTTAGTTTGGGCAAGTTCAGTCCTAGGGAAAGAAAGGACAAGAATTCTATTCTAGAGAATAGTCCCTGTCATGGAAAACAATAAAATTGTTCACTAGCAGAATTATAACCCAGCAACATTATAAATCCCACTTGAAAGAAATGATACTAAATTATACAGATTTTGCTGAATCCTCTAGGAGGGATAAAACAAAAAGATTTTAGATGAAGCTAGAACAGATAAGCCTGTTGGCAATATTTCACATCCTTGCCTTTAACTTCTGATAAAAAATCACAACCCTGCCCTTATAATACCATAAAAAAATTCCACCCCCATACTTAGTTTGTTACTTTCTTCCCACCCCATCCAAAAATTTATTGTAAATAGGAAGGCAAATCTAATAAAAATCCTTTCTTTTGATATAATGTCTGAAAACACTGTAATAATCCCTTAAAATTGGTGTAACCAAATAGTCTAAAATCCTAATTAAGTTAACAGATTTTTTTTTGGTCTGAGGAGATTAATAATTTTATCCAAAGGGAAAGCATAAATAAGAAAATGAATCATGTCATTAATTTCTCTTCATACCTCTAAAGCTATCTATTCTAAAATATATTCATATGGCTTAGAAATTAATGGAGGTACCTACTTTACCCAGTGCATATAATTTAAATGTAATCAAATTTATATTACAAAATTTAATGAATTATCAGACTTATTATCCCAAATTTTGATTGTCTTGAATTCTGAAGGACTTACTATAGTACAGTGAATAAGCAAATCTAAACACAATTAATAATATTATGGCATGTCTTAAATATTGTCATGAATTGCTCTGGAAACAGCACTCCTTGAATGATGTAATGCGACACATGTTGAAGACATGCCATAGTATTTCACAGTATTATTAACTGTATTTAGATTTGCTTATACACAGTGTACTTTCATGTTTATCGAGAATCTCACTCCAGGAATCGTGTGTTTAAGTGCTTCCTTTAGTTGCCATCCTTTGGAAAGTCATTCCCTTCAATGAAAGTACTCATTGTGCGGTGTTTATTACAACTGACAGCAAGATGATGAGGACAAATCTTCCAGTTCTCTTTCCTCTACGTCATCCTCAAATGTTCTAACCTCCACTCCTCAAATTCTTAAAAATTCACCTCTATCACAGAAAACCAAAAGGTGCAAAGCTAAAAGCAAAACAGGGAAAAGTGTGGTATGCACACTAAAGAGCTCCAAATCCGTGATCTAATTCAAAGTTTGTCTTTTTATTTACCCGTTCATTAGAGGTATTAGCCATATCATCCTTAGGATCTGTAGCCAGCCAATATGGTTGTATGTAAAAATTCTGCTACAGATGAAATTATTCAGAATTCATTATCCTCAGATTGAGATTTGGGATAATAATAGAGGGGAGAAGTCAAATTGTGACAAGCAGCAAGGGGAGAAGGAAGATGAAACTTTATTAAGAACCTTATACCAATTTTTGTGGTATATGTATACAGCATATATAATAAAATACATACTGTCACTTTAAAATTATAGTCCAATCTTTTAATTTTCAATTCACACAGATTTTAAAATAGGAGAACAGCACCGCCCATATTTTAAGCTAATATTAAAGCTTTACCATTCTTATTTTCTGCATTTTGGGGAGTAAAATATGACTTTGGTATCTCTAATAATCAGCTGTCTTAAGATGGAAGGAAAACATTTACATAAATTTAAATAATCGAAGTTTGTTTTTAATTAAGAATAACAGAATAACTTACAGTTATCCCTAGCATTGGTAATGCCATGTTGATAACTTCATTCACTGTATCTGAATTCATTACTGTTATAGTTTTAGACTGTAGAAAAAAAATAAGAAATATAGCTATAAAATAATGAATTTTAAGACAGCTTAACAAATAATCATTGTCAAGTGATCATCAAAAGGCAAATCTTGATTTCAAGTGTGGACACAGTAAAGTATAAGATTTAGGTGTAACACAAACCTTTGATTATAATTTTCTTTCATTCCTTTACAAATTATACCCTCTAATAAAACATTTCTCTTAAAGGATGCATGGCTTACAGAATATAAGAGCTTAAGCAAATAAGAAAGACTAAATATATTTCAGAGAGAGTACATGGATCCAGCTCCCAATGAAAAAAATAAATCAGTGAGGTTGGTCCTCTGCCTTATTTTCATAATTGTATTTCCATAATGCAATGGGTAGTAAAAAAAGGGCAAGAGCTGAATCTCTTTCTATTTCTTCCTGAGTAGTGTTTTCACAATACAGGGTTTTATTTCTTTGCAGGATATAAAGTCAGGTTAGGTAAGATCAGGATAATAATTGGTTACAAAAGACATTTTAAAAGTCACTATTGGAAACTTTCTATGTGTCACACACTGTGACCACTAAGATTTTCATTGTTGAAATCTTTGGAGGACATGAAACCAATGAGTCTAGAAGAAAACTAAATTTTTGAAACCTCAATTCTATTACCAACTCTGCCAATAAATAGGATAGCTATAATAGCAGTGTGCTAAACTATACTGAATACTTTTACTTAAAAGTGGACAATTTGCAACAAACAGAAAAATAATTAACAAGATTCTGATATATCTAAAGAGCTCACTGAATTCCAAAATGTATTACTTAAATATAAAACAATGTTACGTTGTAAAAAAACTTACTACACACATAGGTTTTACACATGAGAATTATAAGATTATATCAGCAATTAGTCCATGATAGAGAAGGCTTAAATGGCACAAAAAGTAGCATAAATAGAAATAAAATGATATAAAAACAAAAATGATAAAAAAATAAACAAAATCTGATAATTCATTATGTATCTTTTCATTAATAGAATTTCTTCTCTATGAGCCAATTATTTGACAGGACAAACTGCCTCTAAAAATTGTTTGTTAATTGAATTTTAATTAAAAACAGCATTTTAAATGCATGATTTCAAATTGTGTTCCTGGTAGCCCCAAGGAAAATGCAAAATTGTCTCAAAGTGAAACAGGGAGTGTTTGGAGCACCCAACCCGGCGTCTGTCTTCTACCAGAGTATGATAGGTATATTACATACTGTACTTTAACTTGAGAGATAAATTTTAAAAAAGGCTTCTGATTTAAAAAATGTCTAAAATTCTTTCCATTTAATTTAAAGAAACTCATGAAGTGTAAAGTGAATAATCTATGTTCAAAACATAATTATAGAAAGTATATTTTTTCCTACATGCCTTTCCTGTATACAAAACAAATGAATTTCAGCAGATAGAGCTCTTTGGCTAGTAAACAAGCAACAGGCAAACTAAAAATGTGGCAATTTTGTTCCATATTAGCATAATTTACTGACAAGGTGTGTATAACTAATTAGAGGGTAAAGATAAAGAATGCTTCCCACACATGCATTCCTATCTGGGGGACTGGCTCTGGAAGCAGGGCTCCCTGAATGAGAGTCTTGTTATGAGAGCTACTTTAGAGAGCAAAGGACAGAGTATGTCACATCATCCTTGACTTAAGCAGGGTACTAGTGATAAAAACAGAGCACCCAACCTGACCACATCTCTTATCTTCCCTTCCAAAATGACAGTGGGACATCAGTCCTTTCTCAAATACACACTTTCTGTGTACTGAAAACAAAGTGTTAAAAAATTTAAGGGATTTCCCAGGAAATTCTGAATGTAACCAACTGCCACAACTGAATCAAAGCAGACAGAAAAAACAGGGTTTTTGTTTTGTTTTACTTTGCTACAGGAGATCTCTGTAGTCTCATATTATTAAAAAATTGAGTAATTCTCTCAAGCAGTGACATCTGGCATTCAGGAGTTGGTCAGAACATTTGCATAACATTTACTTTTGGCCAAAACATAACTATTTTGCACTACATATTTTTCCACACACAAAACTAATTTGTGATCTAGAGCTGCTGTGAAGTATGACAGTTGATAGTATCACAAAATATTCATAAGTTTTCATATTATTCATAATTGATAACATTTTATCTCTTATACTATGATTGCAGTCATTGAATTATACATAATAACTGATTGGGGTTAATGACTTAATATTTGACCAATATGATAAACACTGTGAGGCAGTAAAATGCTGATCCCTTAAAAATGTCACCTTTCCCAGATCATCCTCCTATTAACCTAAAGGATTCAGTCCCTAAAAACTTAAAGAATGAATAACTTTTCAAACCACTTTCTGCTTAAGAAGTGACAAGTTGGGAAAAAATTGCTTAATAATAATAGGAAATACTCTTTGTGGAAACAGCTTTACTACAAGTCTCTGCAGCTGGTATGGAAAAGAGCCAGAGAAATATTCATGCCAGAGGGAAGAAAGAGACATCTCACAAGCAATGTTTTTTCCAAGCATAAATGTTAAATACTGTAGTTCATATGAATTTCTTGCTTCATTTTCTCTAGGGTTCATTTTTCATGTATATGAAGAGAGACATATACCCAGGAAAATGTATTTCCCCCCTGTGGTATTTCTAAATGCCTTCCTTCCATAGCATATACACAGTCTGCCTGCCTGCCTGCCTGTCTCTCTTATTATCCATAGTGTTGTCTTAAGCAGGGACTTGGAATTTAATTTTCTGGCTTAGAAACACTTACATAGGCACAATTCCCAATGTCCTTGGCGAAGATTTTGAGGGGAATGCTCTTCGGGTAGTCCTTTTCTTTCTCTAGATTGATGTATCTAATCAAATGCAACAACAACCCAAAACAACACTGAGTCAGATGGAATTCGCTAATGGCTTATTTTAGAAATCAATCTATTTTGCTACTATTTCCAATATACTTATATGCTATTTTTAAAAAGATAGATGAGAAGACTCAGCAAAGTCAGATTACATTATGGGTTGGAAGAGAATTTAAAAAAATTCAGGACATTAGGCATGGACACAAAAAATATGGGACATCCATGTCAAGTGAGGTTTGAGAAGCATAATCAAATTAGGGCACCTCTGGGTAATGTTTTACCCTCAAAGCTTCCCTGCCTTCCGTGGGCAGGTCCAGCACCTTACTGATAAGTATAGGAACATATATAATACATAGTTTACAAGGCCAAACCAAAGCAATGGCCTTGTACTTTTCATTTAGGTCTTCAGGAGGATGTAAATCTTGGTTATCCTATTGTGTGGGGAGGGAGAGAGGACAGGAGGGAGGAAAGGACTCTAAGTCTAACAGATGAACCTAAGTCAATCACTTTAGTCTGCATGCTCAATGGCAGGGATAATAACTACCATTATTTTTGAGGTGCTTAGCAAAAAACTCTGCATTTATGGAAACTTAATACATTCTTTGAGGAAACTGTTAGCTCCAATTCGTAGGCTGGAGACAATGGAAAGAGAGAGATTATTGACTAACTTCTGTCTAAAATGATTTAACTAGACCTCAATGTTCTCCTTCCTAGAAAGTTAACAAACACACGTAATGAGAGAACATTATTTATAGCAAGTAAGCAACTAGTATACAATATAGACAGCACCTTATTAAAAGGACAAATGAACAATTTCTACTAAGGAGAAGGGGAATAATTTGGGGCACATCTCTGCAGAAAAGTTCTTAATTCATTTATTAAAGGTTAAAGATTAAAAATATGAATACTGAAAAAATACCTCTGAAGGAGAGAGAGCCATTTGTCCTTTTGTTCTGGAGAACTGCAATCAAAGAAAATGGGAGAGAAAAATTAAACCACATAAAACACCTATGCTGACAGATTTAGGACTGTCAATCCAGAAGAAAATACCAACAGCCTGTTGTTACTAATGTAGTTCCACACACAAGCTGCAACCTTGGCATAATTGTGTTCTGGAGAACTCTGCAGTGAAAATACCTCTTTGGAAAAACTACAGTCATGTGTAGTTTTATTAAATCCTTCTGGATGGATCTAAGACAAATCCTCTTTTCTACTTTTTACAGGTGGTATTATACTAGTGCAAAGAGTTAACTTGATTTGGAATCTAACAGTTGGTTTCAAAATTATATGCAAGCTATAGGATCATAGGCAAGTCATTTAACCTCTAAGCCTCAGTTTCTACATCTATGAAACTGGTTAGTATTTTTGTAGCTCAAACGGCCATACAAATAGAAAGTATGCTTAATATTGAGAATAAAGAGATTAAAAGAAATTTGGCATGTGGATGGAAATCTCTTTGCCCAGAAACCAGTTTGCTGTCAGGAAAACAAAACAAAACAAAACATTTTTTGAAAATACGCACAGCAAGATTATGATTTAATAAATTAGTTCACTGAAAACTTACTTTTAATAACTATAACCTTCTGATTAAGATCAATCCATTTGCAACTAAATTAGTATTGATTTTCATGCTGATTTCACTGTTTAATTCTTAAGGTTAGAAATAATTTAAAGCTTATTCTTATGTGGTCTTGCCACTAACAGCCTTTTAAAATCATATTTCTCTTTTTTTTTAAGACAGGGATTTTGCTCTGTTGCCCAGGTTAGAGTGTAGAGGCATGATCATGGCTCACTGCAACCTTGAACTCCTGGGGCTCAAGTGATCATTCTGGCTCAGCCTCCTGAGTAGTTGGGGCTACAGATGCATGCCACAATGCCTGGCTAACTTTTTAATGTTTTTAGAGATGTTGGAAGTTCTAGTTATTTTATTATTTCCCAAAATACATTTATTCACGAACTTTGTTGCTTAGCAATTTTCTCCATAAGCAATCTCCCAGGATTGGCCAAAGTGTATCACTTTTTTTTTTAACCATTGACCATACACTTTCCATCTTTCACAATTCCTTACTATCTTTTGATGTACTCTCTTTTCTAAAATAGATTTTCTAGGCTCATTTATGTCAAATCTTGAATTTATTTAGCAAAAATCTCTGTTGAGAAATAGATAAGAGGTTTGCTCCAGACCTGCTTTTTTTTCAAAACAGTTAAAGAAAATTGCCCCTTTAAGACAGTATTTTTTTTAAACTTTTAACTGCAATAAAAGATATATGAAGAAAACTGCACAAAGCTTACAAGTACAGCTTAAAGAATTTTAACAAACTGAACACAATCATGTAAACCAGCGCCCAGATCATAAAACAGAAAAATCTGCTTGGAAGGTCCCTTATGCTCTTTTCCACTATCCTGACTTTCAATAGCATAGAATGGTTTTGTATGTTTTGGTACTTTATATAAATGTAACAATAAATACGATTTTGCATCTGGCTTATTTCAACCTTATGTTTATGAGATTCAATTACACTACTGTGTGTAGTTTTAGATGATTCATCCTCATTGCTGTGTTCCCTTGGTTGAATATATAGCATATATTACTTCAAAATATAAATTAAGAAGTGTGTCAGGTTATTGTATGGAGATTGATTTGTGTAGTCTTATTATATATTTCCCTTTCCCCCCTGCTCTTTATATGAATCTGGGATTCCCTTTCTTCAGTAATTCTTAATCTCAGGCATTTTTACAGGACTAAAAATCGAAGTACTTCAAAGTCAATGGCTATGTCTGGGTTTCATAAATACTTAAACCCATTGAAAACATAATAAGATCCAGGACAGGAGAAAGCAACGTATCTTGGAAAATAAAAAGGGCATGGCAGATTAGAAGATTCTCTCAAATTATGAAGGAGACAGAGGCCTGTCATCCCTGAGAGTGAGCCGGAAACCATATGTCACTTAGTTAAGGTACCCTAAGGAAACAGAAAGAACCCAGAGGAAAAGGTTTTAAGGAGTCATTAGGGAGGCTGGGTCCTAGAAACCAAAGTTTTTATATCAGCAAGGATACCTTCCCCCTGCCTTATGGCAAAGAAACAGAACATCTCTGGATACACAGGGACAACTCTGGGCAAAGAAAAAGATGTCAACAGTGATCACAACAGACTAAAGTCAGAAGCCCTTTGTTTTGGAGGCATCTTAGAAGTCTCCTGTATTCTAGTTCTACCTTACAAAAACAGCAGTTCAGTAAAGAAGAAAATCTGATTTTTTACCAGCCTGGCAAAATGGGGGTTTAAGATGAGTTTTAATTTGATCCATAAATAAACAGGCATACCTGAGTTTGTAGTCTAAGATTCACAGTAGGAACTTAAGTTAAAATATTATTTTCTGGGCCGGGCACAGTGGCTCACACCTGTAATCCCAGCACTTTGGGAGGCTGAGGTGCGGATCACCTGAGGTCAGAGTTCGAGACTAGCCTGACTAACATGGAGAAACCCTGTCTCTACTAAAAATACAAAATTAGCCAGGCGTGGTGACAGGTGCCTGTAATCCCAGCTACTCAGGACGCTGAGGCAGAAGAATCACCTAAACCCGGGAGGTGGAGGTTGCCATGAGCTAAGACTGCACCACTGCACTCCAGTGTGGGCAACAAGAGCAAAACTCCATCTCAAAAAAATATATATATTTTCCGATTCTTCTTGTAGATAGATCATTGTCAGATTCAATACTTCCTGTGTCTGCTGAATAATTTCCCATTCTACCATACCATTATTTGTAAAATCAAGGTGCAGGACCTATTTTTCTGGTAGATATAGATCCTTAGTTTGTGAATCAGAGTATAGGTAGTGATAGAGATGAAATTCCTTTTGGCCTTTTTTGAGATGTGACTACCCTGTTTCCCAAAGTAAAGTGCAGAAACTTCAAATTGATTGTCTGCTCTTTCCTCAGTTTGACTCAACTGGGATTTTTTCCAAGATTCTGGCAGTTATCAGTCTTAGATTTCAATGCTACTAGTTTTTGAGACCAGTCTTGCTCAGGATGGAGATACTGCCCAGGCTGGAGGGTAGTGGTGCCATCACAGCTCACTACAGCTTGCTCAGGCTGGAGATACTGCCCAGGCTGGAGGGTAGTGGTACAATCACAGCTCACTACAGCCTTGAATTCCTGGACTCAAGCAATGCTCCTGCCACATCCTCCTAAGTAGCTAAGAATACAGATGGGTATCACCATGCTCAGCTAATTTTAACATTTTTTTAGAGATGGAAGTCTATGTTGCCCAGGTCTATGGCCTGAAGCAATCCTTCACCTCAGCCTCCCAAGTAGCTGGGTCTACAGGTGTGTGCCACCATGCTTGCATAATATTTTCACTTTTTTGTAGAGATAGTCTTGCTATATTGACCAGACTGGTCTCAAACTCCTCACCTCAAGTGATCCTCTCACCTCAGCCTTTCAAGCAGCTGGGATTACAGGTACCAGCCACTGTGCCTGGCTATATTTACAAGAAATAGTTATTATAGTAACTGGACAGGAGAGACTGCTTCTTTAACTTGCTACCCGATGGAATTTTAAACTGATCATGACCTAGATTTCCATAACATTCCAATGATGTCCACTCCTTCCTAAAGATCCAAGCTTCCCTCTTGTATCTTCACTCAGCATGAAAAACTTCTGTTAACATTGCTTTTTTTCTGTAGGCCAGTTTGCCAGTAATAAATTATTGTAGTTTAAAAAATGTTCATTCTACCTTCATTTTAAAATAATGGTTTTTGCTGGATATTGTATTCTAGGTTAAAAGGTTTTTG
The DNA here is from genome assembly GCA_031835075.1 of Saguinus oedipus. Taxonomy (NCBI): domain Eukaryota; kingdom Metazoa; phylum Chordata; class Mammalia; order Primates; family Cebidae; genus Saguinus; species Saguinus oedipus. The sequence goes on from CM063178.1 coordinate 8,411,181, forward strand.
TTTCAACACTTTAAAAAAACATGTTCCACTGTGGCAAAAAATATGCCGGGCATGGTGGCTCACGCCTGTAATCCCAGCACTTTGGGAGGCTGAGGCAGGCGGATCACCTGAGGTCAGGAGTTTGAGACCAGTCTAACTAACATGGTGAAACCCCATTTCTACTAATAATACAAAAAAATTAACCAGGCATGGTGGCCTGCACCTGTAATCCCAGCTACTTGGGAGGCTGAGGCAGGAGTATTGCTTGAAATCAGGAGGTGGAGGTTGCAGTGAACCGAGATCATGCCATTGCACTCCAGCTTGGGCATTAAGAACAAAACTCCATCTCTCTCTTTCTCTCTCTCTACATACATATATATGTATGTGTATATATATATACACACACACACATATATATGTATGTATATATATACATATATATGTATGTATGTATATATATATTCCACTGTCTTCTAACCTCCATAGGTTTTTTTTTTTTTTTTTTTTTTGTATTTTTAGTAGAGACGGGGTTTCACCATGTTGACCAGGATGGTCTCGATCTCTTGCCCTCATGATTCACCCGCCTCGGCCTCCCAAAGTGCTGGGATTACAGGCTTGAGCCACCGCGCCCGGCCACCTCCATAGTTTCTAATAAAAGATCCATAATAATTCAAATTGTCGTTTTCCTATTTGTAATACGTTGTTTTTCTCTGACTGCTTTCAAGATTTTTCTCTTATCTTTGATTTATAGTAGTTTATAACATGACCAGGTATAGTTTTCTTAATAGTCACACTGTCTAGAATTCAGTGACCTTGCTGAATCTGTATATTTATGCCTTTTATCAAATTTGGGTAGTTTTTAACCACTATTTCTTCAGCCCCATTTCCTCTCTCCTCTTGAATTCCAATGACACGTATATTATATTTTTTGATATTTTCCAAGTCTGTGATATTTTTCCTTTAAAAAAAACTTTGATTTTTCTGTTTCTCAGATTAGACAATTTGTATTGATAAATCTTCAAGTTCACCAATTCCTCTTTCATTTCCATTCTGCAAAGAGGGCCATTCAGAAAAATATTTTATTTAAGATATTGTAGTTTTCAGTTCTAGAATTTTCATTTGGCCCTTTTTAGTATTTTCTATTTCTCTGCTGATGTTTCCTATCTTTTTATTATTTTAAATTGAATTTTCCTTTTACCTGCCATGCATACTTGTTCTTCTCTGGTAATTCAACATATGGGTCATCTCAAGATTGGTCTCTATTGATTAGGTTTTTCCTTGTTCTTCATATGTCAAGAAATTTTAGATTGTATTCTGAACATTACAAATGTTTTGTTTTGGAGACTCTGTATTCTGTTATATTTGTGGAAAAATGTTGATATTTTTATTTTAGCAGAAAAATAATTTGATTAGATGAAGCTACAAACTTTATTTGATCTGTGACAGGCTGCAGCTCAGTTTGATTCTTTTAGTCTTAGCTTCAAGGTGCTTTGAGTCTATCTCACACACATGGGGTTTGGTGATCAGCCAGAGATTTGGACAGTGTTTATACACAGAATTTCTTCTGTCCTCCAGTTCTTCCACTCAGAAAGATTGTTTCTGCCAGTTTTAGTTGTCCTACACCATGATGTAATGCACTCTGCCCTCAGGCTAAGGCCTTAAAAACAGGAACCTCACCCAGTACTTGTGCCTACTTCCAAGTTTTAACTCCTCTCCAAAAGATCTCTGCCAGATCAGAGGCAGAACTCAACACTTTACTTTTTTAAAAACTATAAATTTTGAAATAATTTTAGATTTCCATAAAAGTTACAAAGATAATACAGAGATTCCCTACATACTTCTTACCCTGTTTACATTTCCTCTAACGTTATTTTCTTACATTATCATAGCCCATTTGTCAAAACTAGAAACCAATATTAGTACATTACTATCAAACTCTTGACTTTATTCAGATTTCACAATTTTTTCCATTAATGTCCTTTTTCTGTTCTAGAAGCTAATCTAGCATACCACATTATAATTATTATGTCTCTTTAGTAACTGATCTATGACCATTTCTCAGTCTTTCCCTGTTTTTGTTTTTTTGACCTTGAAGTTTTGAGGAGTGCTGATCAGGTATCCTGTATAATGTGTCTCAATGTGTGTTTACTGAATGATTTCCTCATGATTAGACAGGAAGTGAAGGTTTCACAAGGTTAACCTTGTGAGGAAGATCACAAGGTTAATTGTTCTTCTCATCACAATACATCAAGAAGTACATGATAGCCACATGTGTATCACTGGGGATATTAACCTTGATCATTTGGTTAAAGAACCATAGTTTGAATAATATAATATAGGTAAAATTTGTTTCCACATTTCCCCCTCTTCTTAAAAAAAGAAGTTTCACAAAAATTCATTGGTTAAAAATGTCATGTAGTCATACCCTCACTTAAAATTGCTTCCTTTCACCTGTAACTCCAAGGAGATTAAGCAATAGGGAATGATAATATCTAGAGTAATCTATCATGGAAAAGAACATATGCTGAGAATAAAACAAACACATTTTTTTTTTCCAAATCAGTTCTTAAAATCTTGTGGTAGGCCAAATAGTGCATAATAGAATTTAATGACATGCCTATCTTTTACTAGAAGATTAACATCTTAGAAAATTTTAGTTGTCTGGCTTTAGGATGATGTCCAGGAGTTCTGTCATGGCAAGAAGAGAAGCAGAATAAAAAGTATCATGTGCATGTGATGGACACTAACTTTAACTATAAAACAAATACTGGAGAGGTAAGGACACAGTTAATCAAAATCACAAGTGTGATTATGATTGTTCACTCTGAACTGGACAGTGCCAATTAAGCATGTTCAGTAGAACAGGACAAATATTCTGTATTCATACATTCTCCAACCCCATCCTAGCAGAGAAGTTAAGTCTTGGGAAACTCTGACTCCTTAAAATCATAAATTTGCTTTTGAGTGTCACATCTCTATAGATACCAACTCAAAACCTGCTACACAATTCAGGCAACCAGTATTTCATGACATTAGTTTTATTTGTATAATAAAACACTATTTATTTAAAAATTCAGGAGTATAAACCACTCATTCAGACTTAACTGGACCATACAAATTGCTTCAATGAAGGTCTTTTTCAGTGGTTTGAAAATACTGATAAGCCTTGAAAGCTCAATATGTAAAACAAATACCTACATATTAAGGAAGGGATATTAAGAGGGGGACCTAAAGATGTGACTAGTCTATTCCCCTTCCATATTTCTGGAAGTTCCTTTTTTTTGTTTTTGTGTTTTTTTTTCCATAAAAATAACTTGTTGAACCAAGGTAAATGATGCCAAGAGTTTCCAATATTTACCATTAATTTTCACATATTTTAATCAAAAGCCCTTTGGGAGAAATATATGGCATACAAGTATTTTGATTGGGTGTTATATGTCAACAGATGAGTTACTGTCTCAATACAAAATCAGAATAAAATAATTCCCTTTTAAAAATTAGAGGAACAACATTTGATTAAATTTTAAAATCTCTGTCCTAGAAATTATCATAGTAGGTAACCCAGGTAAATACAGGACAAGCTGTGATTCTTACCTGAAAGTGGCCACAAAGTTCACTATGGGCCAGCCCAAAACAAAGGATTTCATGGCATTGGTGTTGCCTTCTCCCACTTCATCCACACAGTTTGCTGTCCACATATCAGTTAATTTAATTTTATTTTTTATCTTAAAGTTATTGTTATATCTAGAAAGATAAGAACCAAAGAGAACCTTTTGTTATTTAAATTTTATGGGAGCTTCTCTGGAAGCCATCATCCTCAGCAAATTAACACAAGAACAGAAAACCAAACACCACGTGTTCTCACTCATAAGTAGGAGTTGAACACTGAGAACACACACACACGGAGAGGGGAACAACACATACTAGAGCCTGTTGAGGGGTGGGGGATGAGGGTAGGGAACTTAGAGGATGGGTCAACAGGTGGAGCAAACCACCATGGCACAGGTATGCCTATGTAACAAACCTGCATGTTCTGCACAGGTATCCCTTTTTTTTTTTTTTTTTTAAGAAGAAAAAAAATTTACTAGCGCTTCTGTACTTGACAAAAAAACCATTTTCACTGTGGGCAGTGTCTTATCGTTTTTATCTTCAGTGCCTAGAAGAGTAACTAAAACAGGGTTGGCTACCTTAGCCTAAGAAGATCTTTGAAACACTGGTGAAACAAGTAGTCCTCATGCCTGCTTTGATGGCAAGAAATAGCCACAAACTGGCCACCTTATTTTTCTATGTGTCGAGCATTGCATTTGGATCAAAAACCTAACTTCAAATATACTGCTGCTACACAATATTAATTCATTTATTATTTATAACTTGCTAATTTAAATGATTTGAGTGGCTGATAACAGAAAATACACAGGATTTATTATTTATCAAATTTTCATTTTAAGAGATATCCCTATAGTTAGAGAAATTTATAATACATTTTCAATGAAGTGGTTACAAGGTTTTCTTTCTTTCTTTCTTTTTTTTTTGAGTTGGAGTCTTGCTCCGTTGCCAGGCCAGAGCTCAGTGGTGTAATCTTGGGTCACTGCAACCTTCGCCTCCGGGTTCAAGCGAGTCTCCTGCCTCAGCCTCCTAAGTAGCTGTAACTACAGGCATGCGCCACTATACCCAGCTAATTTTTGTATTTTTAGTAGAGATAGGGTGTCGCCATGGTGGCCAGGATGGTCTCGATCTCCCGACCTCATGATCCACCTGCCTTGGCTTCCCAAAGTGCCATGATTGCAGTCATAAGCCACCACACCTAGCCGGTTACAAGATTTTCTAGCCTTTAGAAGCATAGGTTATTTTAATTTTCTTTCTTAGATTTTGCTCAACTATTTCCCCTTATACTCTAGCTAAAAGTAAAAACCTGCAGTCCCCCAAAAAGAACCTAAACCACGCTTAACAAAAAAAAGTAGGGTTGACACAATTAACATTCATCTCTGGGGATCCTGAAGGTGATCTACTTTAATTCAAGTGAAATTGCTTTTAGACAATTTCTACCTAATCCCCGTAGACTCCTGATATGGAAACCAACATATCTCTTGACCTAATTGTCAGGTTTAATGCTTGCATGAACCTGAAATTTAAATAGAAGGCACCAAGAAGGATAAAGTTACCTCATATGGAAGTATCCCTAAAACTCCTCTGATTCATAGAATATTTAAAGCTAAAACTCTTCAGTGGAATTCATAATACGAAAAAGGATTTTAGAGGAACTGAAGGAGAATCTAGATTCAAAGCCACATTTATGCTTCCCATAGGGTGCACTGAATTTAAATGTAATAGAAAGTGCCTTGTGGCACAATGGCTTCTTTCTATATTTTATTTCAATATTTTCTACTCTACTGTTAGGAATCTTTGGATTTTTTAAAATAAAACAAACCCAATTGCAGACCAAATCTTATTTCTTGATGTCAACTATTTGGGTAATATAAAACTAAAACTACACATTTTTTGAAAAAACAGGTATCTTTCCACATTTGTTTTTACAGTTTGTATTTTCTGATGCAAGTTTCCATCTTAGTAGATACTTGAGATGTCATGTGGGAACATCTACCATCCACATCTACTTACCTGGGAAAAGTCATCTCAAAGATCCTTTCCCTAGATTAATAAGGTGCTACATTATCCACCCCAATTTCCAAAACAAGCAACTGTCTAAAAGTACAAACAATGACTTCCATTCTCCTATAATTAAAAAAATGACTAATAATTATTGAGAACTTACCATATACCGTTTGTTGTAAATGTTTTACACACATTATTTAGTTTGATCTTCAGAAATTTTATAGGTAATGAAATGGAGTTGCAGAGAGGTTAACCTGCTAAAAGTCACACAGTTTAAATAGCAGAGCCAGAATTTAAACTTGGACAGTGCTGACTCCTGAGCTTATTTATGCTCTTAACCACTAAGCATCTATAAAAAGTCCTGGATATCATTGTACCTATAAAGCACCTGGCACCTGGGTGAAATTATCTTTCTATGAAGTTCTCTTCAGCTTTTCTATCTTTGGCCTATTTTTTAAATAAATCTCTCCGGAGCTACAAGGCTTTCTGATGTGGCTATTATGGAGACTGAGGAAGAAATCTCATGAATACTTATGTAAATAAAGCTGGATGGATTAGTTTGAAAATATTTAAAACAAGTATTCCAACAAAGCTTTATATTAAAATGGACAGTCTCGGGGTCATAGTGTGCTTCTTCAGATTTTTCAATTTCAATTTCTAATAGTATTAGACTATAGAAATTAAAAAATACTAATTTAATGTGAGCTGGCTCCAATAGTATGACAATGACTATCTCCAATAGTATTACGACAACAGGAATTAAAAATTATGAATCCAATATGAACAGACTGAACAAAAACCTCTAAAAATAAATTATTTTTTTCTTTTTGAGATAGAGTTTCATTCTTGTTCCCCAGGCTGGAGTGCAATGGTGTGATCTTGGCTAACTACAACCTCTACCTCCCAGGTTCAAGTGATTTTTGTACCTCAGGCTTCTGAGTAGCTGGGATTACTCAGGTGCCTGCCACCAGGCCTGGCTAATTTTTTTATTTTTATTTTTTATTTTTAGTAAAGATGGAGTTTCGTCATGTTGACCAGGCTGGTTTCAAACTCTTGACCTCAGTTGATCCGTCTGCCTCGGCTTCCAAAAGTGTTAGGATTACAGGCATGAGCCATTGCACCTGGCCAAATTCAGCCAAATTCTTTATTTCTACAATGTAGTACCTTACTACAAATTTATTAAGCTGACAGATATACTTTGCTCTCCTATCCTCCTATCTTCATACTAGAAAAAATCAGTGAATTGTTTAAATACACAGGATTCCAGTGAGACTTCTACCTGTCTTATTAAATATGTTTTGGGGTAGAGATCACTATATATTCTACAAATATGTGATGGTAATTCTATTAATAAATTTATTTCATCTTCTTGAGCTAAACAGAACTCATTACTATTTACTACTGCTTATTCTCATAAAATACGAGAATACTGATGGCTTAAGAGGGTGTGAGGTAAGTACAGTATTTCTCTTTTCTGTAAATTCCATATGGGTACTCAATGGTTATTATCAGAGAGATTATTAATTTCTAAATAATTTAATGTTCGTAAAATAGGTCCTGTTTTTTAAAAAAGAAAAGTCATGATTTATTGGAAAAGTAACATCTTATTTATCTTCCAAATGAATATCAAAAGTGGTCCCCAAGTACCTGTCTGGCTTTAATACTTTACCAAATTTAGCACAGAAAAGAATTACCATAATCTCAAAACAATTTTCAGTAAACATGTCAGCATCCAGTACAAAACAGATCAAATATAATAATTTAGTCAATAGAAGAAAGCATTTAACCCCCGCTTTATTGTACTTACTAAAATTCACTAAACAATATGTAGCAGTTGACTGATTATTTATCCCACTTCAGTTTATTTCTCTAGGCCCAACCTAAGAACTGAAAGCAGTATTCAAATAAAGCCTGAAGATGATCTCATATAATACGGAACCTAAGGTCCCCTCCTTGTTCCCTACGGCTAAGTAAGAGACTAAGTGCTAATCTCAGATTATTTCAACAAATTAATTGATCCAGGGTAACACTCAATACTTCATCCAAGGGTAAGAAGTGACATAAAAGACATAGGTTTGGAATTACAGGGGACTATTTGCTTTTTGTTATTTCATAAAAATTAAGTTCTTTCACATTACCTGTGAATATAACTAAATATTTGCTATGAGAATGACCATGTAATCAGTTTCCTAAAAACTGGTGGTCAAATTTTTTGCAAAGTGGCAGGATTTAATAAAAATCATCTTAAATATCTATGTTCTATCTCAGGGGTTTTAGGTTTCTGCCAAAAAATAACTTAGACCACTCATACTTTTAAATATTCCCAACAGGTATAAAAAGTACTTAATCTTTCATACTTTGAACCTCTTAAATAACAGCACTTAAATCAATTGAGTTTGTTTACACTTTACAAAAACATTAAAGTGGATACAGTGATATCAAAAGCAGTATATGGGAAAAAATGACATAACCGTGTGTAAGAAAGGGACAATCAAAATAAAAAGCTACAGAAGCAGACGATGGGCACCCATTTTGCTGATATATCTAAAAACAGCAATTTTCTAGTGGAAAAGAAACTGGCTTTATATAAAATATTTTTGACAAAACATAGGTTCCATAGAAACAACTTATATGCTAGCAGTATACAGAACAATAAATAACCTTAGGTAAAAAAACAGGTCCTCTACTAAAATTATCATTGTAACTGCTGAGGGGAAAAATATCCAAAAAAGGTGAAGAAAAATACATTTTTCCCTAAGAACTGAATGCATGCTACAAGTAAATAAATAGTCTTTAAGGTCTTAAAGTTCAGAAAATTGGTTATCTACCTCCAGGCTAAGCTATACACCTAATGAGTACAGTGTGCTGAATAAAGATAGAAAGAGCCAGCCGTTGGAAGTAAGACCTAGATTCAAACCCCAGTCCTGCCATTTATTTTTTCTAAAATTTTCATTTATCTATTTATTTATTAATTATTATTACAATACTTGAAGTTCTGGGGTACATGCACAGATCGTGCAGGATTGTTACATGATTTCTTAGTATATAAGAAATACAAACCTTCCTGGGCCAAGTGTTCAATATCTAAAACGACTTTTATCTTGGGGGATTGTTAGGAAAATTAAATGAAATCTCTGTGATTCTCTTATTATAATATCTACTATACAGAACCCATCCAATAATGTTTAAATAAACTGTTTTTTGAAAATAATGATTTTTTTCCTCTATTAATAGTTTCCCAACTTAGAGCTTCAAGTGGACCTAGTGCAAAGATGTGGTTGGAGAAACTTTTTTCTTTGTCTTTATTCCTATAACACCATACCCAGTCCAAAACTACATCTTTAGGCATTCCTTCTATCCAAATCACATTCTGAAACAGTTCTTATCATTATGCTTGCCTTTAATTTTTTAAAAACGTATAAACGGTTCACTAAGCATTCTATACCATTTCTTATAAATGGGTATTTATTTAGTTGGAGCCTTTTACTCATCCATGTGGAGAGGAATATTAAAGCTACTGAGGAACTAAGCCTGACAGCATCCACTTGAATGAGTCTGGAAGTAGATTCTCCAGCTCCAGACCAGCCTTGAGATGACTTTAACCCAAGCCAACAAGCTTGAGGGCCCTCATGAGGCTTATAAGCCAGAACCATCCAGAGAAACACTCTCAGACTCCTGACTCAGAGAAACTGCATGAAACATTTATAGTTTTAAACTGTAATGTTTTTGGGTAATTTGTTAAATGGCAATAGATAATTAATATAGCCTGCAAAGGGCATGATAATCTAACCCTTTTTCACTTCTCTAATCTTACTTCATCCTACTCTCCTCTGTAATGCTCCAGTTAAACAGGCCTCCTTTTAAGTCCTCTAAGGGCCAAACTTTCTCCAACTACCTCTGCACCTGCTGTTCCCTCTCCCTGGAATGCTCATCCTCCCAATATCTGAATGGCTGATTGCTTTTCATCCTTCATTGAATTTTTCCTGACTACACCTACATAACGTATATGCCATCTTTTATTTCACCCAGCACCCTATTTTCTTCATAGTACCAATCATAATTTGTCATTTCCCTCTATGCATAAGATTGTAAGCTCCTACATTAGAATATAAGCTTCCAAAGAGCAGGGACTGTACCCATCACATTCTTAATTGAATCTCCTACATTTATTCAGGACATGGCACAGAACAGGACCTAAATGAACACTTGCTGAAAAATGAACAATCGATTTTTTTTTTGCAAAAAAAGGGCATAAACTCACTTCAGATATTACCCATAGTAGCAGAGGCAAGACATTCTTACAGTAAGCATTGAGTAGAAAGGGCATTTTTTTAGTAAAAGTGCAATTTTATAATGATTATCAGGAGTATATAGTATACTTACTTGATTTTGGCCACGACAAACAGATCATTGAATAGGAAAAGATGCCGCTCCTGCCTCTGGAGGCCTCTTTTGAGTTCTGCCCGGCCATCAATCAGCAGAGTCCTATTGGAGCACACAAATGATGACAGAAATGTGCATGTGTCAACACTAGCAGAAGGACTTTCCCTGTAACAGATCAAATGCCACAGATCAATTAGTCAAATGATCATCTTATAGTTGGTCAAAAACTATAAAATTCTGTAATGCTTTAATACAATGGTATAGTGTCCTAACTGGTCCCAAGTCTATTCTCCACACAGTAGTCTTTAATATCTCATTATGAGAATTTTGAAACAAAGAAAAGTTGAAATAGTTTTATAATAAACATATGTATATATACCTTAATCTAGATTCTACCATTAATATTTTACTATACATGCTTTATCTATAGAATAACTATCTATAGAATAATTCATTTTATTTTTGGCATTTCAGTGTAAACTGCATACAGACAGTACATATCCCCCAGAATGCTTCAGCACACATGTCATTAACTAGAGTTCAATTATTTATTTTGAATTTTTCTTTTGATATAAAATTTACATACAACAAAATGGACAAATCCTAGGTGTATAACCACTGACTTTTGACAAATATACTCATCTGTGTAATTTAAGCCTCAAACAAGATTTAGAACGTGATCATCACTCCAAATAATTCCCTCTTGCCCCTTCTCAATTATTATATAAATTAACCAAATATAGTCTCTATGGGTTGGCTCCTAAGTTGTTTATTTCTTCACTGCAGACTGAGACCTGTTGGTTCAAAAGCTCACTAGTACCAAACTCAAATTTTTACATACCCAAGTATTATAAAAATAGCCCAAACAGATTTTTAGCCAGGAATAGCCTGCCTGATTTGCATAATCCATCTAACTACACCCAGCACCTCCTGGCCACTGAGAAGAGAGTGTCTGTGGTTATTAGACCCCCACGTTGCTCCTGCCCTTTAAAGCTCTCTGACTTAGCCTTTCCTCACTACTGAGGAAGGGACATGTACTCTCCAGAAACATCTGCTCTGATTCTTTCTCCCCTAGGAATTCCCTTGTCCTCCTTCCCTTCTGGATGGTGGATGAGCCTCTGGACAGTCTCATACTGTGAAGGACTTACTTTCTCATGCAACTCTGTACAATGGTCATATTTTAAATCTTTGATCAGATCCTAAATACCTCAAACTCCTTAGACCAGTCAATCCCTACTCAATCGCCCCAGAGGTAACCACTATTCTGATTTTTTTTTCCCCATGGAAGACTGCTTGTTCTAGAATTTTATACAAATTGAACCACAGTATCTATTCTTTTGTGTAAGACATTATTGCCTCATCATGTCTTTGGAATTCATTCACATTATTACATTCATCAGTAATTCATTCCTTTATCTTACTTAGGTATTCAATGTATAAATATACCAGAGTTTATTCTTCTATTGTTGTACACTTGGGCTTTTTCCCGTTTTAAGCTATCATGAATAAAATGGCTATTTAACATTGTACTAGTCTTTTTGTATCTATGGTTACATTTCTCTTGGGTAAATACCTCAGAGTGGAATTGTTGGGTCACAGAGTAGGTATATGTTTAATTTTATTAAAAACTACCAGTTAGCTTTCCATAATAATAGTAACATTTGAGATTCCCAGCAACACTGTAGAAGAGTTTTAATTGCCCACAACCTTGCCAACATTTGGTGTTGTCAGTCTTTTGAATTTTGGCCAGTTTAGTGGATGTATAGTAGCTTTTAATTAGGATTTTTTTTCTTTTTTTGTGACAGAGTCTTGCTCTGTCACCCAGGTTGGAGTGTAGTGGTGCAATCTTGGCTCACTGAAACCTCCACCTCCTGAGTTCAAGCGATTCTCCTACCTCAGCCTCCCAGGTAGTTGGGATTACAGGCATGTGCCACCATGCCCCACTAATTTTTGTATTTTTAGTAGGGATAGGGTTTTGCCATGGTGGCCATGCTGGTCTCAAACTCCTGACCATGCAGGTCTTGAACTCCTGACCTCACTTCATCTGCCTGCCTTGGCCTCCCAAAGTGCTAGGATTACAGGTGTGAGCCACCATGCCCAGCCTTTAAGTAGGATTTTAATTTGCATTTCTCTGCTTATTTCTTTCCCTTCTTACTGGTCATTTGCATTATCTTCATTGGTGAACTGCCTTCAAATCTTTTGATCATTTTAAAAAATTTGGGTTATGTGTTATTATACACATATTATCTATTGAGTTGTAGGAACTTTTTTCGTATATCCTAGGTTCCAGTCCTTTGTCAAGTTATGTGTTTTGGAAAGTATTTTCTCCTAGTCTGTTGCTTGCCTATAAACTTTCTTAACCACGTTTCTGACAAAATGTTTTAAATTTTGATGAAGTTTATCACATTTTTTCACATGGTGTTTACTTTCTGTGACCTTTCTAGGAAACTTTCACCTGTCCACATCATCAAGATATTCTCCTATGTGTTCCACTACAATATGTATGATTTTTAGTTTTTACATTTAAGTCTATGATCCATCTCAATTAATTTTGCTTAATAAGGTAGAGGGCCAGGTTCATTTTTTTTCTATAGAAATTTCATTATTCTAGCACCATTTGCACCAAAGACTTGGTGCTTACTCATATGTAAAGTAAGTTAGTTGGACTAGCACTACAAGATCTTTAAATTCCATTCCTCAATGGATTGCTTTGGTACTTTTATAAAAATTACATGACTACAAAGCATACGTGTATTTCCAGGCTCTCTACTCTGTTGCAATAATTGTTGATCCTTATTCTGTAACCATGCTGCCTTATTGTTCTATGTTTATAGTAAATGATAAAATTACATAGTGTTAAGTCCATCAATTTTTTTCTTTCTTGAGAGTGTTTTAGATAATCTAGGTCTTTTGCATTTCTATATACAGATGGTGTCTGACTTACAATGGTTTGACTCACCGTTTTTTCACTTTATGATGGTGTGAAAGTGATATGCATTCAGTAGAAACTGTACTTCAGATTTTGAATTTTAATATTTTCCCATGCTAGGTTAGATGTATTAAATGCATTTTCTTTTCTTTCTTTCTTTCTTTTTTTTTGAGATGGAGTTTATCTCTTGTTACCCAGGCTGGAGTGCAATGGCGCGATCTTGGCTCACCACAACCTCTGCCTCCTGGGTTCAGGCAATTCTCCTGCCTCAGCCTCCTGAGTAGCTGGGATTACTCAGCTAATTTTGAGTACACTCAGCGTGTACCACCACGCCCAGCTAATTTTTTGTATTTTCAATAGAGATGGGGTTTCACCATGTTGACCAGGATGGTCTCGATCTCTTGACCTTGTGATCCACCCTCCTCGGCCTCCCAAAGTGCTGGGATTACAGGCGTGAGCCACCGCACCTGGCCTGCATTTTCTACTCATGATATTCTCAACTTACGATGGATTTACTCTGACATAACCCATTGTAAGTCGAGGAGCGTCTACACATTTTAGAGGTTAACAAAGATGAAGAACAAAGAAGGGAAAGCCTATTGTGGCTGAGGAAGAGGAGATGACCTAAGTTTCAAATGTACTGAGTCTGGAATGATCAGTGGGCTAGGTGGCATGGCAAAATCAGGTACGCATGGAGCACTTGGAAGAGATGTTAGAAGTAGAGATGTCATACAAAGACAGGTGCATAAATAACTCTTTGGAATGGCCATAACTGCAAAGGGAAGGAGCACAAAATAAGAAAAAAGGCAGAAACATATCTCTGAGGAAAGTGGAAGAGAAGAAGGGAAGAGGACCTGTGAACGAAGATGGAGACTGGCAAATGAAGTAGCAGAAAAAGAATAAAAAGTAGTGGTGGTCTGGAGAGCTGAAACTGACAGAAGGGATAAAAGCTGAGGTGTGAAAAGGTGTCTGAGGGGAAAAAAAAGTGATCAGTTGATTATTAAGACGTTTGAGAAAACAGTTCCAGGAAAATGGTATGTGCAGAACTCAAATATCTGAAATTTGAGGAGTAAAAGGATGAAAAGTGAGGAACTAAAGAAAGACTCTTCTTTTTTAGCAGTTTAACACTAGAAGGTGACTTCAAGGATTCTAAAGTGGGTACAGCTGGTGAAGAAGGAAAGGTAAGAGAGAAATAATCAGCCCTAAAGGTAGGTATTACTTTTCCTCATTTTACAGATTTGAAGCTATTTAGGGTAGCCAAAATGTACTGCTACTAGGTAAAGGTGATTTACAAGTATGATTTCAAAACATGCACTTTAAAAAATTCTATGTAGTCTTTCAAATGGACAAACACTGCATTGACTCAGCTTCCTCCTCCAGCCATGATGATTGATGTGACCAGTTTAGGATTTAAGGTCTTGGGTGGAGTGCTAATCCAAGCCTTTTTGCTAAGTAATGTGATATGGCAAGGAATCTGGTTGGCTCAGTTTCCTATATGTAAAGTAAATTAGTTGGACTAGGACTAGAAGATCTTTAAATTCCATTTACAATTTATATATGGGGCTAACTAAACATGTATCCAAAATGTGGAATTAAGATTACTGATGAGAGGGAAACAGATAATGGATATGATTGGCTATCTCTGTAAGAACACCCCAGTCCTAAAGTATAGCTTATAAATGTGTGGATAAGCATATTTGAGAGTCACTTCAGGGGAAAAATTCCAGAGCTGAACTAAATTAAAAGTCAAGCAAAAGTCATAATAGTAACAATGAGAACAGTTTTTAGAAATTAGTCTCATTAAATGCGGAGCTCAAAGAGCAAATATTTATCAGGTTCTCCATCAAAGTATAAGGTTTAAGAGGCCATGACATGTCACCTCAACTATCTGGTTCATGTGGCAGCTATAACAAATGAGAATCATGGCTTATCTACATTTCTTGGGGTTGAATAGTATGAGTCACAGGGTCTGATCTCCCCTGTGTATGCTAAAAGTATGAGGATCATACAATTTCCTAATAGCTCTGAATTAATCCGTCAATGGTCAGCCATCCCTTCCGCTATTATATTCTCATTGTGTGGACCCCGATCAGCATCAAAATCATCAACCAGGAACATCTTTTAAAAAATGCAAATTCTCAGGCCTTCCTCAGGCTTATTGAATCAGAAACTCTGGAGGGTTGGCTCAGCATCCTGCAGTTTAACAAGCCAGTCAGGTGATTCTAATGCATATTGAAGTTTGATTCTAACTCACATTAAATCAATTCTCTGAGTCTACAACACATTCTAGCTCTAACATTGTAAAATTCTACAATAGTGTATTCCAAGTAAGTGTAAGTAGTTTATAGTTCTACTTCAACTAAGTTGAGCTTCTGAAAGTTTTTCCATCATTTCCTATAATTTCTCAGGTATAGTTACCTCTTCCAAGAATTGAATTTCATTATGCTCACTAATTGCTAATTAAGCATATAATTAAGTATAACTTAAAGACATGTAGGTGAATGACAAGGCAAGTAAATAAATCAAAGTCCTTTGAAAGAAAAGGGAAAAGGAGTTTCTAGGCTTGATATTATAGGTTGGAATTAAGCAGAGAACAAAGAAAAGGCCTACATTCACCATCACAGAAAAACATCCTTTCTCAAATTCTTTTGGGAGAGTGGTAGAAGGTATAATGGAATCTTGTCATATGTAATAATTTTCAAATACATAAAAAACAAAAATAAAGCTTTTACTTGTTGAAACTGAGCAAGGACAAGGCTACTAAGCAATGAATGGATGAAAAAATGGCTAAAATAATACTTTGCTGAGCTTTAATTTTTTAATTGCATAACAGAAAACCTTTGCAAGAGGAAAAATCATCTTTTGCATTTTGGTTCAGGTATCCAATAAATAACTGCTTCTTGACTATAAGAAGAAGCCATCAGATTGCAGTATGGATTAAACTAGGAACCTTCAAACCTTTGAATAATAATTCCAAGGGTCTGATGATAGTTTAAGTTTTGTGGGCCATACCATAATCCCAATCAAAACTATTCAACTCTGACCTTTTATTGCAAAATCAATCATATACACAAATAAATAGGTGTGGCTGAAAAAGGGAATTAAATAAAAGCAATAATAGTAAAAACAAAACCTTATAATTTGTAGTTGCTATATAAGAAAGTGAATTTTGCTGTGTTGTGTGCTGTTTAATATAAAATCCAACCCCCAGCTCTGCTTAAAATTAACTAACTCCCTGTAAAACCTACCTTATCTATTCTCTCCACATTCTCAGCCAAGTTCCCAGTCATCTCAAAACTCTTGTTTTTTTTGCTAACCAGCTGCAAGGTCACAGGACAAAATAACACCCCAAAATGTACAATATGTTTCTCAAAATGCTATTTTTCAAATGTAACATAAAACATAAAACATGTTGCAAATTAATTAACTGTTCTTTGTTCTAACTTCTGTAAACCTCATCCCAAATGAATAAGTACCCCATTTTCTTTCTCAAGGGCTCAAACTTAAAATGCCAATCCTCTAAGCCAGTGGCCACCTTAATAAAATCCTTGTGTTTCACCCATTGGTCTCTCTGGTCTCCTAAATACTCTTTAACAGCTGTGTTTCAATAAAACTTTATTTACAAAAATAGCCTGTCTGGGTCATGGTTTGCAGCTCCCTGGTTTAAACAATACTTCCAAAACATTTAAATGGTTATAAATAAAGACTAATCTCAAGTAACTAGAAAATTATTATTATTTTGCTTGGGGTTGGCCTAGGCCAAAGATTAATTAGGCTATTTTTAAAAATAGTTTATATTTTAAAGCAATTCCAAAGGATTGTCATACACAATAACTCATTTTCCTCCTCACGATATTACTTTCAAATAAGTAGACTGCTGCTGGTGTCAGGAAGAATTCACAATAAAATTAAACAATGTGTGTCTATCAGGCTGTCATTTAAAAAATCTATATATAAGTGTGTCAAGAGATGCCTGAAGACTTTAGTAAACTAAGTATTGGTTAAAAAAATTCATGCAGTACACTAGAATAAAAGTAAACATCTCAGCACTCACATAATTTAAAAGGAAAAAAATTAATGGAAGAAAACAAAACCACAACTTTTGTGTTTTTAATACAATATTAATTAAAGTATCCTACTTAAAAATGTATTTCTCAATTATATGACTGTGAAGTGTTTATTTATGAGTGAAGTGTGGATGTGTTTATTTTACTCTTTTAGAGTATGGAAATGGGGAAAGGGTAAGATTATAACCTTCTATTTAGCCTTTCAATATAGCCTGATTAGGACTTACAAGTTATAATTAACAGAGCTCTAAAATAATCTAACAATTACAAGCAGAGTCTAGAAATTCACCTGTTGCCTGCTTTTTATGTTTTAATATTCCTTTTCAAATGGATTTGTGAAACAATTTCTGAAAAGCAGAAACGTGTTTTAGAACCTTAGTTATTTTTCACTAAAACTAGAAAACAGCTTTCACAAAGCCTGGCCACAGTAATAGATCAGTATTTGTAACTAAGGTTATTCTAAAAATGAGTCCATGTTCAGGTACAGTTTTACAGGCAGTGTTGCTTAATCATAAGTTACAAAGAAAATAAACTAAAATTCAGAATACTTGGAAATGTCTATGTTTATTAGTAATCAATTAGAGATTATGGTAACAAGTACCAGATAGGATCTGGATACTTAAAGCCTGGTAAAGTAACTAGCACATGATCACTGATCGATAATTATTGAATAACTAAATAAAATTTATCTTCCCAAAATGTACCCATGTCTCAAAGCCCATTCCAAATGTCAACTCTTCCATGAAAACTTTTTATCAACTGAATCCTTGCTTGGCATCTCTTACATGATATCTAGCACATGTATTCTGCTTTATATATCCTAAATATTCTCATTTATTTATTGTGCATAAAATTACCATATAATAAATTATTGGCAATAGTGATAGGTTGTCTTTGCTGGGTACCTGCCATGTGTCAGGAATAGGAGACAGCTTGGGTCACTGGCCTCAAGGAATTAGCAATCTGATAGGCAAGTCAGACAGGTAACATGATGATAAACTAGTTATGTAAATGCAATAGAAGAAATGCAGAGTGCAGGAGCATAAAGAAGCAAAAACAGGAGACCCTACCTGAGACTGCACTGGCTAGGAAAATTCCTTGGAAGAACCAAAGTCTAAAGGATGGACAGAGAAACTAATGAAAGCTGAAGGGCACTTTAAGAAGAAACAGCATGCCATACATGCACCTTGTGGTTCAGCAACTGGAAAATTCAAAAAGGCAGGAGTTATAAAGGCTTGAGAAAGATTACAGCAGATGAGGAAGAGGGAAGTCATGGGTACTTCTTCTATCATGTAAGGGGCTTAGATTTTATCTGGAAGTACTAAAGGATTTTAAACTAGATTTTATCTGGAAGTACTAAAGGATTTTAAACAGGCCATTACATTTTGTAATACATATTGAGCATCCCTAATCTGAAAATCCAAAATCCAAGCTGCTCCAGAGCCCTAAAATTTTTGAGTACCACTATGATACCAAGAGTGCAAATTACACACTTGGCCTCAAACATACAAATTTTGTTTCATGAACAAAATTATAAAATTGCATTCAGGCTATTATATAAAGTATATATGAAATATAAACAAGTTATGTGTTTATGCTTGGGTCCCATCCTCAAGGTATCTCATTACATGTAAATATTCCAAAATAAAGAAAAACAGAAATTCAAAATACTTCTAGTCCCTAGCATTTTGTAATATGGATATTCAACCTGTATATTGAAGAATCCAGAGGAAGGCAACTTAGAGGGAGTGAGACCATCAGGAAGTTACTGCAGTAATCTTAGGTCAGAGATGTTACACACCCAACTTGTTAGTAAGAAAGGGATAGGAAAGACAGCATAAAACATAAAAGACAGAGATTGTTAAAATTAATACATTGATTAACTGGGGGTACAGAAGATAAAATTGACCAAGAAAAAGAATATAACCTTACTGTCCAGGCTTTATTTCCTTATTTAAAATTTTTCATCCAACAAATACTTGAGCATCTATATGCACTGTCTGGACACTGTGCTATATTAACATATGGAGTAAATAAGTTTGATTTATTCTCTACTCCAACTAGTTTAGCTGCTCGGCTCAGTTTCTTGTAGAAGTTGGAAGCCACAGCCCTCACTCATATTTTATTTGACAACCTCCCCGAAAGAGTTTTAAAAAACATTTGATTTTGAATGCCCAGTTAACCACATTCCCTCTCTGTTACTTTGTTACACTGTCTACTGAACTTCCCAGGGCTCTGAAAGTATTGTCTATGATTCTTGATCTACTGTGCTATTTTTTTTTTTAAAAAAAAAACTAGTATAAAAAACACATGTAAAATGTCCCATTGTGACCATTTAAAAATGTATAATTCAGTGGCAGTACACTGACAGTGTTGTGCAACCATGATCACTGTTTAGTTCCTGAATATTTTCATAATCCCTAAAGAAAATCCCATACATATAAGTAGTCATTTCCTACTCTCCCTAGTGTCTGGCAACTACTAACATCTTTCTGTCTCTACAGAGTTGCCTATTTGGATATTTCATATCATACAATGTGTATCCTTTCATGTATGGTTTCTTTCAATTAGCATAATGTATTCAAGACCAGTTCATGTTGCAGCATATATTATTAGCACTTCATGCCTTTTTGTTATTGAATAATATTCTGGTGTATGGATACAGCACATTTGTTTATCCATTCATTAACTGATGAATATTTGGGTTGTTTTCACCTTTTAGCTATTGTGAATAGTGCTGTTATAAGAATTAATGTACTTTTTTAAATATCTGTTTTCAGTTCTTTTATGTACATACCCAGGGGTGGAATTGCTAGGTCATATGGTAAGGTAATTCTATGTTTAACTTATTGAGGAACTGCCAACCTGTTTTCCACCATGATTACACCAGTTTACATTCCCACTAGCAAAACATAGGGATCCTAGTGTTACTTTAAACTCTTCCTTGCTTGCTTCCCACATAAAGTCACTTTTGAGAATATTCTAATTAAAAATAAAATTTCTGGATCCCAAGATGGCCAAATAAGAGGCAGCTCCAGAAAGCAGCTCCCAGCAAGAGAGATGTAGAAGCCAAGTGGTCTCCACAATTCCAAACGAGGTACCAGGTTCATTTTGTGGGTCTGGTTGGACAGTGGGTATGAACCAAATAGGGCAAGTTGAGGCAAGGTGGGGTATTGCCCCACCCAGGAGGTGTATGCAACCAACCAGAGGACCAGGGTATCTCCCCCTCTGGGACTTTGGTTCAGGTACAGTGCTCCACACAAGCTCTCTACAACCCACAGAACAGGAGATCTTTGCCGGGCTGAAAGCCTCAGTGAGCTGCCTGAATAGGTCAGAACAGCAACTTTGGCCGGCACTGGGGCTGTCAGGATAGATCTAGGTGGAATCACTGGCTGATGGGAAAGCCAGAAAGCTGGATGGCTGGAGCTACCCGCCCCCCTTCCCCCCCACCAGAAAGAAGAGGAATTGAAAGCAGAGAAACAACACATAGGGCAGGATGGGTTCCCCACACCCCAGCCCCCACACAAAGCCCAGCAGGCTAAAAAACTCTCACTCCAGAGATTCGCACCCAGAACATCATTTAGAGAGCAACCAGGAACGATCAAGCTCTGCGTGGGGAAAGGGCAGCCGCCATTGCAGAAGCTGGCCTAATTTTCTTGAGTAAATAAAAGACACAGTAGATCCACTGAATCTATGACAGCCCAGCAGCACCTCTGCAGGCAGACAAAGGAAAGGCCACCTCCCCAAACAGCTACCTGAGATCAAAACTATATAAATCCAACAAGATGGGAAGAAACTAGCACCAGAAGAATGAAACCATCAAAAACCAGAACGCCTCTCCCCCACCATGAGATCACAACTCCTCCCCAGCAAGAAACAAAGCTTGATGGAGAACAAATTTGATGAACTGACAGAAGCAGGCTTCAGAGGGTATAATAACAAACTTCTCTGAGTTAAAGGAACATGTTATATCCCAATGCAAAGAAACTAAAAACCTTGAAAAACGGTTAGACAAAATGCTAACTAGAATAACCAGCTTAGAGAAGAACATAAATGACTTGATGGAGCTGAAAAACACAGTATGAGAACTTCACAAAGCATATACAAGTTTCAATAGCTGAATAGATCAAGCAGAAGAAAGGCTATCACAGATTGAAGATTGAATCAATGAAATAAAATGAGAAGGCAAGAAAAGAGAACAAAGAGTGAAAAGAAATGAACAAAGCCTTCAAGAAATATGGGATTATGTGAAAAGACCTAATTTACACTTGATCAGTGTACGGAGGATGACAGGGAGAATGAATCCAAGCTGGAAAACACTCTTCAGGATATTATCCAGGAAAACTTCCCCAACCTAGCAAGGCAGGCTAACATTCAAATACAGGAAATACAGAGAACACCACAATACTCCTCTAGAAGAGCAGCCCCAAGGCACATAATTGTCAGATTCACGAGGGTTGAAATGAAGGAAAAAATGCTAAGGGCAGCCCGAGAGAAAGGTCGCGTCATCCACAAAGGAAAGTACATCAGACTTACAGTGGATCTCTCGGCAGAAACCCTACAAGCCAGAAGAGAGTGGGGGCCAATATTCAACATCCTTAAGGAAAAGAACTTTCAACCCAGAATTTCATATTCAGCCAAAATAAGTTTCTTAAGTGATGGAGAAATAAAATCCTTTACAGACAAGCAATTGCTGAGAGATTTTGAAACTACCAGACCTGCCCTACAAGAGCTCCTGAAGGAAGCACTAAACACAGAAAGGAAAAACCAGTACCAGCCACTGCAAAAAAGAACCAAATGGTAAAGATCAACAATGCAATGAAGAAATTATGCCAACCAAAGGGCAGAACAACCAGTAATAAAATGGCAGGATCAAATTTACACATAACAATATATATTTTTTCTTCTTTTTTTTTTCTCATAACAATATTAATGTTAAATATAAATGGACTAAATGCCTCAATCAAAAGGCACAGACTGGCAAACTGAATAAAGAGTTAAGAACCGTCAGTGTGCTGTATTAAGAAGACCCATCTCACATGCAAAGACACACATCGACTCAAAATAAAGGGATGGAAGAAGATTTACCAAGCAAATGGAGAGAAAAAAAAGCAAGGGTGGCAATCCTAGTCTCTGATAAAATGGACTTTAAACCAACAAAAATCAAAAGAGACAAAGAACAGCATTACATAATGGTAAAAAGATCAATACAACAAGAAGACCTAACTATTCTAATATATATATGCACCCAATACAGGAGCACCCAGATATATAAAGCATGTCCTTAATGACCTAAGAAGAGACTTAGACTCCCACACAATAATAGTGGGAGACTTTAACACTCCATTGTCAATATTAGACAGATCAACGAGACAGGAAATCAACAAGGAAATCCAGGGCTTGAACACAGATCTGGACCAAGCAAACCTAATAGACATTTACAGAACTCTCAACCCCAAATCCAAAGAATATACATTCTTCTCAGCACCACATTGCACTTACTCTAAAAGTGACCACATAATTGGAAGTAAATCACTCCTCAGCAAATGCAAAATAATGGAAATCATAACAAACAGTCTCTCAGACCACAGTGCAATCAAATTAGAACTCAGGATCAAAAAACTCACTCAAAACCTCACAACTTCACGGAAAATGAACAACTGAATGTTGACTGGATAAAGAATGAAATGAAGGCAGAAATAAAGATGTTCTTTGAAACCAACAAGAACAAAGACACAACATACCAGAATCTCTGGGACACATTTAAAGCAGTGTCTAGAGGAAAATTCACAGCAATTAAATGCCCACATAAGAAGCAAGGAAAGGTCTAAAATCAATATCCTATCATCAAAATTGAAAGAGCTAGAGGAGCAAGATCAAAAAAACTTGAAAGCTAGCAGAAGACAAGAAATAACTAAGATCAGAGCAGAACTGAAGGAGACAGAGACACAAAAAACCCTTCAAATAAATAAAAATCCAGGAGATGGAGTTTTGAAAAGATCAACAAAATAGATATACCACTATCCAGACTAATAAAAAAGAAAAGAGAGAAGATTCAAATGATGCAATTAAAAACAATAAAGGAGACATCACCACCAATTCCACAGAAATACAAACTACCATCAGAGATTACTACAAACAACTCTATGCAGACAAACCAGTAAATCTGGAAGAAATGGACAAATTCCTGGACACTTGCTCTCTCCCAAGACTAAACGAGGAAGAAGTTGAAACCCTGAACAGACCAATAACAAGGGTTGAAGTTGAGGCAGGAAGTAATAGCCTATCAACTAAAAGAAGCCTGGGTCCAGATGGGTTTACAGCTGAATTCTGCCAGATGTACAAAGAGGAGCTGGTACCATTCCTTCTGAAACTATTCAAAACTATACAAAAAGAGGGAATCCTCCCCAACTCATTTTATGAGACCAACATTATTCTAATACCAAAACTGGGCAGAGACACAACTAAAAAAGAAAACTTCAGGCCAATATTGATGATGAACATTGATGCAAAAATCTTCAATAAAATATAGCCAAATAAAATGCAACAGTATATCAAAAAGCCTATTCATCATGATCAAGTAGGCTTCATCCCTGGGATGCAAGGCTGGTTCAACATATGCAAATCTATGAACATAATCCATCACATAAACAGAACCAAAGACAAAAAGCACATGATTACCTCAATAGATGCAGAGAAGGCCTTTGACAAAATTCAGCAGTGCTTTATGCTAAAAACTCTCAATAAATTAGGTATAGATGGAACGTATCTCAAAATAATAAAATCTATTTACAACAAACCCACAGCCAATATCATACCGAATGGGCAAAAACTGGAAGCATTCCCTTTGAAATCTAGCACTAGACAAGGATGCCCTCTCTCACCACTCCTATTTAATATAGTATTGGAAGTTCTAGCCAGGGAAATCAGGCAAGAAAAAGAAATAAAGGGTATTCAAATAGGAAAAGAGGAAGCCAAATTATCTCTATTTGTAGATGACATGATTGCATATTTAGAAGACCCCATCGTCTCAGCCCAAAATCTCCTGAAACTGATAGGCAACTTCAGCGAAGTCTCAGGATACAAAATCAATGTGCAGAAATCACAAGCATTTCTATACAACAATAATAGAGAGCCAAATCAAAAGTAAACTCCCATTCACAATTGCTACAAAGAGAATAAAATACCTAGGCACAACTAACAAAGGATGTAAAGGAGCTCTTCAAGGAAAACTACAAACCACTGCTCAATGAAATAAGAGAGGAAACAGATGGAAAAACATTCCATGCTCATGATTGGGAAGAATCAACATTGTGAAAATGGCCATACTGTCCAAAGTAATTTATATTCAACCCTATCCCCATCAAGCTACCAGTGACCCTCTTTGCAGAAATGGAGAAAACCACTTCAACCTTCATATGGAACCAAAAAGAGCCCGCATAACCAAAACAATCCTGAGCAAAAAGAACAAAGCTGGAGGCATCATGCTACCTGACTTTAAACTATACTACAAGGCCACAGTAATCAAAACAGCATGGTACTGGTACCAAAATAGAGACACAGACCGATGGAACAGAAAAGAGGCCTCAGAAGCAACACCATGCATCTACAATCATCTGATCTTTGACAAAACTGAGAAAAACAAGCAATGGGGAAAGGATTCCCTGTTTAATAAATGGTGTTGGAAAAAGTGGCTAGCAATGTGCAGAAAGCAGAAACTGGACCCCCCTTCCCGACACCTTACACTAAAATTAACTCCAGATGGATTAAAGATGTTAAGCATAAGACCTAACATCTTAAAAATCCTAGAAGGAAACCTAGGAAAAACCATTCAGGACACAGGCATAGGCAAGGACTTTATGGCTAAAACACCAAAAGCACTGGCAACAAAGCCAAAATAGACAAATGGGATTTAATTAAACTCCAGAGATTTTGTATAGCAAAGGAAACAATCATTTGAGTGAACTAGCAACCAACAGAATGGAAAAAAAATTTGCAATCTACCCATCTGACAAAAGGGTTAATATCCAGAATCTACAAAGAAAAGAAACAGATGTATAAAAAACAAAACACATTCGAATGTGGGTGAAGAATATGAACAGACATTTTTCAAAAGAAGACATATACGAGGCCAACAAACATGAAAAAATGCTCATTATCACTGGTCATTAGAGAAATGCAAATCAAAACCACATTGAGATACCATCTCACACCAGTTAGAATGGTGATTATTAAAAAATCTGGAGATAACAGATGCTGAAGAGGATGTGGAGAAATAGAAACACTTTTATACTGTTTGTGGGAGTGCAAATTAGTGCAACCATTGTAAAAGACAGTGTGGCAATTCTTCAAGGACCTAGAAACAGAAATACCATTTGACTCAGCAATCCCATTACTTAGTGTATACCCAATGAATTATAAATCATTCTATTATAAAGACACATGCACACATATGTTCACTGCAGCACTGTTTACAATAGCAAAGACCTGGAACCAACACAAGTGGCCAACAACAATAGACTGGATAAAGAAAATATGGCATGTATACACCATGGAATACTATGCAGCCATAAAAAAATGATGAGTTCATGTCCTTTGTAGGGACATGGATGAATATGGAAACTTTCATTCTCAGCAAACTGACACAGAATGGAAAACCAAAAACATGTTATCACTCATAGGGGGGTGTTGAACAATTAGAACAGGTGGACACAGGGAGGGGAGCATCACACACTGCAGTCAGTTGGGGAGGGATAGAGGAGGGTGAAGAGGGATAATGATGGGAGAAGTACCAGATACAGGTGACGGGGGGATGAAAGCAGCAAACCACCTTGCCATGTATGTACCTATGCAACAATCCTGCATGATCTGCACATGTACCCCAGAACCTAAAGTACACACAAAAAAGTGCCTTAAAAATAAATAAATAAATAACAAACATTTGATATGACATTCCTTAAGAGACCTGGCATTTAAATAACTCTTTTTTACTCTGTACAACTTTAACAACTTTTTCTTTTTCTTCTTCCTCTTCTTTTTTTTTTTTTTTTTTTTTTTAAGAGAGAGAGGGGGGTCTTGCTATGTTTCCCAGGCTGGTGTCAAACTCCGGGCCTTAAGTGATCTTCCTGTCTCAACCTCCCAAAGTGCCAGGATTACAGGTGTAAGCCACCACACCCAACCAACATCTTTCATTCCACTATTGCCAAAATAAAAAATGACACAAACAAACAAAAAACAGAAATTCTCTGAATTGATCAGGCACATGTTGACTGCCAGCAGTATGTACTGAAAACAAAGTATTTAGATATAAAAATGAGACAAGCTTAAAGGTGGTATCATAGAGAAGTAGGATATTAAGAGAGTTTCAAATATGGAGAGTTTAGGAGTCAGAACGTGTCCTTCCAATGAGGTGGTAAGGTGGGAAGAAGTGGGGCAGGCAGCAAGAAACACATCAGAAAACACTTCACAGAGGAATCAGCATTTCATTTGAGTCTTTCAGAGAGTTACATTTTAGACAAAAGAAAAACTGTAGAATAAAAAGATGTGTGATATGCTAAAAGTTCACAAAGCTACTTATTGCAAAGCCAGACCTGGAACAATGGTTTCCTGAAACTTGATTAGACATAAAATTTTGAACAGAAACAGCAGTTTTGCCAGTATTTTTTAAAATCTAGTTTTACTAGATCTTTGTTTTTCCAGTTCTCTGGTTGAATGAAATAGGTCATAATGAAAAAACTTTGCTAAATTGACACTAAGAACAATAAAAATTCCATAGCTTATGTTTAAATTACCTCCATTTCTTGATCTTTCTCCTCTCTAAGCACATAAACTATATGAAATCTTTTTTAACAAATCTGTATCCCTGGTATATGAGCAGTATCTGACTTATAATGGGTGTTAAAATTATTTGTTGACTGAATATACTTACAGCCTACAATGTGCTACTTAGGACTTAATTATACATTATCCCTTATGTTTTCTACTTATTTTATATCTATATGCCATGTTTCCCTAACTGGATGGTAAGCTCCTAGGGGGCACTTTACAGTATATATCAAGGTGGGATGCAAATCTTATTTCTGAACCCGTGTTCCTATGACTGTGCCTGGTACAGAGGATTCAAATGTTGCAGAATGAATAGCTAAACAGCATCCTTATTTTCTTCTCTAAATACAAAAGTAGAGAAACTGTAAAGCCACTTTGATCTGAATCTGTGGTGCTACTAATAATCTAATAATCTTTGTTAATCAGAGTAGAATGCGGGTGGGAAAGAGAGGTTTTTCTCTCTTTTGGCTGATAATTACCACAGTTCCAGTAACCCAATGGAATAAAGGATAAAGAAAGTAACTCTCCTGAGGGGAGGTGGACCCATCTGCTTATCTGCTCCCATTCTCTACCTTTATGACTGTAGTCCCACCTCTACATCCACACCACTCAATTGCTGTAATTATTTTCCACGAATGCTTCTAAATTAAAATGAAATAAGGAAGCAGGGAGAATTTGAGAAAGATGAGTACTTCATGCAATTTAGTTCATAGCAGCAGGGCTTTTTTTCAAGTGATTGAAGCATTCTAAAAAGTGAGAAAATTTAGAAGCTGTTAGAAATAACTTAAGCCAGCTGACTCTCTTGCCCAAGCTAAAACTCTAATTCAGACTCACCCCTCTCAAAGACCTGGGTTGTGTACACATATGCTAAGATGTCCAAAGTAGTTTTGGAATTCTAAGCTCCGATGTGAGGACAAATCTTTCAGTTTTGCTACTTACAAACTATGAAGCCTAGCCACATAGCACTTACTCTAAAATTAATCACATAATTGGAAGTAAAACACTGCTCAGCAAATGCAAAAGAATTGAAGTCCTAACAGTCTCTCAGACCCCAGCACAATCAAATTAGAACTCAAGATTAAGAAACTCGCTCAAAACCACACTACATGGAAATTGAACAACCTGCTCCTGAATGACTCCTGGAATGAAATTAAGGTAGAAATCAAGAAGTTATTTGAAACTAATGAGAACAAAGAGACAACATACCAGAATCTCTGGGATGCAGCTAAAGTAGTGTTAAGAGGGAAGTTTATAGCACTAAACGCCCACATCAAAGTCTAGAAAGATATCCTTACATCACAATTAAAGAACTAGAGAACCAAGAGCAAACAAACGCCAAAACTAGCAAAAACAAGAAATAACAAAGATCAGAGTGGAACTGAAGATGGAAGAGACACACATAAAAAAACCCTTCAAAACAACAACAAATCCAGGAGCTGGTTTTTTGAAAAAAATAATGAAATATTAATAGATAGGCTACTAGCTAGACTAATAAAGAAGCAAAGAGAGAAGAATCAAATAGATGCAAGAATAAATGATGAATGGGATATAACCACTGACCCCACAGAAATATAAACAACCATCAGAGAATACGATGAACATCTCTATGCAAATAAACTAGAAAATCAAGAAGAAATGGATGTGTTCCTGGACACATACACCCTCCCTCCCAAGACTGAAATAGGAAGAATCCCTGAATAGACCAATAACGAGTTCTGAAATTGAGGCAGTAATAAACAGCCTACCAACAACAAAAAAAAAAATCCCAGGACCAGACAGATATACAGCTGAATTCTACCAGAGGTACAAAGAGGAGCTGGTACCATTTATTCTCAAATTATTCCAAACAATTGAAAGGGAGGGACTCCTCCCTTTCTCAAATTCACAAGACCAGCATCATCCTGATATCAAAACCTGGGAGTGATACAACAAAAAAAGAAAACTTCAGGCCAATTTCCCTGATGAATATCAATGCAAAAATCCTAAATAAAATACTGGGAAACTGAATCTAGCACCACATCAAAAAGCTTGTCCACCACAATCATGTTGGCTTCATCCCTGGGATGCACGGTTGATTCAACATATGCAAATTGATAAATGTAATTCATCATATAAACAGAACTAAAGACAAAATCTACATGATTATCTCAATATATGCAGAAAAGGGCTTCAGTAAAAACACCGAGTTTATTGTTAAAGACTCTCAATAAACTAAGTATTGAAGGAACATACCTCAAAATAATAAGAGCCATCTATGACAAACCCACAGCCAGTATCATACTGAATAGGCAAAGGTTGGAAGCATTTCTCTTGAAAACTGGCACAAGACAATTATGTGCTCTCTCTCCATTTTCATTCAACATAGTATTGGAAGTTCTGGCCAGGGCGATCAGGCAGGAGAAAGAAATAAAGGGTATTTAGATAGGAAGAGAGGAAGTACAATTGGCTCTGTTTACAGATGACATGATCCTATATCTGAAATACTCCATAGTCTCAGCCCAAAAGCTTCTTAAGCTGATAAGTAACTTCAGAAAAGTCTTAGGATATAAAATAAATGTGCAAAAATCACAAGCATTCCTACACACCAACAACAGATAAGCAGAGAGCCAAATCATGAATGAACTTCCATTCACAATTGATACAGAGAATAAAATATCTAAGAATATAGCTAACAAGGAAAGTGAAGGAACTCTTCAAGAAGAACTACAAACCACTGCTCAAGCAAATCAGAGAGGACACAAACAAAAGGAAAAACATTCCATGGGTAGGAAAAATCAACATCGTGAAAATAATCATATCACTTCAAACTATACTACAAGACTACAGTAAAAAAAAAAAAAAACAGTATGGTACTGGCACAAAATAGACACATAGACCAATGGAACAGAATAGAGAATTCAGAAATAAGACTGCACATCTACCACCACCTGATCTTTGACAAACCTGACAAAAACAAGCAATATGAAAAGGATTCCTTACGTAATAAATGGTGCTGTGAGAACTGGCTAGCCATATATGCAGAAAATTGAAACTAGACCCTTTCCTTACATTCTATATTAACTCAAGATGGATTAAAGACTTAAAGGTAAAATCCCAAACTATAAAAATCCTAGAAGAAAATCTAGGCAATACCATTCAAGACATAGGCATGGGTAAAGATTTCATGATGAAAATGCCAAAAGCAACTGCAACAAAAGTGAAAATTGACAAATGGGATCTAATTAAACTAAAGAACTTCTGCACAGCAAAAGAAATAGAGTGAATAGACAACCTACAGAATGGGAGAAAATTTTTATAATTTATCCATCTGACAAAGGTCTAATATCCAGAATCTTCAAGGAACTTAAAACAAATTTACAAGAAAAAAAAACCATTAAAAAGTGGGTAAAACACATATACAGACACTTCTCAAAAGAAGACATTTATGTGGCCAACGAAGATATAAGAAAAAGCTCAACATTCCTGATAATTAGAGAAATGCAAATCAAAATCACAATGAGATACCATCTTACACCAGTCAGAATGGTAATTATTAAAAAGTCAAGAAACAATAGATGCTGGAGAGGCTGCAGAGAAACTGGAATGCTTTTACACTTTTAGTGGGAATGTAAATTAGTTCAGCCACTGTGGAAGACAGTGTGGCAATTCCTCAGAGACCTAGAACCAGAAATGCCATCTGAGCCAGCAATCCCACTACTGGGTAATACTCAAAGGAATATAAATCATTCTATTATAAAGATACAAGCACACATATGTTCACTGCAGCACAATAGCAAAGACATGGAATCAACCCAAATGCCCATCAATGACAGACTGGGTAAAGAAAATGTTGTATATATACACCACGGAATACTAGGTAGCCATAAAGAGGAACAAGATCATGTCCTTTGTAGGCACATAGACAGAGCTGGATACAAACTAATGCAGGAAGAGAAAAACAAACACTTCATGTTCTCACTTACGTAAGTGGGAGCTGAATAATAAGAACATATGGATACAGGGATGGGAACAATATACACTAAGGCCTATGGAGGTGGTGGGGAGGGAGAGTATCAGGAAAAATAGCTAATGCATGCTGGGCTTAATACCCAGGAGATGGGTTGATAGGTGCAGCAAACCACCATGGCACACATTTATCTATATAACAAACCTGCACATCCTGGACATGTACTCTGGAACTTAAAGTAAAATAAAAAAATACAAAGCCTGACATATACTCACAAATATTTGCTGAACTGAAATCGAAACTGAACTGAAGGAAAACAAGAAGCATTAAAGTACTTACCCATTGGACACCAGTTATGGAGAGCCATCATATTAAAATCATGTTAAAAGTCATCATTCTCAAAAACATTTTCCTTATATTCAAAATATCAAGAGATTAATCACAATGATCATAAATTAGTGCTAAATCAAATGTCTTAATTTCTATTTTACTTAAAGTCTTTAAAATCTTAGTAATAATTAAATATTTATAAGGAACTGCTGATGCATGTTAAAGTGTGAAAGTCACATATTAAAAACCAGACAAAATAAAATCGATAGCTTAACTAAAACCAAACCACATTTTAAGTCATTTTTCACATAGCTAAAATGACATCATTGCCTTAACAAAGCAGAAAGCATGCATTGCATCTGTGTTGGTAGAACTGAGCAAACACACATGTGGTCTGATTTATTTCCAGAATCTGAAAAGTTTACTCCAATGCTATAAGGTCCTTTCTCTGAACATTCAGCATAAGTGCTAAAGCAAAATTCCCCAGCATAAAGGCTTACCTGGAAAGAGAGGTTAGAGGGAAAGTGTTCAAACAATTCTATCATTCCCAATAAAATTATATTGTAAATAAATTCCACATGTCTCTCAATCTAGGGTTTGGGAGAAGATTTTAGAATAAATCTTTGTTTTTTTCTTCTTTTTTAGACAGAGTCTCCCTCTGTCACCCAGGCTGGAGTACAGTGGCGTGATCTTGGCTCACTGCAACCTTGGCCTCCTGGTTTCAAGTGATTCTCCTCCTGCCTCAGCCTCCTGAGAAGCTGGGATTACAGGTGTGTGCCAGCATGTCCAGCTATTTTTTTTTTTGTATTTTTAGTAGAGATGAGGTTTCACCATGTTGGCCAGACTGGTCTCAAACGTCTGACCTTGTGATCTGCCTGCCTCGGCCTCACAAAGTGCTGGGATTATAGGCATGAGCCACCAAGCCCAGCCTGAGAATAAATCTTTAAGCAGAATATAATTAGATTCCAGTAGAAGCTTCATTCTCATTCTTTAGAAAAAGCTTCTCCACTGACCCCAACTCTGAATATCTAAGGTGAGTTAGTATTCCACAAAAACAGATTCAAATTAACTACATTTGAGCTAACCTAGACTACATTCTTCTTTATTTAGCACCAGGAAGCTAAGTAGTCAGCTTTCTGAAAGAGAAGAAAACAAAAAGGGAATTGGGAGAAAGCTCTCTTCTCTCCTGAAACCAGAACCTAATGTGCCCAAAACATCAGCAGAATAAATCAGAGTCCCTTCTTTCATTAAGCTAACAATCTAATGAGACAAGGTAAGGACAAATGAAATTATCAGGGAACAGAAAATTTTAAACTAGCTGGTAGCAACTATAAGTATAGTAGGAAGAGTCACTGTCTTAGAAAGTATCCTAAAGTTTAGTGAGAATAAGATTTAAATCTACGTTATCAATGAATTATTAGCAGTAAAACCTGGAGAGAGGAAGCATGAGAGACCCGTATGTGAATTACAGCTAGGATTAATGTGTTTTGCATTTGGAACATTAATGTAAGCTCCACAATGCCAAGGGTTGTTGTCTGTCTTGTTTACTGCTGTGTTCTCTGAAGTGCTTGACCGTAGGAAATACTCATAAGTATTTACTAAATAAATTATCATTATGATTATCTATCTTGTTATGGTTTCATGAAGCCCCTTATAGACAGTCATGGGTTTCCTCTGAAAGTGGCAGATACTGTCAAGGTTAGTGATTAAGGAAGAGGCAGGTCTTTGAAGTGGGTAAGAGTATCTATAGGATAAAGAAAGTAACTAACTCTCCTGAGGGGAGGTAGACCTATCTACTTATTTGCTCCCATTCTCTACCTTTATGACGTAGTCCCACCTCTACATCCACACCACTTGATTCCTGGAATTATTTTCCATGAGTGCTTCTAAATTAAAATAAAAAAAGGAAGCAGGGAGAATTTGAGAAAGATGAATATTTCATGCAATTTAGTTCATAGCAGCAGGGCTTTTCTTTCAAGTGATCAAAGCATTCTAAAAAGTTCTCCTTAAAGAGGTCCTTTACATCCTTTACATTCCTAGGTATTTTATTCTCTTGGTAGCAATTGTGAATGGCAGTTCATTCTTGATTTGGCTCTCTTTAAGTCTGTTATTGGTGTATAGGAATGCTTGTGATTTTTGCACATTGATTTTGTATCCTGAGACTTTGCCGAAGTTGCTTATCAGTTTCAGGAGATTTTGGGCTGAGAGGATGGGGTCTTCTAAATATACAATCATGTTGTCTGCAAAGAGAGACAATTTGGCTTCCTCCTTTCCTATTTGAATACCCTTTATTTCTTTTTCTTGCCTAATTGCTCTGGCTAGAATTTCCAGTACTATATTGAATAGGAGTGGTGGGAGAGGGCATCCTTGTCTAGTGCCAGATTTCAAAGGGAATACTTCCAGTTTTTGCCCATTGAGTATGATATTGGCTGTTGGTTTGTCATAAATAGCTTTTATTATTTTGAGATACGTTCCATCAATACCTAGTTTATTGAGGGTTTTTAGCATAATGGGCTGTTGAATTTTGTCAAAGGCCTTCTCTGCATCAACTGAGATAATCATGTGGTTTCTGTTTTTGGTTCTGTTTATGTGGTGGATTATGTTTATAGACTTGCATATGTTGAACCAGCCTTGCATCCCCAGAATGAAGCTTACTTGATCGTGATGGAAGTTTTGTTTTCTTCTGAGTCTCTGCCGGGTTTTGGTATCAGGATGATGCTGGTCTCATACAATGATTTGGGAAGGATTCCCTCTTTCTGGATTATTTGGAATAGTTTCAGAAAGAATGGTACCAGCTCCTCTTTGTGTGTCTGGTAGAATTTGGCTGTGAACCCATCTGGACCTGGGCTTTTTTTGTGTGGGGTAGGCTCTTAATTGCTGCCTCAACTTCAGACCTTATTATTGATCTACTCAGGGTTTTGACTTCTTCCTGGTTTAGGCTTGGGAGGATGCAAGTGTCCAGGAATTTATCCATTTCTTCCAGATTTACTAGTTTATGTGCATAGAGTTATTTGTAATAATCTCTGATGATGGTTTGAATTTCTGTGGAATCTGTGGTGATATCCCCTTTATCATGTTTTATTGCATCTATTTGATTATTCTCTCTTCTTTTTTATTAATTTGGCTAGTAATCTATTTTGTTGATCTTTTCAAAAAACA
This sequence comes from Saguinus oedipus, assembly GCA_031835075.1. NCBI lineage: Eukaryota > Metazoa > Chordata > Mammalia > Primates > Cebidae > Saguinus > Saguinus oedipus. The sequence continues at coordinate 8,445,412 of CM063178.1, forward strand.
AGCTCCTGGATTTATTGATTTTTTTGAAGGGTTTTTCTTGTGTCTCTATCTCCTTCAATTCTGCTCTTAGTTATTTCTTGTCTTCTGCTAGGTTTTGGGATTTTTAAATCTTGCTCCTCCAGCTCTTTCAATTTTGATGACAGGGTGTCAATTTTAGATCTCTCCTTGCTTCTCATGTGTGCATTTATTGCTATATAATTTCCTCTAGAGACTGCTTTAAATATGTCCCAGAGATTCTGGTATGTTGTGTCTTCGTTTTCATTGGTTTTGAAGAACGTCTTAATTTCTGCCTTCATTTCATTTTTTTATTCAGTCAACATTCAAGAGCCAGTAGTTCAGTTTCCATGAAGCTGTGCAGTTCTGAGTTAGTTTCTGAATTCTGAGTTCTAACCTGATTGCATTGTGGTCTGAGAGATTGTTTGTTATGATTTCCATTCTTTTGCATTTACTAAGGAGTGATTTACTTCCAATTATATGGTCCATTTTAGAGTAGGTGTGATGTGGTGCTAAGAAGAATGTATATTCTGTGGATTTGGGGTGGAGAGTTCTGTAAATGTCTATCAGGTTTGCTTGTTCCAGGTCTGAGTTCAAGTCCTGGATATCCTTGTTAATTTTCTGTCTGGTTGATCTGTCTAATATTGACAATGGGGTGTTAAAGTCTCCCATTATTATTGTATGGGAGTCTAAGTTTCTTTGTAAGTCATTAAGAACTTGCCTTATGTATCTGGGTGCTCCTGTATTGGGTGTGTATATATTTAGGATCATTAGCTCTTCTTGTTGCATCGATCCTTTTACTATTATGTAATGTCCTTCTTTGTCTCTTTTGATCTTTGTTGCTTTAGAGTCTATTTTATCAGAGACGAGAATTGCAACTCCTGCTTTTTTTTTGCTTTCCATTTGCTTGGTAAATCTTCCTCCACCCCTTTATTTTGAGCCTTTGTGTATCCTTGCATGTGAGATGGGTTTCCTGGATACAGCACACCGATGCGTTTTGGCTTTTTATCCAATTTGCCAGTCTGTGTCTTTTGATTGGTGCATTTAGCCCATTTACATTTAGGGTTAATATTGTTACGTGTGAATTTGATCTTGCCATTTTTATGCTAGCTGACTGTTTTGCCCATTAGTTGATGCAGTTTCTTCATTGTGTTGATGCTCTTTACCATTTGGTACCTTTTTGGAATGGCTGGTACTGGTTGTTCCTTTCTATGTTTGGTACCTCTTTCAGGAGCTCTTGTAAAGGTGCCTGGTGGTGAAGAAATCTCTGAGTACTTGCTTCTTTGCAAAGGATTTTATTTTTCCTTCACTTATGAAGCTCATAAATGAATATGGAATGAAATTATGGGTTGAAAGTTCTTTTTTTTAAGGATGTTGAATATTGGCCCCCACTCTCTTCTGGCTTGTAGGGTTTCTGCCGAGAGATCTGCTGTGAGTCTGATGGGCTTCCCTTTGTGGGTGACCCGACCTTTCTCTCTGGCTGCCCTTAGCATTTTCTCCTTCATTTCAACCCTGGTGAATCTGACAATTATGTGCTTTGGTGTTGCTTTTCTTCGTGGGGTTCTCTGTATTTCCTGGACTTGAATATTGGCCTGCCTTGCTAGGTTGAGGAAGTTTTCCTGGATGATATCCTGAAGAGTATTTTCCAGCTTGGATTCATTCTCTCAGTCACATTCAGGTACACCTATGAAATGTAGATTAGGTCTTTTCACATAGTCCCATATTTCTTGGAGACTTTGTTCATTCCTTTTTACCCTTTTTTCTCTAATATTGCCTTCTTGTTTTATTTCATTGAGCTGATCTTCGACCTCTGATATCCTTTCTTCTGCTTGGTCAATTTGACTGCTGAAACTTGTGCATGCTTTGCGAAGTTCTTGTGTTGTGTTTTTCAGCTCCATCAGTTCACCTATATTCCTCTCCAAGTTGTCTATTCTTGTTAGCATTTCATGAAATCTTTTTTCAAGGTTCTTAGTTTCTTTGCATTGGGTTAGAACATGTTCTTTTAGCTCACAGAAGTTTCTTATCACCCACCTTCTGAAGCCTGATTCTGTCAATTCATCACACTCATTCTCCATCCAGCCTTGTTCCCTTGCTGGTGAGGAGTTGTGATCTGTTGTAGGAAGAGAAGCATTCTTGTTTCAGGTGCTTTCATCCTTTTTGTGCTGGTTTCTTCCCATCTTTGTGGATTTATCCATCTGTCGTCTTTGAAGTTGTTGACTTTCAGATTGGGTCTCTGAGTGGACATTCGGTTTGTTGATGATGAATTTATTTCCTTCTGTTTCTTAGTTTTCTTTCTAACAGTCTGGCCCCTCTGCTGTAGGACTGCTGAGGTCCACTCCAGGCCCTACTTGCCTAGGAATTACCTGCAGTGGCTGCAGAACAGTAACAGTTGCAGGCAGTTTCTTCTTCTGCTATCTTTGTCCCAGAAGGATACCCACCAAATGTCAGTCTGAGCTCTACTTTATGAGGTGACTCTTTGGATATATGGGGGTCAGGGAGCTGTTTGAGGAGACAGTGTGTCCTTTATAGGAGCTCAAGCACTGAGCTGTGAGCTCCGTTGTTCAGAGCTGCTGGGCAGGTACGTTTAAGTCTGCTGCAGCAGAACTCATAAACCCCCTTTTCCCCCCAGGTGCTCTGTCCTGGGTAGTTAGGGCTTTATTTGTGAGTTTCTGTTGTGCTGCTGCCTTTTTATTGGGGCTGCCCTGCCCGGCAAGGAGGCAGCCTAGTCACTGTCTGCCTGCAGAGGCTTTGCTGAGCTGCTGTGGGCTCCGTTCAGCTGCCATGTGAACTTCCCTGCAGTCCTGTTTATACGGGTGTAGTTAGAACTGCCTCAACAAAGCTGGCCCACCTCTGTAATGGTGGACTTTCTCTGTAGTGGCGGGTTGCCTCAACAATGGTGGGCTGCCTCAGCAATGGCAGACTACCTCCTTAGTGGCAAAGTGTGTCGGTAATGGCGGACGCCCCTCCCCCACAGAGCTGGACCTTCCCAGGTTCAGCTGTGCTTGCAGGGGTGGGACCAGCCGAGTCCGATCACCCGGCTCCCTGCCTCAGAGCCTTTTTTTTTTTTTTAGTTGAAACGTTGACTCTCTCCCAGGTGTTCCAGTCACCTGTTGAAAAGGCACCAGGATCTGTGTGATTTCCCTTGCAGCGACCCACTGCGCCAGCTGAAACAGTGGTACTGAAATTTGCGGCATTTTTTTGCTCAGGAATCTCCTGGTATGGCTCCCTGTTTCAGTCCCCTTTTTAATCAGATGAATGGGCAACTCTGCCTTCCCGGAGCTCCTATCACCAGCTAAAACAGTGCCTGAATCGGTGTATTTTGTATGGAGAACCACCGCCCTGGGGCACCAGCAAAGCAACCATGCCAGCCAAACCAGCCGCACTGGTGACCCATGGGTCTCCTCCATCTGGGAATCTCCTGATCTGTGGGCAATAAAAATCTGTCTGACAGCAGATGCTGGAGAGGATGTGGAGAAATAGGAACACTCTTACACTGTTGGTGGGAGTGTAAATTAGTTCAACCATTGTGGAAGACAGTGTGGCAATTCCTCAGGGACCTAGAAATAGAAATTCCATTTGACCCAGCAATCCCATTACTGGGTATATATCCAAAGGACTATAAACCATTCTACTATAAAGACACATGCACAAGAATGTTCATTGCAGCACTGTTTACAATAGCAAAGAACTGGAACCAACCCAAATGCCCAACGATGATAGATTGGACTGGGAAAATGTGGCACATATACACCATGGAATATTATGCAGCAATCAAAAATGATGAGTGTGTGTCCTTTGTAAGGACATGGATGAATCTGGAGAACATCATTCTCAGCAAACTGACACAAGAACAGAAAAAGAAATACCGCATATACTCACTTATAGGTGGGTGAGGAAAATGAGAACACATGGACACAGAGAGGTGGTCTACTGTACACTGGGGTCTATTGGGGGGAATGGGGGAGGGACAGCGGGGGGGACTGGGGAGGGATAGCCTGGGGATGAATGCCAAGTGTGGGTGAAGGGGAGGAAGGCAGCAAAACACACTGCCATGTGTGTACCTATGCAACTATCTTGCATGTTCTGCACATGTACCCCAAAACCTATAATGCAATAAAAATAAAAAAAAAATCCGTCTGAAAATGCGGTGTCCACTCAACCTCTGCACTTTCACTGGGAGCTGCAATCCTGAGCTGCTCCTAATCAGCCATCTTAGATCTATCATATTATTTTCACTAGATCCTGGGATCCTGAGAGCACAGAGCCAATTTATCCAACCCCATCAATAGATCTACCCTGCCTCCTATACCAAGATAGAGTGGTTATTCCCAGAAGTACAATCCCTAAGGACAAATGTCCTGACCTCTCTCCAAAGTCATTCCTCTCAGAACTAAAAGAGGTTACTCACATTCCCAGGTGAATATTTTCAATGCCTTAGTAAACAAGTTGGTGCTGTTGCTATTCTTTATGAGTGTTCTGTGTATGATTATGTTGGTCTTTTGTTTTTCAATCCACTCTCCTATTTTCTGCCAAAAATAGAATGGAAACAATGAAAACTTGGGCCCTAACCCTAGGTCTAACACTCCTAGCTCTATAACCTTAGAGTTATAAGGTTATATTCAATCTCTCTCATGTTTAGACTCCTCATTCATAACACAAAAAGCCCAGTGAAAACTGACTGCGGATTTTCATGCCACAGATTCTGATGGTCAGTTCAGAACTTTGCATAATTCCAAAACGAATATATCAGAAGACCATTGTCAAACCAGTAGTTTCACTTAAAAGCTATTCTATCTGTTAAGTGTTTGCTGGAGGTTAAAAAATAAAAAGCTATTACTGATTCCATATTATTTTCCTGTGTTTATCCTATTTTCATTTTAATAAAAAGAAGAGAATTATTAAGTCCAAGAGGAATTAGTCTCTTTCAGTATTCAGGTGCACAAACATAGCATTTTTATGTAATAAATGAAGAAGTTATGTGTTTATCTGAAACACAGAGGGGAAAAATTACACAGTGGGTGAGAAACAGCAGGAGGACAAGAAATTCATACTCAGAATTTAGCTGAAAAGGGCTTTTAAAACTAGTTAATTAAGTTTGCAAGTTCACTAATAGTTTACTTCTTATTGTAATTCTGACATAAAAATATTATCTGGGTACAAATGCCCAGTTTAAGAAAAATTCAGTAACACTCTCATCATTAACACACCCAAATTATACTAAAAAAAACAGAGTAAAAAAATTTAACATTTATTTTTATATAAAGAATATTTTTTCTATACTGTGCTAATGAATTTTTATTTTTATATCATGCATTTTCTGTTTTCATAGCAAAATAAACACAATTCACAGTTATTTAGCATAACATACAATTTATAATGTTTTACTTCACAGTAATAGATAATTTATATTAAAAGTAGTCTGATATAACATATTAAAACACTTTGTTAGGCTGTGGTAAAAACAGATACTCTTCTACATCATTAGCAAGAATGGAACTAGTACAAACCTTATGAGGAAAAAGTGTGGTAATATTTAACAAAATAGTACATATAAATCCACTTCTGCAATGCAGAAAAAATACAAAAGATATAAGCACAAAGTTTTTCACTGTAGGATCATTTATAACAAGAGAGTAGAAACAATATAATCATTCATCAGTAAGGAACTGGCTGAATAAACCATGGCATATGTAAGCAATGAATTTCCAGGAAGCTGTAGAAAGGGAAGAAAAATATCTCCCTATACTGATAAGTAGTGGCCCTACAGATATATTACTATGTAAAAAAAAAAGTCGAGTTGAAAAGTATATAGTATATTTTTATTTATCTAAGAAAGATATATATATATATATATATAATTCATAGTTGCTTATATCAAAAAGGTTAAACTTTTAAAGTTACAAATGAAAGAAAAAAGTATTGAAGAGACAGAAATAGAAGCTGAATTTCTCTGAATACATCTTGTTTTAATAGATTCAACCTGAGCTATGTAAATATTTACATAATTATAAAACCAAATAAAAACTTTGTAAAACTATAAAAAATAAAATTAAAACAAATTAAGCAAAACTTGTGTCCAGTTAGTAGCATAACCATATACAAAAAATCTATTCCAAGTGACTTTAAAATACAGTAATATGGTTATACATTATTACTTGAATATGCCATAAAGAGAGTTGCCAAAACAAATCTTAAACAATTTCCAGGAATCATACTGGTAAGTGGTAGTGTTGATGCTGTTTTTCTGAAGCTATTAATAGTCTGTATACATTATAAGATAATGTGAGTAATTATGTGATATTTTAATTCCTACATTCACAGTGTCATTGAGAGTGGTATTTCCAGCATAAAACAAAGGAAACATGAATGTTAATAATAGACTAGTTGAACTTAAACACCCATTGTCCTGAATCGGAATTGGAAATCAACATAAATTCAGTCATAACATATCTTTTTCTCTAAAGATAATTTTCCTTATTATGTACACTGAAAAGAACTGGAAATGATGAACAACCTAGTAGAAATAAATGACCCTAGTCCCTAGAATGTAGTCTTGGAGAAATACCTGATTTCATTTCTGAAGTAGGAAATATACAAGATGAACCAAAACATCTTATCATATTAAAAATACCCTTTTAAGCAATCCTATATATCAAAGAAGAAATCAAAAAGAAAATTAGAAAAGTGTTTTCAACTTAATGAAAAGAAAAACATACTACATCTCAGAATTTGTGGAATACCAATAAAGTAGAACTAAAGGAGAAATATATGCTATTTATTGCCTAAATTAGAAAAGATCTTAAGACAGCTACCTCAACTCACACCTTAGGAAACTTAAAAACAATAGCAAATTAAGTGCAAACAAACATGAAAAGTAGTAACATCAGAGTGTAAATAAATAAAATAGAAAACAGAAAAAGTAATAAAGAAAATAAATGAGCTAAAAGCTGGTTCTTTGAGAGTACTGATAAAATTGTAAAAACTTTGCTAGATTGTTCAAGAATATGAGAAAATACACTAATATTACACTATATATTATATAATACTAATGTATAATATGTGAATATATATACAACATACTATTATAATAAATTAATACTATAATTACTAATATCAGGAATCCCTTAGGTAATATCACTATAGATTCTACAAAGGTTAAAAGGATAATAAGGGAATATTATGAAAAACTATATGACTATGAATTAGACAATTGAAATGGAAAAAAAAATCCTTGAACTACATAATCAACCACAGCCTACTCAGAAACATAAACAACATGAATATACTATTAAGGAAACTGGATATTTAGTTAAAGCCAACCCAGAAACCAAACTAACAAAAACTCCAAGCACAAACAGCTTCACAGTTGAATTCTACCAAACACTAATGAAAGAAATAAAACTAATTCTATACAAACTCTTCCAGAAAATTGAAGGGGAGAAAATAGTTCCTAACCTAGTCAAGAGGCCAGCATTGACCTGGATATCAGAACCAAAGACATTACAGGAAAAGAAAAGTACAGAACTAACACCTCTCATGCATATAGAGGCAAAAATTCTAAAAATACCCATCAACAAACTGAATACAACAATATATGAAAAGGATATTACATCATGACCAAGTGAAGTTTATCCCAAGAATGCAGTCATTTTAACATGAAAAATTAATCAATATAATTCAAATAGTACAAATTTAAAAAAAATCATAGGATCATCTCAATAGGTAGTGGTGAAAAGCATTTGGCAAAATAAAATACTCATTCATGATAAAAAGTCAGCAATCTAAACATAGAAGTGAACTTCCTCTATCCTCCTAATATTAGGAATAAAACAAAGAGGTCCACTACTACCACTTCTCCTCAACATTTAACTGCAGAGTTTGGCCAGATAAATAAGGCAAGAAAAGGAAATAAAGGGCATCGAGATTATAAGGAGGAAGTAAAATTTTACACTTTCACAGATGACATGGTAGTCTATGTGGAAAGTTCAATGGAACCTACAAAAACAATCCATTAAAACTAATAAGTGAGTTTAGCAAGGTTGCAGGATATAAGAGCAATATGTAAAAACCAACTGTATTTCTATAAATAGACACATACATTCAAAAAATGAAAGACAAATATTGTTTATAATAGCAATAAAATATGAAATACTTAGGGTAAATATGAAAAAAGATATAAAGTACCAGTATACTGCAAACTACAAAACATTGTTGAGAGTTATTAAAGAAGACCTAAATAATGAAGAAATATATCTTGTTCCTATGTTGCAAGAGTCTATATTGTTAAGATAGAAATTCTACCTCAATGATTTACTGATTCAGTTCAATTCCAATCAAAATCCCAGTAGGTGATCTGCAGAAATCAAACAAAGTATGTTTTTCAATAAAAACAGAATTAAATTAAGAACTAATACCAGACACCAGGAAGCTGCCCATAAACAATAACCCATAGGTATAAAAAGAAATCACAGGGAAATTAAAAAACTCTTTTAATAGGATGAAAACACATATGAATATGTACATAAAATATGAAATGTAAAAATGAATGTATGCAAAATGAATGTAAAAATGAATGTATGTAATAATGAATTCACATACCTGCATTTTGTGAAATGCAGCTAAAACTGTGTTTTTAAAAGTCTCATGCAAGAATAACTTAACCCACCAAAAAGAAAATAGAAAAAAGAAATAGAAGAAGAAAATTATATATAAAACAGCCATTTTCAGACATTGGACAACAGAAGCACAGAACAATGATTCCTGAGAGAAAAAAATGAGGTGAGGTCTAAGATTGTCCCAGATTGTGGCCTAAAGAGAGATTCCATTGCGCAATACAGGGAATAAGAAGCCAAACAGAGCCCAGCTTGAGGAGACAGAGTTGAAAAATCAAGGAGGCCAACTTAGATAGAATTCACAAAACAGAGTCTTGAGGAAAGAGCTGTCCAGAGATAGAGCTCAGAGATCTGCAAAGTATTCCTCACAAGTTTCATCTGAGAACTGATCAGTGCTTGTACATGAGGAAATTATCTGAGGCTGGGAAAATAACCACTAGGAAAAAGCAGGTAGGACAATACCCCAAAACTCACAGGTCTGGGAAGAATTCATGTTTCCAAAAGTCAAAGTAGAGAAACCTAATGAATATAAAGCAAAGATGACATGATTGGTGTTAATGCAGAAAATCCTAATGAATCTTTGAGAAATGCTACCAGGTAAGTGAATTTAATAAGGTCACTGGATACAAGAAATACACACACACACACACACACACACACACACACACACACACACACGTATATGTGCAAGCAAGTCTATCAGCACCATTTTTTCCAACAGCATGTGCTCACATATACGCCTGTGTATACACACATATACACACATACATACACACACACACACACACACACACACACACACACACACACACAGATTCCACATACTACCAATGAACAACTGGAATTTGAAATTCAAGAACTGTGCCATTTACAAACAGCATCAAACAATATAAAACAACTAAGAATAAATTTGACAAAAATGTGCAAGACACTGAGAACTATATAATAAATTGTTGAGAAAAATAAAAGCTCATTGAAATAAATGAAGAGATACCTTTTTCATGGATAGAAAGACTCAATATTGCTAAAATGTTGATTCTACCCACACCGATATCAATGAAATGAAATCACTATTGAAATCAGCAGCATTATTATTATTATAGAAATTGCCAAGCTGATACACAAAATATATGAAAGCTTATAGGACCTAAAATAGCCAAACTTGAAAAATAAAAACAAATTTCAAGAATTTGCAGAACATGTTTTAAAACATATTTTAAAGTTAACATAATCAGAAAAGGGTCATACTGGCATGAATAACAGCACAGAATCCAAAGTAGACCAATACTTGCATACCCAATTGATTATAAACATACCTTGTTTTATTGTGCTTCACTTTATCATACTTTGCAGATATTAACTTTTTTACAAAGTGAAAGCTTGTGGCAATCTTGCATCAAGCAAATCTATCAGCTCCATTTTTTTCCAACAGTATGTGCTCACTTCACATTTCCATCACGTTTTGGTAATCTCACATATTTCAAACATTTTCATTATTATTACTATTTTACCTGTTATGGTGATCTCTGATCAGTAATTTTTGATGTTACTATTGCAATTGTTTGGGGGCACTGTGAATGAACACGAATGATAAGAACATGAAATAGCCTATTGCTGATATGGGGAAAGTTTTAGTGATTAGGATAGATCAGACCAGCCACAACATTCCCTTAAGCCAAAGCCTAATTCAGAACAAGACTCTAAATCTCTTCAGTTCTATGAAGGCTGAGATCAGTGAGTAATCTGCATAAGAAAAGTTTGAAGCTAGCAGAGATTTAAGTTCATGAGATTTAAGAAAGAAGCTGGGGCCCAAAGTGCCTCCGGCCGGATGTCGTGGCGCTTGCGAAGGCGAGGCCAAGAGTTCAAGGCCAACCAACCTCAGCAACCTTACATAAAAGGACAAGATGAAGCACTATGTGCTGAAGTGGAAGCTGTAGCAAGTTATCTAGCTGTAGCAAGTTATCTAGAAAATCTAGCTAAGATAATTGATGAAAATGGCTAAACAACCAAATTTCAATGTAGGTGAAATAGCCTTATATTGGAAGAGAATGTCATCTAGGACTTTGATAGCTATAAAGAAGTCCATGTCTAGCTTCAAAAGACAAACTGATTCCTTGTTAGGGGCTAATGCTACTGGTGACTTTAAGTTGAAGCCAATGCTCGTTTACCATTCTGAAATTACTTTATGCTAAATCTACTCTGCTTGTGCTCTATCAATGGAACAATAAAGCATGGGTGATAGCACATCTGTTTATAACATGGTTTACTAAATATTTTAAGCCCGTAGTTGAGAACTATTGCTTAGAAAAAGATTCCTTTCAAAACATTTCTTCTCACCAATAATACACCTAGTCACCGAAGAACTCTGATGGAAATGTACAAGGACATGAATGTTGTTTTGATGCTGGCTAACAAAATATCAATTCTGGCAGCCAATGGATCAAGAAATAGTTTTGACTTTTAAGTCTTATTATTTAAGAAATACATTTCATAAGGCTATAGTTGCCATAGACAGTGATTTCTCTGATGGATCTGGGCAAAATAAACTGAAAGCTTTCTGAAAAGAATCTATCATTCTAGATACCATTAAGAATATTTGTGATTCATGTGAGGAGGTCAAAATATCAATATTAACAGGAGTTTGGAAGAAGTTGACTCCAACCCTCATGTATGACTTTAAGGAGGTAAAGACTTTAGTCGGGGAAGTCACTGCAAATGTGGTGGAAAGAGCAAGATAATTAGAATTAAAAGTGGAGCTGGAAGATGTGACTAAATTGCTACAATCTCGTAATAAAGTTGCTTCTTATGGATGGATAGAGAAAATGATGTCTTGACATGAAATCTACTCCTTGTCAAGATGCTGTGAAAACTGCTGAAATGACAAAGGATTTAGAATATTCCATAAACTTAATTGATAAAGCAGTAGCAAAATTTGAGAGGACTGACTCCAATTTTGAAAGAAGTTCTGTGGGTAAAATGCTGTCAAACAGTTGCATGCTACAGAGAAATCTTCCATGAAAGGAAGTCAATGCAGCAAAATTAATTGTTGTCTTATTTCAAGAAATTACCAAAGCTAAACAACCTTCGGCAACCACCATCCTGATCAGTCAGCAGCCAACAACGCTGAGACAAGACCCTTCACAAGCAAAAAGATTACAACTCGCTAAAGATTGTATGATTGGCTGCTTTTTTATCTTTTTAAAAAAAATTAATGTAATTTTTTTCATATTATCTTTGTTACAATTTATTTTTTTTTCTTTTATTGTACTTTAGGTTCTGGAGTACATGTGCAGATCATGCTGGATTGTTGCATAGGTAAACACATGGCAATGTGGTTTGCTGCCTCCATTCCCCCTGTCACCTACATCTGGCATTTCTCTCCATGTTATCCCTCCCCAACCTCCCCACCCCTCTACTGTCCTTCCCTTGGCCCCCACAACAGACCCTAATGTGTGATGCTCCCCTCTCTGTGTCCTTGTGTTCTCATTGTTCAACATCCGCCTATGAATGAGAACATGCAGTGTTTGATTTTCTCTTCTTGTGTCTGTTTGCTGAGAATGGTGGTTTCCAGATTCATCCATGTCCCTACAAAGGAGACGAACTCATTGCTTTTTATGGCTGCATAGTATTCCATGGTGTATATGTGCCACATTTTCCTTGTCCAGTCTATTGTCAGTGGGCATTTGGGTTGGTTCTAGGTCTTTGCCATTGTAAACAGTGCTGCTATGAATTTACATGTGCATGTGTCTTTATAATAGAATGATTTATAATCCTTTGGGTATATACCCAGTAATGGGATTGCTGGGTCAAATGGAATTTCTATTTCTAGGTCCTTGAGGAAGCACTACACTGTCTTCCACAATGATTAGGGGGGTGTAGCTCAGTGGTTGCATTTTTTAAAGCAATAACATATTTTAAAATAAGGGTATATAAATTGTTTTTTAAAGATATAATGCTGGACTTGGTGTGGGGGCTTACACCTATAATCCCAGCACTTTGGGAGGTCAAGTTGGGCAGGTTGCTTGAGCCAAGGAGGTTGAGACCAGCCTGGATAACATGGCAAAAGTGTTTCTACAAAAAAAAAAAAAAACATTGCTGGGCATGATTGCACACACCTGGAGTCCCAGTTACTCAGGAGGCTGAGGTGGGAGGATCACTTGAGCCCTGGAGGTGGAGGATACAGTGAACCAAGATTGTGCAACTGCACTCCAACCTGGGCAACAGACTGAGACCCTGTCTCCAAAACAATGTAAAGAAAGAAAGAAAAAAATATATATAATGCTATTGGCACACTTAATAGACAATATAGTTTATACATAACTTTTATATGCACTGGGAAATCAACAAATTGATGCAACTCACTTTAATATTTGTCTTTTTGTGGTAGTCTGTAATTAAAATTGCAATATCTCTGACGTATGCCTGAATCTGACAAAGGTACAAAGGCAATTAAATAAGAAAAGATAATTTGTTCAAAAATGGTGCTGGAATAGCCATGGACAATAAAAACACTGACCCTTATTTCATAAAATATATAAAAATTAACTCAAAATGGATCATAGTTCTAAATGTAAAATCTGAAACTATAAAACTTTAAAGAATACATAGAAGGAAATTTTGACTTTGGATCCAGGAAAAAAAATTAAATAGAACACAGAATACACAAATTATAAAAGAAAAAATGACAAATTGGAATTCATTAAAATTACTTGGCTCTTCACAAAACATGGTTATGAGAGAAAGGCAAATTATATACTAGGGTAAAATATTCACATGCCATATGCCCAGCAAGGGCTTTGTATACAGAACTATGCTGCCAGTGGAATTTTCTGATTGTGGAAATATTTAATATCTGCACTGTCTAATAGAAAGCCAATACTCATATCTGGCTAAATGTCTTTTTGAAATGTGGTTAGAATGACTTGGAAACTTAATTTACAGATTCAATTTTAGTTAACTTGAATTTAAATTACCAGTGGTTAGTGCCCACCATATGGGACAACACAGCTTTTAATACATGAAAAACACTTAAAACTCAACAGCAAGAAAAAAATCTCAATACAAAATGCGGAGATATGAACTGACTCTATTAAAAATTACATAAGGTTGTCAAGTCATGAAAAGAGATGCAACTTTATTAGTTATCAGGAGAATACAAATTAAAACCACAAAGAAATGTAACACTGCACACACAGAATACTTAAAATTAGAAGGTCTAACCAGAGCAAGTGTTGACAAACGTGGAGCAACATAACATTTACACACTGCTAGTGGAATATAGAATGACATAACCTCATTGGGAAACAATTTGGCAGTTCTTAATATATACAACTACCTTACAATCCAGCCATTCTACTTCTTAGTACTTACTGAGAAGTTTGAAAACCTATGAAATAAGAGTACACACAAACACTTGTAAATGACTGTACAAAGCAACTTTATTTTTAATCATAAAATTAGAAAAAACCCTACTGTCTACTAACAAAATAGATAAAGAGGTTTTGGTATACCTACACAGTGCAATAGTACCCAGTAATGAAAAGTAGCATGGTATTTACATAAAATTCTCAGAAATGCAGACTAACCTATGAAAGAGCTCACTGATTGCCTGAGGGTAGGTTGGTGTTATCAAGGAAGGATGAATTCCGAAACAGCACAAGGAAACCTTTGGAGGTTATGAAACTGTTCATTATCTTGATTGTAATATTGGTATATAATACAAAAATTCATCACAACCACACACTTTATATATGCTTTATTGTACATAATTATACTTCAATAAATCTCTCAAAAATAAATAAATAAAATATAAAGTGAACACAATACAGAAAAGCTACAAAACCAGAAGCTGGTTTTTGTAAAAAGATAAAATTGATATGCCTCTAACTAGACAGACCTCGGGGCCAAAAAGAATTTGGAAATTACCAATATCAAGAATGAAAGAAGGAACATTATAGCTCCTACATGCATTAAAAACATAATTAAAATACTATACATAACTTTGTGTCAATTAAGTTGATAAATAGGATGACATAGACATATTCCTTGAAAGACACAAATTACCCAAACTGACTCAAGAAGAAACTGAGTATTCAATAGTTTCATGTCTATTAAATAAACTTCACAATTAAAAATCTTCCCTGAAAGAAAAGTCAAACCATAGATAACTTCATTGATAAATTCTACCCAACATTTTAGGAAGAAATAATGAGTCTTTCACACGATCTTTCAGAATAAGGAAGTGACAGTTTCCAACCCATTTTATACCAAAACCAGACAAGATAATACAGAAAAACTACAGACCTCTATCTTTCATAAACATAGACTGAATAATACTCTATAAACCCACAACCCCTTTCTAACTGCAAGAAAACATCATCCAAATTAGAGAACATTCCAGTTACCTGAGGTCTTACCCCAAATTGTCAAGGTCATCAAAAACAAGGAAGGTCTAAAAAAAAAACTGATGGTTTTTTTAAAAAAACTAAGGAAACATGAACACTAAATCTAATATAGTATTCTGGATAGGATCCTGGGATAGAAAAAGTACTCTAGTAAAAGCTAAGGAAATCTGAATACAGTATGGCCTTTAGTCAATAATGTAATATTGGTTTATTAGTTGTAATAAGTGTGCTGTAATATTGTAAGATATTAAAAATATAGTACACTGATTGAGAAATCTGCAAAAACTCAGTAGTATTCTTGAAACTTTTCTGTAAATCTAAAATTACTCCAAAATGGAAAGTTTATTTTTAAAAAATCAATGGAATCAACTATACTAAGACTAAAGCAAAGAAAGAAACCCCAACAATATGATCATCTCAACGTTGCAGAAAAAAGCATCTGACAAAATTTAATACACATTCGTGATAAAAAAGAAAAAAAAACCAAACTTCACACATTGGAATTAAAGGGCACTTCCCTCACTTTATAAAGAACATCAACCAAAAAATACTAAAGCAAACATCATATTTAATGGTGAAAGACTGAATATTTCCCTACTTAAGTTCAGCAATAAAGACAGTAGATCTGCTTTTACCACTTTCAACAATACAGTAGAAGTTTTAGTCAGTACATTAAGGTAAGAAAAGGAAATAAAAATAAAAATAAATTAGAGTGGAAAAAGTAAAACCATTTTTATTCACAAAGGGAATAAATGTATATGTAGAATATCCTGAAAAATCTACATTAAAGCTAACTGAACTTTTTTTTTAGGTAAAAAAAATAAGTCAATAACACAATCAATTGTATTTCTATATATTAGCAATGGACAAATGAACACGAAATAGAAAACAATCATAATATCGACAAAAAACATAAAGACATTCAAAAGCTAAGTAATCAAGATATTATAATATCAGTAAGGTTAGACATTAGAGTGATGAAAAAGAATTGCATCCAGAAGTAGATCTATACATATATGGCCAACTGATTTTCTACAAAGGTTCCAGAGTGAAAACATATGTACTTTTTGGGAAAGTATATTGGGAAAAGAAATTCTATTTCAATCATTGGCACTGCAAAACCTATCCATAGGAAAAATAATAATCCTTTACCCTTACTTTATACCATACACAAAATTAAATAAAACTTGCACAGGCTTAGTAGAAAAGAACATAGGATAACACCTTTGAGACATTCAAGGATTCAAATGTTTCTAAGATAGGACACAAAATCAATAAGCTTTACAGCTTTAGAAAAAATTAATTAGACTTTACCATAACTAAAAACTTCTGCATCTCAGAAAGTACTGCTAAGAAAATGAAAAGACAGATTTAGAAAAAATATCTGACTATATATATATTTGACAAAGGATCTATATCCAGAATACATAAAGAACTTTCAATAACTCTATAAGTTTACACATTAAAAAAACAGGCAAAAGGTTTAAACAGACCACTTCACAAAGAAAAACATACAAATGGGCAATAATTATATAAAATGATGCACAATATTATTTGTCTTCCAAGAAAATGCACATTAAAACCACAATGTGATGGCACTATACACCCGTCAGATGGCTAATTTTTTTTTTCTTTTTGAGATGGAGTATTGCTCTAGGCTCACTGCAACCTCCAGCTTCCAGGATCAAGTGATTCTCCTGTCTCAGCTTCCCAAGTAGCTGGGAGTACAGGTGTGTGCCAACACACTTGGCTAAATTTTTGCATTTTTAGTAGAGATGAGATTTTACCATGTTGGCCAGGCTTGGCTAAAATGTTTTAAGTTATCAAGCCAAAATGTTGGTCTTGGTTAAAATGTCTTAAGCTATCATTACTAAGTTTTGGTGAGGATGTGAAACCACTGGAATTCTCATATACTGCTGATAGGTATGTAAAATGGTACAAGTACTTTAGAAAATAGTCTGGTCATTTCTTTTAAAGTTAAACAAACATTACATGACCTAGTAATTCAACTCTTAAGATATTTACCTAACAGAGTGAAGACATATGTCCACACAAATATCTCACAAATATTAACAGCAGCTTTCTTCATAGCAACCCCAAATGTCTCTCAATAGAATAACTGTCACATATCCATAAAAATGGAATACCAGTTGGCAATATCAAAACAGAACAAACTTCTGATAGATACAACATAGATGAATCTCAAAAATATTCTGCTAAGACAAAAGGGACCAACACAAGAGAAATATATAGGACAAAAAGAGGGATATTTCCATTTGATAAAAGGTACAATACACCAAAAGATCCTAAGCTTTATGGGCCTAACAATACATATTTAAAACACAGAAAGCAAGAAACTAATAATAAATTTATAAGTCTACAACTTAAGTGGGAAACATTTCACAGCTCTTTTAGCAAATGACAGGGCAAGAGGACAAAATATTAGGAAGGGTATTGATGATTAACATAATCAATATCATACTTTCAAACATATATCTAATACAGTACTCATAAAAACATTATCAAGTCGACATGGGAAGGAGGAGAAGATGGCGCTATGGGAGCAACTCAGGATTGCAGCTCCCAGTGAAAGCGCAGAGGGTGAGTGGATGCTGCATTTCCAGATGGATCTTTATTGCCCGCAGACCAGGAGATTCCCAGGGGTAGGAACCCCACAGGCTGCCAGCATGGCTGTTTTGGCCGGTGTGGCTGTTTCAGCTGGTGCCGCAGTGCAGCAGCACTCTGTACAAAATACACTGGTCTGGTTGCCATGTTAAACTGGCAATTTGAGACTTGGGAAGGCAGATTAGCACATTCATCTGATTAAACGGGACTTAAACAGTAAGCCAGGCCAGGAGATTCCTGGGCAGCAATGTTGTTTCAGCCGGTGCAGTGGGTCACCACATGGGAAATCACACAGATCCCGGCACCCTTTTAGCAGGTGACTGAAACACCTGGGAGAGAGTCAACCATTCAACTTAAAAAAAAAAAAGGGCTCTGAGGCAGGGAGCCAGGTGATCAGGCTCAGCAGGTCCCACCCCACAAAAACAAACAAAACAGCGATTGGAAACGCTTGGGGTTGAGAGTTTCATGGCAAGCACAGCTGAACCCAAAACGGTGCAGCTCGGTGGGGGAGGGGCATCCACCATTACCGAGGCACTCCACCCCTATGGAGGTACTCTGCCATTGCTAACACAGCCTGCTGTTGCTGAGGCAACCCGCCATAACACAGAGAGTCCACGTTTACAGAGGTGGGCCACCATTGCCACAGCAGTTTTAACCACACCCATATAAACAGAACTATAGGGAATTACACACAGCAGCAGGGTGGAGCCCATGGCAGCAGGGCGGAGCCCAGAGCAGCAGGGCAGAGCCCAGAGCAGCTCAGCATAGCCATTGCAGGCAGGCAGTGACTAGACTGCCTCCTTGCTGGGCAGGACAGTGCAACAGATACTCATAAATATAGCCCTAACTCCCTGGGACAGAGTAACTGAGGAAAAAAAGGGGCTTTATGAGTTCTGCTGCAGCAGACTTAAACTTACCAGCCTAGCAGCCCTGAATGAACAATAGAGCTCAAAGCTCAGCACTTGAGATCCTATAAAGTATAAACTGTCTCCTCAAGCAGCTCCCTGATGCCCGTATATCCAAAGAGGCACCTCACAAAGGACTGATCAGACTGACATTTGGTGGGCATCTTTCTGGGACAAAGATAGCAGAATAAGAAACTGGTAGCAACCCTCACTGTTCCGCAGCAGCTACAGGTGTTCCCCAGGCAAGCAGGGCCTGGAGTGGACCTCAGCAGTCCTACAGCAGAGGGGCTAGACTGTTAGAAGGAAAACTAAGAGACAGAAATACTTCATAATCCACAATCTGGACGTCCACTCAGAGACCCAATTGGAAAGTCAGCAACTACTCAGATGACAGGTGGATAAATCCACAAAGATGGAAAGAAACCAGCACAAAGAGGAGGAAAACACCTGAAACCGAACACCTCGCCTCCTACAAAGGACCAAAACTCCTCACCAGCAAGGAAACAAAGCTGGATGGAGAATGAGTGTGATGAAATGACAGAATCAGACTTCAGAAGGTGGGTAATGAGAAACTTTCGTGAGCTAAAAGAACACGTTCTAACTCAATGCAAAGAAACTAAGAACCTTGAAAAAAGATTTGAGGAAATGATAACAAGAATGGACAACTTAGAGAGGAATATGAATGAATTGATGGAGCTGAAAAACACGACACAAGAACTTCGCGAAGCATGCACAAGTCTCAACAGCCGAATTGACCAAGCAGAAGAAAGGATATCAGAGGTCAAAGATCAACTCAATGAAATAAAACGAAAAGGAAAGATTAGAGAAAAAAAAGTGCAAAAAGGAATGAACAAAGTCTCCAAGAAATGTGGGACTATGTGAAGAGACCTAATCTACATTTGATAGGTGTACTTGAATGTGAAGAAGAGAATGAATCCAAGCTGGAAAATACTCTTCAGGATATTATCCAGGAAACTTTCCCCAACCTAGCAAGGCAGGCCAATATTCAAGTCCAGGAAATACAGAGAACCCCACAAAGAAAAGCAACTTCAAAGCACATAATTGTCAGATTCACCAGGGTTGAAATGAAGGAGAAAATGCTAAGGGCAGCCAGAGAGAAAGGTCGGGTCACCCACAAAGGGAAGCCCATCAGACTCACAGCAGATCTCTCAGCAGAAACCCTACAAGCCAGAAGAGAGTGGGGGCCAATATTCAACATCCTTAAAGAAAAGAACTTTCAACCCAGAATTTCATATCCAGCCAAACTGAGCTTCATAAGTGAAGGAAAAATAAAATCCTTTGCAAACAAGCAAGTATGCAGAGATTTCGTCACCACCAGGCTTGCTTTACAAGAGCTCCTAAAAGAGGCACTACACATAGAAAGGAACAACCAGTACCAGCTATTCCCAAAACATACCAAAGGCTAAAGAGCATCAACAAAATGAAGAAACTGCATCAACTAATGGGCAAAACAGTCAGCTAGCAACAAAATGGCAGTATCAAATTCACACATAACAATATTAACCCTAAATGTAAATGGGCTAAATGCACCAATCAAAAGACACAGACTGGCAAATTGGATAAAAAGCCAAAACCCATCGGTATGCTGTATCCAGGAAACCCATCTCACATGCAAGGATACACAAAGGCTCAAAATAAAGGGGTGGAGGAAGATTTACCAAGCAAATGAAGAGCAAAAAAAAAAAAAAAGCAGGAGTTGCAATTCTCATCTCTGATAAAATAGACTCTAAAGCAACAAAGATCAAAAGAGACAAAGAAGGACATTACATAATGGTAAAAGAATCGATACAACAAGAAGAGCTAATGATCCTAAATATATGTGGACCCAATACAGGAGCACCCAGATACATAAGGCAAGTTCTTAATGACTTACAAAGAAACTTAGACTCCCACACAATAATAATGGGAGATGTTAACACTCCATTATCAATATTAGACAGATCAACCAGACAGAAAATTAACAAGGATATCCAGGACTTGAACTCAGACCTGGAACAAGCAAACCTGATAGACATTTACAGAACTCTCCACCCCAAATCCACAGAACATACATTCTTCTCAGCAACATATCACACCTATTCTAAAATTGACCACATAGTTGGAAGTAAATCACTCCTCAGCAAATGCAAAATAACTGAAATCATAACAGTGTCTCAGACCATAGTGAAATCAAGCTAGAACTCAGAATTCAGAGACTAACTCAGAACCGCACAGCTTCATGGAAACTGAACAACTGGCTCTTGAATGCTGACTGGATAAACAATGAAATGAAGGCAGAAATAAAGAAGTTCTTCAAAACCAACAAGAAAAAAGACAATATACCAGAATCTCTGGGACACATTTAAAGCAGTCTCTAGAGGAAAATATATAGCAATAAGTGCCCACATGAGAAGAGTGGAGAGATCCAAAACTGACACCCTATCGTCAAAATTGAAAGAGCTAGAGGAGCAAGATTAAAAAAGCTCAAAACCTAGCCAAAGACAAGAAATAACTAAGATCAGAGCAGAACTGAAAGAGATAGAGACACGAAAAACCCTTCAAAAAATCAATAAATCCAAGAGCTGGTTTTTTGAAAAGATCAACAAAATAGACCACTAGCCAGATTAACAAAAAAAGAAAAGAGAGAACAACCAAATAGATGCAATAAAAAACGATAAAGGGGAAATCACCAAAGATTCCACAGAAATTCAAGCCATCATCAGCGAATATTACAAACACCTCTATGTACCTAAACTAGTAAACCTGAAAGAAATGGATAAATTCCTGGACACTGTGTCCTCCCAAGCCTAAACCAGGAGGAAGCCAAAAGTATAAATAGACCAATAACAAGGTCTGAAGTTGAGGCACCAATTAAGAGCCTACCACACAAAAAAAGCCCAGGTCCAGATGGGTTCACAGCCGAATTCTACCAGACACACAAAGAGGAACTGGTACCATTCCTTCTGAAACTATTCCAAATAATCCAAAAAGAGGGAATCCTTCCCAAATCATTTTATGAGACCAACATCATCCTATACCAAAACCTGGCAGAGACTCAACAAGAAAAGAAAACTTCAGGCCAATATCCATGATCAATATAGATGCAAAAGTCTTCAATAAAATACTGGCAAGCTGATTGCAATAGCACATCAAGAAGCTTATTCACCATGATCAAGTAGGATTCATCCTGGGGATGCAAGGCTGGTTCAACATATGCAAGTCTATAAATGTAATTCACCACATAAACAAAACCAAAAACAAAAACCACATGATTATCTCAATTGATGCAAAGAAGGCCTTTGACAAAATTCAACAGCCCTTTATGCTAAAAACCCTCAATAAACTCAGTACTGAGGGAACGTATCTCAAAATAATAAAAGCTATTTACGACAAACCAACAGCCAATATACTGAATGGGCAAAAACTGGAAGCATTCCCTTCGAAATCTGGCACTAGACAAGGATGCCCTCTCTCACCACTCCTATTCAATATAGTATTGGAAGTTCTAGCCAGAGCAATCAGGCAAGGAAAAGAAATAAAAGGTATTCAAATAGGAAAGGAGGAAGCCAAATTGTCTCTATTTGCAAACGACATGATAGTATATCTGGAAGACCCCATCGTCTCAGCCCAAAAACTCCTGAAACTGGTAAGCAACTTCAGCAAAGTCTCAGGATATAAAATCAATGTGCAAAAATCACAAGCATTCCTATACATCAATAACAGACTTAAAGAGAGCCAAATCAAGAACAAACTGCCATTCACAATTGCTACAAAGAGAATAAAATACCTAGGAATACAACTAACAAGGAACATAAAGGACCTCTTCAAGGAGAACTACAAACCACTGCTCAACGAAATAAGAGAGGACACAAACAGATGGAGAAACATTCTATGTTCATGGTTAGGAAGAATCAATATGGTGAAAATAGCTATACTGCCCAAAGTAATTTACACAATCAATGCTATCCCCATCAAGCTACCAATGACCTTCTTCATTGAACTGGAAAAAACCACCTTAAACTTCATATGGAACCAAAAGAGAGCCCACATAGCCAAGTCAATTTTAAGCAAAAAGAACACAGCAGGAGGCATCACACTACTGGACTTCAAACTACACTACAAGGCTACAGTAATCAAAACAGCATGGTACTAGTACCAAAACAGAGATAAAGACCAATGGAACAGAACAGAGGCATCAGAGGCAACACAGCATATCTACAACCATACAATCTTTGATAAACCTGACAAAAACAAGCAATGGGGAAAGGATTTCCTGTTTAATAAATGGTGTTGGGAAAACTAGCTAGCCATGTGCAGAGAGCAGAAACTGGACCCCTTCCTGACACCTTACACTAAAATTAACTCCAGATGGATTAAAGACTTAAACATAAGACCTGACACCATAAAAACCCTAGAAGAAAATCTAGGCAAAACCATTCAGGACATAGGAGTAGGCAAGGACTATTCATGACCAAAACACCAAAAGCATTGGCAACAAAAGCCAAAATAGACAAATGGGACCTAATCAAACTCCACAGCATCTGCACGACAAAAGAAACAGTCATTAGAGTGAATCGGCAACCAACAGAATGGGAAAAAATCTTTGCAGTTTACCCATCTGACAAAGGGCTGATATCCAGAATTTATAAAGAACTAAAACAGATTTACAAGAAAAAAACAAACAAGCCCATTCAAAAATGGGCAAAGGATATGAACAGACACTTTACAAAAGAAGACATCTATAAGACCCACAAACATATGAAAAAATGCTCATCATCACTGGTCATTAGAGAAATGCAAATCAAAACTACATTGAGATACCATCTCACGCCAGTTAGAGTGGCGATCATTAAAAAATCTGGAGAGAGCAGATGCTGGAGAGGATGTGGAGAAATAGGAATGCTTTTGCACTGCTGGTGGAAGTGTAAATTAGTTCAACCATTGTGAAAGACAGTTGGCGATTCCTCAGGACCTAGAAATAGAAATTTTATTTGTCCCAGCAATCCCATTAATGGGTATATATCCAAAGGACTATAAATTGTTCTACTATAAAGACACATGCACACGAATGTTCATTGCAGCACTGTTTACAACAGCAAAGACCTGGAACCAACCCAAATGCCCATTGAAGATAGACTGGACCCCAAGGCACATAATCGTTAGATTCACCAGGGTTGAAACAAAGGAGAAAATACTAAGGGCAGCCAGAGAGAAAGGTCAGGTTACCCACAAAGAGAAGCCCGTCAGACTTACAGCAGATCTCTCAGCAGAAACCCTACAAGCCAGAAGAGAGTGGGGGCCAATATTTAACATCCTTAAAGAACAGAACTTTCAGCCCAGAATTTCATATCCTGCCAAATTAAGCTTCACAATTGAAGGAAAAATAAAATCTTTTATGAACAAGCAAGTACTCAGAGATTTTATTACCACCAGGCCTGCTTTACAAAAACTTCTGAAAGAAGCATTACACACAGAAAGGAACAACCAGTAATAGCCTTTCTATAAATATACCAAAAAGTAAAGAGCATCAACATAAAGAAGAATTTACATCAACGAATGAATAAAATAGTCAGTTAACATCAAATGGCAGTAATCCTAAATTTAAATCGACTAAATCCCCCAATCAAAAGATATAGCCAAAACCTAATGGTACACTACATCCAGACCCATTTTATATGCAAAGATACACAAAGACTCAAAACAAAGGCTTGGAGAAAGATTTACCAACCAAATGAAGAGCAAAAATAAATAAATAAACAAAAAGCAGGAGTTGCAATTCATGTATTTGATAAAACAGATTTCAAAGCAACACAGATAGAGTGGTAAAAGGATCAATGCATCCTAACAACCAGATACATAAGACCCATAAAGAGATTTAGACTCAACGAGACAGAAAATTAATAAGGATATCCAGAACTTGAACTTAGATCCGGAACAAGTAAACTTAATAAGTACTTATAGAGCTCTCCACTTTAAATGCACAAAATATATATTCTCCACTTTAAATACACAAAATATTGATCGGCCATTATTAATACCCATTCATAGAATAAAGCAATATTCCTGTTCTCTCTCCCTCTTTTTCTTTCTCTCTTTTCCTCTCCTTCTTTCCTTTTTTTCCAAGAAAAAAAAAAAGGTGTGTGGTCATCTCATAATCTGTCCCCAACTTACACCCCAGCTCTCCAGCACCTTCCATCGCTTTCCCTCCTCCACTCCCCCCCCCAAAAAAAAGAAGATAGACTGGACTGGGAAAATATGGCACATATACACCATGGAATATTATGCAGCAATCAAAAACGATGAGTTTGTGTCCTTTGTAGGGACATGGATGAATCTGGAGAACATCATTCTCAGCAAACTGACACAAGAACAGAAGATGAAATACCGCATGTTCTTACTCATAGGCAGGTGATGAACAATGAGAACACATGGATACAGGGAGGGGAGCACTACACATTGGGGTCTATTGGGGGAAATGGAGGGAAAGTGGTGGGTGGGAGCTGGGGAGGGATAGAATGGGGAGAAATGCCAGATGTGGGTGAAGGGGAGTAAGGCAGCAAATCACACTGCCACATGTGTACCTATGCAACTATCTTGCACATTCTGCACATGTACCCCGAAACCTAAAATGCAATTAAAAAAAATTATGAAGTCATAAATAAATTTTTAAAATCAGGTACCATATTTTCTGATATAAGCCATAAACTTAGATATCAACATTAAAAATTATGGCCAAAAAGGAAAATAAATTTTAACTTACTGCTTTATACTAGGAAATATCCAAAGATAAACAAATAAAAGAATTACATTAAGCAGTGTAATTTATAAAAAGAATTGTTGGCCTCCAGAGTTAGAGATAAAAGTCAATGGTAGGTACGTAGTAGAATCATTTCTGAACCATTGTGTCACTTTCATTTAAAGTGATGTTTTCTGATCTGTCCACATGGAGCCAGAACAGACAGAACCTATGGCCACCATGATATTATAATAGTAACGGTGAAGTTTCTTAAACCTTGCTCCTAGGTTCAATCTTTATCTGATAGAAAACTCTCAAAACAGGCAGTCTAATAATGCTGGCTAAAGTAACAAATTTTAAAGTCAGAAGAAAATTTAAATAACTCCATTACTTAATAGTTGTGAGAACTAAAGGTAATTTTTGTTGTTGTTGAGACTTCATTTCGCTCTGTTGCCCAGGCTGGAGTTCAGTGGCACGATCTCGGCTCACTACAACTTCTGCCTCCTGAGTTTAACCAGTTCTCCTGCCTCAGCCTCCAGAGCAGCTGGGATTACAGTGGGATTACAGGTGTGTATCACCATGCCTCGCTAACTTTTGTGTTTTTAGTAGAGGTGGGATTTTGTCATATTGGCCTGGTCTTGAACCCCTGACCTCAAGTGATCCACCCATCTTGGTCTCTCAATGTGCTGTGATTATAGGAGAGGGCCACCACACCTATAATTTTAAATCTCTAAGATTAAATATCTTTATTTGTAAAATAAAAAATCCATTCAGCAATGTATACATAGTATACTTAGCTTAGAATCTGGCACCTACTAAGCACTCAGTTTAAATTAAAGCAATTATTCTACAGGTTGAACATCTCTGATCTGAA
The DNA here is from genome assembly GCA_031835075.1 of Saguinus oedipus. Lineage (NCBI taxonomy): Eukaryota > Metazoa > Chordata > Mammalia > Primates > Cebidae > Saguinus > Saguinus oedipus. The sequence continues at coordinate 8,471,562 of CM063178.1, forward strand.
AATCCACAATCTGAAATCCTCCAAAACTGGAAACTTTTTGAGCACCTATATGATGTCGTAAGTGGAAAATCCCATACTTGATCTCATGTTACAGGTCACAGTCAAAATGCAGTCAAAACTTTGTTTCATGTGTAAAATTATTTGCAATGTTATATAAAATTACCCTCAGCCTATATGTATAAGGCATATACAAAACATAAATGAATTTTGTATTTAGAAATCCCTAAGATTTCTCATCATGTATATGCAAATATTCTAAAATCCAAAAAGAAAAATCTGAAATCTGAAACACTTCTGGTCCTAAGCATTTCAGATAAGGGATACTCAACCCTTATTACCAATACTAACATGTTGTCCTATACCTCAAAACTCACCATGTTCAAAACTTGTTCATCTTCTCAATTAGCCAATCAGTTAATGATTGATGTCATCACCATCTACCCAGTCTTCAAAAACTAGAAACTTCATTCTTAACTCCTCTCACTTCTTTACATCCAAATCTTACTCTCACATCTAAATATCTCTATTTTTCCTTTTCACTGCTTCAGGTCAGATATTTATTATCATTTGCTTTATGATGTTCAACTGTCTTCTAAATGGTCTCCCTACCTGCCTCATCTGTCTTCCAATCAGTTCTTTGATAGAGGCATTTTTCAGAAACACAAATCATATCACTAACTTTGATTTTTTCAGAACATTTCCCTACTCTCTAGAAATCTAAGGCCCTCAGACTGACAGATACTACTTCTAACCTGGTCCTTATTTACTTTATTGGCCTCATTTCCTTTCTTAAAGTTTGTCATGCCTTTCCATACACTTTGAGCTCTAAATTCTTAAGTTCTCGTTGCTAAAACATTATCTCACCTGCTGTCTCTGTTAGAGCAGTGGTTCCCAATCTTTTTGGCCACAGGGACCAGTTTTATGGGAGACAATTTTTCCATGGATGCTGGGGTGTTGAGGAAGAGGAGGAAGGATGGTTTCAAGATGAAACTGTTCCACCTCAGATTATCAGACACAGGGATTAGATTCTCATAAGGTATGTACAACCTTAGCTCCTTCACATGCACAGTTCATAATAGGGATTGTGTTCCTACAAGAATCTAATGCCGCCACTGATCTGACAGTAGGAGGGGCTTGGGTGGTAATACTTGCTTGCTCACTGCTCACCTCCTACTATGCTGCCCAGTTCCTAATAGGCCACAGATGAATACTGGTCCACGGCCTGGAAACTGGGGATTCCTGTGCTACAGGACTCCTACTCAACCCTCAAAACCCAGCATAGATAGCAGCACCTCTATGAAACTTTCTCTCATGCCCTAAGGCAGCTGCATTGTTCTCCTGTTTCTACATTAATTATAACACTTATATCTGTTCAAGTAATTTACTTCTGACAATTTTTTTTTCTTCCACCAGGCTGTGAGCTCCTTGAAGGCAAGCAAAGAAAAGCAGGCCTAATTTAATAGAGTACCTGCCTCATGGTGAGCAGTCTTTGAATGAATCACAATATTTTTGTAACGAAAAGCTGAGATGTTAAAAATAAAAATATATTATAACACCTGCATATTTATTCCACAACTCTCTACTTCATGTTAGAAGTTTAAACAAATCCATATAATTGTATTTACTTTCAACATTTCCATATGAAACATATAAATACAATATAAGTAGAGAATATTTCTACCATATACAGCATCACATTGATCATGTTTATCATCAGTTTTTAAATAAATAAACTTTGAAGCTGAATGATAGAAAAAGATATTGTATTTGTCTGTCCTCATGCTGCTAATAAAGACATAACTGAATCTGGGTAATTTATAAAGGAAAGAGATTTAATTGCCTCACAGTTCTTCATGGGTAGGAAGGCCTCAGGAAACTTACAATCATGGCAGAAGGGGAAGCAAACGTCCTTCTTCACATGGCAGCAAGGAGAAATGCCGGGTAAAAACCGGAAAAGTCCCTTATAAAACCATCAGATCTCATGAGAACTCATTCACTATCAAAAGGGTAACTGCCCCCATGATTAAATTACCTCTCACCAGTTTCTTCCCATGACATGTGGGGATTATGGGAACTACAATTCAAGATGAGATGCTGGTGGGTACACAGTCAAACCATAACAAGCATCAAGGTTGATATCCCTGAATATAAACCAAAATTTTATTTGTACCTCCCTGCATTTTTCAAATTTTTCAAAATGTACACACATTAATTTTATGATAAAAATGTATTTAAAAATGAAAAGTAGGTATTGTATAAACCAAAATTATAAAAAAGTTAAGACTTAAATCTCCTAAAATAAGTTCTTTTAAAAAACGGACAAATAAAACTTGTATAGATTTATGGTATACAACACAATGTTTTGAAATATGTATACAATGTGGAATGGCCAAATCAAGGTAATTAACATTATTTTATAGACCCGACATCATGGAAACCTGGCAAAAGATCACAGTTAGATTCAATGTGTAGAAATTATTCTTTTCCAAAAACAAAGTTAGACTTGATGAAAAAGCATACCAACCTAAAAGCATATAAATAGAATATACAGAATGAAGTGGACAATTGAAGTTTGGTTGCTCTTAATTATCCTGATATTTCAGGTTCAAGTGCTTTGGGGCCTTACAAGCTTCAAATTAAGCGCTTTAATTCTATACTTTGCTTTGCATATACACACATAATATTAAGAACAGAATTTGACAATATATAAAAACCTCCTAAAACTCATTAATAAAAACTCAAATAACCCAATTAAAAATGCCTTAAGTTTTAAATAGAAATTCCTCCCCAAAGACATACAAATGACAAGTAAACGCATGAAAGAATGCACAACATCCCTAGGGCTACACAAATTAAAATTACAGCAAGGCCAGGCCTTGTGACCCATGGCTGTAATCCCAGCACAGTGAGAGGCCAAGGTGGGCAAATGGCTTGAGCCCAGGACTTTGAGACCAGCCTGGGCAAGAGAGCAAAACCCTGTGTGTACAAAAATTAGGCAGCTGTGGTGGTGTGTACCTGTGGTCCTAGCTACTCAGGAGGGCAAGGTGGGAGGATCGCTTGAGCCCAAGATGTTGAGGCTGACATTAGCTATGATCGTACCTCTGCACTCCAACCTGAGTGGCAAAGTGAGACCCTGTCTCAGGAAAAACAAACCAACACCACAATAAGCTACCTCTTCATATTCACTAAGATGGCTATAACAAAAAAGATTAAAAAACAAGTGCTGGTAAGGATGTGGAGAAATTGGTGGTGGGAATGCAGAATGGTGCCACTGCTTTGGAATAGTTTTATGGTTCCTCAAAAAATTAGAGTTACCATAAGACCCAACAATTTCATTCCTAGTATATACTCAAGAGGAATGAAACATTTGTTCAAACAAAAACTTATACATGAATGTTCATAGCAGCATTATTCATAAAGAGCCAAAATGTGGAAACAACCTAGATGTCCATCAATTAATGAATGAATAAACAAAATGTGGTATACCTATCCATACAAGAGAAAGTAATGAAGTACTGATACATGCTATGACATGGATGAACCCTGAAAATATCATGCTAGCTGAAAGAAGATAGCCTCCAAGGCCACACAGCACACAATTCCAGTTATTTGAAATGTCCATAAGAGGCAAAGTTATATACATAGAAAATAGTCAACTAGTTGCTTATAGCTGGGGATATGGAAGTGCAGCAGGAGAAAATAGGGAGTGACAGCTAATAGCTATGAGCTTCTTTTTGGGGGGCGAAAATGAAGATTTTGGTGATGGCTTCACATCCCTGTGGATATAATAAAAACCACTGAAGTATACACTTTTAACTGGTGGATTATACCATATGAACTCTATCTCTATAAAGGTGTTTTTTTGTTTTGCTTTGTTTTAAAAATGATGTTGCCTGGCCCCTTTTCCAACAAATTACATGATCTGGGGAATGAGCCTTTTCATTTGTAAATGGGAATAGTAGCTGTTTCCATCTTTCCACCTCTAGCTGTAAGAATACATAAAACATATTAATATATGAGAAACATTCTAGAACACTAGTTTCATAACTTGAAGATGACTGTATTGATCCATTGCTGCAATAGCAAATTACCCCCAAACATAACATCTTAAAACAAAATTTATTCATTTACTTATTTACTTTTTTTCTGAGACAGGGTCTCATTCTGTTGCCAAGGCTGGAGTGCAATGTCACAATCATGGCTCACTGCAGCCTCAACCTCCTGGGCTCAAACAATCCTCCCACCTCAGCCTCCCAAGTAGCTGGGACCACAAGCACACATCACCATGCCCAGCTAATTTTCATATTTGTTTTTGAAGAAACAGGGTTTTACCACGTTGCCCAGGCTGGGCAGAAACCAGCGAGTGCCTTAGTTGGGTGGACCTTACCGAGGTTGCAGTAAGGTTTCAGTTGGGGCTGGCTGCAATCTCTGAAGTTTTGACTAGTGTGGGAAGATCTGCTTCCAAGAACCTTCATGTGGCTATTATGCAGAGACTTTAGTTTCTTACCTTGTGGGTTTCTCCATAGGGCTGCTCATGACATGGTGTCCTCCAGATCAAGCGGTCAGAGAAAGAAAGTATGAAAGCAATCAAGAAGGAAACGCCACCTTTTGTAACCTAATCTCATAAGTGGCACATCATTACTTTTACCAAATCCTATTGGTTACACAGATCAACTCTGATACAGTATAGTCGGGATTAGACAATAGACAACCAGAAGGTGGGAATCACTAAATGCCATTGTGGAGGCTAGTTACGAAAATGACATTATGACAACAAATAGACCAAAGATTCTACAGAAGCAAATGTTTGCCCTTAGCACTGAAAGAGGATGCTACTTACTCCTCACCAGTGTGACAGACACACTCAAAGATGTTTTCTGAGTTGCAACAAAAGGGTGTGCAAGAACATTCATACCAATTTTCATTCTTCTTGTGAGTTATGGTTAGAATAATTAAAGACAAAACTGTAGAGCTGGGGTGAAAGAAGTATGAGAAGAATTTAGTCAACTTTACTCTACCCTCCATGATCACCAACAGATGAAGGGAAAAATTCTGAGTTAAGGAAGGAATGGATGACTCCACTAGGGTCACATAGTGCTAAAGCGGGAGACTAGAATCCATTCTCTGTGTCCTCTCATCATGCTAAGAACTATGTACCAGAAAACAAAAGGCAGTGTCTCATAATCCAGAAAACCAAAGGCAGTGTCTCATAATCCAGTTAACATGTAAACATTAATTCAGCATAAACAGCTGGTCACTCCAGAACTGACATTTGACATTTCTTTGTATGGCTTTTCAACACTGGATATGTTACACTTTCTCAGGCAGCAGTAGACTCTAACCATCTTTCCATCCAACTGAGAGTGGACCTGTAGTCAAGTTGAGACACGACCTAAACGTGGAACACTTGGCAATTTATACATTATTTGACAGGAGACTCTAAAAATTTACATATTTTCAATAATTTTAATAAAAAATTACATAAATGTTACAATATGCCAAATACATTAAAATATAAACTATTTTTTCTTTTATATATATATGTATATATATATACCATATATATATGTATATATATACCATATATGTATATATATATGTATATACACCATATATGTATATATATATGTATATATATATGTATATACATATATATATGTATATATATACATATATACGTATATATATACATATACATATATATATGGTTTTTTTATTGTACTTTAGATTCTGGGGTACATGTGCAGATCATGCAGAATTGTTGCATAGGTACATACACGGCAATGTGGTTTGCTCTCTCCATCCCCGTCACCTATTGTGACCCCCCACTGTCCCTCCCCTATTCCCCCACAACAAACCCCAGTTTGTGATGCTCCCCTCCCTGTGTCTATGTGTTCTTATTATTCAACACCTGCCTATGAGTGAGAACATGTGGTGTTTGATTTTCTGTTCTTGTCTCTGTTTGCTGAGAACGATGGTTTCCAGATTGATCTATATCCCTACAAAGGACACAAACTCATCATTTTTTTATGACTGCATAGTATTCCACGGTGTATATGTGCCACATTTTCATTGTCCAGTCTATTATTGAGGGCATTTGGGTTGGTTCCAGGTCCTTGCTATTGTAAACAGTGCCACTATGAACATACATGTGCATGTGTCTTTGTAACAGAACCATTTGGTTCTGTTTGCCTTCACTTTATTTCATCGAGTTAATCTTCAATCTCTGATATCCTTTCTTCTGCTTGGTCGATTTGGCTATTGAAACTTGTTTATGCTTTATGAAGTTCTCTTGGGTTTTTCAGATCCATCAGGTCATTTATATTCTTCTCTAAGCTGTTTATTCTCATTAGCGTTTCATCTAACCTTTTTTCAAGGTTCTTAGTTTCTTTGCATTGGGTTAGAACATGTCCTTTCAGTGCAGAGAAGTTTGTTATTACCCACCTTCTGAAGCCTGTTTCTGCCAATTCATCAGACTCATTCTCCATCCAGCTTTGTTCCCTTCCTGGTGTGGAGTTGTGATCCCCTGTAGGAGGAGAGGCATTCTGGGTTTTGGTGGTTTCATCCTTTTTGCGCTGGTTTCTTCCCATCTTTGTGTATTTATCTACCTGTGGTCTTTGTAGTTGGTGACTTTTGGATGGGGTCTCTGAGTGGACATCCTTTTTTGTTGATGTTGAACTTATTTCTTTCTCTTTTTTAGTTTTCCTTCTAGTCAGGCCATTCTTCTGTAGGACTGCTGGAGATCCACTCCATACTCTGCTTGCCTGGAGATTACCCATGGGGGCTGCAGAACAGTAAAGGTTGCTGCTAGTTTCTTATTCTGTTATCTTTATCCCAGAATGGTACTCACTAGATGTCAGCCTGAGGTCTCCTTTACGAGGTGTCTCTTTGGATATATGGGGGTCAGGGAGCTGCTTGAGGAGACAGTCTGTCCCTTATAGGAGCTCAAGTGCTGAGCTGGGAGCTCCATCATTCAATTCAGAGCTTCTGGGCAGGTATGTTTAAGTCTGCTGCAGCGGAACTCATAAATGCTTTCTCCCCAGGTACTCTGTCCTGGGAAGGTGGGGCTTTATTTAAAAGTTCCTGATGTGCTTCTGCCTTTTTCCAGGGATGACCCACCCAGCAAGTTGGTAGTTTAGCCACAGTCTGTCAGCAGAGGTGTTACTGAGCTGCTGTGGGCTCTGCCCAGCTGCTGTATGAACTTCCTGTTGCCCTGGTAATGGTGGTCTGCCTCAGTAAAGACAGATTGCCTTGGTAATGGCGGACTGCCTCAGTAAAGGTGGACTGCCTCAGTAAAGGTGGATTACCTCAGTAATGGCTGACTGCTTTGGTAGTGCTGTACTGCCTCAGTAGTGGCAGACTGCTTCAGTAATGGCTGATGCCCTTCCCCCCACCAAGCTGGACTATCCGGGGCCCAGCTGCGCTTGCCTTGAAATTCTCAATCCAGAGCGTTTCAGATTGCTGGTCTTTGTGGGGGGTGGGACCTGCTGGGACAGATCACCTGTCTTCCTGTTTCAGCCCCCCACCCCCTGCCTTTTTTTTCCAGTTGAATGGGCAGCTCTGTATCCCAGGCATTCCAGGCACCTGTTGAAATGGCTACCCAGATTTGTGCAAGTCTGCGCAGAGACCTGCAGTACCAGGTGAAACAGCCATGCTGGAAACTCGTGGAGCTTTTCAGCCTGGGAATCTCCTGGTCTGTGGGCAGTAAAAACTCATTTGGAAATGCAGTAACCACTCACCCTCTGTGTTCTTCTTGCGGGGAACTGCACTCCAAAGCTCTTCTTGTTCAGCCATCTTGGATCTCCAATTTCTAATATCAACTCTTTTAATCACCTATGAAGTCATCCCCATTTTACAGATGAATAAAGTGAGGCCTGAAGAAGTTAAGTAACTTGCCAAAGTTCTCATAGCTGATAAACAGAAGGGACAGGATTCAAACCCCAAAAAGAATGGCTTAGAGTCCATGCTTTCTTAACCACAGTAATATAAAGCTTCTCAATAATAGTAATAATTATTCTTCTGCTTCCCTAATATGTCTTTTTTTTCAAGGTTCTAAAGGAAGGTCAATCATGAAATGTCAAAACTCTGAGAAATCCTAGCTTTCAAGTTATACAGGGGAAGGGAGTATCTAGTACAATACAGTAAAGATGTCACAGGACCAACTGTTACCCATATGAAAAGAGGTGAGAAAGGACAAATAAACATGCACTAATGAGGTAGTGCTTTTCTGGTACCAAAATGAAAGATAAAATTGAATCATAACTGCAATTAGCAAATTAAGCTAAACTTAGAATTAAGAAATTAAATGGATGTGCTGTTCTGTAGCTACAAAAATAAATTAATTTGACCCCATCTAAGCCCAGTAGAATGTGGAGAGACTAAATTTAATCTCCTGAAGATTTCCTTCCAGAATCATGCCACAAGAAAATTAGCACACTGCACCAGAAACAGATGTATTTGATTGCTTTTTAAAGACTAAGGAAAGTAGTTTGAAAAGAATAAAGCAATATATGGGCCTGGAAACCTTTTGTCTAACAAAGTAATAAATTTTATTTTGGTAAAATGTTTGTCAACCTTGCCACCATATAAAGCAATTGCTGTTTCTTTTATATCTAAATTTTTACAACGTTGAAAAATGTTCCTTACAAAGGAAAAAAAAAAGGGGGTTTGCAGGCTAATGGCAAAATTTTCATGTATTAAATTTCTACTTTGGTGTTCTCATCACATACCTTGGATCATTCATGGATCTCTCGATTAAAAACCTCACAATATATTGTCCAAAACTGTAGAGATGGATCTTATGTAGAGGTAACTGGCATGTAATGCAAGATAGCACATGGAACCGTGTTTGGAACAGAATTTTTCTACAATAACATGCCAGTATAGTTTATTGGAATTTTGAAATGGTCTTAAAGATTTTAAAAAATTCCTCTGATGTTCAAAAGTTTATTTAAAAGTCTTATACCAAGAAACCATATCTAGGTATAGAAAGTTTACAAAATTTCAAAAAGTCTAGTAACCTCTAAGTTTTCCTTTAAGTGATGTCAATCATTATCATGACTACCTTAGAGTCTCAGCATAAGAGTGGCCTTTATGACGTTCCTGAGTTCATTCCTATTACTACATCTGGAAGGTTCACATTAAACTCTCATAGGTAAAGGCAGTGTTTCATTCTGTTATGAAAGTAGATATTACTACAATAATCAGTAAACCACTCGAATATAAATATACTTCCTTCATTTGAAAGTATGAAAAGCTATTATCTACTTTAGGCTAATACTAAAGTTGTGATGCTAACATGACAGAGGAAAAAGGAAGCAGAATAATGAGGAATTTGTAGAACACAATGGGGGATAGTCAGAGTAGTACAATGTAAGCATGGTGGTGTGTGATCATGCACAATAGCAGTGAATAGACCCAAAGGAAGTGGAAGCCAGTTAGCATATGGCTGCTTTCCTAGTTACAAATGGCTTCTGATTGGGCTCCTTCATTCTATTATCTGTACCTTAAACCAGCCAATTCTATATGTTTCTAATCTTGCATAGCTTTGGCACACATAAACCTCCTAGAGCCTCTTCATCTTAAGTGACTGAGCAAAGCAGGTCAATCCTCCTCCATGGATCAAACCCTCATTTCCCAGAGTCATTCTAGGCATACTGAAAACCTCTACATAGGGAGAACTCAAAAGCTATCAGGGTCTACCAAGAATAAATCCAAAATATTCTGAGTTAATCCTGCTTTTAGGCCAGACCTGGAAATATAATTTTCTTGCTAAAATGAATTTAATGTTAGACTCTAGTAGGCTTCCAGATTCTCTAACTTTAATCTTTTTAATTTCTTCCAAGAGTCTATGAGAATGTGTACTTCTGCTGCTGTTACTACTGCTACCACTACTAACAATAATAAATAGCTTACATATATATGTAGCACTGACTATGTACTAGAGGCTACTTTAAGAACTTTACATATATAAGACTCATGTAGTTCTCCTCAAAAATTCTATGAGGTAGGTATTATTATTATCTCTGGTTTAAAAACTTACCCAAGATTACACATAGTTAATAAGGGGAAGTGCCAGGATTCAGACCTGGCAAGATGGTTTCAGAGTCTATGCACTTAGGCACTGTAACATATTCCTTTAAGACCAGACACCTGGATTCTGGTTCTGTTTCTGACATTAATCCGCTGTGAGACATAGAGGAAGTTTTTGACTCAATTTCTGCTACATAAGGAACCAGGATCAATGATTCACTTCTAGTTATACAAGGCTGTGATAATAAAGTAGGCACTTTTTATTAACAAGCTTGACATTAATAGATGAGCCAGAAGGCTTGAGTCTTAAAAATTATATATATATATATAGTATACATAAAGGAAGAGAAGACAGGAACTAATAATAACTAAGTTAATATTCTAAGCATTTTTACTTATTTCCTCATTTTATGTTCTATGATATAAGCATTATGACCCATATTTTACAGAGAAAAACATTGAGACTCAGAGATTAAGTAATTTATCCAAGGTCACACAGATAATCAGGATGAAGTGCCAGCACTTAAATGTAACCAAAGACCAAGCACTTTCTTCTGTACCACAATTCTTCCCTGATGTTGTCTTTCCCTCCTCTCAGTAGAGATTTAAAAAGTAAACATAAAGTCTTGCAAACAGCCCAAACACAATAAATTAACTTGGAGGTGGAGCTGGAAATAGGTGAGTATCAACTGAAAAGTGGTTACAAGTTGTTACTCAAAACAAAAGTGGATAAATTTTTGTGCAATTTCTACAAGGTGGGCTGCTCACCATATCAAAACAATACATTTCTGAAGGAAAAGTTTGTATGACTTGAATTCATTCCTAAACAATAAAGAAAGAGCATAAGAATGCCAATATATATGAGATTTCTAGACCATATACATAAGCTCTTGTATTTTGCTGCATGAAATTACTTCCGAAAAGTAACTAAGAATCATTTTGTTAAAAGAAATCTCCATTTTCACCCATCAAGATATTCACAAACACTAATGAAAACATAAAGTGTCTTATACATTGACTACTTAAAGGAACTCTGGAAAGTCAGAAACTACTGTGCCAACTTATTCCTCTTTTTGTTTACAAATGGAGACATGAATTTATTCACTAATTCATCCAACAAATAATAACTGAACAGCAAGTATGTACAAGGTATTATTTTATTAATAAATGGGTACTAGGACACTAAAGGAAACATGCATATAAGGAGATTCCAATGCAGTGTGATTGAGTACTATGATTAAAAGATATATAAGGGTGGTCATCACACTGTGCCCCATAAATATGTACAATTATTATGTGCCAATTTTTTAAAAAAGGTACTATTACGACTCCTATTTTACAGATGAGGAAACTGAGGCTTGAAGTAACTGGTTGTTATGATCTGAATGAGAGCTATCATCTTTATAGATTTTTGACTATACAATTCCCTCCCAAGTTCATATGTTGCAACTTAGTTACCAATGTGATAATATTAAGAGGTGAGGCCTTTTGCAGGTGATTAAGTCATGAGGTCAGAGTCCTTATGAAGAGAATTAGCTCCCTTATAAAAAAAAATAAAAAGGAACTGTTTGCCCCTTCCATCATGTGAGGACACAGTTAAGAGATACCATATCTGGTCAGCCTTCACCAGTCATGAAACCTGCCAGTGCCTTGACCTTGGACTTGCCACCTTCAGAACTGTGAACAATAAATGTCTAATATTCGTACATAAAAAAGATATCAAGTGTGTTATAGGAGCATGAATGTTATTTATGAAGAGTTAGAGGCGTTCTTGAAGGAAGTGACATTTGAGAGAAGGCTAGAGAATATGACGTGTTTAGAAAATTGCAAACATTAGAATTTGGAGTATACAGAAGTCTTTTGTTTTTGCTTTTGTTTATCTGCTAACAGGCTGATTTTATCATATTAGTAAACCTTTAAAGTAACAGTATTCAGAAACTATTCAAAAATTTTTCTTAAAAATAGAAAAAATACAGGTGGGTAAATTAAAACAATGTTCATATTGATTATCTAGACATTATATTCATGGTACATATTAACATACTTTAATTTCTTAGCACCTGAGTGGTATTTTTCTGAAAAATGTAATTTAGTTCAATCCCTATGAAAAACAGTATGGCAAACTTTCAAAGAACTAAAAATAGAAATACCATTCATCCCAGCAATTCCATTACTGGATATCTAAACAAAGGAAAAAACAATTTTATCAAAAAGACATCTGCACTCTTATGTTTATCGCAGCATTATTTATAATAGGAAAATCATGGAATCAACCTAAGTGTCCATCAACAATGGACTAGATAAAGAAAATGTGCTATATGTACACCATGGAATACCAAGCAGACATAAAAAAGGATTAAGGATGAAATCATGTCCTTTGCAGCAACAGGTATGCAGCTGGAGGCCATAATTCTAAGTAAATTAACATAGAAGTAGAAAACCCAATACTGTATGTTCTCACGTAGAAGTGGGAGTTAAACAATGGGAACACATGGACAGAAACATGAAAACAAATGACACTGGGGACTCCAAAAGAAGAGAGGAAAGTTGGGGGCAAGGTTTGAAAAACTACTACTAGGTACTATGTTAACTGTTTGTGTGATGGGTTCAATAGAAGCTCAAACCCTAGCAATATACCCATGTAAAAATCCTGCACATGTACCCCCTGAATCTAGAATTTAAAAAATGAAGTTGAGGCTTTTATTACTGAAAAATCGTATTAAACAATTAAATTAAGGTCATACTGGAAAATACACAGTTTTCAGGGAAATCTTTTGATTTGTTGTTTTCAACAAATAATTATATGACCATAAAATTGGAAGAAGTTTAACAAATAATGTAATTCAACACTTTCATTTTATTTTTAAGAAAACTAAGCCCTTTAACACATTTGCTCAGAATCTTACCTTAACACAAGGATGATTATGACACAATGTCAGCTCATCTTTAAACACAGAACTGAACACTATTGTGTCAGAGTTAAAGTAGTTGAGAGCAGCCAGGCAACCACTCACCTTAGCAAACCTCTAACCTTCTTAGTATGAAAGATATCTGTCACATTTCCTAATATAATAATTACTTAGAGAAACCACCTCCAGCAGATCTGAATGGTGCCACATTTAAAAAAAACGTTAAAATCTGTGAACTGCCTCTCCTTATGTACTCTATGGGTTCACCAAAGAACACTGGAGATAAGGTATTACACATAAATACAGTTAACTCATCAGTTAATCTAAATCTTACTTCCTCTTTAAATCCAGCTCTTGTTCATTATTTTTTAAAAAGGATTCTTTTAAATTTCCTGTAGATTTAGATACAAGCTTTATCATCTACAAGTGATTAATTACTAAGTAACAACTATGGGACAACAGTAAAAACAGTAAGGTTCTACAGCAATGCCAAAATCAAATACAGATGTAACTGAAAAAATATAAAATGTCAATAAATAAAACACTGCCCACAAATCTTTAGCAATCTAGTTCCCATGTTACAATTCAAGAGATAGAAATGATTTGGGGGAAAAGGGCATCAAAACTTTGCTGTATAAAGTAGTACTTGAAATACATGTGCTATAATCTTGGACTTCAGAAATTTCTCATATTTCTGGAGTATAATGGATAGAAAAGCAAAATTCTATTTGCAAAAATTTGGAGAAAGTTAGAAGTACATAACTGAATACTGCTATTCACTTTTATACCATAAAATTTATTTAAGTTTTAACTATAGGACTTATTTAAAATAGCAAGTTCATTAATAACTCATAAAATCTGATTGATGTAACTTTTCAGGAACATACATTATAAAGTGGACAACATTCAAAGACTTTCTTGAATGTTTATTATAACAGGATTTGATCTCCAAGTTTTTTTTAAAAAAAACTGCAAGACTTGAAAAGAACTAATACATCCATGTTTAAGTGAGAATTTAAACATGAGGGAAAACAAAACTCAGAATCAATTCTGAATAAACAAGAATTTAAAAGGATATACAAATGATTAATAGTAGTTACCCCTGGGGATGGAGTAGGGACTTTACTTTTTGTTTTATACATGTCCATATTGTTTTCTTTTATAAGAAATATGTGTTACTTTTGTCAATTGTAAATACTTCCTTAAAATTCTCAGTATTCCTTTTATATAAGCAAGTAAACACAAAAGCATTCTTTTATATCATGTCACGGTGATCCCTTACCAAGCATTCATTAGAATCCTATAGATAACACTATTATATTGTGTACTTAAAAGTCTATAAAGATGATAGCTCTCACATTAAGTGTTTCTACTATAACTTTTAAAAAGAGTGCACAGAATTAACTATGGATTTGAAAAATATGCCGATGTCTGGATCCCACTGTAGAATACTAAATTAGAAAGGCTTAGAAATTACTAAACTAGAGGACCTTTTCAGGTTCTTTCCAATCCTGAGACTGTATTGCTTACAAATATTTTGCACACCTTCAGAGTACAAGCACCACGAGCTACACAAAATAAAAGTATAATCTCATCTTTATGAGATTATGAGAGAGGTGAAAGTCCCATTCCCTAGCACCCTAATTACTGACCTAGAGAAACCTCCAGGAAATTAACTGAATACTAAAACACACACATACACACACATATTTTTTTAAGACAGGGTCTGAGTGCAGTGGCATGATCATAGCCCTCTGCAGCTTCCAACTCCTGGACTTAAGTGATCCTCCCACCTCAGCCTTCCAAGTAGCTGGGACTATTTCTTTTTTGTTGTTAATTTAATTTAATTCTACAGAGACAGGGTCTTGCTATGTTGCCTAAGCTCAAGTGATCCTCCCACTTTGGCATCCCAAAGGGCTTGGGTTACAGGTATGTGCCACCATGTCCCGCCAAACAAACTTTTTTTCTTATAGTTAATTGGACACAAAATGCATCCTATTTTGCTACTACTAAGCTAAGAATTTGGGGGAACTGAATCGAAGGTAAGCACCAATTCTTGAAGAAGTGATAGGGAGGCAGTGTGGGGGAAAGGCATTGTATGTTATCATATTGGTTCTCGACTTAAAACAGTAAGAATTGGCATTTTTCAGTGAGTCAGATAAGTGTTAGCATTTTCCCTAGCATGGCACTTCATCCGTATCAGTAGTTCTTGATTCTATTAAAAATAATGACCCTTTGTTACCCAGAAGTCTGTATACATATGTTCAAATTCCTCTTTTTATATCCTAAAATGAAATTCACAGGTATTTTTTTAAAAGTCAGAAATAACAAAATACTCTAACAGTAACATAAAAAATGAAAGTAGTTCATAATAAAGTATGTATTTCAATAAGTACCTGCTCAGGCATGATTATACTAAAGATAATTCAGTAGTCAAATGCTTACAACTAGCTACAATAGATATATTAAAATTTAAGAGAAGTCAGATAAGAAACCATGTCATGTAACTAGTACAGAAAAATGAAATATAGCCCATTGGGTTTTAGAAATGATTCCAAAAAATACAAAAAAAAAAAAATAGCTTGATGTACGAGGTAGCTACATTTCTGAAAAATTTAGTGTTTACTGATATGTACAAAAATACTTTGTGCTTATATACAATATAGTTAGGTTACAGGCATAGATAATTATATACAGGCTTTTCTCCCCCTTCACACATATGCTCTACAGGGGACTTTCAAAAGCTATGCAGGAAACCCACAATTCTCTATGCAGGATGTTCTATGCTTTACATGAGGCCTTGCATCCTGGGCTGCTGCCACTAAATCACTGAGCAAACATAAATGTTCCACAAAATTCCAAAGTGTTCCCCAGAAGTTAGAATCACCTCCCCTGCACTGTGAACCACTGGTCTACATGACCTTTCAGTATCTGCATGTATACTTATTACAGATTCTCACCTTGGGATAAGAGTGGGGGAAGATGATCACTGGTCCCTGATCTCAAGCTAAAGCTTCTATGATATAAGGACTACTTTTAACTGGAAAAGCTTAGCACACTTCATACCCACAACTTCTAATGAAAAATTTTACCTAAAACTGTGTATTTGTTAAAAAACTGACAATAAATTTATGTTTACATCTACAGTAGAGAATTAAAGACAGACATACTGATTAATTCTGTTTTCTCCATCCACCTCCCCCCAAAAAATACTGCCTTGATGTTTCTAGATAATCAGTGTTAAACTGTGAAAATATAACCATCTGTTTTATCCACACTAAAGCAAAGATACACTGATGCAAACAATACAAAAGTCATTTATATATGACATTGAAATATATTACTGTATTTTTATTTGGAAGAATGGTTTCCCAGTTGAATTTTGATTAGGCATCTATTAAAAGAAGTTTACATTTCCTGATCGACACAATGACTAAAATGTATGTCTTCTGGGGCTAGGTGAGAAAAAACTAGTGAGTCAGAACTTGTTAAGTGCTTGAAAGAAAGTGACTGGAGTATTTTGATACATTTCACTTGTTGGGATTTGGAATATATAACGTATTTTTAATACCGAAAAACTTCCATATTTTCATATAGATTTTATATTAGCACAATTTGAAGAAATGTCATAATTATAGATATATCATCCCTTTAAATAGAGTTGGTGAAGCCGTCACTTTACCTAAAAGGATTCATAGCTTAGAGAAAAATCATAACATTCCTTTGAACATGAAAACTCTTATGAGTTAAATGCCATTTAAAAATTAATGAGTAAATTAATAAATAGTTATTCAACTTCAACACATTATGAAAGATTCTTAATATATCTATTGAAATGTTATAATAGGTCGCTAGTAGGTATAAGCAGGGCAAGAGAGGCCTCCCTGCAACACACACCAGGAGTGTTGGATGACCATCAGCTGATGGTCAGGTGGTTGTTAAGCATTTCTCTAAAGTAATAATTGGTCACAGCTGGTGCCAGGCAAAGGCAGTCTCCTAATAGATAGGAAACCCCTGAAATTGATGAGCAGCTTCCCAATGAGATCCCACAAGTACGCCATCACATAAAAACCCCTAGTCAAGAGGTCCAGCTGCACGCTTGTTTTCTCAAGTTGCCTGCCTGGCCCTTTTTCAAGTTGTACTTTCCTTCCTTTCCTTCTTGTTCTAAATCTTTTTAAAAAGCTTTTGCTCCTGTTCTGGGGGAAAAAATGTCTATTTAAATGTGCACTGAAATAGTAATTAGCCTCCATCAGTGAAATGACTCTGTTAACAGATATTTAGCTTATTTTTCCACTTTGAATTTCACTAACTTAACCAATAATGCCTAAAATAAATCAATATTCCATTTAAAAAAATAGTCTTAATAGGGTTGTCTTCCTTCATATCTAAAATTGGTAAGAAAAACTGCCTTATCCATGTACAGGAATCACGTTGTGTTGCTTAAAAATATGCAAAGTTTTGTGCATAACAAAACATTCATGTTTCAGTATTTCGATTTCTATTTTATAAGTAAATTTTGATAAGATGTGGAACTTGCAAATTTGTATACTTTTTGGGGTGAAATTCACTTTTAAATCAGTTTTAAAGCAACTGAACATATACACCAGCTCTAACAGGCTTTATGATTCCTATAAAGAATAGGCCCTATTAAATAACCTCGTAACAAAAGTTGTATTTTCTACTCTTAAACAGAATTCTGGTGGTGATAACAAACAACTTCTACACATTAAAGAATATGTAGTCTGAAAAACTCTTCATCTAATATAAAGTTCCAAGCACATACCAAATGTGTAATACAAAGCTTTGCGCTTACCTGGTAGCAGGCCGTTTCTGTAGGGCTTTATCCAGGATAAGAGACGGAGCGCTCCTCCTCCTTTCTGCTAGTGTTTTCATTTTCTGTTGATGAAATAAACCAAAATGAAGACCACGTGGCTTCGAAGGCAAGACAATTTAGATTTTTTTTTTCAATCCAATTTAACAAGTTTCATATTGCCTATTTTTGCCTATCAGGGAGCCTACAATTTTATTATGGAGATAAAACTATAACATCTAACATAGGATAGTGAAAAAAAAATAGGACAATAAGAGTCAAAAAGTGGTAAAAACAATATGTTTTTTGTGGTCAGAGAATAAAGAGGTTAAATGTTTACCAGAATATTTGGGAGAAACACCATCACAACCATTATGTGTCCAGCTCTATGCTAAAGGCTGGACATGGATTATCTCATTTATGTTCCAAAATGTCATCAGGGTAGATAATACTGCATTTCACAGGCAAATTGGGCTTCAAGGAAAGACAAGTAAAGTAAAGGGAAAAACAGTTAAAGCAAAAGCACAGAAACTAGAGTTTTACATAAATATTTACACACTTGGAAATCCCTTCTTCCAAACAGACTTTTTAAAAACTGTAACTTTAAAGAAAAAAACCTTTTCTAGGTGTTATAAAAATATAAGAAACTAAATAATTCAGGTATTCTCTTCCAATGACCTAAAATTGCAGTAAAGGAGGTTCATTCAACTGGAAATATCCAGATAATTACTCTCTAAATTTAGTCATATATTTAATGCATCTAGATACAGCCACTAGAGGCAGATGAGTAAAATTAACCATACAGTCACAAACAGCCATGAGAGAATCTCAGGCTGTATCATCAAAGACATTCTTCTCACCCTATATCCCATATCCTTTCACCCAATATCCCTTTTACCCTGTATCCTCGCCAGAGGTCTTACCCACTATACTACCTCTAGGCCAGGTATGCTTGGGAACTGGATGTGGCTCCAATGGGAACCATATAAAACTAACTAGCTCAGCGCCGGTATCCTATTATATGATTCATAAAGGAACTGCTTGTAGCTTTCTAGCATAGGAATAGTGGCATCATCTTATCCCACAAATTCACCATGCCCCTAGGGATATCTTCCAAATTATTGTCTGCTCTGGCCTCAGTGTTGCTATTCCACTCATTAATCTTTTGACTCACATGTGGAAGCTATAGGCCCAAATCTCCTTAGCACAGCTGAGACAACAGCTGAAATAATTATGTAAAATGACAGGAAACAAATGGGTTAAAAATTAATAAAGGACAGGAAACAAATGGCCTAAAAATAGACAATATCAAACATCTCAATCAGAAGTTATTAATCACATGTCAATTTCAGGCCAGGTTAATTATATACAATTTTTTTGCATGATGTATATTTGATGCCTTCCTTCTAAAGAAATAGCCCAGAGTTGTCATCAGATTCCCAGAAAAGTCTAATCCTTTCCAACACTGGATTTAAATAACCTAGTTTATATATTACAGCGTGCAAACCCCATCTCACTGTTTCCATTATTCACACATCTTAGGAACATAACCCTCAGGAATCCTTGGGCTAGTGTGACGGCAGAGGTTACAAGGAGAAAGGAAAACTGGGAGATAAGCATTTGTTTTGCAAGGTACAGCAGCACTTCCTCATGTGAAGAGTTTCAACACTGAAAGACTGGATTGATTTTACAAAGAAAAGTGGCAGTTTGTTCATATCCATCAGGCTATGTTCCAGATTTTTTGCAGGGTTCTGTTTCACCTTTAGGCCTAGAATGATCCTTACTGTTTATCTTGATGCCCAATACAGGCCCAATTTACTACTTTGAACTGTCAAATGTACCCCGTCTTGTAAGCTTTATGTGAGTCCCTTACACCCTCTGTCTGCTTTGACCTTGAGGATCTTCCATTCAGGAGCCTTAACATCTGCTTTCTCTAACCTGACATCACTGTCAGCAGATCCAAGATTCTAAACTAGATCTTCATTAGTACATACTTTCTAATTCTGAGCTCCTTGGCTCTCAGGTTTATGAGGAATTTGTAAAGCGTTCAAAAGACAGTATAAAATAATTTAAAATATGAAGAAAAAGAGCCTATGAAAAAGGATAAAATGATTCAAATTCTTTATTTAGAAACAGTGATAATCTCAAAATTAATGCAGAGCTATAAGGGAAAGAAAGCATCTTCCAAGGAAGATGCGGCAAAAAGAAATGGGGAGAAATACAGAATGAAAATCCAGGTTGACCTTGGATAGTGGTTTGTTGAGAAATCTGTAAAAGTTGTGAACTAAATTTTGCATGCAACTTTAGAGGTTCAGAACCCCATAAAATGGATTCCTTAGGGATTTATGAACCTCAAGTTAAGAAACTTTCTGATATAAGGAAATATTTCTGGGAATGATAGGTGTTAAGCATGAGAACAGTTAATCAAAGAAGGGTGACAAATTTTCTCCTGAAAAAGTGCTTTTGAAATGGGAGTTTTTCATGGAAATCTATTGTAGAAGATCATTTGTATAATAGTGAATAGACTGTATTTTCTGAGTTATAAAATTGTCAGATGTATAAGGGGTCAAATGCTGAGTGTAGCACCTCATCCAGCTTGATTTATATTGAAGAGAATGCAATCAAACTACCAGCAGGTAGTTTATTTTCATTTCAGGTTCTATTCGTACTCAGACTCACTCTATCATTAATGAGATGTGCAACCCAACACAATTCAGACTTCCTGGGCCTCCATTTCCTTACCCACAAAATGAGACAGTTTGGACTACATAGTCTCTTAGGTGCAGTCTCTTAGGTGCCTTCTATTTCTGATATTCCCACATATCAGAAATGTGTCCACCAAAGATTTACCGTGGATATGCAAGGAAATAAACATTACATGAACCATACATGCAGGATTCACAGGATTAATTCTAAGTAAGTAATAAAAGGTCTTACGAACAGCCAATATAACCAAGGGCTTAACAGATTTAGATATTAATTCATTCACAATACACTGATCTCTTTCTTTTGCTCAAAAGTGTAACCAAACAAAGGGCCAATGATAACTTCAAAACGAACTCACTGATCTTTTAAAGAATCTGTTCTCAGGCAATGAAAACTCAAATTTTCTTGTTTGTAACAACAATGTGAAATACATCAAAATAGAATAAAACTATTGATCCTTTTGCAGATATATAGTGGTACAAACTCATCAGGACAGGTTGAGGTTATGCTTATCTTAGCACCAACAAATTTCACGGTTGTTTCTGTGACATGGATAACTGTAATTCTTTGCCTCACAGAAAACAATTATGTGGCATATATTTTCTGTTGTACTTGATGTTTATAACTAGATGACCTCATAAATAGTGGATACCACTGTGAAGTGGAATATTTTTAAAAGGTAATCTTTTAAAGAAATGATAAACTATATATTTAGGCAAAAAATACCCAATTAATTAATTGCATTAATCTTTTGGAAATGAGCTTCTTAATGTTGTACCACTTACCTAGTGTCAAGTAGCCTCAAAAACTAAATAAGAATTTTATGTGATCTAAGAAACAAACAAATATGAAGTAGTATCTATTTCTGTGTCTCCCAAATGGGAAAAAATGAGGAGGAAGATGGAAGAAGTTCCAAAATGGAATAAAGGGTAATTAAATTTTAAAAACCATTATCTATTTACAAATAGCTCTTTATGAGGAAGTATAACATGAATACTAGAGATAAATTATTAGGTTGGTGTACAAGTAATTTCTGTTTTTGCTATTACTTCCAATGGATCTTTGACACTATGCTGTGTTCTCTGCATTTATATTCAGTATGGTAGGTCAAAAAACCTATTATGCCAAAGAGTAAATGAATAGAGGTCATAATTGAATATGAGAACCAAATGCCAGTAATTCATTTTTTCTTTCACATTTCAATAATAACACAAAACTGCAGCAAAATAACCAAATCTTCAGGGTGCTTTCCACTTCAAGTCATTTTAAATATATGGATTAATTACTTAATCAACTTCCTGTGTTCCTAACTCACTTCATATATGATGCCTCAGTAGTAGAATTTCACATTATATTTATGTTTCTGACACTTTCTAGAGAACAAGGGCTATATCTTCTTCCCAAATTTTCTCGCTTCCTTCAATAATTATTTACTGAAACTCTACTCTGTAGCAAGCATATTTTTTGCCTTCCCATATCCTGGTATAATGCCTGGCACAAACTATACATTCTATAAATGAGGGTTTTATGTGAATTAACAAACCCACTCTTTCCACATCAATACCACACATGAAATGCACACACATGAAAACAAACAAAACCTTTAAGGGGCTCTGCTGGAATGATGTCATTAAGAAAAATGTAAGAATTTACTATGGAACTAGACAGCAAGAGTATACCCATACACTTCAAACTACACCTTTTGAACACAGTGTTGACACTTACCACTTTGAGCTACATACATAAACATCTGCCTGACAATAAAGTTAATCATTTATCAACAAATAAATGATGCTGAGATAATTGGATAGCCATATACAAAAGAATAAAGTTGTACCCCTACTCAGACCATATTCAAAAATTAACTCAAAGACCTAAAAGTAACAGCTAAAAGCTATAAGAATCTTAGAAGGAAACACAGGCATAATCTTGTCACCTTGGATGAGGCAGTGGCTTCTTCTTAATAGATATGACACAAAAGTACAAGCTACAAAAGAAAAAAAATCTAGATACTGTCAAGATTTAAAATTTCCATGCTTCAAAAGACCTCATTAAGAAAGTGAAAAGACAACCCACAGAATGGGAAAACTTTCTTTGCAAATCATGTATCTGACAAGTGATTTGTATCTATTATAAAAAAATTAAAATTCAATAATAAAGGCAAATTGCCCAATTAAAATGGGCAAAGGATATGCATACAGTCTTCCAAAGAAGATATGCAAATTGCCAATAAGCATATGAAAAAATGCTCAACATAACTAGCCATCAGGGAACTGCAAATCAAAATTACAATGAAATATCACATCACACAGGATGAGTATAATAAAAAAAAGATAATTACAAGTGTTGGTGAGGATTGGATACTGGACTCTTACATACTGGTGGTGGAAATGAAAACTGGTACAGACACTTTGGAAAACAGTTTGGCAGTTCTTCAAATGGTTAAACATAGAGTTACCATATGAACCTGCAATTCGGCTCCTAGGTACATATCCAAGAGAAATAAAAACTTATGTCTTCAAAATACTTGCACATGACTGCTCATAACAGCATTATTCATAATAATAAAAAAGTAGCCTTCTTCTCCAATAAAACACCAAATGGCGGATGACGCTGGTGCAGTGTCGGGGGGGGGGGGGGCCAGAGGCCCCAGGGGCCCTGGGATGGGGAACCAGGGTGGCTTCCGCGGAGGTTTCTGCAGTGGCATCCGGGGTTGGGTTCGCGGCCGTGGACAGGGCCGGGGCTGAGGCCGTGGAGCTCGCGGAGGCTAAGCTGAGGATAAGGAGTGGATGCCTGTCACCAAGTTGGACCACCTGGTCAAAGACATGAAGATCAAGTCTCTGGAGGAGATCTATCTCTTCTCTCTGCCCATCAAGGAATCTGAGATCATTGACTTTTTCCTGGGGGCCTCTATCAAGGATGAGGTTTTGAAGATTATGCTGGTGCAGAAGCAGACCCGTGCTGGCCAGTGCACCAGGTTCAAGGCGTTTGTTGCTATTGGGGACTACAATGGTCACGTCGGTCTGGGGGTTAAGTGTTCCAAGGAGGTGGCCACTGCCATCCGTGGGGCCATCATCCTGGCCAAGCTCTCCATTGTCCCCATGCGCAGAGGCTGCTGGGGGAACAAGATTGGCAAGCCCCACACCGTCCCTTGCAAGGTGACAGGCCGCTGTGGTTCTGTGCTGGTGTGCCTCATCTCCGTGCCCAGGGGTACCGGCATCATCTCAGCACCTGTGCCCAAGAAGCTGCTTATGATGGCTGGTATCGATGACTGCTACATCTCAGCTAGGGGCTGCATTGCCACCTTGGGCAACTTTGTCAAGGCCACCTTTGATGCCATCTCTAAGACTTACAGCTACCTGACCCCCGATCTCTGGAAGGAAACTGTGTTCACCAAGTCTCCCTATCAGGAATTCACTGACCACCTTGTCAAGATCCACACCAGAGTCTCCGTGCAGAGGACCCAAACTCCAGCTGTGGCTACAACATAGGGTTTTTATACAAGAAAAATAAAGTGAATTAACATTGCAAAAAAAAAAAAAAAAAAAAAGTGGCAACACCACCACTGCCAATCAACTGATGAATCGCTAAACAAAATGTGGTATATCTATATGATGAAATATTACTTGGCAATAAAAAGAAGTACTGATACATGCCACAACATAAGTGAACCTTGAAAACATGGTACTAATTGAAAGAAATCATTACAAAAAAACCATATATTATGATTTCATTTATATAAACTGCCCAGAAAAGGAAATCTATAGAGACTTAAAGTAAGACTCATGCTTGCCTCGAGTTTGGGGAGACAGGAGAATTGGGAAATGATAGCTAAGGGTGTTCAGTGTTTCTTTCTGAGGCAATGAAAATATTCTAAAATTGACTGTGGTGATGAATGTACAGTTCTATGACTACACTAAAAGCCAATGAACATAACTTTAAGTGGGTGAATTGTATGGTATGCAAATTGATTTGGTTAATACCAAAGAAACCTAACTACCAAATTACTAAACCACGGGGCTCTAGCCCAGCAAACTGGTCCTTAGCCATAAGTTATAATTTTCATCTTATAACAATCACCTAAAGTATATGAAAATGGAAAATTATTTTTTTACCCAATACTTTTTTTTTGTATAAAAAGTTTCAGTGGCTCTCCATTTGAGTTCTTCAGAGATACGAGGAATTTGCCTGCCTGCTCATTTTAATTAATTTTTTAAAAACTATATATTCATGTGCATGTGCATGTTTGTTACATCAGTATATGGTGTACTGGTAAGGATTGGGCTTCTAGCATACCCATTACCCAAATAGCGAACATTATATCTGATAGGTAGTTTTTCAACCCTTGCCACCTTCCCATGTGAGTCCTCCCTTTTGGAGTCTCCAGTGTTCATTACTTCCATCTTTATGTTCATTTGTAGCCACTGTTAGATTCCACTTGTAAGTGAGTACATGTGGTATTTGATTGTCTGTTATGAGTTAGTTCACTGATGATAATGGCCTCTAGGCTCCAATGTTGCTACAAAGAAAATGATTTAATTCTTCTTTTATGGCTGCATAGTATACCATGGTGTATAATAAGTACCACATTTTATTTATCCAGTTAACTGTTGATGGGCACTTGGGTTTGCTCCATGACTTTGCTATTGTGAGTAGTGCTGTAATGAACACAGAAATGCAGGTGTCTTTTTCTGTTTAGGTGTCTTTATAACATAATGATTTCTTTTCCTTTGGGTAGATAACCCGTAGTGGGATTGCAGGATTGAATGGTATTTCTAATTTTAGTTCTTTGAGAAATCTTCATACTGTTTCCATAGATGTTGAACTAATTTACATTCCCATCAATATTGTATAAGTGTTCCCTTTCTCCTCATCCATGCCAACATCCGTTGCTTTTTGGACTTTTTAGTAATAGACATTCTGATGGGTGCAAGATAATATCTTATTGTGGTTTTAATTAGCATTTCTCTAATTAGTGATTTTTGAGCATTTTTTCATGTGCTTTTGGCCACTTATATTTTTTTTGAGAAATATCTGTTCATTTCCTTTGCCCAGTTTTTAATGGAGCTGTTTTGTTCTTTCAGTTTCTTGTAAGCTCTGGATTTACAAGTTTCTCCATTAAAGTTTCTTTAATGGAGCTTGTTGAGTTCTTTCAGTTTATTGTAAGCTCTGGATACTAGTTCTTTGTCAGAGGCATAATTTATAAATATTTTCTCCCATTCTATAGGTTGTTTACTTTTATTTCTTCTGCTTTGCAGAAGCTGTTTAATTAAATCCCATTTGTCTGTTTTTATGTTGCATTTGCCGTTTTTTGTTTGTTTGTTTGTTTTTTGAGATGGAGTCTCATTCTGTTGCTGAGGCTGGAGTGCAGTGGCATGATCTCAGCTCACTGCAATGTTTAGTTTCATTCTTCTGCATATGGCTAGCCAATTTTCCCAGCACAATTTATTGACTAGAATGTCCTTTCCTTATTGTTTATTTTTGTTGACTTTGTTGAAGATAAGTTGGTTGTAGGTATATGACTCTATTTCTGGGTACTCTATTCTGCTCCATTGATCTATATGTCTATTTTTGTACCAGGACATGCTGTTTCAGTTGCCATAGCCCTACATTATAATTTGAAGTCAGGTAATATGATGCCGCTGGATATGTTCTTTTTGCTTAGGGTGGTTTTGGCTATTTGGGTTCTTTTATTGGTTCCATGTGAACTTTAGGGTTTTTTTCCTAATTGTGTGAAAAATGAAATTGGTAAGTTGATAGAGATTGCATTGACTCTGTAGATTGCCTTGAAGAGTATGGTCATTTTAATGATACTGATTCTTCCAATTCATGAGCATGGCATGTTTTTCCATGTATTTCATCTACAATTTCTTTCATCAGCCTATTTTGTTAAAGGTTTTTATCAGGAAGGATGTTGGATTTTATGGAATGCCTTTTCTGCATCTATTAAGATGATAGTATGCTTTTTGTTTTTAGTTCTTTGTATGTGGTAAAACACATTTACTAATTTGTAGATACTGAATCATGGTTCAGATTGCATCCCTGGAATAAAACCCACTTGATCATGATAAACTATCTCCTTTATGTGCTATTGGATTTGGTTTGCTAGTATTTTGTGCAGGATTTCAGCATCTATGTTCATCAGGGATATTGGCCTATAGTTTTCTTTTTCTGTTTTATCCTTCTCTGAGATACTGATTTCATAGAATAAATTAGGAAAGAATCCCTCCTCATTGATTTTTTTAGAAATTTCAGTAAGATTGAGTACAAGATCTTTGTATGTTTGATAAAATTCAGTTGTGAATCTGTCTGGTCCTGGGCTTTTGTTGACATTGTTAGAAAATTTTTATTACTAATTCAATTTCATTACTCATTATTGGTCTGTTTAGGACTTCTATTTCTTGCTGGTTCCATCTTGTAGGGTTGTATATTTCCAGGAATTTATCCACCTGCTCTAGATTTTCTAGTTGATATGCATAGAGGTGTTCGTAGTAGTCTGTGATGATCTTTTGTATCTCTGTGTTATCAACTGTAACACCACCTTTATCATTTCTGCTTGTACTTATTTGAATTTTCTTTTCTTTTCTTGGTTAATCTAGCCAGCAGTCTGTCATGTTTGCTTATCCTTTCAAATAACCAATGTTTTGTTTCATTGATCCTTCATGTCATTTTTTTTTGGTCTCAATCTCATGTACTTCTGCTCTAATCTTTGTTATTTCTTTTTTGTGCTAGCTTTGGGTTCCAACTGGTCTTATTTTTCTGGTTCCTTGAGGTGTGACATTAAGTTGTAAATTTAAGATCTTTCTTTTTGTTGTAGGTATTTAAAGCTACAAACTTTCCTCTTACTTCTGTTTTTGCTGTACCCCAGAGGTTTTGATATGTTGTGTCTCTATTTTCATTTGTTTTGAAATTTGTTTTTGATTTCTTAATTTCGTTGTTTACCCAAAGGTCATTCAGGAGCAAGGTGTTTAGTTTTCATGTAGTGAGTGGTTATGAGAGTTCCTCTTGGTATTGATTTACAATTTTACTCCACTATAGTCTGAGGAGATACTTGATATGATTTTGATTTTTTAAAAAATTTATTTTAATGGTTAAGCATATGGTCGATAAAAGAGAATGTTTCATGGAGAACTGAGAAAAATGTATATTCTGTGGTTGTTGGCTAGAATGTTCTGTAAATGGTTTTAGGTCCATTTGGTCTACTGTTCAGTTTAAGTCCAGAGTTTCTTTGTTGATTTTCTGCCTTGATGATCTGCCTAGTGATATTACTGGGGTTGTTGAAGTCCCCCACTATTACTGTATTACTATCTATGTTTTCTTAGGTGTAGTCATATTTGTTTTATGAATCTGAGTGTTATGGTGTTAGGTGCATATATATATTTAAGATAGTTAAATCTTCTTGTATTGAAAATTTCATTATATAATGCTCTTATTTGTCCTTTTTTTTTTCACTATTGTTGGTTTAAAGTCTATTTGATATGAGGATGGCTACTTCTGCTCCCTTTTGTTTTCCATTTTCTTGACATATCTTTTCTCACCCATTTACTTCCTGTCTATTGTGATTTGCCACCATTACTCTCCTATTCCTCCAGTGTCCTCCTTAGGGTTTTCACAGAGTAAACTCTCATTAGTTGGGTATTAAGTGAATGAATTAACATATCCATCCTATATCTGAGATTCTAAGGTGGTAATACAAGTGTGCCTGTGTAGAAAAATGAAGTTGTAAACAGGTAACTGAAAAAAGTTTTGTTTTTTTCTTTTCAACAATGCAGAAAATGCTTGTTATATAAAAACCTGTATGTAGACTCTCACTGGAATTTTAATTACTGACAGCTAAGACATATATATAGTACTATTTCTGGAACCTCTATATCACTCTGAATCTGGTCATTATTAGTTCTCACAGAGATTAAAGAAAAATAAAGCAAATAAAAAGGAAGGAACAGGATGAATGATTAAAGTTGAAGGTGAACCGCAATTTTTCATGCTTTGTTTTCTTTCAGTCACTTTATGCGGAAAAAAAATCAAGCATTTCAGTTGAATTCAAGTAAAATGATGTTGAAGTCACTTTCAAGCATTTAAGCATAGAATTAAAAAGAGGGAACCGGGAAAGCTTTCATAGAACTCTAAATTTTCAAGGCTAGAAAAAATAAGTCATACAATTTACAAATTCGCTTATTCAAACTTGACTACTAATTCCTTTGTGGCTAGTCTGTGGAATTTAGTGAGCATTAAACTATTTCTGGTCTTCCTTACACACCTATAGCATTTACTTGTGGAGACATATCCAAGCCACTGAACAATTTATACTTCAAAGGCACTGGCTCTGTAAAGGAAAAAGAGAATTACTTTTAACCTTGCACCTTGCTTCTGGGTCTTACTGTAACAAAGGTTTTGACCACTAGGTAAGCTGAAGCTTCCTGCTATTGTCTGTTTGGTCTGTGATAAGTATGATCTTCTATTTACCTATAAATCATCCCAACCAGACCAGTTTAAACATTTAAATAAAATAAGTGTAATCACAGTACAGACTATTGTAAATGAATATAATTTCCTTTCTGAAGTTAAGAAAGAAATGATTTTATTTTTCAGCTCCTTCCTGTTTCTGCAGGACTATTACCACTTTGCAACACAACAATAAATGTGATAATCTATGTAATGCAGAAGAATGGGCACTAGACTAGGAGACATTGGACCTTAATTATGGACCTTAGTTCTACCAATTAATTTCTTAGATTTTCTCTAAAATGGACATAATACCTGCCCTACTCACCACAAATAATACACACACACACACACACACACACACACACATATACATATATATGAAAGTCTTCTGAAATGAAAAGCACTATGATAATATAACATATACACAGTAAACTTTAAAGTGCTTAAGTGCTGTACATAAATAAACATAAAGATATTAGAATTTCCCTTATAAATTATTCTTTGTTTCTTTGCCTCCATTCCCACACATGCAGGATTCTGGAGCATCACTACACGCCTTCAAGTTGGTTGGGTTTTTTTTTCCTTTGGCAATGTTTCCAGTTTCAACCTTTGATCACAGTAATCTCTAAGTAGCAACCTGGAGTAGGCAGAATCAATCACCAATGTTCTCTAATAGTTCCTTATAGGGCAGGGCTCCACTACATTTTTCACATAATGTTCCATATAAAATGATGTTATTTGTACAACCTTAACACTCTATGATAAACAAAGGGGCACCCTGGCTCTCTAGTATCCATCCACTTGCCTGAAGGCCAAGGGCTACATTTGTCAGACACATCTGCAACAATTGGGAAGCTCTGCCTTACAGTAGCCCCTCATTGTCCTCAATGCAGAGGGCAAAAGTACTATGATCAAATCCTAAAACCATAATGGTAAAAAACAGACTATATCAAATAAGAATGAAAAGCAGATCCAAGTCTATCTAGATTCAGACATAGTGTTACCTGGTAATGGCTACTGTTAAAGCTGAGGTTCAAAAGAGAGATAGAAGGGGAAATAAAAACACTCTCATAGGTGTAAATTAGGACTCAGGTAAATAAGGAAAGCAAAAGGCCACAGAGCAGCTGCGTTTTCCAGATCTTTGATATGTGAGCTGATGTGGGCACACATAACGTTCCATTTTCAGAGTCCACACACAAGAGACCAGACATCCAAAAACAAGTTTTACATTTCAGTTGTGTCCTGTGACAGGTGTCTGTCAAAATTAGGTCAAGGCTGCTCTCAGCACACCACTGACCTACAATACTGATGAGGCTATTTCTGCTGTCAGTTAGATGTTTCTAACATAAACTTGTCCTAGATAAAGAAAAGAAGACTGAAACAAAATATAAAATAAACTGGGCTGTATTGCCTTCAAGCCTCATTATTGATGGCTGACCAAAGGCAATCATCTCTGCTCCCTTTCCAGCCTCCTACATTGTGACAGAGTTCTCCTATAAGTAAACAAAAGCTAAAAATCAAACCTATCCTAGTTTGCTTCAGAAAACTGCTATAGTTGCCGCTACCAAATTGAGCATTCTGTCTGCAGGCTTTCCGCACACATCAGGACCTCTAGAATCCCTGTGATCCTAAACACTTGAAGTAACAACAGAACGACAGAGCAAACGTTTCCTTCAATGAACGTTTACTTTAAAGGTTTTTACCAAAGGCTCTGAAGACATAAGGGGTATGAAGCTCCACTGAATCATAATAAAAAAGATACATATTTCTTCAAAGCAGTGTGCATATTATGAGTACACAAGTGTTATGTACACACACATAACTTTGATATTATATCCCTATTTTTGTGATACTTATATATTAGTGGCAATTTAAATTGAATTCTAGTATATTTTTAGCTACAGACACCTTCTAGGAAGGCAAGTTTTACAATTACTTTTTTTGTTAAGTTGTATGTAGTCCTATAAGACATAACATGCCTTTACCTTGAAAAGAATAGCCACCAAGTCCTGAATGGAAGAATAAGAATTGTGAAAGAATTCAGACATCTAAGTTATTGATTGGAAAGGATTTTATTTCTGTAGGTTCCATCAGTTTTCTCACTTCTCCCCCATCTACCGAACATGTCCCACCTTTTGCCCTGTAGTCCTTTAACCAAATCATAACCTGGGAGAATGCTGAAGGCACAGAAGGTGATAAATTGCTTCATGACACGCTTCACTTTAGAACTAAAAGCAACAACTGCACTAACTATTTAGGTATCTGTGACTTGTGAACTTTCAGTCTATGAATTACAACTGCCTATTTTAACTTAAGGGACTCAATCTTTAAAATTGATAATCACTTTTTACACATGTATAAGAAGAATATCCTTAACTTTTTTTCCCTAAAATTATATCCTAGTCTATGAACTGTAGAGTCACAGAAATTCATTTTTCTTCTGCCGTGGTAAAATGCACTATTGTATTCAAATTTTAAGTAAGAATAACTATGAACAAAAAGTTTTTTTTACCCCAGACTCAAGATTTGTGATATAAAAGTTAACTGAGTTGAAAGAGTTTCAACTGGATTTCCACATGATTTTCCATAGTGGAATCATCTGGGGCTTAGGATTCAGCACACCCACACATAACTTTGAAATATACTCTTCAGAGTTTGTCTGGAGAATATGCCATGCTTTCTAATAGCAAGCAAGGCTGAGGTACCAGCATAGAGATCATGCCTGGCTAAAAGCCCTTGAAATATATCTGCCTTGTACAAAACATCTGAAAATGTCAGACACCAAGGCATAATAATCACCAAAGTAATTAGACCAGTGATTGTGTCAATGATTATCACTATAAGTCAATGTTTACCGAATATTTACCTAATGGTAGCAGTGAACATAGTAGACAGAGAGGGTAGAAACACTACTCTCCAAAGAATGTATAATCTTTTTTTCAATTGAGAAAAGCCCCTCAACTGTACTTTTCTTAGCTGATTATGTATAATTCAAACCTACTCTACACTGTATCTTATGTTACAAACAATAACAAAGGCAGCAATAGTCTCACTGAAAAGATAAATGGTCTTGGAAGAACTGGGTTCAAATTCCGGTTTTGCCACTTACTACATACACTATAGCCTTGACGTAGTTCAGTTCCTTCCTTAGGAAAAAATTAATACCCACCTCACATAATTGATGTGTTTTAAATACAGTTTAGCATTCACTTAAAGAGGTTTTTAAATGTTCTTTACTCTTCCATAAGTTATAGCTAACCCTTGTATTTTTATTCAAGTTCCTGCCTCATGATCTTTGATATTTATGGCTTCCGGTGATGACTGCTTTAAAGGATGGTATACATTCATATGCATGTACATGTTCTGATGTTAAATTTTAAAACTCAAACTCCTTTTGTTGCTTTACACCTACTCTTACATGATAAGATATACTAACAACTCCTAAACTTCTGGGGAAGTGTTTTCCTTTTTTAAAAAAATATATATATTTTATTGCACTTTAGGTTCTGGGATACATGTGAAGAATATGCAGGATTGTTGCATAGGTACATACATGGCAATGTAGTTTGCTGCCTCCATCCCCATCACCTATATCTGGCATTTCTCCCCAGGTTATTCCTCCCCAACTCCCTACCCACTGCTGTCCCTCCCTTAGTCCCCCCCCAACAGACCCCAGTGTGTGATGCTCCCCTCCCTGTGTCCATGTGTTCTCATTGTTCAACACCTGCCTATGAGTGAGAACATGCGGTGTTTGATTTTCTGTTCTTGTGTCAGTTTGCTGAGAATGATGGTTTCAAGGTTCATCCATGTCCCTATGAAAGACATGAACGCATCGTTTTTCATGGCTGCTGGGAAGTGTTTTCATTTACCTTTCATGACCCATAAAAACTAACCTTGTGAGATGTGCAGTATATGGGTTATTACCCCATTCTACAGACAAAGAAACAAAGTCCAATCAGAAGTTCAGAGGTCACATGAGGGACAACAGAGACCATTCCTGATTAATCTAATCTTATATTTATAATTCCAGGATATTCCCCACCAAAACAATCTCATGTATCTAATTTCATACAATTTATTTTATGAGTAACACCAGGGAACAACTGAGTAGGATACTAGTTTAACTATGGGCATAATATTTTTCTCAACATTGAAGAGTAAAACTAAAGCTCACTTACTAAGATGTTTAATTCATGCCCCAGTTTAAGACACAAACATGGTCCAAGTTAGCCCTCGGGGGTGTTCTACCATGAGGTGTTATAAACAGATTTGGACCCAGAGAATTAGAAAGAAAAGGCAGAATAACGTTTACAACAGCAGCTGCTACATTCAAAAATGTTAGAGCTATTTTAAAATTCTTTTCCCTTGTCTGGCTTTCTGGGCCCGTAAGTCTCTTTTCCCTAATTGAACACTCATCCTATTTAAAGAGTTTCCAATTAGTATGTGAAACGAAAAGGTCAGAATATTTGAGTCTGATACAAATCATTCCTAACAAAAATGATTCTAATATATGCTTCCACTTCATTAAAACTATTCTGTGAAAATGTGGGTATCCTTAAGGATGTATTATTCCAGAATAATTGAAAGCATTATCTATGCTTTCTCTATATGTGATTATAGTTTAGAATCCAATTTTTAGGAATTACTGTACAAATTTATTGTATATTCTTTTGAAGTGCTTCAGTGATAGAAAATCTTTGTCTTCTGAAAGTGGATTTGATTTTTGGAAACAGTGAAATCCTCTGACTACTGAGTAAAAGTGAGTGACCTAGTTAGGCAATTCTGCTTGAGATTAAAATAATAAATGTGGCTATATAATAAAGAGACTGACTTCATATACAGCATCTATGCGCTAGCTCCTCAAACATACCTATCTCAGGACCTTTGAACCTACTGCTCCCACTTCCTGGAATCTTTTTATACCACAGTCTTTTTAAGCCATAAAAGGGTTAAGGGACACTTAAAAGAGGCCTTCCCTGAACATCCTAATGCAGAATGGTCTAGCTCAACAACCGTATTTGTCTAATTCAGGGTTATGCTTGTTCCTTTTAATAACAGTTATCCCCATTTATTATTATTATTTTGGTCTCTTCCTCTGAACTGTGCTGTCCAATACAGTAGCCAGTAGACATACGTGGCTCTTTAGACTTAAATTCAAATTGATTATAATTAAGAAGCTTACAGAAAAAAAAGGACAAACTGTACTTCACCAAAAATAAGAAGTTTCATTCTTTTGAAAGACACAAGAAACTAAAAAAGACAAGTCTGGGAGAAAGCACAAAGCTGGGCAAAATATTTGGATACCTCATCAAAGATAACATATGGATGACAAATAAGCACATGAAAACATGCTCCACGTCACTTGTCATTGAGGAAATGCAAATCAAAACCATTAGATACCACTTTACATGTACTAGGATGACTGTAATCAAAAAGGCAGATAATAACAGGTGCTGGTGAAAATTTGGAGAAGTTGGACCCATGTACACTGCCAGGGGAATATAAAACCACTTTGGAAAAGACAACTGGACAGCTTCTTAAAAGGTTAAATATATACCTAAAATATGACTAAGCTATTCCACATCTAAGTATTTACTCCTCAAAAATGAAGTCCCTGCAAAGACTTGTACATGAATGGTCACAGCAATTTTATTTGTAATATCCTAAAACTGGAAACAATCCAAAATGCCCAACAACAGATGAATGGATAAATTGTGGTCTATCCACATGGTGGAATACTGCTCAGCAATAAAATGAACTACTGATACATGCAAAACCATGAATAAATCTCAAAGTAATTGTATTGAATGAAACAAGCCAGACCAAAAAGAATATTAAGTATGATTACATTTACATAAAATCTTTGAAAATGTGAATTAACCAACTAATGGAAAACAGACTTGCCTGGAAATGGGGAGGGAATGAAGGAATTAGAAAGGGACACAAGGAAACTTTGGGTGTGACAAACATGTTCCTTGCCTTAACTGTGGAGGTGGTTTCAGAAGTACATGTATGTATGTCAAAACTTATAGATTCACTTTAAATATATGCAGTCTATTGTATGTCACTTATACAAGTGGTTGGAGAATACATAAACAAGCAGGGAAGCATAGATGAGGTGGGAGAAATGTAGATGAGGTGGGAGATGTAGACAGGGCCAAGAAAAGGGGTCTGAATTTTTTTTATAAATATGATGAAAAGCCACTGCAGGATTTTAAGCAGGTGAGTAATATGATTAATTTACAATTTAAAAGATTATTTTGGTGCTAAGTGGTGACTGGATCAAAGAAGGGCAAGAAAGATCTTAGGCAAGTTTATAAATTTCTCCAAAGGTACAAGTGAGAGATGGCGGCTTGGCTTTGACTACACTGGCAATAGTGGAAATGAAGTGGAGAAATTCAAGACACATTTGGATCGACAGTAGCTTCTTTGACGGATTGGTTGGTGCAGAGGGAGGAAATGAATTGAAAACAAACCCTCAAGTTTTGGCTTGAACAACTGGGACACAAAGGTATGAATTACAATTATAGGGAAACTGCAAACAGTAAGTGCTAACATTTATTAGGTGCCTATTATATGCCATTATTCACTGAATTTCACATTTAATCTTCCCAACAATGTCGGAAAGGTAGGTACTGGTTTGTTAATGTGTGAACCTGTTAAGTTTCAAAACAAACTACAGCATCTTAGGGATAGCGGCTATGATGAGAAAAAAGAATGTGGGAAAAGAGCGAAGCAACCCTTCATTTATTGCACAACTATTACTTGAAAAATGATAATAAAGCTCCTCTTTAATGTTTCCCCCCTTTGGCAGTGTTACCCTTAGTAAAAAAGGAAGAAAATTGTTGAGAAAACTAAATCTTTGATTTTCTTCCAATTCCCTATGTCTACAAAAAGAAAATGTTTTAAGTTTTAAAATTTATGTCAGTAAATGTAGGGCTAGCCTGATAAATTCACGTTTTATTTGGGAAGACTTGATTACACACACACACACTCCCTCCATCTCCGAAGGGGAAAAGTGACAAGGACAAACCGCAGAGTCAATACATCAAAGGCCCAACTGGCACTACAGACCATACATCATCAAGTTCACGGACACCTCTAGATGGCTCCGTGACACAGTCAGGTCCTTGGGAACTCCCACACATTTCTATACTAGCCACAAGAATCGTCTCTCTTCAACTGATCTCTAGCCAGCCTAAGTTCCTGGTGGGAGGATTTAGAAAAGGCAGTAAAACCAGGACAAGCAAAAAACCTGCGTAAACCCTTTAAATCTCTAATGATGCAAATGCAGTCCCTTAAGATATTTCTTAAGGAAAAGCTAGAAGATGCCTCTAATCGCAACTTGTTTCCAGGAAAGCTGGAAGGGTACCATAAGACAAGGAAAACAATAAAAAGGCCAAAATATCGGAGCATCTTACGGGGTCGGGGGCAAGGAGGCGGGGGATAGGCAGGCAGGACCAGAAACATCCAAATCAATTCCTTAGGGAGCTGAACGGCCGAGGCTGGCAGCTCGAGACCCACGTGCACTTGCTCAGGGAACCGTTCCAAGGAAACCTGACCCGGATCGGAATCCTCCCAAAGCACCGCGGCGGTGTTTATCGGAATGGAACGCTACAAGTTGTCGCCTGCATCCCTCCTCCCAGCTTTGACAGGGAACACGCGCTGCCCCCACGCCCACACCGACACCCGGCTCCCTCTCCAGCCTGGCCAGAGTCCCAGAGGCCAGGGGACCGGCGCAGGGAGAAGGTCCCCGCCTCAGCCCTCAGGACCCCCGACCACAGCTCAGCGCCCCCAGCTGCCCGGTTACAGGCCCAGCCAACCTCCATGTCCCGGTACTGTCGACCGTTAGCATCTACAGCCGCCCCTCCAACTGTGACCCCCACCTCGGAAACCCGGAATCATCCAGGGCCCTAATGTGGGGGGCAGGAACCCGCCTATACCTGCCCCCCGAGAACTGCCATGGGGCAGCCGCGCCTCGGCGTGCAGGTGAGGGGGCAGAGCCCACAGGCGCCGCAGCCCCGCCGCCTACCTTCTTCAGCGCCGGCTGCCGCTCCCGGGCAGACATCACCGGCCCTGACTTCGGAGCTGACCCCGCCAAAGGGCAGTGCTCGCCCAGGCCACTTCGGGGGGCCCAGGGGCACAGCCAGGGGTGGGAGGAAGGTGATCCCCCCACGCCAGCCCGCGCGCCTCGACTGAGGGAGGAGCCGGGCTGCCGATCCGGCGGCGGATGGAGACGGGAGGGAGGCTGCGGGGTCGCTCAGGGGGAGATTAAGGCTCTAGAAACGGAGAAGCGGGCGCTCAGCGGGGGGCGGCAGCGCTGCCAGCCGTCACGGGCGGGAAGCGTCCTGGGACTCACGTTAGGGGCCGCGAGCCCGGAGCGTCAAACCTCCGCGGCGTCCGCCTCGCGCGGTGCTGTGGCGAGCGCGGAGGGCGCGCGCCGGGAGTGGGGGCTGCGGCGGCGGAGGGCACGGGCCCCCGCTCAGCGTCCTCACCTTCTTGGTGCCGCTGCCTCCCGCGAGCCGAGACACTCCTGTCAGGGAAGAGGAGCGCCCCGGCTGTCCCCCTAGAGTCTCCTGCTGGGGGGACATCGCTTCCATGAAGAAAATCTTCAAGTAAATCCCAGCGCAGGAGGAGGCTAAACGGTCATGTCCGCGGGCGGCCGGCCGGAGGGGCAAGGACGCGCTGGCCCAGGCGCGGCTGCCGTGCTCAGGCAAGGAGCCGAGCTCCGGGTGCGGGAAGCGCGCCTCCCGTCGGGGCCATGTACCTCCGCCTGCGCTCGGCACCGCGGGCTGGAGGCAGCTGCGGCGGCGACAGCCCGACAGCGCCGCGGCCCGCCCCCTCCGCCCCCGGCGCAGGGAGTGGGAAGCCCGCCTCGGGCCCGCCCCCTCCGCTCTGAGTTCGGGGTGGAGAAGGCCCGCCCGCAGCCCTCCTCAGGGCTCCTCCGGCCTGGGCCCTCCTCGCCGCGTCCCGGCCTTCGGCGCACGGGGCGGGCGTCTCTATATATGTCTGCGCACTGGGCGGGCGTCTCTCTATATATGTTAGCGCACCGGCCGCAGGCTGATCTTCTCGGTCAGTGACTCCGCGTGGGTGCAGCCCGCAGGAGCTCACCGGCCTGTGTCACGCACGGGGCCCTCTAGTGCACGGATGCGCGCCTCTCCCGCCACCTGCCCACTCCCGCCCGACCCTATCCCTTCCACGCTGAGCCTTGCCCGCGGGGAAAGGCGCCGCTGCAGCGCGTGCATCCGCGGAGCGGTGGCGACCTCAGCCAGAGCAGAGGAGTTGCAGTGATTCCTGCCTCGCTTTCAGCGACTGCGGAGGGGATCCCTCTCCCCACCCCCACTCCGGAGGCCTCGGAGTAGGGTGGTACGTCGCAGAGTGTCGCGGCTGTACAAATTTGGAAACACACAGCATCGCCTGACCTCTTGTGCAATTGCAAACGCTAGCCTGTCCGATAACCCTTGAATGGGCTTCTGCAGCCGGTCATGTCAGCGGCCACTGCACGTTTGCACCCGCGGTTTCCGCTGTCTGCGGGCTGCAGAGACTGGGGCATTCCAAATGTTGAAAGCGCAATGACGGAAAATGCAGGCAGAGCGAGGACGCTGAAATTTGGCTAAGCTATTGAGAAGGCTACAATATGTGGAAGTGTTTATCAGATATCTACGCCGAGAGCATAACTTCCTGTCAGTCCAAATAGTGACAAAATTTTTTTTAAAGGCCAAAGAATAATGAGAGGGAGGGGATTTGGAGCTGACCCGCGTTAAGCCGAGTGTTGCTGCACTTTGCAGGTCTGGTTGACTGGTACGGATGATTCGGTAGATGGCATTCTTCCCTTGGCGTCAGGACTAGAGAAGCGGTGACGGATGAGTGAGGAAGGACACCACGCTATGATATCAGGGTGTGGAAGGGGTTTGGTTTGCTTTTGCTGTAAGAAGAAAAAAATCGAGATTCCTGCCAGGTTGGGCTGTTATTAAGACAGGTTGTAGAAGAATAGGGCTCTGGTCGGATCTGTTCCAAGGAATGGATGCTGTCCAACACACACACGCGCGCGCACACACCATCACCACCATGCCCAGGAATTGTTTATTGTGGAAATAATGGGGGGGGGAAATGTTCCAGCCCGTTTTAAGTCTTGTCCACATCACATTGTTTAAAGGAGGCTTACACAGGCTTTATAAATCCCACACACATATATAAATCACATACGTGATTTATAAATAATTTATTATCGTGTTTGTGTATGTGTGCATATACATACACTGTTTTTCATGGTGACTCTCTTGTCGCAGCTGAGACCCATGTGCAGCGACAGGACTTTGCCCCCACCGTGGAGTCTGTCATGCATGCTTCACTGCAGAGGGCTTTGCAGTTCCTTTCATTCCTTGCTGAAATCATCCACTTATAACTCGTTAGCCTCTTTTATTTCCTATCATAAATGCCTGCTCCCAATTTTCCTCACTCCGTTTTATTTAGATAACACATATCTCTTTCTAATATATCATGTAATTTACTTAGTATGTTTAGTGTTTATTATCTATATCTCAGAGAAATGCAAGCTTCCAGAGGGCAGTAATCTTTTGTGGGTTTGTTGTTGTTGTTTGTTGTATACTAAGGGCTTGAAGCAGTGTCTGGTGTAATGAATGTTTGTAGGCTAAAGGAATTAATGAGGCACACAAGGGTTATGAGACAGATCTTAGAAGGGCCAGACCTGCAGAGTTGGTTGTTTCGCTCAGAGTACCCCATGCATTATCACACGTTTCTTTTTGTGATCAATACTGCATGTTCCAGATCAAAGTAGTATTTTATTGCATATTCGGAAAACTCACTTTTACTTCTTAATTTTTAAGCACTTTTATTTCAAAACCCATTAGTTTTGGTTTGCATAGAAAACTGTTCCGTACCTCACTTCCTATAGAAAACTGAGTTTGCTCAGATTAGTACGATCACCAGAGTTGTGTTTTAAGAACACAAATTTGATCACATCACTCCCCTGATTAAACCCTTCTTTGGCTCCTTGTGTTTACAGGATAAATTTCAAATGCCATAGTATGATATGCAAGACTGCCTATAAACAGACACCCTTGCCGTCACTTGTTTTTCTTGTCATTTCTTGCTCCTTTTCAACTCTCACCCTATTCTCTGTCACATTGAATTCACGAAGAACTCATCTTCCAAGAACTCACCTTGCCTTCTCACCTCTTTGTGACTTTGAACCTGCTGTTGGCATTGCGTGGGAAGCTTTTCTACTATATTTCCGACCCCTGTTACTTTACACTTAAATATGTAACACTTAGTGCTTAGTAAATACCCAGTAAATATTTGTTGAGGAAATAAATCTCCCAGACTTGAATCAGTAATTACCTTAGAAAAATCTTCCTGACTTTATTTCTTCTTACCTAGCTACCTCCACAAATCAACCATATACACATGGCATCTTCTACAGGTAACATTCATTGAGTACTTACTTCATGCCAGACACTGTTCTAAGCATTTTACACACATTAATTTACTTATATATTTATGAGGTAGCTTCTTTCACTACCCCATTTTATAGATGGGAAAACCAAGCCACGAAGATGTGAAATAGTATGCTCAAACAGCTAGTAAGTAGTTGTGCAAAACTTGGAACATGGAAAGTCTGCTTCAGAACCTGTGTTCTTAGCCACTTGGCATACTGCCTCTCCTGTGTATATTTCCTTCTCTTTAAACACATATTACATTATACTATTACCATCTGTTTTACTTGCCTTGAAATAAAAGATTGTATTTTGTCTTTTCTCTTTATGCCAGGCACACAAGCATGCGCTCAATGAGTTTTTTCAATATCTTACCTTTGAAAGAATGAATGCAATATTAGAAACAACCATCTTCATCTCCGTTATTATGCTGTACAGTTTAAGGAAGATGCTCTGATGGGAAAGAAACGATTCTGGACCATTCCTTAGACTGTGAAACTATTTTCCATGCACTAGGAATGTTATGTTGTAGAAAAGGGTGGTGCCAGAAAATAAAAGTGATAAGACAGTTAAGGGAGTGTGATGACCTATGTCTGACAAAAGCAGGAAGTATCTAGAATATTTCGAAACAAATCTTAAAGCAAACTACTAGGAATAGCAACACTTAACAGCTGGGAAATGCCAATAGCAGACCTTTAGCAGAAACTAAGAATGAAACCAGAATGTTTTGCCAACCATTAGATTAAATAACGGTGAAGAAATTTAACTATAAAAGGAAATGTTCTTGTGTCAGTTTGCTGAGAATGATGTTCTCCAGATTCATCCATGTCCTTACAAAGGACAAAAACTCATCATTTTTGATTGCTGCATAATATTCCATGGTGTATATGTGCCACATTTTCCCAGTCCAGTCTATCATCGATGGGCATTTGGGTTGGTTCCAGGTCTTTGCTATTGTAAACAGTGCTGCA
This sequence comes from Saguinus oedipus, assembly GCA_031835075.1. Lineage (NCBI taxonomy): Eukaryota > Metazoa > Chordata > Mammalia > Primates > Cebidae > Saguinus > Saguinus oedipus. Next base: position 8,512,894 of record CM063178.1, read on the forward strand.
AATTCTCACTCATAGGCGGGTGAGAAAAATGAGAACATATGGACACAGGGAGGGAGTCTACTACACACTGGGGTCTATTGGGGGGAATGGGGGAGGGACAGCAGGGGGGTCTGGGGAGGGATAGCCTGGGGATAAATGCCAAGTGTGGGTGAAGGGGAGGAAGGCAGCAAAACACACTGCCATGTGTGTACCTATGCAACTATCTTGCACATTCTGCACAGGTACTCCAAAACCTATAATGCAATAAAAGTTAAAAAAAAAAAAAAAAGGGAATGTTTGGGCCAGGTACAGTGACTCATGCCTGTAATCTCAGCACTTTAGGAGGTTGAGGCGGAAGAACTGTCTGAGGCCAGGAGTTTGAGACCCTGTCTCTACAAAAAATAAAAAAAAATTAGTGGAGTGTGGTGGAACATGTCTGTAGCCTCAGCTACTCAGGAGGCTGAGGGAGGAGGATCATTTGAGCCCAGGAGTTTAAGGTTACAGTGAGTTATGATTGTGCCACTGTACTCAAGCCTGAGTGACATAGTAAGACCATGTTTGTTAATTAAAAAATAAAAAGGATATTTATGAAACTCATTCATTAAATGTATATTTATGCTCAGGATACTGTGCCAGGTGCTTGGGGTACAGTCAAGATGAATCCCTTGCAAATAGAAATAGTCCTTGCAAACCCTAAGATGCACACAAGAATCATTAACTGCTATTCAAATACCCCACATCAGTGATTGCCAACTAATGGCCATCTGGACAAATTTGGGCATGTTTTTCAACATATGCACTTTCTTTTCAAACTTATTGCTAACCTGAAGAATCAGGATATTTCAAATAGAATTCTGGGTTCTCTTGAAAAAAAAATCAAGAAGTTAGCAACGTTAACCTGAACTACTCCAAGGAACCAATCAGCTAAAACTGAGTCATAGCTGTGTTGTTTCATTAAATGCTCAAAACAACCCAATGGGAAATGCACTCTCATAGTCATCACTGTCCCTAGTGCTGGGAAGCTACTAACAAATAAGGCAATGGAAGTTGAATAAGTGGCAAGAGACAGAGAAGAGGCCAGGGAATGAGAAACACAAAGTCAGTGCTTAAAAAGAAATTAAGCCAAAGTAATAAGAGTTTTTCAAGAACAGAAACTGTTGACAGTATCTTTTGTTGCAAGAGAGCAAGCTGGTAGAGACTAAAGTATAATGAGAAGAGCGAAAGTTGGGACTACTCTTTCAAGAAGCTTGGCCCAGAATGAAAATGAGAAAGGGCAGGAGCTATCAGAGGAAGATGGAATCTATTTTATTACTAAAGCAGAAGGCAGATCTGTTAAGAATGAGGTAGAGGCAAGATGTTAGTCTTCACTTGGAAAACAAAGCCAGAAGGAAGTGTTTCTAGAAGGAGGAAGTGATCAATAATGTCAAGAAAGATGACTAAAAAAATACCTATTGAATTTATCAACTGGCAGGTCATTAGTGAGTTTATCTGCAAAGGCTTGAGTGAAATGCATGGACCAGGGATTTAGAAGTGAGGAGGAAGTGAAGACAGTGAATGTGTACAACTCTCTTGGGAAGTATGATGGGGACAGGGAGGGAGGAGAGCTGGAGGGGATAGAAGTTTGGAGGGAAGCCATATGCGTCTAATTGTAGACATAAGTATAATTAAATAGTGATCTAAAGGCATTAGGGGTGACCCAGAAGCTGAAGACACTGGGACCAGGAGGATGGGAATGGGACCTCTAGAACAAAGATAGAAGAGTTAGGCTAGATCAGAGCAAGAACAGTGATTTCATCATCATAACAGGGAAGCAGAAAAGAATGAGTGCTAAGACAGAAAGCTCTTCTGATTTGTTCTATTTTCTCTATAAAATAGGCAGCACTGAATACAGTTTGAGGCTAGGAACTCAGTACATATGTGTTCAGTTTATTTGTGAATCAGTGAATTCTGCTGAGATTTGGCAGCAGGGTGAATCTAAGGGTTGGAGGTTGGAGGAGAGTTAAATGTTCTAAACAGACACTGAAGAATGAGAATGAGCAAGGATAAGTTTATATTGAGGGCTCAGCCGAAGTATGTAGCCATGAATTTATAACGGACTTCCTACACAGCATATGGTTTCTCTTCAAGGATTCATCAAGGAGAAGGTTTGCCAGCTGGGTGTGGTGAAGAAGAATAATGCAAGAGAGTTGAGAATGCTGGCAAGAGAGTAGTCGATGAGGAAGACCATGGCCTGGTTTCTGCCTCCTTAAAATTCACTAACATGTCTTTCTTCTGGTTTCCTTCTCAAAGATTTTTGTGGTCTTATTTCTTTTTTCTTCCAGCCCTGAAACTTTCAGGGATTTACTGTCAGTCTTCCTGGTGCCCTTGGAACCCTCTGTGATTTTGCCCTCATTCCTTGCATGTAATACCAATTGAGTCCTTTTTAATTAATTCTCTGACTACATCCCAAACCTCTCCATTGAACACCCAAACTGACTCACTTATATGCTGATATGGTTTGGTTGTGTCCCCACCCAAATCTCATCTTGAATTGTAGCTCCCATAATCCCCACCTGTTGTGGGAGGGACCCAGTGGGAAGTAATTTAATCATAGAGGCAGGTTTTTCCCATGCTGTTCTCATGATAGTAAATGAGTCTCATGAGATTTGATGGTTTTATAAAGGGCAGTTCCCCTGCATACGCTCTTTTGCCCGTCACCATGTAAGACATGCCTTTGTTGCTCCTTTGCCTTCCACCATGATTGTGAGGCCTCCTCAGCCATGTGGAACTGTGAGTCCATCAAACCTCTCTTTCTTTATAAATTATCCAGTCTGGGATATGTCTTTATTCGCAGTGTGAAAACATACTAATATATGCCTTGTAAACACTTCGAACTCCAATAGGTCTAAGGCTGAATTGATATTAACCCCTTATCTTCTTCTTCCACCCTCACCAGTTCTCTATAATTTCCACCACCATCTTCCTCAGTAGCTCAAGCTTAAAACCTGGTGAAAATGCTTGATTTCTCTTTCTCTTCAAACCTAGTCAATAGACTCTCACCTTGTTCCAGCCCAGTCACTCTCATCCACGGAGGCACACAATTGACCACCAAGTTTTCTTTACTCTTATTTTGTACACCTGAGATCTTTCCCTTCATTTTTATTTTCAGCCATACCCACAGAAAATTTCTAGAGTTTTTTTCCTGAAGAGTTTTCTTTCCCCTTCATACATTCCTTGGGCGGGGCGGGGGGGGGGGGGGAATAAAAAATGGTGCAGTTTGGTGATTCATAAAAAGTTAAACATAGAATTACCTTATAACCCAGAAGTTCCACTTGAGTGCTAGGTATATACCGCAAAGAGTAAAAAACAGACTCAAAACAGATACTTGTATGCCAATGTTAACTGCGGCATTATTCACAGTAGCCAAAATGTGAAAACAACCCAACTGTTCATCAACAGATGAATGGTATATACATACGATGGAATATATTCAGCTTTAAAAAGGAATGAAGCTTTGATACATGCCACAATATCAATGAACCTTGAAAACATGCTAACTAAAATAAGCCAGATACAAAAGACATATTGTATGATTCCACGTATATGAAATATAGATATTTTATATTCTAGAGAATAGGCAAATTTATAGAGATAGGAAGTAGGTAAGAGATTACCAGGAGCTGAGGGAGAGAGGAATAAGTTGTTGTTCATGGTTACAGAGATTCTGTTTGGGGTGAGGGAAGAGTTTTGGAAATGGATGGTTGTGATGGGTGCACAACACATGTGCATTCACATTGTGAATCATTAATGCCAATACATTGTACATTTAAAAATGGTTAAAATGACAATAATAACAAAAAGTCTCCTTGCTTATAGCTTTGCATTCCTCTAAGCAATACACATATTCCATTGTTCTAACACCAGTCTTATCACATTTGTCTTCTCCTGGAAACCTTCAGTCGCTCTCCATTACTCTCAGTACTCAATCCAGATTCACAAAGGTCCTATCAGATCTTCCTGCCTGCAGCTCAGACATGAATTTTTTCTTCTCCCTGACCTGCACTCAAGCTTCTGCCTTGACCCTCAATTCTTCAGAGCAAGAAGACAGTTGTATAGAGCCTAGATGCTTCTCTAACCAGTCTAAGTGACACACCAAAAACCTTGTGACTTTTTGTCATTTGAAGGCACCAATGGCTCAGCTCTCAGGGGTGACTGAGCTGTGATATAAGAGAAATTTTGACCTTAAGTAATTCTTCAGACCAAATGTGGAGCTCTCTTTCTCTTTATTGTATTGGAATCTCAAAAGGGGCTGTTTTCTCCATATACATAATCCCAGTTCTGAGAGAGGAAGTTTGTGGGCTGGAGTTAGGGGACACGAGGAAGCAAGGAGAAAAGGAAGTATAAGAGAGAAGATTTTGGGAGCTAAGGCTGGAAAAAGAGCTTGGAGTCACACTGTGAAGGACCTTGGATTCCATGGTGAAAATACAGACATTATTTTCTTTCTAAGTGATAGAAAGCAGACTGACATTTGTGAGTGCCTGACATGTGTTAGATATACCTTATGTATTTCATTATTACCAAGAAGGTAGATATTATTATACTCATTTTAAATATGAAGATGAGGTTCAGAGAAGCTCATGCAATCAGTAAGTGGCAGAGCCAAGATTTGAATTCAGATCTGATTGGGTTCAAAACATATATGCTTACAATATCAACAGTATTAATAATAGCTGCCATTCATTGGTGTTTAACTTTGAAGGATAGGGAGATACAAATTTGGCAGTCAAACACTGTTCTAAGTACTTTATATACTACCATCATCTTCAAAAACAATCCTGATGGCTTGTATAGTTATGCCCACTATAGAAATGAAGACCCATGTTCTTAAGAGATATTAAGCTACTTGTCAAAGATCATACAACTACTGAGTGCAAGAGCCAGATTCAAATCCAGGACACCAAAGCCCATGTTCTTAACCACTAAGACTTGATGGTACAGTCTTCTTTTTGTTCCTCATAACTGGAGAGCATCATAAATTGTGTTGGACTCATTTTCATGTGACATAAACTAAATACGACCCCAAACCCTCCTCCTTAGTCCACGATCAGCTAGCTCGCTGGTCAGAGGCTTAGCTTCACCATTTAAAAAATGTATTTTACAAAGTAACTTGATATTTTAACAAGAAACAGCAACAAGGAGGAATGTCTGTTTTCCATCAAAGTTTAGATTACTCTGTGAACCAGGCCAAATTAATTAACTATTCATCGTTTATTGTCTACTGCATGCCTTATGCTCTTGCCCATTCTTTAAGTGTAAGTATAATTTGTGATACTCTCTCTCTCACAAATCACTTTGGGTTTTCCTTTTGGTTTTTCCTAGGCATTTCGATTGACTGCATGTTTGTTAGTTCTGTCTACATGTTTATGTTGTAATCCTCTCCAGAGATTTGTGGAAATAGCCTTTGTAACTATACTCCTAATTCACTGCCATATTTGCTGCAAAGTTGATTATTGTCTGTGCTGATATGGTAGAGCTAGGGAGCTTGATCCCATGAGTAAGTTTAGTAAGTTGTGCAAGATTGTTCAGCTTAATAAGTTGTGGAGCAGCATTCCAATCCAGTTCTGACCCTCAAAAATAGGAGACTTCAATCCTTTTCCTTAAATCCTGCTTAGGTTACAAATAAAAATAAACCGTTGCGTATTTTCAATAGAAAATAAAAATTATATTGATAATTTAAAAAATCACTATTTTAAAATAATGCTTACATCAAATAAAAGAGAGATAAGAAATTAGATGCAGGCATTCTGAAAGAATTTTTACTTTCAAGCATAGTTTGCAAAGTGTGCTGTAGACAACAGGGATCCCTTAAGATGCTTTAAAAAAAAAAAAGGGGTTCCAGAGTCAAGCAGATTTTGCAAATGCTGCTCATGTGACAATTATAACGTATATTATAAAATGTGTATATTAAAATCATTGATATATTCTGCAAAGAAACACTCCTAAATTCTTTCTTAAGTTTTTCTTCTGTCTCTATGTAGGTAATGTGCTAATATAGTCCTATCAGCAACACAGCTAGTTACACAATGAATTGTCTCTTTTTTAAAAAACAGTTATTTTAAGTTCAAGGGTACATGTGCAGGTTTGTTACAGAGGTAAACTTGTGACTGCGGGTTTGTTGTATAGATCATTTCATAACCCAGGTATTAAGCCTAGTACCCATTAGTTGTTTTTCTCAATCCTCTCCCTCTTTTCACCCTCCACCCTCCAAAAGGCCCCAATCTGTGTTATTCCCCTCCATGTGTCCATGTGTCCATGTGTTCGCATCATTTAGCTCCCACTTTTAAGTGAGAACATGTGGTATTTGGTTTTGTTTCTATGTTAGTTTGCTAAGGTTAATCACCTGTAGCTCCAGCTATGACCCTGCAAAGCATATGATCTTATTTCTTTTCATGACTGCATAGTATTCCATGGTGTATATGTGTTAATACCACATTTTCTTTATTCAGTCTATCATTGATGGGTATTTCCATGTCTTTGCTATTGTGAATAGTGCTGCAATGAACATTGATGTGTATGTGTCTTTTATAATAGAATGATTTCTCTTCCTTTGTGTATGTACCCAGTAATGGGATTGCTGAGTCAAATGGTATTTCTTTAGGTCTTTGAGAAATCACCACACTGTCTTCCACAGTGGTGGAACTAATTTGCACTTCTACAAACAGTGTACAAGTGTTGCTTTTTCTCCGCAACTTCACCAGCATCTGTTATGTTTTGACTTTTTAATAGCCATTCTGACTGGTATGAGATGGTCTCATAGTGGTTTTGATTTGCATTTCTCTAATAATCAGTGATGTTGAGCTTTTTCTCATATGATTGTTGGCCACATGTGTGTCTTCTTTTGAGAAGTGTCTTTTCATGTCCTTTGCCCACTTTTTTATGTTTTTTTTTTCACTTGTAAATTTGTTTAAGTTCCTTACAGATGCTGGATATTAGACCTTTACCAGATGCCTAGTTTGCAGAAATTTTCTTCCATTCTGTGGGGTTTTCTGTTTATTCTCTCGATAGTTTCTTTTGCTGTGTAGAAGCTCTTTAGTTTAATTAGATTCCATTTGTCAACTTTTGCTTTTGTTGCAATTGCTTTTGGTGTCTTCATCATGAAATCTTTGCCTGTACCTATGTCTTGAATGGTATTGCCTAGGTTGTCTTCCAGGGTTTTTATAGTTTTGGGTTTTACATTTAAGTCTTTAATCCATTTTCAGTTGATTTTTGCATATGGTGTAAGGAAAGAGTGTAATTTTAATCTTCTGTATAAGGCCAGCCCATTCTCCCAGCAACATTTATTGAATAGAAAATTCTTTCCCATTGCTTGTTTTTGTAGGTTTGTTGAAGATTGGATAGTTGTAGGTGTGGAGTCTTATTTTTTGTTTCTCTTTTCTGTCCCATTGGTCTAAGTGTCTGTTCTTGTACCAGTAATATGCTGTTTTGGTTACTGTAGCCCTATAGTATGGTTTGAGGTTGGGTAATGTGATGCCTCCAGTTTGTTCTTTTTTCTTAGGAGTGTCTTGGCTATTTGGGCTTTAAAAAAAATTCCATATGAATTTTAACATAGTTTTTTTCTAGTTCTGCCCAATGAATTTTAATGGAATGGGGATGGGAGAATGGGGTATGTTCTCATTTAATCAATTCCTCTTCATTGGTTATTTTTCTTTTGGCACAAAATATACTTAAGCCTTTACAACTTTTAATTTTTTATTTTTTATTGCATTTTAGGTTTTGGGGTACATGTGCAGAACATGCAAGATAGTTGCATAGGTACACACATGGCAGTGTGTTTTGCTGCCTTACAACTTTTTTAATATGAAAGTTTTTCAAAACACTTTATTTTCTTAGTGTAGTTTTAGCTTTACAGCAAAACTGAGAGGGAAATACAGAGATTTTCCTCTACGTCCCCTCCCTTACATATGCAGTCTCCCTCATTATCAGCATCCCTCACCAGAGTGGTATATTTGTTACAGCTGATGAACCTACCTTGACAAATCATAATCATTCAAAGTCCATAGTTTACCTTAGGATTCATTCTTTTTGTTGTACATTGATTTCCTATTTTCTTATTCATTTTTGTTTTCAATTTCATTGATTTCTGCACTAATTCTTATTATTTCTTTTCTTCTGCTTGCTTTGGATTTAACTTGCTGTTCTTCTAGTTTCATAAGGCAGAAACTTAATTTATTCACTTTCAGTCTTTCTTTTTTTCTAATATATATGCCTCAATGCTGTAAATTTCCCTCTAAGTACTACTTTTGCTGCATCTCACAAATTTTGATAAATTGCATTTTCATTTTTATTAAGTTCAAAATCACTTTTTTGAGATTTTTTTTTTCAATCCCGGTGTTACTTATTATAAATGTGTTATTTAATCATGTTTTGGTATTTTATGGTTATCTTTCTGTTCTATTTAATTCCATTGTGATCTGAGAACAGACATTGCATAATTTCCATTTTTGTAGATTTGTTAAGGTGTATTTAATGGCCCAGAGTGTCGTTTATCTTGGTGAATTTTCCATGTGAGTTTGAGAAGAATGTGTATTCTGCTTTTGTTGGTTGATGGAGTCTATAAATGTCCATTCTATCCAGTTGATGGATATGCCTTTACTGATTTTCTGTCTTGTGGATCTATTCATTTCTGAGAGGAGTATGTTGAAGTCTCCAACAAGGATAGCAGATTCATCTGGTTCTCATTTCAGTTCTATCATTTTTGTTGCCTCATATGGTTTGATGCTCTGTCATTAGACATATACATATTAAGGACTGTTCTGTCTTCTTGGAAAATTGACCTCTTTATTATTATGTAATACTCTTTCTTATTTTTAGTGTTCCTTGCTTTAAAGTCTTACCTGTTTGAAATTAATGTAACTACTTTTTTTTTTTTTTTTTTTTAATACACAGTCTTGCTGTTGCCCAGGCTGTAGTGTAGTGGTACAATCTTGGCTCACTGCAACCTCTGCCTCCCGGGTTCAAGTGATTTCCCTGCCTCAGCCTCCCGAATAGCTGGGATTACTGGCACATGACAACACACCTGCTAATTTTTGTATTTTTAGTAGAAATGGGGTTTCACCATGTTGGTAGGCTGGTCTCAAATTCCTGACCTCATGATCTGCCTGCCTCAGCCTCCCAAAGTGCTGGGATTACAGGCATGAGCTACTGCACTGAGCCTCCTGCTTTCTTTTGATTAATGTTAGCATGGTATGTTTTTCTCCATCTATTTTTTTATCTTTATATTTATATTTAAAGTGGGTTTATTATAGACAACATAAAGTGGAGTCTTTTAAAAAAAATTAACTGTGACAATCTCTGTCTTTTAATTGGTTCATTTAGCCACTGATGTTTGAAATGGCTATTGATATAGTTGGATTAATGTCTACCATATTTGTTACTGTTTTCTATTTGTTGCCTTTTTTCCTATTTTTGTCTTCCACTATTTTTCTGACTTTTGTAATTTTAACTGAGCATTTTGTGTGATTCAATTTTCTCTTCTTAGTATATTTAGTTACATATATTAAGTTACATTTCTTTTTTAAACTTTTAAAAATGGTCTCCCCAGTGCTTTACAATATTTATGTTTCCAAGTAATCCAGTTTCACTTTCAAACAACACTGTATTGCTTTATGGTTAGCACCAGCACCTTATAATAACAAACTAATTCTAATTCTTCCCTCCTGTCAATTATATCATTGCTATCACTTATTTTTCTTATATAGATGCATGTATATGATATATACATAAGTGTAATAGTACTATTATTTTGAATAAGCTGTTATTTGTTAGATCAATTAAGCCCAAGAAAATTAAAGTTTTTATTTTATCTTTCCTTATTCCTTCTTAGATGCTCTTCCTTTCTTTACCCAAATCCAAGTTTCTGGCCTATATTACTTTCTTTCACTCTAAAGAACTCTTTTAACATTTCCTGCAAGGCAAAATGCAGGATATTCCTACTGGCAACAAATTCCTTCAATCTTTGTTTGTCTGAGAATGTACTTATTTCTCCTTCATAAAGATTAATTTCACAAGGTACAGAATTCTAAGTTGGCATTTTCTTTCTGTCAACACTTTACATATTTTATTTCACTCTCTTTTTTCTTTCATTGCTTATGAGGAAAAGTTGGATGTCATCCTTATAATCATTGGCTCTCTGTAGGTAAGCGGTTTATTTTCTCCAGCTTCTTTCAGGATTTTTTTCTTTACTTTTTAAAAATTTAATTAAAAATTTTTTTTTTTTTTTGCATTTATCTTGCTTGGTGTTCTCTGGCCTTCCTGGCTCTGTGGTTTGATATTGACACTAATTTGGGGAGATTCTCAGTCATTAAAAAAAAATTTCTTCTGTTACTATCTCTTTTTCTTTTCCTTCTGATCTTCCCGTTACATGTATGTTATACCTTTTGGAGTAGTCCCATAGTCCTTGGATATTCTATGCTGCTTTTTCAGTCTTTATCATTGCTTTTCATTTTTGAAAGTTTCTACTGATATATCCTCAAGCTCAGAGTTTCTTTCCTCAGCTATGTCCAGTCTACCAATAAGCCCATCAAAGGAATTCTTCACTTCTATTAGAGTGTTTTTGATCTTTAATCTTTTTTTTGTGTGTGCTGTATTAGGATTTTCATCTCTTTGCTTACATTACTCGACTGTTCTTGCATGCTATTTTATCCATTAGAGTTCTTAGCATATTAATTATATTTGCTTTAAATTCCTTATGTCTGGTTCTGATGCTTCTCCTATCTCTTCAAATTCTGCCCTTTGCTTCTTAGTATACCTTTTGTTCACAGTCAGAAATCATGTATTGGAAAAAAGGAACTGTTGTAAATAGGCCTTTATAATATAATGGTAAGGGGTGATACAACGAAAGAGGGGAAACATCCTATAGGACTCTGACTAGATTTCAGTCTTTTAGTGAGCTGATACCTCTGGACTGTGAACTTCACAAATGCTTCTCAGTTTCCTTTTTCTTAGGTGGGGCAGAATGGTTAGAATAGGTTGAAGTTCGGCATTTACCCTCTTCCAAGTAGAACGCTAGAGCTGACTCAAGTTGAGTATTTCCTTCCTCCCAGATCATTAAGGACCTGTTAATACTCTAGCAGGTTAGGCTCTGGTTAACTAATATTCCAGAGGGCAGAAATTTTTAAGAAGAACAGAGTGCTCTTGACATATTTTAAATCCTTTTTTTGCCAGAAGCATAACGGGATTTTTTTTTTCTGATGTTTAACATGAGGACCTGGTCAAAAGCTTGGAGGTAAAACTCATGAAAATGTGGAGGCCTCTCCAAGACTTGGACCCCTGGAGATTTAAGCCATGTCTGCATGAGATTCCAGCAATTTGTTAACTACAGTTCAGGTTTTCCTAACCCAGTACTGGTTCCCATGGCAGTTTCCACTTGTGAGTCTCTGCTCCAATTAAGCTGTGGCTCCCTATGTTTGACTCTTTGTCTGTCCAACCTTGCGGGCAGCAATTTCCTCTGTGTCCTGTCCTCTCTCTGGATCCAAGAAGAGTTGTTGATTTTTTTTCCCCTCTGTTTAGCTTTTTAATTGTTGTTGGAGTGGAGTGGCTATTTCTGAGCTCCTTCCATATGGAACCAGAAACTAGAAATCCAGGTTTTCATAATTCCAAAATAAAACATTTTTTGCAGCATGCTTCCCTCTTGAGTTATCACTTACTATCCTCCCCTGCCACTTTTTCTATTCTTTGTCAACTTTTTGAGAAAGGAATTAATATTCATTGCCTCCACTTTTCCATTGCCTTCCCTTCTTGCTAACACGAGATACCTTCTATGATTTCCCAATGATCAAATGCAATAGCTTTCACAATCAATTTAAGGATGAATCTTTGTAGCATATGACATGCCATTCTTTTGTTTGCAGCTATGAAACTATACCTCTCTTTTACTCATTCATTCATTAATTCATTCACTTCACAAGTATATATTGGTTACCCAGGTTGTGTTAGTCAGCATCTTAGGCACCGAAGGTAAAAAAAATGAACAATTTAGACGTGCTTTCTATCCTCCTAAAGCTTGAATTTAGTTTTTCTCCTATTTATCTGACTTCTTTTTTGCTGTATTCACTGGATTCTCTTTTCTGACTAATATGTTTAATATAGGCATCTCTCTAAAAGTCCTGTCATTTGTCTTTTCCCATCACATATGTGGGCAAACACATGTGCACACAAACTGCACACATACACACACACACATACATTCAAGATGTTGAGGAACAGAAACATGACTTTAGAACACATAAATGTTGAAAACGTGAATTTATGATTTTCCTAATACTGGATGTAACTACAGCACTTGTACTACTCTTATTCTTACTCAAAATGAGGACTGTTCTGTGATCTATGAATGGAATAAAGAGGGTTTTGTTTGGTTTTCTGTGATAAATAGGTATGTGTTGAGTGAGTGAATGGCTGAAGTGGATTTCAGAGGACTGTATCATTCATATGAAAAAGAACTTAAGCAATTAACAAATAATTATTGAGAACACTTCAATTTCCTGTTAAGAAGTGCTTAAAAGAGTGGCAAATTATAATTTTATCATAGAATTTTTCTCCCGAAGCATATCACAAAATAAGCAAAAGGAGTTTGTTTTTTTGTTTTTAATCTCCTATAGCCACCAAAGAAGGAAAGCAGCACACCCTAAGTCTGAAGTTCTCAAGCATTCAAACCACTATGGGAGCTTTTGAGGGTAATATTTTGCCCTGGCATAGTGGCTCACACCTATAGTACCAGAGCTTTGGGATGCTGAGATGGGTGGATCACCTGAGGTCAGGAGTTCGAGACCAGCCTGACCAATATGGTGAAACCCTGTCCCTACTAAAAATACAAAAATTAGCTAGGCTTGGTGGTGGGTGCCTGTAATCCCTGCTACTCAGAAGGCTGAGACAGGAGGTGGAGGTTGAACCCAGGAGGTGGAGGTTGCAGTGAGCCAACCTGTCACTGCACTTAGCCTGGGTGACAGAGTGAGACTCTGTCTCAAAAAATATATATATATAATAATATTTGGGTTTCTTTCCGTCAGAGATTCTGATTTAATTTGTCTGGGGTACAACCTAAACATCAAAATCTTTAAGCTCCAGGAATTTTTAAAGATGCAAAGGTGCATCCTAAGTTAAAAATCCATTGATCTAAGCCAAAATTTCAAAACCTGATTATGTAGAGGGAAAACAATTCTGTAGAGGAGTAAAGATGCTATGCTAGGTCTTGGGTTATAAAGTTCAAAGAGTTTCTAAAATGCAAAAGAGAGAAAGTCTTCATTCAATAATATTTGTAGTATATAATAATTACACGGTAGCTGTTACTAGTTGCTAGTAACACTTAGAAGAATCAAAAGAAGAAAGATGACTTGATTTGGTTAGTGAAGTTATCCTGAAAATCTGTCAAATATAAAGAAGAGAGAATGAGAAGGAGGCTTGAAGAGGGTAGAGAAAGTTGTAAATAGCCATTTATAAAGGAGGAGAAGAAACATAAAGGATGTGAAATAGTTTACTGAAAAGAAATAAACATATATTTTTATGTGTGTGTATATGTCAGAGCCATATATTCCATATGTGGTTGTGTGTGTGTTTGTGTTATAAAGAGTGATGGTGAGGTGGTGTTGAGGACAGCAATTAATTTAGGAGACTATGAATTTAGATTATATTAAATAAAAATATGGTTAAATAGAAATTAAAATTATTAGAAGCAGAGAAGTTAAATGGTAAGACTGGTATAGGAGAATTAATTAGGACTTTGGTTGCAAGTAAAAGAAAAGGCAACCCAACTTAGCTTAAATAAGAGGATGCCTTAGCTAAAGAACTGAAACATCCAAGTGTCTAGATGTCTAAAATAAAATTTGGTACAGACGTTCAAATGATGTCGTTAGGACTGATGTTGCTCAGCTCTGCCTCCTTCAGATTAGTTTCCATTCTAAAACAGGCAATAGTATCTCCAGCAGAGATGCTTTACTCTTCCTGGTCACTCAAGCAAAAGCCCTGTCATTTGCTCTCACTGGGCCTGATGACTTGAGTTACGTGTCTATTCCTGCATCTATCTCTGTGGCAACATACTGATAGTCTTGAGCCCCATCATATGTTCTGCCTGTGGCATCATGGACCAGGTGGTGGAAAGGCCACCACCTTAGGGCCAATATTCCAAACTTGTTTCTTATCTCTGGTTCCTTTGGTCCTGGGATTCAGTGTTGATCTTCATGGTATATGGTAGTTGGACTCCTGCATTCATGTACAGGCTTTGACTAGACCTTCTAGCCATGACCCCAGAATCCTTTAAAGTCTTGGGAAGGAACTGCCTGATTCATCCCAGGTCCTGGTAGAGCTCTGTCTCCAGGGGCTGTCCTGATGCAGAAGACACCTCTCTGTTAGGCGGCATCAAGTTGTGCACTAGTTGTGTTCATATCAAGTTGGTACTGCCACAGGGAAGTGTATTCTTTTTATGGCTGAGTACTATTCATATATTTACACACACACACACACACACACACACACACACACACACACAATATCACATTTTCTTTATCCACTCGTTGGTTGATGGGCACTTCGGTTGATTCTGTATCTTTGCGATTGTGAATTGTGCTGTGATAAACATATGCGTACAGGTGTCTTTTTTTAAAAGTGACTTATTTTCCTTTGTGTAGATCCTCAGTAATGGGATTGCCAAATTGAATGGTGGATCTACTTTTAATTCTTTGAGAAATCTCCATACTGTTTTCCATAGAGGTTGTACTAACATTCCCACCAGCAGTGTTTAAGTGTTCCTTTTTATTGCATCCATGGCAGTATCTATTGTTTTTTGACTTTTTAATGATGGCCATTTTGTCTGGGGTAAAGTGTTATCTCATTGTGGCTTTGATGTTCATTTCCCTGATGATTGGTGATGTTGAACATTTTTTCATATGTTTGCTGATCATTTGTATATCTTCTTTTGAGAAATGTTTATCCATGTCCTTTGCCCTCTTTTTAATGGGATTATTTGTTTTTTTCTGGCTAATGTGTTTTCATTTCTTGTAGATTCTGATGAGTCCTTTGTCAGATACCTAATTTGCAAATATTTTCTCTCATTCTGTAGGTTGTCTGTTTATTCTGATTATTATTTCTTTTGCTGTGTAGAAGTCTCTTAGCTTAGCTAGGTCCAATTTATTTATTTTTGTTGTTATTGTATTTGCTTTCCAGGTCTTAGTTATAAATTCTTCACCTAGGCCAATATCCACAAGAGTTTTACTGTTTTCCTCTATAACTTTTTTATGGTTTAGGTCTCAGATTTAGGTCTTAAACATATCTTAACTTGATTTTTGCATATGGCAAGAGATATGAATGCAGTTTCATTCTCCATATGTGGCTATCCAATTTCCCATCACAATTTATTGAAGAGAATTTCCTTCCTCCAAATTATGTTTTTGTATGTCTTGTCAAAGATCAATTACTTGTAAATATCTGAGTTTATTTCTTGGTTCTCTATTCTGTTTCATTTTGTCTATTCATCTACTTTTATACCAGTACCATGCTGTTTTGGTTACTGTAGCCTTATAGTATAATTTGAAGTTGGATAATGTGATGCCTACAAATGTACTCTTTTTGCTTAGAATTGCTTTGCTACTTGGGCTTTTTGGGTTCCATGCGAATATTAGAATTTTTTTTCTAATCATGTGAAAAATGATGTTGCTATTTTGATAGAAATAGTTTTCAATTTGTAGATTACTTTGAAAAGTATGACCATTTTTACAATATCAATTCTTGCAATCCATGAGCATGGAATATATTTCCCTTTGTTTCTGTCATCTATTATTTCTTTCATCAGTGTTTTGCAGTTCTCCTTTTAGACATCTTTCACCTCTTTGGATAAGTATATTCCTGGATTTTTTTTTTTGCAGCTATTATAAAAGAGATTGAGATCTTGATCTGATTCTTAACTTGGTCAATGATGGTATACAGTAGTGCAATTGATTTGTGTATACTGATTTTGTAACCTGAGACTTTACTGAATTCATTTATCAGATCTAGGAGTCTTTTGGAAGAGTCCTTAGTGTGCTGTATTCATCTCACATGCAAAGACACACATAGGCTCAGAATAAAGAGATGGAGGAAAATTTACCAAGCAAATGGAAAGCAATAAAAGCATAGATCACAATTCTATTCTCTGACAAAACAGGCTTTAAACCAATGAAGATCAAAAGAGACAAGGGCATTACATAATGGTAAAGGGGTCAATGCAACAAGAAGAGCTAACCATCCTAAATATATATGCACCCAATACAGAAGCACCCAGACACATAAAGCAAGTTCTTAAAGACCTACAAAGAGACTTAGATCCCCACACATTAATAGTGGGAGACTTTAATACCTCATTGTCAATATTAGACAGGTCAATGAGACAGAAAAATTAATAAGGATATCCAGGACTTGAACTCAGATCTGGACCAGCCAGACCTAATAGACATCTACAGAACTCTCCACCCAAATTATTAGACAGGTCAATGAGACGGAAAAATTAATAAGGATATCCAGGACTTGAACTCAGATCTGGACCAGCCAGACCTAATAGATATCTACAGAACTCTCCACCCAAATTGATAGAATATACATTCTTCTCAGCACCACATGGCACTAATTCTAAAATTGACCACATAATTGGAGGTAAAACACTCCTCAGCAAATGCAAAAGAACAGAAATCATAATGAACAGTCTCTCAGACCACAGTGCAATCAAATTAGAACTCAGGATTAAGAAACTCACTCAAAACCGCACAACTACATGGAAACTGAACAACCTGCTTCTGAATGACTATTGGATAAATGATGAAATGAAGGCAGAAATAAAGATGTTCTTTGAAAACAATGAGAACCAGCCCAAAAAGGGTGACTGGGAAAGCTCTCAGTGAAATGCAGTGATGTCTTTTCAGGAGGAAGTGAGGAAGCCACCACAGCTCTCCTTCCAGGCCAGCAGGAAAGTGATCTGACTCCCAGTCGCATGCCTAATTCAGTGTTCTGGCTATTCAGATCTGACAGGCGCCTCTCTTCATCTGCAGGAATGCTGATGTTCCACGTACAGAGGGGTTGGGATCTATTTCTTGTGCAAACCTGAACTACGAGGGCACTCCTTCTATGGGGATGCAGTCACCCTGAAGTGTTCCAGAAAGCTGGGGCTTCTCCCATGGGAGTTCAGTGCGGGTACACCTATAGAGGGATAGAGGGAGAAGAAATCTACTTCTCCAAGACCCTTCATGAACACCAGAGTTGACTGACTGTTGGGGTAGAATACCTACCATTTCTATTATATAACAATTTGTTTACCTGTGTATCATCTTTCTATGAGAACAGCAACCTTGCCCATCTTTGCCCATTTTTACTGCTGTGTATTCCTGGTGCATAGATGAGAGTGTGGCACATGATAGATGCTCAAATAATATTTGGGGAGTGTATGAATAAGTCATCAGGGAAATAGTTATGGAGAGCCTGAGGTGTGATTTGGGCCTTGAAAGTTGGCAAATTATATGGAAGTGAGGAGTAGAAGCACTCAACTGAAAGACATAACACACAGCACTCCTGTCATGCATGCACAGAGGTGCCAGATTTAAAGAGCAAGGTCACACTATAGATAGCATAATTTATATGTTATTACGGTAATTTTCTGGAAGATGAGAATAAAATGTTTTGTTCTAACAAAATTAGTATATTCTGAACAATCTTCTTGATTGTTGATCAAAAAAATTTTCAGGAAGAAACACTTGTTTCTAATTTGTACAAAGATACCATATGGACTAGCAGTGACCCTGACATGAAAGGAAATACAAAAGGCTGGGAGGAGCTTGTGTTAAAGAGAACCAGAGCCTGACCAAAGTTAAAATGGTGTAGGCAAATTTTATTCAGGAACTTTTGCAATAGGGTAAAGACACCTCGGCATAGAACTGAACTCCATTCCACATACAAGGACAAATAGAGACTTAGAGCCAAGGAACAGGGTGGGGATCAGTGGATAAAAAATTTGTTAAGGGAAAATAGCAAAGAAAGGAGGGAGATTCAGGCTAAACAGACTTTTTACAGGATCCTTGCTGAAGGTAGGGCAGGATGATAAGATATTGAGCATGGGGGATGAGGAATTTGATCAGATATCAAGGGTAGGTGATTTTCATGAAATTGATCCATCAGAATTCCTGCTAAAACTGGACTAAATGGGCCAGGACAGAACACAAGTTTGGGATCTTGAGGGCCTAGGGGAGCTCAAGCCCAACCAGAATGAGGTGAAGAAGAGAGTCTTTTTCACTTGGCATATTTGTGGGGCAAGGGAGAGGCTGCTCTGGTGCCACTGAAAGATGAATATCTTGAAAGTCAGGTCAAAAAAGTCTTAATTTTGTGTGTTAGTAAATTAGAAGCCATTATAAATCCTGCTCCCAGTACATTCAAGGGTTCTTCTGCCTCCACAGGTGCTGGGAAGAACGTTCTAAATGAGCAAAAGGCCACTGGGAGACATAACCCTCAGCCACAAACTTCTGCTGTCTTCCACGGTACTGCTGTGCCAGAGGTGATGGGAAATAATGCACAATACCAGGTACATGGTAAACAATCAAGAAATACTTGCAAAATGAATGTATGAAGCAAAAACCTGAATAAGCCATAGCATGGGTGCTAGCTGGCTGTAGATTACCATGTCAACACAATCTTGGAAAAGATTGGCAGGAGTCAGAGAGAAGATGTGCTTGTCCATGGAAGAATGATGACATCCACCATCTCCTTAGTAAATATATGCCCCAGAGGATAGAGTGCAACTCACAGACCCCACAAGGCATGGTAATAGTCTTAAAAAAAATCTGTATTATTCACATGAAAGCTCCTGAGGTGGCCATAGCTCAAAGGGAGAAAGCAAGCCAAGAATTCCTAGTGAAAATGCCTCTGGTTACAGTCAGCTCCCAGTCTTCATTTTTCTCTGTTTCTTGGCAGTTTTTATGAACACAAACCAAGTATTTTCATAACTGTTCTTCATTAAAGTCATCAAGGGTTGAAAGCAAGAGAGCAGGCTGGAACTAACATTACAGAGGAACAGAGACAGGATTACGCTTTAATCCTTGGTCAGGAATAAAGATGTAGGTACCTCTCCTGACTCTGTCCCTCTGTCCCTCTGTCCCTCTCTCTCTCCCTCCCTCCCTCCCTCCCTCCCTCCCTCCCTCCCTTCCTTCCTTCCCTCCTTCCTTCCTTCCTTCCTTCCTCTTTCCCACTTTTTTTTTGTCAGCTTGAGAGGTATCTGTTCTCCATCTGTCTTGGTATTGGCTAGGTTGGGCAGACAAATAGGACTGAAGGAGTCTGTGCCATGGTGTAGGTTTTCAGAAGTATAATTGGCTATTCACCAAAGACCTTAAGTATCTGTGAAAACAAAGCACAGTTTATATCACAAGAAATGTGATTTGTACCCCTTTTGCTTCATTTAAAAGGAAGAAGGTGATGGAACAAGTATGTAGGTATTCTTAGGTTTTCAAACACAAGTTATCAGAAGTGTCTCCTCTAATTTTTGAATCTGTTCTTCATGTTATAGCCAATATACTAATAAGGACTGCTAAAATTGCTATGATAATTTCTTTGTAGAAAATATCTCAGAATGTAAATATCTTTATTAATAAAAAGGATAGAAAAGTAGTAGATAATAAAATTCAAAAGTTGAGGCCGGCAAAACAAGGTTCTAGTAGTGATGGTTTAGCCACTAAGTTGAGTGACCTTGGGCGATTGATTAGTCAACAAATTTATCTGAATCTTGGCCTTCTTACTGTCAAATAGATTTCATAACATTACCTACCCCACTCACATCCCAAGGGTGTTATGAGGATTCGCTGAAACAAGGATATAAAAGTCTTTTAAACAATGGAAATGACTGCTCAATTAGATTTGGGCATAATTAACTGAGTGTCTCAGAATCATGACATGTGAGATATTTAGCTCAGGTACCAATGACTATCATGTGGTAGCCTGAAATATTTTTCTGCTTTTCTTTTCATGTGCCCACTCAATGTCAACCTTTCTTCCTCGCTCACCTCTTTCACTTAAGCTTGGCCCTTGAAACAAGAGTTCCTGATGTTTCTTTCCATGGGAATCTGATCTGTACTAAACAAAGCAGCAGGAGTACTTTGGCTTTTAGCACCCATTCCTCTTTGCTTCTTTCCCCTTCTACGTTTTTTTTTTTTTTTTTGGACTCTTGCTCTGTCACCCAGGCTAGAGTGCAATGGCACAATTGTGGCTCACTGCAACCTTTGCCTCCCAGGTTCAAGCAATTTACCTGCCTCAGCCTCCCAACTAGCTGGGATTACAGGTTCCCACCACTATGCCCAGCTAATATTTATATTTATAGTAGTGATGGGGTTTCACCATGTTGGCCAGGCTGGTCTCAAACTCCTGACTTCAAGTGATCCACCCGCCTCAGCGTCTCAAGTGCTGGGATTATAGGTGTGAGCCACCATGCTGGGCCTCCCCTTTGCTTCTCAGAAGCTTAATTCAAATTCTCCTTGGCCACACCTAAGCTTGTCTTCCCATGGCTATCAAAGCTCCCTGTCACTGTGATCCTCCTACCTCTAAGTTGTTCTTCCCATTAGAAGGACAGAGTTTCTTCCTTCAAAAGTGATCTCTTTTTAATGGCTTTCTAGGTATATTTTTCCAAGGTCTGATGTTTAGAATTTGATGATGTCTTTCTAGCCAATTCAGAAACCTCGAGAATAATCATCAGTCTCATATTTTAAATAGTGATCTGGCATCAAACCAAAGTCCATATTTCCTAGTTTAATTGTTCATTTTAGTCAACAATTTTAGTTCTGAATGACTTGTATCTGTCTCCAAAAATTAAAACCCTCATCCCAAATGTGAATTTGCCATCATTTTAAGCATGGGAAAATGATGCCACAGATATTATTGTTAATTCCTAAGGAGCCATTCAAGACTTTTGGAATATGTATCATTGAAATGTATGTTTAGATTCTGGAGGTTTAAGTCATCATTTGAATTCAAGCATTCTAGTATGTTTTACTTTTTAAAAAGGTGACCTATTTTTAAATTAGGGCTGTGTCCATTTAACAGCTAGTAGCCCATCTACAGACTCTGGATTCGTAGTTTATCTGCTTTCAAAAGGTTGTTAAATTGATTCCAACAAATGTTGCTATAATTGAGCTTCTAAAATATGAAATTCAAAACCATGAAAAAATTGGGGAAATAAAACACTCATGAAACAGAGTTACTGTTATTGAATGTTAAATTGAATTGCTCAAGAGGCAAAAAGGAAAAAACAAAACAAAACAAAAAACATGAAAGGCCAAAGCTGAGTCTTTCTGTCATTCAAAGGGAAGATTTCAGGTCTTCAAGAGAAGCAGGAAAAGGGAGCTGATGGTCCTTTGGTGCCCACTCAGTAGCTCCTAAGAGCTTTCACCTACATCACCTTTGCCCCTCCCCAACAACGAGTGGGGAGATTCCAGGTAATTTACCTAATACAATGCAGGTGATCCTTTATCTGTGAGCTTGGAAAGCGGGTGGGGTAGGGACAATAATCCCTGGCTCATAAGTTTGCTGTAAGAATTCAGTGAGATGCTTATAAAGCTCTGGCAGAGTGCATTGCACATTGTAAACATTCAGTGAATTCTGCAATTCTTATAACACCCTTCCAGGAAGGTGTTACTATCACCATTAAGAAATAAGATTCCTCTACTTGTCAGAGTGTCACTAGTGTATAGAGAGCCAGGATTCCAACCCAGGTCCCTACTCACAAAACCTATGGCCTTTCTACTATATCTGTTAACTCTAAAAGGAATTTGCCAAATGAGAGTTGTTTTACTTTTTAAAAGAATATTAAATGACATAATAACCAGCGTAGGAAGCAGAATTCCTGGGGTATTTCTTAGACTCTCAGTAAGAGCCTTGAGATTAACATTGGACCATAACTCAGGAAAATTGGTTCTGTAAGGAGCCAGGCTATGAAGTCCAGCTTTGCAGGAAGCTAACTTAATGTAGATAGAGGATGAGCCTCTCCACCTACTCACATGCACCTAACCCACGCTGGTCACATAAGGTGCTTTGTAATATTCATGATAGCTTAATGGGCCTGATTATGATCTCATGAGAGGTGCTTTTCTTTCTTCTTTTTTTTGTGCTTTTCTAACATAAACAGCTTGGCTAGCCCTCAGTAACCTCCTCCCCTTGATCTACTCCTGGATAAGCTGAAAAGAAGCATTTTCTGGACTTCATAGTGGCCCATCCCCGGCTGCCTCTTTGTTTTGGTTCTAGTTTTCACCACCTTGGCAACAGTTTCCTGCTAGGCATTGTGGACCCTCAGCCGGCCAGGATTCCAGGACATGTTTCTTGCAGGCACGATGAGAGGCATGGTGTCCCCGGCCTCTTCGACTAGTTTACTCTGTCCACATCCTCAGCTGGAACTGGCACATGGTCAGCTGTGAATCAGAGGCTCCACCCCTGTCCTGGCTCCCTAGGCCTTAGGTTCTGGGGCTGATAGAATGGAGAATGCGAATGAACCAAGGTGCCAATCTAATTTTTGCTCACTTCTGACTTTCACTAACTTCTGCTTTAGTCTATTGCTGATCTCAGTGGCTCTTTATCAGACAGCTGGCTCTATTAATATTTGCCCTAACCAAGGTTTCTCATTTCCCACTGAATTATGATGACTTTGCTTAAAACAAATATAATTGATAGAGCGCATAAGTTTAAGCTGCTATTGATAACATAGGCTATTTTGTTTGCTTCTCACAATAAAACATGTAAGTGTGAAAATCAAAGCTCAGACAGTAGAAATAACTTGCTAAAGGTCATACAGCTCATCAAAGGGAAGGTAAGGTTTAAACCCAGCCTGACTGCAAAGCCAGTGCTCTCTTTTTCCATAAGATACTTCTTTTTTTGATTATGTCTATGAGTCTTTGGGAAGAAACAGTGCGTAGAAAATGTCTTAGTAGCTATTAGCTTTGTCTTCCTGACCCTTAAATTTAGAGAAGACTATTTCCCAAGAAACAAGTGATAGTCAGCTCCCAGTCTCTAAATATCTTACCACAGCTATCAGTATTATCCTCTGTCTGTGCATGAGCAAAAATCTCTTTCTTCTCAGTAATAATGAGTGATGAAAATGGGCTCCAATGCCTGATGGATATGAAGTATCCTGTCTCATTCCCAGACGTGCCAATTCAATTGGCCATTTTCAGCATGAATGCACTGGGACTTTTGATTCTGTGTGTTGAATTGTGATGCTGGAATCTTTTTTTTTTTTTTTAATCAAGGAAATTGCAGGGAGGTGAATTTTGGACTTAAGGGGATGAAAAGATAAAATGCAATTTCCAGCTTGAAATCATTTTTTAAACTCCTCAGCAGGATGGATTTTCACTGTGGCAGGTTTTGTCTTATCAAGCGTGTAGGGCTGGCAGCTCTACTCAGAGCCTGTCCTAAGGCAATGCTGTGGAGAAGTTGCCTTCCCATTTTTATTTTTTATTTCCTCTTCTACACCCAGCTCTCCCTCCTCTCCTCTTTCAGAAATCCTGCACATGTCTGGCAGCACAGCATGGGTCAAAGAGCAAAGACTCTAGACTGTCAGGACCTGGTTATTGGTCCTAGCCCTGCCAACTTCTAGCTGTGTGACTTTAGAGAGTTCTCTTATCCCACTAGGCTTTCATTACCTCATTATAAGATGGACAGGCTAAGCACACACCTGCTAGCAATGTCCAGCGACTCAAAGGAGATGATATAATTGAAGTGCTTTGCTAACTATAAGAATTTCACAAACGTTGGTTACATTTTTATACTTTGAATTCTCTCAAGCTACCCACCCAGCCATCTATGGAGACCTGATGTCATATAAAACTCATTTTTTCCTTTGCTCCATCTTTAGCAAAGTGTACAATTCCTCAGGCCACATGAACTGGAGAGAGGCTGCAAGAGAAGATCTTTAGTCAGTGCCTCCTCCCTCTCCCCACACAGGGCAGAAGAGAGGGTAGCAAGTATCATTGATGTCTATTCAGGGAAGACACACAGTGCATGGCCACCTTGTGACATGTGGTCCTTCATTACAATTGTAGGGAATACCACACTCACCAGGAAAAGAGGATACTGGCTTTTGATCTTGTCTGTGAGAGGTGTAGGCCTTCTATCTATGCCGTCTGTATTTTGCCTGTGGATCGCTCAGAGCAGAAAGCCAGCCAGGACCCTAATGGGGCCTGGCCCCAGTCAAACTTCCCCTTGTGAAAGCCCTTCACCTTTCAAAAACCAAGGATGCTTGTAAGTCCTCCGTCTCCAAAAAGAGAGCTTTTGTAGTCAGCAGAGCAGAGATAGTGACGAAGGATATACTCCTCTTTCTGATTATGTCTATGAGTCTTTGGGAAGAAACAGTGCTTAGAAAATGTCTTAGTAGCTATTATCTTTGTCTTCCTGACCCTCAAATTTAGAGAAGGAAACCCTCCAAAGAGATTCACATTCACCATAAATTTATTAAATGCTCTGGGTGGTATTATAAAGAAGAGAGCTATGTTGGGTGCAGGATGCCTTGACCTGAGAGTTATAGTGCAGGAAGAATCTTATCCTAATTTTTTTCATGAAGGGTACAGAGAAAATTCCCCTCCTGAAAAAAAAGGAAAAAACAAAAAAAGCTAAGCAAGGGTTTTTGTTGTTTTCTATTCTTTTGTTTCTTGTTTTTTCATGAAACACTCTGTGCTTGGAAAGAAATTCTGTGGAGAGGGATGATGGGTTATATTAGTAAAACAAAGACTAGCTCTCTCTCTCCCCTATTTTAGCTTCTGATGAGAAGCATTGGTAGGTGAGAGGGAATAGTTAATCCCAGTCCTACGTGGTGCGCTCCAGAGCTCTGATTCTACTTTGTGTACTATTTCTCACTCTGAGAAGCTCTCCTGTAAGGGTCAGCTATAGTAATACTTGCTGAATCATTTTTAAATTGTTTCTTGTCCTTCCCTACCAGCCATAGAATTGCTTGTGGAGACAGAATGTGTTTTATTATTCTCATAGCTCCAGAACCTAGCACAATTTGGCTGAGGATGGAAGTACATTCAAACTGGTCTTGTATTTAATCCTAATACGATATACACATTGATTTCCCCAAGTGTTTTTTTGAGTAAAAAAATCAAGGTGCTAATTTTTATAACTTGGTAAATTGTAAATTGCCTCCTCACTCCTGCCTTCTCTGTCTGTGGCCCCTATCCCCAAATTCTTTAGCTCGTGTCCAGCAAAATTCTTGTTTCTGTCAAGTGAGCCAAGTAAGATGCAAATCTGTGGTGTCAATGTCCCTCTGGGGAATAGAAAGGGTGATAGCATGCTGTACAAGCTGGAATGTACATAAAAACATTGTTCTCCCCCATAAAATTAATTTCTTCTTACTCCATTTTTAAATTATAGAAGTTGTTTAAGTTACAAAATTGACACTCACACATGATACTTTCCTTTATGTGCAAAGTGTGGGTCTTTCTGCTCTCTACTTCCCTAGCCCAATAACCAAAGGTGAACATTAGAAATAGTTTCATGTATAATTCTCCAGAAACTTCTATGCATGTGCAAGCATATAAAGGATATAGTACATATTTTTTATCATTGTACTCAAATGCATTCATTTTATACGTGCTGTTCTGCAACTCCTTTTTTAAAACTAACAATCAATCCTTAGATATTTACACATCAGCACTTCATTTTTTAACTGCCATATGAAACTCTTTTGTCTGAGTTTATCATAATGTAACCATTCTTCTTTTATTGCACATTTAGGTTGTTTGCAAAACGTTGCTATTAAAAAGAGTGCTGAACACAGCATTTTTATGCTTATAATTTTATACTGTTAATATTGCCAAATTCCCCTGTCACATTCCCCCTAGCATACAATGCTGTAGCACCCATTTACAACCCTGCTGATGGTAGGTATTAACTGATGCTTTAATTTTTCCCAATCTGAACGTACAAATGATATCTCATTATAAGGAAAATTTTATTCATTCAATTAGGAGCAATATAATCAACCTTTCATGTTTTAAGGAGGTATTGTTTTACTTTTTCTGTATGACTTGCCTGTTCATATCCTTCCTCATTTTTCTATTGAGTTGTTGGTCTTGCTAACATGTAAATTAATACGTTAATATGTAAAACTCTAGATATTAAGGAAATTCACCTTTTGCCAGTAATGAGTGTTGTAAATATTTAATGTCCATCAGTGATAGACTGGATAAAGAAAATGTGGTACATATACACCATGGTATACTATGCAGCCACAAAAAAGGATGAGTTCATGTTTTTTTTAGGGACATGGTTGAATCTGGAAACCATCATTATCAGCAAACTGACACAAGAACAGAAAACCAAACACTGCATGTTCTCATTCATAGGCAGGTGTTGAACAATGAGAACACATTGGCACAGGGAGGGGAACATCACACACCAGATCTGTTGGGGGGTGGGGGCTTGGGGAGGGACAATGGTGGGTGGGAAGGTTGAGGAGGGATAACATTGGGAGAAATGTCTGATGTAGGTGACAGGGGGATGGAGGCAGCAAACCACCGTGGCATGTTTGTACCTATGCAACAATACTGCAAGATCTGGACATGTACCCCAGAACTTAAAATATAATAAAAATATCCCTCCTGATTTGTTATGTGTCCGAGTCTATTTCTGGTGGGTTTTACCATATGAAAGTTTAAATTTTTTATCAAGTAAAATTCATAGATTTGGGTTTTTATGTTATACTTAGAATGTCACTGATGCCAGATTATATTTTAAATATTTCATCTTCTCCCTTAGTTACTTCATAGTTTCATTTTCTAACCTTAAATCTTTGACCAATCAGGAATTTATTTTCAGTGGAAGAAATGAGGTAGGAAGAGGAATTCGGCATTACATTTTCTGCATAGCCAGCCAGACATCTCAACTCCATTAATGGGCTTCCTTCACAAGTGTGTTTGCGTCTGTTTCTAGATTCTTTATTCCATTCCACTGATCTTCCTATCTACACTTGTGACAGCATCACATTTTATAAATTACTGGAGATATTTTAGTAATTTAGGGCCATTCCCTCCATTTCTTGTGCTTCTTTTTTAAAAAAATAAATATTCTGGCTATATCCACATGGTAAGTTTTCTTTTGAATGTTAAGATCAGCTTGCAAGTTCGAAAAAAATGCCTGTTAGTACTTTGCTTGTGATAAAATTGTAGTTATACACTAATTTAGGAAGAATTATGATCCTTAAAATAGGAAATGAACCTATAAAAATATAATGTTTTCTTTATTTAAAGCTTCTATTGGTTTTCAGCAAAGATTTCTTTGAACCACCATATAGTTATACCGAGTTTATACAGAGGGATATATAGGTGTTTTTTTCCTGATTTCTTGCATACTTGAAAAATTCAACCTGCTCTCTTCACTCTTGAAAGAAAATCTGAATCACTCATTATTTTCAAGTACTGAATATGGAGGAACCATCAGTTTTCCCCATAGGTGAATTTTTGTGTGTGAGAGATGAGGAATGCTGAATTTCCTTGAATTCTTTTATTATTCTTGAAGTCTGCAAACTTTATTGGGATATATCTTAGAGCTGGTTGTTCTCTATCACTATTTTTTTCTGAGATGTACCATTTTAATATGTATACATTATAGATTTCTGTTATTTATTTCATGGTAATTTTCTTTTCAGGTAGTTTTGAGTTTTTTTGTTCTAATTGTCTTGTCCTTACTTTTTCCTAACTCTAATTCAAAATTTGATCTCTTCAGTCTGTCTCCTACTGGCATACCAGTAATTTACTGGTAATTATTTTAATCTCAGGATTTAATAATATTCTTTGATTCATATGTTTTTGTTTCAAGTCAGTCCTCTATGTCTTTCTGTTTTTCAATTAGTGTTTGTTCTAATATTTTGCTGTTTTGAACATTCCATGGTTTTAATTCTTTCTTCAACTTGTCTCCTGAACTTTTCTTGCTCACTATTCACTAATTATCTTGTCCTACTTTCTCTTCCTTATTCTTTTAAAAAACTTCTTTTGTTGAAAATTTCTTCAAAAGAGTACATTTCCTTCTACCTAGTTGATGATGCTCATTCAAAAGTGAAATTTGCTTATTAGGTGAGAGAGTCATTTTTGGAAAGTTGTTCTTTATATTTGTGTTTGATCTATTTCTTTTCTCCTTTTCTGTTATGTAAGGAGAGGTCCCATGCTGGTTTGTTTCCGATAATCAGTCTCCCTTCAATGGATGCCAATCCACGTGGGAAAGCTATTTACTAGAGAATAATTTGGGGAAGGGTGGGAGGCAGGGAGATGGGCTGGTTGGCAGCTTTGATTCAGGTGCACTCCCTCACAATGCCTTCCCACTCAATACACTACCTCCTCTGCCTGGCAATTCCTCTATGCAGCTTTTGGTGTGGTCCCTTTAGGGTAAAAATAAGAAAAGAATAATGTACAGTGAAGCTTTCTACATTAAAAATGCTCTATGTAGTGACTTCTCTTATTTGAACTGGTTTTGATCAAGAGCAGCAAACTTTTTGTCAATTTTTTGTTGTTTTCTTCCTGCCATACTTCCAGTCACCTGTGCAGTGCCTCCTTCTCTGTTCCTTCTGCCATCCTGCAATGTGGGAAGGATGGTGCCCCTGGGGTCCTCTCACACCCATAGGTTTTCAAAGTTTGTGTCTGTGATTATTATATGGATTTCTGTTTCAACCACTGTTTGAGAATGCTATATCTACACATTATCTGTAAAGGTATATCTTGTTTCTTGGTAGTCTTTATTTCGTCTTAAAAGCTTTTGTTTGGGAGCTTGTGGGTAATTTTTTTCTCTTGTTTAAGACTATATTTTCTTCTCTGCTTTTCATCCTTTTTTTTGTATTTAATTGGGTTCAGGGAAGGGAAGGTAGTAAAATGTCCTTTAATATTTTAATATGAAAGACCCTTAAAATCTAGCTCTAATTTTTCAAGTATAAAAGAATTTAAAATATTTGCATTTTCTATTGTCCTAAAGTTAGAAGACTATTCACATTCGATGAGATCCTCAAAGCAGCAGTCTTTTCAGGAGGCATAATGTGCCTGTGTGACACCCACTCCTTTATGTGGCAGCTGAGTCTCGGAGTCAAGGACTCCGAGCTCCTGCTCATCCAGGTTTCCTGTCTATGTTGGCAGTAGTTTTCTGAGTTTTCTTACGGAAAATGTTCCTTCCTCAGGCCTCAGGTTTCTGATGTGGTATCAGTCATGGGAATAACCAGGAATATGGACACATGGCCCAAGACGAGAAATACCTTGAAGATGAAAATCCAGGTGGCCATCACTAAACAGAAAGGGGGTGATTGGCAGCCTGTGCAGAGACTGCCTGTGAGTCATCACTACTGACATCCCCAGAGTGACTTTGCTTCCTGTTCCTCCCAAGGTTCAGGTCGTTCAACTATTTATTTGATTCCAGGAGCTATTTGTATCCTTTCGATGAATTCTCTTCTTTTGTTTATATGCACAAGAGCAGGTTTCTGGTGTTTGCTCTCGTATATTTTAATTAGTACATTCGATGGGGTTCTGGAATCTGCCCAAGACATGCTGCCAGAAGTGGCTGAGATGGAGTTTGAACCCAGATTTTTTGGCTGTTTTGTGACTTTTCTTCTAGGTAACACTTGAGGTAAATGAAATATAGAAGCATCGTGTCCTCTCTTGGGACTGGAATGGGTATAGACTGAACATTATTTCATAATGGCCAGACGGGGAAGGCAGAGGATGAAGAATCTGGGCCTCCTCTAGGGTGGAGCAGGTAGGAAGGGATGGTTAGGACTGCGGATGCTCAGGGAAAACTCAGCAAAAGCACTATTTCCAAAAAGTGAGACAGAATTAGGGTGTAGTTTAAGCAAGAGCAGCATTCAGGGTCAAAATATGGTGTATGTATATGTGTTTGTGTGTGCACATTTGTGTGGATGGAGTATGTAGGGAGTGAGGGGGCAGTGTCGCTCCAGTTGGGTAGATCCCCACAGTCATAAGTGGGGGCCAAAAACAGGCAGTAAGGCAGCTAGCATCAGAGCAGAGGCCTGCTCCAGTAGCCTGTGGTTTGAGAATGGGGCTCACTTTTCCAAATGTTTGCGGACCAGGAGATGCAGGACAGCACAGGCTTGGGTGTTAAACACATATCTGGGTTTCAATTTCAGCTTCAGAAATTATTTATTATATGACTTTGGACAAGTTCCTTAACTGCTCAACATTTTGGTTTTCTCAACTGTAAATTGAGGATAATTGTGTCTGCCTCTTAGAGTTGTTGTGGGGCCAGAGATGAAACACAAAAGCTGTCTGAATGTCCTGTCTGGCAGATTATAGGAGCTCAATGAAAGATAGTTGTTTTTAGTATTAATGATTCAATTGAATGATGATGGTAAGTCTCCTGATCTCCAGCTTCTGCCCCCTCCAAGCCAGCGTCTATGATCTGCCAGTGCTCCTGCTACACACAGACCCGGCCATGCCAGTTACTGCCGCACTAGCTGTCCCCAAATCGCAAGATGTCCCTGCCTCCGTTTCCAGCCTCACCACCTACCACCCACTTTTTTCTCTGTCACATGAAACTTCTCTTTATTTCTAGAGTTTGTAAAATACTTTCAACTCACTTTGCTCTTCTATCTGATGTGCCTTCTGCCTAAATGCCGTTTGCTTTTCTCCATGGGCTCCACCTTGCTCACCTATCTGTAGAGTTAGACACACACCTGAGTTTGAACTCCAGCTTCAGAAATGATCACTCTCTCCCCACTATGTACACACACACACACACACGCATGCTCACTGGCCACCTCCTGCCCAAAGCCTTTTCTGTGCTCTGAGTCACACTTAGGGGTACTCTCTTGTGTCTCTAGCACTTTGCACGTATCCTTACTGCAGCAATATTTTGGAAGATTGAGAAGCAATGCTAATTTCTTATTAATTGTTCTTCAGAAGATCTATGACTTATGGGGAACTCCTGAGATGGTCAGAATTCTGCTTAGGTACCTTCACAGATGTCTTGTTTATTTCCATAATAATTCCATCAACTCTACAGTTCTCTCTGGTTTTTAACTCATGACACAGAGGCTCAGAGGGATGAAGTACCTTGTTCAAGATTACCCAATCAATAAGTGGTGAATCCAGATTCTGTCTGATTCCAAAGCCCATGCTTCGGCCAGCATCTGAGAAGCATGAAATGAGCAAAGTTACCAAAGAGAGATGTTCAGATTTCAGGCAGAAAGAAAAAAAATCAATATTCATTAGTCTGCCCTGGTTCAGGTCCATATATGATTTTCATTATCTTTTTGAAAATGAATCCCAGACAAATACAATCATGCCGTTGGTTTGCAACTGCTGGAGGGAGAATTGAGAATGCAGTTACTCAAGCCTGGGCCTGTCCAGATCCATTTCTTTCGTAGGAAGTGTTAAAGCCAAATGTGTCTAATGTCCCAGCTATCCTGCCACTGCCTGTGCTGTAGAAAATGCAGACTGTCCACATCTATAAGGAATCATTTCCACTGTACTTGGTTACTGGTGCATTATTAAAACACCCACTGTGGTGGAACTTACTCAGTGAATGCGACCATCCATTTCTTCAATCCTCCATTCACTCTGTGATTTTATTTTATTTTATTTCATCTTACTTTCAAGATGGAGTGTCTTCGCTCTGTCGCCCAGGCTGGAGTACAGTGGTATGATCTTAGCTCACTGCAATCTCTGCCTCCCAGGTGCAAGCAATCCTCCTATCTTAGCTTCCCGAATAGGTCAGATTACAGGTGCCCACTACATCCAGCTAATTTTTGTATTTTTAGTGGAGACAGAGTTTTACTGTGTTGGCAAGGCTGGTCTCAAACTCCTGACCTCAAGTGATCCACCTGTCTTGGCCTCCCAAAGTGCTGAGATTATTGGCATGAGCTACCATGCCTGTCCCTCAATCTGTGATATGTACTGAGCACATGCTATGTACTGAGCATCACAGGCTGCTCAGAACCTCTGCCAAGAGGATACAAGAATGTGCTCCTGGTACTTTTAGACTATAAAGCACATAAACAGACTCTCAAGTAAATGTCTCCCTTCTCTGAGGCTGACTTGTCTGGGTGTCTTGTGCTGTTATCTCTTTCACCTGGGGGCACTGATGACACTATTACCTAGATGACTGTAACATTTGACAAATTAGCTTTGTCTCCTAGAACCTTTCCCTGTGGAGACAGCTCATTTATATTCAGGGCAATGTATATAATAAACTCATACAAAGAAAAGCAGGACTTCTTCATTTTTTTTTAATAGCAGAATAGACCCACCAGTTGCCCTGCTTTGTAGGCTAAAACTGCACCTTTTCTTCCCCCATGAGAACAGAAATAAACAATTACTATTAACAGGTACAGTTGCAGTCAGAAGATGGGGTTTTGTTAAATGAAGGTCCTTTTCATTCTGATGTGCATGTTAATGGGCTTAGATCTACAAAAATGGGCCTGGAGTTTGTGAGCAGGAGCTGGAGAGAACTGAATTGCTCTTCATAGTACAGTGAGCAAAAATTTTGAATTCCTAAGGCGGGGGGGGGGGAAGGGTGGGACGAGAAAGAGATCATAGAGAAAGAGAGAAGAAAGGGAGAGAAGACAGAAGCATGAAAAGAAGGCAGAGTTGTTCAATGGGATTAAATGGGCTCATAGAATCTCCTTAGAGGTGAGTGGCCAAAAGCACTTACAAATAGGGATGTCTAAAGTTCAATGTATGAGTTCATTATACATGGTCCTGAATATTAAAATTGTTTGCCCTGTTGTGACACAAACCACGACATCCATCTTCCCCTAAACTTGAGTGAACTTTGTTATACAAAAAAACAAAATGCCTTGTGTGACTGGTTTTATGAGCTAAAACAGAGAAAGAAACAGAGTTCCAGTCTCTGAGTCATTGTGGTATGTTTTAGGGTCCCCATATGCATGACAGTGAGATAAACTAGTTACTGAGTCAGTTTGGCGGGCTGCCATTTTAGAATTGGATTTGCCATTCCAAGACACTTAAAAGTGAGGTGACCAGCCTGGCCAACATGGTGAAACCCCTTCTCTACTAAAGATACAAAAAATTAGCCAGCTGTGGTGGTGTGCGCCTGTAATCTCAGGTCCTCAAGAAGCTGAGGCAGGAGAATTGCTTGAACCCCGGAGGTGGTGGTTGCAGTGAGCTTAGGTCATGCCATTACACTCCAGCCTGGGTGACAGGACAAGATTCCATCTCAAAAAAAAAAAGGTAAGGTGACAACTGGACAGACACTCAAAGACAGTAACTGGTGAGCCAGATGGGCATCTGAAGGAAGAGAGTTCAAGCAAAGAGAATTGCAAGTACAAACGTCTTGAGGGGTGGGGCTCAGAGGGCAAAAGAGGGAGTACAAATCATATTAGGGGGAAGGGAAGGGGTCTCTATTTGCAGAGCAGCAGCCTGGAGGGGAGGGTGTAGCCTGGTGCCTGGCTCATAACTCAGGCGGCAGGAAGGGCCACGTGTTGGATGGTTTTCATTCCCCAGTCAGAGAAGCCACGTTCTCTGAGTGTCAGTAGCAAATTCTGAAGGCCTGAAAATCCCTTTTTTCTTCCCCAGAAATGCTGTTTGAATTTTCCCCAGTGCACTATTACCACTTAAGCGTATGCAGTGTTATTACTCTGTGGGCCATTAACCATGGGAGCTTGCTCCTTAGCAGAGCTACTGAACAACTGTCGACAAAAGGCATGCTCATCAGCTCATACTTGGGCAGTTATCCTCATTCTTCTGATTGCATGGCACAGACAAAGGGTTGGTTCTGATACCCACATTACCATCCTTCTCAAAATCCACAGCTCACTTTGGCTTATGTTTCTTTCCTGAAGGTCAAATTGCACAGATCATGAAATTACAGATCACTTCTCTTTTGTGAGGGGAGATTACCATATATGAACACCTGTCCAGGGAGAAGTTCAGAGAATCCCACACAGTCTCCTTCTCATGGCCCTGGGTGCCATGGCTTATATGCAGGGTGGGCTGAGTGTTACAGAATCAGGGCCTGCCTGTAGGTGCTGGCTTCCTGCTGATGAGTGTGGATCTCAGGCTCATCCCTAAAAATATCTTGATTTTGGTTCTATTTAGAGCCAAAGCGTATCTAGATAACTTGAATCGATTCCTTGCTGACTTGAATCTGAAATTACCTCAAGGAGAGTTTGCTAGAAGGAGATAGTTCTCTGTCCCTGGGATGAATCATGATTCCATCTATGTCATAAACTAAACAGCAAATATCTAACTCCAGGCAAAGTGTCCCCCCTCTCTTTTTCTAGAAGTATAAGAAGTTGCACAGCCTTATTCCCCCCATTCCTCAATCCACCCTGGGCCAACGGGATAATTCCCAGTTGCCTCATACCCAGCCAGTCCCGTATTCCACCTCTCCCTAGTCCCTACCTAGACTCAAAAGGACCCTTTTCCTTCCCAGATAACTAAACATGATGTTGCATTTGGTCCTCCAACAAGACAGAGAGAAATTAAAGAGTAAAACAACTTGGTGATTTTATTTCTCTTTCTCTCTCTCTCTCTTTCTCTCTGGCCATTGTTTCGAGCCTTGCTGTTGTTGGCTCCCTTTCTTCCATGTATTCCTTAAATATTGGTGCCCTGAAGTTCACCCTTGGTCTCATTTCCTCACTGGTGGTCTTGCCTATACTCATGCTTTCAATGAATGGGTAATAGGCTGAGGCTTTCAAATATGCCTTCTACACAGACCTACCTCTGGTACTTTTGTACATCTAACTCCCTGTTGAAAATCTCCATATCAGCTTCTGAACAGCATCTCAGACTGAATGGGACCAGTGTGGAATCCATAATTTCTCCGGCCCAAAGCCAACCTCTCCTCCTGGTTGCAATGAGTCTGTCCAGTTGACCAGGCCACGCACCTGCCTCGCTGCATTCAGTCAACTGGCCCCTGAGCCCTGCCTCCATCTGCAGTGTCCAGTATCATGTTCTCTCCCGTCTCCCCTTCTGTGTCTCACTCCGTCTGTGCACTATTGTAACAGTCTTCTCACTGGTCTCCCTGCTTCCAGCCTGACTCTCTCAAACGTCCCCAAAACCATAGGCAGATCTGTTTCTATTAGTTCTTTACTTCAAACTGTTGATGGTTCTGCTTTCTCTTAGAGCACAATCCTCCCTCCACACTCACTTTCAATGGCCCCTCTCCCTGTACGTCAATTGGGTTTCTGCCGCACAAACACTCAGGGCTTGGCCCCATCCTCACACTCCCATGTTGGCAAATTCCTGTTCACTTTTCAAGACCTGAGGCCCCTTCTGGGAATCTTCTCTGATTTTTCCCACCCCACCTTAACCAAGGCAGGTTGGTTACCCTTGGATCCATTCCCAAGCCAGAGTCTCTTCCCTCTGCTGTGAGTCTTTGTGGCCCTCTGAAGTCATACAGTTCCGGATTTTTATTGTTGTCGTTGAATTGTCTAAACCAATCAGCTCATTCTGAGAGTAATATTGAGAGCAAAGCCAGACATGAAGTGACTTGTATGAGGTCAAACAGCTAGAAGCAGCAGAGCTGGGACTTGAAGTATTCATGGCTGGGAACTGTGATTCCATTATCACTCTAGCAATAGGACAGCAATAGGACATTGTCCAGTCAGATCACACTGGCAGTTTCCCTTAGACACATCATGGGAGAAACCAGAAAGGCAGAAATCAGTCTGGAGTGTTCCTTCCCATGTATCTAAAACCTGAAGAATTTCACCCCGCAGACTGGGTTAAATCCTTCTATGTCCTCTGTCACAACTAAGTTTTTCTTCTGTAATAATCCCCATACTCGCATAATTATTTGCTTACTATCTGTTTTCTCTAGTAAAAGAAAAACTACATGAGGATGAAAGGCCACGTTAATCTCATTGCTGGCTGGATACCTGTATAGTGCCAAACATGGTTCACACATCAGTGTTTGGCAAATGATGGATGGACATTCTTTAAAAATATCAAGTCTGGCTGTGTGCACTCCCCTATTAACTTGTGTGGGTCTTCAGTCTCGGTCCATTTGCATATGACCATTAGGGGCCAGGAGAAAGAGAAAAGCTCATATACTGGCTAGAGAGAGAACTTCACTCTGTGGATTTAACTTTTATTACATAAGTAATGTATACTTGTAGAATAATTTTAAAATATAAATAAGTAAAAAGAAGAAAATGAAAATCACTTCTAATACCACACCTATTACTATTTGGTTACAAAGTCTCTCAAACTTCTTAAAAACTTATAAAATGTAAATCAT
This sequence comes from Saguinus oedipus, assembly GCA_031835075.1. NCBI lineage: Eukaryota > Metazoa > Chordata > Mammalia > Primates > Cebidae > Saguinus > Saguinus oedipus. The sequence continues at coordinate 8,549,083 of CM063178.1, forward strand.
TCTCTAAATAATGTTTTGCAACCTGTTTTGCTTAAAAATGCACTGTGAATGTATTTCAACATCATGTAATATAAACTCCAGCATATTTTTTTAATGACTGCATTGAATGCCATTATATAGAATAAATGATTTATTTAACCAATTCCTTATTGGTGAACATTTATATTTTTCTAGTTTTTTTTTTTTTAACTATAGTATGGGCCATGTTGTAGCAAACTGTCTTGAAACTAAACTTCTCTGCATATCCATGATTATTTCCTTAGGATAAATTCCTAGAAATTGAATGACTAGATCAAAGAACGTGCTTCTTTCACATTTCAAACTTTTTAAATCTACATTGTCGAATTGCCCCCAAGAGTTTCAGGAATGCATATTCCCTCCAGCAGGCTGTGATGGGAGTCTTGCAGAGAAACGTTTAATCTTCTGGAGTCCTTCCCCTGGCTCATCTACTTGCCAATGAGATTCGCTAGACCATTGTACTGCCTTCATCCAAACAGGTGCAGGGCTCAGTTCTCAGCCCTGTCTCCTTGCATGCCTCTCGCTCTCTCTCCCCCAACAGATTTCAATTATTTTTAAATGGTGGCACATGTATTTGGGAATCTATTTAATGAACAAACTCAATGTGCTGATGTCTCTTCAACTCAGATGCCTCGCCCTTCCCCTCATTGGAAGGAGATCTCACAATCTCATCAGCAAACAACATATATTCTCATCTTTTGACATATCAAATTTAGGAAAATGAAAGTTCCCATCTTTAGACGAATGAGAGGAAATGTGGTGTGAGCAACAACTTTCACTGTAGGTTCAGCATTTAAGGAAGCTGCAGGGTCTTTGCAGGTAAATATTTTCTCTCAAAATGTAGCAAACTTCTTTTGCTTAATATATGATTTAGCATTTATTCTGCGAACTTCTTTTCCTATAGTGATCAGTCCCCACAACAAATATCAAAAGCTAATATTATCATCTCATTTTACATATGCAGAAAATGAGGTTTAGGTGATTCATTGATCATTCAAGAATATCTACCCAGTGCATATCATTGCATTTAGAAGCATGGAAGTTATTGGTGGTCTTGATTAGAATGCTTTAATTGGAGCAAAACACTGATTTGACCGTGTTTAAGAAAGAGTTGGGAGAAATTAGCGATAGTGACTATTGAATAGAGTGCACTTTCAAAGAGTTCTGCTATAAAGGGAAAGGGAGAAATGGAGGCTATATCTACAGAGGAAAGTGGGGTCGAAAGAAAGATTTTTAGTAAAATGGAATAACAGTGTGCTAGTATGGGAATGGTTTGAATACAGAAAAACGTCCTATGATGCAGGAGAGAAAGAAGCGCCAAGGTTTGCTCAGCTGAGGGCAGAGAGTGTTCATCCACATGAACAGAAATGAGATACAGGGATATGGGTAGAGGCAGAAGTGGGAGTTTGTGGAAATTCTCTCTTCTGATGCCTTTCTTTTTCTCGGGAAAATAGGAAGCAAAGGGAGAGTGGGGGTGGGAGGTTTAAAAGAGCAGAGAATGTATGAGATTCTCAGCTAGGAAAATGAGACAGTGAACTGGCCAGGGAGGCAGAGTGGTTGCCAGGCAGCAGAAGGCACAGCTGAAGATGGTGGTTGTAAATTTAATGAAACTAGTCAGTAAGATTATGTGTTTTCCTTCAAACATATCTAACTGTTATAGGCTCAGGTGAGGAGGAGGCAAAGAGGTGGACACAATTAGGTTTGTAATTTAGCCAAGTAAATATGTCAAAGAAGAGGAACAAGGATATTAAAAATATATTTAAGATTTGCTGAATGGCCATGGATTTTTAAAATAGATAATGAGTAAAAGGACGCCATGCAAGAGGTAAGGGATGGTGAAACACTTGTATAGATCAGTGGAACGAGATCCTGAGAGGCGGCAACGTGTTGCTGAACTGATGGTGGCAGGGAATTGGTAGGTAGAAGATAGTAGTCAGAGAATGGCATAGTTGAAATTGGGAAGTGGAAGTCAATTATGTTTCTCAAGGTCATATGATGTTATGTTGCAGAGCTTGGAGTTAAACTAAGTTCTCTCTGATCAAAGAGCTCACCCAGCATTTAAGAAGTGCACTTAGGACAGAGTGAGAGATGCCTTAGTTCACAGAGGCACAGGTGGCTTTTATGGTATCATTCATGCAAATGAGACCTCATGGCTTTCTGTGGGCAAATATTTATAGCATTGCATGAGAATGGTAATGTAAAATTTCTTCTTTCTTTCTCCTCCCCGCTCCCACTTCTTACAGAAATAGTAACTGGTTCAGATGGGCTGGGCTGGCTCCATGGAGAACATATGTTTGCTGATGAGGAGAAACAGACAAAAACAGCTAATGTAAAAACGTGGGGTCCCTTATGAGTTTGGGGTTTAAATATCAGTTTCTGGTGTTTGTGCCTGTGTGGTTTTCTCCATGAAACTGACCATTATCTTTCTAACTTGAGATCTCCCCTGGGGATGCTTGGTAAGGGCACCCATCCTCTTTAGTTATTAACCATTCTCTAACAGCAAAACCACGGACAGGTCTTGTGGTGTTGTATGTGGGGGAGAATTAAATACAAAACAGACACTGAGGTACACTGAAATCGTGAGGCTGATGACAGCCCAGGAATGCTGAGATTGAGGCCCGGTCTCCTATGTGACTGCTGACAGTAAGAATGTTAACTCTAAATTTCCTGAATGTTGTCAGATCACAGCAGGGAGTCATGCATCCTCCCTGTAACATTCTCTCTCTGTCTCTGTCTCTCTCTCTCTCTCTCCCCTTCACACACACACACACACACACACACACACACACACACACACACACCATAAAGCCTTGAGGAATGTGTTCAGGATTTATGCAAGCTGTGTGCCTGGAGACCACATACTCTGTGAGAAAAATAAAATCTCTAGTCCTGAGAGATGATAATGATCACTTAGATTAGAACCATTTTTTTTAAAAAAGCCACAGTATTTACTCTTATTGTGAATCTTGGATATTTCTGAATTGCCACCTTTCAAATGATGACATAATTTGGTCAGTACTGCTTTTTTCTCCCCTGGTTTTCTTGGGTGACTTACACAAAGGGCCAGCTGTGTGTTTCCAGCATAGAGCCTGGCACATGGAAGCTGCTTAAACAAATGCTACTGGATAAACTTAGTGGTGGCTTAAGGTCACTACTTAGGGGTGGTTGGTGATCTTAGACTCCCCTAAAAGTTCATCACTCTCCACTTCAAGTCACTCCAACCAAGTAAGTTTTTTTTTTTTTTTTTAAATAACAGTTTGCAGCGTAACCAGAGCTTCCAAGTGAATTTTCTGAAAAAAAACACCTCCACCTTGCCCTAACTAGACTGTCATCCCCCCAACACCCATATACAGAACTCTGGAGTTGGCCCCATCTCTTTTATGACCATTTCTTCCTCCCTACGAGGTAATGATGGAATGATGGCTCACCTGAGACAATCCATACCAGTGTACAGGAGTCATGAGTCTTACACCTAATAGCTCTATGACATCTTGGAGGCAAGTTTCTTAACCTTATTGGAGCCTCAGTTTGCTTATCTGCAGAAAGGAATAAGAATATCAATGTCCTATAGTAGTTTTCATGAATTGCTATAATGGAACATAGCACTCAATTAATGAGCAGTTATAAGCAATATCCCTTACATGAAATGTAGATCCAATGCTAATTCTGGATGAATGTTGCCTCTTTCAAGGAAAATATTTTCATTGTATGAAGGACCTAGTGATTGTAACAGACTCAGTGGCTTCCAGGAGGGAAATCTCTGCTTTAATTGAGGGTGCTAACAACATAGTGATAGTGGGAGTGAAAGTTTAAAGATGGTTTTTAGGTGTAGCTCCTCTTTCACACACAGCAAGACCAGCCCCTGTCTTCCTCTTCCTCCTCAGCCTACACAATGTGAAGATGACAAGAATGAAGACCTTTATAATGATCCACTTCCACCTAATGAATAGTTAATATATTTTCTCCTCTTTGTGATTTTCTTAGTAACATTTTCTTTTCTCTAGCTTATTTTATTGTAAGAATACAGTATATAATACATACAAAATATGGGTTAATCTGTTTATGTTGTCAACAAGGCTCTTGGTCAAAAGAAGGCTAGTAGTGTTTAAGAAGTAGTTAAATTAGTAGTAGTTAAGGCAAAAGTTATATGTGAATTTTCAACTGTGTGGTGGGCCAGTGCCCATACCCCTATGTTGTTCAAGGGTCAACTGTTTTATCTGGCCCTATTCTGAATGTGCACACTCTTCTTGAACAATTATATAAAATATTAATCAACAATGTCATCAATCTGGATTGACTTTGTATGGCTCCTCTTGAGTAACTGAATCTGACTATAATTGCCATGTATTTAATATTTTCTGTGCTATTCTAGTTAAACCTAATAAAATCACATTAAGACGGATTCCCCAAAGAGAAAATCCATTTGGCAAAAAAATTCTATAACCCAAGAGTCAATATCCAACATTATGGCTATGCAGGGTTTGGAGTGTAATTATGTCTAGCCCAGCTTGTTGCCATTTAGAGTCTTTTTCTGGTCAGGAAAACATACTAGACCTTAAAAAATCCCTTCTTAGACACCTAAAGTTTAAGGAACTAGCTTTTTCCCACCCCCATTTAAGTTGTTTCTACATATCATCATCTAGAATGTTCTTTTATAATCCCCTTCCACCTCTAATAATAAACCAAGACAAACAGGAAGGAAGGAAAGGCAGGAAGCGAAAAAATATAGAGCAAATATATAATTGTTAAGCACTTATGACATGCCAAGCAGCAAAGAATGCATAATGGAACTCATCAAGCACATACTGTGTACAGGCAGATTCTAAATGCTGGCAATATTGCCCTTGTTCTTTAGGAGATTACAGTCAGTTTTCATCTAGTAACTGAGTGCCGTCAGTTGTCATAGCAAAGGATTGGATCAATTAGTAATTGAAACTCAATGTAAATAATTACATAACATAATTTTCTGCTATTCTAGTAAAAAAATACTATAAACATATCACTATGCTTGGACATTAGGAGGGATTCTCACCAAAGGAAACATTGGCATGACTGAAGCATTCACATGCACTGGGCTCATACTTGAGTCACATCCAATCCTCACATGACTCACCATTGTTAGCAGTCAAAAAATGAAGGCAGCCTGCTCACATCTGGATTCTGATCATGGGCTCACTATGGAAAGTGCTTCAATGTCCTCGCTTTGTAATAAAAAAAAACACAAGCCAAGAATAAGGGACTAAGGTCCATTGTCAACTTCAAAAGACACTCTTAGGATCCTTACAATTCTTTTGCTTTGGGCAGTTTGGATGATACATCCTTTTACTCAGGAACTAGAAGTGAGCAGCAGGAAGTGAAGGCCCATTTGGGGAACTTAGGACTTGTTTTAGAGGATGAGCAGTTAACATGAGGGAGAGAAAGTTTGTGTTGCTGGTCAGCAAATAACAAGTGCTTTGTCTCTATTCTGTGGGACAAAATTACCACTGTACCCTTCCTTGGAAGCACGGTGTGGCTGGTGCTGCTGATACCCTTCACATATCCCCCATGTCTTACATTTCAGTGCTTATAGCACCAATTTACAATTTGGGGGATCTTTGCCTGAGGGCTTTCTCTGACTTCTAGGGACAATCTGCACAGACATGGGAGACTAGAAATGCTAATTTGCTGCTTCCAAGAGGCCTAAACCAATACCTGATGGAACAGGCAAACGAATTTTTCTGCTTTCTTGCCCCTTGCTGGGGTGACTCTGAAGCTCCCTACTTTACACTCTTTCCTACAATCCTCCAGAAGGATGAAGCTTCAGGTGAGCACAGCAGTTACTTGCTTGACATTACATTCTTCATGGTTGCCTCCTCTTCTCCAGCTTCACTCCATTCCCCTGCCAGTGTTTCCTGGGTTCACTTCCCAAATAAGCTACTTGCACTTGAATCCTTCTCTCAAGGTCTACTTTTCAAGAAACCCAGACTAAGACTTATCATACTTTTTCTTTTCTCATCATATTCTTTCTTACTTTGTCTAACTAGACGCTTAGATAATTAGTTCTCCTGATCCTTGATCTCTTGATCTTGATAAACCAGTGTTGAAAATCCAAACACTCACAGAGATGCAGCAAGTTACATAAATGAGACAAGTAGGCTGGATAGATATTATGCTAACCAGATGGTACATACTCTATCTCAAAGAGCCAGCTGCAATTCAGCCACAGCCAATTGTTGCCACGTGGAAAAGTGGGCCCAATGTGGTCACATCAAGTTTCTCATGAGAAGACAGAAATCTAGATTTTTGTGTAGAATCTCTTAATATGTAAATATTGGCCACAAATTCAGATGCTTTTATAACACGGAGCTGGCCAAATAAAATGCATCTGTGAGACATACTTGGCCCAGGGGCCAGCAATTTGCAAATCACTATTACAGAAATGCAACCCTTAGCAGGAAATTCACAGATAACATTTAAAGTAACAAGGGTTGCAGCACTTAAAGTGGATTTTCACAGACATTATCACATCTCTTTTAACAGATCCCATCCTCAGCCCACCCGCAAATGGCTGTATCCAGCACTGCATATCTGCTCAAAAAAACAAAAGAGACCCAAGTGGAAAGAGAAAGCTAATCATGGACTTGGCATCTGATTGTGGTCTGGCTTAATACAACATTCTCAGAGCCAACTGGAAAGGAAACCGCCACCCAAATCCGTCACGACATGTGCTATCACAGTGAGTTTAAATTGGGTGGAAATGTTGTGAGTTTAATAAAATAGAACTGCTGAGATGTACATATATATCTGGGTTTAGCCAATAGCTTTTCCAAGGGCATTGGGATGTCAAATATGTTTGGCAGGTTCAATTATCTTAGCACCCACATTTGCACTGTTTGTAAGATGAAGGTGATTGGAAGCACATGTGCTAATAGTAACTATGCATAATGTGTGAAATTAAGCAAGTGTGGAAGTTTCACTCACGGTCCTAAGCTAACCCTTTCCAGTTGTGTGGGGGCAGAGGAGAAGAGAGTTACATCATTTTTCTTCTTCTTTTAGGAAAGAACTTGCAGCTTTTAGCCTACCTTTCATTTTGCATATAGAAACCGAAATGCACAAATAATAATTGAGAACCTGGAATCCCATCTCCTCCAGTAGGAAAAATCAGTATCAAGTGGTGTTTAGCGCAGTGGTTCACACTTGTAATCCCAAAACTTTGGGAGGTGGAGTCGGGTGGATCACTTGATGTCAGGAGTTCGAGACTAACCTGGCCAACATGGTGAAACTTCATCTCTATGAAAAATACAAAAATTAGCTGGGTGTGGTGGTGTATGCCTATAGTCCCAGCTACTCGGGAGGCTGAGGTGGGAGAATCACTTGAACTTGGGTCACAGGTTGCAGTGAGCTGAAATTGCAACACTGCACTGCAGCCTGGGAGATAGAGCAAGACTGTCTAAAAAAAAAAAAGTAGTGTTTTTACTTATATGTCTACCAGCCACACCCATATGTAGGAAGGAATAAGTTCTAGAGACCTAATGTACAGCACAGGAAGTATAGTAACAAATACTGTCTTATATGCTTGAAATTTGTGAAGAGAGTAGATTTTAAATGTTCTCACACGCACACATGCGCAAATGGTAACTAGGTGAGGTGATGAATATATAAAATTTCAATTTATCAATTATATTTTAATAAAGCCATTGGAAAAAAGAAAATGGAACATAATGATATGCTATTGATTAAAAAAATAAATATTTTGAGAGAAAAGGGCTATTATCAAAATAACTGAGCAGTACTCTTCAAAAGTGTCAAGGTCATAAAAAAACAAGGAAAGACTAAGAAACTGTCATGGATTGGAGAACACTCAGGAGACATGACAAGTAAACGCAGTATGAAATCCTGAACTGGATCATAGAATTGCAAATGGACCTTAGTGGAAAAAACTGGTGAAATCTTAATAAAGTCTACAGTTTAGACGTTAGTATTGCACTGAGGTTACTTAGCTTTGATAATTGTACTGTGGTTACACAGGACATTACCATAAGAAGAAGCTGAGTGAAAGATATATTGGAACTCTCTGTATCATTTTTATGCCTCTTCTGTAAATCCAAAACTATCTCAAAATTCAAAGTCTTTTTTTGAAAGATTATTATAAACAAGATTTTGTTGCTTGGAAGGGCTAAACAAGGTAAGCATAACTTCTTTTTTTGAGATGGAGTCTTGCTCTGTCACCCAGACAGAGCAATCTCGGCTCACTGCAACCTCCGACTCCCAGGTTCAAGTGAGTCTCCTGCCTCAGCCTCCTAAGTAGGTGGGATTACAGGTGTGCATTGCCACACCGGGTAATTTTTGTATTTTTAGTAGGGATGGGGTTTCACCATGTTGGTCAGGGCTGGTCTTGAACTCCCGACCTTGTATTCTGCGCACCTTGGCATTTCAAAGTACTGGGATTACAGACATGAGCCACCTCACCTGGCTAACCATAACTTCTTACAAAATTTTGCATTACTAGGCTTTTTAAAATTTATTTTTATTTTAGCTCTTCTTGTTGCATTGATCCTTTTACCATATTAGTAGGCATTTGAAGGAAGAGGATCTCAGTATGCTACATATAATAAGTAGAATTGTATTTTAGCTCTATTTCATAGGTAGAGAAACTGAGGTTCAGAGACCTCTACTTGTCAAAGGTTACTCAGCTAGTGAGTTCATGGATAGCAAGGTAGGTGACTGATAATTCTAACTGGGAACATTTTCTTGGCCCTAAATGTCTTACGACAGTGATTTTTACACAAAGGGATAAATAAAAATGTAAAGGAGACAGATATAAGAGACCAAATATGCACAGTATAAATAAATGTAAGAATTTTTGAATGATTAGATGCTATCTCAAACTAGTGGTAAAAGCACATGAACATCTTTTCATGTGTTTATTTGTATATACATATTCTTCATTGAAATATCTTTTGCACATTATCCAATTGAATATTTTTCACTATTTAAATAATTCTTTATGTATTCCAGATACTAGTCTTTTGTTAGATATGTGGTTTGCAAATATTTTCTCCCATTCCATTCTGGAGTATTAGAAGAGCTAAGTCTACATTTGAAAAAAAAATCAAATAGAATTCTACCTCACATCATATCTACCATCCCCAATGTACAAAGAGATTAAGTTAAACATGAAAAACAAGACCATAAAAGTAATAGAAGAAAATAGAAGTGGCTTTTACTATATAATCTTGATTGTGCTATATATTTTTCTAAGGAGAACTCTAAAGGCAGAATTCATAAAAGGCTGTATGGATTTACCTAAAAGCAAATGCATTTTTATCTCCCAGGAAACCCTCACAGTATATATAAACCATCAAGCTGTCTGTTCCTTTATAGTCACATTCACTTCCCTCCTGCTGCCCCCATTCTCTCCTTAACCCCAGTAATCACTAAATTGTTTACCACTACTATAATTTTGTCATTTCAAGAATGGTATATACATAGAATCATACTATATATAGCCTTTGAAATTGGCTTTTTTTCACTCAATATGATTCTCTAGAGATTCATCCAGGTCATTGTGTTGTATCAATAATTCATTTTTATTGCTGAATAGTGTTCCATGGCATGGATATACTACAATTTGTTCAACTGTTCACTCAAATTGTGGAACATCTGGCTTGTTTCCAGTTTGGGGGTATAACAAATAAAGCTGCTTCAAACATTTATTCACAGGGTTTTGTGCATATAAATCTTTATATCTCTGGGATAAATTCCCAAGAGTGCAAATTACTGCGTTGTGTGGTAGTTGCATGTTCAGTTTTTAAAGAAATCATGAGACTATTTTCAGGAGTGTCTATACCATTTAAATTCCCAGTAGCAACCTATGAGTAATCTAGTTTATTTGTCTTCCCTTCAGATTTGGTGTTGTGTATATATATATATTTCAGCCATTCTTGTAGGTGTGTGGAGATTGTGTGGTTGTGTGCAGTGATTGTGATTTTAATTTGCATTTTCCTGATGGCTGATGTTGAACATCTTTTCAGATGCTTATTTGCCATTTTCATTGGCAAATATTGTCCACTGAAATATCATTTGCCCATTATCCAACTAGATTTTTTTCACTGTTTAGTTTTGATGATTACTTATATATTCTAGATATAAGTCCTTTGTTAGATGTGTGATTTGCAAATGTTTTCTCCCATTCTATATTGTCTTTAAATACTCTTAATAAAGTTGCCTTCCACTTTATTACAACTTGCCCCAGGTCACACCCAAGACTTTTAGAGAGCAAATATTTTACTTTTGATGAAATCTAATGTATTCATTTTCCTTTTATGGGTCATGCTTTTGGAGTCGAGTCTAGGAAATATTTGCCTAGCCTTAAACCTTCTGTATTTTATCCTGCCTTTTCTAAAAGCTTCATAGTTTCACATTTTGCATTTAAGTTTGTAAGCCATTTTGAGTAATGTCTTGTGTCAAGTGTGAGACTAAGTAGAGTTTCCCAATTTTCTTTCCTTCATCACTTGGAAAGTATGGTGCTGTTTACTTCTGGTCTCCATGGCTTCTAATGAGCAATCCACTGACATTTGAATTATTTTTTCTGTACAGGTAAAGTTTTTGTTTTTTCATTGGCTGTTTTTGAGTTTTTTTTTATTTTTTTTAGTTTTCAAAAGTTTAATTGTGGTGTGTCTAGGCATTGCTTTATTTAGATTTACCCTGTTTGGAGTTTGCTCAGCTTCTCGAATCTGTACATTTAGGTGGCTTGCCAAATTTGAGAGATTTCTGCAATTATTCCTTTGAGTCCTTTTTAGACACCCTCTCTTTCTCCTCCCTTTCTGGAACTGCACTGGCATGAGCGTCAGATCTTTTGTTATAGTCCCTCAGGTCTCTGAGGCTTTGTTCACTTTTTTTTCAGTCTGTTTTCTTTCTGTTGTTCAGATTAGACAATTTTTATTGTTCTATCTTACAGTTCACTAATTCTTTCCTATGTCTCATTTATTACAGCATTTAGCCCATCCACTGAGCATACTTCCATTGCAGTATGCTTCAATTTAAAATTTTCACTTGGACCCTCTTTATATCTTCTATTTCTTTGATAAGACTTTCTATTTACTTGCTGAAGCTTTCTACCTTTTCTTTTCTCTTTTCCAAGCATATTTATAATTGCTTTTTGAACCAACTTTGTAATATGTTCTTTAATATCTTTGTCAGATAATTCTAACATTCCTGCCAGTCTGTTGGCATTTATTAATTAATTTTCCTCATTAGTTTGAGATATTCTTGATTCTTGGTGTGATGATTTTTTATTGAAACCTAGACATTTTCATATGATGACATGAGACTGTGGATTTTATTTAAACATGTTTTAGCTGATTTTTTCTGATAGTGCTCTAGCAGACGAGGGGAGATATCATTTCATTACTGCTGGTTGGGGTTGGGAGTTCCAGCTCTCAGGTGGTCTCCACCACCACTGCAATTTGAGTGGCCTCATTGTTGAGTAATGGTGAAAGTCTTGGTTCTGTTCCTGGCCTTTTCTGATATCCTGGACGGGGTCACAGGGTGGCTCATTACAGCCTTGCAAGGGTGGAAGTCTAGGTTCCCACCCAATCTTTAAAAGTCTTACTATGTTTGTTTTACGCACAATGCCCAGGGGTTTTAGTTGTACTTAGTAGGAGAAATATTTAATGTACTTAATATTCTCAGATGTGAAACTTCCAATGTTATTTTTATTTATATCCATTGTTAGAGGGTGACCTTGGAAGGCTGGAAATTTTTTAGAAACTTGACTTGCATTATCTCATTAATTCTCACAGCAATCCTATAATTGAGGTAATGCCTTTTAAGTTAGACATGAGGACTCATCGAGATTGAGTGACTGGACCAGAATTGTAACGCAGGTCTCTTTAAGAGAGGAGCCAAAAAAATGTCTGTCATCTCTGGGTCCTGACTTGACCCTGATGCTTTCATTATCTCCACTAAACTTTATGAATATTACAAATATGTGGTGTGTGAGTGTGTGTGTTTGTAGGTGTGTGTAAAGCAAAGGTGGGGATGAAATTCCTGTCAGCTAGTAAGGTGAGGGGCAGTATTAGCATGTGAGAAAACAAAGTACCTGGAAGGTAATGATACCAGGAGAACCTGAGTTCCTCCAACATTCACAGAGACTCTGGATTTCCAAGGCTTGGGAATTTGAAGCAGGGTGGGTGTGCCACCTGTTCGGGGTGATGGTGTTTTTTTTTTTGTTTTTTTTTTTTCCTAGATCTTAAGGACAATCCATCTTACTTGGGTCAACTCTGATACTTTATGAGGTATGAAAATGAGACCAGAGAGTTATATCTATGAATTAGGGAAACTGAACAATATGGTGATCATTACACGCTGAAGGACAGAGCAATTTGCCTCAGGTCACACCCAGTAATGTTAAAAGTCAAGAAAATAACTCATGTCCTCTGTCTTCTTATTCAGGTCTATTTCCAGTAAAGAAGGATAGATTCAGGACTTCTTTCGTTGCTCAAGGGTAAAGATATTGGAACTATTATTTGACCTGCATGAATAGAAGAAAATGTCCTCTGCCTATTAGTCATTTATACATCTCTTTTTAACTTGAAATAACATGATTACGTCTGATGACCTAAGCTTCTTTAGAATAAATACATTATATATGTTCAGGATGAAATTTGGGTCAGGATAGATTCATTTACATTTCTCATTCATCATTTCATTTGTACATGATTTCTCTAAGAGTCTTTCCAATGTTTCAAGAGCACAACTTTAAAGTCTGCCCAATCCTCCACTGGGAGCAAGTTACCTTTCTGCAATACTTTAGATAATCTGGTTCATTAACTTTTCCAGTGCATTGGTGAGTCCATGAACCTGAGTCCCATGACTTTGATGGTGAATTCCAAAGGCAAAGCTAAAAAAATTTCTCAAAAGGCCATCATCTGGGGATCTTTCTCTTTTTGAATAGAGAGTAACTTTGATTCCATGCTGTGCTCAGCCCTTTCACAAGATCATTGGATTTATCAGTGGCTTGAAGAAGCCCAGTGTCACTTCATAAAACACATGTTGCAAATAACAAATTCATAAGGAGGCAAGAAGAGACTTGATTAATTGGATTGGTAAATCAAACAATGTAATAAAGTTGTTTTCAATATTTTGAGTAGAAAGAAGCATCAGAGCTGACAGACCCAGCCTTCTGGAATCTATTAAAAAGTTTTAATGATTTTGTTTCAGGATTAAGTTTGCACCCAGCTTTTGTCCCTTTCTAAAGGGACCAAATTTGAGGGAAATATCAGATGGCATAGGCCCTGCAGCCATACTCTGTAAGTCACAGCTGAAAGTATTACTCTCATCCTTATCCTGTTCTAAAGGGACAGGACATATCCTCTTAGGACTGAACTCAAAAAAAAAAAGGGGGTGGGGGGGAACCTGTGCAAGGCCCAGTGTGGGAGGAAGAAATTTCTTGTTATCTATGTTCTTTTAGAATATCTTCTCAATTTTGACTTCCTTCCTTAGCTCTGATCTGTCATCTCTGCTGAACACAATTGGCTATGTACTAGAGACACATTCTTCACTGCCACGTACTTGCAGTAAAAAGAAAATGGCAGTTTGGCTTCAAAGTGACCTTGATGAAGCAGTAAAAATTATTCGTTTTATTAAATCTCAACTCTCAATTATCTTTTTACTATTCTGCATGGTGAAATGGGAAGTCTACATAAAGTATTGTGTGCACACTGGCATACAGTAGTTCTTTCAAGGTAAAGCACTGTGTGATTGGTTCTTTCATAGTGAGCTGAACTGGTTTCTGTTCATGAAACATAATTTTTATTGGGAAAAATGATTGATAGACAAACCATAATTATTCAGATGTGGGTGTTTGCTCAAAATGAACCACGTGAGCTGGTCATTTCAAAGAAAACAATTGATAACATACATTGCCAATGGCAAAATATTGAGCTTTCAAAAACAATTACTTGTATACAAAAACTTGTATCTTCCACCTTGAGCTTGACAGCTTCCCAATATTTAAAGAGTTTTCTGACGAGATTGTTCATAATACTGACAAATGAAGCTTTATATATTGAATAATACAATATATTATTTTAAGGGTCTATATAACTCAGTGAACAAATATTTTCCATAAGATCAATGTATAATGTTAAAAACATCATTCATGGTAAAATATCCATTTCAAATGCAAGATTGGCCATGGATTTTAACATAACAGTACAAAGTTTCACTGATATATTTCAGATTCTACATGGCAACTAACCTTTAAGAAGCTGCCCTTGTTGAGTCCTTCTTTTTCTAATGACTTATCTGTATAAAGTCAATTTTCTTCATAGACATTAACCAAAACAACAGATCAAACCAATTAGATGCAAAACCAGAAAATAAAAATCTGTCTTCTATAAAACCAGGTATGATTTGCACACACACACAGACACACACACACAGACACACCCCAAGCTAATGTCACTAACCTTATGGTTTTCAAAAATGTAGTTATTTTTCATAAAATATGTATGTTAACATGTTTATTGCTCTCTTTAAAATAATTAATAAATATTTTAAAATCTTGTTTCAGTTTCTAATATGATGAATTCTAGCTAGATAGAACCCACATAAGCACAGCTCTTTGAGATCCTCAATAATTTTTTAAAATGAGACCAAAAGTTTGAGACCCACTGCTCTAGATCATCTGTTCGCATTTTTTTTCTTACTTAGTTTTAGAGAAAAAAAATAGTACAGTTATCTGTAGGGGGCTATTTGGGATTTGCTAACTCTATCATTTTTCTTAGTTGTGATAGGGAAGGGGTGGATAACTCCAGGAAGCAGGCTGGTGTTTGCCTACTCTCCAGACAGGGGAAGCAAAAGCAGAAGCTGGTTCCCTCAGGAACTCCGCCTGGAGGCATTGTCAGTGGGCTTGAACCAAACCAACTGTTGGAGGAGTCTGGCACAGAGACTTCACTCATTTGCATTGTTTGATGTGATTTCCTGGCTTCATACTGTGAATCTACTCAACAAATATCTTAATTCAAGAAAAAGTCATTTAGCATCTACCAGGTGGGAATCACAGTGCTTTTGGGAATACCTGTCAAATAAGCTGTGGCCCCAAATCATCACAGCATATCAAGGGAAACAAATAATAATGGCAAACTTGTCTGTGGTGCCAGGAGTGATTGGAAATGCTTTCCTTCTGATATTTTCTGATTTAATCCTCACAACTATCCTATTTTAAAATAATTCCTGTTTATCAGAAGAGAAACTGAAGGTTTAGGGAAGATTAGCAACTTGCTCAACATCACACTTATCAAGCTGCAGAGCTGGGAGAAGAACAAAGGTGTTTTTGATGTAAGCATCTGAACTTTTAATTGTCCCTGAAAATGATGGTATTAGACAAGCTAGAACAGAGTAGAAACAGAGTGAGAAGAGAAGACTAATACTGAGAGGGAAAGCCTGCACTGAGCTAGACCGTGAGGGAAAAGTGGAGCTTCAGCTGGAGGACATCTGGGGGCGGGAAGTGCATTCCAGGCAGAGGTCACTGCTTGCGCAAAGGCCTGCAGCTAATAGGATGCCTGGCACATTTGGGATATTATGGCTTGAGATTGGAAGCGCACATAGAACAGAACTGGGGAGAGCTTTGAAAGGGATATTGAAGATGTCGAACTTTGTTCAAGGAGGGTGGCAGCCTTAAAAGATTTTGAAAAGGAAAGTGACAGGCTCCAAGCCCTGCCTCAGGGAGATAACAACACATGCAATTAGACATCTGCATTTGCTTAGCAACAGAGAGCTCTAGGGCTCTAACTCTTACTCCAAAGGAATTCCTAATGATTTCATTTGCAACAAGCCAGAGCTCCTGCCCGTTTGGCACTAGGATGTGGTGTGTGGCTTTGTTTTAACAAACCTTGGCTATGACTCCCTAACACGAAGCAGAGCTTAGGGTTGTGACCCTCTGCAGCAGAGAACTCCCTGCCAACTGTCAAACCCAGTTTTCAAAGACAAGCCTTCTTTCTGCTCTGACCTCCTTCCCTCTCACCTTCTCCCTTCAAGTGGTGGATGTTACATATTGAAAGCTCCTTTAAATGCTTACAAGAAGTTAATTTTTAACCAAGGAGGGGGGGGGTCTCCAGCAAGCCCTATCAGGGCCAGAAACCAAGCAGCAGGAAATCATGTGGCATCCACCTGCAGCCACTCAGGCTCTCACTCTCACCTACGTCTCCCTGGAGAGAGCTACAGATTCCATTTGGAAACTTCCTTGGAGGTTGCTGAGTGAGATGGTACCATTTTCCAACATCCCAATATGCACATATGACTTACTGATAATGTGCAACTCCATTATTTCCCACAAGGAGTTGAGTTTGGTTTGCAATAACAAAATTTACATCAAATTCTAATATTTAAAAATAAAAACACTGCCCCACCTCCCACACACAAACTAAAAATAGATATGCAGGCACATCTGCTAATCTTTGAAAAGCTAGGGAAGGGTGGTGACATACTGTTCAATATGTAAACCTTTTTTTCTTTTTTTGAGATGGAGTCTCGCCCTGTTGCCAGGCTGGAGTGCAGTGGTGTGATCTCAGCTCACTGCAACCTATGCCTCCTGGATTCAAGTTATTCTCCTGCCTCAGCCTCCCAAGTAGTTGTGAGGCTGTGCATCACCATGTCGAGCTAATGTTTGTATTTTTAGTAGAGACGAGGTTTCACCATGTTGGCTAGGATGGTCTGGATGTCTTGACCTCGTGATCTGCCCTCCTCACCCTCCCAAAGTGCTGGGATTACAGGCATGCTTCACCACACCTGGCTATATGTAAACCATTTTTAAATATCACAATCCCAGGAAGCCTTCCAATGCAGGATCCACATGCACAAACCAGTTTACAGAAACTCCAACAGGATTCAATTAACCCAGTATTTGGGTGGGAAGGAGAATGAGGAAGTCAGAAACTGCAAACTGCTCAAACTTTTCATTTTTTTCTTAACTTTAAAAAAAGATATTGTATTTAACAGCCCAGTGATGCTAACAAAAAAGTAAGATAACTTTTCTCTAGGTGGGGTAATAGAAGCAAAGAGACAAGAAGAAAAGGTTCCTAGCTCTTCCATGATAAGACAATGCATCGTTTCCCTTCTCTGTTGAGTTATGAAAGATAACTCTGATATGTGAAAAGAGAAGACAATCTGGGAAGAGCAACTGGAAATTATGAAATAATTACAAATCACACGGCATGAGTGAAATACATCCATTTAAGATGAATTTCTTTCCAGAGACGTTTACTTGAACACTCAAACAATTTGGATCTCTTGAAAGCAGCTGTCTTAATTAAAAACTTTTTATTTTTCTTTTACAGAGCATCAGATCTTTTTCTATCAACTTAGTGCATATGTGCCCATTTAATGTCCTTGTTATTGTATTAAATAGTTTTCTATTATGTTGTCAGTTGGAAATGACTGGCTTCCATTTATCACAGTATAATGCCAATGACTGCAAGAACAAGCAATTTTCAAGTTTAAGCTAACTTTTCCAAGTGATTTTATTTTTATCTTTAACCCTCCTATTCTTTCATTTACAAAAACTACAAGATTATATAGATGGGATGGAAAGATTACTGATTTTCTTAAATCACTGAGTTGTTGAGTAAACATGCTTTCATTCTGATTTTCATTTTCAGCATGAAGCTGGTTTGCAGACGGCCGATTAGGAAATCTTGGCAGATGTCATGAATGTGGTAACCCAAGAAATCAAAGCTGACACAAGAAGGGCCTGATGATGTAAGAGTTACTTCTATCTGTTTGTCTGTCTTGGTGTGTCCAATAGAAATTCATAGCTGTCCAGCATTGTGGCAAGCAGAACACCATGGTAAGTGTGTAACTATCAGATAGTGGGAAAAATGGGAATATCTGGTATCCTCCAGGAAACGTGGAGCTGATGATTTTTCCTTATAATTGGCTAATATGTGAATATCAACATTTCCTGAGGTCCCTGGGACTCTCAGTTTATTTAACTTGTTCACTGAACACTACTTTTCATGTACCGTCTGTCTACTCAGAATCAGTAGCTTTGAGATAAAGTTCGACTTCCTTGGACTGACACTTAGAGTCCCGCACTAGCTTAGAGTCCCCACTAGCTTCTCCAGCACTAAAGATACTGAGTGCTGAAGGATGAGTAAAGTTGTATCAGGTAAAGATGGTTAAGGAAGCAGGAAATTCAGGTACATGACGGAGATAGGCAAAAATATAGACACCTGAAAGGGCAAGATGTGTTTAGAGAATGGTAAGTGGTACAAAGTGACTAGAATATAAAACATGTTGAGGGACCTGGGAAAGAGGAACTCTCAAAAGGAGGTGGGGTCATGTAACATAGGGTCATGGGAGCCAAGCAAGTAATGTTGGGTTTTATTTCTGTAGCCACTGCAGTACCCAACAAAAGGTTTTGTGAGCCAAGGTGTTATAATCAGTGCTGGATTTTAGAAAACTAACTGGCGCATATAGAGATTCTGACTGGAATTCTCAGAAAGGGTCAGATAACTGCAAAAGTCCCTCTTAAACACTGTAATTATACAAAAACATTTTATATTTGTTAGAAATTTGAGAGATTACAAACTGGCCCAAGACTTCATGGTGAAAATATTCAGACAGTTGGCAAACTTCTCTTTCTGTATATGTTATTTCCAAAGGAGATAATCTTCGATCTTCTCTTCCATCCAAATTATTCCCCGTCTTGAAAAAAAATGCTAAAAATGTTGGGAAAATGTACTCCACCCATTTTTTTGGAAGGGCTAGTTTCTTAGTTCCTATGTGAGCCAAATAATAATCCACAGGAATTTTCTTAGAAAAAGGGGATTGCCAAAATATTCTTCCAGAATGATTCTTGTGGGAATCTATGGAAGATGAATGCAAATTATAGTCATAGAATGTAACAGAGGAAGAAAAACATTAACCACAGTCAAATGTATTGTAAAGTATCCAAGACTTTGTTAGTTCTTGGTGAAAATTTACATTCATAAAAAAGCATGAAGAGCTCAGAGGTTACATAATCTATATTCTGGTCTTCTAGAGATTATTGTTGTTGTTGTTATTATTATTAGAGGCAGGGTCACCCAGGCTGAAGTGTAGTGGTATGATGATAGCTCCTTGCAGCCTCAACCTCCTGGGCTCAAGCGATCCTTCCACCTTAATCTCCTGAGTATCTGGGACTGCAGGTTTGCACCACCACACGTGGCTAATTTTTAAATATTTTGTAGAGATGAAGTCTCGTTGTGTTTCCCAGGCTGGTCTCAAACTCCTGAGCTCAAGCGATCCTCTCACCTCGACTTCTCAAAATGCTGGGATTACAGGCCTGAGCCACTATGCCAGCGAAATGCTTAATTATTGACAGGGATTTTTCAAGAACATTCTATAAACATTTTGAGCATTGTGCAGAGCACTGTGGATATACTGGTAAACAACATAAACACAGTCTCAGCCCACATGGGGCTTAGATCTAAAATAAAAGTACAAAGAGATAAATAAGCAATTATAATAGTATAATATAACAATAGTTTTGGTGTGAAATGCTTTGATACAGGAAGTGTAGGGTGTAATGTGACAACACAGGCTAAATTTGGAGAGCAGGAAACACATCCTTGAAGAAATTACAAAGAAGGCTGGATGTGGTGGTTCACTCCTGTGATCCAGCACTTTGGGAGGCAGAGGTGGGTGGATCACTTGAGGTCAGGAGTTTGAGATCAACCTGGCCAACATTGTGAAACTCCGTCTGTACCAAAAAATACAAAAATTAGCTGGATGTGATGGTATGTTCCTATAATCCCAGCTACTCGGGAGGCTGAGGTGGGAGAGTCGCCTGAACACAGGAGGTAGAGGTTGCAGTGAGCCAAAATTGCACCACTGCATTCCAACCTTGTTGACAGAGTAAGACCCTGCCTCCAAAACAAAACAAAACAAAACAAAAAAACAAAAAAAGGAAAACAAAAAGAAAGAAAGAGAAAGAAAAGAAATTATAAAGAAGCCAACATCTTTAGATGTCATAAACATAAGCAGGACCTAGACCAGCAAAATGAGTAGTCAGAGAGGAGGGTGGGTGAGAGTATGAGCAGAGCTCTATGGAAATACTCAGAGTCAAGAAACTGTGTGTTCATGAAATCAAGTATCTCATCCCAGGAATTCATATACATACTATGTGTATGTGGAGGGTGGGGACGGAGCAGGTGGAAGGGCGGAGTATCCTCAGATGAAGCTGGAGAGGCAGGCAGAGACCAAATCTACCAACTCATAATACTCATAACAGTATTTGGGATTTATCCTTAAAGCAGGAACAAAGCATTGGCTGCTTTTAAGCAGAGGAATGACCATGATGGTATTTGAATCTCAGAAAGATCACTTTGAATATAGATTGGAGAATGAATGGGTGAATGTGGTAAGTTGGGAGGCAGGAAGCTCAGTACAGGAGGATGTTATAATCCTCAGGACTGGTGATGGAAGCCTGAGCTAGGCCAATGGAAATGGAGACAGAAAGGAGGGAATGGATTTGAGCAGTATTAACAAGGGACTATAGACAAGACTTTGTAATTGTTGTTTAGAATAAGGGATAAAGAGGAGACAAGAATGAGTCTGTATTTGTGGCTTTGCTGGTATTTAACAACTGTTTACTGAGATAGGGCATTGAGGTAGAGAGGAGGAGCGAATGAAGGGATGAAGACGAGTTCAGTTTTGTTCATGTTAAGTTTAGGATGTCTGATGGGCATTCAAACACAAAATCTGATAGGTAATTGAACATATGGACCTGGAGCTCTGGACTAAAATTTGAGAGACAAATCTCCCTAGACCACATATAGATGGTCTAGAGATAATGTGTGTAAGGAATGCTTAAGTCTTCATGGTAGCAGAACTCTAAGCATACATTAATATGACTTAAAATGGGAAGAGCTGCCCCATTTCTGAATCAACTTCACCACAGCTGTGTAATATACAAAAGTCTATTTCGTTCTATCTCTAGGATCCTAAGAGCCTGTGTCTCTTCCACCTTTTCCTCCACTCAGAGAAATGACAGATTTTCAATCAAATATTTTAAATATCCTTGGTGTAGTGGGGCTTGCCTTGATTCCATCATGTCTTCCTCTGTAGTTCTGGGCTCAATGAACTGTACAGTTTTCCTGACATATACCCACATAAAAGCATAAGAAGAGAATCCAAGAGTAAAATCAGGACATGCAGTTTCAGGCAAAATAACTGAGTTGGGTTTTAAGAGGAATTATTTAGGGCATTCGCTATTTAATTTAAACTGTATGCTTCCTATTCCACTTTTAATTAATTCATCTTTTTGCTTGCACTGACACGGTCACAGCTTATTTCGGATCCCTTGTTCCCAAAGATCAAATTGCTTTTCTAAAGTAGATTTGGTTTCTAAAACTTGGCATCTCTGAGCTTCTGGTGCCAATACAAAGAGCACATACATATTTCAACAATCCACGGATTGTTGTTAGTGAGAGGCATCCGTTCCTGGCCTTTGAAAGGAAGGGCACAGCAAGTTTCTGCATGGGGGGAAGCGATGGAGCTATTATTACATTGAAGACATCACTGGTTTGTCCATTCAGAAAGGGACAAGTTAGGCTCTGTGGTCCACTCTAAAGAGGTGACTGTGAAAGTGGGTCCACTGGTGACACTTTGACTGCTAGCCCTTCCCTCACATCCAGCCTGCAGCAGAAGGTTCCCAGAACCCTGGTTTGTTAACCTTGACCTCTCCCATCACCATGGAAATGCAACATTGCCAAGGGAACTTCCTCTGTGATTATCATTCAGTCTATAAAAGAATAGAATAGGAAAATAGAAAAAGAAAAATTCAATGCCCATTTCATCTCACCATTCAGCCTTTTTCTTTAGAACAAAGGACCTCCCGGCAATTTATTTGAAAGTTTGGTGTCCAGGGTGGGGCCTAAGGTGGGGAAGAGGAGGAGTCAGGCCAGGAACTGCAGCAGCTGCTTGACACGGTGTCAGAATTCTGCTCTGTGGAGCGTTACTGTGTTACAGATTGAAACACTTGGAATGATGACTGTATCCATAATACCACTTGACGTTCATTTGGTTTTTCACCTGCAGGTTGCTAAGCAAACAACCAACTAACAATATCATTATTTTTCCACCCCCGCCTTTGAATTAGAAATTTGATAGCAATAAAAGATGCTTGATTTCAATTTATGGTGGGTTTGCTCCCACAGAGTTGAAGATACTATAGAGATCTAGTCTAAAGGTCTTTAACCTGAAGTCCACAAACTTTTTGGAACTCTGTGTAAAATATACTATGTGTATTAAACATGGTTCATAGCTTTTCTCAGATTCTCATAGGTTCTAACATCCAGAAACATTAAGAAAAACATACCTGGTCTAATACCCTCATTTAACAGATCAGCAAAATGAAACCCAAAGAAATGATGTCCTTTTGCTTCCTTTCTTCCTGCTGCTCCTATTTTCTTCTCCTTCTTTTTACTCTTTTATTTTCCTCTTCCTCCTCCCTCTTTCCTCTTGTCAAAATGACACAGCTGTATATCTTGAATTTTGCATAGGGTTTGAGTGAATGTTAAACAAGATTGGAAGAGTTCCCCATTGGGGCACAGTGAAGACAAAAAGGGGGAATGCAGTTGAAAGTGCACCTGGACTCACAATGAAGATTATCAACGTGTAGGCCAGTTACTGCAGAAACACATTCTGGAGTTTTCCTCATTAATTAATGTAGAATCCCTGGCAACTCAACAATCAGGACCTGGCATGTTTTCTTTTTTCTTTTTTTAATTTTAATTTTTATTTATTTATTTAATTTATTTATTTTTATTGCATTTTAGGTTTTGGGGTACATGTGTTTCTTGGTCCACTAGTTGCCTTGGCAAGTGAGTCTTCTTCCTTCCTGTCTCCAGGAGTTGGGATTGGAAGTAATGCTTTTTCAAATTCCTGAGCTCAGGTGATCAACTTGCCTCAGCCTTCCAAAGTGCTGGGATTACAGCCATGAGCCACCATATTCAGTGGTAATGCTTTTTATAATAAAACCTTGCAAACTCTCTTAGGGATTAAATATGTATGTTTTATCCTTTTTACATGTTATGTATAAAATAGTAATTTTAAGTTAAAAGTATACATATTTTAGCTCTGTTATAAAATCTTAAGCCAAGTGATGAGAATATAGATGTTCATATTATTATCTGTACTTTTTTGTATTCCCCAAATGTCCCATTATAAAAAGATAATATTATGCCAATATTTCATTTTTATAGTCTAACAATTATTTTAATAGAGGACAAATTTCAACAATATTTTTACTTATCAAGTGATATACACTGTTTGATTTTTGTCTATTTTTCTTTATTCTAAAGAAAAAAGGATACTTATTTGATTTATATTAATTTAATTCTAGTTGTAAAAGAATGATTCACAGCCAAATAAGTTTTAACATTTCTTTATGTCATATTTTTACTATGGGACTAAAACTATATTAAATTGGAATCTAACTACAAGTTCTAGAATCAATAATTACTTTCATAACTTGCTTGAAATATCTCTTTCGAACTTAAAAAATCAACTGGTATTGTTTTCAGATGTGTCTAATTTTCAGGTTTTGTCTCTAAATGAGAAGATGAGGATGAAGGTCTTAGGATTTGATTTGCAAGGATTTCTGCACAAATAACACACTAAGGTTGTTGACAGGCCTTGTTCTCAATAGCCGGAAAGTCAAATTGTATATAATCACCACTGTATTTTACATTTTAAATATTGTTAAAGTAGAGGAGATGACCTGATGTGCTATATGAGAACTCTGAATGCTATCCATGGATCGAGTGTGAGCATCTTGAGGCCAGTTTGTGGATTCATTGCTTTTATATTTCCCTTCCACTTTCTGTATTTCAACAACAGAATTCCTTACACATTAAACAGTGTCTGACTAAGAGGAAAACAAGATGAAAGGGTACATGGGTCAAAAATCTTGTGGCAGCTACAGGGGTTTGGTGTGTGGTAAAATGACCATGTGACTGAATCATGAAGACCTTAGTCTGATGTCCACCAAGTTCTGAGTGCTCAGTGACGTAAACACAGTGACCTATAATGACAACAATGCTATTAAGCCCCAAATGGGAAAGTTGCTGTGTAATGGTAACTCGACTGACGAAACAATGAACTAATTAATTCCATTGCATGCTCACGCTTGGATTAGAATACTTGGGATTGATAGCATTATTCCAGGAAGGAATAGAGTTCAACAGACCCCTGATCACTCTGGCTTATTGACTGTCAAGTTCATGAGAAAATCAATGATTTTGGTCACAAAATCAGGAGGTTCCAGGAGTTAAGAAAAGTCAGCACTATTTTCAGCTGTTCAGGCAGTTGTCATAGTAACGGGTAACTTGCAACGGTTGTTTCAAATCCTCTCTATTTTTCATAAACCCCAGACCCTCCAGCCTTACTCTCAGCAGAGACTTTATCCTCAACCAAGAACATCAAGACCAAAGAGCTCAAAGTCTCTCATCTTCTAACACTGAATCTCTCACCCCTCTCTTTCCTGCATTCCTGGACAACCCCTGGAACAACAGCCTTAGTTTCCTGTCTTACCCCTCTAATGATTCCCACTTTTTCCCATCTTTAAGTATCTCCATCTCTTCTGGGGTTTGCCCTAAACCTACGACAAGCCGGTTCCCCTTTATTCCAAAAACTTCTCTCCATTTTGTTTCATTCTCAAAGTACTGGCCTGGCTCTTTCTCTTCATTGTCAAACACTGAGTCTCCACTTCTGTATACCTTTCACAATCTTTCTGTCCATCCCTCCCTGACCATTGCACGTTAGCCTCTGTCTCCAACACTGCCCTGGAGTCATATGCAGCCTCCTGAAGGTCTCATTCAGCACAGCTGGATGTCACAGACCCAGCCTCCTTTGTCATCCTCTCTTCCCTTGGCTTCCATGTTGCTGTCCAAAGGTCATTCCAGCCACTCTTTCTCCTGCTTTTCCCCCTGCCTCTTTCACCAATTCTTTACCTTCACATCCTATGAATGCAGATCTTCAGTTAAATTTTATCTTTGGCCCTATTCTCTTTTCTCTTTCTCTCAGGCATTTTGTTCACACCGCTGCTATGGTAAAGGATAAGTTCTAGGAAGGTAACTCCAGAACTGAGTTTTCCATCCTCTCAGGCTTAGTATATTTGTGCCTGCCTCTTCTGCCTTGTTCTTGCCCCCAGGTCTGAAACCTCAGCATTAGTTTTGATTTTTTGTTGATCACTCATCACATCCTACTCCATTTCTATAACTTACTGATAATCTCTGTAGTATTCTTCCTATCTCTCTCTCTATTATTCAATGTTTCTGTTGCCCACTGCTGCCCTCAGAGATCAAGACTTCTTTATTATTCCTCAACTTATTCATCCATGACCATGCCCCAGTCCAACATTCTACCATTATCTATATATTGTTCTCATTAAAAAACCTACCTTAATTTCTTTTAAAAAATCTAGTTTCAGTCTTATTAAAGCCCTCCCTTGCTTTTTATCTTTACACTTTCACCAATGTTGTCCCCCATGCCTGGAGTTCCCTTTCTTCTTCCTTTAAATCTTACACACCCCATATTAAATGTGAATCTCTCCTTGAAGCTTTTGTTTCCTCCCTTAAAATGCCAGCACTTCTTCTGTTAACTCTCCCTGCACTTTATTTTTACGTTACTCATAGTACTTGTACTCTCCCTCATAATGTAATCAAAGAGATCATCTGCATAATATATGCAGAGAAATTCTGCTTTCCTTTTTTCTCCTTTCTCTTTCTTTTTCTTACTTTCCCTTTTCTTCTCTCTCTGGCCTCCCTCCCTCCCTCCCTTTCTCCCTTTCTCCCTTTCTCCCTTCCTCCCTTCCTTCCTTTCCAGACTTTTTGCTCTTGTTGCCCAGGGAGCAATGGCATGATCTTGGCTCACTGCAACCTCCACTTCCAGGGTTCAAGCGATTCTCCTGCCTCAGCCTCCCAAGTAGCTAGCATTACAGGTGGCTGCCACCACACTCAGCTAATTTTGTATTTTTAGTAGAGATGGAGTTTCATTATGTTGTGCAGGCTGGTCTTGAGCTCCTGACCTTAAGTGATTGCCTGCCGTGGCCTCCCAAAATGCTGGGATTACAGGCATGAGCCACCATGCCCGTCCAAAATTCTACTTTCTATCATTCTGTCCTTAGGATTCTTTGACCTAGATATAACATGCCAGCATCCAATAGACAACTTCCAGTCTGCTGCTTTACAACTGACATCTGCCGAGGATCCTCCACAGCTCCTTCAGGTAATAGCACCTCTCTCTTTAGGAATTATCTCTGCCCTACTTCATGTGTTTTTCTATGGGCTTGTCAAAGTGTCCCCAGTATCTCCCAGCCAAAAAGTGGGCACATTAGAAAGTCCATCCCTGGACAACTTGAATGTTATACAAAGTAACATAAGAAAAGTAAAAAAATATAGCCCACTGGCATCTCCTGAAGAGAATGAACTTAGTTCCTGCCATACAGATTGCAGGTACTGGGTAAGTTCCTATTCTTTTCAAAGTTCTTTCTTTGATTCTGAGCCAGCAAATTTTTACCAGTAAATTTCTTTCTTTGCTTAATTTAGCCAGCATTTTCTCTGTTGTTTGCAACCCAAGAAGTCTGACTTACATACTATTGCATACTCTAGTGTAATAAATTCTCATATAGTGTCTGTATAGATTTGGGGTCATGGTAAATATGCTCTTCTGTGCACTGGTCTATTCTAGAGACTTGCATTGAAAGAGGTTTTATTTATCTTTTATGTCAAGTGGCATCTAGGTCAGGCTTGGAGTGGGACATACATTGCATAAGTGTTAGGAATTTAATGAACTTGAATGACTTCTTACAAAGTAGATTGGACAATAGAGGTGAGGAGGCAAGAATTATAAATCAGAGTCAGTGAAACGGAGTAGAGGTCTAGGGCTACTGCTATCAAGCATAGGAATCAGCAGACACACTCAGGTACCTGCCTGGGACCTGGCACTAGATCTACACCTACAGGAACAGGACAGAAGCCAGGGCATCTGACTCAGCTACAGTGCTGACAGAGACAGCTCTTTCTGTCCAAGTACATTTCTAAGGGTCATGGTTGTAACTTTTCACTAATTAGTAGTGAAGCTGAAGTATGGGCTGTCTCACTTGGCAGGTAGGGCATACTGACTAGAGGTCAAGGATTGCTCTGAAGTCCAGAAGTTAACTACTGACTAGTTAGTAAAAATGTAATTCAGAGGTCAAGATTAAGGGCTTTGGGCCTGGCGTGGTGGCTCACACCTGTAATCCCAGCACTTTGGGTGGCGAGGCAGGCAGGTCACCTAGGTTGGGAGTTCAAGACCAGCCTGGCCAGCATGGTAAAACCCTGTCTCTATTAAAAATACAAAAAAATAATTGGGTATGGTAGGCACCTGTGATCCCAGGTACTCGGGAAGCTGAGGCAGGAGAATGGCTTGAACCTGGGAGGTGGAGGTTGCAGTGAGCTGAGATCATGCCACTGCACTACAGCCTGGGAGACAGAGCAATACTGTCTCAAAAAAAAAAAAAAAAAAAAAAAAAACTTGGAAGGAAATTGGTAAGAGGCAGAGGAGTAGAGAAGCCAAAATTTACAAGTAGCAAGGATAACAATGCTGAACTGACATGCTGGTTGACCAGAGAAGTTCACCAATTTCTGTCTGAGTCTGATTTAATCCTGCAAGTATGGAGGATGCTGGACCTACAGGTGGCCTCAGCTGTGAGCAAGAAAGGAGGGAGGCAGAGGTGGGGAGCAAGGCTGGGTCAAATGAGGGCTTCATTGTGGTGGTTCTTTCCTTGTTTCCTGAGGCCAGTTGTTTTCATTAACGTGTGAATAATTTTTGAATTTTTTCTGTATTTTAAGACCTATTCAGTGAGTGTGTTACAGATTTAACACTAAGTGTTATTGTAACAAAAGTTTCTACTGAGAGTAAAACATTTCTAAGACCCAGGCAAATGGTACAAGCACATTAATTCATATTCTGAAGCAACCAGACTTCAAACACTATCTTTTGTTTCATATATTTTGAGGCTATGTTGTTAGGTGCATGCAAGTTTATAATTACTGTGTCTTACTGGCAAATTGTTCCATTTTTTAATTAACCATGAGCTTTCTTCATCCCTTAAAATTATTTTTACCTTAGCATTCATTTTTATCAGATACTAATGTAGCTGTGGAAATTTCTTTTGGTTTGTGACTGTTTGGTGTAATTTATTATGTTTTCTTACTTTCAGCCTGTCTGTATCATTACGTTTTAAGCATGCATTTCATAAATAGCAAGTAGCTGATTTTTTTTAATTCCAAAGTGTCATTCTCAACTGACATTGATCAACAAGTATATATTTCATTTACATTGAATGTAATTACTGATATGTATGAATTTATCTCCATCATCTTATTTTGTGCTTATATTCAGCTATCTTAGTATATTTTTCTTCTTTTCTAACTTAATTTTCATTGATTTTTGAGTTTATTTTATTCCTCTACAGTTTGAAAGTTATTTTATTTCCTTAAAATGTTACCCTTAATATTTTTACATGCATATATGACCAAAAACGTCTTTACCTTCCTGCCAGAAAAATACAATGATCTCAGAAAGTTCTAATTCTAGTAACTGTCCATCTTATATTATTGTCCAGTATTTACTTTAATTTTTTATTTTAAACATTATGTTTTTGACACATAATTGTGAATATTTATAGGATACAGTGTGATATTGCCATGCATGTATAGTATATGCTGGGCAATAATCAATAATCAAATCAAGGCATATAGCATGTTCATCTCCTCATACATTTATCATTTCTTTGTGTAAGAACATTCAAAATGTTCTCTTCTACCTATTTGGAAATATACAAAATAGTATTGTTAATCATTGTCACTCCACTGTGCAATAGACACCAGAATTTATTTTTCCTGTCTAACAGTAACTTTGTACCTGTCAACAGCTTTTTCCCACTCCCTTCTCACCTTTGCCACTGCCCAGCCTCTGGCAACTACTATTCTACTCTCTATTTCTATGAGATCAACATTTTTAGGTTTCACAAAAGTGAGGTATTTATCTTACTGTGCCTGGCTTATTTTAATTAACATAACATCATTCAGGTTCACCCATGTTGCCACAAATATCAGAATTTCATTTTTTATGGCTGAATAGTATTCCATTGTATATACATACCTCATTTCCTTTCTGTTTATATGTTAATGGACACTTAGGTTGATAAAGTATCCTGGCTATGGTAAATAGTTCTGTAGTAAACATGGGAGTGCAGATACTGTTTTGACATACAGATATTATTTCCTTTAAATATATAACCAGTAGTGGGGTTGCTGAATCATACAGTAGTTCTACTTTTAGTTTTTTGAGAAACCTCCATTTGGTGTTACATAATGGCTGTACTAATTTACTTTCTACTAATGGTGTATAAGAGTTCTCCTTTCTCCACATGCACATCAGCACTTGTTATTTTTTTGTCTTTTTGGTAATAGCCATTCTAATTAGAGTGTGATGATATCTCATTGTGGTTTTGATTTGCATTACCTTAATGATTAGTGATATTGAGCATTATTTTTCACATACGTTGGCCATTAGTACATCATCTTATAAGAAATGTATTTTCAGGTCTTTTGCCTAAATTTAGATTATTTGTTTTTATTCCTATTGAGTTGTTTGGATTTCTTATATATTCTGGTTATTAATCTTTTGTGAAATGCATAGGTTGCAAATGTTTTCTCTCATTCTGTGCATTGTTTCCTTGCTTTGTTGATTGCTTCCTTTGCTGTGCAGAAACTTTAGTTTTATGTAACGTCATTTGTCTACTTCTGCTTTTGTTACCTACACTTTTGAGGTCTTATCCAAAAACTCCTTGCCAATGCCAATGTGATGAAGCATTTTGTTATGCTTTCTTCTAGTGGCTTTATAGTTTTTGGTCTTATGTTTAAGCCTTTAATCCATTTTGAGTTGTTTTGTACATGGTGAGAGATAAGGACCTAGTTTTTTTTTCTTCTGCATGTAGATATCCAAATTTCTTGGCATTACATATTGAAGAGATTCTTTCTCTAATTCGTGTTTTTAACACTTTTGTTGAAAATATGTTGGATATAAGTATGTGGATTTATTTCTATAATCTCTTTTCTGTTCCATTGTGCTTTATGTGTATTTTTGTGTCAATACTATGATGTTTTGCTTACTATAGATTTGTAGTATATTTTGAAGTCAGGTAATGTGATACCTCAGGTTTTGTTCTTTTTATTCAAATTGCTTTGGATATTTAGGGACTTCTGTGATTCCATACAAATTCTGGAAGTGGTCTTTTTATTTCCATGAAGAATGTCCTGGTATTTTTGATAGCAATTTCATTGCATCTATATATGACATTGTGTAGTATGGACATTATAACAATATTATTTCTTCCAATTCTTTAACACAGGATATCTTTTCATTTTTTTGTGTCCTCTTCAGTTTCTTTTACCAGTGTTTTATGGTTTCCTCATAGAGATATTTCACCTTTTGGTTAAATTTATTCCTAGGTATCTTAAATTGTTTCATAGCTACTGTAAATGAGATCGCTTTCTTGCTTCTTTCTCAGACAGTTTCCTATTGGTGTATGGAAATACTACCGATTTTCATATGTTGATTTTGTATCCTGTAACTTTACTGAATTTGTTTATTGCTGCTAACAGTTCTTTTGTGGAATCTAAACGGAATCTAAATGGTGTATGTTTATTGCAATTCTTAAACAAGTGATTAGAAACAGCAGAAAATTCACTATTCAAATAAATACACGTTGAACAGTTACATAACAATTCTGTACTTTTTCTATCTTCCATTTTACATGATTTTCCTTTTTTTAATATATATATTTTATTGTGTTTTAGGTTTTGGGGTACATGTGAAGAACATGCAGGATTATTATATAGGTACATACATGGCAATGTGGTCTGCTGCCTCCATCCCCATCACCTATATCTGGCATTTCTCCCCACGTTATCCCTCCCCAACTCCCTACCCCCAACTGTCCCTCCCCTAGTCCTCCCCACACAGACCTCAGTGTGTGATGCTCCCCTTTCTGTGTCCATGTGTTTTCATTGTTCAACACCCGCCTATGAATGAGAACATGCAGGGTTTGATTTTCTGTTCTTGTGTCAGTTTGCTGAGAATGATGGTTTCCAGTTGATCCATGTCCCTACAAAGGACAAGAAGTCATCGTTTTTTTATGGCTGCATAGTATTCCATGGCATATATGTGCCACATTTTCCCTGTCCAGCCTACCATCGATGGGCATTTGGGTTGGTTCCAAGTCTTTGCCATTGTAAACAGTGCTGCAATGAACATTCGTGTGCATGTGTCCTTATAATAGAACAATTTATAATCCTTTGGATATATACCCAGTAATGAGATTTCTGGGTCAAATGGAATTTCTATTTCTAGGTCCTTGAGGAATCACCACACTGTCTTCCACTGTAAAAGTGTTCCTATTTCTCCACATCCTCTCCAGCATCTGTTGTCTCCAGATTTTTTAATGATCACTATTCTAACTGGTGTGAGATGGTATCTCAATGTAGTTTTGATTTGCATTTCTCTAATGACCAGTGATGATGAGCATTTTTTTATGTTTGTTGGCATCATATATGTCTTCTTTTGTAAAGTGTCTGTTCATATCCTTCACCCACTTTTGAATGGCTTGTTTGTGTTTTTCTTGTAAATTTGTTTTAGTTCTTTGTAGATTCTGGGTATTAGCCCTTTGTCAGGTAGATTGTAAAAAATTTTTCCCATTCTGTTGGTTGTCAATTCACTCTAATGATTGTTTCTTTTGCTATGTAGAAGCTCTGGAGTTTAATTAGGTCCCATTTGTCTATTTTGGCTTTTGTTGCCAATGCTTTTGGTGTTTTAGCCATGAAGTCCTTGCCTATGCCTATGTCTTGAATGGTTTTGCCTAGATTTTCTTCTAGGGTTTTTATGGTGCCAGGTCTTATGTTTAAGTCTTTAATCCATCTGGAGTTAATTTTAGTGTAAGGTGTCAGGAAGGGGTCCAGTTTATGCTTTCTGCACATGGCTAGCGAGTTTTCCCAACACCATTTATTAAACAGGGAATCCTTTCCCCATTGCTTGTTTTTGTGAGGTTTGTCAAATATCATGATTGTATATTTAGAAGACCCCATCATGTCAGCCCCAAATCTCCTGAAACTGATAAGCAACTTCAGCAAAGTCTCAGGATACAAAATCAATGTGCAAAAATCACAAGCATTCCTACACATTAGTAACAGACTTAAAGAGAGCCAAATCAAGAATGAATTGCCATTCACAATTGCTACAAAGGGAATAAAATACCTAGGAATACAACTAACAAAAAATGTAAAGGACTTCTTCAAGGAGAACTACAAACCACTGCTCAACAAAATAAGAGAGGAGACAAACAGATGGAGAAACATTCCATACTCATGGTTAGGAAGAATCAGTATCCTGAAAATGGTCATACTGCCCAAAGTAATTTATAGATTCAATGCTATCTTCATCAAGCTACCAAAGAACTTCTTCACAGAACTGGAAAAAACCACCTTAAACTTCATATGGAACCAAAAGAGAGCCCACATAGCCAAGTCAATTCTAAGCAAAAAGAACAAAGCTGAAGGCATCCCGCTACCTGACTTCAAACTATACTACAAGGCTACAGTAATCAAAACAGCGTGGTACTGGTACCAAAACAGAGATATAGACCAGTGGAACAGAACAGAGGCCTCAGAGGCAATGCCACGCATCTACAATTTTTCTTTTTTTGTTATGCCAGATGAGAGGAATTCCCCCAGACTTTCTCTCTTCACAAATGTTCTTTTTGTTATCTGACCATAATTGCTAAATAATAAATGAAACTGAGTCAAATTGTATATTTGGTCCAGTTGGCTTCTTTATAGAGGAAAATAGACATGTTGTTAGTGATCTATGGGGGTAACAAGAACATTTCAGAGGTTACTTTAAGATTTATTTTCTTCTTTTTTCCTTCCTTCCTCCCTTCTTCCCTCCTTCCCTCCTTCTCCACTCCCTCTTTTTGTCTCTCTCTCTCTTTTCGTTGTTTTTGAGTGTAGATATGGTTTACCTTTTATTTAAAAATACAAAACAATAAACTCTGTGCATATTGGGCTGGTTGATTTTCCATTTTACTCTATTTAATTTGGTAAAACTACTTTAAATCTCTAAAATACTTAGTATAATAGCTGCTACAAAGAATAATAGAGCAATGAAATGTTCAGATAAAAATGTAGGAAAATGAAAAAGATATCACAAAGTATGCCAATTATATAGCAAGTGTGTTGTATGGTAATTGAGAGAGGAGACCCTGTTCTCTTATTCTCTATATTTATTCCATTACTGAGACTCCATCACATAACCTCGTGATCCATTTTTTATTCATTTTTCCCTTTCTGTGTCCATGATCAGTATTTTGCTCACAATCATCATCATTTCTCATCTGGACCCACATTTGCTGCCTTCTAACCACTTCTCACATTGTCATCAGTGTGACCTGACCTAAAACACATCCGACCAACTCACACTCCTGCTTAAAATCTCTTGTTAGCTTAGTCATTTTTATTTATTGAATATTTGTCACATAGTGGTTGCTAAATAAATGTGTCTTTTTAAAAATGAGACAAAGAAGAGAAAGGAAAATGAGAAACAATGGAAAGATCAATATATTTATTCATTTGATAAATATTTAAACTATGTGCCAAGCACTGGGCTTGGTGTTCACAATAGTGAACAAAACATATCAGTCTCCTGTCTGCAAAGATTTTTCAGTCTCATCAATTCAGCCCACATAATTAAATAGCTAAAATTTTACCCAGCATTGACTATGTATCAGGTATTATTCTAAGCCCTTTACTGAAAGGATCTCATTTAGTCTTTACAACCATGTCAATGAGCTAGGCACTCTTAATTATTCTCATTTTATTCAAGAGACAACGGAGGTTTGGCAAGGTTAAGGCTAACAAGAGATGGAGCCAGGATTAGAAGCTAGCCTGACTTCAGAGCTCTTTCCTAATTGAATCTACAAGGTACAGCCATTATCCTGCTAAGAGAACAGACCAACAATTCCTGAAGTGATGGAGTAACAACATAAAGCAGAGGTATCATCAAATAGCTAGCTGCATAGAACTGCCTTCCAGAGTCAGGCATGGCAACCACCTGATCTGGAGTTTCGGAAGACTCCAAAGTCCTGGTACATAGTAATAGGAACATTCATTTCTCTGCCCCTCAACTCTCTGCCTAAAGCATATTGACAAAATTTGTTCTTATTCTAGAATTTTCAGCTCAGAAATTTATTCCACCGCCTATTTCTATGCTTTAAAAAAATCATTTTAGTTTCTGGTCTTAAAAGTTTTATTATATTTGTTATAAGTTTATACTTTTCAAAAAAACATTATGGTCTTTAATTTTTTAGTGGTTTTAAAAAATATTTTAATGGTCATTATTCATTATTTTGATTTATTGTTAACTTTCTAAATAATCTTTTAATTAAACTTTTAAAGGTATTTTGACTTTCTACTTCTCCATTTTTCTGAGTTTATTTTCACACTTTTCAACTATGTCCCCAACTTCACTTAATTCTGTTCTTTTAATTGAGGTAATTGATTAAAGGTGGTTAAATTATATGCCTTTGTAAGACCTGTAATATCAGTTCCTGCATAAATAAGGAAAAATAGCTTCATGGAGCGTGATTCCCAAAACATGCTTTGGGAGATGTTTTCTGATGAGCCAGTTCAGAAGCCAGTGATCAGTATACGTGCAAGGTTGGGAAATGTTGAGTCCTGAGACGTAACAGAAACCCAGGCTCTAGACTAAGTTCTTCCCCCAACTGCCTTTGTGACCTTTGGCAGATCCCTTCCCTGCTCTTTTTGGCAATGGCAGGAAGGAGCTAAAATAAATAATTTCCAAATGGATCCTTCCAGCTCTTGTATTGTGTGCGCCCTCTGATTCGGATAGTAGTGGATTAGCAGAACAAAGCAGTGCCTTTTGATAGAGCCATATTAAAGTGCCGTATCCAATTATCAAAACACTGCTTTTTATTACTTAGCAATGTCTACAAAAGGAATCCCTGACATATCATCTGTGCTACAAGTAAGGCCTTGCCCTGTCTCTCATCCTGTGAGCTCCATCATTTTGGGGCCTTGGTACCAAAATATCAATATCACAATGGTATGAGCCCTTTGGAAAATACCAAGGCTTATAGTTCTATAGAACTGGGTTTGGATTCCAGGCTCAGTTGCTTACTTATCACTTAGCCATGTGGCCTTGGGAATAAAAGTTTTCAGCTTCTATTTCCTTACAAGTAAAACTAAATTATCATATGAATCCTGAAGATGCTGTTAGGTTTAGAAATGAAATGTCTAAAGAGCCAATGCATACCTTATCATACAAAGAAAGGAAGTAAAGCTTAAGGCAGTCTAATGCTCTCAAAATATTTTTTCTAAAATAGAAAAAAAGCAATGTTTCACTAAAAAAATAATTAACAACATGTTTTACATGTTGGGAGAATCTTGAGTTTCACATGGGCTAATGGCCCAATGGACTGGGAAGAGATCAAGGGCTCAAGTAGGAAGGAAAAGCAGACATTAGACATCCAGACAGTCTGAACTTGTACTGTACCACTTATCAGATATACAAAGAACAGGGAGCGTTTATGAAAAACAAGTCCCCATTACTCCTATCCCTAGATGAGAGCTCTCAGTTCTGAGTCAGACCTGAATATCAGCATTTAGTAGTGATATCGCTCAACGGAGACACGTATTACTGTAACGCAGCAAAATAACTCTTGAGCTCTGTGGCTTCTTGGCCTTGTGTGGCTGAGAGGAGTCTCAGAAAAACTTATTTGTGGTTCTAATTAGTGATCAAATTGGCTAAAAGGCCCAATGATAAAAGTATATGTTGTGCCAACAGGAAGTTTGGGAACACTTGGTAAACTTTTTGAGGAATAAGATAACCTTGCAACATTGGGCTGTCTGGTTGCTGATTCCCAAGGCAGAGCAAAGAAGGAGAGCACTGGAATATGTATGCATGCTATGGACAGGGTGGGTTAAAACTTGCTGGATGATGATGATGATGATGGTAATGGTGATAATTATGGTGATGGTGATAATGGCAATAATGATAATTTTAGCAGAATTACAAGGGGAAAGAATGTATTTAAGTTCTACAAAATTGTCTCAATTTTCCTGCTACTATTTGATATAGTTCTTTATTCTCTGGAGAAAGTTTTGCCTAGGGAATTATCTCACTTTGAGTTTTCAAAGTGAAAATTGAATTGGGAAAAGTGCTGCGGCTCACAGAGGATAGATCAGCCAACTCTGCTTGTGACAGTTATTTTTAAATCTTCATAGAAGAGGTAATACTTCAACCAGTTCCTTAAAAATGAAGGTCATTTAGGAAGTAAAGAAGTGAGAGATTTTATTTTGTAGAAAGCTTGTAAAGAAGGCACAGAGTCATCAATTGAAATAGCATAGAGTCATAGGGCTAACGTGAACTGGAATTTGACAAGAAGACAATGAAGGCAGGAAATTAAGATGTGAGATAGAGTAAAAGTAGATAGGTAATCTAGAAAGGCACTTATATGCCAGCTGTGATGCCAAGATGGAGAGTTTGGATTTTATCTGTAAAATCTAGGATGGCCAAGAAGAAGTATAGTTCGCATTTTGTTTGTTTTACTTTATTAACCTGGAATAGGACCTAGTGACTTTGTTCTTAAAATATAACTTTGATGAAAGAAAGGTGTTTAATCAATTGCACTGGGGACCAGTGGCCTGAAGACCATTTTGTAAGCTATTGCCTCTCTTAAGAGTTAACAGCCTGGTCCTAGAAGAAGAGAGAAGCAACGGAGTTAGAGAAAAGGGGCTAGAGTTCAGTCTTATTTCTGAGATGGAATAGTGTACACTAGATAACAGATCAGATCTAAGGATTTTGAATAAAATAGAGGGAGAATCTGTTGATGGCACCCAAGCTTCTAGTTTTGAAGGCAGAATACATGGTGACACCATGAATAGATGCAAAAAAAACCTCATTTTTTTCTACACAAGTATTCTATTTACATGCTTTCACTTATACAGGCAGAAAAGAGACTTAGAAACCTACTTTTAAAAGATGTGGGCCAAGATGTTTTGCTTCAAGAGGATAACATGAGATCTGTTTCCAGCCTGCTCATCTCATGTGCCAGAGGCCACTCACTGCTCACCAAAATTCATGGTCTCCTCTACTTTCTGGGCACACAACTAGACTACATGTTCTGGCTTCTGTTACAGTAAGGAGTGGCCCTGTGGTTGAGTTCCAGCCACTGGAATGTGAGCAGAAGTGATGTGCACTGATTGGAAACTTGACCATAAACTCCATGAGGCATTCCTCCATGCTCTGCTTTCTCCTCTGGCTTGTTGGAATGGAGGAAACCTCTGGGACATTAATCAAAACCACAAAGTAATGGTGACAGAGCCTCCAATAGTCTGGATATCTGCATGACTCTGCAGAGGTGGCCTTCAGCTGCCATGTATTGTAGGATGGCCAAGTGGAAAATAAGCATCAATTTAAGTCTATTTATTACAGAGATATCCGAAATAAACATCAAATTCTCCCATTTATTTTTTAATGTAATGAATATGTACTGAGCACAGGTTATGCTCCTGGCACTACATTAGATGCTGAGAATGTAGTGTGGAGCAAAGCATATAAACTTCTTGCCCTCATAGAGCTTATAGCCTAAGGGATAGCGCAAATTTTATATTTCTGCTCAGTGTACTATTTCTGCTCAAGATACCATTTTATTACATTTAAATACGATTTGTGTGTTTAAAAATTTCCCTTACTTCATACAATATTGGTTTTTTTAAAAAAGATGGCAATTATTAACACCAGTTTGAGATAATTCTCATAATCACAAAGGACTAACAAGGTGTAGAGAGCTGATATGTGAGCTTTTTCCAAGTTACCTTAGAATTTTATATTTTATTTGTGTAATTGCATAGATGATAGTTGTCTACAAATATAATTTATGTTGTTAACAACACCAGCTTATACTTGAGCTTATTTTTCATGAATAGAAAAAGCCCTATATTGATGATAATAATAATGAGAATTGTCACTTGTATGAATTTTTGCATATAAGAAAATATCTTAAAACTAAATATGTTTCTACATTAGTAGATTAGTATATTGTAGGGGAACAAGTTTGTGAAAGGGAGATGTGGAATGGGGAAGCTGCATATGATGAGTTCGGTTTTGAACAGGTTACATTTGTGGTACCCACAAGATAGATATTAAAGAGGATCCACACCTAATCTCCAACTGAGTGTTTAAGTTTGGGCTATATTCATAGGCTGAGAAAAAAGAATTAGTAGTTAGGAACAGATTGAAAACATAAAAGAAAGGGACTGCTGAAATGGAATGATTTTAGAAGGCATGTGAGAATTAAGCAATAACCTTTCAGGGAAGGAATTAACCAGGGGGAAAGAGATGACCTTTCTTTTAGGCAGGACAGAAGAATTGTTTTAGTGATAACGAATCTAAAAATGGATCCAGTAAGGCCAAGAGTTTTCTCTTTGTGAGGCAGAAAATCATAGTACCTCAGAGTCAAGACTCTGGAGTCAGAGAGATGCAGGCTCAAATCATGTCAATAGCTGTGTGACTTCCGGCAAGTCTCATGTTCAACATCTGCAAAGTGGTACCAATAATAATATTTATCTAATATCCTGTTGTGAGTATTAAAAGACAAGAATGCAAAGTTCCTGATAAGATAGTGTTTAACATTAGCTACTAATAGTACAATATTAGCAAATGGCTAGTAGAAACTATCAAACATTTGGAGTTTTGCCAGTCTATGCTGTTTGAATTTCTTCAGAAACAGCAAGATTGGTAGTTTGTTGGGTGGTGCCATCAGAAGACAAGAAAATGAAGGAATTACAGGGTCCCAGTGATAATGTGGTTGAAGAAATCATTTGCTTTGGGGATGGCGTTAAGTCAGTCCACGTAGGGGCTGATGGATTGGGAGAATAAGCCGACATCTTGGCTTCTTGAAGATAAAACACTGGTTAAATGGAGTATATTCATTCATTTAACAAGTGTTATTGAGCACCTACTATCTACAAGGCATTATTAAGGTATATTTGGAGACAGTAAATGCTTTGAAAAAATTGAGCAGAGAAGGCAGGATTTGGATGGTAGAAGATGACATGGGAAGTTGCTCTTTTAAGTGGGGTGGCAAGTGTTGGCTTCATGGAGAAGGTAACATTTAGGAAAGACTCTGTATAGTAACCACAGCTTTCCCTTTCCCTATATCCAGAACTCTTTTATTTTTTCTCATTTTATTCCCCATAATCTTTCATCTTTGTTTTTGTAGAAATAATGAAGCAAAGAGAATTCTACACTGGGTCTATTAAATGTAAATTAGGACTCTGTAAATCAAAGTGATCTAAAGGGCAAAAATCTTATAAGCAAAAGAAAACCAGAAAAACTCCTGATGTTTCAAAGTGGCCTAAAATGCAGAAAGGCCAGGTGCAGTAGCTCATGTCTATAATCCCACCACTTTGGGAAGCCGAGGTGGAGGGTTTCTTGAGCCTAGGAGTTTTAGACCAGCCAGGGCAACATAGTGAGATCCTATCTCTACAGAAAATAAAAAAATTAGCCAGGTATGGTGGTGTATACCTGTAGTCCCAGCTACTAAGGAGGTTCAGGTGGGAGGACTGCTTGAGCCCAGGAGGTTGAGGCTTCAGTGAGCTGTGATCACACCAGTGTACTCCAGCCTGTCTCAAACAAAAACGAAAACAACAACCACTACGAAAATGCAGAAGTCTGCTAAACAAAAAAGAATACAACACTCTCATATTGTGATCCTATAAATAAATCAGTATGGTACTGGGTCTATCCAAAGCAC
The DNA here is from genome assembly GCA_031835075.1 of Saguinus oedipus. NCBI lineage: Eukaryota > Metazoa > Chordata > Mammalia > Primates > Cebidae > Saguinus > Saguinus oedipus. Next base: position 8,589,005 of record CM063178.1, read on the forward strand.
ATGGCTTATTGATTGATTCATTTATTCATTCATTCACTTCATATGACAGACTGAGAACTTACATGTTAGGCTTTGCACTAAGCATGAAAATTTCAAAGACAAATAACATATACGTATCTGACTTTGAAGAATTAATACTTGATTGGGGCAGATGAACTCATGTATAGATAATTTCAATTATGGCATCCTATCAGGGACAACAACAGCCTGTTCTTATGGTGAATGAAAATAACCTCCCTAGGGTATCTTAGTGGAGACATTAAATCAATGTCTTTAAGCATGTCTAGAAAAGCTTTCTGAAATGTGGACTAAGATAATTTTGACAGATGTATAGTATTCTGCAGACCCAGGTTGGTGCTGATGAAATAATCATCTGTTTGGCCACAAATGGCTCCCTTGAGCTGAGCCAGGGAGAGTAAATGGCAAGCCAATGTTGAGACTTGATCAGAGGATGCAGGAGAGAGAAGCAGCCAGAGCATTAAATATTGATAGGGTAAGGATTTATCTAGCTGTGAAAAACCCAGCATTACGATAGGTTCTACTGTTGGAAAGCTAGGAAAAAAGCAGCCTCATATGCTGGAGGATCACCTGCTAAAGGCACTATATCACAACAGTACTGTTGCAGCCCTTCTCTGCCCTTAATCTTTATGCACCAGCCTCTGAAGATTGACATGGCTGACATGGCTGCATGTATTTAGGGATTATGCTGCTCAAGTGACTCTGTGTCCATTAGCTATTGCTGGGGAACAAACCATCCTAAACTTTAGCATCTTAAAATAATAACCCATTGCTTGGCTCACAATTCTGCTGATTGGGATTAGTGTGATCATTCTTGTCTGGGTCAGGCTTGGCTGCCCTCAGCTGGCCTTACTCATAGAACAGCAGTGAACTGTTGGACAGCTGGAGTCAGCTGCCTTATGACAACTTTGTCTGGGACAGCTGGAATGACTAAAGACTCCCTTCACACGGTCTCTCATTTTACAAGTAGTTATTCTGGGCTTATTTGCATGATGGTCAAAGGATCCCAAGTGCAACAGCAGGCAAGCCCCATGGCACAACCACTTATGGCACAATCGGTAAGGTTCCATTGGCCCAAAGGAAGTCATACAACTAGGCAGTGTTTTCCACGTATGTTGGTGTTGAGCATCCTTCCCCTGCTGATTTGGTTTGTATATTTGTCCCCTCCAAATCTCATGTTGAAATGTGATCTCCAATGTTAGAGGTGGAGCCTGGTGGGAGGTGTTTGGGTCATTGGGGTGGATCCCTCATGAACGGGTTGGTGCCCTCCCCATGGTAATGAGTTCTCTGAGTTCATGTGAAGACTGGTTTTTAAAAACATCCTGGAACCTCTTCTCTTTCTCTTTCTCTTACTGAGTGACATGCCTGTGCCCCCTTCACTTTCCACTATGATGCCTTGCCAGAAGCTGAGCAAATGCTGGTGCCATGCTTTTACAGCCTGCAGAACCCATGAGTCGAATCTCTTTTCTTTATAAATTATCCAGTATCAGGTATTCCTTTACAGCAATGCAAAATAGACTAATACATCAGCCCAGAGGGTTTTGAAAGTCTCTATCTTTAGCTTTCCCTTTGACTGATGCTTCCCTACCATCCCCACCAGCTCTTGTGAGATTTAGTTATACAGTTTGAGTAATAATCTCATATAAAAGGTCAATCTCCATAAAAGTCACATGTCAATCCTAGACACCAGACATCATTCATCTTATCAGTACCTGGGGTATTTAAAAGCAGGGAGATTCTTGTTGGTATGAATTGATAGAAGCATAGAACTGACTAAAACCAACATTGTAATGTAAGAGAATATATAGAAAACTCCTTCTATCCCCAGAGTCTAAGCTCCATGGAAACTAGGGAAGAGAGGCATTTTTTTAAGAGACACTACTATGCCAGCCAAAGGAATCCAGATTTTAGAGAAGAGAATAAACATTTCTAGAAGAAGGGTTTCCTTGACTAGACAGCATGCTCCATGTTGTATTGGCCTTCATCGTCACCCACTAATCCACTGAGAAAAATACCCGCCAAGCCATGGATACCAGTGGATATTGCCAGGTTTGTGAGCATTTCCACCGCCACTCACCTTCCTCCACTGTGCACCTCTCTCCCTTCACGGCCACTTAGCCCACATTGGCAGAGTCTTGAGGAGCTTTTAGCTGGACAAGGCATTTACTGTGGGGTTTCTCTGGGGACTTTTCATTTTTCCTTAAAAAAAAATTTAAGAATAATGTAATCATGCTAATCATAGTTTAAAAAGTAGAGAAATGGCAACAAAAAATTATCCAACTTTCTTTGATAATGATTAAATTATTTGCTTCTTATAACATTATATATGCATGTACCTTCAATTTTTCTCTAAGGTTCTGGAAGCCCCATCTTGGAAGGTCACAGCTTAGCTATAGGATTGCTGTATGACCTGATGGACCTCAGGGGCCACAGTTTTCTGTGTGGTCTGAGTTAAAGCCCTTTAAAGAGTAGAGGCTCCAGAATAAGAAGTCTTTTACATGGAGCCAGCTTTGCAATGGGTCAAGTGTGAGATGCTTGGAGGATGTAAAGCTTAGTGCTGTCCAGCCTGCCAGACATCTAGTTAATAAGTTGATTTTAAAGCATACAACTGTTGCACAGTCCTTGCTTCCTCTTAGCCTTCCTTGTGTTTTCAACTCTTCTACCATCAGTTTTGGCTAGACTAGAGAGGGGTTAAAGACAGGCAGAGAAGCTTCCATACCTCCTGTGACAGAAGAGAGAAATGAACATATAAATCAATGGATGAATCAATAAATCATGAATGATTAAAGAGAGGAAACTATGAGAATCAAATTAGATCCTTCCTACCAGTTTAGTTTAAAAAACGATGTGGAAGAATTAGTGGGGATAAAAGGGACTATAATGATTATGTATTACATATATATAATTAAAAATGATTACATCTAGAAAGTGTTATAACATTATTATCAGATTTTAACTTCCAGTGCTCTGGATAACTTGAGATAAATGAGAATTTAATGTAATTCTGGCAATTTCAAGGAACTCCTAAATTATACCCCCTTTCCCTAGGAAGCAAAATATTTTATTTACCAGAAAATACCATCCAGATGTTGTTTTGTTTAATAATAATTTGTTCAACAAGTGTTTACTGGATATCCCTGTGCCGGACACTGTGTTGTGAGCTTGGGATACAGACATAGTCTCTGATCTCATAGAATTGATAGTCTCCTAGAAGATGCATTGAACAAGAATAAAATTATCATGATTGTCATGAAAAACTAAGTGGCTATGAGAGCATAAGACAGGAGGACGTCACCGATTCTCAGAGAATCGGGGAAAGGTTCCCTGAGGAACAGTTGTTTCATCTGAGACTTCAAGGGTAAATAAGAATTTGTCAGGTGAAGGGGCAGGGGCAGTGAGAATCAGTGTTCCCTGCAGAAGGAGCACACACAAACACCAGTCAGGATGAAGCCAAGGTATCAAAAGCAACTTGGCTGGATCAAAGAGAAAGCCAGGAGGGCAATACATAGGGATGGCTGGCAGCGCATAAGCCACAGGGAGAGTTTTAGTGATAGTTCTACTATTGCTGTCATTGTTATTAAATTATTTTTTGATCATCAACAAGTCATTTTTGAAAGAGGTTTTCAAATTTTTTTTTTTACAACACACCCAGGTGTATCTTTGTGTCCTCAGGTATATTCCTGTCTCTGGCCAGTCCCTGTCACCTCTCAGTGTGGCACCATAAATGTAGTTCTTGATGGTGCGGCTTCCTCACCCTTTTTGAGTATCTTGCATGAGCTCTGGATTCCACAATGGATCCTGGGAAACCTCACCCTACACTCAATTTGGTTCCTCTTTCAGCAACTTTCAATCCATATGACTATTTTTTTCCAAAGCTATTTGAATTAATTGTGAAACTGAAATTTCAAGAGACAATATATTGAATGTTTCACTCAGATACAAACATCTAAAATTTATAGCATCCTATTAAAAAAAAAAAAGCCAAAGCAGAGAAAAGCTGAACTATCCTAAACAGATTCCTCTGGCTGGTTTTCACTATTCATTCCCATTAAATGCAAAACGTGTGTTACTCCAGATGGCCACAGCTCTCTTCTCCCTCAGTAAAGGAACTATAAACAAAACGAACCAGATGATTGACTTCCATGGTGGTTTTTATTTTCTGAAGCATTTAGTTGGCTTCCTGTGATTATTCCTGATGCTGCTAGTTTCAAGTAATAGTTGCTGGTAAGTGCTAAAGAGCATCACGTAGTAGGAATGACCTAGGCTTAGAAATCTTGGTTCCAAGTCCTGGCTTTACTCCCCCATTTGCTGGTGTGTGATCTTTCTCTGCTACAGTGTACCCATCACCCATAGATGGTTGATGGTTTGGACAGGACAATCATAGTGGTTCCATACAGCTTTAGGGGAGAAAAAAAAATCCTTTCCCTTCTGCTCTCCTAGATTCTCTGGCTGGGGCTCTATAAAATTAATCTGACAAAAGACAGACTGACAAAAGAAAAGCAAACAAAAGTTTATTAGCATGTGCATCACACATACCCATGAGAGTGCTCAATAATGAGTAACTCAAAGAGGTAGTTAGAATTTGGGGTATAGATAACTAACAATAGGGGAAAGGGAGGGGGAGAAAGGGCACTATGGAACAGCAAATGGCTTTTTGAAAAGATAAGTGGGCCCTTGGGAGAATAGATGGGTGATGGTTTATGACAGTGTATGTCTGGGTGTGCTGTGGACGTCTAGAGACATTACAGTTGCTTGTGGGGAGGGGATTTATGACAATTGAGTTCTTTGGGGAGCTTCTGCTCGTGGACAGATAAAGGATTTCAAGAACTCACATGCCTTCAGCTCAAAATAATTATGTCAAAGTGGCATATTTTGGGGTAACACACCCTGCTTTCCTTCACAGCCCTAATATAATAGCTCTTTTGTGATCTAATCCACTGGCTCACTCAAATTTATCATCTTTATTGAAGACTCTGTCTGAGTGTGGAGCAGTCTAATTTGCTTTGTTGATGAATAACGATGACCAGGTTGACATCTACAAGTGCCTAACATCTGTCCATAAAGAAATGTTCCTCTGTCAAGATCTATGAAAAGCTTTACCTGTGAAGAGTATACGTTTCAGTGCTATGGACTAAAAGGGAGTAGGAACATTGCTTATCTCTCTGATTTGAATAAAATTGTATGTTGAAAGATGGATGCCAGTCACTTAATTTACCTTAAATGGCACAGTCCAGCTAGTACCAGGAGATACTGTGAGCTTGGGATACAGACATAGTCTCTGATCTCATAGAATTGATAGTCTCCTAGAAGATGCATTGAACAAGAATAAAATTATCATCATTGTCATGAAAAACTAAGCGGCTATGAGAGCATAAGACAGGAGGATGTCACCGATTCTCAGAGAATCGGGGAAAGGTTTTTTTACTTGGAAGGCACAGGATTATTCAAAAAATAATTTACTAACTGGAAGCAAAAAGAGAAGAAATGATAATGGAAAACAATTTTCTTTTCCTTCCTTCCTCCCTTCCTTCCTTCCTACCTCCCTCCCTCCCTTCCTTCCCTCCTTCCTTTCTACTTCTTTTTTTCTTTTTTCCAAGTCTCACTTTGTTGCCCAGGCTGAAGTGCAGTGAGATCTTGGTTCACTGCAACCTCTGCCTCCTGGGTTCAAGCAATTCTCATGCCTCAGCCTCACAAGTAACTGGGATTACAGGCATGCACCACCACATCTGGCTATTTTTTGTAGTTTTTATAGAGACAATATTTCACTATGTTGGCCAGACTGGTCTCAAACTCTTGGTCTCAAGTGATCCACCTGCCTTGATCTCCCAAAGTGCTGGTTTTACAGGCGTGAGACACTGCACCTAACCAGAAATTTTTTTTATCAGCCAAACCATAAACATGCTTACCACAGAACTATTCAGAGCCATTCTGCCTGCTTTGATGCTGGCCTCTTTAAGATAGAAAGTTAGTCCTGAAGAAGAAGGAGGGCTATCTTGTCACCAAAGAAGCTGGAAAAACCTCTTTGCATTCAGAAAAGGTCCTGCATAATCCTTCTTATTGAAGTTCACTTTTAAATATATTTTCATTTTATTCCTCAACTATGAATAAAAGTAATTAAACTATTTAAAAAGGCAAAGAAAGCTGGACAGAACCAAAAAATCTTTATATTTGGGAGTGTCCTTATTCTTCTTAGGAGACATAAGGTGATATATTTTGGTGTCTGCAATTTGCATTCAAATGATTCAATTAAAATATATAAATATATTATATGTGTATATACATATGTGTATATGTGTATTTGTATATATGTGTATGTGTGTGTACATGGTGGGTACATAGATCTGTTTGGGAAATTCTAGGGATGGGCATTGTTTGCAATGCCTCCATCTCAAGCCTGTTAATTATAAAGAAGCTGTCATCATAGACTGGGCGTGGTGGCTCACACCTGTAATCCCAGCACTTTGGGAGGCCAAGGTGAGTGAATTTGAAACCAGGAGTTCGAGACCAGCGTGGCCAACATGGTGAAACCTTGTCTCTACTAAAAAAAACAGAAATTATCTGGGTGTGGTGGTAGCATGTGCCTGTAGTCCTAGCTACTCAGGAGGCTGAGGCACAAGAATTGCTTGAACCCAGGAGGTAGAGGTTGCAGTGAGCCAAGATTGCACCACTGCACTCCAGCCTGGGTAACAGAGAGAGAGTCTGTCTAAAACACACACAAACAAACAAACAAAAGAAGCTATCATCATCTTGCATACATCAGCAATTCACAGAAACTGAATCTTAAAAATAAGAAATGACACAGTAATAGGATTAATGGATCAGCTAATTTAATGGACTCCTTTAGTCACAGACTTTGAACAGAATTAAATATATGTTAAGAAAAGAACCATTCAAGGAAGAAATATGAAATCTATCTATCTAGTAAGAAAAATGTTTCTTCTGAATTCTCAGGAAAATAGGGATTAGAAAGAGACTGTTAGGCTTTAGTATATACCTAGCAGAGATTTCTTTCCAGTCTAAAACAAGTCAAATGTTGGAAAGAGCTCTGGGGCTGAGACCAGGTTTAGTGAACTTTGCAGGGATTACTACAGAGTAGAAAGCAGAGAAACTGTTGAGCTTCCACCCACTGACCTTGACCAGAGGAGACAAACAGAGTAGAAGATACTACGTAGCTAAGTTCTTTACATTCCTTTGGCATCTTCTCTCTGCAGAAAAACAGGAGCAAGAAACTTAAAGGCAGACTATGCTGCTTTAAAAAAATCTTTGCTATTTTGCATTTATACTGATATATCTCTTATTTAATTAAACAATTTGGCATTCTAAGGTGTTTTCTTTATTGGCATATGCACACTTCCGTTTCTGATCGACTGGAAAGTAGGATATTCTCAGAAGATCTGGCACAATTCTGGGTGGATTGTGTGCATGCTTTTTATTGAATTCTCATTTTATCTTTAACTTTTGGAACAGATGGAGGCTGGGTCTAAACTAAGTTTTCAATAAGTATTTGAAAATGGTGGCTGACCAATCCTACCAGTCATTCGACCAGTTTACATCATCGACTCTGTGCCACATGTCCAGGTTGGGTGATATTTTTGTCAAAAGGTAACTGTTGTGGGATTAGCTCTTTAAAAAGTTTCACTGGACATCAATAATGGGCAGTCCTAAATTATAAATAGGTAACTTATAAACTGATGTAGGTATGGAATGTGATGTTCAGATTGAGAAGAAGGGAGAAGTACTCAAGGAGAACAGTAGTGAATGATGAATTGGCCATAGCTGAATAAGATTACTAAGGCCACTTAATGAATTCGGTAGAGAAGAGCACCCTCATCTATTAGAGATATTGTCGGGGGCATGAGTGCATTGTGTTGTTCCCTGCTATGAAGGAAATGGAACGGAGCGAGGAGGAGATAGAAAGTTACAGGCAGAAGACAGGCTTTATAGAAGAAATGGAAAGAGGAACTAAGAAGGTGGACCCAAAGTTATTTTATCTGAGTAATAGCCCCAATGCCAATTGCAACAGATGGCAAGTAACAAGGATGCTTTTGTTTTTTTTTAAATAAAAATGTAAAAGGTTTTATTTTTAATTGACAAATAATAATTGCATTTATTTATGGAATATAATATGATGTTTTGATATATGTTTACGAGGTGGAATGATTAAATCAGGCTTTTCTATTTTTTGAGATGGTGTCTCACACTATTGCCCAGGCTGGAGTGCAGTGGTGTGATCCTGACTCACTGCAACCTCCACCTCCTGGGTTCAAGCGATTCTCAGGCCTCAGCCTGCCAAGTAGCTGGGAACACAGGTGCATTCCACCTACCCTGGCTGATTTTTATATGTTTAGTACAGATGGGGTTTCACCATGTTGGCTAGGTTGGTCTTGAACTCCTGACCTCAGGTGATCTGCCCGCCTTGGCCTCCCAAAGTGCTGGGATTACAGGTTTCAACCACCACACCTGGCCTAAATCAGGCTATTAACAAATTCGTTATTTCACGTGCCTATCACATTTTGTGGTAAAAACGTTTAAAATCTACTGTTTTTCAGTTTTGAAATACATAATGCATTATTACTTATATTCATCATTCTGTGCAATAGATCAGTAATATTCCTGCTGTCTAGCTGAAACTTTGCATGCTTTGATCAACATCTCCCCTTTCCCCTCCATCCCATCCCCCAGCCTCTGGTAACCATCGCTCTACTCTCTACTTCTATGAGTTCAAATTTTAGATTCCACATGTAAGTAAGATCACCTGGCATTTGTCTCTCTATGCATCACTTATTTTGCTTAGCACAATGTCCTGTAGGTCTGTTCATCTATGTTATTGCAGATGACAGAATTTCCTGATGTTTCAATGCTGAATGGTATTCCATTGTGTATATATACCACTTTTTCTTCATCCATTCATCTGATGATAGACACCTAGGTAGCTTCTATATCTTGGCTATTGTGAATAATGCCACAGTGAACATGGGAGTGAAAGCTGTTTGGCATATTAATGTCAATTCCTTTGGATACATACCCAGAAATGAGGTAACTGGATAATATGGTAATTCTAATTTTAGTTTTCTGAGGAATCTATATACTGTTTTCCATAAAGGTTGTACTAATTTACATTCCCACCAACAGTGCACATGGATTCTCTCTTCTCCACTCTTACCGATACTTAGTTTCTTTCATCTTTTTGTTAATATCCACTCTCACAGGTGGAAGGTGATACTTCATTGTGGTTTTAATTAGCATTTCCCTCATGATCAGTGGCAATGAGCATTTTCTCATGTATCTGTTGGCATTGGCATGTATTCTTTTGAGAAAGCACAGTTTTTGATTAGGTTATTTGTTTTGCTGCTATTGAGTTGTCTGTGTTCCTTACACATTTTGGATATTAACCAGATGTCAGATGTATGGTTGCAAATATTTTCTCCCAATCTGTGATTGTCTCTTCTGTAATCAGGATTCTTATAGCAGGAATAACCTTTCAGCAAGTATTTATTGGGCACCTATCTGGTTGACAAAGAAAGTAATTGCAAATCTAGAAAAGTATTTATGAAGCTCAAACAGATTAGAACCTCTATCATATGGACAATAAAAAGAATGGCTCAGACTTGCTCTAGGAGTAGCTCAGGGGCCAGAGGATTATCTGAGAACTGGAGGGATTTATCAGCCTGGGGCTGCTTAAAATCACACCTTGAAATTTCAGTCTTGCAAAATGAGAAATAACGGATGCAGCCCTCTAAGCCCTCAACTACCTAGTTTATGGTCTCTTACTGTGATATATCCCATCGCTGTCCTCATCGAACATTGCCTTATGGCCTATTAGGTCAGATAGTGCTGGCCACAGTCCAGTCTGGGGATCCTCAACACCCAACTCGGCTGCCTTCTGCTGTACATCATGGCTCTGCATGAGAGTGACTTCAGCACATTGAATGGGCCTACTTTTGAATAAGCACTCCTCAGCACTCTATGTGCCAAGCACTGTTGGTTCTAAAAATTTTACAAATAATAACTCACTTAATTGGTTTTCTTAAAAATTCTATGAGGTAGGTGTTTTTATTATCGCAATTTTACAAATGAGGAAACTGAGGCACAGTGAGGTTAAATAACCTTCCTAAGATCCACAAATGGCCCACTACCTTATGTGCAATGGGCTTTGCCTCAGAGATCCTGGCATCCCCTCAAGGCAGTGCAGCCCCCACGCTGGCTTCCAGAGGAGGTGGCAGACTTCTAGGCAGACATTCATTAGCAGTTGTGCTAGGTCAGCATGGTCTCCAAAATTCACATCTCCTGCATCAGATGTCTCCCACTGTCCTTCTTTTTGATTGAGACTAATTTTTCCTTCCCTTCCTCCTTCCTTTCTTTTAAAATGGAATTTTTGTTGGTAGTTATTATTTGTAGGAGAAGGGTCCCTTGGAACAGAAAATCATCACCAAAAGAACTATCCTAGGAGCATGAAGTTTGGGATCCCATGAAAGTGGATGCTATTAATATTTTGCCTTAATTATCTCTGATATTGCTACCAAGGGATGCTAATAGATGTGCAGAAGATTAATGCAAAACGTTTTTATTCTTCAATGAAATTATTCAGTTAAGCTCAGTGTGGAAAGGAGAATCTGTCCTTTTCCTTACCCTTTTGATGGGACAAAAGAGTCATCATCAACATGTGTCTTAAAGTTTAGGTTATTCATCTGGTATAATCTGTGGAAATTGGGGTTTGGGGGCATGGGGTTGAAGAATGAGTGCTTCAGCAGAATAGTCCATGTAATGCTCCCTTGAGATTGCTCCACTACCTTAAATGGAAGAGACACTCTCTCCTTCTCCCTGCAATATCCTGGGCTTCTGCAGGTATATCCAGAGAGGATATGTACATACTGCCGCCAGGCATACACACTCACATGCACTCACACTCAGGAATTTTGACAGAATAGTCTAGGAAAGAGAAACACAATATTACCTGGAACACCCTCGCGGCCCACCCCATCCACTTGGAGGGAGCATTCTAAGAAGCAAAGACAGATGTTAACTTCCCACCCCCAAGGGCCTACCAGCCCAGTACAAAGTCTCACCTAGCAATGATGTCTCCTTTCACTACAGAAAAACTAAGAAAAGTTAGAAAACATGAAACTAAAGAATGTTTTAAAAAATCTTAGGTCAGAACTAATTCTTAGGCAAAACACTCATCTCATTGAATTTCTACATGAGAATAGCTTTTAGCATAAGAGTTATCATCCCCTCTCCAGAGCAGACCCCCGCAAGGGCAGAGAAAGGGAAGGAGTATTTCTTTTTCTAAGCATAATGTCTCTTGTTCCACCTATAAAATAATGGAGGGCAGGGGCTATGCGTATCTCACCCACAGCTGAATCTCTAGTTCCCAGGGCATAGCAGGCACTTGTTCAATGTCTGCTGATATTTTTCATATTAAAAAAAAAAAAAAACAGGGAAACCCACAAGCATCCTGGTACAACAGCCAGATATATTCCCTTCCTTCTCAAATTCCTTTATAAAGAGGCAGCTCAGAACTGCCTGGGTAACTCCCTTAAGAGTGGTTCCTCCTAAGCTGTGTAGGTAGGGATTGTCACTGGGGCTCAAAGAGAACAAGACAAGAAAGTCATCATTACAACAAATCAGGCCAAAGACATACTCAGAAACTGCAGCCACCAAAGAAATGGCCGTAACCAATAAACTGAGATCCAGAATTGAGAAGCCGGGCCCAGATCACAAGCAGAAAGTATAAAGTAGTTAGTCAATTCAGGACACAGAATTCAAAGCTGAGATGTGGGGCTGAAGCAGAGATCAAAGGTTTGCAAGGTACACAGAAGGTGTCCAAAGTTAATCTTACTGCATCAAATATATTTAAGACATAACTCACCTAGGAGTGAGTGGGTGGACCTAGTTTATGGCCTTTTATTGTGATATATGCCATCTCCTTCCTCATCACACGTTGTTTAAACATTTCTAAATTTTGTGAAGTAAAAAGAAAAGTTTTCCGTTTATGGCAAAAGAGAAAAAAAATGTTAGTTTTCATTCTCAAGACGTGCTCCTCATCCTCAACAACTCCCCATCCGAGCAGGGGCTTTGCTCTCACCCTCATACATTCAATCACTTGCATGAGAAGCTGGGAACCATTCTTGACTCTTCACTAAGTTCCATTGATTTTACCTATTAAATGTTCCTAGAATGTGTCACTTATTATACACTTGCTAAGAGTGTATCTGGAACATGTCCCTTCTTTTGGACTTGCTAAATGTGTTTTGGAATATGCCTGATATAGTTTGGATGTGTGTCCTCACCCAAATCTCATATTGAAATGTCATCCCCAATGTTGGAAGTGGGGCCTGGTGAGAGGTGATTGGATCATGGGGGAGAATTTCTCATGAATGGTTTAGTACCATCCTCACTGGTACCGTTCTCAAGACAGTGAGTGAGTTCTCGTGAGATCTGGTCATTGAAAAGTGTGTAGCACTCCCCGCCACCCGCCTCAGTCTCCTACTTCTGCTTTCGCATGCGACATGCCTGCTCCCTTCTTGCCTTCTGCCATGATTGGAAAATTCCTGAGGCCTCTCCAGAAGCAGACACCACTATACTTCCAGTACAGCCTGCAGAATCCTGAGCCAATTAAAATGTTTTCTTTATATATTACCCAGTCTTGGGTTTTTATGGCAATGCGGGAACAGACTAATACAATGCCTCTTCTTCTAGACATGCTAAACGTTTCTGGAACCTGTTCCTTCCGCTGTACTTACTGCTGTATTTCATGCCCTAGTTAAAGACAATTTTCTCTCATCTGGGTTATAGCAACAACTTCCTAATTGGTCTCCCATCTTTCAGGCTGCCCCACCCACATAGCCTCCCCCGTCTAGACAGGATGATCTTTCTGACACATATTTTCTTCTTTCTCTTAAATAGAACCCAATCATATAGAGATTAAAATTCACTTACTGTGACTTACAATGCCTTGTGCTGTGCTAACCTTCCCGGCCCCATCTTACATTCTCATCCTCGATACTCTAATAATGCTTTACAATTTGTAGTCACAGCGTATGTGTGGCCATTCATGCTTCTGTGACTTTGCTCGTTTCTCTCTCTGCCAGCTTTCTTACATTCCTCTTTTAAATACTTTTGTATATTTCATTTTTATATTTACTAAAGTACTAAGCAGATAGAGGTTTAAAGATAAAAAAGACAACTTCTATTTCTGGCAAAATGTTAAGGTCCAGGTCCTGAAGAACTGTGTGACGAAAAACATCTAGAGACACAGTGAAAACTAACTTTTTTTCCTCCTTGGCCATAAAGAGAAAACTTTTTATTTTTTGCTACAGAAAGTTGAGAAATGTTTAAACAGTAAGAATAATATCCTGAACAAAACAACAAAAGTGAGGAAGAGATTGTGAATTAAGAAACAAGACTGCAAAATGTCAACTACCCTAAAGTGATCTATGAAGTTAGAGCTAAACTCATAAAAGTTTACTGTGTTTAGCTGAGACGCTGTTATCGTTATTTAGGGGTGCGTGTGTGTGATCAAATCAATCAAAATTTATTCAGGTGAGTGATGGCGGAGTAGGAGATACTAGCTTTCATCCCCTCCACACACAAAAAATGTAGATCTCTATTCACAAAACAATATATCCCAGAGAAGGCTCAGAGGCCCATTGAATAGCAGCAACACAATGGTACAAAAAAAATTGGCAAATATCCACATAGAAAGGGTTGCTGGTGAGACCTACATACCTGAGATGCCAGGGCATCCTAAGAACAAAGAAGAAAGGAGGAGGTCATTGGCCAAGTTGGGGGATTCAACATGGTTCCCAGGGCCTGTTGCCCAGAGGACAGTGGCATCTCTTGAAACTGAGGTAATCAACAGCCATTCCCACAATGTAGCCCCTTCTCCCCATAAGAAGTGGATGCTGTTGAGTTGCTTTGAGAAAGAAGCCACTACCTCTCCCAACCCAATGCATGCCACAATCCTGGAGCTGTGGCCACTCCACAAGTACCCACGTTTCAGACCCAGACTCTGTGGCTCTGAGGGTCTCTACCCACATCTGAGACTTTAGTACCCTTTGCCATGGTGAACTAGTTTTCACTTTGGGCCTGGGAACCAAGCCCTTGCTGTGCCTGCCTGTGCTCCAAGCACCAGCTCAGCCAACGTAGAGAGGTGGACCCCACCACATCCCTTCAGTGACAGTTTAAGTAAGGGTGGACTTCTTTCTTTAGCTAGCGTACACTACTTATAAGCGATTTAATTTTTAGAGTCCAATGAAATGTAAATAATATATTCATAAGAATCATATCAAAACTATATTCTGAAAACACTGTTAGGAATTATAATTCTATTAATCTTCAATAAGAGCAAATGTAGCATCAATTAAATAACAGCAATTAAACTAAAAGGAGAGACATCAAAATCACTTCTAAAGAGAGAAAACATGGGACAATGTCCTGCTGTGATGATGGAAGCTGAATCAAACATGTATGTGAACCTGGATTCTTGAGCGCTTATACATACCCCTCTTTCTTCCTGCAGGCCTGGTTAGCCCAGGAGCTGCCTTGACCCTCTGGCCTCTGCCCAGCATTGTTTGTTGAATAGTAGCAGCAAAAACCCCCTTTGTGAAAAGCTGGCCTAGGAGTCCAGCAAGACAGGCCAGGAGGAAATGGCCAGTCCTGCACTTCATGTGCAATGAATACACAGGCAACCTCGAGAAGTGCAATGACCAGTGGCCTCAGAGACATCCATGAGATTGAGACAGTTGTTTCCTCCATCTGTTCCTCCAGCTGTAAGCTCTAGTTGTGACCTCCCGCCAGTACTCATGTCTTTCCAACTGGAATGTTTTCCAGGGCCTACTTATGCCTCTGAGCCTGTTCTAACCATCATTCCCACCAGGGTGGCTGGACTCTGGGCTCACAACCTAGAACCTTTGCATCTAGAAATAAAGCTCCCGTTTTCTGACCAGACTTGTGGTGAGAATTGTGCAAACTATTGCAAGGTTAAACAGTTCCATATGTTCAATGGCCCTCGACTCCGGAGTGTTCTCCAGACTTCCAAACCCCAGAGACTTAACTAAATTATCTAACTAGTGAGAACAAGATTGCTCATGACAGAAAAGTGCTTTCTCTTTCAGAATGAGCTTTAGAGTCAAGAACTCACATCCCAGCACTTTGGGAGGCCGAGGTGGGTGGATCACGAGGTCAAGACATCGAGACCATCCTGGTCAACATGGTGAAACCCCGTCTCTACTAAAAATACAAAAAATTAGCTGGGCACGGTGGCGTGTGCCTGTAATCCCAGCTACTCGGGAGGCTGAGGCGGGAGAATTGCCTGAACCTGGGAGGCAGAGGTTGCAGTGAGCCAAGATTGCGCCATTGCACTCCAGCCTGGGTAACAAGAGTGAAACTCTGTCTCAAAAAAAAAAAAAAAAAAAAAAAAAAAAGAAAGAAAGAAAAAAAAGAACTCACTTTCTAAGGGCAAGTTTGTGCTTTGACTTTTGGCTGCAGACTCAACCAAGGAACGAAGAGAAATAAAAATTTGTCAATGTTGGAAGCTCAGTGTTTCCAGTTGGGTTTAATTCAATGGTTAAATGAGCGTGACAGAGACGACTTATCTCAGTAGATGTAGAAGTGATGTTCTTTCTGTTAACTTGGGTATGAGCTTTCAGTGTACTGGTACTGACTTCTCAAGGCCTATTGTACACCATGGGCCTTGAAAAGGCACCTGGGTAATTGCAGCCAGGGTTTTGCCTTGGGGTCCTGGATTTGGGGAGCACTGTTTGGAAACATCTATATGGGACCTCATATTTGGAAGCTGCCTTCCTGTCACCTCTTTCCTTTACTACAGCACTGGAAATATGAGCTCCACAGCTTAACTAAATGACAGGAACTCCCTGTAGAAATCTGCAGCTACTCAAGACTTCTCTTATGGTGTCTCACAGAGTGCAAATTTGGCAAGAGTTCCCCAGAGCACTTATCTCAGAATCTACTAGAGCCAATTGTGACATTTCACTCTCTGTATTCCCCCTTTCCTACTATTTCAGGCATAAAATACCAGTGAGTCAAAGAAAGAAGCATGTAATTGAAACCACCTTATTGAAAAGCTATAACGGGTTCTGTCCCCTCCCTCCAGCCCAGAGCTTTCCAACAGCCTTCCTGCCACCCTCCCTCCATGAATTCACTTTCATTCATTCAGTGAGCATTTATGAATCACATATTAGGAACAAGTCTCTGTGGTCAGTTCTGTGGGAGACACCCTCTCCGGGCCTTCCTATACTGTCCCTAGAATCTTCTTTACCTCCACTCTTCCCCTCTTTGGTTAATCACACAGATTCTGCTGAAAATTGTGTCTACACAAACAGAGATTGAGTGACCCTGGAGGAGGGTAGAACTGTGTTAAAGATCCCAAGCTGTGCTCAGTAGAAATGTTCCGTTAAATCTCTCAGTCTTTATCACGAGGACATCACAAGCTGTTCTCATTATACACTGCCCAGCCAGGCTGAATGGTGGCAGAAGCATGGGGCCCGTCTGATACCCCCTGCCTGCTTCTTCCATTTGGAGCTAGACCTTAAGGGGCAAACAATGTCACTCTCGCGGCACAGTGGACTTTGCCCTGCAGCAGAGGACTAGTGTTTCTGCTTTCTAACAAGTTAAAACGTGCTTCAGAGCCCTGTTCATCCATTTGGTTCCTAAGAAGACAATAAATTTTACAGGTGCTAAAAAATGCAAAAATGTGAAGGCTAGTGTTCTTAATAATACTAGATTAAGTCTTGTGATGTTGTCTCAGAATATATAATAAAGATGCCCATGACCTCTGTTTATTTTTAAATCAAAGTGAAAATATTAATTTGCATTAGGAATTCTCTAAGCTTGTTTGATATAATACCTGGTACTTTATGAATACTCAAAGAATATATTTATTGTATGAATAATTTGATTAGGACATGAAATATGACATATGAGAGGAAGAATGTATGTTGGGGGTGACAGCATGGGTTCAAATTTTAATTCTGGACATAGTGGATTAAAAATGTCTGAGGAACAGCCAGCATAGATGACCAGTTGATCATTAGAAATGTGAGACTACCAATCAAGATCAAGAGCATGTCCTCCTCCAGGGAGCCTACCTGTGGTTCACCCTCCCCAAGCCCAGTATGATGTACATTTCTCTCACAGTTATTATCTGTGATGATTTTTATCATTAGAGTATTGGCTTCTTGAGGCCACAGACTACATTTTGTTGGTCAGTTTTATCCCCAGAACCTCGTATGGTACCTGGCACAAGGCAGAAACTTAATGTTTGTTGGCTGAATTATCAAATGAGTGATAATTTTTTAAAAAAGCAAATTGACTGTCTTAAATCCTGGGCATGGTTCTTGACCCACCCCTTCCCTTGACACCCCATGTGTAATAGAGTAATTTCATTCTGCTCCTTTCTCCAGGGCTCATGAAGCTCATCTGAACTATGACAGTAACCTTCTTTTATTTATTATTCTTATTACTATTATTACTATTTTTGAGATAGAGTTTCACTCTTTCACCCAGGCTGGAGTGAAGTGGTGCAATCTCAGCTCACTGCAACCTCCGCCCTCTGGGTTCAAGTGATTATTCCTCAGTCTCCTGAGTAGCTGGGATCACAGGTGACTGTCACCATGCCCAGCTAATTTTTGTATTTTTAGTAGAGACTGGGTTTCGCCATGTCGGCTAGGCTGAGCTTGAACCCCTGACTTCAGGTGACCCATCTACCTTGGCCTCTGAAAGTGTTAGGATTACAGGTGTGAGCCACCACACCTGACCCACAGTAGCCTTCTAATGGAGCCATCTGCTTCCAGTCTTGCTCCTCAATCCCCAATTCAGCCTGGACTCCTTGACATAAGTGACCTTGCTAAATGCAGATTTGCCTCAGGTAACTTCTCTGCTTAGAGGCCTGGAGCGACTCCTTATTTCTTTCAAGATAAAACTCAACCCCTTTCCTAAGGCATGTAAGACCCCCTAGAATCCTGCTTCTGCTTACTGCTCCAGCCACCTTTCTTGCACCTCTCCATTATCCAGGCTCTAGAGTCAGAGAAACTTAGGCTTCTAGCTCAGCTACTTATACACAAAAGTTCAAAGGCAAGTGTTTTCATCTGGACTTCAATATTATGAACTGCACAATGGATAAGCTATTACTACCTATTTCTGAGATTATTCTGAGGATCAGATAAAAGCAAACATGTGAGGTGCTTATCTTAGCAACTGGTATATAGTGAGGGCTAAATGTTAGCCATTACTTTTGTTATTATGAGCATCTTTGTGTGTGTCTGTGTGTGAGACAGAGTCTCACTCTTTCACCCAGGCTGGAGTGCAGTGGCACAAACTTGGCTCACTGCAACATCTGCCCCAGAGTTCTAGTGATTCTCCTACCTCAGCCTTCTGAGTAGCTGGGATTACAGGTGCTTACCACCAGACCCGGCTAATTTTAAAAATATTTTAAGCATATATAAAAATCACCATGTTGGCCAGGTTGGTCTTGAACTCCTGACCTCAGGTGATCCACCTGCCTCAGCCTCCCAAAGTGCTGCGTTTACAGGCATGAGCCACCACACCTGGCCTTTTATGAGCATCCTTTTTCAAATACTACTTGCTCACTCTCTCTTCTTTGTGTCCTATTCAAATACTATTTTTTTATGTCTTCTCTTCTTTGTCCAATTAATTTCTCAATATTTAAGATTCAGCTATGATTTTATTTAAACAAAGAGGTCTTTCTTGAGCCTACTGTTTGCCTACCTCTATTTATCTCAGTGCTTTAAAGATACTTATTTTATACAGTTATTTCAGAAACAGCTTTTAAATGAATGAAAATGAATCACTGAACACATCTTCTTGTTCCATTATATGATGAGCTCCTCAAAGGCAAAAGGTCATTTAATATGGTCTCTAAAAAATAGCAAGGGTTCAATTAATGCTTCATGGAGGAAAGAAGGAAAGAAGGAGAGAGGGAGGGAGGGAGGAAAAGAAGGAAGGAAGCAAGGGAGGAAGGAAAGAAGGAAGGGAGGGAGGAAGGAGCTTTAAGAGAGGTAGGATATTTAAGAGTAAAGTAGGTCTTAGCAATAAGATGATACTCAATTTAAGAGACTGATATAGTTTGGCTGTTTCCCCACCCAAATCTCATCTTGAATTCCCATGTGTTGTGAGAGGAACCAGTAAGAGGTAATTGAATCATGGGGGCAGGTCTTTCCCATGCTGTTCTTGTGATAGTGACTAAGTCTCATGAGAACTGATGATTTTGAAAAACGGGAGTCTCCCTGCACAAGCTTTCTCTTTGCCGGCTGCCATCCATGTCAGATGTGACTTGCTCCTCCTTGCCTTCCACTATGATTGTGAGACTTCCCCAGCCACCTGGAACTGTAAGTCCAATTAGACCTCTTTCCTTTGTAAATTTCCCAGTCTTGAGTATGTCTTTATCAGCAGCATGAAAATGGACTAATACAGAGATACTGAAGTGATTAGAAAACACTTCAAAAAGTCTCTTAGTCTAGAGTCCAAGAGAAAGACTATAGGCAAAGACATAGATTGGCAGATGTAGCATATGGGTGGTGGTTTAAGGCATGGGATTAGATGTAATTACCTTGGCAGGATGTTCAGAAAGAGAAGAAGTCAAGGAAGGATCGAGTCCTGAGAGACACCAATATTTAAAGGGCAGGCAAAAGAATGCCCAGCAAAGGACAATCTGTTTTCTTTCCTAAACCTAGGTATGGTTTCAAAATCTCTCACTTGTGACCCAAATTGCTATTTCAAGATGCAGAACATTCCATTTCTCCTTCAAGGGGCAAGGAACTAGGTTGAGTAAATGTTACTGAGTCATATGTCAAACAGCTGTGTCCTTCTCCAGCCCTATTTCTTACCACTATTCTGCAAGAAACTTTGGCTTTTGCCAAGTCTCTCCCCTCTCCACAATTACATCCTTTGTTTTCCATCTCCTCCCAACCCCCACATTTCCATCCTGCAGCCTTTGCTTATGCTGATCTTCCCATCTGGACCATCCTCTCCCTTCTTTATCTCCCTGAAGTCCATTTGGTCTTCAGTGCTTCTTCTAAGATCCATCACCTGGATGTAGTCTTCCTCAGTTATTCCATCCCACACTGACATCCCTGTCTTCTGATGTCTATGGATTTGTAGTACTCACATTTAGGTTGCCGCTTCGTTTGCTTGGTTATTCTCAAATTGACCTCCAGTTGGGGCGGGGGGTGCCCCTTGATCAAAGGAACTATGGACTGAGAAGCTGTGGCTTAAGCATTGGTGTCTTCATTCCCAAAATTCATGAGTTTATGCACAATCTTATGCCCCTTCTTCTGACCCCCTCTTCCCCACTCTCTTCCTAGAGACTTCCTGGCTGGCCTAAGAGTCAAGCTTTAGCTTTGGCCTGGGTGGTCTGGCATTGTCTAGATGAGCAGAACAGCTACTAAACACTGAAAGGTTTCCTGTGGCTTGAAAGAGTTAAAATACTTCCTGGAGGGTCCAATTTCCAGAGAGCTAACTCTTCCAAAGCCAAAATTAGCAAAGATAATCTATCCCCAAGCTGGAAAATTTAGTTAAAAAGTCTTTGGAGGATACAAGAAAAAGATATTGATAAAGAAAATGTCTTTTCTTTCAAATGGGTTGAGTTGGTGACTTGGAGACACAGACTTAGACAACAGGACTCTTAATCCTGAAGACTTTGGAATGTGATTGCAGAGTCTCAGTACTGGGGCCGAAGGTGCTCCCGGGCTAGGGAAGGGCAGGCTGGAGAAGGGCCAGGCAAAGCCACTTATCTGGTCATTGAGAAGATTGGTGTGTGAGAAATGAGGCCTCTTGGCTGCAGCTGTCCCCCTGGGGGTCATTAGGGCATTCACACTGTGTGACAACTGAGAACAGGCCGGTCCCTATTCCAAGATCCAGGCCCAGGCCCGGGTTTGTAGAATTCTAGATGTTCCCAGAGTCTGATAGAAGCCAAATGTTTTCACTTCTTATGAAAATTCCTTTCAGAATAACCTATTTAAGACGAACTCAGTCGGTGCTAGTTCTAATTTGCATAGAAAAGTCTTTAAGGTCAAACAGGATGTTTTCAAGAAAAAGGGGGCAATAACAACATTACTAAATATAACATTTAGTGTCACTTTCACGTGCCAGGCAAAGCATGAGGGCATTTGATGAACACTGCCACTCACATGGGAGGTGGTGCCTTCATCTCCATGCTGCTGATTAGCTAACTATAGTTGAGGAAGGTAAAATAGAATAGTGGTTAAAGCCCTTGGAGCAACATAGATTTGTTTTCAGATCCCAACTCCACCATGTCTCACTGAAATCTTTTCTGAGGGCCCGGATCTGGGGATGCCACATTACTGAAGAACATGACAAGGTCCCTGCCATTGTTGAGTTTACATTTTGTCCTGGAGTGGGAAAGGAAGAGAGGAGTGGAAGTGAAAAAGCAAACATTAAACAAGATAATTTCAAATGGAGATACTATGAATAAAAACAAAATGATGTGAGGCAGCGGGGGAGTGAATAGCCAGATGCCGTTTCAGATAGTGATGTATCCTGGGTCACATGGAACTTACATGCTGGTTAAAAACCACTTAACCTCTCTGGGCTTCTGCTTCTTCATCCATAGAGTGGGTATGCCAGTGGTCCCCACCTCATAGTGACCCCCAGGATTATGTAAGCTGTGACGTTCTAGGTGCTTAATAAGTGCCTGCTCATTGGTGTTGGGGAAGGGCAGGGAAGGGCAGGTTGGAGAAGGGCCAGGTGTGATTGGCACATCACTCCCATTGTTTGTTTCCAAGTTACTACTGTCGAGGTCTGGATAGCTGCAGAACTTTCTCTTATTTTTATAAACTCATCTGTATTCCCTATTCCTCTGCCTCCTGGGCCCCTGGATTGACAGGGACAGAAATAAAAAGCTTGAGAAAGTGTTGCTGGCTGGGAGTGATGTTCGAAGTGAAGAGAGATGGAGAGAGACAGAGAGGGAGGGAAAGAGAGCATTCAGTGCAAGATAAGCGGACACGCACTAATGAAGTAAGTTTATAAGGTCCTCGATTCTCTTCTCTTCCTCCACCCCAATCTACCACCTGGAATTCTCACAAACTACTATATCCATTCTGCATGGATTTTCAGTCTTCAGGGAACAGAGCTTTATTAAATACAAGCATCTCACCTAAGAAAAGTGGGGGTATCTATTACTCAATCCACAGAGGTGAGTCCATTAGATTACTTTGTCAAGTGTTGAATCTGAAGGAATGGACCACAGGTAGGGTTGCTTAGTCAATGGCTTAGGATATAAGGCAGGTGGAAGCAAGTCTGTGCAGGTCAGAGGGTATGGGAGAAGGAGCCAGAGGTTCTAAAGGAAAATGCTGTCTGTCTCTCTGAACTCCCCAAAACCCACTGAGAAGCCCCTGAAGAACAGTGCCTAGTGATAGAGAAAAGGCTGCCGGCAGTGGTAGCCTGAGGCTCTCATCTCAGCCTTGAGGGTGAGGTGAGCAAAAGCTGCCTTTCTTTTTTCCTTTAGACTGGGAAAAAACACACAGGCTTTCAGGCCAAACGGATGTGAGTTCAAATCTAGCTTCCCTGCTTACTACTGTTTTGGCCTCCAGAGGTTCCTAAGCTTTTCTGAACCTCTTTCTCTCATTAAGAGGGTAGTACTACTACCTACCTACCAACACTATTGTATGGATTATTCATTCGTGAACGTTTACTGCGTGCTCACCAGGTTGTACAAATTAATTTCCTACTTCCTTTAGATATGAAGGCCGCAAGACTAGCATAGCCCAGATTTCAATAATTTGGCCTCCTATGAGTTCAAAACATGACTATAGTACCAATGGCCTGTGAGAAATTTCAAGAGCAGGACGGCAAGGCTAGATAATGCCATTGAGCATTATGTTCATTCACTTGATATACATTTGCCAAGTGTCCTTTGTGTGATGTAACTGGGGATGCCAAGATGACCAGACTTCAGTCCTTGCCCTATAAACCTCATGGTCTAGTGAATAAAGCAGACTTAAAAACAAATGATGACAGCAACTTAATCAGGGCTATGTTAGAGATATAAGGGAGATACTATGAATGCACAGAGGAAACCTACACTGAATTCTGTCTAGAGAGGTAGGGGAAGGATTTTTGGAGGGGGTTACATTTGAGCTGAAGAATAAATGATAGACCAGACAGGGAAAATGTGGCACATATACACCCATGGAATACTATGCAGCCATAAAAAATGATGAGTTAATGTCCTTTGTAGGGACATAAATGAACCTGGAAACCATCATTCTCAGCAAACTGACACAAGAACAGAAAATCAAACACCACATGTTCTCACTCATAGGTGGGTGTTGAACAATGAGAACACATGGACACAGGGAGGGGAGCATCACACACTGGGGTCTGTGGGGGGAAACTAGGGGAGGGACAGCAGGGGGTGGGGAGTTGGGGGGGATAACATGGGGAGAAATATCAGATACAGGTGAAGGGGAGGAAGGCAGCAAACCACATTGCCATGTGTGTACCTATGCAACAATCTTGCATGTTCTTCACATGTACCCCAAAACCTAAAACGCAATAAATTCTATATTAAACAAATAGTTTTTCAAGCTAAATGGAGTGCTGTAGAAAAGAGATACTCTAGGCAGAAACAGCATATATCAAGGCCATGAGAGAAGTAAAAGCGAGAGTTCAGTATGGTCCAACCCAGGGCAAGGTAGAAGAGTGGTAATGAAGGGAGATGGGCTGAAAATACACGTCATCTATGATGGTTAATACTGAGTGCCAACTTGACTGGATTGAAGGATGCAAAGTACTGATCATGGGTATGTCTATGAGGGTGTTGCCAAAGGAGATTAACATTTGATTCAGTGGGCTGGGAAAGGCAGACCCACCCTTAATCTGGGTGGGTACCATCTAATCAGCTGCCAGTATAGCTAGAATATAAAACAAGGAAAACTGTAAAAAGACTAGACTGCCCTAGTCTCTCAGCCTACATCTTTCTCTCATGCTGGATGCTTCCTGCCCTCAAACAGACTCCAGCTTCTTCATTTGGGACTCAGACTAGCTCTCCTTGCTTCTCAGCTTGCAAATGGTCTATTGTGGAATCTTGTGATCATGTGAGTTTATATTTAATACAAGCATATATATGTCCTATTAGTTCTGTCATTACAGAGAACCCTAATACATCATCCAAGAAACAGGGTCTCAGATAAGCCATGGTGAAGCTGCTGTGTTATCTGAAGGGCTCCCCACACTATCATGAGAACCACTATACCATGAAGAATAAATGAATAAATGATAAATGGTAAATGAATGAATAATCTATATGATACCTGACAGTTCACAAAGTGCTCTTGTAATATATTGTTTCACTTAAAAGATCGGGAAAATTATTGTGTTTCACTAAGTTAGTTTTAAAAATTCTTTGCACATGACATCACCCATGGCTCATGGCACCACAGTCCTAGGGCACACTGTGAGGTTAGCACCCATGTTCATGAGAACATTTGATTGTCCACAAAATCCAGCCTGTCTCTTGTTCATGAAAGGCCCCCATCTCTATTGGTAGTTAAGATGTAAGAGGTTTGTGGTCTCCAAATCTGCATTACAACAGGGAATCCATATAGCCCTGCATAGTGGGTGAATTTCATCCTCTGGAGTCAGCCTCTTCTCAGTGTAAATCCACGGACAACACTTAGCAGCTGTGTGACTTTAGGCAAATCACCTAAACTCTCTGAATCTTTCTTTCCATATGTGCAGAGTGCCCTCATGTCCCAAGTTGCCAGGGATAGCTCAGAATTATGGCTCCTGCTCTGATGTAATCATTGACAAGGCCTCCTTTTACTCTCTGAAGAATTCCAGTCTAGATGATAAATCATGTGACCACTCTACCCCAGTGCCCTCACCTTTCTAGAATTGCTGTTCAGCTGAAATGCAGTAATATGGCTTTAGTTAGAACAATTTATATGGCAAGTATCATAAAATGCAAGTAACTAAGGTAAACAGTACAGGAAGCATGTGACTCACATAACCGGAAATACTTCTTTTCAATTCAAATCTAGGGCTCTGGAGCTCATTTTACTATTATTATTATTTGCAGTAGGTATAGCACTCTTTTCAACATTATTATTACTCCTTTTCCTTTTGAAGGCTGGTGGGATCAAAGGAACATGAGACTTGGAACCAGAAGACTAACTGACACTAAATTCTCCTGCATATAAGTTCCTTTGTCACACAAACATTTCTGTGCTTCTGTAAGGAGCAGATGAGATCTCATATGTGGAAATACTCTGTAAACACAGGAGGGTGAACAAGGGCAAAGGACTTCGTAAGCAGCTCATAACAAAAGGTGCCTTTGTTTCAAGCATGCTTAGAACTGACCTCTGATCTTAATCTTCTATAGGGGCCAAAAAATAAAAAATAAATACAAATGGAATTCAGAAATGGGAGGAGTTGTGGAGCATGATAGGATGCTCCCAGAAGGTGAACTTGGGAAGAGAAGAGAGAAGATCAAAATGTTTTTAGGATTACCAAAACAATATATGTGGTAATCATGATGAAAAAGAATTCTCAATTATTAGGTGCCCTGGAATGGTGGTAGAAAAGAGAGTGGTTTAAGAACATAGACTTTAGATTGCTATAGCTTGGATTTGAGGATTAAGTAGGATAACAAAAGAAGGTGCTTAGCATGATACCTGGCATATAGAAGGTGATCAACTAATGGAAGCTATTACTGTGGTTACTTTTAGTGTCTAGTGTATCAGACGCCATCCTGGGGGTTCCTCCCCAAGCTTCTCATTTCCCAAACGTTAAGTGACCAGCGACTGGCTCCTCATCTTCATTCTTCACTTATTGATCTGAACAAGTGATGAAGTTGCTACCTAAGCAACAAGTGGTGGCAATAGGGGATTCAGTAAGAGCCAGCGTCAGATTATTAGACCAGACACAGTTGGTTTGCCTTGTATATTGCTCATATGGAAAAACCTTTCACCAAGATGGGAGACTTTTCTCTGGAATCTCAAGGTATTAGAAACATGATGGTATCTGGATGAAAGGGGCAAGGGAGGAAGTCCTGCTACTTCCTGTGCTGCCAGGGATGCTACTCTGGGTTTTTGACATCTGTCCTCTTGTTCAAACTGCTAATGTCAGAGGAGCTCTGAACATGTTCACTAGACACACTTTGGGAGGCAAACTCTGCCCCAGAACCCAGTGATGGCTAAGAAATACTGTGGGTGATGTCCAGATGACAAGATGGGTGTTGGTGGCTACCACCTGAGGATTTGCTGCAGCTGCCAACTGCCCTTTCAAAAATGGGCCAGTCCCACAAAGGGGCAGCAGGAGGGAGTTCCTTGGTGGTGATGAACAGTTCTGCTTGTGTGGTAGTGATGGTTACATGACTCTATACATGTGATTAAATTGCATAGAGCTATTACACACACACACACACACACACACACACACACACACACACACACACACAGGTACAGTTGACCTTTGGACAACATGGGTTTGAACTTTGTGCATTCTCTTACATGCAAATTTTCTTCCACCTCTTCCACCCCTGAGGAAAAAATACCAACTTCCTCTCTTCCTCCTCCTCCTCCTCAGCCTACTCAACATGAAGATGAGAAGGATGAGATGTTTATGATGCCCCATTTTCACTAAACAGTAAATACATTTTCTCTTCTTTATGATTTTCTTAATAACATTTTCTTTCCTCTAGCATATGTTATTGTAAGAACACAGTATATAATACATTAACATACAAAATACATGTTAATTGACTGTTTATGTTATTAGCAAGGCTTCCAGCCAACAGTAGGCTATTAGTAGTTAAGTTTTTGGTGAGTTAAAAGTTCTATTAGAATTTTTGACTGCTTGGGGAGGTAGCACTCCTAACTCCCACCTTGTTCAAGGGTCAACCCTATGTATAAATATCTGAGTAAGTCTTATGTTTAAATCTTTAATCCATCTTGAGCTAATTGTTGTATAAGGTTTAAGGAAGGGGTCCAGTTTCAGCTTTCTGCACATGGCTACCTCGTCTTCCCAATACCATTTATTAAACAGAGAATCCTTTCCCCATTGCTTGTTTCTGTCCAGTTTGTCAAAGATCAGATGGTTATAGATATGTGGCATTAATTCTGAGGCCTCTGTTCTGGTCCATTGGTCTATATCTCTGTTCTGGTACCAGTACCATGCTGTTTTGATTACTGTAGCCTTGTAGTATATTTTGAAGTCAGGTGGCATGATGCCTCCAGCTTAGTTCTTTTTGCTTAGAATTGACTTGGCTATGTGGGCTCTCTTTTGGTTCCATATGAAGTTTAAGGTGTTTTTTTCCAGTTCTGTGAACAAGGTCAGTGGTAGCTTGATGATGAATCTGTAAATTACTTTGGGCAGTATAGCCATTTTCATGATACTGATTCTTCCTAACCATGAGCATGAAATGTTTTTCCATCTCTTTGTGTCCTCTCTTATTTCCTTGAGCAGTGGTTCATAGTTCTCCTTGAAGAGGTCCTTCACATCCTTTGTTAGTTGTATTCTAGGTATTCTATTCTCTTTGTGGTAATTTTGAATGGGAGTTCACTCATGATTTGGCTCATTGTTTGTCTGTTATTGGTGTATAGGAATGCTTGTGATTTTTGCGCATTGATTTTGTATCCTGAGACTTTGCTGAAGTCTTTTTTATCATCTTAAGGAGATTTTTGGCTGAGACGATGGGGTCTTCTAAATATACAATCATGTCATCTGCTAATAGGGACAGTTCGACTTCTTCTTTAACATAAGACTTAATACCATAAAAACCCCAGAAGAAAACCTGGGCAATACCATTCAGGACATAGGCATAGACAAGGACTTCATGACTAAAACACCAAAAGCAATGGCAATGAAAGCCAAAATAGACAAATGGGATCTAATTAAACTTAAGAGCTTCTGCACAGCAAAAGAAATAAGCATTAGAGTGAACCAATAACCAACAGAATGGGAAAAAATTTTTGCATGCTACCCATCTGACAAAGGGCTAATATCCAGATTCTATAAAGAACTAAAACAAATTTATAAGAAAAAATCAACCCCATCAAAAAGTGGGCAGGGATATAAACAGATACTTTTCAAAAGAAGATATTTATGCAGCCAATAAACATGAAAAAATGCTCATCATCACTGGTCATTAGAGAGATGCAAATCAAAACCACATTAATATACCATCTCATACCAGTTAGAATACCGATCATTAAAAAATCTGGAGACAACATATGCTGGAGAGGACATGGAGAAACAGGAACACTTTTACACTGTCGGTGGGAGTGTAAATTAGTTCAACCATTGTGGAAGACAGTGTGGTGATTCCTCAAGGATCTAGAACTAGAAATACGATTTGACCCAGCAATCCCATTACTGAGTATATACCCAAGGGATTATAAATCATTCTATTATAAAGACACAAGGTATGTTCACTGCAACACTGTTTACAATAGCAAAGACCTGGAACCAACCCAAATATCCATCAATGATAAGCTGGATAAAGAAAATGTGGCATATATAAACCATGGAATACTATGCATGCATAAAAAAGGATGAGTTAGTGTCCTTTGCAGGGACATGGATGAATCTGGAAACCATCATTCTCAGCAAACTGACAGAAGAACAGAAAACCAAACACCACATGTTCTCACTCATAGTTGGGTGTCAAACAATGAGAACACATGGACACTGGGAGGGGAACATCACACACCGGGGTCTATTGAGGGGTGGGGGGCTAGGGGAAGGATAGTGGGGTGGGGTGGGGAGATTGGGGAGGGATAACATTGGGATAAATACCTAATGTAGGTGATGGGGGGATGGAGGCAGCAAACCACCATGGCATGTGTATACCTATGTAACTATCCTGCAAGATCTGCACATGTACCCCCAAACTTAAAGTATAATAAAAAATAATATTACAAAAAATCTAAGTAAGATCTGTAGATTGTACCAATGTCAACTTCCTGGTTTGGTATTGTCCCACATTCATGTAAAATGCTGCCATTGGGGAAAGCTGGGAGAAGGGCACACAGGACCTCTCTGTACTGTTTTTGCAGCTATGAGTCCATAATTATGTCAACATTAAAAGTTTTTTTTAATGTGTTAGCCTCAAAATGAGGTAATTTCCTTATGTGTTCCATTGTTAACATTTGGGTGGGTTGATGGAAGAATTAAATTAGTTAATACATATGAGAACACCTTACAACAATGACTGGCAGAATAAAACACAATGCATGTTCCAATTACTTGTAGTTCCCTCAGACTCAGCCTGTTTCTTAGATGTTTCTTTGTAGCAACCAGCATGTTTCTTGTACTAAAATCTTTGGAGGTGTGCCCTATCTCATAATGACCTATCCACCCTACTGTGCCTGAGAACAGTACTTCTCAATCTTCTTTTGCATGCACCTGTATCCTGTTAAAAGACTGTGGGTTCTACTCTTCTTGGTCAGTTGGTCAACCGATAATAGATTCTGGCCAGATGCAGTGGCTCATGCCTGTGACCCCAACACTGTGGGAGGTGGGCAGATCACTTGAGGCCAGGATTTGACACCAGCCTGGCCAATGTGGCAAAACCCCATCTCTACTAAAAATACAAAAATTAGCTGAGTGTGGTGGTACATGCCTGTAGTCCCAGCTGCTCAGGATGCTGAGGCAGAGAATCACTTGAACCTAGGAGTGCAATGAGCCAAGATCACACCAGTGCACTCCAGCCTGGGTGACGGAGTGAGACCCTGTCACAAAAAAAAAAAAAGATTAGAGTTTCTGGCCACAGGAGCTTTAGTTAATAAGAAATGATACGATCATTATCATGCAGGCCTCTTACATAAATGCTTCCACAACCCATATGGAGAGGAAGGGTTTGAGGAGCCCCATGGAAGATGGCAAAACACCAAGCGAGTGAGGCAATTCCCACTTTCCCAAGCAGAAAAGGTGCTAGAAAGGTGGGCTCCACTGCTTCACTCATATTTCTCCATTAATTCACATTCATGCACTCCATGTTGACTCTGGTGCTATGCGGGACTCTGATAAATCAAAAAGGAGTTAGGTTATTTACCCTGCCCTCAAGAAGGTTGGTGGGTGGTATGTAATTCCAGGTATATAATTAAGATACAGCGTCCTGTGCACTGAGAGGAATGTAGATGGGCTCTGGAACATGGGAAAAGAGAGTTTCAATCAAGGAAGGTGACCCTCACATGGAATCTTAAAGAAAGAATAGGAATGAGCTAGGTGGGCTGGGAGGAGCAGGTGAAGTCTCCTGTGGAGCAGCGGAAACACAATTGAGCAAGGCATAGGCATGAGCCATGACAATTTATCCTCAGAATTACCCAGAATTAGGTGTGGCCAGCCCAGATCTTTTTTTTTTTTTTTTTTTTTGGAGAGTGGCAGGAGATGGTTAATAAGTTAGTGGTCTAATTGTGTTGGAAAATTCTAGGTTAAATAAAACTGGACAAATTTTTTGCTGCAGGACATGTCAGAGCTTTTAGTACATTCCCCCACATTGTCAGGCTCCCAGAAGAGTTCTTATGTACAGTGTTCCCCAGCCTTGTGGTACAGAAACCTTCTGTTTCAAGGCATCTTGTGGGACATGGTTTCTCTTGAACATACACAGGAAACACTGGGCTGTTCAGATAGATTCCGATCAATGTTGATGTTTAACAGAGAACCAAGGTATTTTGAGGGGGATCCAGAGTCATGGGTAATTCTTACTTTTTCTAGAACTTTATGGCTAGCTATTGGATCATGTCATATTGGACTAACCTAGTTCCTCCCAAGTAGTGGGTGGCTGTGAGAAGGAATCTAGAAGCCAGAAGTTTAGCATTATGCTAGCACGAGAGCTCGGCCTGGCCTGCAGGCTGGCTTAGTGCTCAGTCTCTTCCTTGGCCACCGACTGACCTTCTGAGATACTTCCCAAAATTAGAGACAGATACGTATCTTGCACTGTAAAAGAAAAGGTTGCAGTGGAGAATTTTGCAGTGATTACACAAAAAGAAAACAATGAAGAATCAAAAATTAATCAAACCTTTAAATATAACCAGAGCTGGGGAATTTATGAAAATGCATTTCATTTTCAGAGGCAAAGAGCAGGACTGATAATTTTATTTTATATATATAAAATGCTAGAGTGGGCAGAGAATGCTCTGAAGTAAATTCAAGCCCTGAAAACAAGTATCATAATAAATCATGCACTCAATCCTTCACTCCTCATCTCTTCTACCCCCACAGTACTCATAAATTCTTTCAACCAAGAAAAATATTTCTCATATGCCTTAGAGGAGAATTTACTGCCTCTGTTCTCCATCAGCCTTTCCTAGATTATCGGCTCACTAAATATTTATGGGACTTTTTCAAGGTACGAGTGCTCTGAGTTCAGTCCCCAGGGCCACCACACCAATGAAGTGTGTGACATTCAGGCTCTATGTTACTTGCTTCCTTGCTACCATTTATGAGCCATTTTTTCCTATATGGACTTTAGGCTTTTTATATGGTCCTCATTCTTTCAAAGAAATGATGAAAACTGATGAATTCTAGCGAAGTATTGATAGCACCTGGAATACAGAAAAAGGTATGAGATTCCTCAAAGAATGTAGAATGTGCCCTAAGTTTTTAAGTACTAAATCATAGGTAATGGGCTCTGGGTTTTCATTAGAATTCTGGAAGTCCATAAGCATGAACACTGGTAAGATGGATGAAGTGGAGAAGGGACACTCAGCTGATACATTGGGTCCCTGCCATCTTTGAAGAACTTTGAGTTTGGGAAAGTAACAAGCCAACAGAGTGTGACTCTACAGTTGAAGCTTAAAACCCTCTTCCATGGTGGGCACAGTGGAAGTGGCCAGAGGCTTGAGACCTGCCATGCTTTCTTTGGGGCCTTCTGGATCTCTATTATTTGTCAGAACCTTCATCTCCTTCACTTGGTGCCACAAAATTCCCCAAATCTGAATTCTCTTTAGGACCACTAGATAGAAACAGGCAAGATCATATATATGTGTTTAGAAAGCCCCCCTGCCACCCCCGCCGCCAACATACACTGCCTCTAAGCCTTTTCTTTTTATAAGCTGTAGCACATCTGCTCACTGCAAGTCTGCAGAAGCCTAAAACCTGAAATGTTGGTGAGAACAGTTATGTTTTACTCTATATGCTAAAAGAAAAATTAACAGGACAAATATTGTTTCCACAGCCAACTTGGGACGGAGAAAGTGATGGCCTCCATCTATTTCATGAGGCAAGAAGCGAGGCTGGAGAACAAAGACGTCTAATTTTAAATTCCTTTGAGAGAAAAATTGTAGTTCTATTTGGTTAGCAGCTCTTCAGAGGGCTGTGGTAAAGGATTCCAGAAATAAATATGATGCCTTCGTGAATGAATGTGAGTGTAGGTGCTTACCCAAGGTCTAGCCCCTTCCCCAGGCCCTGTCCCAAAGTCCTGGGTCAGACAGCGGTGCATAAGACCAGTGAGGCAGTTTCCACAGAACACCTGCAGCAAAGTCATCAGGTTCATTAGTTAAAAACCCAGGGTGGAAAGAGGCTGGGCAGACATCCAGGTAGGAGCTTTGTAGGGTTAAACTTCTGATTGTTGCCTGGAAGTCAGGTCATGTAGTAGTGTGAAGTATGAAGTTTCCTTACACATGGAAAATTAGCCTTTGACTTCTAACATCTGGACTAAGCCTGTGGACTGGTGATAAGAGAAAGAAACAGGCTAAATAGCTTGCAAAGCATGAAGTCACAGCAAAAAAGGAAAAGGGAACCCAGATCTGGATGGATGAAGTGCTTGGGGTTCTGACTCCAGGTCAGCAGAGGAAGACCATTTCTCCAGGGGTGGGAATGTGACTGTACCCCCAGGACAGGGCTCCTGTTCATACCTCTCTAAGGTCTCCATATGTGTGAGTGGCTCTACAGAGAATGACTCCAGCAGGGTGACTGTGCTGTGGCTGCAGATGTGAACAAGTTACTGCAAGCAGGGGAGAAGGAGCTGGGCTTGGGTGATTACGTTGTGGGAGTGGGCACTGGGGGAATGCTAAAGGGCGATGGTGGGTGCCAGAGACAAACTTAACAGCCTTCAAAATTTAGCACAAGAACGCTAGGGGCAAGGGGTGTTGTGTGGGTGGAGTTGTCCATTTATTATTAACCATGTGCTGATGATGGGCACTGCAAACAGATCTGGGTGGAACCCCTCCCCCGAACTTTCAAACGGAGTGGGCTAGCGGGGCTTTGAGGACTAAAATACTTGTCTCCTGACACTTTTTCCCCAGACTCTTCCAGCCACTCCCTCTGCAACCAGGGAACATCTGTGCCCTAATGCAAGGCCAGAACTGAACTGATTAATTTACTGATCCTTTAAAACTAGCTCCAGCTCCCAGTGTGAGAAATCAAATAATAACAAATCACCTCTTTTTTTTTTTAATGGAAGCATGAAGAGGAAAGAAAATGTCCTGAGCACTATGATGTTTACCTTTCTTTCTTTCTTTTTTGAGACAGAGTTTCGCTCTTGTTACCCAGGCTGGAGTGCAATGGCGCGATCTCGGCTCACCACAACCTCCACCTCCACCTCCTGGGTTCAGGCAATTCTCCTGCCTCAGCCTCCTGAGTAGCTGGGATTACAGGCACTCACCACCATGCCCAGCTAATTTTTTGCATTTTTAGTAGAGATGGGGTTTCACCATGTTGACCAGGATGGTCTCGATCTCTTGACCTCGTGATCCACCCGCCTCGGCCTCCCAAGGTGCTGGGATTACAGGCATGAGCCACCATGCCCGGCCCTATCTTTCATCTTAAAGGAAGTCCTCACCTTCTTAAACCAAACTTCCTGAAATGCTTTGATGCTCTTTGGAATTCTGCCTGTTCTAAGTCTAAGGTCACCTACCTAACTGCCTTGTCATTCTCTTGAACACCAGTGGCAGTTCCCCCAGGGGGTTTAAAAATCCTCCACTGGTTCAAGACAATCCTATATCTGGTTAAAGAGTCTTCGTCATAACAACATGAGACACCAAGACATCTGTCATGCCAATGACTGCAGCACTGGAGCCTGCAGGACCTGCTGAGTTATTGGAGCATTTTCCCCAAGAATAACCCAGTGAAATAAGAAAGAAAGAATGAAATCTATAAAACATATTCAATGCACAATTGCTCCTACCCTTGGGAATTGGAGAAAGTACAGCCCCAGAGACAATTTCATGGGGTCTCCTGGCACTGTGGAGCTTATTAAATTCATAGATCACAGAGCTAGAGGGCTTAAGAGGATTTTCAGGCATATTCCCATTATTCTCTCTGCCCCCCTAAGTAAGGTAGTCACTTTAATCTTTACACAAAATATGAGACCTTGGGAGAGGAGTCTGTGCAGCCAATGAGACACTGAACTCACCCCATCATCCTGGTTTCTTCCTCACCATTCCTATCCGCATGCCCCCAGGTTTCATGGGCTTTCTGTCCTCAGGGAGGGTTCCTGAGCTTCACTTGAACCCTCCAGGTATTGGGAAAGTCTGCAATAAGTCTTATGTCTCCTCTTTTCCTTTGCCACCCCCTCTCTCCATTTCTAGAGGAGAAACAGTTCTATTCTTGCTATTTTCCTCACAACTACACTGCGAGTCTTTTGCTGCTTCTATGCTGGGTTTAGAATCAGGCAACTGAGCAGGAAACCTGGCTCAGTCTTTTACTGGCTGTTTCACCTCGAGCAAATTCCCACTGATCCCTCATTAATGTGCCCCCAGGGTCTGGGAACAACTGTCTCACGCTCATAATAAAGGAAGCGCTGCCCTGGGAGTCATCAGGCCAGGGTTCTAGTTTCAGTGCTAGACTAGCAGATGGTAGAGGCTTAGGAAAATCCCTTAATTCCTTTGACCCTCACCTCCCTCAACTTTCAGGGGAAATAAGTATCCATGTAACAGGGTGGTCAGGAATGGAAATGTTTTGATTTTGTAAAGCACTAAAGCCATGAAAAATATTAACTTTAGTATTATTCTACTCTCCTGTTGAGATCCCTAACATGGACCCTGGTAAGTTGTCCCTGCATTAGGCAATACCCAATGTATGACCTCATTTTCTGAGGATTGTCCTCTTTTAAAGAGTAGGCCTGGAGAACAATATTTGTCTTGCACAATCCTTTATTCTCAGTGATAATTTATTGGACAGGAACAGTCATCTGACCTAAACAGGTGAATCATATTCTCTCTCCCAGAATTTAGAGTTAAAATTTAGAGACTGTCATTAATTTTTAGTGCTCACTTAAACTGAGAACACATAAATTTGGGAGATAAGTAGTATTTATATTTGGTTCATACACAAAGAAGCAGAAAAAGAGAGCTGTAAAAAGTAGCCACTGACATTCATTTTCTTCCCATTCGAGATATGGCTGTAGAACAATGAACACTACAGCAGAAGATTAACCGATGGGCCACACATATGCTACTCAGGTCAAATGTGGGCCTGTGCTCTCAGGAAGGAAGAGTACATATCATGACAGCCAGGCTGGCCAGGTCTGTTAGCAAGGCCTTGGGGTTCTCCTAGACTATACCATAAACAACTTCATAGAACATTGATACCAGGCAAGGTCTCGCTGTGACCCCAACAGATGAAGACAAAGACAAGATCACAGACCACTCTAGTCATGCCTGAACACATGTAAAACATGAACATTGTCCAACCACAGAAATGACCAGACATCCCCCCCATTCTGCTAATATGAGTGACTGCCACTTCTTTACCAACGACAGCTTTAGCCTAGGTCTCATCTTCCCCTCCCTCTTCCGAGATAAGGTTTATTAAGATGCCTACTCATTGAAATACTCTCATTCCTTGACAGCATCTAATCGAAGCAAAACTCTACTCCTTAAACTCCCCCAAATTACCTGCTGCTAGCCCAAATTCTACAGTAAGTTCTTTCTAAGAACTTCTTATTGAGATGTTTCCCATGATATCCGTTGTTCCTTTCTACAATGATCAGTAAGCCCGACTTGTTCAACTACAAATTATGTCCCTTCCTGGTGCTCTTTGTTTTTTTTTTTTTGTTTTTTGTTTTTTTTTTTTTCTGCAAATCATTGAGAGCTTGTAAGGTTGCTGAGGTTGGTTGGCCTTGAACTCGTGGCCTCGCCTTCGCAAGCGCCACGACATCCGGCCGGAGCCACTTTGGGCCCTCCTGGTGCTCTTTGGCTGGAAGAGCCATGGTGTCTCTTACACCTTTTTTTTTTTTTTTTTTTTTTTTTTTTTTTTCAATGTGGTCTTTTTTTTTTTTTTTTTTTTTTTTCTTTTTTTTTTTTTTCTTTATTTATTTATTTTTATTGCATTATAGGTTTGGGGGTACATGTGCAGAACGAGCAAGATAGTTGCATAGGTACACACATGGCAGTGTGCTTTGCTGCTTTCCTCCCCTTCACCCACACTTGGTATTCATCCCCAGGCTATCCCCCCCAGCCCCCCCCTGCTGTCCCTCCCCCATTCCCCCCAACAGTCCCCAGTGTATAGTAGACTGCCTCTCTGTGTCCACATGTTCTCATTTTTCTCACCCACCTATGAGCGAGTATATGCGGTATTTCTTTTTCTGTTCTTGTGTCAGTTTGCTGAGAATGATGTTCTCCAGATTCATCCATGTTCCTACAAAGGACACAAACTCATCATTTTTGATTGCTGCATAATATTCCATGGTGTATATGTGCCACATTTTAACTGCTGCCGTACCTTACTGCCTGTGCCCCTCGTTTGAGATTCCAGTCACAGGTGCCAACAGCCAGCCACTAAATATTTATTGAAAGCCTATCATGGGTAAGGATCTGTGCAGGTCATCCAGCCTACCCATCAACACATAACAGAATGCTAACACCAGAAGGGACCTGAAAGATAGTGTAGGCTTCCATTTTACAGCTTAAGAACTAGAGTGCCCAAAAGGTAAAGTGACTTGTCTGTGGTCAACAGCAATATAGTGATTTATTTTTCAGCGTTAAGACTAGAACCTTGGTCTTCTGACTCCTGTTCCAGTGCACTTTCTACATTGTGCTGCTCCTAAACCTTGTTATCACATGTTTTTTAATGTGTTCATTTAGTACATATGTAGACTAGACCATAAGATCTTGAAGGGATGATTTTGTAAGTATCATAGTGCTGAATATGACACTGCCTCATTATATGTTTTTTTTTTTTTTTTTTTTTTGAGACAGTCTCACTCTAATCACCTAGGCTAGAGTACAGTGGCGCAATCTCAGCTCACTGCAACCTCCGCCTCCCAGGCTCAAGTGATCCTCTCACCTCAGTGTCCCAAGTAGCTGGGACCACAGACATGCACCACCATTCCCAGCTAATTTTTTTTTTTTTTTGTAGAGATGGGGTTTTGCCATGTTGCCCAGGCTGGTCTTGAACTCCTGGGCTCAAGCAATCTGCCCATCTTGGCCTCCCAAAGTGCTATGTGTTGATTTTTTGATAGAGAATAGAAATTACTGTACCTGAGTATATCCCACAGTTTATATATTTCAAACAGCTTTGAAATGGTGGTAGGTTCTTCCTGATGGCAGGTTCTCTCACAGATGACTGTGAGTATTTTCCAGAA
The DNA here is from genome assembly GCA_031835075.1 of Saguinus oedipus. NCBI lineage: Eukaryota > Metazoa > Chordata > Mammalia > Primates > Cebidae > Saguinus > Saguinus oedipus. The sequence goes on from CM063178.1 coordinate 8,626,551, forward strand.
TATCACCAAGAAGGATTTGAAGGGCACAAGGGGAGCCATTTCTACACTCTCGGTACTCATCTGCCTTTATCTTTCTCCATAGTAGTCTCTCTGGTTAAATGTCTCTAACAAAGTATTCATTTATATGCCTCCAAGCTTCTAAGTAGAACAGTAATGAGAGTCCTGGTGCCCTGCTTATTGTCACAAGAGAATGTCTGGGTATTTCAGGATACCCAAAACATTTTTCTCACTGTTACAATATATTTCTTCCTTTTGTACCTTGATTAAAAAAAGTGTTGTATTAAAATCAATATTGAGCCTTTTTCTGCATATCCCAACAACAGTATTCCCTTTGGCAAAAGAAAGAAAAATCTTTCTTTAAAACAATGAAAAAATATAATAATGGTTAATGTCTTTGACTTTTTCAAACCCAGAAGAGTTTTCTAGAATCAGGTACTTTTTAATTAAAATCTCTCTTCTGTTCAAGTTGGCACTCATCAATTTTGATGAAAATAAATTCTGTCCATTTAAGATGAAAGCAAACCTTCTCTGATCTCTGGAGCACAATAATGAGACCCTCATTTTTAGTTTACGGGATGTTGGTATCTTTTCTGAAATAAGAAAGATACAGTTTAAGAGGCAGAATTCATTCATTGTCTCACTTCTCCTGTGATGGAATCTTAGAGACAGAGGCAGGCTCTAAGCTCCCAGCTGCAAATCAACAGCTGCCTATCTGTTTTACTTTTCGGGGGATCATAAGATTTTATTTTTAAAATGCTTTCTTATCAGTGGCAATGAGCATACCTAGTCCCTGGATCCTGGATTTTAAATATCATTTCCCTCAAAAAGAAATCAAGGCTCATTACAAAACATACATATGACCGATTCAGAGACTGAGAGGTGAAAGTAGAAGGTAAGCCTGTGATATTTTGTTGTACCAGAAAGCAAGGAAGTGCTCAAAGACTAATGGGTTCATGCCAACACACACACACACACACACACACACACACACACACACACACCAGTTTGAAAGAGTCCACATCAACCAAAAAAAGAAACTCCTTATGTCCAGAGTGATATTCAACACACAGAAAAAGAGAGAAAAAGGGGCAGGGGATGGACAGGAAAGCCCCCCTTTCTAGAAGAATGTCAGCTAATAAAAGTGTAATGACAGAATTAGAAAAGTACTATTTTATAACTTTCAATATGCAGCTGTTTTAAGCAAAGAACATGGACACTAAAATGATAAACTGGGAGATTTCTGGGGAGCAGAATATTTGCTCAGTACCAAAGCACCAATCCACATTTTAATTACTAATTACAAGAAGAAACGTAAGTCTTTGTAATTAAGTGACTTGGTAGCCACTACCTTCACCAAGGGATATAAGATGTGGCATCATTTGCAGCAGGACAGTCTGACATGTGCCTAGTGATGGTACACAACATCGAATACAAAATAGCACCTAGGAAATGTTCTTGTCAAAAGTGACTCTGAATCTAGTCAAGCCTTTAGTAGGTGCTTTAGATTTTAGGAAATACAGAACATATAAGAAAAAGTAAAATGACACATAAGGAGTAGTCAGACAATCTAGAATGAACCATTCTACAAGAAAACTAGCCTGACTCTTCAAAAACTTGCCCCCATCTTCAAAAAATTATAGTTTAAAAGAAACTAAAGACTCATAATAACCCAACACAGTTTATGAACCTTGATTGAGTCCTGGCTTGAAAATAAACAGCTGCAGAACGCATCTTTGGACAATTGTGTACATTTGAATTTGAATGGACACCAGAGAGTTATTGTTAATTTCCTTAGATATGACCATAATCATGGTGGTGTGATTTTTGAGAAAAAAGTCCTTATTCTTAGGAAATACACAACCCAGTATTTAGGGGTAAAGTGTCACATTCTTTGCCACTTACTTTTAAAATGGAAGGAGGGGAAAGAAGGAGATTGAGAGAGAGAAAGCAACAACTTGGGCAAAATGTTAAGAATTGTCAAATTTTGGTGGAGGGTCTATGAGGGCTTATTGTATTATTCTTTCCAATTTTCTATTGCTGAAAGTAACGTTCTCCAGGAAACCAATTCTGAGATGGAGATTAGTCTGCAGAAGGTCTATTAGGGAATGCTCTCAGGATCAACATGGTGGGGGGAAGAAAGGAATCGGAATTGGGGAGAGGAAGAAGTTGGACTGTACTGCTAATATAAGCGCTTGGCTGGGCTGAGCCATGAAGGGTTTGGGGCCGGGAGGGCCCTTCTTTGTTGGCCCATGTTAGGGTGAGAGGACAGGGCCATTGTTCCCTGCAACGTCCAACACTGGGTGTCAAAGATAGGGACTGCCTTGGGAAGGCAGCATGACCTTGAGCAGGGCAATGGTGACAACACCCAACAGCTGGGAGAATAAACCCTTCAATTCTCAATGGGGGATCTGGGTGACAGAGCACAACACCCACTGCATCTCTGAAATATTTCTCAATAAAAATTTGGGGTTGGGAAATACAAAATGAGATTGTTTTGCCCTGAAAATATTAACTAGTGGCTTACATGCATTTCAACCTTATAAAATGCTATAAACACTATAAGTTTAATTGACATCTCCATTTTAGAGATGAGGGATTTGAGGTAAAAGTCAAGTAACCAGCCCAACATCACTGGTAGGGCTAGAATTCAAATCCAGGCTGTCTGAGAGCAGAAAGTTTCTTTAAACTGCTATGCTATGCTATGCTATGCCATGCCATGCCATGCCATGCCATGCCATGCCACTATGCTATGCCAAGCCATGCCATGCCATACTATGCTATCCTTTTACAATCTTTTCTTCAGGGCTCCCCTTCTTCTTGTCTGATCTACCTGCCTATTGCCCCAGTTGCATGAGGAGTGGTTCTCATTCAGCTCCCAGCTCCATTTACAATGATTTCATATCTTCTTCCACTGAAACCAATGTCTTCCCCATTCTAAATCTGTTCCCATCTCATGGAATTAGGAAGGGGCCCAACTGTGCCATTTTAACCTCCATGTGTCTTTGCTTAGACCAAGGAGAGAAAGGGTAAGTGGCCAATAGACGTGTTTTTAAACACTGTCACTGGCACAGAATAGGAACTTGATACATGCTTCTCAGATGGTCAAGTAAATGAGACTTTAGTTGAAGGCAGTAGGGAATCTTGTGTTTTAAAGGAGTCCTGGAGCAAAACTCTGCTGATCTTTCCTGGACATCAATGTCTCACTTCATGGTTTCATGATCGCTCAGTCATGTGGGTGCATGTGTGTGTATGTGAAGTAGAAAGCTCTTTCCTTTTGTGTCACACAAAGTTAAGAGGGCCCAAAGCATGGTCACTTGAGCCTCCAGGTGATAAGAATTAGCTTGTTATGTCCACATATGTGTCTGTTTCCTCCCCAGTGTGTACATGCATCTCTGGATAGCCAGACTGCCATGTGCTCCCACGCAGCCACCTCAACTGCCTCTCCTCTCCGAAACTCTGGCTGTCATTGAGTCTTGCTGCTCATGCCTGGATCCTTTTCTTCTGATGACTAATCTCTCCAGGGTCCTAGTATTGCCCTTAAATCTAACTTCCAGGGGAGTTCATTAATACATGCATGTGGTTTCCCAGACCATCTGTGTCTGAACCCCAATTGTGAATATATTTGAGGTTTCTGTTTTCATTTTCCTCCCCTCTAATTTCCATATGTATTTGTACATGCACTAGGTGGTAGAAAGGGCATCATCATGATGTATTTGTGTGTGTGTGTGTGTGTGTGTGTGTGTGTGTGTACACATATGTATACATATATAATTCCAAAATGCATATATATAAAATTCTAAATTATCTATCTTCCTATCTATTCATCTAATTCTAAACATATATAATGAGATGGTTAGCTCTCATGTCACCTTTAAAAAATCTCTAATTCCCCTATATGAACCAAACAGCTCTGCCTTACAGGCTTCCTCAGAACATAGTTACACTTTTGTTATAACTCAAAAATTTAGTGCAATTTATCTGTCCATAGGTTTATCTTCCCCCATTATCCTGAAAACCTCTATGGTAAAAACTCTTAAAGCTTCTTATTTTTGTCTTCAGTGCTTGGTACATAGTAGGTATATGAAACTGTTCGTTGTGTGTATGCATGAATGAATCAATCACTCAGCAAGTCAATCAACCATGTTAATGAGTGATGACTCAGTCCAGCAGGACATGTGAGTGTGGTAAAGAGCTCCTATATAGTCCTACCTCCTACCTAAATAACCCTAGCCAGTATTAGTCCTTTCAGATGCTTTTTGAGTTTTTTTGAATGGAAGTTCTTGAAATTAAACAAAAACATGTTCACCTTTCCTATAGAGACCAGTGGTGCTAAGAACTTCATAATTCTTTAATATCAACTTTATTCATGGCCTAATATATACATATATTTTTTGAGACAGAGTCTGGCTCTGTCACCCAGGCTGGAGTGCAGTGGCATGATCTTGGCTCACTGCAACTTTTGCCTCCTGGGTTCAAGCAATTCTCCTGCCTCAGCCTCCTGAATAGGTGGGATTATAGGTGCCCATGCCACCACACCCAGCTAATTTCTGTATTTTAGTAGAGAGGGGGCTTCACCATGTTGGCCAGGTTGGTCTCAAACTACTGACCTCAAGCAATCCACCAACCTCAGCCTCCCAAAGTGCTGGGATTACAGGTGTGACACGGCCTAATTTTTTTAAAGCCACTTTCTTTTATTGTCCCTCAAGTGCATGTGTGTGTGTGTACACATCTTTTTATCTACTCATTCTAGCTTGTCAGATGTTTGGAGAGAGGGCTGGTCAATCTTTAATGATATAATTCCAGCATAAGGCCATATTTAATCAACATTAAATTATAAGTAGCTATAGCTATCAGCTTAGAAAACTGCTGGGGGGGGGGAACCATTAGCTAAAAAGGAAATAGGTCATGGATCAATTACATGCCATAATCTACAACTGTGTCTCCAAACAACCTGACATTTTAATTATTTGGCAGAGTTGGTTTTTGGATTAGTGGTAAAAGAGCTCAATGGTTGGTCCTGAAAGTTTTTAGCCTGACAGCTTTTAATGTGAGCAATATGCACAAGGCTTTTGGCTACCCAAGCAGTCCTTCCCCTTTCTCCTTCACCCCTTCAGGACACTGTCACTTTCACCGGGCATCTGTCTCCGGCTGGGTGCCATGGTCTCCTGTTAGCTTCATTCTGTACCTTGCTTCATGACATCAGAGGAGAGATGAGTGGCTTCAACCTCAGAAAAGATAGGGAACAAAGCAACCTGATTTCTAGATAGTGGCAGGCAGACAAGTTAGAGGGATGGGGAGGAGAGAGATGGATGGAGTTATTACTGCTGAGCACTCACCATGTGCCGAGCAGTGCATACATTATTTCATTTACCATCCCCCGCAAACTGATGCATTGTCCTCAGTTTACGGAAAAGGAACTGAAGTTCCAGTTTGCAATGTCACATAACTAAGATGTGGCAGAACACAAGCCAGCCATCTCTGATTCCTAGGTCCACACTCTTTCCATGATACCGGGATGAGTGCCCTGATTCTTCCAATTACTCAATTCTCACCAGAGGTGCAGCCTCAAATAAGTTCATTAAATGAAATGTGTTGAGTTTTTTTTCTCAATCTCTTAGAAAAAACATTTATTGAAAACAGACACTCATTATTCACACTTGCGTATATATCCAATATGATAAGCATTCTGCTATTAATAAATCACACAATTTACATCTCTCTCTACACAGAAAGAAAGACTATCACATCTCCAAATAAGATAGCTATGCTATATCTATTTCAGCTTAAATTTGGTGGGAGAAGAATAATTTTCCCTCAACCCACTACTGGCCGAAGGTTTTAGTTAAGAATCGCTTGGTTGGGAGTTACTAAAAACAAACCAAACAAAGATTTTAAAAAATCACTCAAACTTATTTATACAAAAGGAAGTTATTGAAGGACGATCCAAGATGGCTGACCGCTAACATCTCGGGATTGCAGCTCCCAGTGAAAGCACAGAGAATGAGAGGACACCACACTTTCAGACAAATTTTGGTCACTCACGGAGCAGAAGATTCCCAGTGGAGGAGCTGCACAGGTCACCAGCATGACTCTTGTGGCCGGCGCAGCAGTTTTGCCAGCACCTCGGCACGGCAGCTATTGGTGCAGAGTAAACGGGACTGGTTCCCCTTCTGACTGAGGTTTGGAGCTCTGGGAAGGCAGAGTCACCCATTATGGACTCAAGAAGGAAGCCAGACTGGAGATTCCCAGGCAGAAAAGCACCATCAGTCTTAACGCTGCTGTTTTGGCTGGTGCAGTGGATTGCTCATATTTCGGCTCTGGGAATTAACAACTTGGACGTCCACTCAGAGACCTAATTTGAAAGTTGGTAATTACAAAGATGACAGGTGGATAAATTTACAATGATGGAAAGAAACCAGCATAAAAAGGCTGAGAATACTCAAAATCAGGATGCCTCTCCCTCTAAAGAGGATCACAGTTCCTCATCAACAAGGGAACAAGGCTTGATGGAGAACGAGCACAACCCATTAACAGAATCAGGCTTCAGAGGATGGATAATAAGAAACTTCTGTGAGTTAAAAGAACATGTTTTAGCACAATGTAAAGAAACTAAGAACTTTGAAAAAAGGTTTGACGAAATCCTAATGAGAATAGACAACTTAGAGAGGAATATAAGTGAATTAATGGAACTGAAGAATACAATACGGGCACTCCGAGAAGTATGCACAGGTTTAAACACTCGAATTATTCAAGCAGAAGAAAGGATATCAGAGGTCGAAGACCAACTTAATGAAATAAAACGAGAAGACAAGAATAGAGAAAAAAGGATAAAAAGGAATGAGCAAAGTCTCCAAGAAATGTGGGACTACGTGAAAAGACCAAATTTACATTTGATAGGTGTACCTGAATGTGATGGAGAGAATGAATCCAAGCTGGAAAATATTCTTCAGGATATTATTCAGGAAAATTTTCCTAAACTAGCAAAGCAGGACAATATTCAACCCCAGGTAATACAGAGAACACCACAAAGATATTCCTCAAGAAGAGCAACCCCAAGGCACATAATCGTTAGATTCACCAGGGTTGAAATGAAGGAGAAAATACTAAGGGCAGTCAGAGAGAAAGGTCAGGTTACCCACAAAGGGAAGCCTATCAGACTTACAGCAGATCTCTCAGCAGAAACTCTACAAGCCAGAAGAGAGTGGGGGCCAGTATTCAACATCCTTAAAGAACAGAACTTTCAGCCCAGAATTTCATATCCAATCAAACTAAGCTTCACAACTGAAGGAAAAGTAAAATCTTTTATGAACAAGCAAGTACTCAAAGATTTTATTACCACCAGGCCTGCTTTAAAAGAGCTTCTGAAAGAAGCATTACACATAGAAAGAAATAACCAGTATTAGCCTTTCTAAAAATATACCAAAAAGTAAAGAGCATCAACATAAAGAAGAATTTACATCAATGAATGGATAAAACAGCCAGTTAACATCAAATGGCAGTAATCCTAAATTTAAATTGACTAAATCCCCCAATCAAAAGATACAGCCAAAACCCAACGGTATGCTACATCCAGACCCATTTCACATGCAAGGATACAAAAAGACTCAAAACAAAGGGATGGAGAAAGATTTACCAACCAAATGGAGAGCAAAAACAAACAAATAAATAAATAAATAAAAAGCAGGAGTTGCAATTCTCGTATCTCACAAAATAGATTTTAAAGCAACAAAGATATAGTGGTAAAAGGATCATTGCAACAATAAGAGCTAACGATCCTAACACCCAGATACATAGAGACTTAGACTCAATGAGACAGAAAATTAATAAGTATATCAAGGACTCGAACTCAGATCCGGAACAAATAAACTTAATAAATATTTATAGAGCTCTCTACTTTAAATATACAAAATATACATTCTTGTCAATACCACATCACACCTACTCATAGGTTTAAATGAAATATTGATTGGCCATTATTAATACCCATTTCTTTTAGAATAAAGCAACATTTCTGTTCTCTCTACCTCTTTTTCTTCCTCTCCTTCACTCCTTTTTTTTTCTTTCCTTCTCTCAAAAAAAAAAGAAAGAAAAAAGAAATCAACTTGTAGACCTCTAGATCCAGGTCGGCAATGTCTCTCTCATTACCTGATTTCCTTCCTTCCCTTCTCTCCCTCCCTCCCTCCCTTCCTCCCCCCCACCAAAAAAAAAGGAAGTTATTAGAAGAAGACAGAAGTATCTTATGGAATTTGTGGTTAGTAAGTTTCATCAGTCCTCATAAGGAGCTGGAACCAGAAATTGAAGAATCAATGGGAAATGAAAAAGGATTTTCTCTCTCTCTCTCTCTCTCTCTCTCTCTCTCTCTCTCTCTCTGTGTGTGTGTGTGTGTGTGTGTGTGTGTCTGTCTGTCTGTCTGTCTGTCTGTCTTCTTCCCCCCACCTGGTTTCATTCTCTGCACTCTCTGTGCAGTCTGACCTTCTCTGTTTCTCTGTTTTGGCGAGTATTTGGCTCACATAAAAAGCCCTACCTGAGCTGCACACCACTTACCAGTTTCAGTACTTTACATGATCCTCACCCCACCTCAAGATCCCAATTCTAATTATCAGAAGGCAAAATCTGATTGGTCAGCTTGGATAACATTTCCATACAATTCAATCAGTGTGACTATAGGACTAGGTGATAATCCTATTGATCTCTGCTTTCTGAGAAAGAGATAAGTGCAGATCCTTAACAGGGTGTGAGAATAAGGAGGCATAATTATGAGAGGGAACGATGGGTCTCTGGTATAGCATAAAATATAAGAAGGCCTATGAGAATTGTCAGTGATAGCTGAAAAGCCCAGAAACCAGGGGGGAGGGTCCCTATTAACACAGCAGCCAACAAGGCATGACTATACAGGAACTATTGGGACAAGGACCACTTTAAGCCAAAGTTATATTTCTTTGCCTTTTTGACTCTTTGATTCCATCTCTTCCTTTCAAAATTCCACTCACTACGTAATAAAATCCTGGGAACAATTTGAATGTCTATCACTATGAAAATGGTAGACCAAATACTGGAATAGTCATTGTAGAAAACATTGTAGATATATTAGAAGGAATGAGTTGAATCAATGTGTATTAATTTTTCATTTCTAGGAAATGAAAAAAAATTACAGAGTAGTATATATGATATACCATTTGGGTTAAAAAATACACACAAGCAATAACAGCAGCAGCAGAGTTTGAGACAGTGGTATATGTATAAGGGAGAAAGGATATACCTGACAATTGACATTATTTTGTTTTGGGAGAGGTAGACTTGGAGAGAGGAAAAGCTGAACAGTTAATATTTTCTTTATATACTTCTGTATGTCAGGGTTCTCTAGAGGGACAGAACTAATAGGACACACACACACACACACACACACACACACACACACACACACACACACGGAGCTTACTGAGTATTAACTCACATGATCACAGAACCACAATAGGCATTCTGCAAGCTGAGGAGCAAGGAGAGCCAGTCTGAGTCCCAAAACCAAAGAACTTGGAAGAACTTGGAGTCTGACGTTTCAGGGCAGGAAGCATCTAGCAGAGGAGAAAGATGTAGGCTGGGAGGCCAGGCCAATCTAGTCTTTTCACATTTTTCTGCCTGCTTTATATTCCACCCATGCTGGCAGCTGAATAGATGGTACGCACTCAGATTAAGGATGGGTCTGCCTTTTCCAGCCCACTGACTAAAATGTTAATTTCCTTGGGCAATACCCTCACAGACACACCCAGAATCAATATTTTGCATTCTTCAATCCAATGAAGTTGATACTCAGTATTAACCATCACAACTTCTGACTAACTTATTAGAAAACCTACATGTCATAGTTGTGAACTTTTTAGGTTTATAAATAAAGTGGAAAGTTGTTACAGTCTATATTTAAAAGTTGAATTTCACATATAACTGAACTCTGTAGACAAACCTGCATAGAATGTAGACCTCTTATGATTCTGATATTCTGGCTGAAATTATAGATGTTGACTGTTTCTCTTATCCTTATGCTTATACTATAAACTCCATCAAAGAGCTATTTTTGGAGTCCCTACAACATGTAAAACAAAGCCTTTTACAGAAGAGATACGAATTAAATCTTTATTAATTAGGATTAACTCAACACTCAGCATTTTTTCCAACATGTCCTGGATGTTGTCTTCAAAAAGGCTGATTTTCTCTAAGAATTTGCCTTGCCTTCTAAATGCAGCAATATCCATTAATTTTATTTTCTGTTACAATGGCATATTATTTTCTAGCCCTTTCAAGGTAACTTATATTTTGGTTCCTAATTTGAGTGGAAATGAAATGAGTAATTTAAAAAAGTATATTGTGAGCTAACTCAGTGAACTCCAAGCAGCCACGTGTCTTTAAAATTAATTTGGGACACCCCAACTGACCTTGGCAGGCACAGTTCAGCAAGTCCGGGTCTTGAAAAACTAGAACTCTGATTAACCCTGTCAGAGATTAAATGGCTGATGTCAAACTCTTCCAAATTACACCCATGCTTGACCTACTCTTCTCCTTCTGAATGCACCTCATTACTGAGAAACCATCATTCAAGGGATATATACTTAAACATTTAATAAATCTGTGATCATAATCCTGGTGCGTAATTAAAACTCTGATAAACATGAAGGAAGGAAAGAGATTGGGAGAGAAGCAAGGTGGGACATAGAACAAAGGGGAGAGCAGGATGGGGAAGAGGTTTGTGCTGAGTCTGAGGTCAGAAATTCTGAGCCATTCAGTTGTCTTTTGGAGCATGATTTCACTTGGATTTGGTGACAGCAAATTAATAAGGGACTAAAGACCAATTGCAAACAACATTTAAAAAGCTTCCAATGAGTCAGACCAAGGCACTCTCAACAATGCTAGCAATGGCAGCTGACCTTGAATTCACCCATCACCATACAGCAAAAATAATTTGTCTCAGTGCAATAAAGACATAATGAATAAAATACATACCTGTAAAAACTACTGAAATGGAAAAGGCTTGGGAGGAGGTACCACATAATGTATACCAAGTTGGGTGATATAGTGACAGGCAGCAAGATATAGCAAGAAAACAACGGCTCAGGGGTTAGAAGACATGTTTTCTGGTCCAATTTTTACCACTAAAATGGTTATGTGAATTTGAACTCATCATTTTGCCTCTTAAGAGTTGCAGATTCCCCATCATAATATTATAAATCACAGGAATGTCTGTTGCTTCTCAAGCTGAGATGTGCAAAAGATCACCTGGGAATCTTGCTAGAATGCAGATTCTGATTTATTAGATTTACAGTAAAACTGGAGATTCTGGATTTTTAACAAGCTCCTGGGTGATCCACAGACCATACTTTGAGAAGCAAGGAATTAGATAATTTCCAAATTCCTTTCCAGTTCTGAAGTTCTGACTGCTAAATCAGAATCTCTACTTGCTCCTGTAAACCCCTCTGAGTTTCCCTCCTCTTCTGGCTTAGGCTGGCCTCTGCCTTTAGATGCAGCCTGCCTTCCTTCCCAATTTAATAGCACCACAATTCCCATGTCACCTGGATTCTCCTCCTCTACCAGATGAAGAAAAATGGAAGCTGGAAAACCCGTCCTTTCCCATCTTCTAAGCTTGGAGGCAAGAACAGAGGCTCTTTTCTCTTTAAAAGGCTTTACCGCTCATCATTTGGAAAATAGACAAGGGGAAGTTATAAAAGCTTCAGAAAACTTGTTAATATCCTGAACATTTCTTGCCAGGGCTTCTTCCTATACATATACACAGAAATACGTTTTATGGAAGTGGGAATTACAGTAAGTATATAAATGTTGTTCACCACAAAATTATAATTTGCTTTCTCATTTTATTAAAAATTCTTTAAAAATGTAATTTTAATGACTTCATAGGTACTCCATACAAATAATATTCATTATTTATATAGCAATTTTAAGACATTTAAGTTATTTGTTGCAATTTTAAACAATACTTGGCTCACACCTGTAATCTGAGCACTCTGGGAGGCTGAGGTGGGTGGATCACCTGAGGTCAGGAGTTCATGACCAGCCTGGCCAACATGGTGAAACCCTGTCTCTATTAAAAAATACAAAAAATTAGCTGGGCATGGTGGTGGGTGCCTATAGTCCCAGCTACTAGGGAGGCTGAGGCAGGAGAATCGCTTGAACCCATGAGGTGGAAGTTGCAGTGAGCTGAGATCACGCCACTGGACTCCAGCCTGGGTGACAAGCGAGACTCCATCTCAAAAACAAAAACAAAAAAACAAAAAACAAACTAAGATAAACATACTCATGACCTTTTTAGTTACCATTTATTACTCCTTTACTCTATGCCAGACATTGTGGTAAATGCTATACAGACATCATCTCATTTAATCCTCACACTCATCATATTTCAAGCTGAGCATTATTGTGATTTTTCCTTCCATTGAGAAGGAAACTGAAACACAGAAAAGTGGAACAACTTACTCAGGACCACACAGCTGAGTGAGTAGCAGAGAAGGAACCACACTCAGATCTGCCTGTTTCCAAAGCTACGCTCATAACCACTACCTGACAATGTCTCCTTGTACCTAAGTCGCCAGGTACCTCTCTCATTATTTCATTAGCATAGTTTGTCTGCCTGTATGTGAATTTTAAAATTTAATGACAAAAGTCATACAGGTTCATGGAAACAATTCCAGCCACATAGGGATGTAAAAGAAAAGTGAGTATTCTTTCCTTTCCATTTATTGAGGTATATTTTCTTTCTATGCATTTTCTTTGCTTAAATAGTACATAGGAAAATGAGAATCATGTGTTTTTTACTACTTAATCTCTAGTGCCTCGTATAGAGCAAGCTAGGCCTTAATAAACATTTGTTTAAAAAAATGAGTGAAACATTGAATGGTTTTTATTTTTACTAAAAACGTAGTCTTAACAATACTAGTTTCTCTGAATTATTTTCACTTAATATATATCAAGCAATGTTCCAGAGCAAAAGATATAAATAGTCCATAATGTGAATGTACTATAATTTGTTAAGTCACTTCCCATAAATAGAAATTCACGTTTATAAGTTTGGGGAGTTTCTAAGTTTCTAATGATGTTGCATTAAACATCCACATGTACCTTTATGTGCTGATGAGATGCTTTTAATTCTTTAAGGTAGTCCTGAGAATTGGGATTATTTGTTCAAAGGGAATGTATATTTTTAATTTTAATATACAATGCCAGGTGATTTTCCTGAAATGCTGGCCAGTTCACATTCAAAGAAGAAGTATGTTTAAATGCCCACACCCTACACCCTTAACCACCTTACCAAACTTGTACATTTCTCCCAATCTAGTGCTTAAAAAAATCCTGGTGTTTGGATTTGCATGGTCTTTATTACTAGTAAGGTTGAGTGCCTTTTAAAATTTTTCTTTTTTTCCTGCTGTGAATTGCAGGAAACTTGCTGTAAAGAAAAATGTCTGGATTAAGGGATGTGAATGTTTTAGCAGTACTTGACACTTAGCCAAATTGCCTTCCAGAAGTGATCAAACAACTTACCCTCCCACAGGCAGCTCATGAAACCTCGTGTCTCACCAAACTAGGTATTGGAATTCTAAAAAGAAAATAAAGCTGTTTGCCAATTTGAGAGCCTCTGTTGATTTACTTGGGTATTTCTCACCTTCCTGTCAGAGGGCCAGGTGGGAGCTCCTGGTGAGGAGGAAGGAGGGGCCTCAGGCGCCAAGGCCTTGGAAGGGCAGCCAGGAGCTATAGTGGGAAGAGTCTAAAGGCATTCCCAAGACGGCAGCTGAACAGGAGAATGAGCATTCCTCTGTGCCCAAAAGAAGAGAAAGCAGGCCCAGGGGTGGGGGTGAGTTTATATGGGAGTCTGCTGCCAGGACATGGCCAGGGTGCTGGGGGGCCGTGGGGAGGGAGGGGTAGATGTTGCTCTATTGCATGAGCTCAGTTTCTCCTGTCACATTCCAGAAGAGCTGGCCCCAAATAGGCATACCCAAATTGAAAAGAACTTAAGTGAAATGAACAAATACTGCTCAACAATGGCCTTAAGCAGAGACTCAGTCTAGTGAACGGATTCTTGCGCTGTGAACTATATAATCAAGTAGAGGCTGTTTGCACAACCTAAAGCAAAGTAGGGCATGAGCTGCTTGAGAGGCACGTTGAGTTATGGTGAGTTGAAATAGAAAGAGGCTACCTCTGGCCGGGCACGGTGGCTCAAGCCTGTAATCCCAGCACTTTGGGAGGCCGAGGCGGGTGGATCATGAGTTCAAGAGATCGAGACCATCCTGGTCAACATGGTGAAACCCCGTCTCTACTAAAAATACAAAAAATTAGCTGGGCATGGTGGCGTGTGGCTGTAATCCCAGCTACTCAGGAGGCTGAGGCAGGAGAATTGCCTGAACCCAGGAGGCGGAGGTTGTGGTGAGCCGAGATCGCGCCATTGCACTCCAGCCTGAGTAATAAGAGTGAAACTCCGTCTCCAAAAAGAAAAAGAAAAAGAAAGAAAAAGGCTACCTCCAAGTACTAGAAACAGGAATTTCTTTCTGGACAGGGGTCAGGTTAGAGATGTCCCCAGTCCTAAAGAAGTAGGTGTCCTATTACCCCCGGCAGTTCCCACACCTCGGAGCTTTAGGCAGTCAATTGGAAGTCCTCACTAATCCACATGCAGCCCTCACAGAACCACTGGTGGCTCTCACACCTGTCCAAGATCTATAGGTTGATCAGAGTGAAACAGGTGATTCAGACTACTGCTCTTCTCCACACCAAAGTTCACAGGTTCAGTTCATATTGTCTTTGGGTGCCCTCAGCTAGGTCAAGCTGGGATTCAATGTAGCTGTTTAAGAAAGGTGACCTTTAAGAAGGTGACCTTGCTGGATTTAGATATGCCTGGGTCTTTGTGGATTTTACTGAAGAAAGGAGAAGGGATTTTATGTAAGACAGGATGAGGGTATGAGAAAAAGCAGTAAGAAATGGATGAATGGGTGATTTGGTTGTGATGTGATCCCTGCACCCTTGGACCTCAGGGCCCTTGAGGGATTGGTTTTGAGGCCCATAGGAGAGAGGCATGCAAAGCAAAACAGCAGGATTTGCTGGTCCTGAAAGTCTGTGTCTGGACGAAGCCGGGGTGGTCTCAGGCTGAGTTGAGCCCTTCAGACTTGAGAAGTCAGTTCTCTTCCCTGGCCCTTGGACTCTCAGGGTCATTAACCTGAGTGTAGCTTTGCTGCTCTAACAGCTCAAGGCAGTGAGCAGCAAAGGAGGCTGTCTTCAAGAGATTTGCCTCCTCATGAAGGGCATCAGTGAAAGCAGCTGCACTGTCTGGTGAGAAGTGGAGAAAAATTGGGGAAGACTAGGGGAGGAAGGATGTGAAAGTCCTTCATAGGTCAATGTGGACCAAAAGCCACCAGGATCTGGGCATTAGTGTCAATAAAAAGCTCATTTGTACTATACTTTCCTGGCACCTGCGGACAATTTAGTTGCACAAAGAATGGTATATGATATCCTCCCTGGTGTGCAGTAAAGCTAACTGGTGCTCATTGCTTTGGAGAAATTTTAAACTTCTTCATAAATAAAGGTGCCCACTCACTTTAGATGAAGCCCTCCAGACCAACCCAAAGAGCATCTCAGAATCCCATAGCTACTTTGACATGTTGTTCATGAGGTTCCGTGGAATTCCCAAAATTAGAATCTGGACTTTTTTGATAAGAATTTTTAGGGACACCAGAATTGCTTGAATTAAGTTCCCATTACATAGTATTTATTATCTATATATTACCCCTGAGCGTGGGAGATGTTTAACACTTGTTAATTTGGCTTGATATTTTACTCTAGTGCATATATTTTAGTTTTCAAAATTATATTAAACCCTGAAGTTTGCTTTAGCTATGGTTCCATTATAATATATTAAAACCTGAAGTTTGCATTAGCTGGTCCCATGAGCACCAGTGACATCCTCTCTCTCTCTCAACACTTTTCGAACTCTCCAACTATTCACATCATCAAGAGAACCTCTTGCCTGTTTACCTACAATGAGGCCCCATGATTCACCTATAAAGGCTTTGAGTAGGGAGGAGGGGTAAAGAGCATGAAACTCCCTTTAAACTCCAGAAAACTATAAGAAATAGAAGCCTTTTGCTTCTCTAGGGGCTTTCCTCCAAATTTCTCATTTGACAAATGCCATATTTCTGTGACTGGCTTCCCATTTGCAAAGAAACTGGTTTCAGGACAAAATTAACATAGGCTGTTTATTCATAAACTTGCAGCAAGGGAACCCATCTGCTATCAATTTCATTTCAGCAGGGGCTTGAGGGTGTAGAGAAGAGGAAGTTTTAGACAGTAAAAAGAAATGCTGGGACAAGAATCCGATTGTCCGACTTTCTGCTAAGGTGGGATGGAGAAGCAGGGGAGACTCATTGATCTTGGGATACTTTTAGCACTTACTGGCCAGCTGCAAAGGAGCAAGCAAGCAGTTAGGGGACATTTCAAATGAGGAAATGTTGTTCAGCCTCAGCCCCAGAGGGTTTTCTGTGGCTGGCCACAGATTGGGTGCTTTTTTCATGGGCTTTATGTGAAGCTGACCACCATGGCAGAAAGTTTCTCACATCCAAAAACCAGTAATGGTAGAATACTTCTTAAAAAAAAATCTTTTGCTGGAAGATAATTAACTACCATCTTGATTCTAGCCTGGAGTTAACAATAATTGGGAAATGTATCAATTAAAGGAAGCTTATACTTGCTCCCACCCATTCGATTGCGTAAAGCCAGTGTTTATCAGACTATCTTTTGGGCTCTCTGGAGCAGATGAACACGTCCCCTTCAGTCCGCCCGGTTGTCATGAGCTACCCAGGCTCTGGAAGGCTGCCCTCTGTTTCCCACATCTATCCCTCCCCCTCTTGCCTCTGGGACCAGCTTTTCTCTGGCTTTTGTTACTTTCACCTGTTCTCCTTGAGCCTTCCCTTAGGCTCATTTACCCACAAGGATAGCGGCGAGTAGGCTGCAATTCTTTTCAGTGAAAACCTTCACTGAAAGTCAGGGACGGCAAAAGGAAAGCACAAACAGACCAACCTTTGTGTGATGTTCAGAGCTGCTGGGCCCAGGAAGTCCTGAGCAAGCTCCTGACTTTCTCTCAGCTGGCCACCATCTTGAAGGAATCGTCTGTCTTCTCTTCACACTTCTTTCCACACTTCTCTCTGACAGTGTGGTTCCTAAAGAGAGGCCTAAGACTAACCTCCACCTCCGCAAAGGAAGAAGTTCCCCCTGCAACCCCTGCCCACCTCCGCGGTCTTGATTTCCTGTCCCAGCATTGAGCTAGCCTTCACCAAGAGTAGATGTCAGCTGTGATTTCCAGTTCCCCCAGAGAAGCTCCACCTCCACTCTCAGGGGTGTGGTCTTACCCTCTGGCTTCCAAGGCAACTAAATTACCCAAGAACATAGCAGGGGAATATTCCAGGCTAATCAGTCTTAAGACCAAGGGTTTGTTCTCAGGATTTATACGCAGTACTTTGATCGTGCTAACAGCATGGCAAGGTGAAGATAGTAACACTCATTTTACACCCGAGGAAACTGAAGTTCAGAAAGGTTAAAGAACAAAACCAGGATTGCTCAGCTGGAAAGAAGTGAAATCAGAATTTGAACTCAACTCAGCTTGAGATGTGACTTAAAATAGCCATTATCTCTCCCTACTGTGATCTACCAGAACCCCACTGTCCGATTCCTTTGCTTGTCCACTCTATATTGATATTTCTTTCCTTTCAGCTCCATCTCCCTTTACCTCACTGTAATTTTCATTGTCAGAATCCTCGTCTCTCCACCTCCTCCTTCTTTATCATCTTTCCTTCTCCTCTCCCTTGTCCTCCTTCATCTCCTAAATTTAGAACAGAGGTGGTATTTTCCTATCCATTTAGCAATCTTACTCGTTGGAAGTGACTGGCAGTTTGATTGACAGGTAAGTGACTTGACTTTTCCTGGGAGCATTTTTGCTTTCCAAAGAGACCATTGTGGTTGTCACTGATCCCAGATCTCTGGCACAGCTTAATTTCTTCTAAAAATGTCAGAGTTCAAGGGCTGTGTCCACATAAATACTAAAACTGAGCAGAAGTTACAGGTCCTTGGAGAAGAAAAGTTGCCTAATTTTGTGGCCGGGTTCCAAAATTCCCCTTGGTAATCCTTCCCCATGACTGTTTCTTTTTTACAAAATACTTTCCAGAAGAGTTTGGAATTTGCCTTAAGAGGTGTCAGAGCACCTATCCCAAAACACACTCCAATAGCAAAGTTATCTGAAGCAAATTATTACTGGAAGCAGTGAGTGCGGGGCCTGTATTCAAAGGCTAAGAATGCACTGACTTTGGTGGTCCTTTAAAGCCTTGCAGGAGAATATTAGCTTTGTACATCTTTCAAAGTTACATTTTGTTTTTTGTTGTTGTTTTCAAATCAACTTGAAGACTAATTGTACAAGTAAAATAAAACAAAGAGCTGAAAAAAATGTCTGGATAATTGGGTTTAAAAACCTACTACTGAAAGAAAAATGAGTAGCCTCCACCAGACTGGCTCTTACTGCAGATCAAATTCCAGAAAGATAATGTATTTTTTCCCTATCCTGTTACATCTGGCACATAACTTAACCCTTCTATGTCCTTCCTATGCCCCAAACGATACCACTTAAAACTCAGTGAGACAAGAATGCTTGGCAAATATCCTGAAAGGAAAGGCTCCTCCTTCCCCACTGCTTTTTCCTTCTGGCACCCAGGGAAGAGGTGGAGGAGAGAGGATTTCTGTCTTGATTTCTAGAGTATTTGCCACTGATTTGGACCTATTGTTGACTGCTTACTTTTGGCTTCTCTTGCTTAAAGTTGAGACCTGGATGTTCTGAAATGAAGAAACAAAGAAGGATGTATATAGAAAGTAAGGAGCCAGGTGGTTTGTAGGAATTATTATCATTGATTCTCTGAGTATGAGCCCTGTACCAGTGGGTGACTTGTGGTTTTATACTCAAGTATTTGTATATTCCTTGGCCACAGAGAAATAATTATCCATTTGCCCCAGCTACGCTCTAGTCTTGCTTCTAGATTGAGATTTACATTTGCAGAGACAAGTCTTGATTGTAACAGTTCAGGCCTTAGGAGAAAAAAAACTGCCGAGATTGTAAGAAATTCTCACTATAAAGGCAAATACAATCAATCTTTTTCTCAGCTGTATTGAGGTACAATTGAAAAACAAAAACTGTATATATTAAAGGTAAACAATATAATGTTTTGATATATGTATGCATTGTGAAATGATTTCCACACTCAAGCTAACTAACATACACATAACCTTACGTCGTTACGTTTTTTATGTGTGGTGCAAATACTTAAGAGCTACTCTTAGTATACAATAGACAATTATTGACTATAAACACCATGCTGAACATCAGGTCTCTAAAACTTACTCATTTTATTTTATTTTGAGATAGACTCTAGCTTTGTTACCCAGGCTGGAGTGGAGTAATGCAATCTTGGCTCACTGCAACCTCTGCCTCCCAGGTTCAAGCAATCCTCATGCCTCACTCTCCCGACTAGCTGGGACTACAGGAGTGCACCATCACACCCAGATGATTTTTTTTTCTTTAGTAGAGACGAGGTTTTACCATGTTGGTCCATATGGTCTTGAACTCCTGGCCTCAAGTGATCCATCCACCTTGGCCTCCCAAAGTGCTGGGATTACAGGCATAAGCCACCACACCCAGCTGAACTCATTCATTTATAACTGCACATTTGTACACTTTGAACAACATCTCCCCATTTCCCCCTACCCCAAATCCTGGCAACTAGCCTTCTACTTTCTATTTCTATGAGTTCAACTTTTTAAGATTCCTTATACAAGTGAGATCATACAGTTTTTGTCTCTTCTGTGTCTAGCTTATTTCACTTAGCTTAATGTCCTCCAGTTTTGCAAATGGCAGAATTTCCTTCTTGTTTTAAGGCTGAATAATATTCTATTGCATATCTTTATATACACCACAATTTAAAGAAAAAAATTATTTTGGATTCTGGGACAGAATCGAAATGTTCATGCTTGTTACATGGATATACTGCATACTGGTGAGGATTGGTCTTCTAGTTTACCCATTACCCAAATGGTGAACATTGTACCTGATAAATAATATTCAACCATGGCTCCCCCTTTCAGCCTCCCCACTTTTTGGAATCCCCAGTGTCTGTTATCTCCATCTTTATGTCAATTATAGTTTAGCACTCATTTATAAGTGAGAACATGTAGAATTTGGTTTCCTGCTTTTGAGTTACTTCACTTAGGATACTGCCCTCTGGCTTCATCCATGGTGCTGCAAAGCTCATTGTTTCTTTTTATGGCTGCATAGTATTCTATGTACACCACAATGTCTTTATTCATCTGTTGGCAGACACTTAGATTGTTTACATATCTTGGAAATTATAAATAATGCTGCAGTAAACATGGGTGTACAGCTATCTCTTCAACGTACTGATCTATCCTTTGGAAATATACCCAGTTGGGATTGCTGAGTCCTATGGTAGCTTTATTTTTAATTTTTTGAAGAACCTGTGTATTGTTTTCCATAATTGCCATACCAGTTTACATTCCCACCAACAATGCATAAGGATTCCCTTCCCTTACAGCCTTACTAACACTTACTGTCTTTTTACTTCTTGATAATAGCAGTCTTAACAAGTGTAAGGTGATATATTTTTGTGGTTTTAATTTGCATTTCTCTGATGATTAATGATGTTGGGCATCTTTTCATATACCTGCTTGCCATTTGTATGAAATAGAACCATCTTAATTGAGGGAGTAGAAATAAAATTCCACCCCTAAAAACGGATCCCTAATTATAGAGATAAAATTTGCCAGATATGAGGTCAACTCACAAAAAATCAATAGCATTTCTCTTTATCAGAAAAATCCAATCATATAATATAATCAGAAATTAATATTCACCATAGCAAAAAAGTTATAAAGTATATAGTACAAAATGAAGAATGTTTAAGGCCTCTCTATTCTGTTAAAGTATATAAAAAAAATCTGATCAAATGGAGAGATAGTTCATTCTCTTGCATGGGACAACTTTGTTGAGAACTTGCCCTGTCAGGTGTAATCATACTACAAAACTTAGTAGCAAAAACAGGATAGTTCTGGCTCAAGGGTAAACAAATAGACCAGTGAAATAAACTACAGAGCTTGAAGGTGCACTTATATATGTATACGAACCTAATAAATGTTAAATGTGGCACCACAAAACAATGGGGCTAACAAACACCAATCAGTGAACAGTGTTGAGAAAGAACTATTGGGAGTGAGGGGAGAGAGATGCTTAGCAGAAAAAGACCAAAGGGAAAAGAAAAACTGTGAATACTGCCACATTTGTGTTTTTGCTCCGTCTAGGTAAATTGAGACAGTTATTTTTTAAAAGTATGTGACAAATTCTTTGAAGAGGATTAAGTGTTGAGCTTTCCTTGGCATGTTTGTAATGTGAGGGGATTGTATTGCTGGCTGCTTAGGTGTGTAGACCTAGAAGAAAAACTTACGTATAGCCTGACATGTTGCTGGTTTTGGCATCTGGCTAGGATATACCTACCTAAGCCAATACGGTGTTTCCACCTGCAAGCTGGACACTGCCCAGAAGAGAAAAAGTGAATTGAAAGAACAGGAGGAGGGCAGAGAGTTGGCCTAAAAGCAGACACTGAGTTTACTGGCATATGCTGAGCATGTGGGTGAAGCTGAAGGTAGCTGAGTCAGTGTGGATCTTCCCTATTCCGATTATGTTTTAGGCATTATTTTTAAACAGGGTTTCTGGCATTGGCCATTTTAACAAAATTGATTTGTCAGTGTGTTCAAAAAGTTGGGCCAACTTTTGTCCTTAAGTTGATTAAACTCTCCAGCTGTTTCGGTCCAGCCGCCAGTGCCTCAAATCACATTGCACAGGCCCAGTGCATTCTGGTAAGATGGAAAGGGCCTCAGAACCACAGGCCCACAGAAGGCAGTTGCCCCCCATGGCCCCTGAAGCTCTGCCCACTGGCTGCGGTAGAGGGCTCAGACTTGTTCTTTTTGACATCGATGCAACAGCAATACTTCAAACTCCAGACACTGCCAACCTCTGTTGCACTGAAGGGTTGTTAGGTTGAAAATGGAAAAGAATTTGGTTGAGTACAAAAATACAGTTAGAAGGAATAGTACAATAGGGAAATTATAGTTAGCAATAACTTAGTGTATATTCCAAAATAGCTGGAAGAATTAGAATGTTGCCAACACAAAGAAAAGTGTTTATGGTAGACGGATATTCTAGTTACCCTGACCTGATCATTATACATCGTACACAGGTATCAAAATACCACATGTATCCCCAAAATATGTACAGCTATGACATATCAATTAAAAAATACAAACTAAAATTAAATTTCCCGAGGAAAAAAAATTCTTTGAAATAAATGTCTCATCAATTGCAACCATTTCCAGGACTATTGCAACTATTTTAAAAGAATGTGTTTTTGGAATTGGATTTTTTTACTCATCAAAGGGTCGTCTTTTTTTCTTTTTCTTTTTTTAACTTAAATTGTCTAATTTTCTCTGCTTTATCAGTTTGCCAATGAAGAAGGCCAAGGCTATTAAGTCTTCCAAAAGTGACTGCTCCGAAAGCATTATGTTTCATGTGACCTCAGAATCTCTTTTGCCCCTCTTGGAGCCAATGTGATGTAATAAAAAGCACAGGGGCTCTGGAATCAGACAGGCTCTGGGACTTGCCTGCCTCTGTCTCTTTCCAGCTGCAATCTAGGGCAAATTGTTTAGCCTCTCTGCTCCTCAGCTACTTCTATAAAATGGGGAAATAATATCTATTCCATTATGTCACTGTGAGGATTAAATGACATAATAAAGACAAAAGTGCTTAGTTCCCTGTAAATATTAAATGCTCAAAGGTAGTTCTTGGAATTTGTCTGTTTGTCTGTCTCTTCTGTTTTATGTGACCCTGGGCAAGATGTCAAAGTTAAATCAAGTTCCATTAAGGGGACATGAGGGCCAATTGGCTAATCTGCAAAATTATCTTTTGTATAAAAGAGCAAATATTTCCATTACAAGCAACTTTCCTGCGTGTTGTAGGTACCTTAGGTTTGGTTTGTGTTTTTAAGTGGGAGTTCAGTGGGCACCTTGAGTCTTGCAGCCCAATCAAGATGTTTAGGCCACTCCTTGCCCGATCCATGTGCCAGCAGGTAAATGGCATGCGGTTCCAATTCTTTAAGGCAGTCTTTCAGACTGTGGCAGCAGAAAGTTCAGGATGCCCCAACCAGTGGTCCCCAGGCTGCTGCTATTGGGAGCGCTCAGCACCTTACTCTGCAGCTTGCCTTTAGAAAGAGGTTATTTCACTGCCTCGCAAAACAGCCTTGAAAATACGTTCTCTTTCCTGAGCCCCAAACACATTCCTTTCAGAAAATCAAGAGAGTTAAAATGTTCTTCTTCTACTTCTTCAGATATCCCTGGTCCAGATTACTCCTGGTGGGTCTAAAAATATACTTTGAGTTTATTTTGGCCATCTGAAGGCACTTTCCAGTGCCCTTCTCTGCCGTGCCCTCATAAAATGGTCCTTGGCAAATTAGCAAACCCCAGAGCAGCCCTTAATTAGTTATCGAGACACTAGTCAGGATTGTCATGGCATTAGTGGGCTGCAGAGATAGGACACATGCCAACAGACCTTTTGAGCTTCCACATCAGCTTCCTAACTGACTCTGACAGATCCCTTGAGTGGGGTCTGGCCCACCAGGCAGACCCAGGGGTGGGTGCTTTTATAAGTGGGGATCCGTCTTTGTTGACTCCATACTCCAGAGGGTGGGCCATTGCCTTCTCTATTAAACTCCTTTGCCATGTTTCCAGGTTTCATTTGCTCTTTATTGGTTTTATTTGCCATGTTTCTTCCAGAACTCATTTGGTTCTCTCTCATCTCCGGGTTTTCACACAGGTTCTACCTTCTTCCTGAAATACTTTTCCCCAGATCTCTCCTCCATATCCCTTCTTTTCATTGTCTGGTGAAATCCCATTTGTCCTTTCAGTCTTAGCTTAGACACATTGCCTCTTCTAGGAAGCCTTTCCTCTCACCTCTGCACCAGTGGGTCAGGGTTAGGGGATCTTTCTCTGGACCCCAGGACATCCTGATCTTCTCTATCAGGGTGCTCTATCAGCATGCAGTAACTGCATGCTCAGCTTTCCGCATACCCCACTAGACATGAGGTCTGGGCAACCAGGGCCCATCTTTATTGTTTGCCATGGCCTCCTCAGAACAGAGCTCAGCGCCTACTTCATACAACTGCTCACTGACATGGGCAAGGTTTTATTTGTTCTTTATACAGATGCTCCCAATTATTTTTGGTCTCTTCCAACCCAAAAGCCAGACCCTTGAAAATGGGCTTACATCTTAAAAGAAAAAGAAAACAAAAGATACTGCAGTAAAAGTTCCAGCCTACTCTGCTTCTCAGTAGCTTTAGGCAAGAAACTTAGTATCCCCAGACCCCAGGTGCCTGTTTGTTAAAAGGGAATGGTAATGACTTCAAAATGTAAAGATGGGAAGCTCTTTTGAGTTTCTTTCTGAGAGATCTGGGATTTGATTTCCTGAATGTGTATCATTATTAGAAGGAAGAAAGAGAAATTGTTGGGAAGAAATCTAAGAAAGGGGAACAATCCCAGCCTGGTTGTTTGGTGTTCTGCTATCCTGGTGTTTCTGCTGCAGTTAACATGTAAAGAGTAAACAATTATATTACGAATTTTATGATCTGTTTTTCTCTAAGCAGGTGACAGTCTTAAATCAAATTCATGTCTTTTAGATTTGGACATCACTCCTATTGGCAAGTAGTTTTAGATTAGAGGAAAACAGGCTAGGATTAAAAAGACAAAAGGCATCTCAGATCCCAAGCAGTTTCTGGCATATGATATTTTGATGATGTTAAGGTAAACAGATTAAGGATCTGTGGATTGCGTTCTTCATGAATTATAGAGATTTTGAAATTAAAGGGGAAGTTCTCTGGGCAAAATATGTTTTGCATTTGATTGAACCAAAACTGTACAGAAAGGCCTAAAAAATGGTTATTTTGAAAGCAGCTGCTTTTCCCTCCTGTCCCTATTTAAACTTTTTTATCTTTTTAAACTTTTGTGGAAAAGATAGGAATTTTGGAATGAAAGAGACCTAGATTCAAACAATCTGCAATAAATAAGCCATTGGTCTAGTTGCTTAATGATTGTAAACCTAGGTGTGTTCATTTCAAAAAGACAAACTATACCTAGAGGAGCTATTGCAAGGATTCAATAGATTGCTATTAACAGTACCTAGCCAGCCCAGTGCCAGCAGTATGCAGTAGCTGCTTGGTGTTATAGTATTTTTGCTAAGAAGTATTTCTTTTGTAACACACACACACACAGACACACACACACACAGACACACACACACACACACACACACACACACACGAATTGCTTGTTTCAAAATCATCCTAATTTCAAATCACACTATGTTCTAGGAGCACAGGTGCCCTCTCAGTCAGCTGCTTATCCCGACTTACCTTCTGCCAAGGACATTCTCAGTATTTTTGTTGGAGTTTGCTTTCAGAAACATCAATGACCGGTAAACATAACTTATTTGTTCATAAAGAAACCAACCTTAGAAACTAAATGGCTAAAAACAAATTGTCTGGGGAAATCATGGAGAAGACAACTCACAAAATCAGAGGAAAATCTAGAGAACCAAATCTCAGCAGGGACTGAAAGCAAATCAGCTCTAACGTTTCTGGGAGCAGGAACTACCTGTCAGTTGGGAGAAGTATGTGATTCCTGGTCCAAAAGCTTAAAAATGCTGCTGTGGATTACTGTTTCGCTGCTTACGATCACACCTTAATATCCTGACTGAGTTATTTCAAGGACATGATTATCCTCCTACTGGCTGGGAATGGCTTTCACAGTATGATGGTTCTAATGCTTCAAAGTATGATGGTTCTAATATTTAGGGGTGGAACGTGCTAGAGAAAATGCCTGTTCGTTAAATTTTAATATTCTGCACTTGGGGCTCATTTGCCTACTGTTGAATTATTAAGAATCTGCAAACTCTAAACATTATTTGAAAATGATGATTTTTCCTAGTTACAGGTCTGGGAGATGAATTTATTTTAAATATTACTGACTGTAAATTTGTCATGGGAATGCCTGGGCCAAAAGACTAGATAGACTTTTAAAAATTATTTTTGAGTAGATGAAGGAGATATAGTCAAATCAGCAATTGGATGAATTTAGAGAAGAAAAATCAGCAAATTCAAAAACTTTTAGTAGGCTGAGTTAGTATAATGCCACTTGAAGGGCAGCCTTTGATTTCTGGCCTACGTTATCCCTGTTAGCACCTGTCTCTGGTATTTGTGGGCTGCCTGGGTGCTCTGATGCTCAGACACTGGAATGGTTTCCAAGGAGATGTTATAACAAATTCTGTCAACGTTGCATGGGAGTTAGGCTTCTTAGTAAGCAATGCTGAATCACCTCCTCTCTAAGCTGGGTTGAGATGCCTTAGCTTAGAGGAAAAGGACTTATTATAGCAAAACTGAATTCATAAAAATTTGAGCAGGCTCTGTGTCTGAGCCATATCTGACTGAAAGCCTTTGGTAACCGAGGACAGTTAACATGTCAGAGGACAGTCGCCAGGTCCCTGGGTATGATCAGGGCCTTTAGCTCTGGCTGGGAGTGTTAATGCCACAGCCTATGTTCCTGGAGTGGAGCCATCTTTGTGCATAGCTTTAGGTCTTTCAGCCCCTCTTCTTCCTCTCTCTGACAAGGCAACTGCTTCCAGGTAAGCTTCAACCAGCTTTGTGGAGGCACCACCTGACACAAACTACTTCCAGCCCTCTCATCCTTGCTACCTGCTCCAGAGCATCTCTGGAATTATGGGGACATAGGGGACAGGAATTGGTGGGAAGTTGCTACTCCCTTTCATTTCTTGGGTGACTGTAGACCCCTCAGATAGTCTGATGGGATGGAGTATAATGGTGGCCAATTCAACATTCATCCTTTTTATTTTCTTCCTTCCCAGTTTTGCTTTCTTGTCCCTTCCTCTTGCTCCCTGGAATTACTTTCTAATTCAACTTCCTGCCCATATGTCTCTTCCAAGTCTGCTCTGGAGAGAACCCAGTCTCAAACAACTTCTCAGGACTGTCATCGAAAATAAGCCTACCCTCCTTGCTAAGGCCCCTGAGTAGGGTGATACGTTCTTTCATAAGGCTTAGTTTCAAGCAAGGATCAGAATCATTCTGTTTTCTCATAAGATAATAAAACATTTGCATGTACACCCAAAATCATACCACTTTCCTATAAATGGCATTTTATGATTTCAGAACTTGACTGTTTTCTTAGGCACTTAAAGTTGAGTTCTTATTGTTTGTAACCTCAGCACAACCTTCACCTGGAATCTATAGCCCACTTGGCAGACAGCCTGGACAGATGAGTTAGCTTACCAACCTCATGAATAAGGTGATAGAACTGAAAGTAAGACAGCAATAACTCGTTTCTCATTACAAAAACATAGGGACTTTGTGATTTAGAAGTTTGAGCAGGGAGGAAAGAGTGGTTTGTGGCTAGAATGAGGAAGAAGATCTTGTTAAAGAGATTATGGCCCCGTGTAATACTAGATTGCACTCTTGATAAGTTTTGGTTGAAGACTTGCTGTAATTTACATTCCAAGCTCCCATAATATAGCCACTAATTGTGTGTATTATGCTATGCCCTGTAGGGTACACAAATAATAAATGTTTTCAGTCATTAGAGGACTTGCAATTGAGTTGGGAAAAAGATAATTAGAGAACAATGTTTGACAGTAAATAGAATCAAGTTAGAGAAAGGAGAGTTCATATGAATTAATAATAAGAACACAATGAGAAGGGCACTGGAAGATGGCTGACTAGGAACAGCTCTGGATTGCAGTTCCCAGTGAAAATATGGATGAGTGATGACCAGATTTCCAAATGAATTTTTTACTGCCCACAGACCTGGAGATTCCTGGGCAGAAAAGCACCACGAATCTCCAGCACGGCTGTTTCAGCAGGCACCATGGGTCTCTGCAAAAAAACCCACCACAAATCGGGTGCAGTTTCAACTGGTGACTGAAATGTCTGAGAGACAGAGTCGCCCATTCAACTGAAAAAAAGAGGGCTGAAACAGGGAGCCAGGTGATCTGGCTCAGCTGGTTCCACCCCAACAAAGACCAGCAATCTGAAATGCTCTGGATTGAGAGTTTTGCAGCAAGTGCAGCTGGACCCAGGATGGTCCAGCTCTGTGGAGGGGAAGGGTGTCCACCATTACTGAGGCAGTCCACCATTACCGAGGCAGTCCACCATTACCAAGGCAGTCTGCCATTACAAAAGCAGTCTGCCATTACAGAGACAGTCTGCGATTAGTGAGGCAGACTGCCACTAGTGAGGCAGTTCTAACTATACCCCTATAAACAAAACTGCAAGGAAGTTTTCACTGCAGCTGGGCAGAGGTCACAGCAGCTCAGCAATGCCACTGCTGCCAGACTGTGACTAGGCTACCTCCTTGCTGGGCAGGGCATGTCTGAAAAAAGGCAGCAGAATAAGGAACTTATAAATAAAGCCCCACCTTCCTGGGACAGAGCACCTGGGAAAAATAGGCGGTTATGAGTTCAACTGCAGCAGACTTAAATGTGCCTGCCCAGCAGCTCTGAATGAACAATGGAGCTCATAGCTCAGCACTTGAGCTTCTATAAGGGACAGACTATCTCCTCAAGCAGCTCCCTGATCCCCATATAACCAAAGAGACACCTCATAAAGAAGAGCTCAGGCTAACATCTGGCAGGTATCCTTGTGGGACAAAGATAACAGAAGAAGAAACTGGCAGCAACCCTTACTGTTCACACCTGCTGAAGGTGATCCCCAGGCAAGCAGGGTCTGGAGTGGACCTCCAGCAGTCCTACAGCAGGGGGGCCTGTTAGAAGGAAAACTGAGAAACAGAAAGAAATAACTTCATCAGCAACAAAAAGGACATCCACTCAGACCACATCTGAAAGTCACCAACTACAAACACCACAGGTAGATAAATCCACAAAAATGGGAAGAAACCAGCAAAAAAAGGATGAAAACACCCAAACCAGAATGCCTCTCCTCCTCCAAGAGATCACAACTCCTCACCAGCAAGGGAACAAGGATGGATGGAGAATGAGTCTGATGAATTGACGGAAACAGTCTTTAGAAGGCGTGTAATGACAAACTTCTCTGAGCTAAAAGATCATGTTCTAAGCCAATGCAAAGAAACCAAGAACATTGAAAAAAGGTTTGACGAAATGCTAATGAAAATAAACAGCTTTGAGAGGAATATCAATGAATTGATGGAGCTGAAAAACACAAAAATAGAAATTTGCAAAGCATACACAAGTTTTAATAGGCAAATAGACCAAGCAGAAGAAAGAATATCAGAGATTGAAGATCAACTCAATGAAATAAAATAGTCAAGATTAGAGAAAAAAGAGTAAAAATAAATGAACAAAGCCTCCAAGAAATATGGGATTATGTGAAAAGACTTAATCTACATTTGATAGGTGTACCTGAATGTGACAGAGAGAATGAATCCAAGCTGGAAAACACTCTTCAGGATGTTATCCAGGGGAACTTCCCCAACCTAGCAAGGCAGGCCAGCATTCAAGTGAAGGAAATACAGAGAACGCCACAAAGATTTTTCTCAAGAAGAGCAACCCCAAGGCACATAATCATCAGATTCACCAGGGTTGAAATGAAGGAAAAAATGCTAAGGGCACCCAGAGAGAAGGATCAGGTTACCCACAAAGGGAAGCCCATCAGTCTTACAGCAGATCTCTCAGCAGAAACCCTACAAGCCAGAAGAGAGTGGGGGCCGATATTTCACATCCTTAAAGAAAAGAACTTTCAACCTAGAATTTCATATCCAGCCAAACTAAGCTTCATAAGCTAAGTAGAAATAACATCCTTTATGAACAAGGAATTGCTCAGAGATTTCATCACCACAAGGCCTACTTTATAAGAGCTCCTGAAAGAAGCACTAAACATAGAAAGGAACAACTAGTACCAGCCACTCCAAAAATGGTAAACAGCATCAACACAATGAAGAAACTGCATCAACTAACAGGCAAAACAAGCAGCTAGCATCAAAATTGTAGAATCAAATTCACACATAACAATATTAACCTTAACTGTAAATGGGCTAAATGACCCAATCAAAAGACACAGACTGGCAAATTGAATAAAAAGTCAAAACCCATTGGTATGCTGTATCCAGGAAAATAATCTCACATGCAAGGATACAGGTAGGCTCAAAATAAAGGAATGGAGGAAGATCTACCAAGCAAATGGAGAGCAAAAAACAGCAGGAGTTGCAATCCTAGTCTCTGATCAAATAGACTTTAAACCAACAAAGATCAAAAGAGACAAAGAAGGGCATTACATAATGGTAAAAGGATCAATGCAACAAGAAGAGCTAATGATCCTAAATATATACGTGTCCAACACAGGAGCACCCAGATATATAAAGCAAGTTCTTAATGACCTAAAAAGAGACTTAGACTCCCACACAATAATATTAGGAGACTTTAACACTCCACTGTCAATATTAGACCGATCAATGAGACAGAAAATTAACAAGGATATCCAGGATTTGAACTCAGACCTGGACCAAGCAAATCTAATAGACATTTACAGAACTATCCACCCCAAATCCATGGAATATACATTCTTCTCAGCATCGTATCATACCTACTCTAAAATTGACCACATAATTGGAAGTAAATCACTCCTCAGCAAATGCAAAAGAATGGAAATCATAACAGCCTCTCAGACCACAGTGCAATCAAGTTAGAACTCAGAATTCAGAAACTAACTCAGAACAGCACACTTGATGGAAACTGAACACCTGGCTCCTGAATGTTGACTGGATAAACAGTGAAATGAAGACAGAAATAAAGATGTTCTTCGAAACCAACGAGAATGAAGACACAACATACCAGAATCTCTGGGACACATTTAAAGCAGTGTCTAGAGGAAAATTTATATCAATAAATGCCCACATGAGAAGCAACGAAAGAACTAAAATCGACACCCTATCACCAAAATTGAAAGAGCTAGAGGAGCAAGATCTAAAAATCTCAAAAGACAGCAGAAGACAAGAAATAACTAAGATCAGAGCAGAACTGAAGGAGACAGAGACACAAAAAATCCTTCAAAAAATCAATAAATCCAGGAGCTGCTTTTTGAAAAGATAAACAAAATAGACCACTAGCCAGATTAATAGAAAAGAGAGAAGAATCAAATAGATGCAATTAAAAAATGATAAAGGGGATATCACCACAGATACCACAGAAATACAAACCACCATAAGAGATTACTACAAACAACTCTATGCACATAAACCAGTAAACCCAGAAGAAATGGATAAATTCCTGGACACTTGCTCTCTCCCAAGCCTAAACCAGGAAGAAGTCGAATACCCTGAATAGACCAATAACAAGGTCTGAAGTTGAGGCACAAATTAATAGTTTACCAACCAAAAAAAGCCCAGGTCCAGATGGGTTCACAGCCAAATTCTACCAGATGTACAAAGAGGAGCTGGTACCATTCCTTCTGAAACTATTCCAAACAATACAAAAAGAGGGAATCCTCCCCAAATCATTTTATGAGACTAACGTCATCCTGATACCAAAACCTGGCAGAGATGCAACAAGAAAATAAAACTTCAGACCAATATCCATGATGGATATAGATGCAAAAATCTTCAATAAAATACTGACAAACCAATTGCAACAGCACATCAAAAAGCTTATCCATTACAATCAAGTAGGCTTCATCTGGGGATGAAAGACTGGTTCAACATATGCAATGTAATTCACCACATAAACAGAACCAAAGACAAAAACCACGATTATCTCAATAGATGCAGAGAAGGCCTTTGACAAAATTCAACAGCCTTTTATGCTAAAAACTCTCAATAAACTAGGTATAGATGGAATATATCTCAAAATAATAAAAGCTATTTATGACAAACCCACAGCCAATATCATACTGAATGGGCAAAAACTGGAAGCATTCCCTTTAAAATCTGGCACTAGACAAGGATGTCCTCTCTCACCACTCCTATTCAATATAGTATTGGAAGTTCTAGCCAGAGCAATCAGGTAAGAAAAAGAAACAAAAGCTATTCAAATAGGAAAGAAGGAAGTCAAATTGTCTCTATTTGCAGATGACTTGATTGTATATTTAGAAGACCCTATCGTCTCAGCCCAAAATCTCCTTAAGGTAATAAGCAACTTCAGCAAAGTCCCAGGATACAAAATCAATGTTTGAAAATCACAAGCATTCCTATACACCAATAACAGACTTAAAGAGAGCCAAATCAAGAACGAACTGCCATTCACAATTGCTACCAAGAAAATAAAATACCTAGGAATACAACTAACAAGGAACATAAAGGACCTCTTCAAGGACAACTACAAAGCACTGCTTAAGGAAATACAAGAGGACACAAACAGATGGAAAAACATTCCATGCTCATGGTTAGGAAGAATCAGTATCATGAAAATGGCCATACTGCTCAAAGTAATTTATAGATTCAATGCTATCCCCATCAAGCTACCAATGACCTTCTTCACAGAACTGGAAAAAATCACCTTAAACTTCAAATGGACCAAAAGAGAGCTCTCATAGCCAAGTCAATTCTAAGCCAAAAGAACAAAGCTGGAGGCATCATGCTACCTGACTTCAAACTATACTACAAGTCTATGGTAATCAAAACAGCATGGTACTGGTACCAAAACAGGGATATAGACCAATGGAACAGAAGGTCTCAGAGTAAACGCCACACATCTACAACAATCTGATCCTTGACAAACCTGACAAAAGCAAGCAGTGGGGGAAAGGATTCCATGTTTAATAAATGCTGTTGGGAAAACTGGCTAGCCGTATGCAGAAAGCAGAAACTTCCTGACACCTTACACTAAAATTAACTCCAGATGGATTAAAGACTTAAACATAAGACCTAACACCATAAAAACCTTAGAAGAAAACCTAGGCAAAACCATTCAGGACATAGGCATTGGCAAGGACTTCATGACTAAAACACCAAAAGCATTGGCAACAAAAGCCAAAATAGACAAATGGGATCTAATTAAACTCCAGAGCTTCTGCACAGCAAAAGAAACAATCATTAGAGTGAACCAGCAACCAACAGATTGGGAAAAAATTTTTGTAGTTTACCCATCTGACAAAGAACTTATATCCAAAATCTACAAAGAACTAAAACAGATTAATAAGAAAACAAACAAACAAACCCATTCAAAAGTAGGCAAAGAATATGAACAGACACTTTTCAAAAGAAGACATATATGAGGCCAACAAACATATGAAAAAATGCTCATCATCACTGGTCATTAGAGAAATGCAGATCAAAACTACAGAGAGATACCATCTCATGCCAGTTAGAATGGCGATCATTAAAAAATCAGGAGACAACAGATGCTGGAGAGGATGTGGAGAAATAGGAACACTTTTACCCTGTTAGTGGGAGTGTCAATTAGTTCAACCATTGTGGAAGACAGTGTGGTGATTCCTCAAGAATCTAGAAACAGAAATTCCATTTGACCCAGCAATCCCATTACTGGGTATATATCCAAAGGATTATAAATCATTCTATTATAAGGATACATGTACACGTATGTTCACTGCAGCACTGTTTACAATAGCAAAGACCTGGAATCAACCCAAATGTCCATCAATGATAGACTGGACATAGAAAATGTGGCATGTATACACCATGGAATACTATGCAGCCATAAAAAATGATGAGTTCATGTCCTTTTTAGGTCCATGGATGAATCTGGAAACCATCATTCTCAGAAAACTGACACTAGAACAGAAAATCAAACACCACATGTTCTCACTCATAAGGAGGTATTGAACAATGAGAACACATGGACACAGGGAGAAGAGCATCACACACTGATGTCTGTGGTGGGTGACTAGGGGAGGGCCAGTGGGAGGCAGGGAGTTGTGGAGGGATAACATGGGGAGAAATGACAGATACAGGTGATGGGGATGGAGGCAGCAAACCACATTGCCATGTATGTACCTATGCAACAATCCTGCATGTCCTTTACATGTACCCTAGAACCCAAAATGCAATAAAAAAAACCCATATGTATATATATATATATATAATTGCATATATATATTATTGCATATATATATTATTGCATATATATATATATATATATATATGAAGAACACAATGAATGGGGATAGGATTTTGCCTTTAAAGACCTTAAAGAAGAAACATGTGTCAAGTTACAAAGTAGACAGTTTAGGATGGTAAAAAAGTTTGATTATCCCACACAGTGGTAAGAATATGAACAAAGTTATGAAAAAATCATTCATTTTGTCATTTGCACCCACTTTGTGCTAAGCATCATATCTTGTACTGGAAATATAGTATCTTATCATCATAAGACACATTGGAACCTGCCTCACTGAGCTCGTAGCCTACAGCTAGGGGACTCGTGAATGAGCTTGGTTTGCACTCAATCACCTGCCCTGGAGCAAGTGCTATTCTGAGGAGTCCCTTGAAAGACAAAAAAAGAGAAATATTAATAACTTTATGAGAAAAAATGTGTTTAGATTTTTATTTCTGCAGTGCAAGACATTTGTACCATAAACGTCACCTTTTATCATTATCTTAATTCAAGTTGTATAATACATGTTTCTTTTCCTGGGGAGCTGAGAATTTTAATTAGCAGACAGCTGTCTCTTTGATCAGTAAGTTCTTACATACATATATATTTTTTTTCTTTCCAGAAAAATAAATGAGGATAACATTCTATGTTGATATTCAGAACTTTTCTCATTTATTGCTCTCCTAATCAGAGCCATGGTAGACACATATTTCTACATACTAAGAAATAGACCCTTTTCTTCAAGAGTCTGGCCTTAAGCTTTAGGTAAATATCAATTTAGAAGATTCTTAAGCAAACTTATGCTCAGATTCTCTCTAATTACTGTAATTTGTCAACATGTTCTTTAGAATAAGAGATAAAAGGAAGTAATCAGTTACGAAGTGACAAAGACTACTTAGGGATGTTATAGGATCTAAGCCTATTTCTTTTGTTTGTTTCTTTTCTAAGCCTATTTCTTAATGTATATAGAACTAGACTTCAGACAAATACCTGGGAAATATGGAGTGTCATTGGAAACAGCATCCAAGCACTACCTCTTCTCACTTGAGTAAGGAAATCCACCCTTACCTCCTCAAATGACTGCAATGATATATATTTCAAAGATAGGAGACAATCACAGAACTGACCTGGCAGTAGTTGCTTTATGGTGATGAATATTGTTTCTTTTCGAAGAGCAGAGAGAAGTAATTTGTGAGGATTGTGGCTTCCTAACTGCTGATCTCATGATGCAGAGAGCTGTCTGTGTAGAAAGAAAATTGATTTAAAAGCAGTTGGTGGCTTATCTAACACAAATTTGACGAGTAAAATGAAAAGAAGCTCTGACAACGTCAAGGTAGATTTTAAACTATTGATGGTTTGAAGACCTCGGAGAAGCTTCCTTTTGGTTTGCTGTCCCTGGCATCACAGCCATTGTCTTTCATCAGCCTCATTCTCTGGTTTGCAACCTGGAATTTTTATTGCATGGACCGCAGTGATAGTCATTAGTCATGCATGATTCCTCAACACCGTTGCTAGTTAATATCAATTTTGATGAATGTTTTAAAAAGTGAAATCTCTTCCTTGTGTCACAATGTGTTTTTCCTCATTCTCTCTAAGAAACAAAGGGGAAGTGGTAAGGCAGGATTGGTTGGCTTGGGGCAGAAATAGCTTTATTTGGGGAGTTGGAAAGAGCAAGTCTACAAGTGTGTGGCCTCCACCCCTTGTTCTGAGGTGCTTGGACTCGGAGGTCTTGTCAGGCAATCTTTCCTTTGCTTATGCAGGTTTCTAGAATCTTGGAATAAGTAGCATCAACCTATTAGCTCTCAAAAAATTTCTAGAGAGAATGAGGCTCTCTCAGAATCATGGCAAGAGTCATTTTGGTTCCCTAAATTTCTACCCAGTTCTCAACACCAAAGTATAGAAATCCAAAGAACTTTGACTTTGACTATGGAATTATACTCAGACCATGAAAGGAGACTGTATTTGTCTCTACGATGAACGGGTATGTAAGATGTTCCTAGATGGCAAGTAGATAGTCCCAAAACCAATACAAATTAACAAAGCTTTACAGCCTATAACTTTATGTTGCCAGTGTCACTAAGAAACTCACAAACACCTGGGAAGTCGATATTGAAATCCATTTCATAAATAAGGATAATGGAGTCTGTTCCAATTGGACCACTTATTAGTGAATGAGCCAAGCTGAGACTTCTATCTACTCTACCTCAGGATTCTGTCCATTACGGCCTGCAATCCCCTTGAGTAAGTAAATTACTTTGATGACTTAGCTAGTTATCTGTATTGTACCTGAAGAGTGAGAAATTTTTACTGATACCTTCAGTATCTCTTGAGAAATCAGGTGAATGAAGATGTGAAAACAATTCTGCCAAGATGGAAATTGGATTTCAATGGTGGTGTTCAAGAAGATCATTTCATTCACTACTGCAAAGTGATAGAGCATGAAGCAAAGAGCCAGGAAAATGGTTTTCAATCATTACTATTTGCTTGGGCTATAGGAATATCTGCCAATTGTAAATTTAACTTAGTAAGATTCCTTTTTCTTTTCCAAATGAAAACTTCTCTTTGAAGACAAAACTAAGATTTTTAACTGACAGTAAATTGATTTTCCCAGGTTATATTAGTTAGGAGCTGGTAAGGCACCAAGGCAAATGAAACATAATTTGCAGAAGCCAACCACGGGGCTTCCCATAATTCCCAGTGTCATGCTGTTGTCCCGCTTCATTTATGGCTCCCATCTCTGTGCAGAGCCCTTGGCTGGTGCTTACACATATTCTCTCATATAAGCTTCATAATAATCCTGCAAGAGAGGTTAAGTGATGTTCCTGTGGCTACACAGCTAGTAAATCTAGGAGGTAGGATTGACACTGGGGACCATGTTCCAACAAACTCTCAGTACCAGAGTTTTCAAACTTTGTCTTTTAGAGATACCTTGGGATGCTGGAGGGGCTATGAGGCACAGGTCAAGGTTATTGCCCTCTGCCTGTGCACCGCATCTTCTATCTTATCTCTTTCACACATTGTGGGGTTCCTGAAATCTAGAGCTCACCAAACTTATAACACAACTTAGATACACAAGGAGAGTATAGTTTCTTTATTTGGTCTATACCTGGATGAAGAGGCCTCGTCTGATGACAAGCTGAGAAAACGAAGTTAAGTAGCTATCCTGAGTAGTTTACTCTTAGTTCACTCTAACCTGTAAGTGTCCTTTTCTAAAAAGTGAAGTCTTCTTTTGTAGAGTGTCTGTTCACACAAACACATGAAAAAATGCTCATCATCACTGGTCATTAGAGAGATGCAAATCAAAACCACATTGAGATACCATCTCACGCCGGTTAGAATGACATCATTAAAAAATCTGGAGACAACAGATGCTGGAGAGGATGTGGAGAAAGAGGAACACTCTTACACTGTTGGTGGGAGTGTAAATTAGTTCAACCATTGTGGAAGACAGTGTGGCGATTCCTCAAGGACCTAGAAATAGAAATTCCATTTGACCCAGCAATCCCATTACTGGGTATATATCCAAAGGACTATAAATAGTTCTACTATAAGGACACATGCACACGAATGTTCATTGCAGCACTGTTTACAATAGCAAAGAACTGAAACCAACCCAAATGCCCATCGATGATAGACTGGACTGGGAAAATGTGGCACATATACACCATGGAATATTACGCAGCAATCAAAAATGACAAGTTTATGTCCTTTGTAAGGACATGGATGAATCTGGAGAAAATCATTCTCAGCAAACTGACACAAGAACAGAAAAGGAAATACCACATATTCTCACTCATAGGCAGGTGAGAAAAAGAGAACACATGACACAGGGAGGGGGTACTACACACTGGGGTCTATTGGGGGGAATAGGGGAGGGACAGCGGTGGGGAGCTGGGGAGGGATAGCCTGGGGAGAAATGCCAAATGTGGGTGCAGGGGAGGAAGGCAGCAAAACACACTGCCATGTGTGTACCTATGCAGCTATCTTGCACGTTCTGCACATGTACCCCAAAACCTAAAATGCAATAAAAAATTAAAAAAAAAAAAGTGAAGTCTTTCAGAGGGCCACCTAACCCACACTTTCTGTCTTCAGAAGGCAGAAGACATAACCCAGAGGGCATATGAGGGAGGGATGTTTGCCTTTCCTGACCTCTTCTGTCACGATGATCCTAGGCTGCCTGGGTACCAGAAACCCAGATGCTCAATGGTGAAGTCACCAGGGGTCTATCCTTTTAGCTCCTGGCAAAGCTCCCAGGCTGAATGGCCTCCTTCTCATGTTACGAGTCTTCCGAGGACTGGCTGTGACTCATTTGTCACTGGTCCAAACAGCCAGCCCTGCAATCTTTATTAACTAAAAGACACCTATTCCCTTAGAAGAGAACCCCCTCTGGCTAAACTGGCTCCTTCTACTAAACTAGACAGTAAGAATTTCCCTGCTGGTCTTAACAAACCTACTCTCAACTCCAAAAATTTGTAAGCAGATTTAGTTACACATGAAATAGAAATGATTGCTTTTTCTCAATCAATAGACCAGTGATTTGACAGCATTTGTGATCAATGAGAATCAAAAAATGCAAAATGTTAACCTGGAAAGCCCCGTAAAGGCTGTCCATACCCCTCCTCCACCACCTTAAAGAATTGAAAAAGCTGGAACCCAGAGAGATGAAGCAGGAGGCCTGGTCACAGTACCAGTTCATGATAGAGTTAGATCTTGACCAATCGCCCAACCTTCAAGTCCCATATTTAAGTGCCCACACCACGCAGACTGTCAGTCATAAACCCTTATCAGTCAGAATGGTTGAGGGCTGTCCTCGGTGCCTGAACACCAAATTACAGGCAGGTTACATTTTCACAAAGTTAACCTATCAGAAAGAATAATGCAATTGCTTTAGTACACACCAGTTGTCTATGAAATCCTTTGAGCCCACGGAGGTCAAGCACATTTCTTTTCAAGTGACGTGCCCATAAGTCTCTTACGTATTTGAAAGGTATACAAGAGACCAAGACTGAGGAGATAGAATTTGCACAAACCAGCTCAGAAAGATTTTTTATTTTATCAATAGTTCCTTATCTCTACTCACTCTAGCTTCAAAATAATGCTACCTTGGGGGAAACATAATAGAAGATTTTTAGCAGAAAATATATTCAGTAATGAGAAACAAGCGGAAAAGCTCCACAATGAATGCTAATGTGCTGCCTAAATACTTTATCTTCAGTTCTCCATCCAGTGTGAACTATTCAAAATAAAATGTAAAACTGATGATTTTGCAGATGTGATACCATCCCTAAGGGGAGGATGCAGTGGGGATTGTCAAAAAAATAAATTGCTTTTAAAAACAGAAGAAAATGTTGATTAGAAATGCCTTTTCCCCTACATTGCAGACTACTGATTCTGGGTAGGATGGTGGGACTTTTTGGGAAGCTCAGGTGGTTGTTTTAGTCTCCAGAAGCACACACTGGC
Organism: Saguinus oedipus; assembly: GCA_031835075.1. Lineage (NCBI taxonomy): Eukaryota > Metazoa > Chordata > Mammalia > Primates > Cebidae > Saguinus > Saguinus oedipus. The sequence goes on from CM063178.1 coordinate 8,666,230, forward strand.
CTGGGTTTTGGGACCATGTGATTCTTCAATGACTCCTATTGCTTCCAAGGCCACTGAGTCAGAGATCTCCAATTTCAGGCCTCCCACTGTCAGAATCTGTCTCCTCCCCACCAATCCCACCCCACCACCCCAGGGTACCAGCAACTCCTCATTTCTCCTGGGCTGGGTCATGGCCTCTTCAGGTAGCGTCTGGGGAAGCTATGGCAGCAACTTGGTCCTGGGATAAAGAGGCGTGAGCGTTCACTCATTGGGGACTGTTCTAGGCTGAGTTGTATCTCTCTAATTGAAATACTACCTCCTAGTACCTCAGAAAGTGACCTTATTTGGAAATAAAGATGTGATTAGATGTGATTGTAGATGTGATTAGTGAAGATGAAGTCATACTGGAGTAGAATAAGTCCCTAATCCAATATCACCAGGGTCCTTATAAAAAGGGGAAACAGGGACACGGATATGCATAGAGGGAAGGCAGTATAAAGAGACACCATGAGAACATCATCTCCAGGCCAAGGAATGTCTGAGGCTACCAGAAGCAAGGGGAGAGGCTTAGAACAGACTCTCTCTCACAGCCCTTAGATGGAACCAATCCTGCCTATATTTTGATCTTGGACTTCAAGCCTCCAGAACCATGAGACAATAAATTTCTGCTGTGTAAGCTATCTAGGTTTTGTTAATTTGTTTGTTAAGAAATGAAAACAGGCCTGGCGCGGTGGCTCACGCCTATAATCCCAGCACTTTGGGAGGCGGAGGCGGGTGGATCACGAGGTCAAGAGATCAAGACCATCCTGATCAACATGGTGAAACCCCGTCTCTACTAAAAATACAAAAAATTAGCTGGGCATTGTGGCGTGTGCCTGTAGTCGCAGCTACTCAGGAGGCTGAGGCAGGAGAATTGCTTGAACTCAGGAGGCGGAGGTTGCGGTGAGCCAAGATCGCACCATTGCACTCCAGCCTGGGTAACGAGCAAAACTCCGTCTCAAAAAAAACACAAAAAAAAGAAATGAAAACAGGGAACTTCTCTCCTATTCCAATCCCGTAGAATCCCTTTCCTAGTCTTCCTCCACTATTGCCTAAATCTTCACCTTCTAAAACTGGGCTGTCCTTAAATAACCATATTTCTGCTTAGTTCAGGCCCCATCTCGCTCCTAGGGCATGGAAATTTGATATGTGACTGTGAAATGTGGAGTCTTGTCCCTTGTTTTGGAAGCAATAAAACATGGAGGTCAAAAGCATAGGCTTGGCAGTCAGAAAGCACAGTGTTTAATCTTTTCCTAGATGTTCGACTTTAAGAACTTAAAGAAGCATGAACTTCTCATCTGTTAAATGGGGCACTAATTCTCCTCAACTTGTATGATATGTGAGATTGTAAAAGGAAGGCACTTAACGCAATTCCTGACACATAAGCACCACTATTAATGAGAGCTATTAAAAATAGTACTTATTAGGGGGAGCTTCAGGCACAGAGAAAAAGGGGTGGGGGTGTGCATGGAGTCTTTTCAGCTCTCTGAAATTAGACTAGACAGCTGCCTACTCGGTTATGTAACTCTCGAGTCACATTTATAGTCTCCATTAAGCCGAATAACCACATGACCCCTGTGTGTCTTAGAGAATCTAAGAAAATATAGATTTTTACATGAAAATGAAAGGGTCTGCTGAGCCACAAGATGCTAGTGATATCCAGAACCAAGTAATGCTGTCCCCTCCTTCTTCCAGCAGGGTGAGAGGAGTCAGCATATACAGTCCAAGTATCTAGAGTCAGTAAAACCCAACCCTGATGTCAAAAACACCGCTCCCCTTCTATTCATCTGCATGACCATGCACCACTGTCTTAGTCTCTCTGAGCTTTAAGCCCCTTACTTGTAAGGGGTCATGAAGGATAGTGTGGTTGTTCACAAATATTTCCTGCTGTTCTCATGGGATGTTACAATCCCCCAGCCCAATCATACCACACCTGTACCTACGACTTGCTTTGGCCAATGAAAAAGGAGAGGACATGATGGTTATGGCCTCAGGCCTCTTCTTACCTCTGTTATCATGGAAGCACCTGTCAAGATGGCACCACTATTAGCCTGGTTCTGAGTGTCTGCAGTAAGTAGGTCACCTTCATGAACTATGATGGGCAGGGACCACAAGCAATAAACCAACTTTGCTGCTTTAAGACCCTGAAATCCTAGGGTTGTTTGTTTCTACAGCACAACCCACCTAGCTCATTTGGACTGATATAGGTAGAAAGTTAGACATATCCTTTTTGGGGACCTGGGGAATAACTTTTCAAATATGAAGTGCCTTATAATTATAGGCCAATACTTGAGAGAAAAAGAAACTTTAATTCCTATAAATTATCCCCTACTCCTACCAAAAATTATGATTAATAATTAAATATTCGTTGAGGAAAAAACAAACAAAAAAAATCCCCACTGATCAGACAAACTCCCTTCTCTCAAAGTACAGAGGAAAGAAGGAGATATGAAGTTGAATTATTCACAACAGACTTAAAAAGAAGCACCTTGGAAGCTTGCTTAAATGAGGCCATCCTCCCACTGGCTGTCTCAAGTCTCTTACCTTCTGATTTTTGCCTTTTTGTGCATACTTCAAATATCTAAGAGAGCTACTTGAAAATTGCATTTTTCTTTATATTTGAGAGGAAACCCATCAAATATGCACATAAAGTCATAATGTTGCAGGTCAAAAAGACAGAATTCAATTATTTAGAAGGCACTCATTTGTTCCCTGTAAAGCTTGTTATATGCATTATTTATCGTACAGAGAAAGCAACATGGGCTTTCTTATTCACGTGACAAATTCACCAATGACTCTAGGGAAAACGTCTGTTTTGTTGTCCTTAATGTAGAAAGTCTTAGCATGGGTCATCAAAGGAAAAAAAAAAGATAATGCCCAAAACATAGTTGACACAGTATTTCACTTTCATATTTATATTTGAATAGGTGAATGCCAAAAATTCTGCTAATTTTCTTCAACCAGATTAATTAAACCACACAGAAGACTTTAGCCAGAAGTATCCAACCAGCATCCTCATTCCACTCCTTGTTTAGTTACTTCCTGCTCTATTGCAAATGAACAACATTAACTCACTGATTATTACTTTTCTTAAAGTTTCTGAGAAAACAGAATTGCCTTTTCTTATTTGAAAAATTCCTTCTATTCAGTTTGCACCTTTCTGGGACCAAGATATTTGTTTTAAAACGGAGGCAACCTCAAGCCTTCTTTCCTTCCAATTCTTGCTGAGCTATAGGTTGAAACTGAAAATAACTAAATGGTAATAATGTTAACCAAGGAGGCTGCCATTATAGGGAAACTGGAACAAGATAGGTCTGGGGTGAAAAGGCTGAGGAAACTACAACTTAGAGCTGATCTGTTTTAGGATATCAGTGAGACCTGGTGTGCTCCTTCTAGAATGAATAAGCCAGGAATTGTGGGGAGGTGTAGGAATTTATTGATTTGAGTTATTGGGGCACCATTTTTCTTAAATTACTGTTTTGATGTATTGTCCTTATTGACTCAGACATGAAAGATGTCTCCTCTCATTTAAGTCAGAATGCAAAATCGGGAATTGGTGCCACATCTTGCATGTGGGAAAAGAACACTTGGATATAGAGAAACAGCTGACAGGAGTGTCTTCTCCTCTTGGAGATATTTTATAAGAGGCCATCATAATGTTTCTCTTGACCAGTCTCCAGAAAGTGCACCTAAAGAACTTGAACAAGAACACTGAAAAATGCACCATCTCAAAAGAATAAGACAAGTGACAGACTGGGAGAAAATATTTGCAAAAGACATATATTATAAAATACTGTTCTCCAAAATATACAAAGAGCTCTTACAATTCAACAATTAAAAAAAAAATTAAAAATGGGCAGAAGATCTGAACAGACACTTCATCAAAGGAGATACAGATAGTAAATAAGGATATAAAAGGTACAACATTATGTCATTAGGCAATTGAAAATTAATAAAACAATATCAGTATATATCCATAAGAATGGCCTGAATCCAGGCTGGGCATGGTGGCTCATGCCTGTAATCCCAGCACTTTGGAAGGCTGAGGTGGGTGGATCACGAAGTCAAGAGATCAAGACCATCCTGGTCAACATGGTGAAACCCTGTCTCTACTAAAAATACAAAAAATCAGGTGGGCATGGTGGCGCGTGCCTATAATCCCAGCTACTCAGGAGGCTGAGGCAGGAGAATTGCCTGAACCCAGGAGGCGGAGTTTGCGGTGAGCCGAGATCACACCATTGTACTCCAGCCTGGGTAACAAGAGCGAAACTCCATCTCAAAAAAAAAAAAAAAAAAAAGAATGGCCTGAATCCAAAACACTGACAAACCAAATGCTGGCAAAAATGTGGAGCAACAGGAACTCTCATTCATTACTAGTGGGAATGCAAAATGGTAAAACTGTGGAAGACAGTTAAGCAATTTCTTACAAAACTATTATAACACTCTTACCATACAAATCAAGGAGTTATGCTCCTTGGTATTTAACCAAATGACTTGAAAACTTATGTCCACGTAAAAACCTGGAATTGTATGTTTATAGCAACTTTATTCACAATTACCCAAACCTGGAATCAACCTAGATTTCCTTCAGTAGGTGAATAGATAAACTGTGGTATATCCAGGCATTGGAATATTATGCAGTGCTAAAAAGAAATGAGCTATCAAGCCATGAAAAGATATGGAGGAAATTTAAATGCACATTACTAAGTGAAAAAAGCCAATCTGAAAGGTTACATATTGTATGATTTCAATTTTATGACATTTTGGAAAGGCAAAACTACGTAAACAGTAAGAAAGCTAGCAGTTGCCAGGAGTTAGGGGAGAGGGAGGTACAAATAGGTGAAGCACAGAGGATTTTTAAGCCAGTGGAAACACTCTGATATTATTATGGTAGATACATGTCATAACACTTGTCCAAGCCCATAGAGTGTTTAACACCAAGAGTGAATCCTAATGCAAACTATAGACTTGGGTAGTGAATCCTAATGCAAGCTATAGACTTGGGTAATCATGACTGTCAATGTGGGTTCATCAATTGTAACAGATATGCCACTGTTGATAATGGAGGCTCTGCATGTGTGTGGGTGTGAGTATAGGGGAACTCTCTGTACCTTCCTCTCAATTTTGCTATGAACCTTAAAGTACTCTAAAAAAATTAAGTCTTTTTATAAAAGAATGTGTACACACACACACACACACACACAGAGAGAGAGAGAGAGAGAGAGAGAGAGAGAGAGAGAGAGAGAGAGAGAGAGAGAGAGAGAATAAAATAAATAAATCGGGCAGTAGTTTGATTCCATAGACCTTCGGGGATTTGATAGATCTGACACACATGAGCTGGAATGAATTTCTTAAAGTGCCATCTTGGATTATGAGCTGCCTGTGAGAAATCTTTGTATCTAAAAATTAGGTTCTCTAACTTTCAACTATTATCTCCCATTAGCTTCATACATTTTAAAACATACTAGCAGCTCAACTCAAGAATTGTTCTTTTGCTTTTAAAAGAAATATGAAATATATAAGTGCCCACAACGGAGTAGGTGTTGTGTGAAGCCACAGCAATACTGTTTCATTGACACATATTGCTTTTTGTTTTACATTTTAAGATCAAAATTTGTATTTCTCTTAAAACAGATGTCCATCTTATACTTTGCAGTGTTTTTTCTTCCTTAGTAATATATAAAATGATTCATCTTATAGTCAGCATCTTAGATCTCACAAAATATGGTAAAGTGGGAAACAAAAGAAAATGTGAATATTCAGCCCAGTAGGGAGACAGAATTAAATGAATCATCATGTAAATGAAATTATAACGATGGTTAGTGCTTTGAAAGGATGGTACCTAGTGCTATGAAAGACATCTGGGGAACCAGGAAAGACCTTCATAGAGAAAGTATCAATAGCCTGAGAACTAATAATATAGGAAATGAAAGTTATCTCAGTAAAGGATAAGAGGATGAGTATTCCAGGTTGAGGGGACTACAGGTCCAATGGCTTCAGAGCAGAAGAGAATTTGAGGTGTAGAAAGATCAGTGTGAAGGACAGCCAGAGCTGGGGAGAGTGTGATGTGAGGTGAGTCTGGAAAGGTAGAAAAGTTGCTTTGAGACACCAAAATGGAAATGCCAAGTAAGTAGTGGATTATTTGGGTCAGGAGCTCACAGGAAGTTTCTGGGATGGAGATAAAAACTGTCAAGTCATCTTCATCTGAATGATAGTAATTAAACCCATGGGTGAGAATGACTTAACTAAGGGATGTGATCCTCAACTTTGGCTGAACTCTAGAACCTTCTGAGAGGCTTTTGGAAATCCCAATGACAACCATTCCATTATGTACACATATTCAAAACAACTTCTTATATACCACATATATACAAACATCTTATATATATCTTATACACAATATATACCATTTTATTTGTCAATTTAAAATATAATAAATTTTAAAAATAAAATTTAGAGAGAAAATTTTATTGAGAAAAAAATATGAATGATCAGGCTGTCCACAACACCAATTAGTAAAATATCTCTGGGGATAGGAATTAATATTTTTAAGGGTCCAGGATGATTCACCAGGTGCAGCTATGTTTGAGTACTACTGGCCTAGAGAGATAATGCAGAGTAGAAAACAAGTAGAGACTAGAAGGAAGACTTGGGAACTCTAATACCTAATGGCCTGATGGAGGAGGAGGAACTTGCAAAGGAACTAAAGAAGAAATGGCCAGAGAGGTCAGTGAGAAATCAGGAGAATGAAGAGTTACAGAAGTCAAGAGGAAAAGGAAAAAGTTGTCAGCAGTGCACCTTACAGTGATGCTAAGAGTTAAAACATGAAAAGACTGAAAACATCCATTGGGGCTAATCACAGTGGGTCAATGGTGACTCAATGGCATGTCTCTTGGTGTGATGGAGTCAGAAGCAGCCAAATCAGGCTGAGGGCTGGGATGGAATTGAGAACACCAAGAACTTGGGCCTCTTTTTAGAAGTTTGGCTGCAAAGGGGAAGTTAATTGAGGAGATCATGGGGTAGAGAAAATTTTATTTATGTATGTATTAATATTTGTAAGTGAGAACAATCTGAACCTGTTTGAGAGTTAAAAGAGAACAACAGCTTTAATATACAAGTGATGATAGAATAAATTCCCTGAGAAGCTGAAGGGAAAAGAACCCAAATTCAGGTGAAGGGACAAGGTTTTGATAGGGAGAAGGAATGGCTCCTTTACTGTAACAGAGTGATATGGTTTGGCTCTGTGCTCCACCCCTACCAAATCTTGTCTCAAATTATAATCCCTATCATCCTCATATGTTGAGAGAGGGACCTGGTGGGAGGTGATTGAATCACAGGGGCGGTTTCCCCCTTACTGTTCTCCTGATAGTGAGTTCTCAGGGGAAATGATGGTTTTATAAGTGTTTGACAGTTCCTCCTTCACAGGCTCTTTTTCCTGCTGCCTTGTGAAGAAGGTACTTGCTTCTCCTTAACCTTCTGCCAGATAAGTTTACTGAGGCCTCCACAGCCATGTGGAACTGTAAGCTAATTAAACCTCTTTTGTTTATAAATTACACCGTCTCTGGTAGTATCTTTATAGCAGTGTGAAAATGAACTAAGACACTATTAGTATTAGTGAAGGAGGGTGAAGGAGGAATCAATTGAAGTAGAGGTAGATTTCCATGTGCAGTAGTGGGAAGAGGAGAGAGTTCTTATACATGTTTCATCTTGTATATGAAAGCAACTCAGAATGTTTTTATTAACACAGGTCTCTGGTTTGGCTTCAGAAGTTATATTTCTTTTAAAGACAGTCTTATCCATGTGGCTTATTCATAGGCTGTTATCCATGTATGGCAATTATCTTCGTGGCTAGAATTTCCTTCCAAAGTTTCTGCACATTTCTGTCCATGCACACACGTACACACAGGGCTCTCATTCTTTTTTGTTTTTTAGCTCAATTGGTATAGGAATCAATAGCAAATGAGTAAAAAGCAGACAAATACATGCATTTTCCTGTACTGTACTTGAGTGCTTTGCATATAATGACTTAATATTTATACATGAGTAAAAGAGCAACCTGAATGACCTCTCTGCCAGCTGATAAATGGACTTCTAGAGTGTTAATACGACATATATATAAACTTCTTCATGCCCTCTTACCCACCAGGACTGTTCACACAATGACCTTAATACTGTGTGCCATGTATTGTGCTGGAGGATGCAAAGATAAATATGATAATGCCTGCCCTGGAAGATTACGGTCTACTAAAGCTGTGGAGAACAAATATTTGCAGCAAAGAGGCCAGAGCTACCCTAGATGTCTGAGTGTGATTATGCTCCCTTGAAGGGATGAGGTGGGAGTGGCCTGGCAACATGGGTAAATGCAGGACCCACGCTGGCCACAGAAGCATAGATGACATGTTAAGACCACGGGAAGTGCAAAGATTAGTTGAGTGAGAAACTCACGTTGGTAAGCCAGAGAAGAGTGTAGATTGGCAATGACAAGGAGGGCCAGAGACAGATGCCAGGAACTAGAGTATAGGTTAAAAAACCAACATCCAGAAAAACGAGACTTGGGCACTACAGTTAAATCAAAAAGCAGAAAACATGCCTGGGTGAATACTTAAACCAGGAGGGCTTCTGCCCACTTGTGGTTCCTGACCTTTCCCAGTGTTCGGCACATGCACAATTGACTCCAGATAAAATAGTAGAGTAGCCAGAAGAGAATATTCAGAAGTGAAAGCAAGTAAGGGATTCAGGGAAACTTTCTGGTGGACTTTGATGAAGCAGCTATCGTATCACAGAACTTCAGAAGGACTAGAGCTGTGTTCTTTAGAAAGATGACTCTAGGTGTGATTACCACTGCAAAAGCCTGATACGCTATGAAGTGTGGGCTCTGTGTGGAAAGATGTTTCAAGGGTCTTTGACTCTGCTGCTAGGACCCAGTATGGACTAAGCTGCATGTATTCACTGTACACTGTTGGCCACGTATACTCCAGACTATGGATACACATAATAAAGTTATACCAGTCTCCACCCTTGAGATGCATAGAAGGCAGGAAACTTCATTTGGGATACAATTGGGTTCTCCCTTATTTTTATTTGTCCTTTAATAACTTAGTCTTTTTGATGAGCTGGATACACATATATCTGCTAAAAGAAACAGACATTAGATTCTCTCAGATGACATGGTTTTATCGTCATGAGAGACCATTATTTCAAATAGATAATTAGCCTTAACATTCAATTATCATAATTCAGAGAGGCTTTGGATCAACTATCCTAAAATCAAAGATGGCAATTTAGGAAGATGCCTCACAGAACTACTAGTGGCATTGCTGTTTGCAGATGGGTATTTCACATCTACTTCGTCTTGAAGACTATCCCAGGAAGCCACATTTACCAAATGTAAATCTTCTGTGGATGCTTTCATCTAGGTTCAAAGTATTATAGTCATGTTTTATGGCAAAGAATTGTAGAGTCTCAATTTTCCATTTTTCCATGAATTGTAACAGACTTAAAATTACCTTCTGAGTAAACCCTTGGCCCTGGCTGCAGGCACTTTCTCAGCTCTCCTCATTCAAAATTGGAAATAGCCTTCTATTCAGACACACATTCTTTTATGATGCCTCAATTTTTACAGAAAATGGATGATCCTTTCTCATCCCAGGCAACGGAGAACAGGGCTACCCCAGGGGCATGTCAGAGAGCTAATCTTGAACTCACCATCAGGAAACGTTACAAAATCTCAGGTAAGAGATAGAATTCCTCTCAGGAAATAATCGACAACACTCTTTCTCTAGGTTCTGTTAAATCTAATCTTAACCTAAATGAAAGAAGCCAAAAGAATGTGCCTTGGCACAGTGCCAGCAGGACTATTGCAGGAAACAGCTCTGAGGGAAGAACATGCTAGGTTTAATATGAAGTTGATATTGATCAGTATTTGATATTCATTATAGTGCGCAGTGTCTTCTGTAGGGAAATCTACCAAAGATTTCTCTCCTTAGAAATAGCTGTGCATGCGTCATTGAAAAATTGTTTAATTGGAAAGTATAATTTACTGCAAAGTGCATAAAATAGAACAGTTTGACAAATGAGCAGCCTTGTGAAGGCTCTCCTATGTCAAGCAGCCCTTTCCCTCCTCCTTTCTCAATCTTCTCTCTGCCCTCTGAAAGTAACTCTTACCTTAACTCATATTGCAATCACTTTCTTGCTTTTCATTATGTTTTCCTCAGCAATATAATGTAGAGAATAATCTATGTACAGTGTTTAGGATTCTTGACATTATTATTTGACCCAGAGATTTTTGCTCTTATATTTGGGGACTTCTTGTTCTACAACATAGACACACTGTTTTCTGCCTAAATCTATGTCATTCAGATGAACTTTTATGCAGTACTGAAGAGTATGGACTTTGAAGTCAAATAAACTGAGTTTAAGTTAACCTGGGGAAACGTGCACAAGTCATTCAACATCTCTGAGGCTCAAGTTCCTTGTTCATGAAAGAAGTTAATAGTAATAGCTATTATGTTTGGTAGTTGTAAAGATTAAAGGAGATCCCGCAGGTAAAATGTTCAGCATAGCATACGGCATAGTAATCAGCCAATAAATACTAGCTGACATCAGATTATTCTGGTTCATAGTCTACTCTTATCCATAGCTCCTGTCATCACCTTGGATAACACTAATGTATATGCTAATATCCAACACCCTAACTTCCCAGGTTCTTGATCTTTTCAATGCCCTTCTGGTGGCATTCACCTCTTCTACACTTCAGCTACACAGCAACTCCCTGGACCTTGTTATCAACAGAAATGGCATCACCTCTGGAACACCCTGCTTAAGAATCACCATTTCCAGTCCATTTTTTTAAAAAACAGTTTTGTTAGTCTGGGAACACTAGCTGCTGCAACAGACAAAACACAAAATCCCAGTGCAATTTGAATTTACTTTTCACAATATAAATGTATTTCCCAACCTCTTGAAATTGAAACTGGATGCTCCTGATTGGTGGGAGCAGCTGTCATCCAAGCAGCAGTTCAAAGATGCAGGTTCCTTCTGTCTTGTGACCCCATCATTTTCAACAAGGGCCAAAGAAGGGAAAGGACATAGAGAATTGCATACGGAAATTTGTATGGGTCAAGCATAGAACTGGCACACAACACTTCCGTTCATAGTCCACTGGCCAGAACTCAGACACATGATCACAACAGACAGGAAAAAGAAAGAAGAAACAGGGTTTAGTAATACCTAACCAGTCTCTTCCACTGCATTATCCCATCTAGTCTTCAATTTTCAGCCTTATTGAGATATCTGATCCTTTTATCCCTTTCCTTCCTTTCATCTGCTCTCTCATGGTTCCTGACCTCCTATTCCAGCCTATTCCTCATGATGCAGCACCTGGACTACCCTCTTTCAATGCCATCAACACCCATATCCCCATTATCTTCTTATATATATTTAGAAAAGTACCAACTGAGAGTGGTTAGATCAATCTACCACTCTCATTTCAGCTCTTCTAACTATGTTGCTGACTGCTTCCAGGAAAACACGCGTGTGCACACACACACACACACTCACAGAGTCGATTGCTGCCACCAACACTTCACATTTTTCAACAATCAGGCACCCGAATGTTGCTGAGTAATACTTCTGCATCTTTCTAATCAGTCTTCTTTTTCTCTCCCGACAGGGACTATATCAAAGCTCTAATCTCACTGAACTGTTATCTATTTATTTCCTTAAGTTTTAGTTTATAATCTCACTTTGAATACTATAGGGAAAATAGAAGCCAGCATCCCTGGCCTACAGAGAATGATCACTACAGTGCTTTCAAAAGATGCAAGTGCTTCCCTAACCAGTGTATTTCATAATGACTCTGTGAAGGGAGTATCTTCTGGATGCTTCCCTTTCCCCAGGGACACACAGTTAGGGTGTGGTTTTGTGAGTCTTACTGGATGCATTCGTTGTAACATTGCTCTCTTCCCAGGTCTTATTTTGCCATTATCACAGACACTTCAGCAACTTATTTTCATTTAGCATGGCCCACTGTTGTGTCTAGATTTTATGCAGCCAAGCAAACAGTTAAAATCTATTAAGCCAACATATTGAATTCAGAATCTTAGGTTGGTTCATGCATATTAATATATTTGCAAATACTTTCTTCAAATCTGTGGGTTGTCTATTAATTGTTTCATTTGCTCTATAGAAGATTTTTAGTTTGGTGCAATACTTTCCATCTATTTTTGCTTTTGTTACCTTTGCCTTTGGGGTCATATCCAAGAAATCAGTGTCCACTCAATGTCATAGAGCTTTTTGCCTGTTTTCTTATAGTGGTTTGATAGTTTCAGATCTTTAATCTATTTTGAATTGGCTCATGTATAAGTGTTGAGATAAAAGTCCATTTTACTTGTTTTGTATGTGAAGATCCAGTTTTTCTAACATTTACTGAAGAGACTGTCCTCTTCCCCATTATATGTTCTTGGAACCTTTGTCAAAAATCAATTGACTGCAGGTGTGTAGGTTTATTGCTGGCTCTCTATCTTATTCCATTGGTTGATATGTCCATTTTTAGGCCAAAATACACTGCATAACATGTATTTTTTATATATTTTAAAATCTAGCAGTGTGATGCCTCAAAGTTTGGTCAAAATTCCTTTGGTTATTTGTAGTATTTTGGGATTTCATTACAAATCTTAGGATTGTTTTTTCTGTTTCTGTGAAGTATAACATTGGAATATTGGGATTTTGATAGGGATTGTATTGAATCTGTAGACCACTTTGACTAGCATGGGCATTTTAACAATATCAACTCAGTAGAAACCGTTTTGAAACTTCTGTGTAGCTGTCAGGGTGGCAAGGGCCAACTGGCAATGCAGCCTCCCCAGAGTCACCTTCACTGAGCACAGCAATGTGGGGCAGAATCTGCTCTGCTCTGGGCCCTGCCCAGGTGCCTACAGTGGACTATGCTGGGAACAATGGGTCAGTCTCATGGACTGACTTCCACTGAGCCTTTGCAGCCCCCAAAGAGAGATCAGCATTGCCAGTTTGCTCCAATGGCAATGCAGAGCCCACCAGTAACCCTCTCTATCTCCTCCAGCGTCCCCTTGGGAACCCACCAGTGACCCTCTCCACCTCCATCCAGCACCCGCTTCACACTCCTATTCAGAATGTCAACACCCTAATCTCTTTACAGTGCTCCCGAGCCTGTTGTATATCCTTGATTTTACTTTGGTTCTTGATCTCAGCAACAGTTCTGAGAGGCAGCTGGGGGGATATACAATTACTCCTATTGTACAGGTGAGGAAAGCAAAGCTCAGGGAGGTTAATTCCCTGTGGTCACGATCAATAAGCTGTGAACGCACAAATCAGCTGCTAGTTCTAATCCTCTTCCACCCTGAGATCTATAGTATTAGGTGTAAGTGACAATCTCTGAATATCATTGCCACAATTTTATGACATAACCTTTAAGGGCTAGAAGCATTTTTGGAGATTATCTGTCTTATTTTTAATAATGAAGAGACCAAGTTATTGAGGAAGATTGGCCTAGCAAATTGGTGGTCACGGGACCAGGGCCTAGAACCGAGGACTGTGGAGGCCTGTTTTGGTGCCCTTTGCTGTCTCTCTCCTCACGCTGCCTCCACTTTGGAGACCTTTGTTTCTGATTTTGTTCTGTTTTACCAGGGGAAAGTAATTAAGTTCATGAGAAGCCACTCCTGATTTTCAAGCCCTTCAATTTAAAGCCATGGGGAGGAAATAATTAAATCGAATCTAACTCACAGCATTTAAAATGCCGATATACACCAGAGTGTTTCCCCCCCAACCTTTTTTTCTCAGTTCAGTTATGAACAGAATTAATCATGAACACTTTCACTTTCACCTTAGCAACCCACTGAGCTGGAGTCAGGATGAAACATTTTGTGCAGTGAGAATCCATATTCAAAGAGGCTAACAGACTAAAAATATTCCATCTAGATGCATTGACTATGTGCTCTACGAAGATCATGTATTCAGTCATTCTGTATGGTTTTGGGAACACTCAGCCTAGCTACTTAGACAGGAGAAACTGTATCTAGAGCAGTTTATGAAACTGAGCCAATTCTACACTTGGGGTTTTAAAAATGTTTGTGTGAGATCAGTGTTCACTGGCCAGATTGAGCTTTTTGACCTTGTTTTCTATTTTAAACCATCTGACCCTCTCCTTTCTGTTGATATAAGCATCTGCTGTTGCCTTGGAGAATAAACACATTGCTTTTGGATATCTGACCTGGCAGGAAGGATATCAGATGGAGGAGCTTATTTTGCTGGCCAGGTTTAATTCAGAGGAAACCTGCTTGAATACTTCACCTTCTCTGGCATTGCTGCTTTTACTGACAATTACAGGATATCCAAAGCTTCAAAATCTACTAATAGGCAATAAACAATGACCACAGAAGGGTGGAGGTAGAGAGAATGGAAATGAAAATATAGCTTTTTATACATTAGTCATTGAGTGCTTCCAAGAGTCCCGGGAAGTAGGTAATGTTGTCTCCACTATACAAATGACACTCTGACTTAAGTGGTTTATAAAAGGTCAAAAAGCTAAATACAGGACAGAGTCAGGCTTGAATTCTAAGGCTTTTTTCTACCATATGAAATGAGATACTATCTTATTGATTGAATGAAAGTGTAACGATTTGTCCTTTTCTAGATGGTGACTGGTGTTCTGGGATGCAAAAGACAAGTCAAGAGTCCCAGTGGACACATAGCCAGACTCTCTCCTAGAGCCTAAGATTTCAGTGCCAAACCTAGTGACCACTATGCCCACGGAAAATAAGACTGCGTGAGGGCCTGGCTGTAAGACCCAGCCATACAAACCTGCTGCCTGGATCTGAGAGCCAACTCCAAGCATCTCCCTTCAATACTGATGACTTGATTGTTGTTCTCTCTGTTCTGTAAAAACATTCTATGCTTTCCCACCATCGTGTCCAAGTGTTCCCCATCTTCTGTGGATGATGTCTTGCCTCACTTCCTGCATATGA
Source organism: Saguinus oedipus (assembly GCA_031835075.1). Lineage (NCBI taxonomy): Eukaryota > Metazoa > Chordata > Mammalia > Primates > Cebidae > Saguinus > Saguinus oedipus. Next base: position 8,681,247 of record CM063178.1, read on the forward strand.
CACTTTCTCCTTTATCAAGGCCTGGCTCCAGTGTCCCCTGCTTGGGCAGTATATCCCCTATTGTCTCAGCTCTGTGCATTGGCTCTCTCATCAAAACAGAGATCACATTTCCAGTACTAGGTGCCTTCCCTGTGTCATCTCAATCCTCAAAGCTGCCCTGACAGCACTGAAGCACAATTTAAAAAATGAATTGGGACCATGAAATGCCTTTACTTACCACCTTACAATTGCGGTTCCTGACCACATCTCCAACCTTATCCCCTACCAGGCTCCAAAGACACTGGCCTCCTCCCTGTTCCCTGAATACAACAAGCTTGCTCCTGTGTTACAGCCTTTGTACTTCTGTCTGTTTGGCCTGAATCCTTCTAGACACCCACTGCATACCACCACAACCACCAGTCTTCCTATGCCAGAATCTTCCTTATCATTCCTATCTCAGCTCAAACCCCACTGGAGACCGACCCTGACCACCCTAAGTCTTTTCCGTATCAAAGTGCTCACATCACTTTCTAACCCTGCTCCTTGTTCTGGTTTCTTCACGGCACCTATCACCGCTGAACGCTGCCTCTACATTGGTTTGGTCGTTTGCTGATCATCTGTGTATCCCTATATTGGATGTGCCTTCCGGGAACATAAGGATCTTATTTACTTGTTGCTCACTGGCTCCTCATTGCCCAGGTCAGGTCAAGCCAGGGGTGTGGAGTTGGGGAGGGATAACATGGGGAGAAATGCCAGATATAGGTGATGGGGAGGAAGGCAGCAAACCACATTGCCATGTATGTACCTCTGCACCAATCCTGCATGTTCTTCACATGTACCCCAAAACCTAAAATGCAATTATATATATATATATATATATATATATATATATACATACATACATACATATATCTAGAATTATTTCCCAATGGATGAAAGAGGAAAGGAAGCGAGGAGGGATAGAAGAGAAAGTAGAAAACCTATGGTGTTGGTGTCTTTATATCGTGCTCTAAAATCTTTGAAGCCCTTTCATATGTCTTAATTCTCATAACAAAATCAAGACATAAGTTCTGTAATCCCCATTTACAGACAAAAATTATGAACACTTGTCGGTTATTCTTCAAGCATGTTTTTAAAAGTGAAATTAAATGACAAGTGAAAAAAAAAAGTTGCCACAGAATCACATAGTAAGCTGCAGAGGCAAGATTTGAACTCAAATCATCTGGCTCCAGAGCCAGGCTCTTTACTAGCCCTTGAAGTACATAGATTCAAAGTTAAGTCCCTTACATGATTAAAGGACTAGGAGATTTTGGCTCTTGAGTGTTGGACTCTAGACCATTGCTGTTCTTGCTTTTCCTTTTGTACCATCAAGGACCTAGGAGTGGGAAGTAGGGAGCAGTGCAGGGAGAGAGGGTTTGTGAAGACGGGATGAGCCAACATACAATTCCTGGCCGGGTGTGGTGGCTTACAATGGTAATCCCAGCACTTTTGGAGGCCAAGGTGGGCAGATTGCTTGAGTATAGGAGTTCAAGACTAGCCTGAGCAACATGGTGAAACTCTGTCTCTACCAAAATACATACACACACACACACACACACACACACACACACGCACAAATCAGCTGGGCATAGTGGCTTGTGCCTGTAGTCCCAGCTACTCTGAGGCAGGAGAATCACTTGAACCTGGGAGGTGGAGGTTGAGCCAAGATCACACCACTGCACTCCAGCTGGGTGACAGAGTAAGACTCCATCTCAAAAAAACAAAACAAAACAAAACAAAACTTCTTTCCACTGCCACCTTTCCTATGCTCCCTCCAATCTACTCTGCCCCCTTCTCCCCCTGCTCTGTGCCCCAGAAGACTGGCCTGCAAGAACTTCACCAAAGAGCTCTCTTTCCCTCTTGCTTCCTATTGAGTTCCTCCTTCAGGAAACATTGGTAAGAGAGAGGAAGGTGATGGGGTGGGAAGCGAAGTTATTTGATCCCTCAACTCCTTCCTGGGGAGGGCATAGTTCACATCTTCTGTAGGGCAGCCTTCTGCTCACAGGCTCCTGGCCCTTCAGCCTGGGGGTGACAGCCATGCCCTGCTGTGACTAGCCCCAGGCTACTGTACCATCCACTCTCTGGGGTTTCCCTACGCATGCCCCACCTTTGAGCACTGTCTTTGTATCCAAAGCTCTGCAAATTACTCAATGTGTGTGCCTTTATTTGTGTCCTGTCAGGCTGCTGACTCACACATTACACTCAGTTTTGCCAGTGAGGCCAGCTGGGAGACATTAGCTGAAAAGTCTTTTGTTCTGTGGATCCAGAGCAATCTAGTAGCCTCTAGTGTTCTTCAAGAGACAGGCATATTCCATGCACAGACAGGCTCTCCCATTCATGCTTCTTTGTTTGCAAGATAGAAGGCAGCCTTTGAATGTTTTCTTTCTGATTCAGGTGATTTCTCTATTATGAGACTAGACTATCCTAAGCTCTCTCCTTTTAAAGGTCAAGTAACTGATCCTTTTCCTTCTATGAACTTCATTTTCAACAGATGTTTTTGTCACTGCAACTGTTACAGTGACTCTGTGTGTGTGTATTTTATATATAGTTGGCCTTTGCAGATACTACAATTTACTAATATGTGCTATTGTCAAATTGTCAAAATAATATTCATCCACTATCTTAATTTTATCTTGGGAACAAACTATTATCTTAATTAAAATTTAGGAAAGCCAGAAAATGAGATACCCCTAATGCAAACACTATTTTCCTTTCCTTTCCTTCCTCCCCCCAACTTTCCCTTTTTGTATTATTATTATACTTTAAGTTCTGGGGTACATGTGTAGAACATGCAGGCTTGTTACAGAGGTATACACATGCCATGGTAGTTTGCTGCATCCATCACCCAGTCTTCTACATTAGGTATTTCTCCTAATGCTCTCCCTCCCCCAGCTCCCCCACCCCCTGTTATTCCTCCCTTAGCCCCCCACCCCACAACAGGCCCTGGTGCATGATGTTCCCCTTCCCTGTGTCCTTGTGTTCTCATTGTTCAACACCAACTTATGAATGAGAACATGCGGTTCAAACATTATTTTCAAGTCTGTGTGTCACTTTCCAGTCCTTGTCCACATAGACATTTTTATTTTCACATGTTATGTATGTAATTTTGTATTTTATATTTTCCCCTAATGTTATATCATAAGCATTAATATCCATAATTATTGCTTCTAATCATGACATGATATTCCATGAGCTAGACACACCATAATTTGCACAGCCATTTCTATTTTCTGAATATCATGGTGGCAAGCATCCTGGTTTGGAATCAGACAACTAGAAGCAAATCATAGCTCTCTCAGTCACTAGCTGTGCAATTTTATTTGGGTTATTCAATTATTTTTGCACCTCAGCTTTTCATCTTTCAAATAGGAATTCTAATAAAATATGCCCTTTATATGTTGCAGAAAGGTTGTAATGACTGACGGATAATAGATATGAAAATGGTTCTGAACTCTATAATTGAATGACACTTGTTCAGCATCTTATGCCACCCTGTTTAATGTTCTTCATAGTGCTTATCTCTATCTGAAATAGTTTTAATCATTATTTCCTACTTGTCTTCCCCCACCAGACTGTCAGTGTCACAACAACTAACCTTTGCCCATCCTATTCACCTCTGAATCTCCAGACCTTGGTATGTAGTAGGTTCAAGAAACATTTGTTCATAAATTGAGAGACTTAAGTGTGTTTTGTTTAAGGATTGAGGGTAAGTGGTTATGATATGAAGATTACCTTTCTTTAGACTACTGCAACAATCATGTAATTTATGCCACCCTGGGAAAATGTAACAAATGAGCATTGAGTAGACCCATGAAAAGGTTGGTAGGCATTTCCAAAAGCTTTCATTTGAATGAAGTAAGCTAGAGTTGTTCTAAGTGCCAACCGTACTTCTGAATAAGGCAGTACAACCTAGGATGGGAGAAACAATTGAAAGAAAATTTTGAACCCTGAATCTGAGTCCGTCACTCCAGCACATCCAGGCTTCTGAGCAAACTATGTTCAAGTTCAATGAAGAACAAGGGTTGAAAGTGATCTAAATTTGGCTTGTGTTTCTTGTTGCACAACTCTGTGACTATACCAAAAACTGTTGAGTGGTACACTTAACGTGGGTGAATTTTATATCTGAGTTATATTTCCATAATGTTTTGTTTTAAGAAAAAGAATGAGAGGAATCCAGTAAACCTGGATATTGACTGCCTTATGGTGTGGCACATCTATTATTAGTAAGGGAAGCAATTCATTCTAATATTATATGTTGAGATCAGAAGAATATAGGTAGTGTATTAGCAAAAGGAAAAATATATATTAAAGAGACTGAACAGAAAGCACACTTAGAGGTCACAGTCCAAATCCTTAATGTGTATGGATTTTTGTTGTTATTGTTGCTTCAAGACAGGGCCTCTCTCTGTCACCCAGACTGGAGTTGTAGTGGTGCAATCTCAGCTCACTGTAACCTCCACTTCCCAGGCTCAAGCGAATGTCATGCCTCAGCCTGCTGAGTAGGTGGGATTATAGGCATTCACCAAACTAATTTTTGTATTTTTAGTAGAGGGAGGGGCTTTAGCCATGTTGGCCAGGCTGACCTTGAGCTCCTGGTCTCAAGTGATCTGCCTGCCCCAGCCTCTCAAAGTGCTGGGGTTACAGGCATGAGCCACCATGGCCTGGCCCCAACCCTTAATTTTTACAAAGAAGTCAAGCAACCTGCTCAAGATTACACAACTAGCTTAGAGCAAATCTAGTCTGAAACTGTGACCTCTCGGCTGCCGGTGCATTGCTCTTCCCCCTGCACCAGTGGTAATGGACAATGATGAAACATAAACGATTTTATTTTAGAAGTCACTAAGAGAAGAGAAATAAATCCCCAAAATGGCAGATCATTCAATATGACATCAATTTGAATCCAAATCTAGAATAAAGTATGTGGTGTGTGAGCTTTTAAAAAAGAAAGAATTGTCCCATGAAGTCAGCATGGATTATGAAGAAAGGATCTCGGGAAATTGTTCTATTTGTGTTGTTGAAAAGATTCCAATAGATTCAGGGAATGACGTAATGTTTCTTGATGCAGCTGAAGCATTTGAGAAAGTCTCTCATGTTTTTTTTGCAATCAAGATAAAGAAATGTGAACTGAATAATAGGAAGGTTTGGAATACACATTGCTTATTGAACAACGACATCCAAACAAATTGTTTGGAGGCCTCTGGTAGTAGATGAAAGAATTCTGTCCTTAGTTCTAAACCTCTTCACTCTTAATAGGATAGCAGAAACAGACACAGTAGCTGCTCATGTGAAAATAATATGTTAATGATCATTGAAACATTAATATAACCTTGGACTGCGTTAATTATTACTAGCAAAATTAACACTGTATTCTGTGTTGTCAGACCATACCTTAAAGATTTAAGACAAATATTGGCACAATGGAATGTCTTTACAAGAAGGTGCATAGTGTGGTAGGGCTGGGAGTGGCTCTGAAAAACATGATATGGCTCATATTAAGAACATTTGAAAGGACTAGAATCATTTACACAGGAGAAGAAAAGACTAGGGGAATTATGGCAACTATTTTAAATACTTAAAGGTTGCTATGTGAAAATGGATAATACTAGGCCAGGCGCGGTGGCTCAAGCCCGTAATTCCAGCACTTTGGGAGGCCGAGGCGGGTGGATCACGAGGTCAAGAGATCGAGACCATCCTGGTCAACATGGTGAAACCCCGTCTCTACTAAAAATACAAAAAATTAGCTGGGCACAGTGGCGCATGCCTGTAATCCCAGCTACTCGGGAGGCTGAGGCAGGAGAATTGCCTGAACCCAGGAGGCGGAGGTTGCGGTGAGCCGAGATCGCGCCATTGCACTCCAGCCTGGGTAACAAGAGCGAAACTCCATCTCAAAAAAAAAAAAAAAAGAAAATGGATAATATTTAATGAGACTCCAGAGAGACAACCAGGTGGAAAGTTAAATGATGGTAAAAGAGGAATGGGAAGAAATCAGAGCACATTAATTGACACAACTGAAGTCACTCTTTAGAGCCTGGCCTCAAGTCTAAGTACTCTTAATCTCTAGATCAAGAGTGGTCATCCAAAGGCTAATTACTTGAATGATATGGTTTTGGACCCTTGCAGAATTACATTCACATCATTGCTATCATATGTCATCTTATACAAAAGATAATCTATTTAAAAACCTATACCTTGATTGAAAAAAATATGATTGAAGATATATCCCACACATAAGTCATTGTACTCTACATGAAGAACACCTATAGAATTGCCTTTATGACCCAAGTTCCAAGATAAACTTTGCTGTTCCTGAAGAATCAAGGATCTCATTATCTTTTCCTTAGATCAGCTTCCTCCATCTTCTGTCTCACTTGATGGTAACAACATCAATTCTTTTTTACCTACCATGCACTCGAAACTGTTCCCATTGCTTCACTAGCAAGTCCTTACAGTTCTACCTCTACAGCACGTTCACTCATGCAGATACCCCTAGGGCTACCACTTTGGTTAGAGTAGAGCGAATGATATATATGATAGACAGTAGGACAGCTCCTTCAAGTCTTCATTCAAAAACCACAACTACCTCAAAAATACCTTCTCGATGGATACCACACTGGCCACCCTTCTTAATAGTTCAACCAGCCTCCACCCCTAGCCTGATATGCGTTACCATGGTCTGCTTTTTATATTTTTCCATATGACTCACTAATCTTCCAACACACTACATAATTTACTTATTTATTATCTATATTACTTATCTGTTTCCTGCTGTCTGAAGGTAAGCTTCATGAGCTCAGAAATCCTTTTCTCTTTTTTTCAACATTGCATTATCTAGAACAGTACACTGAAACTACACACACAAGAAACATTAGTGGAATAAATGAATAAATAGTGCAAATGGCACATTAAGGAAATGGTGAGCAATATGACCTGGTTGAAGATGTAGGATATGGTTGAAAGAGCTTACAAGACAGAGCCCTCCTCCAGCTGCAAACAAATTGAAAAAAAAAAAATGACTAATAGTCAAATGTGCAAACTCTAGGGAAAAAAATCTTCAAAGGAATAGTCATGCTTTTAAAAAAAGAGATTTCCGTGTGCCAAAAATGAAGGAGCTCAAAGCTGGAGAATTAAGAGGCTCTGACATTGTTATAACTCTAGGGGTAGTAAACAAGCATTATTTGCCCTAGGGACTGAGGTCGAGGGCTTTAATACCTAAGAAACAGCAGAGAACATGGCCTTGGGCCCACCCAAGTGGAGAGGATCTTGGACAGAAACCCCTTCATAAAACCTGAGCCTCAAAGGACTTCCCTGTCTGTGAAAAGAAAACTAATAGAACTCTACCCACCAACTGAAGAAAGGAAAAAAGAAAACTTTCTGCCCACCAAACAGTCATCACCAGGAAGAATTCTGGGCTTCATGAATAGGTGCAGTGCAAACTGATAATCCTCCCCATTGTGCCAGAACTCCAAGCAAATAAATTAGCATAAAAGCTTGTCATAGACTGAAATCCACTGAAACACTAGCAGAAGCCAAGGCACAACTATTTTGAAAAAATCATATACAACCTAGCTTATGTGGGGCTCCCACAGAGGAAAACACTCCTGCTGAAAATGAGCACACACAACACAAAATTACAAACTAGGGGCTAAACCAAACTACCAAAATAGCATGATGAAACAAATGAGTTTACAAAAACAATAAAACTTTTCAAAATGAAAGAGTGAAGTCATTTAAACTAGAATTTAAGAGGTAAAAGGAAGTGGCAAAATATGAGGAGTCTGAGACCAGATGATAACAGATTTATGTAACATCTAAGAAAGCAAAGCCTATCTTTAATTCAGTAGTTACTGAGAAGTCTAGAGAGGTGTTTAAATAAGACAATGATATTGTCACATTGACGATTTAGGAAGAAACCACCAGCAACCTTGTAGTAAAAGATGGGCTAGAAAATTAAAATCAGGAAGATCAAGCAAAAAGGGTCATTCATTTACAAATAACAGGAATAGCCATTTCTGGCCTTAGTAGAAAAATATTTATTGACTAATTTAATTGAAAAATCCCAGCTACTTTATGCTTTGCAAAATGAAGGCTTGATCAACATGTTCAAATTATGTGATCAGAAAGATGTCTCTATCTCTCAGGTCTGCTTTTCTATGTTAAACTCATTCCCAGACAGATTTTCCAAAGGTGGTAATCCACAGAGCTCTAAGTCCTGCAGAAAATGAGGGTTACTCCTCACAGATGATTCCACCAAATGTCTCAAGATCAGTTCTAACTGGCCCAGCCAAGATCCAGAAAGAGGGGCCAGAATACTTAAGCTGCGTGGACTGAGATGGTAAGAGGTAGTTGCCAAAGGGAGGTTGACCAGCCAATGAGTGCTTTGTGGGTAGGAGTTAAACTCATAGTAAGAGTAGCTTAAACTTATTTCTCTGTCTTCTAAGAGGTGAAATTTTCGGGTCCTAATTTTCTATAAGCTGAATGTAGGAGCAGAGGCCAACAGACTTGAAACCCTTCTGCCTACCCCTCATAGGATCTTACAGTGTGCCAGGTCCATGGCATACATTAGCAAATCATTGTCTCTGTGTTTCTGTTTCTCCTAATCAGGCCTTCTATAGATTCCATCTATGGCGGTCATACTTCTGTGTTACAGGATGTTTTTAATCTCTCTAAATGCTCTCTATGAATCTTCAAACTTGAGATCTGTGCTCATACATCAGGGTAAATCTTCTGTCTTTGTTGCCATCTCCCTTTTCCTGTCCATGAGCTGTAGCTCTTCTGAACAAGGTGTCCTGAGCATGTGGACCATCACACCAAGCCTTGGTGACAGGTCTGTGAGCTCGTGTCACTCTTTATTTCCTTCTGCATGGTTACACTTCAGGTTCACTTTGTTTGTGGCCATATACTCTATGTGGATATTTACAGAGATATTCCATTTCATAAACCAGCTCTTCTTCATTTACAGAGACATCTATGTCACAGTTATTCCAGACTCCCTTTGCTATTGTTCCTTTATGGGATTTTGTAGTAGCATCTTTGTTCTTTCACTCGATTCATAACACAATGTCCACCTGAACAACTGGTCTGGACATTCTGAAATTCTCTCCCCTGTGTTCAGTGGCTAGTGCAACCCTGGTGCCTCCCTTGCCCCTCCAGTCCTTCCTTCCTTCCTTCCCCAGTGGGGGTGCCACTCACAGGTTTCACTTGACTCTCCCTTCTTCTCTATGATCTCCTCAACTCTGACAGCATCCACCAACACCTTCATACAGATGAAACCAAACCTGTATTTCCCATCTTTTTCTAAAGCTCAGACCTGTTGTTCTGCCAGAGTGTCTGGCCCATACTTCAAACTCACTATGCCCCAAAATGAACATATTGTATGTTTCCATTTCGTAAACCAGCTCTTCTTCATCTTCTATGTGTTTTCCATGCCTTCCTTTTGTGTTTATTAATGGAAACGTCATTTCCAAGGCCACACAGGATACAAGACTAAGTGCCACATCTGTCTCTTTCCTCCCATGTAGGTTCCACGTTCCATCACCGAGTTCTGGCCAGCCCTAGCATGGTTTTGCCTGGACTCACTGCAGCCATGGATTTGCTTCTGTGCAGCTCAGAATGGGGAGGGGAAAGGCAAGCTCAGACAGAAAGAGATTTGACCCAAACAGTGACTGAGAAAGAGAGATGAAATGGTCTTGGAAACCTAAACAATGACTGAGGTATAATAACAGTAGCCTAATTAGACTGGATAAATGCACTTGACTGGATTAGTTACATAAATAGCATAAAATAAGTTATTTGCTCTAGGCAGACCTGAGGGCTCAGAGCCAGGAAAAGTACTTGTAGTTATCAAATAAAATTCCATGTTTGCATTCTCCCAACATGTGGCCAACTCGTCTTCTGTGCCTGATCTGTAGAATTTGTGAGTAGATGGTATGACCTTTTACAAGTGGTTCAGACAGATGACCACTCTGAGTAGCTGTGGGTTTCTAGAGGGAGGGATAAATCATAGCAAGGACCTCAGAAAGGTACACCTCAGGGACATACTTGAAAGTAGAAGAAAACTTTCCAGGTCTGCAGCCATCCAGAGCAAGGTGGTAAATCCTCACAGGTCTGGGAAGTCATATGTAACAGCTGTGGGACTGATGTTGTTTTACGTTGATTAAAGTTTTCAATGCAAGTCTGTGATAAGAATCTTCGTACAACTTCAGAACTTCCCAGAAGTGCTAGTAGAGTGAGTGGGGTATGCTCACTGAGCCATCCTCACATTCTCACATGACATTGCATGTCCGTGGCTTTTCTTCTCTCTAGGATTGCTGATGCCACAATAGAGATGTTTCCTTGCCTGTGAGGAAATGCCTCATCTCAGTGCCTCACACTCAGCTCTTGATAAATACAGGTTCACAGAGTAAGAGCATCATTCCATCTTCACTTTGTACGTCCTTGTTTTGCCAGTTCACCCTGCCCCCATGCTGGATGAGAGACCCTCTCCATTGATCAGTCTACTTGAGTGTGCAAATATGATAAGAGCTAAAATACAGTGGACCTTTGATTCAGGCAGGACACTCTGCTGCTCTACACTCATCAGTGACAGGACCAGCTGAAGAAACATACGCTGGAAACCCCAGCTCCAGAATGCCTGGCCCTGCCCTGCCCTCTAGGGTAAAGCCTCTCTGAGAATAAAAAAGAAAAGCAATCCAAGTTGTGCTGACTTGTACACATTCTAAAACATCCAAGAAATAGAAAAAGAAAAGGTGAAGTAACATTTGCCAGCTTAAAAATAACTGCCATTGGTGGGAACGGAATTATCTTCTCTGAATGTCCTAGAAAATATCTCAAGCTCAATACATATTAACTAAATCACTGAATAGTGAAAAATGCTATCATCTGCTTATACAACATTTGATAACCAAAAACACAGTTCTAAAGAAGCTTTGAATATGGATTATGAATGTAGCACTTAGTGCTGTCTGAGATAGTTGAAGGGCAGTCAATACACATTGGGAGGAAGAGAGGGAGAGAAGGAGGGGACAAGAGGGGAGGTGAGGGGAGGGGACGGAAGGGGAGAGGAGGGGAGGAGAGGGGAGGGGAGCGGAGGGGACAGGATAGGAGGGGAGGGAGGGGAGGGGAGGGGTAAGCGGTGTGTTTTTAGTAGAGATAGGGCTTTGCCACGTTGGCCAGGGTGGTCTCAGACACACGACCTCAGGTGATCCGCCCGCATGGGCTAGAATTATTATCCTTTCTAGTACCCATGAGTGAAGCACCTCTCTGTTGGATTTTCCACCAGTACTGCCCACATAGGGCTCGGACAGCATAGGAAAAGGAAGGACAATGTGCCAGTTTGTCACCAACTCATCAACCATGCATGGATATTAGACAGGCTTTTAGATTGTTACTTCATCAGAAATCCAAATACGACTTCTCCTTGGCTTTGTGGAGATCATAGCCTCATCTTCTCCTCCACAGAGACCAATAAAGAAAACTAAGAACCCCAAAGAATTAGGAAAAAACTTCCTCTCATTCAGTACTTCCACAAACATGAATGTAGTACAACAAACCAAAGCAAATCTTTCCTGTCACTTTCCCTTTCTAAATTCTCAGCAGAAATCATCTCACGAAAGAATATTAGAAAACCAAACTGTTAGAACTACAAGAAGCTTAACTCTTCGAGGGTCAAGGATGTATTTGGATGTGGGGGTAAGATGGGGATGACTTTGGACTAGGGACCAAGGAGTATCCAAGGCTTGTTGTTGAGCAGCCGCCTCCCTGTGAGATCCCTGAAGGACACAGACTCAGCCCTGGCACTCTTGACAGGGCCAGTGGAGGCCAACCTGGGGACCTGTCTTGTAGAAGCAAGAATTAGAAAGGACTAGAGGAGGCCAAAGAGAAAGAGAAATGCCTGGTGTTTGTCTCAGGAAGAGCTACCCCAGATCTTCCTCCATTCAGCTTTAGAGAGGGAAGAAACAGAAGGACTGTTTCCATTGCATCCAGTTTTTAGCACCTACAAGCACTGGCCAGTAAATGTCCTTGTGTTTGAGTACCACTCCTCCTTCTTGGTAATGGAAAGGAAATAAATGTTGTGACCTAGCTCTGAGAGAGGACAGAGATAGAGGCCATGATTTGGGAATTTCCAGGGCATGTCAGCCCCCAGTATGGTGAAAAACAAATGAGTCAGAGTCAGAGAGACCTGGGCCCACTCCCGATTCCTTCGCTTATTAATTATATGTCCTTGTAAAAGTCATTTAACTTCTCTAGGCCTGAAACTTCTCATCTAAAAATCGATTATTTCTACCACATAGAGTTGCTAAAAATGATGAGTTCGTGTCCTTTGTAGGGACATGGATGAATCTGGAGAACATCATTCTCAGCAAAGTGACATAAGAACAGAAAATGAAACACCACATGTTCTCACTCATAGGTGGGTGATGAACAATGAGAACACATGGACACAGGGAAGGGAGTACTACACACAGGGGTCTATTGGGGGGAATAGGGGAGGGACAGCGGCGGGGGGAGCTGGGGAGGGATAGCATGGGGAGAAATGCCACATGTGGGTGAAGGGGAGGAAGGCAGCAAAACACACTGCCATGTGTGTACCTATGCAACTATCTTGCATGTTCTGCACATGTACCCCCAAACCTAAAATGCAATTAAAAAAATCAAATAAAAAAAAAATAAAAGAGGTAATATTGGGAACGTCCTTAGCATGGTGTCTGGTGCAGGGTAGGTGTTAGATCAAAGGTAGCTACTGTTATCATGTAAAATCCAGGAGTCACTAGAGCAGCACCTCTGACAGATTCTTATCTAATTTTGGGTTTGAGTATCTCTGGTGACGATGTGCCCATTACTTCACCAGGGAACCTATTATATTACTGAATAGCGGTAGAAATTTATTTTTCTTTATTTGAGACAGATACTTCTTACTCCTTCTTCTTTCTCTGGAATGAGATAAAATAAGCATGCTCTCTCCTCTATGTGACAGTTCCTTATGTATTCAAAGGTAGCTGTCATGCTCCCCTGAGTCTTATCTTTGCCAGCATCAACATCCTTCGTATTCTTAGCCATTTTATATGGATTAGTTTCTGTGCCTTTCACCACCCAGATTGTTGTCCATCGTTCTGAAAAGATGATGCAAAACTCTGAATACTGCTCTTCATTTTATTGTCACATAAAGGTTTCTGAGATATCTCACAGAAACCTAGGTAGAAAACTACCTAGTTTTGCTAATTCATTCCTCTGACAAATGTTGGTGGAGCACCTACAGAAAAATTGCGTAACAGGGGCTTGAGACACTGAGATGAACAAGGACACTGACTTGGCCCAGAGGAATCTTACCGTGAGTGTGGGCGACCCATGACAGGTATGCAGGCAACTAGACTGACACCGACACCAAGAATGGATGTGCTGAGAAGAAGGGAAAAGAGAAAGACTGAGATCCTTGAGGGCAGCGTTCCACTTCCTCGTTCTCCCTTGTCCACATTCCATGCCATCCTATTCCCATACCATCCGTTTCCCCCACAGCACTCAGTCATGTTTTTTTTTTTTAAATTGTAAATCAGATTATATCATTTCCCTGCTTAAAAATCCCCAGAGTGGCTTAGCTTTGTAAGACATATTGTGAAGTGAAAAAAATCAAGGTTCAGAATGACATCTGCAATAACGTATCATCTATGTGACAGCAAACAAACAGTACATTTCAGTGTATTATATGGAATGATAGACAGATGATTGATAAATAGACAGACAGGATAAATAGATAATCCTTCTAAAAAAATCCCCAGTGGCTTTCCAATGCACTTAGTAAAGTCAAGCATTGTTCCCTTGCTTATGAAACCCCAAATGTCTCTCTCTGCCTCTTTAACCTTTCTTATTCTCCTCTCCCCTCACTGAGCTCCAGCTACAAAGGCTCACATTTTTCCTTGAGCATGCCAAAACCTTTCCTGACATAGAACTTTATACTAGCTGTTCCTCTGTGTGGAATCCTCTGTTTCCTGATCTTCCAACGGCCTACTGTTGTCATTCAGATCTCAGCACAGGAGTCATCTCCTCCAGGAAGCCCTCCCTACAACTCAAACTAAAATAGTCACCATGCTACTATTTCATTGACTGATCTAAAGTTCTCTATTTGGCCATTTTCCAAATATCCATTTTGTATATGCTTATTTTTCTCCTCCATCAGAATGTAAATTCCATGAACACAGAATTCTGTCTTGTTCACCAGTGTTTAGAATATTGTGGGCACATAATAGATATTCAATAAATAATTGTCAAATGATTTAATGAATTGTTGATGACTCAACACCTACTATAGTGCCTCACACCTAGATATGTAGGAAGAATGAGTGAATTGGGACAGAAAAGAAAGCAGCAAAACTTCACTAAGTCCATGGAAGGTACAAATGGACAAAAATAAACCCAAACTTTCCATCCAGCACGGTTTTGTTTTGTTATCACCCCTGCCTGCTACTCAGTCATTCATTTTATTCCTACATGTGTGGAAGTGAATTTGTTATGGATCTTAATGTCTCCTAACCTTCTCTGATGCCTTCTCTACACTGCTGAGAGACAATCAAATTAGTAATCTTAGGATTGTAGACTGGGCTCCATCCATGGCCCAGAAACACCACCGATGTTTGCTTTGTGTTTACTTGAAGATGTCATCTGCTGCATTGCTACTGTCCTGTGCAGGTTGCCACACTCTCTGAATACCTCATGTGACCTGCCTGCCCATTCTCCCTCCATCTATCTACCTCTGTGCTTATAACTGGAACACCTCCATCACATGCCCAATCCCCAGCACCTTCTTCAACAGGATACCCTAAAACTTAAAACTCTGGGAGAAGGGGAACATAGCACTATTTTCTCCAAAAGTAATGGTTAAATATTACCATTACAATGTTCAACTTTAAATAACAATTATTATGAAATAATTGGCCTTTTGTGAATAATACAGGGACTCTTCAAATAAATATGAAAGATAAAAAATTATATAAAAATAGAAACTCTTATCTCCTACTGAACAGTAAAGGCCTGATTATTCAAATATGGAAAAATATGAGCCAGTTTTTAAAAAAATGATAATTTTCATATTGTTGCTTTAAATATTCATTGAACATTAGAAAAATGCTTTGCAAAGACTGCATCTTTATGTAAATCTTTATGTGCATCTCTATGTTACAAAGGTACAGTATGCACTAAAAGGGGAAAGATCTTAAAATTGCATGTATGTTTCTGTAGCATCTGCTACTCTCTATTAATACAGACCTGTTAACCTCACTAACCCCATTGCTCACTATTTCAACCTGTGTCTCCATCTGGCTTAGCCAGCAGCAACATTAAATGACCACACTGAATGGAATGGAGAGTTCTTGTTCTGTTCAATCAACTATAAGCCTGCACATGACTTCCCCAATACTCATCTTGGTCCACTCCACTCCCTTAACTCTAGCCCCTATACTCCAAGCGCACAGTTCCTCATTCACCATCTCAGATGCACCCTGCTTTCTTTCCTTTCTGAGACTTTGGCATGGCAGCCCCCTTCTGACTAAGCACTCATCCCTTCTCTGTCTTGCTAACCTCTACACATTCTCCAGGTAGCAGCTCAGATGAATTCCTTTAGGGAGGAATGTACTCACCTTTCTGCTGTTACTCTCACAACACCCATTTTCCTCCTATCTTAAACCTCTTCACATAATTGTTTAATGTTGGTTTTCTTCTCTAGACTATAAGCCCCATGAAAGCAAAGACAGTGCATGTTGCTATACCATTGTATTCCTGACACATAGTAGATGCTCAATAAACATTTGTTTGGTGAGCAAGAAGCAAATGAATCAATAAATTTCCTGGAGCCATTTTTATATAAATTAGAATTTCCTGAAGCCCATTTATAGAAGGAACCAGAGCTTCCATTTTATTCTGTCTTAACTCAAACTTAATTTTACTAATGGAAATAATTACCTTCCCATGATGAATTAAAGCACTATAATTTGCCACCAGTATAATTCAGTCATGTGATGGACCTGTCTATCTATCCATGTGCAGCAGACCAAAAGCTGGGCAGTAGTTTTCATGAACTATGAGGTCTTAGAAGATTCCTCCTTTATATAAGGAAGTTAGTGGAAGTGAAAATAGTGGAGTAAAATCAACACTTGCAAAGGCAGCAGTGTCAGGAAAAGAAGTTCGTTGATAGTGCAGGTCCGATCGCGTTTATAAAATAGCCTTTCACACCTTTGACCACAGATCCCTTTCAGGGCCGGCAGAAGAGTGAGGTGGTTGAGAACTCAAGCTTAGCTCTGGATTAAATCCTGGCTCCTCCTGTTCTACTCCTGGGACTGTTCTTCCAGTTGTTGCCCAGATCCATTTCCTCTTCCGAACAGGACCAATCGCCTTTCCAGTGTGCCCGTCTGTATGACCGAGGCTAGAAAGCTAAAAGCTACATTTTGGGGGTTCCCCTCTTGCAAGGGTTGCTGCGGTAATTTAGGTTCTACCAATCAGATGCTCTCTGGTAAGACTGGCATCTGAGTTTAGTAAGGAGGGGTAGGCAACACCTAAGATGTCCACTTTGGTCCTGTACATGTGGCATCTGGCTTGGTCCCCAGGGCAAAGGTGATAAGATGTATTCCCAGGACTGAGTTCTAACAGCAGCTTCCCAATTCCTCTATGCAGCTAAAGAGAAGGATCTTGAAGTATGCAATCCTCAGAGCAACTTCTCAATTGTGGCAGAGTTAGAAGTTCCTGGTTCAATGGTCAGTTCTGTGGCATTTTTCTGGGAGGCTAGCCTAGAGCCTGCATCTCTAACATGCCTGATAATTTTGTAAGCACCTCATTTCCTGTACTAAATCCCTTCTTACCTAAAATGTGGTGGCTTATGTAATCTACAACTAAACCTTAACTGATAACACCCACAACATAACTTCGTTGTATAAATGAAATTAGATAATGTGAGTAAAGCTCCCAGTGTGGGACCTAGCAAAAATACACATTTAGAAAATGCTGGGTTTTTTGTTGTTTTTCTATTGAGCATCTATCTCTTGGATATATTTTCTGCAGAACACTCGAGGTTTTAGTCATCACAAGAAGGAGACCTGGTGGTGCCAGACCTCTGTTAATTTCAATAGGGAAGACATCGGGTTTAAGAGGCCAAAGAATAGACCTAGAGCCACCAAACAAGACATAGTGTTGTCTTAGGGAAACTTACACACAGAGAGCAGTTTAGTGACAGGCCAGACGGAAGAACCTCCCTGCCTGCAAAAGGCAGTTTATACTGTACCTTTGCTTAGCAACCTCTACCTGGACATTTTCATTTAAACTAAAATAAAGGGCCTTGATCCCTTATAAGGTCCACGTGCTATAGCATCGGACAGGGCTCAGATGTTCTTCATAGATAAGGAATGACTCTCTGGTTGGCCACGCTCAGAACTCTGAACACACAGTCAGGTGCCTCCGCTATGCAAGGTTGTTCTCAGTGCATCTCCCATACAGACCCTCCTTTTTCTCTAACACATCGGGGACAAAAGGAACTATGCAGAGACGGAGCCCTCTGAGGAAAGGAAAAAGCAGTAAAGGACACTTCTTTTGAATGGTTTTGATCTGTCTTTAGAGACTGAGCATGAGAATCTCCAAATCAGAACAGTGCCATGTGTGAGATAATTATTGCAATTAGAAAGGTTGTTCCATTGAGAAGGATAAAAGTTATGGCCAGATATTAAGGCTCCAGGTAGAGAAGATGCTCCATGATGCTTCCCAGTGTAGCTAAAGATCATAGTCCTGCTGAATAACAGACACTGAATGAGCATTTTAAGTGCAGCATCTGGGCAGCAAGAACAGGAGCAAATGGGAGCCTGAGTGTCCTCAGCCTGGACAGCTGGCTGTCATGGGCCATCCTGTTGCTCTGACTCTGGATAATTGCCCTTCAAAAGCAATTGCTGGCCCTGCCTGTGAACTCTTTCACCTGTGGCTGGACCCACAGATGCTATCCCTCTGCCTTGATCCAACTCCCTAGCTTTTCTTGTCCCTGCCTGACTTTGGATGCATGTCCTATACCCCACAGGGTCTACCCAATAATGACCCTTAACATCAAGGCTCAGAAGACCCAAGCCCCTGTGCCTGCTGACCCAGGTGCAAATGAGTGAGGCAGGATGAAGGCAGCCAGAGACAAGCTGTGCCTTCCTTGCTATTTTGCCTGCAGCACTGATGGCAGCTGCAAACAATCATGCCTGGTGTGGGAAGCTAATTCCAGATCCAGTTGAATTTTTCTCCATGTGGCATGGGGTTGAATTCTGTGAGGTCCTCTGTTATTTTTTATGCTTTCAAACTTAACCATGTTAGGTCAGTTTTTTAGAAGTGACCTCAGACTTTCAGCTGGAACAAAATTATTATGGCAGCATCCTGTTTAAATATCCCCAAATTTTGTCATGAAAAACAAGCAAAGATAGATAAACTGGAATAGCAAGATTTACAAAATAAAAATAAAAAGGATGGCATCTTCAACAAAATAAGATGACAAGGAGTTTCCCTGAAGCCCTGAAGACTCCAGAGTACAAATGGTCAGAGCTAAACCACCATCGACAGCAGAACCTTCTCAGGACACGCACAGGGTTGCCACTTGTAGAAGCAGTAGAGAGGATAGAAGAGTATTGGTGTTCTAAGAGCTTTGAAACACAGGGATGGCCATCAAATGCTCATGCCTAAAAAGAGATGACCTTACCTGGAGTGGAATCCTTGGCAGATGAACCTAGAAATAACTCACTGGTAAAACTGGTGGAAAGCCCCACAGATTCTAGTGAGCAGATGAGTACAAATAAGATGTAGTAAGCACCTGTGAGAAAATCAGAAGGTTCTACGCAGCTGACATCCTCAGGAGTCACAGAGTTATCTGGCCAGATCTTCCTCTCTGTAAAGACAGACACTTTGAGAACAAATGGATATGCATACAGAAATTGAGGCATGTAGAGACAATGGTGGAAAGTGGAGAGAAGGCTCAAATGTGAGGAGGAGCAGAGTTCAGGGGAAGCAGGCCTGTGGACCTGGGAAACTGAAGTTTTTGATATTTCAAGGTCACAATAGAGGAGGGAGCCTTAGAGACATTTCTCTAGGAAAACTACCTTAGCCTGTATCCATAAGAATCTCCTTCTAAAAGAATAAGGGAAAAAAGGGACATCTTAAAGAAATAAGAGAAAATGAAAAAGCTGACATTGCATGGAAAAAAGGAGGGACATTAAAGTAACCATTAATGAAGCGTATCAGAAACATATGACTACAAAACTGATGGAAACTATAGCTTCGTATTATAAAAGGAGCTAAGACAAATTAACAGGATGGAAGCTATGAAAATTTAGCATAACTAAAGATCAGAACATCTCAGAAATGACATGGTTGAAAGCCAGCAGATGTGAAAAAGTTCTGTCAGAGTTTGGGAAATAAATTGAGAAAAAACAATTTGGAATGAAGGCTAAACTAGAAGAAACACGAAAGACTAGACAACAGTATGGACAATAATGAAGTAGATGACACAAAGGAGATTTCAGTTCACCCAATTATAAGAAAAACTGAGACCGCTCACTTTTAAGGAAAATAAAGGCTAGAAAACAATGACAACCCATTAGAGTAAATAACCCTAGCACTCACATCGTCATCTCTAAATATAATTACCTACTAAAACGAACAAGGTTTGCTGGGAGAAATAGCTGACTTCAGATGCAGGGCAAGAAATGCCTAAAATGAGCCCAAGCTATCTTGTTCTGCCAGTAATAAGAAATCTATCAAAAGGGCACAGGAGTCCGCATTGCGGTCACTATGATAACACTGGAGAACGGAATGCAGCTTTTGACAATGTAACATCTTTCTGAATGCTTATAACTCACTCAGGAGTTTTCTCCCTTAGAAATGGTGATTCTCTGAAGCAGAGCCATATGTATTTCAAACAAAAATTTTAACATTTTCTCTACTTTTTCTGTTTCAAAAGATATATCATAGAGAAAATACATCTGGTTCTTCCATGGCTTCGAAATCTTTTATGCTGTTACAGAATGGATAAGCCATTCTACTATTATATGGAAGAGGTGGGACACCATTCGGTTAGGAAATTTATAATAGAGAGAAAACATGAATCCTTGAAAATTCAGCAGGCCAATTCAAGTTTTTGTTATCAGGTGGAATTAAAACTATTTAATGAATCCTATTACATTTTTAACCTTTGACCTGACTTCCTTCCTCCCTCCCTACACAAATACATATATGAACCACAGTGGCAGAAAAAGCAAATAATTTTATTAGCAAAAATAACATAATTTTTCTCAAGTTTGCATTATTATCATCAATTTGATAATTGTATATGTCATAGGTCACCAGTAAACTGTTAGTATAGGTGATGTTGATAGAAATCAAAATGCCAACTGATATCTCTGACATTTATGAAATTATAATTTGCAACTCACTAATGGTCCGCTAAAACACATTTTCTGTTAATAGATCAATCATTACAAAATAAATAACAAAAAGACATTTGTATTGGGTTGAATGGTGCCCCTGCTAAAATTTCCACATCGTAATCCCCAGAACCTTTGGATGTTACTATTTGGAAAAAGGGTCTTTGCAGATGTAATTAATGGTCTTATGATAAGCTCATCCTGGATTATCTGATGGGCCCTAAATCCAATAATGGGTGATCATATGACAAGAGATACACAGAAAAGGGGACACACAGAAAAAGAGAAGGCCATGTAAAGACAGAAGACTATACGAGTCTCTTGAGTAATGTATCCACAAGCCCAAGAATGCTGATACCACCAAAAGCTGAGAAAGGCAAGGAAAAAAATCTCCCCTAGAGCCTAAGGAGGTAGTATAGATGTGCCACCATGTTGATTTAGAAACTGTGAGAAAATCATTTCTTTTGTTTTAAGCCACACACAAAAAGACACAGGAGCTCACATGAAGAAATGTCATTTATATAAGATGGAGTAATATAAGAAACACGAGGAATAATGTTTGTAATAAATTGATATATGTGTGCATATTTTAAACATTTTATATTTATGGATTTGTGTGTACATATATATGTATATATGTGTGTGTATATACGCACAATCTCATAGATTCAAAATCGTATTTCTTAGAAGCTCATTGATCACTACTGAGGATCTGTAGGGAATTAAGTTATAATTGATAAAGGAAAAAATGAAGCATTTATTCTCCAGTTCCAATATGAACTATATTTAAAGGTAATCAAATAGCTAATGAAGGAAAGTCTCTAAAAGAATCCTAGCTAATAAACACAGAAGCAATAACAGAATTTAAATATCCCCATATTACAAACCTCATCCAATAATGCATTTAGGAAATAATCATCAATGGAAGTTGTAAAACAGTATATATAAGATTAATAGGAAATTTGATCATGGAAACATGAGGCTAACAGTGCCTGAGCCCAGTGATCAATCTTAGCATCACTAAAAGTTGGACAGCCATAAACATTACACATCTCATGACATGATGCAATTGGAAGTACATAGTACCAACTTTGAATTATTTCCTAAAAGTCTGAATCTAAATCTAATTAAACCTTGTATCAGTTTACAGGAAAGGTAGAAAAATACCTTGAAGGATACAACAAGGAAGCAGTTAGCCAAATCTTTTGTCTCCACAGACAAAAGACTTTGTCTCTCCCACAAATCAATAGCATTAATCCAAAAGGAAGGGGGAAAGTTTATAGAATAAATAGACATAGCCAGTAAGTGTGATGTGTGGATCTCATTGGGATTTTTATTTGAATGAGCTTCATTTGTCTGTGACTTCCTGGGTATTTTCCATTTGCTCTTCTAGAACCACTTGAAACCCTCCTTGACACTCTCTGTACCCAGGAGGCTGGTCTTTACTGGCTAAAAGGGATGGTCAATTATGGCCTATGGGCCAAATCTGGCAAGTGGCCAGTTTATATCTAGCCTGTGAGCCAAAAGTGATTTTTACATTTTTAAAAAATTATTTTAAAAAGAGAAGAAAATGGCACAGAGACTAGGTATGGCCCCAAAACTAAAAATATGAATGGTCTGGCCCTTTACAGAAAGTTTGCCAACTCCTGAGCTAAATTACCTGGTATTCCTTGTCCTTTAGATTCAGATTGGGAGGTATGAAGAGGAGCTCTGAGGGTGAAAGGAGAGTGATGAAAGTGTTTTTTCTCCCAGCTCCTTTCCTCTTACCAGGCTATTCACTCCAAATTCCAGCATGCCTCTTCCCTTCACTTCTTCAGGCCATGGATGGTAACAGCTGTGCATAATTATGAGCTTCCAGATACTGCACCATCTCTGGATGACTTCATTTAACCCTGGCCACACCTTTGTAAATAGTCCCTTTATTAAAAATCTTCAATTCCTCTTTTGAATATGTCATCTGTTTCCTGCCAGGACCTTGCCCCTGCAGACTAGATGTGAGATGTTAACTTTGGTGAGTGTGATAACAGCATGGTGGCTAAGTTGGAAAAGTCTCCAGATAGAGCTATATCCTGAAATATTCATGGATAGCATGATATGACAGCTTAAATTTGCCCTAAATACTCCTGAAAAAGATATGGAGAGAAAAATTAAACAAGTGGGATAGGTAGGGGATTATATACCATTGGGTATATATGGGAATTAATTACAGTATTCTCTCTAGTTTTGTGTATATTTGAAAAGAAAAAGATACAAAGAAAGAAAAAATTTTCTCTAACCTTACATTAGCAGTTTAATTAACTAAAGAAATAGACAATTCTCTTGCATAAATGATATTTGAAGGGCCAATAAAAGGACAGGCCCTGTGGTTAAGAGCACAAACTTTGGTGATGAAAAGCTGGGTTTAAATCTCACTTTGGAGACTAAGCAAATGAAAAAAGCTTTCTAAGTATCACTCAGTGTCATTTCCTAATATATAAAATGTGGATATTTATAATCTTAGACCACTATTAAAAATAAATAAAATAATACATATAGCCTGCCTGGTACCAAGTAGACACTTAACAAATTATAATTGACACTGCTATGACTATTAATTATAATACTTTATATTCAGAGAACAAAATGGAATTGAGTTTGGGGTGATAAGGAGGGAAAAGAAGAATGATGGTAGCTACCAAGAATGTTTTAATAAATATGTCCTCTGATATCGATCATATTTGTTGTGAGATTTCTTTGTCACTTAGAAAGAAGTTCAATTAGCCTATAGAGACATACAATTTTTTACAGGCTAACTGAACTGTATCATTTGAGATAAAAAGTGCAGTCAAAGCTATTTAAATAGGATGTAGTAATTAGGAAACTAGTTTAATGGAGAAAATCTCAAAGGGAAACCAATTTTTTTCCCTGTTTGACAGAATGAATGTTTTAACACCTAAATAGGAGTGCCATGTTGGTTCATGTCTTTGAATGGGAATGATTTTCATTCTAATTGCATGGAAAGTTAAAATTACGTGACATTAAGACCATGAAGAAGCAGATGTTTTGCAATTTGACTTTCTGCCTGTCTCTCTGAATGGTTCAAAGAAAAGATATAGTGATGTGCTATGGTGCACATTTGTTTTAATATTTGGCCAGAGGTTCTTGATAAATTATTAACTGATCAACATGATATTGTGTGAAAAGGCTATAAAACAAAATTATGTCTCCACTGAGATAAGTGAGTGGCAAATATGTTCTCATTAGCACCGTCTACATATGAACGAAGAATGACAAATTGAAACAATTCTTCTAGTAACCTCAAGACCAAAAATCTCTCCAACCTGACATATTCACTTGATTGAGGAAGAACTGCTTGAGGCTCTAAAATGTCTAAGCAATTGCCCGTATTTTCTCCCTCACATTAGTTTAGCTGTGTCTGCAAGCAGATGGTCTGCCCTTTGTTTTACCTTCACTGACTTGGCTGTTTAAGTTTGCCACTTAACTGGGACACCACAAGGTCTCTATGAAGAGACAGACACCCTCTTAGGTAGCTCCAGCAGGTCTGTCCCCAGTACCTGAATGCTCCTTGCTTTGCTACATATTCCACTAATGTCCTGTTTTTGGTGGCATGCTAAGATAGTTAAAGAATAAGCCAAATGTGGGTGAAGGGGTGGAAGGCAGCAAAACACGCTGCCATGTGTGTACCTATGCAACTATCTTGCATGTTCTGCACATGTACCCCAAAACCTAAAAAGCAATAAAAAATAAAACAATTAAAAAAAAGAAGAAGAATGAATTTAAATTTCTATCTGCTCCAGGGAGGTCAAAATTTCAGCAGGAAACCAAATCTCAAGTGTAAAGAGGGTGAAGCTCTAACAAGTGAAATTGGGAGCTCAAGCATAAGTCTGAAGTGAGAAATGTGGATAATCAGAGGGAGTTAAGGCTTGGACACACTTGGTGAAGTCATCAGAAGGCAGTCTTTAGCCAGCCCACAGCTGCCCATAACCACATTTGCTATAAGGGAGCAAAGGCTAGCAAAGGCCTCTCCACTCTGTCACTGAAATTTACCTTGAATGAGGTACAGAACAAACAAGCAAAACCTGAATCCAGCCTAAACAGAAATTCTACATGCTATCTTCTTATGTAATATCTAGAGAACATTTATCTTAGTGGTACCAAAATGCTTCCATTCATTGTGTGACCTGATTTTCTGACTGACTCTGAGCCATTTACTCTCTTAGCCTCTGAGGGTTTACTTTTATTTTTATTTTTATGAGGGAGGAGGAAAATTTAATGAGATAATAATTATCACCATAAATGTCATGGGACAATAAGCTATACTATTTATATGCTTCAGGCTCCTTAGAGGAGAGACACTCAAGAAGCTATTCCTTTAGGACCCTCCTCTTGGCAATTCAGCAGCTTCTTTTATTGGAAGCAAAAGAGCTCATTATTTCCACTCACCCAGGTTATATGTTTATATTCAAGAGAAATCTTCTGAAGACAGTGTTTCCTAAATCATTGCTCTTCAGAATGTTGTTCCCAGATATGTCAATAGATATGCCTAGGAAAGGCCTCTATGGTTCAAGAGGTTTAGTGAATGCTGAAATCCTTAACTTCTTCTTAGTGATGTAAAATGCATGTCAGAAATTAGAGGCCCTGAGAAGTCCTGCAATAAAGAGAACTATTTGACTTTGTATAACCCAGCTGTTCCCAAACTTTTTTTTCGAATACTTACTTTGTACCCCGTGGAACAGTGTCCCAGAGAACACAAGCTTATAAAATGCTGCTTAACTTAGTGGATTCAATCAGCGGATCATAAATCTAGGTGATAAAGCATGGAGTGTGCGTGGTGGGAGAGGGAAGAGAAAGAATGCAGAACTAGAGATCCATGAAGCCATGTGTTTACCAAGCACTGTTTCTAGATTTGATAAATATTATAGCCCATAAATACATGGGTATGTTTCTAACACATGAAGATGTTACAATTTATTAGATATGAATTCATATAAAAGCATAACAAAATTTTTATAGTTGTTTGCATCTTTTTGAGTCATCAGAAACCAAAACTATATTATGTGGAAGACCTGTAAAGTGTTTTGACGTTAAAAGCGTTTTTTTTTTTTTTTTTTTTTTTGTGCTGAAGGGGAAAAAAAAGCAGAAATTATCTTTTAACCCACAGGAGTGAATCTAATGGTTGGAAATTCAGGCATGGTGCCAGCAGATGGGGAAATTCTGAGAACGCAAGTTCTGGTTCTTCTCAAATCATAACATGCAGTGTCACCTGGTCACCCGTGAGTAACCTGGGTGTGTAGAACCATGAGTGCCGTGAATGGAGCTCTTCACATCTCCTTGAGGCCAGGGCTCTGTGGGGTGCTAGCACAGCATGCACAGCGAAACTGATGTTTCTGGATCCCAGCTGTATAAATGAGCTACAATGGCCAGATGTGACCATCCTGACCCTGCTTGTGTGCAGCATGGACATGCAGCCTCCATGACTCCCCAGGGACCTTGCTGGCTCTGGGATTCTATGACAGCAGACTTCGGCAAGTTGCTCACCAAAAAGTAAGCAGAACTCCCATATAAAAAAATTGTATTCACAGATGCCACTCTCTCCAAAGAGAGGGCAAATGTGGGACTATCTGATGAAAGCAAACTCAACAATATCCTTAATCACAAGGATGATCAGCCTGGTCAGCTGAAAGGGTATGGCTAGCACGATCCAACCTCATCATTACTCTGGAATCATTACAAGCCTGATGGTAAGATGATCATGGTGATTATCGTAGTATGTAGTTATGCTACTTGCATATTATGTGGCTTGGATCATGTTTTCCCTAGTCCAGCCGATAGACAACATTTAATTTTGTTCTTGGTATAAGAAAACCATCACTGGTCTGCAGCATTCGGTCTTTTGCAAACACTCTGGATTAACCGAACTTTAAGAAGCATTCACATTTAATTTATACCCCCTTACTCTGAGGTTGAGAATGCAAACTGACTAGGAACACAGCCAGATACAGGGAGACTTGACTTCCACTCTTCATGCTGGTGTCCACGCCCTGCAGAGGTGGCTAAGCCAGTACACTAACTTCATCTGGGGAATGGAGGCCTGTCACAGGGAATCAGGAACTCTTGGACTC
The DNA here is from genome assembly GCA_031835075.1 of Saguinus oedipus. NCBI lineage: Eukaryota > Metazoa > Chordata > Mammalia > Primates > Cebidae > Saguinus > Saguinus oedipus. The sequence continues at coordinate 8,707,804 of CM063178.1, forward strand.
TCAGCTTTCCTAATGACCCAGTGATTGTTGACCTGGAGGAAATCCAGTCCAATAGAGCAACATTTTATCTAATTCCTGATTTTATTCTTACTGCAAGTTTCTGACATTTTTACTTGGGACTCTGGCTCAGAATTCTTTGATATCGTTCTTTGTCAGGTCATTTCTCCCCTTCATGTTTTTAAATTGCTCATTTTAGTTTAGTTTCAGGTGACTGTTCTATGCTGCATACTCCAAACCGTGGTTTCACATTTTCACTTTTGAATCTTGTTTTAGGATCCCTTGAGAAATACAACTTTAGATGTGTGTGGCTAAGAGTGAAAACATCAAGGAGTATAAAACAGAAACTTGCATGCTTTAGTGAATTTTAACTTCAAAATTCTTTCAGGAGGAGCATGGATGGCTATTCTTTCTTGGTTTGACCTAGTTTCCATGTTATTTATCTGCCAAAAAAGGTAATTAACATTTATAACTAAAGGTCTTTGGCATAGAGCCAACTGACAATAAGATTGTCTACATAATACAAAGCACCCAGAGATTAGTACAAGGTAAACTAGACAAGTTAAAGAAATGAAAGGAAGGAATTAGTCAATGATTCAACATTCTTGGCTATATCTGTACAATGCTAGGCATTTGGAAGAAAATTGAACATTCTGGTTAGAACTTGAGATATCTTCAAATATTTAGATTGATTGCAAACAAGCTTTTTTACTTTTAAGTGCTAGTTATTTAGTGGACAATAGTCTTTCATAAAAAAGTTATTATTCACAATCTTGGGAATTACTAATTCATTATCCCTGGGTCCATTTACCCAAGAGTGACATCGTTATAGATGTAGACCATGTATACATGATACCAAATACTTTCTAAAGGAATTGACCAATTCATCTCGCTTTGTCACTACGTAGGGTCTCATGAAAATGTTTGCTCAAGCAGAGAGTTCTGCTGCACTAAGTAGAAGATTTCAGATGAAAATATGGTGTTTGACTCTCTGGGGATCGAAATAAATCAGTTAAGCTTTTATTAATCCTTGCTTTATTTTGATATTTGTTTCAAAATATGCAGAAAGGGGGAAGAAATGATCTCTTTTAGGAAGTCAGATTAAAGCATGACTGAGAGAGATGCCTGGAGTGATGAATAAGGAATTACTGGAAGGAGAGGAAATAGGATTATAAATGTCCTCTTTAAAAGGCACTTGGAGACTAAGTTAAGAAGAAAGGAGAGCTGGCCCTAGGGGCATTCAAGGATGGTTGGGGAACAGCCTGGCCGAGTACAGTGTCTCCTACACGCCTTTTCCACAGACTCTTCTCTGCGTGTTGATGGATGTTCTAAGGAAAAAGTGCACAATGCTCAGGAAAGTTTGGAAACTGCTGGATTGCACAGAATGAAAGAGGGTTCTCTTGTGCAGGAACTCTCAGAGCCTTTAGTATGCTTATAGGCATTGTAAATTTTTAAGAGAAAAATATAGTGTCAGGTTTTCAAAGGTTACTTAACCATAGCACATTCTTTTATAAACATGCTTATTACTATCTCCTCATGTGATGTTCGAAGAAAATTTTAGAAAATTATAGTGCAGTTGAAAGAGTCCTGGCTTTAAAAGCAAACACGTCAGAGAGTAAATCCCAGCTCTATCACCTACTAGCTGTGTGAACTTAGGCAGATGTCTTCCTAGTGTGAGTCTCAGGTTTGTTGGCATTAAAATGTAGGTTTTGATCTGTGCAGTACCAAATTTTCTTAAGAATTAATTACATAACAACAAATATAAACTAAAATTATAAACAATGAAATAATTTACATTCTTATTAATTCAGATAATGAATTATAGATGTGATCTTCAGATATTTATATTAACGAATTTTCAGTTTGGAAGTTTTGGTTCTTGTTTAAAGGACATTTCCAATAAAGCTGATATTTAACCGAAAAGATGCACTCGTACTTGGCCACATTCTGCAAAACAGTTCACTTTTGATGAGCCCAAACAGTTAGCAAAGTAATCCCAAAGGACTACCCCCCATTTTATTAAAAACTAGTTGGGAAGTATCTGCCCAATCTTACCCACAAAAATGTTGCAACCAACTCCCTGCGTGTTTGGAAGGGACACAGCTAGTTTAGGATTTATGTCTGGTCTTTAAACTCTGAAATAAGCTGAATTGTGTAAACATTTTGGCACAGTATGCAGGGAGTTAAATGCATTACTCTTGGCATTATTAACAGGTGGTGTGGGAATAAGTTGCTATGGAAAGTTCATGCTGCAATGTCAGCAGAAGAAAATGTATTTTATAGGCTTCCAGAGATGGAGGGAGGGGGCACCAAAGGGTCTATAGGGTCTAAGGCATGAAGATGGCTGAAAAATACTTTCCAGCTGTCACAACTGCACATGGGCTTGGACGATTTCTTGTAGTGTTATGAATGTAAACGTTATTCAATTAACTGTTTCGAAAGCAGAAGGACTGTTTCTAAAAGAGAGCAATTTCTAGGCACCTGAAATACTTGAAACCTTATTATTTTTCATGTTGCTCAGTCTCTTGAGAGAGATCACCTCCCTTCAAACGAAGGCTTCCTAGTGCTCTAAGGATATAAAAATAGACATAGAAAGAATACATTCTTTTGAATAAGCAGAGCAGCTGTCAACTTCTAAAAAGCTGAGCTTGAGTCAGGACTCAATCGATCCACACAGCACCCACTCTGTTCTCTAGCTACCTCCTCTTCCCATGTAGTTGGTTTCCAAATAATAATGCAAGTAGGACAAGAGGGTAGAGCCTAAACAATGTAGGAAAAATTTAGGTTGAAACTTAGGAAGAACTTAGGTTGACCACGACATGAAAGACCAAAGAAAATGAGAGAATCTGTTCTGAACAGTTTAAGGTAAGAGGACCCAATCTGAGATAAATAGAGGATCTCTGCAAGATCATTTCTTTCTATTTTATTTTATTATTTTTGAGAATGAGCAAAAGAAAATGACGAGTTGCCAGAAAGAGAGAATGAAATACTCTCTCTATGTGGAATCTAGGTAGGAGTAGAATCCGACATGGTACCTGACAATAAGCAAAGCAACAAGCAACTATTGAGAAATAACATGGCATGAGTGAGGCTGTGCGTAGAGCTAGCCAGCCCCGAAGCCAGGCTCTGGATGGTGAGCTAGTGAGCCTTCTTGAACTCCAGATCACCTAAGATTTACTCCAGCTAACTCTGTGAGAATTTTTCCTAAGCACATGATGAGTATTCATAGCTCATGTTGTTTCATTGTCCCTGTATGAAGGGTGAAAGGGAATCTTTTTTTTTTTTTTTTGAGATGGAGTTTCGCTCTTGTTACCCAGACTGGAGTGCAATGGCACGATCTCGGCTCACCGCAACCTCTGACTTCTGGGTTCAAGCAATTCTCCTGCCTCAGCCTCCCGAGTAGCTGGGACTACAGGCGCGCACCACCATGCCCAGCTAATTTTTGTGTTTTTAGTAGAGACGGGGTTTCACCATGTTGACCAGGACGGTCTCGATCTCTTGACCTCGTGATCCACCCACCTTGGCCTCCCAAAGTGCTGGGATTATAGACGTGAGCCACCGCGCCCAGCCCAGAAAGGGAATCTTTTTATTAAACTGACCCTATGACTACAGGTCATTCGCTCAAGAAGCCACAAGGTCCTGTTCCAAAAACCTGTCTCCCAGCACAGAAATATCCAAAGGCATGTCATTATTTGCCATCTTCAGGTTTACAATGCTCCACACCCACCGGGCTGTAGGCTTAGGGCAATTCAGTCTAGGGTTAAGAATGTTGGCTTTGGCATCTAAGTAATGTGAGTTCCAGTTCGAGTCTCAGTTCTGCCACTTACCTAGCCATGTGATGTTGGACAAGGTACTTAACTTCTCTTCGCTTCTGTTTCTTCATCTGTAATACAGTGATAACCACAGTCCTCTCCTTATGGGTTTTTTTTTGGGGAGGATTAGATGAGATAATCCAGGTAAAGCACAGTGACTGGCACTTAACAAATAATCAATTGCAGCTTTAGTTCTTACTGTTCTTGGACTCTGCAGAGAAAGCCCTGCTTCGGGTACTTGCCGTGGTTTTGTCAAGACACCCAGGCTCCATCCTACGGGAGAACCAAGTAATCTGACATATCTATTCTTACTGCTACAGAAATTGGAAGGAGAGAAAGGACGCAAAAAAGGAAAAACACTTCTTCCCCAACTTCCAAAATCTCTACTCCTATAGCTCTTCTGTCACCTACATCCAAGGCCAGGGCCGAGCACTTGGATGTCGTTAACATTTACCACAGTTGAGCTGGGCAAGGACTCCTGCTTTCATCCGGTCATTTAAGTAACTATATTTGAGTCTCTAACTGTATGTTTTGGGGTTGTGCAGGACCTGCCAACACACATCTGTGTTTTTCCAGTAAGATGTATTCAACTAGCAGAAAAGTAACACCCAAGCTCTTGTAACCAGGAAATACATGATTACGGTATTCGAAATTGTCATTTAATTTGTTTTAATCTTCAGTCTGCTCTTCTGCATCCAGAAATTCTACACTGAAGCAATAAGCAAATGAGGTCAATTTCTATTTATTGCAGTTTCATTGGATGTTTAGCATCTACTGGGGCTCCTTCGGGCATTGGAATGGCCCATGAGAAGACTGAACATAAGTGATTTAGCCAAAAACGGGAATTTGGGCCCTCTCTCAGGTCCCCGCCTATTGCCACATAACTAGCCTGTCTTCTAGTACCCAGATCTTTGCCTGTCACATGTTTACAAACATGGGCAACTGAGCTCCTATAGTAACAAGGAAGACTGACGTTGGTTCTATGCAACATCAAAGCCACCATCTAATTGAACGAGGATACCAAGTTGCTTTTCTTACATGATATTAAGCAGTTAGGTGATTTAGCTTCTCGTTTAGTTGACAGATTTAGAGGCTATAAGACGGAACTCAAATCCCAAGTCTCTTAATCCCTGATTTGTAACAACTAAAAACTGTGAGGCTTAGTATTCTTATGGCCCCTTCCTTTATGCTTCTCAATGCTAACAAATCTGGCACTTAAAACTACTATTAAAACCATTCAAATATGATGCTTGTAGTAACATAGAAGAAACAGGTGGTTAACTCAATTTTTCCCTTTTAAAACAGCCTGCAGTTTATCCCATCTGATACTCTACCACCCTGTTAAACTAAGCCTTTACAAAAGTACTTAGCCCTCTTCCTAACACAGCCACCCAATTCCCTCAGCACATGCAACCACCACCTTCATCCTTCTGTGCTCTCTCATGTTTGGTTCATTTCAGTTCGGTCTTTATCCATCCTTTATTCTATATAGCAACGTGCTAAAGCTGAAGTCTACACCAACAGGCTAGGAGCTATGATTCGGGAAAATAACTTTCCTGGACCCACATGACAGATACTGAATTGAGACGCTAGACAGCCAAAATGTACTCCGTGCCTGCTAGTGACAAGGATTTCATATGCTTTATCTGACCAGATCCTCACAATAACCGTACGAGGCTAAGAACAGCCTACCTCACATCACTCTGGCTAGAAGTGAACACAGGCCCACTTCTAATCCAATCCCTTGAAAAGGCACAATTGACTTATAAGATAACCAGAATCTACATGCAGGTACTTAGGAGGGAGCCAACTTCCTTCACCTGAAGCCCAGAATTATGTGAAAAAAGAGCCCTTCCTTTCTTTCTTTCTTTCTTTCTTTCTTTCTTTCTTTCTTTCTTTCTTTCTTTCTTTCTTTCCTTCCTTCCTTCCTTCTCTCTCTCTCTGTCTCTCTCTCTCTCTCTCTCTCTCTCTCTCTCTCTCTCTCTCTCTCTCTCTCTTTCTTTTGAAATGGAGTCTCACTCTGTTGCCCAGGCTGGAGTGCAGTGATGTGATCTTGGCTCACTGCAGGGTCCACCTCCTGGTTCAAGCGATTGGGGGTCCGTTTCTAAACAAAATTGAGAATTTATTGGGAAGAGGAAGAGAAGAAAATGAGTGCTAGGTCTGCTGTACTCATCCCACACTGCCAATGTCTGCCTGTTTTATTTCTTAGTATTTCTTATGTTTATTCTCTTCTTCCAATGCTCCAGTTTAATTAAACCCTTTGTATTTTTTCCCTAGGTCACTATATTAGTATCTTAAGTAGGTTCTCTATCTCCAATTTGCCCTTGAATCTGTTCCAAATGAAGCTTCCTAAGGTGCCCTATCATCAGCTGCCCCTTTTTCTCCACAACCTGCAATGACTCCCTAGCAGGCCATTAAAGGCCTTCTAAGATTCAGATACAATTTAGCCTACCAGTTTTATCTTGTACAAATACTCAATCACCAGTGAAAAGGATCACACAACTGCAGTACTTTGAACAGGTCAGGGAATAATTGTTTCAAAGGGTAAGTTGAAAGCCAAAAGAGCTCAGAGAAGCATTGCCTCTATTTGTGAGCCTGTGTCAAGTCAAAGCGCCCAGTGTGGAGAGATGAGAATGGTTCCTGTACTAGTACTGCTTTGTATAATGACTATGTTCATTTGACCTGGCTCTAGAGTGGGACATTCTCAGGGACAACTTCCACCTGAAGTTACAAGAGGACACTCTCTCAGACATCTGTGACCCCAGAGCTTCTCAGATCCATCCTGCCACCCATGGGAAACACCTATTCTTTTTACCAATGCAAGCTCATCAAGTCACCCAGTGACTCTTCTGAGGAGCATGATTTGGAGAGATAAGTGATATATTTCATTAGACGGGCTACTAGTTTTGTTCTTTGTTCTTGGATTATCTCTAACATTGGTGTAAGAAACTATCTACTGCAAAGGTAAGATACCTTGATTCATTTAAATTATCTTCAAATCCATTCATTTGCTCCCATGGGATCTTGCATTTTCTTTCTTATACTGTCTCTCTCTCTCTCTCTCAGACACACACACACACACACACACACACACACACAGAGCTGATTATGTAATAACATAAAGCATACAGATATCAGTCTGGCAACAAGAATCTTCAGAAATTTTGCTGATCTCATGATTCCTACCAACCATGAGAGAACACACAATGCAGTATCTCTAGCCCAGGCATGTAAGAATTATGCCTTTATTTACTTTCCACAGTCCCTCCCAGTTCAGCCCCATCACTGCCCTATCTCACAATCTCTACAACAACCCCACGACTCATGGAAAGCTGTTGAGGGATATCAGGGGAGATGAGATGATTGAGTCTCCATATGTGACCCTTACTACAGATTAAAAGAGTTCATTCTGGGGCAGGAGGGGAGGTTGACTTCAGAGGTCTCTTTTGAGGGTAGAGCTAATAAATTATCTCCTATTAGGATCAAGGCACTCCAACTTCTTGGAAAGAGGGGTCAACATTCACAGTCATTAGTTTCTTCCCTGATATTGAGAATCAGTAGTTAAAGCCTACACAGCAATCAGGGGAGAGGTAAAGAACTCCAATCTAAGGGTAAAGGGGTATACAGGTTATAGTCATCCCAAGTATATTTATTAAAAAAATTATCACACCCAAGAAGAGTTGTCAGTTAATGATTGAATGGATTTTCAAACTGACTGAAACTTGAGGCATCTACCATCCCCTATTTTCTCCCCCTACCCACACCCCTCTTGCATCCAAGCATGCAATTCCAGAATGTCTATAATGAGTGACAGAAGAAAAGTGTACTGACAGTGAAATGAGGTAAAGAGTGAAAGTTTTCCCCCTTAGTAACGGGGATTTAATTCCAAACACAAACCTGGAAGGTTCAGACTGTTAGCTAATAGTTATAATTAATTGTTCAGAATTTGTCGGGTTGAATGATATGCCTCATGAGATGTCTGGCTCTGGAACTAATCAGTTCTACCTGCTTCTGGCTGCTCCGTTTTTAAGTTCTTGTCGAAACAGCGTCCCTCCATTGTCTGAACTGTGTGGGCTGATGTGTGATAGAAGCAGTGCCATGTACAGGTTAAGTTCAAGGTTGGAGAGCCAAACAGAGCTGGGTTTGAGTTTCAGGTGTAGCAGTAATAACTTAGCAGTTAATTGCATAGCCCTGGACGAGTGATTTATCCTTAGTCTCTTGGTCTATAAATTGGGTATAATCTAGTATACCATGGGGATGAATGAGATAGTAGTGCCTGCAAAGCACTTAGTACTACTCCAGACACATCCTCTCCAGAAACATAACTATTCTCAAAAAATATATTATATGATTTTTTTTAGATACACTTGACATAAAATCAGCACCAATATACTTGCCATAGCTTCATTCTGTCTCCCTTTCATTCTCCTTTGAATGAAGTAAGTTTTCTATGTACATTTGTTGTTGTTGTTTTGATTTTTGTTGTTGTTGTTATTATTTTTTACACAGGGGCATAATTTTACTTTCATTGTCTCTTAGGTTCCAGCCGAGTGCTTTTTGGTGGTTTCTACTAAAAGAAGAAGATAAAAGGAGAGAAATGTTAGTGTAAATCCTGGAGTGAGTCTGGTAGGAGATCACTATGGAAAGACCTGGGAGTGATAAAAGTGCCATGCAGAGGCTCAAGCAGACTGGACCTTGACCCTACAGTCAGCATCACATGTGGGCCAACTAAGGGTGGCAATGATTTCTTACTCCACCGCTTCACCACTGACATGATTTTGCAGAGGGTGGGAGTAGCATCAGAAGAGAAAGATGAAGTTGCAGGAAACATAGTGGCTGAGGGAAGTTGAAAATTAAAAGATAAGAAGGGTCAAGTGTCAGGGTTTCACTCCTGTTTTGTTACCTAAGAAGTTATCCATAATGGAGAATATGTGTTGGTGAGCTAGGGGATGGGTCTCTGGCTTAATAAGTGATCTTTCCTCTACCCACAGACAAGTAGATACACATTGTGTTGCTGGGTTTTAATAAATAATTATAACATTAAATAATATCAAACAATAGATCTAAAAAGAATGAGGGAAATATCATAAGAGAAAAGAATACTAAGAATTTATTTAAAATGCACTGAAGACAAGAATACAATTAGTGAGTTAACAAAAATCTTTCTGCAAAGAAAATGCAAGCTCAGATGGGTTCACCAGTTAGTTATATATACCATAATGGTATAACCTCAATACCAAAACTTGACAAAGATATGTATGAGAAAGGAAGATTGCAGACCAATCTATCTCACGAATACAGGTATAAAAATCCTGAATAGTAAAATCAGAACACAGAAAAAATATATAAAAGCTAATACATTATTAAGACCAAGGTCGGTTTATCTCAGGAATGCAAGGTTTATTTAATGTTAGAAAATTAGCTAATGCTATTCACTTTACATCACTAGCAAATGAAACAAAAAGAAAAATCACATGATCATCCCAACTGATACAGAAAAGGCGTTCACTAACACTCACTCACAATTATTTTTAAACTCTTAGCAAATTGGGCATAGAAAAGAAACAACTAAAGGGATTTCTACCAAAGAAAATAACTTATAAAACGTCATACTTGATGGTAAAAAATTAAAACTTCGGCCTTGAAATTTGGAGCAAGGCAAAGCTATCTGCTATTATCAATTTTATTCAACATTGTGTTATAGATTCTAGCCAGAGGAGTTAGAAAGAAAAAGAAATAACTTCAAAATAGAAAAAAAGAAACAAAAGTATTATTACTCACAGATAACTTGGTACAGTATGTAGAAAATCCAAAATAGACCATAGATAAGTTATTGAATTAATAAGAGAATTTATCAAAGTTGCTGAATGTAAAATCAACATACCAAAATGAATTACATTTCTGTATATCAGAAGCAAACAGAAAGTTAAGTTTTGACAATGTCATCAAACATATGAAGGGCTTTGGAATACGTGGAAGATGGTTAGAAAACTATAAAAGTTGACCGAAAGATACTCTGGTATTCACAGTTGTGTCTGTTTTCCCTTCTGCTCTTGGAATGACCAATGAGACTTTCTGTGAGCGATGAAAGATGAGTGGAAGCTTTAAGAACTGGTGTGCTATCCAGCTCTCCTTCCAACTGCCACTTAACCAGGAAAGGTGTAGATGGTGGATGCTCCATCAGCCCAGGTTTCAGAGACAGGATAACACAGAGCAGATGCTCTGATGACCCACGACAGACATGTAGCGTAGGCAAGAAATAAACCTTAATGTATTAAGCCACTGAGCTTTTGAGATGGTCAGTAACCACAGCATAACCTGGCCTGTCGTAGAAATTATTTGTCATAGAAATAATTAAACCTTTTCTGTTATAGAAATTGAAGAATTCACAAAATAAATGAGAGAGAGATTCAACTCAAGGATTACAAAATGCAGTAATAAAAAAAAACACACCAATTCTTCCAAAAAACTTTAAATCGAACTTGATGATCTGGTTCTAACAGTTCCAAAGACCGAGAAAGGAAAGTCACTCAAAGATGAGGATGAGAAATCTGTTATTCCCGATATCAAAGCACATTATAGTCACCATATTTAAGACAGTGTTGAGTTGGCGCAGGCATAGACGAGGAGTGATGGAATGCAATAGGGAACCCAGAATCAGACCCGCATATATATGTACACTTATCATATGACAGAGGTCAGAGCACTGAGGACAGGACAGACTTCTCAGCTTTGGTTATCCACAGGAGAAAAGTAAAATTATATTCTTTCCTTCTATCATCCACAAAATCAATTCCAAGTGGATTAAAGATATATCCATGAAAACCAAAACTACAAACTTTTCAGAAAATAATACAGAGAAATATTTTCATGACTTCAGGTTGGAAAAAATTTTTTAAATAAAAGAAAACACAAATAGGATACGATTAGGAAATTTAACAACATTAAAATTAAAATCATCTGTTTTTGAGAAGATACCATAAACAGAGTGAAAGGCAAGCCAAAGACTGGGAGATGTGCAATACATATAAACAAGAAGGTCCTCGCATTCGAGAAATACTAAAATAAATCCTTCAAATCGATAAGGGTCAAAAATGCAAGACAAAATGGGCAAAGGACTTGAGCAGACACTTGACAGAAGAGAAATTCAAACAACCAATAAATTATTGAAAAGATGCTCAATTTTGTCAAAAACAGGCTGAATGAACTAATCATAATAGCAAAGACATGGAATCAACCCAAATGCCCATCAGTTGTAGACTGCATTTTTCAATTTGGTACATGCCACCATGGAATAATATGTAGCCATAAAAAGGATGAGATCATGTCCTTTGCAGGGACATGGATAGAGCCAGAGGCCATTATCCTTAGCAAACTAACACAGCAACAGAAAACCAATTACCACATTTCTCACTTACAAGTGGAAGTGATGAGAACATATTGACAGATAGAGGGAAATAGCACACACTGAGGCCTATTGGAGGGTGAAGGTTGGAAGGAGGGAGAGGATCAGGAAAAATAACTAATTGCTACTAGGCTTAATACCTGGGTGATGAAATAACCCAACCCCCATGACACACATTCACCTATGTAACAAACCTGAACATCTGTATATATACCCCTAAGCTTAAATAAAAAAACAAGCTGAATGTGTATGATAAAAAATATAAAAAACCATTACATATTCATTATATAGTAGAAGAAAATAAGTCTGACAATATCAAGTTTTGATAAAGATGTAGAATAATGGGGATTCTCATACATTATTGGTGGGAGAGTAAATTGGTACAAACTTTGAATTTCTGCTATCACCTGGTAAAGCTGAATATGCGTTTATGTTACAATCCATTAATTATACTGCTGGTTATATACTCCACAGAAACTCTTGCTTATGTGCATTCAGAAACATGAGGAGGAATATCTAAAGCACCATTGTTCCCTGAACTGAGAACAACCAAAATACCAATCATCAAGAGTTTAGACAAATAAATTGTGATTTATTACACTGAAGATGTAATAAATACATTTATTACACTGAAGATAAATACTACACAGCACTGAAGATAAATACTACACAGCACTGAAGATAAATACATTACATCAACAAAATAGATCAATCTCAGGAATATAATGTTAGATTTAAAAATCATAGAAAAAAATCATACAATGCAGAATAATTCCATTGATGTAAACTAGTAAACATGCTAAATTGTTTAGTGATGTAAATATTTGTGGTAAGTCAATAAATAAGAATATAGTAAACATAAACATCAGGAAGATGGTACCTTTGGGGAAGAGACAAGGGGATGTGACTGGTAAGGGGGAAATGGCATGGTATGGAGTAGGTTTCCAGTGCAATGGGATGTCATTTTTTTTAACCAGTTCAGCAAGCATATCGGTGTTCACTTTAAACCATGCATGTTCTTTTAATATTCTCTTCTGAGTGTATATTTTATAATAAAAAAAATCATTTTGAAATTATCAGAGTCACAGGAAGTTGCAAAAATAATTCAGAGAGGTCCTTTGCATTTAACAATTTTTAAAAATGATTCTGTCTTCTCGTTAAAAAAAATTCTCATAAAAAAAAGCTACTGAGGAAATGAGATTTGTAGAATGTGAACTTCGCTGAACAATAGCTTGGGAAAAATACTGATAAACCACAGAGTGATTTTTTACTCGCCCTATTTTTCATCTTGGGGATATAAGTGTCAGGGAACTACAGCCAACTCTATCTCGGTGAAAAGAAATGAAACCAGACTACAGAGATTGTATTAGAGTGTTGTTTAAGCAGTTGAGAACGGATATAATCCCAGGTGACCTAAGGCCAATCTAAGTGTTCTTTCTGAAAAGGCAAAGGAACTCTCATCTTGAGGTTGTACAGGGATAATTTCTTTTGAAACTGGAAGATGGCATTAAGTTAAATAGAAACACTCAGTGTACATTCAAGATATCCTTATATGGTCTAAAAACCTCAAGCCTGTTTGGGTTTTAGATGTGGAAAATTAGATTGGCCTTGAGATGAAGCCCCCAACTCCCTCAATCAGAAATTGAGGATGTTACTACAATTAGATTTTCTGTTAACCAGAAACGTTTACTTAAATCAAGAGCAACAAGTACTTGAGCACTTATGGTCCAGCCCGGGAGGAAGTATTGCTGATTCCTCTGCAGAACCCCACCAAGTGACTCCACAGACAAATAGACCTGATTGAAAGCCTGGCTTGCCCACTTACGAGCTGTGCTAGTTAACTTCTCTAACCCTCTGTTTCATTATAGGAAAATATGAATAAGAAAACCTATCTCAAAAAAGTCACTGCAATTCTTAAAGTGCATAGTACTTAGTGCTCAAAAAGGATTAACTGTCATTATAACTCTTATGGAAGGCTTGCTATTGTCAGTTGAGAAACAAAAATAAGCCTGTCTGTTACGAACTATCCTCTTACCATCATGACATGATTAATGGAGTCCCTGTCCTTAGTGTTTCACCTTTGGGCCTTCTAAAGGCTTGAGAGTTCCATGGCGTGTCAGGGGAGGATAACAATCTGAATTATTTTGTTTGCTACATATTTTGATAGTGCATCAGCATAAGTTGCCCTCTAGCAACAACGATGGCTCTGAGAATGAAAATCCAAGTAGATACATTTAAATAGAGAAAAGAAAGTCAAGCACAATTCCAAGCTCACTACATCATAGTGGAAGGTCACTGGCAGATTATCACAAACATATTTATGGTGATCAAGACAGATGACAGGATCAAGGCAGAGCCAGGTTTGCAGCAAAGGAACTTGCCTGATAGTCTTCTCCCCTTCAGCCAGGCCAACATGCCTCCATACTTCTGCAAACTTAGTTCCATCTACCTGCATCTCTCTTCCCCGTCTCCACCTGGCCTATTCTCTTCTGGATTCCACTAAACAATGAAGCCATGGATGAATTCTTCCCTAAGCACCTCCCATTTCTGGTCCCAAGATACTGTTAAGTGCTCCATCCCTGGTGTTGCCATTGGAGCCTATGTGGGTCTACTTGGTTTTATCATGTTCCATTATAATCCCTGTAGGTGAATCTATGCATCTGCTTGCCTTTACCTATTTGCAATGATACTCAACAGGATGGGAACCAGCCCCCTCTCCTGCAGAGGCCACATCAGTCTTCCTGAAGATGAGATTTTGGCAAACACACATGTTCCCATTCCCCTTAGCACTGCCTGCCTCAACATCAGGAACGTTCCTTCACAGTCAGCCACTGACTATGGGAGGTGAGCTATGATGCTGGTGTGCTGGGGCTGAGCAAATGTTGAAACTCATGGTGTAAACTAGTGTTTCACAAAGTTTGATGGCCTCACTACCTACATTTGAATCACCTAATCTCCTGCCCCACCCTGCCAAATTACCGTATAACTTCTAGTACATAATACCCAGCATAGCACCTGACACACATATAAGGCATGAGATAAAATACATTAATCTGTCTTCTCCATTGTTCTCTAATCTGGGAAGTTATGTCCTTTATCAACTCTCCATGGCTGGAAGGGTTCCATATCTAAGAAGTCTTTGCTGTTTTTATGCTAAGCCAATTTCTCATTGCCCTTGCAAGACCTCAAACCTGGACATCCCAATTGCTAGGCATTCTGCTAAGCATTTTGTGTCTACTCACTAACACTCTGAGTTAAGTATCATTGTCCCCATTGTATAAATGAGACAATTGAGGCAAGAATTGGTTAATTAATTTTCCCTAGGTCACACAGTAAGTTATAAAAGCAGGATTCTAACCTAAGCAATCTGATTTCAGGGTTCATATGCTTAACTATTCTGCCATACTACTTTCCACTGTTTATTGAGTACCGAGTATGCGGTAAGACTCTCCTTAAGGTTCTCTATAGATACAGATGCACAGCCCATACGTGGCTCTTGCCCTCCTATAGAATATAGCCCAGAGGGAGAAAGACAAACATTAAATAAGTAGACACACTGCATATTTAAAAGTATCCGGTAAGAGAACTACTATGAGGGAAATAAAAGAAGAACCATAACACCTGAGACCATTTAAGACTGGCACTTAGTGAAGGCTTTTATGAGAAAGTGGCCTCTGAGTAGCCTCTTATGTAAAGAGTGTAAACAAGAGACTTCTACACCAAGAAAACCACATGTGCACATGTCCTGGGATGTTTGAGGAATTAAAATTCCACATTCATGTGGAAGGGATAGGCTAGAATTAGGAAGGAACTAGACTGTAATTGTTTTGAGTTTATTCTGTGATTTTATTCCAAATGAGATCTTTTCTGACATAGAAAGTATATTAGTCCATTTTCACACTGCTATAAAGAAATACCTGAGACTGGGAAATTTATAAAGAGGCTTAATTGATTCATAATTCTACATGGCTGAGGAGGCCTCTGGAAACTTACAATCATGGCATAAGGCGAAGAAAGCACATCTTCACAAGGCAGCAGGAGACAGAGAGAGAGTGTGTGTGTGTAGGAGAAACTATCAAACACTTATAAAACTATCAGATCTCATGAGAACTCACTATCACAAGAACAGCATTGGGGAAACTCCCCCCGTGATCCAATCACCTCCCACCAGGTCTTGCCTCAACCTGTGGGGACGACCGGGATTACAATTCAAGACAAGATTTGGGTGGGGACACAGAGCCAAACCATATCAGAGAGAGTCAAAACGGGAACCGGCGATTCAAACAAGGTTTTCCCACAAGGCCAAATCAATGCTCAGGATGGACCTATAAGCAGTTTGACAGCAGACCTCAGGAGAGGAAGGTCAAAGAGGATAAAAGGGACCTTGGAAGCGAGACACAGTGTAAGGAGAATGTTCTCTTGAGTTATGGGACTGGGCATGCTCTGGCCAAACCTGAGGAATTCAGAGAAACGAAGGCTTTGAGATGGCTTTCTGCATCTAATTGGAGAAGTACCACAGCCCAACCAGGGGTACTTTGCCTCTAAAAGGACAGAGAGAAGGGAGCAGAGAGATAGGCCAAGGAATTCAAATGTGTGCCCAGGACCTTCCTTTACCTATTTATTACCAAAGGTTGATCTAGACCCTCTACCCCCATTTTTACCCCATAACCCCATCACCACCTCAGTTCTGAAAGTCTCAAATCCAAGTGCTCAGCTCAGTTATGATCCTAATGGATGCAAGAAGGTCTAAGTGCAGGTCATCTCCAAGTAGTACCTTTGAAGGCTGCACTGTGTTAGTATGACCTTGCCTGTGTTTGAGAGTAGAATGTGGTAACTCATGCTCCACAGCAAAATATCCCTTCTCTCACTCTCTGTCCAAAATGTACCTAATTAAATATGATGGAGACATATGGACACAGAGAGGGGAACATTACACATCAGGGCCTGTCAGGTGGGGGACAAGAGGAGGGAGAGCATTAGAACAAACACCCAATGTGTGTGGGACTTAAAGCCTGAATGACGGGTTTATAGGTGCAGCAAATCACCATGGCATATGTATACCTATATAACAAACCTGCATCTTCTGCCCATGTATCCCAGAACTTACAGTAAAATTAAAAAAATACCAAGATGGAGATAATTAAGATAAAGAGAGGTGGCCTAGGAGAGAGGAAAAAAGCATTTGCCGTCTGAGCTGCTTATCGGAAATAATAAATACAGGACCCAGGATAGGCTCTTCCACTAAACCCACAACTCTTTGCTGATAGTGATCAGAAGAACCACAGGAAGCAAGTTCAGCTGCTGAGACTAGTGAGATGAATTTGATGTACAGGATGCAAAAGTCACAATAAACCTAAGTGCTTAAAGAGAGGAGAGCCAGGGAAAGCACTTTTGGAGTGGAAGAGGAAGCAAGGGGGAGAGAGAGTGTGTGGGCATTTGCCTGTGAATTATAAATCTGGTGTTTAAGAAAGCCCATTTACCTCTCCCTCACTCCCACTCGAAATAAAAGGTTGGCCCCCATCCAGGCTGGAGCCTGGAGAGAGATAAAGGAAGCACAGAACTCCTTCTGGCCTTCTCAGCCTTTGAAAAGGAGAACTTGGTAATCAAGCCTAGTCCAAGCTTCCCAGGCTTTTGGCAGTTACAATTAGTACATTCTTTCTTTCCATGTTGGAAATTTACTTAAGATATTAAATATTCACCCCCTCCTTCTATCTCAGACTTGATGAAACATAAAAGTGCTGCTCTGAGGAATTACCTTGTCCCCAGTTCCCTTACTCCATGATTATATTGGATACAACTTCTCCTGAGGGCTCCAAAAGGTCCCCCAGGTGGAACTATAACTCTGACCCTTGAGGGTCGTGTAAAACCTCAAGGTGCGGAACCTCAAGACTGCCCTCTTGCTGACAGGCAACTCTGTGAGGCCTCCATCCTGCCCTGGAATTGCCGGCCTTTGTTATGGACTGAACATTTCTTCTTTGCTTGCTCTGATTACCTCCTTGTACCACTTTGAAGGAGGAAACGTTCAGTCTGGGCAAGGACTTGTTAATGGGTTGCCAAAATGCTAGAGGATGAAGATTGAAAGTTGGGCCTCCTTATAACCAAAGTCAAAAGTGGTTAGTAACTAAGAGCTCCAGACAGTACTAGTAAGCATTTTATGTCCTAGAGTGCTCTCTGGACATCCAGCTCCCAGGGGTATAGTCATGGTGGGGGTGGCCAGGAGAGGGGTTTGAGCAGAATTCAGAGACTCCAGACCCTGGCCGTACTTGCCATTACTAACACTGACCCGCTTGGCTTTGGCTGTGTGCACCAGAATTCTTCTAGCACATCTTCTTCAGTCTTCTGATCCCAGCCCAGCATTTCCCCCTCCCTGACTTGCCTAGTCCCTGGGAGATAGCAAAAGCCTAAAGGTGGACTCTTCTGGCCCAAAGGAAGTCCCATTGGAGTAAGGCATTATTTCCTGTGATTTCATTTAAAGTGATTAGATGCCTATTATTGTTACTAATAAAAAAATATCTATCACTTAAGAAGTTATTTCCTGTGTATCAAATGCTGTTCTGGTCAAATAAGGGTCCTGTCAACAAGGAAGCTGTGTTGTAAGAAGAGACACAGATAATTAAGACTAAACATATTTTACCTATTAATATAAAAAGTACAATTATAGATGATGAAAAGTGCTGTGAAATAAATATACAAAGCTATATGATACACAAAGGTCAATACACAAAGGCCAATAGATGGGCCTTTTCAGATGGAATGGTCAAAGGAGGCATGGATGGGGGTTGACTTGAACCCAAATCATGAGAGGGAGCTACCCATGGAAGAACAAGGCAGAAAGCATCCCAGACAGTGGAACAGCTAACATAAAGGCTTCAAGTCAGAAAGAGCTCTGTATGTCCCAGGGAAAAAAAGGAGGCCTATGTGGTCAGAGAAGAGCCAAGAAGATAAGGGAAGCAGGAAGACTGGGTCGGTGCATCTATTAGTCCATTATCACGCTGCTATGAAGAAATATCTGAGACTGGGTAATTTATAAAGAAAAGAGGTTTAACTGACTCATAGTTCCACATGGCTTGGAAGGCCTCAGGAAACTTACAATTGTGGCAGAAGGCACCTCTTCACAGGGTAGCAGAAGAGAGAATGAATGCCAGCAGAGGAAATGCCAGCGCTTATAAAACCATTAGATCTTGTGAGAACTCACTCTACCACAAGAAGAGTGTTGGGGAAAATGCCCCCATGATTAAATTAGCTAGCACCAGGTCCCTCCTATAACACATGGGGATTATGGGGATTACAATTCAAGATGAGATTTGGGTGGGACACAGCTAAACAGTATCAGTGCATGTGAGGCTTTGCAGGATTTCATTCTGGAGCCAATGAAAAGTCTTTGAAGAACTTTAAGTGTGACACAATCTGGTTTGTTTGTTTTTAAAGTCCACTTTGGCTAAGAACAGATTGCAAGTGGTGACAAGTCAAGAGGTTATTCAGAAACCAGTGAAAGAAACATGGTGTGTTCTACTGGAAAGTGTGATGGTCGTGGCAGTGGAGTAAAGTGGTTAACACTCTTTGAAGTTACATAGAAAAAGAAATTGAGGTTCAAAGAGGTTAGGGAAATTGACAAGATTACACAGCCAATTAGTTGCAGAGTCAGGATTCAAACCTTTCTTTTTTGGATGCCAAAGTATGCTTTCTTTCCTCTATATTTCTTTGCATCACCATCTTTTCATCTGTAAAGTAATGGTTTGGGTTAGATTACCTATGAGATGACTTCTGGTTCTCAGCTATCAAAACCTCTCAGCTAATTCACCAAAACATGAACAATTTCCCTCCACTTAGATATGTGTTTAATGCTCCTTGATTACAGTCTTATCACATGTACACTCAGCTTGTTTTCTGTTGTGCATAGTGAAGAAACATACGCAGTTTACAGAACACCGACATGGTCTTCCATTTTCAGGAACCTTCTAGATAAGGGTAAGAGAGCAGAGCATAGCTTGTCACTGTGACAGCAGGAAATGAAGTCCTGGGCTGTCTAGAGAAAGCAGTCCAGTCAGTAAGAAATAGTGGTGGAGGGTAGGTGGAAAGGAACAGATGAAGGAGAACAAGGTTATGAGATAACCAACTGGAATAAATAACAAGACACTGATATTTTAAAAACCAAATCCATCACCTGTAAAATAGGAGTCCTTTAAAAATCAGAGTATAATTTTTCCCTATTTTTAACATATCTGCATTATTTGAATTTTTGTGTAGAATGCACATTACTTTGTGGTTTTTAAAAACTAAACATAGAAATAATAGACTTCTAAAAGTGATGATTTCAGTACCATAGCAGTATGCCCTGGATATTTGGAAGGGGCACAATTTTAAATATTTTAGTGATAAAGCAGAGAAAGTATGACATTGAGAAGTCACTTAATATAGTGGCTCCCAGCTCAGGTTCTGAAGGCAGACTGGCTCCCTTCAAACCCTGGCTCTACTTACTGGCCCCAGGACCTTGGGCAAATTACTTGATTTCCATGGGCCTCTGAGTCCTCATCCATAAAACAGAGTTAACAATCATTAACAATCCTGCCATAGGGAAACCATAAAAACTAAATGAGAGGCCAGCCACAGTGGCTCACACCTGTAATCCCAGCACTTTGGGAGGTTAAGGTGGGTAGATCACTTGAGGCCAGGAGTTCGAGACCAACCTGGTTAACATAGAGAAACCCCGTTTCTACTAAAAATACAAAAACCAGTTGGGTGTGGTGGGGCATGCCTGTAATCCCAGCTACTCAGGAGGCTAAAGCACAAGAATCCCTTGAACCTGGGAGGTGGAGGTTGCAGTGAGCTGAGACCTCAACACTGCACTCCAGGCTGGGTGACAGAGCGAAACCCTGTCTCAAATAAATAAATAAGAGTTAATTTATGTAAATATAAATGTAACTTATGTCCAGACCATGTATTTGGTTTTGTGATTTCAGAAAGCATGTCACTCTAGCTCTAGGACTAATTTCAACCTTGCTTTTCTTGAGAATTTTCTGTTACATATGAGGTATTCTTGAAGACTTGGGTAAAATGCACTGTGTAAACAGGAAACAAATTATTTCACATCAATCAGTGTTAAAAGGCAGAAACTATTTCATAGATAACTTTAACTATATAAGAAATGATAGCTATCTTGAATAAAAATAAACTTTTTAATTTGATGTAAAATTAGACTTCTGTTAAATGTTACTTGTGTCTTTTAAGGGGATTTAATTACACTCTCATTTCCGTATTTTAGCATTCTGTAGCTCTGGCAGTTTATATAAGCAGGACCCCCAATTATAATGTGCGTGACTAGTGATTATAAACGTAGGAAGAGAAGACATACATCCTATGACATAGTTTCTTGATAAAGGCCTTGCACACAGACCCAAATTCTTTGAAGTTCATTTTCCTTTCTGTTGTGGAAAAAGGACCACTGGCAAAATGCCTCTACTCTCCTAGTTGAGGGCAGAGTTTCACTTGCCTTTTAGTATCCTTTACTTCAGTCAGAAGTTTAATAAAGAAGGTTAATTACCAGGTTTTATTAAGGCAGCTTCTTGGAGTTTTCTTGCTTCTGGACCTTCCAGAGCCCTCTGGATCCTTCTGCCCTGAGCTTAGGCCTTGATGTGTAGCCCACATGCTCTAGAGAGAGTATAACATGCTCCTTTCTCTAAAGAAAGCTCTCTGTAAGTGAAAAAGAAGTCTTGGGGACTGAGGAAAACCATGACTTTAGAGATAAGGTACTACATAATCTTTAAGAATCAATCACCAAATGAGACAGAAAATAATCAGCTCTTTCATCCATCAAAGCAGATTCTTTCCAATCTGCTTGTGGCTTTTACTTAAGTGATAGTCTATGAATTTCACTATACAGAATTACATATGCAGGTAGGGAACTCCATATTCTTTCTGAGCCTAGTTTCCTAGTTGAGTGTGAAGGGTGTCTAATGGATGTCAGTATCACCTTATCTAACAGCGTTCAAAGATGGTAAAAATGTTTTGTGTGGTGCTGTCAGTACCATTAAGTCAAATGTCAGGAAGTATTATTCACAGTGACTCATTCTGATGCATCAAGGCTAACATGATTAGCTTAAGGGAAAGCCCTTCTCAGAGAAGAAAAGAACCTCCAGAAACTCTGAATGGAAAGGGCAAGTCAGGACTCTTTCTGCCTGTTCTATAACTTTTTCAATCGTTTCTTCATGGTCTGATTATTTTTGCTCTCTAAACTCTGGTTCTTACCTTGTTACTGTAAAGCTTCAGTTTCCTCATCTATAAAAGGAAGACCTAAGAGGACATCATAGCAAATACCTTCTAGACTTATCGTGACAAACAAGACAACGCTTTTGGAGGATCAGCGTGGTAATTATGTACAGCAATTTGTATTGTGTTGTTGTTAGGTCCCAACTACAGCAATCAAACCAAACCACCATCCCTGTTTGTTCCATTCCGGCCACAGCATCTTTCTTTCTACCCCCACCCGCATCCCACAAGAAGGCAGCCAGTCCTGTCTCAGAGCATTGGCCCCCACATCCACAGTGACAAAAACAAAATGTCAGCGTGTGCGCGATGTCATCTGCGTAGCATCCATAGAGGCCCTAAGTAATCTGGAAATGATCAAGTTGTGATTTTTTTTCTGGTGTAATCGGTAAATCTCGCAGGAAGACAGAAGCCATAGATTCTGTCACTAACTTCTGCCTAGAATATTCTCCTCCCCATCCAGGTCTTCATTTGGCTGGATGCTTCTCAACATTCACTCTCAGCAAAATGTCACTTCCACAGAGAGGCTTTTCCCAACCACCTTAGCTAAAGTGCCTCTCAGACCTGCTCACTCTCTATGCTATTTCCAAGAGTCATGTGCTTCAGAGCAGTTGCCACTATCTGGAATTATCTTGCTCGTTTATCTCCATATGTGTTTAATGTCTGCCTCTCTCCCATGATAATGTAAGCCCCATGAATACAGAGTCCCTGCCCATCTTGCTTGTGCTACGTCCACAGTGCCAAGTACGCAGTGCCCAGCAAAGACAGGGCACTAAATACATCTCTGTTAAATAAATAAATGAATCAATCATTCTTTTGTCTTCCTTTGAGGCCATAACCCTAGCAGGCATGAGGCATCCCCTTCATGTGCAATGACAACCAGAGTTTGCTAACTCTCCCATACAAAGATCTTAGAGGGACTTTCCCCTGCTGGTTGCAGCGTGTGGGCAGTAAGTCACCTAGCCAAATACATGCCTCACCCCTATTTCATTAGATTGGGTATTTATGATGTAGAAATGGTCTTTGCCATTATGTATAGGGGGTGCTCCTAAACTGTGGTCTTTTGGGGAACTGCGTAAAAGTGCTGAGTGGTTCTGAGGAGAAAAATGTTCCTTGGCTAGCAGTGCTATGCAGGTTTAAACTCCCAACCTCTAGCCTCAAGAAGAGGGAGTAAAAAGAAAGGCCAAGAAGAATATTGATACGTGAGAGTTCATGGGCTTCTTGAACAGGCCCTTGGAAAATACATAAAGGAGAATTAGCTAAGACAGCCTAAGGGAGGCTGAGAAAAGGATTCTGGCGTTTGGGTCAAAGTTAGCAATGCAAGGTTTACTTTCGTATTGTTGCTCTACAGCGTGCAAGAGAATCGTCATGAATGCCAGGCTTCTCAGAAATTTGAGGCTCATTGAAATTAAATGTATTTTGTTAATTTGTTTTTCTTTTGTAATGTCTACTTCATTGTAGCAAAATACCATCTATTAATTTGGAAGGAAAGAAATCACGTCCACACTTAGGCACCTGAAAGAAGACAGAAATTAAATGTTCTGTCTGAAAAGGATAGAACATTTGGAAATGGATACGTTGAGATTATTCTGATGTTGGATTCTGATGAAAGAATACAAGATTAGAAATGGAACTGTAATACGAGTCTCTGTTCTGTCACAAAAGGGCTGTGATGTTTATTAAATCCATTTTTCCTGGGCACCCAAGGTAAACCAGATCTTGTTCTAGATGTCAGGAACACCAGGATAGGTGTTAAAGAAACAGTGCCAGCTCTCCTGGAGCTGACAGCCTGGTCAGGGAGACTGACAGGTTAACACTTGCAGTGTCCTGGGACACTGTCATTAAGGGGTATGCAGATACAGCAAAGGGAGCAGCTAACCCAAGCAGGCAGGGATGATTGCACAGAGGAGGTGTTGGAGAAACCATCATCTGTCATCTGGTGAAGGCAGCAAACTTGTGAACCTGTTTTTCTGCCAGATGAATCAGGCAACATGAGAACACTAAATTATTTGAGGGGACATCTGCCGAGATCACTCCTGCCTTGCTCACTGCACATGCCGACTCCTCTTTCCCAAGGCTTCAATGCCTCACCCACCCACTAACCCCTACTCACCTTTGGTGCTCGATTGAGATGTCATTTTCTGGGAGGAAGTCCTCTCCAACTCCCATATGACAAAATGCTCTGCTCCCATGCTTTCCATAACACCCATTTTTCTCTCCCTCGGACTAACACATAATGTGCTTTGTACGTGCCAGGCTGTGTTCTGAGTGCTTTCCACACGTTAACTCATTCATCCTTTCCACCAGCATATAAGGTATTATAATATTACATCCCAGTTTCACAGATGAGGAAACAGAGGTCCAAAGAGGTTAAGTAATTCACCCCAGGAGGCGACAGAGCCAGGATACAAACCCAGGAATGTGGCTCGGAGCCTGCCTTCATATCCATGCTGCACCTTCTCTCATGGCAGGCAAAGCTGCCTGTAATGTCCTGCTCTGTCTCCAACTCTAACTGCACACTTCTCAAAGACAGAGACCATATCTTGCTCACAGTTTACACCCCAAATGCCTAGCCCAGGCCTGGTGCATAGTAGGCATTTGATAATTGTTACTGAATAATTTTTATTTTAAGTTCTGGAGTACAAGTACAGGATGTCCAGGTTTTTTACACAGGTAAACATGTGCTATGGAGGCTTGCTGTACCTATCAACACATCACCTAGCTATTAAGCCCCACATGCATTAACTATTTATCCTGAAGCTCTCCCTCCCTCCCCTGCCCCACTGCGGAATGATATTTTTTAAAGAACATTGGACTATCTCACAGAATAGTCCTATTCATCAAGGAGTCACTTCCTCTTCCTCCCAAGTAATGGATCTGTAGTTGAACACAAGATTTCCTGAGAATCAGGGCCAAACTCAAATTGGGAAATCTAAAACATAAACCCTGGAGAAATATCTGGGGGCTTTCTGCTGAAGGCAGCTCTTTGTGAAACCCTTGTTAAGTATAACTAAGCTCCAGATTGTTGCTTTTTTTTAATTTAAAGTATTTATTTATTTATTTATTTTCTTTCCTTTTTCTTTATTTTTTTAAATTTATTTTTAATTGCGTTTTAGGTTTTGGGGTACATGTGCAGAACATGCAAGATAGTTGCATAGGTACACACATGGCAGTGTGTTTTGCTGCCTTCCACCCCTTCACCCACATTTGGCATTTCTCCCCAGGCTATCCGTCCCCAGCTCCCCCCCTCCACTGTCCCTCCCATCTTCCTCCCGATAGACCCCAGTGTGTAGTACTCCCTTCACTGTGTCCATGTGTTTTCATTGTTCATCACCTGCTTATGAATGAGAATATGCGGTGTTTCATTTTCTGTTCTTGTGTCAGTTTGCTGAGAATGATGTTTCTTTTCATTAAATTTCATTTGCTAAAGTAGTTCTGTAGGTCAAAGTGCTACCCACCTCCCACCGTATCCTGGATTGGGGTTTTATTTTCATTTATTATTTTGGCTTGTGGTATTAGTCAAGGTGCAGAAGCAAATCGGATCCCACACTTGTTTTACACCATCAGCGGTTATCTGCACAACAGCTTCAAACAGTAATGGTGCAGCGCACACTGTACTTTAGCCACAGCCTGCTCTACTGTGTGTTATGCCTCCTTTTGCTTAGCTGCCTTCGTTTTCTGGTGAGTCCAGAATGTATGTTCTAAACTGCTGGTGAGGTGGAGAATGAATGCTCGGCCTCACCAGCTGTTTAGAATATACATCCTTATCTGGATGTAGGCATGCTCAGTGTCTCCAGGGGAACCCGTGTGAATCAGACTCAGTAGATGAGATGTCTCTTGAATTTTTATTTGTGTGATATATAAGAGGTGATCACATTTCAAAGGCACTCAGAAAATCACATTCTGAACACTGAGCAAAGGTAACAATATCAATAGTAAAGCAACCCTTTAGTGTCATATATAGCATTTTTGTCTGGGAGCTTGGGAGAGATATGACTGTCATTTCAAAAAAAACCAGCTAAGACTCGTTGACCTTTATTTGTATATGTAAGACTTTAAAAGGGATCAACCCAAAAAAATGAAATGAAGAGAACATTTAAAAGATATTGTGAAAATAACAAAAATAGGCACCTATGGACCGGACATGGAGAGTAAATGGTGAGTCTTATGTAGTTCTGATTAATCATAGACCATTAATTGAATGATATTGTACAGATTATTAATGTTTTAAGAATTAAAATGGATTCAGTCATTTTAGTCTCCAAACCAGGCATTGTTTATTGTTTAATGTTTAAAAGTTAATTAATTGGTGTTATTTAATCATTCTTTGATACAGTAGGTGCTCTAGCCAGTTTTTCTCTTAAGATAGGAACAGGGAGACGCCCTTTCTTGCTGAATAAGGCTCCAACACAGACAGGATGACTGCCCAAATCTGTTCTTGTTTGTTCTGACTTTGCTCCCTTAAGTTGACCTGGCCTAGCAGTACATCATGGCTAGGGCTAAATAAAAATGAGTCCTGGATGCCAATTCCCAGCTTGCTGCAGGCCCCCATCCTTCCCTAGGGCCCCCCCTGGGCCTTGAATCCTTGCTGCGCTCTCAGCTTTCAGATCTGATGCCTGGAATAGCTTTTCTGGCTGTCAATCTTCCATTCTTCTCTTAGGCCAATTTTTACATTAGCTTCCATTTGGGTCAACTTTTGGGTAACCACCCTATTTAAAACCAGCCTTAGCCTCTGGGACCCCACTTGGTCCAGCCTCCCATAAGGAGAGAATCAAACTGACTAACTCTACTCCCAACACATGTTAGAGGTTGTAATTTTTGTTCAACATGATTAACAAATAGTAAGAACACAACAAAAATGACTGTTAATTCAGAAGACCAAGAATATTGAAAAGAAGGTAAGGAAGAAAGAGGGTAAAGTCTTCTGCACATGAATTAGCCAACACCAAGAAATCTTACTTGCAGAGGTTTGCCCCGATGTAGTAGATTTGTTACAGAATGTTAGTCTTCAATCAAAGGAATATTTGAAGTTCTCTAAAGATAAATTACCGTAGGGGGATATGGAACAAATTCCCTTAGGCATCATCTTTGGTTTGGAAGAGGGAGGCTGAGGAGGCATAAATAATAGTTTCCTAGCTTTCCACTGGAAGCAAGAAATAGTGTGCAGGAACTGCAGTGATGCCAAACCACACAACACCTTCATGAAGATGTTTGTGTGGAATGTGCTTGTGAACTTTACTCCCCCACACAATTGATAACTTTCCAAGTTCACCTGGCTCCAGCCTTTACTAGGCACAATTTTAATGTCTCTTGTCCTTACACAGAGCTTCCCTGAGTTTTCTGCAGTGTTCTTCTGTGGCTGCCTTAAGGGTAACTTCATTTTGGCCATCATCTCCAGCATTCTTCATTGGCATGAGCTCTTTGAGCAGGACCACTTCGGTCCCAAGACTATCTATTTTACAACTAAACATGATCCTATGCAAATGACAAGCTCCAAACCCTCTGGCAGTGAAGTTTAATATGTTCTCATACCTATAGCCTTTACATGACTTCGTTATTCTGCTCTGAGAGTAGATAGACTTCTCTTGTTTGCCCAAGTGATTGAGGGTGGCAGTAACCCTCTAAGTTTCTGGGGTCCTTGGGGAGGTCATGCCATCACTTCAAATGGTCTAAGTTGTTCTAATATACTTTGCAACACTGAGGACAATGATCCATGGTGGATTTTCCTCTGGGATTTTTGCAAATATTGTTTATAGTATGCATGAGTTTCCTATAGCTCCAAACAAATGACCACAAACGTGCTAGTGCAAAACAAGAGAAACGTATCGTCTCACAGTTCTGGAGGCCAGCAGTACAAAATCAAGGTGTTGGCAGGGGAGCACTCCCTCTGGACGTTCTGGGGAGAATTCCTCCTTGCCTCGTCCAGCTGCTGGTGGCTGTTGGCATTCTTTGGTTTCCAATCTGCCTACGTGGTCGCATCACCACTCTTCTTCATGTGTTTGTCTTCTCCTCTGTCTCTTATAAGGACACTTCTCATTGGATTTAGAGCCCACCCAAGTAATCCAGATGATATTTTAATGTAACTGAGATTCTTAATGTAACTGTATCTGCCAATACTCTTTTTCCATATTAGGTAGCACTCACAGTGTCTGGGCATTAGACAAGGACATATTCCTTAGGAGGTCACCATTCAGTCCATTGTACCCTGTGTTCTAATGAAAAGTCTCTACAGATAATTGACCCTCACCCCACATTATTTCCCTGTGCCATGCAAATAATATCTTTGAGAGGAACATCTGATAAGAGAGTTTATCACTTAGAGTCCCAGGTGAGACATGTGTCATTAGGCCTTTGCAATATCATACTGAGTGAGCACAGCTCACTCATGATGGTGTGTGTAAAAAGACTTTGACAAAAAGGCTATCTACAGAGGTGTATGTCAAAGGCATAAACAACGGCTATTGAGACACCCAGACACCAGCAATGGGATGAACAACTACTACTCCTGTGGCCAAAGGAACAAGAAGAGAAAAGAGTGTAACTGGAGCTTCGTGAGAACTGAGGAATCGAAGAGGGGTCACTTGGTGGAAGCTGTAATCTTGGAGGGAGGTGACTTCTGGCGAACATGCAGTGCTAAAACAGAAAGGAAGAGGGAAGATCTCTCCTCCCAGCAGCCAATCTTCCTGCTGGAATCTGCCATTGGCTGAACACAAGTGGAAGCTTACAGGCAAGAGAGCCAGTTGGCAGGATGGTTAAGGATCAGCATCCCAGCACGTGGAACAAGACAGTGAAAGGCAGAAAATGCATCAGGGTAGAGGCAGGGGTGGTGCAAGACAGCCCAGAAAGATAAAACATGTACATAAACAACAGATTCTAGACAAAGGAGAGAATTTCCAGCTTATAAGTGATTATATGGGTTGGTGTGAGCCTGGAACTCAGGGAGGGCTGATTCATTGAGAAGTTTCTAGCTGAACCTTGAAGAGGAAATAGGATCTAGGGATACAGAATTAGGAAAGGGGTATTTTCAGGCAGAATGAGCAATGTTACAAAGGCTCTAAGAACAAATGGTCTGTGTGGGACTGGGAGTTCATATGAGGGTAATAACTAATGGTTCTGTCTGAAACATGAATGTAGGAAGGGGAACTAAGGCTAGAAGGTAAGGTGGATCCTCTAGTGAGGAGCCTGAAATCCGCTGTATGGTAGTTACACTTTCATTCCTGGGACAGTGGAGCACAAGCATAGTTGTCAAGAAGAGGCTTTAGGGGGATTAATTCTCTGGACAGAGAGCAGAGAGTACAGACCCTAATCGAAGAGAAGTAGAGTGTTCATTGAAGGAAGTAGTGGTTGCTAAAAGACTTTGTTGTTTTGCTTTAACTTCCACAAACCAGGTCACCCCAGGAAGCTCTTAACCATTGTGGAAGACAGTGTGGCGATTCCTCAGGGACCTAGAAATAGAAATTCCATTTGACCCAGCAATCCCATTACTGGGTATCTATCCAAAAGACTATAAATCGTTCTACTATAAGGACACATGCACACGAATGTTCATTGCAGCACTGTTTACAATAGCAAAGACCTGGAACCAACCCAAATGCCCATCGATGATAAACTGGACTGGGAAAATGTGGCACATATACACCATGGAATATTATGCAGCAATCAAAAATGATGAGTTTGTGTCCTTTGTAAGGACATGGATGAATCTGGAGAACATCTTTCTCAGCAAACTGACACAAGAACAGAAAAAGAAATACCGCATATACTCACTCATAGGCGGGTGAGAAAAATGAGAACACATGGACACAGAGAGGCAGTCTACTATACACTGGGGTCTATTGGGGGAAATGGGGGAGGGACAGCGGGGGGGGGCTGGGGGGGATAGCCTGGGGATGAATACCAAGTGTGGGTGAAGGGGAGGAAGGCAGCAAAACACACTGCCATGTGTGTACCTATGCAACTATCTTGCACTTTCTGCACATGTACCCCAAAACCTATAATGCAATAAAAATTAAAAAAAAAAAAAAAACACATCTATGCTTCCATTGCCTTCCTTCCCTAGACTTTAAAAACCAAGCATAGAATTAGTTAAAAATTTAAATCAACCAGAGAGGTAGTTTAGCTACTGCTGCCAAAACTTAAGGCACATCATTGAAAGAGCAGTAAGTTGGGTGAGAAATATAGTCACAGTAATAGACATCACGACGTCACAGTCCAAATTGCCGAGAGCCTACTGGTGCCACGGCTGCGGGATGACCTCTCTTCTCTTGGGGTAAGACTTTTTAATTTGCCTGTTGTCTTCTTTACTTGGTAGCCACTGCTCTAACTTTTTAAATAGCCATCTATCTCTCTTAGGCCAGAGTGAACCATCCCTCTTTTCGAGATTGTTTGCCTATTTTATCTTTATAGAAGCTTGGAATTTGCAGGTTTTACTTGGCCATGTGGCCCAGATTCCAGGAAGCAAGACTCATCAGACACTTGTACTAAAACCCAAAGCTCTCTTAATCTAGTTTTAGTTGCTGGAAGTACTAGCAGAATTTCCAGAGGAGAGCAATGAGATAAAAGATAGAGAGGTTACAATGTGTCAAGCCCTAGCCTAGATTATTGTCAGAAAGACTTTCATGAGAGAAGACTTGCTGCAGAGCAACAGATCCTCACACAATGTCTATGTTCACAGAGTAGTTTGTAGGCTTTAGAAAATTTTTGGGCTTGAGATAAGTTACTTACTCATATATTCCTTGTGTAGATACTACTGCCAAGGCATTATTTGGTGCATCCATTCATACAGAGGAGATAGAAATGCCTTATAACCCATTTTTGTTTTGGTTATCTATTTTGAAATAACCATGGTTTGGTGGAGAGTATTCAAATGATTATGTTTTTGGCCTGACTGGCAAAAACTCATGATGCTCAGGCTTTTAGGAAGTAACTCATGATGTGCAGGCTTTTAGGAAGAAGCATTACGTAAATGAAACATTTCCATAATGCCAGTATGTATTTGGGACCATACAGGAATCTAATCTCTGAGCCTCAGATTTCTCATCTGTCAGATGAGCAGGATAATGTTAATACCACATTTAGAAAATAATTATAATGTCTGTAAACATGCTTTTAAAAAATTCTAGTACCTTTTATAAGTGATAGTTTGTTGTTTTTGCTATAATTGCTTGGGAATATGTCCATTTTAACTAACCTAATTAGAAATGGTGATAATGGGGTTAAGAAGTCTACAGCTATTTTTCTGTGTCTTGAATTTTGATTTTTAGACATGTGGGAAATGATGCTATATAATTAAATTCTTCAAATATTGTCTAATTTCTTAGTTAAGGTGCCGTGGGACACACAGGTATGAGTAAATAAAGTCCCTGTGCACCTGAGCTTTACAGCAGAGTGAGGAGATGATAGATTGATAGATGATAGATAGATAGATAGATAGATAGATAGATAGATAGATAGATAGATAGCATGGATGCAGAGATAGAGAGAGACAGAGGCAGAGGGATGGATGCATAAGAAGAGAGAGGTAGATAGATGAGATAGAGATGTAGAGAGACAGAGATGGAGATGAAGATTGGTAAAGGTGATAGAGATAGATAAAGATGGAATGCCTTCCCTTAGATTGAGTTTGCTCATGAATGGTCTTTATAAACAGGGTTTTGCTCCCTACTAATTCTGATGACAATGGCCATTTCTGTCTGTGAGACTAGAAAGAAGAATGGGTTTATCAGCAGCCATGCTTGACTAAGTTCTTACTCAGTAATTTTCCCATGGAGACTTGGAAAGAGTTGTAAAAACTTTACTAAAAGCAGATAGAAGGTGGTTCCCTAAATGTTGACAAGGGGATCTTTCCCATTTTTTGCCTCGGTTAGTGAGGGCCTCATTACAGAATCTTGGAACTATATATGAAAATCATCTAAAAGACCAGAGGACAGAGTCTAACGTTTTTACTTTATGAGTTTTTCCTGGAACACTTTTAAACAGTAACAACAACAGAAATATAAAAAAGTTAATTCTAATTTGTTAGGCAGTAGTGACATTTGGAGGTACACACTTCAAGTTATTCTTTGAAAACACAGACCTGGCTTTATAACCCTAAAAATGTCCTATTTCTTTAATAGACTATATATACATTAAAAGAAACAAATTCTAAAAGAATAAAAACTGATCGAGACACCAAGAATAAAAGACTCTGCATTTATTTGTTAAGACATCCAAATGTTGAGGGTTTTGTTCTTTGTTTTTAGAGACAGGGTTTCACTCTGTCACCCAGGCTGGAGTGCAGCGGCACAACCACACCTCACTACAGCCATGGTCTCACTTTCCAGAAACAATTTACCAATCTGTGCCCCCACCAGCAGAGAAAAAAAGCATTTAAGAGTGTCACGTTGTTTCCGTAGCAGCTTTGAGTATTTCCACTTTGACAAATCTTGGCTGATGTTTTTATTTTACTTATTTATTTATTTTTTTTTGAGACAGGGTCTCACTCTGTCACCCAGGCTGGAGTGCAGTAGCATGATGGCATGACCACAGCTCACTGTAGCCTTAACCTTTTAGGCTCAAGAGATCCTCTCGTCTCAGCCAATTTGCTTTTATTTTTTTCTAGAAATGTATCTCATTATGTCATGCTATTTTTATAGCAGATAAAAAGATAATACAAGACAAAATTTAAATATCTTCTCTCCAGCAAGACCCAGAACTTTGATTATCTCTGCCTGGAGAATAGAAGGCATATGAAGATCTAAGTTATCACAATAAGACATTGTATACTAAGTGCAATTTCAGGTTCTGCAGATGAAGTTTCAGGGAATTACTCCCATTTGTGTTAACATGCATGCCAAATGGTTTTTTTTTTTTTAATACCCAGGACATTTATCTGGGGACTTGGGGAACTTTCAGTTGTTTTCTCTGACTGAAATACTATCTAACTTGGGAACTTGTGATACTCCAAAATAAAATCAAACACTTAAAGAAGTAAAAGTGAGAAAGGATTGTAAAGAAAAATTTATGATAAATATAACCATTGTTTCTTATGGGAACTTTTTAAATTGCAAGGATGGATGGATGGATGGATAGATAGATAGATAGATAGATAATATGGATGCAGAGATAGAGACAGAGAGGGATGAATGCATTAGAAGAGAGGTGACAAAACATGGTGAATGAATGGACATCAAAACCATAGCCACTTGTAAACACGTAGGTGTGAGGCTGACATGAGATTACCCTCACCAAGAGGGTATTGAAATAATTGAAATAATTACCCTCACTTCTGCAGACAACAGGACATCTTGACACAGTTTGAAAAACACTCATCAGAACACGTCTCCTTGTGTGGCTCATGTGGCATCATGACAGCAGAAGCCCAGAGAGGTGGAATCATGTACCCAAGAACATTCTGTAAGCAGGTAGTCAAGTCTGACTGCTGTCCATGACTTCTCATGCCTTTTGATTTCTCTCTTATACTCCATTCCGTGTCTATCTACTCAATATTTGAGGGTTTATTTAGATTTTCTTGTGGAAATATTTCATATGTCTCAAATAAATATTAAGCAAGCATTTGAGTGCCTGAGTCATATTTTTGAAGTGTATCTTCTCTTGAAGACTCACAAAACCTCTCCCCAAAGTCTTCTTGGATTTGCAAAATTACCAGTTGCCATCTTAACAAACTTGCTGACATGCCTGTCTCCTAAATTTTGACAGCATAGGAATGGGAACTGGCCTTTTGAGGTCAGGCCTATTCTTTCTTTTTTCCCCTAGTAAAGAGTACCAAAAAAATGCAGGGATAATCTCTTACCTCATCTAGACCAGAAAGAAAGAAAACAGCAACATTAACTGCTTCTATTTTCCTTTCTTCCAAAGCCATGCCCCATGGCCTTCTTAAAATTGAGTTGGTAGTTTATGCTAAAATAACCTGTAAACAGGTGAGCAGCTGGAGAGACCAACACTAAAGAGCCTAAATAATTGACAAACTAGACAATCAGTCCCAGGATAGTCAAGAATTTTTCATTGCTTTAGCAATTTGTTGGTCATCTGCTCTATATTTTTCTCTAAACAATGAAATCCCTATAAATGACCTTTCACATAAAACAACCCAAGAAAGATTGGAAGGGGGAGGGAGATCATCATGTAATCATGTGATGGCCCCCACCACTTTAATCTGATTGATGGAAACACAGTCCCTTCTCTTAGTGCAAGAGAGGCCTCCACTGTGTGTGAAACATTGGGTCACAATGCCCAGGTCGCAATACCATGACTTTGCCAGAGTTCCCATCTGTTGCTGCAGCCTGCACAGTAGACCAGGAAAAACAAGACAGAAGGCCTGTATTAGATGGAGCTTCTCCAGAGGAACAGAACCAATAAGGTTATACATAAAGAGATTTGTGATAAATAAACTAATCAACATCATATAATGAACTTGTTCTAAAGAAAAATCAGCCCTTGACTCTTTTCCATGCTCTGGGACCCTGCTTGCAAATGAGTGCATGACACTGTTGTCCTCTTATTATGTCATTAAAACGAACTGAAGAAGCTGTCAACCGCATGCCATTTCTCCTGTCACATTATTATGAGACATAAGTGTCTCCAATTCACATGATTATGGAGGCTGAGAAGTACCAAGATCTGCAGACTGATGGCCTGAGACTCAGGAGAGTATAAATTACGTCCCAGTCAGAGTCAGAAGGGTGAGCAGAGAAGACTGTGTCTAAACTAAGAGGCCAACAGACAGACCAAATTCTCTCTTTCTCAGCCTTTTGTTCTATTCAGGCCTTCCACAGATTAGATGAGGCTCACCACTACTGAAGAGAACAATCTGCTCTACTCAGTTTACAGATTCAAATGTAGAAACCCCTCATGGACACACCCAGAATAATGTGTACCCAAATGCCTGTGCATTCTGTGGCTCAGTCGAGCTGACAGATTATCCATCACAACATCTAGGGAAGGAGGAAGAGCCTCTGCAAGACTGACCCTGAAAACTTGTCACTCCAGACACAGACTGGGTTATCTTCCCTGGTGTCCACCTGGCAGAAATTCCACCTTGCATAGCCCATTCTGCAATCCGCCATGACTGCAGATGCAGCCACTCTGCTGACACCTAGACTTGACTCTTATGTTCTTCTTAAATGAAGCCATTGCCCATATGTGAAGAAATATTACTTTTGAACACTAACACCTGTTAAGGATGAAAGAAATGTTCTCAAGCATATATATATATATATATATATATATATATATATATATGTATCTATATATTTGTTTGTTTATATCAAGTTTGGGGAGACGGGAAGAGGCAAATTGTGAGACACTTATGTCTCATAATAATGTGACAGGAGAAATGGCATGCGGTTGACAGCTTCTTCAGTTCGTTTTAATGACATAATAAGAGAACAACAGTGTCATGCACTCATTTGCAAGCAGGGTCCCAGAGCATGGAAAAGAGTCAAGGGCTGATTTTTTTTTAGAACAAGTTCATTATATGATGTTAATGGAGATTCTAACCATTTTTCATAAGAAGCTGCTTCAGAATATAGCTGGAAGGGGTCTATCCCCTGCAATATTTGGCAAGCAAATACAAGGCAGAAGTATTTAATTATCATTTCTTAAAGGATTTTTGCTATCCTGGTTAGTATAAGTTGGTCTCTTAAGCACATGATTTTGCAAAGATCCATAATTCACTCATTTTCCAAACCAGATTTAAGCATTCATAATGTTTCATCAAGCTAGAATTTCTCCAGCACAGGACAGACCTCAGCTCAGCAGAAAATCAGTGAGGCGTAAATGAAACCCAAATAAAGTAGTATCTGTTGGGCATGATAGCTCACGTCTATAATCCCAGCAAGCCAAGGTAGGAGGATTCTTGAGGCCATGAGTTCAAGACCAGCCTGGGTAACAAAGTTGACCCTGTCTCTACAAAAAGAAAAAGAAAAAAAGTAGCCAGAAATGATGGCGTGAGCCTGTAGTTCCAGCTACTCAGGAGGGTGAGGCAAAAGGATCTCTTGAGTCCAAGTTAGAGGTTACAGTAAGCTATGATCGCACCACTGTACTCCAGCTTGAATAATAGAGTAAGAAAATATATCCCTTTAATTCTGTGCTACAGTGTATATTTAGACAAGGATTCTTCTTACTTAGTAAACATTGAGTTTGGGGCATAAATCATCCCTAAGCCAACCTGTCAGGAATCTGTGGCAGGCAAATTTACTTCAACACCAGCTTAAACTGATAATGTAAAACAGAAACTGTAAAGTCAATAAAACACCTATTACAGGAAAAC
Source organism: Saguinus oedipus (assembly GCA_031835075.1). Lineage (NCBI taxonomy): Eukaryota > Metazoa > Chordata > Mammalia > Primates > Cebidae > Saguinus > Saguinus oedipus. Next base: position 8,743,550 of record CM063178.1, read on the forward strand.
ATCAACGTGTTTGGTACTAAACCTGGAAATAAGGGAAAATTAAACAATGAAGTTGTCTGAAAGGATTATTCTGCATCCCCCCTCCTTCCTGACCCAAATACTCACAAAAGAATTGACTTGTTTGTGCTGGATTAAGTGTTAGGGGCTCTTGGAAGAAAGGAGGTGCTGTCAGAATAGAGGTTGTTCTTAATTTTTTTCCATGGCCCTTGTATATTAGCCCACAGTTCATGATCCTGTTTTATAGCTGGCTGACTGCTCCCTCCTCCCAATCCCTACTCCCTTATTAAACAAAAGACTGCACATTCTGGAAAGGGTAAGCAACTCACCCGTGTCGCTGTCATCCAGGTAGTGCTGTTATGTGGTGGAAAGTGCTCAGGGCTGGGACTTTGCAGCAGCCCTCTGGGGTGCTTGCAGCAGGCCCTGTACAAGTCCCACCCCAGTGCTGGTATCAGAGAGGCCAGCAAAAGACAGCTGGTGGGAGAGACCTATGCAGCTCCACCCACAAATGCTACAAACGCTAAAATCCCTTCTCTTGCCCTTCCTCAAATCTTTTGATCCTTGCTTTCCTCCAGCTCTCGTCTTCCAACTTACTTTCTCTTTTACTTTTCTCTCTTCTTCTAACTTACTTTCCTCTATTTCATCACCTCAAATTCATTCATTCCACAAATATTTATCAAGCATCTACTATACAAGGCACCCAATCTTTGCCAAACCTCAGACTATCCTTCATCCTCATTTCTCTCTGAAGCTGCTCTGGACAATGTCATCTGTTGGTTGTTAAACCTGTGGTCACATTTCCAATGCCTTCTCTACAGCATCTTGGAGTGTTGACCTCTTCATCTGTCATAAAACATTCTCATGCATTGCCTTCCTTAATAACCCCCTTTCCAGGTTCCGTCCTTCCGTGCTTCCTTCTTGATCTTTTCCTTGTTCTGTATCCTTTTTCTATTCTTTAATGTTGGTATTTACTGGGTTACATTGTTACCCCTCTTCTTCTTTAATCCTCCATTGTTCTCTGGATTATCTCATTTCTTCTTAAGCTTTCAGCTATCACTTACAATGCTGAAAACTCTGAGGGCTAAATTTTCAACCCATGTATCTCTTCTGAATTCCAGACACATTTAATCAACTATTTACACAATACAACCACCTGTTCCAGTTACTATAGCTGCATAACAAGTCATCCCAAAGCTTAATCGGAGAAAACACCCATCAGCAACCCAGATGATATAGTGAGAACAGTTATTTCTACCATATTTCTGGGCCCTCAGCTGGGAAGACTTAAAGGCTAGAGTGATTTGACAGCTAGAGATTAGAATCTGTAAATGTCTCTATGCACGTGTCTGGTGGTTGATGCTGACTTTCAGCTGAGTTTTCATCTGAGACCCTCAGCCAGACACCTGCAAATGGCTTGTTCTCATGGCAGGGTCATATCAGTTCTTATACGGAAGCTCAGGGCTCTGAAGGTGAGTATCCCAGCTAAAAATATAAAAGCTGCATTGTGTTTTATGATCTAACCTCAGAAACCACTCAATGCCACTTCCATCACTTTATATTAGGTATAAGCCAGTCATAAGCTCACCCATATTGAAAGGCAGAAAAATCAGATTTTATTGGGTGATGGGGCAGTGGCAAGGCTGTGGAAGAGCATACAGAACATCTGAGAGTATCGACCTCTCCATCTGTCATAAAACATTCTGCTGCAGTCATCTTTGGAAGGTACAGACTGTGACACCCACTCCTCTCCTGTCCTCACCACGCTCCATGTATATGGATGTTTCACATACATATACATACACATAGTGTTTCACATACACATAGTGTCACATACATTTACTCTCCTTCATGCTTTTGCACATACTGTTCCCTCCAACTAGAGCACCTCTTCCTGCCTTCTAATGCAGAATCACCACCTATTTATCATCTCAGATACCATTTCATTCAGATCCAAGATTGATTGCCCTTAGGAGAGACAAGAGTGTCTGTCACTTCATTTGCTCTTCTCTCCATTGATCCTCCATGTTCACCAACAGCTGGATGGGGGCAGGGTGGACATCACATGGGCAAATTCTACAGCCCTTATCCTGAATTCAAAGCCTGGGTCTGTCATTCACTAGTTGTGTGAACTTGAGCAATTTGCTTGCTTTCACAAATCGCTAGTTTCTACACCTATAAAATAAAGAGGGTATTATACTCATTTTGTGAGCTGAGCCTTATATGGGATGATATGAAGACATTGGTCCATAGGTGCTTCAGAAAAATGTAGTTATTGGCATGATCCTGAGAACTGTCTGGATCAAAGATTAAGAACTGGTATGATAATGCAAAAATGTCCTCTCTAGTTCTAAGGGCTATATTGCTCAAAAAATGCAAAGAAAAAGATCACCTTTTTGAACTATGTTCAATATACAGTTCTCCATTGTCTATATTTCTATGGTTTCATGTTTTAATGATTATAATTAATGTATATTCAGTATTTAGGTAGCCATTCTTAGGTACAGACATTTGTGTAAAACGTTCTGTATTAAGCATAGCTAATTATTACTCTCCAAATGTATACTTTTTCTCTTACTGATGTGAGATAATCCACCTGCTTTTAAAAAGACACTTTCCCAGTTGCCTCTCCTATGAAAGCCACCTTTCTTTCTTCTGCTTGCACCATTGATCCAAGTAGAACAGCGAATTCAGCATAGTTCACTACCCAAATCTGACCTCTTTCTTTCTCTCCATGATTCTGTTAACCTCTGTGCTTGGTGCTCAGCATGTGTATTAGTCCATTTTCATGTGGATTATAAAGACATACCTGAGACTGGGCAATTTACAAAAGAAAGAGGTTTAACTGAACTTACAGTTCCACACGGCTAGGGAAGCCTTACAATCATGGTATAATGCAAAGAGGAGCAAGTCCCATCTTACATGGATGGCAGCAGGCAAAGAGAGAATGGGGAAGATGCAAAAGTGGAAACCCCTGATAAAAACCATCAGATCTTGTGAAACTTATTCATTACCATGAAAACAGTATGGAGAAACCGCCCCCATGATTCAATTATCTCCCACAGGGTCCTTCCCACAACCCATGGGAATTATGAGAGTACAATTCAAGATGAGATTTGGGTGGGGACACAGCCAAACCGTATCACCATGGGTTTGGTCAGCTCTGGAGATTAAATGTAGAGTTCCCCAAAATTACCCTACAGTAAGGAACAGGCCCTGCTGAAATATTTGCAGTGAAAGAAACACGTTTTTATGGTGAGTTGAGAGTGTTTTGGGGGTTCTGTTTTTTTTGTTTTTTGTTTTATTTCTTCACATTGAATTTTTCTAGATTGCCAGGCAGTTATTTTGCACAATTTGTGTGACAGTGTTGTTTGTTTTATAGATCACTATGCCAAGGAAAAGAATCAGCCTTCAGTGTAGTTTAAATACCACATGTAAGATGGGCCAAAATTCCAGCTCCATACCTGTTTGAGCAGAGTACAAAAAGAAATAGGAACAATTTAGAGGACATTATAGTGAGATAACTATTGGCTTAGTATATGGAAGATCTTTCTAATACAGAGTCATTCAAAATATGGAATGAGTCACTTGCTTTAGGAGATAGTCAGCTTTCCAGATGGAAAGGAAGACTCAAAAATCAGGGAATAGTGAGATAAAGACAGTTTGTTCTTCTAAGGGTTAATAATAAAATTTCAAAACTCAAGAGCCGAAGAGAATCATCCACCATCATGATTGCTAAACAGCACCTCCAAGCTGAATTGTCTGGGCTCAACAGCAAAGTTGCCCTAGAGGAGCCATCTCTGTGGATGAAAATTTTAATGTCCTTCATGTAAAGGTGAGTAATGCAAGTGTGACTGAGCCACAAACGTATCACTTTAAAAAATTATTCTTATTATTTGATTGCAGTTTGCTGCTCTCCAAGACATGTCTACACATTCACCATAACTAGACTGTAAGCTCCATGAAAGCAGGGACCTGGCCATCTTGTTCCTTCATTCTTCAGTACCTAGATTAACATCTGTTTGTCCATAAATGTTTGTTGAATATGATCTTGACCTAAGCCTCTGTCCCTGCTGGAGCACATAGGAAAGCATGAGTTAAATAAGAAAAAATATACATAACAAATAATTTACAAGTTATGTTAATTGAAGCTTACAAAAGATATTTCTTTTAAATGTTATGGCTTCTTGGCTGAGGCTGAGAAGAATTTCCAGGGAGAGACTTAGAATCATTTCCACGTACACTCTAAGTTTACCAGCCCTTTGGCAGCTACAAACAATCCTGGACATTTCTGCAAGCAAATCTTTGTATTTGCAATGATTTGAGTAAAGGAGAATATACATAGGCTTACAAGACAGAAATAAATATACAGTACTGTTCAACCAAAGTTAGTGTTGAACTGAAGAATAGCAGGGAACACAAGGAAATAAGTGCCAAAAGTAAGGAAACAAGCTGAAAAAAATCATTAAAGTGTGGCTATTTTCCAACATACAATCTAAGTTGAATAGATGGTGTGGCCGGGGCACTGCTCTAGGATTCAGAGGACTTGCATTTTAGTTCCAACTCTTGCCACAAAACAAGTACCACATTGCAGTCTTTGTAAAGTGAGGTGAGTGGACCAAATCACTGAGGATCCTACCCATTCCTTCTCAACACACAGGAAAACATTTTAAGCATCTATTTAAAGCAGAAATTCATCATATTGTTTGTATGTTACTGAAACCCTAAAAGTGTAAGCAAATAAAATTCAGTATGCTGAGCTCTGAAAAATGGCAAGAGAAATCTGACAAAAATCTATCCACTCTTGAATACCATTGCTACAAATACAAATTCACTTTAAGCTCTCAGGTAGTAAACTGAACTTGCTGTCACAAAACACAATTATCCACATGTCCCATTGCATATTCCTGTTGGGGATAATTGTGTTCACACTCTGGGACACACAGGCTTCTTCAGACTACAGAGTGGATCACACATAGCTGTTAGTTTTCAGGGAAACACATTTTCACTTGGGCAATATAATATTCTGCTTGGGAGGCTTAAAGAACATAAATGTATTCTCTCACAATTCTAGAGACTGGAAGCCTAGATCAAGACATTGGCAGGTTTAGTTTTTCCTGCAGCCACTGTCCTTGGCTTGCAGACCACGCCTTTGTCACCATGTCTTCACATGGCCTTTCCTCTGTGCATGCATGCTATGGTTTGGCTCTATCCCCACCCAAATCTCTTCTTGAATTGTAGCTCCCATAATTCCCACATGTCATGGGAGTGGCCTGGTGAGAGACAGTTGAACCAGGGGGTACTTTTTCCTCATACTGTTCTCATCAGAGTGAATAAGTCTCATGAGATCTGATGTTATTATAAGAGGAAATCCCTTTTGCTTGGCTCTCATTCTCTCTTTGCCAGCCACCATGTAAGACGTCCCTTTGCTCTCCCATGCTCTTCTGCCATGATTGTGAAGCCTATCCAACCACATGGAACTGCGAGTCCGTTAAACCTCTTTCCCTTTATACACTTCCCAGTCTCTGGTATGTCTTCATCAGTAGCATGAAAATGGACTAATACTACACACATCCTTAGTATCTCTCCATGTGTCTCCATTCCTCTTCTTACAAGGATATCAGGCATGTGGGATTAGGGTCCACCATAATGGCCTCGTTTTAACTTACTCACTTCCTTAAAGACCCTCCTCTCCAAAACAGTCTCATTCTGAGGTAGCAGAGTTTAAGGCTTTAATATATGCATTTTTAAGGGGAAGTAATTCTACCCATAGTAGACAGGTATATTCCCAGAAGCCAGGGGAGAAAAATAACCTTAAACACATGTAGTATATTCTGCTTCCAATGTTTGCTGAAGTGAATGTACTGACAAAATGTGTATTTACAGGCCCCATCTCAGCATACAGAGTCATGACATCGTCCAAGCCAGTCCAAACAGAGCTCAGTGTCTCCTTCCCACCCTGGTCTTCCTCTCCTCATCACCACGTCCTCCCTACCATATGGAGATCGAGGCTGCAGTGAGCCAAGATCACACCACTGTACTTTGGCTTGGGTGCCAGAGTGAGACCAAGTATCAAAACAAAACAACACTCCCTGGGAAGGACCCAGAAAAAAGTGCGTATTTTTCTTTTTGATAAAAAACAATAGTTAATAACTATTAAACTTTATATCATGTTTAATAGTTTTCAGAGCACTTTTCCTATGTTTACCTTATTTAAGTCTCACAAAAACTGTGAGATAAGTAACGTTTTTATCCCTTTTTATAGACGGATAAACTCGGACTTGGCAGGTTGTGTAGCTTGCCTGAAATGACAGGGCTGGCAAATAGGGCATCCTAATCCAAGGTTACTAATGGGAGTTAAGAACCACCAGGTCTTTGTCTTCAGTCTCTGAGTATATTGTTGCTGAATCAAACCAGCATGGCTTACCAAGTGCCTATTTGAGTTTACAGCGAATGTTACAAGTTTGTTCTGCTATGAGAAGGACATGAGTTTGAATACCAGCTCTGCCACCTGCTTATCTTGTTTCCACTAAATTTTGAAGCAAGAAAGTAACATTATTTGATTTATGGTAACTGCTCATGAATCTAACCTCTTTCAGCTTCAGTGTCTTCCTTTGCAAAATTCTTGTAATCATAGTAGATACTAAATATTTTGGTTGAGAAGATTGAATTTGTTTGAAAACAACTCAATACATTGAGTTATGTTAACTCCTATTATTATGAAGTGATGACTGTACTAGAAGATATAAATGAATGTAAGACATGTCCATGCCCTCAATAGTTTTGCTGTTTCACAGCACGAATTTAGTCTCTCTGCATTTTGCTGCTTTTTAAAATGCAATGTAAATTTCCGATGCAAGAATACATTTTAAATAATTTACGTAGACACTCTGCCCTCAAAGAGGTGGAGCGTAATTTCCCACTGCTTAAGTGTGGACTGTGCCTAGTGATTTCCTTTCAAAGGGTACAATATGGTAAGGTATAACCAAACACTACCTGTACCCCAATAACCTATGGAAAAATAATTTTTTAAAAAATTCTTAACTGAAAAAAAAAAGAAAAAAGAGAAACTTTTCAGTGGAGAAACCTGCCAAACACTAGCTGATCCAGGTGACCAAGATTAACATCAACAATCATTAGTCATATGGAGAGTATGTACCTTAGATACGATGTCACGAGAATAGCGCTTTACGTCTGAGATTTGCCTCCCCAAAACACAATATCCCGATCTAATCATGAGAAAAAGTATAGACAAATACCAACTGGGGACATTCTACAAAACATCTAACCCTACTCCTCAAACTCTGAGCGTCATCAAAAACAAAGAAAGCCTGAGAAACTGTCGCAGCCTAGAGATGCCTAAGGAGACATGGTGCCTAAATATCATATGGTATCCTGGATGGAATTTGGGAGCCATAAAAGGACATTAGGTAAAACTAAGGAAAGTGAAATAATGACTGAAATGATAATGTATCAGTATTCTTTCATTAATTGTAATAAATGTGCAATACAAGGTAAGACTTGAAAAATAGGGGTAACTAAGTGTGAATACATGGAACTCTGCACTATGGTCTCAACTTTTCTATAAATCTAAGTGTTCTGAATAAAATATTTGCCTTAAAAATGCAATGTAGCATCTTTATGCAAATTTTGGTGAATTAATGCAACACCTCTGGAAATTAAAATTATGACATTTTGAACATGATGTTATAAGTACAATGATTAGAATATGCCATATAATACACAGCTTACATTAAAGATATCTATTGCATAAAGACACACAGTTTTCCTGAGGACTTCAGTCTGCAAGACCCATTTACAAAATCCAGAGATGTATACTGCTTTGTGACTCAGTCTTATTCCAGGGAGAAATAAAGAACTTAAACTGTGTCAGTAGAGGCCATCATCTTCTTCTCTTCTCTCTACCTTTTTCCTTTTTCCAGTAGTTTCTAAAAGGCCTCTCTGGCTTAGTCCTGCAATCCCCATCCAGGGTTGTGGCAGAAACTGTGAGCTGTTTACCACACCATTTCCTCTTCCTCCTGGGCCCACAGTTGATTATCTTTCCCAATCACCTTTGGCCACTTAGCAGTGGCCCAAAGACCAAAGGTAAACAGGGGTAATTTGTGCCGCTTCCTGGCCAGTGTAGCCCATAAAATTCTCCTATATAAGATCTTCCATGCTCTTTCTCCTTAAACTGGCCAGACATCCATGCTGAGGGCCACCTTGAGAGCCATGTACTGAAGATGGTAGAACCTCCATTAATCTGTGTCCATAACTAATTTGCAGAGACCTCCAGACCTACCTGGAACTACCTTGGACTTGTTATTCTATCTGTTACAACAGTAGCCTCATCTAATATAATGGTGCAATCCATTGCTGTTGGTTTTGTTTTGTTAAAAATCTCACAGGTATTTGTGACCTAATTTCTGAAAACATTTGGCCCTTCATAGAAAGACTTTAATAGATACTCATGGCCGGGCACGGTGGCTCACGCCTGTAATCCCAGCACTTTGGAAGGCTGAGGTGGGTGGATCACGAGGTCAAGAAATCGAGACCATCCTGGTCAACATGGTGAAACCCCGTCTCTACTGAAAATACAAAAAAAAAAAAAAAAAAAAAAATTAGCTGGGCACGGAGGCACGTGCCTGTAATCCCAGCTACTCAGGACGCTGAGGCAGGAGAATTGCCTGAACCCGGGAGGCGGAGATTGCGGTGAGCCCAGATCGCGCCATTGCACTCCAGCCTGGGTAACAAGAGCAAAACTCCGTCTCAAAAAAAAAAAAAATAGATACTCATGAGACTCTAGAGGATCTCCCTGGTTTCACAGCACACTCTTTGGTTTCCAGCTGCATCTGTCCTCCAGCCTTTCTTTCAGACAGGAGCATTAAAATCTCTGTGCTAAATTACTATCTAGTTCCACGATGGGCATCTGGAAAGCAAATACAGGACCTCTATTTAGGGAGCTTCAGCCATAGACGCATCTCCTCCTTTAACTCATTTTTAGATTCCACGTATTCTGTGCTTCCAGTGCTCTGTGTTCCCCTGGCAGAGTGCTCACCACACTATATTTTCGTTATATGTCTGTGTCCTCTGTGCAGGCTTCTGCAGGTATTTGATGTCCTGTTCAGCTTCATGTCCCCAACAACTAGCGTCTGCCTGACCCCTAGGAGGTGCTCAGGGACTGGAATTAATTTGGGAGGAGCTGTCATTTTCTAAATTTACTACTTTGTCGCAGAAATTAGACTTTTCTATAATAATAACCATTAAACACTGTTCAGCAACTACAAGCAATATCTTAAACTCCCTTTAGGAATGTTCCCAGGGCAACAGCTCTGATACCAGTGCAGCGACCTAAGCATCACAACAGTGCTGTGATGTCTACAGCATGCACACAGTACTTCTGTATAAATCATGAGCCCTAACTAGGGGCAGAGACAGTGGTGGTTCACCACGACATGGAGCCCGATCAACACTCTTGCAATGACTGGCCTCTTTTTAGTGCCAACAGGAATCCAGGTAGTACTCACCATCTTTCCATGGTACAGGGCTAGGCTCTCAACATGCTGGAGGATAAACTGGAATCATGTACTGGCCCTGTTCATGTTTGTGAAGATTTTCTGATTTTCCAACATTGTTGTTTGATTTTTGGCAAAGCAGGAAAATCACTATGATTCTGTTCTCCATGGTTGCTCATTTGTTTGTTTCTGATATGAAAATTTCAGAAAGTAGTTGGGACATTGAGAAGCAGGGGTTTTGTGGATAAGGACAAAAGCTTGGGACATTGACAGATCCAGATTTGAATTCATATGCAGTATTTACTAGCTTTGAGAACCTGGGCACATTGCTTAAACTCGTCAAGCTCAGTTTTCTCATCTATAAAGTGGGAGTAGAAACAATCCTCATTCACCGCAATGGACTGCTGACAAGGGAGATCATGTACATGTTTAGCATGGCGCCTGCTGTGTCGTAAATAATCAATATGTGTTAACTATGCTTGTGATATCAGTATCTTTTTCCTTAATTGTATAGTTGAGTGAACTGTGTCCTGGAAAGATTAAGTGATTCACACAACTAATTAGGGGCAGAGCAACTGTAATAAACTGGGTTATTCTGAGCCTCCCTGTGGGATTCTGCCCATTACAATATACAGTTTATTCCCACAATGCACTCTTTCCCTGATTGGGAATATTGTGCCATTTGCTTTTTCAAGACTCTCAGTCAGATTGTAAAGAGAAACAATTGCCTTGCCTTTAAGGCACTCATAATCTAAGCACAATCTAAGACTTTTGAATGTGGGTGGAAACAAGACACACAGATTGCATACTAAGTTAGACAAACAGATGTTCTAATCTGACATCCAAAGAAATGTCTACAGGAAGAAACTTGAGGTAATTTGTCACCTTTCTGAGAGATCTTGACAGATGTAGAAGGTGGATACTGAAGATGTGCAAATAAAATTGAGGGAACAGGGATTAGAGATGTTTCTACTCTTAGGGATCATTATGTAGGAAAGCCTGCATGAGGACAATAACCATTAATAGAGAGGAAATTCTAAGAAGTTAGCTACTTACATACCACAGGAGTCCCCAACTGAACTTACATTTAATGTGTCCTTATCTTTTTTTTTTTTCTTTTTTTTTTTTGAGACAGAGTTTCACTCTCGTTACCCAGGCTGGAGTGCAATGGCGCGATCTCGGCTCACCGCAACCTCCACCTCCTGGGTTCAGGCAATTCTCCTGCCTCAGCCTCCTGAGTAGCTGGGATTACAGGCACGTACCACCATGCCCAGCTAATTTTTGTATTTTTAGTAGAGATGGGGTTTCACCATGTTGGCCAGGATAGTCTCGATCTCTTGACCTCGTGATCCACCCGCCTCGGGCTCTGAAAGTGCTGGGATTACAGGCTTGAACAATGTGTCCTTATCTAAGTCCATTCTAGGCACTTCCTCGCCATGCCTCATGGACACTGCTGATGGCACTTCCAATCTCCTGTCAACAAACCCAGACATCTGGCTTCATTCTCAACTTCCCCTTCTTCCTTGCATCCAGCCATCACCAAATTATGTTGCTCCAACCTGAAAACTGAACCCACCTGCCACCCCCACTACCACTGCCCTTGTCAGAGCACAGGTTCACTTGTGGGAGGCACTGCTGTAGCCCCCTGACTGGCTACCAGTCCTTTGAACTTGATCCCTGCAGCTGGTTTCTGCCTCCCTTCCCTCCCTTCTAGAAGTTATCAGAGCATGATAGCTGTTAGGAAAGACTGTTTGTTCTCCATTTGCTCATATAGTTGCTTTAGTACTTATGTTTCAAATGGAAAAATAGACTTAAAAATGGCAATTAGCACCATAGAGTATGAAATCCATTAGCTACTGAATCAGTGAGAGGGCTGTGTTAGTTTTATTTTGTTTTTAAGTAATAAACATCTATATCTGATCATAGAAGATGATTTTTTTAACTGCAGGACCATTTTGTTAAGGCACTCACAATCTGACCACATTCTAAGGCTTTTGAATGTAGGTGGAAACAGAAGACACACAGATCACATACAAAGTTGGACAAACAGATGTTCTAACATGACATCCAAAGAAACGTCTACAGGAAGAAACTTAAGGTAATTTGGCACCTTAGATCCTTCTAGACTTAAATTATGATACAATAATGAAGATACTTAATGGCATTTATACAGAATGAGAATGAGTTAATGGAAAAAAGACTGCAAGAAAGATGAAACACTTAAATCTTTTATCAAGTGTTCATTCAGGTCCTGCCATATATTGAACTGTGCCAGGTATTATAATTGTGGCAAAAGAATTTTAAGACCTGGTTCCTGCTCTGGAAGACCACATAATTGGCTGCTGGTAAAACAAATACACGTGACATGACTGAAGAATGATACAAGTCATCATTGTATAGTATTAAGAAGAAGAAAAATAAATTAATCCCCAGAACAGGACAGGAGACTAATCCATGATTAACTCGTTCTACTTGCACAACACCATGCCTTTCTAGAATCTTAACATTTGGTTCAGTTCTTTTTAAAATACTTTGTCAAATTTCAAGGTTATTTTGAATAAACATTTTTTAATTATTTGAAATTATCCCAAAAATATGTAGCATAATTTGATTAGAATTCATACTATATTGTTTTCAAACAATTTGTTTAATTGGAGTCAGATACAGGAAGAAACATACATCCTCAGAGTTATGAGTGTTTGCTTTACAGCAACTAATGGATCCTTGGTGAAGTGAATTATTTTTAAAAATCAAGCTTTATCTATTTCTTTTCCTTATTGTTAAAGAAATCATCATTGTGAGAAAAGGTAGAAAATGCAGACAAAATAGATATAAAATACTTATAATAATATTTTCATTTATATATATATACATTTTAAACAAAAATACGGTAATATCTCACACCATTTTGTAACCTGCTGTTTTCACTTAATATATTATGAATACTTTTCCATATCAACAAATATATTTCTGTGACTTTTTTAATGACTATGTAATATTCCATATTATCAAATTCAGTGTTTTTTATATATTTTGGTCTCAAGACTCCTTTATACCCTTAAAAATTATTGGATACTCCAAAGAATTTTTGTTTATTGTGAGTTGTATCTATCAGTATTTGCTATATTATGAATTAAAATGGAGAAATTATAAAATATTTTATCCATTCATTTCAAAAGAATAAACCAATCATATGTAAAGTAAATAACTTTTTATGCGAAATAATGATATTTTCTAAAATAAAAATTCAGTGAAAGAGGGGCATTGTTTTATGTTTGAAAGAAGGCAGCTAAATGCTCATATCCCCTTCTGCATGCAATCTATTATGATAACACGTATCATATAGCTTCTGGAAAACTCCACTGTCTACTCACAAAAGAATGAAAATAAAAAGGACAAATGATATTGTAATATTATTAAGAAAAAGTAGATCTTCCAGATTCCCTGAAAGCGTCAGGGACCACCCTACATGAATACCTGGGACTCCCAGGGAGCTCTGCACCATGTTTTGAGAAGTGTTAATCTAACCAATGCTTGATTTGTAAACAGTTGCATTGTATATAAACTGTATCTTGTTCATAGAAATACATTCCAGATGCTTGAGTACATTTTAATAAGCTAAATGAAAGGCTAGAATGTTGGCATTCATTGGAATGCAGCATAAATTTTCAATAATAAAAATAACCACTTGCGAATTGCTTTATACATGATACTCACTTTGTTAAGGACTTAAAAGGCATTTTCTTAACACATGTCCACAACACTGTGAGGTAGATAATTCCGTTTTTAATAATGGAAAGGATGCAGAAAAGTTCAGGATTGCCGATGTTTCAATGGTCTTCCTCACTAGAAAGCCCATACTACAATCAAAATAGCATATACTGCCTCCCATGAGGTACAGCAGTTAGAATGGGAGCTAAGTACAGGTAAGAAGTAGAGTTGGGTGGTATATCAAATAGTGATTTGTTATTATATTAATGTATCAATATCTAGATAATTTCATAGAGCTTATCTACATAATTGTGAGAATTTGATTTTTCAAACAAGTTTCATCTTACCTACTAGATGCTTAGGCCACTGTAGATGGAGCAATTAGATGCAAATCAAGACATTTACATAAAATCATCTACATGACACATGCAATTTTTGTATAGATGTTTTCTGCTATATCTTCATTGTTTTTACTGTAACCTTCCATTACTTTTATGTAGGTGCCTTTTCATACCAATGACTAAGTTCATTGATCTGATACGAATAACATGTAATAGCTTCCCTTACTGAGAATTTCCTAAATACTGACTCTGTGCTAACTGCTTTCTATGCATTATCTCTTCCTAATCCTTAAAACAACTCTACAGGGGTAGATGTAAATTACCACGACTTTACAGATGAAGAAACTGACATTTAAAGAGGAAAGACGCAAAGCAGAGGAAACTAGGACTGAACCAAAGGCTATGTCTTTAACTGCTTTCTACCACCTTCATGGGGATCATATGCCCTCCGTCTCTTTATGCTCTACAGCACCAGTAAGTGCCAGAGGACTGCAAAGTAAGGATGTGAAATTGATACAACCAGCATCCCTACATACTGTGGTCATCCAGCTAGAGGTCTGTGAGCCACTTCACACAGAGCATAGCAACTTGGTACCCAGGTCCTATTTGACTCAGCCCAGGCCGAGATCTGGCCAGTATCTCTTCTCTGATCCACAATGATGACAAGCCATAAAGTATAGCATACACTGTGATTACTTCTCTCTCTTAAAACAGCATCAGCCATTTCAGAAAGGTTAGATTATACAATAGTTGGAAATTCACAACATTAATTTCTGGAGATGACATTGACCATTGGATCAGATATCTATGTCAGATTCTGGCATTAGGCAGAAGAAGAAAAATAATTTTTTTGTGAAAGTATTTGAGGGGATATGATCATAACAACCCTGTGACAATTATAGAACATAAGGATGATGCTTCTTAAAGGAGGTTGAAATTTATAAAATACACTGAGTCCTCTAAAAATAACCTGAAAGGCTTTGGAAGAAAGGTTTCATGTAAAATAAAAGAATATTATATATAAAGCCAAAAGAATATAGGATATAATATGCATATATATATACTTATTTATATGAACAAATGAATGAAATATAGTATATTGAGAATATATTTCTAGTAACAGAATAAGATATATGCATGTAGACCAGATGTCATCTTGAATCCCCTGGGAGATATCGACCAACGTAACCTGAACCCCAAACCCATAGCCAACTGTTGAGTGATTGGGTGTTACGCTGTAGCAGAGACTGCTGGTTGCCTACACAATAGCCATTCTCCTTTTTAGTGTTAGAACCCCAATATTGTGTAAAATGCCAAAATGCCCAGTAAATATATGTGGTCTCTCAGATTCCCATGCAATCAGGGGATGCCATGTCAAAAAGTTCTGGCCTCTGACACATAAGCAAAAATCTGATACAGATTTATTGGTAAAGTCCTGCTTTTTCTGACAAAGGCACTATCTTCCTTCTTCGTCTTTTTTATTTTTGTAATTGTAAAATTGATTGCTTTCTTTTTAATTGTACTTTAAGTTCTGCATGTGCAGACCTTGCAGGATTGTTATATAGGTATACACATGCCGTAGTGGTTTGCTGCCTCCATCCCCCCATCACCTACATTAGGTATTTCTCCTAATGTTATCCCTCCCCAATCTCCCCACCCCCTGCTATCCCTCCCCTAATCCCTACCCCCAACAGACCCCAGTGTGTGACGTTCCCCTCCCTGTGTCCATGTGTTCTCACTGTTCAACACCTGCTTATGAGTGAGAACATGTGGTGTTTGGTTTTTTGTTCTTGTGCAAGTTTACTGAGAATGATAATTTCCAGATTCCTCCATGTCCCTGCAAAGGACATGAACTCACCCTTTTTAATGGCTACATTGTATTCCCTGGTGCATATGTGCCACATTTTCTTTATCTAGTCTATCTTTGATGGGCATTTGGGTTGGTTCCAAGGCTTTGCTATTGTAAACAGTACCACAATGAACACACGTGTGCATGTGTCTTTCTAATAGATAGATTTATACTTCTTTGGGTTTGTACCCAATAATGCGATTACTGAGTCAAATGGTATTTCTAGTTCTAGATACTTAAGGACTTGCCACACTGTCTTCCACAATGGTTGAAATAATTTACACTTACACCAACAGTGTAAAAGTGTTCCTTTTTCTCCACATCCTCTCCAGCATCTGTTGTCTCCAGATTTTTTAATGATTGCCATTCTAACTGGCATGAGATGGTATCTCAATGTGGTTTTGATTTGCATTTCTCTAATGACCAGTGATGATGAGCATTTTTTTCATATGTTTTTTGGCCACATAAATGTCTTCTTTTGAAAAGTGTCTGTTCTGATCTTTTGCCCACTTTTTAATGGGGTTGTTTTTTCCTTGTATATTTGTTTTAGTTCTTTGTAGATTCTGGATATTAGCCATTTGTCAGATGGGTAGATTGCAAACTTTTTTTTCCCATTCTATTGGTTGCCAGTTCATTCTAATGATTGTTTCTTTTGCTGTGCAGAAGATCTGGAGTTTAATTAGATCCCATTTGTCTACTTTGGCTTTTGTTGCCATTGCTTCTGCTGCAAAAACCACATGATTATCTCAATAGATGCAGAGAAGTCCTTCCACAAAATTCAACAGCACTTTATTCTAAAAACTCTTAATAAACTTGGTATCAATGGAACATATCTCAAAATAATAAAAGCTATTTATGACAAACCCACAGCCAATATCATACTGAATTGGTAAAAACTTGAAGCATTCCCTTTGAAATTCAGCACTAGACAAGGATGCCCTTTCTTACCGTTCCTATTCAACATAACGTTGGAAGTTCTAGCCAGAGCAATCAGGCAAGAAAAAGAAATAAAGAATATTCAATTAGGAAAAGAGGAAGTTAAATTGTCTCTATTTGCAGATGACATGAATTGTATATTTAGAAGACCCCATCGTCTCAGCCCAAAATCTCCTTAAAATGATAAGCAACTTCAGCAAAGTTTCAGAATACAAAATCAATGTGCAAAAATCACAAGCATTCCTATACACCAATAACAGACAAACAGAGAGCCAAATCAAAAGTGAACTCCCACTTACAACTGTTACAAACAGAATAAAATACATAGGGATATAACTAACAAAGGATGTAAAGAACCTCTTCAAGGAGAACTATAAACCACTGCTCAAGGAAATAGAGAGAACACCAACAGATGGAAAAAGATTCCATGCTCATGGTTAGGAAGAATCAATATTGTGAAAATGTCCACTCTG
This sequence comes from Saguinus oedipus, assembly GCA_031835075.1. Classification (NCBI taxonomy): domain Eukaryota; kingdom Metazoa; phylum Chordata; class Mammalia; order Primates; family Cebidae; genus Saguinus; species Saguinus oedipus. The sequence continues at coordinate 8,760,369 of CM063178.1, forward strand.
CCCAAAATAATTTATAGATTCAATGCTTTCCCCATCAAGCTACCATTCACCTTCTTCACAGAACTAGAGAAAACCACCTTAAACTTCATATGGAACAACAACAACAAAAAAGCCAGCATAGCCAAGACAATCTAAGAAAAAGAACAAAGCTGGAGGCATCACACTACCTGACTTCAAACGATTCTACAAGTCTGTGGTAATCAAAACAGCATGGAACTGATACCAAAACAGAGATATAGAGCAATGGATCAGAACAGAGGCCTTGGAGGCAACACCACACATCTACAACCATTGGATCTTTGACAAACCAGACAAAAGCAAGCAATGGGGAAAGGATTTCCTGTTTAATAAATGGTGTTGTGAAAACTGGCTAGCCATGTGCAAAAAGCTGAAACTGGACCCCTTCCTTACACTTTATACAACAATTAACTCCAGATGGATTAAAGATTTAAACATAAAACCTAACACCATAAAAACCCTAGAAGAAAACCTAGGCAAAACCATTCAGGACATAGGCATAGGCAAGGTCTTCCTTCCTTTTTATTATTCCTGTACTCAACAGGAGCCTGGAGGCAGAGTGGCCATCCAGTGACCATTATTAAACAAGTGTGAAAAAGTCAAGAGCAGAAAGTTAGCAGGAGCTCAGAATCCTGGCCCCACCTGAGAGTCAAAGCACAAGTCCTGTATCTCTTCCTTAGGACTTCCTGACATCCTAGGAAAACAAATTCCAATTTGGTTAAGCCCCAAGAGCTAGAGTTCTGTAATATGTGTCCAAGCACATTCTGGCTCAGCCGCAGGCACAGTGCAAGGTTTTTAGGTACATTATTTCTTTAAATCCTCAAAACAACTCTATTACACAGGCAGTGTTAGGTACCATTTTATAGATTATAACACTGAGTTATCTACAAAACTATCTCCCAAATGCGAAATGCTGGGCTGAAAATGAAAAAACATAGAACATCTAGATTTATGAGCAATGGCATATAATGTCCAGATCACTCATGAGTCATAATTAAGTAGTAAAAATAAATAATTCACAAGGAAAATGAACAATAATGATCTTCTCACTTGTCTGGCAAACTCCTGTTTCTCTTTAAGCCCCAGCTTAAATGCCCACTCCCTATTAAACTCTTTGCGGACTCCCACAGGTAGATCAACTTTGCAGTCCTCTCTCCTCACATAGCCCCCTGTAGTAGAATTTATTGTGCTTTATTATAATTGACATGTTTATGTGTCTCAACCACCAGACTGTGAGCCATTTGAGGATAATAATCAGTTCTTATTTATTCAGATCTTTCTAGGGGTAAGCACAATGCTCAGCATAACGGGTGCAGTGCATGATTTGAATTGGCAAAGGCTTCATTAGTAATTTAAAAAAAAAAAAAAACTGTTTTCTGATTTTTAGATGGAGATCCACAGCAAATGATGGGATGCTACAAATAGCTCTAACAACTAAAGACAAATTACAAATATAGGAAATTAATGATTATGAGAAATCAAAGGGAAATAAATTACAGAAAACTGAAAAATGTAATCATGCAAATTAGGGATTTTCTTGAATTTACGTGTAAAAGCAATGTCTATGTTTTGCAGCAAAATGAAGACCATCTTTGGTTTTGGTTTTGGTTTTTTTTTTTTTTCAATTGCCTTGGATAAGACCAGAATCATGAATACCTTTTTGCTTTTGCTTTTTTTTTTTTTTGGCAAAGTCTACAAAAATAAGTATTTGAAAACTTTAGGACAGGTTTCAAGAGGTAGGCTAGTGACCATGCAACTTGTAGGAAAATACACATTGTCGTTATTCACCTGAGAAATGCAAGGGTACAAGTGACAAAATTGCACTTAGTTGGTGCTACTGCTGAACACAAGGGAAGTGGGGCCCTGCCCTCAGCTCCACAAGTTAAAGGCCACACTCTGGCTCCTTCATCCATTCCTCCCTACTAGACAAAAAGGACACATCCACCCAGAGCCTGCATCCCCACTTCTGGGCCATGCCTCAGGTTCTCAGAATTCTAGAATTCCTACCCAGATGATCCTACTTTTTTTTTTTTTTAATGAGGGAATCTCACTCTGTCACCCAGGATAGAGTACAGTAGTATGATCTCTGCTCACTGCAACCTCCACCTCCTGGGTTCAAGTGAATCTCCTGTCTCAGCCTCCCAAGTAGCTGGGATTATAGGCACCTGCCACCATGCCCAGCTAATTTTTGTATTTTAGTAGAGACAGGATTTCATGATGTTGGCCAGACTGGTCTCGAACTCCTAACCTTAAGTGATCTGCTTGCCTTGGCCTCCCAAAGTGCTGGGATTAGAGGTGTAATCCCACCGCCCCTGGCGATCCTACTTCTAAGGCTAATTGTAGCCTTTCTCTTGGGTCAAGGGCAGACTGATCTAGCCCTAGAGGATGACCAAGAAGGAGTAAAAGGATGTCGGCAGTGGGCAAAGCTCAAACACACAGGTAGGGATGGCCCCTACACAAACTCCCAAGGTCCCTTCCTGTGTGGCAGGAGGCGGGCCATCGGCCACTGCTGTCCCTCCAAACTGCCATGTCTCAGTGCACTTCTCAAAGCCAAATGCAAGTCCTTAGTTATTTTTATCAAAGTAAGAGGATAGAACACTTTTTACTTGTTTGTGATCCTGATTTATAAATTAAAAATTAAAGCACACCTTTTAACTAGATTTCCATTTACGTTCTTGCTCTGGGCACCCTTAATGTGAGGACTCAGTAATGATAGTCAGCATATAAAACTGATAAAGAAAAATATAAAACCTAAAAGACTAATAAATTAAAAGGTTTCCCCCTCCAAATTCACAGTAAATGTGAACTCTGAGATGAGAAGGCTTCAGAGCCTAAGAGCACATGATACAAAATAAATGCTGACTAAGCCCTTGCGGAATGAATTAATTTTAGCACATCTTGCATGTTCAGCTCAATAATAGCACTGTCTATATGACGTAATTTGGGGTATGCAGGAAAACCAAGCATGACCAGGACTGCCCGCCATCCCACTGGACCTCACGGGGTCCTACACTGTCCTCAGGTGACCTTGGCATCTCCTCTCCCAGCCACTCCAGTGCCTCTGGATCTCTCCACACTGTTCATGGGATCACCATTTTCTTTTAGTTCTCATCCTTTGGTTTTCAGACAGACTTTCATCCTTCTTGACATTTCAGCAATATCTTTGACCTCTCCGAGCCTTGTCCTATCCCACCCTCTGCGAATCAGCAGCCAACACCAGAAACTCCCAGTCTCTGCCCAATCCCCACTTCCAAATTCCAACAGCAATCACCCTGTACTAATTCTCCCTGTAGGGTGCCAGTGAATCTTTCTTCCCTATTATATGTGGGAACAATGTCTTACTTAATTTTCCTTTCCCACAGCACCTGGCACAGGGCTTCTCACCCAGTTGGCACTGAGGAACATTTGTGGAATATTCATTGAATGAATTTTGGATGCAGTGGAACCATTTTTAAACAGTTTATGTTCCTAAATTCCTACAAGAATATTTTGTGTTAAGAGCATAAGCTCTGGCATCAGGCTGCCTGGATTCTAATCCCTGCTCTGCCACCTCCTACTTGTGTGATCTTATGCAAATCAACCTCAGTTTCCTCCTCTGTAAGATAGAAATGATGACAGCAGCTACCTCATAGAGTTGCTGTAAAGATTCTAAAAAGTGCTCAGAACAGTACTTGACACATCATGAGCCTTTGATACGTGTTAGTTTTTGTTGTTGTTTTTGAGACAGAATCTCTGTCTCCCAGGCTGGAGTGCAGTGGCACAATCTTGGCTTGCTTCAACCTCTGCCTCTGGATTCAAGTGATTCTCCTGGATTCAAGTGATTCTACCTCCCCAGTAGCTGGGACCACAGGGGTGCACCACCACACTTAGCTAATTTTTTGTATTTTTTAAATGGAGATGGGGTTCCACCATATAGGCCAGGCTGCTCTCAAACTCCTGACCTCAAGTGATCCACCCACCTCACCTCCCAAAGTGCTGGGATTACAGGCATTGAGCCACTGCACCAGGCCACATGTTAGTTTTTATTTAATCTTCTCAACAAGCTTACTCTGTAGGTACTATTGTTTCCATTTTCTAGATAAAGAAACTTAAGGTGCTTGAAGGACTAAAGTAATGTGTCCAGCCTCATAGAGCCAGTGCTGTACAACTGGAATTCCCACCAGGATCAGCCCACTCAGGCCGAGGGCTACAGACTTCTCACTACATCATTGCACTGCACGAGGTGGTCACTAGTGAATGCCTTGTGACTCAGCATGATGGAAACAGTGGAGCAGACACCAGATAGCTGCAAACCCGTCAGCACAAATTGCCCTGTGGTTTTGCTCTCTGAGAATGGGGAAGCACAAGGAGGGTAATTCCTCAAATCACACAGCTGTTTTGAGTCAGGCCTGGGAATCAATGTGGACTGAATATTTGCTTCCCATGAGATGTCAGACCTGCACCATTCACCTCTATGCCACTAGGAACACACTGTGCCTGGTAAGAAGGGATGTGGTTCACAACTGCCCCACTCAGACCATATTAAGGGCCACATGAAAGGGGGGAAAAATAAGGTTCTGCAATACATCCCAAGACAGATTGATATTTAATAGTTTTAGAAGCACAAGACTGGCTAAAACTCCAGTAGGCACCCAGTAAATACCTGGGAGCTTGTCTTCTTGATAGAACTCTCCTGAATCTGACAACTAGCCAAATCATTGCCTTTAGGAGCCATCTCTGTCCCCAACCCCAATATATTCATCCATATCCATAGTAAATTAAGCCCTTAATCAAAAGGCCTATGAAAGTAGAAGAAGCAGTGTTTATTCTGATATTTTAAGTTCTCCAACTCTTAAGGGTCTGATATACTAAATTTCTTTGTGTTAGGAAATTGTTTTTAAGAACACGTACCTGGCATACTCCATGTCAGGGGGATATACCAAGGAGCTATAGACATAATTCCTAATGCTAGTAAAAGACCAAAACAAATAAGCAACAGAACAGATGCTAGAGTGTGCTCAAGTTATTCAGTATCTTGATGAAGTATTTTTTTCTCATATTGGGTTGTTTTTGGTTGCTGGTTTTGTTTGTTTGTTTCTTTGTTTTTGTTTTAAGGTAGTGTCTTGATATGTGGCCCAGGCTGGTCTTGAACTCCTGGGCCCAAGCGATCTTCCCATCCCAGTCTTCTGAATAGCTGAGACTATAGGCACACACCATTCACCTAGCTCAATTAGTTTTTAATTTTTATTTCTTTTTATTCTTTTCTTTTCTGAAACTGGGTCTTGCTCTGTCACGCAGATGCAGTGGCACGATCTTGGCTCACTGCAATCTCTGCATCCTGGGCTCCAGTGATTCTCCCAACTCAGCCTCCAAGTAGCTGGGACTACAGGTGGGTACAACCACACCTGGCTAATTCTTGTACTTTTATGTAGAGACAGGTTCTTAACATGTTTCCTGTGGCTGGTCTAGAATTCCCAGCGCAAGGGAGCCTCCTGCCTCAGCCTTCCAAAGTGCTGGGATTATAGGAGTGAGTCACCACGCCTGGCATGTCGGGCACTTGAAGATTGTAATTTTTACTGTAATCCTTAATTAACAACTTCCTATTTTTCAAAGGCATTCATTAATAATTGAATTACTTCATGTTTCAGATAGATGCAATTACTTCATGTTTCAGATAGCCTATGCTAATGGATTTCATGTCTAGATACTTTGATAAATCAAATTTAAGCAATTTCTTTAAATTCAGCTCTTTAGAATAGATTGTTTCTTAAATACAGTAACCAAAATCTAATTTAAGTTAAATTTAAAAATTAGTATTAAGCAGGCAATTTAGTTCCAGTTTCTCATAACTGGAAAAAAATACAAAACAAAATAACCACAGAAACGTAGGTAATGCAAAATAACAACAACACATGCTAATATAAAAAATTTGCTTTTAAAAATGTCCTTTAAACTACAGGTCATAGTCCACTGGTAGATCATAAAATCAATTCAATAAGTCACAAATAGCATCCCTTTTGAAATACAATTTTAAAAAGATAAAAATTATCAGAATATATTGCAGCTGGTAGGTATATTTTTGTTTCAACTCTATGTGAATACACACACACACACACACACCACACACACGTTTATTGGTAATGGGTTCTCACAGAATTTTTTTTTTAACTGTAGGTTTCCATAAAATGTGTTTGAAAGCCTTGTTCTAGAGATGTCCTTGGGTTAACATATCTTCTGCTCACTCCTCTGGACTATGTACATGTACAATTTAGTACATTCAGTCAACAAAAGTTTCTTGAATGCCTATGTGAAAATAAGCATTCTTGCTCATGACCCAGCACCCCAAACTATCTAAGATTCATTTATGTTCACCATACTCTAGTGCATTTTACCATGGAATAAAATGAAAACATATTTAGGCCAATCCAAAGGTAAGCAAAAAATTAAATAAACTAAAAAGCCCCATTGTTCAAACATAATGATGGTTGTTTATAATAACCCTTTGGAAATTTGAAACTGAAAACTACTTCCTCAGCATTTTTTTCCTCCATCCTGTACACACACTGATAAGTTATTATGGGCAAGAAATGTTTGGGAGGATATGAGTTAGCACAGAATATTTCATTCAAGGGAAAAAAAGTGTTGTATTTATTTTGAGAAGAAATGTCATGTAAAAATTACACAGATTCACAACTTTTAAGCCATGTATGCTTTCTAAAGTTTGATACTGTTTCTTTCAGCACAATTTCTCAATCTATTTCAATGCTATGGCCTTTTATCATTATTTAAAAATTAATATTTGAATAAAATTTCATCTCAATTACATAGATTCACAATTATAAAATTAAAAAAATATTTAGTTTGTAGCTTAGAGCATACCAGAATTCACTCATATTAAATAATAAGATTCTGCATTTGTAGGGAAAGACATTGCTGAACACATTAGTGTAAATGCTAATGGTTGATAAGAAGGTTGATAAATTTTTTAAATCACTTTCATTTAGAACATTTGAAGTAATTTTGGGGTGCCTTAAGTGCTTCAGTGAAATATCTCTCACAGAGTAAGCCTTCAAAAAATGTTGATTAAATGACATATTTGGAGAGTTAATAAATGAAGCAATCAAGCAGAAGCAATAAAAACAGGTGAAATCTATTGAACAGTTGCTATGTGCCAGGAACTAAGCTAGGCATTTCAATGTGGTATCTCATTTTATCCTCATAAAAATGTGGAAGTGGATACTATCATTATGGCCATTACACAGATGAAACCACTGAGACTTAAAAAAACTTTTTCAAGGTCCTACAGCTAGTAAATAGAAGAATAGGATCTAGGATTTGAGATGAAAATAAAATTCAATATTTTATTGAATTTTAAAATCAAATCCTCACAATCTTAAGAGAATTCCTTTGAGAAGCTTTGTTATTACGAAAGAGCTTTCTGGCCAGGCACAATGACTTAATGCCCATAACCCCAGCCAGCACTTTGGGAGGTTGGGGTGGGCAGATGGCTTAAGCTCAAGAGGCCAAGACCAACCTGGACAACATGGAGAAATGCCATATCTACCAAAAAAGATTTTAAAAATTAGCCAGCTATGGTGGTTCACCTGTAGTCCCAGCTACTTGGGAGCCTGAGGTGGGAGGATCACTTGAGCCCAGTGGGTAGAGGTTGCAGTGAGCCAAGATCGCACCATTGCACTCCAGTCTGAGCAACAGAGAGACACCATGTCTCAAAAAAAAAAAAAAAAAAGAAAGAAAGAAAGATAAAAGAGGCTTCCCACTTCAGTCCCAAGACCAAAATGATTTCTCCACTTTTTGGAGTCTTTGGAAAATGGAATATATATTTGAGAGATAGACTTATGTGTAATCTGCAGGAAGAATCTTGCTCATGGTAGTGGTGGGAGGAAGTGGGGCTGTTCAGTTGTGTCTTGAGAGGGCCTCTCAAGCTAAGACATTGTTCTTCTCAAACCAATTTCTCTCCTTCATGCTCAATGAGCCCTGACACTTTGGTGTCCTGGATCTGTTACTCATATTTCTCTTCTACTGGAAACCTGTAGACTCTCAGATTTTCCCAGGGAGGCAGGGCCAGGTTGTTCTCCATAAAGCACTGGTTGCTGGTTGAATCAACAGTGAGTGGACCGGAAACCAGTAGGTGGCTTTATTCAAAGATCTCGCCCAACAATGGCAGTAGGATAAGCTAAGCTAGCCAAGCAAAGTTCCTCTGGAATTTGGCTTAGAAATTAGGGAGAAGGGAATGGAAAAGAATGTGGAAAGAAGCTGAGAAAGTAAGAGAGAAACTATATGGAGCCATAAGAAAGAGTCAGGAAGGCAAAAGGCCCCCAGAGCTGGCTTTCTGTTCCAGCTGCAATCCATACGTGGTTATTCATATTTCATTTTTTTTTTAAGTTTTTTGACATCTCTTTTTTTTCTTAAGGAACCCACTGTTTCTGTTTCTTCTTCTAACTGATCTATTTAAATTATCACTGTGACTATGAAATACAGAATTAAAACCATAGACATGACTTCATGAGCATCTTTTAACAATGATCTCATAACTCTATCACCCAGAACTTGTCAAAGGGTAACACAGGTCTGTGCTTTTTCTAAATGGCTCCTGGTATATGTAAAAATGTCAAAACACCTGTATGCAACTTGAAAAAAAGTTAGAGCTTTTCGTTTAGCTTTTTAAAGAAAAGGTGGACCTTTTCTTCCTCAGTCTTATCAGTCGATCTCTGTGACCATGCAAACCTATACCAGAGATTGTATCAAAACTCAGTACTTGCAGCTCTGAGTGAACATGAAGCCAAATAGCCCTTTGGGATCCCACTCTGCTGTCCTTGATATTGCTTTAGCAAGGAGAGGGCAGGGCCAAAGCTGAGGAGGGACAGGGACACAGGATGGATGCATTAGGGCAGGGGGACTTTGGATCCAGCGAAACAAAAGGTCCAAGTCTGTGGTGAAAAAGACCTTCAGCAAATGGATAAATGGGAGTGCTGGGAACACATGAGAAACATGAGATGAGGGAGGAGCCGATCCAAGATGGCCGAATAGGAACAGCTCTGGAGTGCAGTTCCCAGCAAGAACATAATAGAGGGTGAGTGATCACCACATTTCCAAATGAGTTTTTACTGCCCACAGATAAGGAGATTCCGGGCTGAAAAGCACAAGTTTCCAGCATGGTTGTTTAAGCCAGCGCAGCAGGTCTCCACACGAAAACTCACACAAATCTGGGTAGCCATTTCAACTGGTGCCTGGAATATCTGGGAGGCAGACCTGCCCATTCGACTGAAAGAAAGGAGACTGAAACAGGGAGCCAGGTGATCTGGTTTGGCAGGTCCCACTCACACAAATACCAGCAATCTGAAATGCTCTGGATTAAGAGTTTTGCAGCAAGCGCAGCTGGACCCAGATGGTCCAGCTCTGTGGGGGGAAGGATGTTTGCCATTACTGAGGCAGTCCACCATTACCAAGGCAATCCACCATTACTGAGGCAGTCCGCCATTACTGAGGCAGTCTGCCATTACTGAGGCAGTCCATCATTATTGAGGCAGATCGCCATTACCGAGGCAGTTCTAACTATACCTCTGTAAACAAAACCACAAGGAAGTTCATACAGCAGCTGGGCAGAGCCCATAGCAGCTCAACAATACCTCTGCTGGCAGACTGTGACTAGGCTACCTTCTTGCTGGGCAGGGCATCTCTGAAAAAAGGCAGCAGCACATCAGGGACCTAGAAATAAAGCCCCATTTTCCCAGGACAGAGCACCTGGGGAAAAAAGGTGGTTATGAGTTACATTGCAGCAGAATTACATGTACCCGAACAACAACTCTGAATGGAACAACGCAGTTCCTAATTCAGCACTTGAGGTCCTATAAGGAACAGATGGTCTCCTCAATCAGCTCCCTGACCCCTGTATATCCAAAGAGACACCTCATAAAGGAGAGCTCAGGCTGACATCTGGCAGGTCTCCTTCTGGGATGAAGATAACAGAAGAAGAAACTGGCAGCAATCTTGACTGTTCTGCAGTTGCCGCAGGTGATCCCCAGGTAAGCAGGGTCTGGAGTGGACCTCCAGAAGTCCTACAGCAGAAGGGCCTGGCTATTAGAAGGAAAATAAAAAACAGAAAGAAATAATTGCAACATCAACAAAAACGATATCCACTCAGAGACCCCATACGAAAATCACCAACTACAAAGACCACAGGAAGATAAACCACAAAGATGGAAAGAAACCAGCACAAAAAGATGAAAACACCAAAAACCAGAACACCTCTCCTCCTCCAAGGGATCACAATTCCTCACCCGCAAGGGAACCAAGCTGGATGGAGAATGAGTCTGATGAATTGACAGAAACAGGCTTCAAGGTGGGTAATAACAAACTTCTCTGAGCTAAAAGAACATGTTCTAACCCAATTCAAAGAAACTAAGAACCCTGAAAAAAGGTTAGATGAAATGATAACAAGAATAAACAGCTTAAAGAAGAATATAAATGACCTGATGGAGCTGAAAAATGCAGTAAGAGAACTTAGCGAAACATGCACAACATTCAATAGCCGAATCAACTAAGCAGAAGAAAGGACATCAGAGATTGAAGATCAACTCAATGAAATAAAACAAGAAGGCAAGATTAGAGAAAAAAGAGTGAAAAGAAATAAACAAAGCCTCCAAGAAATATGGGATTATGTGAAAAGACCTAATCTACGTTTGATAGGTGTACCTGAATGTGACAAAGAAAATGAATCCAAGCTGGAAAACACTCTTCAGGATATTATCCAGGAGAACTTCCCCAACCTAGCAAGGCAGGCCAACATTCAAGTCCAGGAAATACAGAGAACACCACAAAGATATTCCTCAAGAAGAGCAAACCCAAGGCACATAATTGTCAGATTCACCAGGGTTGAAATGAAGGAAAAAATGCTAAGGGCACCCAGAGAGAAAGGTCAGGTTACCCACAAAGGGAAGCCCATCAGATTCACAGCAGATCTCTTGGTAGAAACCCTGCAAGCTAGAAGAGAGTTGGGTCCAATATTCAACATCCTTAAAAAAAAGAACTTTCAACCTAGAGTTTCATAACCAGCCAAACTAAGCTTCATAAGTGAAGGAGAAATAAAATCCTTTACAGACAAGCAATTGCTGAGAGATTTCATCACCACCAGGCCTGCCTTACAAGAGCTCCTGCAAGAAGCACTACACAAGGAAAGGAACAACCAGTACCAGCTACTCCAAAAACATACCAAATGGAAAAGGGCATTGATACAATGAAGAAACTGTATCAATTAATGGGCAAAACAACCAGCTAGCATCAAAATGGTAAGATCAAATTCACACATAACAATATTAACCTTAAATGTAAATGGGCTAAATGCCCCAATCAAAAGACACAGACTGGCAAATTGAATAAAAAGTCAAAACCCATCGGTGAGCTGTATCCAGGAAACCTATCTCATGTGCAAGGACACACATAGACTCAAAATAAAGACAAAGAGGAAGATTTACCAAGCAAATGGACAGCAAAAAATAATAATAATAATAATAATAATAATAAAATAAAAAGCAGGAGTTTTAATGCTCATCCCTGATAAAGTAGACTTTAAAGGAACAAAGAAGGATATTACATAATGGTAAAAGGATCAATGCAACAAGGAGAGCTAATAAGCCTAAATATATACGCACCCAATATAGGAGCACTCAGATACATAAGGCAAGTTCTTAATGACTTACAAAGAGACTTAGACTCCTGTACAATAATAGTGGGATGCTTTAACACCCCATTGTCAATATTAGACAGATCAACCAGACAGAAAATCAACAAGGATATCCAGGACTTCAGCTCAGATCTGGACCAAGCAAACCTAATAGACATCTACAGAATTCTCCACTCCGAATCTACAGAATATACATTCTTCTCAGCACCACATGGCACTTATTCTAAAATTGATCACATAATTGGAAGTAAATCATTCCTCAGCATATGCAAAAGAACGGAAATAATAACAAACAGTCTCTCAGACCACAGTGCAATCAAATTAGAACTCAGGATTAAGAAACTAACTCAGAACTTCACAACCACTAGCCAGATTAATAAAAAAGCAAAGAGAGAATAATCAAATACATGCAATAAAACACAATAAAGGGGATATCACCACCAATTCCACAGAAATACAAACTACCATCAGAGATTACCACAAACAACCCTGTGCACCTAAACCAGTAAACCTGGAGGAAATGGAAATTTCTGGACACTTGCACACTCCCAAGCCTAAATTAGGAAGAAATTGAAACCCTGAATATATCAATAACAAGGGCTGAAGTTGAGGCAGCAATTAATAGCATACCAACCAAAAAAAGCCCAGGTCCAGATACATTCACAGCCAAATTCTAACAGATGTACAAAGAGGAGCTGGTACCATCTCTTCTGAAAGTATTTCAAATAATACTAAAAGAGGGAATCCTTTCCAAATCATTTTATGAGACCAACATCATCCTAAAACCAAAACCTGGTAAAGACTCAACAAGAAAAGAAAACTTCAGGTCAATATCCATGATGAGCATTGATGCAAAAATCTTCAATAAAATACTTGCAAACCAATTGCAACAGCACATCAAAAGCTTACCATCACAATCAAGTAGGTTTCATTCCAGGGATGCAAGGCTGGTTCAACATTCCCAAGTCTATAAACATAATTCACCACATAATCAGAACCAAAGAAAAAAAACACATGATTATCTCAATAGATGCAGATAAGGTCTTTGACAAAATTCAACAGCCCTTTATGCTAAAAACTCTCAATAAATTAGGTATTGATGAAATTTATCTCAAAATAATAAAAGCTATTTATGACAAACCCACAGCCAATATCATACTGAATGGGCAAAAGCTAGAAGCATTCCCTTTGAAATTTCGCACTAGACAAGGATGCCCTCTCTCACCACTCCTATTCAATATAGTATTGGAAGATCTAGCCAGAGCAATCAGGCAAGAAAAAGAAATAAAGGGTATTCAATTAGAAAAGGAGGAAGTCAAATTGTCTCATATTTGCTGATGACATGATTGTATGGAAGACTCCATTTTCTCAGCCCAAAATTTCCTGAAACTGGTAAGCAACTTCAGCAAAGACTCAGGTTACAAAATCAATATGCAGAAATCACAAGCATTCCTATACACCAATAACAGACTTAAAGAGAGCCAAATCAAGAATGAACTGCTATTCACAATTGCTACAAAGAGAATAAAATACCTAGGAATATGCCCATTAAATAAGTTATAGTTTGAATATTAAAAAAAATACCTAGGAATACAACTAGCAAATGATGTAAAGTATCTCTTCAAGGAGAACTGTGAACCATTGTTCAAGGAAATAAGAGAGAACACAAACAGATGGAAAAACATTCCATGCTCATGGTTAGGAAGAATCAATATTGTTAAAATGGCCATACTGCCCAAAGTAATTTATAGATTCAATGCTATCCCCATCAACCTACCTGTGACCCTCTTCAACGACCTGGAAAAAAACACCTTAAACTTCATATGGAAATAAAAAGAGAGCCTGCATAGCCAAGAGGATCCTAAGCAAAAAGAACAAAGCTGGAGTTATCACGCTACCTGACTTCAAACTATACTACAAGTCTACAGTTATCAAAACAGCAGCATACTAGTACCAAAACAGAGATATAGACCAATGGATCAGAACAGAGGCTTTGGAAGTAATGCCACACATCTACAACCATCTGATCTTTAATAAACAGGACAAAAACAAACAGTGGGGAAAGGATTCCCTGCTTAATAAACGGTGTTAGGAAAACTGGCTAGCCATGTGAAGAAAGCTGAAACTGGACCCCTTCCTGACACCTTACACTAAAATTAACTCCAGATGGATTAAAGACTTAAACATAAAAGCTAACACCATAAAAACCCTAGAAGAAAGCCTAGGCAAAACCATTCAGGACATAGGCATAGGCAAGGATTTCATGACTAAAGTACCAAAAGCATTGGCAACAAAAGCCAAAATAGACAAATGGGACCTAATTAAACTCCAGAGCTTCTATACAGCAAAAGAAACAATCATTAGAGTGAACCAGCAACCAATAGAATGGGAAAAAATTTTTGCAATCTACCCATCTGACAAAGGGCTAATATCCAGAATCTACAAAGAAATAAAGCAGATTTACAAAAACAAACAAACGAACAAACCCATTCAAAAGTGGGCAAAGAACATGAACAGACGCTTTTCAAAAGAAGACATATATGAGGCCAAGAAACATATGAAAAAATGCTCATTATTACTGGTCATTAGAGAAATACAAATTAAAACAACATTGAGATACCATCTCATGCCAGTTAGAATGGCAATCATTAAAAACTCTGGAGACAACAAATGCTGGAGAGGATGTGGAGAAAAAGGAACACTTTTACAGGGTCGGTGTGAGTGTAATTTAGTTCAACCATTGTATAAGACAGTGTGGCAATTCCTCAAGGACCTCGAAATAGAAATTCCATTTGACCCAGCAATTCCATTACTGGGAATATATCCAAAGGATTATAAATCATTCCATTATAAAGGCACATGCACACATATGTTTATTGCAACACTGTTTACAATAGCAAAGACCTGGAACCAACCCAAATGCCCATCGATGATAGACTGGACAAGGAAAATGTGGCACGGATACACCATGGGATACTATGTGGCCATAAAAACAATGAGTTCATGTCCTTTGTAGGGACATGGATTAATCTGGAAACCATATTCTCAGCAAACTGTCACAAGGACAGAAAATCAGACAGCGCATGTTCTCACTCATAGGCGGGTGTTGAACAATGAGAACACATGGAACAGGGAGGGAAGCATCACATACTGGGGTCTATTAGGGGGGAATAGGGGAGGGACAGTGGGGGGTAGGGGGGTTGGGGAGGGATAACATGAGGAGAAATGCCAGATTTAGGTGATGGGGAGGAAGGCAGCAAACCACATTGCCATGTATGTACCTGTGCAACAATCCTGTATGATCTGCACATGTACCTCAGAACCCTGTGAATAAACAATTTCTAAAGAAAACAAAAAAGAAAAATGAGATGAGGCAGAAAGAAGGAAGACCTCATAAAAGGCATGGGCAACAGGAAGGCGTCAACAGTAAAAAGCTTACTTCATGTTTTTCTATAGGGTCTGCATCTCATAATAAAAATACATGCATTTGCCTTGAGCTTCGGTCTCTTGATCCTGATCTCATAACATCAGCATCTACATCCTACTTTACAGTTTACACAGGGCTTTCACTCACATTATCATACTTAATTCTTACACCACTAGGAGTAAGACAATATGCTTATTAATCCCTTTGACAGATGATAAAGCAGAGGCCAAAGCTATTAATTTTGAGCAGCACAAATCCGGGGGTCTTTTTTCTATTGCACTGCTCTGGAAACAGGCAGGTAAAAAGCTTCTCTCAGACATCATCACATCTGCCTTTGCCTGTTCATGTGAGTCTGAGATAAAAGAAAAAAAAGAAAAAAAAAATCTCATTTATCTACAATATAGAAATTTAATTCAATATAAATGGATATTTCTGCTACAGTTATTTTATATGCAGGACTTCTTAAGGATTCACCCTCAGAAGACTATCCCTTCTTAGTGCTCAACTATATATATCACTTCTTATTTTGACACAAAAGATGAATATTTCATTTAGGCAGTCTTGGTTGCCCTACTTAAAAACAGATTCTTTATGCTTATTTGAGGTTAAAAATAGCTTGACTTTGCAGCAAAAGCTTGATACTGTACATCCAACACAAAGTGTACCAGATTAGCCCCCCAGAACTGGGCTCTTTCACTCTCTCCAATCTCTTATTTTTCTCTTAGTCTCCCTGCCCAACCTCAAAAATTTTTGTTATGAAATGAGTAACTTCATGCTTATTTTTAAAATCTCAGTAAATGTGAGGGACCTTTACCATAGGAATGATGACAACTAGTATGTGCTTAGGTATCAGTTCATGGTTCATAAAACATTTGCATAAATATCACATACTAATCAGCACAATACACATTAATTATTATTTCCTTTATATAAATGTTGACAATCAGAATCAGAAAGATTGAGTAACTTGCCCAAAGTTTCACAGCTAGTTGGTAGCAGATCTGGGACTAGAACCTAAGCACCCTGAATAAATGGAATGTAGAGAGAAGACACTTGTTCAGTGTCTTTTCAATATTCCATGATGAGTTCTGCATCAACAGTAAATACTAACATGATAATTTATATATTTAACAATCAAGCATCAAAACCCTATTCATTCATTCATTCAACAAATATTTTCTGAGCCCTTTCTCAGTACCTTTTCTAGGTACTCACTGAGAATACAGCAGTGAAAAACTAGACAAAAATCTTATATTCCAGTTGTGGATCCAGCTAATTGTGTGTGTGTATATGTGTGTGTGTGTGTGTGTGTGTGTGTGTGTTTACATAGCATTACATTGCATTAGGTATTAAAAGTAATCTAGAGACTATTTAAAATACACAGGAGGAAGTGCATACATTATATGCAAATACTATCCCATTTCATATCAGGGACTTGAGCACCTGTGGATTTTTGCCATTGTGTGTGTGTGTGTGTGTGTGTGTGTGTGTGTGTGTATGTGTACCTCTATATACATATATACAAAACCTTGAGATATGTTATGTATATGTGTGGGTGCATGTACCCATAATGGTGAATAGCAATAAATATTAAGGAGAAAAATTAAGCATAGCTGGAAGGGGGGAACATTCTTATTCATGTACACCAGGAGAGTACACCTTGCTCACAGTTGATTTAGTTTTATGGTTTCAACAGTAAAACAACCTAAATGTTCATTTTCATGAAAATGGATAAATACTGAGTGGCATAGTCACAGAGTGAAATATTATGCAACAGCAAAAATGTATGATCTATGTGTACAGAATACAATATAAGCTTAATGATAAAAATATAACCTTAAGTGGGGAGAAAAGAAAGTCTCAGAAGACTACATACAGTATCACGTCATTTTTTAACCAAAAAAAAAAAAACAAGCAAAATGAAATAACATACTCTTTAAGAATACATACATATGTGGTAAATATATTTTAGATGGTTAAAAATGTAAACTCTAGTAGGAAAGTAGAGGGTTGGAGAGAAAAACACACAGGGCTATTTCAATGATGTTAAGAATGGCTTAGTACCTAGGATGGGTGGTAGGGTCTTGAGTTGTCATTTTATTATTATGCTGCAAAACTTCATATATGTTAACATATATATTATTATGTATTTATCAAATATTATGATAATTTAAAATGTATGCAGGAAGAATATTTAGAATTATGTTATTTTTATCATTTCGGATTGTTTATATCACAAAGTTGCATTTTATATTTGAGCAGCAGGCCGGCAAGAATATGTGTACCATATACTAAAGTTTACAAAGGCTTTTCTTATAATGTCTTTTTAAAATCTTGTATAGTAGTTATTATTATCCCTAGCCTTTCAGATGAGTAAACCAAGGAAGAGCTCAAGTGATTTATTTAATCTCACACCACTTGCCACTGGGGAAGATGGCTTTAACTGTCTAAAATTAATGTTTCTATAACCATTTGGAAGCATAGGGCTTTCTTGTTCAACAAAAGACCAAATGAATCCTAGAACATTGAGTTGGAAGGAGCTTAAAGATCAGACTTTTTAATTCTTTCATTTCATAGATGGAGAAAAGATGACCCACAGACATGAAGGCTTTGCCTGGCATGACACAGCTCCTTTCAATGGAAGAAAGGACAGTTGACTCATGTCTCGATCACATCTTCTGAAACCACGTTAAGCCCTTTTACACTCTCTCAGACTGCTTTTGAAGTAGATTAATACTATTATGTTGTAGCCACTTGACTATAAAATAACCAAAAACTTGAACTTAAGGCATGCACAAATATCCATCATTCAGATGAATGTTGGAGACTGTGATTCATAACAGAAAAGCTGCAGAGAGCCTTATACATTAAAAACATCAACTGATGTATTAAATATCACAGCACACTAATTTAGGAACTCAGGTTTTTTGAAGGAAAAAAAATCCTACAACAAGATGAAGAACTCAACAGCTGCTTTCTGAAGAGAGATAAAGAACCTTATCATCTGAAGAGATTCCCCAATCTAAGACTTCCAATGGAACATCAGTGATACTGGTTCTTAAAATGGCATCAGATTCATTAAAACATATACAAATGACTTGTTATATTAGTCTTTTAAGAATACTCAGAGCCTCAATAGTCTTTCCTCACAATGCTTATAATTTGCAGTTACTAAAGATTTTTAAATTCATTTAAATAAACCCTATAATAAATAACTATAAAAAGTAGAATGAAGAGATACTTTCATCAACTTGCTCCTTTCTGCCTGTGGATGCCACTGAGGAAGCGTCTTTAAAGTCTCTCTTCTCCCTGCATCATGTCTAAGTCAGGGTCTCCTAAAGAGCCCCAACAGCTGAGGAAGCTCTTCATTGGAGGGCTGAGCTTTGAAACAACTGATGAGAGCCTGAGGAGCCATTCTGTGCAATGAGGAAGGCTCACAGACCGTGTGGTAATGAGAGATTCAAACACCAAGCATTCTAGAGGCTTTGGGTTTGTCAACTATGCCACTGTGGAGGAGGTGGATGCAGCCATGAATGCAAGGCCACACAAGGTGGATGGAAGAGTTGTGGAACCAAAGAGAGCTGTCTTAAGAGGTTTTCAAAGACCAGGTGCCCACTTAACCATGAAAATGATATTTGTTGATGGCATTAAAGAAGACACTGAAGAACATCACCTAAGAGATTATTTTGAACAGTATGCAAAAACTGAAGTGACTGAAATCATGACTGACCAAAGCAGTGGCAAGAAAAGGGGCTTTTCCTTTATAACCTTTGACCACCATGACTCAGTGAATAAGACTGTCATTAAGAAACACCATACTGTGAATGGCCACAATTGTGAAGGTTAGGGAGAAAGCCCCGTCAAAGCAAGAGATGGTTCATGCTTCATGCAGCCAAAGAGTGGTTCTGGAAACTTTGGTGGTGGTCGTGGAGGTGGTTTAGGTGGGAATGACAACTTTGACAATGGAGGAAACTTCAGTGGTTGTGGTGGCTTTGGTGGCAGCCATGGCGATGGTGGATTTGGTGGCAGTAGAGATGACTATGATGGATTTGGTAATGATGGAAGCAGTTTTAGAGATGGTGGAAGCTACAATGATTTTGACAATTACAACAAACAGTCTTCAAATTTTGGACCCACAGAGGGAGGAAACTTTGGAGGCAGAAGCTCTGGCCCCAAAGGTGGTAGAGGCCAATACTTTGCCAAACCACGAAACCAAGGTGGCTATGGCGGTTCCAGTAGCAGCAGTAGCTATGGCAGTGGCAAAAGACTTTAATTAGGAAACAAAGCTTAGCAGGAGAGGAGAGCCAGAGAAGTGACAGGGAAGCTACAGGTCACAACATACTTGTGAGCTCAGCCAAGCACAGTGGTGGCAGGGCCTAACTTCTACAAAGAAGACATGTTTCAGACAAATACTCATGTGTATGGGCAAAAAATGTGAGGACTGTAATTGTGATTAATTGTATAACAGGTTATTTTAGTTTCTGTTCTGTGGAATGTGTAAAGCATTGAACAAAGGGTTTTAATGTAGATTTTTTTGCATCCATGCTGTTGATTGCTAAATGTAAAAGTCTAATAATGATGCTAAATAGAATAAATCTCTTTAAAATAAAAATAGAATGAGGAAATGGGAAGAGCACTGGACCTTTTTGTAGAGCCAAAAGACCTGGGTTTAAACGTCAGCTCTGCCATTTATTAGCTTACTGAGATTAAACAAGTTTTTCAACCTCTCTGAACCACGGTTAACTGATATGTAAGGTGACAAATGATAATTACTACCTTAGAGAATTAAGAAATATAATCTATGGGGAAGGTCTTAGTAAACTGTAATAAATAATACAAATCTTTTTATAGCTTTTATACAAAATCCTGTGACTCAATCATTCAATAACACAAACATCCCTTCAATAAACATATGGATCACCTACTCAATAAATGAATGACACTGTTTTTGATACTGTGGACCATCCCAACAAACAAACAAACAAACAAACAAAATCTAGTTTTGGCCATTCAGAAACTAAAGGGGATTTTTTTTCCTAATATATGTAAATAGTTCTAATATGAACCCATATATAACAATGTCCATAGAATTAGTACAGAAAAAAAGGTAAGCCTATGGGGCTGGGAGAGATCAATCTGACTAGAGTGATAAGAAAAGGCTTCTTAAAGAAGACATCATTGGGCCAGTTTTTAAGGATGAATATAATTTCTAAAGGAAGAGCGTAGCATTCAAAGTGGAAGAAAAAGCATTAGCAAGGGCTTAGAAATGGAAGCACAGCTTCTATCATCCTCTGGATCCTTATCTTTTTTTTTTTTGCCAATCATTGAGAGCTTGTAAGGTTGCTGAGGTTGGTTGGCCTTGAACTCTTGGCCTCGCCTTCGCAAGCGCCACGACATCCGGCCGGAGCCACTTTGGGCCCCCCTTATTTGTTTTCTATGTGAGCACCTGGTTTTTCACAGTGTCACTCTGTTTACCAGTGTGTCCCTTGAAAGCCCAATGTTTCAGCCATTCTTGCCTGACTATAAAGGAATATCTGAAATTAAATAATTTATAAAGAAAAGAGATTGAACTGACTCACAGTTCTGCATGCAGCACAATTATGGTGCTGGCATCTGATCAGCTTCTGAAGAGACCTAAGGGAGCTTTTACTCATGACAGAAGATGAAGTAGGAGTAGGAATGTCACATGGCAAGAGCAGGAGCAAGAGTGGGGAGGGAGGTGTGACACAGTTTTAAACAACCCAATCTTGCATGAACTCACTCATCATCAAGGAGATGTAATTAAACCATTCATGAGAGATCTGCTTCCATGATCCAAACACCTCCCTTTAGGCCCCACCTCCAACACTGGGGATTATATTTCAACTTGAAATTTGGTGGGGACACAGATGCAAACCATATCATTCTGCCCCTGGCCCCCCAAGTCCCATGTCCTTCTCACATTGCAAAATATAATCATATCCTGCCAATAGTTCCCCAAAAGTCACAATTTGTTTCATCATTCATTCAAAAGTCCAGAGTCCAAAGTCTGAAACAAGACAAGTCCCTTGCCCTTATGAGCCTATAAAATTAAAAAACATGTGTTTACTTTCAAGACACAATGTGAGTACAGACATTGGGTATACAATCCCATTCCAAAAGAGAGAAATTGGCCAAAACAAAGGGACTACAGGCTACATGCAAGTCTGGTACCCATTAAATCTTTAAGCTCCATTAAATCTTTAATCATTAAATCTTGAAGATCCAAAATAATCTCCTTTGATTTCATGTCCCATATGCAGGACACACTGTAGCAAAGGACAGGTTCCCAAGGCATTGGCCAGGTCTACTACTGTGGATTTCCAGGGTTCAGCCCCCACGCTGCTCTTATTAGATGGAGTTGAGGGCCTACAGCTTTTCTAGACTTAAGATGTAAAGCTGCCAGTATATCTACTATCCTGGGGTCTGGAGGGCAGTGGCCCCCTTCTAAAAGCTCCACTATGCAGTGCCCCAGTGGGCCTCATAGGGCCTCCAACCCCACATTTCCCCTCAACACTGCCCTAGTAGAGGTTCTCTGTGAGGGCTCACCCCTACAGCAGGCTTCTGCCTGGCACCCATGCTCTATCATACATCCTCTGAAGTCTACAGAGAGACTGCCAAGCCTCCTTTACTCTTGCACTCTGCATGCCCACAGGCTTAACACTACATGGAACTCTCCAAGGCTTATGACTTGCACCCTCTGAAGCAGCAGCCAGAACTATATCTGCAGCCATTTGAGCCATGGCTGGAGCTGAAAGAGCAGGGATTTGGGAGCAGTTTCCCAAGACCGCACAGGAGAATGGGGCCTTGGGCCTGGCCCATGAAACTATTCAGCCCTCCTAGGCTTCTGAGCCTGTGATGGGAGGAGCTGCCTCGGAGATCTCTGAAATGCCTTTCAGGCCTTTTTCCCATTGTCTCTGCTGTCAGCACCTGGCATTTTTTTACCCATGCAAATATCTCTAGTAAGTGGTTACTCTCCAGCACACTTAGATTCTTCCCCTGCAAATGGGCTTTTTTTTTCTACCACACGGCCAGGCTGCAAATTTTCAAAACTTTAAGTCATGCTTTCCCTTTAAATATAAATTCCAACTGCATCTGAGTACAGGATGTTAGAAGCAGCCAGACCACATCTTGAATATTTCACCACCTAGACACTTCCTCCAAGAGATATCCTAGGTTGTCACTCTTAATGTCAAACTTCCACAGAGCCCTAGGGCATGGACACAATACAACCATTAAATTATTTGCTACAGAATAACAAGGGTAACCTTTCTCCAGTTTCCAATCAGTTTCTCATTTGTATCTGGGACCTCAGCAGCCTAGACTTCACTTGTGCAAATCACTATCAACATTATGGTCACAACCATTTAACAGCCTCTAAGAAGTTTCAAACTCTTACTCATCTTCCTGTCTTCTTCTGCGTCCTTCAGACTCTTCCAACTTCTGCCCATTGCCCAGTTCCAAAGCTGCTTCTACATTTCCAGGTATGTTTATAGCAATGTCCCACTCCCCAGTACCAATTTTCTATACTAGGCCATTCTTGTATTGCTACAAAGCAATACTTGAGAGTGGGTAACATATAGAGAAAAGAGATTTAATTGGTTCATGGTTCTACAAATTGTACAAGCATAGCACTGGCATCTGCTTGGCTTCTGGGGAGGCCTAAGTGAGCTTTTACTCATGACAAGGCAAAGCAAGAGCAGGCATATCACATGGCCAGAGCAGAAGCAAGAGAGCGAGGAGGGAGGTGCCACACACTTTCAAACAGCCCAATCTGTCATAAACTTAGTCATTACCAAGGGGATGGCATTAAGCCATTCATGAGGGATCAGCCATCATGATCCAAACACCTCCCACCAGGCCCCACCTCCAACACTGGGAATTATATTTCAACATGAAATTTTGCAGGGACACAGATCTAAACCGTTATCACCCACTAACCCCAGTTAGAATATGAGATCTTTGAGTGCCAGAATCATGTCTCATAAAGCCTAAGGCAGTGCTGGGTCCACGGTGAGAGTTCAGTAAAGGAGATGCTGTAAAGAAGGCTCCATGTGTGCTTTCTGAATGAAAGGATAGGGAATAGAAAAGTATCTGCACAGAAAAGTGCTTTAAATTAAGGAACCAGTACATTTTCCCATAAACTTGACCATTTTCCCATAATCCCTATGTTTTGTGCTTTGCAAAGCAATAGAATTATTACTTTAATTTGGGAGGAACACACACACACACACACACACACACACAGGAGAGAGTGAGACAATCTCAAAAGGTGATGTGTAACTTGTGTTTTGGATGTCAATAATAAAACAAATAAAGCTGGAAAATGCACCCTTGCTTGAGATTTTAAAGATTCTTTCTTAAAGAACTTTTTAACCTGAATTTATACCTATCCAAAGCAATAAGCCCAATGGCAATTTTATAGCTTTTGAAGGCTATGGCAATCTTTGTCTTGATTTTGGCTCTTCTTTTTATAACTATATTCTATTATTATCATAGATGTCTTTGATCTATCCCCTGTCCTTCATGTGAGATAGTTAAGAGTGACTCCTAATATTAAATCCAGAATACATGGTTTGAATTAGAAGCTATAGGAAGATTCATCTATAATACAAAGTTATTTGTAGGAAAAATATCCCATGATACTCTATGTGCAAATTATTAACAAATGCATTTCCAGTGAGTCTTTTTTTCTCACTCTTTGGTCTGTGAAACAGCAGAAAAAAAAATTGCCAATTTAAATATTTTTATAACTTTATTTTTATTGCCTTTGAGATAAATCTCAGAGTACAAGTTTTTGAGAAGACCTCCAGCAATAAAGAGCTATGTATATTACATATACTAACAATTATTTTTTGGTTGACTTTGGGAAAAAGAAGATAAAATTCATCTATCATAGAGAGTTGATATTGATATTTTTGTAAAGAAAGAAATACCAAGCAATCATTCAATATTATTCTCAGAAAGTTTTCTGGCTTGAGGGTTTAAAAAATATTTTTATTTATATAAAAGTACCGTGTAAGATCAATTTTGTTTCCTTTTCATTAAATAGCAGTAGGCAGTTTGTCTGCATTGCGTTTGAGAGATACTTGTCTTCTTGCCTTTGGCAACTGAAGAAGTTAGCAATAGATAGGAAATAAGACATCTTTTATAGTTACATTATACATTGAATTCTAGAAAAAGTTGCTTTTGAAAAGGGCTCCAAATTAATTTTTGACTTTTCTTTCTTTTTTTTTTTTTGCCAATCAATGAGAGCTTGTAAGGTTGCTGAGGTTGGTTGGCCTTGAACTCTTGGCCTCACCTTCGCAAGCGCCACGACATCTGGCTGGAGCCACTTTGGGCCCCCAATTTTTGACTTTTCTAAAAGCAATTTTCGGTGTCTAAGCAAAGTGGAAGACTGAAAAATTATTCAGTAATTTGAATTCTAAGTAGCTTATTTGGATAATTCAAGGAGAAAACATTTTATTTAGTCATTCCTTCATCCATTTATTCAACAAATATTTTCTGAAGCTCTCTGGTTCCAGGCATATATACAGCCCTGGAGATTCAGTAATGAACAAGATAGGTACATCCCTGCCTACTGGAAGTTAAATAATCTTCTTAGGACTCTTGCCCTTCCCAGTCATAAGAAAGAATAAGAAAGTCAGAATAAGAATTCACAGAATAAGAAAATCATATTCTGTTCAAGGATAAAGAGAATACAGCCAAGGAATTCAGCCAAAAAAATAATATTAACAATAACAATTCTGTAAGGAGCCCTTGTGCTGTGTGCATCATAAAATCACTTCCATCATTACATTAGCCAAAAGAACACTTGCCCAAAAGCTTATTGCTTCTAAATCAGGAGTTTTATAAGAACAATAAAACTGATTATTAAATCATTGTATCATATTATGTACATTTGCCAGGGTAAGTTTAAGTTTTCAAGGATAGTTTTTAGAATGTCTTCTTATATACAAAATCCTTCCTTTTTGGGCAGCTTCCTGCAGGGAAAGGCAGAGGATGCTGAATAGAGGATCTAACCTGCTTTTCTCCTATTGATAATATATACACAACTTAAAGAAGACTGTTATACAGAACAAGATTTAGGGAACCTATGGGACATGTGTCTCTTCTATCACTAAATGTTATTTTGTGATAAAGTGTAACCCTATTTAATTCAACCCTGGCCTTCCCTACTTCAGTGGCCTTATGTTTCCTTTATAAGGTAAAAAATCCTGTTTTGTACACACTGTCTGGTGACTGGGATTAAAGAGTTGCCACTCCTATTCTCTGACTTCCCAAACAAAAGACCCTTAATAGTAACAGCTAATCCTGGAAAGGTCCTAATCATGGTTTCCTCCACCCTGATAACTAGCCTGTGTTTTTCCACTTCCATCATCAGAAATATAAAAATAAAATTTCCATATGCCTTGAAGGCTTCATTTAGAAAATGAGATTAATGCTGATTCCTACTCGACGTGCACAGCTCTCCTGAACATAATATGAACTAATCTCTAGTTATTATCTAAGTGCTTAGAATAAACAATTGGCTAACACGAGGCTTATAATTCTCCAGTACTTTTTTTTCAGGGATATTTGATGTGCAGTGGCTGGAATATACTAAATGCATATAACTATATTTTAAATAGAACTATCAACATTGGGTTTTTCTATTATGGCATTAACACTAGTAAGATAGCAAACGTAATTGTCTAACGTTACACAGATAGGAGTGGAAGAGGAAAAACACTTAGTTAACATACTTCTTATATGAGTGATACATAACTTCTGATTTCAGTGATACATAAGTACAATATCATACCCATTCTAAAATCAGATTTTGTTGAGAAATGCTGATTTAAAATAAAAACAGGATGACATTTAAGTCAAGCTGGACAAATCTAGTTTTAATCAATTTTGTCTTAAGAAAAATTGTATATATAAAGGAAAGATTTATAGGCCTTAACTGTTGGCTCTTTTGTTTTAAATAATAATTATAATAAAAATCATATAATATGTACAATAGCAGCTAACATCTATGAACAGAAAATAAGAAAATATGGAACTCACTTCTATACATGATATAATTTAATCATCACAACACCCCTATTGAAAATAAAATACTGCCAATGATCTTAATTTTACATACAAGGAACCTGAAATGCAGATAAAGTAATTTGCCCAGTTATGTGGTAAGTAAGTAATGGATTCAGGATGCAAACCCAGGCAGTCTATTTTCATTATGTAAAAGGACTAACCCCTAGAAGAACAAAAAAATCTGGAACTACTTTGGTATTTATTGTAATTGAAAGAAGCAAGGTAAAAACTAAATTCAAAAAGCTTATGATCCCTGGATGTAGAGAGGAATGAAATGCAGCATTCCTCAAACAACATTTATTGAATATGGACTCTTCATCAGAGAGACTCAAAATACTTCTTTGTTTAAATAGGCTTATGAAATACAAGATTAAGCCAAGTGAAAGACTGCTTCTTGCTAGAACATATCTTGGGGTCTTAACATGCACTGTGAGTGATATGCACTATGAGTCTATGAAATGGAGATGTAAAAAGAAAAATGGATTTAATCAAGAGCATTTTTCTTGTATGGGGCATATCTGAGGAAGCAAGCTAAAGTTTTTTCAACACAATTTTCGAAAAACTCATCTAAGGAACAAAACCGGGATACAAGTTGGGTGAAGAAAAGGGCAGCAGAGGCCAAGTAGAGATCTTATCTGGGGGGGCCAGTGAACAGGTTTGCTCACAGTCAGAGTACGTGTGGACTGTGTAACCTTATAACAGGTGTCATTGAAATAAATTATAATATAATACAATGTATTAGTAACACAGAAATTTCTCCAGGGATCCAGAAGGTCAAGGAATCACTCCTTTGGCAGTTTCTTTCCAAAAGTGGAGAAAGTGAAAATGTTTGCCCCACTTGAGATTGATGGTGGCTGGAGCCCAGCTGACAGTCTGAAAACAGCCACTGCAGAAGCCTAGGCCACTGATCAGTAGGCTAATAGGGCTTGCCATTTTGGAGAATCCTTGGAACTAACATCAGAGAAGAAGGGGGCCTAGATGATACTAAATAGCAACTGTGCTGGCCAATTCTAGTGGATATGCAACTGGGATGACAAAGGCCTTGTATGTGAGTACGTGCATGATTTCTCTAACAATTTCCTGAACTAGCTGAAAGGAATTTGGATATAGCTGGAGTCTCCTCAGTTCTTCAGGTAGAAACTGAGCCATAAAAATATCACACTATGCTGGCACATAGCATATTATTATTCCTATTTTACAGTTTGAGAAACTAAGACATAGATAGTTCAGTTTACCTTGACCTTCTGTATAAGGTCAAACAGTTTACCTTGACCTTCTGTACAAGGTCAAAGAACTAGAAAGCCAGGAGCAAATAGCATTCAAATGAAGTTTTAAATACCACGGAGCTTTCTTTTGGCTGGAAAATGTTTAATGAATTCCAAAATACACTTATGATTAAAAAATAATTTGGCACATCAGTAATAAAAGGAAATGTCCAAAGACTTAACAACGACAAAAAAGAGTGTCAGCAAAAGATCTAGTTTACATATCAAACTTAGCAATTACCAGTCCAATATCCAGTATCCAGTCTAGAATAAGATTTACATTTAGTATCAGGGTTAAGGCTAAAGCTTCCATTTTTGATGAAGATTAAAACAAAAATTCCTGATAATACCACTTCCATTAAATGTTTAACAAGAAACCTTAGGTAATGGGATAAAACAAGAAAAGTAAATAAAAAGCAGTAATATACAATTCTTATTGGAACGGAAACAGGCAAATTATCATTATGTACATATAATGTAATTTTCACAATGTACCTTTTATAAGCCCTACACCTTCTGCTTAAGCCCTTCCTTGATTTCTCATCCATCTCAAGCCAAACTTTTTATCCTGGATTAAGGTCAAAGCAGTGTTGTTACAGCCAGTCTCTCTCTCTCTCTCTCTCTCTCTCTCTCTCTCTCTCTCTCTTTTTCTAGGTATAATTTGCTAAGAAACAAACTACCCCCAAAATTTAGTGGCTTAAAACAACAACCATTGAATTGTATCTCATGATTTTGTCTGTGCTAGGACTTTGGGCAAAGCTCAGCTAGACAGTTCTTCTGTCTCAGGTGGCATTTACTGGAGTCACGTAGAGGTATTAAGCTTGTAGCTAATCTGGTCCAAGACAATATCCTTCACTTGTCTGGCACCTTGACAGGGGCAGCTGAAAGGTTGAGCTCAGCTGAGTCCCTCTCTTCTTCATGTGTTCTCAGGGCCTGTCTTTGTGGCCCTGCGACAGGTTGTCAGCCTTCTTACATGTTAGTTTAGGGTCACAGAGGACAAAGATAAAAGCTGCCAGTCTTCTTAGACACTAGGATCAGGACAGGCACCACATCACTTCTGCCATGTGGCAGTGGTCACAACAGTTAGAGGCCAGCCCAGATTCAAGAAGAGGGAAAACAAGCCCACATGTCTATGGGAGGCATCTTTAAGAATGGGTGCCCATCTTTTATCTACCACATTCTCCAGCCTTTTCTTACACTATCTCCCCTCACTCACCACATGGGCTTTCTTCTTGTTTAACAGGCCAAGGTTATTCCTCTTCCAGAACTTTGTGTGTGCCAGGAATATGCTTATCCTGGCTGGCTTGTTTGTATGATTAAGCTCCCAGCTTAAATGCAACCTCTTCATAGCAGCCTCCTCCTCACCATTTTGTGAAGGCCTTACCTAGTTACACAACCTAACTCCCTAATTTATTTCTATAGCATCATTACCATCACTGCCAGACAATCTCTCTGTTTTTTGTTCGTTCGTTCGTTTGTTTTTCATAGCTCCTCCAATTAGAATGTAAAAGCAGGAGAACAAGGATCCGGCCTCTCTTGCTCACTTCCTCATTCTCAGCACTTAGAACCAGGCCTGGCACAAAATCGGTCCTTAGTAAACATTTGTCCAGTGAAAATATGAAGTGGTGGACTGAGATTCAAAACTACATGTGACTGACTCCAGAGCCAAAACTAAACTGTCCTTGTAACCCTTTGTATTCTAGGCAGATATGGTCAACCTGGAACCTAGGGCAAAGATACACAAAGAAAACAACTCACAGCACCACTGAGAAGGGATAAACTAGTATGGAAGCTGCAGTCAGGCCAATCTATGTAGAAAATTCAAAGACAATGTTCCATTCTAGCAAAGTGCAACATTTCTTTGCCTGACTTTGTTTCAGCCATTGTTGTTTTGACTCTTGGTGATGAAAGATCTCCAAGGTGTGGTGTTGCCTCAAGGATATTTGCAGCTCTGGTCTTGTTTCTGGTTAACCCTCTCTGACACTCAGTTTTGCTGGGGCCACACCAGTGAGTGTTGCCTCATCCAATCTGGAATTGGGCCACAGCCATGTTTGTACTGAGGCATTAGGGAAACATGGTTTATAAACGCTTGTTTCCTCTGAGTCACTGCAGGGACTTGTTCCTTCAGTGCAAACTTTCTGTTTGGTTTTATAACTGGGGAAGGAGGGGGTGGAAGCCAAGACTAACTGTTCAGGTTTGAAAGGAAAAGGGAAGTAAGAAAATTTAAATAGATTTTTCTATATTAGTGACAGCGACAAAGAAACCCTTATCTGGGTCTCAGATGCATGCACAGAGTTTCATCTTTATTTGTTTATTTGCCTTAATAAGAAAAGAAAAAGTTCACAGAGTGATTTTTTCCCCTCAAGTTTCCATAAAAATGCTGGAAATGTGGCAACAGTTTTACAAAAACAGTTCAAGAACAATTAAAACACATATAATCATTTTTAAAGTTTATATTAAATGTTCTTTATTAAATAAAAAGGAATTCTGCTTCCAATTTCCAGGCATTGTTGACTCTATTTTCTCAATGACCGCCTATTAGCTTTTATTATTACTGTAATGTAGTTCTGTGAATTATAATTTACAGATAAAAAAATTTAACTCTTTATTTTCAGCCTTTTAAGTATATCATGACTAACTGCCAGACGTATCTGTATAATTCGGCTTATAATAACATTCTTGCTCATAATAACTCATAAGTTATGAAATGCAAGTATAAGTAAACCACATATATAAAAGTATGATTCCTAATTCATTCATTAACCAATTGGCTTTCCCAATTGTGGTTAACCCATCCCAATTGTGATGTAAATTATCATCACAATCATCTAGCTCAAACATTTAAGGAGCATCAGTTAGGTGTAGGGTCCAGTGTCCAGCACTGGGAACATAAGAGGTACCAGCCAATCCCCAATCTCAAGGGGATTACAACTCAGTACAGAACTAAAGATGAGCTCTCTGAGCCATGGGTTCATCATCAACTAGAGGAAAATACTTAATTTTGTGCCTGGCATAGAGTTCAAACACCAAGATAGGTTCATTTTACTGGAATAAATAAATAAATTTCCAGGGTCCATGTGCAGGATGGGAAGGTTTGTTGCATAGGTAAACATGTGCAATAGTGGTTTGCAGCACCTATCAACCCATCACCTGTGTATTAAGCCTGCATGCATTAGCTGTTTATCCTGATACTCACCCTGCTCCTCACCCTCCCCTGACAGACCCCAGTATGTGTTGTTCCCTCCCCATTTCCGTGTGTTCTCATTGTTCAGCTCCCACTTACAAGTAATAAAGAACAACATTTGGTTTTCTGTTCCTGCATTAGTTTGCTAAGGATAATGGCTTCCAGCTTCCTCCATGTCCCTGCAAAGGACTTGATCTCATCCTTTTCATGGCTGAATAGTATTATACAATATATGTGTATCAAATTTTATTTATCCAGTCTATCATTGATGGACATTTGGATTGACTCCGTGTCTTTGCTATTGTACCACAGATAAATTTCATAGCAGAATGTTAGTATCCTGCCCACTGGGCCACACACAACCTTCTAAGGGTTTTTCCAGAAGGCTGAACTATAGCCACCCTCTTTACACACATTCACACACACACACACACACACGACACAAAATGGGAGTACCAGGAATTAACACCCTCACCGCCAGTAGTGAGTACTCATATTCAACAGTGAGTGATGGGGGTGACCGCACAAATTACACCCAACTCCCTCAACCTCCAGTGGGATAGTTCCAAGGCATGTGTTTCATGCTGTTTCCTAGGGTTTTCCCACGGGAACAAGCTTCAATCACCCACTTTGGTAGGTGGTGTCATAACATACCCCCTCTTGGATGCCTTCCCTTTCCTGCATCACTTCCTCTTTCACCTGCTGGAGTTTCATGGGGTGACCTCTCAGATACAGTACTTGCCCTTGAATCCTTGTCTTAGAAACTACTTCCACACACACAAAAAAATTCACACTGAGATAGTTTTCTTCCTTACAAAGAAAACTTTCTTATGGTTTTAGTGCTCAGATGAGGCAGCTAGCTTGGCACAAAAGGAAAATTCCATCTCATTATCACATCTATCGTATTGATCTTGGCTATTGTTATCTTTAAAATATCTAAAAATATGATAAACAAATTTATAATTGTTGAAGTTCTTTCATATATGCTATAGCATTTAATATTCACAAACAGCACTCAGAGAGTCAGAGATAACAGACTGTAAGAAATTAAATGTCTTCTCAAAAGTTAAAGGGTCCACTGGGTGTGGTGGTTCATGCCTGTAATCTCAGGACTTTGGGAGGCTGAGGCAGGCAGATCACTTGAGCTCAGGAGTTTGAGACTAGCCTGGCAAACATGGCAAAACCCATCATTACAAAAAATTAGCCAGGTGTGGTGGTGCAGGCCTGTAATCTCAGCTATTCCAGTGGCAGAGGTGCAAGACTCGTTTGAACCCGGGAGGTAGAGTTGCAGTGAGCTGCGATCATGCCACTGTACTCCAGCCTGGATGACTGAGACTGTCTCAAACAAACAAACAAACAAAATTAAAATACCAATAAGTGAGAACACTGGATCTCAAATCAAACAGATGCTGTGCTTTTCACACTGCCCTCACACTGTTGAGTGAGAGAATGCATAGAGCAGAGAGCAGACTGAGCTCCACTCCTGGAAAAGTGACTCATGTTCTCCTGTTAGGATCAAGAGTACTATCTCTGTATACAAATGTGAACTCTTCAAGCTGTCCTTTTACACCGAGTCAGTGGTCATGATTTAACCTCTGAAAAGGGTGTAAATGGTAGATTTACTAAAGATGCCAAGTGACACAGAATAGTCTGGTTTTTATTGTTCCATAATACTTTTAAAGGCTAAGGAGATACAAAGTACCTTGACAGGTCAAATTTAAGGACCTTGAGTTAGAGACATTAAAGGGTTTGAAAACGGTTGCAGCAGGATATCGGGAAACACAGTGCAGCTCCTGACTCCACCAGCATCCTCCTTCCTCCTATAAGGGAAGCTTTAGTTTCTCCTCCACAAAATGAAGCTTGAAATGTCAACCTGTTACCAACATTTCTTGTTACATGAAAACATTCACAACAAAGAAATGCTTATTTTTTTATTCTAGTTAGTATTGTTGAGTACCTGCTCCGTTGCTGTCGTAACTCTGGTAAGAGCTGTAAGGCTTGCAAAGAACTCAGTAACACAGGTCAGGGATAAATAATAAATAAAAAAAATAAATAATAAAAGGGAGAAACTGAAATTAGTACTAGGGCAACAGGTCCCTGAGTTTCAGAGTTTGCTGTCAAAATCCAGTGTCCAAAACTATGAGATTCTTCAGAACCAGACCAGTGGTTGGAGCCAGTGGTGGGGGAGTCCAAGTAGAGGTAATACTACACTCAGCTGGGTAGGGGCAAATTAGCTTTTGTCCATACAGAGTTGCACTCAGAAGCTGGCTAAGGTGGAGAATAGGGCCCAACCCAGAATAGGAGGCTGGCCATGAACCCCACAGATTGTTAGTACTAGATTTCTGGAAGGGGCTTCAGTCTCAGTGGAAAAATGGACTGCTGGGCATACACCTAGTTTCTCTGATGTGACCCATGTAAGAAGTCTTCAGGGAATGCTGTGGCTGGATGGGCAAGTAACCAGAGCTCCCTCAGGCATATAAGTCAATCGGTCAATGCACTGCAAAATTAGTTCTCAACCTGGTTGAGTTGGGATATGGGAGAGTGGGGTAGGAAGCTTCCTAATATATGCTTTACCTCAGCCTGGATGATTTCAGGCACCTCCACAGAGACGAGCTTATATGCTGATTATAGCAAATAAAACAGGACAGCAGAGGAAGGTATACCGTGGTCCCTGCCTTCAAGGGGTTGCCAACCCAGTTAGGGATCCAAGACATGTACTCACTGAAGAGAACCCTTTAGATTGGACAGCCTTGGAAGCAGTAGTTACAAAGAAAATGATAGCTATACCAAATAGCCTTATTTCAGAGGCTTGCTTATATGAAGACATTTGGAAAAGTAATTTATTTGGTTCACTAATGTTTCCTGTAAGTATGAAGAACCACAGTCACTCCCACTCACAGTTTCCTTGGAATGTCGAAATTGGCCTGCACCACATGCAGAATGTCATTAAAGATTTACCCCATTTATCCACCGTCTCCACTCCTAAGATCTGAAGAGAACTGAAATAGGATGTGAACTCTGAAGCCTTTAGGACTTGGCCTGAGACTATTTGGGGAAATTTTGTTGATTGCCCAGAAAAAAACTCACAGTATGCACTTTGAGACAGCTCTTTGAGGAGGAAAATGCCAACCATGCTATTGCCTGTACCTATGAGAAGATATGGCACTTGGAATTTGCCAACTGTGTTTCTCTGGGTTCCTAGAGATCCAGATCCCACCCACCTGAGCGCTCCTTAGCTTCCACTTATGAACACGATGCAGAGGAGCCTTTAGTTGTCATTTGAGCCAGTCCAAGACCTCAGACACAGAATGGGGAAGTGAAAACCCTGGGAGGAAGAGGAAATAACATAGGCTCAGAAGTTGAAGAGGTCAGGAATAAAATTTCTGTTCAGCCAGGTGCCCTTAGGTGAATTATGTAATATCTCTATCAAATAAGAATATTAACATCTCAATTTAGTTAGGAGAATTAATTGAGATAATCCAATAAAACATAATGGAGCAGTTCTTATGTTCTAGACTTAGAATTAGATACTGGCAGGAGGGTTAAAATGATTAATTCATTCACAAAATGTTTACTGAGTACCTACTATTAGCTCAGCAAACAAAGCTCTTGCTTATGTTCTGCTAAAGAATATAGGTTAAAAAAAAACCCCACACCTAATCCAACAAATACATATGATGTCCGGCATTAATAAATGCTATAAAGAAAAAGAGAGTGGGATAAGGGGGCAGAAAGTGAGATGGGGTAAAGAGCAGGCCTGCTGGATGGAGGGTAGCCAGGGAAGGCCTGTTAGAGACATTAAGGCAGGAACTGGAATGAAGTAAAGGAGCAAGCCAGGTGGTCATCTGATGGAAGAGCATCTAGGTAGAGGGGACAGGAGGTATGAAGCCTTGCATTGACAGCATGCTTGAGATGTTCACAGAACGGCAAAGCTGCCCCTGTGGTTGAAGTAGAGCTAGCAAGAGTGAATGTGGAAGGGATGAGGTCAGAGAGGTGTGTGAGACTAGACTGGGTGGGGCCTTGGAAACATTGATGGCAGACTTTGTTCTGAGTGTTGTGGGAAGCTACTAGAGGATTTTGAGCAAGAGATAACAAGATATGGTTTATATTTTCAAAGGATCACCCTGACTATTGCATACAGAATGGACCTGAGTGGGGGCAGACAAGAACAGAAGCAGGAAGAGTTAGGACAGGTTATGCAAGAAGATGACTAAGGCTGGGGGGTGACAGAGATGCTGAGAAGTGGTTGGATTGGGGGATGTTTTGAAGATAAAATTAATAGAACTTTCTGATGAAGTAGGTGTGAGAGAAGGAGAGAAGTCAAAAAGACTCCAAGTTTTTTGGTCTAAGTAAGCGTATGAATATCAGCATCATTCACAATGAATGGGAAGGAAGAGGTTTAAGAGGAAAGAAGTCAAAAGTGTAGTTTTGTAAAGGCTGGGCTGAATATACCAAGTAGCAATGTCTAGCAGACATCTAGGTATGTGAGTGTGGAGCTCTGGAGAAAGGCCAGGGCTGGTCATATAAATTTAAGGCACATCAGTGTATGGATGGCATTTAAAGCCATGACTAGATGACTTCATCCAAGAGTTAGCATAGCTGGAGAAAATAAGTGCAAAAATCCAGCCCTTTGAAAGTCCACTCTTTAGTATTTGAGTGGGGAGAAGGAGAAGAGAGAGATGAATAAGTCTCAACCTCAAGGAACTCATCAGTATGTAACAAGCACCAGGAGCATATCAGATGAGCAATACGCATTACATCTCCTTTTTTAACTTTTAAGTTCCAGGGTACATATGCAGGATGTTCAGGTTTGCTGTCAAAGTAAATGTGTGCCATGGTGGTTTGCTGCACAGATCAACCCATCACCTAGGTATTAAGTCCAGCATCCATTAGCTATTCTTCCTGATGCTTTCCCTCCCCCGGCCTCCACTGACAGGCCCTGGTGTGTGTTGTTTCCCCTACAATGTATCCATGTGTCCGTTCAGCTCCCACTTGTAAGAACATTTGGTGTTTAGTTTTCTGCTCCTATGTCAGTTTGCTGAGGATAATGGCTTCCAGCTCCATCCATGTCCCTGCAAACGACATGATCTTGTTCCTTTTTATGGCTGCATAGTATTCCATGGCATGTATGTACCACATTTTCTTTATCCAGTCTATCATTGATAGGCATTTAAGGATGATTCCATGTCTTTGCTATTGTGAATAGAACTGCAATGAACATATGTGTGCATGTATCTTTATTACAGAAAGTTTTATATTCCTTTGGTTATATACCCAGTAATAGGATTACTGGTTCAACTGATATTTCTGTTTCTGGATCTTGAGGAACTTCTACATTGTCTTCAACAATGGTTGAATGAATTTGCACTTCCACCCACAGTTTAAAAGCATTCATTTTTCTCTTCAACTTCACCAGCATCTATTGTTTCTTGGCTTTTTAATAATCACAATTCTGACTAGCGTGAGATGGTATCTTATTGTGGTTTGATTTGCATTTCTCTAATGATCAGTGTGTTGAGTTTTATTTCATATGATTTTTTGGTCGCATGAATGTCTTCTTTTGAGAATTGTGCGTTCATGTCCTTTTCCCACTTTTTAATGTGTTTTTCTTGTAAATTCGTTTAAGTTTCCTGAAGACTCTGGATATTAGACTTTTGTCAGTTAGATAGATTGCAAAAATTTTTCTCCCACTCTGTAGGTTGTCCGTTTGCTCTGAGGATAGTTTCTTTTGCTGCGCAGAAGCTCTTTAGTTTAATTATATTTATAAATTTTGGTTTTTGTTACAATTGCTTTTGGCATTTTTGTCATGAAATCTTTACCCATGCCTATGTCCTAAATGGCATTGCCTAGATTTTCTTCTAGGATTTTTATAGTTTTGGGTTTTATATTTAAGTCTTTAATCCATTTTGAGTTAATTTTTTGTATGTTGTAAGGAAGGGGTCCAGTTTCAATTTTCCGTGTATGGCCAGCCAGTTCTCACAGCACCATTTATTGAATAGGGAATTCTTTCCCCGTTGTTTGCTTTTTGTCAGATTTGCCGAAGATCATATGGTTGTAGGTGTATGGTCTTACTTCTGAGTTCTCCATTCTTTTCCATTGGTCTATGTGTCTGCTTTTGTACCAGTACCATGCTGTTTTGGTTGCTATAGCCTTGTAGTATAGTTTGAAATTGAGTGGTGTTATACCTCCAGCTTTGTTCTTTTTGCTTAGAATTGTCTTGGCTATACAGGCTCTTTATTGGTTCCATAGGAATTTTAAAGTAGTTTTTCCTAATTCTGTGAAGAATGTCAATGGTAGTTGACAATAGAAATAGCATTGAATCTATAGATTACTTTGGGCAGTATGGCCATTTTCACGATGTTGATTCTTCCTCTATCTGAGCATGGAGTATTTTTCCATTTGTTTCTGTCCCCTCTGATTTCCTTGAGTGGTGGCTTTTAGTTCTCCTTGAAGAGGTCCTTCACGTCCCTTGTTAGCTGTATTCCTGGGTATTTTATGCTCTTTGAGGTAATTGTGAATGGGAATTCATTCATGATTTGGCTCTCTGCTTGCCTGTTGCTGGTGTATAGGAATGCTAGTGATTTTTGCACATTGGTTTTGTATCCTGAGACTTTGCTGAAGCTGCTTATCAGCACATCTCTTTTCTTTACTCTTGGTAGAGTCACTGGACATTAAGGAGAGGCAGATTATCATGTGAATTAAAGTGACAACAACATCTATGCCTCACCAGGGATATTTGTGCTTTGGGGGAAAGAAGCATCTGTGAGATACTAAGTGAAAGCAGAAGATGAAACTGAGCATTAGTTTTGGAGTCACAAAGACTAGATTTGGCAAATTTCTTGAGGTCTCTAAACTCCACTTTCCTTCTCTATAAATTGGGGGTAGTAATAATAATAACCTGTTTTGCCAAACTTTTATAAAGCTCAATTGAGATGGTATATATAAAAATATACACTGTCTCATATACAGTATTTTATATACTATTATGAAATTCAAGATGCCATATATGTATTAATGGGTAATTGCTCTAGCTATTATGTTTCTAAGGCATGTTGGAATTTTAAAATATGTCCCAAAATTCCTTAACAAAAAGGAGAGTCTAATCCTCCTTCCCTTGAATGTGGGCCAGACTTGGTGAATCATTTCTAATAAATACAATATAGTGGACGTGATACTGCTGCTTTGTGAGTTCTGAAGCTAGGTCATACAAAGGAAAACTTCTGCTGATTTCTTTCTCTGGGATTTCATGATCTGGGGGAAGTCTGTGCTACCTTGTCTTAAGGATGCTCAAGGAGCCCTATGAAAAAGCCTACATGGAGAGAAACAGAGGCCTCAGACTGAGAACTAGCATCAATCTCTGCATTGAAAGTGAGTATTCCAGTCTCATTCAGCCTTCAGAAGATTGCAAATCTGGTTAACATCTTGGCTGTAACCTTAGAGATCATGAGCCAGAATCAACCAATCAACCACCTCTGAGTTTATGACTCACATAAATTTTGAGAAATAATAAATGTCAATTGTTTTTTTTTTTTTTTTTTTTTTTTAATTTTTATTGCATTATAGGTTTGGGGGTACATGTGCAGAACGAGCAAGATAGTTGCATAGGTACACACATGGCAGTGTGCTTTGCTGCTTTCCTCCCCTTCACCCACACTTGGTATTCATCCCCAGGCTATCCCCCCCAGCCCCCCCCTGCTGTCTCTCCCCCATTCCCCCCAACAGTCCCCAGTGTATAGTAGACCGCCTCTCTGTGTCCACGTGTTCTCATTTTTCTCACCCACCTATGAGTGAGTATATGCGGTATTTCTTTTTCTGTTCTTGTGTCAGTTTGCTGAGAATGATGTTCTCCAGATTCATCCATGTCCCTACAAAGGACACAAACTCATCATTTTTGATTGCTGCATAATATTCCATGGTGTATATGTGCCACATTTTCCCAGTCCAGTCTATCATCGTTGGGCATTTGGGTTGGTTCCAGGTCTTTGCTATTGTAAACAGTGCTGCAATGAACATTCGTGTGCATGTGTCCTTATAGTAGAACGATTTATAATCCTTTGGATAGATACCCAGTAATGGGATTGCTGGGTCAAATGGAATTTCTATTTCTAGGTCCCTGAGGAATCGCCACACTGTCTTCCACAATGGTTGAACTAATTTACACTCCCACCAACAGTGTAAGAGTGTTCCTATTTCTCCACATCCTCTCCAGCATCTGCTGTCTCCAGATTTTTTAATGATCGCCATTCTAACTGGTGTGAGATGGTATCTCAATGTGGTTTTGATTTGCATCTCTCTAATGACCAATGACGATGAGCACTTTTTCATATGTTTGCTGGCCTCATGTATGTCTGCTTTCGTAAAGTTTCTGTTCATATCCTTTGCCCATTTTTGAATGGGCTTGTTTGTTTTTTTCCTGTAAATCTGTTTGAGTTCTTTGTAAATTCTGGATATCAGCCCTTTGTCAGATGCGTAAACTGCAAAGATTTTTTCCCATTCTGATGGTTGCCGATTCACTCTAGTGACTGTTTGTTTTGCTGTGCAGAAGCTGTGGAGTTTGATTAGGTCCCATTTGTCTATTTTGGCTTTTGTTGCCAATGCTTTTGGTGTTTTGTTCATGAAGTCCTTGCCTACTCCTATGTCCTGAATGGTTTTTCCTAGATTTTCCTCTAGGGTTTTTATGGTGTCGGGTCTTACGTTTAAGTCTTTAATCCATCTGGAGTTAATTTTAGTGTAAGGTGTCAGGAAGAGGTCCAATTTCTGCTTTCTGCACATGGCTAGCCAGTTTTCCCAACACCATTTATTAAATAGGGAATCCTTTCCCCATTGCCTGTTTTTGTCTGGTTTATCAAAGATAATATGGTTGTAGATGTGTTGTGTTGCCTCCGATGCCTCTGTTCTGTTCCATTGGTCTATATCTCTGTTTTGGTACCAGTACCATGCTGTTTTGATTACTGTAGCCTTGTAGTATAGTTTGAAGTCTGGTAGCGTGATGCCTCCCACTGTGTTCTTTTTGCTTAGAATTGACTTGGCTATGCGGGCTCTTTTTTGGTTCCATATGAAATTCATGGTGGTTTTTTCCAGTTCTGTGAAGAAATTCAATGGTAGTTTGATGGGGATAGCATTGATTGTGTAAATTACTTTGGGCAGTATAGCCATTTTCACGATATTGATTCTTCCTAACCACGAACATGGAATGTTTCTCCATCTGTTTGTGTCCTCTCTTATTTCATTGAGCAGTTGTTTGTAGTTTTCCTTAAAGAGGTTCCTTACATTCCTAGTGAGTTGTATTCCTAGGTATTTTATTTTCTTTGTAGCAATTGTGAATGGCAGTTCGTTCTTGATTTGGTTCTCTTTAAGTCTGTTATGGGTGTATAGGAATGCTTGTGATTTTTGCACATTGATTTCATATCCTGAGACTTTGCTGAAGTTGCTTATCAGTTGCAGGAGCTTTTGGGCTGAGGTGATGGGGTCTTCTAGGTATACTATCATGTCATCTGCAAATAGAGACAATTTGGCTTCCACCTTTCCTATTTGAATACCCTTTATTTCTTTTTCTTGCCTGATTGCTCTGGCTAGAACTTCCAGTACTATGTTGAATAGAAGTGGTGAGAGAGGGCATCCTTGTCTAGTGCCAGATTTCAAAGGGAATGCTTCCAGTTTTTGCCCATTAAGTATGATATTGGCTGTTGGTTTGTCATAAATAGCTTTTATTACTTTGAGATATGTTCCATCAATACCAAGTTTATTGAGGGTTTTTAGCATAAAGGGCTGTTGAATTTTGTCAAATGCCTTCTCTGCATCAATTGAGATAATCATGTGGTTTTTGTTTTTGCTTCTGTTTATGTGGTGAATTACATTTATAGACTTGCGTATGTTGAACCAGCCTTGCATCCCCGGGATAAATCCTACTTGATCATGATGGATAAGTTTTTTAATGTGCTGTTGCAATCGGTTTGCCAGTATTTTATTGAAGATTTTTGCATCTATGTTCATCATGGATATTGGCCTGAAGTTTTCTTTTCTTGTTGAGTCTCTGCCAGGTTTTGGTATCAGGATGATGTTGGTCTCATAAAATGATTTGGGAAGGGTTCCCTCTTTTTGGATTATTTGGAATAGTTTCAGAAGGAATGGTACCAGATCCTCTTTGTGTGTCTGGTAGAATTCGGCTGTGAACCCATCTGGACCTGGGCTTTTTTTGTGTGGTAGGCTCTTAATTGCTGCCTCAACTTCAGACCTTGTTATTGGTCTATTCATAGTTTCGGCTTCCTCCTGGTTTAGGCTTGGGAGGACACAGGCATCCAGGAATTTATCCATTTCTTCCTGATTTACTGGTTTATGTGCATAGAGTTGTTTGTAGTATTCTCTGATGATGGTTTGAATTTCTGTGGAATCTGTGGTGATTTCCCCTTTATCGTTTTTTATTGCATCTATTTGGTTGTTCTCTCTCTTCTTTTTTATCAGTCTGGCTAGTGGTCTGTCTATTTTGTTGATCTTTTCGAAAAACCAGCTCTTAGATTTATTGATTTTTTGAAGGGTTTTTCTTGTCTCTATCTCCTTCAGTTCTGCTCTGATCTTAGTTATTTCTTGTCTTCGGCTAGGTTTTGAGCTTTTTTGATCTTGCTCCTCTAGCTCTTTCAATTTTGACGATAGGGTGTCAATTTTGGATCTCTCCACTCTTCTCATGTGGGCACTTATTGCTATATATTTTCCTCTACAGACTGCTTTAAATGTGTCCCAGAGATTCTGGTACGTTGTGTCTTCATTCTCATTGGTTTCAAAGAACTTCTTTATTTCTGCCTTCATTTCGTTGTTTATCCAATCAACATTCAAGAGCCAATTGTTCAGTTTCCATGAAGCTGTGCGGTTCTGAGTTATTTTCTGAATTCTGAGTTCCAACTTGATTGCACTATGGTCTGAGAGACTGTTTGTTATGATTTCAGTTGTTTTGCATTTGCTGAGGAGTGCTTTACTTCCAATTATGTGGTCAATTTTGGAGTAGGTGTGATGTGGTGCTGAGAAGAATGTATATTCTGTGGATTTGGGGTGGAGAGTTCTGTAAATGTCTATCAGGTTTGCTTGTTCCAGGTCTGAGTTCAAGTCCTGGATATCCTTGTTAATTTTCTGTCTGGTTGATCTGTCTGCTATTGACAGTGGAGTGTTAAAGTCTCCCACTATTATTGTGTGGGAGTCTAAGTCCCTTTGTAAGTCATTAAGAACTTGCCTTATATATCTGGGTGCTCCTACATTGGGTCCATATATATTTAGAATCGTTATCTCTTCTTGTTGTATCGATCCTTTTACCATTATGTAATGACCTTCTTTGTCCCTTTTGATCTTTGTTACTTTAAAGTCTATTTTATCAGAGATGAGAATTGCAACTCCTGCTTTTTTTTGCTCTCCATTTGCTTGGTAAATCTTCCTCCATCCCTTTATTTTGAGCCTTTGTGTATCTTTGCGTGTGAGGTGGGTTTCCTGGATACAGCACACCGATGGGTTTTGGTTTTTTATCCAATTTGCCAGTCTGTGTCTTTTGATTGGTGCATTTAGCCCATTTACATTCAGGGTTAATATTGTTATGTGTGAATTTGATACTGCCATTTTGATGCTAGCTGGCTGTTTTGCCCGTTGGTTCATGTACATTCTTCATTTTGTTGATGGTCTTTAGCATTTGGTATGCTTTTAGGATGGCTGGAACTGGTTGTTTCTTTCTATGTGTAGTGCCTCTTTCAGGAGCTCTTGTAAAGCAGGCCTAGTGGTGACAAAATCTCTGAGTACTTGCTTGTTCGTGAAGGATTTTATTTTTCCTTCACTTATGAAGCTCAGTTTGGCTGGGTATGAAATTCTGGGTTGAAAGCTCTTTTCTTTAAGGATGTTGAATATTGGCCCCCACTCTCTTCTGGCTTGTAGAGTCTCCGCTGAGAGATCTGCTGTGAGTCTGATGGGCTTCCCTTTGTGGGTGACCCGACCTTTCTCTCTGGCTGCCCTTAGTATTTTCTCCTTCGTTTCAACCCTGGTGAATCTGACGATTATGTGCCTTGGGGTTGCTCTTCTTGCAGAGTATCTTTGTGGTGTTCTCTGTATTTCCTGGAGTTGAGTATTGACCTGTCTTGCTAGGTTGGGGAAATTTTCCTGGATAATATCCTGAAGAGTGTTTTCCAGCTTGGATTCATTCTCTTCGTCACATTCTGGTACACCTATCAAACGTAGGTTGGGTCTCTTCACATAGTCCCACATTTCTTGGAGATTTTGTTCATTCCTTTTTGTGCTTTTTTCTTTAATCTTGGTTTCTCGTTTTATTTCATTGAGTTGATCTTCAACTTCTGATATTCTTTCTTCTGCTTGGTCAATTCGGCTGTTGAAACTTGTGCATGCTTCGCGAAGTTCTCGTGTTGAGTTTTTCAGCTCCTTCAATTCATTCATATTCCTCTCTAAGTTGTCCATTCTTGTTATCAATTCCTCGAATCTTTTTTCAAATCTTTTTTCAAGGTTCTTAGTTTCTTTGCACTGGTTTAGAACATGTTCCTTTAGCTCACTGAAGTTTCTCATTATCCACTTTCTGAAGTCTGATTCCGTCATTTCGTCACATTCATTCTCCGTCCAGCTTTGTTCCCTTGCTGGTGAGGAGTTTTGGTCCTTTTTTGGAGGTGAGGTGTTTTGGTTTCGGGTGCTTTCCTCCTTTTTGCGCTGGTTTCTTCCCATCTTTATGGATTTATCCGCCTGTTGTCTTAGTAGTGGCTGATTTTTCAATTGGGTCTCTGTGTGGACACTGAGATTGTTGATGATGAAGTATTTCTGTTACTTAGTTTTCCCTCTAATGATCTATCCTCTCTGCTGTATGAGTGCTGAGGTCCACTCCAGGCCCTGCTTGTCTGGGGTATACCTGCAGCAGCCTCTGCGCCTTCACCGAGAGCTGCAATCCTG
The DNA here is from genome assembly GCA_031835075.1 of Saguinus oedipus. Taxonomy (NCBI): domain Eukaryota; kingdom Metazoa; phylum Chordata; class Mammalia; order Primates; family Cebidae; genus Saguinus; species Saguinus oedipus. The sequence continues at coordinate 8,803,961 of CM063178.1, forward strand.
AGTCACCTCTACGACGCCATCTTGCCTCCCTCCCCCTCAAATGTCAATTGTTTTAAGTTACCAGGTTTGGTGGTACTTTGTTACACAGCAATAGATAATTAATATACATGACCACATTAGTCAAAATCTTATTAAAAATTTACAGGTACTTCAAATTCTACCATTAAGAACTGATACCTTTGACATCATCTAATATTACAATGTACATTCCAGCAAGACTCCTCATATCTGTTTTCTATGACTACTGTAACAAATTACTACAAATGTAGTGGATTAAAACAATCCAACTTTGTTAACTTTATTTTACAGTTCAAGAGGTCAGATATTCAAAATTAGTCTCAGTGTGATAAAATCTAAATGACAGCAGAGCTGTGCTTCTTCCAAGGTCTCTAGGGGAGGACCCATTTTTTTACCTCTTCCAACTTGCAGGGATCATCTGCATTTTGTGGCTCATATTCCTGTAGTAATGCTGGAGTTCATCTTCTGTCCTCACTTCTCTGACTCATACCCCCAACTCCCTCTTATTGAACTCTTGTGATTATGTTGGGCCGACTCTAATAATCCAGGATAATCTCTCCATCTCAAGGTCTTTAATCATATCTATGAAGTCCCTCTTACCATGTAAGGTAGCATGTTCTAAAAATTGGTTCTTGCCTTTTAAAAGACTTTTTAATCTAAGAAGGGTAAGACAAATGCATAAGTAACAACAGTAGAAGACAAAATATAGTAGAGCTATCTCAGCTGTCCCACATTCCATAGGAAGAAAAACATAAGGAAAAGACTTTCAAAGATTAAGAAAAATGTCAAGAGAAAATGATAGGAAGGAAACAAAAATGATGTCAAGAATTCAAGCCTAGGTAAGTAAGTTAAATAAAGGAGTTGTCATCAACGTAATTATGGAAGTCAGAATGGCAGCAAGGGATGTGGGGACTGGTCTGCTATATGATAGGTGAAGTCTGAGACTTATTTTATAATATCTAGTTCAGGATACCAAGAAGATAGCTGGAAATGAGATATGCATTTGCAGCTAAAAAGAGAAACTGAGGTTAAATATATGAACATAAAAGCCATTTGTATAGAGATAGAAGTTGACACCTTGGAAGTGTATAAAATTGATGAAAAGAAAGATTTAAGAGGACCAAAGAAATAACTTTTAAAAGACAGGTTAAAGAGGAATTCATAAAGGAAAGAGGAATGGTCAGAGAAAGAGGGAAATTAGCATTATGAATATCACAAAATCTAAGGAGTTTCAAAAGAAGAGATGGTTGGTACTATGAACAATTTCAAGTCACCAATGTGAGTGAGGAGGCGAAAAGAGATGCTCAACATTGTAGAATATTTCCACCATACAAAGGCAATAGGTAAAATACCCTCAAGAACATAGATTACATAAAATAATTGTTATGAGTCTTGGCAGTGTGTATTACCTTTTATTTTAACACTATATTTCATTGTAAGCTTATATAATTTAATTTTTAATAAGGGTTGTGTTTAACAATAAGCTCAGATAATTTTTGAAAATATAATGACTGACAATTGTAGCCAGAAAGAGCCTGCTCCAGCACGCCAATGAACTGGCTTAAAATCCCACAATTCCTTCATTCAATCATATTGATTCCATGCCTGATCTTTGATGGGTCCTGAGCTAATCACAGAGAAGACAAATGTAAAAAGATAGGCCCTACACTTGAGGATCTCAGTTCAATGGAAGAGACATAGTTACAAATAGACACTAGCAATATGTATAATGAGTGTTGCAGTAGAAATCTGTACAGGTCTGACAAGAGAACAGAAGAGGAAGTAACCAATCTTGCTACATTAGGGGGGAAAAAGTCCATACTCCTTAGCATGAATTAGAGACTTCTATGAGCTGGTCCTTACTTACTTATCAGCCTCAGCTCCCATAAATCTACTTGTATCCAAGTGGCAGTGTAACATGATAGGGGTGCAAGCTATACAGTCACGTGCACCTGTGTTCAAATACAAGTTCTGCTACTTAGCCATATTGGATGACTAAGTGATCTTCCTTTCTAAAATGAGACTAATAATGCCTACTTCATAAGATTGTTGTAAAGATTGATGGAGATTATGTCAATAAAATATTTCGCAAACACTTGGTGCACAACTTGCAATAAATCGTAGCAGATGTTCTTATTTTATTTGTACCCCACTATGTTCCAGTGATAATAAAGTACTTGCAGTTTTCGGAACACAACATGATTCTCCGGAATCTGTGCCTTTGCCTGGTGAATTTCTGCTTATTCTTCAAAATTTAATGCAAACATCTGGTCTTCTTTGTCAAGAGCTAGACATTCTCTTCTCTGTGTCACTACTACTGCAAGTAAATGCTATATCATTGTTGCACCGATCACAGGGTAACAGCAAACTGAGGGTCTCTTGTGGATGGGGACCATGTGTTATTCTTCTTGTCATCCCTAGTGCTTGACACAAAGTAGACACAAGATAATGCTCAATTAGTGAGCATATTAAATGGGAAAAGATAAAAATGTAAGTGAAGAAGAAAAGATTTAAGATTCTAGAGACTTCAAATTTTTTAAATGTTCTTACCATTTTGATCCAGTAATTTCAACTTTAGGAGCGTAGGAAACAATCCTAATTAGAGAAAATGTTCTAAATATGAAAGTTTTTTGCAGAGTTATTTATATCACAAACCATAAAAAATAAAAAAGCTGCATGTATAACAGAGACATAATTATCATAAAAATGTGTGTGATACAGCTACTTGTCAAATTATCATGTAATCACTGAATATAATAGGTATAAAAACCACACAATGACATAAACAAAAAAAAAGAAAAAATTAAAAGTATTATCTAAATCCACACATATAAACACACACACACACACACACACACACACACACACACATTCATGTGCATGTATGCACATAGAAAAAGGACTAAACACAAATAGACCAAATTTTCCAACAGGGTTTGGGTTGGAGTATGGGAATTATAGGTGACTTGGTGATTTATTTCCTTTATTGGGGAAGGGACCATTTCAAAATTCATCTTCTATATTTTCTATAAATGATGCACTACTTTCACAAAGCTTTAAGTTATAATGTGTCATTCAACATGGTTTCCTGAACTTTCCTAGGAACACTCAGTAGCCTGAGAGCAGAATCAGAGAAAGCTGATTGTTGAATTTTTCTCAGAAGTAAAGAAATTTGAGAATCATAATTGTGGCATCATAAGCATAGCTGACATAAGATCCAGGCTGGATAGGGAAGCATATAAAAGCCAGAATACAGTCATGGCTGGAGAATATGTGGTCAGACAGGAAAATATTAAAGCCTTATATTTTGGAAATAAAGTCAGTGTGAGAGCCAAGCTGAAATAAATAAATATCTTGTTTGGTCTTATTTTAAGACACTATTCTAATAAACTAATTCATCTGATTTCCCAGCATGCACTAGATTAGAAGCAGTTAGTTGAAGGAGGTATATATATGTATGTGCATGTGTGTGTGTGTGTGTGTGTGTGTGTGTGTGTGTGTGTGTGTGTGAAACCAAATTGGATAGTCTAAGCTGCTGCATATAGGATCTCCTGCAATGAGAAATAGGAGTCGATTCTACAGAGGCAGCAGGCACAAGGACCGGAAAGCTTAACAAGCAAATTTGGACCCGAGAAAGGGGCAAATATGGTACACCCTAAATAGACCCGTAAGACATCATTGCATTACAGTGCAACATGAATTATAGCAGAGCAACTCAAACTGGAGACAATAATTTCCACACCACAAATATGAACCTAGTATCTTCCTGATGTGGTTTGGCTGTGTCCCCACCCAAATCTCATCTTGAATTGTAGCTCCCACAATTCCCACGTGTTGCAGGAGATAACTGAAACATGGGGCGGTTCGCCCCATACTGTTCTCATGATAGTGGAAAAGTCTCATGAGATCTGATGGTTTTATAAGAGGTTTCCCTTTTCACTGGGCTCTCATTATCTCTCTTGCCGGCCACTGTGTAAGACATGCCTTTCACTTTGCGTCATGATTATGAAGCCTCTCTAGCCACAGGGAATTTTGAGTCCATTAAACCTCCTTTTCTTTATAAATTACCCAGTCCCCTGTAATCCCAGCACTTTGGGAGGCCAAGGCAGGTGGATCACGAGGTCAAGATATTGACACCATCCTGGTCAACATGGTGAAACCCCGTCTCTACTAAAGATACAAAAAATTAGCTGGGCATGGTGGCGCGTGCCTGTAATCCCAGCTACTCAGGAGGCTGAGGGAGGAGAATTGCCTGAACCCAGGAGGCGGAGGTTGCGGTGAGCCGAGATCACGCCATTGCACTCCAACCTGGGTAACAAGAGTGAAACTCTGTCTCAAAAAAAAAAAAAAAAAAAAAAAAATTACCCAGTCTCAGGTACATCTTTATCAGCAGCATGAAAATAAACTCGTACATTTCCTTTTACATTTGTGAAAGATCAATGGGAAAATGTATATGAAAGCACTTTGTAATGTGTCAAATGCTGCACAATTGGTACATAGTTATTTTTAGCACTCTGAATGAAGACGGTAATACAAATAATGCATTTTGCAATGTGTCTATCCAAGCCAGTTAATTTTTAATTGGCACTTAAAATTATCATTTTTATTGATCTAGAAATTTTATTTTTGTAGAATACCTCATTTTCTAATACTGCTGAATAAAAAAGATGTAATTGTTCCCTTGGGATGATGTCACATAACTTAAATGACTTATTCATTTTTTTTTCCAGAGCAAATTTGAGAGAGAGAGAGAGAGAGAGAGAGAGAGAGAGAAAGAGAGAGAGAGAGAGAGAGAGAGTATATAATAGCTCAGGGCACCTGGAGAAAGGAATGCCACAGATGTAGAAAAAGGAGCAGAAAGAAGCAGTAGGATTGCCTAAAATAAACTTTCTACACTCCTCCTTTTGCTGTGTTGACCAGTGACTGGCTGCCAGGCTGCATGCCAAATTCCAAAGGACAAGTAAATAAACAGTTAATGCAAGTTATTCTGCAAATTTGCACATGCCCACCCACACAAGCACTACATTAAACTTTTCCCAGCTGAAAGCAGGCTGCAGGCAAGTACGAATTGTTACCTCTTCTTTCCTCATTAGACCTTACTGTGACTTTGGCTTTGGGGAATATTGGGTTGTCAGGCAAGGAACTAGTTAATTTGATCCCTTTTGCCCAAGTCAGATTCGTTCCTGAATATAGTAACTTTATTAGTTGTCCTTGAGAAGAAGCTTCAGACAGTGGTGTGGTCAGATTTATGCTTGTAGAAAAAACCAAGCCCACATTCCCTGAAATGTCTTAACATTGACCAGTTCAAACTGGATTTTATTGCTATTTGATTTCTAGAGGGCCATATGCCTGACCGCCCAGGGGAATAGACAATGCTCAGAATGAAGATTGAAATACCAAGTCATTATTTGCTCTGGGGGACTGCCAGAGGTGCCTGCTGCCTAAGTTTTAGGGGAGCTGAATTAGGGGTTCCTATTTTAAAGACTCAGAGTAAAATTATTCTCCATGGTCTCCTCCAGAAAGCACAAAATGAAACCACTGCAAAGAGTGACGTACCAAATAAGACACATAATGAGAAAGAGCATTTTTTTATTGTGATCAGAACCTGGTGGTAGGTCCGACACAAATCATTGTAAGTGGATCCCTCACCTACCTGCCCAATATTTGTATTTAGGTGAAACTGAAAAATGTATGCAAGGGCAGCTTTGAGAAGGAGAGGTACATATAAAGGCCCTACCAACAACCTCCATAAGCAGCATGTGCTGAAGGGGAGAAGCCATGGTGAAGGAAGGCCCATGGGAAGCTGATTATAGACCCATGAAGCACATGCCTGTTTTCTTTTTTTTATTATTGCATTTTAGGTTTTGGGGTACATGTGAAGAACATGCAAGATAGTTGCATAGATACACGTGGCAGTGTGATTTGCTTCCTTCCTCCCCTTCACCTATATCTGGCATTTCTCCCCATGCTATCTCTCCCCAACTCCCCACCCCCACTGTCCCTCCCCTATTCTCCCCAACGGACCCCAGTGTGTAGTGCTCCCCTCCCTGTGTCCATGTATTCTCATTGTTAAATACCCACCTATGAGTGAGAACATGTGGTATTTCATTTTCTGTTCTTGTGTCAGTTTGCTGAGAATGATGTTCTCCAGGTTCATCCACATCCCTACAAAGGACATGAACTTATCATTTTTGATTGCTGCATAATATTCCATGGTGTATCTGTGCCACATTTTCCCTGTCCAGTCTATCATCAATGGGCATTTGGGTTGATTCCAGGTGTTTTCAAACTTTCAGCAGCTTAGCTGGCACCTTCTGTGAATGCCTCATGTATCACAGGCAGAGGCAGCTAGGCATCAAATCAGAAGAATGAACTAAGGATTCCCCAGGCACTTTTTTGAAGGCCGGCAGTTCTAAAGGTCATCATGCTAAAATGGGAAGTAATTTCATGGGCTGGTGGTGATTCTGCCTTGGGTAATAATAAACAAAGTTGAGACCAATCATGATATTTAGGATCCCCCATTCTGTAGTAATGAAGGAGAGTAATTCTGATGAATTCTGATTGTTATGGAGGAAAAATGCAAAGAAAATTAATTTTCCCCTTGGGGATAAAGTCCTCACCACTGGAGATCAATAGCCCCTCTCAGAAGTGTGTTCAAGGCTCCCATTAGGAATAAATACCCTGTTTTACTTTTAAGAGGTAGCATTTCACTTAATTATAAAGCTACTCCATAATTAAAAAAAAATAGGGCTTCCTTCCATAATTCACTACCCTTGAAAACAACACATAGGGATGTGGCTTCTTGCTTGGATGGGACCAGATTGGAATGCTGGGTCAGAGTGCAACATTCACCATGGATAAAAGACAGGATTGACTGATCTGCGTAAAAGCCAATGCTGATGTTTCCTGTTACCATGGTAACCAAATCAGAAGCACATATTAATGATAAGCAAAAACAACTGGCAGTTTGCCTAGGCATCACTTAGAAGTATTAGCTTCCAAAGGTGAGTGGCATGAACAGTCTACAAACAATGGTTCTAGAACAAGCCCATACCATTCACTTGATCTCCCTGAAAACACGCACACACACACACATGCACGTGCACACACACACACACACACACAGGTTTGTTGCTGTGGTGGCAGTGGTACAGGTATGCACTATCAGTATCTGTTGCAGACACAGAAGCACTACATGAGATCGGGGAGCAGAGCTCATTCCTGGGACTGATTTCTAGAAATTTGCATCTCTTCCTTGTTGAGTGGACTCCAAGCAGAGACTCACATATCCCTAGCATGGCATTCCTTGTCATCCAACTGCATGACTTCACTGAGAAATGAATATTGGGAAATTCAGTCTTTCAGAAATAGGGGTCATGATGACAGCAACCACTTCTATAGCACTTTTTATATACCAGGCACCATTCCAAATTATTCCTAAATTATATATCTTTAGTTAATTCACAGTTTCCCCCTCAGGCAGCTTCAAGGTAGTCCCACACCCATCTAAGCACAAGTCATTTGCCTCTCGATAATATGTATAGTCTTAGGAACCCTATAGCAGAAGTTTACAGATCTGTAATCAGGAACTAGGATTGTCAGCGAAATTTTAGTGAGCAAATCGCAAGCTTCAACTTCTGAAGATGTGAGTTCAAGTTGAAGTTCCCTCCCTCACTTCCTTTATAACTTTGAGCAACTTGTCTCAGGTTCAGTTGCCCCATGTCTGAAATGGGGATAATCAGTTTTTACTTTGACTTTGTGGGATTACATGAAATGTTGTATATCAGGGCACTTAACTTGCCCCATCAGCAATAACTGTTTTTTCTTCTGTGTTACCATTGACCATTTTATTTATGTCCCTTGTAAGATACATAAAACTAATAAAAGCCAGATTGTAGTGTAAGTCTAGTTCATTAAATTATGAGTTCTTTAAAGGCAGGAATAATATATTAATATTTTTGTTTGCTCAATATCAAACCTAGTTTATTTCTATAAATTAATACGTTCATATAACTTAAAAGGAGGTCAACACTGGTATGTTTAACTGAGTTTAATTCAATAAAGTTGAATTGGATTGATTTGAATTGAATTTGTTGTTTATCTGTTCCTCAATTACCACTTCTTATTGTGAGTATCTAGAATGGGCAGTAGACAGTGTTGGCAGCTTGCACAAGACGGGATCTGGAGTAGATTCGATTCAGAGTGTGGGGTGAGATTGAAGCTGCACACCATCGGATTGGAGGCGTGTGTCTACCATCACTTTATACACAGGCTGAAGCCGTGGAGCCAAATCTAAACATTTCAGCCAATACTGTTCTTCTCACCTAGTTGAGATAAGCTTTTCAATAATTCCATTTTCCTTAATCTATTTCTCTACTTCTAGACCCAAGAAGTACTATTTCCATATCTCTAAGAAAAACAGTACCCATTGAATAAGAGGGAAAAGACAGACTGGGAATGACTTTGAGGGTAATATGTAAATATGTATGATCCTTTTGATGTTTGTGTTTACATTATGAATTTTTATAAGATATCTGTCTTTTATCTTCACAAGTAAATCAATGAGATAATGTATTGGAAAGAGTTTTTGTAAACTTCAATAGACTACACCAAGTAAAGTTGTTACAAGAATAAGAATGTAGCATGGCATCAGTTGCCTCTGTTCTATCGCTTTTAACATAAGGAATTTGTAAACTTGGATTCAGGTCCCGGAGCCAGATCCTCTGACCAGCTGTCAGGAATGTCACAGCTGAATCAGGGTGCTCTGTGGGGCCATCCTCCCATCCCCAGGGTTTCCTCTCCATAGCCTGAGCCACTCCTTAATTGGATGCTTGCCTGCCTCATACCAATTATGCTTTCAAGCATAGGGTAAACCTAAACCAAGTTTCCTTGGGTGTTTCTAGGGGTTAGGCATTTTTGACTTTGCAATCATGTGTTACTTCATTATCTTCTATGAGCATTGCTTTTGCAGCCAGCATCACTCCAGGAAGTACAGAGTGCCTCAAAGTAAGTCTTGGAGTGTTTCCAGTTCTTCAAAAAGAGCAGTTGATTCTTTAGTAGTAGCTGGTATTCCAGATTTGCAGTCCAAGATGAGAAATTCAATCTTTCAAAAACAGGGGTCATGATAACAGCAAACACTTCTATAGCACTTTTTATGTAGTAGGCACCATTCCAAATGATTCCTGAATTATACACCTTTAGTTAATTGACACTATCAGCCCTATGAAGTCTGGATACTTTTGTTAACTCCATTTATAGATGATGAGACTGAGGCACAGAGAAATAAATGCCTTGCCCAAGGTCATACAGCTATGCAGTAGTACAGTCAGCATTTGAACCTAGTTGGTAGAGCTCCATATTCTTAATTACTATGCTATTTACAAAAAGCGGTATAGAAAAGCAAAACATACAAACTCTAAAATCTCATTATAGCAAGTAATTTTAACTACTTCCCCCTCATTAGGACTCTTTCAAGATGCAAAATTGTGTTACCTGAATTTTTAATTCTACTGTCTCTCTGGGATTGCTGACATTCAGCAATAAAATGGCCAAAAGGCAAAAAATAATCCTCTCTCTCTCCTTTTTTCCATCCCCTTCTTCCCACACGTATTGAATCTTAATATTTACTAGCAATTGAACTCAGAGTAGAATTTGAGCATAAATAAGTTAAGCTGTCAAAAAAATTCACAATCTATAGGAGGAAACAGAAATATAGTTAGTAGTTCAAGGTTTTATAGTAAAAATATATTTTTTGTTTGTCTGTTTTTGCAGAAGCACTCAGAATCATTAATTCTGCCTGGAGTTCCAGGAAAACAGAAAGAGAAAGAAAAGAAACAAGGATTGGAAAAAAGTACAGAAGTAGACGCTGATTAACTCTCAATAATTAAAAGTCTTTTCAATTCAACAGGTGTTTCGAGAGAGTCTACCGTAAATCTAGTATTACATGAAAGTCCAAAGTATACGAAAGATGATATGACAAAGTTCCTGCCTCAAGAAACATGTAATCTTATCAAGGAAATGAAAGCTACACCCATAAAAGTATTAGAAATGTATCACAGTGCTAAATGCATCATGTAGACAAGAAATTCAACAGAAGGTGAGAGAAGGGAGCTGTATAAACATGGAGTTGGGAAGTCACAAAGAATGTCACGGAGATAGGACCTCACTGTATGTGCTTTGTGTACTAACCTTAGCATGGCTCCATCTTATTTACCTACCCTTATTTTCCCTTAGCCAGAATTCCTCTCTGTTTTTTTTTTTTTAAAGTTGCATTTATTTTTATAAGCTGATTTGAATCCTTTTTAAATAAAAGGGTAGGGAAGGAAGAAAAAGGAGGGAGAGAGGGAAGAAGACAGAAAGAAAGGAAAGCAAAGCATCTCCATTAACCCTTGAATCTTACTACCCTCTGAGGCTTTCAGTCCAATCATTATGTAAACACGGTAGTAAAGCAAAGTGTGTAAGAACATAAGCTCAAAAGTTTGACTTCAGGAGGTTCAGCTCTCAGCTCTGTCACTTGTAGCTATGTGACTCTGGATAAGTTACTTGTGTCTTGAGAAAACCTTGAAGGGAGAAGTCTGAAATTATTTTCCATACTGATATTCAGAAAGTTTTTGTATATTTTGCCTTCATGCACCCTCTAATTCATAAGCCACATATGGAGGCCCTGGCTTTCTCACCTGTAATATGGAAATAATATTATTACTTTCCTCAATAGGTATAATTAAGATGATTACATTAAAGTGCTTAGAGCAACCTCTACATATAATCATTATTTGTTAGTCATTTGACAATTATTCCTTGAACATTCACTATATTCCAAGATCTGAGCTAAATCTTGGGAATATGAAAATAAACAACTCACAGTCTCTTTATGTAAGAATTTCACAGTCTAGTGCAAGATATGCTAAACAAATAATTTTAACATTGTTTAGTGTTTGCTAAATTAGCCATATGCACAAGCATATTTCCATATTACACTGTAACTAACATAGCATAAGAATGCAACAACTTTCTGCTAGTCTTATCAAACTATTGGCTAAAATTGAGCTAATTATCAAGACAAATTTCTGGATTTTGTCATGTGAATTATTGCTTATTTGCCTCTTCTGTATCCTGTACTAGGCAATCAGATTTTTTACATGTGTCTTTTTCTGTATTTAAGCTTTAAGCACGTCATTACAACTTGTTAGCGCTTCTTTAAATCTTAGGTGTCACCCGTTACCATCATTCTACCTCCCAGATTTGTGTCACGTAAATTTGATGAGCATATTGTCTATTTCTTCACTAGGTTAGAGGTCAGTCAAGGAAAGAGCCCCATGCCATCAAAAAAGACATCCCTTCATGTTAGCACCTAAGTATTAAACAACCTTTTGATATTCAACAAATTGTATTAAAATAAGTTTTGGGGGCTGGGCGCGGTGGTTCAAGCCTGTAATCCCAGCACTTTGGGAGGCCGAGGCGGTTGGATCACGAGGTCAAGAGATCGAGACCATCCTGGTCAACATGGTGAAACCCCATCTCTACTAAAAATACAAAAAACATTAGCTGGGCATGGTGGCACGTGCCTGTAATCCTAGCCACTCAGGAGGCTGAGGCAGGAGAATTGCCCGAACCCAGGAGGCGGAGGTTGTGGTGAGCCGAGATCGTGCCATTGCACTCCAGCCTGGGTAACAAGAGTGAAACTCTGTCTCAAAAAAAAAATAATAATAAATAAAATAAAATAAGTCTTACCTCACTATCCTATAATTCAGTCCCTGTTTTTAAGTTTTGCTTGTCATAATATTTTACTGAATATTTATAAGTTAGGTAACAAGAGACTACAGTGTTTTGCTAAAATCCAGATATATTCCCTATACAGTGTTCCTTGATCTATTATGCCAAAACCCAGTCAAAGAATAAAAACAAATCATTTTTAATGGCTCATTCGGACTCCTAACAATCACCACTTTCTTTCCTGGAACTAAACTACCTAATGATTAACCCACCTCTCCAACTCCTCATCCCACCCCTCCCCATCCCCTAAATTGTGAGCTCCTCTTAGTCAGAAACATAACTCTTTGTCTGTAGGGCCTAGCATACTTCTGGACACATAACAGATGATCAATAAATAGTTGTCAAATAAATGAATAAAACCATCTGTCCTATTTGGTTTGGGTTCAAGTTTTATCCAGGATATTTCTTCGCTAAATTGCAATAACTATTCCAGGCCAAGTATGTGATCATTCTTTGTAATTTATTAGGTTATGAGTTATTAATAATAATAGGTCATGAGTTTTACTAATAATAATTTCAGTCACTAACTTAGAAATGATGGTGTAGTGTTAATGGATGACATTAAGTGCTCGGATATAACAGTGAACAGGACAAACATGGCATATGGCCCTTCCCAGCCAATTTTAACCTAGTACAAAGGTTACAAATGTTGGCTCACAAGTTGTACACACCAAGCAATTGTACAGTGTTTCTTAAGGCAGTTTTAATTAGTTGGCATCATTTTAAGCTGGAAATTTTCACATGACAATCTAGATTTCTAACTTATTTTAACATAAGAAGAAAAGCTAGAGATGACTGATGGCCCAAGAGATGGACAGTCAAAGGGAAGAATGGGTTGTTCCCCAGATGGCTGCCCAAGTCCCACGTGCAATTTATCACTATTCAGGCCCCACAGGCACAGCTCAATATTCCCACTGGTTTAAAGGGAACCATCCTACGCACAGCCCATAAAGCCTCCCCAGGGAGCTTAGCCAGGTACCATAGTTGTTCATTGTTTAACAAGACCAAAGAAACTAGCTGGGCACGGTGGCACGTGCCTGTAGTCCCAGCTACTCAGGAGGCTGAGGCAGGAGAATTGCCTGAACCCAGGAGGCGGAGGTTGCGGTGAGCCAAGATCGTGCCATTGCACTCCAGCCTGGGTAACAAGAGTGAAACTCTGTCTCAAAAAAGAAAAAAAAAACCAGTAACTAGGGATGCCACAGAACCAGAGTTAATTCCCTTCAGACACAGAAATCTTCATTACTCTGCTACAGCCTTAGAGAGATTTAGGGAGGTCCCTGATGAGGTGCTTCCCCTGATAAGCACTGGATATGGTGTAATATTAATGGATAACAAAGAGAAAATGCAGCTCAATTTCTGTTTTACTTCTGCCTTTTCAAGAAGAATGGTCTCCATGTTGAAAAGGTTAGAATAAAATTGATGGGATGGGTATAGAGATTATAAGAAATTTGCCTGTTCCCAATAAGTTCCAGTTTCTAATGGTTTATATGGATAAATATTTCTGTCAACGGCTGGCATCTGGATGTGAAAAACATGGAGATTAGCTCTGGATCCATCATTCCAATAGAATAAGTAACCACTCAGACTTAGCTACTGCTGGCAGCTCAGAGTTAGAGTCACTTAACTCATAAGCCAACCATCCAAGAATAGCATACTCAACTCTTATTTACTCAAAATATTCAGATACAATCTAAGGGAATGAAGTAGGAAAAAAATGACCTTCCACAGAAGATAATGGGTAGCTTTGACTTACCAGTTCAGGACTTCATCTGTTGTTGTTTTTAAAACCACAGTTACCATAACGATAGCTCCTGGAGAAGTCTCATGCACAGTTTTTGCCCATTTCATTTTGGGGACCTTCAGAACATTGTGTTATATCTGATTCAACCAAGAATGTTTCTAACATTTTACCATTATATAAACTAGTTGCTGCAGCTTGAAGTAGATCGCCTCTTCTGTTCCTAATTTTCCAAAGAACTTCGAATCAAATGATTTTTCTAAATCTATTGTAAATATTGTCATTTTTATTTTTACTTTCTATTAATGTAGTATATTCATTATTAGATTTTCTAACATAGATCTGACCACAAATTCCTGAGATAAAACATTTTCAGAATGATCTCTTGTATTTTTATGTATTCTTTCTGGATTCAGTTTACCGATATTTTGTTTAAGACTTTAATATCTCTGTTCATAAGTGGATTGGACTTTGATTTACTTTTAATTTACTATGTCCAAATTTGATATCAAAGTTATTTAATATTACAAAATGAGTTGGAATGTTTTCTCCTTTTTTCTGTCATCTTGAAGACTTTGTACAGGACTGAAATGATCTGTTCTTTATAGTTTTGTAGAACTTGCAAAGTCATTTAGTAAGATGCTTTTATTACAGGATGACTGTTGATTACTGAGCAATTTTTTTAGGTTATAGGACTACTGTGATTTTCTATTTCTCTTTAAAGAATGTGTCTATTTTGTACATGTTTTAAAGTTTGTGGGGAAAATGTAAAATGTATTGTTGCCTCACTAACTCATCTCATTACTTTTAATCTCCTTAGATCTGTTCTGTTTTTTTTTTTTTTCTAACTTAAGTTCTACCCTTAGCTTTTAAATTTCACTTTTTTTTTTTTCAAGAAAGGTCTCACTCTGTCACCCAACTGGAGTGTAGTGGCATAATCTCACCACACTCCGCCTCCTAGGTTCAAGTGATTGTCATGTCTAAGCCACCCAAATAGCTGTGATTAAAGGCATATGCCACCACAACTGGCTAATTTTTAGTAGATACAGGGTTTCACCATGCTGCCCAGGCTGGTCTCAAACTTCTGGCCTCAAGTGATGCACCTGCCTCAGCCTCCCAAAATGCTGGGACTATAGGTGTGAGCCATCTTGTCCAGCCTCATATTTTTTCTTTTGAAATTAAAGCATTTAAAACTGTAAAAAATTCTCTAGCTATCCACAGAGTAACTAGGCAACTTACAGAATGGGAGAAAATATTTGTAAACTATACATGTGGCAAAGGTCTAATATTCAGAATCTACAAGGAACTTAAACATACAAGCCAAAAAAAAAAAAAAAAAAAAACTAAAAAGTGAGCAAAATATGTGAAAAGACACTTACAAAAGAAGACATACACGTGGCCAAGAAGCATATGAAAAACTGCTCAATATTACTAATTATTAGAGAAATGCAAATCAAAACCACATGAGTCAGAATGGCTATTGTTAAAAAGTCAAAAAGATAACAGATGCTGCAGAGGTTGCAAAGTAAAGAGAACACTTATGCACTGCTGGTGGGAGTGTAAATTATTTCAACCATTGTGGAAAGCAGTGGCAATTCCTCAAAGGACTAAAACCAGAAGTACCTTTGCACTCACCAATCCTACTACTAGGTATATACCCAGAGTAATATAAATAGTACTACCAAAAAGACACATGTACACATACATTTATTGCAGCACTACCCACAATAGCAAAGACATGGAGTCAACCTAAAGGCCCATTTCAAAGGTAGATTGAATAAAGAAAATGTGGTACATCATGAGATGCCACAGAAAGGTAAAAGCAAACTTAAAGAAATTTAAAGAAAATACAAGATATGAGACTCCTCCTTCGACCGCTGAAGTTACAGTTTGGTACAGGAATTATTAGGAGTAATTCTTGTCTGCTTATGTTCATGATAAAGAACACTGTAGCTACATTTTCAGAAGTTAACATCCAGCAGTCAAACCTGGGTACAGTACAGAAAACGTGTGGCACCCACTGACCAAACATTTGGCCGTGTCACCATTGTGTGGTGTTCCTGCTGGAAGAATTCTAGCATGCTATTTGGGGACATAACTTCAGTGGGAAATACACCACTTTCAGATTTTTTTTTTCCATTTTTTGTAGTGGGGCTAGGACAATTGATTTAACACAGTATTTTTTTCTTTTCACTCAATCCTAATTTCAGCAGGTCAAAGATGTTTCAGGCATTCCAGGTAACAGGTGTGTAGGTAAAGTTAAAAAATAGGCTTTTTAGGAACTCACTCTTTAGATATTACATCCAGCTTCTCATGTTAAATATTTGTCCTTAAACGGTTTGAGATGTACATCTTCCATTTTGTATTTCTCATAGGCTATGCCATGTGCAGAATTCAAGTTACCAGTGTAACACTGGCCAGTGGGCCCAGCAATCTCCACATGTACTCATTACAGTCTTATTTAACCAGGGGTCCTAACCACTAACATTGTGACTTTGCTTTGAGACCTTTTCTCTCCTGGGTACTGAGGTGCTATGAAGCCAACCAACAAAGATGTATCACGTGTCTTAGGCTGATGCCACTACCCAATTTGTTTATTTGCAATTTGAGCCATTTAAAGACCAATAAAATTCCTTTTTAAAAAAAAAAAAAATACAAGATATAATGAAAAATTCTCTAAAGAAATAGATCTCATACAGAAAAAAATCACAACTTCTGGAAATGAAAAACAAATTTAAAAATACAAAATTCAGTGGAAAGTTTCAATGACAGACTACAAGAGTAGAAGAAAAAACTTCAGAGGAAAAGACAAGGCTTTCACATTTACTCAATCAGACAAAGACAAAGGAAAAAAAATTTTTAACTGAACAAAGCCTCCAAGAAGTTTGGGATTATGTTAAATGACCAAAGAATAACGGGTGTTCCTGAGGGAAAAAAAATTCTAAAAGTTTGGAATACTTATTCAAGGAAATAATTGAGACAATCTTCCCCAGCCTTGCTAGAATCTATACAAGAAGCTCTAAGAATACCAGGGAAATTCATCAGAAAAAGATCATCACCTAGACACATAGTCATCAGGTTATCAATGGTCAAGAAAAAGGAAAGAATTTTTTATATATATACTTTAAGTTTCAGAGTACATGTGCAGAACGTGCAGGTTTGTTACATAAATGTACACGTGCCATGGTGTTTTGCTGCATCTGAAGAGCTGTGAAGCAAAAGCATCAGATAACCAATAAAGGAAAGCCTATCAAATTAAAAGCAGACTTCTCAGCAGAAAGCTTACAAGCCAGAAGGGTCTGGGGTACCTTCTTTAGCCTTCCGAAACAAAATAACTGTCAGTCAAGAATTTTGTACCCAGCAAAACTAAGCTTCAAAAATGAAGGAGAGATAAAGTCTTTTTCTGACAAATGCTGAGAGAATTTGCCACTACCAAGTCAGCACTACGAGAAATGCTAAAAGGAGTTTTAACTCTTGAAATAAAACCTCAAAATATGCCAAAATAGAAATTAAGCATAATTTCATAGAGCTTATAAAACAATAATGCAATTAAAATAAAAAAAACAGCAAAGTAGTAAGGCAACAATTAACATTTTTTTTTTTTTTTTTTTTTTTTTTTTTTTTTTGAGATGGAGTTTCGCTCTTGTTACTCAGGCTGGAGTGCAATGGCACGATCTCGGCTCACCGCAACCTCCGCCTCCTGAGTTCAGGCAATTCTCCTGCGTCAGCCTCCTGAGTAGCTGGGATTACAGGCACACGCCACCATGCCCAGCTAATTTTTTGTATTTTTAGTAGAGACGGGGTTTCATCATGTTGACCAGGATGGTCTCGATCTCTTGACCTCGTGATCCACCCGCCTCGGCCTCCCAAAATGCTGGGATTACAGGCTTGAGCCACCGCGCCCGGCCTTAACATTGTTGTTGATCAGTACCTTATATCTGAATAGCAACTTTGAATGTAAATTACCTCAACGCTCCACTTAAAAGATACAGAATGGCAGAATGGATAAAAATCTACCAACCAAGAATCTACTGTCTCCAAGAAACTCAACTAACACATAAGGACTCACATAAACTTAAGGTGGTAAAGGAGTAGAAAAAGATATTCCATGCAAATGGACACCAAAAGTGAGCAGGAGTAGCTATTCTTATATCAGACAAAACAGACTTTAAAGCAATAATAGAAAACACACACACACACACACACACACACAGAGGGATATCATATAATAATAAAAGGATTAGTCCAACAGGAAAATATCATGATCCTAAATATATATGCACCTAACACTGGAGCTCCCAAATTTATAAAACAATTACTACTAGACCTAAGAAATGAGATAGATGGTAACACAATAATAGTAGAGGACTGCAATACTCCAGTGACAGGACTAGACAAGTCATCAAGACAGAAAGTTAACAATGAAACAATGGACCTAAACTATACCCACAACAAATGGACTTAACAGATATTTGCACAACATTCTACCCAACAAGTATAGAATATACATTCGTTTCTTCAGTATACAGAACATTCTCCAAGATAGATACTCCTGCAAATACTCACTGCAAGAATGGCCATAATTTAAAACTCAGAAAATAATAGATATTGGCATGGATATAATAAAAAGGGAACACTTATACTGCTGGTGAGAATGTAAACTAGTACAACCACGATGGAAAACCGTGTGAAGATTCCTTAAAGAAATAAAGTGGAACTACCATTTGATTCATCAATCCCACTCCTGGGCATCTACCCGGAGGAAAAGAAGTCATTATATGTAAAAGACACTTGCATATGAATGTTTATAGCAGCACAACTTGCAATTGCAAAAATATGGAACCAGCTTAAATGTCCATCAACCAAGAAGTAGATAAAGTAAACATGGTATAAATACACCATATAATACTACTCAGATATTTAAAAAATGAAATCATGGCATTTGCATCAAGCTGGATGGAGTTGGAGACCATTATTCTAAGTGGAGTCACTTAGGAAAGGAAAACAAAATATCATATGATCTTATAAGTGGGAACTGAGCTGTGAGGACACAAAAGCATAAGAATGATATAATGGACTCTCGGGCCTCGTGGGGAAAGATAGGATGGTGAGGGATACAAGACTACACATTGAGTACAGTATACACTGCTCAGGTGACAGGTGCACCAAAATCTCAGAAATTACCACTAAAGAATTTATACATCCAGGTGTATTGACTCACACCTGTCATCCCAGCAATTTCGGAGGCCAAGGCAGGTGGATCACTTGAGGTCAGGAGTTCAAGACCACCCTGGCCAACATGGTAAAACCCCAACTCTACTAAAATTACAAAACAAAAATTAGCAGGGCTTGGTGGTGGGCACCTGTAATCCCATCTACTTGGGAGGCTAAGGCAGGAGAATTGCTTGAACCCGAGATGGGGAGAGGGGGAGGTTGAAGTGAACCAAGGTCATGCCATGGCACTCTACCCTGAGCAACAAGACCAAAACTCCATCTCAAAAAAAAAAAAAAAAAAAAAGCTTATCCATGTAATCAAAAATCACCTGTTATCCCCCCCGAAACTAATAAAATATAAAAAAGAAAATGTGGTGCATATACACCTTGGAATACTATGTAGTCAAAAATAAAGAACAAGATTGTATCCTTTGCAGGAACACGAATTGAACTATCCTTAGCGAACTAATACAGGAACAGAAAATCAAATACCACATGCTCTCAATTATAAGTGGGAGCTAAATAATGAGAACATATAGACAAAAAGAGAGGAACAATAGACACTGGACCTACTTAAGGGAAGAAGGTGGAAGGAGGGAGAGGTTTAGGGGAAAAAATGTTGGGTACTATGCTTAGTACAGATTATGAAGTAATCTGTACAACAAACCCCCAAGTCATGAGTTAACCTATGTAACAAACCTACACATGTACTTCTGAAACTACATAAAGGTTAAAACATATATTTTTTAAATTCTCTTTGTCTATTGCTTTAACTACATCCCACACATTTTGAATTATACTAGTACTATTATTATTTAGTTCTAATTTTTTTTTTTTTTTTTTTTTAGGGGACAGAAGGTTAGTTTTTAATTAGGATGTAGACACACAATGTAATCTGGTCCTGATAGCTGAGTTTTTTTTTTTTAACCTAGAATACTTGTAAATGCTTCATGTGTGCTTAAGAACATAGTTGATCACTATTCACAGATTCTGTATTTGTGAATTCACTTACTACAATTTGTGATCCCAAAGCCAATACTCATGGTGCATTCATAGTCATTTGAGGACATGCACAGAGCAGCAAAAAACTGAGTTGTTCAATGCTCACGTTCCCAGCTGAGGTCAAACAAGGTGACATCCTGCCTTCTTGTTTTAGCTCTTATACTATAAACAAATGTCCTTTTCAAAACCTAGTCAGTGTCATGTTTTTTTGATTACATTATTGTGCTTTGTCTTGGTGATTTTGTTATTTAAATGGCCTTCAAGAACAATGATAAAGGGCTATCTAGTGTCCTTAATTGCAAGAAGGCTATATGCTGTACCTCACACAGAAAATACATGTTAGATACACCTCCTCCAAGCATAAGGTATAGTGCTATTGGCCTTGCTCAATGTTAATGAATCAGTAATATATATTTAATAAGGTGCCTTTAAACAGAAATACACATAAAACACAGTGACAAATGAACTGGGTGATAAAAATATTATGGTCAGAAGTTTGCAGGAACTTAACCTTACATTTCCCCCAGGAACAATGATTCAATATTTCCTAAGTCAGTATTTAGGGGGACTTTACAGAACATAATTATCACAAATCACAAGAATTGGCCATATGGACTCCCTAATTATTGGGTAAAGATTTCTAATATGCCTATTACATTTTTAAAAAGGAAATTGTGGTCAACAATGTCAACAACCATGTTGTTATCTGGATGACAACCACTGATTTTACAAGGTTTCTTGTAACCTTGGGGATAAGATTAAGAAGGCCCACAGTAACCAGTTAAATAATCATATTCAGAAGAGGCTCATTAATGGATCCATATCTCAGAGGGAGGTCTCTGGGGGCTGGCTTCAGAGCTCAGCTTAATATATTTATCATGATGGATAAGAACAGTTAGAGGTTAAGCTCTCATACAACCTTTCTTAACCTTCCTGGTTCCCAACACTTTTTCATCTTCTCTACCTACCTATTTAAACTCTATCACCATTCACTTTCTCCTTGTTACTCTTCTTCATCTAAGACTATGTATGGCTAGAGTGAAATGTAATTTCACCTGTTTTCTTCTTGATGTTTTTAAACCAAAATGAGATACCATCTCAAGCCAGTTAGAATGGTGATCATTAAAAAGTCTGGAAACAACAGATGCTGGTGAGGATGTGGAAAAATAGAAATGCTTTTACACTATTGGTGGGAGTGTAAATTAGTTCAACCATCGTGGAAGACAGTGTGGCAATTCCTCAAGGATCTAGAACCAGAGATACCATTTAATCCAGCAATCCCATTACTGGATATATATGTAAAGGATTATAAATCATTCTACTATAAAGACACATGCACACGTATGTTTACTGCAGCACTATTTACACTAGCAAAGACTTGGAACCAACCCAAATGCTCATCGATGATAGACTGGATAAAGAAAATGTGGCACATATACACCGTGGAATACTAGGCAGCCATAAAGAAGAATGGGTTCATGCCCTTTGCAGGAACATGGATAAAGCTGGAAACCATCACTCTCAGCAAACTAACACAAGAACTGAAAACCAAACACTGCCTGTTGTCACTCATAAGTGGGATTTGAACGATGAGAACACATGGACACAGGGAGGGTACATCACACACTGCGGCCTGTTGAGGGGGTGGTGGAAAGGGAAGGGAGAGCATTAGGACAAATACCTAACACATGCAGGGCTTAAAACCTAGGTGACGGGTTGATAGGTGCAGCAAACCACCATGGCACATGTATACCTATATAACAAACCTGCACATTCAGCACATGTCTCCCAGAACTTAAAGTAAAATAAAATAAAATAAAATAAGTGGTACACAAATCCTCCTGTGTTCAAGTTTTTGTCAACATTATGACAATAACATAATCACAAAATAAGTCTGACAGAAGGACCATGCCTTTCCAAAGTAGTCACAGTTATAGTCCTATGCTGTATTTAATTCACTTTGATTTAATAAGTATGCATCTGAATATCTAGTATAGCCAGGCATTGTGCAAGGTGCCTCCAGGGACGCAAAGAGAATATAAGGGATCACTCTGCCCTCAAGAAGGCTGATAATGAAGCTTACTTTATTAGAGCCTCTGATGCCTGCAGAGAGGGCAGATCCTTGAGACATTCCTCTGAAAGCTGGCTTGAGCAATGGCTTTTCTGAGAACCTGAGGTTTATGTGATTCTCTTAGCAAAGGACCTCAGCACAGAGAATGAGCAGTCCCCTGGGGCATTGCTTCAACCCCATTTACCAAGGTATAGATGACCAGATGATTAAACACACACACACACACACACACACAGACACACACACACACACACAGACACATCCCACCACCACCACCACCACTGCCACCACCAACAACTTGTAGGTGACTTGAATCTGGAAGAGAAAGCAAATATATAAAATAAAAATGTTAGAATCCAGTCTCTAAATATAATAAAATGAAGTAGCCAGATATCCACAGGGCAAAGTTAAAAATGACCATTTTTACATTATAATCTGACCATGTCACCTTTATGCTAGTTTTTGTTCATTTGTTTTGAGATTTTTTTTAAATTTTAAAACTGTACTAAGTGGCTGCCAGGGGCTGGGGAGGGGGGGAAAGGGAAGTTACTGTTTACTGAGTACAGAGTTACAATTTTGCAGATGAAAAGAATATAATTATAGAGATGAACGATGGTGATGGTGGCATATTATGAATGTACTTAATACCACTAAACTGTGCACTTAAAAATGGCTATGATGGTAAAATTCATGTTGTGTGTATTTTGCCACAATAAAAAAAATGAAAAGGAAAAAACCTACATCAAACATTTAAATTAAGGAAACTATGTCATTTTGAAATTTCATTTTCACTTTATAGGAAGAGTGAAAATGAAAATACTGGACTGCTTACATAACAGTTATATAGACCTTAGTAGCAAAATGCTTTTAATGACAATTAATGCATTGTTTTTTATACTGATGACCAACTGCCCAGCACAGAAAGTTGAATTTAGCTTAACAGACTGAGGGATTTTCATATCGTCTTTAAAACCTTAACACACTGTGCTTTAACAATATGGAGTCGCCACTAAATGCAAGGGCTTTGGGCAAGTCAGACTGTCTTGCCGGCAACCCAGACTCTTCCCCCTTCCTAGCTGAGTGGTTTTGTTTTTTTGGTTTTTGAGACGGAGTTTCGCTCTTGTTACCCAGGCTGGAGTGCAATGGCGCGATCTCGGCTCACCGCAACCTCCGCCTCCTGGGTTCAGGCAATTCTCCTGCCTCAGCCTCCTGAGTAGCTGGGATTACAGGCACGCGCCACCATGCCCAGCTAATTTTTTGTATTTTTAGTAGAGACGGGGTTTCACCATGTTGACCAGGATGGTCTCGATCCCTTGACCTCGTGATCCACCCGCCTCGGCCTCCCAAAGTGCTGGGATTACAGGCGTGAGCCACCGCGCCCGGGCCCAGCTGAGTGGTTTTTAAGGGTAGTTACTAAAGCTCTCTGAGCTCCTGTAATTTATAGGCTTTAAATCTACTTCTTGGGATTGTTCTAAGGATCAGCTGAGATTGTGCATGTAAAGTGCCTGGCCCATAGTAAGCACCGTAAATAGTGTTGATGATGATTTGCACATGCTATTTTTACGTCTGTGCTTCTTCCACCTGCCCACACTCAGCCTGGCTAGAGTTACTTCTGGAAAGCCCTACTGATCCAGACATCCTCACCCCAATCCCTAGTGTACTCTAAGTATGTTGAATTCTATATTTGTTCTTACCACATACATTTCAATTACATACGTCTTTCTGTCACTAGACTATGAACTCTTTAAAGGCAGGAACTATCTTGAATCTTTAAAGCCAAAGAATTTAGAAGTGCTTGTCACATAATCATGAAGAACAATGTTATATGTCCACTAAAAGACCTAATATAATCTTCAGGAGTATTTATAAAAATAGCATGTTCTCTGTTTTTAAAAGCTTTTACAAATAAACTCTGACCATTGGGATGGAATCTTCTGGAACATTAGCTGCATGGTTGGACTAGATCCATGGTTCCCAAGTGTGTGAGAGTGTTGTAGGCAGGGTAGGGGGTAAGTTTTTCAAGCATTCTTTCTTGGGAAACTATTCTACGACTATGTTATTATGTCCTTCTGTGTTAAACTGTCCTTTTTAAAAAAGTGAAAAGAGAACTATGAATATTTAGAGAGTGGGGTTTGCTCAGTTCAGTTTAATGTTCTTAACTGGGAAAATTAAAAATTAGCAACTTTTTCTGTTTCTTCACCCTCTGGCATTCCAACATTTTAAAAGATTTAGTTATCAGTGAAACCAAACCCAGAAATCAATGAACATTAAGGTTCATTTGAATTGTTACTCTGACTATGTGATCGAAAAACTGTGTTCTCCACATACAATATCTGATCATACATACAGGCACGTTTTAGAATTTAGGAAACAGAAAAGTCTCCCCAAACTCATATCATAAACTTCCACTAATGGTAAGCCTAGATTTCAGACCAGTGACAGATTTTTGAGAACTTACTCATGAAGTTAAATTGAAGCCCCTTGTCACCAAGAGGTTGTCTTTCAGAAGGAGGCACTAGGGATGGAAGTATATGGGGCCCTAAGATAACAAGAGGCCGAGATGTTAAGTTGATTTTGTTTTCCAAAAATAAAACAGAAACAAAGCCAAATAATGAAAGAACTGCTACTACAAACACAGACATCTTTTCCCAAGACTCCATTAAGCCACCTTTTGCTTTTCCAGTATTTGCTTTTCAATCACTCCAAACAAGCAAGATACATTATCTTCTTAAAAACTGGCTTGAGAATCCTCTTGTCTTCTGGTTAACTTCAAGATGTCAAAAACCAGTGTTCATGACATTTTAGTCTATATATGGGAAGTGACAGTCCAAACCCTGAAATTGGCTGATGTCAAATACCCAGATGATGGAAACTTCTGCTAAAAGGCTAATCAGTATATGGAGTACAGTGGGATGAAATGTTGTTTAGAGGAAGCTTGCAAAACTAAACATGTTAAGCACCTGAACATTTCTAATGTTTTAAAATAATCTACATGACAAAGCTCTTGTAGAATCAGACCTGGTTGGCTTAAAAGAGGGCTATTTATTATCAGTGGTGATGCAGTTCCATTCCCTGTGCTTTCCCCAAAACAGCCACACAACTTGTACTGCAGGGAGAACTAGAAAGGATTCTAAGACTGCATTTTGCCTATAAAAAACTAAATTATAACATTTGTCTTGACACAGTGGTTGAAGACAGTCCTAAAATCTAATAACACTTATTCAGCAAGTGTCTGAAGACTTTATAGTTAAGTGGACTATTTATCCTGAAAACAATCCTATTGTGCCTCCTTAGAAAGTTCAACTCTTCTCTACCCTTCCAGATGACTATTTAGCACATTCTCTTCACTCCTAAGATCTCTAACTACTCCTCCTCCTTCCTCCAGCTAAAGACTTCACCTCGTCCTTCATAAAATATGTAAATCCGATAGAAAAAGAACCACCTCACTGTTTAATAATCTTTCCACCAACTTCCTTGCACCTGCATCCTTTTCTCTCCTACATAAATGTCTACCTTTCAAGTGGATCGTTCTCATTGACATACAAACATCCCTTACAGTCCTCTTACCTTATAAAACAAACTTGGCTTCCTTGACTCCATATGGTGAGGTCCCGTCTGTTTCTCAGATCCCCTTCTGAACAAAACTCCTGCCTCAACTTACCTCCCTCTCACTCACTTTCTAATGTGTACTGATGGTTTTGATTCCACTGTGCATCAGCGACCTAACTTTGCCAGCACCCCAATTCTCCATCTTCATCTTTTGTGAACACCCAGCAGCAGTATTTGTTGTGATTACAGAATCTCTTTTCTTAAGCTTCTTTCGTACCACTATCACTTGGTTTTCCTCCCACTCCACTTCGCACCCTCCTTGCCAAGATCCTCTTCCTTTTATCAGATTCCAAATGTCAGAGAAATGTGGGGCTTTGTCCTGCACTCTCTATTCCTCTCTATCTATGCTCTTTAGGTGATTCTATTTAGTCCCATATGTTTTAAGATAAGGATTCTGAAATTTTTAGCTCTGATCTTGGGATTCCTAAACTTTGGTGTCATAAACCCCCTTGGCAGTCTGGTTAAGCCTAGGAGCCCTGTCACAGCATAATGTTTCTACATGAAAAAGTATTACAAAAAAAACAACAAAGTATAGTAAAATATAGTTATTAAATTTAAAAGTTGTATAATAAAACATGATTTTCTAAATTCATTAAGTAATATGATAAAGCATAGGCCTTAATAATGAGCATCAATAATATCAATGTGGTGAGTATACATAACATCCGAGATAATGATAACGATATGAAAATATCTCTCACTTATATTGTGGAATATATCATGAGTATTGCCAGTTACTGTTTTGTTGTCTATAATCATAATTGAGAGAAACATTGGATTTCAATGAAAATCAAATCCAGTAATATATAACATAATAAGTCATGATAAAATAGGATTTATTCCAGAAATAAAAAATATATAAATGGTGTGGTGGCTAATTTATGTGTTGACTGAGCCACAGAGTGCCCAGATAATTGATCAAATGTTATTCTGGACATTTCTATGAGGGTGTTTTAGATGAGATAACCATTAAAATTGGTAGGTCCAATAGAGCCTATTCCCCTCCCTAATGTGAGAGTCCTCAGCCAATCAATTGAAGGTCTAAATAGAACAAAACAGTTGGTCTTGTCCAAGTAATTCCTCCTGCCCAATTCACATTGAACTGGACACTGGCTATTTCCTGCCTTTGAACTCTAACTGAAACATTGGCTCTTCCTGTCGAGCCAGGGTCTTGAGCCTGTTGATTTTCAGACTGGAACTACACCATTGGCTCTCTTGGGTCCCCAGCCTGACAGTCCTACAGATCTTGGGACTTGTCAGCCTCCATAATTGCACAAGTCAATTCTTTATAATAAATAAATATTCTGTTTCCTATTGGTTCTGTTTTTTTTTTCTGGAGAATCCTAACAAATACAAATGACTGTCAGTACATGGAAAGATAGTAAACATCATTCATCATCAAAAATTTCAAATTAAACTCAGCATGATACTAGTACACATCCTCTAAAATAGTTGTTTTTAAAATAATAACAAATGTTGGCAGGGATACAGAGCAATGAGACTACTCATAGCTGAATGTAGATATTGACAACCAACTTGAATAACAGTTTGACTGTTTTCTTATAAACCTAGATACATACTTACAATACATTACAACAATTTCACTCCTAAGTATTTAATCAAAGAAATTAAAGCATTTTTTCATTTGTGGTGGGTGGGGTATGGATGGCCCCAGGCATGCAGCAGTGGTGCAGCTATTTAAACTTTCAGTGGCGAACTGGGGTGAAACACTAATGGAAGGGACTGCACAGGTGGGTGCAACTTGTCAAGCATTGGAAAGTACAGGGGAAGAAGTAACTATAAGCACTATGTGGAACTGGACGGCAGACACTTATAGTGATTAATCATCAATTAAAGGCTAATCACAAAAACCAGAAGATCTCCTTGCGGCATCTCCTCTCTTCTCTCCTGTGCCTAGAGAGCGGAAACAAACTTAAGAATCTGAGTAGCAGAGATTGAGAGGATGTTAATTACTTCACCTTCAACCTTAGCAAGTCTGATATACCAAGATCAGGGCCCTAATTGGGGAAGATTGGGAGATAATGCCAGCACACTGGTAGGCTAGTAATTGGAAGCTTGGAGAAAGCAATGGCTCATAGCAAATGAAGTAAAACGCCACAACTGCTGTGGTAAACAAAAGAAGGAATCAAAAGTCTCAGAGAAATGGGCAGACTAAGATATATATAACACATAAAAGATCAGAAAACCTACCGTTTTAGTCTGTTACTATGTTGCTGATACAGACATACCTGAGAATGGGCAATTTACAAAAGAAAGAAGTTTATTGGACTCACAGTTCCACGTGGCTGGGGAAGGCATCACAATTATGGCAGAAGGTGAAAGGCTCTTCTTACATGGCAGCAGCAAGAGAAAGGGCTTGTGCAGAGAAACTCCCGTTTTTAAAACCATCAGATCTTGTGAGACCCATTCACTATCACGAGAACAGCACGGGAAAGACTCACCCCCATGATTCGATCACTTCCCACTGGGTCCCTCCCACAACACGTGGGAATTATGGGAGCAACAAGATGAGATTTAGGTGGGGACACAGAGCCAAATCCTATCACCTACTATATGGCTCTGTTCCACAGGACAATCTGAAGAACACTCCATTTACCAAAGCAATAACCAATCAACTGAATGGATGAGAAGAGTGGCAGTATCACTACAGAGCCTATTGGTGGCAGCCCCCTGCAGTCCTGAGCTGACTACAAGAGACGCTATTACCGAAGCTAGCTCCCTGATAGCAATGATGATCCTGAGATACTAGAGCCAGGTGATTGCACTTAAGCATCTGAAGCAAAGTAAGTGCAATCATGGTAATAAGCAGCAAAGTGTGGGTATCATCCAGGAAGGTCTGACCTGAAGAGACCTAAAGCAATAGTTATTATCATTGCTCTCAAACTTGAGCATGCATCAGAATTACCTGGAGGTTTTTTTGAAACACAACTGGCTAGACTCCACCTGCCACATTGCTGATAGTAGTTCTGAGGTGAGACCTGCTATATTGGATAAAAAGTAAGTTCTCTGGTGATACTAATGTTGCTAGTTTAGAAATCAATAGTTGACAATCACTAGACTAATAGAACATGGCACTTCTGGGGGCAAGATAGACAGTCAACAAGAATATTATTAAATATTTAACATCAAGAGAATTCATGAATGAATAATCAGAAGGGTAAAGTCCTAATTAGTCATCCTTAATTTATTTTTTTACAGTGGTGTTTATGGAGGCCAGCTAATAGAATTCTGGCTCAGGTTTGGCACACCATGGGTACATTGACTCTACAGACTCACCTGGTTATTTCCTCCATATAACTTCCTTGGTTTGTGAAGCAAGAAAGATCATACTGAGAAGGCTAAGGGGAAATCTCTGAAACTCAACCCTTATAACCCAAGAAAGATAATAAACCAAAAATAAAATTGCATCCTGGGAGGAACGATAGAGAAGATTGTCATGTTTAAAGACCTAGAGGATATAGAGATAGTGACCCACATCATATCCCCATTTAATTTACCAGCCTGGGTCCTGCAAAAACCAGATGAGTCCAGCAAGATGAAAGTAGACTAATGCAAAATCAACAAAGTAGTAAGTCCAAATTCAGCTGCTGTGCTAGATGTGGCTAAAACTAATTGTAATGGTCTTAGTATGATATAAGGCTACTGTCCTGATTAATACATTTTAACCCTATCTGAAAAGAATCAGTTCACAATCATGTTGGAAAGACACCAGTATAAAGTTATAGTCTTGCCCCAGGGCATGTGAACTCTCTTCTTCTCTGTCTTAATATAGTCCAAATGAACCTGGGCCATCTGGACATTCTGCAGAATATCACAGGAATCAAATGGTCATATTAACTGAACAAGAAGACCAAGAAGTGGATGTGCATTGGAAGCCTTGGTAAGAAACATGCATTGTACAGGATGGGAGATAAAACCCATGAAGATTCAAAGATGTACCAGATCGGTGAAATGTTTGAGAGACCATTGAAGAGCTTAGGACAAGACTGTCAAAGTAAAGGACAAATTATTTCATCTTGGATTTTCTGTTATGAAAAAAGAACCAAAAACCTAGTTCTTTGAATCCTGGAGGCAGCCTATTCCCCACTTGGGAATGGTACTCTCCATTTACTGAGTAACCTGTAAGGATACCAACTTTGAGTGTGGCCCAGATGAAAGATATGTTCTGTAAAATGTCCAAGCTGTGTGTAAACAGCCTATCCAGTTGGACCATATAAGCCAGCAGACCCTATGGTATCTCTGGTGGGAAAAGACACTGTGTAGAGTTTCTGGCAAGCACCAATAGGAGGATCACAAGGATATCTGAGGGTTCTTGCACGAAGCCATAGCATCTACAGCACATAATTATATACGGCTCAATAAATGGCTCCAAATGTGCTGCTGAGCCCTTGGGAGTATCTGATAGTGAAATGTCAAATGACTATGAGGGTAGAACAGTTTTTCATTCTGTCAGACCCATCATGTCTCAAGGTTGTACTCTTCAAGCATCAATCTATCTTAAGATATAAATAGGATGTTTTGAATTGAACCCATGTAAGGCCAATTCAAGGAGATAAGTAAGCTGGTGCAGGGGAATCTTTGAACAATGTGCCAGTCAATTTCTATGAAAAGAGAAGTGGACAAAGGTTATAAACTCAAAGTCAGTGACAGTTGACTTGGCTAGTTGATTAGAGGTCTGCAGGAAGGATATTGGATGATTGTGTACAAGTCTGCGGAAGAAGCATGTGGGTAGATGTATGGGAGAGAACATGATGGGTGAAGATCTTTGTATCCCAGGTTAAGGTCCACAAGAGGGCAGCCATCCACAGAAGATGTATTTAACAACTAAGTAGATAGAATGACCTGGCGTTTGATGTCAGCCACCTCTGGCCACTGGACAAACACGTTCAGGCACAACTGGTTTACAAAAAGAGAAGCTAACTTGTGGGCCCAATTGCTGATTCAGCTACTGCCACAGCCGAAGGTCCCATGTGCCAGCAACAGAGACCAATGCTGAGTCCTAACGCAGCACTTAGCAACCAGCTACTTCGCAAGTGTATTTCAGTGGATTTGCTCAATGCTGGAAATAACAGCAATTCTTCTTGACTGGAATTGACACATATTCCAGATAGAGTTTAACTTTCTCACCCACAGGGCCTCAGCCAGGGTCACTACCTGAGGGTATACAAAGATGATACACTAAAGGGATGAAGTGCCATTCTCCAGGCCAAGATAAGCTCTATTTAGGGCCACAGGTGGCCCCCTGGGGTGATGCCCCTCCACTCAATTTTGAAGATAAATGGACAAGTCCTGCATCCACAGCCTAAGGATGGTGTGGTGACCAAGGGTACAGACCCCTCAGGTATGAGTGACTGATTGAACCCATCAATTAAGCCACGTAGACCTGCTGAGAGGCTGAGATGAGAATGAAAGGAATATAGATTGGGTAGTAGAGAGATATGAGGTATGACTTTCACAACAGCTATAGATGCAGGGGTTATATTGCATCCTACTAATCTTCCTCTTACAAATTTCCAGGAAAAGAGACCAATTTCAGTCCTGGAGATTATCCCAGACATCCTATGTGAAGCAAGAGGATCTATATATTCCAAGAGGTAAATTCTAGTGAATTCTTTGGTGTAACATCAAGGCTCTTTTTCAGGACCAAGACACGCATGATACCAGTAGCCAGGAGTATTTGCTGCTAATTACTCACAGCTGTGTCTTCCTCCAGACCTTGCCCCTCTGTGGAAGGGTACTACTTTGCCCAAAGTTATGCTCCCTTGCAGGAAAGCCCACATCTAATAACTGACTTATGTGGGGTTACAAGAGCTCAACCCCTTTGCCGCGATTGTAGATACCTCTGAAGTCCCAGCCCTTCAGAGTTCCCTGTGGGATTACCTGAGGCGTCTGTTGCTACAACCCACTTCCGCCTTTCTATCTGTCCTGTCCTGCTTCCTTTGCTCCCTCAGATTTGTGCCTTAACACTCACTTGATAAACCTCCTGCACATATATCTCAGCATCTGAGCCTATTTCCTGGGAAGCTGAACCTGCAACCATAATGTTATTTTATGCAGTTTGTAGCATGGCTGAAATGTGAAAAGAATGGAGGTATGAAGACCAGCTACAAATTGTTAAGACCAAAGCAAGAGATGTTATAGGCCTGGCCGGGAAAGTGTGTATGTGGTGGGAAATGAGACGTATATTTGAGAGGCATTTCAAAAGAAGAAGAAGCAGTATTCCATTCTGATTCAATGTCAAAACTGAGAGGTAGGAGTCAAATTTAGACCTTTGATTATTGATAGAATGGCTGTACAACGGACAGAAAGGAAGGGCAAAGAGCATAACAGAAAAGAGAAGATGTTCCACTTAGACCTGCTGCATTTGAGGTGATGGTGTACACCCGAAGGAAATGTAGTTACTTTAATATATTCCATGGAAAACATCTAAATTGAGTGAGTAGCAGCTGCTCCTCAGCCATCTTTGTGCATGGATTTTCTTACACAAGGCCTACAGATGAGCTCACTAAATTCCAACAGGAAGGATAATGCAGCGCTAAAGATTTCTTCTCTTCATTTTTTCCACTTTCATATTTGAGGTCCAATATCAGGAATGTTCTGTGAGATGATCAATCTTTATGATATTTTTTCTTGAAAGTAATTAAATGGGCTGAAACATAATAATATAATCTACCAAGTGAGAGATTTGTAAAATAAATAGGATTTATTTTTAATATACCAGACCATAGTTGCAATGGATAGATACGTAAAACTATTTCTCTAAAGTCAAATTATAGTATCTTTATTTTGCAGAGAAGCAAATAGACTTTAAAAGCACAGAACTATCAGAGGCATGCAAAACATATCAGACTATGTGAGAAATACTCCATAAGACAATTTG
This sequence comes from Saguinus oedipus, assembly GCA_031835075.1. Taxonomy (NCBI): domain Eukaryota; kingdom Metazoa; phylum Chordata; class Mammalia; order Primates; family Cebidae; genus Saguinus; species Saguinus oedipus. The sequence continues at coordinate 8,836,286 of CM063178.1, forward strand.
ATCAAACCCACCTATCTTGCTATGTATTACGTTCCTCAACCCATATGCAGTTTAGAAAAGTGTATTTTTGAAATTTATGCTGAGCCCCCCTCTCATGTGCTTTCTTAGGCCATTAAGCTATTAATACCATATTCATCTGTATTAGATTTCTTTCCTTAGGAAAAGGCAGCCACAATAGTTACAATTATGCAGTTTACTGCAGAAAAGCATTGAAAGTGCTTCTTTGTGCTACTTCTCCACCATAGGGTATTTCTTAACAATGTGTTTAAAGATGTAATCTTTTTCTGCCTCCCAATCTTAGATGAGTCCTTCAAATATTACTTAAATATTTGGTAAACCAATGCTTGTTTGCACATGATTTTCTTCTGCCTTGCTTGTTTTCTTGCTTTTTTCCTCCCTCCCTCCCTCCCTCCGACCCTCCCTCCTTCTGTCCCTGTCTCCCTCTCTTCCTTCCTTCCTTCTCTCTCTCTCCTTCCCTCTTTCCCTTTTCTTCTCTCTCTGTCTCTCTCTCTGTCTCTCTCTCTCTCTCTCTCTCTCTCTCTTTCTCCCTTTCTTTATTTCCCAACATAAAGCTGGAGGCTTAAAGGGCAGCAAATTGACTATGACCATTCATGGAATGTGAATACATGGAGGAAAATTCTGTGTCTATTTCTGTGTTCTAGCACAAAACAACATATGCATGTAAAGAGTCTGCCAATAAAATACTTAAATTCAGAATCCTCCAGTTTCTGTACTTGTATTTCATTAGCATTTGGAAAGAGTGTTAATATTTGGTTAAGCTAAATCCTGCTGTTGCTCTTGTCAAGATAACATAAAAATGCTCTATCAGCTGTAATTTTATCTCGACTCTTCTTAATATCCTCCTACAGAGCAACAGTGTGCCTATAGCAACATAGTCTGTGATACACTGCGTATGTCTTCATTCAATGTCTTCTTTCTACAGAGCATTATTTTCTCACCTTGTCCTTGGATTCAGTGTAGATGATGCCTAACATTTCTTTCTAACCAGAAGACTTGAAAGAAAATATATTGGTACTTTAATTCAGCAATCATATGATGCCCAGAAAATGAATGTGTATTTCTCTCCCTTCCCTGCTACACACAGTATGCAAACAAAAGGCTCTGTCTGATCACCTAACATGATGAGGCAAGCCCTTAAGCAATGTCACATGCTTAAGCGCATGTCTGCAAATTTAATTTGCTAAAAACCCCATTAAACATTCCTGTATGCTTTATTTCTTTCCACTTTTTGCTTATTACTAAAGCATTTCCATGTGCAAACACAAGTATTTTCTTTTCTCATAAGTCTCCTCTTCCTGTTCTGTTCTTTGAGTTATGGTGCCATTCAGTAATTTAACATTGCTTTGTGACTGGAGCTGTAGAGTCAGCCTACAGTGCCTTAATAATAGGAAAGAGAGCTCACACAGGAAAGAAATGTCCTGGCAAGTTTTTTTTTTTTTTTCATTATAATAGAACAATTTATAATTCTTTCTTTTTTTATTGCATTTTAGGTTTTGGGGTACATGTGAAGAACATGCAAGATTATTGCATAGGTACACACGTGGCAGTGTGATTTGCTGCCTTCCTCCCCATCACCTGTATCTGGCATTTCTCCCCATGCTATCTCTCCCCAACTCCCCACCCCCCACTGTCCCTCCTCTATTTCCCCCTGACAGACCCCAGTGTGTGATGCTCCCCTCCCTGTGTCCATGTGTTCTCATTGTTCAACACCCACCTATGAGTGAGAACATGTGGTGTTTGATTTTCTGTTCTTGTGTCAGTTTGCTGAATTTACAGGGATGTGAATTCATGTTGTTTCACTAATATTTGCATACTCTGGTTTGTAAGGTTTTTCGGTGTGGCTTGTGAAAGATGGAAGGATCACTTCTTCCCCTTCTTCTGGTCCTTCCCTCCTTCTCCTCTCCAGAGAGCCTGTGCCTGTCCCAAGGTTTAGAGAGTCAAGAACTCCAGAATTAACTTGTAGTCCTCAACCTAGAGCTAAGATTCCAGGATATTCATGTCTACATTAAACAGAAGATCATAATAATGCCATTTGTGTAGTGCTTTGCATTACACAACATGCTTGTACCTACATTAATTTCATATATACCAAGTCAAAAATCCCTTGAGGTATTAAATATGTCTAAATTGAAGTACAGAGCAGTTAAGTAATTTGCCCGTGTTTACACAGTTAAGACATATGGTATGGAGCCAGGAAGCAAACATAGATCTCTAAGAACTGAGGTTCCATGCTTTGGATTAATGGTTCTCAGAAGGAAAGTACCAGGAGAAAACTCATACATTTAGGTGCTTTTGAATTTGTATTCTTAAGGCTAAATAAGTTTGTAGTATAAACAAAATGCTAAGTAGCCAAGAGTTATTGGGTAGCAATATTATACATGAAAATGCCTAAAATGTGCAGTGGTTGAAAAAATGATATAAATATGCTTGTGGAGATTAAAAATATTTTTTTAGACTAGTCACCTGTTCCTCCCCAGCAGGGATTTTTCTTAATTGTTTTGGGATAAAGCCATTTTTAGAATTCATACTTTAAATCAACTACAAAATGTCTCTTCAAATTATCATATCATAAAATGTTTTAGCCCAATCCACTTCTAGGTATGAAAGTAATAAAGTAAACAGATTCAAGGTTAATTTCTACCCAGAGAAGAATCTATTTGCAAAGCTGTAATCCTAGATCTGTTCCTCCCTGAATCAGGCAGTCAACATTTACTATTCTAGGAAGTCAGATCCATTTTAAAACTAATCTAAATATAGGATAATTGGCAAGGAAACTCTATTGTTATTATTTTAAAAATTAACACATTTCTAAACCAAATGTAAATTGCTTTTTAGATAATCTACAGTTTGGGATTAATTACATACTGAATCCATTACTGGATCATTTAAGTTCTCCTATTTTGCTCAAAGAAGAACTTTTTTAGGTCTTTTACTTTTAAAATTTCAGAGAAATATCTCTTATTTATTCTGATTTATGATTCTTGGAAGGCATATCATTCTCTCCAAGGAACTACAGAATAACTTCAAATCATGGTAGGAGTTTCTTTCCATGGCCCATTCCCTCAGAATGTGGGTTTATCACACAGTAGGATAAATCAGAGCATAAATTGCTAACCACTATGTCCATCTCACTCACAAAATAAAATCTATGCTCATTGCTGAAGCAATTTGACTACAGTATATTCTATACACATACCAAACATTTTTTATTTTCACAGAACCCATCTCAAAGCAATTGCCTCTTCAAGGTTACTTTCTATTTTCTAATTCACAAACACAGCAGTTGGCTACTGCTTCATAGAATCATACTGTAAATTCTGATCTCCCCATCTTTCAGTAGAAACTTCATTCTAAAGCTTAAAATTGTATATGTATGAATATGCCTTTCAAAAAGAAGGAAGAAAGAAAAAAAAGAAAGAGTAATGAAGTATCTGAACAGGTAGAAAAAAACAGAGTTTATTACATTTTTTTGTTTTTTATTTTCCCCAGGAAAAAAAATGGATTTCTAGGCTGAAGAATTAAGCAGAGAAATAGTGTTTAGTTATGTTGTGAGAACCTCACACTCTCTGCCTTTCTCTAGTTTCTTTCATTTCTGTCATTTCTGGAGTGCATCTGGAACCAGAAGCTCTGTATCCACAAAGCCGAGTTCTAATCTTGATAGAAAACTGCCTTGTGCGTGTTTATAAGTCATACAACTGGGTTGTTGAGGAAAGTCTTAGGAATCATGATTTCTCTGTGTAGCATATTTTCCAAGAAAGGGTGAGGAGGGAAGAAGAATGGGTAGAAATCAAATCAAAATAATAATTAAATCTTTGTAAAAGTTTCTTTCATTTCTGCAGTAGCATATACGTGATTGTACACACATATACCACACATGCACACACACTCTGTTGGAAAGCCCATAAGTGGTGGCTCTGTTATGTGATTTGGGAAAATTATTTTACCTTTTAATATTTCAGTTTCCTCCCAAAGTGCTGGAAATATCCAGAGTTGATGCTTGGGATAATATTTTTTAATAAATAAATGGTTCTTTCTATCTAAATATAATCCACCTAGTAAATAGATATATATATGTGGCATACACATGTCTCATATATATGTGTGGCATATATATGTGTCTCATATGTGTATTTATATATGAACACACACATATAAATCTGTATGTGTATACAATTAGTGGTATTGTTAATTAGTACAGCCATTTTGGAAAACAGTATGGAAATTCCTCAGAAAGCTAAAAATTGAATTATTATATATGATACAGCAATCCCACTACTGAATATATACCCTACCCCGGATTGAAATAGAAAATATTTCTGTACACCCATGTTCATTGCAGCATTATTCACTTCCATTGGAAACAACCTATCAACAAACAAATGAGTTTTTTAAACTAGGTATATATACACAGTGCAATACTATTCAGCCTTTAAAAATCAGAAAATTCTGTCATCTGCCATAACACAAGTGAACCTAGAGGTCATTATATTAAGTGAAATAAGCCAGACATCATAGACAAATACCATATGATTTCACTTATATGTGGAATCTTAAAAGGTTGAACTCATAGAAGTAGAGAGTAGACAGGTGCTTACCAGACACTGGGGGAGGGGAGAGGACCAGGAAAGGAGAGATGTTGGTCAATAGTTAAAAAGTTTCAGTAGAAGAAGAGGAACAGGCCAGGCGCGGTGGCTCAAGCCTGTAATCCCAGCACTTTGGGAGGCCAAGGCAGGTGGATCATGAGGTCAAGAGATCGAGACCATCCAAGTTAACATGGTGAAACCCTGTCTCTACTAAAAATACAAACAATTAGCTGGGCATGGTGGCGCGTGCCTGTAATCCCAGCTACTCAGGAGGCTGAGGCAGGAGAATTGCCTGAACCCAGGAGGTGGAGGTTGCGGTGAGCCGAGATCGCACCATTGCATTCCAGCCTGGGTAACAAGAGCAAAACTCTGTCTCAAAACAAAACAAAACAAAAAGAGGAACAAGTTCTGTGGTCTCCTGCACAGCAAGGTGACTACATAGTTAATAATAACGTACTGTGTATTTCAAAATAGCTAAAAAAGGATTTTAAATGTTCTCACCACAAATAAATAATAAATAATCAGATGGATATGCCAAGTAGCCTGATTTGATCATTCCACAATGTATATATGTATCCAAACATCACCTTATGCCCATTAATACCACTATTATCCATTAAAAATAAAGTAAAACTAAAAAATATATGCATGTTTGCTTTTTATTAAATTAACTTAAATTATTTCATACATAGATAAGTAAAATAATACATATGAAAACATTTATTTTTTTTCCCATCCCCATACCACACAGAATACTGATTGTGGAGAGGGTTCTTCTTATTAGAGAGCCTCTCTCTTCATCTTTAGTCCCTTCCTGATGCTTCCTAACCTCTGACTGAGAGTACTTGCTAGAGTCAACCCACATTTTAGAATAAAGCTAAATGCAACAGTAAGTATACAACAATACACGTGCACTATGTATTCTAAATTTGGAGAGCAACGAGAAAGGTAGTAGCTGCTTAAAGCTACACAGAATCTCAGGATTCATCTATTTCAACTGCACTGAGGGAGGAAGAAAGTGATACCTAGGGCAGTCAGGTGACATTCTCAAGGTCACCTGGCATTGGAACTACCACCCCAGAGGTTTCCTCATGATACTGCTACTCTCTTCACTATGCCTACTATCCAATCCAGTTATTGTAGGTAAGGACACTTTTCCAAAAGCTCTCCTTATGCATTTGCCCATGCGGGCTCCAGGTCAGGACATATAGAACTCAGGAAAATGATGTTTGTTGTGGTCCTATCTATAAACCTTCTCTCCTTGTGCTTAACCCAGCTCAGCCTTTCCATCCACAGTAACGAGGTTATTTAAGTTAGAAATCAGTACCATGATCAGAAGGGCCAGTGATGAGGAACTTAGGTGATTAACAAAACTCATTTCTTCTGCCCCATCAGCCCATTCCATTGACACCCTAACCCCCAACTCTAAACAATATATCAAAAATGAAACTTCACTCTGCCAATAGCCCAGTCTCTGCAATGAGGTCCAGATATTTTGGAACACCTATTTAACCAGGAAACTAAAGTGCCTCCGCATGTATTTTTTAAAAACTAGAGAAGTGTGAAGAATCAAAACGTTTATCTGTTTATGATACAATGAGAAATATATACCTTGCAAATAAAAATAAGCTTCTAAAAATGTATTTAGAAAAAGAAGGAAGAGGCCGGGGCGTGGTGGCTCACACCTGTAATCCCAGCACCTTGGGAGGCTGAGGTGGGCAGATCACGAGGTCAGGAGATCGATAACATCCTAGCCAACATGACAAGACCCTATCTCTACTAAAATACAAATTAAAAAATTAGCTGGGCATGGTGACACACACCTGTAGTCCCAGCTACTTGGGAGGCTGAGACAGGGGACTTGCTTGAACCCAGGAGGCAGAGGTTAGAGTGAGCCAAGATTGCACCAATGCACTCCAGCCTGGCCACAGAGCAATACTCCATCTCAAAAGAAAGAAAGAAAAAGGAGGAAGAATCAACAACACGCAAACACCATTTGGCAATACTATTTTCAAGCTTATAACCTTAGAAAAAGCTTTCAATTGAACAATATTTATTAAGCACCTACTATGTGCTCAAGGGGATGTGCTAAGTCCGAAGATGAGAAAGATCACTGAGATGAGACCTCTGCCCTCAATGAGCTCCTGCAGTGATTACACACTGTTCTCCCGACTCCTAGTTTTCATTAAAGCCAATAGTCACTTCTTCCTCTATTACCCAAATTCAGTTCTTCCTCCTTCCATATCCCGTCATGTTCCCATTTAAGTCTCACCATTTTTTTTTTATTTATTATTTGTATTTTTTGAGACAGTCTCACTATGTCACCCAAGCTGGAGTGCAGTGGCGTGATCTGTGATCTTGGCTCACTGCAACCTCTGCCTCCTGGGTTTAAGCAATTCTTGTGCCTCAGCCTCCTGAGCAGCTGGGATTACAGGCACAAGCCACCACCCTTGGCTAATTCTTTTTTTGGGTGGGGGACAGGGTTTCACCATGTTGGCCAAGCTGGTCTCAAACTCCTGACCCAAGTGATCCACCCGCCTTGGCCTCCCAAAGTGCTGGGATTATAGGCATGAGCTACCACGCCCAGCCAATCATTTCTTATTTGGGTAATTGCAGCTAGTTTGTATTACTAGGTTGAGGAACTCTTCATACTTGATTCAAATTTACAAAAGGCATGTGCCCTTGTGCCTAGTATATTACCTGTGGCATTCTGCTTACCCTCCAGACTTTCTTCCGGTCCTTCGCCCAACTTCCTTTTCCCATCCTTTGCCTGACTTTCTTTTACCGGCCTTCACCTGACTTCCCTCTCTTGGTGACTGCCTCCTCCCTAATTCCTGCCCTTCCCAATCAGACTTTCTCCTTCTCTTGTACTTTCTGCTGTCTCCATGAACCTAAAGCTAATGTGCTTCTAGGTGACTTGGATTTCTATTTCCATTCCCAACTCCAAATTTTTCCTTTTTTTTTTTCCTACCAAACTGCATATTCCACATCTGTCAGACATTTTTTATCTTTAACATTTTTTTATTTGTATGAATTTAAGGGTTACTAGTGTAACTTTGCTACATGGGTAGATCACATAGGGGTAAAGTCAGGGCTTTTAGTGTATCCATCATCTGAATAACTAATATACTCTTTAAGTAATGTCTTATCATCCCCTCTCCTACTTCCCACCCTTCTGAGTCTCCTTTATTTATTATTGCGTCCTTATGTACTCTACGTCCACATGTACACATTATTTAGCTCTCACTTATAAGTAAGAAGATGTGGTATTTTTCTGTTCTGAGTTGTTTCACTTTAAATAATGGCCTCCAGTTTCATCCGTGTTGCTGCAAAGACAGGACTCCATTTCTTATTTATAGCTTCAGATTATTTCACTGTCTATATACGCCACATTTTCTTTATCCAGTCACCCATTGGTGTGCCCTTAGGCTGATTTCATATCTCTGCTATTGTGAATAGTGCTGTAATAAACATTTGAGTTCATGTATCTTTTTGATCTAATGATTATACCAGACCTCTTTTCTTGTTTCCTTCCAACAGCCAGCAGAAGGGAGAAATTGCTCACCACCTGAATATAAGAAATCCACCAGGCCCCTTCCCTTTGGAGAACCGACTAGTCAATCCTGCCCCTAAAATTAGGCTTATAACTCAGAGAACACAGGCTCTACTTTTCATTCTATTATCTGTGGTCCCCCAACACACACCTCCCTGTGGCTAAAATGGGATTGCAGCCAGAAAACAGAATTTCTTAGGATCTACTCACTCACAATCTTCAAGAAAGCTCAAGCCCTTGAAATTCTTCCCAGATAGTTCTGGGAAAGCACAAGTTCATGCTCTGGCTGGTACATGCCTGTCCCCACGTACCCCTGACTCTTCTTTTCTGCTCTGGATCACAGTAATGATGACTTCAATTGCTGCAGATGACAAAGGAGCAGCTGTGCTGATGTTTCCCACCAGCCTTGCCTGTGCCTCTGCCAAGGCTGCCAACTGAGCAGGGCTCATCTGGATCCCTCATACTCTGACCTTGACCATGGACGATGCCACTGCTAATGCCAGTAGAAAGAGCTGATTCCATCAATGTCCCCGCTGCATCTGCTGTCAGTCTCCATGGCACACCACACGCACATCCCCAAAGAGACACTGATGTTAGTGACAAGGGCGCTCTCTCCTATTTCCACTGGCACCAATTCTGCTGACATCTTCATCTCTCAGTATCCCGTGGAGATTTTAGCAAACCAATTTTTATTGGTTTTTATCTACTTTTTATTGGAGCTGCCCACCTCCAGGACTCAGAAATGAATCCAGAGTTGCTGAATCATTGGACAGCTGAGTGATAAACACTTAGGCTGCATTTAGCATCAGTCTTCCCCTCCGGTACTCATCCAGAATGTCCTTGAGCTAAGCCCTTGCTTCTCAGCTATCCCTTCCTTAGAATGAATTCTGTTCTCATGTAACCAGACCTCTGGCAGGCTTATCCTGCCAGTTCTCCCATTATGCCAGAAAATCCACTAAAAAGTACAGGAGAAAACCTAGGTAAAAATGAGAGACGAAAAATTAGGAGATCTACCCAGAAAAAGAAACTTCTTTACAATACCCTTTAGCTATATATGGCCTAACACAGTGGTTCTCAATCAATGAACTGCCACAAAGAAAATAAATTAGAAAATTTACTAAAGAGAATCTTGTTTATTTGTCCAGCCATTTGTTTCTTCTGAATGAGAGCCTCTTTCTCTTAATTCTAGCTTTTAGTGACTGTCAGCAATGAACAATTTATTTATTGCACAATTTCTTAGAATTCAATTCTCTCATGACTGTAAACAGCTAATATTTCCACAGAATTATGTTCTCTATGTTTCTTAGGGACCTGTTTAGACTGGATTTCACAACAGCACCACAAGCTCACATCTGCAAACTACTGCCTCGTGCCCATTCCCTCAAGTAGATATTTGCATGAGGGACCACAGTGTCATTGCACAAACTGTTAAGAGCGCTATGATTCTTCCAAGGTGCTCACGCAACAGGGCTCATTCAAATACTACAGTCCCTTTTTCCTAGAAAAATTGAATTTTCCCTAAACATTTTCTCATAAAAGAGATATCTTTCTTTTGAGGATCCCTGTTGCTTATATAAACCATCTCCACTTTTCTCTGGTCAAGCTGTGGTAAAGCAGAAGATGTCTGTTTCTAATTGTTTTCTTACTCTTGGCTTTGAACTTCACCCGCTTTTAGCTGATGCACTTCCTGAAATCACTTCTTTCCCTGGGAGTGTAGCATTGCTAATGCAAACAATGGTGAGCCCCTTAGGTGGGTTTTATCTGCACAGGAATGTCTTGATCAGAGATTGCTGTTCTTACATCCTGCTTGTGCGACTGTGGGTATTATGTGATTTGATTCTATTAGATCAAGTTCATAGTAGACTATCCTTTCTATGCTACACTGATTTTATTATGCTTTTTCTGTGCCAGTGGTTCTCAACACCACCACACGTAACCTTTTCTCTGAGACATCCTTTCAGTAATTTATCATAAACTTGTATGCTGACCTGAGCTTGGGAATCTTCAGTCAGCTTTGTCTTGATCACAATTGTTGCTCCAGTCTGTGGGCGTTCAGATCAGGAGAACAAAGAGGAAGGAAAAAACGCACAATGAGGAATCAGCAGTCTTGTGTAAATATTGTGTACAAGGAAGAGTGTTAGAGTAAATGCTATATTATTTCTTTTTAAGTATTTGAATGTATTATGTGACTGAACTCACGGAATTTTACGTTTCAACCACTTAACTAATTGTGTGTCTTTGAGCAGGCTCTTAATTTCTCTGTGTTTCAGCTCCCTTCTGCATAAAGTCAGAACAATCCTGTCTGTCCTGTCATGTCCTAGGAGTCAGGATCATGTGAGATAATCTCATGAGTTGATTTAAAAATATGTAAGGCACTACTCACCTGTGACTTGATAATATTGTCACTAGAAGAGGAGAAAAACGTGCCTAGGGAAAGACATCATTTTCTTATTGAGTTCCCTTAACTCTCAGGGTTGGCCTCTGATAAACAATGTGTTAGTCTGTTTGTGTTGCTATAAAGGAATATCTGAGATTGGGTACTTTATAAAGAAAGGAGGCTTATTCCTCCCCTAGCTCCCTATCTAATGTAGATGGCAGGGTGATGGATGTAGCAAACCACCATGGCACGTGTATACCTATGTAACAAACCTGCACATTCTTCACACGTACCCGAGAACTTAAAGTATAATAAATTTTAAAAAGACGCTTATTTGGCTCACAGTTCTGCAGGCTGAACAAGCATGGCACCAGCATCTGCTCAGCTCCTGGTGAGGGCCTCAGGAAGCTTTTACTCATGGCAGAAGGTGAAGTGGGAGCAAGTGTGTCACACAGTAAGAAAGGGACTGGGAGAGGAGGAGGTCCAGTTTCCTTTAAACAACAAGCTGTCACATGAATGAACTAACAGACTGAGAATCTCATTACCACAAGGATGACACCAGCCATTCATGAGGAGCTCGTCCCCATGACGAGCATTAGGTCCCACTGCCCATTAGGTCCCACCTCCAACAGTGGGGATCACATTGCAACATGAGGTTTGGAGGGGACAAATATCCAAACTATATCAAACAGAATAGTCAGTTTCTGTGTGGTGAAATTCCAAGAGACTTGGAAAACATCCTTGACCCAAAAGATGCCTTTGCCACCTGCTCACTGATACCTAAAATAAAATCAATCGTCAATGACACATTTAATGGTTAGTGACTAAAAACTCATAAAGGAAAAACATGCTGGCATAGATTTATTCAAATGTATGGTAAAAATTAAGAATTGGTTCTAGAACTCATCCTAGGAGCAGTTTTTGAGGTTACAGAGTCAGGTAATGCTTTCTTGGTATTCCTGTCTCTTAAAGCTTGTATAGTTTGCCTTCCTCCAGGCAGTGACTCAATCTTGGTTCATTGGTTCATTTCAAAATGGCATTAAAAAATAGTAAAATAGCAATCACAGTTGATGATTGACCACAATGGCTATCCCAGCCCCCATGTTGGGGACTGCTGGTTGAGTCTGTAGGTCCACAGTCTGGGCTGGGATATTCCAAACCCTCTTACCAAAGCCAAACTGAACCACAGTGTGTCAAAAATGAAAGGACGTTTTAGAGACTATTCAAGGAGTCAGTAACTTAAACAGCCACAAAGGACCAGTGGGTAGCATGAATGTGTGAATGAGGATGGTATAAGACAATAGAGAGTGGTAAGGACTGTGTTAAACTAAAGAGGGAACACATGCGCACCACAGATTTTTAAATTCAAATCTAATTAAAAGTTGTGTTGACCAAATCAAGTATGTCCACAGAGTGACCACATTTGGCCACCAGGCTGCCAGCATGTGACTCCTGATCCAGCCCTGCTTCATTATAAACGTTACTGGTGGGTACTACTGCAGTCACAGGAACCTGTAAGGCCCAAGTTACAAGGTCTCAGCTTGATGGTTGTACTTCAAACTCCCCCTGTCCAGATGAACCCAGTTGGTCCTGGGTGCATCACAACTTTGTGATTCAGTCACCATATGCTTCTGTTCTGCTCTTCCCCATCCTCTCCTGCTCTGTCTCCTCTTGGGCTGCTAATTTTAAAACTGTGGGAAGAACCTCACTGTATCTAATGCCTTTTCAGACACTTCTGTGTCTATTCCAAAGGTGCTACCCCAGTGCCTTCAACACACCATTTTTAGGCTGCAAAGAGGGGAGACTCATTCTCTGTTTGATTCAGTGCTGCAATTTGTCACCTGGGCCCCAAAGCCACACTGGGTGAGCCCAGAATAGCAGAAGGCCTCTTTGGAAAGCAGTCCCTAGGGTTTCTTTTCTCTGTGCTCATCTCCTACATAACTCTAACACAAACACAAACACCATCCGTCTCTGTCAGAATGGGCCACAGTGCAGGCACGGCGCACAGACCTCCAAGAAACATTTTTCCTCACCCGTCTCACCACCAAATAAACAAAAGAAAATCTGCAAAGATTTTGCTTTGACTGAAACATACCCAGGAGTTTACACTAACCAAAAGAAACCACCTTCTCTGTTTAAAGCCTCAGCATGAAGAAAATCATCATCAGTGCAGAAAGTTGGGACTTGGCTTACTTTTGTGCCACTAAAGGGCCTGTTAAGTTGATTCTGTAAGAGCAAGGGTGTCCTCAAGAAGTATTGAATCTCAATTTTAGCAAGATAGACGACTTCTGGCAACTTTTAACTACAATGTTTTAGCTCTTACCCATACTACCTTTAAAAAATCGTGGGGTTGAGTTTCATTCAGTGTCTCCCAAAACATAGTCATGCATCATGTAAGGTTAAGACTACATTCTGAGAAATGCATCCCGAGGTGATTTTTGTCATTGTATGAACCACATAGATTGTACTTACCCAAACCTAGATGACATAGCCTGCTACACACTCTAGGCTGTATGGTATAGCCTATTGCTCCTGGGCTGCAAACCTGTAGAGTATAAACACTCACAATGATGAGTGTTTCCATATCTAAACAGAAAAGGTACAGTAAAATATATGATATAGTAATATTATGAGATCACTGTCATCTATGCCGGCTGTCATTAACTGAAACATCTTTTTGCAGTACATGACTGTATATTCATATAGATTTTGAGACGTCAAGAGGAGATGTGTCTACAAATGATGCCATCAAGAGAGTGAAAAAAAAAACAACCCACAAAATTGGAGAAAATATTTGCAAATTATACATCTGATAAGTGACTTGTATATAGAATAAAGAACTCTTACAACTCAATTATAAAAAGATAAATTATCCAATTTTAAAATGGACAAAGTTTCTAAATTTCTCCAAAGAACATGTGCAAATGGCCAATAAGCACATGAAAAGATGTTCGCTGTCATTAGTTATCAGGGAAATGCAAATACGAACCATAGTGAGATGCCACTTCATGGCCGTGAGGAGAGCTATAATCAAAAAGAAAGATAATAACAAGTGTTGTTGCGGATATGGAGAAATTGGTTCCCTCAAACACTGCTGGTAGAAATGTCAAACGGTGCAGCTGCTTTTGAAAGTTTGCACTTCCTCAAAATGTTAAACATAGAGTTACCATATGATCCAGCAAATTCACACCTAGATAGGTACCCCAGAGTGTCGGAAACATACGAACACAAAACTTGCTCATGAGTGTTCGTTCATAGAAGCATTATTCGTATTAGTCAAAAGGTGGAAACAACCCAAGTATCTATCAACTCATGAATGGATAAATAAAATTCTATATATTTATATAATGAAATGTTACTCAACAATAAAGAAGCCTGAAGTGCTGATCCATGTTATGACATGGACGAACTGTGAAGACACCATGCTAAGTGAAACAAGCCAGTCATTAAAGATCACGTGTTGTATGGTCCACTTACATAAAATTTCTGGAATAGGCAAATCCATATTGACAGAATGCAGATTCATAGTTGTCTAGGACTTGAGGGAGGTGTGTGAGAGGAACAGGCAGTGACTGCTAGTGGGTGTGAGACTTCAGACTGATGGTTGACCAGCTCTGTACACGTTAACTGGGTGAATTATATGGCATGTGAATTCTATCTTGAAAAGTTGTTAAAATATATATTTTTTTAAAGAGGGACTGTGGCATGTGAGAAATTCAAAGTCACAGGGTAGAGGCATAACAAAGTTGGCTCAATTCCCAATTGCAAATCTGCAGTAAAATTGGTTGAGATTTAGATATGGATACAGGTATAAAAGTAGACACAGGTTTTTTTAAATACTTTATATTGTTGTGACTACTATAACTGTCTATACTGAAGTTGTTGACTCACAAGAAGTTGCAGAAATAGTACGGAGTGTTCTCCTGAACCTTTCTCCTAGCTCACTACCAGGATGATACCTTATATATCCACAGTGCCTTATACATACAGACACGGGTTTTTAAATCACTTCTGAGAGTTCTGCTCCTGCTTTTTGTGAGACATTTCTTTGTGGTTAAGAGTTTCTCATCTGTTTTGTCTCTGCCTCCAAATTTGCCGAAATACGACAAAACCATCTTCACCGCCAATACCACATACTGAACACGGCTTGAAGTCCCTGAGTTTGTCTCTGATGCCCATAAAAGGTATATTTTGCAACCACGTGACCAGCATCCTTTGAAATGGCCTTCAGAAAGCCACATGTGGTCAGGTGCACCGCAGTCTGCATGGCACAGCCTCAGGCTGAGGAGCCCAAGCAGGATAAGCCTCCCCTGGGCCTAAAACTGACATCTGAGCTGGTCTCACAGGCTTTAAGAAGCAGTGGGAGAGAGAGCAAGCGTGAATGGGGGCGTGAAGAACTGCACTCGAACATTCATGCTGAAGGTAGAAAGTGAGAAGCGAGGCTGCTGAAATGTCAAGTGAGGAAATAGTAAGTCAACAGCAATGGATGGGCCATGGCAGACAAACCAGATCTTGGGAGCAAACAGGGACAAAATGCAGCCCTCAAATGGCTGAATGCAAATGTGAGAAAATAAAAAGGCACTGGCTCAGTGTCACGGGTAACATTCAGCCAATTCTAACTGCAAAGCAAAATGCATAAAATGCAAGAAAACATTGAGTCACTGAGGTTGATTTGAATGGGAGAATACAAAATATGAGTGACTCCCTCAAAGGGCATTTGCAGGGTTCTCTTGCCAAGCTCTCCTGTGGCCACTGCCCCTCCATCACTCCATAGATGCTTTTAAAGTTCATCTAAAACTTAGACAACATCGCACAGTCAAGCCTCAGGCCAGGCTTTAAAATCAAACTGACATGTGCCCCCATCTACTCCAGCTCTGTTATCTTGAGCTAGTTACTCACCTGCTGGGAGCCTCAGTTTCCTCACTTGAAAAATGAGAATACTAGTATTAATACCACCTACCTCACAAAGCGATTATGAAGCCATGTGACAATATGCATAGAGAGTGCTCAGCCATAGTACTAGCAAAAATAAGTGCTTCCTATATAGTGGCTATAATTAATATGTAAGCATTGCTTTCCAGCCAAGAACAAAGTCCCAGTATGGGCTTCAAAGGTCTCAGTTCCTCCATCTGAGAATGTCCAACATCACCCCCGAGCTCCCCGCGCCAAGTGTTCTCTTATTGTGTCATTGTGACAAGAGGAGTCAGCTAGGGATAGCAGCTTTCATCTCTACACTGATCTGTTTCCATCCATTTTTGGACTATGAAGGACAGAATAAAAGAGACTTCAAATGTATTATGACTTTAATTTCAATAACCACCTAGATGAGGGCTGTTGGAAAGCAGAAAGAGCAGAGACTTCTTCCCCTATCCCCATCCCTGTTTGCCACCTCAGAAGTGCACACTAGGGAAGAGCAGAAACTACTTAAATTAGAAGTGACCCCAGCATCCCATTTAAGAAGGTCCTGCTCAGAAGTGCGGAGATTCCACCTTCAAACGGAAAGAGCACAGGACCTGAGTTTTAGTTGTGGGGCCCCATATTCCTCTCCACTACTACCTCATTGCTCAGTTCCATTTAAGAGAAACAAACCTATTCCTCGATTCCAGTTAGATGAAATATCCAGAATAGTTAAATCCATAGAGACAGAAGTAGATTGGTGGTTCCCAGGGGGCCAGAGTGGGGTGGGGGATAGCCTAATGGTATATGAGGTTTTATTCTAGAGTGACTGACATATTTGGGAACTAACTAGTGACGTCTACACAACATTGTAAATGTACTCAGTGCCACTGAATTGTTCACTCTAAAATGTTTAATTGTATCTTATATGAATTTCATTTTAATAAGTTATTTTCCAAAATCTCCTGAAAAGAGTTGTCTCTATTTCCTGTTCTAATTGTTCATCTCTCACTTTCTATTGATTGCCTGCAAATTCAGCTTTCCCCTCCACCCCTCCACTGAAATTACTATTGTTAAGGTCCTCATGACCTCCAAGTTGCTAAGTCTCATGGTGCCTTGTTGCCATATGGAGCTTCAAGGGAGGCTAAAAAGTGTGGTCTATTTTAGGCAGCCACATCTCAACCAAAATAAATAAACAATAAGGGATAACTAGCCGTTTCTGTTAGTTTTTTTTTTTTAAGGATAAACTATTTAAATGCTAGAAACAATGAATAGCCTCTAAATGGGGGCTGGAGGGGGGGCAACAAGGGACAAAGGCATTTTTAAAAAAATTAGATTAATTCAATAGAAGATAGAAAGAAAAAAAATTTGATTAGCAGAAAACACAAAGTAGGAGGGCAGAAATGAATTCAAGTAAAGATACTTACAATAACTAATTAATGAATAAAATCATCAATTAAAAGAGATTTTTTTTCAAGTAATTGGTCCATTTCATCTAAGTTGTCAAATTTGAGGGCATAGAGTTGCCCAAAGTATTTCTTTTATTACCCTTTTAATGTCCATGGGATCAGTAGTGATGACCCCTCTTTCCTTCTTTCTTACACTAGTAATTTGTGTCTTCTCTCATTTTTCTTAGCCTGGCTAGAAGTTTATCGATTTTATTAATCTTTTCAATGAACTAGCTTTTGTTTTCATTGACTTTATTATTTTTGTCTTCCATTTTATTGGTTTCTGCTCTGATTTTCATTCTTTCCTTCTGTTTACTTTGGGCTTAATTTGCTCTTTTCCTAGTTTCATAATCTGAAAGCTTAAATTATTGATTTTAAATATTTCTTCTTTTCTAATATATGCATTTAATGCTATAAGTTTTCCTCTAAGCATTGCTTTCCTTATATCCTATGCATTTTGAAAAGTTGTATTTTTATTTTCATTTAATTCAAATATTTTTTAATTTGAGACTTCTTTCTTTGACTCATGTGTTATTTTTAAACATATTGTTTAATATGTAAGCATTTTGGGGTTTTCCAGCTATCTTTCTGTTATTGATTTCTACTTTAGTTCCATTGTGGTTTGACAGCAAACTTTGCATGATTTCTGTGCTTTTAAATTTGTTAAGGTGTATGTTTTATGGCACAGAATGTGATCTATCTTGGTGAATGTTTCATGTGAACTTGAGAAGAATGTGAATTCTGCTGTTGCTGGATGAAGCAATCTATGAACGTCAATTTGAACCAGTCGATTGATGGTACTGTTCAGTTCAACTATGTCCTTACTAATTTTCTGCCCGCTATTTCTGTCAATTACTAATAGAGGGGTATTACTTTCTCCAACTGTAATAGTAGATTTGTCTATTTCTCCTTGTAGTTCTATTAGTTTTTACCTCACATATTTTGATGCTGTGTTGTTAGGTACATACACATTAAGAATTGTTATGTCTTCTTGGATAAATTATCCCTTTGTCAATCTAATGCTCCTCTTTTTCCCTGATGATTTTCCTTGTTTTGAAGTCTGCTTTAAAATGGAGGTTTCTATGTTAGATACAAAATAAATGAATTGAAAACAATTACATAGAATGTTTAAAAACAAAAGGATAGAATAAAGGCAAAACTAACCAAAAAGGTCTGATGTGATAATATTCAATATCAGGCAAAGTAGAATTTAAAATAGAACTCAATAGTATTAACAAAATTAACATTAATTAACAAGACATAATCTAATCTAACTAAACAGAGATACTGTTACAGTAGACAGGCAGACATAAGCAAGGCAGGAGAGGGCCCCGCCCACCACCAGGAATGTTAGGTGACCATCAAGTTATGGTCAGAAGGTTGTTAAACTGTCTGTCTAAAATGATAACTGGTCACAGGCAGTACCAGGGAAGGCAGTCTCCAAACAGGTAGAAAACATTTGAAATTGGTGATCGGCAGCTTCCCGATATGAGCTCAGTTGGGCGAGTGGGCTCAAGCATGCACACTAAGAGGCAAAATGGCAGAGTTTAACTGGTTTGTGATCTTCCTCTAGGAACACTCAACTAGTGAGGGAAGAATGCCTCAAGTTAGCATGAGTGCAACTTCTGTAAACACACTGCACATGTGGCCCCTTCCAAGGGCTGGCGGAGTACTATGCATGCAGATAGCCCACCCCAAGGGAAGAATCAGGAGAGAAGAATGCAACCCCAGAAGCATGCCAAAGTCTAAAGCCTCAAGTCAAAGGTCAAGCCATGCACTTGAATCTCTCAAGTCACCCACTTGACCCTCTTCCAAGTATACTTTACTTCCTTTCATTCCTGCTCCAAAACTTTTTAATGAACGTTCACCCCTGCTCTAAAACTTGCCTGGGTTGTTCCTTCTGCCTTAATGTTCTTTTGTCAAATTCTTTCTTCTCAGGAGGCAAAAATTCAGATTGCTACACAACCATATGGATTTGCCACTGCTAATAATATTATATAATAATAAACACAAAATCTCTCCATAACGATATAATAAATATAAATGTATATGTACCTATCAACCTCACTTTAGACTACATAAGAATAAAAAATTGACATATTTACAAAGAGAAATTGATTAATCTACAAGCATTAGTTGTTGATGATTTTAATATATTTTTCTCAGAAGGAACAAGTAGACAAGAAAATTATAAGAATGTATAAATGTGAACAGTGTAATTAACAAATTTAATCTGATCAATATGTATAGAATCCTGTACTTTACAAATAAAGAACATAGTTTTATTTTTCAAAGACATGAAGTAGCTACAAAAATTGACTGTGTACTAGAACTCACAAAGGAAATACCAACCTCTTCTGAAGAACTTAGAATATGCTTTCTAATGTTGCAATTAAACAGGAAACTTTTTTTATTTTAAGCAAAAACAGTAAAAACACACACAAATAACACAGCTTTTCTCACCATTCTAGGGTACTAACCTTCAAGTCACTTTCATTCACAAGAACAGTCATTTTAATTAACATAACTTCATATTTTCACTTGATTTAAAACTTTTTCTCTTTTCAGTTCCAGTTTGCTTCACCCAGGAAACTGCAGAGGGGCATGGGGCAGCTGACTTTTCTCTCCTTCTGAGCCTTGCTGGTCTCTGTCTCCATCTTCTTCCCGGGTTGCCTCTGGGCCCGCAAAGTTGAGGCTGAATGTGGGTTTTCACTGGAGGAGATATAAGAGATGAGAAACATGCTCTTGCCTGCCTGCATAGACATAACCTGGAAGTGGTACCCTACAGAACGACCTGCTAACTACTTCTCCGTTAGAGCATTTCATGACTTCCTCAGATATAGTTCCAATGAGGTCCTCAAATTGCAACTGCCTTCACAAGGAAACTGAGGCTCACAGCAGGTAAGTTTGGATTCTTCTCAGCCAGACATTAGTTCCTCCTTCCTCAGTGTCTGTCAACCCACCCCTACTGGGTCTCATGGCTTTTCAGGCAATCATGGGTAGAATTTAAAAAGGCTCAAGGGCCAAGTGCTGTGGTTCATGCCTGTTATCCCAGCACTTTGGGAGGCCAAGGTGGGAGTATCACTTGAAGCCGGGAGTTCCAGACCAGCCTGGAAACAAAGTGACACACTACCTCTACAAAAAGTAAAATAAAATAAATTAGCTGGGCATGATGTCACATACCTATAGTTCCAGATACTCAGGAGGCTAAAGTGAGAAGACTGCTTGAGCCCAGGAGTTCAAGACTGCAGTAAGCTAAGCGATGATCATTGCACTGGCCTGGGTGACAGAGCAAGACCCTGTGTCATAAATAAATAAATAAATAGGCTCCCCATTTTGGCCTGCGTGAGCCAAAGCTGGTTTCTGAGCGGCACACTCTCATCCTCTCTCCACCAAGAGTGGAAAAACTCCCAGTGCAGCCCCTCTCTCTTGAATTGGCCACCTTAGATAAATCTAGCCACAACTTTCACTCTAGTCTTTATGCTCCCCCAGTTTCATCAGGCGTCATTTAAGGTACCTGATTTTTCTCTTGAGTCCCCCTATTTCTCCTGGCTTAAGAAGAGGCAGAAATGAGAGCACTCTCCTTTTCCACGCCGAGAGGTGGGATGGGGGTCAGGGAAGAGAAATACACCAATATGTGACATCCTACTACACAGACATCTTCTAAGGCCTTGGTCGATGGTGGCCTAACAGTACCAAAGATGACTTTTATAGCACCCTCTTTGAAAGATTCTTGAGCACAGATGGTTTAAACACCCTATTTTGGAATCTAGGGGTATTTGTTCTTTTGAAAGAGACCAGCAAGAGGCCATTTAATAACCTATTTCATGACCATCATATTACTAAGCAATGGAACAAATAAATAAATAGGATGGATTTTTGACTCACCTTAACCCCAAGTGCTATGGGAGTGCCAGGAAGTCATGGCAGCAGGGAAAGGAAATCACTGGGATACAAGAGAAGATCCAGCCATTCTAGCGTTTCTCAAATTGAAACTTGTACATTTAAGCAATTGTGAATTTATCAAATGCTTCTTATTTTTCCTCATTTCATATTCATGGTGACCCCTGTGACTCTGTTATTTTTCCAACTTCTTCCTACAGAGTAGTATACTGAAAGTCAGCAAAGTTAAGTTCTTATTTAAGGTTATGCAGCTGGTTCATAGCACAGAGGAACTTGAACTCCTGCCCTCTCTCCAGCACACTATACTCTTCCCTACCTGCATAAGAACCCACAGAGTTTAGCTGCTTCTTACCAAAAAGTTGAGATGGAGTAGATTTTCAAAAGGTAATATTAAAAAAAAAAAAAAAAAAGCAGGGTGAATACTCCAGCTAGTCAGCCCCATAGTTCAAATTAAGACGTTCCACTAGGTAATCATGAATATATTTGGAACTGTATATTGCAGAGTCTCTTAGATATATGGTTTTCTAGGAATGCATTTGTCATGTTTAGTGTTCTAGGTTGTTTCTGAGATTGGAGATAAATCTCTGAAAATATTACTCTAATAAGGAAGAAGCACTAAGCAAGAGGCTGCAGATAGAGAGTGGCTCCAAGTTGGGGCGGACAGAGGTTTTGATTAGTTTGTGATTTATCACGTTTCATTTTCAAAACAAACTAAAATATTTTCCCTCCATTGCATGCCCTAAAGCCTTGTGACTACTTATGGCAGTTTCTCTTGGCAGCTGGAGCAGTTTGGAAGAAATAAGTGGCTTCTCACAAGAGTGAGTGTGGGAATGCAAGATAATATCCACGCATGTGATCAGACCACTTGGCTCCCATATGCGTCCCCAGTAAATGAATTTGATAGAGGACCCATAAATTCAATGTGTAAGACAGGCTTCAGGACTGTTGCTACTCACCCTTTCAATGTGGGTCTCTTATTGATTGTTACCAATCCAACTAGAGCAAGTGACAGCTAGGAATCCTTTGTCCAAATGACAGACGTTTAGCTGTAGTATTTTGTCGTAACTGTACGACTTGTGTTTTATCAGCCAAGAAACCAATTTTGTATATCTAATTTAATTCAAATTAAGGAAAAGAAACGCTATGAATATACGTGGGGAAACACTTTTTTTTCAATTTTGTCTCTCCAAAATTAGAATCATTTTTAAAACACCTTCAAGCAAAAATAAATTAAGACCTTACACCTGCCACAAAAATTAACTCAAAATGGATTATAGCCCTAAATGTAAAACATAAAACTATAAAATTCCAACATATGGGAAAGCCAAGGTCACCTAGGTAACCTTGGGTATGTAATGAGTTTTTAGATGCATAACAAATGGCATGAGGCATAAAAGAAATAATAAGCTAGACTTTATTAAAATTAAAAACTTCTGCTCTGCAAAAGACCATGTCAAGAGAATGAGAAGACAAGTTACAGCCTAGGAGAAAATACTGCAAAAAACATACCTGACAAATAAATTTTTATTCCAAATACAGAAAAAACTCTTAAAACTCAACAATAAGAAAACAACCCAATTAAAAAGTGAGCCAAGGACCTTAACAAATACCCCTCCAAAGAAGATATACACGTGGCAAATAAGCATGTGAAAAGATATTCAGCACTGTAGTCATCAGGGAAATGCAAATTAAAACAACAAGGAGTTACCACACACACCTACTAGAATGCCCAAAACCCAGAACACTGACAATGCCCAATTCTGACAGGGATGTAGAGCAACAGGAACTCTTTCATTCATTGCTGACAAGAATGAAAAATGGTACAGCCACTGTGGGAGATTGCTTGGTGCTTTCTTCCCAAACTAAGCATACTCTTACCACACGATTCAGCAATCATGCTCCTTGGTATTTACCCAAAGGAGTTAAGAGCTTATGTCCATGTAAAAACCTGCGCACAGATAATTTATAGCAGCTTTATTTATAATTACCAAAACTGGAAGTAACCAAGATGTCTTTCAATAGGCAAATGAATAAATAAACTATAGTACATCCAGGCAATGGCATACTATTCAATGCTGAAAAGAAATGAGTATCTAGCCATGAAAAGACACAGAGAAATCTAAAATCGTATTACTAAGTAAAAGAAGCCAATCTGAAAAGGCCACATACAGTGTAATTCCAAATATATGATGTTCTAGGAAAGAGAAAACTTTTTTTTTTTTACTATGTGTAGACATTAAAAAAGATCAGCAGTTGCCAGAGGTTAGTGTAAAGAGCTGGATGAACAGGCAGAGCTCAGGGGATTTTTAGGGCAGTGAAAATACTCTCAATGATACTATAATAGTGGATACATATCATTAAACATCTGTCTAAAACCATAGAATGTATAACACCAAGAGTGAACCTTAATATAAACTATAGACTTGGGTAGTTATGAGTTTCAATGTAGGTTCATCAATTGCAATAAATGCACTGCTTTGGTTGGGGATGTTGATAATAGGGGAGGCTGTGCATGTGTGGGAGCAGGAGGTATGTGGGAAATCTCTGTGCCTTCCTTCCAATTTTGCTGTGAACCTGAAACTGCTATAAAACAGTGAAGTCTTTTTAAAAACGCACAGAGGTACACAAATAAAATAAAGAGTAGATTGACCCCACCATTATTTAGGGAGTTGGCTCAGGCCTGAAATACATGAGTTGGAAGCCATTTCTTGAAGGGCTCAGGCGAGTGTCACAAGAACAGCACCGAGCTTCTGCGGAGTAAACTGGGGCCACGCCACACCCTAGGGGTTTCTGTCTCTGGGGCTCAGTTGTCTCATCTGAAAAACTGAGAGTTCCATGCAAGTTGGAAAGCATAGGAATCAACCAACTATTTCGTAAAGTCTGTTCAAAGGCTTACATTTATGACTATATGATATTCTATCCATGAAATGCCCTTCAACAAATTGAGGGATAAAAAGGGGATTCTATCTATGTCTTTCAAGAGTCCCTGGCATAGTGGGGAACAGGACAGCCTTTGGTGAGGGCTACCTGAGGGTGAGTCTTGGCTCAGCCACTCAATGGATTTGTGATGTGGGCGGGGAAGTCAGTTGCCCTTCTCCATGCCTCGGCTTTATCATCTTTAAAACCTCACAGGGTTGTTGTAAAGATCAAATAGGTTTGCATACATAAAGTGTTAAAATAAAACATGGCACATAGTAACCACTTAGTCAATGTTAGCTGTTACTATTTTCCTTTTTCATACACATTAGACCCTCCACCTTAGCAAACACAGCCAAGGTGGGACAGAGGAAGGACCACTAGAATAGTGCTATGTGGCCTGTAAGAGGAGTGAATACATCCAAGTATTTAGATGAGTAATAATGAGCATTCGACTCCTATGATTTACAGACACTGTGCTGGGCACTTTATGTGCATTACCTTTGATGTTGTTAACTTTTCGAGGTAGATAGTAAGGCATTATTACTCTGCTCATTTAGCAGATGAGAAAAATGAAGCTAGAATAAGTGTCCAAATCCACAGGGTAAGTGGCAACACCCCAATTCAAACCCAAGCCCATCAAAGTTCTCAAACATGCTGCTTCCAGAGTAACCATGGCCATTCTTTGCCCACTTTGCGCCAGGTATGCTGCTGACCACTTTGCATTATGCAATGTCTCTAGACCCTATAGTCCTGCAGAATGGACATTATTATCTCCACCTCTTTTCTCAAAGATCAAGCCTCCGATTTCCTTGCATAGTGCTTACCAGCAACAGTGAGGGGGGAAGCATCTGAAATGTTTCAAAGTAGGAGTTGAGATGACATTGCTGACAACACTCGGATATATTTATTTCCAACCATGCCAACTGGCACTCTGGCACTTCATATTAAATAATGAGCCTCATTCAAGCTGGAGGGATGACTCATTGCCTGTCAGTACTAACTAGTGAGACGCTGACTACAGCCTAGAGCGAGGGACTCTCTCTCATTAGTGGTGGGGATGCCTACTTTCACCTCTCAGCATGAACTAAAGGCTGAGCATCCTCATTTCCATTTCCAACCATTACCCTACCGCACGCCCTTCCCTTGAGAAGGCAATGCAAAGGACAGAAAGTTGAGCCTAATTACCCTCATGGCCCGTCACAGCACAACAGATCATGAAATCTTTACCCAGGGGTGAGTGCCCAGGCTCGCATATTTATTTTTAATTATGGCATCTCACAAAGCCAAGAGAAGTTGGAATTTGCCTTGCTGTGACATTTAGGAATCCCCAACACAGTTGTAGTTTGCTTACTTTGGGTGAGTACTCTCATCAGGCATGCTCTCCGGAGGGGCTGACCATTTGTGGTCATCTCACGTCCCGTGTTTGCTTGGCTGCAGCAAGAAGCTGCCTGGTGCGACCGCTGGTCATTTTTATCTGTTTGGAAGATTCAACAGGAGAGGGTGGCATGCAGAAAACAAGCTTCTGAGATGAGGGTGCATGGCTGAGCTCCCCAATCATTGCTTTATGTGTGGTTCCTTTACTTTTCTGGTCCTCATTTTTTAAATGTGGATTTTTAAATTATGGCTAAAACAGGTGATTTTTAAGAATTTTGAAACAAAATAATCAACCTTTTGATTCTGGAGGCATCCATACCTGAGCCTTGCCAAAAGGATGCTATTCTGTTCAAAATCCTGCAAATTTAAGTATTTCCCAGCTTTACCCTTTCTGTCTTCCCATGGTAAGTCATTCCTGGAGTTAGCAAGCCTTGTCATAAGCAAGGTGCTTTCTTAAACATTCCCTAATTAGCACTCTTTCTAAAGCATTATTTATAATCTTTAGAAAGGTCAAATCTGTTATTTGGCTGCCTCTCTGAGTCTTCTTACAGTCTAAAGTCTCTCTAATTTAGCCTTCTTGCCAGAATTTGGGAGTCAGCCTTGTTACTCATAAGGGCTCTCTTTGGCCCAGAAGATTCTGAAGCCTCATTCTCCCAAAAGAGGTCATCTTCTGCTGCAGTTAAATGGAACATTTGTCAAAAAGTGTTCCATAGAACATGGGTTACCAGGGATATAAAGTAAGTGTTCCGAAAAAAGGGCTCTGGAATCAAACATAGTTTGAAAATTCTGGGGTGAAGAGAGTCAAATAAGCATCTTATTATAGGAAGTTGGAGTCTCTCTTCCTTGCCTGTTAGAGCTGGGACTGTGGAATTAGGAAACTGGGGCAGAATTATCCCATCCTGGCACAGTTACTTGAGGCTTCCAGACAGGAAAAGAAAGTGCAAGAAATACCTTTCACTCCTCCCAGGCTAAACTCCACCTCTGCTGCAGGGGATATCATAGAGGAATTAAAAGATGGAGGTCCTGGAAGGTACACAGACCACCAATGCTCAACTCTCAGCTCTACATTTTCTACTTGTGTGATAATAGGCATATTCCCTCTCCAAGCTCTGTATCCTTATCAAGGGAATAGGGATAAAAATATCTGCTGTGCAGGGCTGTTGTGAAAAATAACCAAGAAAACACAAATAAACGGCAAACAGTTACTCAGACAATTTCAAATATTGTCAGAACCAAAAACCAGTTCCCTTGATAACCAACCAAGCCCCCTACCCCTATTTGGAGATGAGGTAGGGGACACTCCTTTCCCTTCTAACTGAGGCACTTCTGTCCCTTCTTCCTACTTAGAAATGGTATTGTCCAGACCCCAAGACAGACTTGCCTGCTCAAGGGATGCCAAGCCCAATTCTGAACAGCATTGACAGCCAGTCCCTGCCACAGGCAGGAGATTCTGTGGAGGAGCAGCTTGTCAGCACTTTGAAAACCCATGGAGACACCGGAAATGGAAGATTGCAGTGTCCTCTGGAGAGTGAAAAGGAAAGCGCCCATTCCTGATGTCAGCAGAAAGCCTTGCAGGGCCATCTTGACTACAGAAGAAGTGGGGTGTCCTCAGGAGACCAGTCAATGTTCGTTTGCCACCTCCAGTCTCTAAACAAGATGAAAACTAGCAGCCCTCAGACATGTTTCACTTAGCCCACACAGTGATTTTGGAAAGTCACGTTAGTTGTCAAGATTTAAAAATTCAGAGAGTTCACATAAAAATTCAGGTTTACAGCTTCTTTTCTTTTTTAAATCTAAATAATACTGCATCATAGCAATTGACCAGGTTAGAGTAGATGCAGTCCCCTTTAGGGGATGGCAGCAACTCCATTCTCCAGTAACCATCCTTCCCTGTTTTATTATAACTTGTTTTCTTGACTTACTGTGTTACTCAATGGCACTTCCAGGCATCTGAATTGGAACGTAATTTATTTAACAAATTTTGTGCGGGTTCTGTTCTGGTTACTAATGTACAAAACAAGCTATTGAGGGAGTAAGATATGCAAACAATGGCAATAATACCAGTATTTAGACAAAAGCAGTGGGACTCCAGAGGTGGGAAGGACAATTGCCTAACAATAGTAATACTTAGAATTTAATGAGTGTCTGCTATGTGCTGAGCATTTATCTGTATAAGGAGTCAGAGACACGGTCACAAAAATGTTTCATTTGAGGAGCCCTTTAAGAATAAGAAAATTGTCAAGTAGAAAAGGGCATTTCAGACAAAACTGTACCTTCCAAGACTGTAGCAAATTAAATGCTCACCAACAGTATATGAGGGTTCTCTTTTCTCCACATATGCACCCATTTTTATCAGATTACAGTAGCCCCCCCAACTTATCTAAGGAGGATATATTCCAAGACAACTAGTGAATGCATGAAACCATGGATGTTATCAGTACCAAACCTTATATGTACTGTAGTATCTTTTCTCTACACATATATACCTATGATAAAGTTATAATTTATAAATTAAGTATAATAAAAGATTAATAATAATAACTAATAATAAAATAGAACCATTATAACAGTATACTCTAATAAAGGTTAAATGAATGTGGTCTCTCTTTCTCTCTCAAAACTTCTTTTTATATCATACTCACCTATGTTCAGACCACAGTTGACTGCAAGTAACTGAAACCTCAAACCCTGGAAAGAAAAACCACAGGAAAGTGGGGACTGTTTTATTTGGTTTTGGATATTGAGTTGTGTGATCAAGCCAAGAAAGTTCAGCGAACAATGGGAGTTATGATGTGATTGCTGCCTTAGTTGCCTGTGGGATGAGAGAAGGGGCTATCAACTTAGCGTGGGGCTGGAGGGACTCTGAACTCTATCCTACAGTCACTGGGAATGCATCAGAATTATTTTTTATTTTAAAATATTTAATTGACAAGTGAAGATTGCATATATTTAAAGTATGCAATATGATGATTTAATATAAATGTATATATAAGTAGTGGAATGATTATCACAATCAAATTAATCAACATGTCCATCACCACCTATGCTGTACCTCAGATTCCAAGAACTTATTCATCTTAAACCTGAAAGCTTGTACCCTTTGATCAACATCTCTATGTTTTCTCTACCCCAGTCCACTAGTAATCACCATTTCATTCTTTGATACTATGAGTTTGATTTTTTTAGATTCCACTTATAAGTGGATCATACAGTATTTTCCTTTCTGTGTCTGGCTTATTTTGCTAATTTTCCTTTGAGTTCATCCATGTTTTCATAAATAGTAGTCTTTCCTTCTTTTTTATGGTTGCATAATATTCCATTGTGTATATGTGTCAATGTATATATACACAATGGAATATTATATGTAGAATACATGTATATGTGGGTTATATATACCCACATATACATGTATATTTAATAATATTTTAAAACCTATTCATCCATTTATGTGCTATTCATCCATTTATGGACACATAGGTGGTTCCTTAGCTTGGCTATTGTGAATAATGCTACAATAAGCGTAAGAATACAGATATCTCTTTGAAATCCTGATTTAATTCTCTTTGGATATATACCCAGAAGTGGGATTGATGGATATGGTGGTTATCTTTTTAATTTTGTGAGGTTCCATCATAATGTTTTTCATAATGGCTGTATCAATTTACATTCCCACCGAGAGTATGTAAGGGTTCACTTTTCTCCACACCCTCACCAACACCTGATATCTCCAGTCTTTTTTATGATAGTCATCATAACATATGTGAGGTGATATCTCACTGTGGTTTTGATTAGCATTTCTCTGATGATTCGTGATTTCTTCTAGGATTTTTACAGTTTCAGATCTTATAGTTAAGTCTTTAATGCATTTTGAGTTATTTTTTGTACATGGTGTAAGGCAAGAGTCCAATTTCATTCTTTTGCATGTGGCTATCCAGTTTTCCCAACATCATTTAATGAGGAGACTTTTCTTTCCCCACTGTATATTCTTGGCACCCTTGTCAAAAACGAGCTGACCATATATACATGGATTTACGTGTATGGTCTCCTTTTCATTCCATTTGTCTATGTGTCTGTTTTTATGCCAGTATCATACTGTTTTGATTACTGTCGTTTTGAATAATATCGTTTGAAATCAGGAAATCGGATGCCTCCAGCTTTATTCTTCTTTCTCAATGTTGCTTTAAGGGTATTTTGAGATTACATACACATTTTAAGACATGTTTTTCAATTTCTGTGAAAAATGCCATTGGAATTTTAATAGAATTGCATTGATTCTGTAGATTGTTTAGGTTATATGATATTTTAACAATATTAATTCTTTCAATCCATGAACATGGGATATATTTCCATATGTTTGTGTCATCTTCTATTTCTTTTGTTAATATCTTATAGTTTTCAGTGTACAGATCTTTTATCTCCTTGATTAAATTTATTCCTAAGTATTTTATTCTTTTTTATGGTGTTGTAAATGGGATGGTTTTCTTAATTTCTTTTCCAAATAGTTTATTTTTAGTGTATAGAAATGCATCTAAGTTTTACCTAGCTTCTCTACAGTCCTTCCTTACGACAGGCTTAGATAGAAGTAAAGAGTCAAGAATCATGAAAAGGAGGAGAAACAGAGGGAAACAGAGCCCATGCTAGCCACTGCCCTGTCTAGACTACTGAAAAGTGAAGCTGGTGTGAACTAGCCTAGACGGTCCCTACCACCCTAACTCAAATCTTCTATAAGACAAGTTTAGGGAATTCAAGGTTTGTGTAGATATTAGTTCAAGTCCACATCATGAGAAAGGTAAAGATGATGCCAAACATAATGACAATGCATTTGAAACCCAAGTGTAATTCACATCCCTCTGTCTTAAGTTGATAACATTCCTCCCACTTCAGAAGATAGGTTTGAGTCTTTCCAAGTATCTACAAACATACATTTTCTCTCAAAGCCATGCTCAGAATACCTTTTATAAACACATGCTTTCATCACTGCTTCTTCCAGCATCTTCTTTATTCTTTGTTAAATACTTCTACTTAGTGAATCACTTCTTTCTGGCAATGCCTATTCATGCTAATATGCAAAGGGGTCACGGGGCAGGTCTGGGGCCACTTTGCCATGCAGATTATTTAGAAGAAGCAACATGAGAGCCCTTTGGGAAATTCTCTAATGTAACTGAATCAGAAAGTAATATCCTGTTTTGTCTGCACTCTGCTCGAGTCCTCATGTGTCCTGTAGAGGAATCCTGGAGTTTCTCCCTGCTGGCTGAAAAATAAACAAACCACTGGCTCCCAGCCCTATCCTAGAGCCATCCTAAGGAATTGCACTGAAAAAAAGTGTAGTCAAAACTGCATCAAAGAGATGGAAACAAAGCCTTAAAGGTCTCATTAGCTGCTGATTTTAATTCTTGGAGCAGAAATTTCAATATTTGCATGTAGAATAAGCATTTATATCAAGAGTATTTGACTTCCAAACTTTTCATGTAAGAGGACCTTATTAATTTCACATATTTAAAAAACTCTCCAGGATACTGTCAATATCAAGCAGTTGAAAAAAATAATTTAGTGAGAGTGTTTAAGAGGCATTTTAATTCTATTAATCCTAATAGTATATTTGTTTGTCCATTGAAAAACGGTAGTGCTTATATATGTGAGGCCTCTCTTTTTTGCTTAGTCTGAAGTGTAAACAGTATTACTTGGTAAGTATATAGATCGTGGAAGGATTTGCAGGAATTTTTTTTCCCATACTCCATCCCTTAAGAGGATTTCTCTACCTGAAGATTAAAAATCACTGTGACTCAGGAGAAACAGCAAGGGTGCAGTGTTTTGTGTTTCTTTTAAGCTTTTTTTGTGTGTGTGTGAAAGAACAGAATTCTGTGTGATAGCTATAGAAGAGTATTGGGATTTGGTGAAAGCCCTGTAAAATTGTGCTCCGTCTACCTTCGTTCCTTCTGTCTGAATTGGCCACAACCTCCTTAATGAATAGGTTCCCTGAAGGTCTCTTCTATAATTTTCTCAGGGTCTGTAGCTCCATGCTCAATACTTAATATGAGAACCATCATTTCTTCTCCAGGGGCTAATGCTCCAGTAAGGACAAGGTTGTTTGGACTTTACAGAAGAAGAGACAGAGCAATGAGCATAGAAAGGGCATCTCAGGTTGTCAAGAATCAAAAATTCCATAAAGAATTTAGTCATACACTACATTATTTTGCCATCATATGCCAAATGTATGCTATATGTCAGGTAACATGAAACAAAACTTAAAAATCTGTCCTCAAAGAGGTGAAAGACACAAGGTAGAGATGCTTTTAAGCTTCTTTGAGAGCTATGGAAACACAGAAACCAAAATAAGTTAAACTCTGTGAAAAACACAAATGAAGTGTCATCGTTTAGAGAAGGGAAAATTGTCCTCCAGCCAGGTAAAATCTGGGTAGGCATACAAAGGAAGCTGTGTTTGAGTTGGGCCTTGAAAGACAGGGTGATTTGGACAATTCTTTAAATCCCATGCCTGCCATAATATCTGTGGTCTGGGTCCGGAAATTAGAGTTGTGGGAAAATAGTCATTTGGCTTTTGCTTAATTAAGGAAGACTTTTCAATAATGGATGAGTGAAAGCATCTTTGAAAGAAGGTAAAAGGTAAGTGCCTATGACCAGACAATATAATTAATATGCTTCCAGATTGTAAGGGTTAGTCCAGATTGTAGTAGATTCTACTAAGTCTGAATGAATGACTCCCAATTACAGGCTGAATTGTATCTCCCCAAAATTCATATGTTGAAGTCCTAACCCCCAAACCTCAAAACGTGTCTATATTTGGAGATACAGCCTTTAGAGGGGCAATTAAGTTAGAATGAGGTTAGAGTAGGCCTTAATCCAATAGGAGTGATGTTTTTAAAAGAAGAGGAAGTTGGCCGGGCGCGGTGGCTCACGCCTATAATCCCAGCACTTTGGGAGGCCGAGGAGGGTGGATCACGAGGTCAAGAGATCGAGACCATCCTGGTCAACATGGTGAAACCCCGTCTCTACTAAAAAATACAAAAATTAGCTGGGCATGGTGGCACGTGCCTGTAATCCCAGCTACTCGGGAGACTGAGGCAGGAGAATTGCCTGAACCCGGGAGGCGGAGGTTGCAGTGAGCCGAGATCACGCCATTACACTCCAGCCTGGGTAACAAGAGCGAAACTCAGTCTCAAAAAAAAAAAAAAAAAAAAAAAAACAAAGAAGAGGAAGTTAGGACATAGAAAGGAAAGACCATGTACATGCAGAGAGAAGATGGCCATCTGTACATCTAGGTCTTAGAAGAAACAAACCGCCAAACCCTGCCAACACCTCGATCTTGGACTACTGGCCTCCAGAACTGTGCAAAAAGACATGAATACATTTCTGTTGTTTAAGCCGCTCACTCCATGGTGCTTTGTTGTGGCAGCCCCGGCAAACAAATGCATTTCCTGTGTGACATTTTCCTATCTCAGACTCATAATGCCTCCTAGATTTGCGTTTTTACTACATCCTTATAAAAGGCCATTGAAATTTTATACCTAACACCTTCTTGCTTCATTTTTCACAGTCCTTCCTCCTGGCCACCCCGCCAGCAGCCTTCTGTACTTTCACACTTTACACTTTGCACACTCACTCACAGCATGATGCTGCTTGGAGACTTCTGCCCTCCAAAGATGGTCCATGGCCTTGTGTCTTTGTGCATGTCCTTTTCTTTGCCTCTTGTCTATTTGGGGAGTTCCTTATAATTTCTCAAAACTCCACTCAGAAGCATGACCTCTGGGTAGGCTTCCCTGTCCTCTGCTCCCTAATTCTTAATGTCTCCCTCATCTATATTCTGAATATAACTGCATAATTTCTGTTATTGGTATTTTACTTCCTAAATAGTGAGTTTCTTTATGAACTCTGTCTCATTCATCTCTATAGGCCCATACCTAATCCTGGCATACAAAAAGTACTCAATAAATGCTTATTAAATTGAACAGGTAATGAAACATATTGTCATCAAATAAATTCACATTTTTTTTTTTTTTTTTTTTTTGAGACAGAGTCTCGTTTGGTCTCCAGGCACCAGGCTGGATTGCAGTGGCGCAGTCTTGGCTCACTGCAACCTCCGCCTCCCGGCTTCAAGCAATTCTCCTGCCTCAGCCTCCTGAGTAGCTGGGACTACAGATGCACACCACCATGGCCAGCTAATTTTTTATATTTTAGTGGAGACAGTGTTTCACTATGTTGGCCAGGATAGTCTTGATCTCTTGACCTCGTGATCTGCCCACCTCGGCCTCCCAAAGTGCTGGGATTACAGGCATGAGCCACTGCGCCTGGCCCATAAGTTCACATTTTAACAAACATTTTATGTGCAGTAATCTCTTAACTGGGACAGAACACAAAATGGTTATTTTGGGTTGAAATTACAATGATACAGCATTTATGCACTTACCAAACACTTTTACTACCATCAAATATATATGTTAGGGACTGAGATGACTTTAAATCCTGGATCAAGCTTCTTCATTTGCAAGGTAAGAAAATTGAGGGAAGAAATTTATCCAAAATCACATAGCTAGTCAAGTGGAAGACACAGAACTCAGATATAGACACTGAGAGCTGACCTAGAGTCTTTTCACTTAATCCAAATTGTAGTCCTTGCTGGGGGCCTAGATCAAATCCAAGCTCCTCCATGAATCTCTTCTGATTGCTTATATCCATGGTAATGACCCTCTTCTCTGGAATTGCTATTGGCTCAACTTATATTGACTATTGATCTTGCTGCCTCATGTAATGTTCCATAATTCTGTTTTCAGAACAGGTTTTGAAATCATAAATACTTAGATCCAAATCCCGGCTCATGCACTCTCTCTCTCTCTCTCTCTCTCTCTCTCTCTCTCTGTCACACACACACACACACAAACACAAACACACTCGTACAATGACAAGAAATAAACTGGGGTGGTTGCTGCAATGGGTATGAAGATTTCTGGTACATTTGCAGGCAGGATTACATCTCTAAGACTGTAGAACAAGTGATTCAATACAGGGAAGAAGGAGCCTTGACACAAGATGTAGCAGATGAATCCTTTAGAGGAGCTTGCTTGTGGCCAGAAATACTAGAACAGTCAAAGATACAAGAA
Source organism: Saguinus oedipus (assembly GCA_031835075.1). NCBI lineage: Eukaryota > Metazoa > Chordata > Mammalia > Primates > Cebidae > Saguinus > Saguinus oedipus. Next base: position 8,870,473 of record CM063178.1, read on the forward strand.
AATGTGAACCCCATCTCTTGTGGAAACCAGGGAGAGGCACTCACTTGAGGTAGTTTTACATCGTCATTACTTCCCTGGGTAACCATTCAAATTTAATCTAGTTCTAGATGTGCCACAATCAAAACGGTGGGACAGCCGTTTTGTCATTCCTGCCGATCCTTGGCTGCTGCACCAGATTACTTGGATTTGGCTTACGGTGTGGTGAGAACACTCTGAAAGTAACCTGTAGTATGTCATGGCCAGCAGAGCGCTGGCAACCTGAGGCCACACTGTGACAGCCACTGGGGCCACATGGCTTGCTGATGGCCATGAAGCTTCGTCTTTGATGGAGATCATCCCTGAGACCAAGCTACCAGAATGCTGAGCCTGGATGCAAATAGAAAACTGAATCGGTCCTAGTCTTTGTGCTTAAAATACACTTGCTAGAAAAAGAACTGAGGGAAGGAAACTCTAAATGTCCAAAACAGCGTAAGGTGAGAGCTCATGTCATAAGATCACTGACTAGAAGATGGATCAGGATCCATCCAATCTCACATGACTGAGGCCAAAATCAGCTTTAAAGTTACACTACGAGAGTGAAGAACAACAGAGCCTGGAAGAAAGATATGGATGAAATTTCTCACAGTTAGGAAAACATAAACTATTTTTATAAGAAGCTGAAGTAGGAAAAAATGAATGAAATGCACAAACACAAATAGTTAAATATTCTAAAGAAGGTGTGCACAACATTCCCCATAAGAAGAAATGTCAGATCAAGCTCCAAACTGAATGCCTACTAAAGAAGGCAGATCTAGCATAGATAATGGTCACTGGGATCTGGACAGAGAGAGACCAACTGGAAATCACTAACGTGATCATCCAAAAAAGGGCTCTGAAAAAACTGATTCGTATTCCCAAGCTAAATATTTCCTTATAAACTCTTGAAGAAGAAAGTAGTCAAATCTATATTATATTTGATGAAGAAGACCGAAAGAAACACTTAAAAATTATATTGAAACTCTCTAGAGGAAGAATGCATCTTGGAAACCAAATTATGCAAAGATTGAAAGATTAGAAAGCTTAAATTTAAAATAATGACAGAACTCTAAGAAAGAAATGAAAAGAAATCCTCACAGGTAGAGGGAAAAGACAATTGACAGATAAAGGAGAAATTGCCCTGCAGATGAAAACTTGAGCCATGCCCCTGAGTAACTGGATACCTGTTGAAAACAAGATAATGCTAGGGGAAGGAATGAAGAGAACTCACGTGTCCTTTGAAAAATCAGATTGTTGCTGTTGATAACAAAACTAAAATATGTGAAGTAGGTTAGTACCTACTTCAGCTTCTTGTAAAACTAGTTTATGTTTTCCTAAATGTGAGTAATTTCATCCACATCTTTCTTCTGGGCTCTGTTGCTCTTCACTTTTGTGGTGTGACTTCAGCATGTGTAACTTCAACCTGGGAGAAGAAGGTGCACATACTGGACCAAAATTAACTGAAGCAGATGTTGCATCTGAGCTTTCAGAAAGAATACTTGAAATTTTGGTAATCCAGTTACATCATTTGGGCAGCTTGTGAAGACCAGGGAATCTTTTGGATTATTAGATCACCACTGGCAGAAGCCATGTTTAACTTAAATGGCCCAGGTATCCAGGGTCCAAAGCACCCAGTGTGGACCAGGTGTTCACTCCATAGGATCCAGATCCCAGAATGATAATCACTTCATCCTGTTGACCTAATCCTGAACCAATTTTTCCTCTAGATAGGTTAAGATAGAGTTGACTTTACTGCTCACAATGCCAGTCTTCTCTCCGGGCCAGCCTAACTCAAACGTTTTAATACACTTTCCTTTGATGGAAATTAAGGTCCAACTTTCTCAAAAGAGAAGACTAACAAGAACAGAAAAGGAAATACCGCATATTCTCACTCATAGGCGGGTGAGAAAAATGAGAACACATGGACACAGGGAGGGGATCTACTATACACTGGGGGCACTGGGGTCTATTGGGGGGAATGGGGGAGGGACAGCGGGGGGGGGGGAGCTGGGGAGGGATAGCCTGGGGAGAAATGCCAAGTTTGGGTGAAGGGGAGGAAGTCAGCAAAACACACTGCCATGTGTGTACCTATGCAACTATCTTGCACGTTCTGCACATGTACCCCAAAACCTAAAATGCAATACAAATTAAAAAAAAAAAAAGAAAGAAAGAAAAGATACTGGCATGTTCTTGGAAGTTTATGTCCTTCATGTCTCTTTCTCCCACCTGAAAATGAGGCAGCTGGCCCAGGCTTCTTTCTTTTGTCTCAGTATCCAGGCAGGTGTCCCATATTGGAAATGAATTTATGGGCCAAGTTCAAGAGGTAAATCTTGTGTTCTTCCCTTTACTCCAATAAACCCATATAAAGCTCCTTCAAATTACTTCCCACCCAGGGGATTTTGGACCATTCTATTTCAGTTGCACTGTAATGGAATGCATCTACCCCTCAAGGAGGTGTCTTTGTCATCCTTGTCCATTGAATTTTAGCCCCACCACTGCTTTGGAAAGAAAGAGTAAAAAACGGTGGTGCTGATTTTACCTTCAAGTGAGCCTTCTTATAGAGATCTAGAAAGCGGAAACGTTTCAATTTTCTAGATCATTTTGAATGCTTTCCTTTTTAGTTTAACTGCTTTTGTTTAAATGATTGTACATCTATTCAAACTGAAGCTAGGCAGAAGTATAAATCTTAGGGTTGTATTTCTGAGTGAAGATTACTTATAAATTAGGATCTTATGAATAAGTTATTTTGGTTTATTATTCTTAAGAATAAATTATTTAGTTTATTAGTCCATGGGTAATATGAGTATTGTATTTTGGTTTGATTAACCAGTCTACTGTAAAATAGGCAGTAATAGGCATTTTTGCATGGGCAGTTCATCAACTAGATATGTTTGAAATTTTAAAGACTATTTCTATTTACCAAGATCTGAATTTACCATAGTTATGAAAAAAGTGAAGGTAACTCAATATTTATATTTTCATTAATTTTAAATAAACAAATATTAACTATATCCTTCTCCTTTAATGATGGCTTGAAGGGAGGACACAGATGAGAGCTGATATTTCTTTAATAGCTTCAAGCACACGTACTTTTCATGGTGGGCACTAGGTCCTCAAAAATGATTGAATACAAATATGAATAAATTGATAAATGAGTTTTTTTAACAATCGTTTTTGTTTTTAATCTCTTTATCAAAGTTTCTATCATAAATATTTTGCTAAGTCAGTAATTCTGAAATGTAGCACTTAGAATTTCCTGGTAGCAAGACCAGTCTTTTTTTTTTTTTTTTTTTTTTTTTGAGATGGAGTTTCGCTCTGGTTACCCAGGCTGGAGTGCAAAATGGCGCGATCTCGGCTCACCGCAACCTCCGCCTCCTGGGTTCAGGCAATTCTCCTGCCTCAGCCTCCTGAGTAGCTGGGATTACAGGAACGCACCACCATGCCCAGCTAATTTTTGTATTTTTAGTAGAGATGGGGTTTCACCATGTTGACCAGGATAGTCTCGATCTCTTGACCTCGTGATCCACCTGCCTCGGCCTCCCAAAGTGCTGGGATTACAGGCTTGAGCCACCGCTCCCGGCCAAGACCAGTCTTTATTCTGGGTTTCCCACTCTCAAACTTTGCTGCTATGTTTGATGGTTAATAATACTAACCCATTTTAAGACTGCTGCATATAATTCCAGTATTAATAATTATAAGAGCTAGCATTTAATGAATGCCAATACCAGACACTGAGTGCCAGATACTATGCTGACCATCTTATATGTATTATTTTCTTTTATTTCTCATGAGACCTAGAAGATACATTCTCTTACTTTTTCCTTCTTAATCTTAAGGTACAAAGAAGTTAAATTATTAGCTACCAAGTGAATAACCATGTTTTGAACTCAAATCTCTCTCTTTCTCTCCCTCCCTCTCGCTCTCTCTCTCTCTCTCTCTCTCTCTCTCTCTCTCTCTCACACACACACACACACACACACACACACACAAAAGTTTAAGCTGTTACTTATTATGCCATACTTACCTCAGTAATGGGGCAAAGTACATATTTACAAATTACACTGTCCTGTGCATATGAAGTAGAGTATATATTACGTGTGCGTGTGTGTGTGTGTCTGTGTGTGTGTGTACTCTCATTCTAATTATTTAATAGCACTTGGACCAAGCGCTTTATACGTCTTTGGCCCCATTAGCACTTGCCTTGGGCCAAGCAATTTATATTTCTTTGCCGAAGCTGCACTGTGACCCATGGTCCACACCCATTTTGGGGGATGAATGTAATCCTGCCCTGTAAACCTCAATGATAATAGTAATTCAAACACTGAGTTCTTCAATAAGAATCACCAGCTTGTCTAACCCTAAGAGCAATACCTTCTAAGAAAATTGCTAAACTCCATTACCAAGGATGTCTACTCATGTAAAGTCGTTATTGGTTAAGGCTGGAAGATAGTCAAGAAATTTTTACCAAGATTCTGTAGAAAAACAATGAATCAATGCTGAGTGTCTCTTAAGGGCATCATAAATTTTAATGTGTGGTGAGTTTCAATATTGCATTCTTACTTAATCCTGTACCAAATAAGAAGTTCCACATGAATTTCCAGGTGTTATCTAAGGAAAGTCTAGGAAAACTTTCTGAAGTGTTTTTACTTTTCCCTCCCCTTTAGGTACTACAAATAGTACACAATGTTGTTTAAACTTAATTATTACTCTATAGTCTCCATCACTGATTAAAATTTCTCTGGAAGTGTTAGGTTTCAGAATTTAGAAAAATACTCAATTATATCTTGAAATTGAAAAGTGGCAAATCATAAGTGACATCGGTAGTTTTCAGTTTTCTCTAACCAATTTTTCTTTTCTAAGAGCCAACTGCTAATAATCCAGGAGTGTACAACTTCGTAGCCGGCCACTTTCCCAAATGAAATCAATTCCTGGCCTAAAGCCCTGTGGATAATAAAATGTCTGAAGCACCACATTTTTAAAAAGAGATTTGAAAAAAGGAAGGAGCTGGAATCTTAGCAGAGCAGAGCAATTTGTTTGTAAGAATTGATAATCGACTGCCACAAACAGGAACTGAACATTGGAGTGCAATGCTTTGGAAATCCACAGCAACCTCAGCTCTTCTGAATGGGCTAAGATTGAATATTACAGATCAAATGAATATTTCTAGCAATCTTGAGTGTAAGAGAGATTTTAATTAATGCTAAAGTGGCACAAGATTAGCACTGTAAGTTCTGAATAGATTTAATTCTTTCTTAAACACATTGTTGTATAAGATCCAGGAAATGGCCTGCCTAGACAGTGTCCACATGTGGCTGTAGCCTGAGGCTGAATCTCTGGGTACAAGCATTTGTCTTCTTTCCCAGTGCTGGAGGGAGGCAGGCCCTGAACAGTGACAGAGAGGCTGCTCAGTCATGCAGACTCAGGGGTGATGAGTTCATCATAAAGAGACTGGAGACAAGCAAAGCCTATGCTGAAGGACTGATTACCCCAGTCTATTGCATAGCTGCTCGTAGAAGACCCCAGCTGTCTTTTCATTTCGCTCCTGGCTTGCTGAAACCTCTTTATCTAAGTGTTCCTACTCATCCCCTAGACAAACAGACAAGATGCAGCAAAATTAAGAAACATGGGGAAATTGAAAACATTCCAGAATTTTTGAAAGTTAAACTCTTTTAAAATTCTCAACTTCTATTTTGCAAGGATGCTCAAAATAGAGCAATAGTGCATTGTTCATTGAAGACCATGGCTCTTTCAGAACATTTTAAATGACAGTCTTCAGATCTGCTTGTAAGCAGTCAGCACATAGCTGTTGGGAGGCAATTCTCTATGGGTCTGTTGCAAATCTGCACATCTTGCAAGCAGAGGTATTGACTATTAATACTCTTTGTTCTGGACTATCAAGGGAATGTGTACAGCAAATAGTCTTGCACAAGTGTCTCCTGCCATAGCAAAGTACAAGCATGATGACTGCTCATTATAAAAGATATGGAGCTCCTTATCTCCAGGTTCATCTTCTGAAATGAAACCAACTATATGTGCAGACATTCATCAGGTCCTATCAGGATCATCCCCATAGGACTTGAGCAAGAGGAACTGATGCACATATGCTGATGTTCGTGCCACTTGCTGTGCCGTGATTGTGAAGTCTTTCATCTCTAACTTAGAAGTTTCATGTCGTCTACCAATATCCTCGAAACTGACAAACTAACTTTTCAGGCTTGCGAGAAGGGTAAAATTGCAGACTTTTCACTGTCCTTGACAATTATACAGGGACTGCTATAATTATGCAGAAATAGCATAATAAATGTTAGTGTTCTCACTTAGGCTTTGGTCTCTGCTATTTCTAGAGTCTACTTCCTAATCAGCCTCCCAATGAGGTCCCTTCCTCCCCTTCCTACTCTGCAGGGTAGTCCTTTTGGTTATTCTAGTTAAGGAAGGCATCTGCTTCTTTGATCCCTAAAATCTCCTCCACTCTGCAGGGTTTCTTGCCCTCCTGTGGGTTTCTCAGGCTTCTCCTATTAGAATTCTATCATCATGTTAGTACCATCCATATCTGGTCCCTGAAGAATCTTTCTTCTTCTTTTCAGATTCTCTGCCCTCCAAGTGACCCTTCCTTCTGTCTCTAGATCCAGGGGGAATTTTTTATTTAGCTATTCCCCAGCACTCCTCTGCACCATGACATCAGTGCTGCCTGAGACTCTGAGGTTATTCTCCCCAGGCTACTGCTTGCATGAAACACTGTCCCTTCACCCCTTTTTTCTTTGTGCTTTGTATAATTTGTTTACTATACATCTGCCTCTCCCATTAACCAGTAAGCATTCTGAAGAACACAATGTCATATTCCTTTTTAAATACCCTGATAGACTAGTGCTCTTACAAATGATAGTCACTTGCTAAAATTAATCATAATTCTACAAATAAAAGTAGTGCAGGCATACATACAAAATCATTAATGACTTATTTTTCACACTTTTCACAGGGAAAGAAGAGAGTCCTTTGTAAATTCTGGATATCAGCCCTTTGTCAGATGGGTAAACTGCAAAGATTTTTTCCCATTCTCCTTTGTAAGGACATGGACGAATCTGGAGAACATCATTCTCAGCAAACTGACACAAGAACAGAAAATGAAATACCACATATTCTCACTCATAGGTGGGTGAGGAAAAATGAGAACACATGGACACAGGGAAGGGGGTACTACACACTGGGGTCTATTGGGGGCAATAGGGTAGGGACAGTGGGGGGGGAACTGGGGAGGGATAGCCTGGGGAGAAATGCCAAATGTGGGTGAAGGGGAGGAAGGCAGCAAAACACACTGCCATGTGTGTACCTATGCAACTATCTTGCACGTTCTGCACATGTACCCCAAAACCTAAAATGCAATAAAAAAAAAGAAGAGAGTCATTTTGTCATATGGACCATTTCCTCCCCCTGATCCCTATGACCTCACCATTGCTGTTTCTGGGCACCCTACTCTATATGGCTACTTTGATGGGAGCTAGAAAAGATGGCATCATGACCTACATGCTGTCCTAAAGAAGACAGGAGTTAAGAGTAGAGCTACCGGAGGTAACTCCTAGGGGTCTTGAAGATCTAAGTGACAATGAAGGAAGTGCATCGTTCTTTGGAGAAAAGTTAATCAAGGTAATTTTAGATGCTTCAAAACATGACATGGGTGGCTATGCACACAGCAGGTATGCAGAATCTGAAGAACGGGAAGGCTTTCGGGTCTTGTTAATTTCTGTAAGGCAAATACAGGAGGGATGGAGTGACTACAGAAAAAAAGACCTTTTAATCTGGCTTTTAGAAAGTTTCTCTAGGCTGGGTGTGGTGGCTCACGCCTGTAATCCCAGCACATTGAGAGGCCAAAGCAGGTGGATCACCTGAGGTTAGGAGTTCGAGACAAGCCCAGCCAACATGGTGAAATCCTGTCTCTACTAAAAATTTAAAAATTAGCTGTGTGTGGTGGCATGCGCCTGTAATCCCAGCTACTCAGGAGGCTGAGGCAGGAGAATCACAGGAACCCAGGAGGCGGAGGTTGAAGTGAGCCGAGACTGAGCCATTGCACTCCAGTCTGGGCAACAAGAGCCAAACTCTGTCTTGGCAAAAAAAGAAAAAAAAAAAAAAAAAAAAGTTTCTCTAGGGTGTGCTCTTGAGGCAAGCAGAAAAATGACCTTGAAGTGGAAGATCTTTTAGTAAACCCAAATGTCTCATTCTACCCTCCACTCTGCCCCTCTTACCCCGCTCTTAGCCGTCAAAATGAAAGGTTTCTCCAGGTCCACCAAGTCCAGAACTGCTCTTTTGCACTTTCTGTCTGTGAAGAGGAGAGGACATAAGACCCTGGGAGAACAGCTGCTCCTTTCATCGCACTACTTGCCACACGTTGGAGATGAAGACATGGGGTGTGCACAGCATCTTCATTTTATTTTCTGATGTGCCTGGCACAAATGCCAAAGACAGCTACAAGTAATTGCTCTCCGAGCTCCAGTGAACTAGAACATCTTCATTTCAGTCATGCATAGCCTGGCATTTTTTTTAAAGGAGAGAAAGATGACTTTATGTGGCAGTTGCTAAGCAGCCAGGCTCTCTGGAGCTCAACACACACCAAGCTTTGCCGAATCTCAGCAGCAAGCCACACTGTCCTCTTTAAAAAGAGGGATAGCCTGAGGAGAAATGCCAAGTGTGGGTGAAGGGGAGGAAGGCAGCAAAACACACTGCCATGTGTGTACCTATGCAACTATCTTGCATGTTCTGCACATGTACCCCAAAACCTAAAATGCAATAAAAATTTAAAATTTAAAAAAAAAAAAGCTCTCCTTAGGCAAACCTTGCGATTTCACTACATCCTAAAATGTCAGCTGCTCTTGTTGTTTGTTTTTAACTAACCACCACTCCCACACCACATTAACTAGTAATAAAACTGGGAGATGATTGTGATAACCAGATATCTTACTTCACTGAGGGCCTTGAGGCAGCTTAATCTTTGGGCAGAACTCCAGTGAAAGTACTGGAAGAAATGAGATTTCATAGCGGTTCATTTATTGCTTTACACATACATGGGGGGAAGTGAAAAATACAGAGAAGTACAGGGCAATAAATAAAAATTATAAAAATCTCAAGGTTCAGAACACTCAAGGGTAATTTGAGTTATAACTATACGCAACGAAATAGGGATCATTACATGAATGTAACACAATATGTACAAAATAGTAGGCATATTTACTCAATAAATAATTTTAATGAGTGGGTGAGCACATTCCATTTCACATACATTTTTCAGTGAATACTGCAATATGAGTATTCTCACATTATTAAAGATTTTCCATGCTTGATTAATATTTCATCATACATATGCATTATAAATCTTTTGTCTATTTTTATCTATTCTATTATTAGTAGGTAGTTAATCTCCCCTAATTTTTACCTAGTTTAAACAATGCTGTTCTAAAGTCTTTTTTACCTAATTTTATTTTCATAATCTTTTTAATTTACATAATTTATTTTTCAGATTTCTTTAGGATATATTCCTAGAGGTAGTATTTGACCAAAAGGTATGAATTCTGCTAAATTTCTCAGTAGTTACTATCACAGTGCTTTCAAAAATATTGGTGACAATTTATATTCCCAGCAGAGATTATGTGAATTCTTGTCTTACTGGAGCTTTGTTAGCATGGTTTATTGTCATGCTTTTAACTCTGTCAATCCTGTTGACATTTTATTCCATAAAAATTAATTTGTTAAATATACATGTTATTTTGATTTGATATTAAATATTTTTTTCACACTTCTGTGGCCACTTCCATTTATTCTGTTGTAAACTGAATTACTGGCCTTTGCTGGTTGCTTTTTCCTACTAGGGAGAGAACTAAACAGAGGCATGAACACGAGGAGGCAGTGGTCACGGAGCACCTTTCAGGCTGTCTCAGCCCTCTCAACATCAGTTTAGGACTCTTAGGCTCACTTACCCCTGAGCACAAAAGTGCTGACATTTAAAAGGTCAAGAGGAAAAATTTGTTTCCAGAGAGCTGTTAAGGTGCTTTGTGTCTCTCATTCTATCGCCCCTCTAGAGGGTCTGGGACAAAAGGGTTTCCCCTCATCATCAGTCAAGGGAGAGTGAGGGCTCAAGGAACGCTGCTCAAAGAGCATGGTATGCATTCTCTGGAGTTTAGGGAGCACAGGTTATGAAGAGCTGAGCCTAGGAGCTGCCTAAGCAGACGTGAGAGAGAGGGCAACCTCAGCTTAACCACACCTCTCCTGCATGGGAAGAAAGGAGTATCTCACAGATGGAATGGGGGCCACGTGGAGATGGTCTGACTCCTGCATAAGATGACTGCAGGGACAGGCAATGTGCAGGCCCTGGAAAAGCTGACTGCCAGATACCCAGGGGCTAAGGGATGAATCAGAGGTGGTTGGCAGAGGGACACCACCGCGCATGTTAAGAACCCACTTTTATATCATGTTTACTTATGCTTACAAATATATGCTGAATTACTTGTGAAGAATGCAATTGAAGCTATTTTAAATGTGTTTTTATTTGTAAGACATTTCTTATTAAGAAATTGGTTATTATTATGCTTACTGTTCTAATCTGGTGGTAAAGGTATTTTAAGAATTCACAAGTACTTTGATTTTCAAAACTGAATGAGAGAGAAAATTGTATAACCTTCCTGCTGTTCCTTTAGTGCAATACAATAAAACTCTGGAAAAAAAAAAAGAGAACCCACCCTCCGAGGGCTCCAAAGGATGGTCCTTCTGAGAGAAAGAATCAGCATTGGAGACAAAGACTCATCAGCGCACCCAGAGGGCACCATCTGGTCATCATCACTGTGCAGGTGGGCAAGACCTTTCCTGTGCCCCCATCTCTCCTTTGCCTCTTTCTTTAAGGAGCCAAAGCATGCCATGCAGTCAATCGAATAGAAGTTGTTCCCTAATAGCCAGGAAGCCTAGGGCATTCTTTGCCCTTATTGGTGCAGAATTTTTGCTCCTTAGTTCAGCTAAAACAGGTTCTTGTGTAGGCACAGCAGACACACTAAAGGGGGAGGAGAGCAGAATTTATTGGTAAAAAGGAAAAAAGGAGGGGGAAAACACTCAGCAAAGCGAGAGGGAGTCCTGCCAATGAGCTCTCACCTCACAAATTGATTACCAGACCTCTTCAGGAGCTGAAGAGGCCAGCTTCCTGCCCCCGGCACAAGGGGAAGGAAGTTTCCATGGCTTCACCCTGTTCCCCCAGTATGCATGCAGGCATTATTCAGAAAGAACCTGTCAGGAAAGGGTAGGAGATTCTCTGGGGACACCCCTTATCTGCCTCCTGCATCTATCACTGTTACTGCAGCTTTCTGGTCCTGGTTGAGGGAGGAAGGAAAATACAACTTTAAATGAAACAAACAGTTTTAATTTTAAACTACACTGGATATTATAACCACTAAAATCAGAGTGTTTTCTTATCATTACAGTGACCAAAATGTTTTTTTAAAAATATAAATGTAACTGGAAACCTTAAAACCTGTCCGTATTTTCATTAAGGGATGAGAAAGCCATAGAGCGAAGGGTTAGCAGTGAGACAGAACAAGGTTATCTTATCCTCATACTCTTCCAGGTTGAAGTCAGTTGAATATCTGGTAGAAGGATATCAGACATTTCTCTCTGTTTTTTAAAAAATATTTTTCTTAGGTATTCTAATCTGTCTCTTTTTCTAGATGAACTTTAAATTTAAAAAAAATCCTAATTAAGGTTTTTATTGGAGTAGGCCTGGATTTGGTTTGGAGAGAATTTCCTCTCTAGAACATACATTCTGGAATATGGTACCTCTCCTTTTTATTCTATTCTTTTTGGATTTCCCAGTAAAGTTTAACAATAGTGATCTTCATTACATCCTATACATTTGTTACTGGGTTTAATCTCTACATTTTGTGGTTTGTTTTTATCAGTGTTTTTGTTGTTGCTATTGGGAATAGAATATTTTTCTTTCAGGTCTTAAAACTGGCTCTTAAGTTTTACAGGTAGCAATCTGTATACTTATATTTTAACTAATGACTTTACTACATTTTATTAATTTAAAAATGTTTTATTTGATTATCTCATATTCCTTAGGTCTGTAGTTAAACCATCTGCAAATAATGGTACATGTGTCTCATTTTATAGCTTTCATCTCTGCATTGCATTTTACTGCATGTTAAAAATTCATAAAATTTATCAGTGGTGATATAGATCAGGGTAGGTATTATATTTGATTTAAACTGGAATTTTTTTACTGTTTCAACATTGAGAATGATGTTGGTTATCGTCTTCAGAAAGATGTCCGTCCTTTGCATGTTAAGAAAATAAAACATTATTCTTAGTTTTACAAAAATAACATCAAGAATGGGTATCTAACTATTTTGTTTAAAAAACCATCACCTAAAGATATTTCAACACCCCAAATACCAACTCTTTTGAGTGTCCGTGTTCATGCATAATTTAAAATTTATATTTAAACTGTTGTCTATATGCTATGTTTTGCCTATAATAGAGATATAAAACACTGTCACCTCTTACAGATTTTTAAAGCCTGATAAAAACTAATCAGTTAACTAACAGGAGTATTAATCACTAGAATTGTATATATGTTCGTTTTCAGCATAGGAGAAATGAGAGATTTTTTGAAGAATTCTATAATCAAGATAATAGCAGCTAAGATTTTAATCTTGTAAACATTTAGAAAAGAATGAGGTAATCACCAGGTGACAAAATATATTCTCTGTGAATAACACATACCAAATGAACCAACCTAATTTTCTTTTTTTTTTCTATAAAGTTATTAAATGAGAGGAATTCAGTAAACAGATTGAACCAGGATTTCACAAATTCGTGTATTTGGTAAAGTTTCTCATGGTGTCCTTCTAGGTAAAATAGTGGAATGTAGATGGTAGCATAGGTTTTGAACTATTTGAAATTAGAGTATAAAAGTGGTTCTGTGTTCTGAGGAGGAGTTAATCCAAGAAGCTCTTAATTCTTTCTATAAATATTTTTTATCAGTTATCAGGATGAAGGCCTGCATGTAAACTTCAAAATGTCACAAAGCTGGAAAAGAGAAGAAATCAAAAGGCCAAAACTATCAAAATTTTAAGTGATCCTAATAGCTTGAAACGTATGGCAGAATTTTTTAAAAAAATTTAATATAGTAAGTGAGTTCTTACATAAATGTATCACACAAGTATAGGATACGGTGACTTGACTGGCTTGGCAGCTGTTCACATCAACACTGTAAAGAAAAAGTTTTCTAAATGTCTTATAATATGAGACTTCTGGTCAATATAGAGTGGCCTGATATGGGTGTCCTAGGTTGGGTCCCCAGGAAGCAGACTGTGATGCAGAGGTTAGTAGATGATGCTTCCCAGGAGAGCCCTGGAAATCAGCCTTCCTGAAAGCGTGGGAGGGAAGCAGGAACAGGAGAACAGGGAAATCAAGCTGCGATGCAGGTTCAGGGACTCCCAGGATTGAACTCTTGGTAAGCTTGAGAACTAGAATGACTCTTCAGAATTGTCCTGAGTTGGGCCAAGATGGCCTGGCCTTTATGCTCCTGCGTTAATCAGTCACTGGATGAAGGCTGCCTAGGGAAAGAAAGGAGCATGACCTTGGACAAGGGGGCTCCCTGCAGCTGAGGCAATCCCCAAAGGGGCCGACAGCTGAGCACTATCTACAGACAGCACTGCCAGCAGCTGGGTCAACAAATCCTTCAGTGAAGGGGTTTCTGGGCCATGCATCACAGTGTTCACCACAGTGGGAAACCCCAGCGCCTGCTCCAAACCCATCGAAATGCTGGGGGGAATATATTTTTTAAGATGTTTTTAATATATGGTTAAGCATCAAAAAGCAAGAAAGGATGCCAAAAATGAAGAAAGAATGGACAGGCAAGGTACAAGAACTAGATATATGCCTGAAAATAATATGGTTTCAAGTCCATTGAGAAGGAAATTAAGACTTTAGGCTCTATTCCCAGTCATCCACCAGAAACAAGAACCCCAAACGCATGCCACTTGTGAGTATGTGGTCCACATTTTTACTAGCCTCAAAGTGAGACAACCCTAAAATGAGATAGCAACATAAAAATGAATCTAAAATTGGTTTTATGTAAAAAAAAAAAGTTCAGTAGAGAATAAATTCAAAAACACCCCATAAGATTTTCCAACCCTTAGTGCACCTGAGAGTCCCATGATAAAAACACCAGATGAAGATGAGCTCACACACGCAATGAGGAGGACAGAAGGGAGAACTTCCAAATGCCACAATCTACAGAACTTAGAGCATTCTGAAAGAGACTTAAAAATAGAGTATGTTTAAAATATTCAGAGACATAAAGGAAAAATTAAGATCCAAAAAGCAAATAAACTGGGGAAATCACAAATAGAAATTCTAGAAATTAAAAGTACAGACACTGACATTTTAAAAATGTATTAAACTGGAAAACTGATGTGCAGACATTACTTGGGATGCAGCCCAGAAAGATAAATGAATGGAAAATATGAAACTGTCTGGTATGTTCAATAAATCTTGAGAGATACTTAAAAATCCTTTTCATCCATTAAATATTTATTGAATGCCTACTATGTGCCAGGTAGTGTGCGAGACATTGAGAACGCAATAATGCCCAAGAAAGCGGAACATTTCCTTAAAAAGTTTATGTTGGCTTCTTCAAAATGCAGTTCACACTTTTCCAAGCCATGACATCTGCAAAATTAGGTGAGTAAATGCAATGATAAAAAGTAAGAACTATTTGATAGTCTTGGGCAATGTTAACATGATGAGAAATAAAAATGTCCCACTGTGCTTTTACTGGCTAACCATATCTGGAGTAATGTGATCCTTTCTGGTAACCACAATTTAACGTTGGATGTTAACAGATTAGAGTCCAGACTCAAAAAGCAAGAGTATAGAATAGCCGGGATCGTATGTCATTTAAGAAAGAGTTGATGTGTGCTCTGCGCAGGAAAGAAGAAAATAAATGAGTAGAAAAGCCTCTAGTACTTTCCAACCTTAAAATACTATGATTCAGCCCAAGGCTTCTGTGTCCGAGGTTAACTGTTTAGATCTTTTTTCCTCCAGCCACACAGTTAGACTATCTTTCCCAGCTCTCCCACTAGTCAGATGAGGTCACGTGACTGAGTTCTAGCCAATAAAATGGGACAAGAAATGCTGTCTGCCGCTACTAAACCTGAATGGACCTTACAAGCCTCACACAAGCATTTCTATCTCTTTCACCATCTGCCAACTCGGTGAAGAACACGGTGACACTGAAAAACAGTGCTGAAGTGGGTAAAGCTACAAGCTAGAAGAAACTGATTCCTGAGTCACTGCATGGAGAAAAGCTTCCATCAGCCAGGTACAGTTACTTTGGATGTGATTGAGAAATACACTGTTATCCTATGTGAGCATAAGATAAAATTAAAATAACAGCTAGCAATACCTTGACGAATGCAACCTCTATTTCTTTTAATTTTTCATTTTCCAGAGACAAGGTCTTGCTCTGTCACCCAGAATAGAGTGCAGTGATACAACCGCAGCTCACTGAAGTCTCAACTTTCCGGGCTCAAGTAATCCCACCTCAGCCACCAGAGTAACTGGGACTAAAGGTGCATGCAGTCATGCCGGCTAATTTTCTTTTTTTTTTTTACTTTTAGTACATATGAGGTCTCACAATATTGCCCAGGCTGGTCTTGAATTCCTGGACTTAAGCAATCCTCCCGCCTCAGCCTCCCAAAGTGCTAGGATTACAGGCATGAGTCACTGTAATTAGGCCAATGAGGCCTAATATAGTTTCTTTATACAGGATTTCCCATCCAATTTTCACTCCCAGTTCCTGCCTAATTCATTCTAATAGAATTCTATTTACCTCAATTCTATTGTTCCTAGGGAGGCACTCCTGAAGGAGAAAAGCTATATCCCAACCTGAAATTCTATTTGTGATAGAGATTGCTACATCATCTTGTCACTGGTCCAGCTTCTGTCAAAGGAAAGGCATTTCTTACCCATTCTCCTTCTCCAGAAATTAATCCACGTGTTTCCACCTCAACCAAGCTGAGTTACTTGAGGTCTCTTTCATACTCATGTTCATATCCTCAAAACTGTCACAGTGCTTGGCATAGTGCAGTTGATTGTTGATTGAATCAATAAAAAAAAGAGTTACAAATATGAAGCTCTTCAAATCTTAATGAGAAAACCAAATAGAGCAGTATTTTACGGAAAAAAAAAAACACAGTGAGTTATGTACACAAACACATAAAAGACATTTCTATGCAGGTTACATATGTCTATGCATGTTTGTATATAAAGGAAAAAAGGTTGATTTCAAATCAGTTATTTCTGCATATAAAATGAAGAGCTTCCTTTACCATTCTCTTTATAAGATCAAAGAAACCTGAATATGTAGCTATTTTTGAAATACACAAAGGACTCCCCTGAGCTAAATGGTCTCTCACTAAATTAGTAAATGAGTAATGGTAATGAGCTTACTCTGGGAATAGCAAATGCCAGAAAATATTAGTGCTCAGGAACAACAAAAAAAAGAAAAAAAACAAAAAACCGAGCCTTTCAAGAAATCTTAACTTCTGCTACTGAACAAACACATCTAGCCAGCTCAAGGCCAAATATCTGATAGATCCCTGATTTTTACAAACAGAAATAAAAAATGCAGGCGATGCTCAAGGATGATGCATTCTTACCTTTCTCTGAGATCTGCTCTGTAATCAGAAATACGAGAATGAGAAGAAAATACGGCCCTTTCTGTTATTTTCAGAGACAAAGCGAAAATAACCAGTGCTTGCTAAATAGAAAGCATCTCATTATTGTGCACCTCAACCAATGCTCCAGAAACCGAAACCCACCCCGCTTGGCTAACCTGACTGTCTCCTCTCGCACAGATCACATTGCATAGTGGCTATGAACCTCTACATATGCCGTCTTCTCCTCATGTAAGACTCGTGAGGACAAAAATCACTGTTGACCACACATTTGGTGCAAGGAGCCTGGCACAATCTGAGACTTTAGTAGGTGTTTATTAAATGCTTCTTAAATAATCTTGGAGTTTTCCTAAAAGTATGAAGCTAATGGTGATGAAATCTCTCCCAATTATAAGTAGAGTTGGAAGAACAGAACACAAAAATAATCCATAGTCACCCACTCCCTTTTCCTACTAGAATGTAAGTTCCATGAAAATGGGAATGTTGTCTGTCTTATTCAGGGCCATGTCCCCAGGGTGCACTCAGTAAGTGCTTGTTGAATAAGTGAGAATGACCTTGTTCAGGTAATCCTTTCAGGTTTTATTCAATAACATAAGCCTTATCATGATGAATGCTTGACATTATCACTTCCCCAATTTCCTTTGTATGTTCCTAACTTGACAGCTGGCTTCTCACAATGTATTTGCTTTCTGTTGATGCTATAACAGATTCCCCAAAATTTGGCAGCTTAAAAGAACACTCCCTTATGGTCTCACAGCGCCGTAAGTCAGAAGTCCAGGTAGGCTCAGAGGCTCTGCTCTGAATCTCACAAGGCTGAAATCAGTGCCAGTCAGGCTGGGCTCTGATCTGGAGGCTCTGGGGGAGGATCCACTTCCAGCCTCATTCAGATGGTTGGTAGATTTCAGTTCCACGTGGCTGTAGGACTGAGATCTTCATGTCCTTGCTGGCTGTTGACCAAGGTCCAGCTTCTGAAGTCCCCCACATTCCCTGGCTGGTAATCCCCTTCATCTCCAAAGCCCATGAATGAGAGGCTGAGGCTTTCTCACACTTCTGATCTCTTTGATCTTCCTTTCTGCCTCGTGTCTCCTGCTCTTGCCTTCTTCTTCTGACTTACTCTCCTGTCTTGCTCTTCTGCTTTTAAGGGTGTATGTGATTAGATTGGGCCTATCTGGATGACCCAAGATAATCCCTCCATTTCAAGGTCAGCTGATGAACAACCTTAGTTCCATCTGCAAAATCCCTTCATAGCAGTACTGAGATTAGTGTTTGATTGAATACAGTGGGTAAGAATTTGGGGGGATGTCTTTAGAGCTCTACCTACCACACGAAGAGTGAGCAAACCAAAGATAGTGCCCAAAATGATAGCTGGTCTTTGTGCAATCTCATCTAACAAGTGACATCCATTGTTTTTGCTGTATTCTAATTACTAGACGCAAGTCAATAAGCCCAGCCCACACTCAAGGAGAGGGAAACACACAAAGCCTTGAATACTAGTCATCAGGGATCACTGTGGACCATATTAGAAGCCACCTACTACAGAAAGGAAAGTTAATTACATCTTACAGTCTGGTCCAGCTATTAAAAGCATTTATGTGATGATAAAAATACAAATACTAAACGTTAAGCTCAGAAAAATTATCGTAACATTATACCAAGAGGAAACAATGATAGGATAGAATAGAAAGGTGTTTGAAAAAGAAGCAAAGAAGAAAATTAAGCCCTCCTGGTCAATTTAGGGAAATCAATCTAAAATTCCTAAAAATAGTAAATCAGGAAGTAGCACTAAGTATGTTATTTAGAGACAGGAAGGTGAAATGTCAATCATGTAAAAAAGATGAAAATGCCTCTGGAATGGGGAAATGTCAGTAGGGGGGTGTTGCTCATGAGGGTGTCTGTTTTTTATAACAAACCTTACAGGGTTCTTTGACTCTTTATACCACGTATGTACACGACTTCTATTAAAATAATGGTGGGGGAGACAAGAAAGGAGGGTGCAAAGGCTTTCCACAAAAAAAATTGTGAAATTATTTGCATGCAGTTAAAACAATGTAAAGTATCTCTAGTTGAGGTTGGAAAACATTGGCCCAAGAAACACAAAATAGGACACAGATAATAAAGACAGAATATTACCAATGCAGTCAACCAGCAGCTGTTCATCCAGCTGCATATTTAAGCCAGCTGACCCACCCCAGCCCAGAGGCCTGTGACAAGTGGATGGCCAGCAAGCCCAGCCCAGAATCCACTGCTCTTTGCTGCCACCCTTGTTTTTGAGTCTGGCTCAGATGCTTCCTGAGGCTGGCTTTTATTTCTAGATATCAGCCTAGCGTCCAGCCTTCAGAATATTTTTGATGTTAATTTTACAGCTTTCAGTTATTTGAGATACACTTGAATCTGTTCCTAAGCCAAACTCATTTCCACCATGGAACCTCTGCCCTGGCTCTTCTGTAGGAAGGCACTGTGGCCGGATTATCCTCTGGCAGCCTCACCCTTGTTACTGATCTCATTCAAATGCTTCCTTCCCAGAGCCTCTCTCTGACCATCCAAACTAACTGCCCTCTTCCACAGCCTCACCACCATGTACCACATCACTCATCTTGTTTTATTCCTAGCATTTGTCAAAATGTAAAACTATCTTGTTCATTTATTTTTGCCATCTTATTTTATTAACCGTGGTATCCCTGAAGCCTATATTATAAGCATGTGGCACATATCAGTTACCCAAAAAATAATTGTTGAATAGAAAAATGGGATTAAGTAGCATATTCTTTCATTTCTACTGCAATAATGCTGCATAACAAATCACCCTGAAACTTGATGTTTTAAAACAGCAAGCATTTTTTTCCTTGCCCATGGATCTTTGGGTCAACTTGAGTTTGGCTGATCTTGGAAGAGCTTTGCTGGCTGAGGTTGGGTTTGGCTCCAGGCTGTGGGTTGTGTTCAGTTCCATCTCCATGTGTTTCCTCGTGCTTCTTAAACCAGAGGCTACCGGGGGCATGCTCTTCTCACGGGAGACCACTGGAAAACAAAGAGGCAAACAGAAGCATGTCATGCTTCTTGAAGCCTTGGCTAGCTCTGGCTATTAATTCCTTGCACTTTCCATTGGTCAAAGCAATCACATAACAAAGCCAAATATCAACGAGGTGGGAAAATATACTCTGACTACTATCATTTATGATTATGACACTAAATTTAAAACATATATAATATAGAGATAAAAATGTCGCCATATCATTGCAGCTAATTAAGCATTAAGTATGTAACAGAAGATTAAAGCTATAAGAATTTGATCTTTCATCTTGCAGATGAGAAAACAGACCTAGAAAAATGAGAGTGAGAGAATACTACAGAGTTTTTGGTAAAGGGGAGGACACGTTAACCCTATTAAAGAGGAGTGAAGAATTTGGATGAATAGTTCAATCTGATCTGATTGAATAAATAAATGAATGAATTGGACTGAGGGAAAGGAGCCAGCAGAGGAGAAATTAAAGGCACAAGAGAAAAAGCAAAGTCCTGGGAAAGGTAAGGGGGATGAGATGAAATGCACTGGTGGAATGTAGACCTTGGAAAGGAAAGATCCTGTCCAAATGGAGGAAAGAATGAGCAGGTGTGTGGATACACTAAGGAAAGAAAAATGGGAGTTGGAAGAACTCAGGTCTGTGAGATAGACTAAACAGTTGGGTCACATACTGCGCAATAAGGTGTCCAACAACTCACACTCAGGGATAACATAATTGGACATGGGTTCTCAGATCCTAGAACTCACTGCCAACCAGCTGTCCTCACTTACTAGCATTGCAGGAGGGTTTTACTGTCTACAGAGCACCAAAATATACTCAGCACAAAGACTGTGAGTGTTAATATTATTCTACTAGTGTGACCTCAGTTTTCTCAGTGAAGGAGATGTGAGAGTCATTAGTTTAAAGTGAAGGTGGCAAGGGTTGTGTAGGTGGCTTGTGTCCACCATGATGAAGGTTTGGAATAGGGAACTGAGAAAGAGGTGACCAAAAGCACTTGAATACCTGACCACCAACACCAACAGAGGGCTGTCTGCACTAACATAAGACCATGAATGGGAGTAAGCTGTATCCATATATGTGTTTGAGTGATTTCCTTCATTCAACAGTTTACAGAGTGCTTACTGTGGGCCATGAAAACCAGGTACAGTTCCTATTCCCAAGCAGATTATAGTCTAATCAATACATGCCCAGAATGAGTTAATGACTAGAAAAAGGACTTTTATAATTCAGAACTAAAACTGAAAACTGAAACAGGGATTCATGCAAATGTAACCTTTCCATCTCATTTGTATGTATCAAATGTCACTGTCATTTAATTTTCTAATAAATTACAGACATATACAGTGTTTAAATGCAAAGTTTAATGAAGTCAATAAAATATGGGCATAAAACAGTAGAATGTAAATTCCATTTCTGTCCTTTACTGCCTAACTGAGAGATAAATGTCATTTAGCTTGAGATAATATTTTCACAAAAACATTTAGAAGGGTTTCAGCTTTAATATTCCAAAAGAATCACTGTTGGCCACTATTGTTTGTGATTATAATACTAAATTTTAAAAATATAGATAGATAGAAACCTCCATATGTTGCTGCCGATTAAAGATTACGTGTGTCATAGAATAAGAAAACTGAAAATAACTTAGCTCTGGTACAGCTGCTTCATTTACACATAAGAAAAAAGACTGGAAGAATTGAGATAAGTTATTTTGCAAAGGGCAGGCAACAAATTAGTGGCAGAACAGAAATAGATCTCAGATCTCCTGATTCCCACCCCAGGGTCATTCTACTGCAACAGGCTGTTTCTTTACCTATTCTTGGCTATCTCACTCTGCAGGGGTCGCAGGTTGCCAAACAAGCGCCTCTGAATAGATTGTTATGAATACATTGACCTCGTAACCCCAACTATGTTTTTAATTGATTTGGTCCATTCTTTTGAAATAATAATGAACTTTACTAAGTTACCCTGTTTTCTCACATATTTCATCATTTTCATCTGTATTTATTTCTCCTCTAATCAGAGAACTTCCTCCAAGCATGAGTTCTAAGAGGATCTTCATGTAGTAAGCCTGAGGTCATGTATGCCTGAGAGTATCTTTAGTACATCCTAATACTTGTAACTGTTTACATGAATATATCAAAAATATAGCTTGTTTTATCTGGACAACTCCATATCTTGCATCCAGTGTTGTCATTGAGAAGTCTAATATCTGTATGATTCTTATTCTTTTATAAGTGATCGGAAACTTCCCAGTGGAAACTAGAATTTTCTGTTTGCTTTTATGTACTTAATGTTTATAATGTTTTCAGGTGTTCTTTTATTTGTTTGTTTTATCTTCTAACCTGTTTGGCACCCAGTGAGTTCTCTCAACCTGAAATTCAAGCACATTTTTGTTTATATTTTTTCCAAATATTTCCTTTCTTATAGTTATTTATTTTTTTCCTTTCTAAGAACACCTTTGATTAGTGTGGTGTCACTTCCATTCTACCCTCCATACCATTTGTTTTCTTTTTTATATTTCTAACATTTTTATTACTTCTTGGTGCTTTTTGAAAGAGTTTCTTAACCTGATCTTATAGCGAACTAATTGTTCAGCCATATTGTTAGACACCCATTTATTGAGTTCTTATTTCAATAGCCATATTTTCCTGACCCAATTTTTCCACTTGATTCTGCTTTTTAAAATTCACTCAACAATTCTTCTATATCTTTTTGAAAATATAAATTAGTAATGAATGCTTGACTTATTAAGGCCATGAATTTCATTACATGTGGCATAGCTTATTCACTTTGCAGTCTTTCTTAAAATCATTATTATTACGGCAAAAATGCTTAACATGAGATGTACTCTCTTAACAAATCTTTAAGTGTACAATACAGTACTGTTGACCCTCGGTACAATGCTGATCAGCAGATCTGCAGAACTTACTCATCTTGCATATTTGAAACTTTATACCTGTTGATTAGTAACTTCCCATTTCCCACTCCCACCACAACCTGGCAATCACCATTCCACTCTCTGATTCTACATGTTTGGCTGTTTTAGATACCTCATATGAGTGAAATTATGCAGTATGTATGTGCTCTTCTATGACTGGCTTATTTTACTTAGTCTGACATCTTCAAAGTTCATCCATGTGGCATATTTCAGGATTTGAGTTTTGTTTTTTTTTTAATTTAAGGCTGGATAATTTTTTTTAAGGCTGGACAACTTTAAAATGTGTGCATCTTTCCATACCTTTTCTGTAGTGTTTCCTTTGAGCTCATATGTCCTGGTTGGTAATATGAAATGGGAGACAAAGCCAAACTCTCATCCCTGGTTATCCTGCCTCTCTTAAGATGCTTAAAAAAGAAGAGGGCATGACCCAAGGCTCCACAGCCTAACTCTGCCCAACTCTGTGCACAGCTCCTGCTCCCTGATCCTGCTGTGTGTTCCTCTGTCAATTTTAATTTACTAACTCTCAAATGGGAAGTTGGTGTGAAATACCCAGTACCACCACCAATTTGCTGTCTAATGGTTCCTCACCACAGTGATCACCAGCATGGCCCTGAGGTTGCCGTGGACCCTGGCTGCACTGGGATAGAACTGATGGGGATTTGGGTGTTGTTGTTGTTGTTGTTGCTGTTTGAGACAAAATCTTGCTCTGCCCTCCAGGCTGGAGTGCAGTGGCATGATCTTGGCTCACGGCAACCTCCACCTCCCGGGTTCAAGCGATTATCTTGCCTCAGCCTCCGGAGTAGCTGGGATTACAGAGGCATGCGCCATCACACCCAGCTAATTTTTGTATTTTTAGTAGAGACAGTGTTTTGCCACATTGGCCAGCCTGATTTTGAACTCCTGACCTCAGGTGATCTGCCCACCTTGGCCTCCCATAGTGCTGGGATAACAGGCGTGAGCCACCAAGCCCAGCTGGGATTTTTGGTTTTAATGTTTGTTTTTGTTTGGATTTAAAAATCTCCACTCAGGCCGGGCGCGGTGGCTCAAGCCTGTAATCCCAGCACTTTGGGAGGCCGAGGCGGGTGGATCACGAGGTCAAGAGATCGAGACCATCCTGGTCAACATGGTGAAACCCCGTCTCTACTAAAAATACAAAAAATTAGCTGGGCATGCTGGCGCTTGCCTGTAATCCCAGCTACTCAGGAGACTGAGGCAGGAGAATTGCCTGAACCCAGGAGGCGGAGGTTGCAGTGAGCCAAGATTGTGCCATTGCACTCCAGCCTGGGTAACAAGAGCGAAACTCCGTCTCAAAAAAAAAAAAAAAATCTCCACTGGTGGAGGGACCAGCATAGGTCCTCAAATATAGAGTGGAAATGGGAAGGGAACCTAGCTCTGAAACTCCTGCACTTAATCCCCAGAGCACGGAAGACTCAACCACTCTGTCTCCTCAGAGATATCCCAATTTTTAATGTTAAATCCTCAAATCCATACACTTTGTCACTTCTATGGCATTTCTGCAATTGAGTTTGGGAGAAAGAACTAATAGTAAGCATTTTTATATCTCCTTTTTTTTTTTTTTAACTTTGCGTGAGTTCCTACAAAATGTATGCCATGTTCCTGAATGTGAACTTGGTTCCAAATTTTTGAATATTTTTAATTGCATCTGATATGATTTTGTCTTTAAAAGCTTTCCTTTTTTATATCTTCCCTGATGTTTGGCAAGTTGCTATTTAACATTTTCTTTTATCTTATAATTTATTGTGTTTCAAAAGAGAAATCTAAGTGTTGCAGAACTTTCTCCTTAGTTCAGCTAAAACTGGGCTCTTGTCACATGACCGGGAAACAGAAGGGTGAGGAAAACTGAATTTATTGGGCGAAAAGGAAAAGGAAAAAACCCTCAGCAAAGCATAAGAGTCCTACCAGCAGGTTTCCCACCTCACAGATTGAATCCCAGGTCACCACGCAGGAGCAGGTTCCTCCCGCCCCCCTCCCCCACACCCCGATAATGGCGTGAACTTCTGGAGGCTCCACCCCGTCCTCCTAGTGCTCAGGTGGGTATTACTAAGAAAGAATCAGTCCGGAAAGGGCGCGTTTCATCTGGGACCAGCAGTCCAGTTTTTCAGTCTTCAAGCTCTTTTAGGCTTGAAGGCGGAGTTTCCCCAGGGACCCTTGGCCGCCTCCTGCCTCTGTCATAAGCATGAACTATGGATTTGGAGGAATGCATGATGAGTCAGAAAAGCCTCCCCATCCTGGGATCTAGTTGAGATTCTCTGTTGGGCTAGGAAGAGAGGGTCTGAGAGAAACAAGATTTCTGTAGAACTTGTGGGTCCCTTGCAAAAAGAAGCTTGGTAAAGAAATGCTAAACTCCCAAACAGGGCTGAAGAATATAAAAGGGGAACCCATATCCCTGGGAGACAGAGACTCTGGAGGTGAGAGTCTGGGGGCCGCATCAGCAAAGACTGGCCCACTGCTCCCTCACAGAATATCCCTTGCCCTGGTGGGGGCTGAGAGCAGCTGAGAAATCCTGGGCAGCCAAGATTGCCATGGAAATTGCCAGGGTTCTAGGTGGTCCCACAGAGTGCCTGGTGGCTTGACATGGACTGAGAGCTACAGATTCACTTCTTTGGCACCTGAAGGATCATGGTGGGAACGAGGAGATTCTAGGAACCTAAAAAACGGCTTTCAGTTAGAAAGGTGACAATTGCAAACCATAATAGACTAATTACAGACAATGAAATCTGAATGAAGATTACTCACAGGTGCCGGCATCTATAGAAGACAAGCCTGGCTACAACATCACACTCCCATCCCCCAATTCTGGGGGACAGGGCATCCCAAATCAACTCAAACTAAGCACTACAGTTTCAGTGGCATGAAGGCTCACAATAGAATTTTTTTTTTCTGTTCTAGAAACTCACGTTTCTTCTATCTCATGACTTTTGATCAGAAATTACCTTACATGGCTTGAGTATGTGGTCTGTATAATCACCCATGTAACTATACTAGAGTCTTCTTTATTATACCAAATGAGAAGAACAAGTGTTATTAAAAGATATAATTTAGTACAGAATTTAAAACCACCACAGAGTGATGCCCGTCAGCTTGACAAAGCATTTAAACCCTTAGTGGATTTAATGGCAGGCAATGGCAAATCTCTTAAGGTTTGTAGCAATGGCTGTCCAGATGCTCAGTTTTTGCATGAAAAGGTCATTTTGTTTCTACCTTAACTATTATATAATAATTAACATTTTTGTCACTTCCTTTATTTGACATTTTGCATATACTTTGCATACATTAATTTATTTAATCTTTACAAAAACCTATGGGCTAAGGACTATTATCCCCATTGACAGCTCAGAAATCTAATGGCAACTGGATCAAGGCAACAGATGTATCGATGACCAACCCAGGTACACGGGCTTCCAAAGCCTATTCTTAACCATTAAGTTGTTCTGTCAGCCCAATAGGCCTTTTTTTTCCCCAGTTCAAACTGTCCCAACAAATGTAATTAAAAAGAAAAATATCTGGTCATTTAGGGACACCATCCATGAAAATGTATTTCTAATTCAGGAAGAGGAGGCGGGGGAGGGCATTCTCTACTAACCATGGTAAGCAATCTGTTCAGTCCCCAAAACATGAAGTTTGATTTTTCTTTTTATCTGGCTTTTATGTTCAAGGGAATATAAATGTCAGGAATCAAGCATTCCCTCTGGATGGTGGAGTAATAAATAGCTTTCATACCATTTTGCACAGATGCTGTGACTAAATTGAGATCAGGAAAGATATAGACAACTATAGCAACAAACTGATGATGAATCTATTTTTAAAAACAACTGTTAAACTAGAAAGATTTTTTTTCAGAAAAAAAAACTCAGAAGGAAATAATTTGGGCACAATTCTAAGAAATTCGAAGGAGATTCAGAGCTAGAATGAATGAACAATCCACTCAGCCCAAAAAGGGCTGAGATAATCATTTCACAGTTTTAAATATAATTCTGAATATTTTTGAGGCATGAAGCAAAGGAAAGTTTTATACCTTGGAAGGCTTAAAGTATTAATGTGAATAATGGTAAATATTTCTGAAATAATAAAAGCTTTGTGCTCTAAATAAAATATAAAGAGGCATATCACTTATCTGTCTTTTGGGAAACATATCTAAAACTAACATATAAATATTCATCATAAGTTGACATGATTTAATTACTTTAGCAAATAGTTTGAACCATTCCAGCTCAGTGATACCATTCTTGGATACTTTTCCTAAGGAATAATACAAAAATGTCAATAACAAGAACTATTCAATGAAGCGTTATTTTGTAATAGGAACATATTAGAAATAAAACCAGAAAAGGGAACTAGTAATATAATATAAAGCAAACAATTATTTGTCGGACATAATCTGAGTACTTTACTTATTTTATTGTATGTAATAGTAATAATCTAGACATACTTTTCCTAATGAGCAAATAAGTGCAGAGCAGTTAGGTTACCAGTCAAAGATTAAATAGTTGGTTAATAAAGGAACAAAGTATAATCTAAACAACATCTAATCAAAGGATGGTTAATTATATACACCAATTTAGTATTTTTTTCATAAAGGTATTAAAACTAACAGTTGGAAAGACTACATAACAGAATGAATGATGCTTAAGATGTAACATTCAGTTGAATATATACATACATGTACACACACACACATGAATGTTTCTGTGCTATAATTATGTGAAATTATATTTACAAATAGACAATGCATAGAACATGAAGACAGATGATATTTATTAGGGTAGTGAAGTTATGAATAGCTTTCCCTAATTTTAAAATTCCTCAAGTGATCACCCCATCGTGACCTCCCAAAGTGCTGGGATTACAGGAGTGAGCCACCACGCCCAGCCGGTATTTTGGATTCTATTTTTCTAAAGCTCATGGGTTGCAATCTGGGATCTTGCGAGCTGTGTTCAACCTGCTGTCATGTCCCCTTGACCCATTCACTACTTTTAAAAAAATGACTTGCGAGCGTTTGAATAAATGTCACATAAAATAAATAAATAAGTAAAATTCCCACTGTTCATTCACTAATTCAAGAAACACTTACTGAGAGCCTACATCAATGAATAAAAAGTTCCTGTCCTTGTGGAGATTATTTTATAGTAAGGGAATATGCCAAATGAAATCAATTAATGATAAATTCTCTTAAAAAAATGAAGCAGAGTGTGAGGATAAAAAGATATAGGGTGTGTATTTAGAAACCTTAATCAAAGAAGGTCTTCCTGACAAGATGTTTGCATAGTAAAGTAAAATTGAGTAAAACACACAGATATATGAAAGAGCATCACAGCAGGAGAAATAGCATGTGCAAAGGCCCTGGGGCTGAAATGGGATGCCAGATAGACAGTATAAAGAATGGGGGGAAGTTCATGCAGAAAGTAAAAACTGGGTAAGGAAAAGGGTCACAAAATTATGCCTATAACCTAATAATTATGTTTAAAAGCACAGAAAAAAATAGTGAAGTAAAAAGTACAATATGTTCATTATGAGTTATCTTAGTGTAATGTGGTTTTTAAGAGTAATCACTCCTAAACCAGATTGCCTGGATTCGGATCTCAGTTTTGAAACCTCAGAGAATTTGCATAGCCTTTCTGTGCCTCATCTGTAAATCAAGGCTAATCATCATAGTACCTTTAGCATTACTGAGAGGTATGGAAGGCAGATTGAGATTCCTATAATGTCAATATCCTAATCCTTGGAACCTGTATGTTACCTTACATAGCAAAGGGGGTTTAAGTTTGCAGATGGAATTAAGGTTGCTAATCTGCTGACCTTAAAATAGGATTTGTTAGCCAGGCCCAATATAAACAAAAGGATCCTTAAAAGTGAAAGAAGGAGAGAAAAAGATGTGATCACAGAAGCAGTGCCTGGCTTCAAGGATGGAGAGAGGAGACTTGAGCCAAGAAATGTGGGCGGTCTCTTGAAGGTGAACAAGGTAAGGAAACATTCTTTGCTGGAGCCTCCAATAGGAAAAGAAAAAATGCAGTTGTATTGACACTTTGATTTTAGTCCAGTGGGAATACATTGGGCTTCTAAGAACTACAGAATTGTAAGATGATAAGGATGTGTTGTTGTAATCCACTAAATTTGTGGTAACTTAGCAGAGCAGTAACAGAAAAGTAATACAAGAAGATTAAGTGGGTTTCTGTGAGCAAAATGTTTAGAATAATTCCTGGTGCATGGTGAGCATTCTATAAGCTGTTATAATATTTAGATGGTGTTTTCTACCATATTTTCCAATAAATAATAAATATTTATTTGTTAAATTAAAAAATGAAAATGGAAAGACTACTTAAAATGGGAAAACTTTATCATTAGTGTTACTCATACATGAAAGAAAAATTTTAATTGCAGAAGAACCAAATAGATTGAAATATAAAAATAATGAAACAGAAAAAAAAATCTGTTCCCTATATTAAAAATACCTTTTGTTTTTAACATATGTTCTTCAGTTGCTAACAAAATACTGACAAAGTGGCTAGGACTGGAGTAGATTTAAAAAGGTTTTATTTTGGATGTGTGATTTATAGACTATGAGGAAAACCATGAATCCATTTAGCATCCAGATGTAGGTCAGTAACCTAATGCATGGAGTCCAATAAGTTCCTTTACAGACAAGAATCATAAAAGCTTGGAATTTCACTCCTAGTAAAAGTCTCTAGGAATTTCTGAATTTCGTTTTCATTCCATCAGGAAACTGACAAATCAAACTGTTGCAAGTCAACTGAGAGTACCCCCTCCCTTAATTCTTGGCTCCATCAGGTCTTCAGGGCACTCAAAAATTTCGGTTCCATCCAAACACTTAGCAAGCATCTCCCATATGTATGACCAGATCCTGTGTTAAGTAGCATTGAACTTTTTACAGTCATACATAATATGTAACATTTATGGTCAAAAAAATAGTCTCATTATTTTTATAAATTGGAACATTTACTACTCATGCTCAATTTTTTTATGCAAAAATATTTATTGAATGTCCTTCCGAACATATTAAGATATGAAATACTTTCAAATAAACTACATGGTTTCTCAAATAATTTGTAGAAGGGGAACAAATTATTTTTGTTTGTCAAGATGTTAGATTTGAAAAGAGTACATTTGCTTTCTTAATTTGTTTTTATTAAAATAACACATAAAAAAGCAAATACCTACCACTTTCTCAGTTCCAACTCCCCAGAATCAGCCACCTTCAATATTTCTGTCTATTTCTTCTGGTGTTTACTTCCATATTTCTAAATATTTATATTTTTCCTTTATGATTTTAAAAGTTTAATTGAGATCTATTAATTTCTAATATGTAAGATAAGAATCTGACTCTCACGACCATGCTCCTCACCCTCTTACACACAAATAAATGTACAAACTCACCTTTTCCTAATCTTCTAAAATTACTGTGTCAGCCTTTTTGGTTTAATCAATATTTACTGTTCACATTTTATCAACATGCAGAAATAATGCAGAGTAAATCAATATAGTGTATTGTAGCTTCATTTCCTTCCTTCTATAACATTTTACTCTCTAGAATTAATAATTTTCTAATTTAGTCAAATTGTTTGGTTTACCATGTAACTGTCACTCTTTCCCCAACTCTGACAGAGCTGAGTTTAGCACAACTAGTAACCCATCAGTTTTGCTTTTTACATTTTTTTCTCTTGCAGACATCCCTGCTGGAACCCTCTTTCCTCATGCTCTCAACAGGACTGGTTTGCTTTGGAGGTCTGCCACACCACATTTGTCCTAGAATTTTCTTTCTGTCATCCTGGAAATTGACTTTATCTTGTTTCTATGTTAAAGTCTCTGTTTCCAAGACACTTTGACTTCTACCTTGGAAGATGTCATAACTTTAGGGAAGCACAGTTTTCAGGAGCTTCTTGAGAAAGACTCTTGGGACCTAAAATTATTAAGAACTTGCAGGTCCAAAAACATCTTCTTTCTACTCTCCTGTTTGGTAGAAAGTTTGGCTGGATATAAAATTCTGATTTGTAAATCCATTGTCTTCTAGCTTCCTGTATTGTTTGCAGAAGTCTACCGATCTTACACTCATTCGCAATCATTTGTATGTAATGATCCCTCCCTTTATCCTTCTATCCCTCCACCCCTGGAGTTTTTTAGATTTTTCCTTTATCTCAGGTGTTTTAAATTTTTATGGTGATATGCCTTGTTTTAGTTTTTGTTTTTATCTCCAATTTTCTGGTCAATCTTTCAGTCTTTTCTTTGAAGCTTAATTCCCATAGTTCTGGGAAATATTTTTAGAAAAGATCTTTAATAATATTTTCTTTATTTCTTCTGATCCCTCTCTTTGGAACTTGTGTTAACTTCCATTATCATATCTTTTGGCACTCTTCAACTGATCCTTTTATTTTCTTGCCTTTTTTCATCACTTTTGGGAGATAGATTTTGAAATACTTTCTCAACTTCATTTTCCAAGCTGTCCGCTAAATTTTTAGTTTCTGTTATCACTTTTTAATATCCAAGATCTTTCTTTTTAAATCAGTCTATTCTTTTTAATGGGCATGTTTTCTTATTTTGTGTTTCTGAGCATATTTAAAAGCTTCATCACTTTTCTTTTTTTTTTCTGTTTGTTCAGTGCATTGTTAGAGTCGTTCCTTAAACATTTGATGATTTGTGGATACCTGATTGGAAATTAAGTAGCTCTGTGTGGGACTTATCTGGTACGTTTCCCTGCAAGATGATCACATATGGACATAGTTGTCTTTTGACAAAAGTAGTCTCCATGGCACTTCCTCCTTGTGTAAGTTATGCTTCCCAAATGAAAATCTTCCAGGCTTAATGCTTAGGATAAAGGAAATGGTTTTACAAGTTTTGTTGTTAGTGTTCAGGAAGCTGACTGGGATTGGGTTGGAGGTCTCATTTCCAAAATGCATATTTACACTTAACATTCTCTATTTTCTGTAAAGGGACTCCTCTAACTTCCCTGCAGGTGTGTACAGCTTCTCCAGTTTGAGAACCTGTGTGCTTCTATCTAAAGAGAATATGTTTACTAGCTTGTGTTTACTATCTAGAGAATGTAATTCATTCTCTCTAGAGTGAACCTCAAATCCTTGGCCAGAGTGTGGGGGGTCAGTGGCCCTAGGGAAGAAGATCTGGGGGCCTAGCCACTAATATAAATAAATATTTTCAACCAATCCATCTTTTTAAGCCCCATCCTGAGCCTCCTACTTTTCCATATACCCATGGTCCCAAATTCCTGTGCCTTCCTCAAGTTCTGCCAGATAAATCGGTTTGCTTTCATTGGCTTTCCATACTACAGGCTTGGATCTCCGATCTTTTAGGCCACTTAAGTCAGTTACTTTTAGTTCCTCTAAATTTCTACTTCCAAATTTTAAAAAAATTATTTGTCTGTTACAAGTTTATGCCTTTATGTCCTTGCTAATTTATGCCTTTTAAAATTTCTTTTATTGTTATTCTAGTGAGACATGGGGGAGGAAGCAGAAGAAAACATTATGTTTATTCTATCATGTTTATCTGAAACAATCTTTTTTATTTTATAAAATAATTCAATACATTTTGTTTTCATATTTGGAGACTTTGTAAATATGAAGCATTTTCTTAAATAACTATATCGTGATTGCAAGTAGACACATCCTTAGACACCTTTATTTTTAATTTTCCGTATGTAATAGTTAAAAGCATAAAAAGTAGAAATTAACAGACCTGAAATGGAATTTATGGTATAGCCACTTGCTGTTTGTGTTGTCTTAGGCACATTATTTAACTTCTCTAGCTTTTTGCTTCATTTTCTATAAAATGGGACTAATATTGACACCTATCACATAGTAAAGATTACATGAGATAATTCACGTAAACCTCCCAGAACATAGTAAGATGCCAGATGATAATTTTAAATGTCATGTAACAACTTTCTGTTGCTTTTACAGGGGAAAGATACAAGCTCTTTCTTCTTTTTCTTTTTCTTTTTGTTCCAGGTTTATTGACAATATTGCCATATTACAGAAAGATTCAAATAGCTCCATGTGGTGCATAGTTCAGTCTGCAGGTCACTTAGCCTACAGTTAGGATGAATTTCCCAAGTCCAAAAGCTTCAGCCTTACTCTAGTGTCAAGATCTACTTCAATGATCTCCTGATCCAAGATAAAGACCTCAGGAGCATAATTACCTCTCCATTCTCTCTTCTCCTGCAATTTGATGGAAATACTTCTCACTGGGTCCCTGTGAAACTGCTTCTTCAGATGCATGACTCAGCCTGCTATCTTGTTGCAGAGCTTCTTGCTGGGGATAATGACAGTCTTCACCCACATGCTTTTTTGTGTGGAAATCATTGCCCAGGTGCACATAATGCTTTTGATGATGACCCAGGCCACCTTCTTCACTGTTTTGGTGCAAAGTCTGCCCATCTTGATAGGTCCTTGGTAAAAGAGGCCAAACTCTTTATACTCAAAAATTTGCTTTGCTCATCTTACAGACTTTTACTTCTAAACATAGTTTCATCAAGTTACATTCTTAAAACTATATTCATTTTTTATTAACCTTTAGTTTGGACAGCAAATTCACTTTACTAGCATATCAAGGCAATCAATGACATAATTTGGATTTTGCAGTGATTAATTAGAGGATGGGAAAAACATTAACAGAGGAAAGAGTAAATTGTTAAGTTTTAACCTCAGGAGGTAGAATGCTCAGCAAGAGGCCTGGGATACATGGCTTTCAGGGCTCAGTTATGAATTAAATTATGCACCTCATAATTCTTCATCTAAATCATTAGCTTACAGTCTCAATTGTCATCAGACACAGCAGGCATTTGGAACTTAGGTGCTTTGGAGAGAAGAGTAGACATGGTATTTCCATTTGGCCAGCATCAGAATCCCTTCCTTTGCTTAAGGAATTCCCAAGGCATAAGACAGAACCCATTTCTTGCTGTAAAAGCTAAAATTCCCCGATACTATTATGCTTTACCCAGGCTGTCTTGCCACTAGGGCAAAGGTATATGCTCTAGGCTCTGCCAAATAGACACACGCCCTGGTCTTTGAATTGAGCAATAAAGATGAAAAACTGAACAAAACAAAATACCATAAACAATTATTGCTGGTGGCAACAGTAGTCAAGATGACCGAGTCTGTAAAGTTTCAGTGGCACCAGTGCTGGCACCCAGCACCTGGTGTCCGACAGTGTGGACAGGGCCAGCCGCAGCATTTTGTGCACTGTGGAAACAGCAATGCTGTCCTTACAAGACTAGATGGATGATGTGAGTAGCCAGGGCATTTCTCCTGGCTGCACAGCTTCAAGCTGGTTCTCCATCATTACTACTGATTCCGTCAGCTTCACAGCATCCTCTCCCCACCACCATTCCTGATTTATTATCTGCTACATTTAGATACTGATCACATGAAACTGCAAAATTATCAAGTGTCTAAAACTTTTACATAAAACATGAATTACCTCGTTCCAAATTCCTGAATTTATTAGTATTCCTCTCAATCAAAAATAAAATAAATTCTTTTTAGGATAGAAAGCAGCTGCCATATCCCATTCTCAGAACACATCATTGAATTATCTTGGTTGTAAACATTACCAAGATGAGAATTTATATTTTCCTCCTATAGTTTCTGATTATCAAAAAGCCCTTGCGTGTTTTATTGAAAAGGCTTGGTTTTGTGGCTGTTGGTTTGTTCCATCCAATATTCACCATCTTCAGCTTTGCTTCTAAAGACACTTCCTGTGGTTCACTAAAAGCTTCTGCTTCTGAACATGATTCTGGAATGACAGGACAATCTTTAGACTTCCTTGGTCCTAATGCGACGGACATGACTTAAGGCTTCCTTTCTTGTCTGACTGCCTATGGCAAATCCAAACTTGATGGTCTTTGTAAACTTGACTGGAAAGTCTCCGCTTCTTCTTCAGTTGGTTGATTTTCAGGGCTATGACTGGAACATTTTTCTCCATTACTGGGGGTATTCTCTCTTGTTTTTATAAATTTATTTGTGTCTCCTTCAGGTTTAGTGAAGTTGAAACAACTTAACCAACATGAGCTGTTTTTACTAAGAAGACTGATGGGAACAATGGCTTCAGAAAGCATTGTTACAAGGAAGTTACCTCTGCAGTTCTCACCTCCTAATGAAACAATACTGTCCCACCATTAGAGTACACAACAGAAATTGAAATTGTGTGGTAAGAGAAGCACTGTGAATTAACTTTAGTCTCCTCAGCTCACTGTGTTTTCTCTGGCTTCCCCTTTCACCATCCCATCACCATTTTCCTCACCACTTCCTCTTTATCAGCCTCACTAACCCTCTCGAATACCAGTTCTTTGTGCGCATCAAGCAGAGCTGGTCTCAGTGTGGCACTATGAACGCTACATATTGATATGATGGAGATGATGAAAAACTGGAATATAGTACCAGCTTCTTACAACAAAAAAATTTACTTCCAAAAATGACTTGTTCAATATTTTTCACAGAACAAATATGTTCCCAAATTAATATGAAGCTTGGTTTCCAGCTTCATAGGAACAATCTTTCCTTCTTTTGGGATCTTCTAATGTGGTCTCATCATTAGATCTGTGAAAACACCACTTTTCTGAAAGGATTAGCTCTGTCATTAGTGTACGTCACTTTTTAACATCAATTTTTATTTCATTATTCTAGATTTATGTGAACACAATACAGAGAACTATTTGAATGCACATTATAATGCAAAACTAAGAAAAATATTAACAAGATACAAGTAAAACATTTAATCCACTGCCTGACATACACATAGTACCCACTAAATTTTAGATTTATTATCATGAACATACATGTCAAGTGCTATGCAACTACCCTCAATGGTCATATTAACTTCTTAGGGCAAGTACTAAATCCTTCTCATCATTTAAGACTCAGAATTATTGCCTCTTTTATCAGAAAACTTGTACATAGGTCTTTCTTTGCACATAGCCAAAAAATATTATACTTATATATGGCTTCCCCATGAGACTATGAACATTGTAATAGCATACAGTGCTTAGTACAGAGGCAGCACTCAGTAGCATTTTGATGGATGACCTAATGCACTCCAAAATAGAAAGAGAAGAGAGCTTATTGCATCCAGGGAGTTGCACATGGTTATACTAGCTGTGACATTAATTTCAGGGAGTGTAGATCATGTTTACCATAGATGGATGGTGACATAGGCCATGCAAAGGAGCTTGGGTTTTATTCTGAGGCCAGTGACTTCTTTTCCAAAAGGAAGGGATAAGGATCACATGGGTGTTTTTGAAAAATCATTCCAGGTTGCAGAGAAGAGATGAAAGGAGACAGGACTCCAGGGAGAGGCTGGCAAGTTGCCTTCATATCTCATGTTCAAGAAAGTAACTGGAGCCAAGATGATAAAATCAACAATGGAAAGAGATTAATTACAGAGATATTGAATAGGCAAATTTGACAAAACTTGATGACCAATTAAATATTGAGGAAAGAAGAATCAAGGATGTCTCTAAGTTTAAAGTTTGGGAAACTGGGTGAATATTGCAGAAAGAAAACAGGTAGCCTTAGGAGGGAAGGTTGCTATTTTACAACTATTATGTTTGAGAGGCCTCAGGGACACGTGAGTAACCAAGTCCAGTAGTTAGTTATTTAGGTTTATATATCAAAAGACAATGTTGGGATAGGGTTATCAAATTAAATTCTAAAATCTGTTCAAATAATATAGGGGCTGAAAGTTATGATACTCTATGTAGAATACCAGGAAATATCAAAACAAGCCTACCACTAATAAAGTGTTTAAAAATTAAATAGATACTATCTTATATGATATTAAACAAGTAGCATCAGACACAAACAATTTAAAAATACATATGTGAGAGAAAAATGTATTATTCCACCCATCAGCTTAATTTTTCTCATGAAATCTGGGGAAGTTCAACATCGTTTGATCTTAACAACCACTGCACACTACATAATAAGTTCATAGAAGACCAGTATACTAAAAGTACTGGAATGCTAATAT
The DNA here is from genome assembly GCA_031835075.1 of Saguinus oedipus. Lineage (NCBI taxonomy): Eukaryota > Metazoa > Chordata > Mammalia > Primates > Cebidae > Saguinus > Saguinus oedipus. Next base: position 8,907,165 of record CM063178.1, read on the forward strand.
TGACAAGCTCACTTTAATTTGTTTTTAAAACCTTCTTTCTAAAGTAAACAAATATTAAGAGTGCCTGTCTATGTTTCCAAATGGCTGAAGGTAACATTTTACCTTATATGCACCCAAAAACTGTCTTCACTAGTTTTGTTTATTTCAATGGTCTATATTTAATAATTTTTAAAGCATCCAGCCCAAATAATAGTTTATTTAAACTCTGGCTTCAAGATTATTTCAAAAAGAAAGGATCATTTTCTTCCTCAAAGCCACTCTTTTTGTGCCACTTATGAAAAGAACCTCCATTAAGACTATGTGTGATCTGAAGGCAACATTGCTATTTCAAATATAGTAATAAACATATACCCTTGCCAGTCATTGAAACTTGTCAAAAGATAGGCTTCAAATAAACCTACCAAGTCGGGCCAGGTGCGGTGGCTCACGCCTATAATCCCAGCACTTTGGGAGGCCGAGGCAGGTGGATCACGACGTCAAGAGATTGAGACAATCCTGGTCAACATGGTAAAACCCGTCTCTACTAAAAAATACAAAAAATTAGCTGGGCATGGTGGCACGTGCCTGTAATCCCAGCTACTCAGGAGGCTGAGGCAGGAGAATTGCCTGAACCCAGGAGGCGGAGATTGCGGTGAGCCGAGATCGCGCCATTGCACTCCAGCCTGGGTAACAAGAGCGAAACTTGGTCTAAAAAAAACCTACCAAGTCATATATTTAGCATGTATACAAATTAATTGGGGTGCCTGGACAGTTCCCTTCCTTGTCCTGTATTTTATATAAACGTATAGTTCTAGATGCATCATGATGCCTCAGAAGGCTCAGCAGTGAACATGCTAACCCACTGGCCTACAAAAGAACAGTCTCCTCTCATCATTTGTTGAGATTTGCAAAGCAATGTTCTTGAAACCAAAGTAATCCTATTCTTCTGTCCTTAACTGACTGGGCCCCAGATCACAGGCCTATGCCAAAGGCAAGGGCAACCCTGTTAAGGATGCTTCATGACAGATGGAAATCAACCTCCAGATCAGAGCAATATATGCCCTAAAATGTAAAAGGCTAAGTATCAAATGGAGCAAATTCAAATACAAGTAAGATTCTAACTAAGTTGCTAAAAAGCCTAACTTAGACCAAAGCATAAACATGGAAGCGATTCTTAGGGCAAAATCAATTTCATTTGAATAGCCCAAGACATGGAATACTCCTAACTCTACCGTCTGGTTCCAGCAACTAGTCTTTCTAATTGGAAGAGTTTGCTGTTCATATCTTGTGAAAGTAAACAAGAGGTGCCTGCTTTTACTTGCACCTAAACTTACCCCTCCGTGTTCTTTCACTCTTAGGTCAACGTCATGCAATTAGAAAACTCTGGCCTGGAACAGCATGCATCTTCCCAGGCAAGTCTGTGTTCTCATTTCTAAGGAGAGAATTGAACTGGATGGTCTTTATATGAGACTATTTGATGAGGCAACAGATTCAGATCTGCTTCCTGTCTGAAGAGTGCAGTGTGGTAGTAGAATATTGCCCACCCCCACAGACATGAAGATGTCCACAGCCTAATCCCCCAAATCTATGAGTATTTTATGATATATTGCAAAGGGGACTTGTCAAAGGCAATTAAGTTAGGATCTTGAGATAGGGAGGTTATCCTGGACTATCTGGATGGGCCTGATATGATCCCAAGGATCTTTATAAGAGGGATACAGGAGAATCAGAGTCATAGGAGGAGATGAATCAGCAGACAGAGATTGGCATGGTGTGACCACAAGCCAATGAATGCTGGGAAGTTTCTAGAAGCTGGGAAAGTCTAAGAGTGGATTTTCCCCAGGAGCCTTTGGAAGGAAGACACCTTGATTTTCGTCCTGAAAGTTAGGCCTGTTTCTGACTTCTGACCTCCAGAAATGTACAATAATAGACTTGTGCAGTGTTAAGTCACTAAATATGTGGTACTTTGTCACATCAATGATAACAAACTTACATATGCAATAATCTGGGAAAGTGTGGAAAAGACCTTTGTCTGTATAGAAAGTAAGGATCTATTTAAAAAAGATGATGCTTTAGGAAAGCAGTTGATATTTTGGGGGAGAGGCAGACATGAGATGTTGTTCTATGTAAACTGGCCTGGAGCAGAGAAGAAAAATTAGGCAATGCTCCATACTAGCTGAGTTTTGTTAACAAGGATGGTCTCTTCTTGCAGTGTTACTAAATAATCTTTCCAACATCTATAAATATACACTTTCCTTCATATTTAAAGATGATAATCAAGGATGGAAGTACTCTGCTTAAGTATCACCCCATACACATACAAATGCCATATCACCAAATGTATTATTATTCATTCTTTCTTGTATCCATTTATTCCAGAAATATCTATTAAGCACCTCTATGTATGCTATTCTAGGTACAGAGGAATAGAATGGTAAAATAATACTAATAATGATAACTTCATGATTCTTATAAACTAGTATGGAAGATGGTTATTAAAAGGATTAGGAAAAGGAAAGAAAAGGTTTTTCAGAGTTCTCTCTCTACAGACACACACACACACACACACACACAGAGAGAGAGAGAGAGAGAGAGAGAGAGAGAGATTAGCAAGGATGTACAACTCAAAACAACTAAAATTAATTTACATTTTGGTTTCATTATTTCCAGTCTTTGGTTTATGAATAAGTGTATGTGTGTATATATTGTGTTTAACACATATTTTTTCCATACATAGTTTAATATATATATATATATATATATATATATAGCGGATAAGCACAAGGGCAGCTAATAGAACGAGGGATCAAAGAAGGCGTCCTTAAAGGTTGCTCTTTACCCATTCTGAGGGTAACACTTATGCTGAATCCTGCAAGGTGAGTACAAGCTAGCAAAATAAAAGGGGGTAGAGGGAGAAAGGAGTGTTCTACACAGAGAGAATAGCATGAGCAAAAGTCCCAAGACACAGGGAACATGGAGCTAAATGGAAATAAGAGGAAATAAGAGAACAGATTGCTGGAGCGCAGAGAGCTGAGGGTGAGAGGAATGCAAGGAAGAGGTAGGAAAATAGTGGGTAGTGGAGGTCTTGAATAAGACAAGGTAACAATTAAGACTTAATTCCAGGTCAAGGAGAAGCCACAAAAGGCTTCAGCTAGAGAAGCATCGTGATCAGGTTTATGTTGTTCAAACCTACGATTGCCATGCAGAGGCTGGAAGGCAGGCATGCTCAGTACATGAAGGGTAAAAAGAGAAGGCAGATGGTGGCCACCAAATTCAGGGATGCAGGAGCTTGTTATCAAGTCCCAGCTCTCTACTAAATATTGATAATGGCTATCATTTATTGAAAAGTCACTTTGTGCCAGGCATTGCTGCAACTGTTTTACCTATAATAACTTATTTTCTCCTTCAGAAACTCTACAAGTCAGGAATCATTACTCTATTTTCTTAAAAAGGAAACTGAGGCACAGGAAGGTATGTACCTTGCTCCAAATCACTTGGGTAGTCAATTACAGAGCTGGGATTTTTAACCCAGGCCGCCTGGTTTCAGACACTGTCCTCGAAACCACAGTAGCACACTGCCTGTCAGGCTCTACTGCATACCCCAGAGGAGTCATAAAACTGTGTTTCCCCGGCCAGGTGGAGAAAAGAAGGAGGTTGAGCTGAATCAACGCTTATTTTGGATTCTTCTGATTCCAATACTATGACTTTGCCTGGAAAACTAAGATTCTGAAGAAATATTTTTAAACTTTTTTTTTTTTTGAGATGGACTTTTGCTCTTGTTACCTAGGCTGGAGTGCAATGGCGCGATCTCGGCTCACCGCAACCTCTGCCTCCTGGGTTCAGGCAATTCTCCTGCCTCAGCCTCCTGAGTAGCTGGGATTACAGGCAAGCACCACCGTGCCCAGCTAATTTTTTGTATTTTTAGTAGAGACGGGGTTTCACCATGTTGACCAGGATGGTCTCAATCTCTTGACCTTGTGATCCACCCGCCTCGGCCTCCCAAAGTGCTGGGATTACAGGCGTGAGCTACCAAGCCTGGCCATTTTTAAACTTTTTTTAGAGACATGGTCTCACTCTGTTGCCCATCCTGAAGTGCGGTGACAAAATCATAGCTCACTGTAGCCTGGAACTCCCGGGCTTAATTGATCCTCCTGCCTCAGTCTTCCAAGTAGACGGGACTACAGGTACACACCACCATGCCCAGCTGAGTTTGTCGTTGCTGCTGCTGTTTTTTCTTCCTACATTGCCCATACTTGCAGCCTGTTCTTTTCCCAGCGGGAATGTTTGGGGCCTGAGAGAAGTAGTCACAGTCCTAGACCGTGGCTGGACTGAGAACGCAGATCAGAGTCCCTAGAGACACGGTAGGTATCTACACCTTATATCCTTTTCTTTCTGATTTCAAGACCGGCCGTAGTACACCTTTCCCAACCTACCCCCATTCCCAAGACAATTGACTGCATAGCACAGCCATCCTCCAAGACTCCAGTCTTCACCTCAGTGAAACCAACATGAAATTAATTATGGTTATTTCTGAGTTGTAGAACCATGGTAACTTTTCTGGTATCTCTCTCTCTCTCTCTCTCTTCATTTTATTTTTAGATTTTTACATAAGGAACATGTGTTAGTTACTTAATTGAAAAAAATATATTTTAAAAAGTGTATTCTTACCAGTCATCTAAATTTCTTGGCATTCTGCTCAATAGTTTCTGAAGATTCAATACAATATTTTAAATCTGGCTCCCCAAAGTAACATTTAATTTACAAAAGAGTCAAACTGAAAATAGGCCAGGCGATATGTCTTATAAGTAAGAAATAAATAAAATTACAGAATCTTAGAGTTGAAAAGATCTCCAGCACCATCTGGTCCAGTGATTTTGACACTGTGTGTCTATGAATCTTAGAGTTCTGTAGATAAACGTCTTGGAGTTAAGGTAGAGCAGGGGAGATTATATATGCATGTGGATCTAGGTCCTCCACCTCTTCTGCAATCAAAAAATTCATTTTTTACATTATTTTGTGTATAAAAGAAGTGTTTCTTGCTCCAAGATGTATCTGGAGTCCATTTACTTCTCTCCATCTCAACTGACGTCACTCTAAGTCAAACACCATCATCTTCGTAGTGGATTATCATTATAAACTTATTATCCAGTGTCTGCTTCCATACCTGCTTTCTCCAGTTTCATCTCATATCATTCCCACTTTAGTCTTCACTTAATGTATTCAAGACATTCTTGCTTTTTATTTGTCCTCTAAATATACCTATATTAGCCAAAATAGGATAGGATATACTAAGTTAACAAGCAACAGACACAAAGTGTCAGTGGTTTCATAAAATGATTATCTCTTACTAATATCAGGGTCTGATGTGTCCTCCTTTAAGAAGGGACTCAAGGATCCAGGATCTCTCCATTTTGAGACATAATCACCTTCAACACACAGCATTCATGATTGCCATGAAAAAAGAAGATAGGGTGGAGGCTTCCCAGAACCTAGAAAAGGAACAAAGACCATTGGCCAGAACTCAGTCACAAGACCTCAACCTAACCGCAAGAAAGGCTGGTATATATTGACTTTCACAATGCCCAGGAAAAGGAAATTGACACAATTGGTGAACAATTGATGAGTATTTAGTGTGGCCTCTATCTTACCAACTCAGCTAACCAACTTGCATTTACTGTCACTTCTTCATGGAACATTCTTCCCATAGCTTTTTCCCTAACTGAATCCTTCTCATCTTTCAAATTTAAGCTCAGTTTTAATCTCCCTTAACAGGTCTTCTCTAATTGCCTTAGCCAAAGTAGTCCAGTATAGCAGAGACTACTGGTTACCTCTCATTGTTGTTTCTCCCTTGTAGCTTTGGCAAAGAGAACCTTTATGTACAGCTGCACATGTTGTTATGCAGCTAAAAACCTACACTTCTCATTCTTCGCTGAAGCCAGGTTTGGCCACGTGGAAAAGTTTTGGCCAATGAGATGTAAGTGTTAGGCATAAAACTTCTCAAAAGTTTCCACAAGAAAACTGAGTGCCTCGGCTTTCCTTCTCTCTTTCCTCCCTTCTTCTGCCTGTGTGGATGGAGCCTGGATTGATCCCAGCAGCCATCTTGGACAAAGAAGCAACATTCTAAATAGGGCAGAAGATTCATTAGTGTGAACTTGTGTTTCTGGTGATTTTGTGGTGCCACTATAGCTGACCTGGCCTTCTTATCTCAGGATTTCTTGCATGAAAGAGAGAAATTAATTTCTATCTTGTTTAAGATGCTGTTAGTATCTGTAAACTACTGCTTCAATACAACCTCCCAATTATGCAGATAAGGAAACTGAGACCTTATGATTCTGTGGCTATAAAAACGGAAATCTAGAAGAGAATGAGTCCTCCGACTTCTAGTTTGGTACTCTTTACATATCAACAGCCTTTGTTTGAAGATTTCAGGAAAAACAAAAAACAACTGAACATGCTGAATCACTGTCACGTTTCTGTGAAACACAGAAGTATAAGACATATGTAATCCCTACCCTTGTCATGTCAAATGGATAAACAAATAAATTTGATACAACATGGTAATATAATAGTACATATGTGTACATATCTCCACTATTTGTACACATGCATGTTAGCACAGAAAATTGAGGAAAAGGGATTATTTCATTCTGCCTTTTGTTATCAAGAAGGCAAGAAGTAAATAGGAGTTGGGCCTTGAAGGATGAGTAGGAGTCTTCCAGGTATAAAGATAGAAGGTAGGGAGTGAGAAACATATTCCAGGCAGATGAAACCAGAGTGCAGAGGCATGAAAAAAACATGGGATATGTATGGAATGATTAGCGGGGAAGAGCAGAAAAGTGCCAGAGCAGAAATACAACAGATAAGTCTAGAAATTTAAGCTACAGGCAGAGTCTAAAGGTCCTTGTATACAAACCCAGGGCTAGATCCCATAGGCAAGGCAAGTTGATAAAGTGAAGTGACTCTAGTGGGTTTTTATTGATTTTGGAGAGCTCTTTCCCCTTCCTAAAAGATGCCTAGTTTATTTTATTGGAATTGACTCTTCCACAATATAAATAGTCTGATTGGACCCACTCAGGGGATCCACTTGCCCTTGTCCCTGGGGAGCCTTGTGACCCAAACTCAGCCAACCACATGCTCCTGCCTTCAACCTTGAATCTTGAGCAGAAAAACATAGACCACAAACAGCTGTCATTCCAGTCATCAGCAGGTCAGGGGCTTCACCATAACCCTCTGTCATGAGAATGTTTTGTGGCCTCCTCAATTCAACCTCAACTCAGCCCATCCCCGGGGTGACGTGGCTCTTATCCTTTGTCCTAGAAGGAAATGTCTGTTTCCAACTTCTGCGCTTTCTGTAAGGAGCAGTTTTCTGTCACCATAGAGGTTAATTAACTGGTTGGTCTTACCTTTCTGATGCAGTGGGGCTAAAGTACCAACAGTCCTCAACATAAAGGGTATCCCCTCTTTCTTTCTTCTCCACCTACACTGGGAAAAGAATGTTAACCCACGCATTCCCTCAGTTATTGTTCCAGGATGGAGTTTGGGGAGGAAGGGGTTAGCACACTAATTTTGACTCTTTCACTTATCTGCATCAGCATCCTCACTTTTGTCAGTAAACTGACTCTTTATCCTAGTCCTCAGTTGGTTCAGAGGTTTATCAGCAAAGATGGAGCTAATTCCTAGGCTCCCTAAAAGACCCCAACAACCTGTATTAGGACTGTTAACCTATAGGGCAATCCAATTGGGAAAGCATTACCAATGTCCCTATAAATAACTCTGCCCAGGCAACAGAGCCAAGGCCTGAACTCTCATTTCCTAACTCAAGATTCTACTCTTTTTTCCTAAAAAAAAAGATCATCCAGCTGGCTTTGTGACTCCCTCTGGTTACTATTCCAGAATTTTTTCTATTTTACAAATTCACAGGGGTCAGGGATCATTTTGTCTTTTTCAAGACAGGAAATTCATGTTTCCCATAAAGAGTCATATAGGCCTGACCCAGATAAAACCAAGTAGGCTGTCTCTGGATCTTACGTTCCCCTGAATTCACAGAGCCAGAAGCAAATGCTGAGAAGGAAGTGTGCCTTAGCACAGGGTACAGTGGATTCCTGAGTCTTCCTTAATTAAAAGGGGATGTAGGGAATTTATTTTCATCAAGATCCTCAGATGATTCAAAAAACAAATTTTTTGAGATAAATGATCATATTACTGAGAATAATAGGAGATATTATTAGGGTGTTCATAAATATTTAGAGAACGACAAAGAATTTAAGTGATACAGGATAAGACATTTTCTTTCCACTAAAAAATAAAAGTTCACGCTAAGGGAATATCTTGAAAGACATCTCAACTCTTTCATTCCCATCCTTGCACAAAAAAAATATGCAGATTAGGCCCTGAAATTAGGCTATAAAAAGGAGAGCAACTCATCAACTTTTTTCATATTTCATCATGATTTTAAATGTTGAATGAAATTTGAGTAAGTTGAACTGTAAAGCATCCTTTCAAGGTTGTCTTTCTGGATTCATAGACAAACTCCCAAAAGAACGCTAGCAGTTTTTATGCTCAGCCTCTACGGTACCCTTATCAGTAAGTTCTTATGTTCAGGGATTATCTGCAGGTTGCCATCTTTGTAAATCATCATTCATGTATTTCAGAACAGGAGCTGACTTTATAATCATCTATTTCAACCTATGCACTTGACCAGCAGATAAGCATAAACTAGAGCAGTAAATCACTCATTCACGGCCAACCAGCCAGTTAAGAGCACAGGCGGGACCCGTCTCCTGCCCCTGGAAGTTGCAGGTTTTTCATTACATCATATGATACTTAAGAGAGGAATTAGAAGATTTTCTTTTTTCTTTTTTGACACTTGTAGATCAGGGTGGAGATGGGCGGGGGGAAAAATCAGTTATTCTAATAGCTGGTAACACATGTCAAATTGTAATCCCCAGTGTTGGAGGTGGGCCTGGTGGGAAGTGATTGGATCATAAAGACCGACTTCCCCCTTGCTGTTCTTGTGATAGTGAGTGAGTTCTCATGAGATTTGGTTGTTTAAGTGTGTATCACTTCCCCTTTCACTCTCTCTTCCTCGCGCTCCAGCCATGGAAGACGTGCCTACTTCTCCTTCTGCCATGATTGAAAGTTCTCCGAGGCCTCCCAGCCATACTTCCTATACAGCCTGCAGAACCATGGACCAACTGAACCTCTTTTCTTTATAAATTGCCCAGTCTCAGGTAGTTTACAACACTGTGAGAACAGACTAATACAGCTGGTAACAACATTCCTCTTGGTGGCTGCCTTTATTTGAGAAAATACCTGCCATAAATAATACTGTAGGCTGCCATAAATAATTCCATAAATACTACTGTATTTATGGACTGTTCAGGTTGCCTTAAATAATGGTTTAGCCTCTCGTAAGTAATACCATAGATTGGGTGACTTAAACAACATTTTCACTGTTCTGGAGGCTGGGAAGTCCAAGATGGGAGTGCTAGCAGGGTTGGGTTCTAGTGAGGGCTCTTTCTGGCTTGAAGGTAGCTGCCTTCCCACTGTGACCTCACACAGTAGAAAAAGAGCACACACAAATTCTCTATTGTCTCTTTTTATAAGTGTGTTAATCCCATGATGAGAGCCCCACTCATGATCTCATCTAGTCCTAATTATTTTCCAAAGGCCCCATCTCCAAATACCATTACACTGAGGATCCGGGCTTCAGCATTTGAATTTGCAGGGACACAACTTAGTTCATAGTATTAAAGCAGGTAGGGGGAAGCTGAGACTCTAAGGATACTGGTGAGCTGAGACATCAAAATCAATCATTACACTGTTTTAGGTCAGGTGTAGCAGCATTTGCCTGTAGTCTCAGCTACTCAGGAAGTTGAGGTGGGAGGATCACTTGAGCCAGGAGCACTGAGGCTGCAGTGAGCCATGATCAGGCCACTGCACTCCAGCCTGGGCAGCAGAGTGAGATCCTATCTCAAAAAATAAAAATAAATAAGATCATTGCATTGTTTTGCATGAGAAAGAACTGTTCCACATAAGAAAAAAACAGTTACATGGAGGTCCTGTGTGTGGAGGTTATAAGAAATAAAACAAAGAATGTGAGGAGCAAGGCCAGGAGAGCCACCATGCTGACCTGAGGCGGGGCATCTTGTGAGATTCAGTGATCAGGGGCAAAGCCCCGAGGGAAATGCCTGAAGGACTTTGATGGGTGGATGCCTGACATTCAATTCTAAGTCTGTTTCCATTTGCTCTAGTGAAAATTCTTCCTTTACTCCTCAAAGTCCGGGTTGATTTTACCGCACACACAATACTCTTTGCAGAGTGGGTCTTTTTGTGGCAATCAAAGACAGAGCCTACTTTTCTATCTTAGCCTTCTGTGGACTAGGGAAGGATATAGAGACTGACAAAACAAGCCGTTAACTGTGGAAAACCCAAAGATGACCAGGGGAAGGTAAACCTCTCGCTGATCCGGACTTCCACAGAGGCATGAAGCCAGGAGCAGGAAAACCCCAGCTAATTTGGATTAAACAGGCAGAAATAGTGCAGGTATTTACTCAATATGGGATTTATTTAAAGACTTTATCAAAGCCTACCTTTAGAAGATGCTTTGTGGAGAAAGAATCCCCTCATTGAATATTTTCAGGTTGCGTCAAGGCTCTCAGCTCCCTGCTAAGCAGTTCCTCCTGAGGCAGCTGGTATCAGCTGTCCTCTCTTCTCTCTTAGTCAGCAAGAAAAGCCGGGGGTTCCTTTCTTTTCTTTTTTTTTTTTAAGGCTAATACACACATGGAGTGTTTTCTTTCTTTGAGGGTGGGAGAAAGGGAAAACTTAAGTCATTTGTCTTTTCTTTCCCATAAGTGATCATATAGTATCAAATACTATTCAAGTATTTGCAAAATGGTTACACTTCAGAGGCACATGTTGTTCCCCCTCCCAACCCTTCTGAAAGAGGACTCCAAATGTAATAAAGTGGGCTCCAGAGAAATCCGTTTATTTATTCCAAATATTTCAGCTAATGAGAAAGCAAATTGGAACTCCCTTTCCTCAGGGGCTTTGCAGCCAAGTTCTCTGTCAGGGCCCTTGGCACGGGCACTCTGATCTGTTCCCTCTGCCTCCTGGGTCCTGTGGGGCCCACGCTTTCTCCGAGTTTGTCATGATGAGAAGCCCCATCCCTCACATGGGGCTCACTCCTGCCGATACCCAAAGTGTGCTCCCCCTGCCAGCCTCTCCAGTCCCACCTCCCTTGCTCCACCGCAGCCCTCCCTCTCTGCAGGACTCCCCCCTCATCTGTCATCCTTCTGTGTGGCTCCTGGCAAGAAGCTTCTTTTGATGGATTCCACAGACCCCTGACCTCACTTTGAAGTCCCCACAGCTTAATCAAACAGGCCCACCTCAAGACTCAGTGCTGCCCCTTTAACTAGCCTACAAAGTCTTTAGGCACCCCAAGGGACCTGATGGGCTCAGTTGCCTCCTGTGTAACAGAATAATAAGGAGCTCTGGGGGAAAAGAAGAGAAGTGAGTGTTATGTTCTTTTACAGGCTGCACTGAGAAAGCCAGGCTTCCTCTTGGAAGGAAATAGGGCTGCTGCTGCTGCTAGCCACCACTCTCCAGCTCTGAAGATGGGAGAGCTCAGGCTTTGAGGTAGGCATGGGCTAGATCCCAGCTCTGTCTGGCTGTTATTAACCTTGGGCAGGCCACTCTGGCAGAGTTCATGACTGTTACTCACCTTTTAAGGTCATTGTGAGGATTAATTGACTAAAGGACTTAGCACATGTACCCCATAAATATGTACAATATGTGCCCATAAAAAATTAAAGCATGCTTAGAAAAAATTTGAGCACTTAGCACAGTTTGTGACCAAAAACAAAGTATGATCTCAAAAAGTATTCACTGCTGTGGTCACTTCCAGTGTCAACCTCAGCGAACTGTAAAGCATTTACTGGAGAGCCCACTTTTGCTGTTCCCACTGAGTTTGTAAGAGTCCAAGAGCAAGGAAAAGTAAATTTTTGCCGTTTAAGATGGTACTGCATATTCATATCACATTAATTATCCATGTTCCAAATCCTAAGGTTAGAGAATATTAATAATGATGATAATTTAAATGGCTACTATCCATTGCTCATTTGCCATGGACTAGGTATTGAACTGAGCAATTGAAATACACCAATATCAGTTGGATAAGTATTATACTTTACATTTTACATGAATGGAAACTGAGACTCTGGGAATTTGCATGACTTATTTAAGGGTCACATTACAGCCTCAACAGGAACTAGCATAGCCAATCTATACGAGATGGTGAAGCACCCAGAAACTAACAACAGTGAAAAGCTGTATTATCCCTAGGCTTAAAAGAGCTGGGTGAGGGGTAGAGGAGGAATTATGTTGTCACACCGCAGGGAGAGCCAGAGCCATAGATGAGAAGCCACCCACCATGACCTGCTGCCGTAGCAGGGAGGCAAGGAAGGAATAGGGGGTAATGGTGCACTGGGGTTAAATATCCCGTACACCAACCACTCTCTCCTCCCAATCTCTGATATCCTGCTGGCGCCTCCCACTGGCTGACCTCCATAGGAAGCCAGAGAACAAGGAAGCTGGAGTGATGTGGTCTGTAGTGATCAGCCTCCCTGGGCACAGGGAAGAACAGAGGCAGGAGAAGAATGGATGGTGGGCTGAGGGGTGCAAATGGAGAAAACCCAACAGAGTCACCAACTTCTAAGTGGGAAATCTAGGAACTCACTCAATGTGTTAGTCCAATACTAAGCACAGTCTCCAACACCAGAAGATAGTAGTACAGGGTGATGGAGTAAGTGTGTCATCCCAAGGTGGAGTCCAGCTATAAAAGTAGTGAAGGAAAATTACTGAATACTATAAAAGAGAATCTAAACCAAGAATAAAAACTTACGACTCTCAAACTGACTGATTGGATCCCCCTCTTGGCCAAAGGGATCCCAAAGAAACCTGAAAAAGGAGCTCAGGCCATGACACAAAGAGGGGGTTGGACATGCCTCATTATACCCTCCTCTCTTTGGCATTTAGACACAACTGGCCAGCATCAATATTAAAACAGAGATCTTATGGCCATGCACGGTGGCTCATGCATTTTGGGAGGCCAAGGCAGGTGGATTGCTTGAGAGCAGGAGTTTGAGACCAGCCTGGCCAACATGGAGAAACCACACCTCTGCTAAAAAATACAAAAATTAGCTGGATGTGGTGGTGAGTGCCTGTAATCCCGAGTGGGAGGCTGAGGCAGGAGAATAGCTTGGTCCCAGGAGGCAGAGGTTGCAGTGAGCTGAGATTGCACCACTGCATTCCAGCCTGCCAGAGTGAGACTCTGACTAAATAAATAAATAAACAAACAAACAAATAAATAAATCAGAGACCTTAAGACTGACAAAACAATCCTTGTAGCAATAAGACGCCAAATTTCAACTTGTCTCTGATATAGCACCACATGATGGATAACAGGCCCTGAAGGAAATCAAAGTATTTCACCCCAAAATATATTTCTTTTACATATTCTAAAATGGCCCTGAAAGGCTATCTCTTGTGGGAGAAGTTTAATTCTGGATAGAATCTCCTTTCTTTACTAGCTCTTTTCCTGGAGAGTTTGACACCTTTTAGGATCAGATGAGAGACATTCACCATCTAATCTCTCTAGGTAGCAGTCTTCTTCTACATGACAAGAATATTGACTTCGACGACTTCCTTATCTAAACTCAATTTATGCTGAATTGAACTCTTCAGTCAGAGCTTACTCTTTCAACCAATAGCCAATCAGGAAATCTTTGAATCTACCTATGACCCGAAAGCCCCCATTTTGAGATGTCCTGCCTTTCCAGGCCAAACCAATGTATACCTTCCATATATTGATTTATGTCTTTGCCTGCAACTTCTGTCTTTCTAAAATGTGTGGAACCAAGCTGTAACCCAATCATCTTGGGCACATATTCTCGGGACCTCCTAAGACCGTGTCACAAGCCATGGTCCTTAACCTTGGCAAAATAAACCTCTAAGTTGATTGAGATTTGTCTCAGACACTTTCTGGTTTATAAGAGCAATAGAAAGGAAATAAATCCGAATTGAATTCAGGGTCCACGGCTTAAACACTTTGTGACACTGGGCAAGTTACTCAGCCTTCCCAAGCCATGGCTTCCTCATCTGTGAAGCTAGAAGAATTGTCTTAGAGCATATGTCCATTGTCAGAATTAAGTGACATAAAGGATAAAAAGTGGAGAGGCACTGTCACATTGGTTACAAGAGCTAACTTAGGAGCCAGACTGCCCAGTTCAAATCCGCGCTCCCCCACTTACTACCTGCATTACCTGAGACATGGTAGTAAACCTCTTGGTGCCTCAGTTTCTCTGCTGTGAAGTAAGATGATAATAAGAATCATACAGGGTTGTTGTGATGAACAGATGACTTTCTGTAAAACACTTAGCAAAGTTACTCATCAACCAGACCTCAGTAAATTGTGGCTGTTTTTACTAAAATGCTTCACACACTACCTGTGTCACCATGAGTAATAACCTAGAGTTCACCTTCTTGGTGGAGTAACAGTGAGAATAAAGTGTGTGCTCTTATGTCTTTTGTTTCTCTTCTTTCCAGAATACTTGGACCCTATGTCAAAACCCAGATTCAAAGATGTATCCTTTCTTTGTTTCCAGAAGAAAGCAAATGGCACTCAGTATCTCATTCATGTAATAAGCTTTCTGACTTTTGCATGTAGACAGGCATTGCATTGCATGCCATGCAGCTTTAGTTACATTGTTGCCTCTCATCCTTCTCTTTGCCCCCTTTGCATGGTGCCTGTCCCCTAGTTCTCAGCTCACTGTGAAACTGCTGGACCCCACTGTGCTCGGCACCTGAGAACTTCAGGTAAAGCTGTCACTAGCTGCTGCTTTTGGGGAAAGCAGCCCTGCCAAGCCACCTGCCTCAGCCCACACCCCAACCCCACTCACCCACACAGTAGAATTCCGGTGAATTAAGTATTCTCCATCTGGCTGCACGGCACTCAATGGATTCAGCAAACACCTACCATGTGCCAGAAACTCTTTAAGGCCCTGGAGATACAACAATGAAAAAGTAGGCAATTATGCCTGCCCTTGAAGAGCTTACATCCTAGTGGGAAGGCTATGGAAAAAAGTGAAGCAGAAAAGGGGGATAAAGTGTTATAGCATGAGCAGGGATCACAACTTTAAATAGGGTGGTCTGAGAAGACCTCATCAATAAGGTGAAATAATATGAAATGTTTCACAGATTGGCATGTCATAATAAATGTTAGTTCTTAATCTTATTATTGGTCCAACAAAACGTAAGTTTCCGACCAGCTATGTACTCAATTGCTTTCTCTCTACTGATGCCAGGGACATGTAACAGGAAAGGTTTGAGAGTCACTGCCTGGATATTGGGGGTTTATTGCAAGGATACAAGATAATATAGAGTAACCTGGAGCACCATAGACTTCTCTGTTCAGCTGCCCTCAGACCCAGCACTTTGAAAGCTGAGATATAGGACAGCTGTCACAGAAAACTGGAGCACCTTTGGGAAGCAGAACTCAGGTAATCTATTTTTTTCTGAGTATACTTAGGAAGTAAATGTTGGCTGAATTGCATTGCTAACATCCAGTATGGACTCCCCTGCTGGGGAGAGCTTTGAAATAAGTCATCTCAGAGGCAGCAGCTTTCCTCATTGTCATCTATAGTTTAATGGCCTTGGTTTGATGCAGAATTGGTCAGAATAGACCAGATTACACCGAGGTAGTAAATTAACTGAATGAAACCCCAGGAGCTTAACAAAACAAAAGGTTTGTTTCTTACCCATGCAAACTCCACTGTGAGTCTCACCGACCCTTTAGGATAGGAATTGCCCACAAGGTGATGCAAGGATTCAGGCTGCTTTCATCCTGTGGCTCCATCAATTCTACACAAGGTTCTCTCCTCAATGGCAGAGAGATAGAGAGCAGTAAGATTTCATGCCTGCTTCTCTGTGTTTCAGCCTGGACATGGTGAGCATAGCCTTCTGCTCATATAGATTCATCGGCCAGGCCAAGTGAGTAGTTGCCTACCAGGAAAAAAAGAGAGCTTGATGCTGGGAAATATGAGTAACATCTGCCACAATCACTTTTCCCTACTCCAGGCAAATAGGCACGCCAGTAGGAATGGTTGTACTCCATGCACATAGTTTCAGCCTCGCGGTTTTGTACAGAAAGAATGGCTTAGAGCTAGTTACTGTAGAAGGTATATATTAGAGCTCCCTAGACAACTTCCCAGGCACACCCCAAATAAAACATGACTATGAGATTCCTAAAAGTTCCTGTCAAACTCAGTGAGAGTGTTAGTTCTTAAAGAGATAGTCCACAAAAATTATTATGAAGACCACATAGCTGCTGCTTCTCAAAACTCATACCAAGTGAATACATAACCTTGTCCCAAGAGCAAGGAGTTGTTTAATTAGTTTCCTTTAGGGGTTGTATTGATCAAATGACTCAGTTATACAAAATACTCATGACCCCTCTTCACCTATATCTGATACTTATTGGGTTCCCACAATTTGCCAAGTGTTAGAGAAGGCCTTCTAGAAGAGATAGTCTAAGTTTTCTCTATTGTGTTTATTTTCCCACATTTTGAGAGTATCCTTGCCTCCAGCTGGTACTGGGCAGTCATAGCATTAAAACTTGTGCTGTGGGCTAGTTTTGGGGAGTTGAAGGGAGTGGGGGATAGTTATGCTAAGTCAATCATGCATAGTGATAAGCACCTGCCCATCATATCACCTGAAGAGGTGCTATTACCGTTCATAGCATCTGCTTTCTCTAAATTCCTCTTATGCACAGGGTCCCATTATACAGACTAGCCCTACACATTAATGACATCCACATTTAACACTCTCTTCATCAGTTTTACTTCTTTATCTTCTATTAGTGGCTGCTCACTAATTACTTAACATTTTCTGATATGTTAACCTCCACAGAAAGGATTCTTCTTGGGCACTTAAGGGATTCACAAAGGGACTTCTGGGGGGATATAATCCTAGGGTGACCAACTATTTCAATTTTCCCAGGACCGTCCTGGTGTTAGAACTGAAAATCCTGCATCCTAGGAAACCCCTCAGTCTAGGGCACACTGGGACGGTTGATCACCCTACATAAACCCAGTGAAATCATGTGGATATTTTCCTGTGCGTACAAACGTACATTTTCCTAGAGAGAGAGTCCAGTGGCTTTATTTACATCCTCAAATGGCACATAAAAAGTGAATAAAGCCACTGATTTCCAATTCTCTGTAAGAGCAGAGGATTACAAACTTCTAATACTCCTTCCCACTCCTACAACTCCACAAACGCCAGCATGATTCCATCTCTGTTAGCATTAGGATTAATCTGCAAATCATATGGACAGTACAGAGGACTGTGCAAATACACATGTTACTTCCATTACCTATACTCGTTCATTTATTCCACAAACACATGTTGATACTGACCTATACGCAGGCAACAGAGAGGGAGCAAGATAGTTCAGTCTCTACTTCCCCCAGCTTACAATGTCAATGGGGAACATGAACAGTAAGTAGTTTCAGACTACAGTGGATGCCATGAAAAATAGAAAGGCAATGTGACATGTAGAGATTGGAAGAGGCATACTTTAAGGAAGGTGGTTAAGAAAACCCTCTCTAAGGTAGGAACATTTGTGCTGAGGCCCAGTGAGTCATGCAAAGGTGTCAAGAAGGTTGCTCAGGCAGAGGTGGTACAAATGCAAAGGCCTTGAGGGAGGAATGAGCTAGAGAAAGAAGGCTGGTGTGGTGGGAGCATAGAGAGAACCAAGTGCAATGGTATCAGATGTAGTAGAAGAGATAGAGGCCATACAAAAAGTCTGAATTTCACTTTATGTCTAGTAAGAAGCAGTTGGAAGTTTTTGAGCAGGACAGTGACATGATCTGACTTCCACCATTTTCATGATCTTCCTGGTTGCTGTGAGGAGAAGGGATTGCAGAGAACAAGAATAAATGCCAGAGGAAACTTTCTTCCAGGAGAGGAAAGAGAGCCTTGGACTCAGGTGTAGGCAGTAGAACTATAGAGACTCAGTCTGATTGGAGACATATTCTGGAGGTAGAGACAACAGGACTGGATACTGGGAATGAAGGAGAGAGGACAATCAAAAGTGACTCTGGAATTTATTGCTTAAATTGCTGTCTCCCCTTCGAGGCTCTGAGGGCCTTCCTGACCAGAAGGGTACCTTGCCATCCCTTTATCTTCACCAACTACCACATGGCTTGGCAAATGCTTCTTCTTAATAAATACTTGTTGGGTTATGAATTGATAAGTGAATATAAGACAAATGGAATTTGGTCCGTCTGTTCCTGAACAAAAAAGAGAGAGGAGAAATGGGGTGAAGAAGAACTCATAATGTTTGTAGTTACAGCAGTAGCCACTGTGCTGGCCAGGTTATAAAAACGTAATTCCTGAGATCTGGTCTCAGAAAGACGGGAGACAGAATGAATCCCATGCAGACCTAAGAAAGGAAGATGAGTTGGGAGCACTGTGCCTACTAGGAAGTACCAAATGCCACTCCACCCTGGCCTACGTATGAGGTTCCTATGCTGACCCGTTTAATGTTTCTGAAGTGCTCAAAGGTGAATCCTTACATTGCCCTCCCCGCCTTGTTTCCTGTCTTCCCTTCAAGGGATATTTATAGATCCTATGGATTATCTCCTGACAGTAAGGTTATCTAACTGCCCTTCTTTAATACTCTTCTTCAGATCTGAAAACACTTCCCTGCTTCTGACTGCAGACTTCGGCCAGAAGAATTTTCTTCCTACATAGACTCATCTAATTCTTACTTGTTTTACAACATGACAGCCTAAATTTGAACGAGGAGATTTTGCATATAATCTTCAGGGAAGCTTCTTCATTAGCATTTTTAAGCAAGCACAAAGCATTTTCTCTTATCTCAACAGATGGTGGTGTTATTTTATAGGCATGGAAATCAGTGCTTCATTTCTCAACAACAGTAAGGTCCTCAGCACTGAAATGTTTCGATACTTTGTTGTGGGCTTTAAGCGCAAGTCCACAAATGCATTTAATACTTAAATCATGCCCAATGCCTTGCACATAGGTGGAGCTCAGTAAAATGGCTCTTGAATAACTGAATGAATGGATGAATCAATCAACCAAAGCGCGCGCGCGCACACACACACACACACACACACACACATATGTGAATGGATGAATCAATCAACCAAAGCATGCATATATATATATATATATATATATATATATAAAATTGCATTTAGGTTCTGGGGTACATGTAAAGAACATGCAGAATTGTTGCATAGGTACTACATGACAATGTGGTTTTCTGCCTCCATCCCCACCACATATATCTGGCATTTCTCCCCATGTTATCCCTCCTCAACTCCCTACCCTCCACTGTCCTTCCCCTAGTCTGCCCGGACAGTGTGTGGTGCTCCCCTCCCTGTGTCCATGTGTTCTCACTGTTCAACACCTGCCTATGAATGAGAACATGCAGTGTTTGATTTTCTGTTCTTGTGTCAGTTTGCTGAGAATAATGGTTTCCAGGTTCATCCATGTCCCTACAAGGGATACAAAGTCAACGTTTTTTATGGCTGCATAGTATTCCATGGTGTATATGTGCCACATTTTCCCTGTCCAGTCTATCATCGATGGGCATTTGGGTTGGTTCCAAGTCTTTGCCAAAGCATATTTTTATGCAGCCTATAATTCATTACATCATTTCAACAGACATGTCTGCCAGGCCTGCAACATCTTTTGAATTGGCTACAGATGAAAACGTTGATACTGGACCTCTTTTAGTAGCCAAATAGCCTCCATGCCTGTTTGTTTATGTATCGCAGATACCCATAGAACAGATAGCACAGAAATTATCTAAAGTCATCCAGCATCCACAAAACAGATGGTCAGTCAAGGCAGCACACCATGGGAGTGGCAACCGACAGGTAAGTATTCGATGACTCAGTTATTGCCTCTCCACAGAAGTTTCCTGAATGGAAAATAAACTTGTGGGCAACTTTCATAAAATTTGTTTTCATAGCATTATAAAATACATGTTTCTGTAACAAATGATAAGACATATATAAAATAAAAAATTTTAAACCCACTCCTCAACTCCTTTCCTTCCCCTGCATCTTCATACCCAATTCAAATGGCTACAAAGATTACCATTATCAAGAGATAGATCTTATCCTTTTACACATTTTCTATGCACACGTGTTCTTTTCCTTTTATATAGCTAGCTATACTACACATTTTCTGCAACTTGCCATATTTAGTTAACAGAAAGTTGTAGATATGATTCCATGTCAGTATAGAGAGATGTGCTTTTCTCTTTAATGACTTTCACATATGGCATTGTAAGTTGCTTCTAGTTTTTTTTTTTTTTTTGCTATGAATTAACAGTACTTTGTGGTAATTTTTTTTTTTTTTTTTTTTTTTTTGAGACGGAGTTTCGCTCGTTACCCAGGCTGGAGTGCAATGGTGCTATCTCGGCTCATCACAACCTCCACCTCCCGGGTTCAGGCAATTCTCCTGCCTCAGCCTCCTGAGTAGCTGGGATTACAGGCACACGCCACCATGCCCAGCTAATTTTTTTTGTATTTTTAGTAGAGACGGGGTTTCACCATGTTGACCAGGATGGTCTCGATCTCTTGACCTCGTGATCCACCCGCCTCGGCCTCCCAAAGTGCTGGGATTACAGGCTTGAACCACCGCGCCCAGCCTTTGTGGCCATTTTTATACATATATCTTTGTACAATAATTTGTAGAATAAATTTCTAGAATTAGAATTGCTGAGATAAAGGGTAGACACATTTAAAATTGTGATTGATATTGCCAATTGATCTTAAAAAATGGTTGTACCAATTTATATTCTCAGAAATTCTTTTAATTGGTAAATGTTCCTGAAAACAAAGGTGGAAAAGATGGAGAATAGAAACCAGGAAAGTTGACTCGGGAGGTACAGCAAAAAAACCATAAAAACAATGGTGAAGTCGCTTCACCATCTTGCCTCTGGCTGGACCTGCTCAGCGTGATGCACAGTTCCAAAGAACTGAGAGAGCAATCTGCTGATTAATAAACACTTCTCAGCAAGTCGGGGCTTGCAAAGTCAGTTTCTCAGTAATAGATACTTAAAAAAAATAGAAGACTTGAAGAGAGAATATCTTCTAGTCTACCTATCTGGTTTTGTTCAAGGATCTCTGTACTTCACTCCAGGAGATGAGAGAGCTTTTGGACAAGGCTTTCTTTCAAAAACAACAAGTACAAAATGTTTGAGTGGTGGTAATTTAATTTTAGCACCCCTCAGAATTCCCAGAAGAAACAAGATCCAGCACAATAGATGATTGAGTCATTCTGACAAAATGGAGTTTAGGGGACTGACGTCGGTAAATTGGCTCTTTCTGGCTTTCCCGAGCTATATTAATAAAAATCTCATGAAGCCTCTAAACCTTATGCTTGTCAAGCTCTGAAGAAATCCATTGCCATTGTCCTGCTTGAATTTTCCAAGAATGGAACAAAAAGATATATGATCCCAAGATAAAATCCCATAAGTACCATCACCTGCTGCCAAGAAACTTTCTTTTTGAAAAGTAGGAAAGAAAATTAAGTTTGTAAAGGAAAAACAAATGCAAGAAGCAGGAAAGCTTACCGCTGGTATTTTCTTGAAAGGATCACCTTCAATGTTAGAAAAACTAGCAACTCCATTTGCAACCCCTTCCCTTTTTCTGAAGTCATTGTCTGCCAGATTTTTTCCTCTTTTGAGAAAAGAGTTAATAATTCATTTCCATGACCCCTATGCTGTTCATATCAGCCTGATGAGTTGCCTGTCAATCATACAAGTGAGAAATATCTAGGACGTACAGATCAATTCTCATTATTCACAGTAGTTATGATCTATAAAGTTGCTGCAAACACTGAATTCAAGAATACTAAACCCTCAGTTCTAATTTGATTGCACTGTGGTCTAAGAGACCGTTTATTATGATTTCTGTTCTTTTGTATTTGCTGAGGAGGGATTTACTTCCAATTATGTGGTCAGTTTTAGAGTAGGTGTGATGTGGTGCTGAGAAGAATGTATATTCTGTTGATTTGGGTGAAGAGTTCTGTAGATACCTATTAGGTTTGCTTGGTCCAGATCTGAGTTCAAGTCCTGGATATCCTTGTTAATCTTCTGTCTCATTGATCTGTCTAATATTGACAGTGGAGTGTTAAAATCTCCCACTATTGTTGTGTGGGAATCTGAGTCTCTTTGTAGGTTGTTAAGAACTCGCTTTACGTATCTGGGTACTCCTGTATTGGGTGCGTATATATTTAAGATCCTTAGCTCTTCTTGTTGCATTGATCCTTTTACCATTATGTAATGCCCTTCTTTGTCTCTATTGATCTTTGTTGATTTAAAGTCTATGTTATCAGAGACTAGGATTGCAACTCCTGCTTTTTTTCTCTCTCCATTTTCTTGGTAAATCTTTCTCCATCCCTTTATTTTGAGCCTATGTGTGTCCTTGCACATGAGATGGGTTTCCTGGGTTTTGATTTTTTTATCCAATTTGCCAGTCTATGTCTCTTGATTGGGGCATTTAGCCCATTTAAATTTAAGGATAATATTGTTATGTGTGAATCTGAACCTGCCATTTTGATGCTAACTGGTTCTATTGCAGCATCTTAGTTGACGCAGTTTCTTCATTTTGTCAGTGCTCTTTACCATTTGGTACATTTTTGGAGTGACTTGTACTGGTTGTTCCTTTCTATGTTTAGTGCTTCTTTCAGGAACTCTTGTAAGGCAGGCCTGGTGGTGATGAAATCTGTCAGCAATTGCTTGTTTGTAAAGGATTTTATTTCTCCTTTGCTTATGAAGCTTAGTTTGGCTGGATATGAAATTGTAGGTTGAAAGTTCTTTTCTTTAAGGACGGTGAATATTGGCCCCCACTCTCTTCTGGTGTGTACAGTTTCTGCTGAGAGATCCGCTGCGAGTCTGATGGACTTCCCTTTGTGGGTAACCCGACCTTTCTCTCTGGCTGCCCTTAGTATTTTTTCCTACATTTCAACCCTGGTGAATCCGATGATTATGTGCCATGGGGTTGCTCTTCTTGAGGAATATCTTTGTGATGTTCTCTGTATTTCCTGGACTTGAATATTGGCCTGCCTTGCTAGTTTGCAGAAGTTCTCCTGGATGGCTCCTGAGTATTGATTGTATAAACAGTGAAATGAAGGGAGAAATAAGGATATTGCTCAAAACCAATGATAATGAAGACACAATGTACCAGAATGTCTGGGACACATTTAAAGCAGTGTCTAGAGGAAAATTTATAGCAATAAATGCCCACATGAGAAGCAAGGAAAGATCTAAAATCGACATCCTATCATCAAAATTGAAAGAGCTAGAGGAGCAAAATAAATAAAAAAAAAAACTCAAAAGCTAGCAGAAGACAAGAAATAACTAATATCAGAGCAGAACCAAAGGAGATAGAGACACAAAAAACCCTTCAAAAAAATTAATAAATCCAGGAGCTGGTGTTTTGAAAAGATCAACAAAATAGACAGACTGCTAGCCAGATTAATAAAAAAGATAAGAGAGAAGAATCAAATAGATTTAATAAAAAACAATAAAGGGGATATCACCACTGATTCCACAGAAATACAAACCATGATCAGAGATTACTACAAATAACTATGCACATAAACTAGTAAACCTGGAAGAAATGGGTAAATTCCTGGACACTTGCACCCTCCCAAGCCTAAACCAGGAAGAAGTCAAAACCCTGCATAGACCAATAACAAGGGCTGAAATTGAGGCAGCAATTAAGAGCCTATCAACTAAAAAAAGCTCAGGTCCAGATGGGTTCACAGCAGAATTCTACCAGACATACAAGAGGAGCTGATGCCATTCCTTCTAAAACTATTCTAAACAATACAAAGAGAGGGAATCCTTCCAAAATCATTTTATGAGACCAACATCATCCTGATACCAAAACCCAGCAGAGACTCAGCAAGAAAAGAAAACTTCAGGCCAGAATCCATGATGAACATAGATGCAAAAATCTTCAATAAAATACTGGCAAACCAAGTGCAACAGCACATCAAAAAGCTTATCCATTATGATCAAGTAGGATTCATCCTGGGATGCAAGGCTGGTTCAACATACACAAGTCTATAAATGTAATCCACCACATAAACAGAACCAAAGACAAAAACCACATGATTATCTCAATAGTAGATACAGAGAAGGCCTTCAACAAAATTCAACAGCCCTTTATGCTAAAAACTGTCAAGAAACTAGGTATCGCTGGAACGTATCTCAAAATAATAGCTATTTACAACAAACCCACAGCCAATTTCATACTGAATGGGCAAAAACTGGAAGCATTCTCTTTGAAATCTGGCACTAGACAAGGATGCCCGCTCTCACCACTCCTATTGAAGATAGTGTTGGAAGTTCTAGTCAGAGAAATCAGGCAAGAAAAAGATATAAAGGGTATTCAATTAAAAAAAGAGGAAGCCAAATTGTCTCCATTTGCAGATGACATGATTCTATATTTAGAAGACCCCCTTGTCTCAGCCCAAAATCTCCTGAAACTGATAAGCAACTTCAGCAAAATCTCAGGATACAAAATCAACGTGCAGAAATCACAAGCATTCCTATACACCAATAACAGACTTAAAGAGAGCCAAATCAAGAACAAACTGCCATTCACAACTGCTACAAAAAGAATAAAATACCTAGGAATACAACTAACAAAGAATGTAAAGGACCTCTTCAAGAAGAACTACAAACCAGTGCTCAATGAAATAATAGAGGACACAAACAGATGGAAAAACATTCCATGCTCATGGTTAGGAAGAATCAATATTTTGAAAATGGCCATACTGCCCAAAGTAATTTATAGACTCAATGCTATCCCCATGAAGCTACCAAGGACCCTCTTCCCAGAACTGGTAAAACCACCTTAAACTTCATACAGAACCAAAAGAGAGCCTGCATAGCCAAGACAATTCTAAGCAAAAAGAACAAAGCTGGAGGCATCACACTACCTGACTTTGAACTATACTACAAGGCTGTAGTAATCAAAACAGCATGGTACTTCTACCAAAACAGAGATACAGACCAATGGAACAGAACAGAGACCTCAGAGGCAACACCACACATCTACAACCATCTGATCTTTGGCAAACCTGACAAAAACAAGCAATGGGGAAAAGATTCCTTGTTCAATAAATGGGGTTGGGAAAACTGGCTAGCAATGTGAATAAAGCAGAAACTGGACCCCTTCCTAAAACCTTACACTAAAATTAACTCCAGATGGATTAAAGACTTAAACATAAGACCTAACACCATAAAAACCCTAGAAGAAAACCTAGGCAAAACCATCCAGGACATAGGCATAGGCAAGGATTTCATGACTAAAACACCAAAAGCATTAGCGACAAAAGCCAAAATAGACAAATGGGACCTAATTAAACTCCAGAGCTTCTGTACAGCAAAAGAAACAAATCATTAGAGTGAACCAGCAACCAACAGAATGAGAAAAAGTTTTTGCAATCTACCCATCTGATAAACGGCTAATATCCAGAATCTACAAAAAACTAAAACAGATTTACAAGAAAAAACAAACAAACCCATTCAAAAGTTGGGGAAGGATATGTACAGACACTTTTCAAAAGAAGACATGTATAAAGCCAACAAACATATGAAAAAATGCTCATCATTACTGGTCGTTAGAGAAATGCAAATCAAAACCACATTGAGATACCATTTCATGCCAATTAGAATGGCGATCATTAAAAAATCAGGAGACAACAGATGCTGGAGAGGATGTGGAGAAATAGGAACACTTTTACACTGTTTGTGGGAGTGTAAGTTAGTTCAACCATTGTGGAAGACAGTGTGGCACTTCCTCAAGGACCTAGAAATAGAAATTCCATTTGACCCAGCAATCCCATTACTTGGTATACATCCAAGGATTATAAATCATTCTGTTATAAAGACACAGGCACATGTATGTTCATTGCAGCACTGTTTCCAATAGCAAAGACCTAGAACCAACCCAAATGCCTATCGATGATAGACTGGACAAGGAAAATGTAGCATATATACACCATGAAATACCATGCAGCCATAAAAAACGATGAGTTTGTGTCCTTTGAAGGGACATGGATGAATCTGGAAACCATCATTCTCAGCAAACTGACACAAGAACAGAAATTCAAACACCACATGTTCTCACTCATAGGTGGGTGTTGAACAATGAGAACACACGGACACGGAGGGGAACATCACACACTGGGGTCTGCTGGAGGGGACTAAGGGAGGGACAGCACAGGGTAGGGAGGTTGGGGAGGGATAACATGGGTAGAAATGCCAGATATAGGTGACTGGGGGATGGAGGCAGCAAACTACATTGCCATGTATGTACCTATGCAACAATCCTACATGTTCTGCACATGTACCCCAGAACCTGAGAGCCTGTGGTCACATTTTCATCAACAAAGCAACCCATAACCTTGTTTTATGTATGTTTCTGTTTAAAGACATCTAGTTTAATATGGATCATTGATTCACTAGTGTCGAACTCAGCCAACAGCACTGTGACTCATACCCAGTGTGGTAAGTTGCATTAAAGACCAAATAGGTGAAAGAGATGATATAAAGTAAGAAAGCATGAAGTGCTTCCTACAGCTTTCCTTAGTATTCTTTACTTTTTTTAAATTCTCAGCTCTTATTTTAGATACAGGGGATATATGTGTAAGATTGTTACATGGGTATATTAGACTCAGGTAGTGAGCATAATACCCAATAGGTAGTTTCCACCCATCCCCTCTTCCTTCTCTCCACACTCTAGGAGTCTGCAATGTCTATTGTTCCCATGCTTATGTCCATGTGTGCTCAGTGCTTAGCTCCCACTTATAACTTAGTACATAGAGTACTTGGTTTTCTATTCCTGTGTTAACTGGCTTAGGATTATGGTCTCCAACTCCAACCACATTGCTACAATGGACATTATTTCATTCTTTTAATGGCTGCATAATATTCCATGTTGTATACATACCACATTTTCTTTATCCAATCCACCATTAATGGGCCCCTTGGTTGATTTCATGTGTTCACTATTGTGAGTCTAATTTATTCTTAATTAAATTTCTTATAGCACAACAATAACAATCTTTTCAGAGGAGATACGGGGAATAAAATTGTCAGACATAGCAAATAAAAATATAGAACATCTAATTAAATGTGAATTTTGGATAAACAACAAATGATACTTTAGTATCCTTCATGTTTACACTAAATACTTTGTACATATAGATTGGGATCAGCATCCGCTGCCATGAACAACAGAGCAGGTGAAGAGATTGGGAGGTGGGAAATGCCTGGAAGCTAAGGGCAAGGACAAGCTCAGGAGGAAGAAAGGTTTTTCTTCCTAGCTACATGAATTCCTAACTAAAAGTTACTTAGATTTTGCTGAACTGCTGGGTTTTCTTCATCTTTTTTTTATTTTCTTGAATTTTATTATGGTAATAACACATAACATGAGATCTGCCCTCAAATTGTTAAATGTACAATATGGTATTGTTGACTATATTGTACCACAGATCTCTAGAGATTGTCTGGCTTAAATGAAACCTTATGCCTATTGATTAGTCACTCCCTAGTTCCTCTTCCCTCAGCCCCTGGCAACTACTGTTACACTCTTTGATTCTATGAATTTGACAATTTTGGGTACTTCATATATATGGAATCATACAATATTTGTCTTCCTGTGACTGGCTTATTTCACTTAGCATAATGTTTTCAAGGTTCATCCATGTCCTCACATACTGCAGAATTTCCATCTTTTAAAAGGCCAAATAGAACTCTATTGTATGTATGTACCACATTTTCTCTATCCATTCATTTGCCTCTGGATGGACATTCAGGTTGTTTCCACAGCCTGACTATTGTGAATAATGCTACAAGGATTGTGGGTGTGCAGACAAATTTTTGAGATCCTGATTTCAACTACTTTGGACAAATAGCCATAAATAGCTGTTTGTCTTTTACAGGGGGACAGTTACTTCTTCCTCACTAGACCATTGGAGTGAACAAGTGAGTCAATGTCTATAAATCCCCTGCACTGTGCCCCAACACGAGAGACATTGTCATCAGTGCCATGAGTGGGCGGGGAGCCCACGGCAAGAGGAAGAACCAGTGCCTCTGTGGCTATCGGAAGCTAGGGATGTTTTGGGTTGGTTTGGTTTTGCTTTTTACTTTTTTTTCTCCAAGGCTGCTATGGTATGGGAAATGCCATCATACATAGGTATCAAAAATTGCCATATTTTCAACATAAGATAAAATAGTTTGCTTTACAATTGTTTTTCTAATTTCCTTAAGGCTGGATCTCACTATAAGAAGTAAAAATGTAAATTATGTATCTGCTAGTATGTCTCATCTAACATCCAGATATTTGGAAATATCTGGATATCTAGATGCCAATGTTTCAATTTTTAAAATGGATGCTTGTTGACTTATTAATATATAACTATGAAACTCTATCTGTTATTTTATACCAGTATTAGTATTTCTAAAGATCTCCGCAAATTTGATGTACTTCTTTTTTATTCCTTTTTAAAAACCAAGCAATGATGGGGTTAAGTTAAAAAGAACTAATTAAGGATCAAGGCAGGTCACTCTGTAACTTCTCTCAAATGAAAGCATTGCTTTCTGTGGATCTTCTAATTTTTTTATCCTTGGGAACTCAGGGGTGGCAGCAACATCCTTAAGCAATAACAATGGAAGTCATTAATCCATTTATTAAACAAATATTTATATATTGTGTGAGTGACTGCAATGGGTCAGTCACTGGTCAATGCACTGGAGAAATAGCAATGAACAACAAAAGAGACAAAAGTCCCTAGTCCTTTAGAGCTTACATTCAAGGAGCACGGGGATAGACAGAAGATAAATAGATGTAACAATTGATCTTGGTTCATTGCCTTCAATGTACAACACATCCTCTGACAGAAAGGCGGCTTAGAGCCTGAGAAAGAAATGGGATAGACTAAAAATATGGACACTAGGCCTTCTCACACGGGTGTCCTCCACCAGAATGGGACAGAGTACATATACTTAGCAATAGGCAGCTGCTGAGGAAGATGGTCAAGGTTGGGGTGAACCAATGTGGGCTAACAGAGGAACACAGGCAGAAGCAAAGGTAGGCTTAGGAGGTCAGCCTATAAGTATAAGCCTCTCAGCCTTGGTGGTGTTCAGAGCCACTGTCCAAACCCTGCAAGGCCTGGGCAAAGAAGAGCGAAGATTCTGTCTTAGATGGCCTGGGGTAGAGAAACAGTCACCAAGGTCTGAAGGTGACCACAAGGAATGAGGCAGTGGCTCAGGTTCTGCAGTGGACTATCAGATTGGCAGCCTGACCATGGGGGTCGGGAATTCATTTATTCTCTCAATATTTATTGGGTACTGTGTTAGTTCATTTTCCTGCTACTGATAAAGACATACCTGAGACTGGACAATTTACAAAGAAGAGAGGTTTAATGGACTGACAGTTCCATGTGGCTGGGGAAGCCTCACAATCATGTTGGAAGGTGAAGGGCATATCTCACATGGCGGCAGGTAAGAGAACTTGTGTAGGGAAACCCTCCTTTATGAAGCCGTCAGATCTTGTGAGACTTATTCCCTATCATGAGAATAGCACAGGAAAGACCCACCCCCATGATTCAATTACTTCCCACTGAGTCCCTCCCAGAACATGTGAGAATTATGGCAGCTACAGTTCAAGATGAGATTTGAATGGGGCACAGCCAAACCATATCAGGAACCAACTATGTGCCAGGTACTGTTCTAAGTACTGGGGATACAGCAGTGAGTAAGACAAGTTTGGAGGTGGACAACAGTCCATAAATAAATAAAGCAAACTAGGAGCTCTGGAAAGCTGTCAGCAAGTTTAAACAGAGTGGTCGGGGTAGGCCTTATGGAGTGGGAAGAGAACATTTGAGTTATGCTCCATAAAGAGGAGAGGAAGGGAGATATGTAGCTAATGGGTGGAGGGGGGATAATTACAGAGAGAGGAACCAGCAAGTGAAAAGGAAGTACACCCAAGGCACAGGGAGGAGGTCGGTGTGGCTGGAGCAGAGTTAACTCTGGAGCAGAGGTAGAGTAGTAATTGCCAAGGCCGGAGAGTCAATGGGAGAATGGGTGTGAAAGGGAGAGGGGAGAGGAGACGATGCATAAGTCACTGAGTGAACTTTTGTTTTACTCTCCATGAGAGTGGAAGCCCACTGGAGGGTTCTGAGCAGAGGTGTGCCATGGATGGACTTAGATTTAGACAAGCTCATTCTGGAAGCTATGCAGAAAGTGACTATAGCGAAGCCAGGGCAGTTTCTAAACTCAAGACCTTAGTGAGGCAATAATGTAAAAAATGTCATCGACAGGAAGCTGAGTCAGCCTAGCTACTGGCTCTGGTTTCTTACATTCCTTTGTCTAACAAGATTGATGACAGAGCCAGGAGCAGGGCAGTGGCTGCTGCAGCTGGGGACAAAGTGACCCCAGCTGTGAGAGAAACAGGCCAAGAAGGCACGAGTCGCAGAGATTGGCGGCTCGGCTCTCAACCCCAGTTCCACATCATCACTTCAGGAAGCTTTAAAAAATATGATGCAAGACCATCCCCATAGAGATCCCTATGTAATGGTTTTTGGGTGGGATATTTTTATTAAGCCCCAGGTGAATCTAATGTGTGACCAGGGCTCAGAACCACTAAGGGGAGCCATTGAAACCTGACACCACAAAAGAGCAGGTGGTCAGGCATCCATTCATCACACATTTCTTAAATAGTTATGCTGAGCCGGGAGCTGTACAGCCTAGCACATAGAAAGTGCTTTGGCCAGGCGCAGTGGCTCAAGCCTGTAATCCCAGCACTTTGGGAGGCCGAGGTGGGTGGATCACGAGGTCAAGAGATTGAGACCATCCTGGTCAACATGGTGAAACCCTTTCTCTACTAAAAATACAAAAAATTAGCTGGGCATGGTGGCGCGTGCCTGTAATCCCAGCTACTCAGGAGGCTGAGGCAGGAGAATTGCCTGAACCCAGGAGGTGGAGGTTGCGGTGAGCCAAGATCGTGCCATTGCACTCCAGCCTGAGTAACAAGAGCGAAACTCCGTCTCCAAAAAAAAAAAAAAAGAAAGTGCTCAGCAGGTGTTAACAGTTTACTGGTATTAACAGTGAAGAAGGTAGAAGGCCCTTACCCTAGGGAGTGATATGGTCATATCTACACTTTGGAAATTACAGCTGGCAGTAATAGGCAAAGTAACTGTGTTTAGGAAGAGAACCTCGCCAAAGGGAGAATGGTTACAGTAGGGTTCTCAAACTTCAGCATGTACCAGAATCACCCAGCGGGCTTGTTAAACCAGACATTGCTGGCCTCTGCCACCAGAATCTCTAATTCAGGCCATCTGGAGAGGTGCATTTAAATTGGCATTTCTAACATGTTCCCAGGTGACGCAATGCTGCTGGTCTGAACATTGCATTTTAAAACAACACTGAGTTAGCATTGGCTATTGCAAATGGTCAGGGGAGAGGTCCCAGAGAGAAGGGGAAGAAACAGATGCTGTGCAGGTGAATTCAGTAAAAATACTGCAAGGGTTGCTGAGGAGAGGGTTGCGGGGAGGGAAAAGGGAGGAAGAAGTGTATGATGATGCTGAAGTCAAATGTGAGTTGCCCAAGATAATGAGCAGCCCTCTTTTTAA
This sequence comes from Saguinus oedipus, assembly GCA_031835075.1. Classification (NCBI taxonomy): domain Eukaryota; kingdom Metazoa; phylum Chordata; class Mammalia; order Primates; family Cebidae; genus Saguinus; species Saguinus oedipus. Next base: position 8,938,896 of record CM063178.1, read on the forward strand.
GGCTTTTATTTTAGCTCCTCTGTTCAAAGCAAAAGAGCGTCTTTGTTTTCTCTATGCAAGGTTTTGCCTTTTTCCCTTCTAAATAGTACAATAAATTCCACTGCCTTATTTGTTTCATCAAACAAAAGAATGCCTGCCAATATCTGTGAGGCTAATATTACAGCTCAATTCCAGAACATCTTGTAGTGGTTATTTCTAACATGTTCTGGAATCTGTACTTAGGGCACTCAGTGCCTTAACCAACCCACATTTGAAATGGAATTGCTAGTGCACAAGTTTATCAAGGTTATTGTGCCTGCAGAAGAATTTACAGCAGATGCAGTCCAGGGGGTCCATCCTGTGATATTTCATTTATTTCACTAATTTATAGAATCAAAGGTTGATGATAGAGCAATACATGTTATGGAGAGTGTTTTTCTATTTTTGACTGACTTTGCTGGTAAAGGAAACAACACAAATGGTTTAAAATGTGTTCCTCATGAAGGTATATGAGAAGAACCGACGCCTACAATTTAATAAAGTTGGTGGACTGTTCAGGGATATGTAGTAAGCTTAATAGTCTATGATTTGGAGAAATGATACAGATGTCCTTTTTGTCATCTTGCTACAGTATAAAGCACTGTCTTCAGCCCCTCTGCATCGTGCCACCTATTCAGAAAATGCAGAATCCTGGGTCTGGGCTCAGACCTGAATATCTTGGTTGGAGCCTCAGAATCTGCATTTAAAGTAAGGACCACAGGCTTAAGAGCCACTGAGACGGAATATACTTTGGGTCTAAACAGCAGCCAAACTATGAAAGAAGTTATAGCAAAGAAGTCTCACACAAGTTAGGATTTTCACACGCATTTATTTCTATGCAATTAATATACAGATTCATCAAATTTCCAAGCAGAAAAAAAGAGGTTCACCCAGTCCAGCACCAGCAGCTCACTGATGATGTATTAGAGGAAGCTCTAAGTAGAACTCAGATCTTCTTTTTCTTAATCCACCACAATTTTTCCCTGCTATGATAATTGTATTAATTTAGGTATTTTTTTTGTGCGCCAAAGCTTTTGTGGTCCTCGTACTATTTACTTTGCCTGCCAGCCACAAATGATACATTTTTTTGCTAAATATTTAGGTGAAGCCAATCTGAACAGGGATACTGAAACCTTCATGATTCCTTCTTTCTAATATGCTATTGGGCCACCTAAACATAATTTACTGACTTGTGTTCTACCTCTTCCTGATGATGAAAGATTCCAGTAACGCTTTTCCTTGTTTTGAAACGCAGTTTCTCTCTGTTGCTCAGGCTGGTGTGCAATGGTGCAATCTCGGCTCACTGCAACCTCCGCCTCCCGGGTTCAAGTGATTCTCCTGCCTCAGTCTTCCGATTAGCTGGGATTACAAGCACGCACCATCAGGCCTGGATAATTTTTGTATTTTTAGTAGAGACTGGGTTTCACCATGTTAGCTGGGCTGGTCTTGAACTCCTGATCCACGCACCTCAGCCTCCCAAAGTGCTAGGATTATAGGTGTGAGTCACTGGGCCCACTCACATTTTTACTTTTTTATTCAGCTTCATTGATACACAACTGACATACAATAAATACCCATACAATATATATACATATGAAATTTGATGACTGGGAACATATGTATACATCTGTGAAACCATCATCACAAGCAAGATAAAGAACATATTTATCTCCCCAAAGATTCCTTGGTTCCCTTTCTAATTCCTCCCTTACTTCTCTGTCACTAGAAACCATTAAATCATTTTCTGTCACAATAGATACGTTTATGTTTTCTAGAATTTTAAATAGATGGAACATTAGAGTGTGTATTCTTTTTCCTCTGGTTCTTTCATTTCGCATACTTAGAGATTCATTCATATTGTTGTATCACTAGTTTTTTCTTTTAATTGCTGAGTAGTAGCCTGTTGCACAAATGTACCATAATTTGTTTACCCATTCACCTATTGATGAACATTAGGATTGCTTCCAGTTTCTGGCTATCACCAATAAAGCTGCTGTTAGCATTTGCACACAAGCTTTGTGTGTACATATTTCCAATTGTTTTAGGTAAATGCCTCAAAGCAGAATGGCTGGATCTTATGGTAAGTTTTACTTTTTAAGAAACTGATGAACAGTTCTCTTCAAAGTGGTTTTAATCATTGTATATTTCTACCAGTATGAGTCACATTTCCTCCACGTCTTCACCGACACTTAATATAGTCAGTCTTTATCATTTTAGCCATTCTAATATGTGTTAGTGGTCTCTCATTGTGGTTTCAATATGCATTTTCTAATAATCATAGCTTAGGAGTGGCAAAATGTTATTCTGGTTTCCAAAGGAGAGGAAAGAATAGGATATAAATATAGAAGCCAGTAAAGTCAATATCAGTTCCTGTCAAAATTCCATAACAATCAACCAAGTAGTTAATCAATATTTAGAAAAGACTGGCACTGTCACTAGCTGCCAACGTGGGTTTAAAGTCAATAACGCATCCAGAGCAAAGACTATTAATATTTTGATAAGGTATTATTTGATCAATAGATAAGAGGGGTGATATAGGATATAATCACAAAATACAGTCATCAAAACATCACAGTTGCTTTTCATTATGAGAAATGTTTTATGTGCTCCTAAGTTTTTATAACACCAGCACCTCTGTGTCTTTCTGTTTGCCAGCCTTGTGTGTCTTCATACTCTTACTCTGTTTCATTTGTTGTTGGGTTAAATCCAAGTCTCTCAACAACCTCATGTTTGATGATACTAATTTCTGTTTCAGCGTGTACTTTTCCATTTACAATGGCCCTCTTCCAATCTTCTACATATTTTTCCATTAAATCTAGTTGTCAACTCAGTATATTTTATGAAAAATAATTTGTACATTGCTTGCCCATAAATTTTTATAACTTTCTAGCTGGATGGCTTAAACGTAATAACCTATTATATATGCTTGTTTATTACCTATCTTTTGAATATTCAGTTCAGGGACAATCTTATTATCCCAGTCAAAAGGTCTATATTTGCAAATATGTGATTATTTTCTATATCCCTTTCATATATGAGTATTAAATTTGGTTCAATTTTAGCTTTATCTTCAGTTTTACTTGTGCCTCCTAATCCTAAAGCAGTCCTGAATTTAAGCAGGTCTTAATTTACACAGAGTGTCTTACTATTAAATAAGAATAATATTGAAGACTCTCCCAAACCTGCTTTAGTTGTCAGCAGGAAGCAAATTAGAGGGAATTCTCCTAAATGGAGAAGGGAAAAAATAATGTCTTTATGAATAAGGGGTGGTCATGGGGTTTTTCCCCAGAATACTCCCAAGATGCTTCCAGAAATCAAGTGCACTGTGCCTTGCTGCATATTCCTAATGACTTATCAAGGAGAAAACAGGACTTTAGCCAGGTCAAAATGAGTAAAATTTTATTTTATTGGTAAAAAAGGAAAATTCGAAAGATTGTTCACTGTCCTCTCTTTCTCAAATCAGGAAATTATCAACAAAATTGTCCAGCACAATGGAAAGAGCTAGTAAAGAAACTGGAGATCACAGTATCTGTGATTACTGAAAGAGGAATCTCTAGGAGGAGAAAATAAAGCTGTTATGCAGATATGGAAACAAGACCAGATTGGAGACTAAATATGTAGCTATAAATATTTAAGAATTTATGTTTTTGTGTTTGTATGAGGATTATTCCCCTTAGATTATTAATAAGTTACAAAGTTCTAAATATATTTAAGAAGTGAATTTGTAATACTGAAAAAAAAAATCACATCCAAATAAGACTGCAAGTATGTCAATTGCCCATTCCTTGCCTAGAAGAGAGCAAGTTTCCTGGATATTGTTTTATAACTAATACCCTGTAACTTGAATTAGTAGAGTTTACAGCAGCGTTTCTCAAACACACAGTTCTAGTATCATAATCAGCTAAGGAACTTGTTAAATGTAGATACTTATGCTCACTGCAAATCCTCTGACCCTTTTAAGGGAAAGTCTAGTAATCTGCATTTTTATCAAGGATACAAGTAAGTCACATCCTCACTTAAGTTTGAAAACCACTGCTTTAAACCTTTGAAAAGGATGTGCTATAGGTACAGACTGGTTCTAACATACTGATACAAGAGTAAGTTGACTATTTTTTATTTTGAAATCAAGTTGTAGCTTTTAAATCATGCTAATCTATTATCTTAAACCTACTTACAGATTGGAAATTTCCTAAAGACAAATGGAGATTTTATTAAGCTGAACTTCTGGTATTCCACATTCAATTTCTTACATATGAGTATGTACATCATGATCTGCAAATGTTTGATGGGACTATGGGACTAATTCATCTTAAACCTACCCTAAAAACTTTCTTCACTATACCAATTTTAGTGCCTGGTACATAGCAAGCACTCAGAAAATATTTACTAAATAAGGAAATGAATGAATGAATGAATGAATATTGCTCATCTTGTCTTTTCTACCCCTTCCTGACCTCAAAATCTTCTGTGTGTCTTCTCACAGTAACTAATATTATCATCCACTCTCATTTCCATGTCATCTTCTCATTTATGTGTGATTGGTCACTAAATCCACTCATGTGTGTTTGTGTAGAATTTTCTCACTCCCTCATAACTCATATCGGGTTACATGACATAGTGATAGAAGGAATAATTAATTAAAAGATGTAAAGATAACCAGCATAAATGTACCTAAGAATATATCCAATATATCCAATAAACATACAAAACGTCATCCTTAGAGTGAAAATAAATCATTACAACTCATTTTTAGCACAATCCTTTTAGGAATTTTTTAATCAAGTAAAAAGGAGCAAAGTTTATAGGAGATTTCAATGACATGATTAATCATTACAAACTGATAGACATAGAGAAACTTACATCCAACAGAGAATCCACATTGATTTTGAGGAAACATGAAATAGTCTCAAAAGTCTTTGTGTGCTAAATTTCAAATAATTAACCTCATAAAGACTATGTTCATCATATAAGAAAATTAGAATCTAACACAATGAATTTATTTAGTCTCATATGCCTGGAAACTAAATAACATAATATTAGGTGACCCTTGAGCTAAAAAGAATACTGTAAGGAAAATTTAAAAATACTCAGAACTGAGAGACAAGGAAATAATACATCCCACAGCTTTTGGAACGCAGCTCAAGTACTTAGAGCAAAATTTCTAGTTTGGAACACATTTACCAGCAAACAAGAAAGATCGAAAACAAAGGCTAAGTATTTAACCCTGGGAAAGGAACAACAAACACACACTCAAAGGAAAAAGACAAGGAAACATAATGATAAGACAGAGACACCAGTAAAAAACAAAAGAAAACTAGAGAAGATGAACTGTGCCTGAAACTGGTTATATGAAAAACGTACAACAAACAGATCGTTGGTAAGACATGGGAGCTGAGAGAGGGAGAACACACAAGAAGAAAAGTAAAGAAATAGAAAATGAAAAGTGACACTTATGAATAATACATATATGTTATAGTTTTCATTTATACAATATGCAGTATATATTACATTTATATTTCTACTATAAATTGTATTTGTCTGAAATATATGTAGTATCATATAAGATGCCATGTATTTTTATATTTATATATAATAAATATAACATAAATATTGCATATATAGTATGTAACATTTAATACTTTGTATCGTGTTGCATATATATTTTATATACTAATTCATTTACTTACATAATTTATATTGTCTCAGTACATAAAATTGTTTCATTATGAAAAAAGAAGTAATGGCTAAAACAGAAGTTAAGAGAATAACAATTAGTAACAAATTTGATGACATAGATAAAAAGGAAGATATAAAATGCCAAAATTAATTCAGGAATAAATTTAAAACTTGCATAAAAAATAGAAACTTAAAAAGTAAAATGATAATTAAATCCTCCATGCAACAAAATGCTCAAGCCCAGATTATTTCATAAAGTTTTATCATGTATTCAAAGAACATATCTTTATTTTATAAGTCATTATAAATTATTGAAAAAGAGGAATGCTGTTCAACTCATTTTATGAGACAGGTATAACCTTCATTCCCAAAGCAAGTCAGAGAAAAATATTTAAAGGACTATTTCAGGAACATTGGTACGAAATTCTAAATAAAAACATCTGCTAAGCAAAACCCAAGAATGTATCATAAGTAATACAGTATGATTAAATAAAGTCTATTCCAGAAAAACAAGTCTGGTTCAACATCAGAAATATATCAATGTAATTCACTGTATTAATGAACTAAAGGAGAAAAAACATATGACTGTCTCAATTGATGCATACAAATTAATTTGACAAAATTTAATAATTAATTTTTTTAAACTTCTCAAAAAACCAAGTATAAAAGGGAATTTCCTTAACTTCATAAAAATGTAGTACCTAAAACCTAGAGCAAACATCATACTAGGCAGATAAATTTTAATACTTTCTACTAAGATAAAAAATAAGATGCTACTACTACCATTTATGTTTTATGAAGTCTTCGTTAGAGCTATAAGACAACAAAAACAGGTAACATATGGAAACATTGTAAGGAAACACTTTACCTCTCATTACGTCCAAATGAATAGTCATCTAACCAGAAAAGCCAACAGAATCAACAGGTAAGCCAACAGAAGTAATTTAGGAGGTGATCTTTGTTGCCAGACAGAGCAGCTTACAAAAGTCAATAGCATTCTTCTACACCAGTAATAGACAATAAGAAAACATTATACTATTGCAAGTACAACAAATCCTACACAATATTTAGATTTTTGCCTAACAATACACAGGATATAGATAGAAAAAACTTTAAAAATTAATTATTAAAAACTGCTATGTTCATGGAGGAATGATGTCTTCTAGTAAAAATGTCAATTATCCCCAGACTAATTTCTAAATCTAATGCAATTTCAATCTAAATCACAATTAAATTTTTTGGGCAACTTGACTTACTAAAACTTATAGGGAGGGCAGTTGCATAAAGAGCTATGTCAATTTTGAAAAGGAAAGATAAAGAAGAAAGCCTCAGCTTGACAGATAGTAGGTTGTACTGCAAAGCCAGCATTAAAAAATAAATAAATAAATAAAAGGCAATATAGTGGAAGCACAAGAAGAAATAAATAGATCAGTGAGATCCATGAAGCACTGTTAGGTGGTAATAGTGGCCACACAAATCTACTGGAAAAAGACATATCGTTCAGTGTTAACAGGATAACTTGCTGATGATGTGAAAAAAGTTAAAACTGTATCCCTACCGTGTACAATACACAGAACAACCCTCTATATATGGAGGGATAAAACTATAAAACAAAAGATGAAAGCATAGGGGAATACTTCTGTGAGCTGATAGTACAGAAAGTCTTATTAAACAAGGCTCCAAAGTCAGAATTCACGAAGCAAAATAAAAAGTTGATGGAGTTGACTACAATAAAATTAACTGTTAATATGTTGAGCCTTAAGTAAACCCAAAGCATTTGAAAACAACACTTGTAAAATGCACATCCCTAATAACAAATGATAAGATGTAACCTCCATGGGGTCAAATACCATGCATACGTTGCTCTTCTTCATAGCTTGGGGACCTTTCATAGTGCCTGGCACATAGTAGGTGCTTAACAGATGTTTAATGAATAAATGAGTAAGTTTCATTGTGTTTCCTACTGTCCATGGTAAGACAAGGAAACACGTGATCTGTCTTAGAACTGTTTGTATAAAAATATCTTAAAACTTTTCAGAAGTTTAAACAGAAGTTAGTAAAGAGATTCAGTTATTTAGAAAATATAGTTAACTCATTTCCTAATTGTAGCTAACTAAGCAACTACTTCTTTATTATTTTCACTTAATTTTTGTGGTATTTGAATCAGTTTTTAGCATTAGCTTGACTCACGAGATTTCTATTCTTATTTAAGTGAGTTAAATAAAATTTGCAAATGTAGTTTTAATTGCTTATTATTGATTTATTTGCTGTTACTATTATTATTGTTTAGAGAGAGAGATCCCACTGTGTTGGCCAGGCTGGACTTGAACTCCTGGCCTCAAGTGATCCTGACACCTTAGCCTCCTGAGTAGCTGGGCTTCATGAGCCACAGAACTCAGCAAATACAGTTTCATAAGAGATATTGAAGTATATGTTTCTCTAAACTATAATTACATTATAATCTGAATTCCTAATTTCTATTAATTTGACAGGCCAGGTTAAAAGGTTGAAGTGAGGAGAGTATTTCATGACTGGTTTATAATGTGACCTTATTTCCTATTATTTCACCCTCATTCTTGACAAGAAGAAAAACATCCTTAAAATTGAATTTAAAAATAAACTTTGGACTCAGAATGAGTTCAGAGTATTTCTGATTTATTAGTTGTGATAGTTTTCTGCTGCCATGGGGACTGGTATCAAGCCCTTGGCAAACTGTGCTTTCATTGGTACTGTGGGAACCAGGCATCTTTCTGTGAGTCCAGAGAAAGGCAAGAGCAACAACTTAAGGCTTCAAAGGACAAAAAAGTTTCCAGCCACTAAAGTAAATTTTCATTTATCCAAAGAGAAAGAAATGGGCTTTCATAAATACTCTTGAATTTTGCTACAGTTATATGAAGCCTCAAAATGAGACTAATTCAAACCCATTAAGTCACCCCCTAATTGTGAACCTTCTTGACTGTTTGGTTTTCATCCTCCTGACTGTTCTGTTTACCTAGAGAGCTTGGGATCATGCCTGTAGGGTAATTTTTCACAACCAGTGCTCACTGTTTCAGGTTCCAAACACAGTGGCTTTGGTCATAAGCCAAGGTAAGGCTTGTGTGGGATTTGTATTCCCATGGGATAAAACACTTTTCTAGACATCGCGGCTCTAAACAAGTTGCCCTGACTTTGCTAATTCTAAGATGGCACTGCTTCTAATCTTGTCTTTTAAAACTCCAGCGTGGAGCTGGAGTGGGCACCACTGAGCCTCTTGCCACAATTCATTTTCTGAAATCCATGGCCTAATACCCTCCTATAGTCAAAATGGCTAACTCATTGTGGAACATACTAATAAAGACTCTTTTTGTCTCAGTGGTAGAAATACAGCTTAAACTAGTTTGAGCAGGATTGAGGTTATTGTCTCATAGAATCCAGGAAACAGTGGGACCAAGAAAGGCCTTTGTAGAGTCAGATACAGCAGATTTAGGGACTGTTGGAACTAGCAACCCAAATGCTATAGAACCCATCCTTTCTCTCCGCACCTTACCTGTTCCTTTTAGATTTTTTGTTAAAACTTAAGTTTTATTCTTGAGCACTAAAGACAGCTTTATTTCCCATCATGGGAAACATGGGCACCAAAATCCCCAACATTATTTCTAGTAACTTCTAGCACAGAACAAGGAGTCATATTCTCAGTTCTAGTCAAAACCTGGAAAAACAGTGCTGATTCGGTTTGGGTAAGATGTTCACCTGCAGGGAAGGTTGGTCTAAAACCAAGGCAGCTGTTACTACAGCCGTAGAGATGAGAGCCAGGCTGAACAAAGGGGTGCTGAGCAGAAACTATCATGTCATTCACAGAGCACTGGTAGTAAATATGTGGAATAAAATCAAGTTAATCTTGCCTTCTATCAAGTTAATCTTATTGCCTCTCCTTCTGGAATACAACATAAAATGTTTTTAGTTCAACTCCAGAAAAACCCAATAGATGTAGAAAAGCTTTAGACAAAGGAACAAATTAAGGCAAAAAGCATTACTGGAGACAGTCTCTTCATGATGGCAAAAGGTTTTCTTCAACAGGAATACTTAAGGCTTCTCAATTTACATACACCTAACTTTCTTAGAGATTTCATAATATTTTAATGCTTTAAAAATAAAAAATAAATGCCAAAAGAGAGTTGGGAAATTTTTAGAATATAACTTTAAATATTATATTTAAAAAATCAATACTTTCAACATGATTAAAATCATTGTGTGTGTGTGCGTGTGCGTGTGTGTGTGTGTTAGAAAATATTTTAAACTGTAAATTAGAGGATCTTGGTAAATGTAAGGTCCAGGCTAAATAACCCTCTCCCCTAACCCCATACCTATCTCAGTCCTTATCCAGACCAAGACCCACAGGAAGCCCCAGGACATGGGTGCTCTAGCTTTAATTTAAATATTATACACCTAACATATTGATCTTGGAACTTAAGCTCACTGGGATAATATCTTACTCAGATGAAGATCTGCATTGCTTTCTTAAAATGTTCAATCCTTTGTCTAGGATCGGATAATTACCACAAAGCTAAAGTGGAATGATTGCTAAATGGGAACCTTCTAATCAGAAATTCCTACTTAAATATGTAAGTGGAACCTATACAGAAACTTTCCTGGGACTGCTAATTTTGAATAATCATAATACTAAAAGGGGATAGAATTAGCAGACACTAAAGGGAAATATTAGCAGAGGCCACAGAACCAGCTTTAATAGCCAGAACGCCTTCTTCTATAAAATCACTGAGGGAGATATCAGCTTTGAGAAGTTCAGTAGTGTGTCCACATTCCCACAGCTATTTAGTAGTCGAGGCAACATCCACTCCTGTCATCTGGTTCTCAGACCCACAGGTTTTCTGTTACACCTACACTGGGTTACTGTATTCAAATATGTTTGTTAAATGTACTTACTCATTTCATTCTTCTTTTCATGCAATTGTACAGTTAATAAATAAATCTTTGCTAATCACAAAGGCACTGTGCCAGGTCTGGTGATACAGAGGAGAACAAAGCAAGGCCATTGCACTCATGAAGCACACAGTGTAAGAAGACATGATGCAATGTTAAAAAGTTGATATAGGTCCAGCCTGGGCAACATAGCGAGACCTCATCTCCACAAAAAATAAAAATTATTAGCAGGGCATAGAGATGCATGTCTGTAGTCCTGGCTACTCAGGAGGCTGAGGTGGGAGGATCACTTGACCTGGGAGGTTGAGGCTGCAGTGGGCCATGACTGTGCCACTGTTCTGTGACCTAGGCAATAGAGTGAGACCTGTCTCAAAATGTTAATATATTTGTGCCAAGAAGAAATAGAGGGATTTGGACACTATACAACTGTAAGAAAAATGTTTCAAGCAATAGAAACCAAACAAATGCAAGTGTTTGAGACAAGAGTAAAGAGATCAAGGCTGGCCTGGTTTCTACATATATTATTATTATACTCATGTAACTTTGTAAATTATTTCATCCTGCTTAATTTAGTAAAAGGATGGTAGGTAAGTAAGTAGATAGACAGACAGATAGATAGATGGCTGACAGATGATGTTAGGTAAATAGATGATAAAACATGCAGAAGGAGAGGCAGGGAAGGAAAGAAAACCACCTATAATGCAAAGGAAAAAAAGCAAGCACACTTTGGACCGTATTCCTTCTAGCATGCCCAGATTTTCTTTAGTAGCATTACCAGAAATTTTTGCTGCTGCGGCTGAATGTTTGATGGTCTAAGGCTAGGTCATTTGTTGTTAAGACTAAGCCACTCCTGTGTAGCTTCTCTGGGAACCCGGTTTATGTTTCTGCCTTTACACTATTTCTCATCAAATGCAATTCTAAGAGTAATCAAGCCTCTGCCAAAGCTGGGATGCGACAACGATGTAAATAGTGTGGATGTCGGAACTCCCATTTGTTTTATGTTTTTATTTATTTATTTATTTATTTATTTTTGTTTGTTTGTTTTGAGACGGAGTTTCGCTCTTGTTACCCAGGCTGGAGTGCAATGGCGCGATCTCGGCTCACCGCAACCTCGGCCTCCTGGGTTCAGGCAATTCTCCTGCCTCAGCCTCCTGAGTAGCTGGGATTACAGGCGTGCGCCACCATGCCCAGCTAATTTTTGTATTTTTAGTAGAGACGGTGTTTCACCTTGTTGACCAGGATGGTCTTGATCTCTTGACCTCGTGATCCACCCGCCTTGGCCTCCCAAAGTGCTGGGATTATAGGTGTGAGCCACCGCGCCCGGCCTGTTTTTTGTTTTTAATATTATATGCTTAAACTTCCCATGAGTTCGGACTGACTTTCTGGTTATTGATCTAAATTAGTGAAATTGGGTATTTTATAGGTAGTCAGATGGAATCTATTATCCCTTAACGTATATCATATTCTTTAGGCACATGGAGTGAGGGTGCACTCAGGTAAACAGATGGCACGACAGAGCATAGGTGGGTTAGCCAGAGAACACTCATTCTCTGAAGGACATTTCTACCTTTACCATCAGAGGGCAGAAACTTTAACCCAAACATACCAGCTATTCTGTTCTTAGCTTAAAATGAATATGTATTCAAGAAATTGATCTCCTAATATCCCCAGCCTTTTTGATCATCATTACTTTTTAAATTAAAAGAAATTTCATTTTGACTTTCATTATTATTCCTTCACGAATCCACAATCAACACTTGTTAAGCACCTTCCACGTTCCAATTGCTAGTGAACGGCCAAGGAAAAAAAAATTCACCAGGCATTGGTCCTGCCCTGCAGAAGCTCTGTTCATTGGCAAACTTCTGGGTTAGCCCAGGCAGAAAGGCACGTCTGTTCACCATGTATTTTGTAAAGAGTCCTACCAGTCTAAGCAGACTTGTTTATTTAACTTTCTTGTATAGCTGCATAATCTAGGTCTCTAATTCTTTCCAGGCTTAAGTTTCCATAATTCACATGAATTTTCATAGTTTCACATTTCTGTAACCCCTTGTATCAAATGAAAACAGAAGCACTCAGAAAAATAATAGCTCACATCTTTGAAAAATGTAAGAAAACGAAATAGCAGTAGGGGAAAAGGCCTTATTAATACCAATTTTATTATCTTAGCTCTGTCATAAATAAATGGAAGTGGGCATGAAGGAATGGATTTGGCTTTCTAGAAACAGATGTTACTCTTATTTGGGCACTAGGGTTTAACAACTGCTTCTGGAAGTACCAAAAAATGTCATCTAATTTCTTTATGAAACCAACACTTTTTAATAGTTATGTACCGAGAACTGTGCCAGGCTCTAGTGATACACAGATAAAAAATGTGACCCAGTTCCTGTCCTCAAAGAACTACGCGTTTCAGCTACCTCCTAGGACAGTTCATTGTTCCTGTGGCTTCGCAAGCATTGGTACTTACTACCGTCCCTCAGGATGATAATGCATCTCTACCCTAAGCCCTAGACCAAAATTACTCAGGAGCTTACAGAAATCTAGAAATAAAAACAGGTAGGCAAAGGCATCACGCTGCAGGCTGTGACTGAATCGGTAGGAAATGTGCCTGCCTCTTAATTTGGAAACCAAACACAGATTGCAAACACTTAAAGGAAGAAACAGTTTTTGGAGGTTATAGAGGAAAGTGATGAATGATGAACAAAATGTGGTTTTGAGGGTTGTGAAAGGCCTAGGGAGTGATGAGTCACGTAGTCCTGATAAGATGTCAGGAAACCGGATTTGACTCGTCTAACACATCCCCACTAAAAGGTCTAGAGAAAGGAGTGGCATAATTCAATTCTATCAGCACTGTCTTCATAATGTTTAATAAGTTTTCATTATCCTCAAATAACCCTTGTCAGAGAAACTTATGGCATAAGGAGAAATGAAAAAGAGCATTGGCAGCAGACTGTTTATTTAGAATTTTGTATCATTTACTTAACCTCCTTGGTCCTCAGTTTCCTAACTTGTAAAACATGGATAATTTGGTTGTTTGGATTGAAGGACATAATGAATGTGTTGCATCTAGATAATGTATGTGGAGCACATTGCCTGGATCAATAAATGTTGATTTCCTGAAAAAAGATTTTAAGATTCATGTGGGGCATGCCTGAGGCAATATTTGTCAAGCTAATGGTTATACTTGCAGCAGCCAGGATATTTTGGCCAATATCGAGTAAAAAACAGATTTGTAAATAGTAATGGTTGGAATATAAGTTAAGTGTTTGGTGATAGGAAGAAGTCCCAGAAATAAAAACAGAACATTACACTGAACCCAATACATCCCAGGAGAGGGGCTGTGTAGGACAACTCTTATTCTTTGTGGCCACTCAGGACCTTTTGACTATCCTTCCTATGACCATGGAATCTCCTTCCCTGTGGGTGCTACCTCCCAAGAGAGAAGCCAGAAACTTACTGGCCTTGCCTCCCTTGCAACTAGAAAGCAAGCATATGACCTGGACTTAACTGATCAGATGCATCTGAGCAAGATCCCAATTCAGAAGACAGTGTCACAAAGGGAGACATCACCATGCAGGATCCCAGTCAGGTGAAGGTTGAGAGAGATCCATCTTTCAGAGGAAGCAGCATCTGGACAGAGCAGAGACCCTAATTGGGAGCATTCTTAGCCCAGCATTCGTGAGGCAATTGGAAGCACCTGTGCCAGGTGATCACAGCAGTCAGGTCTCTACAGAAACAGCAGATGGATTGATTTGGGTGATGTTCCTGGCTGCATGGCTGCCAAGCCTGACTCTACAGCCCTTCCAGATTATGTAAGTTATCTCATTGCCTTTTCTTCATAAACTAACTAGAGTGCATTCTAGATATTTGTGACAAAGTACGCTGACTGACATAGGTTCTTTAATATACTTCTTGCCCATGTGTGGAACTGCACCCCAAACAGGCAGTTCAATGGGAAAGGTGGATAATCGCTCCTGCTTGGAGAAGAGAGTAAGAGAGAGAAGACTCTGATTCTGACCCTCTGAACATCTCTCAATCAATTTTCCTTTGATTCCATTGCTTGAATCAATCTTTCAATGACTTCTTTGCCAAAGAAAACTAGTTTTATGCTACCCATGTAAGTTGGATGTTTTCATTTACATTCTCAAGCCTGACATGACTCCCTGAGTTTGTTTCATGTCCTTGATTTAATCCTTCCAACTTTCTTTCAGCAGACATTTCTTGAGCCCCTACTATAAGGCAGTGTTCTAGGTGTTGGAAATATAATAATGAACAACAGAGATAAGGCCTTGTCATCATGAAATATAGTACAGCTTAATAATACACCTATTATACAAACAATATCACAAAGAGAAAAGCGTTATTAAAAATAATAACCAATAATGTGTTAGGGTGTTAAAAATGGTGACACCAATAATGTGTCTGAGAATTGTTGAGGACAGGGGTAGGGAACAGGAAGTGTATTTTAGATTGCGTGTAAATTCCTTTTTGAGGTGTTATTTGGGCCAAGACCTCAGTGATGATGGAGAACTATCCATGAGAACATCTGAAGAACCTTTTTCCAAACAGAAGTAGCAGTAAGTGAAAGTTCCTGAGATAGATACAAGCTTGGCAGGCTCAAGTCTGAGTTGACAGATTATGGCTGAGGTACTAATGAATCATCAAAGTGTATCTGTCCAGCAGGAAATTTATGCATGAATCATCTGAAGCATAAAGAAATGGTTGAGACAAAGAATATTATTTGTTTCATCAAACACTGGTGGTAATTAAAACAATCAGAGTTGATGAGATTGCCTATCTTTAACATCATAACAAATGTGTATCATTTAATTGTTCATCTCAACCACCCAAACTTAAAATATCACTTTTCGAAACAGCATGCTGTCATATAATATATACTAAATCTATGTTCAGGCACCATTACTTAAAGAGCACTAAACCAGCTTCTTCTCTTGGAGGAAAGGAAACTACACCAAATCAGTAGACATTTATTCATTCATCAAACATATATTGAGTGCCTATATTATGTCTGCACAATGACACAATATAGGTATTCTGCTAAGAAATGGGGAAAGAAAATGAGTTACAGTCAACAGAAGATGCAAAAGACCCCACAATGAAGGTCGGCCAAGGTAGCCATGAGATCACAGGTGCACCACAAGGTATACTGATCACAGAAGCACATCTCTCTCTCCTGAGATCCAGTTCCAGAATGATGGAAGTCCTCCCAAGAAAGTCGTGAGATTTAGCATTAGTCACTTGGAGTGACTACCTAACCTCAAACAGGTTTTAGTAGTGTACCATGCCACTTTTAAAAGTTTACCAGCTTCTAATCCAGGCCATGTGTCTGGCATAATATGTGTGGGACTCTAGAGGAGGGAGAGTTTGCTTTCAGCTGAACATATATCACCTCATTCTAAGAACAATTTAACAGATACATGTTGTCATGGGCTTAATCTCAAAAAATCACTTTGGAATATAATTTGAATGAAAAAATACATAATGGATAATATTATATTAAGTGCCGAGTTCTAAAGGTATTGCAGTTCTAACCACTGAGCTACAATAAAGGAAGTGCCTAAAGTCTTCAAAAGCTAACAAAGAGCCGGGCACGGTGGCTCACGCCTATAATCGCAGAACTTTGGGAGGCCGAGGCGGGTGGATCACGAGGTCAAGAAATCGAGACCATCCTGGTCAACATGGTGAAACCCCGTCTCTACTAAAAATACAAAAATTAGCTGGGCATGGTGGCGTGTGCCTGTAATCCCAGCTACTCAGGAGGCTGAGGCAGGAGAGTTGCCTGAACCCAGGAGGCGGAGGTTGCGGTGAGCCGAGATCGCGCCATTGCACTCCAGCCTGGGTAACAAGAGCAAAACTCCGTCTCAAAAAAAAAAAAAAAAAAGCTAACAAAGAAACGTTAAATAGTGCACAAATCAGCATACCACCTGCCAATGAAATAAATTGCTTTTGAAATGCTGCTGAAATAGGGTAAAAAGAATAAATGGGATTTTACTGTAAATTCATAGCTCAGTTTGTTCCCTGAAATGTTAACTTCGAGCCATAACGATGTTACTAGCTGTGATTTTACCTAACCAGGTCTTTGTGCTGAAGAGAAGGATGACTATAGTTTTCACCATTAATTAAAATCAGTTACATAAAAGGAATTAGAAAGTGCTCGTTTCATAAAAGATAATGGGGAAACAGGAACTGTAGGGAGTGGGTTTCCACTTTCCTAGGAAAATTATTCCGAATAAGAACTGGGAAGAAAACAAATGTAATAATCATGCCAAGGCTGTTTAAGAGAAACTTTGCAGAACCTTGTGGAGAGTGTTTGCTTCAGTGCTGTTGACATTCTTAGAATACGTAGGAGTTTCTAAACCCTGGACTCCTAATATTTCTTTTATTAAGACTTTCCAAAACATGAATTCTCTTTCTTTTCACAGGCTTATAAATGTGCCTTCTTTGATTTACCTCTATATCAAGCAGCTATGTAAAAGAGCTTCAGCTTCCGGGGAGATGGCCCTGGACACAGAACAAGTAAGCTTCATATTTTGGCAGTCAGCTGCCCACGTATTTGCATAATTGTCTTTGCATCTACACAGTTTGCAAGATACAAACAAGGTCCCAGTCTTGAGAATTTAGATGTTGCCTCAACCTAGGTATTCACTCACATCACTGGGCTTCTCCATATGGACTTAGCCACATCTTGAAAACAGCCACTTCTGGTTCCCACCAAATGGAACAGGAAATAGTTGGGCTCTTCTACCTCTACCCCAGTATCTGTACTTTAATTCATTCGGGTGCAACTGGGCTCTAGGAGTTTTCAAACACATGGTCTGAGGAACTGAAGCAATACAAATAGCAATCCACACAAGAGTTTAGAGTTGGAAGGAACCTCAACTTTCAGATGAGCTGTAGTTTTGAGAGCTTGAAGAAGTCCAGTTTTCTCGTTTTGCATAAGAAAGCTAAGATCTCCCCAAAAAAACCTCTTGTGTACAAACTGAATAGTGTTTATCCACTGCACAGTAACAGAGTCATATGCTTATGCAGATAGAGATAGGGGAGAGAGAGGGGTGAGAATCTGCAACAGTAAAATACACAGATAATAGGTACTTTATTAATTTAATAAGCATTAACAAATGCATATGCACATTAACCTATGTTACTATCAAGATATAGAAGAGTTCTATTACCTTAGAAAGTTGTCTTATGCCCCTTTGAAGTAAATCTCCCTCTGCTCTCACTCAGGCAATAACTGATCTTATTTCTATCAAAATAGATTGTTTTTTTCTGTTCCACAGCTTCACATAAATGGAAGAGTATAGTATGTACACTGTTATGTATGGCTTCTTTCACTAAGTATAATGTTTTTAAGATTCATTTATGTTGCTGACACTATGAGTCATTTCTCCTTTGCTGAGTAGTATGTCATTATATAAATGTACCACACTATATTCACCTACTGTCTTGACAATGAACATTTGAGTTGCTTTCAGATTTGGACTATAAACATTCATGCACAGGTCTTTCTGTATAACATGTTTTCATCTCTTTTTGATTTCTACCTACAAGTGGACAAAGAGTAGGTGTATGTTTAAATTTATGAGAATAAGGCAGACTATTTTTCAAAGTGATTGCACCATTTTACACTCCTGCTAGTTCCAAAACTTCAACATTTGATGTCATCAGTCTTTTTAATTTTATCATAGAAATGGATGTGTAATAGTATTTTATTGTGGTTTTAATTTGCATTCCTCTGATTACTAATGATATTGAACAATTTTTCATATGCTTATTAGCCAAAGATCTGCCTTTATGAAATATCTATTGAAGTCTTCTGCTCATTTGTAAATTTAGTTGCATCTATTATCAAATTGTAGGTATTCTTTATGTATTCTGGCTATAAGTCCTTTGTCAAATACATATATTACAAATATTGTTTCCTAGTCTGTAAATTCACTATTCATTTTTTTAATGGTGATCTTAAAAGGTCTGATCTTCTAATAACCGAAAGTGCTCAATTTGAAAAAATTCAATTTGTCATTTTTTTGTTCTTTATAGCTACTGCTTTCTGGGTCCATCTGAGAAATTAAGACTAATTACAGATTGCAAAAGTTATTTCTTTTTTTGTTCTAAATAGTGTTTCTCAATTTTTTTTTTTTTTTTTTTTTTTTTTGATACGGAGTTTCGCTCTTGTTACCCAAGCTGGAGTGCCATGGCGCAATCTCGGCTCACCGCAGCCTCCACCTCCTGGGTTCAGGCAGTTCTCCTCCCTCAGCCTCCTGAGTAGCTGGGATTACAGGCACGCACCACTATGCCCAGCTAATTTTTGTATTTTTAGTAGAGGCAGGGTTTCACCATGTTGACCAGGATGGTCTCAGTCTCGATCTCTTGACCTCGTGATCCACCCGCCTTGGCCTCCCAATCTCAATCTTTTTTACATGTGCTCTTTAAAAAAACAAACAAAGCAAAACGGCAACAAAAGTCTCACATTAGTTTCCTAGGGTTGCTGTAACAAAATTACAAACTGATTGGCTTAAAACAACAGAAATGTATTCTCTCATCGTTCTGGAGGCCAGATCCAAAATTAAGATGTCAGCAGAGCAGAACTGTGCTCTCTTTGACAGCTCTAGAGGGGGATCCTATCATGCTTCTTTGTAGCATCTGTTGGTTTATCAGGAATCCTTGGTGCTCCTTGGCTCATAGAAGCTTCACTCCGGTTTCTGCCTCCATCCTCATGTGGCCTTCTCCCTATGTGTCTGCGTGTGTGTCATTTCACTTTTTCTATAAGGACATCAGTCATGTTGAATTAGGAGTTCACCTTACTCCAGTATAATCACATCTTAACTTATACCTCAATCATATCTGCAAAGATCCTATTTTCAAATAAGGTCACAGTCACTGGTACCAGGATTAGGACTTTAACACATTTTTAAATTTTATTATTTTTTTAATTTCATTTTTTTTAATTGTACTTTAAGTTCTGGGGTACATGTGCAGAACATGCAGGTTTCTTACAGAGGTATACATGTGCCGTGGTGGTTGGCTGCATCCATCACCCTGTCATCTATATTAGGTATCTCTCCTAATGCTATCCCTCCCCTAACCTACTCCCCACTGACAGTCCCCAGAGTAACACATTTGTTTAAAAAAAAAACAATTCAACACACAACACTCACAAATGAATCTTCTCTAGACACTTTCCTGATCACCCCAAATAAAATGTAAGTACCACAGATTAACTATATCTGTTTATGTACTATGGTTCTTTTGAGGGCCACTGACTATAGTAATACCTGTCTTTATATCAGTACCTCACTGTGTCTATATATTCCGCTTTGTAGTACAGCTCTTATTTTTTAAGATTATTTTGGCTATTTTACATTCTTGGGATTTCTAAGCAAATTTTAGAATCAACATGTCAACTGCTACCAAGAAAAATAAGCCTACTGGATTTTTATTGAGACTATGTTGAATATATAGATATTTGGAGATAATTATTATTTCAGCAACACTGAGTCTCCCAATCCATGGTCATAATATATCTTATCATTTATTCAGATCTACATTAATTTCTCTTAGCAGTTTCTTGTGCTTTTCAGCATACAGATATTACATATCTTTTGTTAATTTCATCCAAAGTGTTTTGCAGTTTTAGATGCTATTCTAAATGATACTGTTTTTAAATGTTCATTTTACAGAAGTTCATTGCCAGTATATAGAAATACAATTTTTTTGTATATTAACAAAATTGAATCCTATAACCTTGATGAACTCATTAGTTCTGGTGGTTTTACATAGATTATCTAGGATTGTCTATGTTCACATGTTTTTACAAAGAAAGACACTTTTATTCTCCTTTTTCAATGTATGCATATGATTTTTTGTCCTTTTTTAAAGTGCGGTGTATTACATTAACTAATTTTCAAATCTTAAATCAATTTATATGTATTAAATTGTTAATAATGTATTATTATTTTTATGTGTTGCTAAATTTAATCTGCTGATAATTTGATAAGAATTGTGCATCTGTATTCATAAAGAATACTAGTTTTTAGTTTGCTTGTAATGTCCTTGGGCTTGGTGTCAAGCTTATTCTGGTCTCATAAAATGAATTGAAAATTATTATCTCCTTTTCTAAATAAAAATGTTTAATATTAATTTATATATCCTTTCTGAATTTGTGTACACGTTTTATTAATTAACCAGAGAAAAGCATTGAAATCTACATAAATAGTTATAGGTGTGTCTATTTTTCCATTAAGTTCTATTAGCTTTACCTTCATTATTGTGTAGCTCTGTTATTAGGTGCATAAATATCCAGAACTGTTATGTCTTCTTGATTAATTGACCTATTTATCATTATAAAATGCTTCTCTCTAATAACGCTTTCTATCTTGAAGTCTACTTTGTCTGATGAGCCAGCTTTCTTATGACTAGCAATATCTATTTAACTTCCGTAGAATTTTTAGGGATGTCACATCTCTCATTCCTGATGTTGGTGATTTGTGCCTTCTCTCTTTTACTCATGATCAGTCTGGTTCGAGCTTAATCAATTATATTGACCTTTTCAAAGGACTATCTTTTGGTTTCATTGATTCTCTTGAATGTTTTTCTGTTTTCTGTTTCTTTATTTCTGCTCTAATCTTTATTATTTCCTTTATTCTTTATAACTTAGATTTCACTCCTTTTTGTAGTTTTGTAATGTGAAAACTGAGATTGTTAACTTGATACCTTTCTTCTTTTCTATTATAGGAACTTAGTTCTATAAATGTCTCTCTAAACAATGGTGTAGAGCAGCATCCCACAAAATGTTATATGCTAGTTTCATTTTTATTCAATTAAAAATACTCTCTAATATTCCCTTTTCTTTCTTCTTTTTACCCATGGAATATTAAGATGTTTGGAAGGCAAACAAACATATAAAAATTACCTATATTTATACAAAGACTTGTATATCAATGTTCATAATAGTTTTATTAATAATATAAAAAATTGAAAACAACCCAAATGTATATCAACAAGTAGATGTATTATAATAAAAACTGTGATATATCCACATAATAGTATCCACTACTCAACAATAGAAAAGAATGACTAGTAACACACACAACATGAATGAATATCAGCATAATTATGCCGCATGATAGAAGACAGATGAAAAAACACATACTGTATGGTTCTAATATAAAATTCTGGGAAATGCATACTACTTCATAGTGACACAGATCAGATCAGCAATTGCCTAAGGAACACGGGAGGGAACAGGGAGGGCTGAGAGGAGGGACTCAAAGGGGCAAGAGAAAACTTCTGGGAGTGATGAACTTTTTCATCAACTTGATTGTGATGATGATTTCATAAGTGTATACATATGTCAGACCTGTAAATTTTACACATTATATGCATGTAGTTTATGAAGTATATGAATTATACTTCTATACAGTCCTTAAAGAAAAAAATACAAATCCAGAACAGGTAACAATGGCTCCTCGCTGCCCAGAACACTAGGGCAGCTCCAGTGACTGGGTTACTTTGTCCAGGGTTGCCTCTTTTCCAACTTCAGGAGCTCTGCAATCCTTTGACTCAGTTTCCATGTCTACTTGAGTTTCTGCTACTCTTTCTATTTCACTGCCCTTTGTGCGTTTATGTATCATGTTAAAACTCCCCAAGAGAAGATCACAATTGATATTCAAAGAGCCTGGTCCACCCCACAGTTCATGTAACTCTCTTTTATTTTGTGCATGCATAATTGTCCTTATTAGATTAATGCAACTAATTTCTTGTTCAATCTGCTGTGGTCAGGGAATCAGAATCCATGATGGAAAGCAAAGCATCCTATGTGGCAGGAAGTGTCTTTGACTTTCCTTTAGACGAAGACTGGGGCTGACAGGGTTTCTTAGGTGCATTTCCTCCTCACTGTTACAAGATAGGAGGCCACATCTTTCTATTCACGTGCCTCTAGGAGCTCAGGCAGTCCTTCCTCATCTGGCAGGTTGCTGAAATGGGCTTGGCAACGACTTCCAGTCCTCTTTCAAGACGGGAACTTCCAAAACAGTGAGCATTTTAGCTCTTGCTGCTGGACAAGAATAGCAGACAGAGACTGACACATTGCTGAGTTGTCTGCAAAGCACAAATGGCTCTCAGGCACAGTACATTACATAAGCAGAAAGTGTTACTGAAGTTTCCCTGTGGCCAACTCCTGGATTTCAGAAAAGGTTAGGGGTATAATATATCTGCAGATCTTACATTTTACATAAATGTGTGACAACAAAAGGGAAGGGGAATCATCATGTGAAAAACTAGAGTATGTTCTACCATCTCCGAAGATTGCAGACCATAGAAAAAGGTCATATACAGAAAGAAGAGAGCAGGCAGAGGCTCTCCCTAGTAAAACATGGACCTCTCCACCTCAACAACTTTCTCCAAGGTCCAGGAACCACATGTGTCCAGGAACCTAGTGTGTGAGTTTGTTTTGGTTCACTGGGCTCCTGCTTCTGCCAAGAAACACCTTGCTCCCTCTCTGTCCTGCTTATTGTCACGCTGGTCACTTCCACTTACAGAATTGAGAGCCCATCACTGAGAAGATGGAGGAGTGAAAGCTCAAATGTTTGTTATTGTTAAACTCACTCATGCCCTTCTGAAATGTGTGCACATGTGTGAAAGGACAGAGGCAGAAGGTTGACATTCTCGCCTAAGAAAGTTCTCCAAAACAAAGGCAATGGACCTAGAGCTTTTCAGTAAAACTTATCTTTTCTCTTTTATTGTCCCCCTTTCTCATTTCAAAGGTTTTATTTTTTCAGCGATTATTACAAAGTCAGAAGCAAAAGATCGAGCTGAAAAATGTGAACAAATGTAAATCAAATATTCGTGTGTCCTGGCAACAAAGAATTGAGTGTTCTGCACTGTGGCAAGGTACCAATTACTGAAAACTAAGGTACTTCACTATATGTGTGCGCACACATACACACACACACACACACACACACACACACACACACACACACGGGATAGCAATCTAAGTGGCAAAAAAAGCACAGAACTTAGAGTCATCTGACAGGGCCCATGTCTCAGCTTTACTACTTAACAGCTGTGAGCAAATGTTTCACACTCTGAGTTGCAGTTTCTCATCAACTTATACAGATAAGAACTAACACCTGATCTATTCATTTCCCAAGAGTATTGTAAGAATAGGATTATATAGAAAAAATGTTTACTGTATGCCATCATGTTTTTTACTAATATAATTCTCTGTAGAATAGCAAATGGCTTTTAATGATTCATTCACTCAACTTTTATTGAATGTTTACTCTGTATCAGACATGTCTACTTCTTTATAATAGCCCTTTTCAAGCTTTCAGTTTCCAGGGTGATTTTCTATTTGGAAATGAGGATTTCATTGCTTCTATATCTTCTATGTAACATCTATATATAAACTTCTACATAATGAAGAGGTATATGTACATTATATGCACATACACATAGAGAAAGTAAGAGAAAATCATGTCAATGTTATCCAGAAAGGTACCAATAAAACCAATATACAAATTAAAACTGATTAAGAGTAACAATGCTTTACCCAGATATGTGCTATGCTAAAGTATTTTAAGAAAAAAAAATCACAGATAGTTGTTCTTATGCTCTAAAAAAGGAAAATGCAGTTTGGAGCCTTTGTCATCATCATTTCGTCAGAGCTGCCAAACTGTTGCAACTTATCATCCCATACTTCAAGCTTCTTGCTGATCTTCTGCATCCTAAAGTTCTTTCTAGTTTAACGATCTTGGTCCTGTGTTTCCTCGTGCTTTTTGTATCGATTTTCTCCGACACCACCTGTCTGTTGTACTAAGTCAGTGTCTATGCTCAAAACGAAAAAGCAAAAGGACAGAATTTATGCTCAGTGTTTCTAGCTTACTTCATCTTGAGCTTTATTTTATTTCAATAATTTAAAAGACTGCGGGTGACTTGCTGAAAGTGCTTCATGAATAAACAGTAACAAATTGACTCCAAAATTGGAGGATGACTTAGGTTCCATGTTTTTCTTTCTGCATAGAGTTTGAATAAATAGACAAATTAATTTTAATTCAAAACAAAATAATCACTGCTTTTGCTTGACATATTCATTAGAGGAGTTCAAGTGTGAATTTTGAATAAAATATATACTATAAAAATTTTGTTGCTCTTTCATGTTCTTCATTAAAATATCTGGGGAATGGTGTTTTTCTTTTTAAAGTGTTTTGTAGCACCTGTTGTTTGTACAGGATTTTTTTTTACTGTATCTTTTTCTTTAAAAATTCAAATTACAAAAATAAACAGTAAAGGAATAAAATAGCTTCAGTATAATTTGTTACAACAGATCCAAAAACATGTAGCATCTAATTTTTCATACCTGTAAGGGATGGAGTCAGTTGTCATACTCTACCTCAAGCTGACACAGGGGTGGAGCTGTGTCTTCTACCCTATCCTCTTTTTCTTGGCCAAGAGCACAGGACTACATTGAATCACCCACCACCCTGTATACCCATGTCCAACACTACCTGTAGCACCCATCCCCTTCTCCTTGCTACCAGCCCATTCCCCAAATCACACAGAGGAAGGAGCAGCTTTACAGACAGCCTGTAAGTCTAACAGCTTGAATAAGAGAGTAGTTATTCATTTCAGCTGATATTTGGCTGGATCTGTATGGAAAATTCACCAGTGGTGCTGAAAGAATATTTTACTTCTCCAGTATGCAGGATGTTCATTGAATACTTCCAAGAGAAGCAGGAAAGACTGGGATAATTAAACATTTGCTCAAGTGAAGCAAGTGAAAGAGTTCTTATTGACAATGTGACAATGTTGTAGTGTGATTATTATGAAAAGACCACCACTCACTGCTGTACCCAACCTCCTCCATGCTAACTCAGCTCCAGACACACAGTGGTTCAACCAGCAGTAACCCATTCCATAACCACTAGTCTCTTTGGAAATTTATGTCATCTTACAATATAAAGCCACTGTGTGCAAATAAGATTCAACTTCTCTAAATTGGGCACAAAGGCATGACCGCCTGACCAATATTATCCTTTCTTCATTTTGGTAAAAGCCAGTGTTCTTCTCAGTTGTTTATAAAGCAAGTGTCAAATGCGTCCCCCATTTTATACAGCAGCAAACCCTAAAGGGACAGGAAGGGTGATTATGGAAATGTCACAAAGGCTGAGCAGAGCCAATTGTAACAAAGATTAACTATGCGGGAAGGAGGAGAGAAGCCAAGAACTATACAGTATTTTGCTAAGTCTGAATACTTTATTATAAGTTCAAATAAATAACAAAAAATGGGTAATTACATAGCAGAAGTTCAAAAGAATCACTGAAGTGAAATCCAGTGTACCATCATTAAGTCACTGGAGATAATATTCACTGCATCTTACAGTCTGCTCATGGTTTTGAGCTTTGAACCTGTCACTTTAAAACTGGCAAAAGAAAGCTATGCCAACATAGCTTATCCAAGACAGCATCAGCGTATTTTTCCCCTGTTTATTCTCTGTATTGTCTATCTTTTGGGTGAGCAGATTCTCCTCTGAATTAGATCACCCTAACCCAATATTCCATTGTGTAAGAGTAAATAAGAAGAAATAACAAAACTGTTTTCTGTAACGGGGGCTATGATTTGGCCTTTATGAGGATCCCAGAGAAATATGACTTTGTGTTGTGCTCAAACAATGTAAACCTTTTTTAAAGGTTCAAAAAGCCTTGAAATGTGAATCTTGTTCTCAAGAATTAATTGCAGTGGAACATTATTAAAATGCTTCATTTCTGGCATGTTTTGTACATTATGCATTCTTTTCAAAGCATATCAGAAATTATACCAGCAATTCACTAAAAGCGTGGCTTGAATCCTGGAGGACAACACTGCTCACAGTGTGTAAACACAGATAATTGGCATCCACCTTCTGGCCCATGAGACCAACAACTTCATGGAAAATGCTCCAACTACAAAGAATTTAGCCATGAGTGTTTGTCTGAAAGATATGTTTTATGAGAAATATTCACAACTCCACTAATTGAATATATAGAGCCAATAGCATCTTCTGCCCAACAACAGATTTTAAAAGAAAATCTCCAAAGCAGAGACTGTTAGTTGTTTTCCCACTATTCATTTCCTCCTTCTTCCTCTGCAAGAGAACAGAGCCCTGAATCAATGGGTGTGGCAATTTGCCCAACTATGAAACTACATTGCCTCTCTTTTAGATAGGGATGGTCAAAGAGAGAAGAGTGAAAGTCATTGAGTGTGGTTTCTTGGAAAGGGAATTGACTCAGATGGGAGGCAGAATGGAAAAGCTGTAGCTATGGCAGTCATCTTTTAAGAGTGAGTTATCCTATGTCTGGAAGCCATCACTAAGGAGAATAGAGCAGAAGAATGTAAGAAGACTGGGTCCTTGATGAAGTAGAGTCAGCATGCCAGTCCTCATTAGCCTACTTCTGAAGTTCTCTTTCACAAGAATAAAATGCACATGTGCCTTATTTAAATTGCTACAACTTTGGGTCTTTCTTACTAGCAACCAAACCTAATCTTGTCTCCCTATTACCTTCACAATTGTGTTTGACAGATATAATGCTTGGTGTATTATTAAAATTTAATTTAGGTAATTGCAACTACTGGGAAGTAGAATTCTGCAGTTATTTAGTATAATCATTTCAACTAAAAAGAATTCCTGGAGTGCAAGACAGGCATAATAAAAAATAATTTAGTAGGGATTAGGAATCTTTCAATGTGTCTCAGTTGTCAAAAAGCAAAAACAAAAGAAATACAGCCTATATAAAAGGCAAATCATGGACACCGGCCCTTAGAAGGGGGCAGTCATACATATAGCAGGATCAAAACCCAGAAAACCTGTCAGAAGAAAGAGGCAAAGGAGTGTATGTGTATAATGAATTAATGGGATTGAATAAAACAGGAAAGTGGCATAAGCAACTATAAAGTAGGAAAATCCTCAGCAATAAAGAAACCAATCTCCTGAAATAGGAACTTTTTAGACTGTGAAATTATAAGATGGTGAATCTACAGAGAAGCCAGGATATCTGTGGTAGAGGATGACAACTTTAGCTGGGACATTTAGACATACGGAATTAATTAGGTTCTAGGGCCTGGAACCAGGCTCTTGGCTAAATTTCCAGGAACAAGGCTCCAACCACCCTCCAGAACCGGCCTGATAAGGAAATTGCTGACATACCATTGCCAGCCCTGACCAATCCACGCCACTTGACTTGAAGGCCCCACCACTGCTGCTGTCATTTCTGTATCAGGAGCTGACCTCAGCTGGACCACTCACTCAGCAACAAACCCTATTTCCCCACATGCTCTTCTCTTATGTTTGTCATGCATATTTCTACAAGAGAGCCTGGAAATTTGAGTTGGGAGGCAAGTCAGTACATTAGGAGGCAATACTAATAACAAAGGCCTTCCACCAAATCACCAAATACATAAAGAGACTTGTCAAAACGCGATGGGAAGCCATGAATAGGATAACGTGCACCATGCAACTTCTGAAGATGAAGAATTCAGGAGGTTCTAGTTCTTAAGCCTGAGAGAATAAATAAAACTGGCTAAAGAATTCGATCAACTGGTTAAAGAATTCAATCAACTGGTCAAGTTGAATTCAGTCAACTTGAGACTTTAACCAGTCTCAAGGGCCACCCTTGAGACTGAGCTAAGAAAGTCATGATATCTAAGATGCATACATTCTCCCATTCAGCGAATATCTATGAACCACCAAACACATGTCAGTCTCCATTACAGCACTGGAGATTCAGCAGGGAAAAAACACTGATAAAAGTTCTTGTTGCTGTGGAAGTTGCATTTCACTGATAAGAGAAATAGGACCTAAAGGCCATATTTAAGAGTAAGCCATTGCACACCTGTGATTCATTCAGACATGTTGAGCCGTGTTTTTCTAATTCCTTTCCCAGTATTTCCTCAAGCATGTTTTGCCAAATGAAAAAAAAAAATGTGCTATAAGAATAAAGGGATTCATAAATGTAATGTGATGATATACATTTGGGATACGGCAAAGAGAAAAGAGTCAACAGATTTGTTGAAGGCAGGATTTCTCGGAGGCATTAATGAATTAATGTACATCAGAAACCTTCAAAAGGGGTTAGAATATGTTTGGCATGTGTGTGAAACTCACATGATCATGGAACCTTTTTCATGAACCATATTGCAGAACTAGAACTCTCAGGAACACTTTAAAAAATGCTGTCTTACTGTGTAACAAAGTTGATTTTGTTCTCTGAAAATAACTGCTAGAAGTGGGGATCATGGCCCATAATATTATAATATAGTAGCCATGAAGCTTGGATGTGGTTCCAATATAGCAGACTAAAGGAATACTCCTTGCTTTCTGAGTGAAAACAGCAGGAAAATGCATCAGTATAGATGAGAAGCTATGTTTTGGGAGATCCTGAGCAGTTTTCACGTAAGAGAATTCTCTTAAGGCATAAAAAATTAAAAAGAACATCATGGTTGAGTTGAGAAGGGGATCTGACAAGAGAGAAATTTAAAACATGGGTAATAAACCATCTTATTTTCTATTAAGGAGCCCTATTCACAGAAAAAAAATAAGGACATATACAAAAGAAACTTTTTCTGTCTTACTGAGAGAAATATAAAATGTCCAATTCATATGCTTTTCAAATTACCAACAGGGAACACAGCATTGAAAGCAGTAATTTTAATCCTTTTCTTCACCAAACCTTTCATTAGAACCATGAAAAACTAGCAAAAAGCTCTCATTTTCATCTGACCTGTCCATACCCTTACAAGGCATTGATGAATAGGTGAAAAGTCGGAGCACAACACATACGCGTGTGAAAGCACACACACACACACACACACAGAGAGAGAGAGACACATTTGACACATGGGAAATGAATAATCTCTACAGGGTGGAAGAAAAAGCCTTTACGTAATTGACAGTTCACAGAAAGCCTTAAAGAGAATAATGAGAAGTCTTGAACACAAAAGGCACCAAATCTAGGGAAATATTTTTGAAGGATTATGTGAATCCTACACCTTTCCCCAGAGGCCAAAATCAGATGAAACAAATCAGCATTTTGAACTCTGAGCCTCCCTCCATCTTTCAAGAATCCTGACTTAGGAAATCAAAGGTTGGGAAAATTTTTCATTACATTTCTTCTGTGTCAGTAGACGATAAAACACCACATTATTTTTGAAGGTCTGCTCAAAATGAACACTTGGGGGTAAATTGCTGGGGACGCACAATTAAATTGTTTATTTTGTAAAACTCAAGAAGTATTTTTACAAGGTCAGATGAAAAATCACCAGCCTTGAAATACACATACAAAACAATTTCTGATTGAAAAATCCTTCTAGATCACCCCTCTCCGCATTACTGGCTTTCATTAGATTTAGGGCATGTGTATATCAGGGCCATATTGACAAAAGTAAAGGCCAAAAAGTATTACGTAACAACTTCAGTAGCCTCAAAACTACACTGGTTACTATGAAACACCTAGTAAGGAAGAAAATGGCATCGTTTTGCCCCTGCGGGGTTGATCATCTTCTTGAGGAGATGAGATTATACCTGGGAAATAAGCAGATTTGTAACAAAGAAGCCCTCAGGCAGGAACAGCTCCTGATTTTACCGTGGAGCAATGGGAGAAGGGGCCAGCAACACACAAGCCAGTGTCCAGGTCTTTCTCAACTTGGGAGCTGCAATGCCACAGCAGAGCAGAATGGCACAATCGATGGTCTTTGTACTGACCACAGGGCCTGGGACAGCTGTGAAAGGGCTGTCTAACGGCCTGGGGACAAGAAGAATGAAAGAGTCATGGAAGAGGAGAGTCTGACAGAGTCTAGGACTAAGGTCGAAGGTCTGGCTGGGTGAATCTAAAATTCATAGGAGAGATGGCTAAGAAGGAAAATCCTAAAGACTAACCCAGCTTCCTTTTTATTCCCTCTTCTTCTCTAAAATTGATGTTTCTGTCCTGTTTCCTTTTTTAAAAGATAAAAGAAATGCCTTAAAAATGTAGCTTTCATTGTACATCAGCCAGCATTCTCATAGCAAATATATTAATGTCTTTGTCCAAACAGATGAGCAGAAATATTTGAAATTTCTGAATACATTACTAATTATTTTCAATTCTTGCCAAAATTGGAAAGAGAAAGAAAATGTCTCATTTGTGACCATTCCATACTCATTTGTGACCTGACCATAAAGTCTCAAACCCAAACCACAGCGATTCGTTAGGGTTCGCGTGGTAAAGCCAAGGCCTGCTGGAATGAGAAGCTCTGGAGTTGCTCACGCAGTCTTGCTGGTGCCTTCCTGGCCATGCACGGCCCGCACCTGCATGTGCACTCAGCATCCAAGCTTTGCCATGTAAGATGTATGGACGGCCAGTTCTATTGCAGCAAAGCCATGGCCACACCTGCTCTGCTCATCTCACTTGCTGGCGACTTCGCAGGGCAGAACCTCTGTACGATGCTTTCCTTATCAGTGCTACTTAAGAGGTATGCTCCTGTTGAAGTTTACCAATGAATGTTAATGGCAGTAAATATGTAAACCAACTATTTCTATATTTACCAAAACCACACATTAATCGTTACGGGTCTTCAGAAGAATAAACTGATAGAAAGACTTAAATATAGATATAGAATAAGAGTGACTTAGAGGCAAAAACTATCAGATCATGGTGAAGCATTGAGAAAGTATTTAAATGCCAGATCCATCCATTCAAGGCTATAAATTATGTTTAATCCCTTGAAGAATCAAATCTAATCTCCTGTGCCTCTCTGAATCATTGTGACAATCATCTGTTACTTTTTTGTCTCCTCCCACCAGGCAATAAACTACCCAAGGGCAGTGACTTGGTCTCATTCATCTTCATGTCTTCTGCCTCTAGTAGAGAGGTAGTCTCATAGGGACAGTAGAAAACTGTTGCTGAATGAATGAGTACTGAATCTTCCTCACAAAGAGTTTATAAATTAATACTATGGTGGGGGAGGTGACACATAGTATAATGTTTATAATACAAGGCGGAAAATAATAAATTTTATAAAGGAGGTCCAAAACAAAGTACAGTCAATTCTTATTATCAGCCACTAGAGTTATGGCCCATAAAGTTGCTCTGAACACTGAATTAGCAAGCACGAAATAGTTGCTCCTAGGAGAAATACAGGATTAGGTTCCTCAGAGCCTCTGCCAGTTGCATTATATAGGTTTAGGTTTGTTTGAGAATTTCTTTATAAAACAAGTCAGTCTCTTCAGCATTGAAAACCTGCTCTTCCACATAACTCCTTTCCCTGAATGATATTTAGCAAGTTTGTTTTTGTTTTTGTTTTTGAGACAAAGTCTCACTCTGTCACCCAGGCTGGAATGTGGTGGCACAATCTTGGCTCACTGCAACCTCTGCCTCCTGGATTGAAGCGATTCTCCTGCTTCAGCCTCCCAAGTAGCTGGGATTACAAGCATGTGCCACAACTCTCAGGTAATTTTTGTATTTTTAGTAGAGACAGGATTTGAATTCTCTTGTAGCCTTCTGATCTATAAAGTCTGCCTCACCTGCAAGTTTAATAACTTTCCCACCATATCGCCTTTTGGAATTCATAAACCAGCCAAGCAAATGCTAGCCAAAAAGACGGTCGCATTCCCCTGATCCAGGCCAACATCATATAACTCATGCCTGAAAGAAGCTTATCTAACACATGCATTTTCTCACAAGGCACATCACAGACTTCTCGTACTTGGGAACACTAGACAGTATTTTAAATAGCAAAATTACTAACAAAAAGCATAAAAATGCAAAAAGCATGGCACTGAATGACTTCCAAAAGGTCCTTTATTTAGCATGAGAGTGGAAGCAAGAAGGCAGAGTGTGGCCTTGTTTAACCTCAGCTGGGAACATGAGCATTTAAGAAACTCAGATTTTTCGCCACTCTATGCATGTCCACACATGACCTCAACTGTGCCACCAGTATTGATCTGGGGTTTATAACTAGATTTAGCAAGTAGGTGAATTCACAAATACAGAATCCAAGAAGAATGAGAAGTACCGTAGGGATGAGTTCTGGAGGAGAGAAAGTTCTCTCAAAGGATTATTCTGAGATTCAAATGATGAGATCATCCATATAAAGGGTTCAGCATCATGCCTGACAGACAAGTTAGGCATCAGTAGATTCTCATCCTCTGACTGGTCAAATGAGGCCACACTTCAGAGAGGAGGGAATTTTGAACAGGCCCCTGAAGGACAGATTCAAGACATGGACATGCATGGATGAGAAGAAAACTATTCCAGGCAGAAAGAAAAGTATAAGTAAAGGCAAAGAGTCAGGGTGTTAAAGAATGAATATAGAGAAAATCAAATAGCCACAACCCAGCTGAAGCCTACAATGCATAAAGGAACTTGTTAAGAAAGAATTTCAAAAGGCAAGTTGTGCCAATTTATAGAGGGCCTTAAGTTCCAGACTGATGAATCTGGACACAATGCAACAGGCCACAGAGCAGCCTTGGCGTTTTCTAAAGAGGAAAGTAGTTATCAGAGCTGAGTTTCCAGAAGAATAAGCTGGAGATGGCATGTAAAATTAATGGTGTTGTGGGGGCAGCAACTCAGAAAACCACACGAAAAGTAAGAGTATCATTGATTATAATATTCTTGTGGTCATTTCGTGATTTTGGAAGAACTGAATGGGGGTAAGAAGGAAGAAAGAGGAAGGGTTTAAATGAAGTATCTTCCCAAACCTCTTGATGAAAATAATTACTTGAGTTCTCATCAGTAATACAAATCTGTAGGCCTCAACCCATACCCTTGGAATCTGAATCTCCAGCACAGCGAACTGGGGAAT
Organism: Saguinus oedipus; assembly: GCA_031835075.1. Classification (NCBI taxonomy): domain Eukaryota; kingdom Metazoa; phylum Chordata; class Mammalia; order Primates; family Cebidae; genus Saguinus; species Saguinus oedipus. The sequence goes on from CM063178.1 coordinate 8,972,344, forward strand.
TCTGTCTGCCAAGCCCCTCAGGTGGTTCTTTCCATCGGGGAATTTTGAGAAACACTGTTTCTGAGCTGTAGGAACTGAGAATAGCCATTCTACATAACAAGCCATGGACAAGAGCAACACCTCTCCCCGAGTCCTAGACCTCACGTCCCCAAGCTCCAGTCTTTGCCATCGCTGGCTTGTTTTCTCAAGCAATTCTGTGCTTCCCTAAAGAAGTAAGTACACTCACCGGCATGGAGCCCACCACCCTGGGCCTGGTAGTAAGGAAGTGCAATCAGTTTTATTAATAAAGCAGCCAAAGAGAGGAATTTCATTTAAAAAACAGACAACTGGCTATACTAATTTGAAATAAGTTCTGTACTTTCTAAACTCTAAAGACAAATTCATTCGTTTTTAATTTTTTATTCCAAATTCCATAACTCTATGAACTGTTTAATTTGAACTCCAACTACAGATTCTAGCACAGGAATACAAAGTCTATATTTACATTTAAGCAAACATGTGAAGCAAGTAAAATGTGTTCAGAATTGATTTAGACTCTACTAATGAACTGTGAAGATCTATTTTATGATCTGTGACACAATGAATTCTATGGAGCACTGACAGAACCAAAAGGAAGAATTACGATTTTCTACAGTGAATTAGACGGTTAAACGTCACTGGAATCCAGTGTGTTTTTAGTAGATGTTATTAACACATTATTGAGTAGGTCACGCTGTATTGATGAGGGCTCTAGAAAATAGACAGTGGGCACAAAGCTACACTAAGGACTGCATTCAGTTTATGCTTATTATTTAAATTTCCCTGAGATAATTTATACACTATTTATTTCCAAAAAGAGATCAAGCTGGGCCTGGTGATTCAAACCTGTAATCCCAGCACTTTGAGAGGTCACGGTGGGTGATCACCTGATGTCAGGAGTTTGAGACCAGCCTGGCCAACATGGTGAAAGCCTGTCTCTATTAAAAATACAAAAATTAGCAGGACATGGTAGCACATGCCTGTAACTCCAGCTACTCAGGAGGCTGAGACATGAGAATTGCTTGAACCCAGGAGGCAGAGGTTGCAGTGAGCCAAGATCACATTGCTGCACTCCAGCCTAGGCAACAGAGCAAGACTCTGTCTCAAGAAGAAGAAGAAAAAAAGATCAAAGTCATATATTATTGGTATCTTAAAAATTTAAAGATAATTCCACAGCTAAACTGGGGCTTAGCCCACAAGGGCTCTTGGCTTTGCCCAGGAAAGAATTCAAGGGTGAGCCACGGGTAGAAGAAAGCAGCTTTATTGAAGGGGCAGTGTTTCCGCTCCAGTGGTGTTACAGCCCCATGACTGCTCCTGCAGAGCAGGGCTGCTCCACAGGCAGTGTGCTCAGGGTAGCAGCTCAGGGCAGTTTTGCAGTCATATTTACACTGACTTTTAATAACATGTCGATTTGTAGATTAAGGGGTGGTTTATGCAGAAATTTCTAAGGAAGGGGTAGTAACTTTTGGGTTGTTGGATCATTGCCGTGGAAAGAGGTGGTAATGCCTAAGTGTTGCCATGGCAACACTTGTCTTTTGGTGGGCATGTCTTTTGGAATGCTGCTTCCACCCAGTCCATTTTAACTAGTCCTCAGTTTCGTCTGGTGTCTGAGCCCCGCCTCTGGAGTCCAGTCCCATCTCTGCCCCTACCTCAACAAAGTAAGATTATCTCAGCTTCCTGTACCACCCCACCTATTAGCCAAAGAGAGAAAATCCCTGATAACCATGATACACTGCCCCATTTTTGTCTTTATGACAGAGTAAGGAGTTAAAGGTACATAATATCTTGTATTTATTAATAACAGCCATCATTGCAACAGAAAGCATCATGAGCAATAGTGAAAGTGTGTTTTTAAAAAATTAAGCAACACCATGGATATCTGATCAAACTTTGTTTTGTAAGCAATATAATTTAATACATCTTATTAGTCTATAGTATGGGCTGTAGAAAAATAAGAATGCAGTATTTACCAATGTGCTTATGAAATCTGTGGAAATTGGTATTTCTTGTTTTTATAGGGGGCAGCATGATGTCCTAGAAAGTGCACAGTCACTTAGAGGGCAAAATCCTAGATAAGTGAATCATGTTTGCCTAACTTAGCAGCTGGGTGGCCTTGTGGATCCTCCTTTAACCCTCTCAGCTTCCATTTCTCCTCTGGAATAAGGGAGTCATAACTGCTACACAGAACAGTTTTGAAAATGAAATGAGAAACACATAAAGAACCCAGCTCAGGACATTGGGTCATAGCAGCCATTCAGTGAGTGCTGGTTTCCTTATCACTTTCACCTTTCTGGATTAGGTCACATCCAGTGCTTCCCAAATGCCAAGGTCACTCCAGGTGTCTGGCTGTGAAACTTTTGAGGAATCCAGATGTTTCGTGCCTCTAATTAAGGTTATAGATCATCTCCCATAACAAGTTCATGTGCATATAACATTTTACAGGCAATTTCTCACAGACTCCCTAGTATTCACTTATGGACCCATTTGGGGTCCACAAATCCAGGTTAACAATGCTAGACCTAAAGAATCTTGGGACAGTGTAAAGGACTATGGCGTGTATGAAAAATTTGTGCACTGACTACAAGGAAGCTAGAGGTTCTAATCATCTCCAAGACACTACCTGGCAAGCTATGTATTTCTGAAGTCCGAATTGACATATACAAGTCCATCTTGGGCACTAGTAATAGCATTCATACACACACATAGGCACACATACATGCACACACACATGCACGCACACACACAGGCACACACATGCCTGCACACACACACATGCATGCACACACACACATAGGCACACACACACATAGGCACACACACAAACACACACACACCCCAAGTATCAATTTGCAATCACTAGTTTATAAGAAACTAAGAGCTTCATTGGAATAAAAGCCTGAACAATATCCAGTACTAGGGTTTGGACATCTCAGCTATTCCTGATGAATCAGGAGCCAAAGGTGCAATGGAAACCACAATGAAGAAACGAACCAAAAAGAAAATTCACCGAGCAGAGCAAATCAGCGACAAGGCCTGGCAGGTCACGAGGAGAGAGTTTCAGGTGGTGACCTATGCTTAAAACATTTGTTAAATATGGCTGTCTGGGTGGCATGTGTGACCTTGGAGAGAAAGGAGCCTATGTAAGGATGGAAAGAACTGTTCTGACAAACCCTGCAATGCTTCATGACCACATGATGCACTGCCCCAATGAAGTGCAACACAGAAGAAAAAGCATTTTCCTGCCCCATTCCATGGAGGAGCTGATGACATTGGTGGCCTGGATGAATCAGCAGGGATCTGGGCATAACTGGGAACAGAGGCCCATGCAGAAAGCTGGAGCCAGAGGAGGGGCACTAATTGTCATGACAGAGGACAAAATAAGAGGAACCTGGACCCATGGGCACAAGTAAAAACCCCTAAGGAATGCCTAGAATACTTGAGGGAAGGCATTTAATATGATCAGAGTCTCGGATTGTGTGTGCAAGTGTGTGTGGGCATGTACGTGTGTGCACAAGGGCACGTATATATGCATTCATGTGTTTGTGTACATGTATGCAGAAAGTTATAAGTGAAAGGTGGTATCTTAGTCCATTTTGTACTGCTATAACAAAATACTACATATGTGGTAATTTATAAAGAAAAGAAATTTATTTCTTACAGGCCTGTAGACTAGGAAGCCCAAGGTTGAGAGGCCTGAATCTGGTGAAGGCCTTCTTGCTTCATCATCCTGTGGTGGAAAGCAAAAGGGTAAGAGACTGCAAAAAAAACAGAGACAGCAAGAGAAGCCTGAATTCCCCATTATTACAAATCTACTCTTGCAATAACAAGTCCACTTCCTCAATAATAACATTAATCCATCCATGAGGGCTAATGACCTAATCACTTCTTAAAGCTCCCATCTCTCAGCATTGTTGTGTGGGGGATTCAGTTTCCAACACATGAGATCTGGGGGACACATTCAAACCACAGCAGGTCACGAGTCCTCCCTGCTTCGTAGGCTCCTTCTCTGGACCAAACCCTTCTTCCTGTTTTTATTCCTGCCTGCACACTTGGTCCAAGATGCTTAAGATAACAGGCTCTGGAGCTAGCGTGCTGGGTTCTACTACATAACACCATCACTTTAGGCAATCGTTTTAACCTTTCTGTGCCTCAGTGTTTGAGTATTAATGTTTGCATAACCCCATTTCACACAAACCTGCTCTTAACATTTGGGGGCATTCAAGCAATATAGACCAGGGAAAATGCTCACTGCTGTATTACAGATATGATACAGTTTGGTTGTTGTCCTCTTTAAATATGTTGAATTATGATCCCCAGTGTTGGCGGTGGGACCTGGTGGGAGGTGATTCGCTCATGTGGCAGAATTTCTCATGAATGATTTAATGCCATCCCCTTGGCAGTGTCCTAGAGATAGCAGGTGAGTTCTGGAGACCTGGCTGTTTAAAAGTATGTGACACCTCCCTGCCCCCTCTCTTGCTCCCTGTCTTGCCGTGTGAGATGTCTGCTGCCCCTTTGCCTTCTGCCATGATTGTAAGCTTCCTGAGGCCTCCCCAGAAGCTGATGCTGGTGTTATGCTCCCAGTACAGCCTGCAGAACCATACAGCAATTAAACCTCTTTTTTTGATAAATAGCCCAGTCTCATTTATTTCTTTATAGCAATGCAAGAACAACCTAACACAAGGTGCCCCAATCATTTTCTCCATGTATTAATCCCTCTCATGCCCTACTCAACCCATGTGCCCTTTCTCAGAGAGTCTGCACCAAGAATTCCTACCAAGTAGTCAGTGAGCAGGACAGTCATGCCCATCTGCTTAGCCACAGCTAACTGAACCAAGAGTGGACACCTAGCCCAAGCATCAGATCCCCTTCCACAGTTCTGAATGCAGATCCAAAGAGCTGGATCAGACTCTGGACATGCAACTGGAGTGATTTAAAGCTACAGTCAAGTCAAGTGAATGCAAAGAAAAAAGGGCCATTTTGAAAAAAAAAAAGACAATAATTAGGCAGAGGGAGGATCAGAAATGTGAGACCACACAGCTCATCAGAGGGAGAGGGAAGAGGAAGCCCAGCTGCACTTCCTACCCTTGGTTAGATGAGGGACTTCCTAGATTCACGTCCTCTCAGATCTTAAGCTTGCTGGAGTGGCTTTCTGGTACTTGGCACCAAACAATTCTAACTAACACAAGAGTTATCCACAGGAGTTTAGATAGGTTAGATACCTAAGTGTCGTCCCTGTACAAATGTGACTGCCACAGGCAAGACCAGAAGGCAGATCATGCCAACTTCTGCACAGCAGAAGGTATGGAGTTCCTCATTGCCTCAGAGGGAGGGAGGTAAAAATAATAATATTCTCTAATTCAGGCTGAAAGGGCTCTGAGTTTTCTTTGATGTAGCTACATTATCAGACCAAATTATCTACCAAATTCTTCCATTAGATTCATATTTTAAAGTTATCTTTTAATTATCTATTTAAAAGTGAATTATAAATAGCTATGCAAAAATTACCACATTTCAGGATTCTTAATCTATATTTAGCTTTAAGCTAAGAAAAACCATATTATCCTTAAATGAGAAGAAAAATATAAAGGCAATTGTGATGACACATCGTTCCTATTTTGGCTTGTTCGGGTAACATTTCAAACAGTTACTAGAAATAGCAAGGTTTTTTTTCAAACCCTTTTGTTCTCTTTGCCATCTCTATGCGTATGGGAGGTATGTGTGTGCATGTGTGTATATGGACATGTGTACTGTGTACTGTGTGTATGTGGACATGAGTGTGTATGCATCAGGGTGTGATATGTAAGTATATACATTTGTGTGAATGTGTGTACCTGTGTATGAGTGTGCATACATGTGTGAAAGTGTGTACATGCATGTGAGTGTGTGTACTTGTTTGCACTGGGTTATAAGTAAGTAATAACAAATCCTCCCAGCTTCATAGCCTCCTCTTGTCCAAACCCTTCTCAGTCTCATTCTTGTCTGCACCTCTAGTCCAAGATACTTAAAAGAACAGGTTCGGGGGCCAGAGCGCTGGGTTCTAATCCTGGCTCTGCCACATAGTGCTATATGACTTTAGCCTTCAGTTAGTTTTCTCATCTGTAAAAAGAGGTTAATTATAGTACCTATATGAAAATTTTGTAAATGTTAAATGAGTAGATATAAAACTCTTAGAACCATGCTTAATACTGAATATGCAAAAATGCTAAGCCCCATTATGATTAATTATATCCCTTAATTATAAGAAAAGCAGTTTCTTTTTTGATCTAACCCTACATCCACCCCTCGATTTCAGGTTGAGACTGTTCTGCTTATCAGTGAATCTCTAACTCAGTAACCCCAAGTGTAACATAGATTTTCTGGTACTAAGTTCAGCTGTAAGGGAGGCATCCCCTCAGGGCTATCTCACCTTTAAGATTTTACAATCTGACTCCCACCTCCCACAGGCCCCAGAATTGCAGAGTATCTCCCTGTTTTCTCAAGAGCTCCATCTTCTTCATTCCTAACTGCTATTCCCACATGCGCGTACGCACACACACACACGAACTTCTTCACATCTTCAGCATCCTAAAGACCTTTCTCTTACCTAGAAAAGGCTGCCTGCTTCTACAAAGAATAAGTACTCACTTTTAAAGTCCTTGTTCAAATTACACAACCTTCTCTAGTACATCCTCCCTTTTGCTAATCCCAGTATACACAGAAGGGCCTATTTATATTTTACCATAATCATATCTACTACCTTGGGTTATATTTCAATTGTGAGTGTGTGTGTATGTGTGTGTGTGTGTGTGTGTGTGTGTAGGAAAAGTTAAATATTAAATTTGAACTCAATTGAATGTGGACACAAACGGTGGTCATCAAGTCCTGGTACAGGTGGTGTGAACCGCTTGAGGCATCCTTCCAGCACTGTTTCAGAGAAATCTCTATTTCAATCTATTCCTATACGTTACCTATTGAAAAACAATAGATAATCACAAAAACAAGTTGAGCTTTTTGTGTTCATGAGCCAAGCCGTGAAGGGCATTAGTGACTGGACCTCATGCCAAACAACTTGTTAGAAAAGAAGCTAGGGTCCCAGACTACACTGAAGCTCCATGAGACCTCTCCTTGTCTGTGCACGGACAAGTGGCCAACTCTGGAGCCCAGGCTGTTTGCTTCCTGGTCTGGTGGTGAATCCTCCATAGTCTGTTGAGTGTAAATATATATATATTTTTTTCTCTTCTCCTCTTCTCATTGCAATTTGCTTATTATATCAATTTGCTTACTATACCATTTACTTATTATATCTGCATTGCCACTTACGTGGGATAAAGGTTTTTTACCCTTAAAGATATTGTGTGTGTGTGTCTTTTCTTCTCCCCTCAGGTGTTTCCCACACTGAACAGTGTGTATGTAGAGCATTTCATAGAGCAAAAGCCTATGCCGCATATATGTATATATATATATATATATATATATATATATATATATATATAGCCTATGTGTATGTGTGTGTGTGTGTGTGTGTGTGTGTACACACACATATATCTCCTGTGATGTTGTCAAGCAGATCTCAGGAATCCAGTGAGCTTGAGGTAGGATCAGTGATTAAACACATTTGTGTTCCAGCCTGGGAAACAAGGCAAAACTCTGCCTCTATAAAAAATACGAAAATTAGCTAGTTGTTGTGGTATGTGTCTTTTGACTCACCTTCTCAGGAGGATTGCTTGAGCCTGAGAGGTTGAGGCTGTAGTGAGCTGCAACCATACCACTGCACCCCAGCCTGGGTGACAGAGCAAAACCCTGTCTCAAGAACAAAAAATACATTGGTATTGACATCTGGTCCTCACTGTTCAGAATCCTAAATAGTGGGGAATAATGACCACTTCGTAAGAAAATTCTGGATAGCATACCATATGGACAAGGAACTCACTCAAGGGAGAAAAAAACTGGGGTCCCATAGTATGAAAAGTGTTCATTTTTACATGGAACACAGTTACATGTATAAAAATGAGGAAAAGTAGAACTGGAATATACCAAGAGCAAGTCAAACGGAAGAGCTTAACAATCTAGATACTAATAAGAAATTGGTGTGCATGGCTCCTGTATTCTCCACACTTTGGTGGCAACGACTGGGGACAACAGCTAAAACAATATGGAAATCAGTGATACTCCAGGCCACACAAGAGGGTCAGTGTTCATCCCAGAGATTAGGAAGTAAGTCCTAATGGAGTGACAATGACACACCACTAATGAAAAGACCTCTGGTGGTCTCTTATAAACTTGTCTGATCCTCTTTAAGGACTGTGCAATAAAACATGAAGTGATTCTGCTAGTGGACTATGTTTCAGAATACTATGAATATCACTGTGATGTAGTTTGGATGTCCCCTCCAAATCTCATGTTGAGTTGTAATCCCCAGTGTTGGAGGTGGCATCTGGTGGGAGGTGTTTGTATCAAAGGGGATGATCCCTCATGGCTTGGTGCTGTCTTTATGACAGTGAGTGAGTTCTTGTGAGATCTATTTGTTTAAAAATGTGTGGCACCTCCCCCTGCTCTTGTTCCTGCTCTTGCCGTGTAATGTGTCTGCTTCCACTTCACCTTCCTTCTTGTCTAAAAGCTCCCTCAGTCATCCCTAGAAGCTAAGCAGATGCTGGTGTCATGCTTATACAGTCTGAAGAACCATGAGCCAATTAAACCAGTTTCCTTTACCCAGCCTGAGATATTCATTTATAGTAACATAAGAATGTCCTAATGCAGAAAATTGGTACCAAGAGGTTGTGGCATTGCTATAAAGATATCGAAAAATGTGGAAGCAGCTTTGGAATTGGGTAATAGGCAGAGGTTGGAAGAGTTTGGAGGGCTCAGAAGAAGACACAAAAATGAGGGAAAGTTTGGAATTTCTTAGAGACTGGTTAAATAGTTTTGATCAAAATTCTGATAGTATTAATAATATGGACAGTGATGTCCAGGCTGATGAAGTCTCAAATGGAAATGAGGATTGTGGGGGCGGGGGGAATGGGAGGAAATATCACCTTTGTTATATCTTAACAAAGAACTTGACTGCATTCTGTTCATGCCCGAGGGATCTGTGGAAGTTTGAAATTAAGAATCATGACTTAAGATGTTTAGTGAAAGAAATTCCTAAGCAGCAAAGCATTCAAGATGTGGCCTAGCTGCTTTTAACAGCCTCCATTGAGATGCAGGAATAAAGTTGGAAGTTATATTTAAAGGAAAAGCAGAGTGTAAAAGTCTGAAAAATGTGCAGCCTGGCCATGTGGCAGACAAACAAAAAGCATTATCAGGAGAGAAATTCAAGGGAGCTTCAGAGTAGCAAGTAACCATTTGCTAGAGTTATTAGATTGACCAAAGGGAGCCAAGTGCAACAGCCAAGATGATGAGAAGAAGGCCTTGAAGGCATTTCAGAGATCTCTGAGGCAGTCCCTCCCCTCAGTGGCCAAGAGGCCTAGGAGGAAAGAATGGTTTCATGGGCCAGGTCCAGAATGCCAAAGTGCTATGCAAGCTAGGGAGGCTGTTTCACAAATCCTTACTGCTCCAGCTCCAGCCTTGGCTTGAAGGACTCCAGGCACAGCTTAGGCTGCCACCCTGGAGAGTGGAAGCTGTAAGTCTTGGTGGCTTCTACATGGTGTTAAGCATGTAGGTGCACAGAATGCAAGCATGAAGGAAACTTGGTGGCCTCTCTGTATATTTCAGAAGAGGTATTGGAAAGCCTGGATGCCCAGGCAGAAGCCTGCTGCAGGAGTGGGGACCTCACAAAGAATCTCTACTAGGACAGTGCAGATGAGAAATGTGGGGCTAAAGGCCCCACACAGAGCCCCTACCAGGGCATTGCCCAATGGAGCTGTGGGAAGGGGACTATCCAGACCCCAGAATGGTAAATCCACTGGCAGCTTGAACCCTGCACCTGCAAAAGCTACAGACACTCAAACTCAACCCATGAGAACAGCCACAGAGGCTGTACCCTGCAAAGTCACAGGGGCAGAGTTGCCCATGGGAGCCCATCCCTTGCAGCAGTGTGCCCTGGATGTGGGTCAGGGAGTCAAAGGAGATTATTTTAGGGCTTTAAGATTTAATAACTGCCCTCTAGGTTTCAGACTTGTGTGGGGTCTGTTGCCCCTTTCTTTTGGCCAATTTCTCCCTTTTGGAAGGGCATTATTTACCCAATTCCTGTACCTCCATTGCATCTTGGAAGTGAATAACTTGTTTTTATTTTACAGACTTATAGGTGAAAGAAACTCATCTCCAGGTGAGACTTTGGACTTGGGACTTTGGACTTTTGAGTGATGCTGGAATGAGTTAAGATTTGAGGGGACGATTGAGAAGAAATAATTGTATTTTGCAGTATGAAAGAACATAAGATTTTTGGGCCCAGGAACAGAATGATATAGTTTGGATGTCCCTTTCAAATCTCATGTTGAGATGTAATTCCTAGTATTGATGGTGGGGCCTGGTAGGAGGTATTTGGACTATGGGGGCTGATCCCTCACAGCTTGGTGCTGTTCTTGTGATAATGAGTGAGTTCTCACAATATCTGGTTGTTTAATAGTGTGTGGCACCTCCTTTCCATCGTGCTCTTGCTCCTGCTCTTGCCCTGTGACGTTTCTGCTTCACTTTGCACCATAAGTAAAAGCTCCCAAAGGCCTCCCCAGAAACCAAGCAGATGCCAGTGCCATCTTTGTACAGCCTGGAGAACCATGAGCCAATTACACCTCTTTTCTTTGTAAATTACCCAACCTCAGGTATTACTTTATAGCAATGCAAGAACAGCCAAACACAGACTGTTTTCGTTAACTCACCAACAAGCTGCTATTATCTGAGCAAATGCGTGTCACCTGTAAATATATATATATAAACCCTTCAGCAAAATTGAGCCCTATGAGGAGCCAAACACTATGGGTTAGAATGTGAGCTCTGGGAGGGTACAAGTCATGTCTTTCTCATGGAGAGCTCCCTACACATGGTTTCTGATTCAAGAAGCTAAAGATTTGCCCAAAAGAAAAGTTTATGTGACTATAAACAGAGTGGTAGAAAGAAGGATAATTGTTGGCTCCAATTTCAATTTCAGAGATAAAGAATTGAACAATGCATTAGAAAACATTAGTTAAAACACTTTGTGCTGTATCTTGCATATAATGAACGTTGAATAAACAACTGCTATTCCTAATATTATATAGTGTGTTTATTTTAGGTACTCCTCCAAAAATAGTGTCTTGGGAAATCCTAAATATTTCAGATAGATTTGAAACTAGCCACAAAGCTGGCTTAAGGTACACTTTCAACCTTTCTAATAAAGCATAATTTAGTCTCTCCAGGCAAGCAGAATGTTTTTAAGACAGATGGTTTAGATCAGTTATTTTATTATTCAAAAGTCTTCCCCTCAACAGGAATTTGCAGAAGTTTAAACTGAAGATGAGTAGTCATTCTCAGTCAGAGTCATCCCCCTTGTGAAAAATACCTCTTCCCTTCTGTTTTGGTTACAGTTTCCTTTGATGGACAAACACCTCCAGCTGTTTCAACCCTGGAAGTACCTCAAGGCTCCCTGGGCAGGCTTTATAAACCACTCTTCCTACAGAGACAAGGAGATCTGCATTCAGCCTCTGAGGAGTAGAGGGGACCCATGTTTTCACTCTGATTTTAGGCTAATTCTTTCTAGTAAATTTAAATACAGCACTTTAGACCATACACAGCTCTGTGGATATCAGCCACCCAACTAAAGGAAGTTCCCAGTGTTTGGGCACTATGTACAAGTTTAAAAAGAAAAAACACAGAAAACGAGCATTCTAGTAGTTGGATAAATAAATGGCATTGGATGAACAGTAGAAAGTTCATTGATAAAATGGGAATTCCTTCCAAATCCATGCTGAAAAACATTCCTTGGTGTAACCAAAACATTATTATTACTTTGATTTGATTTAATTTGATAAACAGTGGGGTAGCGGGGTTTGGGACTTCTTTTTGAAAGTCATTTCACTTATTTTTTTTTCACTTTTTGGCCTTGGTTTATTCAAGATCGTGGCCACTTTGTAATCCACCAGGTGGTAATCAGCCCGCCCCACTGTCGAAGACAGTGTGTTTGGAACATTTTAATAAAGACCGATCTGATGTCACAAATGCCACGACGAAGTTTCCTTACAGTGAATGGCCAATTGTTGTATTTCTCCTTCTATTACATATGGTAGCTTCCATTCTGTAGTTAGATAATTATATTTTATCACCCACTTGATGTTTAATATTGAAAGACTTAAAATTGAAAAATCTGCTGTCAACTATCCTGGAATCTGACAGATAGACCCCAGTTCCTTTTATTCAAGCAGAACCTTATATGCTGCCTAAGAAGACACCCAACAGCATGTATTAACCATGTTAGTGATATCCCTAGAGAAAAGTTTATTTTTCTTGCCAACATTCATTCTACTAGGAGCACTTTTCTAGCTTAGGTAAAAATCGCTATTTTCATCAGTCATCATACTTCCCGTTCAGCTTTTATATACATGCCATTTATACAAATGGAAAGAACTTGGGGGAGAGCTTTAAATGTTATCAAATTCATGAGGTGAAACTGTATTGAAGTACAGTCTACAATAGAAATTATAAATAAACAAGAGTCAGATTTTTTTCATATCAAAAAGACTGATAATTACAGAGGCTTCTTCTCATTGACAAAGCAGCCTTTATTAGAAGAGGCCAACTTTCATTGGCCCAACTAAATATATAAATCCCAGCCCTGTGACCTAAACCACAAGCACAGAATCAATACTTTTAGGAGAAGTAGCTCTGTTGAAATAAAGGACTTTGAGTTATGATAGTTAAGGAGAGTAAAGATAAAAGTAAAAAGTCTAAGATGTGGTCACTCTACAGAAAAAGGTTTCAATAAAATATAACACTCCTTATGATGAAAACCCTCAACAAATGAAGCATCAAAGGACCATACCTGAAAATTATAAGAGCCATCTATAACAAACCCACAGCCAACATCATGCTGAATGGCCAAAAGCTGGAACCCTTCACCTGAAAGCTGGAACCCTTCACCTGAAAGCTGGAACCCTTCACCTGAAAGCTGGAACGAGACAGGGATGCCCACTCTCACCATTCTTCTACATAGTCCTGGAAGTCCTAGCTGAAGCAATCAGGCAAGAGAAAGAAATAAAAGCATACAAATAAGAAGAGAAGTCAAACTATCTCTCTTCACTGACAATATGATTCTATGCCTAAAGAACCCTATAGACTCTGCAAAAAGGCTCCTGGAACTGATTAACAACTTCAGTAAAGTTTCAGGAAATAACATCAATGAACAAAAATCAGTAGCGTATCTGTACACCAATAACATTCCAAACCGTGAATACAATTCCACTTATAATAGCCAAGCACACAAAATAAAATACCTTGGAGTACATCTAACCAAGGAGGTAAAAGACCTCACAAAACACTGCTGAAAGAAACCGGAGACAACACAAATAAATGGAAAAATATTCCAGGCTCATGGGTTGGAAGAATCAATGTAGTTAAAATGATGATACCGCCCAAAACAATTTATAGATTCAACAGTATTTCTATCAAACTGCCAACATCATTTTTCACTGAATCAGAAAAAATTATCATAAAATTCCTATGGAACGAAAAAAGAGCCCGAACAGCCAAAGTAATTCTAAGCAAAAAGAACAGAGCCAGAGGTATCACATTAGCCTACTTCAAACTATACTACAAGGCTACAGTAACAGAAGAGCATAGTACTGGTACAGAAACAGACACATAGACCAATGGAACAGAATAGAGAACCCAGAAATAAGACCACACTCCTACAACCACCTGATCTTTGACAAACCTCAGAGAACCAAGCAACAGGGAGAAGTCTTCCTACTCAGTAAATGGTGCTGGGATAACTGGCTATGCATATGCAGAAGAATGAAACTGAACCCCTACTTATCACCATATATAAAAATTAACTCTAGATGGATTAAAGACTTAAATGTAAGATCTCAAACTATAAATTATCTAGAAGAAAACCTAAGAAATATTCTTCTCAGTACCAGCCTTAGCAAATAATTTTTGGCTCAGTCCCCAAAAGCAATTGCAACAAAAAAACAAAAATGGGTCATTAAACTGAAGAGCTTCTGCACAGCAGTATAAACTATCAAGGAAATAAATGGACAACCTATGGAATGGGAGAAAATATTCACAAACTATGCATCTGACAAAGGTCTAATAATCCAGAATCTATAGGGAACTTAATTCAACAAGCAAAAAACAAGTATACATTGAAAAGAGAGAAAAGGACATGAACAGATACTTGTAAAAAGAAGGCATACAAGCATCCAACAAATATGAAAAAATATTCATCACTAATAATCAGAGAAACGCACATCAAAACCACAATTAGATACTATCTCACACCAGTCAGAATGGCTTTTGTTAAAAAGTCAAAAAAAATAAAATAACTCACGTTGGCAAGGCTGTGGAGAAAAGGGAACACATACACTGTTAGCGGGAATGTGAATTAGTCCAGCCACTGTTAAGAGCAGTTTGGAGATTTCTCAAAGAACTGAGTTGAACTGCCATGTGACCCAGCCATCCCATTACTAGGTATATACCCAAAGGAAAATAAATCATTGTACCAAAAGGATCCATGCACCTGTATGTTCGTCACAGCGTTCTTCACAAGAACAAAAACATGGAATCAGCCCAGTGCCCATCAGTGGTGGATTGGATACCATGGAACACTATGCAGCCATAAAGAACAAAACTGTGTCTTTTACAGCAACATGGGGGCAGTTGGAGACCATTATCCTAAGCCACAGGCTGAAAAATTACCTACTGAGTACGGCTTAACACCAGGCTGATGGGTTGTCATACTCCAAACCTCAGCATTATGCAATATACCTCTGTAATAATGTTTCCCTGATTCTAAAATAAAATTTAAATAAATATCAATTTAAAATAAAATAAAATATTTAAAGAACATTTAGCCTCTCAAAGATTACTCTCCTCAACACAGAAGACATTTCTATATTGGGGATGCTTCTCTTTAGTACATTCTATAATGTTACCAAGGTGTCTTTTTTTCTTTACTTTTCCAAGAAGTGCTTAGAACATCAATTTGTGACTTTATTCATTTATTTATTGTTTTCATAGGGCTTATTATTCAAAATTCGGGGGATATAAAAATATATCATTTAGAAAGCAAAAAATACCTCATAATCTGTTCTGCCTCCCAATCCTAAAACGTTTTTAATGTGCTAGAAATTTTCTAGTAGTGTAAGATAATGAAGGTGACTCACACTTTTCCTAAGCACTGACTTCCTTCACTCCCTACTTCATCTGTCAACCTCTAGGGGAAGAAAGAGGCAGGACCAAATTATCAGACCTCAAAACAATGAGGTCCCAAAGGAATAAGAAGCCTTAAGGTTTGAGAAGCTCTGTATTATTCCAACATACCGTCAAGTTTGAGACATGGTGTTCTAAATCAGTGATTCTCAAATTTTAATGAGCAAACAAGTCGCTTGAGGATTTTGTTTAAGTACAGATTCTGATTCAGTAGGTCTGGGGTTGGCCTAAAATTCTGCATTTCTAGTAAGCCCCCAGGTGAAACAGTAACTGCCATGTGCCTATCACATTCTGGGTAGCAAGGTCTCAGAGATCAGCCAGCCAGTGGTGAGCAAACTGTGTTCTCAGAACTTTAGGATTTGGTGAGGAGTGTTAGGTGCTCTTTCAGTCCTAGATTTAAATTTGCTAGCGGTGAGGCTTCTCTGAGCCTCCAGCCATCACTCATTCTTCACTACTGCCTCCCCCAATTTAAATTTGTCTATTAAAAAAGAATTCATTATTTTCAGTGACCGACTTTACAATATATAAATGTTAAAATGTGAACTGTAAAGACATAGGACTGTTTTACATATAAGATCTTGTTCAACAAGAATGTAAATTGCTAAAAAATACTTCTCTATTTGTCTGCATTTTATGAATGGGGAAATTGATGCCTAAAGAAGATAATTGACTTTATAGAAGTCACATCACACTTACTTACAGACCGAAACAATTCCCACTTACAAAATCCAGTTTTCCTTTATAATTTAAGAAGAGCCAACCTGACTGAGGTCAAGGTCATGGAAATGCAATTTAGGTTGCAGATTTTATTTGTATGCCACTCTTTGAATTAGCGAAGCAGTGAGACTTAGAAATGCCCCATAATTCCTGGATATGCTAGGGACAGTCACACTGATTTGGAGGCTGGTCCTGACCAGGCAGGACTATGTTGAAAAGGGAAAGAAAACCATTTTTAGAATCTCTAAGAAAAAGAGGAGAAAATAGATTGTGATTTCAAGAGAAAATCTTGAGCTCTGGTGGAATTGAAGTCAGGAAGCAAACCAAAAATAAAAGATGATGAAAGAAGAGGAAGAAGAAGAAGAAAGAGGAGGAAGAGAAGAGAAGGAGAGAAGGGGAAGGAGACAGAGAAGAAAGAAGAAGATGATGGAGGAAGAGGAACAAGAAGAAGGCGGAGGGAGGAAGAGGAAGAAGAAAGTCAGAGAGAAAGAACTAAAGGACAAAAGGGCTAGAGGGGTATACGAGGAGAATCAAGAAGGCTCTGGTTGCTGTATGGGCACCAAGGTAATAGCCTCTATCTCAACAGAAACTTAGTGACCAGGAAGAAATTCCAGGAAGCAGGAGTCTGAATGCTCAGAGGGCTGTTGAAACCACAGCTTTTATTTGGAACCATAGATAAATGTAGGGGCAAGACTTTGATTCCTTGAAGATGAAAACGGGGAAGAAAATAGCCCTGGTTTTCATCTGGTGAACATAATAAAGGTGAATCAAATGTAAAATTGCACACATGGTTGGAGATGTGAGTGCTGCATTCACTGGTGTCGATTTTGCCAGATTATACTTTGTACCTTTTATTCTTTACCCCAGTATCTCCTTAGACTACGTTTTTGCATTCTAAGTGACTGAGTGTGAGTAACCTATCGCAAAAAGACCCGTGTGGGAAGCACACGGCCAGGAATGTGGAGAGCGAAGGCAGAGACCAAGGGGCAGAATTATAGGAGATTTTCCTGTTACTTGGATGATGGCAAAAAGAATCAGGTGGGATTCTTTGGCATCAGATGGGAGGGATCCCTAAATCCCATCTTTTGGGACTCCCAAAGAAACTATTTGGAAGCTCCTCAAAGATGTTGGTTGTTGTTACAATGTCTAATATAATTATACTGGAGATATGCCTACACATGTAGGTGTATCTGCGTATATTAGATATGCATTTTATTGTGCTTTGCTGTTTTGCACTTCATAGATATTGCTTTTTTTTGTTTTTTGTTTTTTGTTTTTGAGACAGAGTTTCTCTCTTGTTGCCCAGGATGAAGTGTAGTGGCACAATCTCGGCTCACCACAACCTCTGCCTCCTGGGTTCAAGCAATTCTCCTATCGCAGCCTCCTAAGTAGCTGGAATTACAGCCATGTGCCACCACAACTGGCTAATTGTTTGTATTTGTTTTTTACCAGAGACGGGGTTTTACCATGTTGGCCAGGCTGGTCTCTAACTCCTGACCTCAGGTGGTCCGCCCACCTCGGCCTCCCAAAGGCTGGGATTACAGGCATGAACCACCATACCTGGCCAGATATTGCATTTTTTATAAATTGAAGTTTCGTGTCAACCCTACATAGAGCAAATCCATCAGTGCAATTTTTCCAAGAGCACGTGTTTACTTCCTGTCTCTGTGCCATGTTTTGGCAACTCTCGCAATATTTCAAACTGTTTATTATTCTTGTATCTATTATAGTGGCCTGTGAGGAGTGATCTTCGATGTTACTCTTTTAATTGTTTTGGGATGCCAGGAATTGTGTCCATAGAAAAGGCAAAACTTAATAAATCTGTATGTTTGGACCGCTCTGCAGACCAATCATTCTTCCATCTCTCTGCCTGTCCTCTGGCCTTCCTATTCCCTGAGACATAACGGCATTGAAATTAGGCCAGCGAATCATCATCCCACAGTGGCATCTAGGTGTCACATGAGAGGAACAGTCACACTTTAAATCAAAAGTCAAACTGGTCAAGCTTAGTGAGGAAAACTTGTCGAAAGCTAGGCCTCTTGCGCCAACCAGCCAAGTTATTAATGGAAAGGAAAAGTTTTTGAGGAAATTGAAAGTGCTACTCCAGTGAACACACACACACAAAATAAGAAAGTGAAACTGCTATATTGTTAATACGGTGGTAGATTTCGAGGCTTGAATACAAGACCAGCCAGCCATAACATTCTCTTAAGCCAAAACCTAACTCAGAGCAAGGCCCTAACTCTCATCAATTATATGAAGACCAAGAGACGCAAGGAAGCCTCAGAAGAAAAGTTTGAACATATCAGAGGCTGGTTCATGAAATTTAAGGAAAGAAGCCATTTCCATAACATAAAAGTGCAAGGTGGAGCAGCAAGTGCTAATGTAGCAAGTTGTCCAGAAGATCTAGCTAAGATCATTAATGAATGTGGTTATACTAAACAACAGATTTACAAGTTACGCAAAATAGCCTTATATTGGAAAAATATGTCATCTAGGACTTTCAAAACCAGAGAGGAGAAATCAATGCCTGCTTTCAATGCTTCAAAGGACACGCTGACTGTCTTATTCTGGCCTAATGCAGCTGGTGACTTTAAGTTGAAGCTAATTCTAGTTGACCATCCTGAAATTCCTAAGTTGTTTAAGAATGATGCTAAATTTACTCTGCCTGTGCTCTATAATGAAACATAACAGTATATCTGTTTACAGCATGGTTTATTGAATATTTTAAGCCTGCTCTTGAGACCTGCTGCTAAAAAAAAAAATAGTTCTTTCAAACTATTACTGCTCTTTGACAATGCAACTAGTCTCCCAAGAGTTCTGATGGAGATATACAAAGAGATTAATATTTTCATGCCTGCTAAACCTTTCATTCTGTAGCCCATGAATCAAGGAGTAATTTTGACTTTCAATCTTATTATTTAGGAAATACATTTCAAAAGGCTATAGCTGCCATAGATAGTGATTCCTCTGATGGACATGGGCAAAGTAAATTGAAAACCTTCTAGAGGTTTTAAAGAAATTTAAAAGAAATGATTTGCCATCCTAGATGCCATTAAGAACATTCATGATTCATAGGAACTGGTCAAAATATCTACATTAACAGGAGTTTGGAAAAAGGTGATCCAACCCTCAAGGATGACTTGAAAGGTTCAAGACTTTAGTGGAGGGAGTAACTTCACATGTGGTAGAATTACCAATAGAACTAGACTTAGAAATGAAGCCTGAAGATGTGACTGGATTGCTGCAATTTCATGATAAAATGTAGGCAGATGAGGAGTTGCTTCTTACGGACAAGCAAAGGAAGTGGTTTCTTGAGATAGGATCTACCCTTGGTGAACATGCTATGAACATTGTTGAAATGACAACACAGGATTTAGAATATCACATAAGCTTAGTTGATAAAGCAGCAGGGCTTGAGAGGATTGACTGCAATTTTGAAAGATTTGTAAGTTCTATTATGGGTAAAATGCTATCAAACAGCATTGCATGCTATAGAGAATTTTTTTAAAGAAAGAGTCCACTGATATGGCAAATATTATTATTGTCTTATTTTAAGAAATTGCCATGATCACTCCAACCTTCAGCAACCATCATTCCGATCAGTCAGTAGCTATTAACATGGAGTGAAGACCCTCCACTGGCAAAAAGATGATGACTCACTGAAGGCTTGGATGGTAGGTAGCATATTTTATCAATAAATTATTTTTAATTAATATATCATCTTGTTTTAGACATAATGCTATTGCACACTTAATAGGCCACAATATAGTATAGGCATAACTTTAATCTGCACTGGGAAACCAATAAATAATATGACTCACTTTATTGCAATATTCACTTTATTATAGTGGTCAGGAACCAAACCTGTAGTATCCTCAAGGTATACCTGTTTGTTTGTTCATATTTATTGTGTACATGTAATTCAGGGCCTCAGCAGGAAATAAATGGCACACTCAAACAGAATACTTGAGGAGAGTTGAATGGAGGGACAATTCACAAGGGCAGGACTGAGGTGACTCAGGGACGGTGGAGCATCCAGCAACTGACAAACGGCAGGGAGCTGCCACCACCCCCGGGCCTGACAAGGCAAGAACAAGTATTTATAGAAATCTAGTAAGACCTAAAGCTGAGGAAAAGGCTGTCCAGGCCCACCAGGAGCATGACCCCTGCTGACAACCAGCAGCCCAGAAAAAAGAGTGCCTGGGAAATAAATACCCTGATCAGTTCCCTCCAGCCCTCTCATCTCTTGCTGGTGCCTCCCATTGGTTGAACTAAAGCAGATGCCAAAGGGCAAGGGAGCCTGGTGGGTTCAGTCCATAGATGCCAGCATCCTGAGACCCAGAGCAAGGGAGAGAGTGAAACTGGAGAAGGAGAAAAAGAACAGACAACACTGAGAGACCTTCCCACGATCTCCTGCCATCCTGCATTCAAGGTGGGCTCTTTACTCTTTCTGCACACACCATCTCCCTGCTTGTCTCCACGCTGTTTTCTCTTCTTGGAGGACCCTGAGTGAGGCCACCTCCTTTGCATGCCTAAATCCTACTCAACCTGAGGAACTCTGGCTACACAGGTGATTTGCAGGAGAAACCTCCCATCTCAAATATAGCAGTTTTCTCCACTCAAATGGACAGTAAGCTCTTTAAAGGGAGGAATCATAATTGTCTCTAGCTAAAAGAAGACCATCTGTTTCCAGCAGCCTCCTCAGCAGAAACCACCAGGGCTTACACTCTGCATCCTAACAGTTTTCCATGAGACCAGGGAGAACAGCAGCATGCCAATGAGAAACCTGAGCTGTGCATTGCATTTTTGTCCTGCGTACCTGTCCTGTATACCCTGCCCTTCCTAGCTATATGATCCTTGACCATTCATGGTGCCACTCCAGCCTGCATCAGGATTTTTAATCTCTACAGTTCATCAACACTTGTAACTAGCTATCATCATTTTAAATTCAGGAGATGTCACATAATCTGAGTGTACTGCTTATTTTTGAAAAATGTGACAACATGGGGTCTATTCTCTTGTGACAGCAACCAGCTGGAGCTGAGTGGTGGCTGCTTTCAGATTGAGCACATGCTGAGCCATCGACTCACTACACACGCCATGCAGGATGCCTCACTCATGGACATCATCTGGCTTTTCCCTGGGACCATCCAACTTTCAGATCTCTGCTTTATAAGCATCAATGCTACACCTATCTCTTCCAAGCGTCCCGCTTTCTGAGTCATCTCTTAC
Organism: Saguinus oedipus; assembly: GCA_031835075.1. Taxonomy (NCBI): domain Eukaryota; kingdom Metazoa; phylum Chordata; class Mammalia; order Primates; family Cebidae; genus Saguinus; species Saguinus oedipus. The sequence goes on from CM063178.1 coordinate 8,993,632, forward strand.
TAACCCATGTCTAATCCTTTCTGTTTAATTCTAAGAAGTCATCACTCGATTATAAATAACTCACCTCTCCTTCAACCTCATCATGCAATGTTGCTTCTATTCCTTTCTGCTATAGCTTGAATTATGTTTTCCAAAAAGATATTTTGACATCCTCACCCCCGTCTCTTTGAATGTAACTGAATTTGGAAATAGGGCCTTTGCAGATGTAATCAAGTTCAGATGAGGTCATACTACATTAGGGTGGCCCTAAATCCAATGGCTAGTGTCCTTTCAAGGAGAGAGAGATTTGAAGACACAGAGGGGACACAGGGAAGAGAGTGGAGGCAGAGATTGTAGTGGTGCAGCTGCAAGCCAGGGAATGCAAGGATTGCCGACCATCACCAGAAGCCAGGACAAGACAAGGAAAGGTTCTTCCCTAGAGCCTTCAGAGCAAACATGGCTCCGCCAACACCTTAATCTCAAACTTTCAGCTTCCAGAACTGGAAAATAATACATTTCTCTTGTTTTAAGCCACTGAGTTTGTGGTACGTTATTATAGCAGCCCTAAGAAACTAATGCACCTTCCTTTAAGCGAAACTGGGATTTTCTCAGAGAAAATCCCAAGAGAAGGATGCTCAAGGATTAACCTCCTATGTGGCCAGACTGTCTCTTGTCCATGCAGCAGTTTTCCTTATTCAAAAGCCCTTTTATCTTCTTTTGAGGCCTGTGGCATTCAGCAGGTCTCACTATTGCTGCATCATTACCTCCTGGCTGTCATAGAGGATTTGGATCTCCTTTATTTCCATTCCAATTTTTGCCATTGCTTGTCTTCACCATGTGAGTATTGGGTCAGCTAACACTTAATTTCTGGAATGCTGGGTATTTCCTTCTCTTCCTGCAATAGAGAGGCACAGTATTTCTTCCTCTGAGCTGTGGAGAGGAAGATGGACACATTAATACACAAATGTGGGAAAGGATATAAGCAGACACTTTACAAAAGAAGACATAAATGAGGCCAACAAACATGAGAAAAAATGCTCATCATTACTGGTTATTAGAGAAATGCAAATCAAAACTACATTGAAATACCATCTCATGCCAGTTAGAATGGCCATCATTAAAAAATCTGGAGACAACAGATGCTGGAGAGGATGTGGAGAAATAGGAACACTTTTACAGTGTTGGTGGGAGTGTAAATAAGTTCAACCATTGTGGAATACAGTGTGGCAATTTCTCAAGGACCTAGAAATAGAAATTCCATTTGACCCAGCAATCCCATTACTGGGTATATATCCAAAGGATTATAAATGGTTCTACTATAAGGACACATGCACACGAATGTTCATTGCAGCACTGTTTGCAACAGCAAAGACCTGGAATCAACCTAAATGCCCATCGATGATAGACTGGACAGGGAAAATGTGGCACATATACACCATGGAATACTATGTAGCCATCAAAAACAATGAGTTCATGTCCTTTGTAAGGACAGGGATGAACCCGGAAACCATCATTCTCAGCAAACTGACACAAGAACAGAAAATCAAACACTGCATGTTCTCACTCATAGGTGGGTGTTGAACAATGAGAACGCATTGAACAATGAGGACCCAGGGAGGGAGCATCACACACTGGGGTCTGTCGGGGGGAAACAGGGGAGGGACAGTGGGGGGTGGGGCGTTGGGGAGAGATAGCATGGGGGAGAAATGCCAGAAATAGGTGATGGGGAGGAAGGCAGCAAATCACACTGCCAGGTGTGTACCTATGCAACAATCTTGCGTGTTCCTCACATGTACCCCAAAATCTAAAATGCAATAAATAAATAAATAAATAAATAAATAAATAAATAAATAAAAATAAATACACAAATGTAAGGAGGCAGTAGTGCAAGAGACAGGGTTGTTGGAGGGAAAGAGAAGTGTAGTGGTCTGGTGGGCTGTGGCAGGATGGCAAGGCTTATATACTTGCTGGGGGAGCAGCCAAAGAGAATTGACTCGAAAGAAATGGCCATACCTGGAGATGGCTCCTCTGTCTGCAAAATTTAAAGATTCCCCTAGTTAAGGGGATCAGGGTTAAAACTAGGGATCTTGATTCCCCTAATTGGAGTTCAGGGGGCTTATGAATATCCCAAAATTACCTGAAGATTTTCCCCAAGATGCAGTGCATTGTTAGATAAAAATTATGTCATTTATGCAAATTAGAGCCACCATGACTGTGCAGGTGACCCACAGGGCCATCCAGCAGTCTTCTAATTTCTTCTGAGCCAATTATCTTTGGCCTCTCCCCCAGCAAGTATACAAGCCTCACCACCTTGCCTAAGCCCACCAGACCACCACTGTCCCCTTTGTCTCCAACAACGCTGTCTCTTGCGTCATTACATCTTTAAATTTGTGTATTACTGTGTCCATCTTTCCTTCTTCAGCTTGTGTCTCAGAGGAAGAAATGGTGTGCCTCTCAGCTGCAGGAAGAGGAGGAAGACCTCTGGTGGTGGTGGTCATCTCCTAGACAGCCTGCTCACAGGACCAACTGCTATGGTTGCCCCACAGAAGAAGATAGACCCTCCTACCCAAAATTTGGTTTAAATATTGAGAATAAGGCTGACGTGCACGCACCAAGAGTATTAAAAGATTGATTACTCACAAAATGAGGCTTTCTGGGCAGAGCAGGTCCAACTTCCAAGAAGGTCTGAAACTGGCTTGAGAGGGCAGGGAAAGGAGATAGGCTTGGCTTCTATTGTGATTAGCAGCTGAGCCTGGGGTGAGGGCTCTCCTGAATTGGCTGGGGCTTATGTGGTTTTAACTTCCCATCAGCACCAAAGAAGGCAGCACCCACGCTTTCTTACCAGCTTGCCCAGATGTGGAGCAGAATGGGAAGGAAGGGTGGGAGGGCTTAAAAGCTGCCAGCAGGCCTGGTGCGGGGGCTGATGCCTACAATCCCAGCACTTTGGGAGGCCAAGACAGGAGAATCACTTGAGCTTGGGAATTCAAGATCAGCCTGGAAAACACGGTGAGACCCTGTCTCTACAAAAAAAAAGTTTTTTAATTAATACCTATAGTCCCAGCTACTCTGGAGACTGAAATAGGAAAATTGCTTGAGCCTGAAAGGTCAAGGCTGCAGTGAGCCAGGATTGTGCCACTGTACTCCAGCCTGGGCAGCAGAGTCAGATCCTGAAAAAAAAAAAAAAAACTATCAGCAGTCACAAATGGAGTTAGACTCCTTACTATACTCTCCAAGAAGAGCTGGATTGGAATTACAGGTCTGTTACTTAATCATTGAATGATTCTGAGCCTGATTTCCATACCAATTACATGAGGCTAATAGCATCTTCCCACTGCATATTTATTTGTAGGAATTAAATGAAAGAACATATCCTCAGTGCCTGGCACATGGCAGATACTAGATAATGTTGGAGCTTTCTCCCTTCTGCTCTCCCAGGCTAGCTCGTACCATGTGCCCTAGATACCCTTCCTTCACGCCTCCTCTAACACCTCACTTATCTCTTTCTCTGTGTCTTCCATTTCTTCCTCTTCACTGCCTTCTTCTCTAACTATGAGACACATGTAGAGTGACCCTATGTCCAGCAGGCACCTCCAACAACACATTTCAAACACAGAGCGCTAGCTTCCCTTCATGTTCCCATACTGCCAACTACAAATCTTGTTAGTGCTCCAGAAATATTGGAATTGCCCTCAATATCTCCCTTCCGTACTCTGAACATCCAATCAGTCAACTAATTTTATTAATTCCAGCTCAGAATTTCCTTCTCCAACACTCTTATCTCTATTACCATTTCTTTGTCATTATCTCTCAGACTTTTCACTGCTCACTGTCACAACTTAAGTTCCCAGTTTAGCTTAAACTACTCTGCTTAAAAAGCTCCATTGTTGGACCGGGTGTGGTGGCTCACATCTGTAATGCCAGGACTTTGGGGGGCTGAGGAGGGTGAATCACCTGAGGTCAGGAGTTCGAGACCAGCCTGGCCAATATGGTGAAACCCTGTCTCTACTAAAAATACAAAAATTAGCCAGGCATAATGATGGGTGCCTGTAATTCCAGCTACTCAGAAGGCTGAGGCAGGAGAATCGCTTGAACCCAGGAGACAGAGGTTGCTGAGATTATGCCACTGCACTCCAGCTGGGCAACAGAGCAAGCCTCCGTCTCAAAAAAAAAATTTTTAAAAAGCTCCATTTTTTTACTGCTTGCATTATAGTACAAAGTGGAAAAAGTACAAAAGCCTTATAAACAGGAGAAAACTGAAAGAGAATAAGTTAAAATACTAACAGTGATCTTCTCTGCATGATAAGATTATAGGTATTTTTTTCTTTGTGTTTTTGTATAGTTTCCAAATTGTCCACATTGAACATATATTGTTTCATATATGTTATTTTGTTTTTACTTTAAGTTCTCGGGTACATGTGCGGATTGTGCAAGATTGTTACATAGGTACACACCTGCCATGGTGGTTTGCTGCCTCCATCCCCGCATCACCTACATTAGGTATTTCTCCTAATGTTATCCCTCCCCAATCCCCCCACCCCCTGCTATTCCTCCTCTAGCTCCCCACCCCACAACAGGCCCCAGTGTGTGATAGTCCCCTCCCTGTGTCCATGTGTTCTCATTGTTCAACACCCACTTATGAGTGAAAATATGCGGTGTTTGGTTTTTCTGTTCTTGTGTCGGTTTGCTGAGAATGATGGTTTCCAGCTTCATCCAGATCCCTGCAAAAGACATTAACTCATCCTTTTTATGGCTGCATAGTATTCCATGGTGTATATGTGCCACATTTTCCTTCTCCAGTCTATCATTGATGGCATTTGGGTTGGTTCCAGGTCTTTGCTATTGTAAACAGTGCCACAATGAACATATGTCTGTGTGTGTCTTTACAACAGAATGATTTATAATCCCTTGGGATTATAAATGGGATTGCCGGGTCAAATGGTATTTCTATTTCTCGATCCTTGAGGAATTTCCACACAGGAAATAGGAATGCTTTTACACTGTTGGTGAAAGTGTAAATTAGTTCATACATGCTATTTTAAATAACAAACTCCATTGGCTTCCTCATGATTGCTTTTGAAAAATCCAAACTCCCGAGCCTTACACACAGGATACTTCACCATATGCTCTGTGGTAGCAGGTTTCCACAGTGACCCCCAAATTATTCTTGCCTTCTGGTGTTCCCATATTACAGGGCTGACCCATGTAACCAATAGGATATTGTAGACACGGAAGTGTGTGACTTCCAAAATCAAGTTATAAAAGACGTGGCTTCTGCCTTAGGCTCTCTAGGATCACTTACCCTGGGGGAAGCCAGCTGCCACGTCATGAGGACTCCTCAGCAGCCCTCTGGAATGGTCCCTGAGATGAAAAACTGGAGTCTTCTGCCAACAGAACAGCAACAAACATGCCAGGCATGTGAGTGAGTCACCTTTGAAGCACATCCTCCAGCCCCATTGACACCTTAAGGTGACTACAGCCCCAGCTGATATAACTGCAACTTCCAAACCAAAACACTCAGCTAAGCTGGTCTCAAATTCCTGACCCACCAAAACAATAAAATAATTCGTTGTTCTTAAGCCACTAAGTTTTGAGGTAATTTGTTCCACAGCAATAGATAACTAATACAGTCTTCAAAATATCTTTCTAACTTCATCTCCCAAAACTCCCCTTTGTACACTATATGCCTACCATACTGAACTTATAACCAATTCCTAGATAATTTAAGAAATTCTATTTTTTTCGCATTTGTTAATTCCACTGTTCAACCCTTTTCTTTATCATTCTTCAAAATATAGCTCAAACCTCACCTCCCCAGTGAAGCAGAATTAATTCCTCCCTGCTTTGACCCTTTCTTCTTAGCTCCATAAAAGCATTTATCCTAGTCTGCTGTAATAAATCTAGGAGCATGTTCACATCTCCTTCTAGACTGAGAGATATTCAAGGCCAAGGCTTTGTGTCTACAGCACCTAACAGTGCCTGATACACAGAAGACAAAAATAAATGTTTGATGAGTGAACAGACATCTGAAAGGCTGATTGAATGAAGAATTATAGTACCAAGACTATTTTAGCCAAAGTAGGGCACTCTTTGCATGTTAGCTCTTATAAGACATTACAAAATATCTGTCAGAGCAATAACCCATAAACGAAGTTAACAATCCACAACCACTAAGTAATCAGGTCGATATTACTTGAGCTGTGAAGCTGGATAGTAAGGAAATGCCAAAAAATGAAATACAATAATTAGACAAAATCTAAATTCTGAAAAAAACACAGTAGAATCCTACTATAGCAGGTCTCATTCGAATGTAGATTTATATATCACTTAGACTGAGTTGTGTCTCTCAAAACACTGTAACTACCAAGGTAGGGACTAATATGACACATTTAGGCTGCATGACTGATTCTGGTAATTTATGCAGTTTGTAAATACTTTGCTCTAAAACCAGTGGTATGAATTGATTAGTAAAGTTGGTTAACAACGGACACATTTATCTGGAACACTTGCTCTTTTCAAACCAAAAAAAAAAGAAAAGAAAAATGGAATGCTCCTGTGAGGTAGCCAGTACTTATTTTTAAGAACTAAAACTCTGGCTTGACCACTTGTTTTCGAAAATGCTTAAGAAGCCAAAAATTCAGTTACATATCTCCAAGAGCCCACAGTATTATTTTTGAAGGGTTGAGAATTTAAGTAGGCTATGTCTAAGTTCTTGCAGCCATGGCTCAATCTTGTCCACAAAGCAAGGCAATTTCCAATATGGACAATCAGTGTCACAGAAAAAGTATATATAACAACAGGATTATATGTTCCGTGTTTGCCAGCAGTCATCTGTAAAATCCCCTGGGTCTGGTGGGGTGCCTTAGTCCATTTAGGCTGCTGTAACAAAATAGCTTAGACTGGGTAGTAAATAAACAACATAAATTGATTTCTTATAGTTCTAGAGGTTGGAAGGTCCAAGATCAAGGCACTGGCAGGTTCAGTGTGAGGACTCACTCTCTGCTTCAAAGATGATGCATCTTCACATGGAGGAAGGGTGGGAGGGACAAACAGGCTTCCTCAATGGCTTTAAAGGGGCACCAATCCCATTTATGAGAGTGGAGCGCTCACAACCTAATCACCTTAAAGGCTCCACCTCTTAACAACATCACCTTGAAAATTAGGTTTCAACACTTGAATTTTGGAGAGACACAAAAATTCAGACTATATCATAAGCTTTTGGGTTTTGTTTGTGTTTATTTGTCTGGAGGAGCTGGATATTAAATTCTTAACTACTGATTCAATTTTTTTAGGATTTTTTTCCCTTTTTTCTTTTTTCTTTTTTTTGGGACAGAGCCTTGTTCTACTGCCCAGGCTGGAGTGCAGTGGCACGATCTCAGCTCACTACAAACTCTGTCTCCCAGATTCAAATGATTCTCCTGCCTTAGCCTCCCGAGTAGCTGGGACTACAGGCACATGCCACCAAACTGGCTAACTTTTCTATTTTCAGTAGAGACAAGGTTTCGCCATGTTGGCCAGGCTGGTCTTGAACTCCTGAGCTCAAGTGATTCTCCCACCTCAGCCTCCCAAAGTGCTGGCATTACAGATATGAGCCACTGTGCCCAGCCTCAATTTTTCTGGTAGTTTTAGATCTATTCAAATTTTTTCTGTTTCTTCTTAAGCTTGTTTTTTAAATTTTATTTTTATAGATCATTGTCTATTTCATATTTTAAACATATCGTCACAAAGTTGTTCATGGATGTCCTTTTTAAAAATATCCACTGGATCTACAGTTTTGTTCCCTTTTAATCCCTGTTACTGTTCGTTTGTTCTGTCTTTTCCTGTCAGAATTTTATCCAGTTTATTAGAGATTTGAGAGAACAATTTCAATTTTATTGAGCTACACACTTAAGATTTGTGCACTTTTCTGTACGTTTCTTATAACTCAATAAACTTTTTCCAAGGAAAAAGAATGCAAGGGAATGCTGTACACGGGATACAGAATGATAACTGCTTTGAGTTGAGGGAGCCAGGGGATAATGGGGATATCACATCTTTAGACTTACGAGTGCTTCGAGGGTCCTAGCTTTTGATTTCTATTACATTATTAAAAAACAAATACACAACTAGGCCACACAAGGACTAATGATGTCTCTGTCATGGGTCAAAGATTATAGTCACCCAGTTCTGTGAACCTAGGGTCCGAAGTTTGCTGAGGAGGCCTACTTGACTGGCGCAATAGTGATAGGGCATTGGTGCCTTCTACCTGTGGCAGATGGTGGAGTGTGCCTTTCCTCTCTCTCCTCAAATGCTCTCTGGGATTCTCAGAGATTCCACTTCTGACAACATATATCTGCATATTGGTACACTGAGAAACCCTTCTCTAGAGGCCTCTCAGGAGAACCCTAGACCCTTGGTGTCTAGATTCTATACTCAAAATCTTCCTGCTGGAATTATTCCACTCTTCCAGGCAAAACCCTTTCTCAGATTTTCCTCACCCCACCATCCACATCTGGCCCACAAGAACATTCATCTTTACCCCCACCCCACTCCGTGTATGTGTACCTTCTCCCATTGTAGCCACTATTTTCTCTTTGCCTCAGAGCGTCTGACCAGCCTCTTGCCATTCTATGTTTTCAAGCATAAATCAGATACCAAGCATAAATTAGGACATTCCTACATCTCCTAAATTACAGATGATATGAGAAAACTCTCCAAGTGGTTATATATTTGAACCCTACCCCCAACCTCATTTGGTGGAGAGAAGGAGAGGAAACCCTTAGCTCACCTACAACTCTCTGACTCTAGAATTTCTCCTTATCAACATTCAAGCCTTCCTTTGCATACTCAAGACAATTCAAAACTCGGCTTCATAAGTTTCACTTGTTCTTCACAGGTGCTATAACATGGGATGTTCTCAGCCTTGGGGGCCCCTGTCAAAATTCTAAGACAAAAGACCTTGTGAATTGAACATGCTATTATCTAAATTTGGATTGTGAGTTCATCATCAGTGTGGCTTTATATATGAGAATTCAATGCAAACTACTTTAAGGACTTGCCCCTCCATGGAGCTCTCCATTGCCATGGTATTACTGGCTCCAGACAAATTTTTATGTTAATTTCTTAGCTGACGGCATGAATTCAAACCCCCAGTCAACAGGAAGCATAGGCTTGTCATTAAAAATTCTCAGGAAGTTCTTCCACCCATGACAGGCAGTCTAGTCTCTCTTGTTGCCTCTCTGTACCTATGGATTATTTTCCTACTTCATCCTTTTATTGACAGTATGGCCCTTCAAAGGTCTTGCTTTTATTCAAGAATCTCGGGTCTGACTCATCCTCCCTCCTTATTTAGGCCAAACACTCACTGTCTAACCCCATGTGGATTCTAAAACACAAATCCCTACATTACAGAAACTGGCAACCGCCAGCTCCTCAACCCTACCCCTAAGACAAGGAATGTGCTTCTTGATCTGGATTTTAATTTCCTCCTCATTTTTGGTTCCTCTGAATTTCCCTTACCTTATTCTAATCATGGCTCTGCCTGTAAAACAATGCCTGTCATCATTTGTTGAGAGCTGACAGGAAGCCAACTCGCTCCAACCAATGATTCCCATACCCTGTAACCAGCCAGTCTGTTAGTGGCCCCTCTCTGTAAGACAACTTTCCTCCCACCTGTTCCTCTGCTGCAGAAAACCCAGAGCTCCCCAGTTCTGCTTATTAGTCTCTAAACACCAGTCTTCCCACACCCAAACCAGGCCTGAAGGTCCCGGTTAGAATTTAGAATGCAAAGGAATCCCTCTTCCCCCTCACCAAAATGGAGCAAGGCTGAACCAACCGGGGCTATCAGTGGACACTTTCAGATTCAACACAGTCCTGCCACTCTCTTTCCTACACTCCCCCAAATCCAGATCTTATCCTTCATTCAAGGCCAAACTTCGATCTCGAAACATCTGTGGAGTCTTTCCCCAATACTGGAGCCCACAGAGATGTCGCCTTCACCATAACCCCATGGCATTTTTTTATGCTACCTGATTATGTCTTGCCATATACCATCCACCGTTTCATACGTTAAACATATAGCAGTTTAGTTATTTGCTTCGGTTTTAGAATGCATTGCATTCCATGTCAAAATATTGTTATGAATTGAATGTTTGTTCCTCCTCCCCAAAATTTATACATTGAGATCCTAATCCCTAATGTGATGATATTAGCAGGTGGGGACTTTGGGAGGTGATTAGGACATGAGGTTGAATCCTCCATGCATGAAATTAGTGGCCTTGTAAGGAAAGATACCAAAGGTTTCTCTCTCTCTCTCTCTCTCTCTCTCTCTCTCTCTCTCTCTCTCTCTCTCTCTCTCTCTCCTCCCTCTCTCTCTCTCTCTCCCTCCCTCTCCTCTCTCTCTGCTCTTCTCTTTGCCCCTGTGAAAATACAAAGATGGCCATCTGTAAAACAGGAATCAGGCTCTAACCAAAACTGAACCATGCTGACACCTTGATCCTGGATTTCCCAGGCTCTAGAACTATGAAAAAAAAAATTGTTTAAGCCACTTAGTCTATGCTAATTTGTTACAGCAGCCCAAACTAACTAAGACAAATGCAACTGATTTTTAAAGCACAATCAGAGCTTATGGATGTAACTAAATGTAGTTGCTTTGAAGAAAATATATATATATATTTATATATGTGTTATGTTCATATATATGTATTTTAACAATGTTATCATTGCTGAAATTTTTCTAAGTCAGACACATTTCTTTATGATAAAATCTCAAATACCTTAAATCTTCAGTAAAACTCTTAAGGTCTTAGAGGAAATGGGTTGGGTAGTCCTTTTTTTAAAGCTCCACACTCCCACCAGGCACACGTTGAAGTTTAGGAGTGACATGCCTGGATGGGGCATGATGAGGGGACTGGGAAAGGGATGCAGGTCATCAGGGGACAAGGATCTGGCAGAGAGAAATGGCAGTTGGCAAGCTCTCATAAGGTGGGGCAGGTCTCGAGGAGGCAGAGGTTATTGCTGACGATTAAGTCTGTCTAACTTCTATATCAGCCATGTTCACCACAACATTGGAAACTGTTACCTAATCTTTGCTTACCTCCTTAGGGATCTCTTTTTTTATTTTGAGATGGAGTCTGGCTCTGTTTCCCAGGCTGGAGTGTAGTGGTGTGATCTCAGCTCACTGCAACCTCCACCTCCCAGGTTCATGTGATTCTCCAGCCTTAGCCTCCCGAGTAGCTGGAATTACAGGTGCCCACCACCATGCCTTGCTAATCTTTGTATTTTTAGTAGAGACAAGGTTTCACCATGTTGGCCAACCTGGTCTTGCACTCCTGACCTCAAGTGTTCTGTTTGCCTTGGCTTCCGAAAGTTCTGGGATTACATGCCTGAGCCACCATGGCCTGCCCTCATTGGGATCTCTTGAAAGACAAGAGCTCTCCAGGAAAATAAAGGGAAAGTATGTCCTGCTACTTGCTCTTAGCTTTGTCACTAGAGAAGACAACTGGAAGCACTCTGACACTACAAAAAGACCAGGGAGCTAGTCCTCTGCTCATGTATCAGTGTAGAACGCAAACCTGAAGACAGGCATTCATGAGAGTTTCGGTCCCTGCCTCGCCAGCATTTCCACAGTGCTGGTACAGAGTAGGCATTCACTGCGTGTTTGCTGAGTAAACGAATGTTAGCAAGTCCGTGTCTTTCAGAAGCATGCTACCTTGTCTCTGGTTAACTGACCAGGGCTTAAGTACTAACTCACTAGACCTGAAGGTGATGTGAACTATATGCATGCTGACTTCAGTGGAAATTTCATTTCTTGGAAATGCTGTGCACTGAAAAACAAGCTGCATGGTGAAAATACAGGAAAATGAATGGGCAGAATTGAATATAAAACAGAGTAAGACCTGTTCTTGAATGGATGGTTCTCTAACTTCTGCTTAAGACAGTTTTTTGTTAAAACACATTTTTGAATATTCAGATAAATACTTAAACACACCTTTAAGAATTTAAATAGACCTAGTTACCAGAAATGTCTTGTCTTCACCAAAGACTCAATGAATACACGAAGCCACATGGAAACAGGCAAAACCCAGCAGCAGGATGTGCCTTCGCTACGTCATCTGTTAAGACTTGTGGCACTGAACCAAATACATTCCAACCTTAATTCCTTCATCTTAGCTCATCACCAACTCTTTGGTAAATCTGAGAAGTCTTCACTACTTCCCAGAAGAATTATGAACACTCTATTAATTTAGACAACTTATTATTTCAGTATTTTTTGAAGCCACCAGATTTGCTGTTGTATATTTTATGGTACACAATGAAGAAAACTTGTTCTTTCATAAGTACCAAGTTGTAGTAAAAGGCATAAAATTTGGTGGTCTACGTAAGCATCAAGAGTTTGTAATATTGTGATAATATTATAACAAATATTCCAAAAAATATCAGTTTAATTGTGGATATATGTGCATAAAGTAAATACACTTTCTGCAGTATATGAAGGTGAATAATACACAACTCTCTCAGAACTTATATTTGCAGAGAATATAATCCCAATGGAAATCCATGTTTAAATAATAAAAATATTTTCTTATGAAGTTTTTGATAATGCCTAAGCCAAAAAGAACAGGACTCAGAGTGATGCAGCCAAAACAGAGATTTTTTTTAAATACTTTTTAGAAAATAGTTTGTTAGTAAGTTTTAGTCCTAAATTTTGAAATTCTTTTATGTACCCTACTGTGACAACAGGGGTTATCAAGTGTTCCTGGCTCTAGGTTCTGCTGCTGCAGACAGCCAGGCCTCCTAGAGGACTGGAACATAGAAAACTATTGGCTCAGATGAAGATACCACATTAGATTTTGAGTAACAGCAATCCAAAAATGAGTAACAACAATAAGTTTAATCCCTCTCCCCGGGAGCTGTCATACCTCAAGGGAGGATCATCCCCCTACAACGGCATCCTTGAAGAGCTGTCATACCTCAAAGGAGGATCATCTTCCTACAACGGCATCCTTGAAGAGATGTCAGGACCAGGCGTATCAGCCTTGCACTACACTTTCTTTTTTTTTTTTTAAATTTTTATTGCATTATAGGTTTTGGGGTACATGTGCAGAACGTGCAAGATAGTTGCATAGGTACACACATGACAGTGTGTTTTGCTGCCTTCCTCCCCTTTCTCTATACCACTCCCTGTTTACCTAATTCTGACCTATTCCCTTCTCTCACAAATCCTTCAAATGGGTCCTTGGGCTTTCCAATCTGCAACTTACAAACTCTTCTATGTCATTTGCTTGCTCTTGTGCCTTAAATTAAAACCTGGCTCTTTTCTGACCAGACACACTCTGGTCCTCTTCCCTCTCAGCCCCCTGGAAGCAGCCTCAGATACTCTACTAGGGGTCTTCTGGGTCTACCATGACACTACCGTGCCACAACCACCCTTCACGTGTTCTTGATCTTGAGAAATGCTTGCTATCTTCTCTCTCTACTCACTGCTGACAGCTAATCAACCTGTAATCACATGCCTCATTTTTTTTTGAATAATTTGACTCCTGGCCACAGAAACTTTTGGCATTCCAACTCATTATCATTCTCTGTGACTTCAACAACCACATGAGAGAAGCAAAAATACATGGCAAGAAGCTTAATGTGACTACTAATCAAGCAAATGCAAATTAAAACAAAACCTCATCAGTTTCAGTGCTCATCAGATTTGCAAACTTGTTAAAATTACAAGCTTGACAATGTCAAGTGTGTTGAAGATGAGGATGCACAACAATTCTCACACACTGATGGAACTATACCTTGGTACAGCCACAGTAGAGAGCAATTTTGTAGTAAAAACCAGGTTAAAGATCAATATAGCCAGAAATATCTCTTCTAGATACATGCCCACATGGACAAAGAAACCAACATTGCGAAGATGAGTTCAGAACTGTATATTCATGCAAAACAACCAAATTATTCATCAACAGGTGAATGGAGAATTAATTGTGGCTTATCCATACACTAAAATAGTACATACAATTTAAATAAAATTAAAAGCAATAAAAACATAAACAGAGATAATGGTTATCTCTGGAGTAAAAAAAAGGGTAGTGGGGCTTGAGACAGACACAAATGGGTCTTCTTCTCTATCTATTTAATATTACATCTTATTTACTACATTGAAAAAGAGAGAAATGGCCAGGCATGGTGGTTCACGCCTGTAATCCCAGCAGTTTGGGAGGCCAAGGCAGGTGGATCACAAGGTCAGAAGTTTGAGACCAGCCTGGCCAACATGGTAAAACCCCGTCTCTAAAAAAAAAAAAAAAATTATATATGTGTGTGTGTATATATATATATATATATATATATATATATATATATAGAGAGAGAGAGAGAGAGAGAGAGAAGAGAGAAAGAAACAGGAAACAAAGAAGGCAAAAGGATTCAACCTGAGTAACAGATAAATGTCTTTTTTAAAGATAAAAGTGTTTAGCCAATTCTTCTTGGCAACAAGATTGGAAGCCTTGGATAACATAAGAATTTAAAATATCTCCTACCAATATAAATGTTGTATACACAGGAAAAAGGAGAGATATTCAGCAGTTATTCAATTAACTTTGTTGGTGTTAGACATCTAAAATTAAAATGTGCAGTAAAATAACTCATGTGAAGGATAAATTATTCTTAAATCTTTAATATTGATCACAATTACCAAATAATAGTCAAATATCCACTACAACTACACTTTGTACTATAGAGAAATGATCATATGCAAGTAAAAATCCTTAAAACCTTCAGCAAAAAAGAGCAATTTGTTTCTACACCTGGCCTTACTTAAGGAGAATAATGCTTTATTTATTCAACATCATTGTGAAATGATATGTTTCAAATAATTTTACGCCTTTAAGTGCCAAAACATCTTTTTTTTAATAATTATAGCCACTTGGATTGGAATCATCTTTGGAAAGCTATTACACACTTGGATATTTTTTTCTCTTTTTTAAGGCAATAAATAGAACATGATTATAAAGTTTTTGTGTTGACCTTGGATCAAGATCAGTTAGGCTGCTAATGTCATTTATATCATAATTCCAAAGGACTCTTACCTTTGTTTCCAGGAAATACATGTAGGAGTAGTTCCCTTCATACTTTGGGTTGTTCAACAATAGATGTTTCTTCTGAAAACTGATCTTTTTCATATCCAAGCTATTACTTCAGTCAGTTTCACTGAGCTTGAGTAACGTCTATTCACAAATACATATTTGCCAATATCCCTTTGTTTCCATGATGTTTCAGATAGATCTGGCCCATACTTCATAATTACCTTCACCAAAATCAATAGCTGTAATCTGTACATAAGGACTGTTTGTCCCAGCAGTAAATGACTATAGGGTTGCAGGTTTTTAATTGTTGCGGCTTTTAAGTTCATGTCCTTCTTCAGTCTCATGCTGTCAGTTTGCAGCAATTGCTTTCCTGTTTCTCCTGTCTGATTTGCTGTTCCTGATCTATCCTGGACTAGGAAATCTATTTTAAAGTTATAATGCATGCACTGGGACTGACAGGCTAAAGTCTTTCCTATGAGAGGAGTGTGTAAACTTGGGTACAAGAACCATTTCCTAAGCTCTGCATGTACGTCTATTTCTTGCTCCTCTGGAATGCCACGGAGTAATCCAGTTGCTAGAGGCTCCCTCTAAGTCTTGCTAAGGTTGGCACCATTGTCTGCAACTCAGAGGTGAATCAATTCTAGTGACTTATTTGCACCATTGTAGAATTTGCCCCTCTTTTGATTCCTCTTCTATATGGATGAGATGGCATTAGACACCACTACTTTTTTATTCTTGAAAAAATACAGATCATATTCTAGTACTTGGGGAATTGTATTAAAGGATTCCTGAAAGACTGGTAGCAAAAGCACTCATTGTAATTACCACCCCATGCTGGATTTTATAAGTGGCCTACCAGCATTCATCTAGTGCCACTTACTTCCAAACCAAGAAAAAGTTTAAAGGAGATTGTTATACTTTGTAAGCCAGTTGTCAGCAAAGACCAGCCTGCAGGCCAAATGCTGGCAGTTTTTGCAAATACAGATGTTTTCGAAACTGATTTCAATCGTTTATATATTATCTAACATTGCTTTCATCCTACAATATCAGGATTGAGTGGTTGAGAAAAAGATTATATGGCCCATGAAAGCTAAAGTACTTAGCTAAACCAATATAGGCTAACTAGTCATCTCACCTAAACAGACTTACTTCCACAATGAGGCAAAGTCCATTAATATCTTTCTTTTTCTAAATGGAAAAGATAGTAAATAATCAATAGTCTACAAGTCAAATGCTTTTTTTTTTTTTTGAAATGGAGTTTTGTTCTTGTTACCCAGGCTGGAGTGCAATGGCACGATCTCGGCTCACTGCAACCTCCGCCTCCTGGGTTCAGGCAATTCTCCTGCCTCAGCCTCCTGAGTAGCTGGGATTACAGGCACACGCCACCATGCCCAGCTAATTTTTTGTATTTTTAGTAGAGACGGGGTTTCACCATGTTGTCCAGGATGGTCTCGATCTCTTGACCTCATGATCCACCTGCCTCGGCCTCCCAAAGTGCTAGGATTACAGGTGTGAGCCACCGCATCTGGCCAGTCAAATGCTTATTAATGAGCTACTTCAATGCTGTTGGTAAATTCTTAATGTATGACATTTGTCCTGTAGGATAAAGCAAGTTACTGACAACAGTGGTTTATGCAGGTACCTCACAAGAATTCCAATGATGACATCCTCTAATTGCAACAAAAGTGCATTGGAGGGTGCACATTGTAATTTTATTTGAGACATAAAATTAGATAAGAGAGAGAAAATTTCTTAAATAATAATTATTATACAACACAAAGCATAATTGATGTAGTGTTAGACACACAGTTTGTAGAAAATTCCACAAACACTGACAAATGACTGGTAATTAACAGACTGTAACGTCATTAAGGCAACCTGAAGTTTATACTATTTTTAAAATAAGATATAAACATTATTTGGAACTACTTACATTTTGTCTGGGTTATATCACTACAATATTAAGAAAAGGAAATACAATTCCTTTCTAAATTTGATACAAGAAAATAGAAATAACCCTTATAATTTAACTATTATATTTTATGATGCATATCAAGGGCTTGCTTGCAGGATATAATTATAATGTTTGAGGGAACATGACTTGACTCATGTTAACCAAATCCATGAAATAACTGTTTAAATGTTATATGAGTTCCAGCATACTTATATATGTAGCACATATGTTTAATAAGCCCATTGGGTGGAATTTCATTAAAACTCAGCTTTATTTTTGTCTCCCAATGCTCTTTAAAACTATTCAGTGAATTAATCTTTGCTCCTGCACCAGATGAAAACTTAGCAAGTCTCATAAGTTTTCTATTCATTTTAAAGTAATGAAACTGCCACAGCCACTTAAGAACAAAATTCAGTCTCATTTCAAAAATTAAGCACCCAGGCCAAGACATTAATCAACATTTCAATCTTCACTAATAATTTCTTACACTCATGTGGTTCTTACTAAAAACAGGTACTATATCAGGTATCTAACTTTAAAAACAACCTGAAAAGCTACAATAATCAAGACAGCATGATACCGGTGGAAGAGTAGACACATGGATCAGAGCAGAGCAGATCAGAATAGAAAGCCTCAAAATAGACCCACGAAAAAGTGACCTTTGAAATAGAAACAAAGGCAATTCAATGAATAAAAGGATAGTCTTTTCAACAAATGGTGTTGGCACAATTAGATGCCCATATCCAAAAAAATCTACCTAAGCCCAGACCTTACACTTTCTACAAAAATTAACTCAAAAGGGATCACAAATTTAAATGTAAAATACAAAACTGTTGAACTTTTAGAAGAAAATCTAGGTGACCTTGGGTTTGGCAATGAGTTTTTAGATTCATCAAAACCAACATCCATGAAAGAAAAAATAGATCATAAGTTGTACTTTCTTAAGATTCATAACTTCTACTTTGCAGAAGACACCGTTAGAGAACGAAAAGACAGCCAAAGACTAGACAAATCTTTGCAAAATACATGCTAATAAAGAACTTGTAAACAAAGAGCTCTTAAAATTCAGCAATAAGAAAACAACCTACTTAAATAATGGGCCAAAGATCTAAACCTATACCTCATTGAAGAAGATATACAAACAGCAAACAAAATATAAAAAGAGGCTCAACATCGTTTGTCATTAGGGAATCTCAAATACCACTACATACCTATTAGAATGGCTAAAAGTTTTTAAAAATCACAATACCAGTTGTCAGTGAAAAGGGAGACAATGAGAACTCTCATTCATGGTTGTTGGAAATACAAAATTAAAGACAATTCGACACTTTTTTACAAAGGCAAATATAGTTGTATGTGCTCCTAAGTATTTACCCAATTGAGTTGAAACTATGTCCACACAAAAACCCAAACACAAATGTTTATAGCAGCTTTATTTATAATTGCCAAAAATTGGAAGCAACCAAGAGCTCCTTCAACAGGTGAGTGAGTAAACAACTGTGAAACATTCATACAACAGCATAGTATTCAGTGACGAAAAGAACTGAACTATCAGAATCTCAACTTATGGAGGTAGAGCAAGATGGTGGCATAGAAAGCTTCATAGATCACCCGCCCCTGCCTCTAGGACACCAAATTATCAACTATCTACACAGAAAAAATACCTTCATAAGAAACAAAAAGCAGGGAGTACTCCTAATTTCTAGTTTTAACTTCATATCACTGAAAGAGGGACTGTAGAGACAGAAAAAACCATACTGGGCCTGGTGTGGTAGCTCACACCTGTAATCCCAGCACTATGAGAGGCCAAGATGGATGGATCATTTAAGCTCAGGAGTTCAGCAGCCTGGGAAACATGGCAAAACCCCCATCTCTACTAAAAAAAAATTTTTTTAATGGCCCCAGGTGGTGATGTGTGCCTGTGGTCTCAGCTACTCAGGAGGCTGAGGAGGGAGGATCACTTGAGTCTGGGGGCAGAGGTTATAGTGAGCCAGGATCACACCACTGCACTCCAGCCTGGGTGACAGAGTAAGACATTGTCTCAAAAAGAAAAAAGAAAAAGAAAAACAATCCTGAATCTCTGATGCTACCACTTAGCAGCAGTGGCAGTCATGTGGTGCTGAGGGCTTCTCTGGGCACTGCGGGAGGGAGAGCACAGCAAATGTGGGGCACTGAGTCCCTTTAGAGCAGAGAGGAAACCCAGATCAAACTCGGCTGATGCCCACCCACAGAGGAAGCACTTAAATCAGCCCTAGCCAGAGGGCCATCACCAATTCCAGTGGTCCAAACTTGAGTGCCCACAAACTTTGTCACCAAAGGCCAAAGTGCTCTCAGTCTCTAAGTGAACTTGAAAGGAAGTTTAAAACATAAGGACTGCAATTCTTAGAGTCCTAGGGCTAAACTAGACAGAAAGACAGTGGGCGGGGTGGGGCATGTGACATACTGAGACAACAGCTGGGGCAGCCAAGAGCGCACTGGCATCACCCCTCCCCCAACCCAGGCTACAGAGATCATGGCTCCAAGAGAGACCTCTGCCTGTAACTTGAGGAGAGGAAAGTGAAGACAGGGGAGAGCATTGTGGATACCAACTCAGCCACAGCAAGATAGGGCACCAGTCAAGTGAGGCCCCCCTTTCAGGTCCTAGCTCCCAGACCACACCCTGGGCCAGAAGAGAGCCCACTGACTTGAAGGAAAAAAACCAGACCTGCCAGCATTCATCACCTGCTAACTAAACAGCTGATGGACCCTGAATAACCAGCTGCAATAGCCAGGTACTACATCAAGGGGCTTGCTGAGCCCCTGAGACTTGCTGGCTTCAGATACCAATACCATCACATAGAGGTGGAGCACCAAGTGGGCTCTGGGGGGTCTGCAATTCCAGGATTTGACTCTTGGACGGCATTTCTAGACCTGTCTGGGCCAGATGGGAGCCCACTGCCCTCAAGGGTAAGCCCCAGGTCAGGCAGCATTCACTACAAGCTGACTCAAGAGACCTTGAGTCTTAAGGGAACATTGGTGGTAGTCTGGCAGTACTCCTCTGACCGCAATGGAATAAAACTCGAATTTAAAAACAAGAATAATTTTGGAAAATATACAAATACCTGGATATTAAACAGTATGCTCCTGAATGACCAGTGGATCAATGAAGAAATTAAGAAGAAAATTAAAAACGTCTTGAGACAAATAATAATGGAAGACAACATAGCCAAACCTATGAGGTACAGCAAAGGCAGTACTAAGAGGGAATTTACAGCTATAAGTGCCTACATCAAAGAAGAGGAAAAGCTTTAAATAAACAAACAATGCATCTTAAGAACTAGAAAACCAAGAGCAAATCAAACCCAAATTAGTGGAAGAAAAGAAATAATAACAATAAGAGCAGAAATAAATGAAATTGAAATGAAAGAAAAAATACAAAGTATCAATGAAACAAAAAATTGCTTTTTTGAAACGTTAAATGGAATTGACAAATCTTTAGCCAAGCTAAACTAAGAAAAAAGAGAAAAGATCCAAAGAAATAAAATCAGAATTAAAAAAGGAGACATTACAAAATATACTACAGACATTCAAAGGATTATTAGTGGCTACTATGAACAACTATATGCCAATAAATTGGAAAGTCTAGAAGAAATAGACAAATTCATAGATACATACATGCTATCAAGATTGAACCAGTAGGAAAGCCAAAAGTAAACAGACTAATAACAAGTAATGAGATCGAAGCCATAACAAAAAGTCTCCTAGTAAAGCAATCTACAGATTCAAAGCAATCTCTATCAAAATACCAATGACACTCTTCACAGAAACAGAAACAAATTCCTAAAATTTATGTAGAACCACAAAAGACCCAGAATAGCCAAAGCTATCCTAAGCAAAAAGAACAAAAATGGAAGAATCACATTACCTGAATTCAAAGTATACTCTAGAGCTATAGTAGCCAAAACAGCACAGTACTGGCATAAAACAGACATGTAGACCAATGGAATATAATAGAGAACCCAGAAAGAAATCCTCACACCTACAGTGACCTCATTTTCGACAGAGGTGCCAAGAACATACGATAGGGAAAAGATAGTCTCTTCTATAAATGGTGCTGGGAAAACTAGCACCCAAATGCAGAAGAATAAAACTAGACCCCTTTCTCTCACAACATACAAAAATAAAATGAAAATAGATTAAAGACTTAGATCTAAGACTTCAAAACATAAAACTTCTGCAAGAAAAATTGGGGAAAATCTCCAGAACATTGTTCTGGGCAAAAGTTTCTTGAGCAATACCTGACAAGCACAGTCAACCAAAGTAAATGTGAGCAGATGGGATTACATCAAGCTAAATAACTTCTGCACAGCAGAGGACACAATCAACAAAGTGAAGAGGCAACCCACAAAATGGGAGAAAATATTTGCAAATTACCTATCTGACAAAGAATTAATAATCAGAACATACAAGGAGCTCAAACAACTCTGTAGGAAAAATCTAATAATCCTATCAAAAGATGGGCAAAATATTTGAATAAACATTTCTCAAAAGAAGGCATACAAATGGCAAATGGGCATATGAAAAGATGTTCAGCATCATTTATCATCAGAGCAATGCAAATCAAGGCTACAGTGAAATATCATCTTATCCCATTAAAATGGCTTATATCCAAAAGACAGGCAACAAAAAATGCTGCTGAGGATGTGAAGAAAAGGGAATCTTGTACTCTGTTGGTGTGAATGTAAATTAGCATAACCACTTTGGAAAACACCTTGGATTTTCCTCAAAAAACTAAAAATTGAGCTGCCATGTGATTCAGCAATCTCACCACTGGTATATATTCAAAAGAAAGGAAATCAATATGTTGAAGGGATATCTGCACTCCTATATTTGTTACAGCATTGTTTACAATAGCTAAGATTTGCAAGCCACCTAAGTGTCCATCAACAGATAAATGGATAAAAAACGTGGTACATTTACACAATGGAGCACTGTTCAACCATAAAAAATAGAATGAGATCCAGTCATTTGCAACAAAATAGAAGGAACTGGAGATCATTAGGTTAAGTGAAATAATCCAGGCACATAAAGAAAAACATCGTATGTTCTTACTCATTTGTAGAATTTAAAAATCAAAACAATTGAACTCATAGACATAGAGAATAGAATGATGGTTCCACATCTTTGCTATTATAAACAGTGCTGCAATGAGCATAGCTGTGTGTGTGTCTTTATAACAGAATGATTTATAGTCCTTTGGATATACAACCAGTAATGGGATTGCTGGGTCAAATGGAATTTCTATTTCTAGGTCCTTGAGGAATTGCCACACTGTCTTCCACAATGGTTGAACTAATTTACACTCCCACCAACAGTGTAAGAGTGTTCCTATTTCTCCACATCCTCTCCAGAATCTGCTGTCTCCTGATTTTTTAATGATCACCATTCTAACTGGCGTGAGATGGTATCTCAATGTGGTTTTGATTTGCATTTCTCTAATGACCAGTGATGATGAGCATTTTTTCATATGTTTGTTGGCCTCATATATGTCTTCTTTTGAAAAGTGTCTGTTCATATCCTTTGTCCACTTCTGAATGAGTTTGTTTTTCTCTTATAAATCTGTTTTAGTTCTTTGTAGATTCTGGATATTAGCCCTTTGTCAAATGGGTAGATGGCCAATTTTTTTCCCCATTCTATTGGTTGCCAGTTCAGTCTAATGATTGTTTCTTTTGTCGTACAGAAGCTCTGGAGTTTAATTAGATCCCGTTTGTCTATTTTGGCTTTTGTTGTCAATGCTTTTGGTGGCTTACTCATGAAGTCCTTGCCTATGCCTATGTCCTGAGTGGTTTTGCCTAGGTTTTCTTCTAGGGTTTTTATGGTGTTAGGTCTTATGTTTAAGTCTTTAATTCATCTGGAGTTAATTTTAGTGTAAGGTGTCAGGAAGGGGTCTAGTTTCTGCTTTCTGCACATGGCTAACCAGTTTTCCCAACACTATTTATTAAACAAAGGATCCTTTCCCTGTTGCTTATTTTTGTCAGGTTTGTCAAAGACCAGATGGTTGTAGATGTGTGGCATTGCCTCCAAGGCATCTGTTCTGTTCCATTGGTCTATGTCTCTGTTTTGGTACCTGTACCATTCTGTTTTGATTACTGTAGAATAGTTTGAAGTCAGGTATAGTAGCCTTGTAGTATACTTTGAAGTCCGGTAGTGTGATGCCTCCAGCTTTGTTCTTTTTGCTTAGAATTGTCTTGGCTATGTGGGCTCTCTTTTTGTTCCATATGAAGTTTAAGCTGTTTTTTTCCAGTTCGGTGAACAGGGTCATAGGTAGCTTGATGGGGATAGTGTTGAATCTATAAATTACTTTGGGCAGTATGGCCATTTTCATGATATTGATTCTTCCTAACCATGAGCATGGAATATTTCTCCATCTGTTTGTGTCCTCTATTATTTCGTTGAGCAGTGGTTTGTAGTTCTCCTTGAAGAGGTCCTTTACGTTCCTTGTTAGTTGTATTCCTAGGTATTTTATTCTCTTTGTAGCAATTGTAAATGGCAGTTTGTTCTTGATTTGGCTCTCTTTAAGTCTTTTATTGGTGTACAGGAATGCTTGTGATTTTTGCACATTGATTTTGTATCCTGAGATTTTGCTGAAGTTGCTTATCAGTTTCAGGAGATTTTGGGCTGAGACGATGGGGTCTTCTAGATATACAATCATGTCGTCTACAAATAGAGACAGTTTGACTTCCTCCTTTCCTATTTGAATACCCTTTATTTCTTTTTCTTGCCTGGTTAGAACTTCCAATACTATATTGAATAGCAGTGGTGAGAGAGGGCATCCTTGTCTAGTGCCAGATTTCAAAGAGAATGCTTCCAGTTTTTGCCCATTCAGTATGATATTGGCCGTGGGTTTGTCATAAATAGCTTTTATTATTTTGAGACATGTTCCATTGATACTTAGTTTGTTGAGTATTTAGCATAAAGGGCTGTTGAATTTTGTCAAAGACCTTCTCTGCATTTTTTTGAGATAATCATGTGGTTTTGTCTTTGGTTCTGTTTATGTGGTGAATTACATTCATAGACTTGCGAATGTTGAACCAGCCTTGCAACCCCGGGATGAAGCCTACTTGAAAGTGATGGATAAGCTTTTTGATGTGCTGTTGCAATTGGTTTGCCAGTATTTTATTGAAGACTTTTTACATCTATGTTCATCATGTATATTGGCCTGAAGTTTTCTTTTCTTGTTGCATCTCTGCCAGGTTTTGGTATCAGGATGATGTTTGTCTCATAAAATGATTTGGGAAGGATTCCCTCTTTTTGGATTGTTTGGAATAGTTTCAGAAGGAGTGGTATCAGCTCCTCTTTGTATGTCTGGTAGAATTCGGCTATGAACCCATTTGGACCTGGGTTTCTTTTTTTTCTTTTTTGGTTGGTAGGCTATTAATTCCTGCCTCAACTTCAGCCCTTATTATTAGTCTATTCAAGGTTTCAACTTCTTCCTGGTTTAGGCTTGGGAGGGTGCAAGTGTCCAAGAATTTATCCATTTCTTCCAGGTTTACTGATTTATGTGCATAGAGTCGTTTTTAGTAATCTCTGATGGTGGTTTGTATTTCTGTGGAATTGGTGGTGATATCCCCTTTATTGTTTTTTATTACATCTATTTGATTCTTCTCTTTTCTTTTTATTAATATGGCTAGACGTCTGTCAATTTTGTTGATCTTTTCAAAACACCAGCTCCTGGATTTATTAATTTTTTGAAGGTTTTTTTGTGTCTCTGTCTCCTTCAGTTCTGCTCTTATCTTAGTTATTTCTTGTCTTCTGTTAGCTTCTGAGTTTTTTTTAATCTTTCTCCTCTAGCTGTTTCAATTTTGATGATAGGGTGTCGATTTAGATCTTTTCTTGCTTCTCGTGTGGGCATTTATTGCTATAAATTTTCCTCTAGACACTGCTTCAAATGTGTTGAGACAGGATTATGTTCTGTCACCCAGGCTGGAGTGCAGTGGCATGTTCTTAGCTCACTGAAACCTCTATCTCCCAGGCTCAAGCAAACTTTCCACCTCAGCCTCCCAAGTAGTTGGGACTACAGGCGCTTGCCACCACACCTGACAAATGGTTTTTTGTTTTTGTTCTAGAGATGGGGTTTTGTCATGTTGCCCAGGGTGGTCTTGAACTCCCAGGCTCAAGCCATCCTCTTGCTTTTGCCTCCCAAAGTGCTGGGATTACAGGTGTTTGTGAACTGCCACGCCCAGCCATGGAACTATTCATAATCATTGCTTTCAAAATCTTGTATTTTTTTCTCACATCTCATTTTGGCAAACCACATCTATTACCTCAGTTGAAACTTCAACTTTAATGCCTTGGCCTTTTTAACGGTTGTTTTTTAACTATTACTTTAGGTTCAGGAGTAGAGGTGAAGGTTTGTTATACAGCTAAACTCACATTACGGGGCTGTTGTACACATTACTTAGTCACTCAGGTGTTAAACCCAGTACCCAATGGTGATCTTTTCTTTTCCCCTCCCAACTTCCACCCTCCACTCTCAAGTAGACCCCTCGTTCAAGTTGTTCCCTTCTTTATATTCATAAGTTCTCATCATTTAACTCCCACTTATAAATGAAAGCATGTGGTATTTGATTTTCTGTTCCTGCATCAGTTTGCTAAAGATGATGATCTCCAGCTCCATGCATTTTCCCACAAAAGATATGATCTCATTATTTTCTGCGTGAATGTCCAGTTATGTATATATATAAGCACATATTCAGGGACCAAGAAATACTGATGAGATAACTTAGTCATTAAACAATGCTAAAGATAAACTTATAACTTTATATCTTACCTCCCTAACTACATTATAACCTCCTCTAGTGTTATAATCACATCTTCTACATCTTTGCAGTGTATACACACATACACATACACAAACACACAGGTATAGAAACATAATTCTATCCTAAAATTGACTCAAGAAATGCTAGTAGTTGATTGGATGATGTATCTTTGTATACTTAATCCTATAAAAGCGATCAAACATGAATCTGAGGTTAGAAACACATACTTTGGAGCCAGAATTTGAACTGCTGGGTTTCCAGCTAAGTCACTGGTAACCACCTGCAAAGCTGGCTTGGTTTATCATCAGCCACAGATTCAGACAAGTCAACCCTGAAATCAATGGAATGCCAAATCTTGCATCCAGAGCAAACTGAACACCCAAATATACATCATAATACATCATCCAGGTCAAATATTATTTTTTACCTTGTAATATATCTAAATCCTTAAAAATAACATTATGAATTGGAGGATTTGCCCCTCTAAAATTGGCAGCCACAGAGCTTAAAATTCCAGTGAAATGCATCATTTTCACCCACAAGCTAGCAAATCAGCTCTGTTCACTAAGTATGTAGCAGTGGGGCTATGCCCATCGCGTCCCTGGTTTAAAGAAACATCTTTTGTTTCTGGATGGTTCTGAATGGTTCTTCCTTGGCCAGTGATGCTGTTTTCCTTTCCTTTCATCACTTCGTGTAAGCTCCTCCACTACACAGCGTCTCAAGTTTTTCACCTTCTATGTAGGGCCTTACAGGGACCAGCACTGTGGGACAAGAGGCTGTGCATGGACAATGGATGGATTGGTGGGTATTGAGTAACACCCATTCACTCCATCCCCAGTTCTCACCAAGGCTGGGTTTCTTCCCTCCTCATTTCAAACACTCCAGTCTGCACTGTTTTCCCATCTCCTCTTAGTCTTCCCTATCCACTAGCTCCATGCTTACCTTGCCTTTAGGGATTGAAAATTCTAGCTAAATATAGGCATGCATCAGAGTTTTCTTTTCTCTTGTTAGGCCAGCAGCTCATAGGTACGTTTCTGCTTCTGTACAGTTTGGGGGGGAAGACAGTTCCCAGGGAACCCATGAAAGCAGAGAAAGAAAGATACACTGAACTTGGTAAACTCACAGATTAATACTTTGAGCTATGGCTGCACCATAAATGCTTTCCAATCAGTGTCTCCTCCCCTTTGCAAAAGATGCTCTTTTTACTCACTTCCCATGTTGTGTTCTTTAAAGGCAAAATGGTTTGAAAACAAAAAGTGGCACAATTTGAACATGCTTAACCAAGCTAGACAGCAGAGATTAATAAGCAGAGCCAGGATCATGGCCAAACAAGAGAATCTCATGTGAGGCTATGTTGAGAGCATGGGCAGGGACAGTACAAAAGGGAATCTTAGGCAGAGTTAAGATTACAGTTGGTGGCCAATGACCAGGCAAGGAAAGTAATCATCATGCAGGAGAAACCATGCCTGGTGCGATCCGCAAGGTGGTAATCCACAATAGCGAGGCACATTTTTCTGATTGGGAGAAGAAAAGGTGCTAAAGCTCTATAGTAATTCATTAGATCCAAAAGAATGAACTGAAGCTCCTCTAGGTTGAATATTTGAACCAAATCAGTCAATATAGATATAGATTCTAAAATAGCTCCAAAGATGTTCTATTACCTATGTCTGATCTGAAAAGTTTTTAATAGACATGATTTTTGGATCCTTCATCGACTTTGAGTTTACACTAAGAAGGCAATCAATGCAAGTATAGACCAATGATCCTACATCCTCATCTCAAAGTGCATAAAAATCTATTAAGACCCAACATGAAGTAATTATTTTGTTATTTGCTTCTGACTAAGACAGAACCTGATTAAGGTATGAGGGAAAAAAATCTATATTTTCATCCAGAAACTTTTACAACTTCTTACTGATAAAAGTAATTATCAGTCATAATTGCTTTTATACAATAAACTTTTCTTTTAAGGATGTAAGTGTCCCTTTCAGAATCAATCATGTTTAAAAGGCTTGTAACTAGTATATTGCTCTGTCTCAACTCAATGGTGTATGAACATGAAGCAGTTTCATTTTTCTCTAATTTGATTACTCCTTCACTCAAGCTCAGTTGGTTCTGCTCTTTGAATTCTTAATTGCATCCCAGGCAGATTTCAAAACTTTGTCCTTTATTTTCTATTATTAAAACTCAGTCCACCACAGCTAACATCTTACTGAAAGAGGAAAAGCTGAAAGCCTTTTCTCTAAAAACTAGAACAAGACAAGGATGCTCACTCTCACCACTCATTCAACATAGGACTGGAAGTTCTAACCAGAACAATTAGGCAAGATAAAGAAATAAAGAGCATTCAAATTAGATAGGAGGAAGTCAAATGGTCTTTGTTTGCAGATAAAATAATTTTATAAACAGAAAAGCCTAAAGATTTGACAAAGAATTCTTAGAACTGATAAATGAATTCAGTAAAGTTGCTGAATACAAAATTGATACACAACAATTAGTAGTATTTCTGTACCTGAACAAATTAACCAGCTGAAAAAGAAGTCAAGAAGGCAATCCCATTTACAATAACTACAAAATAATACCTAGGAATAAATTTAACCAAGGAGATAAAGGACCTTTACAAGGAAAACTGCAAAACACTAATGAAAGAAATTGAAGAGGGTACAAACAAATAAAACATTCCATGCCCATGGGTCAGAAAAATTAATATTGTTAAAATGACAACACTACCCAAAGCCATATATGAACTCAATGCAATCCCTATAAAAATACTAATGATGTTTTTCACAGAAATAGAAATAAAATTCTAAAATTTGTATGGAATCACAAAAACCCCAAATAGGCAAAGCAACCCTGAGCAAAAAGAACAAAGCTAGAATTATCACACTTCTAGACATCAAAATATACTACAAAGCTGTAGTAACCAAAACAGCATGGTGCTGACATAAAAACAGGAATGTAGACTGATGGAACAGAACAGAGAACCCAGAAATTAATCCACATATCTGAAGCCAAATGATTTTTGACAAAGGTGCCAAGAACACACACTGGGGAGAAGACAGTTTTTTCAATCAATGGTGCTGGAGAATTGGATATTCATATGCAAAAGAATGAAACTAGACTCCCCACATCTCACTCTTTACAAAAGTCAACTCCAAATGGATCAAAGATCTAAATGTAAGAACTGAAACAATAAAGTTACTAGAAGTAAACACAGCAGAAGTACTTAGGCACTTTTGTCTGAGAAAAGATTTTATAAATAAGACCTCAAAAGCACAGACAAAAAAAGAAAAAATAAACAAATGGAATTATACCAAACTAAAAAGCTCTGCACAGCAAAGGAAATAATCAACACAGTGAAAAGACAACCTACAGAATGGGAGAAAATATTTACAAAATACTTATCCGAAAGAGGATTAATCTCCACAACCTATGAGGAACTGAAATTTCTCCATAGCAAAAAAAAAAAAAAAAAAAAAAAAAAAATCCAATTAATAAATGGATCTGAAGAGACACTTCTCAAATAACACACAGATAGCCAAAAAATATATGAAAAAAATGATCAGCATCACTAATCATCAGGAAATGCATAGCAAACCCACAGTTATGGCTACTATCAAAAAGACAAAAAAAAAAATAAATGCCAATGAGGATGCAAAGAAAGGGGAATTCTTATATACTGTTGGTGGGAATGCAAACTAGTACAGCCACTATGGAGAACAGGATGGAGGTTCCTAACTGCAAATAGAACTACCATATGGTCTCACAATTGCACTGCTGGGAATTCATCCAAAGGAAAAGAAATCATCATATTGGAGAGACATCCACACCCCCATGCTTATTGCAGCCCTATTCACAGTATCTGAGATGTGGAACCAAGCTTGGTGTCCAACAACACATGTGTGGATAAAGAAAATGTGATATATGTACACCACGGAATACTATTCAGCACTCGAACAGAATGAAATCCTGTCATTCGTGGCAACGTGGATGAAATTAGAGGACATTATGTTAAGTAAGCCAGACACAGAAAGTTAAACACCTCATGTTCTCACTCATGTGAAGGCAGAAAAAAGTCTATCTCCTAGAAGTAAAAAGTAGAACAGAGGATACTAGAGGCTGGGAAGGGCAGAAGGAAGGAAGAGATGGAAGAGATTTATCAAAGGATACAAAATTACAGCTACATAGGAGGCATCAGTTCTAGTTTTCACACCACTGTAGGATGACTATAGTTAATAATACAGAGTTTCAAAGAGCCAAGAGGAGGAAATTGAATATTCCCAACACAAATAAATCATAAATGTTTAGGACGAACATGCTGATTACCTTGATCTGATCACATTATATGTATTGAAACATCAATACGTACTTCATGAAAACATAGAATTATTATTTGTTGATTAAAAACAAGTTTTTAAAAAGCATTGTGGAAGAGGAATCAACGTCTCAGATACTGTGAAGGAGAGGTAGGCTGCCCACACTGGGCCTTCTTCAAATTTGGAAACCACAGAATCTGTGAGCAAAGTAAGATGGTGTTTGTTTTACTCTACTAAGTTTGGAGTGGTTTGTTCTGACTTGGAGGTTGTTATTTGTGTGTGACAGCTGGAACTGTGGCTGCCACCTTGGGACCATGAGGTAGCCAGAAAGAGAATCAGTCAATAGAAATGGAAAGGACCCTATTCCCAAATGACATTGAATAAATTAAGTGACCAGTCCAAGAACTGCTCTGCCTTCTGACCTTTTATCATATGCAATTATAAATTCATTTTTGTTTTGGTCATTTGGGAGAAAAAAACTACTCCAATTAAAACTTTAATCTCAAACTTGATTTACATATCATGTCCTCTCTTCCTATTAGTATGATTTGTTTAAGCTAAGACTCTAGGAGTTGAGAAGGGAAGGGGCATGAAGGCTCAGAGGTGCTTCCTCTACCTTCAAGGCCTGGTTTCTTCAGCTTGTCAGCCAGGAGGAGGCAGAGAGCTGGAAGGAGGTGTCTCATAACTGGCTGCTATGGTTTCTCTCCCCATATGTTACTCTGCTTCTCATGGCAGCATGAACTAGTTCCAAACACCCTCAATATGGTTGCTGTTCAAATCTCTGCTCTTTCAAGGAGCCCATGTGAGAATTATTCTTGGTTCTCCCAGGCCCCAGCATAGCTCACTTCGCTAACCCAGGAGACTTGGCTCTCCGGTTCTACCTCTCTGCTCCCCATAGCTCCCACCTCTTGGGGTACTTGTGACGGCACCATGGCAGCTCATTGCCAGAGCCCCCTTCTCACCTGGAAGCTCTCTTAAGTGGCTCAGGCTACCTTCCCCAGTGGCCTCTGGGCCCATGGGTGACATGTTCATACTTGCCTTGGTCACACCCTCTCCCAGCCCTGCCTTCTCTCAGTTCTCTTTCTCCTGCTTAGTGGGGCCCAGAGCAGATCAGCAAGTCATCCAACTGGAGACCAAGATGTCAATCTCCCCTTCCAAGGCACCTCTATTTCTACAAGTAAATTTCTTGGAGCCTCCCCTCACTGGGCTTGCTGGGTATGAGAAGGTAGGGATATAACTTTCACCTCACCCAGGGGGAAGAGGAGAAATACTTTCTCAATACAAATGCCTCATACTCGTGGCTTTCTTCCCCACTCCTCCTTCTTCACACACCCCCATCTTAGATCATTCCTGCTGCTGTAACAAACTATCTGAGTCTAGGTAATTTACAAAGACATGTATTTCTTACAGTTCCGGAGGCTGGGAAGTCCACATCAAGGCACCAGCATTTGGTGCCTGGTGAGGAACTTCTTACTGCCTCTTCACATGGCAGAAGGGGCAGTGTCTTCATGTGGCATAAGTCAGAAGGGCAGAAAGGGCCAAGTTAGTTCCCTCGAACCTTTCACAAAGCTAGTCTCATTTGCGAGAGTGGAGCCCTGCTGCTAATCACCTCTGAGAGGCACCACCTCTTGATAATATCACCTGGGATCTTAGGTTCCATCATAATGAATGTGGGGGGAGCACATAGATTCAAGCCATAGCACCCCCTTCCACGTTTCCTTGTGTAGACTTGAAAGAGGGAGGGATGCAAGTGGCTGATGGCAGAAGGAACTACTCGTGATCTCCTAACCAGCCTGGGCGGGGGAGGCTTCCAGGGACCTCCAGGGCTTGCTGGGTCTCCTTACAATGGAAGATGTTTCACACCTCTTGTTTCCAGCTATGGGCCCTAGTGCCCATTTGGGGGTGTCAGGAGAAGAACCACTCAACATCCTTCAGCAGCCTTCAACAACAGATGCACAAGCTTAAAAAAAAAAAAAAAAAAAAAAAAGACAACATATATTTTCACTACAGAATCCAAGGCACAAATCTGTTTGTCAGGGATGAGTGAGACTATGTGTACATTTTGTGTGTAGGCACAGAAACCTTCTCCCATCCAAAAAGTTCATCTCCTGAGTGAGCTGGTCAGGAAGGAAGGGCTAGTTCTCCAGCTAAGGAAATCGAAGAGCTGTTTAGGGGCAGGGAACAGATCCCAAGTCTTCAAGACCCTGGCACCTGAGGGGGATCATCTCAAAAATCCTGAGCTCATGGAAGACTGTATTTTCCCCATTATCCAGTCCTCACTTACCCTCAGTAATCAGTCAAGAAGCCACTAACTGGACAAATTGGAAGGACATAAAGCACACACAGTGCAAAGAAGTTGGAGAGACCATGAGTTGTTATCAATAGAGTAAAGGTTACTCCCTCAGTGATTTTCAGAGTAAGCCCCTAAGAAGATGGGAATTTCATTTTAAACCTAATAAAGGATAAAGGACTACTGTGTCCTGGGAATGACTCTATTCTCTCTTTTCACAGCTTGGTGCTTGTCCAGTAGTTGCCCAGTGAATCAATGACTTTGCAGTCCCTACTGTTTGCAACGTAGAGATAGAGAGGAACGCCGGTTCCCACCCCTAGACTGCTGGGAGGGAAGACACACACTCCAGTGACAATCCCAGCAGATATAAAGCATATTGGCACAGTACCTGACCATAAGAGACACTGAATAAATGCTTTTAAACCAAACTGATTTCAAAGGTTTTAAATCAGGGTAACCAGAAATGTAAATCAGAGCAAAAATGCCAAGTTAGAGGCACAGTGGTTTCCAGGTGAGGAGGCACCAATAGCAAGCTGATGGTGGGTGGGCGGGGCGGGGGGGGCAGCCAACTTTGAGTTGGAATGCTGGAGTTACAGTGTAGCGGTTCTGCTTCCCACTGAAAGAAGTTCAAGACCAGCAGAGCAGGTTAACAATCTTGTGATGGCTTTGTGGTCAGAAGTAGAAGTAGAGTTCTCCCAGTCCTGGATGGAGAAGGCATGCCAAAGATCCTTCTTAGAGAAAAGACTAGAAAAAATGTCCACGATTTTCAGGAAGAAAAGAGTACATTCCTTCCAGGTCACTGCAGTTTGCAAAAAAAAAAAGAAAAGAAAAGATGTGGACTCATATTCTGTCATGAGGGCCGGCAAGATGGCAGATGGAGCCTACCGAGGACCAAAGTTTGCTTGATTTGATCTAGTGTCTAACTGGATTACATAACTCTAGTGCTAATAAATAACAGATACGTCACAAGAATGGAACAATCCTGAGGCAGGCCAATGTCTTTCTCCCCGTTTCTCAGATGAGGAAACTGAGGCATAGAGAAGTTATGTGACTCACCCATGTTCACATCGTTTGTAAGTGGAACCAGGATTCAAACCTGACCCTATAGATCCAGAGCCTGTGCCCTTACCCACATGGCTCTCCAACCTGTGGTAAACTAGACAGTCCGGCATTGCCCAGACCACTCAGAGAAAGAGGCGCCTTCTCTATGAGCCAATTAGTTTGCGCTATGTAGTGACCCACAGCAAAGGGTGGGGGAAGAGTTGGAGGAATAGCCAGGGAAGGTCGAAAAAGGGGCTTCTTCTCTGCGACCACTCATGAAAGGAGCATTCAGGATGATGTCCACGATTTTCAGGAAGAAAAGAGTACATTCCTTCCAGGTCACTGCAGTTTGCAAAAAAAAAAAAAAAAAAAAAAAAAAAATCCTTGTTCTTGCCCAGCTGTCCCGCTAAGGTTTTTGGTGGGCTGCGGATAGGGTTGAGGCGCCACCTAGTGGCTCAAACTGAAAATACTCCCAAATAAATGTCCCTGGTGAACAGGGGCGAGGGAAATCGTGATCTGCCCAAGGCAGGAAAAGGGAATCAAAAGCAAAAACTCCTCAGGCTCAAAACCTCCGTTTTTATTTCTGTGTTACCCTCTAGCCTACAGCTACGGGTCATTAAAAGATGTCTTTTTTATGACAGCCTGGTCAGGAACAATTACGTTTTGTTTTTGTGTTTTGTTGTTGTTTTGTTTTGTTTTGTTTTGTTTTGTTTGAGATGGAGTTTCCCTCCCGTCCCCCAGATTGGAGTGCAGTGGTGCGATCTTGTCTCACTGCAACCTCCACCTCACGGGTTCAAGTGATTCTCCAGCCTCAGCTTCCCGAGTAGCAGGGATTACAGGCATGTGCCACCATCCCAGGCTAATTTTGTATTTTTAGTAGAGACGGGATTTCACTATGTTTGCCAGGCTGGTCTCGAACTCCTGACCTCAGGCAATCCACCCACCTCGGCCTCCCAAAGTGCTAGGATTACAGGCGTGAGCCACCACGCCTGGCCAAGGACTATTGCTTGTACCCAGTGCATCAGGAACAAAGCACAAGCTAGAATCCAGGAGACCTAAGCCCCAGTCCCCAGTTACTTACTCTCTAACAAACTAAAGATTTCTTCCTAAAATCTCCCCTCACGATTTAGAACCATCCGGGATCTTTACCGAAAGAACTATAGTCCAGATTAGGCATGTGAACGAGGAGAGTTATAGGAAAGGAGGGCAGCTAGGAGATTCAGTCTGAGGGAAAAAGGTTTAAACACAGCTTCTAGAACTCTGAACAATGTTCATACATCGATGTCAGGTGCAGATGAGGCTGTCAATTGGTGAAGTCAATTCAGGATGGTTGATAAGAAGGGTTTCTGCCAGGGCTCATCCTCAGGAAACCAGCCCATCCTGATTGGGCTCCCTCACCCCACCTCTAGAAACCTGGGGAGATGAGGAAATTTCAAGCATTCAAAGGATCAGGCAGGAGAGGTCTAAAACAGATAAAATCAGATCCAGGAAGTGACCAAATTTAGTGTAACTTATGCCAGGTTGATGATGGTCAGTCTGTACAGACTTGGTCCCAAGTCTGTTGAGGTTAGCAGTGTGCAAGGTGTGATGGAGCCCTTGACCCTGCAGGCATCGATATTCTGTTATGTTTCCTAAGAATAATACTCTAAATGTTCCTCTCTGCCCCTGGGCTTTGTTACATCTGCTTTCCAGGCACCCCAGCCCCTGCAAGCCCTCAGTATTCAGATCAAGGCAGAGAAGGGCATTTTTTCTATTTGACCGTCAAGAACTTGCCCTTTGGACATATCAGGACTGACACTGCAACTCATTCCTTCACCTTTCCTTTAGCCTCTGTAAGTCAGGTCCCCAAAGTTTCAGACTCCTCTGCCCCTGTTCTCTCTTTTCTATTTTGGCTCACCTTTATTGTCACTTTTTAGTGTTGGCTCTATTCTTGAATGACGTGTGACTTTGCCTACTGTTCTAAGCTGAGCTCAGGACTCAGTCTCACTAGCGATCGGATGGTTTTGCTGGTCAGAGTCATGTCAGGAGCTTCTCCACCCTATCTCAGATTCTTACCACAGCTGTCAGACTGCTGTTTCTCCTTATTGCAAAGGCTCAGATCATTGAAGAGCTCCCTAAACTTAAGTAGGCTAAAGGGATCTCCCTCGGGTCTTTGGTTATTTATCATACAGAACTGGTTAGCATCCCCAGAGATCAAAGAATGAATGAGCCTTCCTCTGTCTATGTCAGTGGTATATTTATGTCATAACATAGTCGTGTTTCCCTTTGTATTTGCTTGAAAGGCTAAACTGCTGTAACAGAGGACCTGAATTACAGTGCCTTCAAAATAAAGTTCTTTATCTCTCATGTTACAGTTCAGAAAAATATCAAGCTATTTTTCTGGGCACTGTCACTTGGTGACTCTTCCATTTCATTTCTTCGCCACCTTTTAGAGAATTTTCCTATGTTCAATAAATATTTGAGCACTTAATATTTAAAAGGTTCTGGGTCACATTTTCCAAGAGATAGGTAGTTCAGCCTTCTTAGAACTCGTGGTCTAACAGGAACACAAAGCAAGTAAAGGAATAAGTATAGTCCAGAGAAGCATAATAGAGAGAACTCCAGAGATCAAATGAGGAAGGAATCACCTTCACTTCAGGGACAGACAGCAGGAAAGTGTTCACAGAGGACACGTGCATAAGAAAAGATTGGAGGGATAAATAAAATTTCAGTAAAGAAGAGAAGAAAATGCTGCTAGTGGAGAAAACAGTATGAGCCAAAGTTTGAGGATTAAAATATACATAGAAATGCTCCTAAACGCCCATCAAGGATAGATTGGATAAAGAAAATGTGCTTCATACACACCATGGAATGCTATGCAGACATAAAAAGGAACAAGATCATGTCCTTTTCAGGAACATGAATGGAGCTGGAAGCCATTATCCTCAACAACTAAAGCGGGAACAGAAAACCAAACACCACATGTTCTCACCTATAAGTGGGAGCAGAATGTGGAGAACCCATGGACACATAGTGGGAACAACACACACTGGGGCCTGTCGGAGGGAGTGGGAGGAGGGAGAGCATCAGAAAGAATAGCTAATGGATGCTGGGCTTCATACCTAGATGATGGGATGAGCTGTGCAGCAAACCACCAAGGCACATGTTTACCTGTCTAACGAACCTGCACATTCTGCACATGTACCTCTGAACTTAAAACAAAAGTTGGAAATCTAATAAATAAATGAATAATTTTACAAAAAACATTTTAGGAAGAAATGAGGATAATAGAATATGGCATTGGCCGAATATAGCTTTGAGAGAAGTTAGAGACTCATTGTGGAGGACTTGGATGACAGGTGAGGAGCCCGTTCTTCACTGGTGGGCCAGGTGCAGTCATTTGAGATTTCTAGTTGGGAAGGAGATGGTCAGAGCTCCAACATTAATTCAGATGGGCTAAAATGGAGACCCTGAGCACAGGGAAACCGACAGAAAACCACCATCAGTCAAGGAGACAGCACAGGTTGGATTCAGGTCATAAGTGCAGAGAAGGAACCTGAAGGGAAACGCGCGATGAAGGCAAGACCGACAGCTGTGGAATGCTGGAAGTGCAAAGGGGAAATTAGGCATAACTCAGAGTTTTCAAGGTTTAGACACTCAAAAAATGGCGACGCTGCTAACTGAGAAATGGAAGTCAGAGGTTCGATGAGGGGCGGAGGGTGAAGACTTTAGTTTCAAGCATTAAGTTTAAATTCCTAGCAGACATAGATGCAACTTTCTAGAAGCAGCTCAAAATGTACATGTGAAGCTGAGAAGATAAAGTTGTTTCTTGTATAAGATATGAATTTAAAAATAGTCTGTATGAGGTCTGGGCATCATAGCTCACACCTGTAATCCCAGGTGTGATTGGCCTGCCTTTGGGAGGCCAAGGCAGGCGGATCACGAGGTCAAGAGGCTGAGACCTTCCTGGCCAACATGGTGAAACCCTGTCTCTAAGAAAAATACAAAAATTAGCCGGGTGTGGTGGCACACACCTGTAATCCCAGCTACTCAGGAGGCTGAGGTGGGAGACTCATATGAACTCAGGAGGCAGAGGCTGCAGTGAGCTGAGACTGCAGCACTGCACTCCAGCCTAGGCAAGACAGAGTGAGACTTCATCAAGAAAGAAAGAGAGAGAGAGAGGGAGAGAGAGGGAGAGAGAGGGAGAGAGGGAGAGAGAGAGAAGAAAGAAAGAAGAAAGAAAGAAAGAAAGAAAGAAGGAAAGAAAGAAAGAAAGAAAGAAAGAAAGAAAGAAAGAAAGAAAGAAAGAAAGAGAAAGAAAAAGAAAGAAAGAAGAAAGAGAAAGAGGAAGAGGGAGGGAGGGAGAGAGAAGGAAGGGAAGGGGAGGGAAAGGAAGAAAATAAGTGAGACACTCTAACACATAAATAAGAAATTAAAAGAATCATAATAGCCTGCTTTCTTCAACTCTACACAAATGAATCTGAAAAGCTAGATTAAAAGGATAATTTTCTATGGCTATATAATCACCAAGAATATCCTCAGATAACATAATGTATATTTGGAAAACACAATATAAATTACTATGAAACTACTGGAAATAAGATATTCTGTACTGTAAAGGAACGACAAACTAATATACAAAAATCAACCACTTTCATATACACAAACAATAATGAGTGAGAGTATAATGGAAGAAAAGACTCCATTTTCAATATAAACAAAATAGACAAAATCACTGTAATAAATTTAGTAAGATGGGTAAAACATATAAATAAAATTTAAAAACTATGAAAAGACATGAAATAATACTGGAACATACTTAAAATCACTAATTTGTAACTATAACATGTACTCAGTTAATGAATCTACCAGAAGAGTTGTTTTTTCCTTGTTTCTTTTCTCTATCTTTTTTTTTTTTTTTTTTTTTTTTTTGGTCAGGATGGTTTAATTCTAAAGTTCATATGAATAATTAAATAAATTATTGGACTAGTAGGGAAAACTCTGGGAAAAAATAATGAAGAGAAGTGACTAGCCCTACCAGATATTAAAATGTTAAATCTCAGTGATTCAGTGATGTCATTTTGGTCCATAAATAGGCTAATGGAACAGAATAGAAAGTCAAGATATACACATAAATTTATATGTGAATTTGGATTATGATATAAGTGACATCTCAATCAGTGTGAGAAGGATAAAGTATTCAAAAAATAGTTTTGTTGTCTGGGTTCCAATTGGATGTAAGCATTAAATATTTTTTTAAATAATATGAAAATACTAAAGGAAAACAAGGATAATTTCTTTATAAACCTGGCATGAAAAAAACTTTTCTTGCTTCGACTCCATAAGCAGAAGCTCTGGAAAAAAGACTGATATATTCAGCTAAGTAAAAAATAAAAACTTCTGTACAAAACAAAAAACTACAAATATTAGACACAAACAACATCGAAATATAAATGGCTAACTGGGGGGGGGGGGGGTTATTTGCAATTCCTGTTACAGAAAGAGCATTAATTTATAGCATAGTCCCAGAATTCGATAAGACAAAAAGCAATCAACCCAATATAAGAGTAGACAGGTCAGAGGAAAGGAGAAACACGTATAAAAAGACGTTTGATCTCACTCACAACAGGAGAAATGCAAAGTAAACCTACACTGAGACCATTATTACCTTTAGGTTGGCAAAGGTCCTTAAATTTGATCACATGATGTATAGTTTTCAATTGCTGCTGTAACAAATTACCACAGACTTAAAGGCTTTTACAGTAAACACAAATGTGTATCTTACAGGTTTGTAGGTTAGAGCCCAACTTGGGTCTCACTGGGATAAAATCAAGGTGTCAGTGGGGCCGTGCTCTGGAGGCTCCTGGAGAGACTGTGTCCTTGCTCTTTTCAGCCTCTACAAGCTGCCCGTCTTCCTTTGCTCGTGGTCCCCTTCCTCCATCTGCGAAGGCAGCAGCATTGCACCTCATTGTGTCTGTCTTCTGTCATCACATCTTCCTCCAGCTGACTCCTCTGCTGCCTCCCTCTTCCATGTTTAAGGACCTTGTGATTACACTGGATAATGGTCAGCTGATTATCAACCTTAATTCCTCTTTGCCATGTTACCTAACATATTCCCAGGTTCTAGGGATTAGGATTCGGACATCTTTGGAGGCCACTGTTCTCCCTACCATGCACACTGTCAGTAAGGTTGTAGGAAACAAACACTTTCATCACTCCTAGTGGGAGGGAACATTCCCTATAAGGACTATGTAGGGTAATTCAGCAATATTTATCAAGATTTAAAATGCACATGACCTTTGATCCAACATTCCATCCTGAGAATCTAGTCTACAGATATACTTACTTGCACTAGATGAAATGATGGATGTCCAAGATTATTTACTACAGCAATGTTTGCAATAGTGGAATAGTGTAGTAATGTTTGTAATAGCAATTCAAGTTGTAATAAATGACTCAAATGTTTATAAGTAGGAAACTGATAGGACTAATGATCAGGCATTCATACCAAAAAACACTACGCAGAAATTTAGAAGAATACTCTCCAAGCTAATTAAGCTAGGAAGAATAAAAGGAAGGAGGACTAGAATAGTATATAGTGTGCTAACTTGTTTGTAGAAGCTGGGAACCAGATAAGAATTATAAATTGTTCTATTATAAAGACACATGCACATGTATGTTCATTTTGGCACTGTTTACAATAGCAAAGACCTGTAACCAACCCATATGTCCATCAAAAATAGACTGGATAAAGAAAATGTGGCACATATACACCATGGAATACTACGTAGCCATAAAAAACTATGAGTTCGTGTCCTTCATAGGGACATGGATGAATCTGGAAACCATCATTTTCAGCAAACTGACACAAGAACAGAAAGCCAAACACCATATGTTATCACTCATAGGAGGGTGTTGAACAATTAGAACACGTGGACACAGGGAAGGGAGCATCACACACTGAGGTCAGTGAGGGGGTTGGGTGGGACAGCTGGATGGGGAGGGTGGGGAGGGATAATGAAGGGAGAAATATCAGATATAGGTGATGGGGGGATGGGTGGATGAAGGCAGCAAACCACCTTGCCATGTGCATACCTATGCAACAATCCTGCATGATCTGCACATGTACCCCAGAACCTAAATTACAATAATAAAAAAAGAATTTATATTTGTATTTACTAGTAAGTACATAAAGAAACCCTTGAAAAAATACACAGGAAACTAATAATGACCATCTATGGCAGGGAGAAGGGCTACGTAGGAGACTTAATTATATCCCAAAACACTTGGGTGCACATATACATACATCTTGCCAGATTCAGCTGCAATGCCAACTTCTCTAAAAGACCTTCCTCTTTTCTGAACCCCTTTTCTAGGCCATTTATAACTCCCTAGACATTTGTGTCATATTAGGGCTTCAGCACTCTTTGAATTACCTTAATCTGTGCAGAACTAGAACAGCGATTTGAAGAAGGACAAAGAGGAAGAGGACAAGAAAACATGAAGCGGAAACTTTCTGAATCTTTAGGAGGAGTGGATTTTAATGTTTATCGAAAAGAAACATGGATTTGAAAATGGTTGAGAAACACTATACTGAACTATAAACACTTGGGAGGCTGGGATAATAGTCTCCAAGTGGCACTTCTCACACTGCATTCTAATCATTCGTTTATGTCT
Organism: Saguinus oedipus; assembly: GCA_031835075.1. Lineage (NCBI taxonomy): Eukaryota > Metazoa > Chordata > Mammalia > Primates > Cebidae > Saguinus > Saguinus oedipus. The sequence goes on from CM063178.1 coordinate 9,034,725, forward strand.
GTCTTCCCCACTAAATCATCAGCCCCTTAAGAGAATGGATTTTGCAATTTCCTCACACACAGTAGGTGATCCATTTGAAAGACCGAATGAGAATTAACTTCTATTCCTTCCTAGAGGAGAGGGATGGCAGCTTGAGAAAATTTGAAAGACTGAATGAGAATTAACTTCTATTTCTCACTAGAGGAGAGGGATGGCAGCTTGAGTAAATGAACACTCAGACACATCAATTTTAGAAAAGTTCTTTCTTATCCTGTGGACTGGAAGAGACCTAGGTTTTTACACAGGTGTCTTTTATTACATTCAGTGTCTCTGAAATGGAGTTGTCCCCACAGTCACTGTTGTCCAAGCAATGGTTACAGCGTAGTTGTCACTGCCTCCATCGTGACAACTCAGACATAGCTGTTTATGCTGCCACCTCCATTGAGGTATGTGCAAGACAACCACATAATTTTATCCTCCAAACTGATGCTGTTTTGAGAAAGAAAAGGGACACTAGACAGATGGTGCGCTCTGACAAGAGTAAACCTACACTGCCACAGGCAAATTGTTAGTACTGCCTATGTTGGATTTAAATGTCATTCAAAATGTCTTCAGAAAGAGTGCACTATGATAATCATTTAAATTTAAAATGACCACATCCACCAAAAGCATGAACAGCTACGAACATAAATTTGGCACTAGTGAAACAAATATTCATTTTTGGAGGAATGGCCACAATTCCACGTTTTCTCAACAAAGCAAACACCTAGTGTTCATGGAAACTAAGTAGATACTTACAAGTATACAAAGGTGTGTTACAACATTTTGGTAGGAAATATGCAAAAGAGTTGCCTTTTAAATGCCAGGCAAGGCAACTGAAAGCAGGAGAAATTGCCAAGTCCCTCAATTGAATTGATTTTTAAAAAACCCTCCAGAGCAAGGAGAGGCTCTGTGACTAATCCATATTTCAGGGTCATTGCTAGGCATTATGATATAGTCTAAAACGGCTTTTTTAATTCTTTCTCATTGATACATAAAATCACGGTGTTTCTAACAACCAGTGGCACCTTAGCTGCAATGAGATACCGTATTTTGTCTAGATCAATAAGAAAGGAAGCTTCTCATCAATGCTTACCTGGCTGATTCTGGAAAGAGACTATTTCTGAAGGTGGTTTCATCACATCCCCTCAGTCCTTCCTGGAGATGAGCTCAAGCCAGGCTTCAAGCTAAGCCTCCAGCCAGAAAGCAAGAATCCCTGGATGGACATGCCTAGCTCTTTTACCCAAATATGTCTGCTAACACTCCAGCAGAATTAAAAGATTGTAAAAACTGTCTTTAGCAAGCCATAACATCTGAATCTAACATCTGGACCTGGGTACCATTTCACGTTACACCACCAGTACCCCTGCCCATAGATAGGTTGCATAATAATGACACTACCGAACACAGTCACTCTGCAATTGTGCAGTGATGAGAAGTCTGTGGACACAAGGGGTCAGCTATTTACAATATCACAATGTTGCCGAGCAGGTGAGCACAACACACCTGGCCTCCTACCCTTTGGCCAGTGTGCTGCCTTCCACCTCATAATTGTGAAAGCAAATCCCTACTTCTTTTTTTTTTCTTTTTTGAGACAGAGTCTCGCTCTATCACCCAGGTTGGAGTGCCATGGTATGATCTCTGCTCACTGCAACCTCCACCTCCCAGGTTCAAGCAATTCTCCTCCCTCAGCCTCCCAAGTAGCTGGGACTACAGGCGTGTGCCACCACGACTGGCAAATTTTTGTATTTTTAGTATAGACAGTGTTTCATCATGTTGGCCAGGCTGGTCTCAACTCCTGCCTGGCTCAAGTGATCTGCCCATCTCAGCCTCCCAAAGTGCTGAAATTACAGGCATGAGCCACCACACCCAGCCCAAAATCTCTATTTCAATAAAATTACTTGAATCTGCTTCTTGCCTTACATAGTCAAAATCTTCAAATGTCATATTAAGTTATACATATACATATATATGCCAGGATTTTAGAATCATGAGGTTCCTATGTACATATTCAGTTATACATACATATACACATATGTGTAGGTGTGTGTATATATGTGTGTATGTACATAGGAACATGAGGTTCCTATGCACATATTCAGTTATACATACATATGTATATGTGTGTGTATATATGTGTACATATACACATATGTGTAGGTGTGTGTATATATGTGTGTATATACACATATATGTGCATGTGTGTATATAGGTGTATATACACATATATAGCTATATACATATTTACATAGCTATACATATATAAAAGTATGTATATGTATATATACATATACTATACATATATAAAAGTATGTATAAAAAGTATTTTATACATATATAAAAGTATGTATAAAAAAGCATTTTATACATATATAAAAGTTATACATATATAAAATTTATAGTTATATATATACATATATGTATAATATACATATATGTATAATATACGTGTTTATATGTATGTATAATTGTATAAATATGTATATTATATGTATGTTTAATATACATATTTATAAAGTATTATACATACTTGTATGTACATATGTATACATATTTATATATATATATTTATTCCTATATATATTCAGTTATACATACATATATACGCACATATGTATGTGTAACTGAATATATATATAGGAAGCTTATGATTCTAAACTCCTAGCATTTTTGTTAATCCAGGACTAGCTCATAGTTGGGAAGAGGGTGTTTCTGTCCTTAGCATCTCTGCTTCTTTCCTTCATGACACATAGTTAAAGAGCCCAGAGGCAGACTCTTTACTGAAGGAAGAAGTATTGGAGTCAAGAGAGAAATGATCAGGCAGGCATTCACCTTCAAGACCACCAGCCCAGCTCACTCAGCTTTTTTACCAATCTCTAAAACCCCTTCTCTCCCAGATTCTGAGAATGGGCTTGGGGAGCAGACTGATTTCTCTAAGTGCGAGGCTGATGGACCAAGGCCCTACACACTGCTCAGAATGAAATCCATCCATCTTCCCTGCCCCAAACAATACTTTCAGCACTGTCATTGCTTCCCGGAGAGCACGTTGGGCATCACAAAATAGTGTGGCCTGAGAAGTAAAATCACTGCATCCCAAAGGCGTCCCCAGCCCACCTCATTCATCCTCTCCCCTGGTTATGAGCCAGACTGCCCCCGGAGCGCGTCTTACCACCAAAGCCATACCCCTCAGGTAGGGCCCTAGACCCCAAATGTCTGTAGCTCCCATGTAACCAAACAAAATGCCGGGGTCAATTTAACCATTTCCCCAGGGTTGGTGATTTACTTTGACACTGCAGACCTAGGACTGGATTTTCTTCCATGCAAACCAAGCTGTGGGATCTCAAGTGTCCCTTTCAGTGGAAACAGTCTCTCATCCACATTTTACTCTCCAAATGAGCTTCATATGCCCAAATGCCGTGTATTTAAAAGACAGCTGTTTTTGGATTCAAGGGAAAGTTGGTGTCCACAAAACTGACGGCACGTAGAAAGATCCAGATGGTAAGTACCCAGATCATCCCATTCCAAATCCCAGGGCAGTTTCCTTTAAGTGATAGTTTCATTGGTTTGGAGTAGCCTCTCTGGCACCTTTCCTGCCCTTTGCGCCCCGAGTCAGCCGCTGGCTCTGTCCTCAAGCCATCTTCACTTTTGCATGCAAACTGTGGTGGACAAGCCTCTTCCCTCTGCTCATGCTTCACCAGAGGTCACTGTGCACCCCTCAAAGAAGCCTGTGGTCAACGGAGCAGACCCAGAAACTTGAGTTTGTGCCACTGGAGCAAACACAGCCGCCTCTTCGGGGGTGCTGAGTCAAACAGCTCTTCACATCTCTCCAGTATAGGGAGGAGAGAAACTTGCATATGCATGTGAGGATCCCATTGGGCCCACTGGTCATGCACTTGTTCATGCCCACTCTGTTCTCCATTTGGAGGTAACTCTTTTGTCACCAGCACATTTCTCCTCTGCCTCCTTATGGATCCTGTCTCACCTGCTCCTAGGTCCCCATGCACTGTGCCAAGAGAGCATGGCATCAGCCTACACCACTGAGCAGCCTTACCTGCTCCTTCCACTGCCTGTATAGATAGGCCTGAGAAATAGGAAAGCCTTAGAACAAAGGCAGGATAAGGGAAACAGAAAGTGCCTTGGTTTCCACCCTGGTGTGCCTGCTCCAGGGTCCCTCACACCTGCTCTCCACACCTTTACCTTCACTGAATCTGCCTCTTAGCAAACTTGTCGACAAAACCCTGCCAAGTCATCAGGAGCAGCTACCCAACCCACAGAGCAGGTGCCCAGTCCTGGAATGAATAAGGAGGCTGATAGAGAAGTGTTGTGGTTGGGAGTGTCTGAGGGATGTTCCCAATACAAGATAAAGGGGAAACTACCAATCATGTCTCTCTCTGTAGATCTGTGTTTATTCAAACTTACCCTTGCTTTCCTCCTTCTTAACAGAGTGCCCCAGACCAACATCAGACCTTGCTATGACCCAGCAACCTGCCTGACAGCCCAGGTACCAGGCTTCTGAATCCCTCAGCAACTGAAGCAAACACAGCCAAAGCCACATACACCCAGCAGAAACCAACCCCCCAGTTCTATGGAAGATTTGTGTCTTTGGTATAAGGAAACAATCTTTTCCGAGGTCTTAAGAAATATATTTAATTGTGTGTAATCAATTTTGGAGTAAGTAATTGCATCTAAGCAAATGCAGCACATGCACTAGAGGGTATTTTGAAGAAGAGGGTATTTTGAAGGCAAGTGTTTATTGCAAATCAGTTTCTCAGTTTCGAGGTACTTCATCTCTTCCAATGACATCTCCTATCTCAAATGCTTCTGAAGGGCACTAAATCTTTCTACTTCAAACTTCATTACATCTTTGAGGTTCAGACATAGTCCAGCCCACAGGGAGATGGATACAAATTTTTCAATGCTCTGTTTGGTTTGTGGAAAGACAAATGTTATGCAGTAATGCCCCCTTATCCACAGTTTTGCTTTCCAAGATTTCAGTTACCCATAGTCAACTGCAGTCCAAATATATTCTATTTTGAAAGAGAGATAGGGACCACATTCACATAACTTTTATTACAGTACATTTTTTTAATTGTTCTATTTTGAGTTATTGTTAATCTCTTACTGTACCTAATTTGTCAATTCATCTTCACCATAGGCATATATGTATAAGAAAAAACAGTGTATACGGGTTTGGTGCCATCTATTGTTTCAGGGATCCACTGGGGTCTTGGAACATATCCCCTGTGGATAAGATGGAACTACTGGCCGGGCGCAGTGGCTCACACCTGTAATCCCAGCACTTTGGAAGGCCGAAGCAGGTGGATCACGAGGTCAAGAGATCGAGACCATCCTGGTCAACATGGTGAAACCCCGTCTCTACTAAAAATACAAAAAAATTAGCTGGGCATGGTGACGCGTGCCTGTAATCCCAGTTACTTAGGAGGCTGAGGCAGGAGAATTGCCTGAACCCAGGAGGCGGAGGTTGCGGTGAGCCGAGATCGCGCCATTGCACTCCAGCCTGGGTAACAAGAGCGAAACTCCGTCTCAAAAAGAAAAAAAAGAAAAGGAGAAAAGAAAGAAAGAAAGAAAGATGGGACTACTGTACTCATGGTCGTGTTTCTTTACCATGAAAAATGACAGATTCCCCCTTGATATACTTTATCATTTATATATCGCTGCTTACCCAGAAACCATCACCTCTGTGCATGTGTTCAGCATGGCTGGTCCTCACTGGGGTCGTACTGTGTGCACAGCACCATAAACACAGTGAAGTGCTGTGGGACTATAGAGAAGAAAAGAGAGAAAGAGACAATATGGTTGGAGCTAGGGGGTGGATATGCAAACCACTGACAAGAATGGAAAGCAGCATGAAATCAGTGCCATTACAGAGATTCATGCAAGGAGCACCCTGAAATGGGCTATTTACTCAATCTTGGTGAATATGAAAGAAAACTACAATCTACACAGAGAAGGTAGTATTTGTGCTGAATCTCAAAAGATCGATAGAACTTTAATCTTGCAATTAATCTGGCTTGCTTCAAACATAGGTTACCTGGCATGATAACCAGATATTCTGATACAGCCAATCTGGGATAGACTGAATTTTAAAAGCATTGCAGGTGACTCTGAGGCAGGTGAACCAAGACCGTACTATGAGAAACCTGCCCCAGGGCACAGGCTGCCTGGAAGGAAACAAGGGCAGAAAAGGTAGAAAGGTAAGATGGGACCAGGTCACAGAGAGCCTTAGGTGCCATGCTGTGAAGGTTCGTCTTTATTCTGTCAGCAATGGAAGTCATATCTGTGTTTTTAAATGTTTCCCTTTTCTGCTTGAAAGGTTTAAAAAGTTCTAGTGTCTTTTAAAAGCACAATACTTTTTTAAAAAATCCACATGCTTTTTAGGGATTTACTATAGAAATTGTAACTAGTTCACTTAATAATGTTATGTTTTATTTGAATATAAAGCTTTTGGTATGAAGAGTTAGCAAGAATAGATTGGGGTGACTCCTAGGGCTCCCCTGCTTGGAAAAAAATTACAAATCTTTGTGGCTGCTGGGTCAGCATGGCCATTCTTTCCTTTTCTTCTCATTTGCTTAAAGGAGTGAAGGAAACATGTATGGGAAGCTGGGAAATAGAGACAAATGTATTTTGGTATTCTTGTATAAATGCAGAAACCACAAGAGGTATATTCTACTAGAAAGAGAAGTGCAGCCACCTTCAAATTTGTGCATGAGAATGCCCTAGAAGAGCTTTTAAACTGCAGATGTCCTTGAGAGGCAGTTCTCAAACATTCCCATTTCAAGACTCCTTTATTTTCCTATAAATTATTGAGGCTTCCCAAGAGCTTTTTTACTTAATATGAGTTATAGCCACATTATTTATTATATTAAAAATCAAAACAAATAATTTTGAAACTATTCACTTAAAAACAATAATAAATCATTACATGTTAACATAAATAAACTTTTATGTAAAAAATATATTTCCCAAACCAAATAAAAATTAAATGAGAAGAGTGGAAATGTTTTGCATTTTTGCAAACTTTCTTAATGTCTGACTTCATAGAAAACAGCTGGATTTTCATATCTGTTTCTCCAATATCTGTGTGGTATCTCTTCTCTGAGTTTTCTCTAGAAAACTCCCCTGTGCCCTCATGAGAAAAGGGGAGAGTAGAAGGCAAATGACTTGCTAGTTTTATTGTGAAAATAATTTGGACTTTTGCAAAACCCCTTAACCAGTCTCTAGGACTCCACAGTCTCTAGAACATATTTTGATTCTAGATTCCATTGGTCTGACATGGAGCAAGAGTACCAGAGGCAAAGCTAAGCTTGAGAACCACTAGATGATACCCACTGGAAGTCCTGAAATACCACGTGTTGTACAAATCCAGAATGCCCAGGAAGACGTCCAGGACTTCTAACTCTGTTTAGGACTGGGAGATAAAATCAAAATTACATTAAGCAGAAACTGGAAGTAGTTGAAGATAAATGAGAGGAATGTCAGAAAGTACCTAAAAAATGGTTTTTAAAAAAATTTTGCTCTAGAACAGTTGACAACACTATGTATCAAAAAGACTTTTTTAAAAACATGAGAAAGCTTGTTTTAAAACATAGCTATTCACGGTCTACTTCAAAAGATTCTGAATTCCACAGTAGTGGGAACTGGACAAAGGTATTTTTAACCAGCTTCCCAAATGATTATGATTTGCTAATAATGAGGGGACTCTGCTGTACATCATATATTTATGTTTCAGACATAATAAAAGGCAATCCGATTGTATTAAAGCGACATTCATTGTGATTCCTATTCCTAAATTAGAACATTTTCTTAGAATTTTCATCTCCACCTGAAAAATGCCTATCTCTTAAAAATCATGGACCCATAATCTAAGTATTATAGGCATAGTACCTACTGGCAAATATGGGCTTTTGCATACATACATATAAACAAATACATTATTTTTTAAATCTAATTCTAAGTTAAAGACAATGGAAAATTCTACTGCTATTCATAAAAGAAATAATAGATTCCCTGTTTTCATAATAAACTTTTAAGAGAGTTTGTTCCTAATGGAAACTCATTCATGGGGAATAAAAATCTTTGTAGGGAGGGAAAAAGTACCATCATATATCATCTACATTGGGGATGCAAATTGTAGAGAAACGCACACCAAAGGATTTGCATTTAATCAAATCTGGAGCAAGTCATTTCAGAAGCATCGCTACTGTGTGCAGAAGGCTTTCCCACCAGAGTCAAGCTGAGCTTTCTAGGAGACCAAGACCACTTACCAAGGAGTGAACATCATTCACAAGAAAATCTGCACTGCTGTTAAGAAGGAAATCCACCAGAAACATCCAGAATGGAAAGTGGTAAGTCAACGTCAATTTTTATAATTTTTAAAAACTTTAATCCTCATTTTCATTTTTCATAACACAAAGTCATAACATAAAACAAAGGTTGAGGAGAAATATCCCTAACTCTGGCCTAAAACATATAAAAATACAAAACACAGATCAAGAACCAACTATTTAGAACTCTTGGTAACATTTTCCTAATTTTAGTTACATTTAATTGCTAATTATTAGATTTTGTTTTGCTTCATAGAGTTTACAGAGATATTCTGGAAGATCAACTCAATTGAATATTATTTTCATTAAATGAGGAGTTGAATACAAAGCCTTTTTTTCCAGCATAGTGAAATTTTATGTTAACAATTTTCAGTAAGCTCTCAGTTATAAAGAAAGTGCAGAAGAAGAGCCCACATTCATATAGAACTTGAATTATCTTTTATTCATGAATCTTGCTTTAGGCTTTTAAAGCTAAGAAGCAAGGTCACTGTATTTACATATGACAAGGAAGAGTCTAAGCTGTTATTTCATGAATTCAAACTATATATAGATCTTGCCTGGGTTGTTCACCCTAGGATAGAAATGTGAATGGTCAATAGAGAGCAAAACCCAACTGTTCAGGAACAAATTTAAGATTGAAAAAGTCAGCACTTTAAATTTTAATCAATGATGACAGAGGGAACATTTTAAAAATGCATTGTAGAGTACCTTAAAGGAAAAATTAATATTTTTTAAATGCTGCAATTCTTCAAAGTCTGATCTCAAAAGATAAGATAATATAAAGAGCCCTCAGAGCAACTATCTGCTGCAGCATGAAATTGGTTATTAGCAGTGGCACTTTTAAAACAATAATAAATTGTATTGTGTAAACTTGAGATTCACAACATGTTATCATATGCATACAGATAGTAAAGATGGTTACTATGGTGAAACAGATTAATTTATCTATCATGTCACATAGTTACTTTTTTGTGACAAGAGCAGCTAACATCTACCCATTTAACAAAAATCCCTAATACACTGCAATTTTATTAACTATAGCCCTTATGTAGTATATCTCTAGACTTTCATCCTACACATCAGCTACTTCATATTCTTTTTAAGTCTGAGTTTTATACATTCATACACACAGAAAGAGAGAGAGAGAGAGAGAGAAAGAGAGAGAGAGAGAGACAGAGAGAGAGAGACCATATTTCTTTATCCATTCATCCATCAACAGATGGCTGTTCAGGTTGTTTCTGAATCCGGGCTATTGTGAATGATGTTGCAATGAACATGAGAATGCAGCTATTTTTACAAGGTGTTAATTACATCTTCTTTGGCTATTGGACTCAGCTATGAAGGTACATTGGGAGGGGTTTGTGGATCCCTACAGTGTGGGCAAATCAAACTTCAACAAAATCCGAATATGTTAACTGATTTGACCTTGCATCTTTAAAAGTTAGTCTTTATTTCAAGTTTAAGATTTCATAAATAAGCTGGGCAAGTTGATTCACACCTATAATCCCAGCACTTTGGGAGGCTGAGGCAGGCAGATCACGAGGTCAAGAGGTCAAGACCATCCTGGCCAACTTGGTGAAACCTCATCTCTACTAAAAATACAAAAATTAGCTGGGTGTGGTGGCATGCGCCTGTAGTACCAGCTACTCAGGAGCCTTAGGCAGGAGAATAGTTTGAACCTGGGAGGCAGAGGTTGCAGTGAGCCGAGATTGCACTACTGCACTCCAGACTGGCAACAGAGCAAGACTCCATCTCATAAAAAAAAAAAAATTTCATAAATAGGGTGTATTATTTTCTGCTTAATAATTAATATTTTGAATATTTCAAGATTAGTTTATGAGCTTGGAGACTTTATGTGGCCTTTTCTTGTATTCTCCTGGGGGTTTTCCACAATATAACTAATACATCACCTCCCCAGATTAAAAGTAAAACCACTAACCCTGAGTCCTAGTGGGCTTAGGGGTTATTATTCATTCCTGATGGGTATCTGCCTTCCCCTTTGTGAGAGGACTCTGATCCTCAGCAATGCAGACTGAGCTAGGATGGTGGGGTGAGGGGAGAGATGCCCACAGCACCAGAGCTGACACCTGAGCCAGATGGTGACCCAACACACTATGTTGCCACTGGACTTTCCAGGACCTGATTCTTGGTATTTCCCTGACAAGCAGAGAATGAAACAAACATAGATCCATTCACCAATGTCCCATTCAGGATTTTAATTCTACTCTGTCTTGAGTGACAGTGTAGCTACATTCCAGTGTCACAGGGACTGTAATTCAGAGAGACATTCTTTACTATCTTAATTATGTCATTGTCCAGTCACATAACTCAGAATATAAATTCTTTTTTTTTCTAATATTATGGGATGATTTTGCTTTTTCTTTCTTTTTCTTTGTTTTGAACTATCTCTTTATTTCCTTACATGAAGTCACAAACACCTGCTTAAAAACATGGTATAATTTAAAAACAGTGACAGGTACCTTAGAGAATGTCATCAAAATAAGAAGGTGTTTTAAATGCCATAAGTGTATTTGATATTTAATAACTGAAACAGTGTAAAAATCACCTGCATTTTAAATGTTAAATTAATTTCAGAATATTTGAAATTAGTTTGATTTGATGGATAAAATGTTTAATTTTGAAAAACAATATTAAGGCAACATCACCATTAAATCTACTATGAATTAAATTCTTCATCATTAAAATAAATGAGAATAAGGAGGAGACATAACTGAGACAATTCGTTGCATAGACATAAACACAGTTTTTTTACAATACAAAAAAAAATCACCTTTCTCCAAATTCTAAAGGATGAGTTGATTCCTAATAAATTTGCTTGTGCTTTCTTTCCAGAATCACATGTCTTTGTTTTCTCAACAACTGATCTGAATGCAAGTTTGTATCTAGAGTATTTGAATAAAAACTCTTAAGCTCTCCTGGTTTATGCAGGTGTGGATTCTTTAAATAGACACAAAGCACAGGAGAAAAAAAAAATGTTTCAGAGTAGAAATCCTGGTAAATATTTTTAAACTCTAAATATCACTCCTCTCCAAAAAACATAAAGAATGTAATAGGTTAAGAACTTTTCTGAATTCTCAAAAACATGAAGAATACTCAGCATGATATTTTAAGGAATTTGTACCGGTTTCCATTGCTTCGTTCAAATTTACTTTAATTCATCTTCTGTGCTGTTGCAAAACGTAAGCATTCACTTACCTGTACCCCTGCTTCAGAGCTCTGTTATCCCATTAGTCCTGCTTTGTTACCACCCAAATGCCCTTGAAACCCCAGAGAAAGATTTCATCCTCACCTCTTAGGAAACTGCTCTTTCCCATTTTCTAAAGACCTTCATCTTTCCAAACTCCACATTCTTTCTCACCTTCATTTTCCTCAACTTCCCTAAGGGATTTCATTTATTTCATAAGTATGTATTGAGCACCTACTAAACACCAGATACTTGACACCACAGATTATTCCTTTTTCTCTCCAACCTGCTTTCCTTCATTTTCCTGATGCTACTACTCTGGTACATTCCTACATTTCTGGCCTCTCCTCCCTGCACCTCCCCCTGAGTCCTTCTCTGGCCCCTCTATTCCCCTGGGCATCAGACCTGTAGCATTTCCCAAGACTTCAGGCTTGAATGTCTACTCTTCTCTTGCTACAAAGTCTTCTTTGGAGAACTTTATTTTCTTAGCTTCAATTACCATAATTCTAAAGATGTTTCTTAGATGTACAGTTTTTTACCAGGTCCAGGTTCTCATTTCTCCAGGATATTTTCATCTTTTATTTTAACATGTCACCACAACCTCAAATTCAACATATTCAAAACTGCATTCTTCTTCCTCCATCAAAATCAACTCTTTCCCCGACCTTCTTGATTTATCTTAATAATCATAGCACTATTTTTTGGTGTGTTTGTGTGTGTGTGTGTCTGTTTTCTCTTGAAAGATCTCTTAAATCTGTCCCATCCTTCTCATTTCCAGTATTTCTGGCTAGCCTCCATTTTACCATTTCCCACCCTCTCAGTTTCCTCATCCTCAGCCTATTCTAGGATCTACCCTCAGACTGATCTTCCAAAAAATATGATAAGAGCAATAATACTCTTCTGTTCAAAAAAATTAGTGGTTTCCATACCTTATAGCACAAACTGTAAATTTTTACAGCTAAGTTTTTAAGACCTTTAACATGTCCATCATTTACAACCAAAAACAAATGTTTTCAACAAATATTTACTGAAAGCTCCCTGTGTTCCAGGCACGAGCACTTGGGATGCGTCCACGAGTAAAAACAGGCAAAGCCCACCACTTCGTGGAGCTTACATTCTAGCAAGGAGCAAACAGACAATAAATAAATGTACTCCATAAGGAAATGGTGGGAAATGGTAAATTATAGGACATAATAGAGTGACAAGTGATGCACAGACAGAAAAAGTAGAGTAGAGGAAGGGGATCAGGAATATTTTCTGGGGAGGATGCAACTTCAAGTATGTTCTCATTGAAAAGATGACATTTGAGCTAAGACTTGAAGGAAACAAAAGCATTTCACCTGTGGATAATGGGGAAAAGAATACTCCAGACAGTAGAGACAGCCAGGGCAAAAGCCTTAAGGCAGAAGTGTGCTTGGGGCACTTCAGAACCACTAGGGTACAGTAGGCAAGGAGGTGAGTCTTAGGAGAGGAAACCCTGTTTCAGGGAACAGGGTCATGTAAAGCCATTATGAAGACTTGGTTCTCCCTGTGAGTGCCCTAGTGGACCACCGTAGGGTTTAGAGCAGAGCAGTGACACAATTGAACTTGCTCTTTCAAAGGATCACCCTGTCTACTGTATTGAAACTAGGCCGGGGCAGGGTGAAGGTGGAAGCTGGAAAACCAGCTGGAAGGCTGCCAAAGTAATCTACATTACTATAGGAATTGCAGTAAGTCAAGCCTGGATATTAGAGAGGAGAAAAGAAAAGTCAGCCTACTCTGGATGTATTTTGTAGGTAGCACCATCAGGAACTGCTAACGGATGGGCTGTGAAAGATGAGAGAGAAAAGCCTAGAATGACTCTGTAGCTTTAGGACTGAGTGACTAGAAAGATGGGCTGCCCTCCACCGAGATAGGAAAAGTTTCAGATACGGCAGTTGTGAAAAGGAAGAATGAAGTTTATATTTGGACGTGTGGAGTTTGAGATGTCTACTAGACATCCAAGCATAGATGGATTTTTCAAAACTAAAGTCCAAGTCTGGGCTGGAGATATCCATTTGAAATTCAATTACATCTATATGGCATTCAAATCTACTATCTCCAGTCGTACTCATTCCTTCCCGCTGCACACATCCTTTCTGTTTCCTGCCTCTTTGTTTTTGCTCACAGATGCCTGCTGTCTCCAAGGCCATTCTCCTTCCTCCAACCTGTCCATATGCTTCTCAGTCCAGTCCACTTCCCATCCCTTCCCACAAAACTTTCATCAACAATCCAAAGTGTACTCTTCCCCCTCGCCTGCTCTTTCGCACGTGAATGTCTGATTTCTCTCACCAAAATAGTATCTCTTTGAGGACATCTGCTATATGTTCTAAAGTTATTTTGCATCCCCTGTGGCATATAGCCCCATGCTTTGCACGAAGTTGGTGCCAATTGATACATAAGACTGATTGTTTTTATGACAAAACTTCAGAAGTTTTGATGTGATTATTTGCCATCTCATGAACTTTATTCCTCTGTTAATCACATGTGGTTATTTGTTAAACTTATTTAGAATAGGTATACTTCCCCTAGGCTTTTTGGCATACACATAAAGCATAGATTGCTAATTCAGATTAAAATCGTCAATTAAAAATCACTTAAAAAAAAAAAAAAAAGCATAGCAGAGACAGTCTGCAAATACACAAAGGATCCAGCCTAGACCTCCTCAATTCCCACCCCCTCCTCCTTCCCAGGGCTGTCTACGTCCACATCCACCTCAATCAGTTAGATATTCCCCTTCTTGCTCAGCCAGGACTGTGTAGATTAGAGTCGACCTCCCCACCTCCATGGGAACCTTCTAAAGGCCTTACTCATATGTATATCTGTGGTTCTCCAACTTCAGAGAACATCAGAATCACCTGGAAGGCTGGGCCCCACCCTAGGGTTTCTGATTCGGTACATTTGGAGTAAGGCCTGAGAATTTGCATTTCTAGCAAGTTCCTAACCAATGCTGATGCTACAGGCCCAGGGATCACATTTGAGAATCACTGATGTATATTCTTTGACTTGTCTGTCTGGCTTTGACCCCTGCCTGGTTCTGCCTGCTTTTCAGTTGCTCTCCTATGCCAGCCTGCTTGATGCGCACTGGAGCCGTCATAGTCAATGGCCATACCATCGCCCCACCTGCACCCTGACTTTCTGCCTTTCAGTCTCAGAAGTTGAGGTTCAATTTGTGCTCTTGACCTCAATTTTTTCTTCCTTTTCAAGACCTCATTCCATCATTCTGTCCCTCTCTTCTAAACCGTTAGTCTTCCCTCTGTTCTGTTCAAATATTCTCAACTCTCTCCCACTCATAAATGCATAAATAGACATTAAAACATAGGCACACCTCTCCTTGACACCGTGATTCTCTCCAATTGTCACTCAATCTCGTTTCCCTTTCGAATTCAAACTTCAAGAAGAAATAGTCTCTCCTTCCTGTGTCTACCTCCTCCCTTGACATTATTGTCTGGCTTCCAGCCACCCCACACTTGCAAATCACTCTTGCTAAGCTCAATACCAACCACTGAGTTGAAAGCAAGCGATGTTTTTCTGTACTTATCTTCCTGAACCACTCTGTTGCCTCTGATACTTTTATTTCTTTCTTGAAATCTCTTCCACAGAATTCTATGGTGCCTTATTCACCTGGTTTTTCCTGTTTCTTCTCCAATTAGTCTTCCCACATCTTCTTCATAGGATTCTTCTCTCCTCTGACAATCATTCAAATGTGACTCTTCCCCAGGCTTCCATCTTTGATAATTTAGTCCAGAGCTTCCAAACCTGTGTGTCAGAAATCAGTGTTCTAGGTATTCCAAAGATACTGATCCTCTCAGCTCTTGGAAGTAGACTGGCTTGTTTACCCCAGGATGCCAGGTGCACATTATTATTTTCTACGTGTACCACCATGTGACTTTATCTTTCAAACACTCCCCCAAGGGATTTCATCCTTTTTCTTGGTTTCATTACCATCAACATCATGATGATTCTGAAACTTATGAACTGAGAGCAATTCCATAGTGAAAACTTGAGATTCACCCTTGAATCTTCTTCTCTGTCACATCTAAATAATGTTCAAACCTGTCTGGTCCTTGCCCTCCCATCCACCACTACTCAGACCCCATTACCTCTTGAGTGGATTATTCTAGAGCCTTCCTGACTGATCTTCCTGCATCTTTGTGATTCTCAAAACCACCTTCCTCTCAGCCGCCAGAAAAGTCTATCTAGAATGGAAATTAAACTAGGAATTGCTTAAAAGCCCCCAATGGCTCATTGCCTACAGAATACATTCCAAACTCTTTCCCCTACTCATTTCCCCAGCCTCACTTCCTTCCAGTTCCTCTTTCTGTCCTTGCCTCCAGGACTTGCCCGTGCTGACTTCTACACCTGTAATGTTCCTGCCTATTTGCCATCATCACACACACCCAACCCAGGTATCATCTTGCCTTCCCTGAGTTTCTCTCCCCCACACAAGGAAGTGATATATTCTGGGTTTCTCTGGCTGTCCTAGGTACATTTCTGTTCTTGCTCTTAACACATTTGCATCATAATTATTTCATTTTAAAGTATTTCTCTCCCCACTAGATAGCCATGTTCTTTTGTATCCCCAGTTCTGACACACAGAAAGCACTTAAAAAATAATTGATAAATCAATGTGGCCTTGACTTTCCCAAAAATAAAACATCATACACAATTCTAGAAGCAACAGTTAGATTCCTTTGGAACAATCATAAGGTCAGTAAGCTTTAAATTTGAGGCTGATTTCAAAGAAGTATTTCAAGCCTCTTTAATTATAACATATATAGACCAAATTCTGTCAAAATTAGACCTGAATGATGATTCAAGTAATTTTGTTTTGCTGAAATAAGGCTGCATGTGGCTTTATTTGAATTAAATAATACATTGTCTTGGAACCTGGATTTTTTTTTTTTTATTCTTCATTTTGTATCAGTGTTTTGTATGAAGCCTGTTCATTTTCAGGGGATTTTCACATGTATTTCCTATTTTTTCCTTATAAACTCTGAAGACAGCTAAGAAGAGGTGATTATACCCATTTTACACATAAGGAAAATGGAGCTGAGAGATTTTGTTCCAAGCCAGTGACTAATGTGTAGTTGTGAATACCAGCAGCCTCTTTTCTCCAATGCAGCATTCTATCTTTGGTTGTATCTTTAATTTCTTCCTTTCTTTCATTCTTTTTACAATGCAATTTTACTCACAAATCAAATATATTCTAGACTATCTACAAATTCAACCAGATTAGAGAATAATTTTGGTTATGTGCCTCATACATACATTTGTTTTTATATTCTGCCAATACACACTGAGCTGAATTCTGTGCCAGCAACACCTCGTCTATAATGGATTTAATTTTAATTAAATGGAAGTTGTCTAACCTACTACAGAACAGCAATTATAGTGGTAGAAAACATCTTAAAATTCCTCTAGCGAAACTGCTAATTCAGTGCATAAAATCTTTCTAGAGTAGGCCAACCAAAATGTTCTCTTATTATTTCATCATCCTCAGTAACAAGGTTCTCACTATCCCTAGAAGCAATGCTGTAAATTTTGGAACCGTGGGGAGATGTTTTTCTCTATAGTCTATTATCTTTTTTGTAACTCCCTCATGGTGAAAACAGCAAATTTTTCTGGTTGTTGATGTTACAAACTGACCTAAGTCTGGATTCCAGCTCTATTGCTTATTAGCAGCTGTGAGGCCTTGAAAATAACTTAGTCCTAGACCTCGGTTTCCTCATCTGTAAAACAGATCAAATGAAGTAACATATGTAAATTGCCAGGCACTGTAACATCTTCAGTAAGTGAATATAGTAAGTGCTCAATAAATATTCGTTCAATTAATGAATGACTCTTTATTTACCATTGGCCTTATTTCGAAGCAGTAACCCCTCGTGTTGAATCACTGATTTTCAAAAACAAAACATGTTTATTTAGCGCCGTAAACCAATAACAAACAACTTTGTTCTTAGGAACATAATCTTCTTAAAACTTCTGTTGACCTGCTGACTCTCATCAGGTATAATAGAGCAGGAATACTGTTACTCTGTAACCTAAATCGTACAAATCTAACTTCTACCTCACGTATTTAGAAGCATCATTTCAAGTTGCATCTAATCTTTAGTCTTCTGATTAAAGCATAAGTTGTAAATCTTGCCTGAGTGATTCTTGACAAGTCAGAGTATAAGAAAACATTTGAAGAGCTGTTGGGTAGATGATGGAATGGTGTTTCTTGCACTTCGTAGAGCTTAGATGAGTCTCTATCAAAAGCCAGGCAACAGGGCTCTATTGAAGCCACTCTATCAAAGCCACTTCAAATCCAAGAATTCTGTCATTCTAACAATAAAATGGCATCACGATGACCAGCCCCTAAATATGTCCTTTGGAAGGTTAACCTAATGACTCCACCCACATTCCTTATAACTATCCCATCTGCTTAAGTCCCAGGAGACTACAGCAAACGAGTGTATCAAGGTGTGAGAGTGAAGCACACAGTCAAAGATCTCCTGGCAGAAAAACGATCCAGACAAACAAGTAACGCACGACTGAATGTAAGTCCCAATTTAATACCTTCTGAAGTGCTTATGGATTCTCTCTCCTCCCCCTTTATCCACACACCAATCCCCCACTTCCTGGGTCTGATATTCTCAAAACAAAGCCTTCCTTTAACTGGCGCACAGTATAGAATTACACCATGACGGACAATCTTTCTCTCACTTAGTGGTGCCAGCATTTGCACCTTAACTTACACTCCCTCTACTTCAATCTCATCCTCATCTATTTTATGTTGGTTTTCATGCCCTTTTTGAAAGAGTTTTCATGTTTCTATTCATCTGCTATTGACTATGTGTCCTTGGAAACAGAGTTCACATTCCCTCATAACTGGATGTCACAGAAATCACATAAATCACAGTCAATAAATGCACTGCTACTGACTGAGGAGCCTGGTGGAATGGAGGAACAGCAGTAGAGAGGGGCCCTGGCCCGTGCCGGGAACCAGTCATGTGGCCCTGGAAAAGTCACTTTATTCCTCTGGGCCCAATATGAAATGAGTTAGGCAAAATGATCTCCAGGGTCCTTTCCAGCTATAAATATCTCTGACTGTCATTAAATTTATGGCATGTCTGTTAGCAGCCAGCAAGCACTCCAGGAGCTCTGTGATCTTACTGGCTGGCTACTGTGGTTCACAGCAATTAAAAGATGGTGTGTCCTGACTTTTTCATTTCCCCAAGCCACAGATTATCAAGGGCTTGTTTGGTGGGAATAACAGTCGCCTTCATCCACTTGTTATTCAAAACCCAACAGAGATCACTTTTAAAAACCTTCTCTGTAACATGCAAAATCAGATTTCAAAATCCTTGTAGGAGATGTTCTGAGTCTAAAATCTTTTTTTATCATTATTGTTATACTTTAAGTTCTGCAGTACGTGTGCAGAACATGCAGATTTGTTCCATAGGTATCCACATTCCACGGTGGTTTGCTACATCCATCACCCCGTCATGTACATTATGTTTATCTTCTACTGTTATCCCTCCCCTAGCACCAGACCTCCAGGAGTGATTCTAGAATGGTAATACCATTTGGTTACCAAGATTAACACATAAACACCTATTCTATCAAGTAAAATATAATCACATGAATGTCAGGCGTCTGTTGGAACCTTCTGGGTGAAGGTTATGAGAGCAGATCACCAGAAATAAATGAGACAATCATGTCCAGTGCCTAGTGCAGGGGCTGATACATAGCAGACACTGGTTCTTCCAGCCTGTCTGCTGAGAGTGTTGGCACTGTGTTCAACTCTGCTCCAAAATCAAACTCCTGAGACATGTTCCAAGTGAACATTCAATTTCCTCCCCATTCAAGAACACCTTTTATTGCATATTTTAAGTTATCCTTTTTTTTTTTTGAGACTGAGCCTCACACAGTTACCCAGGCTGGTATGTAACCTCCACTTCACAGGCTCAAGTGATTCTTCTCCCTTCGCCTCCTAAGTAGCTGGGATTACAGGCACCTACCACCACACCTGGCTACTTTTTTTCTTTTTTGAGACAGGGTTTCACTATGTTGGCCAGGCTGGTGTCGAATTCATGACATAGTGATCCACCCACCTCAACCTCCCAAAATGCTGAAATTACAGGCATAAGCCGCAGTGCCCAGCAGTTATCCTTTCTTTTAAGCCGCCTCCTCTCTTCTAGTTCAACAAATGGAGCTTAGCTGCTACAGAGAAATCTGAATAATTGGCTCCTTGTCTGCTCCTAGTTCAGCACTTCTCACAGTGCCTGCTCAGAATCATGGAACATGTTATGGGAGACACTGTGGGGCTCTGATTCCATGACTGATACTGAGACCACCTCCTTTTTTTATATACCAATGCACTAGGACACAATGATTTTCCTATCTCAAGTAAGTTCAGATAGAGAAGTCATTCATTAGACATGCTCAAAATTTGCAGCTGACAGCATGAGTAATGACCAGTCAGAGGCCCTACCATGTGGTTTACTATAAGCACATTGTGGGGGGTTGAGAAATGGAGCCCCAAGGATCCCATGTCAAATCCCTGGGACCAGTGAATTCTGCTTTATGTGGCAGAATTTGTGGTTAAGTAAAGTATCTTTAGAAGAGGCCCTTACCCTGCATTTTTTAGGTGAGTTCTCAGTATAATTGCACGAATCAAGTATCCTCCCTCACAAGGGGGAGTTTTGAGAGAGAAACACACACACAGAGGAGAAGATACACAAAAGAGGAGGACACAACATGACCACTTAAGCAGAGATTGCAGTGATGAGGCCACAGTCAAGGAGTATCTACCAGCAGCCACCAGAAGCTTGAAGAGGCAAAGGCAAATCCTCCCCTAGAATCTGATGGGCACACAGCCCTGCCAACACCTTGATTTTGGACTTTTGGCCTCCAGAATTGTGAAAGAGTCAATGTTGCTAGTTTTAAACCACACTGTTTGCGATAATTTGTTACAGCAGTCCTAGAAAACTAATACACACATATTCTGAAAACTATGTCCCCCTGGATAGGCATACTTCAGGAAGTATCTACTTGATGCCCAAATTGCTGCTCTTTTATTTGTGACAACACTCCAATAAATTTATGCAAGGATCTGTTGATCCATCTTTACTACGGTTTCCCTCATGAACATCTGGTTTTGATGCCATGAAAAGTTTTTCCCATCTTTGCAGCAGAAACAAGAAAAAATATCCCTTGCATCAAAAGAGACGTTCACCAAAAACTAGATACATTTTAGCTATAATTCTGTGGTTTCACAACTATCGCTATGTATACTTTTTAATAATGGCTTTCCTTTTTTCTTTCTCAAGTTTTTCTGTTATTCTTTGTCACACTACTAGATCTTCTACCAGAATACATAAATGTGAGCCATTTACCACCATCTAGTACCAAATACACACACACACTCACAATTACCTTCTGATTGCTGCATTTTTTCAACTACACTATTTCAATTGAGTTCCATAAAAGCTAATCATTGAACTATTTTCAAAAAACATCATAGAATTCAATAACCTCTTTATTATCTGTAGAAGAAAAAGCAATAAGCCCAATAGCCTCAATTTTTCAGTTTTGTTTTGAAAGTCAGTGAGTGATTTTCAGACCATTGTTTCTTTTAATTAAGTTTTTCTTAAGCTATCTAATGGATTCATTTCAAATTGCTGCATATGAATCAGCTGGCGTGAGGGGGGAAAATTATAAAAGTTGCTGTATAGGAAAAGGAAATCAGGTTGGAATTGAAACTGTGCGGGAGATGGGGAAATGCTGTGTAGTGTAGGGGAGATTAAGACTGACCCCAGGAATCAGGGTTTGATGTTCGATTTATTTTGTTGATTTATGGACAAAGTAACAGCTCTCCTGCTCTGCTCATTCATCAAAATACTACAGCCAGGAACAATAAGAAAACAGAAATGAAAGTTCCTTGAAGTTAATATCGTACATAAACCTAAGGAAAAATAAATGAAGATTTCTGATTCTGTTTTTAGAAGCTCTGAATTGAAGAAAATGTTGAGGAGAAATATCCCAAGTGGGAAATATATTTGGATTAAACGGCCTTGGTTTTTACATGCTCTACATATAGAAACCAAAAGTGGACTATTTCCACACAGCGTGACTCCTGCATGCCAATCTCAAGTGTTTGCTTTTTAAATCAGAATTACTTGATTTTTCTTTCTATATATTATCCTAAATTCTTACATTTAAATTAGCTGCTAAAATCTCTACATCAAGGGCATACAGGATAAGGCCACATAATCAGTTGGGTTTCTCAGTCAATAATCTTTCCTGATTATTGTGGACGGTTAATATAAGCAATGGAAAGAAGTATGACAATAGTGTGTATTTGATGGAAAATTTTGGAGGAACAGAAGGTGAATAGGCACCATTGGTGTTTTTATGACAGAATAATTGCCATAAATTTGGGCATACTCTAACTATAGAACAGATGTGCATTGTCTGTCTTGGTCCTTAAAACCGTCTGTCCTTCCAGCAGGACTGCTAGTTGGATGTTTGTTTAGTTACATATTCAGCTGCTGCTTTGCTACACCAATCACATGCACAATTCAGTTACCACCAAGTATAAACATTGTGATGTCCAATTCTGTGATTTGCATTTGGATTTCTTTTGAAGTATTAGGAGGAAAAAATACACACAATTGGAAGCTGTCTATTCTATCATCTCAAAGTTTCTTTGATTTCCCTGAAGCTTTTGGTAACCCATCTCTCCTGCACCAAAAGAGAAACTGCTTCTTCTTTCATCTGTTTGAACCCCTCCTTCTTGCTACAAGTGATCTTGGGTAATTCCCTTCTCCTCTCTGAGCCTCAGCGTCCCTGCCCATAAAAGCAGAGTTGGGCCATATGTCTAAGATTTCTCTAGTTTCTGTGTTCATTTTTTGATATTTGCAACATGACTTTATGGGATACATATAGATAGTAAAATTGCCACTATAGTGGAGTAAATTAATATATCCATTATCTCATCAGCCTTGATTTATGCATAATGTGCAAGTGTGACCAAAATTTAATTATTTCCAAGTGGTCTGGTTTATTTCATTTACCTCAAGTGTTTGCTTTTCTAATCATTATTACTTACTGTTATTTAGTTACTTTTTGCTGCAAAAGCTACTAAAAATACTTATTTAACAAAAATCCCTAACACAATTCAACCTCAGTGACTACAGCCCTCATGTTGCACATTGTATCTCTAGACTTGGTCATTCTACATATCAGCTACTTTGTATCTTCTGAGCTACATCTCAGTATTCACTTTTAGGACTTAAATTTTTAAATATTTATTCCATTTATTTATCATGTTATTTTCATTAGTTATACTTCAAATATTACCATTTCCTTAAACATTTAAATACTAATCTCACTATTTAGGATTTAAAACAGACCTGAGTCTCAGACAACTAGCTCTTACCCAATTTGAAGCACCATTGAGCTGATGTTTCAGATTACTCTGTTGTCTGGAAACCTATAGCGCTTAGCTTTACTGAAGTTGATATCCTAAGACAGAAAACACAACTTAGCAAGATCCAGATGACCTGAATTCAGACCCCAGCTCTGCCATTTGCCATCTGTGTGGTAACAATAAAGTTACTTAACCTTGCTGCTAACGGAAGATAATATAACATCTACCTTGCAAGGTTATCCTAAGGATTACATTTAATATTTGCCAAGCACTTGGCACATATTGGTGCTCAGTCAATGCCATTGCTATTAAACACTCAACTGCATATGAGGAATGATGCTTGTTAGAATTCAAGACATTGTAAGAAATTCATTGCCCTTAAGAAATATACAGTTCAGTTGCGGGGAAAGAAATTGTAAGTGATTAAAAATAAAAAATGGCTTTGCTCCAGGTGTCAAAAAAGTGAGTGTGACCAGTAAACATGAGGGGGGTTCAGAGGAGAGAGAGCAAAGCATGGAGCAGGTGTGTAGAAAAAGACTTCTTGGGCCGGGCACAGTGGCTCACACCTGTAATCCCAGCACTGTGGGAGGCCAAGACAGGCAGATCACTTGAGGTCAGGAGTTCAAGACCAGCCTGTCCAACATGGTGAAACCCCATCTCTACTAATAATACAAAAATTAGCCAGGCATGGTGGCACATGCCTGTTATCCCAGCTACTCAGGAGGCCAAGGCACAAGAATCGCCTGAACCTGGGAGGCAGAGTTTGCAGTGAGCCAAAATTGCGCCACTGCACTCCAGACTGTGTGACAGAGCAACACTCCATCTCAAAAAAGAAAAAAAGAGGCCAGATATAGTGGCTCACACTTGTAATCTCAGCACTTGGGGAGGCTGAGGAGGATGGATCATGAGGTCAGGAGTTTTGAGACCAGCCTGGCCAACATAGTGAAACCCAATCTCTACTAAAAATACAAAAAAGCAGCTGGGCATGGTGGCACATGCCTATAGTCCCAGCTACTTGGGAGGCTAAGGCAGAAAAATAGCTTGAACCTGGGAGGCGGAGGTTGCAGTGAGCTGAGACCATCCACTGCATCCAGCCCAGGCAACAGTGTGAGACTCCATCTCAAAAAAAAAAAAAAAAAAGACTTCTTGGAGGAAAGTATGCCTCAAGCTGAGCTTCGAAGGAAGATGACTCAGGTGAGCAGTGCGCAGGAGTAGAGTCCAAGCAGAACACACAGAAGGGGCAAAGGCGCAGGGGAAAGAAAGCATTCTGCCTGTGATGTGCAGGGGGTCGACCAAATCTGTCTGCAGGGTAGAGAAGTGAAAGAGAAGGTTGGGAGGCCTGCATAATCCTTCAAAATTCAATTCTAGTCTTGCTGTTAAGGTCTCCCCAACATTCTGCTTTGCTCCCAAAGCCTCCAGCATATTTTTCTGCTAAAATACTCATTACGTTGCCCTGTCACTTCTTCTCTTACATCTGTTCTCCAACTGGCTAACATCTTGGCAATTTCTCTTTGTTCCTTTTGGAGCCTCCAGCCCAGGAAGAATAACAGTGTGATAAAGCAGTTAAATGCCTGAATATCAGAGTCACAGAAGGAGGTTCTGACTCTTGTGTGTGAAATTGATCTCACTTCTCTGGGCCTCAGTTTCCTCCTATGTAAATGGGAACGGTGAAAATTACCGTGGAAGGTGTTGTGAGAGTGAAATTTGCTAATGTCTATAAAGCAGCTGGTACAGCACATGGTATGTTGTAAATGCTCAGCAAATGGCAGCTTTTATGGTTTTTACAGTATCTGACACATGGCGGGACTTGATAAATCTCACAGCAAAGGTGTGCCATGATAAGGTAGATAGGCACTGGATTACAGGCAGCTCTGGATAGCAGCCTCAAAAGTTTGATCCTCCTGTTCTCACTACCACTAATTATAATATCATGTAAATAAGTGAAAACATGAGAAAGGCCACTGGGTAACTTGTGTAGATTTGAAAACTTTATTCCTAGAAATGAATGAAACAACACAACAGTGGAAGTAGTAATCACCCACGTGAATGACATGCTGACTGAGCTCTGCCACTATCCTCCATGCTTACAGTCATGATGGCTAGAGTTGAAACTCCAACCTGGTGCATTGAATTAAGATAAAGATGATTTCAACTGCTCCCATTCTGTAGTCCTAAATATCCAAAAACCCAACCAGTCTTGGATAACAAACCTGTAATTAAACTTAGCCATCACGAAATGCCATTTAAAAAAGAAAACAAAACAGCTTCAAATGACAAGAAGAAAGAAATAGAAGTCTGAATATTTTGAACAGGATTTGCCACCAGTTTGCTGACCTAACAAGGGATATGACTTTCTGAAGCCTACATTTCCTGAATTTAAAAGAATCTTCAGAGTGGTGCCGATGCGCGAGGGTCAGCATTCAGCGCTCTCTGTGTGTTCCCCCTGCTGGGTGCAGCTGTTTCTCCTCCTGACTCAGATTTTCCCAGACCTCAGAATGTGTTCCACCTACTGGCACCCCTACCCCCAACCTCCAAGGCCAAGCTGAACCCCTTCTGTATCCTGAGAAAGATAAAATCCCTTTTTTCTACTTCAACTAGAGTTTTGCAGTCTGAGCTAGGCAGGTATAGGGAATAGATAAATCACATAAAGTCCAAGAATGATTATGTAGCCTACAAAAGTTCTGATGCTAACATTAATATTGGGTCACATATGGGCATGAGGGTACCATTGAGTTGCTGTTCAGGCCTGAGTCCCCTTCCCACCTGCTCACTTCTACCTGGGATAAATAATAACCATAACTATCACTTACCGCTGGGCTCTGAACAGAAACTTTACAAATAATTTCATTTATCTATTTTGAAATCTATTTCATTTATCAACACAAGCACAGCAGCTTTCAGAGGGTGGCACCCATAGCTATTTTTCAGATGAGAAAAGTAAGAATCAGGTAGAAAGTAGTGGAGCTTAGGTTTGGAACTAGCTGGGTGGACCTCCAGGTCTTCACTTGCCCTATTGCCCTCTTACATTATGATTCCAGCCCAAGGATGGGTGATCTTTGGAGTGGTCACTCTGCCTCAGGCCCTCCTGCTCAGCTCTCACGTCACCCTCCAGATTTCATGTGTGATGTGTGGCCACAATTAGGACTTTGGCTCCCTCTCAGGACCACATTTGTCTCCCCACTCGTCTCTGCAGTGTGTCTGTAGACTGTTCAAAAGATGATGCCAAACCCAGCCCGAACCAGCACCAGAACCCATTTGTCCTGTGATACTCAGACATCTTAGAAATCAGTAGACCAAGAAGTTTTCAATTTTCTTGTAGAATTTATCTCCAGTTCTGTTCCAGAACCTGCTTTCTGTCCCAGAAATAGCTGCACCCAGTGGGGGAAATACTTGGAGAACACTGAATATAGTCCCTCTTGGTCATTCCCCACCACTCCTAGACCCCCTGGCCTCATGTGGTCTCCATGGCACCTGGCCCCCTCTGTATAAGAGGAAATCACTTCCTGAATCAGAGTCAGAATGTGCCATACTGACCTTGCAGAAGCCTCTTTTCTGTTCTCTAGAGACCTCTGGGGCCTCCTCATGCGACCCATTTCTCTCTGAGCTTTTCTTCTTACTCAAAACTTACTCCCCTAGCATGTCTTTGGATTTCTTTTCTGAATATTGCCAAGTTATTTGAGAGGCTGGTAACCATGGCTCCCTCATAGGACTGGATGCAGAATGCCACTTCCTCTACTTTAGAAGACAGAGACCCTATCAGCCCCCCTTTTGAGGGCTGGAAGAGGTTCCTGAGCCCAGTGAAACACAGAATTTACCAGCTCAATTGACCTGCTGCCTCTGTCGACCCACCCCTTCAATGCTCTCCTAATCCCCGAGGTGTCTGGAATTCTCTCACAGTTGTACACTCTGTGGAACCTTACATATATTCTCAATAAATGTCATAGCTAATAAGGAAAGGAGAGAATAATTTTCTTAGGGCTTTACCTTCTTATGAAAGTATGAGAAAAGATGGGGAGAGGAAGACCGCCAATGCTCTCGTTTCCTGGATACTAAGCCGATTTTTAGTATTCCATGCCAGAAACAGACAGAACCCTTAACTAACTTAGAAATCTAGTACTGTGCTACTTTTCTTTGGCATTCTAATGATGGTGCTAAACCACAAGTAAAGGCCAAAAAAAGAAGTCGAATACAAGTCAGAGCAAACACTGGTACACAGGCCTCAACATTAAGGAGCTGGTCATATAAAATCCAAGGAAGAAATAGCCTTTGCAGCCATCAGCATATTGTCACATCTGAGAACATAACACATGGATGGTGTATTGAATCTGTGGTTAGAAAAGGGTAAGGTTTGGACCGACGCATCCTGAGCACTGCAGGCCTGAGTGCAAAACAGTTGGCACCACTGCAATTACAGGAAATACTCACGCTCTTCTCTGATTTCTTAAAATTTACCATAGAAATCATTTTTCACCTCTTCAACTCATAACCTGAACCTACCCTACAACGTGTTTTGATTTTAGTAAGATTGTCATGTTTGCCTGGGCACAAATGGGCATCAGGTGCCCCAGTTTCTGCTTTCTTACTTTGTTATTGCTTTTTCTTTTTCTTTTCTTTTTTTTTTTTTTTAAGATGGAGTCTCGCTGTGTCACCCAGGCTGGAGTGCAGTGGCACGATCTCAACTCACTGCAAACTCCATCTCCTGAGTTCAAGCAATTCTCCTGTCTCAGGCTCCCAAGTAGCTGAGACTACAGACACACACCATCACATCCAGCTAATTTTTTTGTATTTTTAGTAGAGACAGGGTTTCGCCATATTGGTCAAACTGGTCTTGAACACCTGACCTCAGATGATTCACCAGACTCAGCCTCCCAAAGGGCTGGGATTACAGGCATGAGCCACCACACCCAGCCTGCTTTTTTTTTCATTATCTTCTCTTAGCTTTTTATTTCTTTCCCTATTCATTTTTCTTAAATTTTTAGAAATATCTGTTGTTCTCTTTGTGTTTGACTGCTAAAGCTCTTAAGAAACCTGCAACTTTTCTTTAATAAATATATCTTATTTACCCTTGCTGCTTTTTCATGAAGGCCAGCAGAAGAATCCATTTCTCATTTGAAATTGGGCAAGGTTATTGATGAAGGGAATCGGTGTTCACCCTGGGAACGTCTCCCTGTACTTTCTGCTTGGTGTCCTAGCATGGTGCTTTGCATATTGCTCATTAGCATGGCCAGCTAACCCCTTCCATGAGCCTACAAAGAATTAAAGAAGAAAAAAAACAAGAAAACGTTTTCTGAGCAGACAGTGCCTAGTAAACTCAACACCAATGTTTGAATACAGAGGTATACACTATATTCTTGGCATTCATTTGAATGAATGCTTTACTAAGGCTTTCTAAATGGTCCATTGTCTGACTTTAATTACCCCACTGTCCTGCCCTGTTTAGAGATCTGAACCACATTCCCAGTGCTTTCCATGTTCCACACCCAACCACCTGCACCTTCACAATCACAGAAATTTTAAAAATAATAATAAAGGCAAACCTTTTGCAAGCAACTTATTTTTTCAGCTGCTCTATTGGTTTTGCAGGTTTTTTTTAAATGTCATAAAATTTAAAATAATTCCTGGTGGTGAATTCTTTCATGCAGCTTGCAAAAATAATCAGGTTTTGCAGCGGAACAGCCGTGGCAAGTCCATCTGGCAGAACTGAAGTTCTGCAGATTCTGTCCTGACCAAAGTGCATCTCAGTGACTGCTGTTGTTCTAACTTTGCTACAAAAATAAAAATAGCATTCCAAAGGCCTGCTAAGATCCAGGGGTAAAAAATGTGTTTCACCTTGTAACTTAGGCAACAGAAATCACTTCCTCACAGAGACAGCCTGGACATCATTTTGTGCCAAGCAGGAGACTTCTAACAGTAAAATCTTAAGAAACTCTCTGAAAATGGGGATTCTGCAACCATCTGAGCTTTCTCAATGACATAAAATAGTTTATATCCCAGCAGTTGAAGACACCTGACATCACATTTTTAAAAAGGTTTGAGATTTACAATAAATATACGACCTAAAGTCTACTTATTAATTTTTGTTAAATAGTTGCTTTAATTATGAAAGGAATTCAGTGTAAAATTTCAGACAGAACAAGCGAAAGTGAAAAGCAGAAGCTCACTAAAGTCTTCCCTGCCCCCAGTTCTCTTGTTCTACATCTCGGAAGCCGCCCCAGTGAGATTCATGTAAATTCTTCCAGAAAATTTGCTATGACATTTTGTTAAAGAGAAAGTAAGTTGTTGGACCAGCAAGTTAATGACTATCAAAATTTTTTAGATAATTGCATGCAGTATTCAAAAACTGCATAATTTAATGTTTTGGTGGCAAAATGCCTTCCAGAGAGAGAATTTAAACATGGCTTTTAGTTTTCATTTTACCCCTATACATTTGAAAGTCTTCAGCAAATCACTTAATCTTTTTAAGTCAATAACATAGTCCTTACCATCACCTGAGGCTGGTGATAATGGAGGCAGGGTGCACAAAACCAGATGAACTCTTTCTTTGTGAGATATATCTCCCATAACCTAGGCTTTGTAGACACAGGTAAATGCTTTTGAGGATATATGTTTTGATATTCACTCCAGTCAAAAGTTATTCTTGGCCTTAGGATTGGGCCTATACAATATCCCATTAAATCAAGTCATATAAAAAGTAGGGTTTTTTCTTTGCAAGTAGGTCAGTATGAGGAAGACTTGCCAGTCCCTTCTCATTCAGGTGTCAGCAGGAAGATTGGTGATAACAAAGAAAAGAGGAAGCGAGCCCTGGAATTTACACAGCATCCAGGACAGGTGGCCAGCAGCACCTGTGGGAGAGCATCAGCCCTTGTTGATAATCCTCTAAAAGGATGCCAAATAGAGATGGATAGATATGGTACCTGCTGGCCTTCTGAAACCCAGCCCTACTGAGAGCCATCAGACCTTCATCACTGGGCTCTTTTCGCCTATAATAGCCCATACTCTCACCCCATCAGTCATTTCCAACCTGTCATTTTTGCACCAGATTAAATTTCCTCTAAAAGGATGCCAAATAGAGATGAATAGATATGGTACCTGCTGGCCTTCTGAAACCCAGCCCTACTGAGAGCCATCAGACCTTCATCACTGGGCTCTTTTCACCTATAATAGCCCATACTCTCACCTCATCAGTCATTTCCAACCTGTCATTTTTGCACCAGATTAAATTTCCTTGGGCATCATTTTCACCATGTCTACACTGCTAAGAAAGTTCAGGGCCAGGTATGGTGGCTCACGCCTATAATTCCAGCACTTTGGGAGGCCGAGGTGGGTGGATCACCTGATGTCAGGACTTCAAGACCAGCCTGGCCAACATGGTGAAACCCCATCTCTACTAAAAATACAAAAATTAGCTGGACGTGGTGGTGGCAGCCTGTAATTCCAGCTACTTGGGAGGCTGAGACAGGAGAATCACTTGAACCTGGGAGGCAGAGGTTACAGTGAGCCAGGATTGTGACACTGCATTCCAGCCTGAGAAAGAAAGGAAGAAAGAGAGAAAGAAGAAAGAAAGAAAGAGAAGAAAGAACAAAAGAAAGAAAGAAGAGAAAGAGAAAGAAAAAGAAAGGAAGGAAGGGAGGAAAGAAGGGAGGGAGGGAGAAAGAAGGAAGGAAGGAAGGAAAGAAAAGAAGGAAGGAAGGAAGGAAGGAAGGAAGGAAGGAAGGAAGGAAGGAAGGAAGGAAGGAAGGAAGGAAGGAAGGAAAAAGAAAAGAGAGAGAGAAAGAAAGTTCTGAAGGATTATTGCCTACTACCAAAGTCTAAGTTCCTTAAGGTGGCTCAAACAAGCTCTTTTTATATCTTTTCTTTTCTTTTTTTTTTTTTTTTTCTGAGACAAGGTCTCACTCTGTTATCCAGGCTGGAGTGCAGTGGCATGAATTTGGCTCACTGCAGCCTTGACCTTCTGGACTTGGGACATCCTCCTGCCTCAGCCTCCTGAGTAGCTGGGTTCTACAGGCATGTGCCACCATGCTGTTATTTGTGTGTGTGTGTGTGTGTGTGTGCACGCACGCGTGTGTGTGTGTGTGTCTATGAAGATGGGAGTCTCACTATATTGCCCAGGCTCGTCTCAAACTCCTGGGCTCAAGGGATTCTCTTGCCTCTGCCTCCCAAAATTCTGGGATTACAGGCATGAGCCACTGTGCCCAGCAAAAAAAAAAAAAAATACTTTTAGGCTGGGCGTGGTGGCTCACACCTGTAATTCCAGCACTTTGGGAAGCTGAGGTGGGTGGATCACCTGGGGTCAGGAGTTTGAGACCAGCCTGACCAATACAGTGAAACCCCATCTTACTAAATTAAAAAAAAAAAAATTAGCCAGGTTTGGTAAAAGGCACCTGTAATCCCAGCTGCTAGGGAGGCTGAGGCAGGGGAATTGCTTGAACCCGGGAGGCAGAGGTTGCAGTGAGACAAGATTGTGCCATTACACCCCAGACTGGGCAACAAGAGCAAAACTCCATCTCAAAAACAAACATACCAAAAAAAAAGACCTTTATAACCTGGCTTCTGCATCTTTCTCCAGATTCTCTTCAGCTTTCTTGTCCTCACATTTCCTGCCCACATTTCCAGATATGTGACATGCTGTCCCTCACATTTGAGACTTTATTCTCTCCAGTAGCAATACTCCTCAAACAATATCCTTTCACATAGCCTTCAGAACCAGACTCAGATATCACCTATGTTTTGATGTGCTAAATCACATGCCCGCAAAACATTAATCACCCCCCCAACTTTCATCCATGCCCCCACCCCCATACCTGCACTAAATCAGGCTAATTGACAATTCAGGCTACGTCACTTGGCAGCTTTGGAATCTTGGACAAGTCCTTCAGAAAAGTGTATTAGTTTTCCAACCAATAAGCTAGGGATTATAACTTGCAACAATCTATCTCATTGGTTAATGGTGGTAATCTAATGAAATAATGCTTGGAAATCATCTCACACTCTCCAGAGTACATAAAGTACCTAGATCTTAGTCGTCACTAAAAATGACCACATAGACACACTAGCATACCTAAGGTGCCTGGCACAGAGTCTGGCAGGAAGTAGGCACCAGGAAATGCTAGTCTTCTCAACCTCAACCCTTATTTCTATTATTGCACTAATTACACATATACGTATGCAGCTGTTTTTGCTATGAAACTGCGTGCTCCCAAGAATAGGATCTATGTCTTACTCCTCTTTGTATTTCTGGAAACTACCACAGTCCTGGTGCAGAGTAGGCACAAAATACATTTTAATAGAATGAATGAAATGAAACTTCTGCTCCAGGCAAGCCAATTTGCTTATTACTCCCTGAAGAAGAGCTGTATTTTCCCACCCTGTGTTTGATTCACAAAATTCCTCCTTCCCGAGAGCTTCCTTTCTCCTCTCTGCATCCTCTCAGCCTTCAGCACCCAATTCAAATCCTCCGCACATCGACTTCCCCTTCTCTGACGCATAGTAGATGCTTATAACTGTAGTTTATATTCATTATAGAGTGTTTATTTTTTTTTTTTTTTTTTTTTTTTTTTTTTTTTTTTTTTTTTTTTTGAGACGGAGTTTCGCTCTTGTTACCCAGGCTGGAGTGCAATGGAGCGATCTCGGCTCACCGCAACCTCCGACTCCTGGGTTCAGGCAATTCTCCTGCCTCAGCCTCCTGAGTAGCTGGGATTACAGGCATGCGCCACCATGCCCAGCTAATTTTTTTTGTATTTTTAGTAGAGACGGGGTTTCACCATGTTGACCAGGATGGTCTCGATCTCTTGACCTCGTGATCCACCCGCCTCGGCCTCCCAAAGTGCTGGGATTACAGGCTTGAGCCACCGCGCCCGGCCTAGAGTGTTTATCTTATTTGTGATTAAACCTGTAAGTGGCCTGTAAATCAAAACCTGCTTCAAACTTCGCAAAAGTAACAAGGTTTATAATAATATGTTTGGGATAATGTAGCCAACACATGAGATTTCACAGGAACCAAAATGCTCCTGGTTCTACTATATACGTTTCCTATTAACTAAGGCGTTTAATTCTCTATATCCATTTTTTCCCTGGGGAGAAGAAGTTGTTCCAACCTAACATCTTTAAACCTGGCTCCTGCATCTCCCTCCAGCTTCTCTTCAGCTTTTTTGTCTACACATTTCACACTAACACTAGTATCCATTTAAAGGCTGTGTTAACATCTAGCATTACTTTTCCTTTAATTTCAAAGTTGGAGGAAAATCATATGACCTATGGTGGACCTAAATGTAAACATTAAAATACGGTGTCCAAATGTCTAATATCATCAGCTCCACCTGCCTCACATTCACAGAAATGATGACAGCAAAAACTTAAAACCTATAAAATACTATGAATGCCTCAAAGAGAGATATCACTTATTCACAAGTGGCTATGATCATTATTACTTAAGCATTAGTAGCAATATCTTCAAGTTTGAAGAGACATTTTCTAAACTAAATTTTGTCTCTTGATTTCAATCAGGAAATAAAATTATACAACAGTATGAAACATGTCATGCTAGTCAGAGATCATTTCCGTAGAACATTTCAATATGTCCTTCAACTAGGTTGGCAACTAAAATTGTTATTATAGGATCATAAAATGACTATAAATGTACTCAAGGGAAACTCCTAATCTTATCACTTTACTACCTTGGTGACATATTAGTTCAAATTAACTCATTTTCATGGAGGGGTTTTGGGGGCAGCTGTGAGGCTGCCGTCTTAGCTGCAGGAAGTTGCAGGCTGGCAAATTTCATTCAAATATAAACCTCTGAATTTGGCTAGCTGGCATCGCAGGATCCTGTTGTTTGCAGTATGCAAAATAAAAAATATATACCATCTCACTTGGTCAAAAGTTATGGGCTCTTCAATATTAATTTCAATACTATTTCTGGAGGATTTGCAGGATAAGAGGCAACCGTGTGAATACAATATACTGAACCAAGAAAGAAATGTAAGATTTCCCTTCACATAGGAAATGACATTGAGTGTGCATGTTGAAGGACCCTGGTTTAGGCCATTCTCTCCCAACCCGTGAAATCTGGAAATGGGATGGAGAAGCAAGTGGCAGCTCTGACATCTTCCCAGTGGCGTCCTTCCCAGCCCCATGGAGGCCCTTTAGGAGTCATCTAGAGTCTGTGATATGAACTGTAGAGGTCCATTGTCACTGACTTTTGTGTTTATCTATCAAAATATTTCCCAGGTCACCAAGAATGGGCAACATTAATTATAGCTATATACTGACTAGTCTGGTGAGAAGGTTTTACATGATATTGTGGTGGGAGGTTACAAGTGTTCATCAAATTTTGCCAAAATTCATCAAATTGTACCCTTAAATTTTGTGAATTTTATTATATGTAAATTATATCTCAATAAAGCTGACCCCCAAAAGTAGAATGTCACTCAAAGGATTCAGGACATGTGTGCGTCTGTGTGTGTGTGTGTGTGTGTGTATGTATGTGTGTGTGAGAGAGAGAGAGACAGACAGACAGACACAGAAAAGAATTCCACCCGATCTTCTTTGTGAGATTTACATAATTATATGACACTCTGGATGTTCCTAAATCTCCATTATACTAAATTTTTTAAAATGAGGATGCTTTTCAATTTTCAATTGCTGAGTTATTAAAAAGCTTGCAAAGCAGAC
This sequence comes from Saguinus oedipus, assembly GCA_031835075.1. NCBI lineage: Eukaryota > Metazoa > Chordata > Mammalia > Primates > Cebidae > Saguinus > Saguinus oedipus. The sequence goes on from CM063178.1 coordinate 9,069,400, forward strand.
TGTTGTGGTGGTTAAGAAATGGTCTCTGATATCAGAAAGGCCCGTGTCTAATTCCATCCACTATCACCACCACCACAACCAATCCTCTCCTAGAAGGGAAATTAGGTTATTCTCTCTATGCTTTAGTTCCCTTATTGGCAAGATGAGAATAATATTACTTATCTTCTGGGTTGGTCTCAAGAATTAAATGAGATGCTACATATAATACAGTTGGCCAAAGCAATGCCTACCAATGTGTTTATGAAGTTACTATAAGCAAGTGCTTATAAATTACTTCTGTTATAATTTAAATCTCTGCTAGAAAATGTTGGAAGTCATGGAAAAATAAAAGCTTTTGTGCTATGTTAAAACCAGGAAAGTATCTACATCTAGACTCAATATTTGCAGATTTAATTATGATATGGGAGTGAGAAGAGCTCTCCCACAGCAGAACTGGATCTTGCATAATACAAAGTTTCGTGAGTTGTTGAGAAATCTCCAAAGCTAGGGGTAGGGGCAGGAGTTAGCATGGGAGAGTGAAAAAGGGTTTGAGCAGAAAGTAAAGCACTGAATGACGAGAAGGTGATCATGCCGAAAAGACAGGTTTCCTGAGGACAGGTGTTCAATTGACTTTACATGGTTCTTGACCTGCTGCCAAGGTTGGAAAGCTGAACCTTGGACTCCAAGATGAATGTGGGGAATCTGGAAGGCAATTGGCTTCCCATAGATATAAACACAAATCTTCTGGAGGAAAGCAGCCTCAATTCAGGACCCCAAATCTTCACAGATTAAGGTCAACAAAATGTGAGTTTCCATCAAAGATCACCCATGCATAAGAAAACAAACCCTTATGAACGAGTCTGCATAACAGACAATAAATTTAAATTCCTGGAACTTTCATATATTAGAATTACTGAATACAAAATACATAATACTTAATACATAATGAGCACTCAACAAGACGCTATCAAAAATTACCAAATAGATTCAAAAATCGAATGGAATTTATAGAAATAAAAAATATACAAATTCAATGTATGAGTTAAACAACAAATTAACTACAGTTGAACAAAGAATTAGCGAACTAAAAACACATCTGAAGAAACCTATGCCAATGTCTACCAAAACAAAGAATTATGGACACAGAGAAAATAGAGGTTAAGGGATTTTAAGAATAATACTAAAAGGTCTAATGTATATCTAAACAGAGTTCCAGGAGGACAGAACAGTCATAATAAAGATAAGACAATATTTGAAGAGATGATGGGTGCCATTTTTTTCAGAATTGATGAAAGACATGAATACCTAGATACATGAAGCCTATCCTACATCAAGCAAGATAAATAAAACGTAATCTACCTCTAGATAAAATGAGGTGAACTTGAAGAACCTCAAAGACCAACGGAGTATTTTGGAAACAGTCAGAAATAAAGAAAAGATTGTCACAAAGAACAACTGTAACACCAAAGCAGACACCTCAACAGCAGTCATGGAAGACAAAAGACAGTGAAATGATGCCTTCAAAGTGCTGAGAAAGAAAACTATAAAATTAAAATGGTAAATCCGACAATAGTCTCTTTCAAGTACAAGGTCAAAAGAAACATTTTCAGATAAACAGAAACTGAAACGGTTTGCTATCAACACCACTGACACTTAAGGAATATTCCCAAAAATTACTTCAGAAGAAGGAAATGAACCTAGAAAGAAAGTTTGGGGGAAAAGTAAGCAAAGAAAATGGTAGACATTTGAATCTTAATTCAAATTAGTAAATCTAATACAGAATTAATTAAATGATGATATGTATGTGTAATTTCTGACATCTTATTAACAAGAAACAAGCTAAAGAAAAGAGAATAGCACACACATAAATTAGAGGAGGAACAATTCTTATCCATCAATTGTAGGTTTAAGATATTGTTTGTAGGTTTTGTTAAATATGCATGATAAAATCGTAAGGATAATTATAAAGAATGAAAATAGAGCATGCCAATTCCATAGCAGGTAGAGGACAAAATCATATAGGAGGTAAAAGTACAAAAAGCTTCATCACATAATAAATAAAATCAACCAGACTTTTAATTGTGAAATCTTTGTAGAGTCTTCAGGTATAAAAATTAGGCTGGAGAGGAGATGGTACTCTCAGTTCCACAGTAATAATTAAGCCTGAGCAGAAGATGGAGGAGGCATCATAGAAGATGCTGAAGATTGCTGGCAGTGGAGGAGAAAGACCCAAAAACTTTTAAAGCAGAGATGTCAAAAGGTGAAGGGGCTGTGTCAGCCACAATGTCATAGACTGGGCTCTCTCCCTGCCTGGGGCAGAGGCAGGAGGCAGAGCCACTACAGCTGATGAATACATGGCTAACATGCTGAGGGAAATAGGGCGCTGATGCTGATGCTCATCAGATTGGGTGGGTGTGCTGTGTCTCACAGGGGCCTTGATTCTGACCCCAGACTTGGCCAGAGCAGTTTAAGGAAAGCAGGCAGGAAGAGAAGTGGGAGGACAAGGAGACATCTCCCTAGGCAGCACCCAGGACAGCTACCACCCCATGCCACATCCTAGGTACCCTGGAAGGAGGCTGAGGCTGAAGCTAAAAGGCATATGCATTGGCAAGGAAAGACCCAGCCGCACCACAGAGCTAGAAATGGGAGAGTAACACTGGATAACATGGGCACCTCCAACATGGGACTGTGGCCAAACACAAGTGCTTCTGTGGTTTAATTGCTGCCCCTTTCCTTCTTGTAGAAAGAGACCATTACATGCCGAGTTCCCTTCTGCCACTTAAAAGTATTAAAGTATTAAACAGGAAAACCCATAAATCAAAACATTTGGAGAAATATACCACAGATTTGAAGGAACCAAAATATGTGTAATGGTAATAATAGCTAAGGCATGTATGCTGTTTACTCTGTGGCAGACACTATTCTAAGTGTTTGATATAATGATCTCATTTAATCTTCATGTGCCCAAGATCCCACAGCTACTAAGAGGTAGGGCTGGGATTCAAACGTAGCCACTCTGGTTCCAGAGGTTTAACTCCTAATTACCATGCTGCTTCTGAGTTGTTGGAGGATATTTTGCCTGGAGAAGATCGAATTCAATGTTGATGCTACAGATTGTGATTGCATGTTTGCATTCCCTTAAAAATCAAATATTGAGGCTCTAATCCCCAATGTGATGGCATTTGGAGGAGGGGCCTTTGGGAGGTAATTAGATCTTGCAGATGGAGCTCTCTCTAATGGGATTAGTGTCCTTATAAGAAGGGACACCAGAGATATCTCTCTCTCTCTCTCTCTCTCTCTCTCTCTCTCTCTCTCTCCCCCGCCCCGCTTCTCCCCGCCGTGTGTGTGTGTGTATGTGTGTGTGTGTGTGTGTGTGTGTGTGTGTGTGTGTGTGATGTGAAGACACAGTGAGAAGCCATCTCTCTGCAAACCAAAAAGAGGGCCTTCACTAAGAACCACACCATGATCTCAGACTTCAAGTCTCCTGAACTGTGAGAAATAAATTTTTGTTGTTTAAGCCACCAAGTCTATGGTATTTGTCATAGGCTTGTCTTCAAATACTAGAAGGGCTGTGTATGCAAGAAGGGTTAAACTTATTCTATAAGGACCCACGGGATTATAACTAGGAAAGTGATTCTTTCAGTCAACTTTGTAATTGGTAGAGGTTCCTAAGGAAGAAATGGGTTTCCTCAGAGGCTAAGCTCTGTCACTGGATATTAGATACACCTGATGTTAGTAATATGGAGAGAATTTAAGCATTGAATGACACCGTATAGAGTTTCTTCCAGCTCTTGAGAGTCTATAGAATTCTGTGAGTCACTGCAAAAGAGCTCATATTCAATGACCTTGATGTTGAGGATTCTTAACTTCCATACAAACTACATCCTCTCCACTTACCTTTGCTCAGAGCATCTTGGAGCCATGTTTTGCATTTGTGTATGCTAAGACTCTACATGTCTAGATACTCTTCCTTCAGAGGTCAGCTTAGGCATTGCATCCTGCAAGTTGTGTCCCCCACCCCATCCCTAACACCTGCTTAGGTGCCTGCATCACCTCATCTTTCCCTGATCCTGCCACTTTTCATACTACATGAAATATTCTGTTTTATCATCGGTCACCCCGTGTTGGTTTCCTAGGGCTGCAGTAACAAGTTACCACAAATGAGATGATTTAAAGCAACAGAAATGTATCATCTCATAGTTCTAGAGGCTGGAAGTCTGAAGTCAAGCTGTCAACAGGACCATGCTCCCTCTGGAGTCTCTGGGGAGAATCCTTCCTTGCATCTTCTGGCAATTGTGGTCGGCAATCCTCAGTGTTCCTTGGCTTGAAGTAGTGTCACTCAAACTGCTGCCTTTGTCCTCACATGACCTTGTCCTGTCTGCATCTGTGCCTTTCTGCATCCTTCTCCACTTCCTATAAGGACATCCTTCTCCTCTTCCTATAAGGACATTGGTCACATGAGATTTAGGACCCACCCTAATTTAGTATGACTGCGTCTTAATTCAAGTAGTTACATCTGTAACAGTCCTATTAGTAAATATCATTACATTCACAGGTACCAGGAATTAAGGTATCAATACACCTTTTGGTGGCTCATGTCTGAAATCCCAGCACTTTGGGAAGCCAAAATGGGTAGATCACCTGAGGTGAGGAGTTTGAGACCAGCCTACCCAACATGTTGAAACCCAGCTCTACTAAAAATGCAAAAATTAGCTGCATGTGGTGGCAGGAGCCTGTAATTCCAGCTACTCAGGAGACTAAGGCAGGAGAATCGCTTGAACCCATGAAGCAGAGGTTGCAGTGAGCTGAGATCATGCCACTGCACTCCAGCCTGGGCAACAGAGTGAGTCTCCATCAAAAAAGAAAAAAGAAAGAATGAATGAATGAACCAACCACATTCCCCAGCCTCCCCTGCCCTCTAGCCTGTGGGTTCTTTGAAGATTGTGGCTTCATTCCACATATTTTTCTTACGACTATTATTAAGTATACCCTGTTCTAGGTGCTGAGGACACATCACAGTCAAGGTCCCTACAGTTGGTGGAGCTTCTTCCTCGATGTGGAGTCAGACAGTAAAAAGTGGCCCTTCAGTGCTGAAGCCAATACGAAGTGCATATAGGTGTGCACATACACGCATACAGGAGGTGCCCCTTAACCATGGTTTCCCTTTCTGAGGTTTCAACTACTCATGGTTAACTGCAGTCTGAACATATTAAACGCAAAATTCCAGAAATAAACAATTCCTAAATTCTTAAATGGCATGCCTCTCTGAGTGGCGTGATGAAATTTCATTCAGTCCCACTCTGCTGCCTGGGACCTGAATCCTACCTTTGTCCAGCCGATCCACCCTGTCTACACCACCTGCCCGTTAGTGTCTCAGTAGCTGACTCAGTGATCGGATTACCTGTCACTGTATGGCCGTGCTTGTGTTCAAGTCACCCTTATTTTATGTCATAATGGCCCTAAAGCACAAGAGTAGTGATGCTGGCAATTTGGATATGCCGGAGAGAAGCCCGAAAGTACTTCCTTTAAAGGAAAAAGTAAAGGTTCTCAACTTAATAAGGAAAGAAAAAAAAAATGTATGCGGAGGTCAGACATTGGTATGGTAAGAAAAGATCTTTTGTCTGTGAAATTATGAAGAAGGAAAAAGAAATTTATGCTAGTTTTGCTGTTGTACCTTGAACTGCAAAACTGTGGCCACAGTGCATGATAAATTCTTAGTTGAGATGGAAAAGGCGTTGAGTTTGTGGGTGGAGGACATGAACAGAAACATGTTCTGGGACTGATGACAATCAGGTGTGGTACTCCCCTCAGTTTCAGTGACCCACTGGGGAGTCTTGGAGAACAACCCTCATGGGTAAGGGAGGCTCCTGTATATGCATATAAATAGTCACTTAATATATATTTCATGAGGGCATGTTAACTGGAACAGTAGAAAATAAAGGACAAATTATTCCATTTCACGCAGCCAGTGTTTTCTGGGATGTTTATCAAAATTTAAAAGTGTGATTTCTCTTTGACCCTCGTAAAACTTTGTTCTCTGGTACTTTAATTCCTATCCTCAGTTGACCTGAGAGTCAACCCAACTTTCCAAGTAATATGTCTGGATATCATAAAACCAAGCGTATAAGGTGTATTCCTAACTTTTATTGAATTCAAACTTACAACTAAAGAAAACACTTGAATTCTGTTTACCTTCCAGGGCAGCGTCAGTTCCTCTCAGTCTCCATTTGTGCAGATGCCAGGTGAGTACTTTAATTCAATAAGCAATTATTCTCTTTGGAATTTAAGTCAAGCTGCTCGGCTTTTGTGCTTTTATAATGACCTTACACCACTTGCAGAACTCTGCTCCTTTAAAAAGGTTATGTCTAAAATACAAAATCAGCGAAGAATAGAACTCATCCAGTCATTTCCGAATTTAAAATTCATTTTGTCTTGAAAGCAGCCTTTTCACTCCAAGCATTTTGGCCAAAGGTAACAGAAATTCTGCCCTTGATACAGTTTTAAAATGTCTAAAGTTCTGAGACCGTGATCTGATAGATGAGGCATCTGCTTCCAAACAGAAAGAGGAAAGCAGCCTGAGAGCGGGGCAGGGGGGGCTGCGGGGGGCTGGGTGCTCTCCATAGTCAGGCACTTGTTCAGCATTTTGAATTCATTTAAATGCCTATGTCTCATTAAATACTCCTGTGGGGATGTAAAAGGGGGATTCCTAATAATAGTGTTGGACATTCTTATATAAACACACACACACAGGCAAAGACAACCTAATCTAGTCTAAGCTAGAAGTGGTACAGTTCCTAATAGTTTTATCACCTTCAGAGCTGGGTAAAGGAAAGGAATAAGAGCAATAGAGGATCCCAAATATTTAAATTCTGTATGTTGTTTCCCAATCGTATATACTGTCATTGAAATTTGGTTGCATCTCCTGTCTTCTACAGAAAAAAAAATTCTGTAGCTTCTCTTTATCTAAAAATTATTCTTTCTCTTTGTATGGAGAAAATACATGCTAAGGGCCAGGAGTGGTGGCTCATGCCTATAATCCTAGCACTTTTGAAGGCCGAGAAGTGTGAATCGCCTGAGGTCAGGAGTTCGAGACCAGTCTGGCCAACAGGGTGAAACCCGTCTCTATTAAAAACACAAATATTAGCCGGGCATGGTGGTGGGTGCCTGTAGTCCCAGCTAGTTGGGAGGCTGAGACAGGAGAATCACTTGACCCTGGGAGGCGGAGGTTGCAGTGAGCCAAGATTGTGTCATTGCACTCCAGCCTGGGCAACACAGCAAGACTTGGTCAAAAGACAGAAAGGAATGAGAGAAGGAGGGAAAGAAGGAAGGAAGGAAGGAAGGAAGGAAGGAAGGAAGGAAGGAAGGAAGGAAGGAAGGAAGGAAGGAAGGAGCGAGCATGCTAAGACAGCAGAGGTTTTTTTCCTTCGTGGTTTTGATTTGGAAATTGGGAGTATATGAGAGCCTGGAAATCTTATTTCCATATTTTGAACCATAACCACTCTCATAAATATAAATACATTGTATGAAACAGAACCTTATTTCTTTGTATTAAGGTTCAGTTGCACTGATTTTTTTCCCAAGGAAGTATGCTTATAATGAAAACCCTAACTGCAGCTTTCAAATGCGTGAGCAGGCTAGAAGTTCTAGAATGTAAGATGAAGGAGAAGTGAGTAGGATCGTGCTAGAGGTTTTGATGAAGAATTTTGATTTCTTCTTCTGGGTGAGTAAATTCACATGCCATTCTTGAACACAATGTTATACTACTGGGTTTAAAGAAAATGTGTGAGGCCTGAGTTCTGCCACCATGGCGCTCGCAGGTTGACTGGCAAGACCATTGTGACTCAGGTGGAAGAGGAATGGGCATAATATAAAGTGCCCAGCACTGTGGAATAGGCTGGAATTCTGTCTATAGAGTCAGAAGCTCAGAAGTGGTCTGCTGTGGTTGGCGGAAGGTAAGGAAGACAGGCACTTGCAGCTTATCCCCGGCTCAGCCTTTTTGTGACCCGTGACCTAAGGGCGTTGGTCTTATCACTAGGTCACACCCACAGCCAGCCAGAACCTAAACCATCAACTTCATAGACCTCAAGTCTACGCCCTCAGACACGTTGTGAATGATCATGTGTTTTCTGCAACAACTGAGCTACGGGGTCAGAAAATGTTGAGCAAACACATCTTTTTCTTCGAAAACCATTTCACTGGGCTTGTCTTAAATGAGGTTCTTGTCAGTTTCAGCCGTCCGTCCCTCTCTCCACCAAGGGAAACTTTCTGCACCAGGCATTGTCTTCCCAAACTCGCCAGGCCCTCGTGAGCTGAGTGAAGGATTCAATGAGGCCACAAGAGGGCAGCAAATAACATGAAACTCCTCAAAGCCTTAAAACCATACATGGGCCTCTAGCATTGGCTTCTGTGTAGCCATCTAATCCTAAAGCAGGTCATTTACTGATGTCTGCCAGGCGTGCGACCCAGTGTAAGGACAATATGCGAAGAATTAGAAGACAGAGTTCAGCCTGCCTCTGATTTGAGGTGCGGTTATACGTGTTTCCGTATCCAGAGATAGTGATCACAGGTAACAGCCCGGGCGCAGGCTCTTGTTAACAGTTGTATTTGTAGGGAGAGGTAGCTCCGATGTTGCGGAAAAGATCCTTCCTTCCTTAAAATGTGAATGCCAAGAGATTCTTTCATTTACCTCTTCCCAGCACAGCGCCGGGCACATGGAAAGTACTCAGTAAATACGAGTCCATGAACAGACACTGCACTGTCTAAAATGAACTCATCCCTAAAGGCAGACTGAACTTTTAAAACATATTAGTTATTTGGGCTAATGCAGGAATATTTCGTGCTTTTCAAGATATTTGTCAATTTCCATGTTAGCGATTGGAGTCAGGCACGCGTTAGTCACATAGTTTCCCAGGCAGAGACTCAGCTGCCACGGAGGCCTTGACCGTCCTGGGAGGAACTTTCTGCTCCTTTTCATTTGGCAACAGGTTCTCCGGTCACGTCAGGTTACTACGGTGTCAGAAGATCTTTCTTATCTGACTCAGACTTCCACAACAGTAAACAGTTTTCAAATGACGTCTACACCCCCAGCGTGGGGAAGCCGTTTCCCTGTGAGTCCTCCGCAGGGCAGAGCCACGCGGCCCTCCTGGAGCCCTACTTCTCCACGGAGCCCTACGGGGACTACCGGCCTCCGGCGCTGACACCCAACGCGGGCTCCCTGTTCGGCGCCTCGCCCCTGCCTCCGCTCCTGCCGCCGCCCTTCCCCGGAGACCCCACTCACTTGGTATTTGTGAGTATGCAGGGACCTGACCTAGTGGGGGGAGTAACAGATGGGCAGGGCTCACCATCTGGCCCAGCCGCTGTGCTTGGCATCCGGGTTGAAGCCAGGTCTGGCCCACCCTGGAGACCCCTAAGGCTGCTTTGCAGCTGCCTGGAGATGCCAGGACACCCTCCGAGGTAGCTTTGCTCAAGGATCCCTGCTAACCATGACGGGCAGGAGCGTCTGCTCAGGGCTTGGAACCGGGAGGACTGTACAGCAGGATTTATATCCATTTTGTTAATGCTCTACTGATATTCGCCTGATGTTCCCCCGCCCTGTTAGTGCCAGTGATCATCATTCCAGCAGCCCATAAGGAAAGAACATTGATTGAAGCTGCACCCCAGACACGGCTAGGCAGTATGAGGTGGATCATAATCTCCCGAGGAGGGTACAAAGGGCTCCTCTTTCTTTCCAAGTCCCCTGCCTCCCCTTCCCTACATTTTTAGCCTTAAAAAACCTAGTTCTCTCTCAATCCTTCCAAACAGGTGAGTTCATAAATATTGGCAGAATGCTAATACTCCTAGAGAATCGTGAAGGTTTCCACTATAAAAGAATGACTCTCTTAGGACAGGATTTTAGACAAAAAGGAGAGAATGAGAATTCACATTATTAAGTACCTACTCTATGCCAGGAAATGTGATGTGCCTTTGTTCATTCAATACTTGCAACAACTCAGGATATATTTATGAATTCCCATTTTACAGATGAGCAAAGTCAGGCTCAGAGAGAGGAGGAGCCGGGAAGAACCCTAATCTTTCTAGTTCCAAACCTATGGGATTCCTATCTCTTTCCTCCAGCCTTACCGGGGACAGAGTGGGCACCTGAGTCCACTCAAAAGCTCACCACGGAGTTGAAGGCCTACTCCTTCAAGGAGTGGGCCAAGCGCTGACCTTCCCCACTGTGTAAAGGGCATTCTAGAACCCAGACTAATGGGAGATTCAAAAAGAATGCAAGACAGAGGGCATGGTACACAGTAAAATGTTGCATAGATGTGCATTTTATTAGTCTCACATTCCACTCATTTTATGTTGTCTTCTGGGAAAAGGAGTCTCAATATCTATAGCAAATCTAATTGTAAAGTAGGAAGGAAGGAAAACTTCCACTGCTGGTATCAAACGCCAGAGGGAAGAGCAGCCTGGGAACCAGGCTTCAGGCAGCAGAGAGGGGGGACCAAGGCTGCCCCAAACCACAGTCCGGCGGCACACAATGTATCATCAGAGTGTCACCTAGTGAATAATCCCAGTGGCCTTTCCATTCTCCTCAGAGGGACTCATGGGAGCAGACGGTGCCCGACAGTCTCAACCAGCCTGACCCTGTGTCCGCCGATGCCCTGCAGACCTTGCCACCCAGCATGAGTTGCCTCTCCCAGCTCGAGTCCGGAAGCACCGCCCAGCACAGGGGCTCCAGCTGGGGGACCTCCCTGGCTGGGGCTCAGTCCTATTCGCTGCATGCTCTGGAAGATCTGCACCACACTCCGGGGTACCCCACCCCACCGCCTTACCCCATCACCCCTTTCATGACAGTCTCAAATGACCTACCGCTCAAGGTGGGGCCACTCTCCCCAAATGAGGAAGCAGACACCTGTTCCCTCCATGACCCTTCTCCGTGGGCAAAAGAAGATGGGAGCATCGCCTGGGGGTCATATGAATGCCGCAGAGCTTATTAAGGGGAGGGCCAAAGAACTTCTGGGTTTTTCTTTAACTTGAGGTGCGTTCCCAAGATCGTTTTAGGTGTGTCAACTCGTTCAGGACTGCATTTTCAGAATAAGCCACAATGCTGCCCTTTGTTAGTGGACGATGGCATTTATCTGCAATCCTCTCCACCACAGCCCCACTGAAATAACAGAATGTTAAGTAAATGTACCACAGACCATATTCTAGTAAGATAACCTTACAATGTGGTCTTTTGGGAGCTGTTGTAACCCATTACATTCTGAATCTTCTGTTATCTTTGACGTATCATTTTTGGCACTGATTTTTTTTCTTAAATTGCATTAAAAAGTTTATGCAGATGATAAAGATACTGATTTTCCTGTCAAATGCTTGTTAGTTATAAACTATGTGTATTCTTCAGTAAAAGACAATGGATAGGATATAATATAGATATGAGTAGTACATAAAACTAATTTTATAGCATGTGACTTTTTTTTTTTTGAGATGGAGTTTCGCTCTTGTTACCCAGGCTGGAGTGCAATGGCGTAATCTCGGCTCACCGCAACCTCCGCCTCCTGGGTTCAGGCAATTCTCTTGCCTCAGCCTACCAAGTAGCTGGGATTACAGGCATGCGCCACCATGCCCAGCTAATTTTTTTGTATTTTTAGTAGAGACGGGGTTTCACCATGCTGACCAAGATGGTCTCGATCTCTTGACCTCATGATCCACCCGCCTCGGCCTCCCAAAGTGCTGGGATTACAAGCTTGAGCCACCACGCCTGGCCCCCGCATGTGACTTTAAAGAGTGAAGTGTTTAATATACATATATTTATGCCTTATTATAGTGACTTGTAAAAGCCCAGTAAAAAATATGGCACAAACTATAAATATGTTATTGTCCGTAAAATAGGACGAGATCAGGAGACTATGGCTTAGTAAAAAACAGTTTGGGCTCTATCCTAAAGCCCAGGATGTCCTAAAATTAGTTAAATCCAAAAAAGGCCCCAAATTTTATTTAATCAATGATAGCCTTCATTAAACCAGACACTGTCTCACTGATGGAATAAACCTACAGTTATTAGAGTGAATGAGTAAAATACGCATTCTGTAATCAAATGGAAATGTATGCTTTTTTTTTTTTTGAGACAGGGTCTAACTCTGTTACCTAGGCTGGAGTGTAGTGGTGCCATCATAGCTCACTGCAGCCTCAACCTCCTGGGCTCAAGCAATCCTCCTACCTCAGCCTCCCAAGTAGCTGGGACCCAGGTGTATGCCATCATGCTTAGCTAGTTATTTATTTTTTACTTTTTTTTTTTAAGTTTTTGTAGAGACAGTATCTTACTGTGTTTCCCAGGCTGGTCTCAAATTCTTGACCTCAATCAATCCGACCACTATGGCACACCAAAGTTTTAGGATTACAGGCATGAGCCACCCTGCCCAGCCAAATTCATACCTTTTAATGAAAATACAGAAAGCAGAACTGACTAAGCTTTCAGCCAGAAACAGACCACAAAACACCAAGAAGCAAAAGGGCTTTGGAGAAGGACATATTACCATGTGTGAGCCAACAGCATGACGAACAGCACCTCCTCTCTGGTGGCTTACTGGTTGGAAATGTACAGCTCTTACTAGGTGTCAATGAAGATATTGACATCTGAAGCATGAATCTGCCCATGTTTATTGGTGTGAGTTCCTTTGCTAATTAAGCTCCTAGTATAATTCCACTGTGGCCAAGTCCACCATATACGCCTGGTACACACAGGCTTTGCTTATGGGTGAGTGGCAGTCCCAGAGTTGTACCTACACCCTTCCTCCTAGCTTCCTACCACCTGCCTTTCTGCCCTCCATTCTCACGTCTTTTCCACCCCTCTGGTCCCTCCTGATCCAAAGCCATTTCTCTCCATCTTCTGGAGGCCAAGGCCCACATTTTCCCCCTAGTTGCCCAAAGCCTCTCAACACAATCTCCGTGACGCCCTCTGTGACAGTGTCCCACACTCTACCTCATAGAGGTAGAAACCCAGAAATTCCAATAAGTGGATTAATTCACACTTGGAAGCAAATAATTGATATTCCTTTTTCTCCAGGCCTTCAGGGTATTTTCTGGTTAAACAAACACTCTTCTAGTTTGTGGAGTGCCAGCAGAAATGCTTAAGTAGTGATTACAGGCATAAGCCACCCTGCCCAGCCAAATTCATACCTTTTAAAGAAAATACAGAAAGTAGGACTAAGCTTTCAACCAGAAACAGACCACAAAACACCAAGAAGCAAAAGGACTTTGGAGAAGGACATATTGCCATGTGTGAGCCAATAGCATGACAAACAGCACCTCCTATTTTGAGGTAGTATTTGGCTTACTGGTTGGAAATGTACAGCTCTTACTATGTGTCAATGAAGATATTTTTCCTTTCCTTCACCTCACCATTTTGGCTCCCTCTGGGAAAACGACAGCGCATTCTTCAGGCAGCAGATGAAGAGTGAACGCGTGGGACCCTAGGTTCCTAGGCAGCACTGCCAGGCCCTTGCCCCACTTCCTGCCCCTCCACTAGCTCCTTTGGGCAACCTGACCTTTGCTTTGCTTAGTGTTTGCTCTTCAGTGAAAAGTACAGGTTCACCGTGAGAGGAGCTGTTCTTTCCTAAATACAGCGTGACTTGCAACCTCAGTCCTGCTTCCCAACGTGGCTGGCAGAACCATCTGTCATTCAGCAGTGCTCATACCTGAAGAGCAGGCCCATGCTTCCGAAAGAAGAAATCTGGCCCTCTCTGCAGATACAGAAGTCTTCACAAGGGTCTCAGAGTCCTTTTCCTAGATAGGTGTTGTAAAGTTTAAAATGATTCGTCCTCTACTGCTTACCATTTGTCAGTGGGTATCAATAGCACAGTAATGGCTGTGTCAATCATAAATATGTGTCCACATGACTTTAACTTTCCTGTGATTATGACACTGAATATCAGGCATGTTCATGTGTTCATTCATCTCCTAACAACTGGAAGATAGACTGGTCCTCAACAAGCAGACCTTGGAACAGAGCTAAATGTAGGGAGCGTGATGTTTACGTTCTTCTTAAGGCATCCAATCCCTTTCATAGCATTTGACTAAATTAACTTATAAAAAAGAGACACGCCCCCAGCCCCACATACGCCTACTAGTGTCCACTTCAGTTATCTAGTCTAAAAGGGGTCGGGGAAGTAGAGCTGGTGCTAATAATTCCAAATAATAAATGATCTTTGCATGTTCTTCGCATGTACCCCAAAACCTAAAATGCAATGAAAAGAAAAAGAATTCTCTGTAGTTTGACAATGTGTCTCTGTATGAGACATATTTTAATTTGATTTTGTTTTATTGTTCAGGGAATGCTTTGTTAAAAGGTGAAATCAAGCTACAAAACTATGACAAGAAAATTAATTCTACTTCCCTATCCCATCCCATTTTTCTTTCAAGTACTCTCTGTTTCTTTTCCTTTTTTTTTTTTTCTTTTTGAGACAGGTCTCACTCTGTCACCCAGGCTGGAGGATGGAGGGCAGTGACACAATCTCAGCTCACTGCAACCTCCACCTCCCACGTTCAAGCAATTCTCCTGCCTCAGCCACCTGAATAGCCAGGATTACAAGCAGGCACCACCACACCCAGCCAGTTTTTGTATTTTTAGTAGAGATGGGGTTTCACCATGTTGGCCAGGCTGGTCTGGAACTCCTGGCCTCAAGTGATCCACCTGTGTTGGCCTCCCAAAGTGTTGGAATTACGGGCATGAGCCAATGCGCCCAGGCAATTTTTTACAACATGTGGGGACTAATTGCACCTTTTCAGAACAATGCACCATGCCAACCTACAAAAAAAGGTGCATTCTTCTCTCCCTCACCTTCCTTAAATTTGTTGTTATTCACTGACTTACAACTTTCTTGAGAAAGCCAGAGGAAATTAAAGAGCTCAGTTCAACGCTATCTCTTTCAGGTCCTGTAAGGACACAGGATATAGTTAAGATTTAGAGTAATCAGAGATGGTAAGTTTAAGCCACCAAAAAAAATCTGACTAGATGATAATGCCAAAAAGAAGTCGAGCACAATTTGCCCATGCAAAAGCTGTAATATAAACAATCATCCATGAAACACACGTAGTGTGTAGTCCAAACATTTGTATTCCTCTTACCATGTTATACAAACCCCAAAAACGGAGAGAGAAAAACTCCATCTTTACCTCATTTATTTAATAGATGATTTTAAATGATCATTGTGACTTGCTATAGCTCAGTTGATAATACAATATCATGGTACTATTGGGTTGGGGGGAGAAGACAGAAGTACCCTAATAGAAACTGCACAAAGGAAAAATAATTACCAACACCCATAGTAAAATATATATTGACATACATGCATACATATATGCATATATGTACACGCATGAATAAAAGTATTATAGTGTCTTTGTAATCAATTTTTCAATATTTAATCTAAGGGCTTTAGTGGTAATATATTTAAGATGATTGGTTTAGTATTTTTAAATGCCTTTATGAAGTAAAATTACTGAACCTTTGAAGTAGCACAGAACAGATGTTGATATATTCATGTAGTAGATACATGTACTATGATCTGTTGCTAGAAAATCTTATAAATAAAAGTTAGCTAAATAGTACAGTCGTAAGGAATAAAACATCAGTTATATTTAAAGTACCAAAATAATGATTGATGTCTAAGGTTTAAGTCACATTACATTATAGTGAGTCTACCAAACACACAACAAAATTATACTCTACTTTAAGTTCCATCATTGGATCTGTCTACAGTATCCTCTCTATGCAAAACAATATTACACTGTTCAACTCACACACCATAGACTCTAGAGAAGTTAAGTACAAAATCACACACTCTAGACAAAGAGTGCTTCTCCAGCTAAAGAGACTTTCTGGGAGGACTCAGGAGTGGCTCACCTCTGTGTCCCAGCACCTGGCTCAGGGCCAGCACACTGTAGATACTCAGTAAAGTTTTGTTAGATTGAACTAAAATTATACCATAAAGATGAATAACTTTTTAGCCCTTGGTTCTATGGGTGACAGCTCTCTGAAACCAGTGGATGAGAGCGGAGTCACCATGTTTAGTATCCAACATTAGCCATGCTCTCTCCAAATTCAGACGGTAGGTGGATATTGGGCTTTAGTGGTAATATATTTAAGATGATTGGTTTAGTATTTTTAAATGCCTTTATGAAGTAAAATTACTGAACCTTCGAAGTAGCACAGAAAAGTGTTGATATATTCATGTAGTAGATACATGTACTGTGATCTGTTGCTAGGAAATCTTGTAAATAAAAGTTATTTAATGTTTGATCATTATCCCTGGTGTGATTAAAACAAGTATGTTAAATAAATCAGGAACTGGAATCCTCAAAGTTCAAGCTAAATAAACTTTAAAATCTTCTACGGTTATTTGCAAATAATGACATTTTGTTATATTTGATTTTCAATATGGAAGCATCATCTGACCAGGTGTGGCAGCTCATGATGCCTGTAATCCCAGTACTTTGAGAGACTGAGGTGGGAGGATTGGTCAAGCCCAGGAGATCAAGGCTGCAGTGAACCATCATTGCACCACTGCACTCCAGCCTGGGTGACAGAGTAAGACCCTGTCCCAAAAAAACAAAAGAAGTGTCCTCTAATTATAAACTCTGATAAATGGCATATGTGGGTTTGCAATATGCAATGTTATTGTCAGTACAATTAAAAAAAAGAGAACTGTAAAAAATTGTTAGAAGTTCCAAGAGGATAAAAATGTGGACCAAACATACAATATCTAGGAATTAGCTCTTTTGCATTAAGAAAATTGATAGCTGTCCCTGATAAACTTCCCACTAAGATAATATCTTAAGAAGAATAATCCAAAGGTTTTAATGTTTTTAATAAGTTAATTTCATCATAAATAAAAGATCACTCAACTGTTTTGTTTCTTCAGCTTGATAATATAGTCGAAGATTTTCCTCATGGTATTCTTTGTATGTTTTTGTATGTCTTAAATATTGCACAATAAAAACATTTTAAGTAATAGAAGAGGAACTCTTCAAGCAGTGTACCGTGATGTTTTTCTTAGTTAAATGATGAATTATCAAATGCTTGCTCCTCATGGAAGCCTCTTAAGGAAAAGTTAAAACTTTGAATATGTCTTATGGGAAGAGACTGACATAGCACAAATCATTAAAAAGCTTTCACCTACTAGTCTTCCTGGTCATTTTCATATGGACCAAGTGTTCACTCTAGGGCCCAACAAGTATTTGTTTCCCGAATGTATTCAATCTTCTAGAATTTGATCTTTCCCACAAGCTTCGGTAACAGTGTCCCAAAGTCAAGGTGACAAAAGAACTTTGCATTAATAAAGACAATTTCAAGCCATAGTCAAATTTGGAGGGAGTAAACTATCCCTTTTCCTTATACTGGAAAGTCTTTTTAATATGCATGTGCCTAAGTTGAATAAAATCTCCTATGTAGGGGCAGAAATACAATGCTCTGCAGTGTCATTTGCATACAAAAGACTGCCAAAATTTTTCAGCCAAAATATTCAGTTTAAAACCTTAAAAAGAAATCCATTCCCATCACTTTGCTTGTCGACTGAGTATAAGAAGGTCAAGGCCAGATAAATACAGGGTTTCTGAGGTCAGTGGCAAGGATAGCCAGAGATCTGAATAACAGTGATCTGAGAAGAAATGGAGAAACTGGTTGCGGAGTCTCAAAAAGAGAAGGCTTCGGGTGGAGATGTGATGGGCATAACTTCTTCAGGCTTAGCACTGAACCTGGTCAGCGTAGCTAATCCGTATATGATTGTTGAATGAATGAATGAACCAATGAATGAACTAAACAAACTCACAATAGAGAAGTGGTAGTACAGAAGTAGGAGAAAAGAGTAATTGATGGCAGAAATCAAGGCCTACTCATTTTTGTGCTCCTGGTGCCTGATACCATGCCCAGTAAATACTTGGTGCTCAATTAATACATGATTGGATTAGGATTATAGCACAATCGCTGACCACTACACTTAAAGCAGTCCAATAGTGGAACAGGCTGCCTCACAAATAGTGAGCTCTCATTTCCATAGAGGAAATGAGAATCACTTCCACTGACTCTACTTTGGGCCAGGATCTCATCCCAGCAATGGAGCCAGAGGCTGGACAAACACCAGCAGAGATTTTGGGAAAAAACTCTGTGTCCCTCTCAGCACTTCAAAGGTCCCCTCCAACACCCAAAGATCAAAATTGTACATTATATTGCCAAGCAAGGTACCTATTAAAGCCTGTTGAAATCCCACAAAAATTCTTTCAATTGTTTGTTCAAACCTCAAAGACATTATCAGGACTTCAGGACAAATATCCTAGAGGTAGCAATGCCCCCAGCAGCAGTGAAGAGTTCTCAGTCTGAGAGGCAAAAACTGTAGTGTAATTAAGAGCTAACCCTCACCTTTAGCCAGCCGCTTCTTCGGGGTTCTAGCGTTTCCAGTCCTTACAGAGTACTCTCAAATCAGCAGTCTACATTGACTTAGTCTCCTCATACATGCTGATAGTAAAACAGGTAGCACCCCAAAACATTTCCACGTGCACAAACTTCAAACGTGTGTTCACATATCTTACAAGCAGTATTTTTCCAGTCCCACTCACAGCCTATTAGTGGGTCATTAAATTCACTTAGTGACTCCCAACCAACATATATTTTCCACAAATAGAATGAAATGGAAAAGATGGACTGGAACAGAAACTATCAGAGCGCCTCACATCATAGGAGTACATTGTTTCATGACAAGTTTGTTTTAGAAACATAAATGTTGTTATAGATATATGTGAACATGTAAAACAGATTTCTAATTGTAGGTTAAAGTCCAAAACGTTTGAAAGCTTCTGGTAGAGAAGATCAGGAAGACAACATCAATAGCTAAGAGCAAAGGCCGGGTGCAGTGGCTCATGCCTGTAATCCCAGCACTTTGGGAGGCCAAGCTGGGCGGAACACAAGGTCAAGAGATGGAGACCATCCTGGCCAACATGGTGAAGTCTTGTCTCAACTAAAAATACAAAAATTGGCTGGACGTGGTGGTGGGCACCTGCAGTCCCAGCTACTCGGGAGGCTGAGGCAGGAGAATGGCTTGAACTCAGGAAGCAGAGGTTACAGTGAGCCGAGGTCGCACCACTGCACTCCAGCCTGGCGACAGAGTGAGACTCCGTCTCAAAAAAAAGAGCAAGGGCTTTGGAGTTAGACCTATCAAAGTCTGAATCCTAATTCTGCTACTGATATGCTCAAAGATCTTGGCATGTCACTTATTCTTCTGAGCCTGTTTCCTCACCTGTGGAATGGGGATGCTATACAATACAGCACCTGATGCCCAGTAAACAATAATAAGTCTCCTATGAAGATGTCAAAGCTGTGGGCACCTAGGATCTCAGGGTTGCTCCAGGCCTGATCATCCACTCAGATCTCTAAGGAGGATTCCCAGGATCCATTTAGAAAGATTTTCCCTTACTTCCACAAGCATGACCTTTGTCTCTTAAATACCTGTGCTGGAGTTTTGTAATTATAGAAACAACAGGAACCAAAACTCATTAATGTTGGACTAAAAACCAAAGGGAAGCTTCTTTCTCAAAACAGGGCTCAGGCCTAGGCAAATCTAGTTTTCTGAAATTGCTAGCCAGCAACAGCACTGGGCATCAGGTGCTTCACTGTATAAAGATGGCCATCCCAGAAACAAGGCCAACACAGAAGCATCCAGGAAAGCTGCTACAGGTTAGGACAAAGAGACCCTTGCTGTCCCTACAGACTCCATGACTTCCAAGGAGCTCCCCTCTCACCCAGCCTGGCCTGCCTTCTCCACAGGGTAGCCAATCATCAGCATCATCTTTGATGTTGTTGTCAAGGGAACTCAATACACCTGCCCTCCCTGTCCATCTCCACGTGAAAGGAGAGGTTAGGAAGGAGAGGAAGCCTGAAAGCATTGGGAGGACACCCCAGCACAGGAAAACACAGAGACATGTGAAGCCAGGGAGAAGGCCAGTAGTGCAGACAAGAAATGGAAGAAAGCAGAGACAGAAAGAGAGACAAAGAAACACGGAAAGAAATAAACAAAAATGCAATCAAAAAAAGGTTTTATGAAGCAAACCAAAAATAAGATCATAACAAAAGGGGGAGAGCGGCAAAGAAAAGTAATGGAAGAAGCTATGAGGACAAGAGACCATCCCTAGGTTATAAGCTGCTTGGTTCACTGTTCCTTTAGAGGGGGGCAATGCCTGGGTACTTCCCAATCCTCTGGGAAGAGGGTATGCAGTGGGGGGAGGAGCTTTCTCCACTCCCATTGTCCTTCCCCTCCTCAGGTCTGGTCCATCAGGGAAACCTAGGACACAGGCTCAGGGGCATTTGCAGAAAGACGCTCCAGAGGCTGTCAGATTTCAATACATCCATCCTGCCTTCCACTGCCAGGTGCCACCTCTAGCGTTCCCAGGCCTGCTCCTTTCTCCCCAGAGACGTGGCTTCAGCTGCCAAGCAATTCCTATCTGTCTTGTCATTCTCAGTTGCCCTTTCCCTAAGCTCTGTCTGTTTACCCCGTACCTGACACATTTGGGCACCCCAATCTTTTTCTAGAGGTCTTTGGGGCTAAACTACACTTTTTGCATTTCCGAGAACTCAGGCAACAAAGAGCAGAGGCCTCAAACTGTGGCCTGGTCTGGCATCCTGGGAATATCTTGGTTATTTGCAAAGGGAACTCCACCCTGTCTCTCTGTCTTCTCTTGCTGCCCCCTTCCATGGAGGGAATGGGTGGCTATGAAAGGACTTGGCCTGGCACTCTCTCCTTCTATGGACTATACCTGTCTCCTCACTTCCAGATCACATGGAAGAGGCACAGTAAGTACTCAGAGAAGATGACCCAGTAGAATCCCAAGTCATTAGTGAGGGGCTTGGGCCTGGACCAAGGCGAAAGCCTGATTCCAAGTCCCTCCCCCTTCTCACCACAATAGGACTTGGACCCACATCTACATCCTTTCAGCTAAAAGGAGCAGGAGCCAAACTCGACACTGTTTCCTAACATGTGCTCCTACAGCAAAAAGGCAGGGGTGGCTCTAGAGGGAGAAGAAGCAAAGAGGGCACTTCACAGTGCAGTGGTGAAACCCAGAGTCAGAAAGTCTCCAGAGTGGGAGGCTCCAGGCATCCTCAGGTCTGTGGAGAGAGCAAAGGGTCTTAAAGGGCAGGCATTCTGAGCAAAACCCCAGAGTGTCCAGCCCAGGAAGAGCGCGATGCAAGGGGGAGGGAAGCCCGCTAGTGGCCAGGCCCGGCCAGAAAACTAGGAGGCCCAGAATGTAGGCCTCTGCTGGGCCTCTGGCCTGCCACCTGGGCCCAGAGCGACTTCTTGCTGTGCCACACCCACTGGCTGCCATGTTCACTCCCCAAAACCTGAGATTTCCCCTCAAAACACAGATGGGGTATGCGGGAATCAGTCCAGCCAGCCAGTCTGGCTCTGACGTTCATAGCGGGTGCAGCCTAAGTCACTCACGGCTCCCTAGCTGCCCTGAAGGCTGAAATACAGAGCATCTTTGAGGGCATCTGCTCTATCTGTGGGAAGGGGGACAAAATGCTGAAAATAAAATAAAAGCAAGGGCCAGGACACAAAGGGGTCTCACTCCCTGTTTCTCTGGACTCTCTGTGGGGTGCCTTTGTGCAGGATTTCTGCAGAAGATAGTCCATTTTGTTAAGCCTTTGAATATTCAAATTGAAAGTATCGCGCAATCATTGATTGTCAAATCATGGGTTTCTAGAGGTTTTAAATACTTGGCATGAGGGGGAAAAAACTCAAACCTATACCCGAAGGTATAAAACATTAATTCTGTTTGTCTCCTGCTCCAGGGACCTGGGTGCAGCCGGATGCTTTGTGAGACTTTAAAAAATGTTGCATCTCTGCTTCTCTCCCTGCCCAGGAGCCCTCCCAGGCGCTGAGTCCCTGCAGCTGCAGCATCAAGCCACCGACCCAGCTTCTGCTGACCACAATGTCGGGTAACTCGGCTGCTTCTCTTGGGGGCGGGTCAGGCAGGCCAGGGGCATTTCAATCCGGGTGCGTTTCCACAGCTTTTCCTGCATAGAACAGAGGCACAAAGTCAAGGCATGCGAGTAAGGGCCGGGGATCCGGAGAGGGCGCTGGCCACGCTGTGGCCGCTCCCACTCAGCGTCTGTCCCGGAGGGCAGAGGCCCAGAGGCCGAGTTGGCCGCTCCGGACGCCCGCGTACCCCAGGCCCCCGGCCGCCCTTCCACTTTTCCGCTGTTGTGTCCTTGGACTTCGCGGCGCGGACCCTGCGCGCCCAGAAGCCGCGACGGGGGGAGCTAGAGGCTCACGGTGAGCCTGAGACGGGGGCAGAGCGCGCCGGCCGCACTGAGCCGAGCCGTAAAGGTCCCTGTCTGGACCCCAAGGGACGCCCCCTGCCCGCAGAGCCCGGAGCGGATCGAGGAACTAGGTGGTGGGGCGGCGGTAGGCTGGAGCGCGGAGAGGGCGCGGCGCGTGGGCCCTGCGGGCGGGGCACAGGATTCCCTGGGTCTGGGCTAGTAAGAGCGTAATCCCCGTTCCCGGGAGACCCTAGCTCCTGGAACCCGGCTTGAGGGGGATCCCTGCTGTCCAGCGGCGGGCCCCGCAGTGACCAGGCGAGGCGCTGGCATCCTGGCACTATCGCCAGGCGCCCAGCTGAACCCGCGGCCACCTCCGGCCGCCGTGCCCAGCTCCTCCCCGCGCGATTCCTGGGCGCACCCTGCAGGGTCGAGGGCCGAAGCAGCCCCGGACTCCTGCGGCCACCTTCACCCTGAAAGCTCGCCCTGCCTGGCTTGGCCTAACAGCAGGTCCCCAACCTACTCACTGCGGCTCTTCGGGGCCCGGGGCGGAGGCTGTCCCTGCTCCCTGCTCCCAGGGTCCCTCCCAGCGAACCCCTCGGGCGCGCGCCCGCCAGCTCCCGCGAGCCGGGGCAGTCCGGCCGGGCTCCGCCATCCCCAGGGAGTCCCCTACCGAAGGGCGGCCTCCCCGCGGAGTGCGCGGTCCTGGGAGCCCGGGATGGCTTTTCCCGGCTCGCGCTGCTCTGACTCGCGCTAGAGCCTCAGTGCGCCTCGGAGAAACGCCGGCCCCAGAGAGGGAGGGGGTGGGGAGAGAAGGGAAGAAGGGGAGAGCAGGAGCGGGGACGAAGGCGGGAGGAGGGCAAGTTGGAGCGCGGAAAAGGCGGAGAAAAGGGACGAGGGAGAGCGGGCAGAAGGAAAATAGAGAAGGGAGAGAGGGAGGGAGTTCCTCGGAGGCCTGGCCCCTTTACTAGGGTCAGTCTGGCAGGTCCCTCACCAGCCCAAGACCGGGCTGGCCAAACCTGACCACTTGCCCTAGGGCTGGCTTCCAGACCAGGGGCACGCAGAGGTCAGAGCCTGTCCAGAAGCCACACCTGGCCAGGTGGAGAAGGAAGGGACTCGGGACTTCCATGCCAATGGGAACATCACAGTGGGGTGGGCCAGGCCTGGGGCAGGGCCAGCTGCCATAATCAGAGAAAGCCCCCTGCCCCAGGCCTGGCCCCTCCCCAGTTCCATAATACCCTCTCAGAGGGCTGGGCCCAGAAGCCTAGGTTCCCCCGACTTAGCCAAGGTGGGGGGTTATGGAGCACTGATCTCCACATCCCAGAGCAGCAAAACCTTGTACTGTTGGCCTAGGACTGAGGCCCAGCCGAAGGTGGATGGTCCCACAAATTTCCATGGGTTCTGTTCCCACTGGGGCCCTGAAACCTGCTCAGCCACTCTTCATTCTTTCAAGTTTGAGGTGTTCGGGTTTTTACCATCTTTTGACATTTGTGTGTGTGTGTTCTCTGAACTTAGAAACTTGGCTTTGGGTGCCATCGCCTATAGAAGGGGCCCCCACTCTGTACCCTGACACCCAGACCTTGGACTCGACCACTGACTCAGTTGCCTTTCTCCAGAAAAACCGAAAGTGTATCAAGGTGTCCGAGTGAAGATCACAGTGAAGGAGCTGCTGCAGCAAAGACGGGCACACCAGGCAGCCTCGGGGGGAACCGTGAGTATAAACCCTTCCCCCCGCACCAGCCCATGCTGGGCCTCTTTCAACCCTGTGTCTGCAAGGTGTGGAGGCCACCCAAGACCCCACACCCTCTCTATCCCCAGACCTGGCCTTCCTCCACTGTTCCTATGACTTCTGTATCCAGCTGCATCCCAATCAGGAAACCACAGAGGACAGCTGGGGCATGTTTTGTGGCTCAGGATTTGGGGGAGCCCATCCATCCCCCATAGATAAAAGTAAAGTATAAAAGGTGCGTTGGTCCTCTGCAGGGGGAGGAGCAGCCAGCAGGTAAGTAGACATCGTTTTTGTTAGGAAGACAGTGTATGTATGTATAGCCAATGCAGACCCATAGAAAATCTCTCCCAGAAATTCACCTCATTTTAGGGGCCCCTTCCAGGATAGCATCTGCGTACATCCTCCCTTCCCTCTTCTTTCTTCTAGAACTCACCCTCTGAGATCACTTGTCTGTAAATCATCAGTCACCTAAAGTCTCCAGCAGAAGAGGGTCCTGTCTCTGCAGAAGAGACAGCTTGGAGTACAGAACCACTTCCTTAAAATGTAACAAACCCTTAAGCAGTTCCAGGTTATTACAAAATTGAACTGGGCGGTCATAAGGGTATACCCTGACACTTTACCCACCTTCCTGCCCCTGCTCCCGACACAGTAGAACCTTAGTAAGTACTACTAAAAGCACTCAGGGCAGCAGCAGAACCAAACAAACTAGGTGGGATTATTGCCCAAGAGAGGGCAGCTCATCCCTAAAAACCCTCGATTGTACAATTGGCTTGGGTGTGGACATAGGATCTGGGGCTCGTATTGCCTATGTTAGGATTGGTCCTTCTCCAGCCCATTGGCATCTGCCCCACAGCAGTTTTTGTGCCTGATGCTGTTCATGTGCAATGCAATGACATCATGAACTAGGCCTTTGGCAGTTGGACTTCATGAAAGGGGAGGGGGCAAATGATGTAGCGGAGGTAAACACAGGTTCCAGAACCAGATGGACTGGGTTCAGGTCTCAGCTCCTCCATCGTGTAAATCCTCAAGCAAATTACTCAATCTGTCTTGCCTCCATTTACTCATCTTCATATTGGGGATGATAGGATTTTGTGAGGATTAATCGAGTTATTGCATACAAAGCCCTTGGAAGAATGCTTTCCACATAGTAAAAATAAATATTCAATAAATGTCAGTTGTCATTATTTGAGAAATAATAATATTATTTGGAGAAAGCAACTAAAATAAAATTCTAACCAAGGGTTGAAAGTCAGCTATTTAGTAATGTTCACTCACACCCTTTGCTCAGAGTTTAGAGTTCAGATGTGAACCAGCTGCAATTTGGCATATACAGCACATGCAGCTAGAAAAGTGAGGACCTCCATGTGCAGAATTTCAGGTAACACATTAACAGTCCCTTACGTTTCTAGAGGGCTTCAGAGTGGTTCTATTTCAGTTAGCCACTATTTCATTTAGTTTTTATAACAACCAGCAGAGGTATGTAGATCAGAGATCTGTACCTCAATTACAGGTAAAATTCAAAACCTTGAAGTAGCTCATGGCTAAGCTAAAAGTAAGACTAAGGCTTTATTCTTAGTATAATATGAAAATCTTCCGTTGGCTCTCTACGCTCTAAATTCATTGTTGTGCAAATCTGACCATACTAAGCAGGCATCTGATACCCTCAACCCCTTCAGCTCAGAGATGGTTATATAATTAATAAAACCAGGTACAAGGGAACTGGAAAATGCTTCTGGAGTAAAACATCAAGACGTTCATAATAAAATGTAACCTTTCCTAAAGGAGCTTTGGTACTTCATAGACTTCTGCTCAGCTGCACCTGGAGAAATCCCATGTGAGTGTGGCACTTCCGTGGCTGCTGGGCCCTTACAAATGGGTCTGGCCACTGTTCCCTTCTTGGCTCACTACAGGAGCTAAAACCAGGGTAGGACATTTCACTTGTGTATCTGACCGGTTTCCATTCCCCAGAGTAGTTTGACTTAAATTTTTCTGAATTCCCTCCTGAGAAATAAAGCAGGACTTCTGAGCCCGTGTCTCACAGGAACTAGCAGAGTAAAGCCTGCTTTACTTTGCTTCCCAGAAGACTGTATCAGCCTATGCTCTCACAAGCACATAGGAGTAACATGCATATAATTTAATTACAAGAGCCAGATGTAAAGTCCCTCACTGGAAGCCATTGTAAGGATCTGGGATTCTAAGGAAGCTGTGAGAGCATACTTAGTAAGCAAGGGTAGCAGGTGCGAAGGGATGACGTACGCCCCCTTCTTAGTGTAGACCTTTCTGGTATAACAGAGATGATCTCCAATTTGTTCAATTGTTTAAGGATGCCTCTGGGTAACTTTAAGCCAAGGAGAGAGTTAATTGTATCAAATACTACAAAGCAGCAAGAAATCTATCTTAATTTGTTATAAAGTCAGAGTAGTATCCACAATTGAAATTTTAAGAAGGCAATCATGAATGGAAGTTATAGGTTGAGACACATATTCAATGAAGAATTCAAATATTCTTCAGGCAGTGCCAGAGAAACTGTGTGTATGTCAGATTGAAACACTTAATTTTAAAAAACTTATTTCAGCCAGATCAATTTGCAAACACACACACACACACACAGACACACACACACACACATTTGCCTTTAGGGTAAAAGGAAACTTGAGTTAGTCATTATCAAAAGATATCATTTACCTTCCTTTTTTTAAATCATTATTTTTAAAACAGCCTTGATGTGTTTTTTTATAAATTGTAGATTGTGAATTTTCGTGCTGTTTGAAATCTAAGAGAGAGGTGCCTTTCTTTGTGTTATTGGAGCAAAGTAGAAAGTGAACCCATGACTAGAAAGATAATATCAAGTAGGATAATGTAAACACACCTCAGGGAGATAACAAGGGGAGGAAGCGGACAAACAGGCCAAGCCGGGGAGGAACAGGGTTAGGGAAAGCTCTACAATTAGGCGGATTTTCTAATACCCACTCTTTCCAAGTCCTTCGGCTCAAGCTGCAGCCAAATATTTGCATAAAGAACTGCTAAAGGATTCCAGCTTCCTGGTTCATGACATTACAGCATGGATCATTTTCAAAATTGATACTGCCTCCTGTTTAAGCAGTGGCTGCCTGCACAGCTCTCCCTGTGGTTCAGAGTACAGGCGTGAGTATCCCTGTAACCCAAAAGAGGTGTGGTGAGCTTGGCTTCCCAGCACAGAATCACAGAGCAACGCAGGTCCCTTTAAACTTTAAAGCCACCACCTGAAATTAAAAAAAAAAAAAGTCCTAAATTACTCAGTTAGTATAATTGTCAACTCAACTGAAAAATGCAGGCTGCTTCACTTTAGTTTTTATAAAGCAGTCTCATAAACTTTTAAGTATTTAAATACAGTAGTTTAAATAAAAGCAACTTTTATAGAAAATAGTACAAAACATGCAAAGTACTGGAATAATTCGCAGCCATTAACTAGAATGTAAGTAGGTTCTGAGTCACCAACTACAGTCTTAAGAAAATATTCTCTATTTTAATATTTCATGTATACTAAGAACATGTGAATATTTTTAGCTACTCAGGATTAACAAAGTTAGGAATTGTGTTCTTTGGAGAAATGAACCCCTAAGGCTAACTAGCCAGACGGTATATGAAAACTTTGAGGAAAATAATCGAATAAGCCATAGAGAGTTGGGATTAAATAAATGTTCGTTTTTATTAATTTTAAATTGAATAGTTTAATAGGATACTTTTAGTTGCATTTTCTCAAACTGTTACATTTTCGCCTCATAAAATTATTTGCATTAATGTATTAGTCAAAATTAATCTCCTTTAAAATTTAAGTGGAAGAATCTGATATTAGGAAAAAAAATTCCCCAAGCAACATAAACATCGAATCTAAATAAAACATAACATTGGTTGTATTTAAGAAGGCAACTTTTCTGAGAAAGAGGAATCCGGCTTACCTTATAGCAGAAAGAAGCATAGTCATTAAAATGTCTTAGCTTTCCCTTTAGAGCTTTTCTTTCAGCCTGCTTCACGGTGATATTCTTGCTTTGACAGCGGTCCGGAGGCAGCAGCGTCCACCTTTCAGACCCCGTTGCACCATCTTCTGCAGGTCAGTACAGCCAGCATTACAGTTCCCTCAAACACTCTTTCAAAAGGCCATCTGGAAAGTCTTTCAGTGCTTCATTGGGGGTTAAGATAGGCACCCCCATTTAATTGGAATCCAACCAATCAGAAGGTGAAACAGGCAGTGTCACTCCACATGCAAGCCCAGCAAGGAAACGAGCGCAAATGTCCTCATTTCTGAACTCTCTACCCTCTGCTATTTTGTCCCAAAAGTTCGTTCCTCATATTTATTCCAGTTCTTCATTGCCAGGTAACTAAACTGAACTACAAATTCGGAATTGTTCTCAGGAACTTATCTTATTTTTAGTGTACTGTTAGGTGGAATACAGAACATCCCTAGGCACTAAAATCATGCCTTTGCTCTGTTCCTTTAGTTTCCAGCAGACAGGGGCTTCCCTCCCCTTCTCTCTTCCCAGAAAGCAGTTCAAACAAGTGTAGGTTTTCTCAGCCCAATAAGAATAACTCAATTACATAAACACTCCTACCTCTGCTACTCAACAGCTAAGAGTTTAAGGAGGTCGTATATAAGGAAATCTCTGCCTATGGCTGCTCCTTACTGAATGCGTCACTGTAGCTTCACTTTAAAGGAACTTGACACCTCAAGAAGAGCCCAGTGTCCTTTAGTCCCTTCCATGTGCACATGCTAATCCTCTCTTCTTCCAGCATTTACAGATAATTATCACAAATTGGGCCTATTAATAATAAAATGGAAAGGAGTAATGTTTTCTGATTATTCTTGTTTGACGTTTAACAAGACATTTACTTTGACACATTATGTTAACA
Source organism: Saguinus oedipus (assembly GCA_031835075.1). NCBI lineage: Eukaryota > Metazoa > Chordata > Mammalia > Primates > Cebidae > Saguinus > Saguinus oedipus. Next base: position 9,098,283 of record CM063178.1, read on the forward strand.
TGTTCACTGAGAAAACATTTTGGCTTTTTGTAATTTCGAGCCAATAGTGCTAATTGGTACTCTATGTTCCTGGCTTCCATGATTATCATTTGCATTCCCATTTAAATCACTTCTCAACATTCTTTCCTCCTAACTTAAGTTACTGAGTAAGAGTGAGCGGCTCAGGAGGCTGAGGCAGGAGAATTGCCTGAACCCAGGAGGCGGAGGTTGCGGTGAGCCGAGATCGCGCCATTGCACTCCAGCCTGGGTAACAAGAGCGAAACTCCGTCTCAAAAAAAAAGAAAAGAAAAGCAGTCACCCTAAGTCAAGAAAATTATTTCCCATAGCATCAGAAGTCTTCTCAAAGCCTCAACAACTCTACCAGTTACTTCTGAGAGGTTTACCTGAACTGCCGGTAGGGGCTGGATATTGATGGCTTCAAAGCTCAAGGAAAGGGGAAGCTTGAGCCATTATTTGACTGTGACACTTGGACACAGATTGGGTCACCATCCTTTTATTTTTGCCCTAACCACTTTTACAGCCAATTTCCACATTATTAACCACGTTCATTTCCCTGGAACTTGAATTAGCTAAGACAAATAAAAAATCCAAACTGCATTCCTGTTTACTTTTCTGGACTTGGTAAGCCCTTTTCCCCCTAGACATAGTAAATATTCAGAGTATAGATATCCATTCAAATCTATCTTTTGCAATTTTTATGAAAAAAATCTGTCTTTTTCCTTTCTCCTCTAGGACTGTATTTTGAGCCTGAACCAATTTCTTCCACGCCCAATTATTTCCAACCTCGAGAATTTTCCAGTTGTGTTTCATGTGAAGAAAACTCAAGCTGCCTCGACCAGATCTTCGATTCCTACTTTCAGACAGAGATGCACCCGGCAGAGCCTTTGCTCAATTCCATTCAAAGTACTCCACACCATTTCCCAGACAATTTCCAGGCCGCCCCTTTCTGCTTCAACCAGAGCCTGGTAATTTATCTCAGTTTTTTTATATACCTGATTTTTGCTAACTATGGGGTAATTGTGCTTTGTGAGTTTGCACCATCTTGTGGGAAATCATACAAAAACTATCAGCAAGGAAATCATCCAAGGAAACTAGTAGAGAAGAATTTAAAAGTCAGTGTATAAAGTAGCCACACACTGCAGGGCATAAACCTTTGGATACACACAGAATTTAGATTTCCCAAGTAGATCACCAGGTAAGTTGGTGTGTAGCAATAAAAAGAGGTTCCTGGCAATATTCATTTAGTGTTTTTTCAACTGTGAAGTCAAGATATCTACTAATTGGAAGTCAGTGGTTTAAGCAATTGCTCTTGGATTTTTGGATGGATTTTTGAGTTCTTGAAAATGGAATTAAGGCAGTGTATATGTGGTACCAAACTTCATTGCATCAGGGGGCTTTTGCTTTGTTTTGTCATTGAACTGGCTGGTTCAATGATGGTTTTAGTCTGCTGTAAGCACAAGAACGCATTTGGGTCTGAGATGGTTAGTAAAAATGAAGACCTAATCTTTGAAAAAAAATTAGATCAACTGTTCTTGATAGATCTCAAATGTTTGAAAACGTGTTATCCTTCAAAATGAAGGAAAGTTTCTATTATTGGAAACCAGTTATTTTAGTTGTCTTTTAGAGACTCACAGGTTTTTTTGTAAACCTTAAATTGTAACATTTTCTTTTTTAAGGAATGTAAGTACTTTTTGCTTTTTGCTGAAAGTCTGTATGGGCATCAGACTAAATTTTAGAGGGGATAGGAAATTAACTCTGCAGAATATGGACATTGCCATGGGGAAAATGTGGGGCCCCAGTGACCCAGTTCCTTCCCGGCCTCCAAGTTAGGTTTTTCTCAGTAACAACTGTGGACTTGCTTAACAGAAAACAGACAATAGCTCTCACTCAGGGGAACAAGACTTTAGTGACGGGACACGTAGTGACTCATCTTGGCATATCCCAGGAATAATCCAAGATCCTTGAGGATCCAGGTTCCGCCTTTGCATGTTCACCTGGTTCTCCATGGTGAGGGTGTGGAGAAACACCCAGAGTGCCACCTGCAGCTTAGATTGTGGCATACAGCAGGGTTTGAGGTGCAGGTGACTTGAAGCACAATGGGATTTTGTGGTTTCAGAACAGAGCACCCTCTAAAGTAGGATTATAACAAAGGAAACCAGTGAAGCAAGGCAATGTATTGTCGGGAAAGAACTAGGTAACTATAGAATGTGGTGTCATGAAATCGTGTCGTCAGCAAATAAAATCACTTCTGCAGACTTGGGCTGGGTGTTGTTTGGTTTGCTTTGGCGTTTCACCCCTAATTTTCTCACTCTGCATCGGCAAGTCCACACGTTCAGTTCTTTTGATCCCATCTAAGTTATCAAGCTCTTTGTTTCTTGGTTGTCCTTTCTCTAGATCCCAGGATCGCCTTCAAATTCCTCCACTCTCTGTGGCTCCTTAGACTTCAGTTACTCACCAGTTCAGCTGCCTTCATATGCTCCAGAGAATTACAATTCCCCGACTTCTCTGGACACCAGAAACTGTGGCTACCCCCCCGAAGACCATTCCTATCGCCACTTGCCCTCGCACGCCCAGTACAGCTGCTTCTCCTCCGCCACCGCCTCCATCTGCTACTGCGCATCGTGTGAGGCAGAGGACTTGGATGCACTCCAGGCAGCAGAGTACCTCTACCCGAGCACAGACTGTGTGGACTTTGCCCCCTCAGCAGCCGCCACCACTGATTTCTGTAAGAGGGAAACAAACTGTGACATCTGCTATAGTTAATAGAAATTACAGTAATTCTGAACGTGGCATGGGTATATCTATTTTTCTACCACATCTAGATGACACTGCAAAATATGCAACTTGGTAACACAATATCCCAAGCACAGTTTACATGTCACTACTTCCAATTTTCTGATGCGAACCTAACCATATAAAGTCCTCAAACCGGGTCATAGTGCCACTCCTACACTGTTTGCTCATAGTTTAAATTTTTGTAGACAACTTTCAATTGTTTTACCTTTTTGTGTAACGAACAAATGCTCTCTCCTTTTTTACTAATAAATAATTTTGTATTACTAAATGTTGTATTTCTTTTTTATTTCCAGCAGTCATTTTTAATTGATTTGAACATTAGCCATTAATTCTGGAAATTGCTAATCACTCTGAAGTGGTTTAATCTTATGGATTCTTAAATTTAAAATTGTTTTCATTTGGGTCAGGTGTGGTGACTCATGCCTGTAATCCCAAAACTTTGGGAGGCTAAAGTGGGAGGATCACCTGAGGTCAGGAGTTCGAGACCAGCCTAACCAACATGGTGAAACCCTGTCTCTACTAAAAATACAAATAAATAAAATAAATTAGTCAGTCGTAGTGCCACGATCCTGTAATCCCAGCTACTCAGAAAGCTGAGACAGGATAATCAATTGTACCTGGGAGGCAGAGGTTGCAGTGAGCCGAGATCATGCCACTGCACTCCAGCCTGGGCGACAGAGCAAGACTCCATCTCAAAAAAAATATGTGTATATTCATGTAAAATGCTGTGGGATGCCTTGACTTCCATGGGATGGAGGGTAGGCACAGCTAGCATGGTGGAAGAGGGAAGAGGAGAGGATACATCTCTAGAGGAGAGAGTACATCTTGGAGCAACATCAGAAAAAGACATTTATGAACGATTAGTTTCTCTTACCTAACGTTAGTCAGTGAAGTGTTAGGATGACTAAAAGGAACATGTTGCCTACAGCTATGTTAGCCTGTAGATCATTCTTTCTCCTTTCCAAAGCATTGCTTTGGAAACTTTCTGAGCAAATAGTTGAACTTATTTTTCTTGAGAGCTGCCATACAGTTAATGTAGCCCAAAGTTTAGAAGTCATTCTTTTCTATTTCTGAATTTTTTGGCTTTAGAAAGTATTTAAATATACATCACTCATGTTTACACGTTGATTTATAGGATTGACTATGTTGTTTACACTTGAATTTTAGAGTTTACTTCCTCTGATTAATCTATTTGAAGAAGCCCAACTGTCTTTCAAGGTAAAGAGGAGTTATTCAATATACCTATGCTGGATTAAACTGTTGAATTTTGTTTGCTGAGGGCATTAAGGCACAAGACTTAATCCCTGAAATGAAGTCTGAAGAGCCTTAGCCATGTCTCAAGTTCCAGTACAATGGCAGCAATACTGGTACCTTCAGCACTGGCCACAGGTACCATTTTCTGAGCACTTCCTATGTGCCAGAATTATCTAAGGGTGTTCTCACACATTATCTCATTTAATATTCACAACATTGACAGCAAAATGAGGAGTCTGAGGCTCAGGGAAGCTAGTTCACCTGTCCAGTGTCACCCAGCCAGGAGGCACCCAAACTTGGGTTGGAAAGATAGGAAAGCCCTGTCCCTTCCTCTCCCGTGCTAAGAAGTTTGAACCACCATTTGTAAAAGACTGTCCAGGAACCCATGGCATCCTTAAATGCCAACTTTCTCATATACACAAAGGTGTGTCCCAACTATAACTGAGTCAGACCTCACCAAAAAAGCTAGATTGTCCACAGGACACAGAGATGCCAGGCACAAGAGCTATCAGACTACAGTTCCTGTACTCTGGAGACTCAGGGAGAAGCTAATTCACTGCCACTTCAGTGAGTTTCTTCCTACCAGGAGAAGACATATCCTTTGGAAATGTCACCATCTGACTGTCCTCCTTGGGGACTCAACCAAAGCTTGGGCAAACAGGGCAAGTTGCAACCTGCCTGCCAGGAAAATAGAACAATCGCTGCCTTTCTGAGATGCCAGTAAAACTGGCATTTTAATGGCTTGAAACCAGCCTCTTGTCAGCAAGTACCTATTCACACAGACCAAAGACCCTTCATACTGTCCACTCACCACCTCACCCCCAGTAGCTGTTCCCCAGAAATAGAGAACAGAGAATCCAAAGATGTCCAGTGGTTGGCATTGATATACCCCTTTTCTAGATGCCATCCTTTTTTGATTCCCCATGTCAGTCCTCTGGCGCCTGAATCAATTGTCCTGCAGCTCAAACAGAGAACATTTTTCTACCTCCTTAGGACTTACTCTTTCCTCACATGCTCCTAGTTTTTGCCTAAATCTAGTGCAGAAAAGGATTCATGGAGGAATGTGAGACAAGGGCGAGTACAGCTCCAGTGCATCACGATGTATAACTCCACCTTAAAGCCGCCATTAAAAACTTGTCAGAAATTTGGGCCAGTGGGTCTCCTGGTGCATTCCTAAGTGGGTGAAAGCTGCCCACTCAGTCTCTTAGCTGCTGCAGCTCACACAGACCAGCTCAGGAGCCCTATAGCAGCAGGCAACACATCCATCACCAGCATGTCTCATCAACATATACTGCAGCTGCTGGTCAAACCAAGATGCTTACACCTCTCTGTGAGAAAGAGCAATTCAGTAAGTCCAGGGTGGGGCCCAGGCATCTGCATGATCTAAATGTACCTAAGTTGATTATTTTTGTGTATGTATGATGGAGTCTCACTCTGTCACCCAGGCTGGAGTGCAGTGGCCCAATCTTGGCTTATTGAAATCTCCACCTCCTGGGTTGAAGTGATTATTCTGCCTCGGGCTCCCCAATAACTGGGACTACAGGTGCATGCCACCACGCCTGGCTAATTTTTGTATTTTTAATATAGACAGGGTTTCACCATGTTGGCCAGAATGGTGACCTCAGGTGATCCACCTACCTCGGTGTCCCAAAGTGCTGAGATTACAGGCATGAGCCACCGTGCCCAGCCTGAATGTACATAAGTTAATTCTGATAGAGATGATCTTATGTTTACACTTGAAAAACACTGACATAATCAATTTCCAAATTGTTTACTTGAAGGGACAACAGCACAATAATAGCTTACATGAATTAAGCTCTTTCTATGGGCCAGTGATGTGGAGATATCTCACTTAATCCTCAAAAAATCACCCAAGATATATATTATTATTGTCCTCACTTTTATGGATGATGAAGCTGAAGTTTGGAGAGATGTGATAACTTGCCCAACATCACATCTCTGATATACCAGGGAAAGAGTTCTCTCACCCAGGTGATCCAGTGTTACTGTCTGAACTTCCGACAGCCTCAATATACCTTCCATGCATCATACATGAAAGAATAACCTTCTCTGGAATTTTATCTTTCACCTTAAAAGTCACAGGTATATCTACAGCCAGTTCCTCATACCACAAATGCGTTTGATAACATTATAAATGGAAGTTTACATGAAGAAATATATTTTGTTATTCAGAACCATTATCAAAATTAATAATCCAAATGTGAATTTAGTGCTTACTGAATGCAAGACTGATTATATGTTACATGCCTTCAAAATGCAAAGCCAAAGGTTAAAGGGGGATGTAATTTTTAAAATGTAAAACTATGAGGATTTCAGGTAGGATGGGCATGGACTGATTTAAAAATTCTTAGAAGACTTTAATTAGGAGTCAACTCCTGAAGCTTGAGAGAGAGGAGACAAAGCTGAAGGTAACAAACATTGGGAAACTATTACCTCAAGCACCTGCCAGAGCATGACATCTTGGCAGCTGGCCTAAGCCAGCAGGTGAACACTTAGGAGCAAGGTATAGACAGATAAGAATAATTGAAGTGATGGAGTCAGGGAGGGGAGAGTACCCGTGAGTAAAAAATGTTTTTAAAAATCACTCTTAGGGCTGGTGCAGTGGCTCATGCCTATAATCCCAGAACTTTGGGAGGCTCAGGCAGGTGGATCACAAGGTCAATAGATCAAGACCGTCCTGCTCAACATGGTGAAACCCCATCTCTACTAAAAATACAAAAATTAGCTGGGTGTAGTGGTGCATGCCTGTAGTCCCAGCTACTCAGGAGGCTGAGGCAGGAGAATCACTTGAACCCAGGAGATGGAGGTTGCTGTGAGCTGAGATCATGCCACTGCACCCCAGCCTTTCGACAGAGCGAAACTCCATCTCAAAATATAAAATAAAATAAAATCACTCTTTACTGTAGAAAGATTAAGGCTGAAAGGTTTAAGATCAAAGCCAATGAAATTAGGAATAATTAGACTAAAGTAAGCATGAACTTACCGTCATCTCCGAATCCTCACAAGCTATATAACTAACCCCATAGCAACCCATTGGTGAGGCTTTTCTGAGCACCCTCCCTCACAGTTCCCCACTCCTCCTACAGGTGACAGTGTGGCAATGCCTTGCTAATAGCATTATTTGGTCAGTGGGATATCTCAGAGCCCTGGGGGCTAGATTTGAGGGTGGCCAGAGGGTGGCCATCCAGGGCCAGGTAGCTCTGTGCTTCAAGACACAGTAATCGACCTCATTTTCTATGCTTCTATAGGCCTCTGAGAAAGATGTAGAGGCTGGACAATGAACAAATCTGAGACAACACAGCTATGAGTGGTAATAAAACACCAAACTCATTGAAGCCAGGAACCTGCATCCATTAGGTCATACTTCAGAAAAGTTTCTTTTACTTAAAATGGATAGAGAACATACAGTTGTTATTTGAGAAATATGGAAGTGTGTGTGTGTGCGCGCGTGTGCGCTTGTGTGTGTGTAATGTCTTTTTGTCTTTTTCAGATAAACAAATGCTGAGATAATTCACCATTAGAAAGCCAGCACTACAAGAACTGCTAAAAGGAGCTCTAAATCTTAAAACAAATCCTGGAAACACATCAAAACAGAACCTCTTTAAAGCATAAATCTCACAGGACCTATAAAACAAAATACAATTTTTAAAAATCAAGGTATACAGGCAACTGTATGGTGTTTCACATCTCAATATGAATGGTACTTCACATCTCAATGCTAATATTGAATATAAATGGCCTAAATGCTCCACTTAAGAGATACAGAATTACAGAATGGATAAGAATTCACCAACCATCTGCCACCTTCAAGACACTCACCTAACACATAAGGACTCAATAAACTTAAGGTAATGGGGTGGAAAAACAGATTCCATGCAAATGGACATGAAAAGTGAGCAGGAGTAGCTGTTCTTATAACAGAAAAAAACAAACTTTAAAGCAACAGCAGTTTAAAAAAGACAAAGAGGGACATTATATAAAGAAAAAAGGTCTTGTCCAACAGGAAAATACCACAATCCTAAATATATATGCACCTAACACTGGGGCTTCCAAATTTATAAAACAATTACTAATAGACCTAAGAAATTAGGTAGATGGCAACACAATAATAATGGACTTCAATACTTCACTGACAGCATTAGACAAGTCCACAAGATAGAAAGTCAACAAAGAAACAATGGGCTTAAACTATACTCTGAAGGAAATGGACTTAAAAGATTTTTACAGAACCTCCCATCCAACAACTGCAGAATATACATTCTATTCAACAGTGCGTGGAACTTTCTCTAAGATAGACTATATGATAGGCCACAAAACAAGTCTCAATAAATTTAAGAAAACTGAAATTATTTCAAGCACTTTCTTAAACCACAGTGGAATAAAACTGGAAATCAACTTCAAAAGGAACCTTAAAAACCATGCAGATACATGGAAATTAAATAACCTGCTCCTAAATGATCATTAGGTCAAAAATGAAATCAAGATAAAAATTTAATAATTCTTTGAACTAAACAATAGTGACTCGAAAAAAAGGATCCAAGATGGCTGATTGCTAACATCTCAGGATTGCAGCTCCCAGTGAAAGCGCAGAGAACGAGAGGATGCCACACTTTCGGACAAATTTTTGTCACTCACGGACCAGAAGATTCCCAGTGGAGGAGCCTCACAGGTTGCCAGCGCGACTCTTGTGGCACCTTGGTGCGGCAGCTCTTGGTGCAGAGTAAATGGGACTGGTTGCCCTTCTGACTGACGTTTGGAGCTCCAGGAAGGCAGAGTTGCCTGTTACGGACTCAAGAAGGAAGCCAGACTGGAGATTCCCAGGCACAAAAGCACCATCAGTCTTAACGCCACTGTTTTGGCCGGTGCAGTGGGTTGCTCAGATTTCGGCCCTGGGAATTAACAACTTGGACGTCCACTCAGAGACCTAATTTGAAAGTTGGTAATTACAAAGACGACAGGTGGATAAATTTACAATGATGGGAAGAAACCAGCATAAAAAGGCTGAGAATACTCAAAATCAGAATGCCTCTCCCTCTAAAGAGGATCACAGTTCCTCATCAACAAGGGAACAAGGCTTAATGGAGAACGAGTGCATCCCAATAACAGAATCAGGCTTCAGAAGGTGGATAATAAGAAACTTCTGTGAGTTAAAAAAACATGTTCTAGCCCAATGTAAAGAAACTAAGAACTTTGAAAAAAGGTTTGACGAAATCCTAATGAGAATAGGTAATTTAGAGAGGAATATAAGTGAATTAATGGAACTGAAGAATACAATATGGGAACGCTGAGAAGTATGCACAGGTTTAAACACTTGAATTGATCAAGCAGAAGAAAGGATATCAGAAGTCGAAGACCAACTTAATGAAATAAAATGAGAAGACAAGAATAGAGAAAAAAGGATAAAAAGGAATGAGCAAAGTCTCCAAGAAATATGGGACTATGTGAAAAGACCTAATTTACGTTTGATAGGTGTACCTGAATATGACGAAGAGAATGAATTCAAGCTGGAAAATACTCTTCAGGATATTATTCAGGAAAACATTCCCAACCTAGCAAGGCAGGACAATATTCAACTCCAGGTAATACAGAGAACACCACAAAGATATTCCTCAAGAAGAACAACCCCAAGGCACATAATCATTAGATTCACCACGGTTGAAACAAAGGAGAAAATACTAAGGGCAGCCAGAGAGAAAGGTTAGGTTACCCACAAAGGGAAGCCCATCAGACTTACAGCAGATCTCTCAGCAGAAACCCTACAAGCCAGAAGAGAGTGGGGGCCGATATTCAACATCCTTAAAGAACAGAACTTTCAGCCCAGAATTTCATATCCAGCCAAACTAAGCTTCACAACTGAAGAAAAAATAAAATCTTTTATGAACAAGCAAGTACTCAGAGATTTTATTACCACCAGTCCTGCTTTACAAGAGCTTCTGAAAGAAGCATTACACATAGAAAGAAACAACCAGTATTAGCCTTTCTAAAAATATACCAAAAAGTAAAGAGCATCAACATAAAGAATTTACATCAACAAATGGAAAAAACAGCCAGTTAACATCAAATGGCAGTAATCCTACATTTAAATAGACTAAATCCCTCAATCAAAAGATACAGCCAAAACCTAACAGTATGCTACATCCAGACCCATTTCACATGCAAGGATACACAAAGACTCAAAACAAAGGGATGGAGAAAGATTAACCAACTAAATGGAGAGCAAAAATAAATAAATAAATAGCAGGAGTTGCAATTCTTGCATCTGATAAAATAGATTTTAAAGCAACAAAGATATAATGGTAAAAGGATCAATGCAACAATAAGAGCTAAAGATCCTAACACCCAGGTATATAAGACCTATAAAGAGATTTAGACTCAACGAGACAGAAAATTAATAAGGATATCCAGGACTTGAACTCAGATCTGGAACAAGTAAACTTAATAAATATTTATAGAGCTCTCCACTTTAAATATACAAAATACACATTCTTGTCAATACCACATCACACCTACTCATAGGTTTAAATGAAATATTGATCGGCCATTATTAATACCCATTTTTAGAATAAAGCAAATTTCCATTCTCTCTCCCTCTTTTTCTTCCTCTTTCTTCCTCTCCTTCACTCCTTTTTTTCTTTCTTTCTCTCCTTTAAAAAAAAAAGAAAGAAAATTTGTTTTGGTTCCTACTTACTGCTCCCTCCCCCAGTAGTCAAACTACAGCTTATCCATTCATTCAACAAACATAAAAAATAATAATAATAATAATAAAATAAAGAGAAGAAATTCTCAACAGAGAAAACTGACAATCTACAGAATAGGAGATGATAAAAAAAAACTTCATTAAAAAGTGGGCAAAGGACATGAACAGACACTTTTCAAAAGAAGACACACATGTGGACAACAATTATTTCAAAAACAAAAGCTCAATATCACTGATCATTAAAAAAATATAAATCAAAACTACAATGAGATGCTATCTCACACTCATCAGAATGGCTATTACTAAAAAGTTTAAAAATAACAGATTCTGGCAGAGAAAAGGGGACTCTTACTCACTGTTGGTGGGAGTGTAAATTAGTTAAACCATTAAGGAAACCATGAGGCAATTCCTCAAAGAGCCAAAAACAAGATGATTATTTGACCCAGAAATCTCATTACTGGGTATTACCCAGACAAATATAAATCATTCTACCATAATGATACACGCATACAAAGGTTTATTGCAGCACTATTCACAATAGCAAAGACATGGAATCAGCCTAAAAGCCTATCAATTACAGCTTGAATTTTTTAAATGTAGTACATATACACCATGGAATACTATGCAGCCATAAAAAGAATGAGATCATGTCTTCCTCAGGAACTGGAGCTGGAGACCTAAAAAAAAAAAAAAAATAGTGACTCAACCTATCAACACCTCTGGGATACAACAAAAGCAGTGCAAAAATGAAAGTTAATAGCCCTAAACGCCTATGTCACAAAGCCTGAAAGAGCACAAAAAAAATCTAAGGTTACACCTCGAGGAACTAGAGAAACAAGAACAAACCAAACCCAAACCCAGCAGAAGAAAGAAAATAACCAAGACCAGAGCAGAAGTAAATGAAATTGAAACCAAAAAAATACAAAAGATAAATGGGGGGGAAAAGGCTGGTTCTTTGAAAAGATAAATAAAATTAATAGAGCATTAGCAAGATTAACCAAAAAAAGTAGAGAGAAAATCCAAATAAGCTCAATTTAAAATGACACAGCAGATATTACAACTGACACCACAGAAATATCATTCAAGGCTACCTGAACACCTTTATGCTCATAAACTAGAAAACCTAGAGGAGATGGATAAATTCCTGGAAAGATACAACCTTCCTAGCTTAAATCAGGAAGAATAAGATACCTTGAGCAGACCAATAGCAAGCAGAGAGATTGAAATGGAAATTTTAAAATTGCCAGCAAAAAAAGTCCAGGGCCAGAAGGATTCACAGCAGAATTTTACCAGACATTCAAAGAAGAATTCGGAGCAATCCTATTGACACTATTCCACAAGATAGAGAAAGAGGGCAACTTCACTGAATCATTCTATGAAGCCAGAATCACCCTAATACGAAAACCAGGAAAGGACACAACCAGAAAACAAAACTACAGACCAATATCCCTGATTAACAACCCTTCTAGACCTTGGCTTATGTGAGGATTTCATGATGAACAAAAATAAATAGCTGGGACTTAATTAAACTAAATAGCTTTTGCACAGAAAAAGAAACAGTCAGCAGAGTAAACAGACAACCCACAGAGTGGGAGAAAATCTTCACAATCTATACATCTGACAAAGAACTAATATCCAGAATCTACAACAACTCAAACACATTAGTAAGAAAAAAAAAACCAATCCCATCAAAAAGTGGGCTAAGGACATGAATACACAATTCTCAAAAGAAGATATACAAATGGCAAAAAAAAACATATGAAAATATGCTCAACGTCACTAATGCTCAGGGAAATGCAAATCAAAACCACAATGTGATACCACTTTATTCCTGCAAGAATGGCCATAATCAAAAAATAATAGATGTTGGCATGGATGTGGTGAACAGACAACACTTACAGGCTGCTGGTGGGAACTTAAACTAGTACAACCACTATGGAAAACAGTGTGGTGATTCCTTAAAAAACTAAAAGTAGATCTGCCATTTGATCCAGCAATCCCACTTTTGAGTATCTACCCAAAAGTCATTATACAAAAAAGATACTTGCACACAAACATTTTATAGCAGCACAATTCACAATTGCAAAAATGTGGAACCAACCCAAATGCCTATCAATCAGCAAGTGGATAAAGAAATTGTGGTATATAATATATCTATATGATGAATAATATTCAGCCATAAAAAGTAATGAATTAATGGCATTCACAGTGACCCAGATGAGATTGGAGACTATTATTCTAAGTGAAGTAACTCAGGAATAGAAAACCAAACATAGTATATTCTCACTCATAAGTGGAGCTAAGTTATGAGAACGCAAAGTTGTGAGAATAACACAATGGACTTTGAGGACTCAGGGAAAGGGTGGGAAGAGGGTGAGGGATAAAATACTACAAATTTAGTACAGTGTATACTGCTCAGGTGATGGGTGTGCCAAAATCTCAATCTCACAAATCACCATTGAAGAACTTACTCATGTAACCAAACACCATCCATTACCCAAAAACCTGTGGAAAGAAAAAATAATTTAAAAAAGAAAAGTTTATTTTGCTTAATATGGATAGAGAACATACAATTGTTATTTGAGAAATATGGAAGAGTGTGTGTGTGTGTGTGTGTGTGTGTGTGTGTGTGTTCCACTAGTTACCACCTGGATAATCAGGAGACCTCTACCCCTTAACCTGTCACCATTGGACCTGGAATGCCAAAGCTCACCTGGGACCATCCTAGTGAAGTCACCACTTTCCCTCCTCCATTATGTAATTCTTGGTTGATTATCTCAGATTTCGAGAGAAGTTCCTCTGTGGATTACTGAAGTTCTAGGATTGTCCTGATGAACAAAAGGGGTGTGCATCCTTGGAAGGAATCCATTTGGAGATAGAAATCACCTTCCCTAAAGGGGGATAGGGTAAAGAATTTCACTGAGGCTGTACAAAGAAGGAGTTCTCTGAAAGGAGGACCCATCAGAGGACAGGTAGCTGAATGAGGAATTGGAGTGCATCCTTAAATGGGCTCCCTGTGATTCTCATATACCACAAGGCTTTCAGTGGAATTACAGAGAATAAAGTGAAGAAATTGCAAAGGGCAGCATGGCCTTCCTAGTTCCTTCCTCTCTACTGAGAATCATAGGGAGCTGGTAGCATCTTATTGCAGGGAGTTGCAATCGAGGGATCATAGAAAGTGATCAGCAGCCAGCAAGGGGTGGGTGACCCATGGAGAAGGTCAGAGTCATGGCAAAGGGTATCCATTGAGAAGCTGCAGCCCCAGGACACAGGTACAGGATGACAATGCTTGGGAATTTTTTTTTTATCTTTTTAATTTTTTTTATTTATTTATTTTTTTAATTTTTATTGCATTATAGGTTTTGGGGTACATGTGCAGAACATGCAAGATAGTTGCATAGGTACACACATGGCAGTGTGTTTTGCTGCCTTCCTCCCCTTAACCACACTTGGCATTCATCCCCAGGCTATCCCTCTCCAGCCCCCCCCCACTGTCCCTCCCCCATTCCCCCCAATAGACCCCAGTGTGTAGTAGACCCCTCTCTGTGTCCATGTGTTCTCATTTTTCTCACCCACCTATGAGTGAGTATATGTGGTATTTCTTTTTCTGTTCTTGTGTCAGTTTGCTGAGAATGATGTTCTCCAGATTCATCCATGTCCTTACAAAGGACACAAACTCATCATTTTTTATTGCTGCATAATATTCCATGGTGTATATGTGCCACATTTTCCCAGTCCAGTCTATCATCGTTGGGCATTTGGGTTGGTTCCAGTTCTTTGCTATTGTAAACAGTGCTGCAATGAACATTCGTGTGCATGTGTCCTTATAGTAGAACGATTTATAGTCCTTTGGATATATACCCAGTAATGGGATTGCTGGGTCAGAGCTTGGGTCATTCAAAGAGGGGTAACTTTAGGACAAATTCAATAAAGTTTTTATACAGCAGGTAATAAACTTAGCATCTTACCCATGCATGCTTAACATGTAAATCGTTTCAAGAAGGGTTTAGATAAATCTGACTGATAACATTTTCGGGCTGGAAAGGGATACAGAGATCACCTAGTTCAGTAGTTCTCAGCCATGGCTGCACATTACAATCACCTGAGGAGGTTTTAAAAAAACACTGATGTTCAAGTCCCAGACCAATGAATCACATTTGGGGTGGAACTTGAGCATTAGGGTATTTTTTTAACTTTTTATTTTAAAATTGTAGGAAGTTGCAAAACTCATACATACAGTCTCATGTACCCTTCCCCCAATGGTGGCTATCATCAAAATCAGGAAGTTGACATTGTTGCAATGCTGTTAACTAGACTACAGATGATTCACTTTCCTCCATTTTTACATGCATGCAGTTATGTGTTGTAGGGGTATGTGTCTCTACACGATAAAATTAGTATTTTTCACAAAATAAAAGAATGGAGTAGCCATTTTTTTATTCCTTCACTTTTCCAATAAATTTACTTTCATTTTACTCTATGGACTTGCCCAGAATTCTTTGGACTTGATCTAAGAACCTTCTCTTGGGGTCTGGATCCGAACCCCTTCTGGTAACGCTTCTACATACCACCAAACCACGTTTGCCTGAGAAGGAAAAACACAGCAAGGACATCCATCTAAACTTTGTCTGGAGTCTGGGCCGAGGGGAGCTGCAGCTCATGGAGAGTCTTTGGAGTGGGTGTGGCAGGTTAGAACTCTTCAGTGCCTAAGCTCAGCTGGCTTTTGCTTTCCTCCTCTGCCTCTGTTCCTGGGACTTCCTCAAGGCTCACAAGGCCGCTTCCCAGTGTCACATCATCAAAAATAACCAGTTAGAGTTGGTTAGGTGTGACGATGAGACTATTCACGAGCAGCTTGTCCCTCGTGCCACTGGCTTATTAAGCAGAAATAGACATAGACAGCTGGGTACTCTCTGGGCAGCTCTTTTAAATTTCTCTTTGGAGAATGTTAAGTATTCACCAGCAGCCTAGGTTACAAAGCTGAAGTTTTCTCTCCATCCCCCAGCATTTCCCAAGGGGGTAAAAGGAATGATCAAAGCTATAATGGGTTTGGCTGCCCTTCTCCAGGAATAGCTGGAGAACAACTTCTGCTTGGTGAGCGGCCATTTATGCTACCCCAGTTCTGGCAGGTCACCTCTCCCGAGCTGGGGAGCAGAAGCTCAATTATTTACTAGAGGGGGCCATCTCTGGAGGACACAAAGAGCCTTCTGATCTTGTTAGCCATGCAGATCTGAACCCGAATGTTCCTTCCCATTCCACATCGAGAGAAGGGTGGGTTCATTTCCACAGTTCTCCTGCAGCAGGAAAACAGAGTAGAAACGCAACTTCCCAGACACCAATTCCATTTCCACACAAAGCAGTATAGCCCAGACCTAAGGGTTCTGGAGCCAGACAGACTTGTTTTGAGTCCTGGTTCCATCACTTATCTTTTCTGGGACATTGGGCAGGTGCCTTAACCTTCGTGCGCTACAACTTAGTGACAGAGATGAATGGAGTAAAACCTCATTCAGAAAATCCTTTCAAAACTGATGCCACCTGGGAACAATTTGCAGAAGGCTATTTTTCTTGCATTGATCAAAAAGAGGTTAGTTATACTATGTGTCATCCCAGGGAATCAGGTCCCATCACATGGCCCACACCACAGGAGACATTTTCAGATCCTCTAAGATGTTGCGACAAGAAGCCATCTGCTCTTTGAGGGAACGGAGATGGTGAGAGCATCGTCGATGACATGGAAGTCTGAGAATTGTCCTATTTGTGCCTTTGGAAAAGACTTTTCTGCCTGTCTGGTTTTTATGTTCTCCCCACACTTTAGGAGAAAATAATGTTTTTGCTGGCTTCGTCTGGTCACCTCTGCCAATCCCCCTACCCTCCATTATTCTGTGTCTGCTGTGTACCAGATCCCCTGCTAGACTATCTACATGCACTATCTCATTTTGTTCCCATAACCAAACCAATAGAGTAGGTATTATTTTTCCATTTTATACATGAGAAAACCAGGATTCAGACAGATTGAGTCAACTGCCCAAGCCAGTAAGCTAAAGCACAATAATTAAAACCTAAATCTGTGTAATTCCACTGCCTCTTCCATAGCCTATGTCTGTTTCCCCTAGGAAAGTTCCCAGACACTTCTGGAACAGAATTCTCCTGGGGTGGGTGGTTCACACAACTGATCCACTTCAGCTCCACTCAGCAAAATGAGGACACCATTGACTCTGACAACAAAACGCTGACCTGGAAAGCTCTGCAGTAAAATGTGGTGCAGGACACAGAAAGAACTACAACGTTCTGCCCACAGACGGCACCATGCCCTCTGTAAGGAAACTACTCCAGCATAACTGTGTTTCCAATGATGCCTTTGAACTATTTATTTTAAATGCCCTAAGAAAAATGGAAAGGCTTCTTCATAGAGGAGAGAGCTTGGCGTTGCTGGGCTGTTCTGCATTCAGTAGGCATTTACTGTGCAGCTACAAAATGCTGCACCAAGCCCTTGGCAGTGGAAAGGTGATTAAGACACGATTCCTTTGACAAAACCTCAAAAGCTCACGTGAAGTTCTCTTATATCCAGTAAATCAGAAAATATGTAAAAGTTGAAGAACAAAAACAAAATAATAGAAATGAAAGCAAAGTGCTGTTGATTGTGAACAGAAGCACTCAATAAGTGGTCGTTGTTTCTGTTCTTCTCTCTAAAAGTGTATACAGGTGGCTAAATGCTTTTGTTGAGCTATGAGGACCTCATTCTGTGGAGTGACTCACGAAGTCTCTAAGTGGTAGACTGGAAACAGGTAATGGTCAGTGGCTACGGTGCTTCAAGTGTTCCCAGGTATGTAGTTTCAGGTAAATTTTACTGTTTAAAAAAATTGCTTTTACTTGCTATTAAGTGTGTTGACCTTGGACAGTTTACTTAGTCTCTCTATGCCTTGCTTCCTTTTCTGCAAAATAAGAGTAAGAAAAGTGTTTACTTCATTGGCTTTTTGTGAATATTAAATGAGATAATATGTGGGAGAAAAGACATTTTTAAATAATCAATTCTTATCGGTTGGTCATTGTTATGAGTTACATCATGCATAGTTAAGTATTTTTTAAACAATCAAAATTTATTTCCCTATAGGAAGAAGGAGGGACTAAATTGTGAATTCATTATCTCCACTTTCAGTTATTTCTACTCCTGAGAAAAGGCCTAAGCGCTTAGACTCCAGAACCACATCCCAAAACTGTGAGCTCTTCCCACATTTTCACATGAGTACGAATCACTTTTGGGTCTCATTCAAGTGGAGATTCTGACTTGAGGGGTCTGGAGTAAGACCTGAGACCTTGCATTTCCAGCAAACTCCCAGTTGATGCTGGTGCCACTGGTTCTGAATGAAGATACTTGTTTACCTAGTGACAGCAACAAAAATTGTAGCAATGGTGTTCAGAAGTAAACAGCATACTTTTACAGGGCTAATAAAGACAAACCTCACAATCTTCTTGCAATGATTTATTAATCCGAGAGCTCATTTTAGGTTGGATTGTCTTCCTCTGGAGCCTTATTCCTAAAAGCGTTCTATGACTTTGAAACGATCATTTTCCTTTTGGAGGTAGCACAATATAGGAGCTAAGGAGAGAATGAAAACCAGGGTCCCTCCCAGGTTTGCATCTCTAGATATGTAAGCTAAGGTAAACTATGCAGCCTTTCTTAAGCCTTGGTTTTCTCATTACAAATGGGCATATACAGAACATCAGCTTGCCTCCTACAGTTGTTTGGGGACTCACTGGAAATGTTCATGCAGCAGTTACCCCAGTGCCAGTGGCGGGCAGGCAGCAAGGGCACCAGCAACATTAGCTATTTAACCTTAAGGTCTCGAATCCACCCTTCCCTGGAGACTTCTTGCTCACTGCTCTCATGCATCTCTGCATCGTGATCATAACTCACAGTAACGAAAAGCCAAGGTTTCACTCTTTGAAATCTGGATAATGGTATTTGTCTGCAATAATATCCTAGGAGTAGAGCTAGAGAATTTGGTTTTGGTTTTGTTTGTTTTTGTTCATTTTTCAGACACGGTGAGTTGGAAACATAAGGTTCAGAGATATTTTTACTTTTTCCAGCCACTAAGAATTCTTGTTGCCAGCAGGGGAATAAAGAAATGCAGAGAAGAGGGAGTGCTAGACTTGCCTGCTTGCTATCAAAAACCACTTCTTTCCTTTGAAAAAGGGTCTGTGCAGCCAAAACAAGCAGCTGTGGCTGCTAACACTGGGCTGAGAGAAGGCACCAGCCATCCAGGAAAGAGACAAGGCAACCATCGGCCACCAAAGCTGCTTCAACAGCGGACAGCTCAAAGAATCAAAGAATGCATCCCAGGAGTGCTGGGTAAGGAAAGACAGTGCTCTTGCCTTGGTATTTACAGCAAAGTCACTGGCCAGGAAGGTCAATACCTCGCTGAGAACTATGTGGACAAATGTCCAGGACCTGGTCACTGGCCTCAGAGAGCCCACAATTTTATTAAAGAAGCAAGATTATCAGAAGCAAGGAGCAAGGCTAATGGATACAGAGAAATGTTGAGAGGAAAGAAGAGCAAAATCAAAGAGGTAGAGGTGGAAGGAAGGAAGGAAGGAAGGAAGAAAGGAAGGAGGGAGGGAGGGAGGGAGGGAAGGAAGGAAGGAAGGAAAGAGGGAGGGAGGGAGGGAGGGAAGGAAGGAAGGAGGGAGGGAGGGAAAGAAGGAAGGAAGGAAGGAAGGAAGGAAGGAAGGAAGGAAGGAAGAAAGGAAGGAAGGAAGGAAAGAAGGAAGGAAGGAAGGAAGGAAGGAGGGGGGAAATGTATGGACTCTATTTCATGATTACACATTGATTAAACAAGAGAAATCTGTGAAGATGCAAAAGCAGGCACTGTGAGTTGCATCCTGACACCCCTGGAAAAGGAAACAACTCACTTTAAAAGCCACAAAGAAGAGAGGCTCACTCAGAGAGAGACATCATAGGTTTTGGCAGCTTGTCACACTGGGAAGGGCGGAATTGGGTTATGCTGTGGTTTAAATGTACCCCCTCCTAAAAGTCAGCCAATGTGACAATATTAAGAGATGAGGCCTTTAAGAGTCGTTCCATTTTCTGAGACCCAGAATTAACCAGAACTACCATCCCCACCGCCACCCAGTTCTGTGTTGTGTTCATCAGAGCTGTTGGCTGGTCAGCCAGGTCTTTGAGAATAAAGTTGATTTCAGGCTGAAATAGTCAAAATTAAAACCTCAGGCCCTTTGAAAAATTCTCTAGTGACTCTTTATAAAACCCAATAAAAGTCTCCATAGAAACACCTTGCAGCCCATTGAGGAGCGTTTGTAGCAATAGAAAATGTTTACACCCTCCTGAAATAGTCAATCTAACCCCTCTGCTCCATAGCAGCAGACCAAAGGTGCCTCATATCGTTAGCCAGCCTCTCATAACACATCAGGGTTTTAGTCTGAGATTGTTCTCTGAGAAACACTATGCAAATATCCAGTTGGTATCACCAGACAACAGGAATTTAGTTTGGAAAAGCACAAGAATCCGGAAGTCAGAGGAAGGGCTCAGTGTCTCCAGCTGGAGAGCCAGCTCAGGACTTCTTTGTCAGGGTCCCTGGGGACCTGGCTGAGGTTTTCAACAGGTGGGGCTTGATCCTGGTGCAACACCTTGTTCTTACCCTGGGTCTCTTAGATGAGTGACCTTTACCAAATCACTTAAGTGATCTGAGTTTGTTTGCTCATCTTGATAATAACCATAATACTCAACTTTACATGGCTGTCACAAGTGCCCAGAGAAAGAAAAGGTAAAGGAGCGTGACCCTCCCGACATGCAGGAGACATGCTGTGGTTTAAATCTCAGTGTGTCTGACACATATCGTGTTCTGTTTCCACTAAGCCCTGGATATAAGATGAGAAACATTATGTTTATTTGCATATTATTATGCATAATGTGCAAGTGTATGCTTTATTTGCACATGTGATTGCTACAGTCTGGGATGCAGTTCCCAACTGGGTAATACATTTGAGCTAAACTCTCCTTAAGCCCAGTTTCAGCCCAGCAGAGAATTTTTAGGGGCAAAGTCTCATCAAAACACACAGCCCTTCTGAGCAATCAGGTGAAGAAGCACAGAGTTCCAAAAAGCCTAAAATTCACTCAAATTTCCTCTGGTAGCTCAGGATGGGAAGCTGGGGCTCTTCCAAGGGTAAGCAAGCCAGGTATTACGGCAACTTCTCACCACATTCTTGTATTCATCCTTGCCCACTCCCCACCACCCCCACCCCTGCTGTTTGTACACTATTCTAAAGCTCAGGACTCTCGATATTCCAGAAACAGCTAATACCATTAAAAATAGTAAATAATTTTATGGAGCACCTACCAAGGTAAGTCAGGCTCTTCAGGATATTTAATATTCAACATGAAACTAAAAGTAGAGTTTATTTTTTTATTATTATTATTTTCTTTTTATTATTTTTTTGCCATTCCCACTTTCTGGTCAAGGAATCAGAGGCCTGGAGAGATGAGGTGACTCACCTAAGGTCATACAACTAAGAAAGGTAGGACAAGATTCAAACCTAGGTCCTCTTACACGAGACCCAGTGTCTGTCCCAAAGTGCCGTCAGTCCCCTTGCTGCTGGAGGGCAGCGTGGGTAGCACACCATCCTGCCAGCCCCACTGTAGCCAGGCCAGACTCTCAAAATGCAAAACTTGCCAGACAGGCGGGAATGCAAATGTGCACACAGCCTGAAGTAGATCTACCCTGACAGAAAATCACCCAGGTGGCCACTTGGCCATGGAATGTGCTCAGCTTGATAAGAAGGCAAATGCCTGGCGTCTTGTGGGGTCAACGTGCGTATCAGGTTTCATTTCTGAGCTGTGGCAAGGCAGAAGCTGTATGTGGTCTTTGCCTGCCAGGACTGGCTGGCCCTGGCATAACAAGTCTGGCAGTCTTCCTGAAGGGGGCCTTCTCTTGCCCCAAGCAACAGTCCTAATGTCTTCCCAGTTGGGCACAGTTCCACAGCCCCATAAAGCCACAAACCAAGGACTATAGCTTCCTTTTACCTCTGTCTTTCTGAACTCTGCCCTTCTTTCAAGGTCAGCTCAGGCCTACACCCCCATGTTACAGGTTCAAATGCCAATTCTAGCTGTATGGCCTTGGATAACTCATTTCATATCCCTTAGTACCCTTTTGTGAATAAAATGGGGGTAAAGATATCCACTTCCCAGGGCTATGGTAAGGATTGAGAGGCCCAGCAAAACCTGGCACATAGTAAACGCTCAGTAAATGCTAGGCAGCCCCCACTTCTCATAGTGACCTCTCTTCCCTGCATTTCAATGCATCTCGTCACCCACCTAATTCAAGCACTGACTCACATCTGTCTAGTTAATTATTTTGTATTCATGTGTTAGTCTTGTCTCTCTCTGAGTGCCTTAGAACCAAAAACCAAGTTGCTCTTTCTCTCATTTTGCCATATGCCACCAAGCACAGTTTGGAATCATATGACCCATCGGTTGCTACTGGTGGGTTGGAGCTCCTAAGTGTATTGATAATACAGATTGAATATCCCTAATCCAAAAATCCAAAATCCAAATTTCTCCAAAATCTGAAACTTTTCTTTTTTGAGATGGGGTCTTACTCGGTCGCCAGGCTGGAGTGCAATGGCACAATCTTAGCTCACTGCAACCTCTGCCTCCCCAGTTCAAGTGATTCCCCTGCCTCAGCCTCCCAAAGTCCTGGGATTACAGGTGTGAGCCACTGCACCTGACCCAAAATCTGAAACTTTTTTGAACACCAACCAGATACCCAAAGAAAATGTTCATTATGGCATTTCAAATTTCAGATTTTTGGATTAGGGATGCTCCAAAGGTAAGTATAATGCAAATGCTTCAAAATCTGAAAAAATCTGAAATTCAGAACATGGCTTATCCCAAGCATTTTGGATAAAGAATACTCAACCTGTCCTACTAAACATTCTGTAGGAGTTTTTAAGTGTTATGCCATTCTGTGTGATTTACATAATTATGTCTTTAATCCTGGCAAAGTGAAGCTGGTGCTTTTTTATATTTATCCTAGAAATAAACGAGTCTTAGGGTGTTGAAATAAAGTGTCCGTAGTCACAAGGAAAATGGAAAAAGTCAAAATTTAAATCCACATTAGTTCAACTCTAAAGATCATGCTTTTAATCATTATCCTAATTCCCGTAATGTAGTCGGGGCCCATTCCCCTATTGGAACAGAGTGTCCCATGAAAAAAAGAAAAGCACACAAAACGTTAGAGATAAAAAGAAAAATTAGACAGGGAAACACCAAAACAAGCCCCAGGGAAGGTCCAGAGTTGGCTGGCATCTTCTCTGATCTAAGACTGACCCAACTATCACCCAAGCAACAGCCCCAGTTCATTCCTGCTAAACACACTCACAGAAAATATTATGTCATATTCAAAAGCAGGAAAATAAAGTTACTTCTTAGAATGTTCTTAAATGTTACCTTCTTCAACACCACAACCTAAAAAGACCACCAGATAGAAGAGACCTAAATGATTTCCACAGGAAAAAAATCATCTTGCTTTTGAGTTATCTGCTTCATGGCAGGAACTACCAAGAAAGTGCTGGCTTCGTTAGTGTTATTTCCACCTGTCTGCTACACCTCAAATTAAAACCATTTGCATATTGCTAGAGGGCTTTGAGATTTAGAAATCCATGTGCCATGACTTGAAAGCCAAAAAAATCTATCAAAGCAAGCCAGGACTCGTTCCCGGGAGATATAACTGAAATTTACAAGAGTCTACCCCAGTGGTTCTGGGTACTTTCCATGCAGAGACTGTTGCTGCCGCCTGGGTCTCAGCCCAGTCTGGCCTCTACTCCCAAGGCTACCTGGAAGGGGAGCCTGGCTAGGCTTTGTCAGTCACTCTGACTCTAAGCATAGGACCAGCTCCAGGGTGCTTTGGGTCCTTCCTGATGCTTTTAGACTCAAGGAAGACAAAGCAGGCTTTCAGAGAAGGTGGCCTTAGGACCAATGTCTTAATCTGATAAGGAATAATTTCAGAGAGAGGTAAACAAGAAAAGGAACTCCTGTTCTACACCAAGCCTTTTGACAAAAGTGATCACCTCTAACTCAACCATCCACAAACCCTGAGACCAGTATTATCCTCATTTTATAGATGAAGAAACTGAGGTGTAAAGAGTTAAAGTGACTTGACCAGTGTCATCAAGTTAGTAAATGGAGTCAGGGTTTGAGCCCAGGTCGGCTGGGCCAGAGTTCATGACACTTGGCTGCTTTCCCGTAAATGCCATCAGAGGCCAGAGCACACCCCATTCAGGCCTGAGCAGAAGCATTGCCGCACAAACCTCAGCCTGGCAGCTCAATCACTTTATCCCAGGTCTGAGGACAGATGAGACCATAACTGGGGCAGAGGGTCAGGTCTGAAGTCCTCAGAGATCACCGTCTGACTGGTTCCATGACCTTATGATGATGTCTGGTACCTGGCAGCCCAGAGAGGGGCTGGGCACTTCCAAGGCCACAGTCAGGGAATAGTGCACACTCCGAAAGGCCTCTGAAGCCACCTGTCCCCTGGCTGTCTCCCAGCTGCAGGAACCTGAACTTGACAGGCCAGCCTGGGCCCTGTTATCTCTCTCCAGGCTCCTAAGCCTGTTTTGGGCTTGGCCCTCTCTGGTCTGGAGATGACACAGAGGAATGCAGGTGGCCGCCCAGCTTCCCCACCACCGCCATCACCGCCATCAGCCTTCCCCATCACAAACACATACGCGCAGGCTCCTTTACTAAAATTCCATCCCTCTACGGTGCAGAGAGATCTGAGTCTGATAAGTAATAGTAACCAGGACTCTCCATGGCCATGTGCCTCCATTTTAAAAACAGAAGAGAACAGGGAGAAGGGAATGAACCAGTGTTGAGTGTCAACTTCTTCCATCACCAGTCATGAATATTTTATCCTTCCCAAGAACTCAGTAAAATATAAGTATGGTCATAGTACCCCATTTTACAAAGGCCATTTGCTATAGTAGTTCAGGGCATAGGCTCAGAAGAAAAGATTACTTGGGTTCAAATGTTGGCACCTCTTCTAACTGCTGTGTGCCTTTAAACAAGGAACTCCACCCCTGTGTGCCTCAGTTTACACACTTATCAGCTCTTCCCTGACCCCTCCTCCTGCCCCTCCCTCTCTCTCACCTCCTGCTCTCTCTCTCTCTCTATCTCTATCTCTCTCTCTCTCCGCCCCACCCCAACGCCCTTCCTCTTCCTCTCCCTCTCCTTTCTCTTCTCTTTCTATGGCACCATGCCTAGGCTTGCCTCCTGAGACAAGTCTCCAAAGCACTCTACCATCAAAACTTACCTCTCGGTGTCCCATTCTCTCACTTCCATTCTTAGAATTCCCATCTTACAGACCCCTTGTCAGAAAAGCAGCCCTGATGAGCCCCAAGAAGCCAATGAGAGGCTGTTATGCTTTCCCTCCTGGGTAGCTTTTGCCCTGGGTTTCAGCAGGGTTTACAAGCTGGAGGAAGAGGGATTAGGCCTTGGGCAATCCTTTGGCACAGTGGAGTTTGGCATGGAGAGGGAGGGCAGTGGGGAGATTGTGGTTTTCAGGAGCTGTGGACAAGGCTCACGATGAAGATGTCCAAGAAGCAGGCCTGGAAGCCAGGGGCCCCATTGCCTCCTGTTAAGCCAATGATTGCCAACAATGGCCTCATCTCCCAGGCCCAGGAGAAGGCGACAACTCCTCAGGAGAGCTGGGCTCAGCCCTGGTACTTGGGGACTATAACTGCTCTCAGGATTACCTTTACTTGGATTTTAACAAGGGCCTTTGCCCCACCTGGCCTCCAGGTCAACCTCAGTCCCACAATCAGAGTGGCACGGGGAGCAGGGCATCCTTCACAGGTCTGTCTGGTACTTGTTGCTTCCCATTATGGTCAGGGAGGGGCTGTCTCCTGCTGAGAGCCCATGGGCTAATTCTGGAGTCTTGTTTCTCAGTCCCTTAACCTTCCCAACAAAACTTCCTGGCCACAGGGGAACATGGACACTTGCCATGGGCCATGCTGCTGAGAAATTTGAAATCAGATTCACCTCCAGGAACCATCATCCACTTCTATTAATTATGAGCATTAAATTAGATAATAACAAAATAATGCATCTAAAATGTAATGAGCCCAATGTCTGGAACAGTTTAAGTGCTCTATAGGCATTAGCTTTTCTTATAGCTATAATTATCATCTAATTTTTACAAAGCACTGAGACATTGAGAGCTTCCACAGTTTTCTCAAGGTTACTCATGCCAAGTCAAAGTCACAGCCAAGATGACTATGCCATGCTGATAGCAGAAAAATAAAGTGCCAGATGAAAGCATTGTTCTTTTCCTAACATTGCCTTAATGGCCTAACACCCCGTGTATTTGCCAAACAGAGAGTTCAGGTTTAGAATAGTTCAAAGGCAAAAACATAAAAAGAATTTCTTGTGTAAATTTATAATTTTCATAAAAAGGGAATGAATGTCCATACGTGCTACATCTTCTACCTCCCCTAGGCTGGACCAAAGAGAATTCAAGGTCAAGGTCATGCTTGTGGCTTATAGTTCTGCTCTGAAATTGGCTGGGTTTCAAAGCCCTGTCATCTAACCCTCCCTCCAGAGGATAGCACCTGGGTCTAGCCCAGGTGTGGGCTTGCTGTCCCTAAAGATTTTCCAGGGAAGATAGCCCACCCTTTCCGTCTTCCTTTCCTTCCCACCTAGCTAATGACTGTTGTTGTCAAGTGCTTTGTATGAACGCAGCCATATACTATAAGCTGCTCACGAATCATCTCAATTAACCCTCATAATGGCCCTCTGAGTTACTGAGATTGTGGTCTCTATTTTGCAGGTGTGAACACCGAGGCTCACAGAGATTATCATCTGCCCAACTGGACAGCTGCAAAGCCACAGCTCACACCACTTGCACCCTATGCGCACATCCTCCTGCAATTTCAGCTCACTTTCTCTTGTGCTGCTCTCCCTGGAGAGACAGTGCTTATCCCCAGCACATATGTAACAATCCTCACAAAGTTATTGATTAGTGCAGCCACTTTAGAGGATCATTTGTCAATGTCTATTAAAAGTTAAAATTTGCATACTCTATCATGCAGCAGTTCCACCACCATCGCCCTAGAAAAACACTCACAAAAGTACACGAGGAGCTATGTCCAAGGATCTTCAATGAAGTATTATGCTAAGAGACAGTTGGTTAACAACTTAAATGCTCACCAACTGGGGAATGACCAGAAACAGAAAGCAGAGAACTACTCTGTATAACCATCGCATGAAATTCTGGGCGGTGGTAGAAAGAAATGAATGAGCGCTTATGCTGACATGAAAAGAGACATATTGTGAAGTGAAAGAAGTTTCAGAATGGAGTTTACCAGCATGATTCCACATGTTAAAGAACAACAAGAGATTCGAGTGTTTTGTATGTAACTATACATGTATGTAAACATATAGAAAAAGGTGTGAAATGACACAAGCCAAACTGATAACAAGAATTACCCATGGAGTAGGGGAAAGTGATAGAAAATAGAGAATGTTGATCAAGAAGACTCTAGCCTTTTCTGAGCTGTTTTAATTTTCCCCAGGAATAAGGTATTCATGCCTTACTTTTATGCTTATAATAAATCTAAAATAAGATTGTCCTAATTCTTTACAGTAGAGAAACCCTGGCATGTGGTGGTCAAGGATGCAGCATGGACTCAGACAGAACTTAGCTTCCATTCCAGCTTGGCTACTCAAGAGCTGTGTGACTATACATAAGTTACCTAACCTCCCCGTATCTCTTTAGCCTCTCCTATAAAATGAAGTTGAGGATAATATCTCAGAAGATGTAGTGAGGAATTAAATGAGCTAATGCATAAAGCTCTTATCCCTATGCTTAGAGCATAATAAGCAATCAATCATTATTGGTACCTTTCATTGCTCCCAAATCCCTGCAAAAAACTATGATTTGGGTCACGGTGCTGGAGGAGATCTGTCAGGAAGTACCAAACAGTCTGTCACAACTCCAGGATTTCTATCAGGGGATATTGGGGGCTTATTCCTGCCCAGCACCCCACACACACACACCCAAGGGGAGAAATGAAAGGGCAAGTGACATCCAGGAGGAAAGCTGGATGGGAAGTAAGGGTGATGTGCTTGTGTGTTGAGGTCAGAGGACGCTATAAAGTAGACCACGGAAGCCAGGACTCAGCTGCTCAGTGTCCACAGTCCTGTCCCCAGTGCAGCAGAGCCGAGGAATCCCCTCACCTCTGAGGGCAGAAGATTAACCCTAGGGAAACCAAGTCCCTAGGATGAGTCATTGGTAAACAGAAAAGGGCAAATACAAGGGCTTTTCTTCCTGTAAGAACCCTGCTTGGTTGAGCCTGCCAAGCACTGGCTGAGCAGAGAAGGTAGACAGAGGAGAAGGGGCAGTAAGAAGGGGCCTGGGAATGTCCAATTCAGAAAACAGGGTCTTTTCACAGAGAGTAAGGGCTAGAGCTCCCACCTTTGTCCCTTCCAGCCAAGCACAGACACAAAGCTCTGGCATTGCTGTGAAAGATTCAGGAGCCCCTGGGAGGTGCTATCCACCATGGCATATTCATCAGAATTCCTGGGATTGACTTTGTGACAAATAGCTGCATCATGTTGCCCTTGAAGCATGGGCCAGGGGCCTAACATTTTCCTTGGCGCTTCTCCAAAGTCTGCAAACACAGGCCTGAGTGCTGCCTTTACAGAGCCGAATCCCATGCATCCTGATTAAATATTGACAATAGCTCTACCTGCCTTATCTTGATTCGGTGGAAACCCAGTCCCCAAGGAGCTGTGCAGGGCAGGATTTACCTCCCACACCACAGTCACAGATGTCCTCCTGAACCAGCTCAGCGAAAACGCTGCTCTAAGATGCAAAATCCACATCTGTCCTCCTCAGCAAAATATGTTTTATGACTAGTTAGACCCTTAAATAAGTCTTCTTTAGTGATCTGGGTTTGGGATAGGAGAGTTTGGGTTGGGAAGTGATATTTCTGTGGATCTTAATAAATCACTCATTAACTTTCTGCCAGCAGGCTAACTTGTAGGTGCGGAAGTGGGGATTAGGAGGGGGTAGAGGGCTGGATCATCAGGCTTCCTGGTGTCTGAGGCTGCCGACAAAATCCAGGCCTCTGAGCCCAGAGATCAGTGGGGACAGCCAAGAAGTCAGAGGGAGTCTAAGAGTCCCAGGCCTCTAGCAAAATACAGGCTTGAAGTGAAGTTACAAAGAAACAAAGGTTATCCTCAGCTCCCAGTTGGTACATTTGGACCTTTCAGTGACATCCAGAACCTAGGCCTCTTCACTGTGCTTTCCCTGGGAGCAACCCAGATCCCTGGATTTTCAAGGGAAAATACAGTGAGTGGGTTTAGGATGGTAAAGACCCCGTCTTCCCTTCTACTGAAGGGACAGGATTGGAATAGGAGTTTCTCCCCGGAGACGCAGAGGGAGGGACCCCATGTCCTAGGCTGCCTAGTTAACAGAGAGTGTTGGGGTCTTCCTCACAAAGAGGGCTTCTCATGGCCAGGAGCACTCCAGCTAAGGAGGGGCAAATGTTCAAAAGGGTGATGAGCTTTGGCTCTTTTAACTTTGTCTGCAGGTGTGAGCCAAGTTTTCTGCTGCACCTGGCAAAGAAGTGAATCAGATCAGAAGCACAAATGCACGGAACTGAGTTTTCCACCTAGACAGTGTTCTAAGACTCTTCTGAGAGGATCTCTGGGTTAACATCTTCCCGTCCTCCCTTTATCCTTCCACCAGTCAGCAGATCTCCTGAGGGCATGGGATCCCCATGTAAGTGGAACTCCTGATCACCCCCAGTGGAATTCCATTCCAGAGTTTAGAAAGGCTACTGCCACATCTCTCTACAACACAGTAGACAGTTCTCTGTTCAGGGGGAGCACATTGACGTCAAATCCCACAGTCTTCAGAGAGAAATCTCTAAGAAAGCAGGTTTTCCTCCTCGTTGTCATCACAGCCACCTATCATGCAAAACATCAGGTCCTAGACTGACTGCTTTGCATGCACGATCTCATCTAATCTTCATCGCAATCTCTCAAGGACCCATCTTATAGATCCCCATCTGGGGCAGAGGGGCACCAAGCAACTTGCCCTTGATCACAGATCTACTAAGTGATAGAACCAGGCTTTGAAGCTAGATCCATCTAACCTCATAGGCCATGCTCGCCATAGCCAGTCACAGACTCCAAGCCAGAATGCTGAGGTTGCTACAGAAGGGAAGGAATTTATATCTGGTAAGTACTTTCAACAGTACCTAGCACATAGTAAGCCCTATGTAAGTGCTTATTGAATAAGTAGAGGCTTTGTGGGACAACAGAAGATGACTTTGCACACCTGTGTGGCTAGGATGAACCCTGCGAAAAGGAATAGAATGGGGCAAGACTGAAGAGCCCCTCAGGCCTTTGTGCCTTACTCCTGCCCTTACTCCTAATACTATCTGGTGAGATGGTAGCAATAGTCACTTCTGGCATAATTCCCACCCCCAACATAGGAAGTCCTATCTGGACTTTTGCTGTCCCCTGGGCTGGAGGATCTGCAAGAGCTCCCAAGAGTGACCTGCAAGGACTCCCAGGAATGATCCAGCCAGACTCCTTAGCCTCAGAGGCTAACACAGCTGGAGCTCATTTGCATTGGGGTTGCAAGGCACTGTGTCGTCTAGGACATAAGTCTGCATTATGCAAATTACTTGTGCCAGAATTCTCCAGAAAGTACCAAGTCACAGGGGGATTGTCTAACTGCTTAATTCTTTTTATCTAGCTAGAGAGCAAAAGCAGACACCACTGGACAATGCAAAGTCTTCCCCAGACATGACGACCTAATGAGCAGAGAGTGACTGCTCAGGACTGAAGTGGCAGGTGCACACCTCACCCAGGGGGGTTGTCCCTGCCCTATCGGGTCTCAAGCCCAGCCACTGCCTATGCATACCTTCTGAAGGGGAGTAAATTTCCTCCTGGGGATGCTCAAGGCTCAGTAGAAGGGGAAGTATTTCTTCAACAGGCTTTGGGAACTCAGAGTCATGTTCTCTGGCCATATTGGGTCGGGGGAGTAGCTCTCAGATGAAGTGGCATTTCAATTAGGCACTAGATATGAATCAACAAGGAGAAAAAGGGCATGTCAAAAACATAGGCATGGAAGGTCACAGCTTATTTTAGGAAAAGCAGGTTTCAGAAGTGTAGATCATAGAGTTGGACTGGGTGGCAAATGAAAGCAAAATATAACTTTGTTAGATAAATCACTGTAATGAAGCTAGGAATATCTAATAAAATCACGAGTCCATGCCTATGAGTTGGGAAACTCACCATTTGAACAAAAAGCAAACACAAATTTAAAACTACTGTTCAGATTTTCTAGACAGACTCTCTTCTATTGGGCGTTGGAGATTTAAAAACAAGAGGTGAGGTTGCCACAAATGCAAACTCATAATGGATATTTGCATAGCTGAGTGCCTGGGTCCAACTGGAACAGCCAATCCTGCAGGGGACCCCACAGCTTGGCCACTTGGGATATAGATTGCCAGATGAGTAGCAAGGAAGAGCTCCTGTAAGGAAAGTCCGTTTCTCCATCCGACTGGCATCCCAAGACATCAGCTTCTCTTGTGGGCCCCTAAAAGGAGTCATGAAATCTTAGGGTAGGTAGCCCAGCAGAAATCATCTTATCCTGCCCTCTGCCTCTAGGCCAAACTGTAATATGTACAACATAATGAAGATAATTGGCTGATGGTCATTATGAGTGTGTGCTGTGACAGTGAGATTCACAGCCCAGCCCCTCCTCTTACACTGACAAATCTTGCTGATTCCATTCACTCCAGTACTCCTGACAATGCCTCACCAACTTTATAACCAAAAGATTTTTCTTTACAACCAGTCTTTTTTTTTTCTTGTAAAAAAGGGTCTCTCATTGTCAATAAAGCTGAAGTGCAATGGGATGAACACGGCTCATTGCAGCCTCAACTTCTCAGGCTCAAGCGATGCTCCCACCTCAGCTCACCAAGTAGCTGGGACAACAGGTGCATGCCACCATCACACCTGGCTAACTTTTTTATTTTTTGTAGAGACAGAGTGTTGGCAAGTGATCTGCCCACCTCTGTCTCCCAAAGTGCTGTGATTACATGTGTGAGCCACTGCGCCCAGCCTTTACAGCCAATCTTAAGCCCTGGAGTGGAACTATGAACACCATGTCTTTAGAAGACAGAAAGTGTACCACCTTCTTCACATTCACTTCCTACCTTCACCCTGACCAATCCTGTGATTTGCCACACAGGATCTATCCTGTGGGTACCCCCCAGGATTGGCTGTTTGAGCCAGACCCAGGAGCTCAGCTATGCAAATAGCCATTATGAATTTGTATCTGTAGCAACCTCACCTCTCCTTCCACTTAATCTATGGAGAATAGTGTAGCATGATGATCAAGAGTCCAGGCATCAGGGCAAACAGAGACAATGCTGATGCTCACTCACCACCGCAATCTTGGGAAAGTCGCTTAATTCCTGTGGACTCAGTTTTATCTCTGTAAAATTAAGATAACAATAATATTTCTCTGTAAGATTGCTGGGAATACCAAAGGAGAGAAGAAGCCAATCTCTTCATAAATAATGTACCACATAAATATAAAATATTACAGTATCATTTCTACTTACAAAAGTAATACAAGTGTCACTAAGCAAACACCAAGAAAGGAGAATAAAGTATCTATATTTATATCAAATAAAGTAGATTTCAAAACAAGCTGTATCAGCAGAGATACAAAGGGATATTTTGTAAGACAGCCTATTCTTGAAAAACACAAAACAATCATAAATGTGTATATTTATGATTTGAGATATCAAATAACAAAGACTCAAAATGCATGAATCAAAAGTCAACAGAATTAAATGAAGAAACAAATTTACAATCATAATTAGATATTTTAACACTTTCATTAATTGATAGGATAACTAGGCCAAAATAATCAATAACACTATCATCAACGAAATTGATGTTTATTAGTTAATTGTTATTACGCACACTACATACAACCATTACAGAATTTACATTTTTTTCAAGAGAACATGGAATATTCCCCAAGAAACACTAAATGTTTGCTCGTAAAATGAGTCTCAATACATTTAAAAAGACAGAAATCTTGCAGAGTATATTCTCTCACAATGGAATTAAATTGCAAAGGAGTAATAATATATCTAGAAAAATGCCAAAATACTTTGAAATTAAACAGAATGTATCTAAATAAATAATGGGCCATAGAAGAAATCATAAAGAAAATTAGAAAATATTTCTAATTGAATAATAATGAAATTTTTAAAAATATTAAAACTTAAATGCAGCTAAGGTAATGTTAAAGGAAACTTATAGATTTAAATATGTATATTAGGAAAGAAAAAGATACTGAAAGAAAAATAACCTTAGGCTATACATTTAAATATAGATCAATAATTCTCAACCAAAAGTTACTTTGTTTCCCAATATCTAGAGACATTTTTGTTGTCACAACTGGGTGGAGAAGAGCTTTTGGCATCTAATGGGTAGAGGCCAGGGTTGATGCTAAACACCATATGAGACATCGGCTAGCTTTTCACAACAAAGAATTGTACAGTCAAAAATGTCAATAGTGCCAAGTTGAGAAACACTGATCTAGTTAAAGAGTTAAGTAAAACAAAATAAGTAGAAGGAAGCAAATAATAAAAGAGTAGAAATCAATGATATACAACATTGAAAAACAATAGACAACATTTACAAAGACAATATTTACAAAGCCCAAGCTAACTCTTTGGAAAAATCAAAAAAGATTAAGAAAATTAATAAACCCCAGCTAGATAAGTTGAGGGAAAAAAGAGGGAGCTCAAGTTGCTAATATCAAGAATGAAAGAGGAGACATCACTACAGATTCTACAGTCATTAAAAGAACAACAATAACATGAACAACTTTGTGCCAATAATTTTGATAACTTTGATCAAATGAACGGAGTCCTTGAAAAATAAAACTTAGCACAAACAATATAGGCTTTTTAGAAATCTAAGTAATCATTTATTTATTAAAAAAATTGAACTTATCATCAAAAACATTTCCACAATGAAAACTCTAGGCCCAGATGATTTCCCGGTGAATTATATCAAACATTTCAGGGGAAAAGTGACACCAATCTTATATGAACTATTGCAGAAAATAGAAAAAGAATGCTTCTCAATTCCGTTTATGTGGCTATAGTAACCTGATACCAAAATCTGATACAGACATTATGATTAAAATAATTACAGACCAATAGCCTTCATGAACATAGACAAAAAATCTTTACCAGAGAAATAATATATTGTGGCTAAGTCAAATATATCCCAGAATACAAGGTTAATTTAACTTTCAAAATAATCTATCAGTGTAATTCACCATATTAATGGTGAATGAGGGAGAAAATCATTATGATCATCCCAATGAATCAAAAAAGTCATATGACAAATTCAATGCCACTTGTGATTTTCTTTTCTACAAAATTGGAAATAAAAGGGTACTTTTTCTAGTTGATGAAGTGTACCCATAAAAAAATCTACAACTAATATCACACGTAATGGTGAAATCTTGAGTGTTTTCTCTCTAAGATTAGGAACAAGACAAGAATGCTGTTTCTCACTGCTTCTATTTATCATTGTACTAGAGATAGTAGCCAATGCAATAAAAAGTTTTGAAAAAGAATACCGAGGCCAGGTGCAGTGGCTCATGCCTGTAATCCCAGCACTTTGGGAGGCCAAGGCAGGTGGCTCACAAGGTCAGGAGTTCAAGACCAGCCTGGCCGAAAACCCATCTCTACTAAAAATACAAAAATTACCCAGGCACGGTGGCATGCACCTGTAATCCCAGCTACTCAGGAGGCTGAGGCAGGAGAATCACTTGAACCCGGGAGGCGGAGGTTGCAGTGAGCCCAGATCGTGCCATTGCACTCCAGCCTAGGTGACAGAGTGAAACTCCGTCTCAAAAAAAAAAAAAAAGAATACCAATTAGAAGGATGAAAAAAAGAAGGAAAATCTCAGCTCAGATATAAAATGTTTACATATAAAATCCTAAGGAATAAAAAAAGAGTGGGCCAGGCACAGTGGCTCACATCTGTAATCCCAGCACTTTGGAAGGCCAAAGTGGGCAGATCACCTGAATTTGCCCCAATAACTCTGAGTTTCTTCTGATCAAGGATGCATCTGACTTTTCTTTGAATTTCTTAGCTGGTAGCACAATATCCAGCACATAAATGCTATAGCACATCGTAAAGGAAGCAAGGATCTCCATTCTCATCTACCAGAAGTTGATGACAATCTTTATGCTCCTGAGCCCCAAGTCCTCCAGTTCTTTCAGCTACTACAGAAAGAACAAAATCTCTCTGCACTGAAATAGGTAGAATCGAAAGTAGGAAATAAGGACACTAGTTATGGCTTAGTTATACCCTATCATTAGGAAAAGCAAATTCATCAGTCCTATAAGGTTCATTCTTTAAATTTTTGTTTGGCTTCAACGTCATAAAGCCCTTTTCCCAGGGAGGCCCTGAGTGGACTTCAAATAAAGGCTTAAATGTGGGTTTCTACCACAGTTGCCCTCTCCATTATCTTTTCACTTGACCCTATTTGCTGCATATTTGAATACATATGCAGCAAACCTCAGGTTTAAAAGGTACACAGGTGAGGCAACGGGCAGATCCTCCGACATCCTGCTGTTTTCTTTATGTTTCATTCTTGAATTTGTTTATGGGTCTACACACATTAAAAGGAAATCATCATGCTAAGAGATGAAAGACATTTAAAATCACTTTAGCTATACCTCCTTGTGAGTCAGGTTACTCTAGAGGCCTCCTACAGTGACTGCTAAGACCACTGGGCTTTCACTCTCTAGTCAAGAGAGTATGCATTACCATAACCCTGCCTGGTTTAGTAAGGGGAAAAAAAACCTCTAATTGAATAAGACAGCATCCATGCTACAATGCCACATACAAGTTGCCTCTGAGATCTCTCTCCACATTCAGACTCCAACACAATCCCACCCCCACTGGAGGGTAAAGGTAGATGCCTGGTGGTTCTCAGCTTTCACCGCACATTGGAATCACCTGGAGGAGGTTTAAAAATTCCTGATGCCAGCTGGAAGCAGTGGCTCATGCCTGTAATCCCAGCACTTTGGGAGGCCAAGGTGGGTGGATCATGAGGTGAAGAGATCGACACCATCCTGGCCAACATAGTGAAACCCCTGTCTTTATTAAAATACAAAAATTAGCCGGGCATGGTGGCGCACACCTGTAGTCCCAGCTACTCGGGAGGCTGAGGCAAGAGAATAGCTTGAACCTAGGAGGTGGAGGTTGCAGTGAGCCCAGATTGCACCACTGCACTCCAGCCTGGCACCTAGCGACAGAGACTCTGTCTCAAAAAAAAAAATTCCTGATGCCTGCATCCACCCCAGCAAATCCATTTTAATCAGCCAAAGGTACAGTCTGGACACAGGGATTTGTCAAAGTCCCAAATGATTCTAATGTGTAGCCAAGGTTGAGAGGTGCTGTTAAAGATTTCCATCTAATTAGCTTGGGTGGCAAGAAGACAGCATCTTGATCTTATGAAAAGTGTGATTTCTTCCTCTTAAGATTTTCCCAGATGAGTTAACATTATCATGTTAATGTGAGTGTCACTTAAGGATAGGTTGGATAAAGAAAACTTTTAATGAGAAGTGGATTTTAGTTGTAGGAGAGCATATAAAGACTGTGTATCCCATGCTACTGCCACTCCTGACAAACACCAGGATCACCCCCTGGCAGAACCGCTGATGCTACTGGACCTAGTCCCATCTTAGAGCAAATAATGGCAGGATTCCTTAGGCCAGAGCCAACTTCTCTCGTGTGGCCTCCAGAGGGGTGTGAGCAAGAAATATAGCAAGCAGGAATGCTATAGCCCATTGTAAAAGAAGCAAGGGTCTCCATTCTCATCTACCAGTTACTTTCACAAGCTCCCAAGTGACCAAAGTGGGATGGATGCATGTGTGTTAGGGACCACATGAGACAATTCACTGGAATGCAAAAAGAAACTACTAATTTATTTTTGGTAGTTAAAGAAAGAAAAAGAAAAAAAGAAGGAAAGGAAAAGGAAATTGAGATTTATTTATGTTTAAATAATAAATATAAATAATAAACCTGGTCAGTTGGTCACTGTAATACTGGTGCTCTCCACACTTTAGTTATGTGTGACACATGGTTCTGAGAATGTACTCAGGGACAAGAGGAAGTTATGCATGAAAATGGGGGGTAATGGTGATGCCCTCAGTTAATTACTCCCATCATATTGCAACATATTGAGATTAAGGAGACATCGGTGTGGTTAATTTTATAGACCCAACATTGCTAAATATACAATCTTTATACATATATAGTATATATATACAATATATACACATATATATTATATACATACAATATATACACATATATATGTATATATACAACATACATACACATATATTATATATACATATACTATATATACACATATATTATATATACATATACTATATATACACATATATTATATGTACATATACAATATATACATATATATTATATATATTATATGTACATATACAATATATACACATATATTATATGTACATATACAATATATACACATATTTTATATACTATATATGCACATATATTATGTATACATATACAATATATACACATATATTATATATACAATATATACACATGTATATTATATGTACATATACAATATATACATATTCAGCATATATATTATACACGTATATTATATATACATATACAATATATACACATATATACATATACAATATATATTACATATTTGTACATATAATACAAGCATACTAAATTGCTGATCTTTTTTGGTTGACAAGTTGATATATATATGTGCATATATAGTATATGTATATATACTATATACAATATATACACATATATTATATGTACATATACAATATATATGCATATACTATATATGCATATATATTATATATACATATACAATATATACACATATATACAATATATGCACATATATATGTATATATACAACATACATACACACATATATTATATATACATATACTATATATACACATATATACATATACATTACATACACATATATAGTATATATACATATACTATATATGCACATATATTATGTATACATATACAATATATACACATATATATTATATATATTATATATATACACATGTATATTATATGTACATATACAATATATATACATATTCAGCATATATATTATACACGTATATTATATATACATATACTATATATACACATATATACATATACAATATATATTACATATTTGTACATATAATACAAATACAAGCATACTAAATTGCTGATCTTTTTTGGTTGACAAGTTGATTGTCCAAAATACATTACCTGCAGTACTTTTTTAAGTAATAAACACAATTTGTACTAGCCCATCAAGATCAAGATAACATTGATGCTTTTTGAAATTCATGCAATGAGGGGAAGATTTAGCAAGTGAAAATTCAGTAGATGTTTAGGAACATTTTCATCAGGTGATATTGTTGCTAACAACAATATAGGTGTGTGTCACCCATAAAAACTTTCATAACTTTGGTATTTTTAAAAAAGATGTAGAAGTGGAATTATTTAGATGGCTTAAAAATTTTTCAAATAAAGAGTTTGAGTGGTTTTAACTCAATGAAAAGGCAACTCCTTTAATAAGTGTGTGGGACCAGTTGACATCAGCTAAAATGGAATTTTGCAGACCAAATTTTAAAATAACACCTTTGCATGCTTGATGGAAGGAATTTTTAAATAACTTTTGTAATTTATTTAGCACAGCCAATGACATACTTTTTTTATTTGGATCTAAATATCTTTGTGTGGTATCTTTTTCAGCTATGACAGAACACTGAAATCAACTGAAGTTAAACCCAGATCTTCAAATCAGTATATCACAAAGATGCTCCTTCTAGATATTATTTATAGTTAATGAGGTCAAATGAATTTTGTAGTTAATAAATAAAATAGTTAAAATATTTATTTTTATATGTAACTCATCTTTTAAAATTTCTATTACTGTGAATGTGCATACATATTAGCTATATGTTAGCTACATACAATTAGCTATATGTTTGTGGGATACAAATAGCTCAAGAATACTATTTATAAATAATGGAATATACATATATAAGAATGAGCACTCAAACTGAAAAGAGATCACTGAACTAGAAAACTATTTCAAAGCAGATATCTGTAATAATCCACTATGTCTGCCTAGCTCATAGTTGGCACTCAATAAATATATTTTGATGGTTAATATATTTATGAAAAAACATTCAACATCACAAATCATTAGAGAAATACAAATTAAAACCGCAATGAGATATCATCTCACACCTGTCAGAATGGCAGTTACTATCAAAAAGACAAAAGATAGCAAGTGTTGGCAAGGATATGGAGGAAAGGAAACCCTTGCATACTGTTGGTGGGAATGTGAATTAGTACAGCCATTATGGAAAACTGTATGGAGGTTCCTCAAAAAGCTTGAAATAGAATTACCATATGATCCAGCAATCCCACTTCTGGGGACTTCCCTGAAAAATTTTAAATCAGTTTGTCAAAAAGACATCTGTACTCCAATGTTCTTTACAACACTATTCACAATAACCAAGTTATGAAATCCACCTAAGTGGCCCTCAAGCGATGAATGGATAGAGAAAATGTGGCATATATATATCATGGAATACTATTCTGCCTTTAAAAAGAAGGGAATTCTATCATTGGCAGCAACATGTATGAATGGAGAACATTATGCTGAGTGAAATATGCCAGACACAGAAAGACAAATACTGCGTGTTTTCCCTTATATATGGAATCTAAAACAATCGAACACGTAGAAGCAGATTGTAGAATGGTAGTTACAGAGGCGGGGGCATGGGGAAATGGAGAGATGGTCAAATGGTACAAAGTCTTAGAAAAGAGGAATAAGTTTTTTTGAAATCCACTGCTTAGCAACGTAAGTATAATTAATAATAATGTATTATACATTTCAAAATTTCTAAGAGAGTAAACTGCAAATGTTCTCACCACAAAAAAATAAGTATTGGAGATAATGGATATGTTAATTAGCTTGATTTAAGCATTTCACATTGCATTCATAAATTATAACATCAATCTGTAAATTGTATTCCATATGTTGTATTATATTCATACCCCACAAACATATGTAACTGGTCAATTTTCAATAAACTAATTTTAAAAAATCTGTGTTGAATGAATGAATGAAACACCTTCCACAGCAGCCACAGCTGTAGAAGAACTGACAGATTAACAGCACCAGCTTCTGGATGTTTCTACTGAAGCTTTCAGAAAAAACATCTTTCAAGCATCATGTCTCTGTCCATCCAATAAAGGAGACTCCATTATAGTCAACTTGCAATCACCTATAACAATATTTAGAAGTAGTGGATAGAGAATCCCCCCAGTTAATTCAACTCAACAAGAAATTATTAAGACAGCCTCATATTTGACATTTAAATGAAGTAAGTTAATACAAAATAAGTTATCTATGGTTTCTGATGTCAAAAGAATTATGTTTAGCTTTAGAACATGTCTTCAAATTTCTACTTAGAGATGAGTGCAGCTTGATGTTCAGAGAATTTGAACCACTTGGTCGTGATTTTATTTTTTCCAGATGTCTACCTTCTTCATCTTGCCACATATTTGTCTCCTTGCTCCCTGTTTTATGCTGGATTTGGAAAGCCTCATGGATCAGCATCTTGTAAAGCACTAATCTACATCACACTGGCCATGCTCTTCTTCAAGTTGCAGATCAAGTTGTTCATGCCTCTACTTCAAAAGAGAGTAGGTAAGACAAATGAGTTTTTAATAGATCTCCCTTATCACTTGAGCCTCACTAAAGCTGAAGATAAAACCTCAAATCCCTTTCCTTCCATGTCATTTTTCTAGGTTCTGGTTTTCAGGGAAAATAAGCCAAAAAGACAATGGTGCTGGTAATCTAAATAGGGCTAAATAACTGGATGTGTTGTCATCCTCCAAAATCTGGAAATAAGACACATAGCAGAATAGTGTATTAATTTTAAAACAGTTACTCCAATGAAGTAACAATGAAGGCAGTGAGTTCAGAGGCCTTTAGAAACTCAGGAAAAGGAGACCCCTTCCAAACTACAACCATAACTACAGACCCCTTCCAAACCGTAATTCACTCCATGGACTGATTTTGGAGCGGACTAATTGGCTTCTGGAATTTCCATTCCACAGTGATGTTTGGCCCTGAGATGGCTTCCTTAGGTCATGGTTCCAGCATGATGTCACATGCTCCTGGATCCTGACTGATGGATTTTCAGAGCCTGCTGTGGAAATGCCCAGGGTAGAACTTATCTCTGGACACTCAGCATCATGAGAAGTTACTCATGATGGCATGAATAACAGGAAGAACAATCCAGTTCAAAAGACTTCCTTCCTCTCCTCAGCTCCCCGCTCTCCTGGACAACAAGCCCACTAGCCACGCGCATGTTCTGCTTGGGAGAACGGGACTGCAGGCACAGTGTGGACTGGTTTTATCTCCTTTGCAACAGATCAATTTGCAAAGTCAACAAGACTAGTGTAAGTTCCTTCCTCTAATCGCATTGTCTAACATGGGACTGAAAGCTAAGGGGGATTAACTTGATAAGAAATGAAACACTTTGGCACAGAAAAGTCTCTACAAATCTTTGTGAAAATGTTTCCATCTTAGCAGAGTAACCCAGGAAGAAACCTAGATGGACTACTACCAAGACATTTGACCTCAAGATAAGAGAAAAAAATAGATCATTTATCTTAGCAAATACGTAAAGTATGTTATTTCTTTCCTAGTTTTTTCCAATGTTAACTCCTTTATGGAGGTTGCTTTTGCACCCTTTCAAATAGTCACTGAAAAATCTTGCATAGTGAGGGCTTTTAATCCAATAGGACTGAGACCCCCACCCGCCTAGTCAACATCACTACCAACAAATATGTAAATGTATCATCTCAAATGCTGTCTTGAGCTTTTAAATCTAAAAAAAAAAAAACTGAATAAAAACAATTCAAGATTTGTGTACTAGGATTTCAGGCAGATACAGAGAAATTTGGGTCAGAATTAACCCTAAGCAGAAGAAAAAAAATCCAAAACAGGCAACTTTCTCCAGAGCTTTTATTTAAAATGGGCAAAGAAAATGTGTCAAAGAAACTGTCATTTCCCAGAAAAGTTCATGATTTCTGCATGAATTCTACCAACTGAAGTGTCTGCTTAATAGTGACAACCGAGCTATTAGCAGGTGGGACGTGCCAGTTCCCAAGGCAGAGGTTCATTGTCAGAGGCTAAGGACCCCTGCTAACAACTCAGTCTCTTACAAACCTGATGTTTCTTCAGCAAAAAAAAAAATAAAACTAAATTAAAATTAAACCTAATAGTACTTCTGGCCGAGGCTCTAGAAGTCTGCAGGAGGGAGGGTGTTTGGATGGAGAAGGCCTTGGCTCTGCAGAATGGAGGCTTGTGGAATCTTTTAAGACACTGAAGAAACCCACATGGTGAAAGGCTGGGCACGGTGACTCATGCCTGCAATCCCAGCACTTTGGGAGGCTGAAGCGTGCAGATCATGAGGTCAGGAGTTTGAGATCAGCCCAGCCAACATGGTGAAACACTGTCTCTCTACTAAAAATACAAAAATTAGCTGGGTGCGGTGGTGGGCACCTATAATCCCAGCTACTCGGGAGGCAGGAGAATCACTTGA
This sequence comes from Saguinus oedipus, assembly GCA_031835075.1. Classification (NCBI taxonomy): domain Eukaryota; kingdom Metazoa; phylum Chordata; class Mammalia; order Primates; family Cebidae; genus Saguinus; species Saguinus oedipus. The sequence continues at coordinate 9,140,862 of CM063178.1, forward strand.
ACCTGGGAGGCAGAGGTTGCAATGAGCCAAGATTATGCCATTGCACTCCAGCCTGGGTAACAGAGTGAGACTCCATCTCAAAAGAAAAAGAAACCCACATGGTAGCACTAAACCTAAGCAAGGACCTATCACCTTTAGGCTTCATGGGGTCTTGGCCTCCTCAGTACCAGCAGAGGGCCTAGAGTTGAGAAAGAAATGGCCAAACATCCTCCACCATGTTTACCACAGCCCAGCTTCCCTTGCACGTATCCTCAAGGAGAGCAGTAAAACCACCTCTTCAAGCAATGCTCTCCTTCAGTTTATTGTTCTTCTTAATAACTAAGTAATCAGGAGCCAAGTCATGCCTCAGCCTTCCTCCTCCCCACATCAAACTCGAGCTTCCTCCCACACCCCTCTCACCAACTAAAATGTACAGCCTGTTCCCATCCCTCCTCTGTCCCTCTCTCCATCACTGGCCCGTCCCCACCCACCCTGATGTTCTTTTTTCTCCCCCACCCACTCCCCACCCCTCACTACCCTGAACCCCAGGCCTTGAGATTTTGCTGCCCAGACTATAAATCTGGCCAATGCTGAGAAAAGCAAACAAAGGAGCAACTGTGGGAACTGACAGCTCAAGGACTGTGGCATCAGGGTGGGCCCTTGGCTGCCTTTCTCGGGAGGTGCTGCCAGGGCTGGTCTTCCCACCGGCCACTGCATACAGCTCAAAATGACAGGGGGTGTGAGTGGTCCTAAGACGAGTCTGCAGGCACTGGAGAAGGGGAGCCTTTTCCAAGAAATGAAATGTGACAGAAATGAAAGCCCCTGGACCACAGACTTTGCAACATTTGACATAAAATATTATCACTAAAATCCCTATGATTACCTCCCAAAACAGAACAGAATTGAAAAAGAAATAAGAAAGAGAGAAGCAGCGAGGGAGGCATGGAAAGGAAAAAGGAAAGGGAGAAGGGAAAAGAGGGAGGAAAAGGAAGGGAGGGAGGGAGGGGAAGAAAGGAAGGGGAGGGGGAGAGGGAGGAAGTGAGGGAGGGAGGGGAAGGAAGAAGGGAAGGAAGGTTTACAGGTCTACGATTCTAGCTGTGGGTAGAAAGTGTAGTTATAATATGGCTACTCCAAACAGGCATGAACCTGGGGCTCAAGTCCAGGCTCATTTTAAAATCCCAGTTTCAGGGAACAGGACTCAGGTGGGAGCCACCCCTAAAAGCCTTCCACAGAGAGAGTGTGGTTGAGCGCGTAGGCATCGCTATCCTCTTCCTCCAAAAGCAGCTTGTCGATGGTCAGTGAGCTGGCGGCTCTCCTGGGGTCTTCCATCTCCTGAAGGACTGGCTCTGGGATAGAGATGGGGAGCTGGACAAACTGGGGCCCGGGCAGGGCTGGGGCCGGAGGCTGGTACTGCAGGGTGGAGGTGGGTAGCGTGGAAAGGGGCTGAGGCCACGGGAAATAGGTGAGGGGTGCCTGGTGCTCTGGGCCCTCCAGCGGGGGCCCCACTGTGGGAGTGGCGGAGCTTCTTGTCTGTGACGGGGAAACACAGGACAGAGGGTTAGCAGCCCCAGGAGACCAACCCACCTGTCCTTGCCCTTAGAGGGGTCTCCACCTCCCCCTTCAACTCTGCCTTTTCCTGGTTTCTCACTTCATGGGGCTCCACTTCTCCTACTCAAAGTCTCCCCCAAAGGAGAAGCCATGCGGACTTCAACCACAGCCCCTTCCCTGTCCCTGCCTAGCTATATGTCCTTGCTCAGGCCACTTCCTACTCAGAAGGCTCATTTTTCTCATCTATGAAATAGAATACAAATAGTAATGAACTCATTGGGTTAAGCCAATTAGAGAGGATTTTCCAGGTTTCATTGAATACAAAATGCATTTCTATTTCAGAGATCTTAAAGCATGAAAAAATATGCATCTTAAGATCTATGAAAATACAACACATTAAGCCATAGCCTGGCAGCTGTATCTGGAAGGTGGCAGCTGTATCCGGAAGGTGGTCACTGTCCTGCCCAGACACAAAGACAGTCCAGCTCCACACAACAGCTTTGGAGGTCACCATGAGCCAACACAGCTCAGTCACCTCCCACCCCTCTAGTGGTAGCCAGCATGGGGAGGTCCAGCCAACCCCAGGTGGGGGAAGCACTGCTTTGTCAGCAAACGTGGCCGGCCTTCCTGCTGCTGCCTGGTGCCTTCCACATCCTCATCCTCCTCTGTCTCCGAGCTGGTCTCCATGGCTACCCCACTCATGGGCACCCGCCATGACCCTCCAAGGGTCAGCTTGCATGCTCTATGAGTCATACCTCTCCCCTGCACAGTGACTGCCCTCACGAACCTCAGCAGGAGGCGGGCCTGGATTCTTAGTTTTCTTTCATAGTTGAGGAAAGCAGATAGAAGAGGATTCTCTCTGCATGGATTCATGTGAGAGAGGCCAAAATCTCCCCCTAGTATCACTGTCTCCCCGGTCATATCTCCCTCCTATGATCACTGTGTCTTGAGAGCAAACTGCTAGAATTATTTAGGTCAGGGCTTTTCTCAACTTCCTGGGGATCTTGTTACAATGCAGCTTCTGCCACAGAAAGTCTGGAGGGGCCCTGGAATTTTGCATGTTCAGGGGACACACATGTGTCCAGTCCGGGGACCAGAGTTTGAGTAGCAAGGTTTTAGGGTGTTTTGCATAGAATGATAGAGACGGCAAGGGTCTCAGAGGTCTTCCAGCCTCCCAAAATCCAGGCTGAGGTGTACACCCCGCCACAGCACACCCACTTCGTCTCCTTTGACTTAAGCCAGTGGTCCCCATCCCAGTGTCCTGAAGCCAGACGGGATCCAGGAAAGCCTCATTATTTCCAACTTTTCAAAAGTCCAAATGGAAATCCTACATTTCCCAGTCATAAACCTATACAAGTCCATTGCAACTATAGGTTTCTTTGCTCAGGAATAGAGTTACACACACCCAGCACCGCAGCAGGTCTTATCTCTGCTGATCAGGAGTGTGGACTTGTAGCTGTAGCCAGCTTTGATGAGTTAATTTACAAAATGGCAAAACAAATAAATTATTTCTTAATAAATACTCTTTGTTTGATACACAGAGCCTTTCAAAGCAGAAGGTGGGGATGATGAAAGGAGATAAATAATGAAAGGAATCCTTAGTAATAAAGTGGCTGGGAACCATGAGTCCTCCACGCCCCCCAGGCCCACCCCAGGCCCCCTGACATGGAAATGAGTTGCCTGGGAGAGGTGTTGGATTAACTCCTTCTTATCTATCATCATCCAGGCTCCACAATTGGTTTACTGGATAGCCAGCTGGGCCTGGGATGGAAGGGCTCCTGCAGGCCTTGCATAAAAGGTGCTTGGAGGAAGGACAGGTGCATCAGGATTACACTGGACCCTGGAGGGAAATGGAGGAGACAGGGTGGACCAAAGCCAGCTCCACCATTGAAGGTGGGTCTGGGACTGCTCAAGGCCCAGGTCTGCTTCCCATGGTTTCCCTGAACTGGAGCTGGATACAGCTGTAACCACAGGTCTTTTTGCCCTTGAACACTTGCAAAACTCCCATTCCTTTAATCAAACAGGCATCATTAACATAAATCTATTTCTCTTCTTTCCTTCATTCCTGGGGGAAGAGGAGGCCCTTCCTTCCCCATCGGGCCCTTGGTTAATGTTAGCAGGTTTTGATACGATGATGTACTAAGCCCTCCACATGCATTATCCCACTTGATCCTGACAACAACCCTTTTCTTGGTATTCCCATTTTATAGATGAGGACACTGAGGCTCAGAGAGTTTAAGTCACTAAGCCCAAAGTCACATAGCTAGTAAGTGAAGGGGCAGGGATTTGAACATGGGCAATCTGATAGTAGAGACCGAAGTTTAAAGAATTACCCTACATGTGAGTCTGATGCCATCGAAAATATCACCTGTGGCTCAGCCTAGAAATCTTCTGTTAAATCCCATTATTAAGTGAACAATCGCTCCCTAAGTTATCTGAATAGAAATGAAAGGCTGGTTCCAACACAAATCCCTGTGTAGATCTCACCTGGTACCCTATTCACTAAAAACCTCAACTGGGAACCAGGACTCACTGCTTTCAGGGAAGCTGGGGAGATTTAGAACAGGGAATCAGAAAAGACCTTCCCAGTCCTGAGGGGCAGAAAGTACGACAAGAGAGGCTACAAGACATCTTTGCGGAAGATATTTCAGGAAATGAGAATCAGGGCAGGCCTCCATGGAGGACAAGGCGAGCTTTGATGACCTGATCATCCTAAGAATCAATAGCAAGGAAGATCAGGGTCAGGAAGTCAGTCCTGATTCTAAAAGATGCACTCAGCATGGGCAGGTGCAGTTCTACCTTTGGGCGACATACCGTGACATTGGTGATGAGTGGCGGAGAGGCATATGTCAACACTGAGGAGGGCCCCACCACCGTGTAGCTGGGGCACACGGGCTGCACATACATGTCAGCTGAGTAGGGACAGCTGACAGCTTCATGGGGCACATACTCGGTGTAAGGTGTCCATGGGGCCAGGGGCTGGAGGGTGGCCGGGGTGGGCTGGGAGAGCCAGCCAGCACACAGGGCACCCTCCTCCGCCACCGCAGACGCAGAGACCTCCATGTCCAGGCAGGAAGGACCTGTGGGAAGAAGGACATTACGGAACTGCAGATGCCACCCAAATGAGGGGCCTGAAGAGACCAGGGCTACGGGGCACTCTTACCCACTGTGGTGTAGGTCGCCAGGGGCTGATGTGGCAGCACCACCTAGAGGGGAGAGGAGAAGACCAGGGTCAGTGTTCAGCCATCCCCAACTGGCCCTGTGCAGGGGACTTGCCCAGAGGGCCTCAGGGCAGGAGAGTAGAAGGCAGGAATCTCTCTGGTTAGAACAAAACACCCCACCCGGTACCCCAACCATCACCACCTACACTTGAGGAATTTGTGTTTCCATTTAGCAGGAAGTCTGTGCGCTCAGTGAGATGGCATCTTCCTCTTCTTAGGGAGAGCCCCCAACTCACGCCAGAGCATGTGAGTCATTTGCTCACTCAGACCTTGAGAGTAGCTGTGTTCAGTGGGCCAACTGAGCCAGCCCCGATCCCTCATCTCAGTTACTCCACCCTCGCTCTATCCGTGACAGCCTCTACCATGCAGCCTGCTGCCTTCCGCCCCCAGTGTCTATCCCACGCAGTGAGGACCTACACTCCTTCCTGCTTAATCCCTTTGGTCACATCCCAACCCGTTCACCTGCACACACACACACACACATACACACACTCACACATACACACACTCACACATACACACACATGCACACTCACATACACATACACACAGACACATACACACACGTAGACACACACGCTCACACACATACACATACACACTCACACATACACACCCATGCACACAGACATATACACACACATTCACACACACAATCTCATACACATACACATACACAGTCTCTCACACATGTACACATACACAGACACTGACACCCATGTGCACAATTCTCATACACAAATACACATCTCACACACTCACACATATTCTCTCACATTCACACACTCCACACACACACACACTCTTGCACACTCACACACACACTCACCGCCGTGGGTGCAGGTGCTGCCCCGCTGCCGGCGTGGCCTCGCTTCCTCCTCAGCAGTTCCTTCACTGGCTCCTTCACGCGGACGCCCTGGTATGGCCGGGCTGGGGCCGGGGCTTGTTCCGGAGCTGTGGCTGTGAAAAGCAGTGTCCCTGGAGCCCATGGTCCTTCTCAGACGAGCCCCCACCCCAAAGTGCTCATTTGCTCACGAATCTGCCTGCTCCCTAATTCATGCTTGAACACAGAAAACCACGTGACACGTCCTAGAATACTTCTCCAGGATTGTCACTCCTCCTGCTTCCAAACCTTCTGTGGGTCCCCTGCACCCAGACAACTAAGGCCCAGCTCCTTATTCTACACTTTAGCTGTCTGGGTGCAGTGGACCCACAGTTTCCATTTAGTAATGCACAGGCTTCCTGCTAAATGGAAACGCAGATCTCTCAAGTGTAGGTGGTGATGGTTGGATACGCCTTCAGAATGAGATCCGAATCCATTGTTCTCACCACTTTGCACACTCTTTACTACACAATCCCTGACTCCAACCAGAAGGTCTGTCTGTATTTCTCTGCGTGTTCCCTGCATGTCTCACCCCCTCCTCTGTGGTTGAGGTTTTCTGTGGTCAGAATTCTCTCTCACTTCTTTCAACCTGTTGGTTCTTGCTGACCCAAGACAAGTGCAACCCTCTTGCCTGACCCCTGCAGTCTGAGGAACTTCCACATCCTACAGCCTCTCAAACGTTTCCAGATCTGATTAGTACTCATCATAGGTGGCAGTAGAGGACAGCCATAAGAGCAGGGACTCTGAGCCACATGGCACAGGCCTCAAATCCTGCCCCTGCCACCACCTTGCTGTGTGATCCTGGGCAAGTTACTAAACCTCTCTGTGCCTCTTAATCCTCAGTTTCTTTATCAAAGGAATGTTGAGAGAAGTCACCTGATTTGGCTAATGGGTAGAACAGTATGTGCTTCAAATAAACTCAGGTACAGGGTAGGCATTCAAAAGAACTCAGTTTGTTATGTAATAGTTATTCTTTCTGATGTGTCTTATGCCCACAACTAGATTATAAACTTCTCAAGGTGGGTTCTTGTACCTTATTTCTCTAAGTGTTCCCAGTAGCATACCTATTGTCTTAAGCTCAGTTGATACTTACCCGTCTTAAGGTCAGCTGATTAATCGATTAGGTGATTCTTTAAGCTATGCTGCCATTTATCTTCCATTCACCTCTCCTACACCTTTAGAATGGAGGCAAGTGGCTCCCAGGTTCTCAATGACTTCTAGGGCACGGAGCAAATACCCAAGGGTGATCCATGTGCCCTGGGGCCAGAAAGCATCCACCTGCTGCTGAGAAAAGATTTCCTTCCCCTCTTGTCATCAAAGCAAAGAAACCAAAGCATTGACCCAAATAAAAGTCAGTGCATAGGGCCCCTCCTGGCCTGGAAGAGCAATTGGAAAGCAGCCATGGCTGGGAATTAACAAGCTGCCCATCCAGATGGCCTGTGGCCTAGGGGCCCTGGGCTCTCAGAGAGCAGGCCTGGGTCAACCAAGAAACCCTAGCCCTTAGGACTTCCACAAGGAGCCCATTATCATCCACCGATAAGGGCCCCAGGGATGTGGGCTCTGAATCAAAGTGCTGGAAGCCTGGGTATCTGTTAAAACCGGATCTACAGCGCTAACCTGGTTGAACTTTGCTCAGTAAACATCCAGCTGATAAGGTCCCATGCCTGACTCGGCACCAGAACTCCCTCCAGGTTTTAGCCATAAGCAAGGCCTGGACTTGAAGCCCAGAAGGCAGAGAGAAGCTTGGGCAGAGGCAACAGGAAGCGAAAAGTGAGCCCCACGGGCAGATGATGTGGGGTGAGGAATCCCAGTATCTCAAGTGGACTTCAGACCCATCCTCCAAGGTCCCTCAGCTGGCCAGGTAGCAAATCAACCAGGAAGTGATACAGTATACAGGTACAGGTCCTGCTCTGGGACAGTGTGATTCTAGGGGACTGATAAGGGCCTAGGAATCTGTATGTATAAAAATCTCTCAGGCAATTCTGAAAACATATTGGGACTACAACCACTGATAATTCATTCCTAATTTAACATAAGAATCTCCCTGTAACATCCCAATAGGAGAGTCATTATCCTTATTTTAACTTCCCCGTCTGAACAAGAGATCTACTGGTCTTCATTCATTCTTTCAAATATTTCTAATGCCCAGGAGTACAGCACTGAAAAGGACCTGCCCACGTGGATCTTGCAGTCTAACAGGGAAGACAAGCAACAGAAGTTACCAGCAGCAGATGAACGTCACAACTTGTGAAATTCTGCCATGGGAGTGTCTAGCAGGGGTAATCAGCCTGGTATCTATGCCACAGGGCCACCTGTGCACCTTCACCTTAGTTCTGAACACAAATGACAGTGGACTTGAGAACACACATACCTGTATTCAAATCTGGGCTGTCACTTACTGGTGGAAAGTTCTTAGATTTATTTAATGTCTCTGGGTTTCAATTTCCTCATTTGTAAAATGGGAACAATAATTCTTCTCTCATACAGTGGTTGTGAGGATTAACTGAAATAATACATGGGGAGCTCCAAAGGCCACATCTGGCATAGGGTAGATGCTCAATGCATGTCGTCTTTCTTCTCTTCCCTCAGGCCATTTCTGCCTTTCTTTCAGGGGGATATCGTATCAGACAGCTCTTCACCTTGCTGAAGCTGCCTTATACACGTGCTGTATTTCCCTCTGTTACCTTCGAAAGAAACTCATGATTCTTATCCATTTACAGCTGTCTCATCTATAAAGTGAGGATCATAATGGTATGTATGTTGTAGGGTAATTTAAGGATTACATGTGAAGTGCTTGGACTAGAGTTTGGCTCAGAGCGTTTAATCCATGTGAGCTCTTACTATCATGTGTGTTAGTAGTAATATTCCTTTTCCACATCTGAGAGACACTAGGTGCCCCCAGGTCTGAAGGGACTTATCTCTTAATGACATGGTTTCGGTCCCCCCGCCTTCCTTCTGGGTGAGTCACTCTTGCACAAGTTCCATCTGCCACTTTCCCTACTGCTGGGTAGTACCCAGCGATGACCACAGACCCCAGGTATGACCTGACATGTCAGCGAGCAGGGCACCTGCCCTCCCAGACTCTGCTCACTCTTTCTCAGGGTTACCCCGTGGCCGTGTCGGCATTTTTAATTTTTATGAGTACATAGGGAGTGTATATATTTATGGGGTACATGAGATATTTGGATATGGGCATGCAATGCATAATCATCACATTAGGGTAAATGGAGTACCCATTCCCTCAAGCATTTATCACTTCTTCATGTCATAAACGATTCAATTATACTTTTTTAGTTATTTTTCAGAGTACCATAAATTAATGTTGACTAGACTCACCCTGTGGTGCTATCAAATACTAGATCATATTTGTTCTTTCTCACTATATTTTTATACTCATTAATCGTCCCCGCTCTCTCCCGCTGCTGCCCTTCCCAGCTTCTGGTAGCCATAATTCTACCAGAAGTGTGTGAATTTTTAGTTTCCACAAATGAGTGAGAGCTTGAGAAACGTGTCTTTCTGTGCCTGGCTTATTCCCTTAACAGACTGTCCTCCAGTTCCATCCATGCTGTTGCACACATCAGTTTTGTTCACAGCCATATCCTGCAATTCACACTTGTCTCCAGCTGGGTTCCCAGCTATTCCTTAGGCATAAAGTACAGTCTGAGCATTGTGCACTTAAGAGAAATTTGGGAAAGGGGTTATTTGGGGGTCTGAGCACTGTGGTCACCCTCTTAATTCAGCTGAGGAACAAGAAGGGCTCAATCCCATATGAACATATATCAGACGAGCTCAGAGACAGGTGTATGGCTCACCCCCTCTCGTTTGCATATACACCTCTGAGGAAGGGCTCAGAGGCCTCCTGGTCCCAGTTCCTCCCAGGAAGTGGACACACCACACACTTGGCTGGAAAGGGACAAGCTGGGAACTTCCAGGATCTTGTCAAAAGACAGTTTTCTGCCTCCTGCTGTTTCTAAATCAATGAACAAAGAGGGCTTGGTGGAGGTGCCGTGGGCAGAGAGCATCACCCTCTAATGTCTGGACTTCCTTGGAAAGCACAGTGTCAACAGGTGTGCCCTGGCACAACAGACCATATGTGGCACTATCTCTAAGTCCCCACCTCTTCCTATTGCCGTTGCAGGATTCCCACAGCTCCCAAGGGTCTCCTGAATTCCCACCATGTGTCCACAGCCAGCTGCCAAGCAATCCTGTAACTGACTCCAACTGAGCAGGTAAGAGGGAGGGTGCTTCTCCTAGTGGGTTTGCAAAGTGCTCATGAAATATCAGAATCTGAAGCCTCAAGACAATTCCAAAGGAGCCCAACAGGCAAGTGTTTCTGCAAGTTGAAACTTGCAGTTTGTACCTTTCACACCAACCTATGTGCAGCAACAATAAACATTTTTAATTCCACAGTAAACACTGAGCTTCCTGCTGTCACCATCATGAGAACTGAGCCCACAATACAAATTTGGGAGAGGAAAAGAAGCGTGTCTAAAATCACGATTGCCTGACCTTGGGGCTCCTGTATCCCTGAATTAACTTCAAAACAACTAAACTGGAATATGTAAAATAAATGCTTTTAACCTTTTAAATAATTTTCTAAAATAATAATTTAAAAATCCAAAGAAAATAAACCAGGAGATTGAAACAATAAGATACCAGCCGAGAAGATAGAAGCCCAGTTTCCCAAAGTGGAGTTCCCCCCGATCAACTTGCAGCTGCAGGCAGTGCACCCTCAAAGCCTGAAGCTGTCTCACCATTAATCCTGTGGTCTGAGAGCATTTTACACTCCCATGTGTATCCAAGAGTCTATCACTGAGGAAAATCTTTCCACCTTAGCATGATCCTCTTGGCCCTGATTGGAAATCTCCTTTTTCGGGCTGAGAGGTTCACCATATTGCCTTTCTATGCCACTGGAAGTCAGGCCAATGGAGTTTGAGAGGGGAAAAAAATCATTTACGGAGAAACCATTAATTTGTCCCCCAATAAAAGCTTCCCTTTTCCAAAATGAGCAATGAAAGAAAACCTGTAGGTCTAAAAAGTCAGCAGAGACTATTTCAGTTCCCCCTACCACACACCCAGACATGCTCCACATCACAAAAATAAGAGTCCTGCAGCTGCTGTTCCACTGGGGAGTGCAGAGCATGAAGACCCAAGCCAACCGGTCACTTCAGCCCACGCTCTGACTGCATGTGGACATTTGTCTCTGCTTTGCAACAAGCTAGGGAACATACGGAGTGTCCCGATTTAAATGAACATGGCGCTCCAGTTCCTTGATGAAAGTGTAATAAAATATCACCCAGGAAATATGCAAAATAGTCAGCACTTGTTTATTTAATGACACCTTGCCAACCGCACTCACACCACAGTGCAGGAGCTACTCAGGTAAGGAGGTAAGTAAGTCCCTCCTGATGGCTCTGAGCAAAGCAAACACCTAGGGCCTGGTCACTGCTATCTTCTCTTCTGGGGCAACTTTAAGACAGCGCATGTCAGAAGGCATTCATTCAGTAAAACAGCCTCCCAGGCACCCTTGAGAGAAGACCCTTCTCCCAGCCATTTTTCTCTTGTGAAGTCCCATGGGCTGCCAGGGCCAGGCACCAGGGTAGACAACACTTAAGAGAGTTGCTCTACTGGCTAGGTGGGCTGCAGGGTAAACATGCATTTCTGTCCAACCGTCTCACCCACTGAGAGCACTCACCATTCACAACTGACTGTTTGAATCTTGAATTGGCAAGGCAGCACCGCAGTGAGGGATAGAGCAGAGGAGAGGGATGTGTCTTTCCTTATTAGATCAAGGCTTAAATCTGAAATTGCCCAATTGATCTAGGATACAATAACATAGGGATAACCTGTGGTTAGGCGGCTGAATATCTGGTTGGTTGTCCCTTGACTTAAGCAACATCTAATTTTGGCTTTTCAAGACCAAAGAGAGCCTTGTGAAAAAATTAACTTTTCCTGCAACCATCATGTAAGGACCACTTCCTTGTAGGACAGACTCTTCAGACCCCAGCATTAGTTTTATATTTGGGGTCAGTCCCAACTGCCCAAGTCCCAAGGCTCATGGTGGCCTGGGGTGCAGCCTATGTGAGTGAGAGTAGCCCTAACAATGAATTCGTGAGAGACATCACTGCCAGTCAGGAGGAGCTCTGGATAACTCTCAGCATTGCTAACCAATGGCCCTCATGATGCAAGGGATTCCTTTATGAAGGACATTGGAGAAGGGGAGTGGTTGTCAGTATGAAGCCTGGGAAAGAAGTCACTTGGTTAATTTTGGGGGCACTTACCTAAAAAACAAGTAAACCTTATAGCCACACAAGGCCATTTTGAAAGATAAAAGCTCGTAGCCCAGAAGGACATATGACACATTGTTAATGGTAACACACTATTGATTACTCTAAGTAACCACTATAAATATCTTTCGCTTCTGACTCTTTAGGGTTTTCTTTAAGACCCAGTGAGAAGAAATACAATTTTCTCTTTATTTGTAGCAAAACTAACCAACTTGCCCTGATTTCTAACTGAAAATCAAGTCACAAAAGTTGGGGGTACCTGTCACTTTCCTATAATGAATTCTTTATATTTTCATACAAGAATTAGCTGGACATGGTGGCAGGCACCTGTAATCCCAACTATTCAGAAGACTGAGGCAGGATAATTGCTTGAACCCAGGAGGCAGAGGTTGCAGTGAGCCAAGATCGCACCATTGCACTCCAGCCTGGGCAACAGGAGCAAATCTCCATCTCAAAAAAAAAAAAGTAATCTCCATCTCAAAAAAAAAAAATTTCATGTAAAGAATTTTGTTTGTGCTTGTGGCCCAAGTACTTCTAGAGAATGTTAACTCCAGTTGGCTAAAGCATTATTCACATCTTAAACTGAAACACTAATGCGGGTGCTTTTCTTACAGTGACAGTCTGAGTCAGAGTTTTCAAATTTGTTCTTTCCATTCATGGACAATGGCTGGTTTTTTTCCAAACAGGAAGAAAGAAGTTGGGTTTTGGCCAAAGGTTGGACTTGACACGCTACAGAAGGTTTCCTGCTCATTTACACCATACTATAGTTTACCTTTTTTTTAATGTAGGCCCACAAAGAAATCTCATATGCATGTAAACGTAGGCTTTCTGTTCACTGACATTTGAACTGAGAGGATCCTGTAGCCAGGAAATATAAACACATCACTCATATATCCTACAATCTGGATGATACCCAGGACAGAGGAGAAAAAGACAGTAGGGGCGAAAGGTAGCTTTAAAGATGATTTGAAGACATGAGAGAAAGGGGAACCACGATTGGAATACAATTTGATGTTGCCTGCAAGGTTGCTGGATAGCTGAGGAGTAAGTTGTAATATCCTGCTTGATAGGCTGGGGTGTCTCTATCAGGAGATCACAAAGATGGTGGCTAACCTCACGTTCTCTGGTCTGGGTGAAGAAAGGAAAGAAACAGACAGTGACATTTGCCCTCCCTGTGTTCCCATTCTAAAAGACTATTCCTTCCCATTAGCCCTGCTGAGCTCACTCACCAACCATAGGCAGGTCCCCTGGGAAAGGCTGAACCAGGGGCCACAGTGACTGAGATTTTCCTCAGATCTAGACATGCCACCAGGACCTAGAGAGAACAGCCCTGACAACAAGAGCCAGGGGACACTCTTAAGGTATGTTGGGGGTGATGACAGAGGATTGTTCAGTCTTAGAGCCACAGAGCCCCAGACCCAAGTGGTCTAGGAGCCAAGTGATTCCTGTTTAACGAAGGCCATAGCCAACAGGGAATGGATGCCCAGGGCAGTCACACAGGGATTCCTCTAGGTTGTATTAGGCTGAAGTAAAGAGCTCACTGACCCACAGATCACCCTTATCCACCAAGCTCAGACCTGAGCACTCACACCCTGAGGCCTCAGGATTACCTAGATTATCCCTAAAGTTCTGGATGTCTGCCCCACAACAGAGGCGGAGGCAGCAGAAGGCCTTGAGTGTGAGAGGTTTCAGCATGGCAGCAGCCCTCCGACCCTTCCCTCACAGGCACGACTGCCCAGGCATCCTCTCCCTGGTATTCTCCGCACCTTCCACACCACACCTCCCTCCTTTGGAGCCTCCTGCACAACAGATCAAGCACAAAAGGCTGTTTGTACCCATTCTTTCACCGAGGGACAGTTTCAATGTTAGGCCTCTTTTTATCTAGACTCAGGTCTGTTGAATGAATGGTGGCAAAGGTCCATGTGTTGTTTCCCGGTCACGTTCTTAACTCTCAAGAACTCTGAGATCACCATACTCCCATCTGCGTGATGTTCCGTAGAGACTTTGAGACTAATGATTAAGGTGGATCCTCACTACAATGAATTCCTCTTCCCCTCCCTTCCTTTACTGAGTACGAAAGTGATGCTCAGAGATGTTCACTGACTTGAACAAGGACTCCACTTATAAGTAACAGTGTCCTCAACCAAGCACAGGACCCGTGATTCAAAGCACAGTCCACTTCGGCTTCACTGCCTGCCTCCTCCCTTCCTGGGCAAATCCTGTTTATTTCTCTGAGTGACACTAAAGGTCAATCATCAAATGATTCTTGGCCCGGTCCTAACCTTCCTTGCTCCAGTTAAAGTCTGGGCTTGGACCACCCTGATCCAGTTTCCCTCAATTGCCAATTTCCCCAAGAAATGGCATTACCCAGTTGAGAGAGGAGAGATCAGTCCACGAGAACCTTGTCAGCAGCCTTCTCACATGAGGAGTGACGAGAACTGAGAGACCCAAACAATTCCCCTCAAGGTTTTATTTTTGGTGTTTTTCGACTGAAATGACAGCGGACAGGTCCACCTGAGAAACCAGCTGCATCTGCCCGCCTTTTACAGAAACTGGAGTCAGCGGAGCAGAAAGCGTTCCCATCTCAGCTACATTGTGTCCCAGGGTAGGGGACAAGACCAGGAGACCCCAGGCAGAGCATTCATTGAACAAGTACTTGCTGAGAACAGATGAGGTTCCTGCCCTCTTGGAGCTTACAGTCTAGTCTAGTGGGGTACACAAACTTTAATCAAATAATTGCACAAGCAAATTTAGAATTGCAAACCATGACAGAGCAGCATCTGCCTCAGAAATGAAGTGGTTCTGGCTTGTGTGGATGGTTTCCACCTCTACCTGGTTTAGCAAGCCTTGAACAAGTAGCAAACTGGGTTTCCCAGTCTACAGAGACTGTATAGAGGAGAGTGCAAGTGATATGACTGTTCTGTCTCCAATGCAGAGGAGCTGTACTAGGTCCAGAGGCTGAGGCCACACCATGAGCAGGCCTTTGTCCCAAACCTTCTAAGTGGAAGGTCCTGAATGAATCCTAAGGGTCTGTCACTAGCTGGTCCTATCCTATCTTGGCTGATTGATCTACCAAAAACAGAGGAGTCCAGGGAACTCAGATTCTAAGGTGGAAATCAGCAGTTTTCAGAGTTTCCATACTTAGTCCCAAGCGTGACTTGCTAAGAATCAAATTTGCAGAGGCTTTTGTGCCAGGCTAGAACTACCCTTGATGAAGTCATAACCCGCTCCATCTGTACATGGGCCCTGTTCGTCTGGGAGGGGAAGAAGGACCCAGTGCAACACTAAAATCCTTGTCATTGAGAAGCAGTGTGGTAGGTATACTTTGGGACTAGACCTAGTTTAGAAAGCCTGCTGTGTTGCTTATCACTTGTGTGACTCTCGAATCACTTAACTAGTGTGTGCCTCAGTTTCCCATCTGCAAAATGAAAATAATAATATCCATCTCAAAGGGTTATCATGAGAACTGTGTGAGAGTAACACAAGAAACACCTGGCGCATGATGGGTTCCCAACAAATAGCTGTTTCTCCTTTGATCTCAGCCAACAATCTATGGCCCATCTGTCATTGGAAGTAGCCTTGGTACAGCGACCCTAACTTGCCCCAGTTCAACTATATGCTGACACTGAATGTCTCTGTCTCCAGCAAACCCAGGGCCTTCTGCTGCCTGCAAGGCCTGTCTCTGCCTGCCTTCATTATGCTCTTGGAATTTATCACTCGGGTACCTGGAATTCACAGGTATCAAGACAGCCCCACTTAGGAGGCAGGGAAGTCAATGATGCCACAGAGAGACTGGTCAAAGACCTGGCTTTCATACAGCAATCCTAGACGGAGACATCAAACCCCCAGAAACGGCCTTTTATAAAGATACCACGAGCTGAGCAGAAGACTTCTTTCTTCAGAAGTCACCAAAGGATTAGGTTTGCAGCAGATCTGAGTTTTTAAAGGATTACTCTAGAAATGAAAACCTCGGATATTTCTGAATGGCAGCAATTAGGTTGCAGACAGAGTATGATGGCAGCTCCTTGTCCTGACCTCCGATGCAGCCCCTTAAGGAACCTGTACTTGTCTCCTAAAGGCCAGGAGCACAGCCATGGCTGAGGCTGTGTTGTAGATACTACTCTGAGCAGGGTAGAAATCTAGGAGCACATATTGTATATGGAATAGAAACGTGGCAATGGGCAAGGGAGGGCTCTTCAGTGACCATAGGTGGGAGTTTTACCACCTTGTAGAGCAAGGCAGGTTCCTGGATTACATATTTGGCATTGCCTCAGCTTTACTGAGAGTGGAGCATCAGAAGGAGAGAGAAAGGACCTAAACAGAGCTCCAGACCTACCGTCCCAGATCAGGTGAATGAGAAGAGTCCACCTACCCCAGTGACCACCCCAATTCTATAGCAAGGCAGTACCACAGTGAGTGATGAAGCAGAGGAAACAGATGTATCTGCCCTTATTAGATCAAGGTGTGAATCTAGAATTGCCTATTTGAGCTAGGACGGGAATAACCTGTGGTTAGGCAGCTGAAGGAGGTAGCTGGATATCCAGTTGTTTGTCCCTTGATTTAAGCAACATCTAACTTAGGCTTTTCAAGACCAGAGAGAGCTTTATTGAAAATAATTAACTTTTCCTGAGACCATAGTGTTGTAGGGACCACTTTCTTGGAGGATGGGCTCTTCAGATCCCAGCATTAGTTTTATATTTGGGGTCAGACCCAACTGCCCAAGTCCCAAGGCTCGTGGTGGCCTGGGGTGCAGCCTATGTGGGTGAGAGTAGCCCTAACAATGAATTCGTGAGAGACATCACTGCCAGTCAGGAGGAGCTCTGGATAACTCTCAGCTTCATTAATCAGTGGCCTTTATGCTGCAAGGGATTCCTTTATGAAGGACATTGGAGAATGGGAGTGGTTGTTAGTATCAGGCCTGAAAAAGAAGTCACTTGGTCAATTTTTTAGGAATTTACCCCCTCCTTATTCACAAGAGACCCACAAAGACTGAAAACATAGTCTTCACAGCTTCAAAGCTTAATGAAGACCAATGCAACATGTTTCACGGCCACTCACTGCCACTCTCTGTGACCAGCTAGCAGGGATCTTGCTTAAAAAAGGAGTAGATTGGCCAGGTCAGGGGATCCAGCTGTGATCTGAAGAACCCTGGAAAATACTTATGGTGCCTGCAGGTTCCAACAGAGTGAGAATGACAGGGAAATGTGGGGGAACATAAGCAATTAGAGCCCCAGATATCCTCCAAAAACTGTGCCATTTATATTCTTATACTGAAGTTCTACAGTAGATTTGGTTTGAATAAGGGAGTTGCTAACAAAAATGTTGTAGACATCAGTCTACATATCCTTAGATTTTCTTCCCAGTGCTAATATTTTTTGTCCTAAGATGCATCTGCACACTCCCGGATCTAAGCAAGAAGTCTGATTACCATCTATTTCAGGGTTCAAACCCAATGTATATGATGTTCCATGACACCTTCCCTGATTCCATGGTCCCCACCTTCTGCTGAAGATAATTCATTTCATTGGTTAGTTTCTCTAGCTGGAAATAATTCCATGATTGGATGGATGCCTGCATGAATGATGAATAGATCGTTGATTTTCCTTCTATTCCTTTCCTTCCTGAACTGATGTGGCAAGATGTGCTCCTAGGCCGAGCATGGTGGCTCAAGCCTGTAATCCCAGCACTTTGGGAGGTCGAGGCGGGTGGATCATGAGGTCAAGAGATCGAGACAATCCTGGTCAACATGGTGAAACCTTGTCTCTACTAAAAATACAAAAAATTAGCTGGGCATGGTGGTGCGTGCCTGTAATCCCAGCTACTCAGGAGGCTGAGGCAGGAGAATTGCCTGAACCCAGGAGGCGGAGGTTGCCGTGAGCCGAGATCGCACCATTGCACCCCAGCCTGGGTAACAAGAGTGAAACTTCGTCTCAAAAAAAAAAAAAATGTGCTCCTATTGTAAACTCTCTTGCCTCTCTTCTCTCCTTTCTTTTCTGTCACCTCAGTATTCCTAGTCCTGGAAAGTTTTAACAATGTCCTGTATGCTTGTTCTCTTCCAGTGAAATATGTGGCTCTTTCTAGTGGATTAAAAAGTAATTCAGTTTAAGATTGGTCAAATCCTTTTTTGTCCCAGCACCTGGTCTGAGAATTATTCTGGTTTATAATTTTTTGGTGACCAGCTCTTCCCAGAAAGTGGTACTAATGAAACTATTACTAAGAAAAGGAGGGCACACATCATTGTTTCAGTTTTCGGTATCTATTTCTTGCATATTTCAAGTGTCATTCTGCTCACAACTAAATTATAAACAGTCCAATCTTGTGAATTAAAAAAACAAACCCAAGTTTGCCAGTTAAAACAAGCCTTGCTGCCAGCCTATGTTACAAGGTCGGCAGGAAAATTATGACCCGAGTTCCAGGTTTGATCATAGAATAGTCAGATTAATCATCAGAAGTAACCCTGATCGCTAAGCCACCACAAGTTACAAGACTGGAGATATGCACTCTGCCATTTCGCAAGAAATGCAGAACTCAGAGGACACACAAATTGTAATCTAAAATTAGCCTGCATAACCTTTGTCTTCAGAGGCAGAGTGTGACAGAATGGGAAAATAATAATAGCAACTAATATTTATCAAGTGTTTACTTAATGCCAAGCACAGCAGAAAACCCCCACCACAATCCTGTAAAGCAGAAGCCACACCCCTGGTATGTACCTATAAAGAAATGGCAGCAGAAGGAGGCAAAAGGGCTTGTCAGCATCACACAATCAGTAAGGCGTAAACCTAGGACTCAAACTCAGATTCTCCTGCCCCAGAAGCTAAGCTTTAACTACTAAAGGCAAAGAAAGAGCAGAACTGCCATGCTCTAACGCAAAGTTAAAACCTACTCTCTACATTTTACTCTCCACACACCACTCAAACACACACACAGAGAGAGAGAGAGAGAGAGAGAGAGAGAGAGAAATAAAGAAGTGCCAAGGAGGCAGAAGCCTTGGCTCCCAGCAAAGGCTGCCTGCCACACCAGGCTCTCCACTAAAACTGCCCAGTAAACAGTAGGGCTGGGTTATTTGGGGGCAAGCTCTAGGTCCTTCTCTGAGCCTTTTATTGTAGCTAAAATATCTTCAAAGTGCCCCACAAAGGAGGCACAGCAGCAAGCAGAGACCTTGCTTTCTTCAATAATTAAGCTGAAGTAGATGTTAAACAGTCAAAAATGGGTTCTCATGGTAAAAACTACCATCTGCAGACTTCATTCTGCCATTAGTCTCTTACCTAACATGGAAGGGCTGTGCTTTTACCAAGAGCACCCCCTAAGCACTGTGGCAGAGACAGGAACTGTGGCAGGGAAACAGGACAGCTTAGCAGGCCAACACTTGAGGTCTGTTCAGATGAATTTTGCTGTGTAGGAGAGTTACTAACTTAATCTTCATGGTTCAGTTTCCTCATCTATAAAATGGACCTTATAACAGAATCTACTTTGTGGAGCTTTTATGAGGATTAAATGAGATAATGCACTCAAAGCATAGCGAAGACTGGAAGTTATACGCTCAGTATCTGCCTTCCCTTTCTTTCTAACGACCTCTGCATTATGGAGAATGGCAATGTGCCCAGCTAAACAATTATGCTGTTCTCCCTTGTAGTTAGAAATGACCATCAGATCTCAGCAGAAGTTGTGTGCAGGGGAGGGAGAAGAGGCAGCGATCAGGAGTCATAATCTTTTGTCGTTCCTTTTTCTTCTTCCTTGTCCAAAGACGTGATGATCACAGATGTGATGGCTGAAGTTACAGTGGCAACTGTGAAAGAACCTTAAGGACAGGAGCCACATGCCAGGGACAGATTAGAAAGACGGAAGGGCCCTGGGGTGATGTTGGCACTGTGAGACTTCATACGATTCTGACCTGCCTACTGTGGATTTCTTTCATGTGAGAGAAAGGACACCACTGTCTTACTTAAATCTCTGTTATTTCAGGTCTCTTCACCAGCAATCAGATGTAATCCAAACTTATCCAACAGAACATTTTGGATACTTCATGGCACGGAGTAAGTTCTCCCCCAGAGCTGTTTATTTATCACTGTTAAAAGGATTGAGCATTCTTCTGCTCTTGGTAATGCCCAAAGGTTTATTAGAAGCCATCAATTTCAACCTCCAGATGAGCAGTTTTCAGCCTTAACTGAACATCAGAATCACCTGGGAAGCATTTGCTACTCCCCTCCAATGTCCAGGACAATTTAATCAGAAGCTCTAGGTTGAGATCCAGGCATCTGTGTTTCTTAAATCTCCCCAGAGCATTCCAGTGTGTAGCCAAGGTGGAAAAACACTACCCTAAGCAGATATGAGAATCCTGGCCCAGGCACAGTGGCTCATGCCTGTAATGCCAGCACTTTGGGAGGCCAAGGCGGGCAGATCATCTGCAGTCAGGAGTTAGAGACCAGTCTGATCAACATGAAGAAACTCCCATCTCTACTAAAAATACAAAATTAGCCAGGCGTGGTGGCACATGCCTGTAATCCCAGCAAGTAGGGAGGCTGAGGCAGGAGAATCACTTGAACCTGGGAGGTGGAGGTTGCAGTGAGGAGAGATAGCACTATTGCATTCCAGCCTGAACAACAAGAGCAAAACTCTATCTCAAAAAAAAAAAAAAAGAATCCCATCTATTAAATTAAGAACTTGTGATTTAAAACATATATTTATTTTTTATGTAAACACTCAGGAAAACTCATCAGTTACAGCTGGAAAAAACCCCAACCAAGTTCAATCTCTAGGAACATTAGCCAGGAAAAGTCAAGTTCCATTTCAACACTGGAACATTTGAGACCCAAAGAGGTTAGGTGGCTTGCCTAAGGTCCTTCACCTAATTATCTGTAGATTGGAAAGTAGAATCCCTGATTTAAAGAGCAATGCTTTGTTCCCCAGCATTACACAAGAGGGTTTCAGAGAAGGCCTCCCCATCCCAGATAGGCCCACTTTTGTCAAGCAGTTCTACAACAATGAGAAAACTAGAGTGTTACCAAGCATTTTATAAAGGTGAGAAGTATGTTAATGTTCATAATCAATTAGTCAACATTGGTTTGGTTGGCTCAGAATAAGAAATTGGTAGACGTCTTCGTTAAGTGGGAGAATCAACTACTTTAGAAGATGTCAAAGGGGGAAAAACACTTAATTTGTAATGGAAAAGTTAAAAGCAATCATTTACAAGACTTCTTTATGAATTAAATGTCCACACATTTAATGAACGAGTGTAGGCAAACTTGATTTTTTTTTTTTTTTTTTTTTGGTTCCTCATGAAAGAACAGAATCTCAAGTGTGAATTGGAAGAGAGTTTTCAAAACTTTGGGGACAAATTTGGCATTTTTCTTTAGTAAGTAAACATAAGAGACAGGAAGTAAAATATTCACCAAGAACATCAGCTGCTCTTTTACCAATTAAATCTGTGTGTTTGGTTGATGTGTGTCCCTTATTTCACCTCCAGAAGGTGCATGTAAATTCGTGTCTCTCTTTTGGATTCTACTTGCCCTTAACAGCAAGAACTGCTTAATTGGCCAGGCATGGTGGTTCACTCCTATAATCTCGGCACTTTGGGAGGCCAAGGCGGTTGGATCACTGGAGGTCAGGAGTTCAAGACCAGCCTGGCTAACATGGTAAAACACCATCTCCAGTAAAAAAAAAAATGCAAAAAAAAATAGCCAGGTATTATGGCTTGTGTCTGTAATCCCAGCTACACCAGAGGCTGAGGCAGGAGAATCGCTTGAACTCAGAGGCAGAGGTTGCAGTGAGCTGAGACTGCACCATTGCGCTCCAGCCTGGGCAACAGACCAAGACTCCATCTCAAAAAAAGAACTGCTGAATCAATGGAATTAACTTGGTAAGAAGTAAAGGTGCCCACTTGGCTATTAAATAAGCAAAGGTTGTAACATAGAATAGAAATATTAGAGGTTGTTCAGAAACCGAAATTAATTCTCATTAAGGTTGTGCTTAAATTTATGTAGGAGATAGGCTTCCAAAAATTGTATGCATAGTACACATTTTACTTATCTTTAACTGCCCCCAAAAAATATTGACTCTTTAGTGGAACCCTAGAGTAAATCTGAAGAGCAGAGTTCTATGTTGAGGAGAATTTTAAGGCCCTAATTTTTCTGCTTGCTAAATCTCTGCTCTGTTCAAGTTGTCTGAAAGCAAAGGCACATCCATGACATAATAATTTGATAAATTATTTCCTGTTTTAAGGCCAGGCCTACAGGACACCAAGACAATAAGCCAATCTAAAGAAAATCAGTCAAACATGCCTTTCATTAGTATTGTAGATCATTCCCTAACACAAACAACAACAATAAAAAACAACTGTCCGATGTGTTCACTTTCTAACAAATGGAGTTCAGTTGATTATACTCAGTTTCATCGCTTTTAAGGAAGAAATTCAATCAAATCAACTTGGGGCATTGTACAAATTATTTTAATGAATTGGCTGCAAGTTTTATTTCCCATTGGTGTTGGCATTGTACAATCCCAGGATACTGAGTATCTTAAGGAAATGAATGCCTGAAGAACCAACCAAATCATCTCAGACCAGAGGTTGGCAATTCTTTTCTATAAGAAGCCAGAGAGTAAATATTTTAGGCTTTGTATGCTGTACAGTCTGTGTCACAACTACTTGACTCTGCCTTGTAGCAAAAGCAGTCCTAGACAATACTCAAATGATAGACATGGCTGTGTTCCAATAAAACTTTATTTACAAATGGAGTGGCCGGCCAGATTTAGCACAGAGGCCATAGTTTGCAGACCCCTATTTTAGACACGTGGAAAACTTTGCAATATCCTATCATCCAAGAACATTTAGACTATGGCTTTTTAAGTATTCTAATCAAAGTGTGGAAAAGGATATACAAATTTAACATAACACTGATCACTCAAGATGGGCCCACGGGAGATTTCCAGGACGGAAGGTACTAACTCACCACTATCACTACTTATCAGGAAACTTGCTATCATTTTACCTACACCCCCTACTTTAAGTTATCACAAAAGCCTTGGGAAGCAGACATTAGAATCCCCACTTCCCAGATGTTTCGGAGTGCGAGAAGGAATAACAAGTTGCCCAATCAGCTTTCAAACCCAGACCTGTCTCCCTCCAAGGCTCCTGCTGTTTCCACTACACTGTTACTAGCTGGGGAGGGATGGTAATTCTTCACATCTACACCTGACCAGCAGACCAAGTGCAGAACCCAGGGAGGGAATCTACAGATGGAGTGACTGCATCCAATTGGCCCCTCAGGCAAATTTCAAATCCATTGGTTGAGACTTGAAGATTTCCCCTTCTCTGTGCCAGCAGTTCTGGGCTTTGTCGTGTTATTCTCTCATCTTAACCAAAAGCTCATGTTCACATTTAGTCCACAAACGAGGGTCATGGGCTAGGTAGGGAGGAGGCAACGTTCACAAAGTGAATGTTTTCTTAACCCTTTCCAGAACCCCATAGTACAGTCATTTCAGCTCATGCCTCGAGGATGTTTTCTGAAAAAAGAAAGTGCCCTTTCAGCACTCTTGGTGTCTGATTTCAAACCCTGCCCTTCCATCGGGTGTTTGTAAGTGGGCTGACAATGCTGCCCTGTTTTTACTGATTTTCCCACAGGGTTTAGTCACCCAGGTGCTCTCTATACGACATACTTGTGTTCGGGTTAAGGGGATGGGTCCAGAGCCCAGGGCCTCTCCTACTTTCCTTTAAGGTTTAAAGGACAATTCGAGGTAACTTTGATTTGTGTTCATCTAAACATGTGGAAACATTCACCCCAATTATTCCACTGATGACCTTACAATGTGGTCTCCCTTACGATGGAGTTTTGCTCTACATGACTGGTCTCCAGGGTGTGAGCAGGAAGCATGCCCTCCAGCATCCCCTTTAAAAAACCTGGGGCCGGGTACAGTGACACACATGTAATCCCAGCACTTTGGGAGGCAGAAGCAGGTGTATCACTTGAGTCCAGGAGTTCGAGACCAGCCTAGACAACATAGCAAACACTATCTCTACTAAAAATATGAAAAAAAATTAGCTGGGTGTGGTGGCAGACACCTGTAGTTCCAGCTACTTGGGAGGCTGAGGTGAAAGAATCACTTGAACCTGGGAGGCAGAGGTTGCAGTGAGCCGAGATCACGCCACTGCACTCCAGCCTCAGCAACAGAGCAAGAGTCTGTCTCAAAAAAAATCTGTTCATCTCTTAGAAGGAATTAGAAATGAAAAAATTTAGTACAGAACCAAGAGGGGAAAATATGGCAGATTGTATATGCAGGGAAGCAACTCACATCTCAGAGGCTGACACAGAGCGTGACGTGCCACTGAACGTGACTTCAGTAGCACCTCACTTACTAAGGGTAGATACTCAGAATGGGTATGATTTGTACCCCCACTTTACATATGAAAAACCTAAGGATTGAGAAAAAGGAAAGTGACTTGCTTATAGAAGGTAGGCACCAAGGCAAAACTCCCTCCAGGGGCTCACACAAAAATCAAACAATTCAGCCCTAAGTGAAAGGGCACACAGATGCTTAGAAGCCCATAGTAAAGAGATGAAGACCCATCTGCCCTCATCCACAGAGCACTCACAACAGGGTCAGCTGCCATTGTCCCGGGAAGGATAGGCTGTCGCTGCTCCATCGCTTGGTGGTAGGAGTTGCATGCCAACCATTCTCGAATATTCCTAGTTATCTTGGGAGGAGCCTGTAACTCTCAAACCCAAATTAAAGTTCATTTCTCTTTATTTTTAAAAAAAAATGCATATTACTGATATCAAATAATGGTGGGTCTTCACAATCTGAGAAATTTTGAAATCACTCTTCTGTATTACTTGTTAACCAGCTGAATTCCAGAGAATTTGCATAAGGCATAAACCAAACGATAAATTGGTGATAAGGTGACAGTGTCACATTTTAAACAGTGAAGTTATATTATCAGAACTTTAATGGATCTAATCGAGTATCTCTCCATAAAAAGAAACACTCCCTAATTTATCCTTTTCTGTAAATCTAGATTCTTTTATATTAAGCTTGCTTGACGCAGAGCGTACTTAAATTAATTAAAAGGCATTTTAAGGAACTAAGAATCTTTAAGAAAAAGATAGAGCAAATTTGGTCATTCTTCTTGCTTGAGGAAGTATAGAACTAAGCCCCAATAAGGTTCAACTCTCAGAGGCTAATGAGTTGACTTTGTTTACCTCATGAAAAGAATGTTGTAACTAATCTGTATGATTTCAGTTATGAGTAAGGCAAATTGCTTTTTGGTCCACATAAAGGAAAATAAAGTTCACAGTTGTCCCGTCCAACTCCAGGGAGAAAAATCAAGGCCAAAGATAAACCCACTGCTCCCTTTGCAGTGTGATAGACAGGCCTTGCCACAGAAGGGGAAAAAGAATGACAAAAGGCAAGACAGTGGAGCGAGTGAAAAAAAAAAAGGTCTTCACTCCTCCCGGGGTATCCACACGAACAAGTCATGCCCTGGCAGAAAGCTACCTCACTCAGCTGGAAAAAAGCCCAGGGGATTCAACAGCAGGCTGAAGAGCCGCTGCTTCTGGAAGTAAAGCCCCACCTGTGAAGAACTGCATGGCTCTTCCTCCCAGCCCCAAACCCATCCCACACC
Source organism: Saguinus oedipus (assembly GCA_031835075.1). NCBI lineage: Eukaryota > Metazoa > Chordata > Mammalia > Primates > Cebidae > Saguinus > Saguinus oedipus. The sequence goes on from CM063178.1 coordinate 9,166,398, forward strand.
TGGCTTTTGTTGTGTGAATCATAAACTGCCCTTTCTTCACCACAGTGATTCATGCACAGGAGCGAGGCACCCCGGACCCGTCCCACCTTGGAACACTAGTTCGTTCCCCTCCAGCCTGGAAAATCAGCATCACCTCTGACAGGCTGGTTTCTCCGCCAGGCTCCATCCCGCCCACCTCCCCGCATCTCACTCCCAGGCTTGGAACCCAGACCCGGTGGTCCCATCACCTCCACCACCAGCTCCCCAATTCCAGGCCAAGCTGTGATCACCCGGCCCCTCTGGCCCTCGCTTGGCTCTGACAGCCACCGCCAAACCACTTACGTTTTTGCCAGAGCATGGCCTGTGACAGGATGTTGCCTTTTCTCTTTGAAGCCGACAGTTTGGCTTCTTTAATGTGAGACCGGGGTGTGCTTTCCTCCAGTGGAGCCACCACTTGTGCTGAGGCTGTTTCCTGGGCTTTTTAAAGGCCTGGGTTCCCGCTGCGTGGGGCGCGTCATCACGTCCTCCCACCTCAGGCATGGGTGCAACGTTTCTGCAGCCAGGCCGCCGGTCACCCCACTGTGCGCGCCCCAGAGGCCCGGGCCCAGAGTGCTCCACACCCGGAGCCAGCCAGCTGGGACAGAGCAACAGCGCAGCGCGGGCGGCCACAGCCTGCCCCGGCCCCACGGGGACCTGCTGGGTGTGGGTGTGAAGGTGGTGTGGGGCAAGCTGTGGGGACCCCATGTCTAGCCCTCCCCAGGCCAGTGATGAGCCCAAATGCCCCTCTGGAAAACGTTGGGCTTTGCATAGCGCCCGTGCAGGCTTCCAAGCCCCCAGGGCATGGGGTAGGACTCAGCCCGCCATGGGTGCCTGCTCTGCGGGAAATGCGATTCCCAGGGGTCACTGGTTCTCAACACGGAGGAAACACCTGTCATCTCATCTCTTCAAGCCTCAGTAAACAACCTTCTCATTCTTTTAATATTGCTTTTCTGTTTATTCCATTTTGAAACACAATAGTCCCTCCCCTCGCCCCCAGCCACCCCCAAAATGGCAAAGCTTAATCATGCTGAAATATGGGGGCGCTGGTTTTGATGGCGGCTATGCCCACGAAGAAAGAGGCCAACCCTCTCAGGGAAGAAAGGTTTTTGACTGGAGCTGGGCTTGTAGGCACAGGATGAACAGGGCCTCTCTGCGGGTGCCCACGCACTGGTAGCAGGAAGCTCCTTGAAGTAAAAGTCATGAGTTCACCCCCTGGAAGTGTAGGGGGTGTTGGCGACCAGCTCCTTCCCAGTTTGGAAGTCTTCTGCCACTGCATATCTGAGGTCCACATGCTCAGGCTCCAGGGACTCAGCCAGTATGGGGTCAAGACCCCTTGGCTACCACCCCAGAGCAGGTGTGAGGCCTTGCTGTTCTGCGGTCCATAGTGTCTCAGAGCCGTCTTGCACCACCTAGACCTGATCATGCTATCCTCCAGCCTACAAAGCATTCACCTTCTCCCTTCAGCCCCAGAGCTGGAGACCTAGAAGGCCTAGAAGGCCTCCCACTATCGAGCCCTTGCCTTCCTTTCCAGCCTCACCACCCACTGCCCTCCAACCACTGGTCCCAGTGCCCTCTCAGCACCACCGAACACCCATGCAATTCCCTCCTTTGACCTTGCCGTCCCCTCTTGCTGGGAGGACAAACCCCTTAGCCCAGAAAATACTTGTCCCTCTTTTCAGCTCTTAGAGCACTTTGTCAATTCAGTACATGATGGTGAATTGTCACGTTCCTCTATAAGTTTCTCAAGGAGGTTTCATCTTTGCCTCTCTGATGCCCCACACAAGACTTGAAGCATACTGACCCCCCAAAAAAATTCATCTGATCAAGTTATGAATTACTCTCTCTAATGGATTGTTGATTTGAGGCCAAGTCTTGGAGAGAACTGATAGCCACATTTCATAAATGACTCACTCAAAAGCCAGGGAGGCTGTCTCCTGGCTGGGAATAAGCCCTCCCCACAAAGCCTCTGCAGTTCGGGACAGTGGAGGCCCCCACACTGCAGCAGCTGACAGCCCACACCCTGGTCTGGCAGGAGGCAGCATGGCAAGGCCTTGGACTCCACCAAGGAGTTTTCATGAGAAACAGAAGCACATCCCTCAGGCCTGACTTAGTCACAGGAGACATGGGTTCCCATGAAGGCTCTGACACTCACTTGCTGTGTCCCCTTCAACAGGTCACATAACTCTTCTAGCCTCAGTTTCCTCATTTATAAAATGAAGAACCAGTTCTGTGAATGTCTTACAGGTTCTTAGGAGGCTATGTGACCTCACTGGTCCTTTCTCCCATGGCTCTGTCTTTTGTCTATTTTGATTATGTCTCATTCTCTCCAAGTCTGTGAAATTGAGAACTTTTTCTTATTCATCTCAGTGTCTCCCCATAGGCCTAGCATGATCATTTCCACAAAGTAGTAATAATAACCACTCACTGTGCAAGAGGCTCCATGTTAAGCCTTAAATACATGAACTAATCGAGTCACCACAAAAACTCTGTAAGGAATCTTCTATCTGTACTGTTCAGAGCAACAAACAAATACTTAGGGAATGTCATTTGCCAAATGTCACCAGGCTATCAGGTTATAGGGTGGTGCCAGACCCAAATCCATCTGACTAGAGCCAGAACTCTAAATAATTAAACTAAAAGCTAGTTATTAGGTTGAAAGCAGTGAAAGCCAAGTGTCAGCCATGTTTGTCAGTAGTAATATAGGATCATTATTATTCAAACTGAAGCAGATCAATAGAAGCTATATCCCCTGGGATAAATTTCTGTCCTTTGGAAAGAGGGAAGGAAAAGGTGAAACTCGGAGATACTCTGACAAATCAGATCTCGTACAGTGTCAGGAAAAAAAATGTTAATAGGCAAGCCCACCATCACAGCCAGCAATAAACCCACCACCTCTTACAGCCTCAAAGCTCACGAGGCAGATTCCAGCTCATTTTTCCAGCAAATACCCTGTGTATCAGTGACCACATATAAGCAGGTGCTTTGGAATCAAGACTTGATCAAAACAGCACATATTTTCCAGGAAAATATTTTCTGTAACTTAGAATCAAAAGTCAAACTTCATGGCATAGTTCAACAGAGGTGACTATGTTTATACAATGTCTCAAGAAGTGGAAGAAAAAAAAAAATCTGTGAACATGGTACAGATGTCTCCAAATACAGGTGTGCTCCCATTTTTAAAGAATTTGATATACCAAGATCAAAACTTCTAACATAATTTCTTAAAGAGCACTGATTCATATTGTAAAAGAGATTTTAGCTTTGCAAAAAGATTCACCATCGACCTCATTTCTTCCAACATTTAATAGATTTAGAGTGCTTATTATGTGCCATTACCTCTGCCAAGTCTTAATCTTTTCTTTTCATTTGGCCTTTAATTATCTTCATTCATGGCACTGCACCATTTTTGATTTATGAAAAGCCCCTATCTGATTCACTCATTCATTCATTTGCTCAGTAATCTATTTATTCATTCTTCTACTTTCCGCCTCATTTTCCAGGTCTATTCTTTTTCCTGTCCCCTCACACCCCCATCACCCACCCACCATTCCAATCAGGGCAACTCTTTTCAGTGGTTGATGTTGAGCCTTTTATTTGTAAACATTTGTACCTGTTCTTATAGGATAGGGGTTTTTTTGGCCTGTATAGATGTTTAATTCATATAGATGATGTGATGTTATACATTTCACACTGTTTCTTATTTTTTAATTCAGCACACTGTTGTAAGCACTATCCATATTGATGTAGACATTCTGTGCCTCACTTCTAACACCTGCAAAGTGTTCCATGGCGTGCAAGCACTGCATTTTACCTAAGCAGGTTGTCTCCAACTCCCTCTTCCACAAACAAAGCATCGATGAACATTCTTATGTGCATCTTTTTTCAAAGGCATGTGAAAATTTCCTGGAGGTTATATGCCCAGAGGTGGAATTACTGGGTCAAATAATAGGTATATATTTAATTTGACTAAATACAAACAGATTGCTGTCCAAGACTTCCACCAGCAGTTCATTCTTTCCCCAGCTTCTCATATTTCTACTTTACCACCAAACCTGGCATCATCCAAGGTCTAAATGTTGGTAGTGTAGTAGATGTAGTGATAGCAACAGTGCAGTGGTTTATTTTAGCTTAGTGGTGTAGTGATAGTGTAGTGGTTTGTTTTACATGACTAATACTAATACACAGAAGCATGTCTTCATATGCATGTTAACCCTATGGAGTTTCTCTTCTCCAAAATACCTGTTCAGTCACTTCTTGGCCTTTTGGCTAAGATCAAGTGTAGTATCTGTTCTTGCCAGTTTAAAATGTGTGTTCAATCCTTTGCCAGTTTCTCTGCTGGGGTTGCCCTTTTTCTTGCTGATCAGCAGTTCCTTGTACATCTGTATTCTAGATGTACAATTCTAGATATTTTCAGTTTTACTCAACACAAATTTCTTCACTCTTATCATCTGCTAACTTTATTCATAGTGTGCTTTTCTTGAATAGAAATACATACTTTATGTAAATAAACCTATTTTATTTTATTTGTCTCATTGTTCTTGTACTTTACAGTTTTCATTGTTATTTATTATAGTATAGCTTAAAAGTTTCATATAAGTTTATCAAGTTCCTCAAAACATCCTGGCCAGGCGCAGTGGCTCAGGCCTGTAATCCCAGCACTTTGGGAGGCTGAGGCAGATGGATCGGTCACCTGAAGTCAGGTGTTTGAGACCAGCCTGGCCAACATGGTGAAACCCCGTCTCCACTAAAAATACAAAAATCGGCCGGACGTGGTGGCAGGCACCTGTAATCCCAGCTGCTCAGGAGGCTGAGGCAAGAGAATAGCTTGAACCCAGGAGATGGAGGTTGCAGTGATCCGAGATTGAGCCACTGCACTCCAGACTGGGCAACACAGAAAGACTCTGCCAAAAAAAAAAAACTGAAATTTTGATTTGTTTTCATTGAATTTATAGATTACTTTGAGGAAGATTGATATCATTATAAAATTAATTTGGTCCAGCTAAGCATGGGACAGCTCTCAATCTCTTCAGATCATATTCCATGTTTTTTTATTATTAGAGTTTTTAGATTTTTTCCACAGAAGCATAGCATATTCTTAAATAAGCTAATTCTCAATTATGTTATAGTTTCTGTTGATATTGTGAATGGCATCTTGGTTTTTATATAATTTTCTAGTTGGTTATTGATACTATAGGAAAATTCTAATATTTGAGAGTTTATCTTATTTCTATCGTTATTGGTTATCTAAACTTATTCTAACAGTTTGTTGGTTATCATAGTCTTTCTAGGTAGAAGGTGATCTCTTCTGAAAGTAATGGAAGTTTTACTTTTTCCCTTCCAATTCTTCCATCTCTTATTTCTTTCCTTTCCTACAGTGTTGGCCAGTACTATGACAAGTAGCAATGGTAATAATGGTCATTCTTGCCTTGTCCTTGTCTTACAGAAATGACAAATTCCTAAAAAATTTTTTAAAGATGAAAAATCTTTGATTGAAAGGGCTCATGGGCAACAATAGAGTTAAGGTAAAACAAACATTTGGATATATTATAATGAAATTTTAAAACAAGTAATACAAAAAGGACATTCTAAAATCTTACTGAGAAAAAGAATATATCCATAGCTAAGGAATAAGAATCAAAATGACAGTATAGTTCTCCACAGCAAAACTAGATGCAAGCGGATAATGAAGAAATACTTTTAAAAGTACTTAAGAAAACAAACGCTGAACCTAAAATTTAAAGTCTAGCCAAATCGTTATTTTAATACTGTAGAATAACAAAGACATCTTCATACCTTCAAGACTCCCATTAAAATTGCTCTTGGTGGAAGCATTCAAACGAAAAGAGTGACCCAAGAGAATGTTGCAAGACGTATCAGAGCAAAAGGTCATCAACCACTGGGTAAAGTTTATTACAGGAGTTTTCTAAAAGCTAGAAAAAAACAGAAAATTCATATGTAACAACACAGAACAAAATATCTTTAAAATAACACGATTACACAAGTCCAGAGAACACCGATACTACATTATATTTAATTTTGCAAAATGTGGCCCTTGAAGAGATCAAAGAGAAATCGAAATGCACTAATGCTTTTGTTTTCTTAGGAGAAAATATAGCTATCAATAAATTTAAGAAATCAATAGGGACAAATAAACATAAAAGTAGATCTGAAGTAAGAGGCAACTGCCAGTTTGTTCTTATTAAAAAAACATATTTTTATAACATTGTTTTATAAAATATATATATAAAATATAAATAACATATTATAAAAACAGAAAATGTTTTATAATAACATTATAACAACAAAAAAGTTAAACTTTTAAACATTCTGAATGTTTAACTTTTTATAAATGAAATTTAAACATTCTGTTTAACTTTTAATGTTTAAAAGTTTAACTTCTAAATTTTAAACATTTAACTTTTGAGCATTCTGAAAGACACTGGATCTTTCTATGAAAAACAGGAAGAATATATCTAAAAATTACAATGAATGGAAAACAGGAATAAGTTGGCAGGGTAGGTTCTACTAGCACAGTAATTATAATGAATTTAAGAATATTAAACCCACCAACTAAAAGACAGAGTTCTGCATTTAATTTAAATTATTTTAAAAATCCAATCATGTAATCTTGATTCTAAAGCTAAATAAGGTTAATGTAAGAAAAGAAAATTATAGGCCATCTAAACTGTGAACACCAATTCAAAAATCCTAAACAAAATATTAGCTTGCTGAATTCAATAGTATATTAAGGACTAATACAACATGACATAGTATGTTGTATATAATACATCATAATAGGTAAGGTTTATCCCAGGAATGCAAAGATGGTTTATTCATAGAAAATCTACCAGTGTAATTCCCCACATTGATGAACTTTAGAAGAAAAATTATTAAATTAGTCAATCAAATCTAAACATTTGATAAAGTTCAATATCCATCTTTAATTTAAGAAAAATAACTCTTAGAAACTTAGGACTAGAAGGATATTTCCTTAACTTGATAAAGTTTATATGCCAGAAATCTACAGTGATGTTACACATAAAAGAGAAATTGTAAACAAATTCCCTTTAAAAACAAGTTGCTGTCCAGGCATGGTGGCTCACACCTACAATCCCAGAACTTTGGGAGACCAAGGTGGGAGGAACGCTTGAGCCCAAAAGTTCAAGACCAGCCTAGGCAACATAGTGAGATCTCATTTCCCCAAAAAGTATTCAAATTAGCCAGATGCGGTGGCATGTGCCTGTAGTCTCAGCTACTTGAAGTTGGTGATTGGAGGATTGCTGGAGCCCAGTAGGTCAAGGTGTGCTGTGGTCGTGCCACCCACATTCCAGCCTGAGCAACAAAGAACAAGTTGTCCTATTGCATTTCCGTGATTAATTTCCAAACAGTTTTTACACACATAATGTTTTGTATCTATAGTGCAAAAAATAAAACATATAAAATATACCATGTAATTGTGCCAAGTTCTATTTCAGGCTTTAAGGATACAGCAGTGAAAAAACATAAATTTTTAGCATGCTATAGCTAGTAACTGGTGTTGGGTAGAAAGAAAATTCATATGACCTTGCAATAAATGATTTGTCGTCAACTCAGACATGGACTAGTGATAGAAAAATTGATGACCTAAGAGGCTCCACCACCTCTAAACTATGAAGATTTTTCTATGGCCCAGAAATTCAGGGCAGTTTATAAATTCAGACCTATAGAGGATTTCTTAACCTTGGAGATGGGAGTAGAATGGAGGACCAGGTTGATTTTAAAGGAGAGGGGCATGAATCCTGTGTGCATATACATATTTTCCTTGGAAGACAGTTCAGAGAGTTCATGAGAGCCTCAAGGTTAAAAACCACTGTTTATTATAGAGAAATACTGTGATATCAGATATTTAAATACATAAAAGATAAGTTGATGGAGGTCCAGCTAGGACAGTAATGGGCTCCAAGGTAAAATGAGTAACTGGTAACATATCAAAGTCCATTGCAGCCTTCAGGCAACTTCCCACATATTCTTTACATACTGAGTCAGCTAAACCCATTTCTCATTTCTCTGGCAAATATATATCATTTCATTCTTATGCATCATTTACCTTAATTATGGGGCAGGCAGCAGGATATAGTGAAGGGATTATTTAATTTAGAGTCAGAAAGCCTGGTTTCGAATCTGGCTGCAGTGCCAGCAGTGTGGACTTGGTCAAGTTGTTCAAACTCTCCTAGTTTTAATTTCCTCCTCTTCCAAGTTGAAATAATAATAATAATTGTTGCATTGATAGCCTAGTATAGAGTTTTCTACATACACTCATTGTACTGTACTATCCGGATCAAAAGAATATATCACCAAATTCCCTTTCATATCTTTGTTGTCAAAATTCACACACACTAGGGAGCCCCTTCAAACTTTACCAATTTCTAGTTTTCCATGAAAAGATCAGGTCCTGCTACGTTATCCAAAGGAGCGATAAGGTTCAAACATCTCATCTTCTCAAGTTCCCAGGCATCACCTGCAAATATGGCTGACAGCTGGATGGCAGGTTCCTAGCTAGGAATAGGCCTAATCATTGGAATTTATAGTTTTATTTTGCCTTCAATCATTAGACATTATGACTAGGCACAATGAAAAGGAAATCATATTCATCTGATCAAATAGAGATTGCATCAACCCAAGTGGCGCCTGGATGAGTGCCAGTGTTCAGAAGCCAGGGCTTTATTGTGTGTGACAGCCTGGCCTCCACGGCAGGCTGGAAGGTGCCCAGCTCTTTTTATGACCATTCCTGAACTCCCTCTGGTACTAGACAGATGGCCTCTAGCCACTCTGGCAACCTTGCATTAACACAGGCAGCTGACAAGTGTCCATCATTTTGCAGATGAGAAAACCAAGGACAGGTGGCTTTAATTATTATCTATGGCCTGAGACTGCCGTAAATGACCTTGTAATATAGTCAAGAAAGCCTAATAGTTATTACTTTCGGTGCTATTATGCCATGGAGTTTGGGGGGGAAATAATCTTTGCCAAAAGCAAATGTTTCTGGGCTATTCTACTCACTGTGTGGTCTCTCCAAGACAGAGAGGTTTTTTTTTTTACCATTACTTAGCACCACACACTGAACAACGGACTTTATTTAATAGTTTTGCCTCCTTGTTACCAACATTATTTTTCCCCACTTCCAGCATAATCAGCGGACACCTTTAAGAAATATTTACCCTGATACTTCTACAAATGCTTATTGAGCGAAAACTTTGTGCTGGATAATGAGATAAGGAAGTCCCTATGCTCGGGCAAGTTATTGCTGGTATAAAAAACCTGATATATTTTTCTTACAACTGAAAGTCCCATAAGAATTCCTAGAGAACAGTTTCCATCTAAAGTACATGGGATACTTACTATAGAGAGATATTCATTGGGCCCCACTTCTAGAGAACCTGACTTAGTAGATCTGGAGCAGCCATTGACTCTGTTGATTGGTCGGTCGGTTGGTTGGTTGGTTGGTTTGGAGGTGTTTTTTTATTGCTTTTTAGGTTTTGGGGTACATGTGAAGAACATGCAAGATTGTTGCATAGGTACACACATGGCAGTGTGACTTGCTGCCTTCCTCCCCATCACCTATATCTGGCATTTCTCCCCATGCTCTCTCTCCCCAACTCCCCACCCCCCGCTGTCCCTCCCCTATTTCCCCCCAACAGACCCCAGTGTGTGGTGCTCCCCTCCCTGTGTCCATGTTTTCTCATTGTTCAACACCCACCTGTGAGTGAGAACATGCAGTATTTGATTTTCTGTTCTTGTGTCAGTTTGCTGAGAATGATGGTTTCCAGGTTCATCCATGTCCTTACAAAAGACACGAACTCATCATTTTTTATGGCTGCATAGTAACCAACATTTCAGGTGATGTTGCTTTGAGATTTAGGAAGCACAACCCTAGACAACCTAAAACTAGTCCTTCCTTTATCTCAAGATCTCCTTTTCTACCTATCCCCTTCCAAGTTTTCTTCATTGGAATGCCCCTAGAATACCCTGATTACCAAGAAAAACAAAAGCCTCCAGCTTAAGTATAGCATGGAACATCCTTTGTCTAGCGAAACACATAACCATCATTTCCCACACAGAGGAGGGAGCTTGGCTTCATGAACACTCCACACCCAGAAACAATCTCATTCCTATGGTTCTCCCAAGAAATAGTGATCCAGTGACCCTGTGACCTGGCACACACTCTGCCTGTCCAGGACTCAAAGCTCTCAGCCTCATTTCTTCGCCGTGCAGCATTTAAAACCCCCAAGGGGCCAGAGCCCCCCAAAAAACATACATCAGGGATGCTGTTGATTTGATCAACTACTGACCAATGCCCTGTTCCCCTTGAACTAAAGGCTCAAAGGAGTAAAGTGAAGGAGTTTGTCCAGTGATTGAGGTAATAATACTTGTCAACCATCCTCCCTTCTGAAGATGCCACACAGGAACCTCCTCCTCTTCCTCTTCCTGAAACTTCAAGCCCTCCAGTGACTCAGGAGTTTCGCCAGGTGTATTTCATGATTTGCGACCAAACACCATGGAAACAGGAATTACAATAAAGCCAAAGTCCATTTCCTTATGAATCAAAGGTACAGTTTACTATAAAAAGAAAAAGGCTCTAACATGTGAAGACAAGTCTATTTGCATATATGCCATGCTCCCAGGCAACTTTCGGTCACAGGTGGAGCTGTAGGGCTGGCAGCTGTACTGCTGTTTTTCAACTACCACTTCTATAATTTGGTGGGAAGGCAACTTGAATAAATAAATGAATGAAGAGACAAAGAAAATGAAAAGGAGATGAAAACAGAAATGTCAGTAGAAAGAAAACAAAGGAAAGGGTGAGAAAGAGATAATGACAACTCAAAAGTTTAGACATCTTGAAGGTCCAAAAGAAAAAATAGAAATCTGCTTCCAAAGATAGAGCAGTCAATTCAATTAAGCATAAAATCGACACGAGGCATTTGTTAGCCACAGTAACACTAGAGTGAGACTAATGAACAAAGTAAGCTAAGCCTGGCCTCAGTGAACCCAAAGTCTGACATTCAGTCAATACTTGGGTATCCATGATCCCTGGTCCACCAAAGTGTACAATGCCCAGAATATAGAAAAGACTCTAAAAATGATAGCTAGTATCATTACTATTTTTTCATTAATAACAAATATGAAAGATTCTGACTTGAGCCCAGTGTTGCTATCACTATCTATGGGAGAAAATATTACATTTTTTTATGAAAAAGGTAATAAATGTAACAGGTGCACAAATATAAAATGATTGGCATGAGTACTTTTTTCTTTAAAAAAAAAAAAAACTCCCTTAATTACTGGGTTCCACAAATACACACAATCACATCATGAAAAAACAAAAGTGGAGAGAGGTGGGTGGAGATAAAGCAACTCCAGGAGTTCCAGCTCACAACACCAACCATAGCTAAGACTTCTGGAGCATTGACTATATGCGAGGAACTATTCTAAATACTTTACACATATCAGTTCATTTAATCCTCATAAAAATGCTTTGAAGTATTAGCCTCATTTTACATATGAGGAAACAGACAGAGTGAGGTTAAGAAACTTGGCTAAAACACACAGTTTATAAGGAAAAGAGCCAGGGATCTAATCTGGGCAATCTGACTCCATAGCTTCTAATCACCACATCACATTACTCCCCACGACACGCACGCACACAAGAGAGTTAAGTTCCAGACAGCTGATCATTCATCCATCCATTCTTTCTTTCTTTCATGCATTCATTCATTCAACAAATATTTTCGCTGAATGTTATCCCACCGTCAACTAGTCTGTATTTGGCATTGATGGTGGAACAATGAACAAGGAAAGTAAGGCCCTGACTTCTTAGAGTTGACATTCCAGTGGTTGTGGGGAGAGGTAGAGGAGAAGCAACCAGAACAAATATCTTCCCATCAGAACAAGGAAAGCAGTGAGTCAGAAAGTATCTTTCAAAATAAACATTTTGGGCACATTCAGAAAAGCGTTTCTAAAAACCCAGAAAAGGGACACAGATAAAAGCCATCATGGAGTCCAATCCAGGTATTCTACATGAAGCAAATTCGAGAAGTATCAGTTGAGCACTAGCCACTGTCCTTACAATAACAAGGTAGAAACTGGCTCAGGGAGTTCCTAAGCTCAGTCACACCATAGGAAGTGGGTACTAGGCTCTGGTGCGCTTTCCACTCTGTGACAGAGACAGAAGGCTTTTTAAGAGGCTAACAGACTCTGAGCATCTTGGATCTCCCTCTTTTTTTGAAGGCTTCCTGTCCTACTTGAACATCTTATAATGCAACTCAGACCACCTACCTTCCCAAAACAAGACAACCATTTTGCACCAGTTGAGGCAGACTTCACAGACAGATGCACAGACTACAAAGCAGAGTTCCAGAGAGAATGCTAAGCTGACTCAGACCCACCTCAGCTGGAGTCTGGACTGGTCAATTTATAAAATGATGCCAAGCCCTGGCATGCAGAAAATTTGGCAGACTTCTGGTGCAAGGAAGCATCTTGGGTTTCTTTCGTAACCAGCAAATTTGGCATAATGAGAGTAGTAGAGTATATGCTCCATAAAGTCTCATTGATTCACTGATAACAGTTCCTTCACTCTTTTTCAGGGGTAGACAACCATATAGACATCAGTGGCTGCACCTGAAGTTGGAGAACAAGTTCTCCCTCTAGCCCACCTAGGTTAACTGCAGCCACCAAGCCCCAGGGCCCCTATTCAGGATTCTGGTTGTTGAAGACAGTGGCCCCAGTTGCTGCAATAGACTCCAAACTCATGCTGCTGAGAGTCTTGAGTCTTGAGCCAACATGCCCATTTTCTGTCACTCCAAATTTTTTGTAGGTTTTGAAATACAGACAGGAATTTAACCAGGTTTATCTAGGAGAAATGTCATGAGGCCCAAGGAAGTGCAGAATTTTGCCAAATGTTGCGTGAGAATCCTATTCTTTCTTTTATTTTTTCAGCCACTGGACTCAGGGTCTGCAGAACTAGAACCTCTGCTGGTCAGGACTTCTTCCTCCTCATCACCTTACAGGCCTGGGTGGCACAAGCAGAGTTATGCCTGAGGCAGCTCACATTTCCAAGGATCACAAGCAGCTTGGAATTGTGTTCCGTCTCTCTGGTCCTTGGAATTGTGCTCCAAGCTGCCTGTGATCCTTGGAAATGTGTTTCCAGTTGTGTTCCGTTTGTGTTCCATTTGGAAACTAGGGAGCCATGGAAGGTTTTCCACTGAGGAGTGATAGGGTCAGAGTTGCACTTCTTTTAAAAGTGGCTTTGGCAAGAGTGTGAAGATAAATTAGAGTTAGGAGAAAGGGTGGGAGGTTTAGAGAGTCTTTCTAACAATTGTTTCAGCAAGAATTAACTAGGGTTGAACCTGGAGTGGTAATCACAGATGATCCCAAGCCACCTGGCTCTCACTGTGTTCTATTCTGAAAGCATCGTGTCTCTGCATTCTTGAAATCAGTCACATAGTAAGCACTCACTAAATGTTTGCTGGATTAATGAAAACTGAATAAATCTAGTGTTTGCCCTTCATTGTTAAAATGAGGAAATAGGACCAGAGAGATGAAATTACCTGCCTATGGTTACCTAGCTAGGCAAGGGCAGAGATAGACCTAGAACCTCGCCTCCAGCTTCCCTTTTCCAGTGATTTTCAAACTTTGTCATGCATCCAAATTACCATTTCCAGAGTTTCTAATTTGGCAGGTCCAGGACAGGGCTGGAGGATTTGCATTTCTAACGAATTCTGAAGTGATTCTGAGACTGCTGGTCCAGGGATCACATGTGAGACCCACAGCCTTACCTGGTTCTCCTCTATAATGCCTAGCTATCTTGTTCAGAAAGCAGGGCGTCGCCTGGCTCCTTCATCCCTCACTGCTTGGCTCTGAGCTTTTGGGAGAATAGATATTCCATTCCAGCCTGCACAGTGGTAACAGTTTGATAGTTAAGAGCCCAGACCTGCAAATCAAATGCCTGGGTTTGATCCTGTCTCCACCAACCTTACCTCCTCTGGGTATATACATTATAGAATTCTTATAAGGGCTAGGTTACTGAATGTGCATAAAACAGTACAACAGTGCCTGGCAAATAGTAAACACACGAAAGGGACAGCCATTCTTACAATCCCATGGATAGGTTTGAGCCTGGGCCCTGAGGGGAGTCTGATGGTACTGCCTGAACTACAGAGACGTATGAGAATACACCACAGAGTGGTGACAGACTATACCATATAGTCACCTAGATCCATAAACATATACATCAACCATGAGTGCAAAGATTCCTAGAAGGGATACCACTGTGGGATGATGCTATCTGGATCTCCCCCAAGCTTCCTCCAGATCCACTAGATCTCTTATTACTGTGAGTTCAGGAACCAGATTACTAAATCACAGTTTATAAATTATGAGTCACTTTATCTAATCTAGATTGTCATAGGCACTCATCCACCAGAGGCTGTGATATCAGCTTGGACTGATTAAAGCAACCAAAGCAAAGGGCAGCATTGGAACACCTGTTCCTTTCAGCCCTCCACACCCTCAGGCAGCAGCAGCAGCAACTGATTGTGATGCCCAGAACCCCTGGATGCCTGAGAAGCATCTGCTGAAGCCAAGCAGTAGCTGAGTACAGGTCTCCAGGATGCTGGTTACCCAAAGAACTGTATATTTGGAAATCTGCTACTCTAGTCCCAAACATAGGATACACCATCACGATTTCCTCTTTAGCCACTCCAGCTTTGGGGACATCTGGGAAGAGGCTGCAGAGAGAAGCCAGGAGGAAAAACTCCCCAGTTACTAAAGCAAAACCAGAGTGTTGAAGGTCTAGCATGAGAAGGAGAGGGAGATGCTCTAGGAGGGATGGATTACTTACCAAGTGACATGACCTGTCCCCAAGCTCCACTTCATACTGATCGAACTCTGGGAGCTCCACTACCCTTTGAAAAGCTCCATGCAAATGTGAACTTGAACTCTGCTCTTAGAAATACTCAGCACAGTCAAGACAAACTGGTACTGTCTAAAAAAACTCCATAGCAAAAAGCAATGAAGAAGTCGATCTCTGGAATTAAATAGATCTCTGGAATTAAATCTCAGGTCTACCTCTTAAAACTATTACCTTGAGCAAAATCACTTAATGCTCTGTGTCTTGATTTCATCACCTGTAAGATACAGATAGAATAGTTCCTCACCAGGCTGTTACAAGGATGAACTCAGATACTGCATGGAAAGGCATACCATGAAGCCTCACAATCGTAGAGGACCTGTGCTTGTATTACTAGGCACTGAGCAAGAGCGAGCATACTAGAAATGACCCAGGGAACACCAGGCACGGGGAAGAAGTCAAGCTGACAAGTCCAGCTTCCTAAACTTGCGGTAGCCAGCCCATTCCTGTGGCTCGAAATTCCTGCCCTTTCCATACTGATATGTTTTGGCTGTGTCCCCACCCAAATCTCATCTTGAATTGTAGCTCTCATAACTCCTACATGTTGTAGGAGAGAACAGACAATTGAATCATAGGATCAGTTTCCCCCATACTGTTCTCGTGGCAGTGAATACATCTTACAAGATCTGTTAGTTTTATAAGGGGGAAGCCCTTTAGCTTGGTTCTCATTCTCTTGTCTGCTGCCATGTAAGGCATGCCTTTTGTCTCCGGCCATGATCGTGAGGCCTCCCCAGCCAGGTGGAACTGTGAGTCCATTAAACCTCTTTTTCTTTACAAAATACCCAGTCTTGGGTATAGCTTTAACAGCAGCATGAAACACATACCTAGTGTGAAAATTAATGTCTGGCCCACCTCCACGGCCTCTTCATTTCTCCTGTTTATTTCCATATGGGCCCACCTCAGCATCCTCTTCAGACACTTGTGCCCAGCCCTGTACCTGGTCTGAGAGTAACTTACACCAGGAAGGCATCACCTGGTGATAAAACGACCGCCACTTACCAAGATATGGTCTTATCTTTGTTGGCCTAATAATCTCAGTAGAGTGGAAAAGCCTGAGATGCTCATAAAATCATTCACTCCACGTATATAAATGGAGACCCTGTCCATGAGTCCTCTCCCCCTCAGAAGCCATTTCATTAGAGCTTAGTGCTCCCAGCTCAGGAAATCTGGCTCCCAGATAGTGAGTTCATGGAGTGACTAAGGAAGAAGGCCAAATGGCCTGAAAATGGAGAATTTTTCCTGGAGCAGAGAGGGCAGTCCTCAACCACAACCAGGAAGTAAGGAAGAAATTGGCCCAGGCCAGCTGGGCTTCAGCATCCAGCAACAGTTCCTCCATCCTCAAGGCGCCCAGGGGCTCTGCTGCAGGTGCGGTCAGGAGCTGTGCCAGGGGAGACTGGCCTGAGGTCCCACGTGGCTTCCTGCCTGGACAAACACGCCTCTGCAGCCCCGGTGGACTGTCATCTCTGCAGGCCCCCTCAGGCAGCATTCACACTAGCCCATTGTTCTTCCTCCTGCTGGCAGTTCACTGGCTCCTGCTCCCATCCCTGCTCCCAGAGACCCCAGCAGAGCCTTGCATCCCAGCACTCCAGCAGAGTAGGTACACACTGAGCAGGTCCTGGGCTCAGCACTGTCACCCCTGTGTGTGTCAGAGAGTCAGGGACCTTCCCTATTTTAGGGACATGCCTCGAAGCCTGGTAGCAGGGACCAAAAGAGCATATCATGAAAACGCTGTTCAAATGACAAAGATTTTCAACTGGTTTCTATCATCAATGTTCTTTTCTTTTTCAAATAAATTACTAAGCAGCTCTTCAAAACTTAAAGCAGATAGAAAAGCTCCAACTCCAGTGAAAAGGGAGCAGGTGGGTCCCATAGGCTATCTTTGGGGTCTTCCCACTCCTTTGACTTCCCTAGCCCTCAGTCCAGGCAGCCCCACCAGCATCTCCAGAAAACACACAGAGTTGGAGATGCTCTGCCCTAGGCAATGCCCCCTTTGAACTCACCCTGCCGAAAAACATCTTCCAGCCAAACTTGGAGGCACGCCTCCTGCATCACCTTGATCGCTTTGCACAGCTCCTCAACCTGGTCCACCAGCTGGTACAGGCATCTCGCAGAAGCCACCCCAGAGACGTGCCGGTCTTCTCTGGGCCCAGCCCAGATGTGACGCTGCCGTTGCAGCACACAGTTTTGGCCCCTGTGCCCTTCAACCTCCTCCTCAGCCCCTGCCCAGGATGGTGACAGGTGGCCATCAAGTAGCAAATTATACTTGAGACTTGAGAGCAATTCAGAGCCAATGCCCCCTTCAGAGCAGTTGAACTGCTACATAAAAACAGGTCGTCTCTGTGCTAAGGGGCAAAGACTTGGGGCTTTGGGGATAGAGCTTTTAGAATGGTCCTTCCTGTTATATGTAACTTCTAAACTGCCTTGGCATTAGGTAACATTCTGAAAACCAGTCACCTTGATTTCCAGAGTGACCAGCCAGGGTTATGGAAGGTCCACAGCACTCCCCGTTCCCTCTGCCCTTCCCAGGCCTGTCCCAAGTCAGCCCCATTTCCCTTCCCAGCCAAGTCTACCCACATGTCCTCATTCTGCTGCAAATCCAGCAGGTGCGCCAGAAAAGTGCCCGCTAATTAAGATAGGAACATTCTCTACCCGCTTGTTTTTTAGCAAAAGCTAATATGCTTTTCCATTATGTCTGAGGTTCAGTCGACCTTCCCTGAAAATCGAGACAAATGTAACCACAAATGTGGATGCAACCACAAGACCCAAAGCTCACTCTACTCCCGCCCTCAGTGTGTTCCCATGCGTGTGGGTCCACCCACCTCCCAGCATCCTTCAAAGCCTTGCCCAAGACATACACTTCCCTGAAATCATTTCTAACCCTTCCTTTAGAGTGTTTATTATTCAATTCCTCACTTTTTGATAATTAATCACATGTTGCTTGAATCTTCAAAGAACACTTAAGAGTTAAGAGTTTTTGTTTATTTTCATTACTCAATTGTTAGTTTCTTTTTTTTTAATTTTAATTGCATTTTAGGTTTTGGGGTACATGTGCAGAACGTGC
Source organism: Saguinus oedipus (assembly GCA_031835075.1). Classification (NCBI taxonomy): domain Eukaryota; kingdom Metazoa; phylum Chordata; class Mammalia; order Primates; family Cebidae; genus Saguinus; species Saguinus oedipus. The sequence continues at coordinate 9,184,421 of CM063178.1, forward strand.
AAGATAGTTGCATAGGTACACACATGGCAGTGTGTTTTGCTGCCTTCCTCCCCTTAACCCACATTTGGCATTTCTCCCCAGTCTATCCCTCCCCAGCTCCCCCCCGCTGTCCCTCCCCTATTCCCCCCAATAGACCCCAGTGTGTAGTATCCCCCTCCCTGTGTCCATGTGTTCTCATTTTTCTCACCCGCCTATGAGTGAGAATATGTGGTATTTCCTTTTCTGTTCTTGTGTCAGTTTGCTGAGAATGATGTTCTCCAGATTCATCCATGTCCTTACAAAGGACATAAACTCGTCATTTTTGATTGCAGCATAATATTCCATGGTGTATATGTGCCACATTTTCCCAGTCCAATCTATCATCGATGGGCATTTGGGTTGGTTCCAGTTCTTTGCTATTGTAAACAGTGCTGCAATGAACATTCGTGTGCATGTGTCCTTATAGTAGAACGATTTATATTCCTTTGGATATATACCCAGTAATGGGATTGCTGGGTCAAATGGAATTTCTATTTCTAGGTCCTTGAGGAATCGCCACACTGTCTTCCACAATGGTTGAACTAATTTACACTCCCACCAACAGTGTAAGAGTGTTCCTATTTCTCCACATCCTCTCCAGCATCTGTTGTCTCTTACAGGCAAGGACCGAGCCTTCCCATCTCCCACGGTGCCCAGAAATGTTTTATACTGTGGTTTGCCCACAGCTAGTTTTCAATTAGTATGGGTTGACTTATTCATGCCACTGGCTAGGAACAGTATTGAGAACATACAAACTCTGAAGAGAGCTCTCATAAAGCAATTTCATTCAAAGAAACGAAACTAGGGCTGAAAAAGAACATGAGATGAAGCACACATTTTAATCTCCTAATTTCTTAGTTCATTTCATATTTTCCTTAAGCAAACATTTGTAAATTTAATGTGTATGACACCCATCTCCGGACTGTCTCCCAATACCCACAATTTCTCCCCCAATCCACTTCCCAAATGCAGCCAAGAGGTTCATTTTTTATGCAAATCTCTCATCTTCTTCCATGGCTTTAAATCCTTCAATTGCCCTTCCAGTTTCCCTGAGGCCCCAGTCTAAATCCATCTAACTTCCTAGGCCCTCTGGGAGCTGGGATGGCTGCCATTCTAACCTCATTTCCTGTCATATTCCCCCATACTTTCTAGGATCAGGCATATTCAACTTGCAGTTCTTAAATTTTCCACACCAGAGTCTCTCTCTATTCCAGGCCTTCACAGGAGCGCTTCTCTCAGTCCAGAATGTTCTTCTCCCCACCTTTTTCTTTCCTTTCCTCCATCCCTTTGCCTGACTGATTTCTGTTCAATTTTCCGTTTTCGGATTAAACATCACTTACCCAGCGAGGACTTACCTGAGCCCCAGAAGTCAGATCAAGCCGACTGATAGGTGTTCACAGGGCATCTGTCTCCTCTTTAAGGGGGGTCTTCTTACCGGTTTGTTTTCCCTCCTACATCCTGAGGCTTTAGACAGTGTCTCTTGTTCACGGTGTATTCCAATACTAATAGTGCTTACTGAATGGAATTGAAACGTCACCACATTTCAGCCAAACGTTTGGGAAATCTTTCCTATATACAGTGCTTTCAGGCCATTACGGCACTACGCTTCAAGTGATGCTTTGGGATCACTGCTTTTAAGATAAAAGTACAATTAAAGAAGTACTGTGTGCAAGAGTTCCATAATCTCTAATTCAGTATAATTTCTCTTAAATAAAATCAGTAACTTCCCCTACCACAACCTTATCCTCTGCTTCAGTCCTGTCCACCACCCTCACTTGTAGTCTGTGGCTTGTGGGGCGTGTGTGAAAGGAAGAGGGTAGTTATGACCACCATTACCACGACTAGTGAGCCACTGTGTTGCTGCCATTTTAGGTAAATCATCACTGTCTATCCTACCGGAAGAAAAGGCTCCAACACTGCTGATTGTCTGCAAGGCTGAGACAGCTTCCGTAGATTGACAAGCAACCAGAGATAGCTCTGTGAGTTTGCAGACCAGCCAACCATTGACCAAACATGGTTTCAGAGGACACCCCTACCTTCCAACCACATTACTCCAACTCTTAACTAAAATGCCCCAGTAAGACCTCTGTCCCTTAGCCTAAAGCAGTGGTTTTCAAACTCTCACATGCATCAGATTGCTAGGACTCACCTCCAGAGTTTCTGATTCAGGAGGTTGAACATTCGCATTTCTATGTTCCAGGTGATGGCGATGCTGCTGGTCTGGGGCTCACACAGTGACACCCTCCCACTTAAACTAGGAACAGCTTTCAGGCCTGGTGGTGAGTGGGATTCACCTGTGGAGGGGTTTTTGTTTGTTTGTTTTTGTTTCTGTTTTTATAGAGTTTGAGTGGGGCCCAGTCTTTTGTATTTTATAAATGCATCGTAAGTGATATTGATGCATGGCCAAAGTTGAGAACCATGTTATCCCTATTCAAAAGCAATGATCCTTGTAAAAGTCTTATATTTTGGTGCAGAGCCAGTGATTTACAAGCTAACATAAGTGAGTTCTTGAGCTTCCCTGAGAGATTTTAATGGCGGGAAAGGGCATGAATACTGAAGATCCCAGACCAAGAGAGATATGTGGATGAGGCACAACCCCAGAAAGAAACGGAGGCAGCCAAACCCCACCTTTACTCATGTCAACACGTGGCCAATCTGTGGAAGCCTCATGCAGGAGGTACCCTTGAAGCCACAATTGCAGCTGCTTCCTTGGAGGCTTTTACTGCCTTTGGCTCTGCTTCCTGTAGCCTCCCCAGCTGCAGCCAAGACTGTCCAAATGGGCAATGTGAAAAATCCAGCCAGCCAGATATTTTGACTGAAGCCCTGGATACCACTTAGCCTCTGGCATGAGAAAGCTCTTCCCCTGACCTCCTGTAAACTTCACTGTCCAGGGAGTCACTAGAAAGCATCCCCATATGAATTTGATCATTGGACTGCCTTTGAACATAGGAGCTCAATGGGACTTTAAGCTTCACTTTAACTTCACTGGGAGAAATGACATGTCTCATGAGCAGGGCAAATTCAGTCAGATGTTCACCCCTTCACTTTCTAACCCCAGGGGAAGTGGGTGGTAAGAGGAAGGGGTCAATGTTTTTCCTGTTTCCTCTCCCAAATGCAACTTCTGAGTCATACCACGTCTTGAAAAGATAAGACCTACTTGCTTAGTCCCTCTATGGCTTCAAGAGGCCTTGGTCGTCTTTGGGAATTGACCTCCTTTTTGCTTGGACAGCAGTCTCTGAGAGTGAACTCCAAATTTACTAGAGAGCTTCCACTTTTAAACCACAGCATCTCCATCCCTTAGCAGAGCCTGGCTAGAAGAGTTATGGGAATTGCAGGCCACAGCTGAGGTTAGTGGGATGGGATGCAAGCAAGTGGCTGAAGCCTGAGAGGTCCTTCTGCCCTCAGGGTGGTGGGTGTGAGCTGAGTGGGACTGAGGTGTGAGGGTGTTTGCAATCCTGCATTATCCTAAGTATGGCCTGGATAAAGGTCTTATTCCTGATCTACAGAGAGAAATGGGAGGCCCTGGAGAGAGCCTGGATGGGTGAGCCTGGATGGGGTGAAGGGAGAGAGTGTAAATTCCCTCTGTTACTGGGGAGGTCAGACAGGGATTTACAGCAAAAGAACCCTGAGAAGCAGGAGGCCCAGGTTCCCACTGACTGGCTGAGCAACCTCAGAAAAGTCATGCTGCCTCTCTGTGCCTCAGTTTCCTCATCTGTAAAGGGAGAATACCAGAGCAGATGATTGTGCCTAGCCCTAGTGGTTTATGATTCTACAGTTATGTGAATTAAACTACTATTGGGTCTCTTATCTTAAGATACAATAGGCAGTTACTAAAACTGCTTTCGGCTCAGGAAAGGGTATTGCATCTGTAGTATTGGAGTTAATTTATAAATAACAAGAACTTTAGAACCCTCCAAACGAAAATCCATCTCTCTCTTCCTCCCTCCCCCTCTCTCTCTCTCACACAAGTTCATGTTAAAAGATGGAGAATGTTCTAAATAAAGTGCAGTACAGATTTAATTTCTGAACTTTAACACAGCGTAACTTTAACATCACTTCAAAGGAAAATAATCTTATGATTCTTAATGCCCTTATTCCCAACAACAAGACATGGAAGTGAGGAAAACTCAAGAAGAAAAGACTTCCTCCAGGAGACAGAGGTTAATCTCTCCCGCTCCCATGTGAGCTGGTTAATGACTAGCTCCTAACAAAGAGTATATAAAGGGGAAAAAATAACTTCACCGTGGAGAGACCTAACACACACCACCTTAACCGAATGAGCAATGTGAACATCTCCTGTGACCAGTCATGGTCCTATCACATAGCCTTTACCGGACATGGTGGGAAGCCCGCGTCACCTCTGTAGTATTCTTCCTAAAAACCCGTAACCCCAGAATAACCATAAGAAAACACCAAACAAACCCAAACTGAGGGACATTCTGTAAAATATCTTACCAGTACTCTTCAAAACTGTCAGGGTCATAAAAACAAGACTGAGAAAACTCACAGAGCAGAGGACACTAAAGAGACACAGTGAATGAGATAACAGGCTGTTCCTGACTAGAATTTGGAACATAAAATAATAATAGAAAAATTGGTGAACTCCAAATAAAGTTTGTAAGTTAGTTCATGGTATTACACAAATACCAATTTCTTAGTTTTGATCAATGTACCATAGCTGCATTAGTCAATAACATTAAAAAACGCTGGGAGAAGGGAGCATAGAAATCCTCTGTGCTTTATCTTTGCAACCCTTCTGCAAAGCTAAAAAATATTTCAAAATAAAAAGATTTTTAAAAACCAGATTATACATAGGGTAGGCAAAGTCATTCATGTGAAAAAAATGTGTCAACTAGCAATGAATATAGCATTACTGTTCGGATGCAAGATTTAAGATTTGTACATCATAAACTTAAATTAAATGTCAACAAATACCATGGCCTCACTGTCTTTGTTTTCATATTCTCTAAATTAGACTACAATCTCTTGTAAGAGGTTTTCTGCCTCTCACTGTATCCCCATCACCTAACTCAGAGTAGGCACTCAGAAGGTATGAATAAATGAATGAATGGTATTATTCTGGGCTTGTACAAAGAAGTCAGGGGGTGAATTCAATCCCTGCCTTCTTGGAACACACAATCTAAGAATATATACTTATATATTTTTATTCATATATTATTTATATGTGATACGGTTTGACTCTGTGTCTCCACCCAAAACTCACCTTGAACTGTAATAATCCCCACGTCATGAGAGGGACCTGATGGGAGGCAATGGAATAAAGGGAGGCAGGTTTTCCCCACGCTGTTCTTGTGATAGTGAGTGAGACTCGAGATCTGATGGGCTTATAAAGGGGAGTTCCCTTGCACAGGTCCCCTTGCCTGCTGTCATGTGAGATGTGACTTTGCTCCTCATTCACCTTCTGCCATGATTGAGGCCTCCCCAGTCATGTGGAACTGTGAGTCCATTAAACATCTTTGCTTTGTAAGTTACCCAGTCTCAGTTATGTCTTTATTAGCAGTGTGATTACAGACTAATTCAATATGGCAATATAGTTATCTTTTATTACGTGTTACTTTATATCAATCTAAGAAATCTAAGATCTATATATAAAATCTAAGATACATTCACATAACGCACACACGCATACAACCAGAGAGAACAAAATACCAATATTCAACCAGCCTGAGGAAAAGTGAATTCTGTGTCAAGAGGGATTGTTGCCTATTTTTGTTCACTGCTGTATACTTGGCACCTAGAATGGGTTTGGCACTAGCGAACACTCAACAAATATTTGTTCGATGGATGAATGCAACAAGCCTCCCGTACCAGCCAAGGGGAGATGCCTTCCAGGTCCTCTCAGGGTTTGTGTGTAGGAAGAGTGGGGGTGCTGCAGAGAAAGCTTCAGCCTTCCCAGCCTCAAGGCAAGTTGGCATGTGTTGTATTTGTGCTCAATGTTCTACTGAGATGCCTTAAAGATTCTCCCAACCGGCCTTCAGTGGCCTTTCAGAATCCTCATTCTGCACAAAGGTCTGACTGTGTTTTTTGCCAAGGGCATAATAATAACAATACCAATGATAATAACACATTGGAAATGTCTCCACACACTCATTTCCACATTGCAATTTGTGTTGACTTGGTGAAAAAATTCAGTGGAACTGAATACCGCTTTCCAGAGTGGAACATTAAATGACAGCCCCCAACAAAAAACTCAGAATGAGTCTGTTAGTCTTCTGAATGACCAAATCAGCTTCTCTCCAGAGAGAGGCTTCTCCTATGGGGGCCCCAAGAGGTACAGGGCTGCTCCAGTGGTATTTATGCTCATCATCCTGTGAGCTCTTAACTCGAGCATGACTCTGGACAGAGCATGGGTAATTTCTCTACTTGAGAAACCCTCAAAGTAGAGCCTCAGGTTACAAAGATGAAACACAATTGTGTACACAGAAATCTGCCTGTGAAGCCAAAGGTAATTAACCTGTGCTTTTTATGCTTCAGAATCCCAACCTCAAACACTCTGTTGTTCTCCTCCAGGCACTGGGTTATGTAGGACTAAAATTAAAATGAAGTCCTCCCTTCACCATGACACTGTAATTAACAGATAAAGGGGAAATGATGTTTGTGGGCTAAGGTCTCCTTTACTTGCATTGCAGGACAATGAAGAAAACCCAGTGAAGCAGTTTATCTCTGAGCCAGACCTGACAGCTGCAGAAGAAGGGATCCGGGAAGCATTCAAACATCCATCCAGCCAAAACTAACTTCCTTTCTCTCCCACCATGGGGCCTACCATTGTCAGCATTAATTTTCAGCAAGTCACTCCCTTAACCCCTGCAAACTTGAATGAAGATGTTGCCTGAGTGGAGTGACAAATTAAGCCACTCAGAGAGAGCTTAGTATTTGTCAGGTTAACCAATAAGTCATTTGAATAGGTCCTAAGGAAATAGGACATGGGATGTACCAGTTAGGTGATGATGGTGATGATGGTATTGATGATACTGGAGATGCTGGTGGTAATGATGATGGTGATGATAATGGTGGTAGCAATGTCCGGATATTGGTAGTAGAACTAATAACAAAAATGCCATTTTAGAAAAGTGTATTATGCACCAGTCAGCATGGTAAGTCCTCTGTATTGATTATTTCAGCTTGTCTTCACATCCATTTTTATATATCCACTGATATGGTTTGGCTGGGTCCCCACCCAAATCTCATCTTGAAATCCCACATGTTGTGAGAGGGACCAAGTGGGAGGTAATTGGATCGTGGGGGGAGGTCTTTCCCATGCTGTTATCGTGATAGTGAATAAGTCTCATGAGATCTGGTGGTTTTATAAAGGGGAGTTTCCTGCACAAGCTCTCTTCTCTTGTCTGCCTCCATATGAGACATGCCTTTCACCTTCTGCCATGATTGTGAGGCCTCCTCAGCCACATGGAACTGTGAGTCCATTAAACATCTTTCTTTTATAAATTGCCCGGCCTCGGGTATGTCTTTATCAGCAGCATGAAAGTGGACTAATACATCCATTTTATAGATGAGGAAAACTAAAACTCGAAAGAGAGTAAGCAACTTGTCACCCAGCTAGAGGAGAAAGGGCTGCAGCCCAACAAAAATTAAGATGATGTCTTATCTGAAGCAACCTAAGCATCTGTGGCTTGAAGAGGTAAGAGCGCCCACGAAACAGGGTGCAGGGAATCATCTGACATCACAACTTGACCCAAGTGCCCTCTGCTCTCCTCACTTTTTCAGGTATTACTTAAGGGGTAACAGACCTCAGATTCACTTATCTACCAGCTCTGGTGAAGAAATACATAGGAAAATGCAAAGACACATCTCAGTGAGTGTGGCAGGAGCTGCTGGGTGAAGAATGTCCTTTTACTTGGAATTGTTTCTCTAGGAAGAAAGGACAGATCATTCACTCTGGGAGACATGAAAACTTGGAGCTTTGACATCAAGACAGGAGCTGAAGCATATTCCCTTTATCTCTCCTGGTCTCATTGTCAGTATTGAACAGTTTCAAGTATCACATTGTCACTTCATGTTATCTTACTATCTTTTTTTCTTTTTGAGAGGGAGTTTCGCTCTTGCTACCCAGGCTGGAGTGCAATGGCGCAATCTCGGCTCACCGCAACCTCCGCCTCCTGGGTTCAGGCAATTCTCCTGCCTCAGCCTCCTGAGTGGCTGGGACTACAGGCACGCGCCACCATGCCCAGCTAATTTTTGTATTTTTAGTAGAGACGGAGTTTCACCATGTTGACCAGGATGGTCTCCATCTCTTGACCTCATGATCCACCCGCCTCGGCCTCCCAAAGTGCTGGGATTACAGGCGTGAGCCACCGCGCCTGGCCTATCTTGCTATCTTAATCTGTGGTTTCATCTGTTGGATTTTTCCAACTGAATTACTAACTCTTTGTAGATAGAGACCATTATCCTGCTTCTTACACATCATCCCCCACATCCCAGCACTATACTGGTCATAGTGTGGGTGCCTAATGTGTATTTGTAATCTAATTTCTGGAGTCACCTCCACTGCAGTCAGGTTCAGCTACTGAGGACTCTGCTGGACATTGAGATGTCAGAACCATGAAAACTCAGAGAATTTGCAGAGGTTACCTGGCCTCTCAACAAGAACAAAACTAACCCTCTTTATAGTTTTCTGGGACACCAGGCAAGCTTTGGTAAGATTTGGAATCTGCAGCAGACTCCAGATAATTTTTCAGGAGGTGGATTGATCTCAGTATGAAAAATGACCCAATGTTGCCGCTGCCAGAGAGTTCAGGGAGTAAGGAGGGAGGGCTACCTGAAATTATGCTTTATAAAATGTACATGCTCACATTCTTCATAAAAAGGAAGGATAGCATGGCAGTTAGCACAGACTCAAAGCCTGAGTTCAAATGTCGACTGTGCTGCTTGCTAGCTGTGTAACTTTGGACAATCTACTGAACCTCTCTGTGCTTTTTTTCACTTGTAAAACAAATACAATAGTACTTATCCTATATGATTGTGTTGCCCACAGAATACTATGCAGCCAGAAAAAACAATGAGTTTGTGTCCTTTGTAGGGACATGGATGAATCTGGAAACCATCATTCTCAGCAACTGACACAAGAACAGAAAATTAAACACCGCCTGTTCTCACTCATAGGTGGGTGTTGAACAATGAGAACACATGGACACAGGGAGGGAAGCATCACACACTGGGGTCTGTTGGGGGGGACTAGGGGAGGGACAGCAGGGAGTTTGGGGAGGGATAACATGGGGAGAAATGCCAGATATAGGTGATGGGGGGATGGAGGCAGCAAACCACATTGCCATGTAGGTACCTATGCAACAATCCTGCATGTTCTGCACATGTACCCCAGAACCTAAAGTGCAATAAAATATATATATATAAACAAATACATAAAGCTCCTGTATTTTACCAAAGCAGTTAAATTATAGAGGTGTTATAGCTGAGGAATAAAACTGACATTGAATAATAAAAAAAAAAGATTGTGTTGTGAGTATTAAATATGTATAAAACACTTAAAAGAGTTTCTGGCGTCTAGCAAGTGCTGCATAGAGATTAGGTATTATTATTACTGGCATCTTTACTTAGTAATTATTATTATAGCATTCTGCAGATACAACATATCTTTACCACCCTTTGCAATGTATGATGCTTTACTTTCTCCCACCAAATTTGTGAAACAGGTTTTATTAATACCCTTACTTCACAGATGAGGCAATTTAAGATTAGAAGGCATAAATGACATCCTAACAATCAACAATCATACGCCTGTATCACTACACACTACTGTCTTTTGTTTTTGTTTCTGATTTTGTTTTAGATACAGGGTCTCTAAGCTGGGCTCAAGTAATCATTCTCCCCTGTCAGCCTCCTGAGTAGCTGAGACTACAGGCATATACCACTGTGCCTGGCTACATACTCATGTCTTTTGCTGATGATGACCTTCAGGTGACTGTCAGCTTCAGCATGCCTGGAGTGGTGGATGGGTGGATGGCTCAGCAGGGCCCTGCTGGCCCACTGAATGGGATACTAAGCACCATCTCTCTTTGCTGGCAGACCACCACATAGTTGAGTCCATACTTGTGCCCAATGTCTTGCCTCTGCTCACTTTTCAAGAAGAATCCCTAGATGGAAAATGAGACTCCATTTTTCTTATTTAAATGCCTTAGTCATCATTTTTTCCCACCACAGTATGCCTTGTACACTAGAAGCACTATTCCCTGGGGGGGATACATCTGACTGCTGCCAGGTTCAGATATAGCCCATTCACTTGGACCAGAAATGAGCAAGAAGCCAGGGCTCTGGGAAGTGGGCACCAGGAAGTTGGCATCCTCCTTCCTGGGGCTATTAGCTACTGAAGAGCTAGTACACTCTGCTGATGGCATCTCCTTCATACAGGCATCCCACAAATAACTGCAGACCTGGAGCAAGGCATTGGGGAGATTACAACGATAAATCAGACCCAGGCAGTGCATGTCGTAAAACTCACAGCCCAGGGGTGGGTACTAAAGCCCATGTTTGACAGTCTCTAATGCTGGAGCCCACCCTCCTCGTTGCACATCCTGAAGATCACTAGGCAAGTTACCTACTTTCTCTGTGCCTCAGTTATTTATCTGAAAAACTTGGATAACAATCACATCTTGGGAGGATTAAGTGAATTAATACAGATAAAGCTCATAAGTGTCTGGCACATGGTAAGCATTTAATAAAAATTATTATTAGGACTATTATCATACACTACCATATACTATTAAATCTATAGTATATACCATAAACACTCTAGTATATATACTGTATCTAGTTATACCATATAAGTATATAGTGCATATATAATATATACTACATATGTAGCATATAGCTTATATCTAACACATATTATACATACTATTATGAAAATGATTAGATATTATCACAATGTTCTGTAGTAACACCATGGAAAGGGAATTATTTCTGACAAGGTAGGTTAGAGAAAGATATAAAAACAGCATAATGGGCCTGGTGTGGTGGCTCACACCTGTAATCCCAGCGCTTCGGGAGGCCGAGACGTGTGGATCACCTGAGGTCAGGAGTTCAGGACCATCCTGATCAACATGGAGAAACCCAACTCTACTAAAAATACAAAAAAATTAGCCGAGTGTGGTGGCAGGCACCTGTAATTCCAGCTACTCAGGAGGCTGAGGCAGGAGAATCACTAGAACCCAGGAAGTGGAGGTTGCAGTGAGCCAACAGCATACCATTGCACTCCAGCATGGAGGACAGAGCAAGACTCTGTCTTAAAAAAAAAAGAGCATAGTAGTCACTATTTGTCAAAAGCTCAAAAGCCAGCTCATAAGCATTATCTAATGCAGTCCTCCCAAAACCCCACAACCAGATACTTACCACCTTTTGACTATGAAAGCTCATCCCCATAGAACGTAAGTAGCTTGCAGAGCAGTTCCATGGTGAAGCCCATTTGCACCCACATGTGACTGTCTCCAGAGTCCAAGTTCCTAAACTCTCTACCTTATTCTTCAGGATACGTGACTTTCCATGAGAATCAGAAAGGCAGGAAAAGTGTGGAGTGTCAGGGTTAGGATGGAGAGGGGCACAGAGGCCTCCACAGCTGGAGCCAAGTGCCAGGGCAAAGGGGTGTCATCAGAACAAGTGAAAGAATGTTAAGACCCCTCCACTCTGCACAGGCTTACCTTGGTTGATGCCAGGCCCATGGAACATGTAGCCTTCCCTGTCCTAAGCCTCCAAGCCCATGTCTTAGAAAGATGCAAGTCCCAGAGGACAGGTGGAAATGGTTGTGCTGAGTTACTGGCGCTGAGGCCACACTTGATGGGGTGGGAGAAGCAGGAAGCCATCCCCCTCCTTCTCATTTCTTTCTCTTACGACCTCCCACTTCCTTTTATGTCCTGGTTGATGAGATTCCCATTACCACAACCTGCTTAGAGCCTCCTCAGCCTGACTTACTGGCCCTGAGGTCTTCCTCAAGAAAGTTCCCAGCAGCAGGTAAGGCTGCTTGGAAATGGGTGGAGGAGCAGACTCACTGCAGAGAAAATCAAGAGCTTATAGCTATATAGCTATTGGCCCAGGACCACATGCCTCCTCCAGCAGCCATCCCTAACATCAGTGTCTTCACCTCTACCATCCAAGAAAGGGTTCCAGACAAACAGGGGACCAGGTATACAGCTGGAGCAAAGTAGTCAAAACAGAGCACCTTTGCTTTCATTCATTTCTACCTGAAACCAAGAGGTGCAGAGAGTCTGGATGACCTGAAGACTCTTCTCTCAACAGGAAATTCAGACCCGGGAGAGATGGCAACACAAGCTAAGAAGTCATCTTCAGGGCAACCCAAGTGAGCATCATGCACCTATTCACCTATACAAAGGCACTTGCTGAGAACATACTACATGCCAGGCACCAGGTAGGTAGGGTGGCAAATAGAATCCCTGTCTTCTAATGAGAGAGGCTTTCAAGTAAGCAAATATTATAAGACAATGGGATTCATGCTATGATCGAGGGACACGAGGTGCTATGGGAGGAAAGAAGACCAGCAGCCAGTTCACTAATGGAGGCTGGATGTGGGTGGGATGCAGTGGCCTCTGAATTGATTTGGGAATAAGAAGTGGGAATTGTAGTTAGCCAAGGGGAAAAGCTGGATAACGCCATTTCAGAAGGAGGAAGAGATGGGAATGGATTTATGCAGATGTTTGTAGTTACAGAAAATCAAAGGAGCTCCCATCTGAGTGCCTATATATCCTCTGAGAGGGATAGAAGAGGTGGTAGAGGAGAGAAAATTGAAAAATCGCCCCTTCAGGAGATGAGGGGAGCTGGAAAAGGAGCTGGCTAGCATGTTGATATTTGATCACCAGTGTGGTGGTGTTGAAGGCAGGGCCCAATGGGAGGTGGTGAGTCATGGGGGGATCCCTTGTGGTGGGATGGCTTGGTGCCATTCTCAAGGCAATGGGTGAGTTCTTGCTCTTGAGAAAGTGGATTGGTTCTTGGGAAAATGGATTAGTTCCCATGAGAGCGGATTCGTATAAAGCCAGGATGTCCCTGAGATTTGGTCTGTCTTCCCACGTGCCCACTTCCTCTTTGACATTCTCTGCCTATCGTGATGCAGCACTGAAGCCCACACCAGAAGCCAAGCCGATGCCAGCACCATGCTTCTTTTACAGCCTGAAGAACAATGAGCCAAATACAATTCTTTTCTTTATAAACTACCTAATCTCAAGGTATTCCTTTATAGCAACACAAATGAACTAAGACACTAGGGATGTAAGTCGTGCACAGGACTCTCCCATGTCAGTATCCTCTTCCTAATGAAGGATTTAATTGGGATTCTGATTATTTCCTCTCCTTTGGATGGTTGTGACATATGAAATGCTATGTGCTTTAGCAGGAAACAAAGCAATTTCCTGAAACATTTTCTGTAAGTTATCTCATTCGATTAACTCTGATTTACAAATGAATAAGCTAATGTACTGGAGTGATAAGTAACTTGCACAGAATCACATACTTAAAGCGAAAACCCAAAGAAGGCGAGAGACTCATTCTTCCTGCTTTAGGCTCGTGGAAATGATGGAAGTTGAAGACAGATCTTCCAACTCAAAATCTTAAGTTTTGCACTGTGAGTCAGAAGACAGTTCCTGTCTCAGGTCTGTTACTAACCTGCAATAGGATCTTGAATTACTCATTTAACTGCTCTAAGCCTCAACTTCCTCATTTGTAAAATAAATCTGTGAGTCTCTTTGAAACATTTTTTTTAGACAAGGTTTTGGCCTTGTCACCTCAGACTCCCAAGTAGCTGGGACTATAGGTGCATGGCAGAACACCAGCTAATTTTTTAACTTTTTGTAGAGACAGGGATCTTGCAATGTTGCCTATGCTGGTCTCAAACTCCTGGGCTCAAGTGATCCTCCTGATGTAGCTAAAGATTCAAGAATGGCCACCTAGAATCCAACCCATGAGCCTTCTAGCCTAGGAATGAGGCTTTGGCAGAAAATATCAAAGATGGGTTTTTCTTTCATTTCCACAACCCTATAAAGTTTTGGAATTCCAATAAACAAATGTACTTTAATAATATGTTGACCTAATTTGTTGCTATCTCTCCATGCAAGGAGAGCTAGTATGCAATGAGTACAAAAGGCCAAAAGTGAGCACAGTGACCAACTCACGGTATGCCCTTGGTCAAGGTCACCTCACCTCATTCAGACTCAGTTTATTCAGCTGTGAAGTAAGTAGAAGATCCTTAAAGTCCATCCTACTTTAAATGTCTCCCACAAACCTTAACTGGTGTAAGCAAATGCATCCTCAACCTGTCTACCTGATTTTTCAGTAAGCATTTCTAACTTAACATGTCTAAAACAAAACCCACAATTTTCCCCATCAAATCAGCTCCTCTTGCAAATGGCAATCCTATCTAAGTTTCTCAGACAAAAACCTTGGAATCGTCCTTGGCTTCCCTCCTTTTTTCATCCTCTGCACCCAGTCCATCAGAAAATCCTATTAATTTTACCTTCAAAAGATGTCTCATATACCACTACTTCTCAGCACCTCCACCAACATGACCACACTAGCCTAAGCTATTGTCATTTCTCCCCTAGATTAATATGACCCTTCTCTAGCTGGTCTTACTGCCTCTAACTTTGTTCTTCCACAGTCACAGCAGCCAGAGTGATCCTTTTAAGACATAACTATGTCCCCGCTTTCTTTATAAAGCCCTCCAAAGGCTTCCCATCCCACTTGGGCAGAGGGTTCTCAATGTGACCCACACTCTAATGATCTGGCACCCTCCTGCTCCTGTCTCCTTCTACTCTCCTCCTGTTCACTCTGCTCCAGGCACACTGACCCCCTTGCTGCTCCTGGAACAGGTCCAGCACCATCCTGCTTAGGGAACTTTGCACTCGCTGTTTCCTCTGCTGGGAAAGGATTTACCAGGCATGCTCCTCCCTTCTTCAGGTCACTGAGCAGGTGCTGTCTTACCAAGGCAGCCTTCCCTGGCCATCCCATAGAAAACAGCACTCATGCACACTCCACCCACCTCCGCTTTCTAATCCCTTAACCTGCTTTCTTCTCCTTCATAGCATGGACAGGCTATCTTGTACAAGCAGCACGTCTCAAATTGTAATGTGCACACAGATCAACTGTGGATCTTGTTAACTGCACATTCTGACTGCAGGGTTGGGTTCTGCACTGGTAACAAGCTTTCAGATGATACCATTGCTGCTGGCCCACGGATCACACTTTAAGAATGTACAGTATATAGCATTTGTTGATTTGTTTATGTCTGTCTCCTCCAGCAAAAATGTAACCTCTATGGTAGCCAAAACTTAGTTTTTTGTTGGTTTTTTTTTAACTTCTATAGTCTTTAGCATTTATATCAGTGTTTGACCCAGAACAGACATAAAATAAATTTCAATGAGGGAATCATGAAGGTATGAGACAGATCCATGAGAACCCCAGGTCATCCAGTAAAGACCTAGGAGATACAGCAAAATCCGGTGAGATCGTGTCCCGAAACAAACAGAAATGTGATAAGGCAGAGAAGACAACAGTGTCAAATCCGGTCAGCTGAATCCAATGATTAGGCTTAAGAAATTAGTTGGACCAGAAATGAGAGACAAGGCCCATGTGTCAGGGGCTAGAAGAGACCCGAAAGCTAGAACAGGGCAGAAAAGAAGTTCAAAAGAAGCAGCTTCAAATGAATTGTTTCAGTCAAGACTACAATGCTCAAAGCCCACTTCGTGGTGTGGAGATGATACGGCCTATCAGTAGGCTGCTGTGGTTCAAGGCACAGAGTCGGATAGGACGGACTCTATTTTATTTCAATCCATCTTGGAACTACTTGATTTTAGGATACAAGAAACGAGTTTCTTAAAGTTTACTATCTACTGTATTTGATTTAATTTGTCCTAAATCTCTTTTTTAATAGCTTGAAAGATGTCCCATAACTTATGCATTCAGAGTAATATAATAATTTCATGATGTATTATATCCCACTTTGATGCTGACAGGGTTTTTCTGATGATGATGATGATGATGATACCCATTTTCACTTTCCAAAGGGTTTGAGGCCGTTTTTAAAATAGTAACGACAACAATGAGTAACATTCGCATGGTGCTTACCATGTGCCAAACACCGTTCTAAGGACTTTACAGATATTCGCTCATTTAATCTTTCCAACGTCTTACAAGGTAGGTACCTTCACTATCCCCACTTTATAGGAAAGAAAACAGAATCCCAAAGAGGTTAAGTGACTTGCCCAGGATCACTCAGCTGGCAAATGGCAACACCTACAATACAATAAAAAATAAAATCTGTTAAGAACCAAGTCATAAAATAAGGGCAAGTGGGAAGAAACTAGTTTTATCCTAAAACTTGGAGAGAGAATGTTATAACTCAAAACAAAACTTCATTGTCAGTTTCCTGGCAGCCCAGGAGAGAAGAAAAATGGATTGGGCTTTATCCAAAGCTTACCTTGGGCAAATTTTAAGAGAGTCTTGTGACACTAAACCAGAAGTATTAAAAACGGGTAGTCAGTGTGAGCAAGGCTACTCAAGCAGGCAGAGCTGGAGAGAAGTGTAGAGTCAGAGGCCGCTGGGGAAAGTAGACTGAGGTGCCAAAAAGGGCAGCAACAGAGGCAGAGGGAAATAAAGACTAGAGGAGGCGGAAAAGCTTCCAAACACAGAGAAGGCAAGAGTCAGCGTAAACCATCAATGCAGGGGAGGGTCAGCACCCAAGCGAATCATGGAAATGCAGAGTTCCAATCACAAAGTCCTTTTATACCTTGTTACTTAAAGTTTAGCCCTTGAACCAGCTCAGGAACTTACTAGAAATATAGAATTTCAGGCCCCATCCCGTTCCACAGAATCAGAATCCATGTTTCACAAGCTCCTCAGGTGATCGGGGTGCACACGGGGGTTTGAGAAGCACTATTTTGGCATGGGCTTTGGTGATGCCCACACGGCATAGACTCTGAACACACACCGGGCACTGTGATAGGTGCCCTCACATTCATTATCTCCTGGGATCCTCATAACAATCATACAATAAAGATATCCCTTTTTTGGCTGGGCGTGGTGGCCTGTAATCCCAGCACTTTGGGAGGATGAGGCAGGTTGATCACCTGAGGTCTGGAGTTCCAGACCAGCCTGACCAACATGGTGAAACCTCATCTTTACCAAAAAATTCACCAGATGTGGTGGTGGGCACCTATAATCCCAGCTACTCGGGAGGCTGAGGCAGGAGAATCGCTTGAACTCAGGAGGCAGAGGTCGCAGTGAGCCTAGATCACACTGTTGCACTCCAGCCTGGGCAACAAGAGCGAAACTCCATCTCAAAAAAATATTAATAAAAATATTAATCGTAATAGTAATAATAATAATAAAGATGTCCTTTTTGTACTCATTTTACAGATGAGGAAATTGAGGCTCACAGTCACATACCTAGTGAGAAACAGAGCTGGGACTCGCCTAAACCAATTACCTTCCATTCCATTCAATTCATTTCTATTATCATTTCAGTGAGAACTTATCCTGGCCAAGGCAATAGCAGAGAAGCTGTGCTGGCATCATTCTGAAGGGTAGACGCAGGGGGCCTATATCAGTGTGTTACAGCAAACAGTGGAGGAAGGCTCAGCAGTAGGTTCCGATGGAAGGGAAGGGAACAGATGAGCAGGTAGGACTGATGTCTTGCAGGAAGGTACAAACAGAGCCTTCCGGGAGCACGGCAAAGCTGGCCCTGAATCCATCCAGAAAACAAGTCCTTCATATTACAACTGGGGACATGTAGAGGTAGCTGCAGCCATGCCATGCTGCCCTAAGACCCCCCCTTCCCGCCCCCACCTCAGCTAGCTGCAGCAATGTGTTACCCTTCTGACTGTTCCGTTCGTTCAGCGAAATGTCAGTACAGGAGCAAACTGAGAGTGAATGTGTCTTTCATTTGCCAATGAGTCATGTACCACTTAACCACTCACATGTGTGATTTTAGCACGTGCGTTACCTGTTACTTAACTTTTCCTTTATTGGTGATTGGTTTCATGAAGTTGCACATGGGCCAGGATAATCTTGTATCTAATTGAATTCCCCAGAATACAAAGTGGATGCAGAGTGCATGTTTCATAGATTTTTATTGATGGATCGCCTCTTCTGGAAAACAAAACCAGAGCCCTCAGTCCCTCAGTGCCGCACCAGGGAGAGCAGTCCAGGTGGAGGAGATGAGTCCTCAGAGCTGAGTGGGTCCGTCTACGTGGGTTGGCCTGATAATCCCTGCTTCTCCCAGTTGAGCCCTCCTATCAGGGCTCAGGGAATCCCTGACACGCCTCTCCCCTCCTCTTTCATCTTCATGGGAAACAGAAACTTCACCGCATGTGGGTGTGTGGTGTGAAGACACTAGGTGGTATCCTCGTCCAGGCAGCTGTTTCGCTGTGTTGCTGTGTTGTTTTGTGCCCCTTCCTGAGAAGATAAGATCTGGACCGAATTGTGATTCTCTCCCACGGACCCTCAAAGGCAACAAGCAAGTCACGTTCACTTCTCAGGCACCTTCTCAGAAGCACACCCCACATCAGTATCTTTAATGAGATCCAGGTCACTTGAAAGCAGCAGCGAAAGCAGCTTCCCTAAAACACAGGGCAAGATCAGTGCCTCCTCTGAGCTTCCCTTTCTTCTCCCAAGATCTCCAGGCAAAACTGATTTGCATGGGCAGCTAACTGGTACCTCCCAGAAGGAGACTTGAAGCCTGAGGTCACTGGAGACACCAACACCTTCCCCAGCAGCAGCGGGGTCGGAGAGATGAGCACTTAACAGAAAACAAACTTGGCAGGTCTTTGGAGAGCTGGGGAGAGGGGAGAAGACTGCTCCGGAAAACAAAGAAGGAGAATAAAAGACAGAAACAGCTAAAAAGAATAAATGGTTATGAGCACAAACTCTGCTACCTGGCTTCAAAATGGGATTGCAGTTGCACGATGGCCCCAAGATATGAACTAACTCCTCTGGGACCCAGATTGTAGCCCAGATGGCAACTGCACCTGCCTCACCCAGTGCAGAGCACAGAATCAGTCCTGCTCTGCAAAGCCCTTGACTGCCTTGCTATCACCAGTGACCCTCCCTCCCCTGCAACCCAAAAGGACGGAAACCTAATTTTGATCACTCTTCCTTCCTTCAAAGCTGCTTCTCCTTCATTCCTCTTCAGACCCCCTTATATTGTAAACTGGCAGCTGATAATACCATTCACTTTCAAACCGATGTTTACTGAGAAGTCAGAGGAAGTGCTTATAAAAGACAGGGCTTGCAAAGTAGAGGGTGAAAGAACTGGAGATTTCTTCTATTTAAAAGCATCGTGCTCTCCTGTCCTAGGTCCCAAAGACCAGGCTAGAGAGAGAAAGAGAGACACTGAGGTTCCTAGTGTATCTCCTGATGTGCAAAATGGCAGGAGGAGGAGGCACGTGCTTATGGCTCCACATGACCTAAGGATGGCCTTTCCCAGTGGTGAGCCTAACAGCCTTCCAGTCAGAGAATCAGGCCTCCAGAGCAGAGCTGGGAGGGGAAGATGTGGCAGCCCTGGGGACTGGGGCTACAGGGTGGGGGAAAAATAGAGGAGGCAGAGGCCCACCGTTGAGAAATACAGTGGAGAGGCTCATGCCTGTAATCCCAGCAGTTTACAAGGTAGAGACGGGAGGATCCTTTGAGCTCAGGAGTTTGACATTGGCCTGGGCAATATAGCAAGGCTCTGTCTCTACTAAAACTCAAGGGAAAAAATAGCCAAGTCCCAGTACTTCAGAGTCTGAGGCAGGTACTCAGGAGGCTGGAGCAGAAGGATTACTTGAGCCTGGGAGGTCGAGGCTGCAGGGAGCCAAGATCGCACCACTGCACACTAGCCTCGGCAACAGAGGGAGACCTTGTCTGAAAAAAAAGAAATAAAAAAATACAGTGGAACATGGCAGCTCCTTTGCTGTTAAGTTCCAGGGTATTTTTCATTCTGGGCAGCCTAGGGCATCTCTAGCTGTTAAGGGGAGAGACCTTGGAGGATGTGGGGCAGGGAAAGCTGAAGTACTACTGAGGGTCGAGCCTGGTGGGGGGAGGAGGTGGCCTGGACTGCATCTTCAGGGCCTTCTCAGTTCCTTTCCTGGCCCCTGGATAACAAACCGGGCCTTTCTCCGTCTCCCTCTCCTTCTTCTCTTCCTCCCTCTCGCTCCCGCTCTGGTTTTCTCACTCTCACTCACACACACACACCTTTTCTTGGTTAGATTGTTACATTCAATCCTAGGTAGGCATGCCTCTAATTTCAGGTCGCCAAGCATACACACCCTAGACCTCAGGGGACTTTGGCTTCCTGAGGTCAGGTCAGAAGACGAACAGGTCTGAAATGCTGTTAGTCACACCACGGAATGGAGTGAGTTCGGTGTTTCAGGTAGATCCAAAGCCCGCCTTGGCTCCTATTCGGTATTTGGGCCTCCTCCCAGAACAGCCTGAAACCCCCAGGAAGTTCCGACAGTGCCTGCCCTGGGCGGGCCAGTGTGAGCAGAGAGCACGGGCTTCGGGGCTGGAGGCTCTGCATTTGTATCCTGGCTCCACCACCTGCCTGTCACCGTGAGAAAGCAGTCTGACTTCTCTAAATCTCCTTTTCCCTAGGTGGGAAAGGGACAGTAATGGTCCTTTGTAAGACTGAATGAGATGCTATGTAGGCCCTGCACGGTGCCCGAGCAGATCAAAAACTCCATAACTCGGTAACTCACAGTCATTCTTACTTTTATCAGCACTGCCATAATCACTGTTAGCCTCCAGGTCAGCAGCCACGCTGGGCCTGCAGTGAATTCTCTTAGAGTCCATTTTTGAGGGAGCCGGTACCGAGCATTTTCCAGAGTGCCCAGAAGCTATTAAGGATGTCTGTGTACACCCAGTTTGCCGTGTTTAGTTCAACCTGCAAGGGACTCACACCCAGTGCAGCCTAAGGGTTTTTGCAGAGTCTGACGACTAATATTTTGCAGACAGTCTGATGACTCCAACACTCCTGCCTTATGTCCCCAGGTCTGAAACAGCTTTCTTAACAGACTGAGAGATTCACTACAAGGATTCTCCCTTGTCAACATTTCACAAACCCAGATGAAGGATTAAAAATGGTGCTAGGCAGCGGTTCTGACAAGGCTTCCTTCAGTCACAGCTTCGCATGGCTTCACTTGCTTCCTCTTCCTCTTCCTGTCCCCTCTTTGCTGATCTGGACTCGGCCTGGTATTCTTGTCATCGCCTAGGTGAGCGCAGCTCAGTGTGAAACAAAACAGCTCATCTGAAGGCACCACACAGTCTGTACTGGGAGGAGGGGATCCCACCTCAATCCCCTGCCTTCTCACAAGTGGGCTCTTTGGGCTCCATCTTGCAAAAGCCGGGCAGAAAGAATTTTAATCTGAGCTCTCAGAGCCCTTGGACACACAGGAGCATGAGCTGCCCCTGATTCCTTGGGTGCGGGGTGGTCTGCAATCACTCACTTATGGCACTGTCTGAGGGTTGACCACTCAGCTTTCAAATTCTAGGCACAATTTCTTTTCAAAAGGTTTGAATTGTTTGTTCTTTTTTGAACTTCGGTTTTAGATCCGTGTGGGTGTTCTGCAGAGGACAGCCACTCTGCCTTGGCGCTGAAGCATTCTCTCACCCACGTTCTCCTCCCTACTCCCAAGTGTCTTGAATCCCTGCTGCATTGCAGGTTCATGCATCTGGACTGTTTTCATGTTCTTGGGCCATGGCGTGTATTTTATAAACACACGGTCAGTGTACACTACCTGGGAACTTAGGGGATTTCCTCTCTGTGGGAAACAGCTGTGAGGAGCTTGACCAACCTTGGCTTTGTGGAGAGTAAGACGTCGCCTCTGATCATCCACTTGGGGTAGCTGCACTGGCTGTGTTCTTGTGGTTACACCTGAGGATTTTCCCAGAAATCTGGGCTAAGGAGGGAAGCTCATTATGCTCTCCTCCCTGGTTTCCAGTTTAATTGTTAATAAATGATTTTGCATATCATAAAACCCCATGTCTGTTCACCTTCACGCCAGCTACCAGCAGCACCTTCAGCCATCTGAGTGCTATGGGACCTCTGAGGCCACAGAATTATGGCATCATAAAGCTGGAAGGAATTTTCAGAGTCATCCGCCCAACACACTAGATGAGCACTTACTTTATGCAAAGTGCTGTGCTAGTTTCCATGGGTGAAGAAAGGTGAACGAGAGCCAGCCTCTACCCTCAAAGAACCGACAGACTTTAGGCTTGGCCATCATCTCCACGAAGCCTTCTGTGACTTTCTTTTTCAGGTGGGCTCAGTGTGTCCTCCTTAGTTCATGCCCCCTGCTGACCACTATCACAGCACCCACCGTGCTGCAGTGAGGTGATCCCTGTGTCTTTCTTCCATATAGAATGTGAGCTTCCGGAGGGTGGGATCAGCCGCACTGGGTGACGGTGAGATTCTGCAGCTCCTACCACGAGGTTTTCATAAAGGGGGAATAAGATTAAGAGTGGAAACACTCTATTTACTAGCTACTTAGGCTAACCACCAAAACCAGATGAGGTTGGTAGCTACCTGAAGCAAAAAGAGACGCCAAAGGGATACCACGAAGCTTGAGAGTTCATGAAGAAGCTGAAAAACTGGAAGCATCTAAGACACTGTTCTGTTGGCCCCTCTGCACATCCTCTCTGCCACATCTGGAAGAGTGTCTTAGTTTGTTAGCGCTGCCAAAACAAAATACCGACTGGGTGGCTTCAATAACAGAAATTTGCTTCCTCACCATTGTGGAGACTGGAAGTCCAAGATTAAGGTGTCGGCGGGGTTGTTTCTTCTGAGAACCCCTCCCCTTGGTTTCCAGATGGCCACTCTCTCTCTGTCTTCACATGGTCTTCTCTCTATACCTATCTGTATCCTAATCTCTTCTTACAAGGACAGCAGTCATATTGGATTAGGGCCTACTCATATGACCTCATTTTACCCAAATAATCTCCTTAGAGACCCTGCCTCCAAATAGACTCACATCCTGAGATACTGGGGATTAGGAAGTCAACCTGTAAACTTAGAAGAGGAGGAGGAGAGTGCACAATTCAGCCCATGATAGAAGTTAACACTGATGCTCAGAGAAGTGCCAGTGAGTTCCACATAAAAGCCACAGCCAATCAGTTCAGGAGGCAAGAACGAGGCCTGTAACCACCTTCCTTCTTAGCTAACTTACAACCCCAGAGAGTCAAAGCTTCATCCAGCACTGGCAACTGAATTTAATTCTATGTTGCTACCACTACTTCCTGTACATACCCCATCGCCCCTTGGCCTCCCCACAGCACTGGTACCGCTGGAGATGTCTGATCCAAAGGCAAGAGAAGGTATCAATTCGAAAGAGATAAAGAAACATGTCTCCCTCGAGACAAGGATGTGAAATGACATGGATGGAGGCAACTTCCAAGTAGAACCACTGGCTGACTTCCCAAGCCCGTAAGCAGAACAGAGAAAAAAGGTCCAAATGCCCTGGCTAGATGGAAGAGAGCCAAGCCACCAGCAAGCACCAGCAGTGGATCTCTGACTGCCAGCCAGGGCCATGGCACTGCCAGACAGGAACTGACATGGAGCAGAGACAGAGGCCTGGCAGTGGATGGCTTCCCCCTCCACAGAGATTTTGCTGTTGGCTCCTGCAGGGTCATAAGTCCTAAGCAGCCTCGGTTCTCAGAGTTGCTCTTCACTATTGGGTGCCAGTTGGCTGAGTGTCGTATTGGAAAAGAGTACAGGATGTGAGCTTCTAGATGAACCGACTCATTATAGTCAGACTTGGATTAGTTTGGCCTCACAGTGCCAAGATAGCAGGGAGGTGCTGC
The DNA here is from genome assembly GCA_031835075.1 of Saguinus oedipus. Taxonomy (NCBI): domain Eukaryota; kingdom Metazoa; phylum Chordata; class Mammalia; order Primates; family Cebidae; genus Saguinus; species Saguinus oedipus. The sequence continues at coordinate 9,208,262 of CM063178.1, forward strand.
TGACTCAGCACCAGGAGCCCAAGGACAGGCAGGTCCAGAAGTGGCTTGGAGTAAAGGATATCTACAACTGACAACTGTAGTGTTCTAGAGTTGCTTAGGGCCTAGCCATTAAGCTGTAGTCCAGTTCTCTAGGCAAAGGGGAGTTCACAGTCTGTCTTCTCAGCTGTCTCTGAACCCAAGTCTCAAGGTGCAAACTCCTGGAGGACTTGTAGAAACCAATTGCTGGCTTATCCAGGAGATATTAAAGTTTCCTTTAAAATCAACCCAGCAGTCTAGATGACCTGCTCCTCAGTCTCATCCTGAAATTGCATCCACAGCAGGGTAGACCAGCCTGAGAAGCCAGCTCGGGAAGTGTAACTGAGGAGATCATAGCCAACAATTGTCCTTGGACCAGGTGGCATTCTGGGCTTTGCCTGGAGAAAGCCACATTTTCACACAAAAACCAAAAAACTAAGGATCAGAAGGAAGAAATCAGTGATCATAGTAGGGTGTGGACTCTGCCTCAGCAGAGACTCTGGGGGGGATAAAACAGGGGGAGATGAGACTATGATAACCTCACAAGAGTTAAGCATCAAAAGTCATAGGAGCTGTATGTAGAGCTACTTTGTCCACCTGTGGTTCTCCCCCATACTGAGTGAGAACAAGTAACAGCATTGACACAATTTGAGACAGGAGTTTGTCTAGTAGAAGACCAGAGGGATTGCAGTGGCAACCTGGTGACCCCATTCATTCATTCATTCATTCAACACATTTTTACTGAGCACCTAAATTGCACCAAGCATTGTGCTGAGTGACTAACAGGATAAAAAATAAACTAACAGGCCTTACCCTCTTGAAGCTTACATTGTAGCAGAGAAAAGAGAAAAGAAGCAATTAAACAATTCAAGACACTAATAATTGTAGTAAGTGCTACCAAGGGCTTTGAGAGTACATGATGGAACGCAATCTTGGAGGTCCCAGAAGGCTTCCCTGGGAAAGTGCCACCTAGGCTAGGGCCTAAAGGATGACTGGGAATCACCTAGAAAAAAGGATGGGATGGGGATGGAAAAGAACATGCCAGGAAAAAAGAGCAACTTATGCAAAGGCCTTAAGTCTGGAAAGAATCAATGAACCAAGGACCCAAGTGGCTGGAGTCCAGAGATGGGTGTGGGATGGGTCTAAAGAGCCTAGCTCTCAGAGAAGGCACCTCGTGCAGGGCCTTGTAGACTTTCCAAAGGGTTTTTCTCTCTACCTAAGAGCAGCCAGAGCCATAGAAGGGCTTGGGGGAGGAGGAGATGGCATTAATAGGTATGCTGACCTGAGCATTCAGCCTTCCCCTTTACCTAATGTTGCCTCCATACAAAGGAGGAGACCTGGCCTTGTGTCTGATTCATCATGATCTGAAAATCTCCACACTGGACAATCCGTGAGAACTACTTTGCTTCTAGCAAGCAGAGTTAGTCAACCGATTTGCAAAGACAAAATTTAGGTTTGCACGTGTGTTTCCAGAAGGGCAGGATGTCTCTGTGGGCTCCCATCTGGCTACCAATTAACCGATGTCTGTGCCTTAGAGGTGCAGACCCACCCAGCTTGCAGGAAAGAGAAAATGGGGCTAACTTCCCCAGCAACACTATAAACTAAGGCTTACAGAAGGTAGTAGGCATGGCAAGTCACAGCAATTTTTCATGATACTATTGAGACCAAGCTCATAGGAATTAAAAGAACCCAGATGCTGCTGGAAAGCAAGTCAGCCTCTCTCCATCTCTGAAACTCAGATGTTGGGTGCAAATTTCACTACAAACAGGAAAACAGTCTTTTCTCTATGCACCCAGAGAGACTCTCTAATCTATCATTATCCCAGTAGGATTCTCCTAAACTGCTTCAAGTCAGCCTGTTGTTTTATCCCAAAACCAAAGGATGCAGGGGATGGTCTTCTGGTCTCAGAGACCTTCATAAGAGAATCCCAGCAAATCCTTCCTCCATCTCTGAGCCAACCTGCACCAAGTTCAATCTCAACCTAAATATTCAGGGCACAAAACTAAACTTAGAGGTCCCCAGTAAGGGCAGAGTGGTTCTGAACAAGACCACACCGACCCACTTCTGCTGGACTTCCTCTCGTGCTCATGAGAAATGACTGCTGGGCCATTTCTGAGACCACCCAGGCGCCCTCCCACTGAATATTCAAGATGGACATTCGTAGTGCTCACCCCACCCTGCCACCCCAAGAGTCTAAGAAATGCATGCACACACAGGCATCCATCGCCCTAATGCTCGCATGGCCACCAAGCGCAGGCTAGAATACAAGGATGTGTCCCTTGACCTTTTTGTCCTCTCTTCCCAGTCTGAGCCAGGGCATGAAGTGCACAAGAAGACAGTTAACCTGAATCACCACATGGAGACACTCCCATTTAGAACCTTTGTGCCTCAGGTGCAGCAGACCAGCCAGGGACAGGACAGGGCGCCTCCCAAGGCCAGATTCAAGACAGGGTGCCCCCCCTGCCAATAAGAATGGGCACGAGACATCCATGGGACACACGCAGGAACTCCGAGTTCTGTCTTGGCCTCCCCTATCCCCAACTGGCAGCCAGTCCCCAAAAGCAGCCCTGGGCGGAGAGGGAGGGCAATTTTGGATTCTACGGGCTAGCAAGCAGGTGCTGTGGCAGCTTCGGTCTTAGTGAGGCTGCACGCCTCTCTCTTTTCCCCAACCTTAGTGAGACTCCCTAGGTCAGACATGGGTGCATTTTCTCCCCTGGGCACTGGGCACAGCGTTTTCATTTCTTTTCCAGCTGGGGACCCTGTAGCCCGTGACTCCTGACTTGGCTGCTCTTCAGCGGACACCTCAGGTTCCTCCTGCAGAGGAGATCCCTGTTGGCCACTCCTAAGCCCTCCTCAGGCCCCTAGATAGCCCCTCCACCCCTGGTCAGCAAGAAGCTCTGTCACAGCACTGCAGTGACAGAGCTCCCCCTACTGACAGCTCGCTGTGGTAAAGGGCCCGGGAGACAGGAAATGAGGCACTCTCTGCCCTAGAAATTAGATTCCAACTCTCCCTCAATCCACTGCTCCCAAATAAGGGCAGCATTATCTGGAAGATCTTAAGAATCAAATCATTTTACATCAGTGCCACAACTCCGTGGACAGCACTGAACTTGAAATAACACCCAGGATAGGCCCTCAGCCCAGCCTGGGCCAGACTAATGACATGTGTTCCAGGATCCCCACTGCACTGAGCTCAAAGCATCATGTGCACCAAACCATTCAATTAAGTGTTGCCACTGACTTAATTGAGAGAGCTGGCCTACCCCTCCCCAAAGGAATTCTTAGACACCTCGCCCACCCTTACAACACAGGCAGCAACACACTTGGTTCTCAAAGTGTATGACATTCATTTAATCCACAAAAACAAGGCCACCACCCCCAAAAAACAGATGTCACCATTATATGAGGAAATTAAGGCATGAAAGATGAATGACATTCCGGGGTGGAAACTTAGCTCCTTACACATAAAGGTCACTTTCTGGAGGAGCTGTGAGCTGAGGAGACAGGACATTGGAACCGGGACATCTCTGAGGCCTGAGCTCTTCTCAGGGCCCTGCCGGAAGAGAAAGCCGAGAAAGCCAGACCTCTCCCTCTGCCGGTGCTGAGTCACCACAGAGACCCTCCCCACAGCCTTAGAACCACCTCCACCAGTGGCTCCAGAAGTTTCACGGAGGAGCAAAATAGGAGAAGGGAATGAGCAGAGGCTCAGAGGCTTGACCAACCTCTCCCATCCTGACCATCACAGGAAACAGGTTCTTCAGAAGGATCCAGGAGAGCTCTTAGCTAGAGAAACACTAAAGGCCTTCGTGGGCCCATCTTAATGGCATCTCCCACCCACAGCCCAAGTCCATACAATCCAGTGCCTCAGAATACTGAGAGCAGCACAGATAGACTGTGCTCAATTTGGAAAGCAAGGAAATGGGCCTGGGCTCTAGAGCCTGGATGACTTACAAAATGCCATTGTCTAAAAACGAAGAAGTCAAGAGGAACGCAGTGGAGTGAGAAAGGACATGATGTGCCCATGGGGGGACACCCAGCGTCTTGCCCCACAACTTGGCACAGAATTCACCTCAATATAATTTTTGCTGTAAGACAACAAGTGCTAATTTTTTCACATTTATTAGAGTTGGTCAATCCACCCAAATAATTCATTTATTTGAGGCCAATAAACTGAATGCTAACTGGCCTCAAAGTCATTCATCATCAAGTGGTAAGATGACATGGTTATGAATAAACTCAGTCTGCAGATAAAAGATTTCCTGGTGACTCAAGCGTGTGTTTATTAATTCAATAAAACTTAACAAATACCTTCCAGGGGAAGACACTGTATTAGGTGCTTTAAAAGATTAATAAAAACGAGCCTGGTCCCCAAGTAGCTCAAACCTTACTGGACAAGAGATGAGAAGTACCCAAATAAGTGCAAACAATGTCAAGGGCCATGAGAGGGTAGAAACAACCATGGCACTTTAGAAAGGGGATGACCAGGTCCCTCTGTGGAATCACAGAGGGCTACATGAAGGAAGGGGCCATTTGGGCTGGGCCTGGGAAAATGGGTAGGCGTGGAACAGACATTTACGGTAGAGCATGCATTCCAGGCAGAACGTGTGCAAAGGAGGAGGTAGGAAAAATGAAGGGTATTTTTTAGAAGCAGTCAGGATTCCCGGAAGACAGGAGCAGCATTTCTGGGTCGGGGGCTTATTGCCAGGCACTCTGTTGTAGGCAGGCTCTGTGCCAATCACGACTATAAATGCATACACAAAACGCACAAGAGTTCTGGCCTCAGGGAGCTCATAGTCCCTCCGAGGATGCGGTTTAAAAAGAAGACTGGAGAGCTCCCAGTGCTGTCCATTTAAGTGGCCTGGGGACTTGGGCGTTGGCAATGGAGAGTTAGCAACAGTTTTTAACACTGCAAGGTTATGATTAGAGCCTTTTAGAAGATTAATCTGGCCCCATGGTAGAAGAAAATTTTAAGAAGAAAGAGGAAAAATATTGAAAGTTCAGTTAGGAAACTATGGTATTAACCCAGATGAGAGAAAATTACCAAAATCAGAGCAGTAGATAGGAAGAAAAATAGGTTATGAATGCAAGAGATCCTAACCAAGCAGGCTGCACTCAATCTGGGAACTAGCAAGGGCAAGAAAGGCATCAAAAGGGACCTGAGGCCGGACGCAGTGGCTCACACCTAAAATCCCAGATCTTTGGGAGGCCAAGGTGAGAATATCGCTTGAGCTCAGGAGATTGAGACTAGCCTGGATAACATAGTTAAATCCCATATCTACAAAAAATTTAAAAATAGCTGGGCATTTTTAAATGAGATCCAAGATGGCTGATCGCTAACAGTTCGGGATTGTAGCTCCCAGCGAAAGAGCAGAGAACAAGAGGACACCACACTTTCAGATGAATTTTCGTCACTCACAGACCAGAAGATTCCCAGTGGAGGGGCCCCGTGGGTCACCAGTGCGACTCTTGTGGCCGGCACAGTGGTTTTGCCGGCGCCTCGGTGCGGCAGCTCTTCATGCAGAGTAAATGGGAGGAGATTCCCAGGCAGAAGAGCACCATCAGTCTTATCGCTGCTGTTTTGGCCGCTGCAGTGGGTTGCTCGGATTCCAGTGCTGGGAATCAATAAACTGAGCATCCACTCAGAAACCCAACTAGAAAGGTGGTAATTATAAAGATGACAGATGAATAAATTTATAACAAAGGGAAGAAACCAGCCTAAAAAGGCTGAGAATACCCAAAATCAGAACCCCTCTCCCTCTACAGGGGATTACAGTTCCTCATCAGCAACGGAACAAGCCCTGATGGAAAAGGACTATGTGCCATTATCAGAAGTAGGCTTCAGAAGGTGGATGATAAGAAACTTCTGGGAGTTCAAAGAACTTGTTCTAACCCAATGTAAAGAAACTAAGAACTTTGAAAAAAGGTTTGACAAAATGCTAACAAGAATAGACAATATAGAGAGGAAAATAAATGAACTAACGGAGTTGAAAAACACAACACAAAAACTTAGCGAAATATTACAAGTTTGAATAGCTGAATTGATCAAGCAGAAGAAAGGATATCAGAAGTCGAAGACCTATTTAATGAAATAAAACGAGAAGACAAAAATAGAGAAAAAAAGGATAAAAAGGAATGAGCAAAGTCTCCAAGAAATATGGGACTATGTGAAAAGACCTAACCTACGTTTGATAGGGTATACCTGAATATGATAAAGAGAATGAATCCAAGCTGGAAAATGCTCTTCAGGTTATTATTCAGGAAAACTTTCCGAATCTAGCAAAGCAGCACAATATTCAACCCCAGGTAATACAGAGAACACCACAAAGATATTCCTCAAGAAGAGCAACCCCAAGGCACATAATCATTAGATTCACCAGGGTTTAAATGAAGGAGAAAATACTAAGGGCAGCCAGAGAGAAAGGTCAGGTTACCCACAAAGGGAAGCCTATCAGACGTACAGCAGATCTCTCAGCAGAAACCCTACAAGCCAGAAGAGAGTGGGGGGCGATATTCAACATCCTTAAAGAACAGAACTTTCAGCCCAGAATTTCATATCCTGCCAAACTAAGCTTCACAATTGAAGGAAAAATAAAATCTTTTATGAACAAGCAAGTACTCAGAGATTTTATTACCACCAGGCCACCTTTACAAGAGCTTCTGAAAGAAGCATTATACATAGAAAGGAACAACCAGTATCAGCCTTTCTAAAAATATACCAAAAAGTAAAGAGCATCAACATAAAGAAGAATTTACATCAACAAATGGATAAAAGAGCCAGTTAACATTAAATGGCAGTAATCCTAAATTTAAATTGACTAAATCCCCCAATCAAAAGATACAGCCAAAACCTAATGGTATGCTACATCCAGACCCATTTCACATCCAAAGATACACAAAGACTTAAAACAAAGGGTTGGAGAAAGATCTACCAACCAAATGGAGAGCAAAAATAAATAAATAAATAAAAAGCAGGATTTGCAATTCTCGCATCTGATAAAATAGATTTTAAAGCAACAAAGATATAATGGTAAAAGGATCAATGCAACAATAAGAGCTAACAATCCTAACACCCAGATACATAAGACCTATAAAGAGATTTAGACTCAACGAGACAGAAAATTAATAAGGATATCCAGAACTTGAACTCAGATCCGGAACAAGTAAACTCAATAAATATTTATAGAGCTCTCCATTTTAAATACACAAAATATACATTCTCCACCTTAAATACACAAAATATTGATCGGCCATTATTAATATCCATTTTTAGAATAAACCTACATTCCCGTTCTCTCTCCCTCTTTTTCTTCGTCTTTCTTCCTCTCCTTCACTCCTTTTTTTTCTTTCTTAAAAAAAAAAATAGCTGGTCATGGTGGCACACACCTGCAGTCCCAGCTACTCAGGTGGCTGAGGTGGGAGGATCACATGAGCCCTGGAAGTTGAGGCTGCAGTGAGCTGAGATTGTGCTACTGCAGTGCAATCTGGATGACAGAGCCAGAGCTTGTCTCACAAAAAGAAAAGAAAAAAAGGAGAAATTGACCTGAGCTCTAGTGTCTAGGTGACTTACAGAATGTTGGTGTCATTATCCAAAAACGGGGTGTCAACAGGAGCACAGTGACAAGGAGGGGGGTTATGAGGTCACGTGGGGTATACCTAATGTCTTCCCATGACAGGGCAGCAGGTGGTCCAGCCAGAGAGGTGAGAATCACCAAGAAACCATGAAAGCAGTGACGGGGGGAGGGGAAAGGAAATGAAAAAAATGGAAAAGAGGGCTGGATTGAGAGGGGTTGTGTCTACACCTTGTAAAGATCCTCCTGGCAGAAGACCCTAGCACCCATTGTTCTCTCTCTATGTGTCCAAAGGTCTTTGGAAAGACACTTTCTTTTGCAAAAGCCACAGCTTCTCCTCCAGGAGAGCACACGATAGAGAGAATGTACTGTAGAAATAGGCATGGCAAATGTGGCAGGGGTAGGGAAAGGGGTTTGAATTCTAGCGTTGGTGGGTGGACGGGGTTCGAGTCCGCAGTGTTCCTTGTAGCTCGAATACATCTTGGGTTCTCTTCTCACAGTGACTCCCTTCATGCTCCAGAGACCCTGACTCTTCAGTTTTCCCATTACTACCAGAGCCCAGACCGGCCTGAATTCCAGATGATGACCACCGCTGGATCCAAAAGACAAGATCAGAAGTCACCCTCTTCGCCTACACTCCCCGCACCATTCCCCTGTATCACACTGCATCAGAGGCAGGCAGGCCCGGGCAGGTTTGGCACAGCCAGCTCCCAGGCTGGTATGGGAAAGTTGATATTGCCCCAGAGTTTACTCAAAGTGTGTGCCTTAACAGGGCATGTTTTCTGGGCTTCACTGGGAGCCCACCAATGCCATCAGAACATTTCCTAACCTTTGCAAACACAATTGATTTGCAATCCCACCACCAAAGTCACAAAGACAGAATGAAAATCAACTCCCCACAAAGGCGATTATTTCCTTGAAGAGACCTAGAATTATCTAAGTACTAACCAAGCAGACTGCACTCAATCCGGGAACTAGCAAGGGCAAGAAGGGCATCGAAATTGACCTGAGACCGGGCGCAGTGGCTCACACCTATAATCCCAGATCTTCAGGAGGCCAAGGTGGGAAAACCAATTAAGCTCAGGAGATTGAGACTATTCTGGAAAACATAGTGATACGCCATCTGTACGAAAAACTCTTACCCACGTATGAAGAGTTTAAATACACCCCAGCCAAGTAGAGCTACTAAACCGAAATCATTAAGAAAGGATCAGTTCTCTACTCATCTCAACTCTAGAGACTGGAGGGAAGGTGTGATCCCTTCAAATAAGATGCTCTTCTTTCTGGAAAAAGACAGCCATATCACAGACCTCTCTGACCTGTGAAATTCAGCAGGACCCTTTGGGAGAGGCCTAGAGAGAGGGGCCCATGGCGGTCAAGAGTAATCATGGCCGCTCACCCAGATTCAGAACCTCTGCTCACAGCTCTCAAGGGACCGCTCTGATCTCACCCAGGCAATATGTGGCCAATTCCATATAAAACAACAAAAGAATGAAAAGAGATTGTTTTCCTAATAAATATTCTTCTGCAGCTAATCCACCCTTTATAACTGTCAGGCTTCATGAGGCTGGCAGCGAGCCCATCAGATAACAGTGCAGCTGTGAGCTGAGAAATGTGAGAAGAGGAGCAGATTAATAAAGATGAAAAATATGTTTGGTAACTGTGTCTGAGGGGAGGTCTCAGGGGAGTCCTCAGAGGAATACTCTGGCAGCTCGGGGACCCCAAAACCAATGCCACCCAGAAGCTGCAGCTACCCTAAGGGGAGGGGTCAGTCAGATGTGGGTCCTGAAAGCAGGCAGCTGGTTCCCCTGACTTTTTGCACAGGCATTTGCTACCTAAGCCTTCCTGGGTTGACTTCATAGAATATGGCAATAGAGTGACAGAGGTGTCACATCACAAAGCACATGTTTTTGGTGTCCCCCACCCAGAACATTAGGCTGAGGACACTTACAGCTCTGCAGGGAGGCACCCCAAGGCAGTGGCATTCTCCCCTCCTACTCGCTGACAAGCCCCCACCAAGCAGCTGTGGTAAAGCAGGATAAAGTGAAAGGGAGAAGGATTTGACCAATGGGCGTATTTTCCTCACCAAGAGGTAGGCCAAATGGTCCAAAAAGTGCATAGGTGAGTGTGGAGATGTCAGGACAGAAAATGTCTGAGTCAGGCCTGTCCTGAGATATCTGGGATTTGATAGAGTATAGAATGGAAACACTGGTCTTCTAGTCCGAGGTGATGAGGATTGTCACAAAGATGGAAGGGGAAGAGGAAGAAGATGAAGGAATTGAGTTCCCTTTTAAGACGTCTACACCTTTCTCCATCATCATCTAAGATGACATCACAAAGAAAAGTCCCTCAACCCAGTCCCTCCAGATTTCTTCAAACCCCACCATATTGTGTCTGCTGCTTTTCCTGCATCTCTGTCCTGCAAGTCTCGGCAGCCCCTGCTGACCTTCGGGGTTGTGCAGAGCCACCCGTCAGGGACCTCTACCAATGCCTGGGGACTGTGGCATTGGGCCACACAGTCATCCTTCCAGGAGAGCAGACTGGCAGGGAACCTGGGGAGAAAAACAGTCAGGTATCAACAGGCTCTCTCTTCCTCATCCAAATTAGATCCTAGCCCAGAGGCCCAGAGCCCCAGAGCCCTAGGACACAAAGCCCAACGTTAGGTCCTCTTTGAACTTCTCTGTGTGAGTTACTCAGCCTCTGACTATCTGCTGTTTGGAGCCATTCAGGGGAAGTGGGAGAGCAGGCATTCATTCCACTCCCACTCCTCGAACAGGCTACCACGGTCCACCTGTGTGAGAGGCAGGAATTGCTATAAGGCTCTTCAGCTCCGTGGCTGCTTCAGGTTCACGGTAAGCAGGAATACAGTGTGGGGGTCTCATTAGCTCAAGGAAGAGGAAGGCCAGTGATAGACCGCTAAATAAGTAAGCGAACATGCAATCACCAGTAACATTTACAGACCACTCGCTATGTTTCAAGAATCATTCTGAGCTCTCCCCATTCACAAACTTGAGCTCTCCCCCTTCACAAATTTGTCCCATCCTCACAACTTACATTTTTTTTGAGAAAGAGTTTCGCTCTTGTTGCCCAGGCTGGAGTGCAATGGTGCAGTCTCAGCTCACTGCAACCTCTGCCTTCCGGGTTCAAGCGTTTCTCCTGCCTCAGCCTCCCGAATAGCTGGGATTACAGGCGTGCACTACCACACCAGGCTAATTCTATATTTTTCGTAGAGACAGGCTATCTCCATGTCTCCATGGTGGTCGGGCTGGTATCGAACTGCCGACCTCAAGTGATCCACCCGCCTCGGCCTCCCAAAGTGCCAGGATTACGGACGTGAGCCATCGTTCCCTGCCTACTTTTCTTAAACTGAGGTGAAATCCATATAACTTAAAATTTGCCATTTTAACGATTTTTAAGTGTACAATTTGAGTGGTTTCCAAGATAGTCCCAGCGTTGTGCAACTATCACCACTATCTAATTCTAGGACATTTCTATCGCCCTCAAAAGTGAAACCCAGTAGCCTTGAAGCAGTTACTCACTAAAACCTGCTTTTGAGAGAGGCGCCCCCTACTGACAAACTTATCATCAGGCTCGTTGGAAAGGAGACCGCTTGAGAGTCGGTATTGCAGGGCCGGTCCCGAAGATGAACTTGGAATTGAGAGGCAATAAATGGATAACTGGCACGTTACTCAAATTTGACACATGAGGAAATGGAACCCGAGAGGTTCTTCAATCTGCTCAAGGTCACGTAGCAACTGATGAAATCAGGCTGATTCCAAAATGAGGCAGAGATTTGTGTCTAGAAGGTAAAGGTAAAGGCCAAGAAGAAAGATGCTTTGCGTCTTCTCAGGCGTAAACATGGTTTTATAATTGGGAAACAGACAAGGTGTCCCTGGACTTCTTGACCAGATCTGAAGCTTATAGGAACAGGGACATTTCTGGAGCTTTGAATCAGTTTTAGGAAATTCTTCATGGATTTTGCTAAAACTGATTCAAAAGTAGTAAACCCCCAAAACCTCATTAGCTATAAGAGACACGCAGCTGGGCCGGGCGCGGTGGCTCAAGCCTGTAATCCCAGCACTTTGGGAGGCCGAGGCGGGTGGATCACGAGGTCAAGAGATCGAGACCATCCTGGTCAATACGGTGAAACCCCGTCTCTACTAAAAATACAAAAAATTAGCTGGGCACGGTGGCCCTTGCCTGTAATCCCAGCTACTCAGGAGGCTGAGGCAGGAGAATTGCCTGAACCCAGGAGGTGGAGGTTGCGGTGAGCCGAGATCGCGCCATCGCACTCCAGCCTGGGTAACAAGAGCGAAACTCCGTCTCAAAAAAAAAAAAAAAGAGAGAGAGAGACACGCAGCCACACAATTAGGCCAAGAAGTTCGGTAGCAACTGCTAAGCACTTATTGAGCAAAGCACCCTCCTAGACACAATGGAGAACAATAAGGAGCAACCCTCCAACTTCAGTTCTTCTGCTACTGATCCCGCCCACTTTCTCATGTCTTCCAAGGTTATGCACGTCCTTCAAGTCCTGAGGGACATCCCAACAGCCTTAACACTCCACAGGCTTTCTTGAGTCTGCGTTATTGTGGCTGTTTTGTTTTGTTTTCCCTTGCCTTAGTTTACCTAAATCCCATCCCTTCTGATTAGCACAGGCCTCAATGAGCTCTTTCTGCGGGACACAGCAAGCACATCATAATAGTAAACGCTTACGGTGCCCTCGTCCTGTGTTGTTAGCCCAGAATAGCTGAGACAGGTCTCAGTCAATTCAGAAAGTTTGTTTTGCCAAAGTTAAGGACACATCCATGGCACGGCCTCAGGAAGTCCTGATGTGCCCAACGTGGTCAGGGCACAGCTTGCTTTTACACATTTTACAGAGACGTGAGACATCAGTTGATACGTGTAAGCTGTACGTCGGTTCCGTCCAGTAAGGTGGGACAACTCAAAGTGGGGGCTACCTGGTTAGAAGCAGACAAAAGACAAAAGGTTGCATTCTTTTGAGTCCTGGATTAGCCTTCCACTGAATACCCAATTTAGTTTGGCTAGTGAATCTGCATTTTTACATAAACACTAGGGCAGAGGAAGCAATCAGATATGCAGTTGTCTCAGGCAAGCCTCAGAAGGATGACTGAATTCTGTCTCTCCTTTATCCATAAGGTATTTCCTGGTGGGCAAATTGTTTTTTTTTTTATTAAGTCTCCAATTTATTAAGAGGTTCTTTGTTTATACCTGAAGACCTTCACAACCTCTTAGTAGTTATAACCAAGTAGTGGTTCATGGTCTTCTGCTCAGGGAATGCACTGTTGACTATTTATTGCAGCTCGTCCTGCATGGAATTCTTTAGTCATGGGTATCCTCATACCGTTCACCTGGCAAATGGTAAGGGAGTTAAGTGGCTTCTTATCTTTGTAACCATCTTATTTAGAAATAAAATGGGAGGCAGTTTTGCCGACATGGTTCCCAGCTTGACTTTCCCCTTGGCTTAGTGATTTGGGGGGGTCCCAAGATTTATTTTCCTGTGTCAAACAATTTTAGTGCCTGACTTCATTTTGTCTTCACCAAAAGAACCCAGATCAGTTCAGATGAGGAAACTGAGACCCAGAGAGGTTGAATAACTTCCTCAAAGTCACACAGCCACTAAGTGGCAGAATCAAGGTTAGAATCTTGGTTGTTTTGATGCCAGAACCTCTTAATCCCAGATTAAAGTGCCTCTCAACAGAGTTTTCACATCACAATGTAGCCCTTCATCATATGGAGCTAATATTGCTTTCTAATTTATTTAGACATAATGGCCTTTTCCTTTTACCAGATTACAAGAAGGCAGTTACCATGTATACAAAAGCAGCTCAGCATAGTCTCACATATAGTGATCAGTTTCATCCTCTTCTATGCCCCCATAATGCCTAAGTTACTGACAAAAGGGTTTGATATTCAGAAGCAGAAATTAATGGACTTATCTGAAGGCAGAACACATTAGCGTATCTTGGCCCAGACAGTAAAGGAGGGCTATGTTGTTCAGTATTGTATTGAGAGGTGAATTGAAGGATGGGGAATTCAGGTCAATACATTGCTTTGTGGCGGGTCTAGAATCCCAGGCTCAGTATTAATGTCAGCCTAATAAATACAATAAAAACTCCCATTTTTGGAACCCCAGATGTGTCAGGCACTGTGGTAAGCACTGAATTTAGAGTATCTCATGAGTCCTCATAATAAGCCTATGATGTAGGCACTGCCATTATCACTGCTTCATAGGTGAGGGAGTCGAAACTCAGAGAGGTAACTTTCCTAAAGCGGCAGAGCTGGTAAATGCTAGAATTGAACACAGAGCATTCTGATTCCAACCATAAGGGCCCTCCAAAATCTACTTAGGGAATAAGACCTCCCACCTAAGTTCAATTTTCAAGCTTTCCATATTCTCAAATATTCACTGTATAATCAACGGAAGTTAACTGCTTCGCATAAGATACGACCCCTGCTGTCGAGAGGCTTAGCATGTAGACTAGAGGAGGGATGGAGGACAACCCGGGGGGCTGGGCCACAGTGAAATGGGCTATCCGTGTATGGGAAATGATCAGAGTGGAGGACAAGCATGGGGATCTTAGGTAAGGGATCTCGTTAGATGACCTCTACGTTTTCTTCCAACACCCAGTCAGAGATGTATGAACTGAACTCTAGCAACACGCACAGCTGGGGACACATACCTGACAGCCTCCAAAATGAAAGTAGTAGGTGCTGTCACAAAACATGGTTGAGATTCCTAGCGGAGGATACAGACATGGATCAGAGTAGAAGCCAGAGAAGTAAATATGAGGAAACGGAGCTAGAGCCAAGGAGACTCTCAGGAAGGTGGGAAGCAGAATTACAAAAAGATAGAGTGCACCAGCACGTCAGTGCAAATCAGTAAGCACTTATGAGTACTGTTCATTCCTTTGACATTTGACTCATTCAACAAATATTTACTGAGTCTTAAGGTGTGTTCCTGGAGCTAGAGAGAGAGGTGAAAGCACAGGTAGAGCCCTGGCCTCAGGGAGCTGACACTCTGGGAGAATGCCGATAAGCAGGGCATTGCATTGTGGAGCCTCGTGAAGGAGTTGGATCCTGCTCCCTGCCTCCCAGATCACTTAAACCTGGGCTATGAGTACCAAACAAACACACAGCAAGCTGAATTGCAACCCAAGAGTTAAGTAATATTTAAAGAAAATATAGGCCAGGCACAGTGACTCATGCCTCTAATCCCAGCACTTTGGGAAGTCGAGGCAGGTGGATCACCTGAGGTCAGGAGTTCAAGACCAGCCTGGAAAACATAGTGAAACCTCATGTACTAAAAATACAACAAATAGCTGGGCATGGTGGCAGGCACCTGTAATCCCAGCTACTTGGGAGGCTGAGACAGAAGAATTGCTAGAAGCTGGGAGGCAGAGGTTGCAGTGAGCTGAGACCACGCCGTTGCACTCCAGCCTGGGTGACAGAGCAAAACTCCATCTCAAATAAATAAATAAATAAAATAACAGACATGAGAGAAACTAGCAGACTTCTCTCTCATGTTCGCTCTACTATTCACTCCTCGGACATTTGATTCAGAGTTGTGTTCTGTTCTGCCAGATAGAAGAGAAAGAAACATGTCTGGTGGCACAGAAGAGTGCTAACAAAATCTTTTAGATTGCTTTATACTGTGAAAAAATTAAACCTTTGTCTTCTTCAGAAGCCAGATCTTACCTCTTCTACTCCTCAAGTAATATATCATTTTTTTTTTCTTTTCTGTAGAGACAACGTCTCACTATGTTGCCCAGGCTGGTCTCGAACTCCTGAGCTCAAGCAATCCTTCCACCTCAGCCTCCCAAAGCGCTGGGATTACAGGCAAGAGCCACCATCCCTGGCCTCAAGTAACATATCTGTCTAGAAGTAGCTGTAGAAGCCCTTGTCATCTTAGCTGGGCCAAGCCAGGCAGATTCTGCCTTGGAGGTAAGATAAGAAGAAGAAAATGGCCTTCTTGTCTTGGAATTCATTCGTAAACCAGCATCTATTGTTTGCAATGAGCACAATATAAAATATATTAAACAACAGTCATAAAATGTACAACAAAGATGGAAGAGACCTTGAAGATCCTCCAGTCTGGTTTTCTTATTTTATAAATGAAGCAACTGAGGTGTGGGGGCATGAAAGTGTTTGTCCATAGTGAATTAGTAGCACTGGCAGACTCAAATCCAAGTTTCCTGGCAATCCCTCTTCCTATAGATAGAAACAGGACCACCCATCCAGGAAGAAGTGAGCAGGGCAGGGAATCTCTGTGGTCCTTCACAGCCCAAGCCCTGAGCAGTGCCTTCACTGACCCCTCTCACCTGTCACCCTGCCCTACCCTCATTCCATCAGCCATCCCAACACTGGCTGCAGAATAAGATCTCACCTGACATGTCCCTAAAATTCAGACCTGAGCTGGCCCTGGGACTCTCCAGCAAGACACTACTCAGAAGGGCTGGCCCAGCACTGGACAGGCTTCCCTGGGGCTGTCTGGTTCTGGCCAGAACTCTGAAGTGTAGCAGTTCCTGCCCTAGAGGATCTAAAGTCCATCTCAAGTTCTCAAAGCAAACAGAAGATGTGTTTGGTGGTTCTGTTGGCCAGAGTGCACCAGCACCAGCCAGGGCTGAGACAGACACCCAGCAACTGTCCCGTTCTCCACTGGGCCAAGAGAAGCCACAAGCCCTGCTCCATTCCCAAGAGCTTGGACCTGGAATAAGGAAAGCACTCGGGGGTAGTGACAGAGAATCCAAAGTCTCTTGAGGGTAGGTGGGGACAGCACCATCACCACCACCACCGTGGGTGGGAAGGAGAAAGAAGGGCTCTTGTCTCCCCAGGAGGCTGCACCCTGCCCTGGGGAGGAAGCAGTTCCCCAGAGATGACACTTGAGGACCTGGATTGGCACCAAGAGAGCATATTGCTCGGGGTTTTATTTCCCCTTTATAAATGGAGGCAGGCAAGGAAAGGAATTCTTCGGCTGTGCAACACAATACTTCTGGGTCCAGCCCACCAAGCTCGGCCATGGGAAGAGCAAACAAGCTGCCCGTCCTGTCCCAACAGGTTTGTGGACACTTGTGCCCGCTGCCATTCACTGCCACTCACTGTGGATGCTGGGGAAGGGGGAAATGTCGGTCCCCAATGGGAGCAGAGATGTTATAGAAGATCTACAGCCCAGCCTTCGGCCCCTCAAGTGAGGCCAGAGCCAGATATTTAGTGCTGCCACGTAATTAGACACAACTTTGCCCCGCCTGCCCTAAGCCATTTCAGTTTCCACTTTCCTCACTGACCCAGCTGTGAGTCCAGCATTTCTTCCTCACAAGCCCCGAAAGCTGCAGGACTTCCCAAATGCACCCAGGCTGAGGACCTCCTCATGAATGTATATGTGTTCTGCATGGCTGAGGACCTCCCCCATGAATGTATATGTGTTCTGCATGGCTGAGGACCTCCCCCATGAGTGTATATGTGTTCTGCATGTCACAAAGCCGGAAGCAAATACTCAGACCCCTTGCTGTGATCCAAATGGCGGGCCGCAAAGAAAATGTTAGTAACCACCGAACCTTTTTTTTTTTTGCAATTTGCAAAGTACTTTTGAAAGATATTATTTCCATCCTCATAACAACCTTCTAGGTTAACCTTCATTATCACCTCATTTTAAACATAAGGAAGCAAGAGGCTTGCAGACGTGTCTACAGAAATGGCAAAGTGAGGTATTGAGCCCAAGCCATCTCACTCTTCATCTCACCCTCGATCAGTAGCTGCATACTCAGCACCCTGATTTTCTGAATTTGGTGATCAGTAGAATCAGTGATGACCACCTCTAGCTTTGTAACTCTCGGCTTTTTAGACCTGGCAACTGGATAAATGAGGGGTTTCGGCCAGGCACAGAGGCTCACGCCTATAATCCCAACACTTTGGGAGGCCGAGGTCAGGAGTTTGAGACCAGCCTGGCCGACATGGTAAAACCTCGTCTCTACTAAAAATACAAAAAATCAGCCAGGTGTGGTGGTCAGTGCCTGTAATCCCAGCTACTCAAGAGACTGAGGCAGGAAAATCTCTTGAACCCTGTAGGTGGAGGTTGCAGTGAGCCGAGATCACGCCATTGCACTCTAGCCTGGGAAACAAGAGCAAAACTTCAAAATATCCTCTCAAAAAAAATGAGGGACTTTCACCCAACAGGCCTGAGAGGTCCAGGCAAATGTGGGTGCAGATCTGGGTGCAGACAGTACCTGAACTTGCTGGCCCAGGGGCAGGCGACTGGCCCAACCCCTCCCCCAGCAGGTGCCCCTTCACCTTCCTGCGCCTGCCCTCCAGTCCACACACCCAGGCAGGGTGCCCTCTAACGCTGTTTGTTTTGCTGAGAGTTTCCGTTGGCTCTCGTGTGGGTGTTTGTTGTATTTCTCCGGCAGATGGCAGACAGCATGCCCTCCCCACCATCACCCCGCCCCACCATCACCCCACCCTGGGGCTGTGTGGCAGGCAGACGCTGCAGGGCAGAACAAAAACCTAGCAGGTGAATAGCCCTGTCTGCAGAGTCTTTTATCCAACCCAAGTTGCAGACAATATCTTTACAAAATTCTTTCAACTCCCTCATCATCTGGAACTCTTCCTGCCTGGCTTCCATCCTGCTGCAGCCCCCAGCCGCCCCCACCCTCGGAAAAACATCTGCTCCTCTGACGGGGCACAGGACACGGTGTTCCAAAGAGCAATTTTTTCTTTGACTTCCGTCACTATGCCCCCTCAGCACCCAGAGACCCCCCTCCTCCCAGAAACTTCCTGCAAAAGCAGGGGAGCATATTGATCTGCGGAATGTAGGAGATTATTCTCCTCCTCCAGTGCTCAGAACTCCTCCTCGGCGACCCTCAGCTTTTACCACCCTTGAGAAAGCCCCAGATGAGTCCAGGGACTCCTGCAGGAACTGGAGTAGAGGGGCTGGAAAGGGATGGAGCTTCGCCATTTCTATTGTTTCTCATTCCCAAACCCCCATGCTCCAGTCTGGGCCCAAGAGCTGTGCTCAGCTTGAGGGCTGGTGTCTCTCCTGAAAGAAGGCTAGGCCTATGCCAGTAAACCAGACACTTCAAGCTTGAGGGGCCAGAGAGCCTCTGAGCATCCTCACCACCTTGCCCGAGGCTAGAGCTACAGCAATGAGTGCCTAGACCCCCACCTGCATCCCATCACATCCCCACCACTACCCAGCAGCTCCGGAGCAGGCTCTTCCCTCCATTCCCAGGCAACGCTCTACAGTTTCCATCCTGGGGTCTCTTATTTGCTTCTGGGGTCTCTTACTTGCCCAGTTTCTCATGTTGATAGCTTAGCTACTCGGCCTTCCTGGGTTTTCTTTTCAGCCCTGGTCATATCTTTGATGATCTCCATCCGCAACATGTCTCTTAGCCCACGGACCAAGCTCATTCCACTCTCATGCTCAACTCAGATCTGCAGGACGCCAGCCAGGCCCATAGCCCCCCAGCAGAGGGAAGTTGGCAGCTATGACTCTGCCTGTATTAGACAACATTCTACATCCACCAGGAAGTAGGGCCTTGGACATTTCCAAGCTGACCCTCTTATTAACGGCTAAGAAGCAGCTGCAGACACCGCTTAAAGGAAGAGGCGAAGGGGGATGCCAGGGCAGCCATAGCAGCATCAGCAGACAGGACACAGAGGTGTCTGGTGTCACCCTGATAGCAGTTCTGCAGGTGCTGACACAGGGTCCTGCAGTCCCTAGACCTAACTTTGTGGGTTAGACATCTGACTCCAATTTGTGCGGGCCAAATTCTAGCCTAGAACTTGGGCCTCAAGATTTAGAATCTGCCTTCCCCACCCCCTGAGACACCATGTGAGCCAGGGCACATGGCCAGCCTGCACCCTGCCCTTCTCAGCAGCAACTCCTTGGCTCATGCAGCCTCTGCCCCTGGCCTGGCTCTGTTCTTCCTCTGTGAAACCTTCCTCGATCCCTTCAATTAGCCTCTATCTGAAGCCGGGCACTCTCATGGGTCATTTCCCACAGCGTTTACCAGATGTTGCCAAGTATTTTAGTTACCCAAGTAAATATCTTATCTGTAAACTCCTCAACAACAGAGACATTCTGTTCATCTCTGTTCTCGCCCACTACCCCAGCACCCCAGCACCTAGCACTGCACCTTGCCCAGAGTAAACATCAAACATTTTCTGGATCAGTAAACCCAGAATAATCCCCCCAAGTCCTTATTCTGAATGGCCACCGAAAAACCAACATGATTGCCCCCATCATACATTGGTGACCACATACATTACCCTAAGCTCCAAAAGAATGCTGAAAAAGGCGTGCTGTGGTCAGAGGGTCCCTGGATATGAGAACCTCCCTGTCCGAACTGGACACTGCCTTAGATTTCCACTTAGACCCTCCTAGCGGCACCTCTGTCCCCGCTCTCCTACCCATCCACCAGAAACCTCTGGCCAACACATTAAACATATTTCCAAATCCCCAATTCCTTGAACTTAAGGGAAAGCAGCCTGCCCCCATCCCTCACACCCCCCCATGGGCAGCTAAGCCTCTGTGGTACAGACCCCAGGGAGGCCTCCTGGTGATTTGCATATAATCACACAATGCCAGGCACAACAAAGCCACTCAAACAGCAGAGCCTTCTCAGCTGAGCTTAAAGTTTAATCTCCTTAATACAAAAGTTTCTGCTTTGCTTTTGACAGGTTCTGGAACTCTTGCTGATGATGCTAAACAAATAATCACCCTTTCTCCCCCTCTGGAGGCTTTTCCCGGTGCATTGTGGCAGCACAGGCCCCAGTTATTGTGGTTTACGGGCCAGGCCTGCACCTGCACTATTTGTGTGAGCTCATCTGGATGCCCGGCAGAGTTCTTTAAAGAGAGCCCAGCACAGCCGCAGGTGGAGCCGGGGAAGACACCCGCCCAAGGACTGCTACAACCCTTGGCCAGACACCAGCTCAAGGCCGCCTGTACTTTCCGTGCCTCCCACTGCCCTCTACTTCCCTAAAGGCAGCATTCACCCCATGTCCTCCTCCCAAAACCTAGCTCCCTCCTATGTGTCTCTCAGGACCTTCCTCTTCCAGGCGCTGTCCAGCTTCCTGGCACTTCCCTCCCAGACTCACACCCTTCTCAGTTTCTGCACACTTTGCCTCGTCATCTGGAGACCATTCCTAGGTCAGTTTTCCTATTTACTTAAGCACTTCACCTATAGGACTCATAGAACCATCCCAAGCAAAAAAGCCTCTGGAACACCCTTTCAAAGACATGCTCAGCACTTTTCACTGTGGCTCCAACCCCTCTGTCCGGTAGTTTTGAGAATGAGCTATGATCCCCCATCTCTCGTATTGATGCAGGAATTGGAAGTTGGTCATCGAGCTGGTGGCCTGAATAGAGGTGCCTGGCCATCTTGGTTAACTGTTTTTGTGTAACAAACAATCTCAAAACTTAGCAGCCTAAGACAGGAGTTGCTTTATTTTATCTCACTGTGTTGTAGGCTCAGCTGAGCAAGTCTTCTGCTCTGTTGGCATTGGCTGGGGTTGCTCTGTGATCTGGGATCTAAGGTGGTTTCATTTTCATGGCTGGTGTCTCAGTGGGTGTGGCCAAAAGGCTTGACTTAGCTGCGCCTGTTGAGCAAAGGGCCTGCATGTAGCCTCTCCAGCATGGCAGCCTCAGGATAGTGAGAATCCCAGCATAGCAGATCAAGGCCCCCAGAGAGAGTACACCGAAAGAACTGTGTAGAAGCTTCCAGCCTTCACCTGAAATCCCAGAATCTCACTTCTGCTATGATCTACCAGCCAAGCAATTCAAAAGAAAAGAAAGCATAGACATCTTTAATCTCTCACTCTATCTAAAGAGGTCTTTCCAAGAGCCACCAGCCCCTGTAACTATTTCAGAGACAGTTTCCCGGCCCCAATGGCTGAATAACCTAGCCTTGCAAATATAACATGACAGTTACCAGCCTGCGTGCACTAGAGGCTGACATCCTTCTCATTCTTTCCCCGGAAATGCAAGCCAACATCTTATCCCTGGGCAGCATCATCAGTTGACCCCGCTTGGCCTGCCTCTTACCTACCTTGGCTGCTGGCAGGACCTTTGCTTTTTCTCGATTGCTGCCAGACTAGATCTGCCTTTTTCAGGTTTTCGCTCACAAATAGCTTTAGATGGGAGATAAGGAAGCTCAAGTCAGGTCGGTACAGAGGCAGACACAAGACAGGGGGTTAATGCCTCAGACTTGTCCCGGCCCAGCCCTTGCAGGATGGCACCGGCAACAAGCACCTGCTGTAGGGAAGGGTGGTCACTATGTCGCAGCTCTGAGGCTCAACAGAAGTCAGAGGTGGGTCATGGAGATGAGGGGGACAAGGAGAGTGGGGAGAGGGGAGAGGATAGGTGTCTCTCTGCCACACCATTTAGGTACTGAGTCATATCAACATCCATGCAACACCTGGTCAGACAGGCGCCCGCAGACCCATCTGGCCCAGACCAGCTGCACTTTCCCTGGCTGCAGGCTGGGAGTGGCAGTCATCTGGCAGAGCTGTGGTTCCCAGAGTGAGGGCACAAGGCCACACAGGCCAGGGCCACAGACAGGTCTCTTTTCTTATTTTTTTTTTTTTGTTGTTGTTGTTTTCATAAACACCTTTCAAATGTTATTATGAAATATGCAAGCCATACACAAAGGAATGAAGAATACAGTGATAAACTCCCGTGCACCCACACCTAACTTAAGAAATAAAATATTAGCACAAAATATCCCATAATGTAGTATCTCAGGGCTCCAGGGAGTTGGGGAGAGAACAGGGACTGTTCATGTTTGCACAGGAAGGAAGGAGCATTGAGGAGGAGGAGGGACGCAAACGGCAGGACCAGCATTGGCTCCTCCAAGAGAGAGACGGCTGCTTGGGCACCGCAGTCAAGGGAGGTTTTATAGGCTTGGAAACAGACCACAGAGAAAGCACCACCCTTCTTCTTTCAACTCTCAGCTCAGAGACTTCACAGTTCCCACCGTTTGAACTAGTCGTGAGTTCCTCAGAGATGCCTTATGGACTGACTTCTCTGTCCCTATCTGCTCTTGTGCTGTTTATATCTATCCCTCTCCCATGCCTGACTGTAAACGCCGTGACTCTGTCTCGCTTTTGATCTCACGAAGTTCTTGTACAGGGTAAGAACCCCTTGTTGTTGACTTGAAAGTGTGATTAATTCCTGGGAAACCCCCATGATTAACACGCAGGGGACAGAAGCATTAACAGAAAGGGAAAAGAAAAGCGAGTTGGGCCAGGTGCGGTGGCTCACGCCTGTAATCTCAACACTTTGGGAGGCTGACGCAGGCAGATCACTTGAGGTCAGGAGTTTGAGACCAGCCTGGCCAACATGGTGAAATCCCATCTCTACTAAAAATACAAAAATAAGCCAGGCTGTAGTCCCACTACTCAGGAGGCTGAGGCAAGAGAATCGCTTGAGCCAGGGAGGTGGAGGTTGCAGTGAGCTGAGATTGAATCACTGCACTCCAGCCTGGGCAACAGGGTAAGATTCCGTTTCAAAAAAAAAAAGAACACACACACAAGATGAGCCTGGGGCATCTTGTATTGCCAAAAAAAATAAGGAAGTACTCAAAAAAAAAACCGCAATCATGAGGTTTGTCAAAAGGCAGCAGCCAAATGGAAGAGCTCCCAACGGCCAGCACTGGATCATTTTGAGACAAAGAAAAAAAACAACTTTCTATCTAAGTCGAAATATGAAATGAATATCAGTCAGCCCATTTTTTTTTTAGAAAGAGTCTTGCTCTGTCCCCCAGGCTGGAGTGCAATGGCACTATCTTGGCTCGCTGCAACCTCTGCCTCCTGGGTTCAAGAGATTCTCCTGCCTCAGCTTCCCAAGTAGCTGGGACTACAGGTGCACACCACCACTCCTGGCTAATTTTTTTGTATTTTTAACAGATATGGGGTTTCACTGTGTTAGCCAGTGACCTCCTGACCTCGTGATCCACCCACCTCGGCCTCCCAAAGTGCTGGGATTACAGGTGTGAGCCACCATGCCTGGCCCATAAGCCCAAATTGATATAAATAAATGTTCAAGTGCATAAATAAAGATGAAGAAGAGACACATTTCACATACAGAAGAATCTCAAATAACTTGCATTCAGTTAACTTACGTTAATTTCAAATAATTTAATTCCACCCTCGGGGAGGGGTAATGCAATTGCCCATTCCTTAAGTGTGGGCTGTACGTAGTGATTCTCTTCCAATGAGCACAGTATGGAAAGGGAAAACGAGTAAGCTCTAGAGTGGAGGACACCTGGCAAACGCTACTTCAGCCAGGTGATCAAGGTCAACACCAACAGTGATCCATCATGTTGACTGCATGCCCCCTTCATGCAGCATGATGGAAATGGCATCTTGCCTCTGTGGTCTTCCTCTCAAAAACCCACACCTCCAGTCCAAGCATTAGAAAAACATCAGATAAAGCCTAACTGAGGAACATTCTATAAAATATCTGACCGGAATTCTTCAAAACTGTCAAGGTCATCAGAAACGAGGAAGGTTTGAGAAATTCTCTCAACTGTAGGCAAAGGAGACACGATGACTGGATGTCATGTGTGATCCTGGAACAGAAAAAGACAACAGGTAAAACTAAGGAAATCAGAACAAAGTATGGGCTTTAGTTAATAATAATGTACTGGTTCACTAATTATAACAAATGTGCCATATTAATGTAAGCAGTTAATAATAGAAGCTGGGTGTGAGGTATATGAGAACACTGGACTATCTTTTGAAATTGTTCTGTAAATCTACAACTCTTCTTAAAAAATGAAGTTTATCAAAATATATATCAGCATGTTCTAGGAAAAACGTACATAACTGTTAAAAACAGAGGGAAAAAAATTAGGAAAACAAGGGGACTTTGGGATCATGGAATTTAAGTCGTCCCACCTGTCAGACCAGTGGAAAGTCAGGTAAAATCAGAACTGAAAGTGACATCCCAGGGGCACTGCCAGGGTCCTGAGAGAAGGCAGTTTGGGGAAATAGCGAATGTGAGAGTCAGAGAGCTGGGGGCAACAGGATGAGGACCTGGGTGCAACAAGTGTAAAGCAGCAATCTGAAAGTGTGGTATTGAGGTTTCGAGCATAGATGAAGCGGACGCCTCACTTGGAAGCCTCCAACTGGAGGACCTTTAGCAATACAGGTGAGTATTTAAAACAGTGCAGAGCGGGGAGTAAGAAACAGGGTGAGACGGCACAGCCACCTCCACAAGCATTTAAAACGGACATGTGCCTAAGCAATGCCCACTTTGCAGGAACTCACAGACACACATTTGGTTTAATAGAATTATTGTCTATGGGGAGATGGAAACAAGAATAAATGGAAAAAAAATAGGAGAAGTTTCCTGCCCACACCACACCAACAATGACAATGTTGCATAAACTGAGTGTCATTAATTCAAACCACTACCCTTAGGGGTGTGTGTGTGTATGTGTGTAGAGACAGTTTCTGTTTGTGACTGAGAAAGAGACAGAGAGGGAGAGGGAAGAAGAGGAGGGGAGGGGAGGAAGGGGAGAGGAGAGGGGAGGGAAGGGAGAGGGGAGGGGAGAAGAGAGGGAAAGCAGGGGAAGGATGGGAAGGGGAGGGATGGGGAGGGAAAAGAAAGGAAAAAGAAACAGGAGACTTAGAAGAAGCAATGTCTCACTTATTCGTGGGGTCTAAAAATCAAAACAATTGAATTCATGGAGATAGAGAGTAGGAGGATGGTGACCAGAGGCTAGGAAGGGTAGTAGGGGGCAGGGAGGGGTAGTAGAGGGCTGGGAGGGAAGGTGGAGATGGTTAATGGGTACCAAAACAAACAGGTAGAGAAAATAAATAAGACCTACTATTTGAAAGCCCAAGAGAGTGACCATAGTCAATAATAACTTCATTGCACATTTTAAACTAACTTAAAAGGTGTTATCGGATTCTTTGTAACTCAAAGGATACTTTTTTTGACACATGAGATATATCAAAACATCTCATGTACCCCATAAATATAATACCTACTATGTACCCACAAAAATTAAAAGATAGAAGAGGTAAGAGAATCAGATGAGATTTTTCTCAGAACTGGATGAAAGGCAACAGAGAAGGGAATGCTGGGAAGAGAGCAGCAGTGAAAAGCTGGAGTGGCGGATTCCTCTGTGAGCAGCAGGGGAGTGGTCAGGCTCTCTCCAAGGCAACTGTCAACCAAGAAATTTTGTTTTTGAAAGCCATAACCTTCCTTGCCAAACAGGACAAATAGGACATAAGCCTTAGAGGAGAGCAACAATAGATATTGGCGAGGCGACAGAAGAAGCAGTGATGAAGAAGAGAGAACACATGTTTCGGTTACCCTCGAAACACAGTACTGAGGTTAAGGTCTCCTCCTGGTACAGTGCTGTGAGGGAGGCACGACCGGGTATTGCGGACTTGCCCTCATTCTGCCATCAACCAGTGATGTGACCTTGTGAAAATCCCTAAACCTCTCTGAGCCTCGATTTCCTCATCTTTAAAATGAGAGTTTGGAACCGAAAACGCTCCCTTCCCTAATCCAGCGGTTAATGCCATCTGGGAGTTCACAAAGGAAGGAAGACTAGCACATTACCTGCCTGAGGCTGGTTTCACAGCAGAGGATCCAGCATCTCCACCCCGTCTCCTGTGGTGTATTGAGCCAACAGGGTCTGGGGATCGTCTGAGCCCTTTCAGCTTGTGTGGGCTGTCGCACACTCAGTTCCACATCTTTCATCATGCCCTCCTTTCTTATACATGTGGCCTTATGAGGGCAGCCCATTCACGGCTTGGGCCTCCTCTGTATTTTCACAGAACTGAGCCTAGGAAAGAGGTTCCTTAAATAGTTTGCCACCTTCTAGGCCCAACATATCCCCAGTAGCTGAAGACTGAGGCCACACATTTCAAAGCGGAGAACAATTAGGATCTGAATTTTAACTTAAACTTCAACATGAAGAGCAACCTGAATTCTATTTTAATCTTTTCCAGTTTGCTATTCCTAGAAATCCTGTCCAGTGACCTGACCTTGTGGGAATTTTCCATCTTGTCTTGTGTTGACTCAGGACAAGACTCTTCCTCCCTCTGGGTCTGAGATTTTTCATCCACAAAATAGAAGAGCTGAAGGACATAGCCCCTAGTGTCCCAGCTCTACTACTGCCAGCTCAACTACTCAGCTGTAGTAATCTGAACCTATTTAGGACCCCAGGACCTTTACACCACCCAAGTACAATCTCTTTGTCCCACTCAACCAGGTAAGAAGTTACCTTTGAGATCAATTTCACAGAAGGGAGGCAAAGTGCAGAGAGCTAATGTCCATTATTATAACAGAAACAGGACGGAGAGGCCACAAGGTTACAGAATATACCTTAAGACCTCAGAGAAGTAGGAAGCTTTCCCACCCACCTACTCACAGCAGAAGGAAGGTTGACAAGATGAACCTACTTTCTACTAGCTGGGGAATGTATGTGACGGATACGGAGAGAACAGGCTTGGGAACAAGAATACCTGCGCTCTACCCTGGCCTCGCCTCCAGGTACGATCTTAGGCAAGTGATTCAATCTCTTTGCTCCTCCACGTCTTAACCTGATAAAATGGGGTTCATTACAATGTCAATCTCCCAAGGTAGCTGTGAGTACCAAAAAGTGCGGTGTGTATCAAAGTTCCTCACAACACTTTGCCACTGAAAACATGGTCCATTGAGGTCGACTTCACTGAGAGCTTGTCAGAAATGCAGAATCTCGGGCCCCAGATCACCTATACTGTTGAATCAGAATCTCTGTCTTTAAAAGATCCTCAGGTGATTGTCAGGGACAGGAACGTTTTGGAATTGTTGCAAAACATTACATCGATGCTAATCTTACTTCCTATAAAAATAATTCAGATCATACCAATACACACTCATGGGCTCGCGCGCGGGCGCGCGCACACACACACACACACACACACACACACACACACACACACCTGCAACCGCATTTCCTCTCCTCTTTCCTTTGGACTCCTCCTCGCCCTGCTCGCCACTTCCTGCAAGCTCACAGTGCCACCTTCTGGACAAATAAGGGAAACGCAGATGAGTGAGACATGCGGGGAATACTCAGGGCCCTAGAAGACCCGGCAGAGATGTGGCTTTGTGGGAGGACGCCAGCCAGTGCTGAGCATTACGGTAACCACCAGCCACCTATGGCTACTGAGCACTTGAAATGGGACTAGTACAAGTTGAGACATATACAAGCTGCATATCTAAATGCACTCTGGATTTAAAAGACTTAGTACAAAAAAGAATATCACATTATTAGTTTTTATATTGATTATATGTTAAAGTAATATTTAAACTCATTGTGTTAAATAAAATGTTATTAAAATTAATTTCACCTGTTTCTTTTTGCTTGCTTAACTTGGTGACTAGAACATTTAAAATTACATGTGTGGCTCACACTGTCCCTTTCAACTGGACAGCACTAAAGTAAGCGATGTTTTTTTCAGAATATGGGTTCCCAGGGATCTTCATTTCTTCCCCCTCAAATATGCCTCTATGAGAAGGCTTTACTTTTGCAGCCCAGGGACTCTCCCTCCAGTCCAGCTTTACAAACAGCATCCAACAATCCTGCCAAGCTTGCGGCACAATTCTTTCAGGTATCGCCAGCTCCAGAAGAGAGCCTGGTACATAGCAAGTGCACGGTAAATACCTGCAGAATGAATGAATAAATGAGTGAGCGAATGAAGTGCCCTCAGTAGGAGGACACCTCATACTTGGTGGGTGGGTATCTTTTCAGAAGCAACCAAGTCATAGGTCACTCAGAAGGAAGGTTGGTGAGTTACGTGGGGCCAATCAAACCAGATACAGCATTTCTTATTTTCAAAATCGTGGCCTGATTACAAAGTAATACAGTAAGTTTTCTTAAGGTTCTCCCACACCCGTCCCATTTACATGTGACCTAAGCTGGGTGGCCTTGAAAGTCCCAGAGCCTTGGGTCTCTTTCTTGTGGCCACACCTCCCCCATCAGCACTTTCTTTATGCCACCACATAATGGCTTTCCAAGTAGTTTCTTGTCTGTTTCCCTGATTGATTTTCACAGGAGCTATAAAGAAAGTTAGATAGTATTATTTATTACCACTGATTTACAAATGATAAGTCAACTGATCATTCCATTTCGAAAAGTAATTAATGACAGGGCCAGGACTGGAGACTTTCTCGCCACCACCCGCTGAATGCTTTATCCGACACATCACATGGTGGTTATCCAAAATTCACTGGCAGTTTTACAGTTTCCAGTTTTTCTGGGTATGCATATTCTTTAAGAGCAGTTGACTGTTGAATTTTTCAGTCTTTCTGGGCCCCAGTCTTCTCCTCTATAAATTGGGAGAAGAGAACTAAATAATCTCCAACACCCTTTCTAAAGCTAAAACCATATGGGTCTCTGAAACTTGGCTGTACACACGCCAAAGGCAGAAGCCTCGGGTTTTATTTCCCTTGCATCTCTCCTGCAGTATTTCACACACCGAGAGTACTTATAAGAGTTTGGCTGGCTTTTGCCTTGCAGAATAAGGGAGCTGAGATGTCCCTTGCCCTCCCTAAGCCCAGTTACACATGTTCATGTGCACAGGTGTACACACGCCCCACCAGCTTCTCTAGGAAGGAAAAGGAGGAGATAGGAGATACAGAAAGACCGTGGAGAGCAGAGGCAGCAGATGGAGGCATTCCTCCAGAGAGGAGAGATCCCGGGGGGACTGGGAGGTGGGAAAAAGAGAGTGGAGACACTTAAGTTGCCTGAGCCAAGGCTGCTCAGAAGATCCATAGCTCAGATTTTATCTTCATGAAAGATTCAGTGAATGCATCCCGGAGCGCCCATGGGCGGCAGAGGCTGCCCTTCCTGGACATTTCTCCCTGCATTGGGATCCTGGGTCCAGATGTCCCTGTGCCTCTTCTGTTCCGCTGCCCTCATCTTGTTTTCTCGTGGTGTTGCTGGCACTGGGCCTCTGTGCCATGCTCTTAATTCTCCATCTGTCTCCCCAGCCATCTTTCTCAGCGTCTGTCCGCCCCTCACTTCTATGCCTACATCTCTTTCTGCCGCTGTCACCCCCACCCAAAGGGTGAGGATGCCCTCCTTTGAGTGTGTCCCAGTGACATGGGCTTCCATAGCTGTCTCCTGCTGTGCCCTCCAGAGTGCCACGTGCCTGAGCACAGAGAACCCTCAGGACTGCGGGAATGAGACACCCTGTGCAAAAGAAGAGCTAGACCCACCAGGATGCCAAGAGGGTAGGGGCTGGAGGTACAGTTGAGGAGTGGGGAACAGAAAAACAGCGTTGAAGGGGAGATGCTGGCTTTATGGGGCGCCTGGGCTGGGCTAGGGCTCAGAAGCCCCCTAATGGGAGAAAAGAACTGTCAGGGTTCGACTTGGGCCCTGTGGGACGGTGAGTGACCCACAGCTCCTAAGCTAAGTCTTAGTCCTAATTGCTGCATGGCTGTCCCCCCACAGGTGGTCTCTGTCCCAACTCACCACCTGCTCCCTGTCCCCCAGGCACTTTCCTCTCCGGAGCAGGACCCCACAACTCCTCCTTCTGCCAACTCTGCCCTCCCGGGTTCTTCAATGCCTGGCCTGGCCAGGATGCCTGTTTCCCCTGTGGCTCAGAGGCCACCCAGCCAGAGAAGGTCAAGGACACATGTGTCTGCCGGGGTCCTGGGCGAGTGTTCCAGGTATGTCCTCTGGCAGGGGGTGCCAAGGACAGGCTACATTTCCGGGACTGTTTTGGTCTCAAGTCAAACTCTGCTCAGGTGTAACTTGACCAGGGTTGGCTCAGGTTTCCAAGTAACTTGGGGGTAGGGTTGCCAGAT
This sequence comes from Saguinus oedipus, assembly GCA_031835075.1. NCBI lineage: Eukaryota > Metazoa > Chordata > Mammalia > Primates > Cebidae > Saguinus > Saguinus oedipus. The sequence goes on from CM063178.1 coordinate 9,238,670, forward strand.
AAAATACAGGGTTCCCAGTTAAACTTGAATTTCAGATAAATAATGAACTTTTTTTTTTTAGTATTGCATGAGACATATTTATACTTAAAAAAAATCATTGTGTATCTAAACTTCACATTTAACTGGGCACCCGTGTTTTCATTTGCTGAATCTGGCTCCCCTTCTCTGAGAAAAGGACACGATCACTTCCAAAACACATCCTTGCCCAAGCCCTTCCGACTCAAATATTCTCTGTAAGCCAACAAATGTGTGTGTGAATTCTTCCTTTGCAGGATGTCTGGAGTCTTTTTTTTTAACTGGAATGATAGTGCCGGCCAGACCCTTACCAGCACAGGCTGGTCTCCTTCCCTGATTCCTCCCCTTCCCTGTTTATTGCTCATTTCCCCTCCCCTGCCCTTGTCTTCTGGCCCATTTCCAAAATGGTCACAGTCAAAAACCTGTGCATGGTTCACCACAACCAAGTATTAACCCACCAACACGAACCAGCATTCATTCCTCCCTCCCCTTCCCCACTCCCCAGCCCAGTGATAGTCGGTGCCCTTGCCTCCCTGGCTATCAAGATGTTGGACAGCCAGTGGGCTGTGTCCAGTGGGAACACAGGAGCTGCAAGGATGGAGCCACCTGGAACCAGGAGGGGCTATGTTTGACCAAGGGTCAGTGGAATGACCACTGTGCCTACCAGGTAGGAGAATGCCCATCTATTATGCCCTTAGCTTCCTGCTCCTCTACCCTCCCATTCAAATGCCAACCCTCCCAGCCACTGGGCTCATTCCATTGGTCCCTCTCTGGAAAGACAGAGGTCAGTACTTTGCACTCTCAGGCAATTCCTAGAAGCAGCTGGAGAAAATGAAGGGGAACTTCCCCAGGGAGATGTTGCTAAGAAGTTTGAGTCTTTGTGCAGGTGTGTGTCACACCAGGAGATGTCCGTGGATATGACTCAGGCCTGGGGCTCTGCCTGTGCTGGAGACAGCAGTCGAGTGGAATGTGCAGCCCTCTGTGCCCAGAGAGACAGAGACACATCTGGCAGCTCAGCTGCCCTGACGGCATCCCACGGATTTCTGTCACTGAAGGCATGGGGAGCCAGGTACAGCACTCTGAGGTCCAATCTCATGCGGAGCCAGGGCCTGTGACTTCTGCCTCCAAAGAGGGAGCATGCAGGACGTACCTGTGTGCAGGGTCCAGGAGCTTCTGCTTCCTGGCCCATGTCACTGACACAACCTCTCTGACATCAGAGGCTCAGAACCAGAGCAAGCCCCCTTTGTTGATTTTATTTCATCCCACAAAACTCCTTGAAGAAGAGGTCATGGTGTTCATTAAAGAGGAGGGACACTGTCCAAGAGGCCATGACTCCAGGCTGCCCCTGCCCCATGGAGTTCTTGGAACTATTCCTACTGCCACCTCCCCTGTGTCCTTTCAGGACACTCAGACACAGCTCAGGAAAGGGGCTCTGTTCAGCCTCCCTTCCTGCTGGACAAGTGTGTGACCCCATGTCTTCAGGGAAAATCTGACACTGGCTCTCCTTTTTCCAGGATTTTTTCCTTCTGGACCAGCCTTCCCCACCGTGTGCTGTGGGCTATCCCTGCAACATGGAGCTAGGGCAGAAGGCTGTCCCCCTCTATGTAGTCAAGATGGATGGTAAGACAGCTGGACAGATGGAGGCCACAGGGAGGCCTGCGGCCTGGGACCACACATGTACAAGCCTTGTCCTTACCATGGCGTGTGCTCTGTCCCACAACCAGCAGCTGGGATTTGATAGGGCAACCACTCCCCCAGGGAGGGCTCCCTGAGAACTGCATGCTAATTCTGACTCCTCAATTTTTCAGAAAGTCGAAGCTACCATGTGCAGACCAGGCTGAGCAGCTGCGGATTGTATACATGCACTTGGGAAAACTCTTATCCCAGTTCCTACAGGGTCGGGGGATCCCTGTCTTGTTCTAGGGCATGGTTTCCTGGGCCTGACCAGACCAGGTAGTAAGCTACTACACTCCCTCGGCCTTCCCTCGGGGATCCCAGGCGTCCAGACCAGGATCCAGGTGGGCATCACCACTCACCTGTTGCCCCTCCTATCTCTCTTCTACCCCTCCCAGGCCCCAGCAAAAAACCATCTGAAGAGTGGCGGCTCTCCCTCATTCTCTGAATCTTACCTAGGAAAGTCTAGGGAAGGACATCTGGCCTCTTCTTGGTCATTGAACCTCAACTCCACATACCTTGGGTATCTGCCGCCCCCAGAGCCAGGCATTCGAAACCCTACAGTCTGCCTCCAAGCCAATGATACACTGGCCTTCCTGGTGACTCATGAGCATTGCCCAGAGTATGACCTGTGAGTGTCCAGAGTCCACAGCCCCACCATCATGGAGTCCTTAGAGAGCAAATTCCCCCTCATCAGCCACCACTTCCAAAGGCAACGTATTCCCTCCTTTCTCTCTCGCCAGGGGCCACTTCTATAACACGCTGGAGCACTTTGACTGGAGGCACTTCCAGGCCCTGGCTAAGGAGTCCCAGCTCTAGAAGCAAAGCCTCAGCCTCTTTCTGCAGCAGTTCCCGCAGCTGGGTGTTTATGTCTTTTGTCTGAGCAGCAACCGACATCGGAAGATGGTTTGTCTATGATGATTTGCCTCATTTAAGACATTATTCCATCATTTCCCCTCTCTTTAAAAATTACTGCCTCATAACCACCTCAGACAGATCTACAAGGAAGGAGATGCCCTGATATCCCTGTCAGTTTCAGGGTCCCACAATGCTAACAGATGGTCCTGGGGATGCCAAGGTTCATTCTACAGCAGCCGGGCACGTGTGGTGTAAGGAGGGGACGGTTGGGAGGATGGGAACACAAGTGTATATTAAGGGACATCAATGGCATTGCGTGGCCTGGGACCTCTGGCTATCTCTCCCAGCCCTCCACTTGTCTCCCCTTCCACATCTCCCAAGCCCACCTACGCATGATTTTATCTGTGTGACCTGCACATTGTACCACCACTGATCCAGGTGTGCTGTTTGTGCCTCACACAACATTTAGGATCTCCCTGTCAGCACAATGCCCAAGAGATTGTACTGACTTAGTCCCGCAACATGCACACAGCTCCCTCATGCGGACAGTCAACTGATGTGAGTCATCTGATTACACACAGCTCCCTCATGCAGACAGTCAACTGATGTGAGTCATCTGATTAAGTAAGTTTCCCAGGAAAACTCTGATTCTGCCTCCCAGCCCCCAGGTTTACACAATCATCCAACTATTTGGTCAGTGTTGGCAGGCATTCTGGTAGACAGTGGGACAAAGACTGAACAGACTTCTTTCCACCCAGTATCTCCATGCCCTCCCGCCAGGGGGGCCCGTGCTTTGGGGAAGGGCCCTTTGCCTCCACAACTCCCAGGTATCTCATCCAGACTGGCATCGCCAGGATCCCCCGGCCCCTGAAGAGGTTTGGCTGGCCAGGACTCCTAGGGGAGATAGTGCTGCTCCTGGGGCTTTGCCTGCTTCTAATGGTGAGTAAAGCCAGACAAGCGACTTCTTAACTACTACACAAGACCAGCTCTCCAATCCCCTATAAGTGGGTCTTCCAGTTCCGTTTATGATAAGCATTCTAATAGTTGCTAAGATGCAAAGGTGACAAAGGTGCAATTTCAAGCCTCCAGGGCTTGAAACAAATACATGTCAGCAAATATAATGGAGCTAGCTAAAGCACATCCAGGGAGCCACAGCCACACAAAGGCAAGAGTTGACTGTTCTCCCTGTGGGGTCAGGACAGACTCAGGAAGAGTTGATCCCTAAATGAGGCTTGAAATAGGAGAAGTCTTTAATATAACGTGGTCCCTGCCTTACAAGAGGGTTGGTGAGTTGAGGAGCAGGGAGTATGCACTAGGGAGGAGAGACAGAGATGAGGAGTACTGTGAGCACAGCAAGAACATAGGCACGAAACAACAGGCACCTTCTCAGGGAACCAAATGGGGTTTCCCATGACTGGTGCTGAGGTGTGAGGACAGGGATAAGGCTGGAACTGGGAGGGAGACTAAATTGTGAATGGTCTCCGGGCCCTGCTGAGAAGTTTGGACTCTATCCCCTAGGCAGGGAATAAGAATTTTTAGCAAGTGAGAAAACCTGGTCTGACTTTTACTTGTCCTCCAGCAGTAGGGTGGATCAGAGACGGATCAGAGAGGGGAAAAAATGACAGAGACCTAAACAATTAGCAAGCAAGAGAGGATGAGGTGCTCCCTAACCACGGCTCTGCTCCAAGTGTGAGCTGCCTCCTTTCAGAGTCTTCAGGAAGGAAGCCGTGCCCTCGGCTCACCTTTCCCTTCCCACCCCGTATTATGTACTCTGTAGATTCAGTGTCACAGCCTGAGCTGGGCTCGGAAGACTGCTCCTCACCCTACCTTCAGGAGACAACAGCAAGAATACAACCTCGACGCCTACACTTCCCCAAGAACTGGAATAATGTCAATGAGGAGAGGCCGATCTCACCAAGACTCTGATGCCCCCACGGTTGAGGGGGGCCGCAGTGAGTGACAGGTGGGCTAGAATCCCAGAGGTAACCCAGATCCAACTAGCCAGCTCCTGCTTCTTTTTTCCATCTTCCAAGATTGCTCAATGCTCAATTCCTGTTCATTCATTCACTGATTTGCTCAAAAATTCTTTACCAAGTGGCTACTGTATGTCAGACTCTACAGGCACCAGGAGTAGGCAATATAGAGGAGGAAAGAAACATCTAAACACACTTTCGAAAAGAAACAGTATAACTGTGTAAAGTGGACAAGTTACACAGTGACCTGTGTACTTGGTACTAGTACTACCTGGACGAGCAATTCCAGAGGTATTGATTACATGTCACACCAAGGGGTTCCCCTTCTATCCTCGCTACTCACAGTACAGTCCTCAGACAGCAGCACTGGGATTTGTTTGCGCTCCTAGAACTTTACTGTGCATAGAATTTCCTGGGGTTCTTCTGCTTCAGTAGGTCTGGGATGAGGCCTGAGATTCTGCATTCCTACCAAGTTCCTCAGCAGCCCTGATGCTCCTTACCCAAGAACTACACTTTCAGTAGCAAGACTGCCTGGATTGTTGAGGCTCAATAGGAAAAAAGGTGCGTGGAAGAGCTGCAGGGAAGCTCATATTCACAGTTCAGGAGGATAATCCTGCTTCCCCCCGACCCCCACGGGTCGGAGCTGGGAGGCCGAGGAGCAGGTGGACCTGGAAGGGTTTAACACAGAGGCCTTCTTTGGAATCCTGCTCAGGCAGTCTCTGTCAGTGACAACCAAACTCAGCCAGACCAAGGAAGAGGTGACTGGCAGCTCCAGGCAAACTGGAGGAACACGCGGGGCTAGAAACAGACTCCTCTTCAGGAGAGCTGGTTATGAGACATAAAGGCCAAAGAAATCGTCAGTCTATCAACTCCTTAAGGAATCAAAATAAAGGAGAGTATATGAGCAGGGGAGATAGAAGATCTCAGATTAAATTTAGGACAGATCTCATGGAACCTGGGCTTCAGGTTCAATGATAGAGAATATTCTAATGCCACCGCTGGAGTTCCTTCTTAGATCTCCATCCCTAGTCCTCAGTACCCCAACTGGGTGAGCAAATTGATGCCAGCAGATGACAGGCATTAGAAGCAAAAAGAATACACTAGAAATCCAAGTATCGAAACTGGGCCAGGGCTTCCCCAGCCGAATGTGTGTGCTGAGACTGGCTGGGACTAGCCTGTCAGTCTTCATGCATTCTTTCCAAGTGTCTTGGGGCGGTGGGGAGAGGGGTGGAGGGAGGATGGGTTTCCAGGGTCTCTCCAGCTGTTGGCTGCAGGGGGCACTGCAATCACAGCAGTGAGAGGCTGGGTGGCTCCGGGAACAGAGTTCACACAGGTTCAATCCACCCTCTCTTCGCAGCTCAAACTCCTCTACCTTAAACTTCTGCATGAAGCCCGTTCTCTCCAGCAGCTGTGGGGAGCAAGGCGCTGCCTCCCAGCCTCCACTAATTGGCTCCTGGGGAGCATGCAGAGGGATCAGCAGCAGGTGGGGGCTTGGTTCCTGCCTTCCTCTCTGGTCTCTGTGCCCAAACACAACTCCCTCCCCTCACTGAGGTCCTGGATCCCTCCCTTACCACCTCCTTCACCTGTTCCATCTCCCTGGCACTAAGACTTTTAGCTACAGTTCCCACCATCTCTGGGAATTTCTCACCCTCTGCCGCTGCTGCCTTGCCTGTGCAGAATAACTCTGGAGTTCCCAGGATGAGTGGGGTGTCCCCCAGCCTGCTGTCCCTGGTGGCTGTAGCACCTGCAGGTGAGAAGGCAGGGTTCTCTCTGACCCAGGCTGCTGAGGCAGCTGCCAGGGCGGCAGAGAAGGGGGTCAGGCAGAGGGGGCACCTGGCAGGCGAGTATGCAGCCAGCCTTTGTCACCAACTGAAGCTCCTTCTCCAAGACCTCCGAGAGAGGCAGGAGCAGTGGGCCTCTTTCTGCTCAGCACTGATGTAGGCTCAGCAGCTGCTGAGAGCATGGACAGGCTCCAGGCCAGAGAAGTCCTCTCCAGCTGGGCAGAACTCAGAAAGGTATGGACCTGGCCAACCTGGGTCAGACTTAGGAGACAGGAAATGGGGAGGCGTGGGTGTGTCTGATAGGATCCCCGAACTGGACAAAACATAACGTCCTTTTCCCATCCCTGAGTGCTCCTGTGCCCCTGCAGGGCAGTTCCCCGGCTGGACACCGTGCTGGGCCACCTGTCCCAGGTCATGCTGCAGGAGGGCCACCGCCTGAAGGCCTGGGGCATTCTCAGCACCGGCATTGGGGCAGAGCTGCTGCGGCCAGGTAAGCTCTGCTTGCACCTCAGCCAGGGTCCCCCAGGAAACCTGGCCCTGAATCAGGGTGACGAGCCCTGCAGAAACTCCGGTTCCACCCCCAGACACACAGCAGGGGAGGCGGGGTAGAAGAGGTCAAAACAAAGCTGACACCCCAAGGTCGGGAAGGGTTTGTGTCAGGGTGGGGTGTCCTGCCCAAAAGAGGAAGGAGCCGCAAATGTGGGAAAGACCCAGGAAGAAACAAGCCACGGCAAGTCAGAGCTTTCCAGAGCCGGTGGCACTTCCTGAAAGTCAAAGCCTGGCAGATGAAGGCAAGCGGCCAAGTTGGGGACATGATAAACCTGCCTTGGGGACTCACAGACCTGCTGAGTCCTGGGAGTCCCGGAGGCCCCCCGTAGCTGTCACCACCATTTCCCAAGGCCCTTCCAGTGTCTGCAATGATATCACAATGGCAGGTGGAATCCTACCCTGGACCCAGCAAAGATGAGACCCTTGCCCCTCAGGACCACAACGTCTGTGGGGCTGGGGAGGAGTTCTCACCAGCTCCTTCCAGTCACCAGCCAAGGGAGCCCCTGCATGTTCCCTTCCCCCCACCCGGGCCCCCAGCCCAGGGCTGAGCAGGCAATGCTTGCTTTCCTGCAGCCCCAGCAGGCCCTCCCGGGGGTGCTGATGACATCAGAGTGAACCCCATCACCAAGTTGATGGTCCCTGGCCCCACCTGCTTGATGCTTCCAGCCAGTGGCCACGTAGGCACCATATCCCCTGGCTACTTCATCCACCTGACACTGGGCGGGTGCTGCCCGAGGCTGGACACCTGGGATATGATCTGCTGAGAGCTACCCTTGTGCCCACTGTGGACTCCATTGCAGGTGAGCCCCTGGCCCACTGATTATCCCCAAATCAGCTCTGGGCTTCAGAGATGAGGCAGGGCTTGCTGGGACTCTCTGGAGTGATCTCCCAGGGAGCACCCCACAGGAAGCAGGGCTCCCTTTTTGGACAGTGGGGCTTGGTGACCAGCAGAGTAGTAAATAACTCCTTCCCCTCCTCACCTTGACATTCTTGCTGGATGCAGAGGGTGCCATGAATGGACAGAGCTGGTTAGTAAAAGGAGGCAGTGCCAAGGCGCCTCTGCCCCTGCTCTGAAGGGCTAAGGAGGGAGGCTGGTGCATTAAAGGCACCAGCAGCTCCCTGTATCCCTGTCCAGGTGGCGTCCGAACATCAGAAGCTGCCATCCTGCCCTATGTGCCCTACCCAACTGGTCCCGCCACAGGTTCCCCTCCAGCCACGCACCTGCCCATCCTGCAGCCAAGAAGGATGTCCCAGCTGGGGGCTCTCATGACAGACCCCATCACAGGCATCGAGGTGCCCATGCTGGCTGTGACTCTGCACCCCAAAACAAGAAAGTGGCTTGCTCTTGAGGGGACATACCGCAACCCTCTCACCAAGACCTTGGCCCCTCTGGAGATGGGGGGCCCCATGGAGGACCCAGTCACAGGAGGCACCTCGCCCATCCTGGGAGTCGTGTTGGATGAAAACACAGGTCTCCTGGCAGCCCTTGGCGCTGTCCTCCCGTGCCCTTCTCCATGCCTGGCCTATCCTCCCAGTCCCCTCCTCTCGACCCCCTACACCTTCCATGTTCTGGTCCCAGCTGTAAACTCCACCCATCCCCCCCTTTCCACCCTTCATCCTCACTCTGCCTCTTACCCCTAACCTTCTCTCTCCCCTTCCCCATCTCTACCCCAGTGCCCCTAGGGAGGGGAAGAGAAGCAAGGTAGTCCTATAAAGTTAATAGATGCTTTTCAAACAAAAAGGACCATTCCACCACCTGTCACCACCATGCTCCCCACCCCGCCCTCTCCTTTACCCCCTCCTTCCTCCCTGCCTCCCACAGTTCACCTCCACCCTCGCGCCCTAGTTCCCCTTATGCCACACCTGCCTACATCCCTGCTGGGTCCCTTTCCAGGTCAGCTGCTTGTACTGGGAGGGCTGCTAGATGCTTTGGGAAACCTCATGCTTCCTGGTGACAGCTTTGTGGAGCCACTGAGTGGCAAGACAGTCCGGCTACAGGGAGCTTCTCAACGGGAGGGCCAGACATTGCCCCATATGGGAGGGTCACAGGCCCTGCTGGACACCAGTGTGCTGGTGGCCCAGAGGCAAGTGATTGCAGTGCTCCAGCAGTGCCAGGAGAGTCCAGAGTCAGGGGTGCAGGGGCCTTTGGAGGCTGCCATCGAGGACATGAGACAGGCACTGGCCTTGAGTCTGCACCACATCCTACAGCAGGCTCGGAGGCTGGAGAGGCAGCGGGCAGCAGCGGATGACACTGAAGCCAGCGGCGGCGGGATAGGTATGGGCGAATCTGGGGCAGAGGCTCTCAGGCCCCAAAACCTTCGGCCCAGGATGACCTCGTGCTTCGATGCTCCTCAGCCCATAAGCTCAGGGGCAGGGCTGCAGCCCCACGGGCCATACACATGCATGACCAAGGGAAGAGAGAAGGAACTCCATGACTTCACACCCCGACCCCATGAGAGCTTGGCTGCATCCCTGTCTTAATTCCTTGCCAGTGCCATTGGGTTTATGTTATAGAGAGCACATTCCCTTGTTACTTTATGGCTCGTAAAACACCACCACATAGGTGTTATGACACCCATTTTAGAGTTGGGAACTCGATGGTCAGAATGTTAAATGAGTTGCCCAACTGGGGTCCTCTAGCTAGTTAGCTGTAAAGCCTGAATCTCCTGAGTCCTCAATCCCTTCCCACCTCATTCTGCAGCAATCTTCCACTTCCCACAAATAAACGCAAAAAAAGGAGCCCATCCCATGACTACATCTCCCCCATGACCTTGCTACAAGGAAAGGCAAGGAGAAGTAGGAGTGGCATCTTCCTGCAGTTTATCTCACTCTTTCTAGAAATTACTCTCTGCCCACAAAAAAAAAGAACCAGGGTCAGAATTGACTTGAATTTGAAGACCTGCTCCACAGTTTAACTCTTTGACCTTGGGCAAGTTATTAATACTAATCCTTCCCTGCCACTGTTTTACAACCTTTTAAAAGGAAGAGCAAAATCATGCGTACTGGCCAGGTGTGGTAGCTCATGACTGTAATCACAGCACTTTTGGAGGTCGAGGCAGGTGGATTGCTTGAGGTCAGGAGTTCGAGACCAGCCTGATCAATATGGTTAAACTCCATATCTACTAAAAATACAAAAAAATAGCCAGGCATGGTGGGGGGAGCCTGTAATCCCAGCTATTTGGAAGGCTGAGGCAGGAGAATCACTTGAACCCGGGAGGTGGAGGTTGCAGTGAGCTGAGATCACATCATTGTACTCCAGTCTGGGTGACACAGTGAGACTCCATCTCAAAAAAAAAAAAAAAATAGTGCATACTTTATAGCTTGACTTGCAGGACTGAGTGAAATACAACTTCTGTGGAGTTCTGAGTTCAGATTCTGATGAGTGGCAGGTGCTCACAAACACAAGCCCCCTTCCCCCACTTCTTTGAGAAGTTGTTCTCAGCTTCTCAAAAGGTCTGACGCCACTCAATTCCCACTTGCTTCTTCCAAAGCAGGCCATTGGGGCATTGTCCTTTCTTCCCTTCTGAATTCAAAATGCTAAGTTGGGCCCAAAGGAAACCAATGCAGTGTTTGCAGGGATCCCCCTCTGGTCAGGGATGTAGTACTTTGAACCCAGAAAGACTTCCAGGGTGATGCTAAATCCTCAACTCCTCCTCTTCACTCCCCCTCCCCCTGGTACTAGGAATGATGCACTATCCCAGGACAGAGCTGTGGGTCCCAGCCCTGTATGGAATGGAGATCCCAGATCCTGAGGGTTCGGGACTCATGGTGCCCATCCTGGGCATGGAGCATGATGAGAATTCGGGCGATGCCACACCCCTGGCAGGCTCAATGGAAGATGCCCACGGCAAAGGTAAAAGAGGACTTGGGACCTCTGAGAGCTCAGGACGAGAAACCTCACCCCCCATAAAGCTCAGGAGGGGTACCCAGGTGCCAAGGGAAGGGGTCATTCTGACCTTCTGCTAGAGCTGCTGACACCCAAAATTAAAGGTGCCCAGAAATTCCAAAACCACAGGACCATAAATCATGTATGCCTCCTCTAGAAAATTGGGTCTTTTCAAAGACCAGCACTTCAGAAACTCACCACCCACCCACCCCAGGGCTGTGGCCACCAGGAGCCCTATGACCCAGCTCAGAGCCCCTCGAAGGGTCAAAGGAGATTAAGAGTTCTTCTGGCTTCCTTTTTGCCATGCATCTTTCTTCCTATGACTGCCCTTCCTTCCTTCCCCAGCTCTAGTTTCTAAAGCCAGTGGTGGGATTGGCTTCCACAGATCTTATCCCAATTTCAATCGGGGCTCAAGCCATAGACCCCTTGACTGGGGAGCCTGGTCCTGTCATTGGAGCTCAAAGGGATCCCTCTTCCAGAGTGGTGGTGCCCATTGTCCAGGTGCTGGAGTCCTTACCTCGAGGAGTGAGAGACCCTGGTCTGGTATGTAGGGGGGCATGTATTGAATTCATTTCTTCATTCATTATTCACTCAGAAACTACATACTGAGAGCTGTGTTCCAGGCGACATGTTAGGCATTGAGATACAAGGACAACTAGATAGGGCTCCCAAGGAACTGGCCAGCTGTGGGTCCCAACCGCAGTGGTGGTTCACAAGGGTGTTAGGAGAGCTCGGGGGAGGGCATCTCAACACACAGAAGAGAGCTCAAGGCTTCCCTAATGAGGTAACACAGGCAGCAGAGAGACAGCCGAGAAAGTCGCTCCAGCCTCAGGGAGAGCAGATGCAAAGACAGCAAGTACGAGAAATGTGTCTTCCATCATGAAAGCCACAGGGAGCTGCTGAAGAGTTCTCGACATGGGATATAATCAAATATAAATGTAAGACGTTAAAATTCGAAAAATATGAAACAATACAAAAAATAAGTTACTCGGACATTTTTTTTTTTTTTTTTTTTTTTTTTTGAGACGGAGTCTCGCTCTTGTTACCCAGGCTGGAGTGCAATGGCGCGATGTCGGCTCACCCCAACCTCCGCCTCCTGGGTTCAGGCAATTCTCCTGCCTCAGCCTCCTGAGTAGCTGAAATTACAGGCACGCGCCACCATGCCCAGCTAACTTTTTGTATTTTTAGTAGAGACGGGTTTTCACCATGTTGACCAGGATGGTCTAGATCTCTTGACCTCGTGATCCACCCGCCTCGGCCTCCCAAAGTGCTGGGATTACAGGCAGTTACTCGGACATTTTTTAAGTGTATCAATGAAGAAGCAAAAGCTTCCCTGCCCATTCCTCTCCCTCCCCCGATGGTCCACACCCCCATGGCATCCCATCCAGGCACTCCTTGCCTCTCCCCCCGTCTCTCCCACCAAACCCAGCCACTTCACAAGTTGGCACACCTCCTCCATTTATTTTTATGTTTATGTATGTGTATGTACAGTCAGCATTCTAGAAAGCTCTCCCTGGCAGCTGTGCGGAGGATGGATGGGAGTGGGGCCAGACTAGCACAGGAAGCCCCGTCAGGTTATTGCAGTAATTTAGCCATTGGCAGATCTCCACCACAATGAAAATGATTCAGGGCCCCCCATACACTCTCAGTCTAGTTAAGTTTCAGAAACTGTGGTAAAAGGCATGCAATAAATAAAAGGTTCTTGTTACAAGCCAAGAAATTTCAATTCTAGCCCTGACACCACTGTTTTCACAGGTCAGTGTGTCCTCGAAGTATGAGGGGGGTGAGAACAATTTCCTGCCACCACCTGCCCGTCTCCTCTGGATTTCCCAAGAGACAGGTGGGGGCAGGAGGCACCAGGAGGGAGGGAGGAACCAGGGAGCTTGAAGAAAATGTGTGGTCATTTTTCCAGCTAAGACCAAGTCGTTGGGAGACCAAGGTGGGAGAATCACCTGAGATCAGGAGTCGAGACCAGCCTGGCCAACATGGTGAAACCCCGTCTCTACTAAAAATATAAAATAATTAGCTGATGTGGTGATGGGCACCTGTAATCCCAGATACTCGGGAGACTGAGTCAGGAGAATCGCTTGAACCTGGGAGGCAGACGTTGCAGTGAGCCGAGACCACGCCATTGCCCTCCAGCCTGGGCAACGGTGTGAAACTCCATCTCAAAACATAAAAATAAAAATAAAACCAAGTTGACAGCCTCACCGAGTTTAGTCGTGGATGCCCGAGGTCGGGGAGGGCCATTATCTTGTGAAGCTTTGGAGATCTATAGCCAGGCCACATCAGGTCATGAGCAGAAAAGGCCAGTAAGCCCTAAACAGGCTGAACTTTGTAGCTGGATGTCCTGGAGCGGGAGCTGAGGGCCTGGGAGCAGTACCAGCACCACCAGGAACAGGAGGAGGAGATGCTACTGGATCACCTGGGGCACCTGAGCCAGGAGCTCCACTTCACTGCAGGCAATGGCATCAAGCAGCAGGTGAGACCCAGAGGCACCACCTCACCGTCCCCACACACCCATCTGCCAAGACTGCACAATTTTCTCTTTGAAAGTTTGGAGTCCTTCTCTCCCCCAACCACGGGAATAAAATCCATCTCAGAGAAGACACAGTCCCAAGATGCCCCAGCCCCAGGCCCAAGATTTCAGTCACCCCCAAGTATCTAAGCAGGACAGAGATAGGGGAGGAGGAGCCACCAAGAGCCCCACTCAGAGCTCCTGCCTTCCCCTCCAAGGCCCACTTCTTTGTCCCTTCTGTCCTACATAGCTAAGGGCTGCCGCGGAGGCCTGCCAGTCCCTGGAGTCCCACTGCCTGCAGGAGACGGAGAGAAGAGGCAGGGCTCTGAGCACACACCGCAGCCCAGAGCGGGGCCTGCTCTCTCAAGGTGGGAAAGCACCTCCTAGGCTCCGATGCTCACAGCAGAAATCTCCGGGGAGTGGCGTCACCACCGATAGCTGCCCCTTGGGGAGCCCCTCCTGCCCTCTGAATGTGCTCAGCTCTCCTGGCAGGTTTCCCTTACTCCGATAATCTATTGTCTTTTCTTCTCCTCCCGATCCCTGGTGGTGATCGATGCCATGTGGCCCTTTTGCAGGAGACAGAGAGGAGTGGGAACAGGAGGTGCAGGTGATGCTGGGTGTGCAGGAAGTCCTGCAGAGTTTAGGGTAGGCAGCAGAAAAGCTCAGGCAAGCAGCTGCTGGCTGCAGGGCCAGGAGGAGGAGATGCAGCTGCAGCAAAGCAGGAATCAGAGCTCACAGGTCTGGAACCGCCCCAGGAAGGTGAGGCTCTGAGACTGACGGGAGACCCGCATGTGATGAGCACATCCTCCCATGTCATCAGATGTGGCTCTCCAGGGCAATGTAATATTCAGGGGTAGGTGGGCTCAAGGAACCATGGAGGTGCTGGGAGGAGAGGAGAAAGAAAGGGAAAGAAGGCCCATCTTAACGTGGCCATTATGTTCCCTGTGTTCCAGGTCATTCATAGTCTCTCTGATGAGTTTCAGGGGGTAGTGAGGGAGAGACAGAACTTCCTGGCTAGGGCCCTGGGTCAGCTACCGTACTGATGGGAATAGAGACGCCTCCAGCTCCTGCACACCCAGGTACTGATCCCTGGACTGGATTTGTCTGAGGAATCTGTATTTCCGTCTTTGACAGGGGGCCTCAGAAAGAGACTCCCAAGGCAACCCTGTGGGACAGGTGGGGACCAAGCACGGACCTCAGTGCTGACTACTTCATCCTAGATGATTGCCTCAGGAACCCCTGTGTGTTTGGAGAATTACCCTGGACACATATTCTGTGGAACAGTCACAACTTCCATCAGGGACCGGGCCGCTGCCTGTCCCATGTTGATTCCTTTCCTGAAGCAACTCACTGCAGCGCTAGTCGGAGCTCAAGGGCTGGAAGATCAGAGGCCAGGAACAGGTCAGGCTGGCCCTACTCCAGCGTTGCCTTCTGCTGCCAATCCCGGCCATGTTTCAATAAGTCCTAATGCTACACTTAAAATTCCCAGCAGCATAGGAGTGTGTCCCCAGTAGGTTCTTTAGAAAAAACATTTGAGGAACCCAATGCATTAGTTATTGATCGCCATGTAAGAAATGACCCCAAAATCTGATGGCTTAAAATGACATTTATTTTCTCACAGTTTCTTTGGGCTAAAGATCTGGATGCAGCTTAGCTGGATGCATCTGGCCCAGGGTCTCCACAAGCTACAGGTAGGCCAGGACTGCAGTCATCTGAAGGCCTGACTGCTGGAGGATGGAGGATCACTTCGAAGCTCACTCTTGTGGCTATTGGTAGACCTCAAGTCCTCATTGGCTGTTGGCCAGAGACAACAACTCCTGCCACAAGATCTTCGTGGGCAGCTCACAACATGGCAGCTGGCTTCTCTCAGAGCAAGCAGGCCAGAGAGTGAGAGAGGGCAAGCAAAGTAGAAGCCAAAGTCCTTTTTTGAAACAGAATCTCTCTCTGTCACCAAGGCCGGAGAGCAGTGGTGCAATCTCTGCTCACTGCAACCTCTGCCGCCCAGGTTCAAGCAATTCTCCTGTCTCAGCCCCCCCGAGTAGCTGGGATTGCAGGTGCATGCCACCATGCCCAGCTAATTTTTTTGTATTTTTAGTAGAGACAGGGTTTCGCCATGTTGGCCAGGCTGGTCTCAAACTCCTGACCTCAACTGATCTGCCCACTTTGGCCTCCCAAAGTGCTGGGATTACAGGTGTGATCCACCACCCCCACCCCCACCATCTTTTTAACTCTTAATCTCAGAAATGACAACCCATCACTTTTGCCATGTTCTATACATTTGGCTGAACCATTAGATCCAACACACATGCAAGGGGAAGGAATTACACAAGGACATGGATACACGTTAGGGGGTCACTGGGGCCATCTTAGAGGTTGCCTGTCATACCTGATGCTACATCTGGCCCCTTTTGGCTTTGACCACCTCCATAGGCCCTCACCCCAATAACCACTGTATTCTCCTCTGTTCAGATACAGATAAAGCTAACGTCATCTGGGCTTCACCATTCTTCTCCGTCCTGAAGAAAACAGACATCTGGTCCCAAGCCCACAAGGAAGACACTGAACTGCAAAAACAAGTGTTTCACAAACCAGGTAACCTCCTTTTCCCTTGTAGGCCCTGTTTGGAATTATCATGGGAGCTCTGAAGGTATGTGATGTAACCCCTGGGATCTAGGAATGTCAGAATCCTGCCTTGTCAGACGTCTCTTTCTCTCTACCCCCACACTAAAGTTCACCAAGTGATTTTCCCATATAAGGAATAACAAATAGCAATCAAAGTAACCCTATAATTATAACTGGGCCAATTTCCAAAAGGGAATTTCCAAAGACCTCTGCCTTCCCCACCAAACGCTGAATCTAAATCTTGGGGCTTCGCCCCATACCAGCCACATGTTAGAAGGGGCTAATGGAAAGGTATAAGGCAGGAAAGGAAGAAAATGAAAAGGGACAAAAACAGAGGAAATGAACAAAGAAGAGACCTTGCTCCCCAAAGGGACCCCAAGTCACTTTATCAGTGCCCCTCCTTGGAACTGGAAGTCAAGAGAGAACGTGGCTTGCCTAACCTGAAGAGCCAGGTCTGTTTCAAATGACACACCTCCCAAATGGAAGAGAAGTAACAGAAAATGAATGTATGCCTGTCAGTAGACCACAGTGCAGGCTCCAGGTAAGCACAGAGCCATGAACTTGAGCAGGGAAGTGCAGACTATGGCCCACAGGCCATCTCCAGCCTGCTACCCGGCCCACAAGCTAAGAAAGATTTTGCATTTTAAAATGATTAGAGAAAAAAATGATAAAAGAATAAAAATTGTATGGATTGCTTTATAATATGCCACATACTATTCTAACTCTTTAGATATATTAACTCATTTACTTTTTACAACAACCCAGTAAAGTAGGGACTATTACTCATCTTACAGATGAGGGAATTGAAAGTGAGTGTTCAAAGATCATACTGCTAGTGAGTAGTTCAGCTGGGATTCAATCCCAAAGTCTTCCAGACCCTGCGCTCTGCACTTGCTTCCTCAAATGAAAACTTGTTCAATACTATAAAGGCAGTGCCAAAACAAGATGCAGGTAACACATTTTGGTGAGTTCCCAGGAGGGCAGATCACTTGATTTTCTGGTCAGAGAAGCAAGAGAAGGCTTTGTAGGAGAATGAGGCCATGCTTCTACCGTGAGGTTAGGGAACACTAACTCTGAACCCTGATTTTGGCTCTTGGCTAACAAAGCCTAAAATATTTACTATCTGGCCCTTTACAGAAAAAAAGTTTACTGATTCCAGAACTTGAACAATCTTATTATTAATTCCTCCTTCCTTTGGGTGAAACTAAGAAGGGAATGGCAGAGAGATGGGCTGTCCTTTAAGGGTTCCCATCCCCACTTCAATTTTCTTCATCTTGCCATTATACTGGCCTTATAATTTTGAGAGTAATTTTATATACATTGTCCTGTTTACATCTTCTAGTCTAGAAGATAGAAGGCTATTAATTACTTTTGATTAGATGAGAACAGATGCTCAAAGAAATTCAGTGAGTTTCTTGGGGTCTTACAGAACCTGGGCCAGGACACAGGTCTGACAGCTACCTCAGCAGTCTTCCCTAAACCTTGCTACCAATCCATTCTTTACTGTTCTCTCAAGAACAATAAAAAGACAGGAGAAATGTTAAATACCCAAGGCCCATTACAGATACTATTGTAGGGAAGTAAGATTCTTAAATATAGTTAACATTTGCTGAATGCTTACTATCTACTAGACACTGTTCTAAGTACATTACATTTAATGCTCCAAGCAAATCAAGGAAATAGAAGAAGAAAATCTGCTGTCATCTTCTCTGGACCCTCATTCTGTCCTGGCCCCTCTGTTCCTAATGACCAAAACTCTATCATTTTTTCCATAAAGGTGGACAGAAGAGCCTGTAGCATGATGCATATATACCACAGGAGGGTGATGGATGGATGGATGGATGGATGGATGGATGGATGGATGGACGTAATAAAACATTTTCGTAAATTGAGTTGTCTTGTTAACACGTCACTATGGTACAGAAAAATTAGTAAAATTATTACTGGTTTTTCCTGATCTCTGTAGACCCAAAGAGCTCTTTACATTATCTTCTAAAACCTCAAACAGTGCAGAAGGAAGAGCTGATAACTGTGCAACCCATTGGCCTTTCTGCCAGGGGGTTTGTGGTTTACCAGTACTGCCTCTCCACCCTGCACCTCCTCATCCCCCAGCTTCATATAAGTCTTGTTTCTGCCTCTCTGTGGAGCAGTTACTCATGGAGTCTGGAAGGCCAGGGTAGTCAGGAAGAAGCCTTTGAGATGGCAGATATTCCCCAGGAATAAGCATCTAGAACAGCAAACTTTCGAGTCTCTCCTTTACAGGGATTGATGGCAGTTATTTTACCAATCTAAAGTCTAATCTCTCGAATGATAATAACCACAGATAGAATAAATTAGTCACTTTCTACATGCCAGAAAATATTCTAATAATTTACACTAATTCATATAATCCTCACAAAAACCCTATGACACAGATACTATTTTTCCTATTTTAAAATTGAGCAGAAGAGACACCATGGTAGAATAAACTTCCCCAAGATCACACAGCCAAAAAGGCAGAGCCAAGGTCAAAATCCAGGCATAATGGCTCAAGAGCCCTCTAGTCTAGTCAATCTCTATTTAGAAAAGTAATAAGTTGTCATATTTAGCATACATCTTAAATGTACGGTTAAATGCTCTTTCCGTTTTCCTGTGTACTGAACCTACTTAACCTGTTGCAATTTTTTGTTGTTGTTGTTTAGACGGAGTTTTGCTCTTGTTACCCAGGCTGGAGTGCAATGGTGCGATCTCGGCTCACCGCAACCTCCGCCTCCTGGGTTCAGGCAATTCTCCTGCCTCAGCCTCCTGGGTAGCTTGGATTACAGGCATGCGCCACCACGCTCAGCTAATTTTTTGTATTTTTAGTAGAGACGGGGTTTCACTATGTTGACCAAGATGGTCTCGATCTCTTGATCTCATCATCCACCTGCCTCGGCCTCCCAAAGTGCTGGGATTACAGGCTTGAGCCATGCCACGATGCATTTACTTCTCACCAGTTTGGTTGATGCTATGTAGCTGAGATGCATGAGAATTTTTTAGCAAAAGGATGGCTTTTGTTTTTTGTTTCTTATTCTTTTCAGGTTCCAGAAATCACCCTGAAGATTGCTTCTCATCTTCCTGCCATGGAAGTCCAAGGCAGTGCCTTCCAAGATGCCTTCTTCTATCAGGTGCTGCAAATTCATTCCCAGATGTGGGTTATAAAATTCTGGAGTCCAGTAAAGATAAACAAAAGCAAAAAGAACATATTTTATCATTTTTTCCTAAAATCCTGACATATTTTATTCCCTCCTGGAAATAAGTCATTTGGCTAAGGCATAATAAATGTCACAGTATAAGAGCTTTCCCTAATCAGTAAAATGAATATGTTCTGGCTTGTGTCCAGAGAAGCATAATAGTTTGGTGCCCATTAATAGGTCTCTGTCATTATCAAAGCCAGGGGTTCCAGGCTGGTATTTCCTGTAAGAGTTGTGGTTGCAGCTTGAGGAAATCCTGCACAATCAGCATGTTTCTACAGAAAAGGATCTAAACTGTTCCTGTCCTGGCAGTTCTTCAGATATGTAGATTGGAAGTGCCTTGCTGGCAACTCTATAAGCAGGTGTATATAGACCTGATGACACTAATGACAGTCTATTGCTAAACAATTCTGAGAGGAGAAACTGCTCATTGATGCTGGAGGATTAGAAAAAGATTTACACTTGACTAGTAGGTTGTCGGGGGATTTAATGAAACCAGAAACTACTCACATATGGTACTCTCCACACATTATTTCACTTGATCCTCAAAGCAACTCTATAAAACAGACAAGAATTTAATCCTATTTTACAGATGGGTAAACAAACTCAGGTTGTGGTGCAAGTGCCGTGTGCCAGGAACTCCGCCAGGTGCTTTATAGGCATGGTCTCACTTATAATTCACAACACTAAGGGGTACTTTTGTTCTTTGTTTTAGGAATTAGGAAATTGAGGCCCGGAGAAGCTAAGTAACTTCCCCAATTCGCAGAGTTAGCAGGAGTTAAGACTCGAGCCCAGGCATATTTGACACCAAAAACTCATTCTTATAACCAAGAGTCTACGCTGCCACTCACAGCTGAGTCAAAGGATAGATCTCAGATTGTCTGATTCCAAACTACCTGAAGTTTTTCATGCCAACCTACCTTCCCTTAAGAGAATGAACAAGGGAGTTCTTTTAAATCAATAGGCAAAAGAGGCGACTTGAAAACTTGATTACAGTAAGGCATGGAAGATGAGGAAAGCCTCGGAGCTCTCTCTAAGGCAGTGATTCTCAAACTGCGGTCCTTAGACCTCCTGTACCAACCACTTGGGGAGCCTGGGAAAAATGGAAGTGCATAGAATCCACAGAACCAGAATTTTGGGAATGGGTCTCGAGAACAGAATCACCCCCTCGTGATTCTCACTACACAAAAGTTTGAGAACCACTGCTTAAGGAACAGTGATTGGAGGATATTGATTAAGAGATACATGAGTAACTCTGAATTTCTAAGTTTGTTTTCTGTAAAATGGAGGCAGTAGGAAAAATTGGGAGACGGTAGAGCAAATGACTTAGAGTTGAACTCAGTTTTTCCCTGGTCATCCAAATTTTCCCTTCAGTAAATTTCCATTACGCTCAGAGACTCTTGTTTTAGACCATGTGCCATAAACCTTGAGAAAGAAAGGGGCAGTGGAAATGTTCCCAGAAGCAGACATCTCTGTGCTTGGGTGTTTGCTCCTCTCAGAGCGCTGAGAACACACTGTTCATTGGGAGAGAGTGCCCGGCCTCTGTGGGAAGCTTTGTTCTGCTGCTGATCCGCTGCCTGGCCCACATCACTGCTGGGGAACCCTACCAGGACTCCAACCCTGCCTTTCTGGGGTCATTTTACAAGGTATTTATAACATATACAGTGCATTTTGCTTCTCATTCTCTGTGACTCAGACCCTGTTCCCCAGGACAATAAATGCTTTAAGCTTTGCAACATTTCAAATCTACTTGAGTCCCATTGTGGCCTTTGGTTCCTCCTGCCTGGCCAGGAAGAGGATTTTCCTAATCAGATTTCCCATGGCAGCATATGACAAAATGCACGTACCACTGCTTCCCAGAAGTGGTTTTCCTACGAGCACAGCATCTCAGCTTTCTGTGGCTGTTTAACTGTCCACACATAAACCGCACCAAAACTGCTAAAGACAGTGATAACCTACGGGCAGGGCAAGTGAAGATGAGAAATCTCAAACCCCATTTTTCTTTCATGTATTATTTTAAAGCTTTAATAGCAATTGTCTAGAAGTCCTACTGATCCGTCCCCCTCACCTTTTCTTCCCTTGACCAAGGGCCTGAAGGCCTATTTCAGGGAAGCATTCTCTAACACACTGAGAATGTCAGCAGTCTCCAGGGACAATAAACTTGGCCAAAGCATAAGCACTATTCTGCTGGAAGAGCAGCCCATCTCTGAAAGGGAAAGAGATCTCCTGTCTAAACTCATCGAAATGAAGTATGCATCTCCCTTGGAACCAGAATCATTAGAAGTAACTAACTTTGGGGCCCAAAGTGGCTCTGGCCGGATGTCATGGCACTTGCGAAGGCAAGGCCAAGAGTTCAAGGCCAACCAACCTCAGCAACCTCACAAGCTCTCATTGATTGGCAAAAAAAAGAAGTAACTAACTTTATGACATCTATCACATGGCCTTGACTAACATGGACTGCTTCACAGAGTAAATGCCTCAGTGTATTCTGATATTTCTGACCTCCCACATGGTATGCTGCCTTGACATACAGCCTGCTTCTCAAGTCACGTATGACAATATCTTTTGTTTGTTTTTGAGACAAGGTCTCGCTCTGCTGCCCAGGCTGGGGTACAGTGGTGACATTACAACTCACTGCAGCCTTGATCTGCTGGGCTTAAGCGATCCTCCCACCTCAGCCTTCCAAACAGGTGCATACCACCATACCTGGCAAATGTTCATATTTTTTCATAGGGACAGGGGTTCGTCAGGTTGCCCAGGCTGGTCTCAAACTCAGGCTCAAGCAATCCACCTGCCTCAGCAATCCCAAAGTGCTGGGATTACAGGCATGAGCCATGGCACCTGGCCTCATGACAGTATTTTCTAAATCCTATTCTACAGGGCAGACAGTAGTTCCATGACTGAGTCACAAGGAATACAAATATGGGTTAACTTAGTGTCTGATTAATTTGGTATCAATAATTAAACAGAATTCCAACTGTAAAACTCATACTAAGTTTAGATGCCCAAGTGGCAGCATGTTTACCCAAACTTACAGTGTGCTGTTTTCTGTGCAAGCCTGATAATGATTTTTTTTTGAGATAGCATCTCTCTCTGTTGCCCAGACTAGAGTGCAGTGGCACAATCTCAGCTCACTGCAACATCCACCTCCCAGGTTTAAGCGATTCTCCTGCCTCAGCCTCCCAAGTAGCTGGGATTATAGACACCTGCCACCATGCCTGGCTAATTTTCATGTTTGCAGTAGAGATGGGGTTTCACTATCTTGGCCAGGCTGGTCTTGAGCTCCTGACCTTGTGATCCACCCACCTCAGCCTCCCAAAGTGCTGGGATTACAGGTATGAGCCACAGTGCCAGGTTGATAATGATATTCTTAATACCTTGTCAAAGCACTTTTGCCAGGCACAGTGGCTCACACCTGTAATCCCTGCACTTTGGGAGGCTGAGGCGGAAAGATCACTTGAGCCCAGGAGTTCAAGAACAGCCTGGGCAACACAATGACACCCCATCTCTACAAAACAAAAATAAATAAGCTGGGCATGGTGGCACATACCTATAGTCCCAGCTACTCAGGAAGCTGAGGCAGAAGGATCCCTTCACCCCAGGAGTTTGAAGCTGAGGCTGAAGTGAGCTATGATACACTACTGCACTCTAGCCTGGGCAGCAGAGTGAGATCCTATCTGAAATATACAATAAAGCACTTTTTAAAAACAATATTTCAGCATTTTAACTATTAACTCAACTCCAGCCACACTTTACTTCTCACTGTTCAAGCACACTGGGGACACTCCTCTCCTAAGAAAGAGTTCACTATGCCAGAAATACTCTTTTTCCTAGGGCAGTGCTTTTCAGTAAGGAGCAATTTTTGTCCCCTATGGGATATTTGGCAATACCTGGAGATGTTTTTGATTGTCATGACTCGGGGAGGGGGTTGACACTGACAACTAGCGGGTAGAGGCCAGGGATGCTGCTAAACAGCCTGCAATGCATGGGACAGCTCCCAGAGCAAAGAGTTACTCATGCCAACCCTGGTCTACCCCCAACACCCTCACCTCCTTCTTATCTTTGTTCACCTTCTCAATGACACCTACCCTGTCTACCCAACCTTAATTTACAACTCTCTTTCCCTACTACTCGGCAGGTTTCTTTTACTCTACTTATTTTTCCTATATTCTCTCCTAACACACTATGTAAGTTACTTATGCTTGTTATTACTTTCCTTCCTCAGCTAGAATGTAAGCTCCATGAGGGCAGAGGTGTTGGTTTCATTTCCTGATGTAGGCCATGTGCCAGGATCACAGTAGGCTTGAGATGCATTTACTGTTTTAATGAATAGATTTACATGGATCTTGGTGCAACATAAAGTCACAATCTATCTGAGCTAACTATAAGACAGATAATAGCAAACATTACATGCTTGCCATATGCCACATGTCATGTTATGATTGAGAGTTTTACATGCATTTAATCTTCTCATTTAATTTTCTCATGCTCTTATAAGGTGAAAGCCACTCTTATTTCTAGTTTATAGATGAGGAAACTGAAACCTAGAAGTGTTTAAGAAAAAAACTTGCCTAAGATATAGCAACAGCTGTGGAGCAGGAATGTTGGTCCTCCAACAACCACCATCTATGAAGAGATCTCTCTTTATTTTAAAAGAAAAATTGTACATAGTACTCTCAGGTCCACATTGTAGCTAAGAAGATCCAAGGGTACTTAAAATAAATGGTAACAAGAGTATTAACTCCTCCACATTCTCTACAGTATATTAAGAAAAACAAAGATCTTCTGCTCTTCACCAATATGGAACATTTCCTAAAAAGCATCCTTGCAGCAGAACAATGAATCCTAAGAAAACCAAGAAATCAATTTGGGAGTGAAGAGAAGGTGAGGTCCCCTTATGATCAACAGCATTAAGATGATAATTAGCTATATGCCAACTATTTATTATTGTGTTTGGGCCATAATTATAACTGAACATGTCCACAGAACAAAAGGTTGGAAATTAGTGATGGTATGAATAAGTGACATCACTTCCTTTAAGAGCTTCCCCAATACCAGCTGAGAAGGTAGACCTCAAATTTCAGAAAAGACCCATGAGAGAAAAGAGTTCATCCCTTTCCCTTCAGGCAGGTAACATACTAATCCTAGAGAGAAGGAATTGAGGATCAGAGTTGACCCCATTCATCAAGCTGGAGGAGAACAAAAAGTAGCTAGAACATGGGTCCACTGTCTACTCGTTCAGGGTTTCTTCCACTATACCACAGTGATACAAACCACTGTTTTACAAAAGTTTGTTTTTAATCCTAAGCATTCAGTATGTTGTATCTTCAAGAATCAAATGTTTAGGTTCCAAATCATCACTAATATTTTGTAAGGTCAATGGATAATATTAGCAAACATAGAATCCCAAAGTCTTCACTTTTCTCATGTGCAATGGGGACCCAACATGTCAAGATCAATATCAGAAACTAGAAACCTAGAGAAATAACCAGGCACTGACTCCTCCTGGGGCCCAATCCACTTTATTTAAAGTTATTCAGTGGATGGGATGAAAACTTTTAAAACTTTATTAAAATAACAGCTTCAAAAGTGAACAGATAATAAATTTATACATCAATGAATTGGCCAATATGAATACTCCCATATAACTAGCCCCGGATCAAGAAATAAACCGTGACCGGTTCTCCAGAAGCACCTTATGCCTCCTTCTAGTCACTTCTTTCAAGATAGAGTAACCACCATCCTGACTTCAAACATCATAGTTTTTGCTTATTCATGAACTTCATATAAATGGAACCATAAAATATGTGTTGCTTTATAGCTTATTTTGCTCCACTTTCTGAGAGTCATCCACATTGTGGCATGCAGCTGTAGTTTGTTGATTCTCTTTGCTGCAAACTATTCCATTGTGTGGATACATTACTAGTTACTCATTCAACTGTTGATGCATATGTGGGTATTTCCCAGCTTGGGATTATTACAAAACAGCCTTGCACACCTTCTGGTGATGATATGTAACTATACTTTGCCAAGTACATACTTAGGACTAGAAATCCTGGGTCTTAGGACATGGATATGTTCAGTGTTAGTAGATACTACCAGCTAGAGTTCCAAACTATTTACTGCTGCTAGCAGTGAAGGGTTCTGGTTGCTTCCCATTTCTATCAGCAATTAGCATCTTAAATCTTTTTTTTTTACCATTTTTTCTGGCATGTGGTATTTATTCTCAGTGTAGTTTTAAATTTCCCTGACAACCAGTGAAACTGAGCATCTTTCATGCTCTTATATGATTTAGATATCTTCTCTTGTAAAGTACCTATTCTAGTCTTTTGCCCATTTTCCATTAGATTGCACCTATTTTATTCCTGATTTGTAGGAATTATTTATTCTGCAATTATATCCCCCATTTTGTGGACTTTTTAATAAAAATGACAACACTTATCTTTTTCAATTTTATTTTTAGATCTAGAAAGAAAATTGTAATCTCATTTCAATCTGTGTGATCAAAAGGTGTTAAATACATAAGTGTAACATCTGATGAAGCTGATAAGAATTATTGAAAAATCTATAATATTCATGGTAAATCACATAAATGTATATTATAGTTTTCAGTGTCTATATAATAGGGGCTAGTATTTGCCACAAAAGTTGAGGACTCCTGCTCACTATGACCAAAATTTTTAGTGTGACTAAAAGTTTAGATCACATATCTTATTAAAGTATCCATTAATAATATTGACTAAAACTCAATATTTGAAATATTGAGTTGAAATGTAAAATTTGTATATGCCATCATTTAACCAGGCTAAGGTTATTCCTGAATCACAAAGCAGATGGATATATGTGTACAGTAGTTGGTGATCTAGAATGTGTACTTAAAATATAGGCCATGTCATACAAAATTCACTTTGGAGGCCCTGGTTGAAACACCACAAAGAGATAAGCAGTCATCTGAAAGTGAAGTTTTGGAGTGCCAATTAGGAGACACAGCACCATCACATGAATTTAAGTAAAAAAAAAAAAAAAAAAGCTCGAATACAAACTTCAGCTGAAAAGCCTACTCAGATTACAAAGCCAATGCTTGAAATTCGAACTGCTTCTCACATGGCTAATTCTCTTTATTGTGCTCTGTATTCATCTGTTCTCATGCTGCTAATAAAGACATGCTTGAGAGCCTGTAATTCACAAAGGAAAGAGGTTGAATTGACTCACAATCTCACATGGCTGGGGAGACCTCACAACCATGGCTGCAGGCGAATAAGGTGCAAAGTCACGTCTTACATGTCAGCAAGCAAGAGAGCTTGCGCAGGGGAACACCCATTTATAAAACCATCAGATCTCGTGAGACACACACACGCGCACACACACACACACACAAACATTTGTTAGTCTCCTAAGCAATGCAAGAAAGACAGACTACTGAAGAATTAAAGCTTTCTTGTTAAAAATATATTTGGGTAGATAATGAATGATAACTAATTTATGAATTCAGTGTCCATCTGATATTCAACATTTTTAGCTCTGTAGGTCTTTTGTCATAATTAAGAGATGTCCATACATTGCTGAGGATTTAAGCTGTCAATCCAACTGATCAAAATATGAATGATAGATTACTTTCAAGAAAATAAAATAAAAACACTGAAATAACATGAAAAGAAGATATTTACAATTAAGTGCAACAAGAAATTCTAAATCAAGCCGTCAGGAACATCTGCTTAGAATCAGCTCACTACATCTAACTCCTCTATTTTGAGTTCTTTGTTGTTAGGATTGGCTACTGAGTCATCTTAATTCAGCTTAAATAGTTAAATTAGTCATCAAGTGAAGTAAGTACCAAATTTGACAGCCTTAAAAATACCTCAATAGTTATCATTTTGATTGAAATCATGCTTTCACAGCACAGATACTAATAAAATGGTAAAATGGTAGTTGCCCATAAGAGTGGATATGAGGTGGCTGTCTTCCCTTCTGTCCCATTAACAGGGAATTCTTAAACAGAGCACACCCCCAAACCAATGCATAACTTTATAAAATTAAAGACTCTCTAGTACTTCGAGAAGAAGGCAAGTCTTAGTCTGATTAATATTGGGTACGTGTCTTCAAGAACTTTATTTAGCTACCCACATAAATTATGAAATGTATTTCCCAGAAAGCAGAGTGAAGATTAATTAAGCCAGCCACACAAGACTATTTAGGATAGCTAAGCCAAGAGTCCAGGGCCTCTGGGAGAGGTGGCAAAGAAAAAGTAAGTACAGAAATTAAAGACTTTTTTTCTATATTCCTCATTCTTGGCTGATCAAAGCACCTACCAGGACATGATCCTATTAATTTCCTGGCTGACTTCTTGGGCCCTCCATCTTATTTCCATTAATACACTAACAGCTGCAGGCTTTTAGTAAGCACATGCTTCTTAATGGAAATGCCACAGATTACAAGACAGGGATCATGTTCTCCTTACTGCTGCATTATGCCTTTTTATTGCTGAATCAAATCAATAGCAAGTTCTTTTTTAAAATTGACATTCTAGTTTTCTTTAAGGAAAGAGCTTGTGTACATACACATACAGCCCACTGACTAGAAAACAGATAAGAAAATTGCAATAAATGTAGAAGCCATATTTACCAATTATTATCAAAAAAAACCCTTTTCCAAAAATATATTCCATTATCTTAAGATGTATTATTTCAAAAGTGATACATAGAATTTTATCTTTGAGTCAGATGGAATAGGCATTTTTTTCTCTACTCCTCCCACTAAGAGCAACTACAATCCTGGGGCAGTACACATAAAAGAAAGATGAGAAGACTCTGAAAGGTGTAGAGATGGCAGACTGGCTAGGGAACCTCAGATTCCAAGGGAGGATACAGAGGTGAGTTCTACAGATTTTCCTTCCCCATCGTATATTCCAGACTTGGAAATAAAGAAGCCAGCAACCCATAAACACCAATGGTCACAGGCCAGAAGAGTCCACAAAAGCCTGCTCTTTAGCCAAAGGACCAGGAAAGGGACAGCACCGCAAAACAGAAAAGTTTAACAATAAATCCTATGCACTAGCAAAACAACAAGAAAAAATTGGCCCCACCCACACCAGCATAAGTTTGAATGGGGAGTCCAGAGCTCCATCTTTGCCAGGATGGATCAAGTCATCCCAACCTCCTGCTGGGTTGGTATCAGAGATGACAGAGCAGACAGCTCGGAATTTTCATCCCCACAGGGTAGTCCCAAACCCTCTTCCACCTCATGGTGTCAGTGGAAACCACATGGAAACTCTGGACATCCCACACCTGGCAGTAATAACCTCTCCCCTCCCCGATGCTGCTACCACCACCACCATCACTACCTCCCTGCTATAGCAAAATCAGAGGAAGACAAATAGAGAGTCAGGGCTTGTGCCATCATCCAGTGTTAATGAGGTCACCCTGGCCACAGTGTTAGTGGAAGTCACATAGGGAGCTAGAACTCCAATACCTGAGAGACCCTTCCTGGGGCATTAATAGAGGCCACCAGGAAGTAGTAAAGCAGCACTCCCTTCTTTCCTGCACTTTCAGCTGGTCAAAGGAAACCAGCTGAAAACAAAGTTTAAATATAATCCCAAGTCTCATAATATCAAAAGTATTAAAAAATCAGTCATCACACTAAAAATAAGATTTAAAAAAAGTGAGGGATAAAAACCTAATCAACAGATTACAACACCAAGATGACAAAGATGTTAGAATTAGGGCAAAGATTTTAAAGGAACATCAGAAAAATGCTTCAACAATCAATTATGAACATGCTTGAAACAAATAAGTCTCAGTACAGAATGGTAAAGTCACAGCAAAAAATTAGAAGACAGAACTAAACAAAAGCTTTAGAGTTGAAAAATGTAAAAACTAAAATATGAAGCTTGGTGGCTAGGCTCAACAGTAAAATCGAAGGGACAGAGGAAAACCAGCAGTGTCTTTAGATAGAATTATTATTATTCTATCTAAAATTATTTCATCTCAATGAAAGAAAAAAGACTGAGGAAATGAATAAAATAGAGCACTAGGGGCTTAGAGTACTACGGCAAAAGATGGAGCATTCAAGTAATCAAAGACTCAGAAGGAGAAAAGAAAGGGGCAGGCTGAAAAAAAGTACCCAAAAAGAGAATGGCTGAAAACTTTCCGAATTTGGAAAGAGACATAACCCTACAGATTTAAAAAGCTGGTTGAATCCCGAACAGGAAAACCCAAAGAAATCTATACCAACATATCATTATTAAATTTATGAAAAACAAAAAGCAAAGAAAAAATCTTGAAAGCAGCCAGAGAAAAGTGATACCCTACTTCTAAAGGAAAACTAACTGGAATGACAGCAAGCTTCTTTTTTTTTTTTGGTAAATTATTTGTAATGTAAGTTTTTTTTTTAATTTGTATTGCATTTTAGGTTTTGGGGTACATGTGCAGAACGTGCAAGATAGTTGCATAGGTACATACATGGCAGTGTGTTTTGCTGCCTTCCTCCTCTTCACCCACATTTGGCATTACTTATCAGAAACCAGGAAGCCAGGAATAAGTGGCATGATATTTTTCTAACACTGAATGAAAAGAGCTGTCAACCCAGAATTCTATACAAGGGGAAACATTCTTTAGAAATGAGAAGGACAAACAATACATTCTCAGATAAATCAAAGCCAAGAACAAGCCGGGCACAGTGATTCATGTCTGTAATCCCAACACTTCAGGAGGCTGAGGCAGGAGGATCACTTGAGCCTAGGAGTTCAAGACCAGCCTAGGCAACAGAGGGGGACCCTGTTCTCTATTTTTTTAAAAAGAGCTAAGAATATATCAAATGTACCTAGCCTAAAAGAATGGCTAAATGAAGTTCTCTAAATAGAAGGGAAACAAAAGAATGAACTTGTAGCATCAGGAAGGAAAATAAAACACAAGAAGTGAATTATGTTATGAAATATGATAGACTTTCCTTCTCTTGAGTTTCTAAATTATGCTTAAGAGTTGAAGTGAAAATTATAACACTGTCTATTATAGTTCTAAATATATGTAGACAATATATTTAATGCAAGTATATTATATATGGAGGATGATAACAAGACAAAGGGAAGTAAGGTGGGTTTTTGTTTGTTTGTTTGTTTTTGTTTTTAAACAGAGTCTCACTCTGTGGCCAGGCTGGAGTGCAGTGGTGTGATCTCGGCTCACTGCAACCTCTGCCTCCCATATTCAAGCGATTCTTCTGCCTCGGCCTCCCAACTAGTTGGGACTACAGGTGCACACCACCACGCCCAGCTAATTTTTCTGTTTTTAGCAGAGATGGAGTTTCACCATGGTGGCCAGGATGGTCTCAATCTCTTGACCTTGTGATGCCTGCCTAGGCCTTCCAAAGTGCTGGGATTACAGGTGTGAGCCACTGCACCCAGCCTGGGAAGTAAGGTTTTTATATCTTACTTGAACTTATAAAGTAACACCGGTAGACTGTGACAAGTTACATACATATAATACAATACCTAGAGCAACCACTAAAAGCTACACAAAGGAATATGCTCAAAAACACTAAAGATACATCAAAATGAAATTCTAAAAAGTGTTCAAGTAACCCACAAGAAGGTAAGGAGAAGAAAACTGAGAAATGAAAAAGAACAGAAAAAAAAAACTAAATGGCAGACTTAAGGCCTAATATATCTATAATTGCAATAAATGCAAATAGTCTAAAAACACCAATTAAAAGACAGAAACTGGTAGGGTGAACTAAAAATAAGACTCAACAATATTCAATCTGCAAGAAACTCACCTCGAATATATCAAAATAAGCATATTGAGAGTGAAAGGATCAAAAATATATACTATGCAAACATTAATTAAAAGAAAGCAGGAATGGCTATATTAATATCAGATAAAACAGACATCACAGCAAAGTAGATTACCAGAAACAGGAATATTACATAATGATGAAAGGGTCAATCTACCAAGAATACATAGCAGTTCTAAATGCTTATACACAACAGAACTGCAACACCTGTGAAACAAAGAGAAACAGACAAATCACACTTATAGTTGGAGACTTCAGTGTCTCCTCTCAGCAATTTATAGAATGAAACAGAAAATCAGCAAGAGTATAAAAAAAGTCAACACCATCAATCAATATTATCTAATTAACATTGATGGGACATTTCCCCCAACAACAACAGGATGTACATTCTTTTCAAGTGCCCACAGGATATGAACCAAAAACCATATCCTGGGCACAAACAAACCTCAACAAATTTTTTTTAATTGAAAACATGCAGAGTATATTCTCCAACCAGAACAGAACCAAATTAGAAATCAATAACAACAGGTAAATTTCCAAACACTTAGAAACAACATACTTCTAAATAATCCAATGGTTAAAGAAGTCTTAGGAAAATAAAAGCTACATTGAACTGAATATCAGAGAAAATACAACATATCAAAATTTACAAGACACAGCTAAAGCACTGCTGAGAGGCAAATTCATAATACTAAGTATATACATTAGAAAAGAGGGAAAGTGTCAACTCAATAATCTAAGTTTCCTCTCAAAAATCTAGAAAGGAGTAAAATAAACCTAAAGCAAGCAGAAGAAAGGAAATAATAAAGAACAAAAATAAATGAAACTAAAAATAAAACAATAGAAAAAACACAATAAAACAAAGAGCTATTTCTTTGGAAAGGCCAATAAAATTGACAACCCTCTAGAAAGACTGACAATTAAAAAGGAAGTGAAGACCAATATCAAAAATGAATGTAGAGATACCACTACAGACCTGCAGACACCAAAAGGATAAGAAGGAAATACTACAAACATCTCTACATGCATAAATTTCAGAGATACAATAGGCTAAGTTGTTAAGAAACACAAAGTATTACAACTCAACCAATATGAGATACGTTATTTAAATAATCCTATAACTATTAAGGAAATTGAACTTGTAATTTTCTAATTTCTAAGGAAGAAGTCTCCAGGCCCAGATGGCTTCATAATATTATTCTGCCAAACATTTAAAAATAGGATTAACATCAACTCTATACAATTTCTTCCAGAAAATAAAAGAGAAGGGGATTACTTTCTGATTTATTTTATGAAGTGTTCATAGCATGTATATAATAAGTTACACATCAGAGTATACATTTATAGTATTACTCCAATACCAAAACCAAAGATAGTACAAAAAATTAGAACTGTAGACCAATATCTTTCATGAATATTAATGTAAAAATCCTTAAAATATTAGCAAATAAATTTCAGCAGTATATAAAATGAATTATATGCCATGATCAAGTTGGTTTTATTCCATGATGCAAAGTTGATTCAGCATTTAAAAAAAAAATCATTGGAATCCACATGTCAATAGGCTAAAGAAGAAAAATTATGTGATTATATACATGGATGCAGTAAAAGCATTTTTACAAAACCCAACACCCATTTACGATTAAAACCACCAAAAAAAATAAAACTAGAAGGGAACTTCTTCGATTTGATTTTTTTAAGTAGTATCTATAAAATTAATGAGTATCTACTTAATGGTGAAGGACTGCCTTCCCCCCGCCCCCCAAAAAAAAGGAACAAGGCAAGGATGTCTGTCCTCAGCACTCCTATTCAACACAGAGCCAAAAGTTATAACCACTAAAGGCACAAAAAAGAAATAAAATGCATCTATATTGGAAAGGAAATAAATAAAACTATCCTATGCAGATGAAAACCCCAAGGAATCTACACAGAGATAAAAAATTTCCTGGAATAAGTTTGGCAACATCTATAAAGGGCAAAAACATACAAAAATCTACTCTATTTTTATATATTACCAATGAACATATGGATAA
This sequence comes from Saguinus oedipus, assembly GCA_031835075.1. Lineage (NCBI taxonomy): Eukaryota > Metazoa > Chordata > Mammalia > Primates > Cebidae > Saguinus > Saguinus oedipus. Next base: position 9,271,575 of record CM063178.1, read on the forward strand.
CACCATTTATAATTGGTCAAAAAAATGAGGTTCTTAGACATTAATCTAAAAATCATGTACAAGAGTTTTATAACACATACACACACTTATGAAGGAAGAAATTGAAGATCTAAATAGAGAAATATGTTGTGTTCACAAATCGTAACACTCAACATAGTAGAGACATCCATTCTTTTCAGAGTGCTATATAGGTTGAATACAATGCCTTTCAAAGTTTCCACAGGATTTTTCATAGATACAGATAAGATCATTCCAAAATGTATAGAAAGGGAAAGAAACTAGAATAACTAAAATAATTTTTAGAAAGAATAAAGTGGGAAGAATCTACCCAGTCTCAAGACTTACGCAGCTATAGTAATCAAGGTTGTGTGGTGTTGGCAGAAGACTAAACACACAGGTCAAGAATGCAGAACACAGAAACACACCCACAGAGATATACCCAGCTGAATTTTCACAAAGATGCAAGAACAATTCGATGGAGGAAAGATAGTCCTTTCATTTTAACAAATGGTGCTGGAGTAAGTGGATATTCACAGGGGGAAAAAAGCACTTCAATCTAAGTCTTGTACCTCATACAAAAAAATTAACTCAAAATTGATTACAAACTTAATGTAAAACATAAAACTTAAATTTAAAAAAAAACTTCAGGATCTAGAGCAAGGCAAAAAGATCTGAGACTTGACACCAAACCATGATCCAAAGAGAAAAACTAACAAATTGGACTTCATCAAAATTAAAAGATTTTGATCTGTGAAAGACCTCATTAAAAGATAAAAAGACAAGCTAGAAGTCTGAGCAAGATGGCCTAATAGAACCTTCTAGCAATCATCTCCCCACGAGAACAGCAAATTGAACAACTATTCATGCAAAAAATACCTTCACAAGAACCAAAAAAACCCAGCCCACCAAGGCAGTTCCTCTAGGAGTCTGCAGAAGTTGCAGCATTCCTGTGCTTAGGGTATACCCCAGTGCTGATACAGCTGCAATGACCACAGGCTTAGATCACAACATTCAATCTCCTTTTAATATGTGGAAAGCCTTCTCAAGAAGGACAAATGCAAATAAACCCTGACCGCAAAGATTGGAATACCTAACTCTTCAATGTCCAAACATTGATGAATGGCCACAGGCATCAACAACATCCAGGAAAGCATGACTTCACCAAATAAACTAGACACCACCTGACCAATCCCACAAGGAGGAAGATATCATCTTTTAGACAGGGAATCAAAATCACCATCTTGAGGAAGCTCAGCCACATAGATAAAAAGACAAAAGAGAAGGAATTGATAATTAATTCAGAAAATTCAACGAGAAGATTTAAATAATGTTTTAAATCAAGCAAAAATTCTGGAGCTAAAATATTCAACTGAACTGAAAAATGCATCAGAGTCAGTGACAGAATTGATCAAGCTGAACGAAGAATTAGTGAGCTTGAGTCACGCTACATGAAAACATACAGAGAAGAGAAAATAATAAAAAAGAAGACATCTACAAGATCTAGAAATAGCCTCAAAACAGCAAATCTAATAGTTTCTGCCCTTAAGGAAGACAGAGAAAGAGAGACAGAGATATTAGGCTAGAAAACTTACTTAAAGAAATGACAGAAATTTCTAAGCCTAGAGATATGAATATCCAAATACAAGAAGGTCATAGGACACCAAAAAGATTTAACCTAAATAAGACTACCTCGGGGCATACAATAATCAAACCCTTAAAGATCAAGAATAAAAAAAAAAAAAATCCTAAAAGTAGTAAGAAAAAATAAGCAAATAAAACATAAAGGACCTCTGGTATATCTGGCAGCAGACATCTCCGTGGAAATCACACAGACCAAGAGTAAGTGGAATGACATTCAAAGTGCCAAAGAAAAAAGAAAGTCTAACCTAGCATATAATATCTATCAGAATTATCCTTCAAACATGAGGGATTTCACCAACACCAGACCCATCTTACAAGAAATCTAAAAACAGCTATTCAATCTTAAAAAAAAAATTTGAAAATACATTGAAACAAATGAAATACAACATACCCAAACCAATGGAATACAGCAAAAGTAGTACTACAAATGCTAGTTTATAGCAATAAATGCCTCCATCAAAAAAGAAGAAAGACTTCAAACAAACAATCTGACAATGCATTCTTAAAGAACTAGAAAAGCAAAAGCAAACCAAACTCAAAAAACAGTAGAAGAAATAAAGATCAGAGCAGAAGTAATAAAATTGAGACTTAAATACAAAACGATAAAATGAAAAGTTGACTTTTTGAAAAGATAAACAAAATTGACAAACCTTTAGCCAGACTAAGAAAAAAGATATTTTCTATAGGAGATAGCTAAAAAGGAAAACAGAGAATAACCAAATAAATAAAACCAGAGATGAAAAGGTAAATGTTACAACTGATACCACAGAAGAGCAACTATGTATCAATAATTTGGAAAACCTAGAAGAAATGGATAAATTCCTAGACATACAACCTAGCAAGACTGAAACCTGAAGAGACCAAAACCTGAAAAGATCAACAGCAAGCAATGAGATAGAAGCAGTGGTAAAAAGCTCCCTATCAAAGAAAACCCAGGACCTAATGGCTTCACTGCTGAATTCTACCAAACTTTAAAGAACTATGATACCTATAATCCCAGCACTTTGGGAGGCTAAGGTGGATGGATCACTTGAGCCCAGGAGTTCAAGAACCAGCCTGGGCAACACGGTGAAACCCAATCTCTGCAAAAAATCAAAAATAAGTCAGGCGTGGTGGTTTGCACCTATAGTCCCAGCTACCCAGGAAGCTGAGGTAGGAGGATTGCTTGAGCCTGGGAGGCAGAGGTTGAAGTAAGCTGAGATCACACCATTGCACTCCAGCCTGGGCAGTGGAGTGAGACCCTGTCTCCAAATAAATAAATAAATACTAACACTATTCATATTATTCTTAAAAAAATTGGCTAAAAAATGAACAGGAGGTAATGCATCCAAACTGATACTATGAGGCCAGTATTACTCTGACATCAAAACCAGACAAAGACACAACAACAACAAACAGTACAGGAGTATCTCTAAAGAATATAGATGCAAAAATCCTCGGTGAAATGCTAGCAAACTGAATTCAACAACACATTAAAAATGTTTTCATTATGATCATGACCATGTGGGATTCATCCCAGGGATCCAAGGATGGTTAAACATATGTGAAAAATAATGTGATACATCACATCGAGAGAATCAGAGACAAAAACCACATGATTTTCTATTGATTTTTTTTTTTTTTTTTTTTTGAGACGGAGTTTCGCTTGTTACCCAGGCTGGAGTGCAATGGCACGATCTCGGCTCACCGCAACCTCCACCTCCTGGGTTCAGGCAATTCTCCTGCCTCAGCCTCCTGAGGGATCCTCAGCTGGGATTACAGGCATGCGCCACCATGCCCAGCTAATTTTTTGTATTTTTAATAGAGACAGGGTTTCACCACGTTGACCGGGATGGTCTTGATCTCTTGACCTTGTGATCCACCCGCCTCGGCCTCCCAAAGTGCTGGGATTACAGGCGTGAGCCACCGCACCCGGTCTGATTTTTTTACATTTAATTCTATTTCAAGTTTGGGGATACATGTGCAGAACACGCAGATCTGTTACATAAGTGAATGTGTGCGATGGTGGTTTGCTGCAGCTATCAACCTATGACCTAGGTATTAAGCCCCCATGCATTAGCTATTTATCCTGATGTTCTCCCTCCCACTGACTCCTCCCTAACAGGCCCCAGTACGTGTTGTTCCCCTCCCTGTGTCCAGGTGTTCTCATTGTTCAGCTCCTACTTACGATTGAAAACATGCAGTGTTTGATTTTCTGTTCCTGTATTAGTTTGCTAAGGATAATGGCTTCCAGCTCCATCCATGTCCCTGCAAAAGACATGATCTCTTTCCTTTTTATGGCCACGTAGTATTCCGTGGTGTATATGTACCACATTTTCTTTATCCAGTCTATCACTGATGGTTGATTATATGTCTTTTAGGTTGATTGTATGTCTTCGCTATTGTGAATAGTGCTGCAATAAACATATGCATTTGTATATCTTTATAACAGAGTGATTTCTATTCCTTTAGGTACATATCCAGTAATGGGATTCCTGGGTCAAATGGTCATATGATAATTTTGACAGATTCTGAAAAAGCACTCAAAATTCATCATCCCTTCATGTTTAAAATACTCAATGAATTGGGTATAGAAGGAACATACCTTAAAATCATAAAAGCCACATATGACAAACCCACAGCTAGGATCATACCGAATGGGAAAACTGAAAGCCTTTTCTCTAAGATCTGGAATAAGACAAGAATGCCTACTTTCACCACTTTTATTCAACATAGTACTGGAAGCCCTAGCCAGAACAACTAGACAGCATAAAGAAATTAAGGGAATCCAAACTGGAAAGGAAGAAATCAAATTATCCTTCCTTGCAGACAATATAATCTTGTATTTAGAAAAACCTGAAGACTCCACACCAAAAACCTACTGGAACCAAAAAACAAATTCAGTGAAGTTGCAGGATATAAAAATCAACATACAAAAATCAGTATCATTTCCATATGCTAACAGTAAACAATCTGAAAAAGAAACCAAGAAACTAATCCTACTTACAATCACTATAAATACAATATCTAGAAAATAAACTTAACCAAAAGTGAATATCTACAATGAAAGCTATAAAACATTGATGAAAGAAATTGAAGAGCACAAAAAAAACGAAAAGACATTCCATATTCATGGACTGGAAGAATTAATAGTGTTAAAATGTTCATGGTACCCAAAGCAATCTATGGATTCAATGCAAACCCTATCAAAATACCAATGACATTCTTCAGAGAAATAGAAAAAAAAAAAATTGAAAACATATGGACTCACAAATAACCCAGAATAGCCAATGCTATCCTAAACAAAAAGGAGCCAAACTGAAAGAATTATATAACCTTACTTCAAATTATACTACAGAGCTATAGTAACCAAAACAGCATGATACTGGCATAAGAACACACATATTGACCAATTGGACAGAACAGAAAACCCAGAAGTAAATCCATGCATTTATAGTCAACTCATTTTCAACAAAGGTGCAAAGAACATACTCTAGGGACAGTCTCATCAATAAACAGTGGTGGGAAAACTGGATATCCACACACAAAAGAATGAAACTATACCCCTATCTCTTGCCATATATAGAAATCAAGTCAAAATACATTAAGAGTTTAAATGTAAGATCTGAAACTATGAAAACCACTAGAAGAAAACACTGGGAAAATGTTCTAGAACATTGGTCTAGGCAAAGATTTCTTGAGAAGACCTCAAAATCACAGGCAACTGAAACAAAAATGGATAAATGAGACTACATCTAGCTAAAAAGCTTTGCACAGCAAAGGAAATAGTCAACAAAGTGAAGAGACAACTCACAGAATGAGAGAAAATATTTACAAACTACCCATCTGACAGTTAATTACTAGAATATATAAGAAGCTCAAACAATTCAATAAGAAAAAAAAATCCAATTAGGCTTTTCTTTTTTATTTGCCTCAGAAGGTACCGAATAGATATTTCTTAAAAGAAGACAAATGGCTAACAGGTATATGAAAAAAAATGTTCAGCATCACTAATCAGAGAAACACAAATCAAAACTACAATGAGATCATCTCACCCCATTAAATTGGCTTGCATCAGAAAGACAAGTAATAACAGCTGCTGGTGAGGGGAACCCTCATACACTGTTGGTGGAAACACAAACTCATACAGCCACTGTGGAGAACAGTATGGAGGTTCCCCAAAAAACTACAAATAGTACTACCATATAATCCAGCAATCCCACTGCTAAATACACATCCAAAAGAAAGGAAAACAGTATATGGAAGAGTTATCTGCACTCCCGTGTTTACTGCAGCACTATTCACAACTGCTAACATATGGATCAACCTAAGTATCCAACGACAGATAAATGGGTGAAGAAAATGTGGCACATATACACAATGGAATATTATTCAGCCATTAAAAAAGAATAAAATCCTGTCATTTGCAACAACATGGATGGAACTAGAGGACATTAAGTGAACTAAGCCAGGCACAGAAAGACAGATATTATATGTTCTCACTCATATGTGGGAGTTTAAAAAAAAAATTGAACCCATGGAAATAGAGAGCAGATTGGTTGGTTACCAGAAGCTGGGAAGGGTAGCAGTGAGGGGCTGGGGGAGTGGGGATGGTTAATGGGTACCAAAATACAGTTAGAATAATTAAAATACTAAGAATAACTTAGTAACACAATAGAATGACCATAGTCAATAAGTTATTGCACATTTTTAAATAACTGAAAGTGGCTGGGCGCCATGACTCACGTCTGTAATCCCAGCACTTTGGGAGGCTGAGACAGGAGTTTGAGACCAGCCCCGCCAACATGGTGAAACTCCATCTCTACTAAAAATATTAAAAAAAAAAAAAAAGTTAGCTGGGCATGGTAGAGGACACATGCTACTCCGAAGGCTGAGGCAGGAGAATTGCTTGAACCTGGAAGGTGGAAGTTGCAGTGAGCCAAGATCGTGCCATTGCACTGCAGTCTGGGCAACAAGAGTAAAACTCTGTCTCAAAAATTAAAAAATAGGCTAGGCACTGTAGCTCATGCCTGTAATCCCAGCACTTTTGGAGGCCAAGGCAGGCGGATCATGAGATCAGGAGTTCAAGACGAGCCTGACCAATATAGTGAAACCGCATCTCTACTAAAAATACAAAAATTAGCCAGGTGTGATGGCACATGCCTGTAGTCCCAGCTACTTGGTAGGCTGAGGCAGCAGAATCACTTGAAGCGGGGAGGCAGGGGTTGCAGTGAGCCAAAATTGTGCCACTGCACTCCAGCCTGAGTGACAGAGCAAGACTCTGTAAAAAAACAAAATAAAATAAAATAACTGAAAGTTAAATTGAGATGTTCCTAACACAAAGAAATGATAAATGCTTGAGGTGATTTATACGCCAATTACCATGACTTATAGCACATCATATGCCTATATCAAAACATCACAGGTACTCCATAAATATAACTATTATGTATCCATGATAATTAAAAACGAAGAAATTTTTAAAGTACAAGAAAATAGTTTCAAATCACACATTTGACAAAGGGACCACTGTCTAGAATATATCAAGTACTCTCAAAACTCAGAGGAAAAATAACGCACTCAATTAGAAAATGGCCAGAAGACTTACACAGATATTTCATCAAACAGGATATGCAGATACCAAATGAGCACAAGATGTTCAACATGGCTAGCCATGAGGGACATGTAAATTAAAACCATAATGAGATATCCTACATGCCTATCAGAATGGCAGAAATAAAAACTCATGACACAAAAGACTGATAAGTATGTGGAAAAGCTGAATCACTCATACATTGCTGATGGGAACATAAAATGGTGGTTTCTTTAAAAACTAAGCATGCAACTACTATATGACCCATTAATTGCACTCGTGTTTTTATTTCTCTGGAATAAACGCCTATGTTCACACATTGTATACACAAATGTTTGTAGCAGCTTTATTCCTAATATCCAGAAGCAATCCAGTTGTTCCTTGACAGGTAAAGGCTAAACTGATGATATATCCATCCATACCATGGAATACTACTCAGGAATAAGGAATAAACTACCAATACATGCAGCAACCTGGAGGAATCTCCAATGAACGGCGCTTAGTGAGAAGAGCCAATCCCAAAAGGTTACCTATGGTATGATTCATTTATAACATTCTTGAGATGACAAAATTAAAAGAACAGGAGAAAGATTAGTGGTTGCCAAGGGGTTAAGGGATGGGAGTGGGAGGAATTGTGTGCAACTATAAAAGGGCACGGCACGGTGGCTCACGCTTGTAATCCCAGCACTTTGGGAGGCCTAGGCGGGTGGATCACGAGGTGAGGAGATCGAGACCATCCTGGTCAACATGGTGAAACTCCGTCTCTACTAAAAATACAAAAAATTAGCTGGGCATGGTGGCGCACGCCTGTAATCCCAGCTACTCGGGAAGCTGAGGCAGGAGAATTGCCTGAACCCAGGGGGCGGAGGTTGCAGTGAGCCGAGATTGCGCCATTGCACTCCAGCCTGGGTAACAACAGCGAAACTCCATCTCAAAAAAAAAAAGGGGGGGGCAACAAGACGAATTCTTGTGGTGATGGAAATGTTCTGTATCTTGACTATAGCAATGCCACTATCTGGTTGTGATGTTGTACTCAAGTTTTGCAAAATGTTACCAATGGGGGAAACTAGGTAAAAGAATACATGGGATCTATGTTATTTCTTACAACTACATGTGGATTCATAATTACCTCAAGATAAAAAAATTTTTAAAAAAAAGAAAGAGGCCAGGTGCGGTGGCTCATGCCTGTAATCCTGGCACCTTGAGAGGGTGAGGCAGGTGGATCACGAGGTCAGAAGTTCAAGACCAGCCTGGCCAAGATGGTGAAATCCTGTCTCTACTAAAAATACAAAAAAAAAAAAAGTTAGCCTGGCATGGTGGTGGGTACCTGTAATCCCAGCTACTCAGGAGGCTGAGGCAGAAAATTGCTTGCACCCAGGGAAGCAGAGGTTGCAGTGAGCCGAGATCACACCACTGCACTCCAGCCTGGGCAACAGAGCAAGACTCCATCAAGAAAGGGAGGATGGAGGGGAGAGAAGAGAAGGCACAATAGCTCATTCCTGTAATCCCAGGACTTTGGGAAGCTAAAGCGGGAGGATCCCTTGAGCTCAAGAGTTCAAGGCCAGCCTGGGCAACATAGCAAGACCTTGTTCTCTACTAAAAATCAAAAATTAGCCAAGTGCCTGTAGTCCCAGCTACTCAGGAGGCTGAGGCAAGAGGACCACTTGAGCCAGGGAGATCAAGGCTGCAGTGAGCTATGATTGCACCACTGCATTCCAGCCTCCATGACAGAGTGAGACCAGGTCTCAAAAAAAAAAAAAAGAAAGAAAGAAAGAAAGAAAAATAAATAAGTGGTACCTATTCATCACAGAAAATTTTCAAATTATAGATCAGGAAGAGCTAATTTGGTTATTATACAAATATACTAATAGGATATTAAGGTATTTAAGGGCTTTTCAAGTATATTGACTACTTTTAATCACAGTAAAAGTGTATCGTTAATTATATATTTTCCCCTACACATTTGCTCAGAGCCTCCTGAGAGGAGGCTGTAATCCTGAGAGGATTACACAGGGCTCAAAGGCTCATGGATGGCTTCTCAGCCAAACCCTAGCACATTGTGGAATCAATTTCTTCTTGAGTACCTACTTGGAACAATTAATTAAAATGGTCAATTGCTGTGCAATCTCTGAACCCAAATTGGGACATTGTGATTGACTAGCAGTGCCCATCAGCACATCAGCAGCATGGGGTTCAGTGGTACCGTGTTGGCTAGAAGACATTTTTTTAAACCAACCTTGCAAATTGCAAGGGACACTTCATTAATAAAACTCTCTGTGTAAAGGTTCTTGAAAAAAATCACCCATTCTTCTGACATATCCAAATATTACGTTGCATTTTATATTTAGTGACTATTATATATGGTTGATTTTTTTGTCCAACAATTGTACATGTAAAGACCAAAAAGCTTCAGACTTTTCCAGCAATTAGCTCTCCATGCCCAGCCTAGAACGCAATACTTCTTACTCCACTGAGAGAATGATCAACCAACAAGCATTATTTAATGCTGTGTATCAGATTTTATATTAGGCAACCATTTAATCACCAATACAGTCATTCAGTTTATAAATTTGGACACTGCTATATGCCAAGGTTGAATGACAATATGAGTATCTGTACTCTGAAAACTCAGTCTATTGACAGGATACGGATAAGTATGAAGGAATTATAATAGATAAGTACTCTTCTAGGGGCAGATAAAATGCTGTAAGGAACCCCTAACATATGCCTATAAACTGGACTTGGGGATCAGAAAGTCTTCCTGGAAGAGAAGGCATCTCAAGTGATACCCAAAGATCAAGAGGAAAGGGAGAACAGTGAGGCAAGATGAGAAGGATCCTAATAAAGAACACTTAAATACCAGAGTCCCAAGTAATCCGAGCACTTTGGGAGGCCAAGATGGGCAGATCACTTGAGGCCAGGAGCTCGAGACCAGCCTGGCCAATGTGGTGAGATACTGTCTCTACTGAAAATGCAAAAATGACCTGGGTGTGGTGGCACACGTCTGTAGTCCAGCCACTCTGGAGGCTGAGGCACGAGAATCGCTTGAACCTGGGAGGCAAGCAAGCTTGCAGTGAGCCAAGATCTCGCTACTGCATTCCAGCCTGGGCAACAAAGTGAGACTCTGTCTCAAAGGAGAAAAAAAAAAACAGTCTGAAAGGAGAGCCGAGGTTAGGCTGAAAAGATATGCAGGAACTCAAGTCATTAAGAACAGAAACCATATTCCAGAATTTGAACATTTTCCTGATTGAAACATTTGAAACTGGAGAGTAAAGATTATTTTAGGATGAGAAACAAAACCGGAAACGGTTATTGTTGTTAGACTGTTGCAATAATCAGGTAACTAATGACAATTGTCTGCACGAGGGTAGAAGGTAGGGAGGCTGAGAAAATGAAATGTTACCAGAAATTCTAACTTGATGGTTAAGGACTAAAGTGCATTCACATACATGCCAGTATCTAAAGCCTAATACTTACACCCATTGCTGGTAGTCTTGTTTTTGCCCCATTTTCTGGAGACCAGAATTCACCCACACACGTATGGAGGCTGGAAAACATCACAACCACCTCCAGGAGATGCTTTTCTGAGGGGTCAATAAACTAGCATTGTGGTTGCCTTCAGAGAAATCTGGGAGGATTCACTACAACTGCCAGTCTATAACGGAAAGCTCTTCAAGAAAGGACAAACTCACTTTTCAGCACCAAGAAACTTGACCTTATAAGCCATTAAGGGTAGGTGAGTTTTTCCCCCGAAAAATGCTGCTATGTGCCTTAATGAACCATCATTTGTAGAAAAAAAGAAAAAAGAGCTTCACCCAAAGTAATGAGGCTAGCATCAAGCCCCGGTTCATCAGCACTGGCATGACTGTTGGCATGTCCTACCTGAGGTTGGGACTCAAAGTCACAGCTTTTTGTATCCACTCAGAGCCACTGGCCCAAAGCACAAGTCTACTCACAAGAGAACCGAGCTGTGACTTCTCCAATGCTACCAGCTTCCTGGATCCAGCACCACCTAACAGTGGAAACTCAGCAAGAAAACCCAGATGTAGAGAGAAGATACATGTAGTTGGAGAAGAGAAAAGCCTTAAAATGGAGATGAGAGAGAAGATAGGGATAAAGTTTTGAAGTAGAAGAAAACAAAAAGAACAAGTCTCCTGCTGAGAGCACAGTAGGATGGAGTAAAACAGATTGAGAAGACAACTACAATATGGCTTAAGTGGAGATTAATAGGAACTCTGAACAACAGCAAGGGCCCAGCTGAGAACACACAGCATGAGTAGGAATGGGTCCAGTCAACAAGGTTTCGGGAATTTTCTAACAACTAGAGACACAGAATTTAGAAGAGTCAGACTATTTTGGGTGAGTAAAGTGAAGCTAGATTGTAGAATCTCCCTCTCTAATTTTAAAATCTATAAAATCTAGCAAAGATAAAATTCACCAGCAGCAGCCTAAGGGGCATTTCCTTATACCATAAACATCGAAAAGTAGCAGCCAAAAGAATTCTCACTGCTATCAAATTGTAGAGACCTGGACTGCAGAGTCATCAACTTTCCCTCTATCAAGTGGTTTAGGGTGAGGGGAGTAAGAATGAATGGTGGCTGGGCGATGTGTAATCCCAACACTTTGGGAGGCTGAGACAGGACAATTGCTTGAGCTCAGGAGTTTGAGACCAGCCTGGGCAAGAGAAAGAGACTCCTTCTTTGCAAAAATAAAAATAAAAAACTTTTAAAAGTTTGTTTCTCACAACAAACTGAACTAAGAAGTATTAAAAACACAGGACATTTATTTAAACCATTACTTTTCATAATTCATCAAGTCTTATTACAGGTCAGTATCTTCATTCCATTACCTTACTGGGTACATTCACGAATATTACATAAAACTTCATTTAAATTAAATAAGAATTAAAAGTACAGCTAAGAACAGAGTCAGGATCTGTATGAGAGGATTTACCATTGTGCACCCTAGTCCCTAATACAGTCATTTTTTGTTTCATGGGCCTCTCAACCTTAAACTCATTTTTATTTTAGAGAGAATAAAAGTGCTCCTTTGAGCTCTCGCCCACCACGTGCCCAGTCACTGCATCATCGGCGTGTGTTGACCCAGTGGTACCTGTCCACCCGGTGCACAGCAGGCCTGTAACACTTAGGGTGCTTCTGCGAGCCATGGTAAGTGTTTCCCAGGAGGCCGACACGGCTGTCCACCACATTCTTTTTGCGGGCTGTTTGGAACCAAGATTGAAAGGGCTGTTTCAAGTTTTCAACCTGAAAAAAATAAATAAATAAAGATCTCTAACAAGCTAGCTGTAAGGACTAAATATGAACCCATAATTCAAAAGTCAGGCCCTTCAAAAGCACAGGGAGCAAAAATGAAGAGAATTGAAAGTACATAACCATCTTTGAAAAATTCTCTAGCACTTGATGGGGACATAAGTCACTTTATACTGTACCTTTTTAAAAAGTTAATTAATTAATTTAACTAAAAACTTTTTAATACACTTATCCAAGTGTGTGTTTATTCTTGAGTGGTTGACTTCCATCCCTGTCCCACCCCGCCAGCCAATCCAAAACTGCATGGCCACAGCCTAGAAATCTTCATTTTTAACACCTAAGATGACTGATACGCTTTTTCAGAGATCACACTTTGAAAAGACACTGCTGTAAAAGAATATAGCTGATTACAGGTCTGATCCCCCAATGGAAGAAGACCTTTCTAAGCATAAAAATAGAATTAAGGGCAAATACCATAAATTCTCATTCAACATTTCTTGGAAACCAATTTTAAGTGAAATAACATAGAAGAGGTCTTTGAATAACATAGTTTGGTTATAACACTGAGAAAAAAAATGGCTTTGTCATACATCATTTTACTTAAAGTCACTGTTTCCAGGAAACTATAATGATACAAATAGTTTTAAAAACCAGGGACAAAACATTTGCCAGAGATAAGACGAGGAGTTAAAATAGTTCTGGCATATAAAGAACCTGTAATAATACGTTAGAACTTCAAATAATGAATAGGTGAAGAAGGGAAAATTTGTAAGACAGTAGGTGCTAAAACATTTGGGCACATGCAAATTTAATTGTTTCATTTCACTAATACTGTATTATATATGCATATCATGTTAATCTAATTATCTGTTTTTTAAATGAGAATAGCCAATTCTAGAGAAAGGCACTTTTACATACAGCTGGTGAGACTACAAATAAATACAATTTTCTATATGGTGTTTCGGCTATATATTAAAAACCAGGAAAATATTCACACTCAGTGACCCAGTAGTTCTGTGCTCGAGAATCAAATCTCAAGAAATAACCTAAAACTCAGCCATCACTCTACAAGTTATCAGCTTTTTAAAAAATGTTACAACCATGTGGAAACAATCTAGAATGTCTGCCAATGATAAGTTACAAGTGAGACAAAGGCATATTAAAATGTTAATTGCTTTAACATGTAACACATAGGTGATTAAGAGAATATACAGACAAGTATATACAAATATTAAATTCTCTCTAGATCAGTGTTTTTCAAATTCTGGGTCATGAAATCAATTTAGATGCTTGAAATCAAATGAATTTAATTGGAAGTGTTGGGAGCATTGCTCCTAGTAAAGATAAGCACTGTTTCATGAAACTTTTTAAATATAAATATGCATATCTTTCAATGGGTTGTGGTTTAAAAAGAAGAAAAAAGTTGAGAAAAACTGCTCTAGTGGCAGAATTTATAGCCATTTGACCTTTCCTAAGTCCAAATTTTCTATAAATGCCATGGTATTTTCAATTAACAAAAGAAAGAAAGAAGGAAAGACGGAAGGAAGGGAAGGAAGGGCAAGCCAGCCCACCAATCTAATCTTTGATTATGCAGGAATTTAAGTAAAAGGAAACCTGTGTGTCTTCAAATACTTTATGAGGAAACAGGACAATAAAAGATTAGGGTAGATCCTTTTAGCTGAGCTTTTAACTCAGTCAAGGGTATGGAATACTCTGTGCAGTGAAGGAGATAGAAAAAGTTTTGCCAAAATACTAAGATTGTGGCTTAAAAATCTTTATAGTTTTGTTCTTTCCATGTTTTGTTTGCTTCTTTGTTTTTATAACAAGTACATTCTTTTTAGAATTAGGGAGTAAAAAGTATAAAAAGAACTGGAACACACTTGACCTGATAAATACTCTTTGGATTGCTGACTTTAGGAATGATGTGAGGTTCCTTGCCACAACTTTCTTCATTGCAGGAAGTGCCAGAGGAATCGTCTGGCGAGGCTCTACTAACTGCATAACTGATCTGTTGATACAGTTCCCATTCCTCCCATCTGCCTTTAAAAGAAGCAACTGTAAATGGATGGCTTTTCTCACCATACCTAAGTAGGAAAAGAAGTTCAAGTACTGATTAGGGATTCAACTTCCTACAAGTTTTTTTTTTTTAATTGCATTTTAGGTTTTGGGGTACATGTGAAGGACATGCAAGATTGTTGCATATGTACACACATGGCAGTGTGATTTGCTGCCGTCCTCCCCTTCACCTATATCTGGCATTTCCCCCCATGCTCTCTCTCCCCAACTCCCCACCCCCTGCTGTCCTTCCCCTATTTCCCCCCAACAGACCCCAATGTGTGATGCTCCCCTCCCTGTGTCCATGTGTTCTCATTGTTCAACACCCACCTATATGCTAACTTATGCTAACTTATTTTAAAAGAAATTGCCTTAAAAAATTGAAGGACATTATGATCTTCACCTACTACACTGTTATGAATGAGGATATTCTATAAGAGCTATTTTGGTTAATTGTTCAGAAAAAAACAGACTAGTTTCTTTTGATTCAGTTAACTGAATTGTCCCATAGTAGATAACTCTTCTTCCTTTCTGATATTGCCTATAATACTTATCTGCTATCAACCTATGGTTTGTAATAGATACTGTTACCAATCTATAGTTTGTAACACGGTGCAGTGATTAAAGCCAGATTTCAAATATTTTGCAAAATCACTGTGCTTTCCACTTCACCCACTTTGAATAGAAGTCTGCATTTCTAACAGAAGTTTGCATCTAAAATCTTAACCAAGAAGTGTCCCTGCTGCTAACTCAAGGCTTTGGGGCACCATCTTTTATGAAGGTATATGAAGTTGTCTAACCTAAGGTTTCCAGGAATCACACAGCACACAGACTGAGATTACTCACCTACAGCACACTTCAAAGGGATCTACCCATATGGTCAGCTCCTTTGGAAGTCCCAGGTGAAAAAAATCCACCTTGCTCTCCACACACGCCCTTTCTAGAATGGGATCTTTATTCTGATTGTTGTTTATCCTGATGCACCTTTAAAAAAAAGTGAAGGGAGATGAAGACGTGAAAACAGGTACTTTAGCAGGAAAATTACATTGTGCACACACTGTTCCAATACATATAGCTCCCACCTCACCCCCACCTTCCCCTCAGCCTCCTCCACCCTCCACTCTTACAAGTAAGACATCATCAACTTTTGATACAGTGGCTCAGAATGTACCTTGCATCACCAAGTCACAAAATTAGTTTACCGGATATTCACAGCTTATCTTTCAGGGCAAACACAAACTAGAAATTGCTTCATCTCCCTCACATAAGAGGGTTTATTCTGTTGTTTCCACTCACACTGTCATCTACTGTGTCTCCTCCTTTCAAGTCCACATTCAAACAAATGTGAAGTCGAGCCTATAAAATTTTCATTATTATATACAGAAAACAAGATCACTCCATCTTCCTAGGAGTTGGCTGTCGCTTGGTGATGATGTCCCTTTGCTGTCCCATGTGCTAGCTCTCACCTGAAGGCTTGCCCTTTAGAAGGGCAATCAGAGTGCCAGTGACTTCTGTATGTTTCAAACAAGATCGTCATCAGCTTTTCTGCAAAGTCTTCTATTTGCTTTTTACTCAGTTTATTGTGTTTTTTCACCAATCTTGTGACAAAGAAAACTGTTGTTGCAATTTCATCCCTCATGATTCAAGAAAAATAAAAAGGTCTGAAATCATTTAAAGGGAGCAAGAAGAAATAGAAACAAATGTTTAACTTATTCTCAATATTTAATTGCCATTTAGAAATTTTACATGCCTTAAAAGTAAAAGAGATAATTTGCTAGAGAGAAGTCTTTAGTAAACTAGATAAGTACATGAACACTGTCAATCAACATAACAGCCAAGAACAGCAATTTCCCAAACAGCCCATTTTTTAAAGGTTTTCAAGGAAAAAAAAAAAGTCTTTTTAAAATTTTAAAGCACTTAGTAATAAATGAAACATCACTGTGCAACTTTAAAATATCCAGATATGGAACAGCAATTACCTTAAGCATCACTTTTTAAAGATATATTAACAAAGAGAAAAATATTTCAGAAGAGAGTAATTCCAAAATGTGGCTCACAGGTAGCATGCTTTAAGAATAAACAAACACATTACTTGCCAAGAAAAGCTCTTTAGCCCTCGAGAAAAGTGACAGTTAGAAGACCAACTGCACAATCCCCTTTGTTTCCAACTCTCACCCACACCTGTTTATGAGTTTGAGGCTGAAGTTTATATAAGCCTGGGCCCTGAAGGCTGATGGGTGTTTCATCTTGCACAGGCGCTGCCTATTGAGATAATCATATAGCTTTTTCATATACCAATCTGATCTCCATCTGATTGCTCTTTGGCATAAGTGGAGTTGGTTCTCTGTTTCAAGTGTTTAAAAATTTCAAACTGCATCTATATTTTCTATTTTGCTGTTATAATCTTATCTTTTATGACAGAGTGAGAATCAAGCATTCTTCTTCCGCATCCTTATATCATACATTCCAATAATGTCATCTCTAACTTAGCTGTTAACATATTAAAGAATTCTGCCTTTGATTTCTTACAAAACTTGTGAGGACCACTTTGAGCAGTCGTTATGTTAATGACACATTTTTACTAAAGTGTTTATTTGTAGGATAAGTGGAAGAGATCTGAGTTTAACCTCACCAGTTCTCAAAGGGTGGGTCAGTGACCACATGATCTGGACTCATCATATTGCTTGTTAAAAATTCAGATTCTTGGCTGGGCATGGTGGCTCATGCCTGTAATCCCAGCACTTTGGGAAGCCGACATGAGCGGATCACCTGAGGCCAGGAGTTTAAGACCATTCTGGCCAACATGGTGAAACCCCATCTCTACTAAAAATACAAAAATTAGCCAGGCATAGTGATGGGTGCCTGTAATCCCAGCTACTCAGGAGGCTGAGGCAGGAGAATTGCTTGAACCCAGGAGGGGTGAGCCAAGATCACACCACTACACTCCAGACTGGGTGACAGAGCAAGACTCCGTCTCAAAAAAAAAATTTTTTTTTTTAATTTTTAAATTCAGATTCTTGGACCTTATTTCAGATCTGCTGAAGCAACTCTTCTCAAGGTAAGAGCTGGCAATCAGTAGTTACCAAGTTCCCCCAGGTGATTCTAATACCCACTAAGAATTAAGAACCACCACACCTGATATACATAAGTCTTTAATGCTCATAATTAGTGATCATTTCGTTTCTTCATTAGTGAAAAAGAATTCACTGTCTTTCAAGGAAGTCCATTTCATTTCTAAAAAGCTCCAAATAACAGCCAGCACTTCCTATCTATGTGGAGCCTAATCTACCTCTGATTTTTCTACATGCGCAGGCTAGTTTCCTCCCGGAAGTATACCAATTGTGTCTAATATTCCACCACTTGATGACATTTCAAATACTAGCTACTCAGCCTCCCTCAGCCTTCTCTTTGTGGAGCCTAAATAGTCTCAGCTTTTTAATAGTTCCTCCTATAGACTCAGCTCACCGTGCTGGCCACTCACATCACAGTGAGTGTCAGGTGGGTGAGTAATCCTCTTTTTCCAGTGTGAGGCTCAGACTTGCACACGACGCTCCAGGTGTGCTCCACCCCTAGAGACTGTCACGGGACTGTTGCTTCCCTCCCTCTGAATACTGTATTCGAGAACACAGCCTCAGGTGGCTTTTACCTTGTTGGCAGTGGCGTCATACCACTGACTCACACTGAACTTGCAAGCACTCTTTTTCACTAATGCTATCATGTTGTCCTGTCTTTCCCTTCCTGCACAATACGGAGTTTAAAAATATGGGCATTAAGATCAGATACACCGGGCCGGGCGCAGTGGCTCAAGCCTGTAATCCCAGCACTTTGAGAGGCCGAGGCAGGTGGATCACGAGGTCAAGAGATCGAGACCATCCTGGTCAACATGGTGAAACCCCGTCTCTACTAAAAACACAGAAAAATTAGCTGGGCATGGTGGCGTGTGCCTGTAATCCCAGCTACTCAGGAGGCTGAGGCAGGAGAATTGCCTGAACCCAGGAGGCGGAGGTTGCGGTGAGCCAAGATCGTGCCATTGCACTCCAGCCTGGGTAACAAGAGCGAAACTCCGTCTCAAAAAAAAAAAAAAAAAATCAGATACACCTGGGTGTGAACTGCAACTTTAGGGCTCACCATCTGTGTAACCTTGGGCAACTTAATTTTCTGCCTGTGAAATGGGAGGTACAATAGCAACCTCATTAGGTTGTTATTAAGATTATAATAGATAACATTAAAGCACTTGCTCTTGAGCTGGGCAGAGAGCCTCATGCCTGTAATGCAAACACTTTGGGCCCAGGCAAAAGGATCACTTGAGATCAGGAGTTCGAGGCCAGCCTGGGCAACTCAGTAAGACCCCTGTCTCTATAAAAATTTTAAAAGTCAGCTTGGTGTGGCATGTACCTGTAGCCTTCTAGAAAGGCTGAGGTGGAAAGATCACTTAAGACCAGGAGTTCAAGGCTGCAGTAAGCTATGAGCTGTGGTTGTGTCACTGCACTCCAGCCTGGGCAAAAGAGCAAAGACCCTGTCTCAAAAAAATTTTTTAAAACCTTTCACCAGTGATGAACTGAGATGAAATACATATGTTAGGTAGTGTGCTGGCTATTGTAATGTCTTTGATGTTTGAGAGGTATATGAAATGGTAAGTATAAGGATTATCAAAGTTGGTTAAGGATATAAAAATGGATAGAAGGAATTAGTTCTAGTATTCTAGTACAGTAGAGAAATTATAGGTAACAATTGTTGTATATTTCAAAATAGCTAGAAAATTTGTAGTGTTCTCAAAACACAAAGAAAAGATAAACATTTGAGTTAATGGTATCCCAGTTATCCAATTGATCATTATACATTGTCTACAAGTATTAAAATATTATATGTACCCCCAAAATACATTATATATCAATTTTTTTAATTGTTTAAAAGAACTATGAAATTGGATGGCTGAGTATCTTGATATCTAAGAATATGATTTAAGATTTAATTAAGATTAATTCAATTTAGTAAATATTTAAACATCTTCTATGTACCCAGAAATATCAAAATAAATAAAAGTGAAAGTAGGACCTTAATAATCTTCCAATTCCATGGTTCCTGTTTGTTTCATCTTTCCATGTTCTCATTCCTCTTCCTCAGTGGCTGGGGTACACAAACTGTTGCACTTTGGAATCACCTGAAGATCTTTTACAAATAGCAATGTCTGCCTCCTCTCCCTTACCACAGACATTCTTTTTTTTTTTCAATGGAGACGGGGTCTCCCTATGTTACCCAGGCTGGTCTTGAACTCCTGGGCTCAAGAAACCCTCCTGCCTTGGCCTCTCAAAATGCCAGGATTATAGGTGTGAGCCACCATGCCTGGCCAAGACTTAATTGGTATGTAGTACAACCTGCACATCAGGATTTTTAAATTTCCCAAGTGAATCCAGTGTGAAGCAAAAATGAAAATCATTAAGATACATACCTCCTTAGTTGTGAAGATTTTAAGCTTATTTTACACTTTTGATTGTTTAATAATGCCATAAGTTTAACAGATTATTAGGACAAATTTGCATCATTTATTCTCATATTTTCTGAGCCATTTGCTGGGGTAACTTTTGCAAAGATTATTTTTTTTAATTTAGGTTAGAAAGGATAAAGCTGAAAATTAGGGTAACTCCCTATATACTGCTGAAATGTTGCTTCGGAATTAAAGGCAACAGATGCATTAGCAAACACAATTTTTTTCTTTTCAAATGGTTAGTTCGCATTTACAATAATAGAGTGGTGTCAGGTGTTTAATAATTCTCATTACTTCATATTCCCGATGACAAACTGTTCCCTTGCACTTTGAGTTGGTGAAGTACATTAACTGATGAGGTTTTGAACCCTCTCCTAGCATTATTTTCTGCAACAGGCCCAGGCAGGCCTTGGAGTTTATGAATAGAATGGTAGAATAACAGTGTACTTAGATTTCAGGAAAGAACAATCAAACAAAAAGTAAATATCATGCAAGAGTTCCTTCAGTTACTTGTTTATGACTTGAAACACCTTATTTAAATCACCTCCGTTACATTAATGACAACTACACCTTCTGTTTTAATTAATACTCTATTTACCGACCACCTACTACGCAGACACTAAATATTAGTGGGGCTGGGGATAAAAACAAAATTCAACTTTCCTTTCAAGAGGCTTATCATCTAGAGAAGGAAATCAAATATATACACAAGGGACTACTTGGATGTAAAGTCTGGGAAACGAAATACTTAAAATTTACTCCAAAATACTAATGACCAAGAGATTAATGTTATCATTGAAAGAATGAAGTTCACTGGAAGAGTCAGCATAAAACAGATGGTGATTCATTCAGATTGAGGTATACTAAGCTTTCAATGGCAATTAAATACCCAAGTAGTAATGTCCAGTGACAAGATGTTAGAATTTAGCAGAAAGACCAACCTGGGCTGGCCTAAGCCAATTCCCAGCTAAGTAGAGGTAAAAGTGACTGCTGAAATTTGAACAACTCTCCCACTGTCCTTGTGTAAGGTCTAAAATTCTCATTATGAGACATTTGTTCCCTTGCTTAAAACCTTGTCTTTCAAGGATTTCTTTTTGAAAATGTCTGATGAGCTGTCTGTAGCAGAGCAACAGGATGGTGTTCTGTTTGGGTGAGGGGATTATTTCTGGGTAAAGAACCACACAAAACAAGAAATAGGAGGTTCTGGCCATTTGGAATGAGGATAAAGAACAGAAAGGAGGTGAAGCAGCAAAGACATATTTTACTTCCCATTATATCTGTAACAGAGAATCAAATGGTGTAAAACACGAATATGGCTGAAATGACCTTGTACAAGTAACAGTTTCTAGAATTGCATTCTTCATTTTAAACTGAGGAAATTCAACTTGATGGCTAAGGAATAGTCAAGACCCAAAGTTCATCAGAAGGTGAAAGTCAAAAATCTGATTCTACATTTGTCTTCTGCATTTTAGCAAAATTTCACTTATAAAATGAAAATATTTATGCTTATAGAAGTTTAGAAATAGGCAAAATAAGTTTAAAATATTCTCTGAATTGAATATTGTTTGCTGGACTTACGATACAATAACCATTCTTATAACCCCATTTCATTTCTTTAGCTTCCCTCCCTAAACTACAACTTATATCCCTAGGTTCACCCATCCATTTGCAAATACATGTCATTGCCAAAGAAGGGAAAGGTATAGATGTTTTAGCAAAATTCCACTTCTGACAGAACTATATTCTTTTTTCTTTTTGAGAGGGAGTTTCGCTCTTGTTACCCAGGCTGGAGTGCAATGGCGCGATCTCGGCTCACCGCAACCTCCACCTCCTGGGTTCAGGCAATTCTCCTGCCTCAGCCTCCTGAGTAGGTGGGATTACAGGCACGCGCCACCATGCCCAGCTAATTTTTGTATTTTTAGTAGAGACAGGGTTTCACCATGTTGACCAGGATGGTCTCGATCTCTTGACCTCGTGATCCACCTGCATCGGCCTCCCAAAGTGCTGGGATTATAGGCGTGAACCATCATGCCCAGCCAGAACTATATTATTTTAATAACAGCAAGCAAGTAGCACTATTTTACAAAACAATGAACTGATTCTACCCACACATAAACTTAGTTCCATTATGGTCATCACATAAAAGGAAGTTACGCTAATTGTTGAAACAAAATTTCATATCCCAAAACATTGCCTAATAAAATTCTATAGCCATATGATGTTGAATTGAACCCAGAAGATGTTAATTTTAGCATAGCCTGATCAAAGTAAAATTCCTTTACATATATATTATGCAAGTGTTTTATTTGCCACAAGCCTTCTTCCTAATTTGTATTTTCTATGTGCATACTGAGCATTCACAATGTAAGTGGCATTGTTTCAAAGAGCACAAAAGATACATACACTTATATAACGTTTCAAGTTAGAAATCAAGATAACTCCTATTCAATGTAGTACTGGAAGTCCTAGCCAGAGCTATCAGGCAAGAGAAAGAAATAAAAGGCATCCAAATTGGAAAAGTAAGTCAAATTATCTCTGTTCACTGACAATATGATTGTATACCTAGAAAACCCTAAAGAGTCCTCCAGAAAACTCCTTGACCTGATTAACAACTTCGGTAAAGTCTCAGGATACAAAATCAATGTACAAAAATCAGTAGCATTTCTATAAATAATAATACCTAAGCCAAGAACCAAATTAAGAACCCAATCCCGTTTAGAATAGCCACAAAAAAAGAGCAAACTATCTAGGAATATATTTAACCAAGGAAGTAAAAGATCTCCACAAGGAGAACCACAAAACACTGATGAAAGAAACTGTAGATGACACAAATAAGTGGAAAAACATTTCATGCTCATGGACTGGAAGAACTAATATGGTTAAAATAACCACTCACTCAAGCAATCTACGAATTCAATGCAATCCCTATCAAGTTACCAGCCTCATTTTTCACAGAATTAGGAAAAACAATCCTAAAGTTTTGGACCCAAAAAAAGCCCAAATAGCCAAAGAACTCCTAAGCAAAAAGAACAAAGTCAGAGGCATTATACTGCCTGATTTTGAATTATACTATAAGACTATAGTAACTAAAACAGTATGGTCCTGGTACAAAAACAGACCCAGAAATTAATGATACAGTATAGGGTTCTCTAACCCAGAAAAAAAACTACAGCCAACTGATCTTCAATTAAAGTCAACAAAAATAAACAATGGGAAACAAGATACGCTATTCAATAAATGAAGCTGGGAAAACTGGCCAGCCATAAGCCAAAGATTGAAACTAAATCTCTATCTCTTAACATATACAAAATTACCTACAGATGGATTAAAGACCTAAATGTAAAACTATAAAACTGAAACTATAAAAATCCAAAAGAAAACCAAGGAAAATCCCTTATGGACATTGGCTTAGGCAAATAATTTATGATGAATATTGCAAACAATAAAGTCTTTGTTGCAATTAAAACAAAGATAGAGAGATAGGACATAAACTAAAAGTTTCTGCACAGTAAAATAAATAATCAAAAGGACAAAAAGACAACCCACAGAATGGGAGAAAATGTTTACAAATTATACCTCCAACAAAGAATTCGTATCCAGAATCTACAAGAAATTCAAACAACAAACCAAAAGAAACCCATTGAAAATGGGCAAAGGATATGAACAGCCATTTCTCAAAAGAAGAAATACAAACAGCTAACAAACATACGAAAAAATGCACATCACTAATAATCAGAGAAATTCAAATTAAAACCACATTGAGATATCATCTCACTCCAGTCAGAATGGCTTTTATTAAAAAGTCAAAAAACAAAATATGTTGGCATGTATGCAGAGAAAAGGGAATGCTTACACACTGTTGGTGGGAATGAAAATTAATTCAACCTCTATGGGACACCGTGTAGAGATATCTCAAAGAAACAAAAATAGAACTATTATTCGACTTAGTAATCCCACTACTGAATAACTATCCAAAGGAAAAGAAATCATTATATTAAAAAGACACTTGTGTATTTATTGCAACACCATTTACAATTAGAGCAAAGTCATGGAACCTACCTAAATATCTACCAACTGTTGATTGGATAAAGAAAATACGGTGTATATATACACCATAGAATACTACACAGTCATAAAAGAAGAAGGAAATAATGTCCTTTGCAGCAACATGGATGAAGCTGGAGGCCATTACCCCAAGTGAACTAACCCAGAGGTAGAAAATATTAAATATTCTCACTTATAAGTGTAAGCTAAACAAATGGCATGTAAGCATGTGAAAATAAAGACAGAGAAAACAGACGCTAGGGACTCCA
The DNA here is from genome assembly GCA_031835075.1 of Saguinus oedipus. Classification (NCBI taxonomy): domain Eukaryota; kingdom Metazoa; phylum Chordata; class Mammalia; order Primates; family Cebidae; genus Saguinus; species Saguinus oedipus. The sequence continues at coordinate 9,295,911 of CM063178.1, forward strand.
AAGGTGGGTAGGAAGGGTTGAAAAATTACCTACTGGATACAATGCCTAATATTGGGGAGATGAGTACAGCAGAAACCCAGCACCCAACATTATGCATGTAATACCCATGTAACAAACAAGCATATGTGCCCTTCGAAAAAAAAAAACAAGATAATTCACTAAAAGAATTGGAGTGTAAGAAAACGTACAACACTCTATACTAATATAATAAATGTGTATATATGTATAAGCACTCTATACTATTATAATAAAATGCAAAATTAAAAATACAATCAGAATATAGGAGAATAATTCTTACTAATGGAATATACTAATTTTAGAGTATTAAGTGTAAATCAGTGTATTAAGTGTAAAAGGGATTCGAGAAGAGAAAGGATCACAATGAACTAAAAGTACTGGGGAAGATTTTACCCAGGAAGTACAATTTCAGCTTGAGATTTCAACAAACCATCAAGGAGCTAAGAGCAGGAAGGACAATATGAACATTACCAAAAGTAAGCAAGATGAAATCCTTGAGATATATTCTATAAATACAGAGGAAATAAAGATAACAAATGAGGATTATGTAAATTTTTAAAACAAAATATAAATTTTCCAATTTAAAAAAAGCTTAAGTGCCAAATGAGGACAGTGGAAATAAAAACAAGAATAAGTAGACATCGAATGATGTTTCAGAGGACGGTATAAAGTATTTTCATTCTTGTAAATCAATTAATTAACAGGATAATCAGTCTGTTTTCTCCTTTTGGCTTGATAGAGTTACAGAATACACCCTAGAGCTCTTAAGAAAGAGAATACACCTTCTTCAATTGTGCATCCAGACTACTAACTAGCTTATTGAAACCTTAAAATTGCTTTTAGAAACCTGAAAATCTACCTGAATATTTTTTGTTTTATTTTGTTTGGAAAGATGATAGAGGCCAATTAGTAGTGGGACAAGGCCAGGAAAGTTCATCTGTTTAGTTCTAACCTAGAGAAGATCATTGATCCTTCACTGACTCAATGAATAAAGCCCTGGACAAAAAACTCTGGTAGAGCCAATCCAATCACCTGCTTCCTATTGCTAATTCTACTGACCAAACCTTGATGATGTGGTGGTGCCAAGGCAGCAGATTCTCTTGAATTCACAAGCATATGAATTTTAAAACAGCTTGGTTTTTGTGATGCTCCTCTCCTCTGCTTCCTGTGGGCTAACCCTTACCAAGATTCACTTTCTCCTGTCAGCCCCTGAAGAGGAGAGGGATCCTCTCAGATTTGCTCCTGAGCCATTTTTCTCATTCTATTCTCTATTTGAGATTAATACATTACTGTCCTCACCTGCTCTGTCATCCTTGATAGCAGGAGCTGGTAGGTCAATGAAGAATCAGCCAGCATATCTTTCTTGGAGAACTCCTTTATCCTTGTGACTTCAACTGGCAAGAGGATAAAAGAGCTTCAGTCTCTTTTCATTGTCTCTTTTCAGTTCTGGTCTCCTGCCAGAGTTCTAACTCCACATATCTAACTCCACCACAATATTCTTCCACGACCTGAAACTAAACATTCCTACACCTAAAATCACAATTATTCTCTCAGTAGATTTTCCCCCTCAACACCTCTACTTGTCATCAAAATCTGGAAGTTAATCTTGTTCTGTTTGTTCACTTGAACCAGTTTCCAACCATGTCATGCAACTTTCCTTCACAAAGTCTCTCTCTTCATCCCATATTTTCTACATCACTTTATGCTGAAGTTTACTAATCTAAATGGTCTTTCAGTCTCCTCTGTCTCTCCCTCTTCTAATCTATGCTACTTTATTAATTCTCTTAAAACAACACATTTTAGACATCTGGGGCTCCTTGAGTAGAATAATGAAACTGAAATTCTCTGGGCTTTTTGTCTTTTTTTTCTGATGAACTTCATAGCAACATATGAGCGGGCAGGTAAGTAGGATCGTGGAGGACTTTAAATGTTAAAGTCCTCTTTAATCTTATTTCCCCAATGAGAACACACTCATTGCTCTTCCAATTGGCCTCAGACATTACAGTCTCCAGAAGCTTGTTTGTGTTTTCCTCCACAAATTGCTCCTGCTACCAAAAACATCTCCTCTTACATCTCTAGTATTTTTGCTTCTAGGCTCAGCTAAGTCTCATCTTTCCATATAGCCTTCTCTGTGTCCTAATGTTTGATAATTTTTCTTTTCCTTTTTCCTAAATGTTGGCAATAATGTTGTATGAGTCATCAGGATTCCTGAAGCACTGTTTCATATACCCATCTTGATACTAAATAATGATATATAGTATAAATAGAATATATAATATAGCATAAATATATATTTAATCTAATAGTTATATTAATATAAGGATATATTCATATTACATACTAATATAATGAACATAACTATATTATCTATATATACAGACATTGTCCATATCACCAACTGGACCACATAAATCCCTAGAGATTGTTCTCTGAAGATGGAAAATATACAACTGTTTGCTCCTACAGCTGAAGCCATAACTAAGAGCTCCAGCAACTTTAATTATAAAGCCTATTTTGTTAGACTGCTTGTGATTTACCTGAAAGATAAATTAATTTAACATTTTATACTGAAAGCAACAGTATTGATTAATCAATAAATATAAACAAGAAGCTAATTAAGAATCTGGTGCACTCTTACTAATGAGAGTACAATGAAATGGAACTAGAAATATGGAATTATAAAAACTTCTGTCGGTTCATTTTGGCTCAAAAGAAAATCTCCTCTCATAAATAGATTCAATGATTTTTAGTTCTTCAAAGGTACTGAATTGACTTCAATTTAGTCTTGCTTCAACATATAAACTAGTTTCTAAGTATACTATCATGAAGGTTAATCATCTGATATTTATTCGTCTATACACCAATATATGGTTTTATATTTCCTAAGAGAAAATATGCATTTAAAAAAAAAAAACAACAACAGATTTAGGCCTGGAGCAGTGGCTCACTCCTGTAATCCCAGCACTTTGGGAGGCCAAGGCAGGTGAATCGCCTGAGGTCAGGAGTTTGAGACCAGCCTGGTTTCTCCATTTTTAACAGAGAAACCCCATCTGTATTAAAAATACAAAAAATTAGCTGGTCATGGTGGTAGTTGTTTGTAATCTCAGCTACTTGGGAGGCTGAGGTAGGAGAATCGCTTGAACCCGGGAGGTGGAGATTGCAGTGAATGAGATCCCACCATTGCACTCCAGCCTGGGCAATAAGAGTGAAACTCCACCTCAAAAAACAGCTTTAAAAAGCAGCTGCTAAAATCCAGTAATTTCTAGTTAGTCTAATTGTTCACTTTTTTTTCTCTTCTTACAACATCCTTCAAAAGCTGTGGGAGATGGTGAGTTTGTGTGCACTGAAGGGAGAGATATGTTGCCTCCATTGTCTCCACCTTTTCTTTTTTTTTTCCGAGTCTTGCTCTGTCACCCAGTCTGGAGTACAGTGGCACGATCTCTGCTCTCTGCAACCTCTGCCTCCCAGGTTCAAGCAATTCTCCTGCCTCTGCCTCTGGAGTAGCTGGGACTACAGGCACACACTACCACCCCTAGGTAATTTTTGTATTTTTGGTAGAGACGGGTTTCACCATATTGGCCAGGATGTCCCTAATCTCTTGACCTCATGATCCACCTGCCGTAGCCTCTCTAAGTGCTGGGATTACAGGCGTGAACCACCACACCTGGCCTGTCTCCATCTTTTCTAATTCCCAACTCCCATCAATCTAGTCTTATATCTAGACGTGGTAAATTAAGTCAATATAAATTTGCCAAAACTAAAGCAGAAGGTATTTGTTTTCTATACTCTTCTTGGCTTCCTCCTAATCATCAGCCTCATTAGTCCTTACAGCTCCTTTTCCATCTCCCTAATCACCAAAAGCCCAGAAATTAAACAGTAAACAATTCCCCAAAAGGTACCTTCCTGGAATTGTCTAAAACAAATGCAATCTTCTGTGTGGGCATTTAAAACACCACAAGCATTCTTACTTAGATTAAATCATGGGTCTCCCTGGTCTCCAGGCATGCCTAGACATGAACCATGAAGGGAATGAGATCTTTGGAGTTTCTCTAGTAACTGCAGGCCAAATCAACAGCAACCCTAAGAACAAGCCTTCTCTTTTTTTTTTTTTCAACAGAACTAGGCCACACACATTTTGTATCGTTATTTAGATTTTTTAGTTGTAGTACATAGAAAAATAAAACTCATTTAAAAAAATTATTTCAGTAGGCAATGCATCTTGATGACTTTTATATATTAGTTTTATTTTTTATTACTTTTGAAGAAAAGTCTGTAGAAACTAACTTTTCAAGGCATCTAATGCAACCATTGCCTTGGATGGCAGCAATCCAGCTCAGGTAAGATATTTAAGATGCAACTAATAATCATAAAACATCAAACGGGAAGAAATATTCGATATAGTATTGGGTAAAAGTGACTAACAATTTGGTAGAACAGGATCGTTTCTATAACTGTCTCCTAACCAAGATTTCTAAGTCTGCATATTGTTATTGGAATGTAGACTATTTTGCTCCTACTTTTATATATGTATATTTAAGGGAATGTGAGTCGTTGATGTAATGTATGCTAAAACATTGTGCCCCTCCCAAAAATGAGTACAAAATACAGTTATTGTAGATGGCTTGTCTTTCACAATTTAGTTCTCCAAGTTAATTTTTACAATTAACGTTTTCTGTGCTATACATTTTACATTTTGGTTTCTTTCTCTTCACTTTGGTTTGTACAGAACAAAGTATGCATTTGGGGGAAAAGTGCTGTCTTTCATATGCAAAGAAAATGATATAACTTATTTAAACATCCTTGCGCAGTTCTTTGTTTTAATAGTGTGAGTTTGGAGTTTGGATTGAATGAGCCAGATGACCTGCCCATGTTCATGTTACTAGAGGCATCTGAGTCCACGTGCTGGTTTTAGGGAATCGATTTGTAGCTGGGAAGTTTTCTTTTGTGGAAACTAATCAGAACTAAGCCTTTGGTGTCACCAGTGAGTGCTCTATATTGGATACAAGAAGACCGCATTTCTAGGGGAGGCTGCTTCCAGCTGAATTTCAAGGTGAGGATAAACAGAACATTCCTTATCCTCTCCTGATTCATTCATTAAAGGCAAAGAGGGAAGGAGTAATTAAAGGAAAGCTATTAGCAGAGATCTCCCAGAAGTCCTCTGTAACTGTCCCTTTTGCCAAACTGTCACAAAACATTGTCTGGCATTGACAGTCCTAACCCTGAATATCCAAATGTATTCTTGCATAGAGGATCTACTCAAGTCTCACCTCCTCTGGTAACCTTCCTTGACCTATTACAGCTCTCACTGAGGGCCTCCCTTCTATTTCTATCAGTATCTAGTTTAGTAATTTATAATATATGTGCTGTCTTGAATGGTATGGTCTTGATCTCAAGAGGACCACGATTTGATGTAACTAACAAGCTGCCTGGATCACTAGTTGACTAGAAGGCCCAGCCTTCACATCACTGCATGGCCCTCTGAGAGTATAAGGCCGAGTCCCCAACACAGCATAAGGCTGCAGATAAGACTTTCAAAGGTATCTTCCCACATGTCAGAGGCTACCCAAGCCTGCCTCCATTTGGAAAATTCAACCTATAATTTAAGGTACCTGGGAAGCCGCTTTCCCAGGGCAGAATGGGCACGGAAACTGAGTGGGCTGATGGGCTTCTTGGGGAATGAGGGAGTGGAGAAGGAGCTCTTTGCCCCTCCTGCTAGATCAGAAAGAGAAACGTCTCAAGAACCTGGGCCTCCATCTTCCAGGCGTCTTCCTGGAGGCCATTCAGGGACCGCCCACAGCCCCTTCTCGCAGCCTCCTCCCCTCCCCCACCCCTCCCCCCTCCCCGTCTCGCGCCCGCCCCGCCCTCGGCCCGCGGGGTTCCAAGGGCGGTTGGCCGCCCCCGCCACGGTCACTCGGCCGCTCGGAGCTGCAGGGCGCACGGGGTCTAGAGAGCCGGCTCTAGGGCTTCGGTCTGGGAACTGAAGCGGGGCGTGCGGGCAGTGGGAGCCCGGGTGGAGGAGGCGAAGGGGAACCTGAGCGGGAGGGCCCAGAGAGGTGAGGGAGGCTGCGGGAAGGGGAGACCCGGCACTCCCGGGAGTCACCGGGGTCGGGGCGCGGCCCTGGCGGGCGCGGGTCTTCCGCCGCAGCGCCGCCCGCTGGCCGGGCTACGCGTGCGTGAGCGGCGAGGCAAGTGGGGGTCCCAATGGGCTGGGGGGAGTCCTCGGGGGCTGCTCTCCCCGGGCCTTGCGCCCAGCCACAGTCGGGCGTCGCCCCCGGTGAAATGGGGTCCGAGGAGGGCCCCGACCCTGCGACCCCGCGACCCCGCGTCTGCGCCCCGGACCGTCCGGGAGCTGCAGCCGCGGGCGCCCGGTGCTCGGTTTGTAGGCAGTGTCATTAGCTGATTGTACTGTGGTGGTTACAATCACTAACTCCACTGCCATCAAAACAAGGCACAGCATCACCGCGGCCAGGCCGGGAGGAGGACGCCGGCTCTGGCCGCCCGCAGCCTTCGAGAGAAGGTGCCTGAAAAGCGCGGCGTCGGCTTGGGTTCCGCGCAGGCCTGCTCCGCGAGCGCGCGCTCCAAGTGCGAGGAAACCCGCGGTTTCTCCAGATACAGTTAAAACTGTTAGCTCACTCTAGGAGTCACAGAAGATGGAACAGTCTCCTGCCAGGAAAGTGAAGTCCCTGGAGGAGAAGCCCCTCCACCCATGTAACGGTTAATACTGTATGCTATGATTCACTGTGTCTATTTGCCATTATCTAGTATTTACGAAGCCAGCAACTCCGTGGAGCTCCAACTCAACCAATGAATTGCCTGTTACAACGTGTGGGGGTACCAACTTGAGACTGCAATTTTTTTCTATGAGTCTAGTTACCAGGCAGTGTAGTTAGCTGATTGCTAATAGTACCAATCACTAACCACACGGCCAGGTAAAAAGATTTGGGAATTCATCCAAATGAGCTGCCTGTACATCATCAATGTGCTTGGGGAAGAAGAGTGTTGGAGAATGCTGATTTCATTATCAATTGCTCAGCCAAGAGGAAAAAAAAAATCAACATTTTAGCTACTAAGTATACGATGTATGTAACATGTATGTATGTGGGTTGTTTCTGTTTTTGTTTTTTGTCAATATTCCTTCAGGCTCTTAACCAAAATTTTAGACATAATGGGGAATAGGATTTTTTTCTTAGCTGATTGATGTAATTATATGAACATGTGATTATAACAGACTATATTGTTATATTTTTAAATTATTTTGAAAGAATAAAATGCCATAAAGACGTAAATTGTGGTTATCACCATATGTCCGTTTCCTTTGCTAAACTGGCTTTATGATGTCCATCTCAGTTTCTGCCACAGTAATTTTAACTTATCAATGAAGTGGTTAGGTTGTTCCTGCCTTAACAAAAATCTCCTGGGAAAGCTATTCACACACACACACACACACACACACACACACACACACACACACACACTTGTTAATACTTTTATAAGAATACATTAACCAAATTTTTCATACTTTTTTTTTCTGTGAAGCGACTCTGTCCACTCATTAAGATATATCCCTTCTTTAATCATTTACAACTGTTGCAGTCTAGGCAACTTCTAATGGGAGTGATTAGTAAATGTAGTTACACTTTAAATCCAGCTTGTTTCCTGAGATTTGTCTTAAAGGTTTCAGAATTTTTAAATCACAGAAACTATACGCATGGGTATGTATCTACCCAGTTCAAGCCTCTAGCTCCCAAGGGCTAGGCTTTCAGCCCCCCGTGAATTCTCCAAGCAACGTTCTCAGAACTTCCACCTAGCAGGTGCTGTGCCTGGCAATCTGGTTTGGAAAGGGGCATTGGGGTGGCGGGGCTGAGGAATCTAAAGTTTATTTAGCTATCTCTTTGGGCGAGGGGAGAGGATGTGGCATGCCGACTGAGGATATAAGAAGCTAAAGTACTCCCGCACTGACTCCGACAAGACAGGACACATCCCAAAGTTGTTTTGACTCTCCCATACCGTCTCCAAGGTTTGGACTGGTCCCGAAACCTGATCACCGTAGGGGTGGGCTTACTGACGGCCCCCACGCTCGTGGCGGACACCAATACCTACCTATAGGAAATCGAGAGCTGTAGGCAGTGGCTGGTATCACCTCGGCGGTTCTCGGAGGGGCGGGGCAGGCGCCGGGCGGGGGAAGGGACGAGGACGCTTGGAGAAGCGTCCTCAGTTGCCATGGAAACGGGACCCAGTGAAGAACCTAGCGGCCAAAAGGAGTCCCAGGAAATTTGCCCTCCGGGATTACTGGTATTTGCCGGCTCCTCAGAACAAGATGCCAACTTGGCTAAGCAGTTCTGGATCTCGGCATCGATGTATCCCCCTAGCGAATCTCAGCTGTTGCTCCGCAGAGACAGCAGTCAGCGTCTGCCGGTGGCCGGGCCCCGGAGCAGCAGAAGGTCTGGTGAGTAGAGCAGCGGCCTCCTGTCTTACCTGCCTCCACCGTAACCCGCCGGCAGGATACCAGAGCCCCTTCCAGGAAAAAACTGCATTGGAATGTACAAATAGTCATAGGTACATACAAATACATGTATAAGTAGTTCCTGAACCTTCGCAGCAATCCTTCCACCCGAAAAGGATCAGTGGTACATTTGTCACATCTAAAAACACGTAAGTTTCCCGTAAATTATGGCATCTATTTGTAAAGAGTATAGAATAATCTGAGGAAGTGGTATTCGTTCACTGAAAGGATAGTTTACACAACTGAATTCAAATATGAAAAGCCCTGGAGAAAGATGAAGGTGGAGTCAACATTATAAACAAACTTTCCGGACCTGTAAGCCCTCGGTGAGGCCTAGGAGGTGGAAACTGTTATGCAATCGTTACAGGTATAAAAATTCAAAAACCTTTAATGTTGCCGTCTTTTCCAATGAATCCTTTACTTTCTTTTTGTATTTTTTAGAGAAAAATCACTCCTCACGATCTTTTCATCTTGCGAATAACAGTAAGTATCAAGTTTTATGCCTTTCAACATTCTGACTCCTTGGTTCGTCAGAAAATAGTAAGTACAAGGGTACTACTTTACGCTGTGGCATAACTTCCTGAATTGCACACCTAAGTCACTGCTCGAGGACCACTCCATTTATCCAGACAACAATGCCTAAATTCCTTTAACAGTATGAACAGGAATGTAGAAATTGGAATCTCTGATCCTGCAGATATGTTCTCGAGATCTTTTCTTGTCTTTGGACCTGAGCTTACTCATCATCTAAAGGATTAGAGGTCCCTGCAGCCATAGCTAATTAATTCAGTCTCCAACTGTTTGCAAATTTCCTTTACAAAGTCTCAAGATGCCACATGTATTTTTGTTTGCCTTCCTACTCTATGTATTCCCTTTCAACCCATATCCAATTTTATGTCAATTTTAATGTAAATTCATGATTAAATCATTTCAGATTGAATTTTACTTTATTCCCTCTAGAAAATAGAGACATCTTTGCTGAAGCCCTAAAGATTCAGGAATCTGAGGAGAAAGTAAAGTATCTCCAAAAGGTACGCCAATATTTCAGAAGGTCATCTGATTGTAATTGTTTCTAAATAACCTTGATTTTTTAAACACATATATATTTTTTAAAATCTGCTACTTCTAGTGCATTAGCTTTAGCAAATTAAGGAAAACCTTTATTAGAATTTTAATTGAAAATTAAGAAATTCTGTTCAACGTTGGTTAGTGTCAATCTCAGCAAAAGTCCAGGAATATACAGGAACAACAGAACCAGAGAGAAATAGAAATAGGTAGAGTCACACACTCTCCATTCAGTAAGATGCCCAACCTTATACAGCATTCTAAGAACAGAAATGGCATAAGAGGCTAGGTGCAGTGGCTCACACCTACAATTCCAGTGCTTTGGAAGGCCAAGGCAGGAGGATCCCTTGAGGCCAGGAATTCAAGACTAGCCTGGTCTACATAGTAAGACCTCTATCTCTACAAAACAATGTTTTTAATTTGCCAGCCCTGCTGGTACATACCTGTAGTCCAAGCTACTTGGGAGACTGAGGAAGAAGGATCCTTTGAGTCCAGAAATTTGAAGCTGCAGTGAGCTATGATCTCACCACTGCACTCTAGCCTGGGCAGCAGAGTGAAACACTGTTAAAAAAAAAAAAAAAAGAAAGAAAGAAAGAAATCAAAAGAACAGAAAAAATCAAGTAGAATCATGGTCTTAATATATCAAAATTAAATGATCAGGAGAATGAGTCTGTCATCTAGACCTGTTTTGACTAAAGGCTGAAATTAAACACATTGGTGTGTCAAATCAGCTGAGCACACATCTCTTTTTGGCAACATCCTTTGTTTTCTTTTCATGATACAGGCATAGCCTTTAACTCAGCAATTAATACAGTGATTTATAGAAACATTTTATTTGATTAATGGATAAATTATATTCCTGTAACTTTTCTTATACTGTAAAATCAAAGATAGAGAATTCTTTTGGGCCTAATATCTTTAATCATTGGACATATTGGCAAACTCTGAAAGAGTTATCAGAAATTCTACATAAATTGCAGAACAATGCATTTGAGTTTGTTGATCACATTAATTCTCTTTGTGGACTCTTGGTCATTCCCTCAAGCAAATTAGGTAATTAGAAATAGTCAGCATTTTCTTCTCTCTTTAGAATATTATGTACCCTATATTTATATCCAGACTAAATAGGGAGGGGAAAGGCCTAATTTTCAGTGAATTAAAAATCATTAAAAGTCAACTTCAGTACTTTTGGAATTTAATTTTCATTTTATTTCATTTTAGGAAAGGATTAGAAATAAAAGGTTAAAAACAAACTATTACACTTTTTTATCAGCTTTGGCCAAAAAATAAGACAATTTGATGTGAATTTCCAGTGGAGAGGCTATGCTAATGGACTATTAGGCTAATAATCTTAGAACTGGTTTCCTCACCTTGGCTCCTTCTGTGAACTTATATTAATTACTCAATTCCACAAATATTTATTGAGAACCTGCAAGAACTGTACTAGCTGCTGGAGATCCAAAGATAAAATGTGGTCCCTGATCTCAAGGAGTTTACAATCCAGTGGACGAGACAGCCAATTAAAGTCAATAATTATGATATATTATAATATCATCATAGATGTTTGCATATAATAGTATGAGAACACATTCAGGGATGTCAAAATCAAGTGTAACAAATAAAGAAACCTTCCCAAGGGTGCTGGGTTTTGAAGGATTTGCAGAATATGCAAAGTAAGTCCTAAAATACAAATATCTTCCTAAAATACAAATACGATTATGCTAGTCCTCCTGCCTTTTCTTCCCACATGGCTGCGCATTTCCTATCACAAGATCAAGGCCAAACTCCTTAGCATGTTCGAATTCCTTTCCAATCCAACCCTAACCTGTCTTCTCCCACCACTCTCCCCACTTCTGCCTATGCTCTCACCCCAACTCTGTATGGTTGGATCTCAAGCATGTAGCCCAAGGAACACTGTTTACTCATTCACATATATGCTCACAAAGTGATGAACAGGAAAAGTATATTTTTGTTATACCTAAACATGCATAGTATCTGCCAGGTTGTACCTTAAGCCTAGTGGTCATGAATTGCAATATAGATGATTCCATTCGTTGAGAGCAGAAGACAAGAGGCCTAACAAAACTGTAAGACATTGGGAAAGAAAGAGAAGTTACTGAAACTGTGCCTTCGTAGCATATAGGGAAATTTTGTCAGTACTGTCTAATACAGCTCAGTTCAAACAATGCCACAGTACAAAAGGGCAACCAAGAGAATCCTGCAATAACTGAATGCTCTCATAGATATCCCGAGATACTATAATGTAGTATTCATATCAACTAATTATTAAATGTATATTAGGTACTATACACTAAACTAAGCAACTGACATACATCAACGCATATACTCCTCAAAATAGTCCAGTATGATTATCACCATTTGGCCAAACAAGGCCTAAATGATTTTCCAATGTCCCCACAACTGATAAGTGGCAGAGAAGATTCAAAGCGTGGAATCCTAACTCCAAAATCTGTGAAATTAATCCCATAATAGACTCCTTGTATCATAATGATTGCTGACCATGGCATGGTTCAAGTGTGCTGCCAAATATTCTAAAACGCAAAACTATGGTATGAATACAAATGTGAGAAACACTGTTTCCAGCCCTGGATCTATAAGCTGGCTCTTCATTCTGCAGTGCACTTTCATGTATCTACCTGAAATGCTCTTCCCTATTTACCTTCAAGGCCTAACTCAAATGCCAGCTTCTGTGAAGCCTTCTCAGGGGTTACCCAGAGCCTAGCAAAATGAATAGATCTCTTCTCTGTACTCCCATGGCAAGTCACATAGCCTCTCTCGTAGTATTTGTGGTTTCCGATCTGTATTATAGATAATTGTGTATGTTTCTCTCTTTCCTGCTAAATTACAGGCACCATAGTGTAGTAGATTTTGGAGACAACAAGATAGGTTTGGAAGCCTAACTCTGCCACTTACTATTTGTGTCACCTTGAGCAATTGATTTAATTCCTGGGATGCTCAGTTTCCTCACATATAACAGGTGAAATGATTTTTTTTTAAATATCCACCTCATAGAGTTGATGTAAGGTATACGAAGCTCCTGGCCACAGTTTACCAACAACAAATGACCTCTATAAGGTCAGGGGTCATGTCTTATTTGCTTAACCTAGTGCCTTTTTGGTTATTAAAACTCAACAATTCTTTGTTAATTGAATAAATGAATGCATAATTAAATGAATTAAAGAGCAAATGAATCCCCTATATATTGATATTTCAATTTTGTTTAGCCTTTTTCACATAGACTCATCTGGCAAATTTTTCTAGGCTGATAATCTTTGCTAGAATACTCCCAAAATCTAATCTGTTAGCACATCACCTCTCCTCCTAGTTTTGCTTTATCTCATGGGTCATGGATATAATGGGAGGAAACATAACTTCCTGTAATTATTGAAACAGAATCTGGTTTTGGATACCACTTTTTTTCCTAAGTCCATAATACTGTCTCTGCATTGCTGCCATTACCATTCTAGAATTTTAAGCTTGATCTTAGAAAATAGATGAGGGGAAGGTATCTTCTAAACTAACAAAACATTTACAATGATTTATTTAAGAGAATCTTCTACATGTTTTGAACATATACATGTTAAATATACATGTTTTAACATGTTGATAAGTAAATTCCATGTATAATTTTCATCTTAAATTGGGAAAAACATCACCCATAAATTCTTTAGGGTTTATTCTTCCACTTTCTCCTTAAAATTAATGAAAATATAGAAGTTAATTTTCATCTCTCCTGAAAGTGCCTTTATAACCCTCTTTTCCCAACAGATACTGATTTTTCAGTTGTTACAATGTTTTACACTTTAATATTATTCTCCATTTTGGAATATTTTCCAGGTACACATTATAACAAATGCTTTTGGTTAGTGGTCAAAATGCTATTAATCGCAACTATTATTTCTGTGATGGATATCCATGGCAGGAAATCAAAAACCATTGAGTCTGTCAAGATTAAATGGCTTACTATGTCCATAAAGGAAAACTCAGAGCACTACACTGGACCATTATTCTTCCTCTGAGAGTTCTAAAGTAGTCTGGAAACATTATAATAAGTGGATAGTCAGCTAATTCTTTGAAATCATAAAACTAATTTGCTTTTTAGTTTTGCCACCTTTAAGAAAGCTCTTTAGCTGATTATCCCTTTATGAAAAGAATTATAAATAATTCATTTGCTGGGAGAAGGAAGAAGAGGTCAGAGCAGTATTTGAAGGCATATATGTAGATGACAGATTTGGAAATGATCTGTAATCAAAGCTTTAACATGAACGAATATAAACCAAAGGTTTTTACAGGGAAATATGCAATCTGCAGAACAATATCCCAGGTATATTTCTTATTTGGGAATGGGGTTTTAATCTTTTCTATTATACATTCTATATAACCAGTAATGTCCATAGTGTAAGTCTTCCTCAAAAGTTTGTTTCATGACGCTTTCTCAAACCAGAAGCAAGTCATGCTATGATGAGAACATTACAGTAGTCCTCCTTCCCATGATTTCACTTTCCTCAGTTTCAGATACCTGCAGTCAACCATGATTCAAAAATATTAGACGAAAAATTCCTGAAATAAACAATTCATAAGTTTTAAATTGCTTGCCATTCTGAGTACTGTGATGAAATCTTGTACGAACCCGCTCGGGATATGAATCATCCCTTTGTCCAGTGGATTCACGCTGTAGATACTACATGCCTGCTAGTGACTTAGTAGCCAAGAGAGATAAATCACATTCACATATCTTTTATTAGAGTATATTGTTATGTGCTCTATTTATTATTAGTCTTACTGTATCTAGTGTATAAATTAAACTTTATCATAGGTAGTACATATAAGGGAAAGCATAGTGTATACAGGGTTTGATACTATCCGCAGTTGCAGGCAACTACTGAGGGTCTTGGAACTTCATCTATCACTGTTGCCCCTTAAATGAAATTCATACTATAGCCATTTTGAACCACTTGCAGTTCCAAGAACCCCCCAAGGTGTTTCATTCTTCTATGACATTGAATCTATAGTTTCTTCTGCCTCAAAATGCCTTTCTCCCATTCCTTCCCATTTAGCTAATACCTACTTGAATTGCACTGTAATCTGTATTCTCAGAAGAAAAAAAAACTTAGAACTTCAAAAGGTTGTATTTTTAGACACTGATCATGAAAGTGGAAAACTTTTTAACCTGATCAACTGTTGGATTATCACTTTCAAAGTAGTGAAGAGGATACTTTGAATCATTGTAAGTCAACTTCAGAGAACCAAAGCAAAAATGTAGGGAATTTCCTCAGTGCCATTGCCAAGATGCTCAGATAAAAGAAAATCCTCTTTTGTGTCAAAATGATAGGGATTGGCTTCTTCGACAAACCTAAAATTTCCCAGTATTACCTGGCTTTTAGTTTTGCTTTCTCACCCTAATATAATATTTATAAAAATTCCTTTTCCTCCATAAAAGGAATACCAATAGGAAGTGGTGGATTTCCCCTTCACCAATAAAAGATGTTTAGTCATTTAAATTCTTGTTCTCTTCCTAATTTGGCAAAGCATTCAAGTGGCAGAGTCATAAAAACAGACTGTGCATTACAGTAACAAGCAAATATTTTGATAGCAAATGATAATTGAAAGATTATCATAATATACAAATGTTTTATGCTTTTATGTAATCCATAAGTACCACTTTGTTTTCAAAAGTTATTGAATGCTGGGGAACATTTTCAGTTGACACATAAGGTTCCCCTCTAAATCTTCTTTAGTAACATCTACAGTCTGTAAAATCATAATTGGGAGAAGAATGAGATTTGGGATCAAATAGCTGAATTCAGCTACTCTAGGCACACTGCCTATGGGGTAGCCCTGCTCTGCAAGAAGTAGTAAAAAAAAAAAAAAAAATCGCTGAATTAATTTGCCTCGTGTAGACCTACCCTCAGAGTTCCACAGGGACAAATCCCAAATGCATCTCTTCCTCTTTTTCCAGAGATCTGTGTATTATATATTCTATACCTTTCACCTTAAGAACAAAATGAAAACACTTTAAATGCTGAGATAATATTGGGCAATGATCCACATTCATTATCTGCTTATAAAGGGTAATTAAATGAAACTATTAAATGCAAAATGAAGCAAAACAGGATCACTTACCTTTTTCCTTTTTTAAATTAATACAGAACTATCAATTTGGTTCCAGTTACATGAATCCTTATTGTTCAAATTAGTAAACACCTTATAAGCAGCAGGGCAAATCAAACTGTGAGTTTATTGAAGAACTGGAATGGTTCTGTGGATCGGGTAACTCAGAGAATAACCATGGCATACCTGAAATCAAAGCCATTATCAACCTTTGTACTTTGCCTCTATCTAAGGCAAGATGAAAACGTTCTTAGACATTTATAAGAGAGCCAGATAATAAATGATCGATGTATCTATATCTACTTCACTTTACAATTTTCTGTGATAATGTATTCTAGTCACATAAAGTGTGGTCAAGAAAGGCTCACAGCTCGAGATGATACAGTCATTTGTCTAGTTGACTCTTGAAATTGAACAGTTCTGAAGTCACTGTATTGCCAATATACATCTTCATTATTCATGGATTCCTTATTTGCAAATTTGCCTTCTAGCTACAGTTTATTTACAACCCCAAAATCAATACTCGTGGCACTTTCATGGTCATTTGCAGACATGTAGAAAGTGGTTTTAAAAAAATGGAGTTGCTCAGCACACAGGTTTGCAGCTGAGGCTGGACAAGGTGATGCTTTGCCTCTGTGTTTCACTCCCGTAACTCCAAACAAGGGTCTTTTTGCTATTCAATGCTAAGTCTTCACTTTTTTTTTTTTTTTTTTTTTTTTTGCTTTTTGGTGACTTTGCTGTTTAAAATGGCCTTGAAGTGCTAATGTTCCTAAGTGCAAGAAGGTTATGATGTGCCTTATGGATAAAATATATGCATTAGATAAGCTTTGTTCAGGCATGAGTCGGAGTGCTATTACCATGAGTCCAATATTGATAAATCAACAATATATTTTAAGATGTCTTTAAACATAAACACACATGAAAGAGGTTATGTATTGTTCCATTGATGAAATGTTATGACCAGTGGCTGGCAGGACCCTAGGAGCAATGGGTTTAGTATTCTCTAATTCAGTGCTTGTGGTGACATTCTAGAACATAACTATGACAAACAATGAGAATCAACTGTACTCCTAAAACTGGTTGAATCATAGTTTAATATACCAAGACTTTCACTATCTGCCTCCTGCCACACCTCCCCAGCCTCATCTACCCACCATTCCCCTTAAGTGCAATTCATATTAAGCCATTTTGAACTACTCGTACTTCCAATAACTCACCAAGGTGTTCCGTGACATTAAACCTACAGTTCTTCTGCCTGAAAATGCCTTTCTCCCATTTCTTCCCATTTATCTAATATCTACTTGTATTGAACTGTAAACAGTTCGATGGTCATAGTCAAGCCTTTTCTCACCCTCACCTATTGGTATAATGCCTCTTTCTTTAGTCTGATATAAATGCCTCTTCCTTTAATTCTCTAGGACCCTGGGCATCCCCTGTCATCATCCTTGTGATATAGTACTGTGGTATAGTTCATCTGCTTCTCCTGTAGGTTCCAAGTTCCTTAAGGTGAAGGACCATGGCTTTTTTGACATTGTATTCACAGGGGCTTACAAATAGATGATCTCCTGGCCTACCAAATAAATGTTATGAATGAATAAATGGATAATATAACTTGTCTGGACTAGGATTCTGTATGATAGCCCAGTTCCTTAAGCTAGATGTCAAATGAATTATTCATTTAATAGGAAAACAGGCAAGAATTATATTAGCCAAGACCCAGAGGCCTCACAGACTCATGGGTACTGAAAAGACATGTAGTCAGTTGAGCAAAAGGATGTGGGAGCAACAGACAAGAGTGGCAGTACATTGTTCTCTGTAGGTCACAGAAGAAAGTCACAGTAGGTGAGTAGACCATTGCACATTCTCCAAAGGAAGTGATTCCAAAAAAAATTAATAGATGTTTAAAAACATTATGCCAAGGTTTAACAGCATATAAGAGAAACCCTGCCATGTGAATTGAAATGTAGAGTCAGGAATGGAAAGTAGGGCAGAACCCCCTGTCCCTGAGAATCTGAAATGCTAGACAAGAAATTGAGACTAGGAGTTGGACACAGGGCACAAGACAATATTCCACATACTAGAACTTTGGTACAAAAGAGAGGCCTGGTCAAAAAAAAGCAGGGGGGAGAGAAAGCAAAGTCCTAGAAGCATATACCCTTCCCCCAACTCCAATCATATTGCTAAATGTTTGTGTCATTCCTTACTGCCATACCCAGAAAACCCAGAAAGTTTTAAACCATCAGTATAGGAGACAAGTTGACCTATGATTATTTGGACTTTCTTGGCCAAGTCAAAAAAAAATTCAAAAATTTACAAACAGTGGATTCTATTATTGATATAAGCTTTGATAAATAGCTTTTTAAAACAGTTGATTTACAATTTACAACAGTTGATTTTATTATTGATATAAGCTTTGATAAATAGCTTTTTAAAGAAAATGTCCTTTTTTTTTTTTTTTTTGAGACAGGGTCTTATTCTGTCACCCAGAATGGAGTGCAGTGGCACCATCATGGCTCACTGCTGCCTCGACTTTCCCAGGTGTGATTCTCTCACCCCAGCCTCCCAAGTTTCTGGGACTGCAGATGCACACCACCACACCCAGCTAAACTTTTTGTATTTTTTGTAGAGGCAGGATTTTGCCATGTTGCCCAGGCTGGTCTTGAACTCCTGAGCTCAAGCTATTTGCCCACCTTGCCTCTCAAAGTGCTGGGATTATAGGCGTGACCCACCACATGGGGCAGAAGAATGTGGATATTTTCATTGTAATAATAATTTAGTACTTTGTTTAAAAAAATGAAAGTTATTTAAGATAGGGTATCTAAACTTTGCAACTTTTATTATAAAGGACATATTTTTTAGAGCACTGAATAACTAAAAATAGAAAAAGATAGTTCTTAACTAACTGTGGTTACATTTTATATATTTCTTTGCATTCTCTGGAGTTTCTGGTCCTAAATGCTACCAATAGATAAAATAGATGGTAGTTTAAGTATAGACATTAGTCTGTATGTGTGAGGTTGGATTGGACATTAAGTTTCACTCCAGACATGCGGGCGCCCTGCACTGAAATCATGGAGCCAAGCTGAACTTTACAGAATGTTGGCCAGAAGCAACTGAAAACTCTGTAGGCTTCAAAAGAAATCTAGGCAAGTTAGAGGTCAATGCTGAAAAGCCAATGTCAAGTTCAAGCAGGAAAGGCCAAGCAAAGCCATAAACAGTAAAATGAATCATGGCCCCAAAAGATGGGAGAATTTTATTTGGAAGAATTGTGCAAGATTCATTCAGCAAATATTTATTGAGCACGTCTGTGCGCCTGGCATTGTGCTAGGCACTGGAGTACAAAAATGAACAACAACCAAAA
Organism: Saguinus oedipus; assembly: GCA_031835075.1. NCBI lineage: Eukaryota > Metazoa > Chordata > Mammalia > Primates > Cebidae > Saguinus > Saguinus oedipus. The sequence goes on from CM063178.1 coordinate 9,314,990, forward strand.
AAGCATGTTTTAACCCATTTCCCATTTAGAAAAAAAAGTGCAGCTCGCTGCCAGCAGTGTTCTTGGGGCAAATAGGAAATGGGTTAAAGATACAGACTCTGCACTTGTCTGAAATTTGGAGTCTAATCAGGGAGAGAAATATTTCTGAAAGAATTACAATGATAGGAGATGTTAGGAGAATATTAGAAGAATTTATAGGGTGGTATTGATCTAATCAAAGGAATCAGGGAGGATTTCTACACAGATTAATCAGACTGAGATCTGAAGGAAGAGTGGGCATTAACTAGGTCAGAAGGAGGGGGTGAAGGAAACATTGGAAGATCATTCCAGGCAGCAAAAGCAGCATATGCAAAGACCCTGTGCTGGGAACAGGCGCCATGCAAATCAAAAGCTGAATGGCCAATGTGGTCATATGGGAGGAAGGTTAGGCTCCAGTAAGAATAGTTAAGAAGCTACTGAAGGGTTTAAATTAGGGGATGAGAATATCAGATATGCCTAAGAAAGATCAGCAGACTGTAGTATGGAGGATGTGTAGAAAGTGGACAGCGCAGAAGTGGAAAAACCAGACTGGAGGCCATCACAAAACTTCAAGTGGGAGGTGATTCGATGTGAATTAGGATCACACAGGTGGATGAGAAAGACAAGATAGACTGAAGGGATAATTAGGAAGTAAAATAACTAGTATTTAGGGTTATATACTAAATATGGGAGGTGAGGCAACAAAGTATCCAAGATAACTCAGTTTTCTGGCTTGCGTAACAGGACAAATCGTGTCATTCTGAAACAAGGAACATTAGATGAAGATCAGGTTTGGAGGGTTTGTGGGGGAGGAGCTTCAAGTTTAGTTTAGACTTACCTAGTTTGAGATGCCTTTGAGATAAGCGGGTTAGCTGTCAGATGAGCCTGTGAATATATGGGCTAGAAACTCAAAGAAGTATGAGCTGGAGATGAAGTTTGAGATCGTCTGTGTGGGAAATCCCTAACCTCTCCTTCTTAAGTCCTTATGGGCAGGACAGGAAAGACATAGCTGAAAGATGAAGTCAGTCTCATTCACCCACTCATCATATCTGTTTAACCAGCAACAATGAAAACCTTCAAGACTCAGTACTGTCTTTGCTAAGGAAAAGCTTTGATAATTATTGTAAACTGAATCATCAATAGCATATAATTCAATCACATAGAGTTCACATCAATATATGTATACTTTGTTCAATTTTAAAATGCAGTGCTCACTTCATGCTCACATTTTCTCAACATTAAAATACAAATCCACTTATTACCTTTTTTAAAAAATAAGTACCTTTTAAAGCAGTACTAAAGGAGTTTTAAAATCACTTATACTTCTGCTCTGCATTCATTTTGTGTGTGCATGAATGCTTTAAAATCTACGTCCTTCGGGCGATTATTATTGATTTTTCCATTAAAATATATGTAACAGAACTGAGAACATATATGTAACAGAAACAAGAAAATACACACTTTTTTCTTCCTCACAATAGATAAATTCACACTTGATTGAAATCTGCATTTAAGAAAAATTGTATTGACTCCCTCTTATGTAATTACTGATATTTCTTCTCATTTTAGTAAGATGTTATTTTTCAAATGAAAATTATATATATCAGACCTAGGAACTGAGCCAGGATCAAGCAGTTTCCAGGAGGTATAGAAAGATGCTTAGATCTGCATCTTTTTCCTGCAAGTCAGCATTCTTCCTTTCTGTGATTAATAATCCTGTAGCATCTTCCATCCACTCCCATAGATTACTATAGTTAGGTCTATCTTTTAAAATCAGATTAATACTGGGGAAAGCTTTCTCACTGATTATTCAGCCTGTTTTTTAAAGTGCATAGTAGATCTTTTGAGGTCCAACAGTTCTGTATCTTATTATTATAGTAGATATAAATTTACTATATAGCAGTTGTAGAATCAACATAGATTTCAGTTAATAGGCACAGGGAATGGGAGTAAATACATAGTTGAAGCATTTTGTTATCAAAATCAGCAAGCCAAAGTGTATATTGTTTTTGAAACCAGGCCCAAACATGAGATTTTTTTTTAATGATAAAGGGATAAAAACCTTAAGTCAATCATAATTCTCACCTTCCTCATGATTGCATTTGTAACATAAAGATGAAATTGGGACCGGGCATGGTGGCTCATGCCTGTAATCCCAGCACTTAACTAATGCTTAGTTAAGTGACCCTGATTTTTTTTTTCAATTATTTTTTTAATTCGGCTGAGGCGGGTGGATCAAAAGGTCAGGAGTTCGAGACCAGCCTAGCCAACAAGGTGAAATCCCATCTCTACTAAAAAGACAAAAAAATAGCTGGGTGTGCTGGTGGGAGTCTGTAATCCCAGCTACTCAGGAGGCTAAGGCAGGAGATTTGTTTGAACTTGGGAGGTGGAGGTTGCAGTGAGCCGAGATCGCGCCATTGCACTCCAGCCTTGGTAACAAGAACGAAACTCCATCTCAAAAAAAAAAAAAAAAAAAAATGAGACTTATACTATTTTCTCTGAATCATCTCTTTAGTTATTTCCTGCAAAAAGAAAAATTACCACTGAAGTTATATTTTGAAATTTCAAACACAAAGCAGAAATGTCTGGGCAAAATTAATTAATGTCATAATGATTCTGAAAGTCTGGAAGTGGCCTCAACTAGAACCCCATCGAAAATAAACTGGGAAAGGAATTTTCAACCATATACTTGCTTTGCAACACTTGTTGGAAGCCTATGAAAAGGCTAAATTACAGAACCTGAGGCACTATTGGATACTGGTGAATACTACAGGGACTATACCCAAGTTAACCCCAGATGAACCCAACTGATTAGCCAAATGGTAACTGAAATTAGTCGAGGTGACAAAGATGGTCCCACTCTACATAAACCTGTAAGTTTGGTTTGCTTGTTGACTTTGTTTTTGTGTTTGGTGGATAAATGGGCCTACTTGTTATTTCTTGAATTCTTTTGGTAAGTTTTCTTACTCTAGGATATTGTTCATTTCGTCTACATGTTCAAATTTACTGGTGCAAAAGACTCGTGGTGTTTTTAACATCTTTTTGATCTCTGCCTTAGCTCTAGTTATAAGCTCTTTTCATTTCTAATCATTTGTGTCTTTTTTTCATAGATAATTATGCCAAAATATTATCTATTTTAGTAGTCTTTTCAAAAAACCAACATTTGGCTTTGTCCTCTATTTTTATTTTCTAGTTATCCATAGTTGATTTTTATTACTTCTTCCTTCAACTTTGGGTTATTTTTCTTCTAACTTCCTTCTCTTTTCACTTTGTTTCTTAACTTTCTACTTTCTTTCCTAATACGCAGATTTAAAGCTATAAATATACCTCAAAGTTCTATTTTAGCTACATCTCATAAGCTATATAGTATTTTCATTATTATTCAATTTTAAGTATTTTTACATTTCTATTTGGATTTCTAATCTGTCCTATAAATTATTTAGAAGTATGCTTTTTAATTTCCAGTGTATGAGGTCTCTTTATGTTCACTGCTTTTATTTTTAACTTAATTATATTGAGGTAAAAGAACATAGTGCCTATCTTCTACTAAATCAAGTTTAAACAGAGGTATCTTTATGTCAAGGTTCTCAATAACCCATTCACCTATCCTACCCTTCGTATTTCTAATTCTCAAAGCACACATCTTGCTTCAGTCAAGTAAGGCTTATCTTTAAGCATCTTTAAGTTCATTTAAGATCTTTAAGCATCTTTAAGTTCATTCCTATTTCTATATCTCCAATTATTTTTAAGTGGACTGCTATCTTCTTTTCATCACTGTGTATAATTTTTTTAATAATTTCAATTGTTATTTTAGATTCAGGAGGTACCTATGCAGGCTTGTTACATGGGAATATTGTATGATGTGGGTATGAATGATCCTGTCACTCAGATAGTGTGAGTAGTACCCAATAGGTAGTTTTCCAGCCTTGTACCCTCCCTTCCTAACCCCTCTAGTAGTCCTCAGTGTTTATTGTTCCCGTCTTTACATCTATATGCAACCAATGCTTGGCACCCACTTATAAGAACATGTGGCATTTGGTGTTCTGTTCCTGCTTTACTTCACTTAGGATAATGGCCTCCAGCTGCATCCATGTTGCTGCAAAGGACATGCTTTTGATCCTCTTAATAGTTGTATAGTATTCCATAGTGTGTATGTACCGCATTGTCATTATCCAATCCACTGTTGATGAGGACCTAGCTTGATTCCATGTCTGTTGTGCATAATGTTTGTGTTCTAATCGTTTTAAGCTAGCCCATAGCTCCTTTAGCTACCTTTCTCCTTTTGATGAATTATTTTTAAATCCATATAATATTTATTTTGGAGCTTCTTGAAGGGTCTTCTGAAATGTTTACATGTTTAAAATATTAAAACATATTAACATTTTAGATTTAGCAGTTGGATTTGTGTAAACATCATTTCCTTTGTATATTTTTTCACATTTTCTGATGTTTATATCATGTACATATGTTGCATTTATAGTCAATGGAAAGAATTTTAAATGTTTTTAAATTCTCATTTGAGTTAAAACATTTCCCTCAGTACTTCTGAGTCTATCTTCTTAATGTTTTTTCTCTCTAACTATCTGCTCTTCTCACTATGTGATAATAATATTTTTGAAAACTAACTGCATGCAGTAAATACATGTGTGCATTGTCTTACTTTTTTATTTAGTCCTGAGAATAACTCTGTTGAAAGCACTATGATTGCCCCCATTTTACAGATGAGGAAGCTGAAGCTGAAATGTGACTTTTTCAAGGTCACACATCTAAACTATAGTATAAGGGTTTGAACCCAGGTCCATCTGATAGTGGAGCCAAGGTGCTTAACTAGTATCTCACACTGATTTCAAGAGTTCTTTGATTCTCTATGTGTTGAGATGATTGCCAAGTATCTGAGCAAATAACTGATTCTGGAATCAATTCAATATTCTTCTAAGACATTTTAAAAATTATATTCAGTAATTCAGCTTTCATATAGTCAAGAGAACGTTTCTTCTGGCTACATAGACAGATAATCAGAGAAATAAACACTACCTCATGTTATTTTTGATGAATGTTTGAGTCTAAACATTTCAATCATAATCCAAGAAAGAAATGCAGTTTTTATGTGGGAACCAGACCTTGAGAAGAAAGAACCTTTCTTCTCAAATCTAATGTTTACTAAGAGCTTTTTTTAATAATTAAAGATTAACTGAAAAGAAAGTTGATAACACACCAGAAAATTCATGGTCAGAGGAATTTGCACTACATGTTTAAAAATAAATCATATCTTAAATATCTCTCCTTGTTTCCCCTTTTCTCCCTCAAACTGTATTCACTAACTCGCCCATAGGTCAGAGGCTGAATCATAAGAATTCCTTCATGCCTGTACTCAAAAAGCAGACAATCTATCCTCTTTTTTTCTTAATCTTTTCAAGGTTTTTTTTTTTTTTTTTTTTTTTTGAGACAGAGTCTTGATCTGTTGCCAGGCTGGAGTGCAAGGGCGCATTCTTGGCTCACTGCAACCTCCATTTCCCCAGTTCAAGCCATTCTCCTGCCTCCACCTCCCAAGTAGCTGGGACTACAGACATGTGCCACCAGGTCCAGCTAATTTTTGTATTTTCAATAGAGAGGGATTTTACCATGTTGGCCAGGATGGTCTCGATCTGACCTCATGATCCACCTGCCTCAGCCTCCCAAAAGGGCTGGGATTATAGGTGTGAGCCACTGCACCCAGCCGCTCTTTTCAAGATTTTAAAAGCATTGAAAGAAAAATTTTCTCTTCTAATAAATAATAGTGTTATAATAGCTACCATTTATCAAATGTATGTCATGCATTTCATTAAGCAATTTTTGTTTTATCTCCAATTTTCACAACAACCTTCCTCACAGATTAGACATCCACAAGGGGGAGGAGTGGTTCTTTGGTTACCCAAGATCACAGACCTCTAGCCTATAGGTCAGTGATTACTGCATAGTTGCAGGGAGGAAAGGAGGAACTAGGTGGGGGAGTTAAGCTAGCACTTGCTATTCAACACACACCAGAACTGGGATTCAAACCAAATGTATCTGACTCCACGAATACATACTTGCCGCTCAAGTCACTTGGCTCTGAAAAGCCAAAAAGAGAGAACCAATTTAACTCTTGAAGTAAAACTAAAATTCATTAACCATCTATGAGACATTAAATATATATGTTATATCACATCCTAATTTTCTGGAATCAATTTTATTTCACAATTTATTTTTTCAGGAATAGTATCAATATAAAAACAAAATATATCAATATGTTAATATTCAATGGTAAGATATTATAAATATAAATTCTCACCCCTTGTATTAACAATTAAACAATTAAAAAGTCTTGCTGGGCATGGTGGCTCACGCCTATAATCCCAGCACTTTAGGAGGCTGGCAGGTGGATCACAAGGTCAGGAGTTCCAGAACAACCTGGCTAATATGGTGAAACCCGATCTCTATTAAAAATACAAAATTATCTGGGCATAGTGGTGCTTGCCTGTAGTCCCAGCTGCTCGGGAGTCTGAGGCAGGAGAATCGTTTGAACCCGGGAGGCGGAGGCTTCAGTGAGCCAAGATCGTGCCACTGCACTTGAGTTTGGGGAACAGAGCAAGACTCCATCTCAAAAAAAAAAGTCTTATAAATATAAAATTCCATTAACAAGCGCAACCAAAACACTATAATTAGAAATGAACATTTTTGTCAATATGAAATTAAGAAGTAAATTATGCTTCTTAACTAATAAGTTATAAAGATCTTCTCTTGCCACTGAATTGTATTTAGCTTACTGACAGAGATTTCCTAGAATATTCCTCAATGTTTTGGTTTAGATGACACATTCCAGTAGTTTTGTTATTTATTTCCAGGAAACATGTCCAAGAGGCACAAATCAAATCATATTTAAAATATTTGTTTCTAGTGCATTATGTAACATTTCAACACCAATTAGGTATCAAAATCCTTTATATTAAAAAAGAACTTGAGATCAAGGAAAAAAATTAATGAATATTATTTGTTATTCTACTATTTTTTAATCTTGTAACTAAATATTTGTTTTTTATATTAGAAGCACAGGACAATATAACTTGTCCATGGATTCCCAATAGTTACACAGAAAATAATCATATAATTTTGTTCATGGGGATTTAAAAAACTAAATTTACTCACTGTTTAATTTCGCTTTCCAAAATTTTTTGTTTTTTGCTTCAGCCAATAATTGTGAATTACACAGTACAATGATTGTATTCAGATATCATGACTCAATCAATTTAACAAAAATTGATTGAGTATTCACATACAAAGCACTGTGAAAGCACTAAGGAAGGATAAAGAGATGAGTAAGATTCTGAAAGAGACATGGTAGCAACTAAAAGATAAAGCAGGAAAAGTAAGACCAATACCTTAATACAGGTAGAAAGGGCTATGTCATCACAGTGTGAGAGCAGTTAATACCGATTGGATACACATGTAAAGGAAAAGTTGGAAAAGGAACTAACATTGAATACCTGCATTAAAAATATCCCAGGACTTTATCTACAGACATTATTTTACTCAATCTATGCAAGTTGACAGATACTGTGAAACAGTTTTTAAACATACTCTGAATTTCTTTCTTTCAGTAACTGTGACACATGATGCCTAAAACTCAAGTAAAAAGTAGACATCCTGTCTCAAAATAAATGAAATTAAAATTTTGTAGTCTTACAAAAGGCAAGCTTCATTCAACTTAAACAGAATGATGCAAAGCCGAGGCACCCAGTTCACCAGCCCAGACACTGATTACAGCCGCCCAGTGTGGATTCCTTCTCTATGCGTCTTGGTGGATCACACCTGAGATTTCTAGCTTCTTTTGCAGCTGAGCCATCAGGCCTGGGGAACTGCCCTGAAGAACTACTTAACCACACAGCAGCTTCTGGAGCTTTGCACGTGCTGTTTCCCCTGCCTCAAAAGCTTTCTTCCCCATCTTGTCTCCATCATTATCTGGCGACTATCACTTTCAGGTCTAAGCGTGGACATCACCTCCTCTGGCACATCCTCTGAGTCCCCACCCCTACTCCACACACACCTTTGTCTTAATTAAGGGTCCTTGATCTTCAGTTCTTTCATTGTACCCTATACTAACCCCACACAGCACACTCAAAACTATTTACTTGTCTTTTATACTTAAGTCTGCAGTCACCTGGAAGGCAGGAACTGTGTTATGTTCAGCCACTAGCACAGCAATGTTACATCATAAGTGCTTATACGTGCCCCCCCATGTGCAAAAATTATGTTGATGTTCTAACCTGCAGTAGCCCAGAATGTGACTTTATTTGGAAACAGTATCTTTGCAGATGAAATTAGTTAAGATGAGGCCATAGTGGAGTAGGTTGTGCACCTAATCCAGTCTGATTGGAGTCCTCATAAGACAATTGCCACGTGAAGACAGAGACACAAAGAGAATGCCCTGTAACAACAAAGGCAGAGACTGGGGTTATGCAAGCCAAGGAATGCTATAGCTTGCCAGCAAACCACCAGACACTACAAAGAAGCAAAGAAACCCTATAGGTTTCAGAGGGAGCGTGACCCTACCAATACCTTGATTTCAGTCTTCTCGTTTCCAGAACTAGATCAACATTGTTTTAAGCCATGTAGTGTGTGGTACTTTGTCACAGCAGCGCTGGGAAGGTACTCAATGAATTTAGACAGATAGATGTCAGAATCTACACCTGGCTATGACAAACCTGTGTCTATTCTCACTTCTTATTTCTTTCTTGCAGCCTTGATCTAAGAATATCTTTGATTTTATCTGCCCATTCGAAGTTACAAGTTTTGTTTGTTAGATTCTAGATTCTCAGCCTTTTCTTTTGTTCTCAAATACATCAGATGTGATTTTCTGCCTGGCTATCTCCAAAATTTAATATAGATGAATTATATGAAAAACAATTGAACCTATATTTACCTATTTTTATAGTTTATATATTGATAAATCTTCATGCTTGCACTAAGTTAGTGTTTCTTAGGAAAACTTACCTGAGAATGTGCAGGTCTCAATAGCTAAGCTAGAAATAGGAGAGATGAGAGAATAAGGCTTTGTTACCCTATGCAAGCAACTAAGAAGACCCTCCTTACCATGGACTTGGTGGTGTGCTGTTGGAGCTTGCTAATCCTGCTTCTTGACACCATTAGTGGCAATTTAGTGTGATGGTCAATAGCTTAAACTTTGTTGCCAAGTGGAGCTGGGATCAAATCCAGTTCTGCCACTTAATAGCCTGGGTAAGTTATTTAACTTTACCAAGCTTCAGTTTCCTCACCTGTACAATGGAGTAACAGTAGTGTCAAACTTCTGAGTTGTTATAAGAAAATAATGACATGTCTATAAAGCTCTTCGCATAGCTCATCTGGTAAGGTCTTAATAAATATTAGTTATTTTTTAAAAGTTAGTTATTAGGTGGGGAAAAATCCTCCATTTGGGATCAGTTACGTAAAGCATTTTATTATTTTGCGACAATAAAGTTTCACAGTATTTTAATACTTTACAAAAGTATTTTGTAAAGCAGCATTGTCTTCAGTAAAAACAGGATTTTGGCACAAACAAAAATGTATAAATATATCCTGGGAAAAAATATTTTTTAATTCTGCCAAAACAAGACAAAAATGAAGAATTTTACCTTCCATAGGCATAAGTCTTCATTATTGAGTCAAGATGCCCACTTTTTTCTTTCTTTAAACAGGCCAAAACAAGAGAAGAAATTCTCCAACTCTTAAGAAAACAAAGAGAAGAAAGGATCTCGGTGAGATCAATAGTGAGGGATTTGGGTTAATCTATCTAAAGGGATGAACTGTGGCAAATTTGCATAGGTTTTATAGATCGAACCCTTACATCTAGATAGCTATAGTCCAGAGCCATCTATATACCAGAGTGGGGCAAGGTACAGACATCAGATAATTTGGCAATCCTTGATAAATCAAAGCTATCTCCAGAGTTTGCAGAACTCCTGGCATAAGGAATTAGGTATTATTCTCCATGGAGTTTATTGTTCACATATTATAAAGCTGTAAGATATTAATATGGACTGTTTCAGTGCTAATATTTGTTTACAATGATTGATCTTGCCTAGATCATACAAAAATAAATGTTAAATAAAGAGAAACGAACCTGATAAAAATAATCATAGTATCATGTAAACTTGTGGATGTACAAAACACATACTCCTGAATAAACCAAAACTCCCTAATATGCAACATTTCTGACACCCTAGTTTCCAGATTTAAGAAGCTAGTCTTTATAAACTCTGTGATGATTTTACCTCAGATTTTTTTTCAAGTGAGTAAATGGCAGTCAGTGAAAGAAGTACAATTTTACCTTTTCGATTTTTATTTTGTTTTGTTTCAGAAAGAATTGATTTCCCTTCCTTATAAACCAAAAGCCAAAGAACACAAAGCAAAGTAAGTTTACTTCTGTCAAAAATATTCTCTCACCTTTCAACTTACTGTGTAGGGAAGCACTTTTTTCTTACTTTGAGGCTTACCCTTAAATATTCTAGAAACCCACCCCACTGTATTACAGATTTCTCGCCTTGAATAAATTTTCTTCTCCACTTAGATATTAAAGCCTGTGTACCCACTTGTCTGTCTGTGGAATATGCAAGCATAAGTGAGTGCAAACTGGAAAGCAGCTCAGCCTTGAAGCCCTGTGCACATTCTCTGTCCCTCCCTTCTCATCCTGGGCTATATAGTCACCTGCCATTATGCCCTCCTGGCTCCACTATCCCCTATCCACCCATACCTGGCCGGCTTCTTTAGTGAATCAGCAGGGGTTTGCAGCTCACCAGCGCTGAGTGGACTAAGATTGCTAAAACTCGTGTTCATGTAGCAAATTCTCAGCGATGAGTGAATAGCCTTATCTCTGGTATAATATTAGAACAGGACTGGGAACCGTTTAATAGTCTAGAAGAGTTTAAAGGAAACAAGCTAGCACCGGTTAATCACTAACGCACCCCTAATAAGAAACCGCTCCTGTTTTTATGACCAAAAACCAATGTGGCTAACTCAACATTAATTTGACAAATATTTATTTTCATACTACATTCAGGGAGAAACAGAAAGTGATAGAATTCTGATTCTTCTCTCATTGCTTTGAGGCTAGCTACCTTTAATGTTATCAAAGTAATATCCTTAAGAAAGAATATGTCTACACTAATTTTTAAAACATCTAAAAAAATAAAATATCATTTAATCACCTAGCTGTATTATCTACACTTAGCAACTTAATCTCTTGCTTTTTAGCAGACAATTTGACTTAGCTTCTAAAGATGAATCAAAACTAGCCCAATCAAGAGAAACTTACCTAATACAAATAGTGGCTGAAGACTGCTGTTTAAATAGCACCAATAGATATGTCTGGATGCCTTAGATTTCTGCATGTATTTTTACAGAACATTCCTGCTACTACCCATGTTGACCCACCTAATAATAAAACATTATTTCACAGCTTGAACAGATAATTCTCTTAATAATTTAAGTGCTTGCTTAATTCCTTTTGTAAATTAACTGCGTCCTGCATCCTGAAACCTTGAATTTCATTCTGTTTTGCTGCGATATCTTCTTACCATGAACTTCTTCTAGTTACTCTTTTTTTTCTTTTTCTTTTTCTTTTTTGAGATGGAGTCTCACTCTGTCACCCAGGCTGGAGTGCAGTGGTACAATCTCAGCTCACTGCAACCTCTGCCACCTGGGTTCAATTTTCCTGCCTCAGTCTCCCAGGTAACTGGGATTACAGGTGCCTGCCACTGCCCCAGCTAATTTTTGTAGTTTTAGTAGAGATGGGGTTTTGCCATGTTGGCCAGGCTGGTCTTGAACACCTGACCTCATGATCCACCTGCCTCCACCTCCCAAAGTGCTGGGATTACAGACATGAGCCACCGTGCCCAACCTCTAGTTACTCTTTGTACATTCTTTGGGCAAGTAATCATGCACTACTCTGTGTCCACATTTTATAATTATTTAACTCATATTATTCCTTGCATTACTTAACTTTTTCTGTATTTTTTGCATTGTCTGTAACTATATTTTTAGCTCCATGAGGAATTGGGTCACCCAAAGTGCCAGCATATTGCTTACATATTACATTCAGAAAATATTTATAACAAAAAGTTTAGTTTAAAAAATCATGTAATTCAGTATTAGCCAATTTAGAAAGTGGTGTTTTCATATTATACATTAATTTATAAACTTTAAAAAATATTCTAAATATTGTAGACACAATTGTAAAATACTTATAACTTTGCCTTCTTTTTCATGCCTCTGTCCTTTCCTCTCTGCGCAAAGCTCCCCTACATACACAGATGCCCCCTTACCATTCCTCCTTCAACAGACATTAGTATAATCCAGGTCACCTTCTGTTAGAAAGAACTGGAAAGTGTGTTCATGGTAAGGTTTTAGTAGCAATATGTTTATTATCCATCCCAGAATGTTTGCATTTTAAAAGAAGTCTGAATAAATAAAACAATGGGTAATCCAAAGAAATCAATTACCAGTGATGAAATCTCAGGAGTCTGACTCTTGAATAAACAAAATATATTTAGGATAGGAGGGCTCCTGTACCTCCAGTCCACACTTCACAGTATCATAACCACTTCTCCCATATACAAGTTTATACTTGGTTGCAAAACCCAAAACATAGTCAGAATCCACAACAGTGAATTTTTACTGGAGAAATTTTCAGAAGTTGTTTTCATGCTACATCATATTCACAATGACAGAGTTCTGTGTATTGGAACTGACTGATATTACTACCAACAGGAAGGGGGTATCGGAGTCAGATAAAAAGGACCAAGAAGAAGTCAGAGCCTTGGACTAATTTGCTTGATACATGGCAGAGGATGGCTCACTTACATCTACACTTTGGAAATAACCTTCTCTTAGCTCAGGATCATTAGGATCACTGGCCACATTATAGAAGACAAAGAAATACAAGTTAAATATGCAGATTTCTAGGAATTTTACCAGTTATTGAATACTTGTGTTAAAATAAACTAAGAAATAAAAGTTAAATATGCTGACTTCTATTAATCTTGCCAGCTACTGAATGTTTGTGTTTGTTTTACTTATTGGGTACTACTCTTTAACACCACACCATAATCATCTCTTTCATCTTACCACATTCTCAAACTCCCATTTATCTTATTTTCATTTTAAAGGTATTTCCAGAATTTCTATGTTAGATCTATATTATGAATATCAGATAAGCAAGAAACAGGGGTTTTTATGTGTCTTGTAGACCAGTAGCAAAAACAATAAGGAAATAGGAATGAAAAGGAAGTTTTGAAAACTTAAAGTCTGCTTGCTTTAATAAGAAAACCTTTTAGCAAATTTTGGTTTGTTCCATTTCTGGAACATGTCTGAAGTCAGAAATGAGTTGCTTCTACCTCTGTGAATAACTGGCTTCACATGCCTATGTTTTACACATGTACATAATCCCAGTGCCAACCTCCCTCACTTTCATTCCATTTTCTATATAATAGAAAAGAAATGATTAAGGATTTGTCCCTTCTGCATTGTCCAAATGGCAGTCCTACTCAGGGTTAGATGCTCTTCCCCATCCCTCCTTCAAGAGATCTTAGCATAATCCAGACAGCCTCTGTCAGAAAGAAAGAACTACAAAGTGTGTTCATAGTAAAGTTTTAGTAGCAACATGTTTATTATCCACCCCAGGAATATTTGCATTTTAAAAGAAAGCTAAATAAAAGGAACAATGGGTAATCCAAGGAAATCAGTTCCCAGTGATGAAATCTCAGGAGTCTGACACTTGGGTAAGCAACATATATTTAGGGTAAGAGGGATACCCAGTGTTTGCAGCTCTATTTACGACACCCATTCCCTTTACTACTGGCCTCCACCTGGAACTCTTGGACACAGACTCCATAAGATACAGCCCCCATCCACTGTGCCAGCAGAAGACGGGGTGCCCCATTGGTCAGGACTTCATCACAAGGACACATCAGTCTGTGAGGGAGGCTGGAAATAGTCTTTAGATAATGGGTAGGTCTCATCTGTCTAGTTAAAATTGAGGGATTCTATCACCAAAAGAAGTGGAGAATGGATATTAGGGGACAATGACAAAGTTCTGGCACAACACTATTTGAAGAAAAATGTTTGGAACAAAAGGAAGGTAGTCAGGCCTAGGAAAGGAAAATTTTTAAGTTATAAATTGGAAGCCCCATCCCAGCACCAGTAAGAATAAAAGGTACCCTGTCTGGTTGATATATTTGTCTGTCTAATAGGTAGGTCTTTGTTGTGAAGATGGACACAGCAGGCTATCAAATCCTAAGCTTTTAAATCATATAAATAATTCCTTTCATTCTTCTATGCTGATAAATCTTTTTTGCCCAGAGAGAGAGTATGTGTTCCACAGGCTAATGCAAGCATTAGTTTACCTGAAAATTATATTTCTCAGTGTGTAAATATATTAGTCATTTAGATTGGGTTTGAGCTTGTTAAACTAGGAATTGGACCCTGGACCAAGGTAATTTCCCCAAGAAAAATTCTACTTTGGTGAGCTTTCTTGGCAACCAGCCTTCCCCTGGTGATACCTCCCCTACACTGCCAAGTGCAATGGTTAGCTATTGCTGCAACAATGCTGCCTAACAAAGGGGTTGAAAACATTTATTATTGCTCACACATCTTCAGGTCAGCTAGGAGTTTGGCTGATCTAGGCTTGGCCAGACAACTGTGATTCAAGCTACAGCACCTAAAGCAGCTCTGCCTCTTACTACAAGTTTGTCAATTGCCTGAGGTAGCTCTGCTCCATTTGTCATCCTCTTAGGGATACACATGGACCAGTTGGATATTTAAGGTATGTTTGTCCCAGAGAGTGGCAGAGAAGCAAAAGAAATATGAAGCCTTTTCTGGTCTAGGTTCAGAACTAGGTTATTCTGTTAGCCAAACAAGTCAGTCACATGGTCAAACAGAAACACAAGAGGTGGGGAAATATACTCTTCCTCTTTAGTAAGAGAAACTGCAAAGTCATTCTGTAAAAGATGTAGGTACAGGGAGATGTGGAGAATCGGGTCATTATTGTAATCTACCATGTTTGGTTGACTGTATTCCCTAACAAAGTTTATCTGAACCAAGGTTCAGTGTATCAAACCAGAAGTCGGGACATGATTTAATTACGTGGACCCAAGTAACAGCTTTTTAAAGTTGAAATAGATGGCTGGGCACAGGGGTTCACACCTGTAACCCCAGCACTTTAGGAGGCCAAGGTGGGCAGATCACGAGGTCAGGAGATCAAGACCATCCTGGCTAACAGGGTGGAACCTCCTCTCGACTAAAAATACAAAAACTTAGCCAGGCATGGTGGCACGCACCTGTAGTCCCAGCTGTTCAGGAGGCTGAGGCAGGAGAATCGCTTGAACCCGGGAGGCAGAGGTTGCAGTGAGCCAAGATCGTGCCATTGCAACAAGAGTGAAATGCCATCTCAAAAAAATAAAATAAAATAAATAAAGTTGTAATAGATGTTATAATATTAGAAATGAATCCTTTTCAATTGACATTAAGTGCCTACCTATCTGAACATTTACATATATATTTGCCTTATCAAACACAAAACTCTTAAGGCAACTGTTACCAACAGTTAGGTGAAACTTAGGCAAAAGGACTTGCTAAAGTCCACACAGACATTAAGTAAAGCAGAGCAGGATCTGAAACAGAACCTCAAATGCCAACTCAGTTGCTTCACCATAACAGTTCTGTGGTTGTTTTGATAACCAAGAATTTCGAAAGAGAGTATGTGTTGTATGTATCATTGACTTATTCTGAGACATAGGGAAGGGCTATAAATGAACTTGCCATAAAGGTCAGGCCTCATCCTGTTGAGGCCACTCTGGCCTGCCACAGACGCTGTTACCTGCCACAGCAGAGCTCCCGCATATTGTCAGCTGATAATGAAATACATCCCACTCCACTGTCACCGGGAGCCTGTATTCAGGTTGTGTGTCTAGAACTGCAGTGGCTATTGGCCTTAGAAGCATCACTGCTTTCCTGGCTGTTTTGAAAGCAGAAAGAGTAGGTAAGAAGCAGCAAGCTGAAACCAAAATCCAGAGGTCGTGGCCCAGATGGGGCTTGTACTATGCTTCACAGCAGCACGGTGTGGTAGAAAAGGCAGAAAGAAGGCCAGGCGCGGTGGCTCACGCCCGTAATCCCAGCACTTTGGGAGGCCGAGGCGGGTGGATCACGAGGTCAAGAGATCGAGACCATCCTGGTCAACGAGGTAAAACCCCGTCTCTACTAAAAATACAAAAATTAGCTGGGCACGGTGGTGCGCGCCTGTAGTCCCAGCTACTCGGGAGGCTGAGGCAGGAGAATTGCTTGAACCCAGAAGGCGGAGGTTGCAGTGAGCCGAGATCGTGCCATTGCACTCCAGTCTGGGTAACAACAGCGAAACTCCGTCTCAGAGAGAGAGAGAGAGAGAGAGAGAGAGAGAGAGAGAGAGAGAGAGAGACAGAGACAGAGACAGGGACAGAGAGAGAAAGAAAAGGCAGAAAGATCCACCTTCTGCTACTTAGTACCTTAATCTTTGAACAGGTGGCTCACTCTATTACTTGACTATACTTAAAAGCATTTTGTTCATGAAACCAAAGTGAAACACACCTTCTTTAGGAGTTTACAAGAGGAAGCACACATTGAGGGTTAGGAAAGCTTTTCCTGAGATAATAGTTTCATTCTTTCCCGGGGGGGGGCGGGGGCGGCAAGGCTGAACTCCCTAACTATGACCCCACCTCCCAACATATTTCCTGCAAAAGCCAGACCCCACCTCCCAACATATTTCCTGCAAAAGCCAGAATCGTTTCCTTCCTGGGATCTGGGACACCTTTTGGCATCTGGTGGAAGCCACTCTCCGTTCAGCCGAGAGGGCTCCAACTCAGCCGCGTTCTTTGGACGCCACCCGCGCGGTGCCCCATAACTTTCCCGGCCAGTGGGCACACTGCCTGCGAGAGCATTTGCTCTCTAATCGACCATTCCTTGCTCAGGTGTCGCCCTTCGTGCCGGGACTGCGGCCTGCTGAGCCCCAGGTGGGAATCCACGCCTCGCCTCTCCCTTCGGCCTGCACCGACACAGCTGGTGAACCTGGCTAAGGTCCGGGGAAAGGAGGTGAGATGTGGCGCTGGTTTTAGGCACACTGTACTCGTCAACAGACTGCAGAGGAGCGAGACTGGAGGATTCCTCCGCCTCAGGCAAACGCGTGATCTCCCAGGGAAGCTCGGAGCGGGGCGGGGAGCTGGCCCCTCTGCGACTCGCTCCCCTCCGGCTGGCGGAGTGTCTGGCTGGCGCCGAGCTCGCTGGACGACGCTGTCGGGGGCGGGACAGCCAGCGGGGCTGCCCTCCCGCAGTGACGTCCCACGGGGCGGAGGGGCGACCAACTGACTCCGCGCGCTCCCCCCTCCGCCCGTGCGGTCCGTGGGTCCTCGGGAGATGCCGCTGCCGCGGTTGCAGTTGTCGCGCACGCCGCCGCCCGCCAGCCCGCTCCAACGCCGTAGCGCCCGGGTGTCGGAGGGCGCACCCGAGTCGGACCATGCGGCCGGGAACAGCGCTGCAGGCCTTGGTGCTGGCGGGGCTGCTGGTGGGGCTGCGGGCCGCGACTGGTCGCCTGCTGAGCGGTGAGTGCGCGCGCTGGGGCAGGGGTCGGTGCCGGGGCGGGGGCTGGTGCCTGGGCGGACTCGGCCAATGCACTCACTGCACCCCAGTTGTTGCCGACCCTCTTCTGGGCCGCCACGCTTGGAACTAGGGAGACGTCCCTTGCCCCACTCCCAGACGCAGCCCTCCGGAGTCTCCGGCTTCCAGGGAGCAGTCGCACGGCGTGGGAGACCCGCGCCAGTTCTCCGGGCCGCCCAGTTCCCTGCGAGTCCTGGAACGCTCGAAGCCCCATTCCCGGCCCAGAGTTACGGGGTTAGGTTGGAGGATGTAGGACAAGTGCGGCAGTGGACAAACCTGCCTCAGTGGGTGCCTCTTCGCCCGCTCCTTTCCATGCATCGAGGTAGTAGTCCCTGGGACCATCCCTGCAGGGGAGGCTTGCCAGCTGGCCGCTGCCTACCTCGGGCTGGGGAAGGCTGCGGCAGAGACGGCGGGATAGGAATGCTGGGTCCGGTACTCCTCGTGTCTGCTGGCGGGGAGGATTGCTGGGTCCACCGCCTGGAATGAGAGCGCTTAGAGATCGGGAAAGAACTCCAGTTAGGGTGGGATGAGCCTCGCCTGACTCCGGGGAATGACTCTCTGCTTCCTTCCTCCTGTTGTGTCACCGCAGCCTCGGATTTGGACCTCAGAGGAGGTACAGTGCTCTGGCTTCTGGCCTCTTTCAGTTGTTCTGCATGTCGAGGGGAGAAAACATCCGTACCCTTTCCTCGGGTGCCAACAGGTTGACCAAATGGGACATTAAAAGACAGGGAACCTCCTCCCAATTTAAAGAATGTAAAGTTGTTTCAGGATGGGGGAGGGGCGCGGGGCGGCAAAAGAGGTGGGAAACTGGATTGAGCTGCTTGGGTTAGGGCTGCAAGGGCTCAGTCCTTGGTCGCGGGGAACAGAAGGCCCTCCAACCCTTCCTCTTCCTGCAAACGAGAAGAGAAAGACACTTCCTGAAGGCAGGGGAACCAGACAGGCCCGCGGGCCTCCTTCCAGCTCTGACTGTCTCTGGCACTCACCCGCTGACTTGGGATGTGTGGCCAGCCTGAACCATACCGGAAACCCGCTGAAGGTGTTCTGTTTCCCTTGACAATCCAATGTGGAAAGTGGGGGTGGTCAGGAAGTTCCACTCCGGCTTGTTATGCTGGTGGCAAGGTTGGATATGTTTCTGGGGGCTCATCTGCCTTTCTTCTGCTACCCAGTTTGGAGCCAGCTTTGAGGAATCACAGGAGTGCCTGGCCCCGCCCCCTTCCCGGGAGTCGGGGGCGGGATGGGCATCCCCGCCTTAGCCTCTCTGAACGCTTTCTTGTAAGCGGGTCTGGCTTTTAAGCCCTCCTAATGTGCTGCTGGGCCAGTCTAGGTAGAGTTTCTCTATTAGCAGCAATAGCCAAAGAATGACAGGAAAAGGGAGATGTGGAACTCTTATAACTTGTTGCTCATTGAGAATTTCTTTATGAAAGTGATGAGAGAAGAGAAAATGAAGACTCACTGGAGCTTTCTGGGTAACCTGTATGTGCTCTTTCTCATTTACCACGAATGACGTAGTTATCTCTCTGTGGCCTCTTGCCCTGTATGCTGGCCAGTATTGGGAATGAAATGCTATCTGGCTCCCTGCTCAGCTGCAAAACAAGCTGGGAAAACGGGAAAATTTCAGAAATTCTGGGAGGAGGCTCCCAAACCAAAATCTTTTACCCCTGGCACTGTGGCAGCATTTCACACCCACAGCCCACAATTTGGCTTTCTCATTGCAGGGGACTACTCCCCGTGTTGATATGTGGTTTTCACTTTTTTGAATCCAGAAACATAGGCTGTGTCTTCCTGTGGACTAGGAATTAGGAAGTAGCTTTTGCTCCTGTATTCCCAGCACCCTGCACAGTGCCAGGCGCAGAGTGTACGCTCATAAATGGCGATTGAATAAAAGGAGCAACGAGGCTAATGTCTCTGTTGCAGCAACGCTTCAGTCACGCAGACACAAGCCAGAGCAGTGTGTACTGTGAGCGATTTGTGATTGGCTCCTCGGTAAAATCCCATTTGTTTGTCTGAGATGATCTTCGGCCCATCAGGGGACAGTCTGATAAGACATATTACATTGTCTCCCAGTAAAACGTGAGCCTGGGCTGCAGCGGGGAGCCAGCATTATAGTTCACTGGTCTAGCATGGTTTTGTAATTAGATCTGGGCTTAACACCAGTGATGCTACTGATCACTGTGTGATCTTGGCCAAATTATTTAACTTCTCTGAGCCCCAGTTTTCTCATTTGTAAAATGAGCCATAAACAGCATGTACATCAGGGGACTATGATGAGGGTTACATGAGGTAAAGTATGTAAGTAAATGTTAAGCCCTTACGATAGCTCATGGCACATAGTAAGAGTTCCGTAAACCTTAACTGTTGTCTTTAGGTCAGGGGGCTGACTGTTAGTGGCAGAAAACCCCATGGATCTGATGCTTTTAGCTTCTGCTTACACCAGAGACTGGGCAAACTCAGTTCTGCTGCACAGGCAGAGGGTTCCAGAGTGGAGGAGCCCATTCCTGACTTCAGAAAGCCTCTCTTACCTTAAAGAACCACCAGAGACACCCCACTTTAAGCCACATTATCCACTGAGACTCCCTAATGAAACTGTTATTTGCATGCCTTTCCGTGAAACAGTAAATCTTCATCTACTTCTCTTCTAAAGGATAGTCAAATAAAACATCTTCTTTTTAAGATTCTGTAATGGAACAAACAAAAAATGGTGTCCCTACACAATGAAGACATCAGAGTTTAAATCACTACATCTCCGTGCTGCAAGGAGTATTAATTTGCTCTGAGAACCCTAACTGACGTGATAGCAGTCCACTGAGGAGTAAACAAAATTCCTAGCCAGGGATCCTTCCTTCAGATGTGTCCATGCATCCTTGCCCCGGTACACTTTTTGAGACACTGAAATAGGTTGGCTTCCTTTTTCTCTAGGGCAGCAAGTCTGCCGGGGAGGGACACAGAGGCCTTGTTATAAAGTAATTTACTTCCATGATACTTCTCGAAGACTGAACTTTGAGGGAGCCAAAGAAGCCTGCAGGAGGGATGGAGGCCAGCTAGTCAGCATCGAGTCTGAAGATGAACAGAAACTGATAGAAAAGTTCATTGAAAACCTCATGGCATCTGATGGTGACTTCTGGATTGGGCTCAGGAGGCGTGAGGAGAAACAAAGCAATAGCACAGCCTGCCAGGACCTTTATGCTTGGACTGATGGCAGCACATCACAATTTAGGTAAGTGTGTGGAACCCAGAGCGGCTGACTCACTTGACATAATGTAAAAAAGAGGCAGGCTGGATCCACAGTGCCAGATCAGTGGGGAAGAGAAGACCAACCAGGCAGGCCTCTGAAGGGGAAGTAGCACCAGAATAACTGCTGACCAAAGCAGTCAGTGCAGGTGGGTGGTGAACTCAGCCTTGATTTGTGCCCACCTGATGTCCAGGGAGCTCTGTTCAGGTGAGCACAGCCCAGCAGCCTTGTTTCAACAGCATGCAATGCTTGAAGCCAGTGGTTCTGGCTCTCTGGCCTTTTGGACCAGAACCTCATTGAGAGACTGAAGATCCATGGGGCTATGACTCAGGGTAAGACTCCAGACCACAGCAATTGTAGTAATGGGCAAGAAATCAGAGCCAAGATGTAACTCTGTGGATTGGCCAAGAGTGGGACCTCAGAAAGGCTGCAGCGTGTAGGGACCTGCTAAACACACAGCATCAAGACTCACTCATACCCCACCCTAGCAGCATGACATTGCCCTCTTCTCTCCCTAAGAAATGCAGTGACCTGGACAAACACCTAAAAAATATCAAAATTAAGAGACAGGCATGAGACTGGGAGAATGTGTGTAACAAATCCAACAAAGAGTTAATATCTTTTTAAGATAGCGTTTATGTGTCAATAAAATACTAAGACCCCAAAACATAAAGAGACAAAAGACCTGAGCAGACAGTTTATAAAATAGAAAATCTAATGGTAAACAATCATATGGGAAACAGTCTAAACTCATCAAAAGAATGATGATTTTAAAACATATATTTTAGTATGTACCTATGTACCCCCAAAATTTTTAAAATTATGTGTATATATATGTATACACATATATAAACAAATATATCTATGTATATACATATATATATTTACCTATTATATTTAAGGCAGCACATCAGCATATATCTTAGTGCACCCATTACGCTGATCAGGTGCACATCTTCATATAAGTTCTAGGAGTAGCTCCTCCGGGATTCTCATGAGCCTCCCTTCCTGGGAGAAACTTTAGAAAGGAGGGTTAGTAGGACGAACTACACTTGCCATCATTGCAGCTGGTCCCAGGGCCACAAATGGTACTTACTGACCTCCCTACTCTACTAGCCAGTCCATATTTCCTTATCCTCTGCTGGTCTCAATGGTTGACCTTGTGGCATAATCCACATCCTCATATCTGAAGAATCTGAGGCCCTAGTCACAGTCACCTTGCCCTTATCATGCTGAAGTTGGTGCACTTCTCCTTTGACCAGCAAAATTGGGCAAGTGAATTCCAAGAGGTATCCGAATAGATACCTCCTTGTCCATAATATGTGACAGCAAACCCATCTCCTCCTGATGGTTAAGATCACTTACCTCCTGCCAGAACAATGGCATCACTTTTTGCCTGCTAGTCCCTGGACACAGGGATCCCAGAATGTCCAAGTAGCAATGATAGCTCATAATTTACTGAGATTCTTGTATCTTCTGGCAGAAGTATTCCCCTGTGGGAACCACGACCTCTAGACTTCCAGAAGCCAGTGTTGCAGAGACAAGAAGCACAATGTCCTAAGTGGGGCACTGCCAGTGATGCTAAAGCGAGGCTACTCCTGCTTCCACCCCTTGGCTCCCAGGCCCATGTATTCTTATTCTTGGGAACAGAGGACTGTATAAAGGGCACTTGAATTATTGCCCCTTTCAGAAGTCCAGTGTAGTCAACTTGCCACCAAGTGCCACAATGGTGTCCTCAAGTGTTGGTGCTGTGTCAGAGACTTAGCATTGGTTTCTGTGGCTAGAAGTTGAACATTTAGCAGTAGCAATGACTAGATTAGCCCTAGTGAGTGAGGGCCAATCTGTTGAGCCCATGCACAGCTTTCATCTCTGCCACTACCTGTCAGTATCTATTGTATTAGCACTGGGGTGGCTGATGACAGGCTGGCTGGCATTACCTAGCCAAGTTTTTTTGTCTCCCTGGTTGTGCAGTGCCTCTTCTACAGTAGATATTCCCTGGTGGTCTTTAACATCTAATGGAAAGAGTTGCATACTTTATGTTCACTTCTCTATGTATATTCACATCCCTCTATCAAAAACTTATTAGTCCCCAATCTTCTGATCTATTTCCATTTAGACTCTTGATCAGCTGGGCATGCCATTTACCTTACCCCTGAGTTCTTATATATTCTAATCTCCAATAGTTTCCCTTTCCTTACAAAGTAATTAACTAGATATACCAACTAAAGCTCTGGCCACTGGGAGGATGTTCCCTTACTGCTTTCAAGGCCGCCTCAGTGGGACTGCAGTGCAGCTGCTTTCCATTTCACTGTGTACTCTCATACTTAGCTGACCTATCCTTGAACCAGGCTCAGGCTGCCTGTATCAGCTAGTCATAAGGGATTCCTCCATGCAATCACAGGTGTGAGCTAAGGAAGAGACTCTGGTCCAACAGTGGCAGATGTCTCGGAAGTCTGCTTTACCTGCTCTTACAGTGCTCTTTGGTCTTGGATATGCCTCTCCCAGATTGATTCTGGGCTTGCCCAATCTCTAATTAGGTGTGTCTGACAGTACCTTGCTCATGATAGGCAGGTTGTACCACATAGTCTCTGGTGCTCCTTGCCTAGTAGTCAGCCAGGAATTGTTTCTCAAAAGGTGACTAATTTTCAGCTACAGATGGTATGGCCTTGCTTCAAAATCCTAAGCGTCTGCTTATTATTCTCTCATGGAGGCTTGTCGCACACTCAATGTGGCAGTATTTTTCCCATCACTGATATCTGTAATAATAGGATCTGCTGCGTCATATGGCCCAAGTGGCAAATCTGCTTGCACACAGCCTAGACCCAATTCAGGGTTCTTTTCTGCTATGAATCCTACTCAAAAATGGCCGTCTTTCATGTCACCTGATTTATGGGCCAGAGCAGTATTCCAAGGTATGAAATATGCTGCCCCTAGAGCCCAAAGAGACCTACCATGTGCTATGCTTCAGGATTCAAATTACTGCAAGATGCAAAAGTTTGTTCTTTAAATTGAAAGGGAAGATCTGGTATTCGCTAGATCACTAGACACCCACACATTTTATTGAATTATTAGGCTCCTGAATCTTCATAAGATTTATCTCCAATCCTCTGGAGTACATAAGTCTTATCAAAACATGCAATGTACTAACCACTCTCGCTCATCTGTTCCAATTAGCATGATGTCAGCAATACAGTAGGCCAGCATGATTTTCTGCAAGATGTCTAGGAAATCCAGATCTCTTTACACCATATTATAACAGAGAATGGGGAAAAAAATAATATAGCCTTGAGTCAGGACCATAGTATATACTATTGTCCATTCCAACAGTTTCAGATTATCTTTCTGATACAGAAGGAAATGAATGTGTTCACCAGATCTGTATACTAGGTACCCAAGGGCATGTAACCAGATCTGTATAGTAGGTACCCAAGGGCATGTTAACCTGCTCTAGCAAAGACACCACACATGGCACAGGCGGCTACAATTGGGCTTCCGCTTGGCTGAGTTTGTACTACTCTGTTATTGCCTTCAGGATCTTCCTGGTATTTTCAGGAGTGAGACTAGTGAATTAACTAGAAATATAATGGGAAACACCACTCTTGCATTCTCTGGGTCTTTAAGGATGACACTACTTCCTGCCGTCTTTCCCTGGATAAGATATTGTTGTTGATTTATTGTCATGGCAGGAGTGGGGAGGAATGCAGGTTCAAAGGCTTCCCCACTTGACATTCTCCACTGTGATAGCTCTTGCCCCACAGGTAAGTAGACCAAGAGATGATGCAGCTCAACCTGCCCATCATAGGCCAAGTAACCAATGCCGAACTATACCAACTATCAAATATGTCTATTCAATTCATGTATTTGGGGACTTGGGAATGACGACTGGCTGGGTGCCACTATGAGCTGAACCTGGGCCAGACCTCTGTTTAATACCTGTCCCCAGTAAGCTCCCACTCTAATGCGTAGCTTTGATGACACTTTAGGTCTGAGTCTTAATGTCAACTTGCACCCTGTGTCCAACAGCCCTAGTAATATTTGGATATTCCCTCTTCCCCAGTGTATGGTTACTTGAGTAAATAGCCATGGGTCCCTTTAGGGGGAAAATGGGAGGTTATTAGCATGTGCACCTGCCATGGTGTTGCAGGGTTCTTCTTACTGGAAACCTGGCATCTCTATCAGTGAGTTCTGGGTCTGAAAATTGGCTCAAGTACAGAAATTATATGCTAGACATAATATTCAACCTATAAGACAAACTAATGTAATGCCATAAGGCCAGTGGGGAGGAGAACAAGGCAAGTCAGGGTAGGAGGCCCAACAGGGCTGAAATCTGGACTGGAGATAACTAATGAGGTGCCCCCAGCTGTCCAGGCATAGTGTTTAAGGAGTGTTTATTGTAAGCAAAGCTATTTTCCAGGAAATTCAATCCAGTGGGTGCAGCAAAGGATCTTCCTTCTAGTAGACAGTACAGCCTCAAGCAGAGTCTTACTGTGGTGCGACAGAGAAAGCTGTCTCTTAGCTGTCTCTTTCCTGCAGAGGGCTCTGGCAAGAGCTAGGCAGAGCAGCATTGCCTGCTCTGAGCATCAGGGAAAAATCCAAGCCCCAGAAAGAAAACAGCTCAGGTGACTAACCAGGCAGTCTGCAAAGCCCAGCACTGAGTCAACACATGGGAATACTCACAGATGTAAACTCTCCATAAGATCCAAGACTTTCACCTAGCACCCTCACATCCAACTGGGTGGCAGCACCATTTAATTTCAGGTGCCACTGGATAGTAGTGTAAGGTGGCTAATGCACCCTTCTGGGGGGCTAGGGAGACAAAGACAAGACATCTGGAGGTGGAGGCTGAGGGGCTCATCAGCGTGACCAAGTGGAAACGACTTACAAACTGAAAAAGACCAAATGGTCCTTTTGCTTTTGTCCCCACCCCTTCACCTGTTTTGACAGCCTCTGTGTTTTGGAATGCCTTGCCGATGTGCTTGAATTTCCTATCTACTTCCCAAGGCTAAATTTGGTGGCTATTGGAAAGCAGGGAGAGATTAGTGCAGGGCAAGCTCTGGATGAGGTAAGTCATGTCTCTTCTTAGTGCATCTGAGATCTAAAAAAAAGACAAACAAACCCAATTAGCAAGAAGCAAGAAAGAGATAGGATCGTCCAGCCTACCCCTGCTAGCTGCTTTTTCTCACAATTACTTTGCAGACATATATAGTGACAGGTTCCTCCCTGCAAAGAGGTTGTGGCAAATGTCAGATGATTGATTGTGATGTCCATATGAGAATGCGTGTGGTTCTACTTACTGGCAGTACTACAATTCCTCCCTCTCTCTGTATCATGTTCTGAGGCAGAATCTTATGTTTATGGCTCAGTGGGACTTGATGGGAAAACAAAGGCTTTGAAGTCTTAGGAGATCCTCTTCCAGTTGCCTCCACTGCTGATCCCTTTCCTACAGGAACTGGTATGTGGATGAGCCAACCTGCGGCAGCGAGGTCTGCGTGGTCATGTACCATCAGCCATCGGCACCCGCCAGCATCGGAGGCCCCTACATGTTCCAGTGGAATGATGACCGATGCAACATGAAGAACAATTTCATTTGCAAATATTCTGATGGTAACGCATCCTCTCCCAAGCTATGCGGCTGAATTCTCAACCTCTCTCATTTCGTGAGCAGCTGCTAATACCAAGAATTTGTCATGTGGTCTCTGAGAAAGCTTGTTGCAAATGCCAGCAACATAAAACCTTAGGAGTTCTTGTAAAGGGCAATGTAATGGCAATTCCTCACTGAGGAGTAATCCTAGCAAAGGAAAGATTATCAGATGTTAAGAGAATGGACGAGAAAAAGAAAAGGTCTAATTTATGTGGGATAAAGCAAGTCTTACAAGAACATCAAGAAATAAAAAACCCTCTAAGTGGACAGCCACAAATGATTACTCTTTCCACATGTGAGGTTGGCTGTAGGGACTTAGGATAAGCTGGCCATTGCTCCTACAAGTCTTCTAACAGCTCTGTGAGATTATTTTCTGGGGCTTTAGGGAAGCAGGGTACATGGGTAAATGATAAAGTACAACAATTGCACTTTCACTGGACAAAGATAGTAGGTACTTTGATGAGCAGATTTAAATTCCCAGACCACCCTGTATATAAAGCCTTGCTAATTCAACTTACAGTTGCTTTCAGATCTGTTAGGGTTTTAAACTGGCTACAAGCCTGTAGTTTCACTATACTGGGGTTTCTGAGACTTCTCCATTATAACTGACATATGTGAACTTGAACTGATTCTTAATCTGCCCTGAAGTTCCTCACCTCCCTGATGCCAACAGCTTAACCCCAGTTCTTCATTCTTTCTTGATAGGAGTAGAGTGACTTGTTAGTTATATCTAGTTTGGTACTAAGTAATCCTGTCATTTTTAAATTGTTTGAACTGGACTATGGTTTGGTGGCAGTTTTTCCTGCTAAAAGATGTTTTTCTCTCTTCTTATCCTCTCAGATGAATTACCCTCTCCAGTGACCTGGCCCTCCCCACCATACAGCATTGTCTCAGGCAGGGAGACTGCAAAGACCTAGACTTAGCAAGTCACCATTATAAACCGGTGAAAGCAAAGCACTTTCACCGGCTTTCCATCACTTTTGTTAATTACATTCTATTATTAATAGCTCCATGGTTTAAGTTTTTGCACCTCCTTTAACAGTTTTGAAAATGTGAGATTTTGAAATTTGCTTTAATATCCTTTTATTCTTGGACTTGGCACTTTTTAAAAAAAAATCATATTCTTCATTACTTTTGCTATTGCCTGTGTTAGTTACGCTGAGTGCTGGCAGGAAAAAGATGGCACACACCAAGGGTTTAATGAAGAGAGTGTAATAAAAAGGACATTTGCTGAGGTGCAGGCAAAGAACAGAGATGGTAAAATATCCAGGGACTAGCTACAGTGAGAAACTGTTACTCCCAGGCCTAAAGGAGTAAAAGGAGGGAATGGTTTTAGCAGAATCCAGGAAAATCTTGGGGTCATGAAGGAGGACCCACCTAATAGGAGCCATTATCACGAAATGCAGCTACTATCAAACCATGCTGACGTGGGATGGGGGCATGGGGAATAACCAATGAGACCTCTCTTTCCTCCTATCCTCTGATCTTCTGCCTTTATCTCTCATTGGCTAAGTCCAATCAGAGACCACAGGACAAGGGAACAAGGATGCCCCATTGAAGCAGTTTATAGAACTTAACCTTCCAAGGCACAGAGAAGGGCAAAAAATGGATCCAACAGAGGGAGGTGGGCACATGGAGAAAAACTAACACACTGCCTGTATGTGGCCACCCATGCCCAGAACAGTTCACATACTTTAGCATGCTGGAAGAGGATCAGCATGACCAGACCCTTGCCAACCTGTCCAGTTCAATTTTCACCACTCTAACTCCTTCCCCATACTTTTCCAACACCTTTGTACCAAATGGAATCCCCCAAGAGCTCTTAATTGCTGTTTCCTGTGCTTTAAACACCCCTTTCCCAGCCAACTCATTCTCACCCTTTGGCTTCAAATCAGACAACACCTTCTCTCCTAACAACTCCTAAGTGCAACCGGTGATCCTGGGTTGGATCCTGGACCATGATGTGATGATTTTATATAAATGGCATTATTAGGAAAATTGGTAGAATCTGAATGAGGTCAGTGGATTAGAAAATAGTATTATAGCAAAGTTGATTTCTTGGTTTTGATCATTGTACTGCAGTTATATATGTAAAGGCCCCTCTCCCTTTGAAAATATGGATGAAAGTGTTTAGTAGTAAAGGGGCACCATGTTGGCAACTTGTTTGCAGGAACAAAGTTGTGTGTGTGTGTGTGTGTGTGTGTGTGTGTGTGTGTATGCATGTATGCACACACACACACATAAACATATGTGTATGTGACACAAAGAGAGGCAGAGAGAAAGAGGAGAGATAAGAGAGAAGGAGAATAATTAAGTAAATGAAATGTGATAAAACGATAAGGTGAAGGATATGGGATAATTCTTTGTACTATTCTTGAAATTTTTCATAAATCTGAAAATATTTCAAAATAAGACAGTAAAAAAGCAACTTCCTTTGGAAAGCCTTCCAGAGCCTCTCAAAGCTAGGTTTGGCGCCCCTCCTGTAAGGATCCTAGCACCTCACACACATAGTACTTTAACTGCCCAAGGCTATCCCCTCCAGTACATCATTGGCCTGAAGTCTGGAAACTTACCTGTTTAACCACTTGGTGGGTTAGGGAAGCTCACTTCTGTGGTTCCAGCAGGAGGGCCCATCATCCCAGTATACCAGAGTGGCAAGAAACTGGGCGAATGATAATATAGAAAACTAGATTTGAAAATATAATCATGTAGAGTAGGTGGCATGCTAGTGATATCTGAACACTTGCTTACTTCTGGGGTATGCTAAAGGCACAGGCATCTTCAGTGAAAATCAGAAACAAATCATGAGTCAACGCAGATGCACATGCAGGGATTGGTGTGAATGCTGCATTCATGTGCTGTGTTTAATTTTGCACTGTGGATGGAAGTACGGAGGGACAACAGTATGAAAAGATCATGTATTGAATAGACCATATTACATATGCCGGTGTAATGTCAGAAAATCAACGTTAATTAATATTCTCCTGTATTTCCAGATTTTATGCCCTCCTGTAGAATATAAGCTCCTTAGAGGGCTGGGATTCTTTCTCATTTGCTGTTTTATCTCTGCTACCTAGCACAGTTATGTCGCCTTACTATTTTAATTTTCATTTGAATTTATTTGGTTGAAATCCCTTTACAGCTACTTATTAGCTGTGAAATTTAGGCAAGTCACTTAATCTCCCCAAATCCTGGTTTCCTCATGTGCAAAACCAGAATAATAATAATAAGGTCACCTCACAAGGTTGGTATTTGGATTAATTGAGCTCATTTTTGTAAAACACTTAGAAGAGATCAGCCACAGTGGCACATGCCTGTAATCCCAGCACTTTGGGAAGCTGAGGCAGGTGGATCACTTGAAGTCAGGAGTTTGAGACCAGCCTGAACAACATGGTGAAACCCCATCTCTACTTTAAAAAAAAATGCAAAATTAGCCAGGTGTTGTGGCACATGCCTGTAATTCCAGCTACTTCAGAGGCTGAGGCAGGAGAATTGCTTGAACCCGGCAAACAGTGGTTGCAGTGAGCCAAGATTGTACCACTGCACTACAGCCTGGGCAACAGAGTAAGACTCCATCTCAAAAAAAAAAAAAAAAAAAAAAAAAAAAAAACACTTAGAACAGTTTTTTTCATATAGTGGGCATGGTATAAGTGGGTTTTTAAAAATAAATGGATTGCTCGTGGTTCCAGTGGGGAGCGAATGAGGAAGCAGGGAGCAGGGCGGTTGGGGGGGACCCGCCGTGGCTGCTGCCACCGCCGCCACCACCGCCTCTGCTCGTGGCGTGGGAAAGGAGGTGTGAGTCCTGGGCGCGAGCCGGCGGCGCACCGCTGAGGGAGGGTCGGCGGTGGGAGGGCGATGGCGGATTTAGATAAACTCAACATCGGTGAGAGGGTCCAAGCCTGGTAAGAATGTCCAGCTTCAGGAGAATGAAATCAGAGGACTGTGCTTAAAGTCTCGTGAGATCTTTCTCAGTCAGCCCATCCTACTAGAACTTGAAGCACCACTCAAAATACGTGGTGACATCCATGGGCAATAGTATGATTTGCTGCGACTTTTTGAGTACGGTGGTTTCCCGCCAGAAAGCAACTACCTGTTTCTTGGGGACTATGTGGACAGGGGAAAGCAGTCATTGGAGACAATCTGCCTCTTACTGGCCTACAAAATCAAAAATCCTGAGAATTTTTTTCTTCTCAGAGGGAACCATGAATGTGCCAGCATCAACAGAATTAATGGATTTTATGATGAATGTAAAAGAAGATACAACATTAAACTATGGAAAACTTTCACAGACTGTTTTAACTGTTTACTGATAGCAGCCATCGTGGATGAGAAGATATTCTGCTGTTGTGGAGGTTTTTCGCCAGATCTTCAATCTATGGAGCAGATTCGGCGAATTATGCAACCAACTGATGTACCAGGTCAAGGTCTTCTCTGTGATCCTTTGTGGTCTGACCCCGATAAAGATGTCTTAGGCTGGGGTGAAAATGACAGAGGAGTGTCCTTCACATTTGGTGCAGAAGTGGTTGCAAAATTTCTCCATAAGCACGATTTGGATCTTATATGTAGAGCCCGTCAGGTGGTTGAAGATGGATATGAATTTTTCGCAAAGAGGCAGTTGGTCACTGTTTTCTGCACCCAATGATTGTGGAGAGTTTGACAATGCAGGTGCCATGATAAGTGTGGACGAAACACTAATGTGTTCTTTTCAGATTTTAAAGCCTGCTGAGAAAAAGAAGCCAAATGCCACGAGAACTGTAACACCTCCAAGGGGTATGATCACAAAACAAGCAAAGAAATAGATGTCATTTTGACACTGCCTAGTTGGGACTTGTAACATAGAGTATATAACAGTCATTTTTTAAGACTGTAATGTGTACTGGTCAGCTTGCTCAGATAGATCTGTGTTTGTGGGGCCCCTTCCTTCTGTGTTTGATTTAGTGAATGGCATTTGCTGGTTATAACAGCAAATGAAAGACTTCACTCCAAAAAGTGTTTTAATTCTCTATTCCTTTTGCAAAAAATTTTAATGATGGTATTAAAGCTGTGGGCCAGGCGCGGTGGCTCAAGCCTGTAATCCCAGCACTTTGGGAGGCCAAGGCGGGTGGATCACGAGGTCAAGAGATCGAGACCATCCTGGTCAACATGGTGAAACCCCGTCTCTACTAAAAATACAAAAAATTAGCTGGGCATGGTGGCGTGTGCCTGTAATCCCAGCTACTCAGGAGGCTGAGGCAGGAGAATTGCCTGAACCCAGGAGGCAGAGGTTGCAGTGAGCTGAGATCGCGCCATTGCATTCCAGCCTGGGTAACAAGAGCAAAACTCCATCTCAAAAAAAAAAGAAAAAGAAAAAGAAAAAGCTGTGCACCCCAGGGCACCCCAGGACAGTTTATCCTTTCTAATGGGTAAGTGTACAATTGATCTTTAATTCAGTACAACCCATAATCATGTAAATGCTCATTTCCTTTAGGACATAAAGAGAGCCCTAGGGTGCTCTGAATCTGTACATGTTCTTGTCATAAAATGCATACTGTTGATGAGAACCACTGTCAACATTTTTTATTTGAGAATTTGTTCCTTTTCTTGTAAAGCCACAAGTCCTACTCCTGTGAAAACCCATTAATCCAGGAATGGATTGATCCACTCATGAGGGCAAAGCCCTCATGCCCCAATCATCTTTTAACGACCCACCTCTCAATACTGCCCGAGGGTGCTCTGAATCTGTACATGTTCTTGTCATGAAATGCATACTGTTGATACGAACCACTGTGAACATTTTTTATTTGAGAATTTTGTTTCAAAGGGACTGCTTTTTCCTCTCATTGTCTTGTGATGTACAAACTAGTTTTTATAGCTATCAACGTTAGGAATGACTTTCAACCTTGCCAGCATCACTGGTATGATGTATATTTAATTAAAGCATGCTTTTCCCCTACCATATACTTAAAATGACGATTAAAGCCATTCTTTTAAATATTTGTGACTCTTTCCTAAAGCCAAAGTTTCTGTTGAATTATGTATTGACACACCCCTAAGTACAAGGCGGTATGGTTGTGTACACATGCTACCTTCCTGGGGATTCAAAAATACGTTCTTGATTTTGAATAGCAATTAGTGATACAGTGCTGCTTAAGCTACTAATGATTAAAGGGATTAACATTTTGTACAATTTCCATATAGTCTATTCATTAAGTAATCTTTTTACAGTTACATCAGGCCTGAACCCATCCATTCAGAAAGCTTCAAATTATAGAAACAATACTGTTCTATACGAGTGACCGATTATGCTTTCTTTTGCCTGCATTCTTTATTCTGCGGTGAATAAAGTTTTAATTTCAGAAGTTGAGGCTTATAAGTTAAAACAAAGGATCTAACCAGTTTATACAGAACTCACAGTATCTATCTATGACTTTTTTAAACCAAGATCTGTTAAAAAAGAAATCTGTTTCAACAGATGACCGTGTATAATGCCATGTGGTGAAAGTGAATTCTGACTTGTTAAATGATGAACTTGTTAATAAATAAATAAAAATAAATGGGTTTACATCACCTATACATACACACACACTTATGGGAAGATGACTAAAAGTTTGCGTCCTTTCTGAGTGAAACTTCAGAATGGGCTTGACATCCTGGCCTTAGGATTGTGATTTTTAAGGTCTTTTCATCAAAGACCCTGTCCCTGGGAACACCACAGCATCTGATTGGCATAAGAGACTTATTGCCAATACAACAGGTGGACATACTCCCAGTCAAAAGCAAAAACATTTTATGTCAGCTGTCTGTTAAATCTGATATTCTCAAGACACTTCGAAATACCGAGTACAGGACCTGAGAGCTCTAGATCACCAGGCTCTGCCTTGATGCTGGCCAGTGGTCTACTGAGCCCCTAAGCACTTCCACTACTTGGAGATCAGTGTTTGTTGCCCTCTAAAACATTCCTACTATAAACTGATAAAATATCTTAGACAGCTCTAAAATAATCCAGGCCAGGAGTGCAAGGGGAGAGCTCGAGTAGGCTGTTGTTGAAATTAGATTAGCTATATATCCATAGGAGTTGAAGCTGCATACTCAGGGTACATTACACCAGTCTCTACTTTTTTGTATATTTGGAAATTATCATATTTAAAGGTTTCTAAATACTTTTTGAAAAATAAAAAAAGCACTGAAATAAAGCTGGGGAAGGTTAGTCTTTGCGCAAAAGCAATTCTTTTGATTTACTGGCCCAGTTCCTGATATCTGATAACAACAAATAAAGTTTATTGGAGGACTGAATCAGCAAATAAATGAGTACCAAGCTGTGGCTGATTTCATTCAGATGCCTTGAGAAATTACTTATTATGTTTGTTTTTGTTTCTGTCTGCTGCAGAGAAACCAATAGTTCCTTCTACAGAACCTGAAGGTAAGCCTGTCCTTTGAGATTTGAGTTGACTGGGGCTGTTTAATATCCCCTCTTCACAGGTTTAAAGCCATATGTCCTTTGGACCAGATTATTCAACAGAAAAACTTCTGGTATTAACCCAGGCAGGTGGGACAGGTATCACTTTCTAGTGGTGTCTGTTTCCCTCACAGCTGAAAAGCAACAGTTACAAATTCCTTTTCAGCAACAGTTACAAATTCCATTTCAGCAACAGTTACAATTTCTGTTTGGGGTGTTACTTGTCATTATTGACAATATGAAAGGAATGATTTAATGAGACAAAAAAAATGAGCCAAACTGATCGTTTATGTCCTAGAAGTGAGTCATGGGCTCTTCCCCTTGACAGTTTTGTATTTTATGTACCTTGATGTCAGCTGCCTGTTGATTGTTTTGGTACCAGATTCTTGACAGCAAGGGTCTCCAAAAAGACAGACAAATTAAACCTCTAGGGCAACAAATTCAACCCTTTACTTTTCTATGTTTATAGATGGTGCTGGTTAAATCACTACTACTTTTTTGCATCCCAGTTTGAACATGGTAGGACCTCAAAGAATACTTGAATTAGGATGCCTTTCTCCAAGTTCACAAGCCCATGTGTCTCTCTCCAGGTGAGGGAACAGAGCTGACAACACTTGTACTTCTAGGAGAAACACAGGAAGAAGATGCCAAAAAAACATTTAAAGAAAGTAGAGGTCTGTACAAAACTCTCCTGGGAAAGATTAATAATGAGACTCCCTTGATCACAAATTACCCATGGTTGAATTTTCTACTTTGTTCCTTCCCACAGCTACCTAATAGAATAGACAGGGCATGTGTGGCTTTAAAAAAGCTGTACTAAATGCTAGGTTTCGTCAATGAAATATGCAAATGGAACTATTCTAAGATGACTGGGGTGATCAGACAGGAGGTGAAAAATTTGCATGAAGACCGAGACTTGAGAGCCACTCAGAGGTCAGGTGGGGTGAGGTGGAGTGAGGGCTGAGAGAGAAAATGTAGAGAAATAAGAGCAGAAAGACCCAAGCTGTGATGCGTAATATCTATGATTAACATTCATCAATACTGCTTCAACGGCCCCTGCTTTACTAAGGGAGGACAAAAAAAAGAGGGACTCCTTTTTCTCTGAAAAAAAAAAAAAAAAAAGGCTTAATTAACAAAAGTACCCTTCTGATATTTGCAAGAGACCCACACATTTAAACTGATTTTCATTAT
Source organism: Saguinus oedipus (assembly GCA_031835075.1). Taxonomy (NCBI): domain Eukaryota; kingdom Metazoa; phylum Chordata; class Mammalia; order Primates; family Cebidae; genus Saguinus; species Saguinus oedipus. The sequence goes on from CM063178.1 coordinate 9,350,195, forward strand.
CACTTGGGGTAATAGGATAGGTAGAAAATCCTCATTCGTTGAAATCAGAAGACTCTGCTAATTGGCTAGATGTGTCTCAATCAACTAGAAACAAGCTCTTTGGAATACTCTCTCTTGATTAGGCTTGCTTTGTTTTTTATTTTTTAATTTCAGTAGATTTGGGGTTACAAGTGTTTTTTGATTATTATGTTTTTTTAAGCCTGTTCTGAAGCACAGAAAAACAAAACAAAAAACAACCAATGCTGATCGTGTGCTTTCCTTCTTCTCAGAAGCTGCCTGGAATCTTGCCTACATCCTAATTCCCGGCATTCCCCTTCTCCTCCTCCTTGCGGGCACCACAGTTGTGTGTTGGATTTGGATCTGTAGAAGGCAAGTAAAACCTTCACTGTGTAAACCTTTGCCTCTTCTGCCCTATTTGAGATTTGGATATTGCCCTGTTTACTTCATTAAAAGCCGCAGTAGCACCAAGAGTGTCACCACTGCAGATTTGAGAGTAGATTCTCTAACAAGCCAGGGCATTCGGAAGTACTGGGCATGTGTGCTTAGTTGTGATTAAGAGAGTGATCCTACATGCTTTACTGTGTGTATATGGAAGATTTTAAAACAACTTGAGGATGAAATTGCATTATTCACCTCCTGTGCACCCACATGTCACCCAGCAAAAATGCTCTCTTGAATGTATGCCCTTGCTCTGAACACATTTGTGGACTGAGTGAAGAAATGAGTAGTGAGCCACATGAAAAATGACTGTTGCAAAGCATTCTGGGAAACATCTGAAACTAAACCACTTAATTCAAAATGAAAGAGCCAAATTCCTTTTAATTGACTTTTCTTTTAATTCAGTACACAAGTATAGAGTGCTATAAAATAGCTACGTAAGGTGGCATCAACAATATCTATATATGGTCAGGATCATGTGCTACTTCTTTTTTTTTTTTGGTACTGAAAGCTCTTCTTGGTTACCTTTTTATTCTCCATCATCATGGTACATTGCGAAGATCTCTAATATTCCCATTTTACAACTCAAAAACTAAGGCCCAGTTTAAGGTTTGACTCCTTTTAAAGATCAATTTGAGATGAATTAGTAAGATTCCAACGTAAAATCTATTTCAGTTGACTGTAACTTCCTTACAGGATTATTATAAGGATTAGGGCAGTTAATGCTTGCAGAATAGGCATATGCTAAGCACTTAAAAATGATAGCTATTATTAGGATTATTTTATTAGTTATTTCCTTTGAATCTAAAAGTAGAATTTAGTTCAAAAAATTACAAGTATATTTTCCAACTGCTTACTCTGCAGTTGGTTCTTGATTTTCCTTCCTGACCATCGATTCTGCACTTCACCAGGATTTGGGAATTGTGACTCTAAAGCTGGGGTGTCTGTCTATCCCAAGGGTTTTTGTGCCCCAGACCCCTGCAGCAGTCTGGTGAAGCCCATGGACTCCTTCCAGAACAATATTTTATTTTATTTACGATTATATATATATATATATATATATATATATATATATATATATATTTTTTTTTTTTTTTTTTTTTTTTTTTTTTTTTTTAGACAGAGTATTGCCCCGTCACCCAGCCTGGAGTGCAGTGGCACAGTCTCTGCTCACCGCAACCTCCACCTCCTGGTGGTAGTGAAACTAGTGCCTCAGCTTCCCGAGTAGCTGGGATTACAGGCACATGCCACCATGTCTGGCTAATTTTGTATTTTTAGTAGAGATGGGTTTCACCATGTTGGCCTGACCTCAGGTGATCTGCCCACCTCAGTCCCACTAAGTACTAAGATTACAGGCGAGAGCTACTGCACCTGGCCCAGAACAATATTTTAAAAGCATAAAATACAATACATTGGGTTACAAAGGGAGCAATCATACTGTTATATAGTTTAGCACAATATTTCCAAAAATGAATAGTGATTAGTAATACATGTACTCCTTTATTAACGTGTCTTTATTTAGTGCTGGGTATAATTATTATAATTGTGAAGTTGAGATAAGGGTAAAATATTTCAAGACATCTATAACTGTGATATGAAAATATAATTTCTAGTAGTGATCAAGTCAAAGATTATTAATTCTGCTCTGTTTTATCGCTTACATTCATAATGGAAGGACATGCTAAATTTCACTTATGGATGAGTTTAGTTTTTTTGTCATTTTGGGTTTTTGATTTTTTGTTTGTTTGTTTGTTTGTTTCTTGAGACAGGGTCTCACTCTGTCCCGGTACCATCATGGCTCACTGCAGCCTTGACCTCCCAGGTTATCCTCCCACCTCAGCCTCCCAGGTAGCTGAGACTACAGGTGTGCACCACCATGCCTGGTTAATTTTTGTATCTTTTGTAGGGATGGGGTTTTACCAAGTTGCCCAGGCTGGTCTCAAACTCCTGTGCTCAAGTGATCCACCTGCCTCAGCCTCCCCAAGTGTTAGGATTACAGGCATGAGCCACGGCACCCAGCTGAGTTTTTGTTTCTTGTTTGCTTTGTAATGTGATTTGTTTTTTCTATTCAGTTCTATCCCTGGACCCTCCAGGGACTCGAGGGACCACAGGATAATAACCCTGACCACTCTTGGGCAGTGAATGACAGATACACAATCACTTTAAACATAACAGCTCCCCGCTTGGTTCCCTCCCACCTTGAAGCCCTGGTCTGTAAGTTACATAGGTGAGACATGCAGCAGGTGACTGCCCAGGGCTGCTGCCTCCAGTCTGAACAGGAAGCACAGGGGTATTCTCAATCACCTGGTCTGAAATACTCAGCCCTTGTTTTCTTTCTTCCTAGAAAACGAGAGCAGCCAGACCCTAGCACAAAGAAGCAACACACCATCTGGCCCTCTCCTCACCAGGAGAATAGCCCGGACCTCGAGGTCTACAATGTCATAAGAAAGCAAAGCGAAGCTGACTTGGCTGAGACCCGGCCAGACCTGAAGAATATTTCATTCCGGGTGTGTTCGGGAGAAGCCACTCCAGATGCCTTGTCTTGTGACTATGACAACATGGCTGTGAACCCATCAGAAAGTGGGTTTGTGACTCTGGTGAGCGTGGAGAGTGGATTTGTGACCAATGACATTTATGAGTTCTCCCCAGACCAAACAGGAAGGAGCAAGGAGTCTGGATGGGTGGAAAATGAAATATATGGTTATTAGGACACATAAAAAACCAAAACTGACAAGAATGGAAAAGAAATGATAAGCAAAATTCTCTTATTTTCTATGAGGAAAATATGCAGAAAGTCTATGCACAAGCTTAGATCAGGTCCTGTGGTTGAGCATGTGGCCCCATGACCTCCTGTTAGACCCCTACGTTTTTGCTGTATCCTTTATCCCAGCCAGTCATCCAGCTCAACCTCATGAGAAGGTACCTTGCCCAGGTCTGACACATAGCAGAGTCTCAATAAATGTCACTTGATTGGTTGTATCTAACTTTTAAGAGACAGTGCTTTACCTGGCAGTGATAAAGATGGGCTGTGGAGCTTGGAAAACCACCTGTAAGTTCTATTTTCCTTGCTCTATACAGCAGCACATATCATCACACAGACAGGAAATACAGAATCTCTTCTTTTTTTTTTTTTTTTTTTTGAGACGGAGTTTCGCTCCTGTTACCCAGGCTGGAGTGCAATGGCGCGATCTCAGCTTACTGCAACCTCCGCCTCCTGGGTTCAGGCAATTCTCCTGCCTCAGCCTCCCGAGTAGCTGGGATTACAGGCACACGCCACCGTGCCCAGCTAATTTTTTGTATTTTTAGTAGAGACGGGGTTTCACCATGTTGACCAGGATGGTCTTGATCTCTTGACCTCATGATCCACCCGCCTCAGCCTCCCAAAGTTCTGGGATTACAGGCTTGAGCCACTGCACCCAGCCAAGCCCACATATGGTAGCACAGGCTGGCCTGCATATCAGCAATTCTCATATCTGTTTTTTTCAAGGAATAAAATCAAATAAAGAGCAGGAAACAGAGTGTTAGTCTGTGTCTACAGCCCTTCCTCTGCATGTGGCCACAGGGGACCTTTTTTCTTTCTCCTGACAGCCAAACTTGGAAATATCTGACTACTTTCAAAACTAAAAGTGAGGCCAGGCACAGTGGCTGATGCCTGTAATCCCAGCACCTTGGGAGGCCAAGGTTGGAGGATAGCTTGAGTCCTGAAGTTCGAGACCTGCCTGGGCAACATAGCAAGACTCTGACTCTACAAAAAATTTTAACATTAGCAGAGCACGGTGGTATGTGTCTGTAGTCCCAGCTACTCAGGAGGCTAAGGTAGGGGACTGCTTGAGCCCAGGAGGCTGAGGCTGCAGTGAGCTAAGATCATACCACTGCTCTCTAGCATGGGCAACAGAATGAGACCCTGTCTCTAAACAAAAAGATTTTTTAAAGAAACTAAAATTGAAATTTGAGTCTCAGCTTCCAGGCTTATTTGTACTCCTATCCTTTATACTGCACGTTGTTCTGTTTGCATGTCTGTTACTGCAGCATCAATGTTAGTAACATCACTAATAATGATGAGAATTCTAGCTTTGTTTACAGACCTCTCTGCTTCAGTGGTGTTTGGTCTCAAATTCAGAAAAAAGCTTCCCGACCCAACGTCAATCATATATGCATGTTGGAAGTCTGAAAGCCATTATTTAAATCACCAGCAACTTCCTTCAATCAGCTTCATAATCTTGTATTTTAATCATTCCTCATACGTCTTACTTTTTAATAGTTAAGCAACTTTGCCTCACATAGGGAGCCCCAACCCCTATAGTTAACTAGTCTGGCTCAAAGCAGTATCGAATGTCATGGTCTGTAATTCCTGCCAAATTATCTGCCCTACTGGGGAAGTGAATATAATAGGACAAAAAGCATCCTATCTCCCTGCTTTGGGCAGTGTTCTTTGTGGTTACATTTCAAGCAAAAACTGAGCACATGGTCCTGAAGGACCAATTCACTGCTCTAAAATGTCCAAGGTCCCATTCTTGCTTCAGACAGCCTGGCTCTGTCATCTACCCTATATCCTTCACTGTGCTGCACAACTCTGGCCCTTGGTAAGCTGCAAGCTCCACAAGAGGAGTCTTACCTGCTGGTCAGCATCGTACCTCCTGCAGCCCATGGCCGCAGCTTGCAGGGTAGGCAATCAATGTCTGTTGAAAGGATGAACAATGCATCTTTTCGGATTAATGTCAAATAGTTTGAGTATTTCAACTTAAAAGTTTGTTTTTCACAGTCCCCCTGAGTGGAGGAGGTAACTGAGTCAGTGTAATTGGAACGCCACCCAAGAAGGAAGCATAGAAACAAGTAAATGGATGCTGGTGAATTGTGCTAACAACTTACTTTAATTATGTCACTCATGCTTGAACTGAGGACTCGCTGTTAATCTGTGAAGGGAGTAAGGTTATCATCAGAGCAGACCCTCAGCATCTTCCCTTCCCTCTTTTCATTAATGTATTGTCTCTTCTGGGACCCACAGATCTCATCTGTGTTTGCACACAGCCAGTCTTACCCCGCATTTTAATTATTCACTTCCGTTTTTTCTCCTCTGGTTAGAAGCCTGAGTTTACCCAACTCCACTTCCGTCTCTAATAACTGCACTTCACTTAGGTAACAAACATTTGCTAAATGTTAAGGGTTTTCCATGTTCCCATTGAACTCGAGCTTATTCATTGAGCTAGTATCACATGGAAATTTCGTAGGCTTGTTTCATCATTGCTATGATTTGAATGTTTGCCTCCTTTGAAACTCAGGTTGGCCAGGCATGGCTGATGCCTGTAATCCCAGCACTTTGGGAGGCTGAGGCAGGAGGATTGCTTGAGCCCAGGAGTTCAAGACCAGGCTGGGCAACTTAGGGAGACCCTGTCTCTATTAAAAAAATTAATAAATAAGAATATTAGCTGGGTGTGGTAGTGCATGCCTATAGTCCCAGCTATGCAGGAGGCTGAGGTAGAAGGATCACTTGAGCCCAGAGGTCAAGGTTGTAGTGAGCCATGATTGTGCCACTGCACTCCAGCCAGAGTGACGAGTGAGATCCTGTTTCAAAGGGAAACCAATCAAGAAAAAAAAAAAAAAGACCTCATGTAGAAACGTATTTCCCAATGTGGCAGTATTGAGAGGTGGGTCGTTAAAAGATGATTGGGGCATGAGGGCAAAGCCCTCATGAGTGGATCAATCCATTCCTGGATTAATAGGTTTTCACAGGAGTAGGACTTGTGGCTTTATAAGAAAAGGAACAAAGACCTTAGCTAACACCCTCAGACCCCTCATCATACTATGCCCTGCGCTGCCTCAGGACTCTAGAGAGAGTCCCCACCAGCAGCCCCTCAACCTTGAACTTCTCAGCTTCCAGAACTATAAGAAATACATTGTTTCTTTGTAAATTACCCTTTTTTATGTATTCTGTTATAAACAACAGGAACTGGATGAAGACAGCCACTTAAAACTGTATTTCCCAACCGTTTTTCCCACTGTGACACACATGACATAAAACGTATGTATAGACAACCACTTGAGTCTCTTGACTTGACAGACATTTCTGTTTGCTTTCTTGTTTGTTTGTTTGTTTTGAAGTCAGAGTTTCGCTTTGTTCCCCAGGCCGTGGTGCAGTGTCACGTGATCTCAGCTTACTGCAGCCTCCACCTCCTAAGTTCACGCAATTCTCCTGCATCAGCCTCCCAAGTAGCTGGGATTACAGCATGTGCCACCACAGCCAGCTAATTTCTGTATTTTTGTATTTTTTGTAGAGACAGGGTTTCACCATGTTGGCCAGGCTGGTCTTGAACTTCTGACCTCAAGTGATCCGGGCGCCTCAGCCTCCCAAAGTGTTGGGATTACAGGTGTGAGCCACTGTGCCCAGCTTCGACAGGCATTTATTGAATACCCACCATGTGCCACACACATGTGACACAGCCAGATTTCAGATGGAAACTTGGATAAATTGGGTTGTAGGTTATGTGCATTTCCCAACATGGTAGCTGTAAGACTGTTTTTATTCACTTATTGAAGAGTTTTAAAGTCACATACTTTGTATCAGGAAACATGCTAGGTGTTAAGCAAATAATACACACAGGCTCCATCTCATAGAGTTTACATTCTAGTGAGGAAAAGAAGATACATCAGAACGTAAGTGTGTAGAAGACAATTTGCTGTAATTTGTTTTTTAAAATTATTTACAACTCTATTCTCTCTCTCTCTTGTCCTTCCCATCCCTGCCTTTTGGTTCCTGAACACTTGGGTCCTAAAGTAAAAGAAAGGTAGGCACCTGTGCTCGAGGACGTGGAGGGGACTTGGTAGCCCAATTGGGATGTCAGGCCCCTGCAGGGTGAGGAAGGTGTCCACTGGTGCAGGTGTAGCCTGGAGAGGCAAGGAGGCCATCCACACAGGAGAGGGGCAGCAGCAGCAACAAGAAATTGGATTGATGAAATCAGTAAGCATGCTTAGGATAAGGAAAGCCGGGCTTCTCACCAACAGACAAGGCAGATACAGATATAAAAAGGGAGAAAACTCACAGGGACCCTATGGTGTTGATCAAAATTAGAATCACTGGTGTCACCACATGCTTTTCAGCATTGAGTGTAGACAAAAATATACGTGTATGTATGTGCATGCATCTTTCTTCTAGCTAGTGCTCTCATTGTGGCTTCTAAATACCATTGTCCACTAAAATAAATCAGAGATCCTTGAAAAAACCCTGGCTGATTCCAGGACCAGAACAGGGAAGATTGGCTTGGAAATTATTTTGGTGCCAGAAAGCAAGGAAGTATTCAAGAATGATGGGAATATGGGCCGGGCACGGTGGCCCGTGTTTGTAATCCCAGTACTTTAGGAGGCCAAGTCTGGTGGATCAGTTGAGCCCAGGAATTCAAGACCAGCCTGGGAAATATGGTGAAATTCCATCTGTTAAAAAAAAAAAAAAAAAAGGAAGAAGAAAGAATTGGATATGTCAGTGAATTGGATAAGTCTTAAGGTAATGAAAGTCAAAGAATGACTGAGTAACAGCTCTAAACTAAAGGATGGTGAGGGAAAATGACAACTAAAGGCACCACTTGATTCTGAACTGGATCGTTTTTGTTTGTTTGTTCGAGACAGAGTCTCGCTCTGTTGTTGCCCAGGCTGGAGTGCAGTGGTGCAATCTCGGCTCACTGCAACCTCCACCTCCTGGGTTCAAGCAATCCTCCTGCCTCAGCCTCCTGAGTAGCTGGGATTACAGGTGCCCACCACAATACGGCTAATTTTTATATTTTTAGTGGAGACGGGGTTTTGCCATGTTGGCCAGGCTGATGTCGAACTCTTGACCTCAGGTGATCTGCCCCCCTCAGCCTCCCAAATGTTTTCACAGGCATGAGCCTGTAATGTGATTACAGGCATGAGCCACTGTGCCCGGCCTGGATCCGTTTTCTATAGGAATATATTGAAACACCTGGCAAAACTTGAATGGGGTCTGAGGATTCAATGGTAGAAATGTATCAGTGTTAACTTCTTGATTTTGGTGTTTGTATTGAGGTTATCTAAAAGAAAGTCCTTGTCTGTAGGAAATACACATTAGAGTATTAAAGGATGATGGGACATCCCATTGGCAACTTACTCTCAGATGATTCTGAGGGAAAAAGTTCTTTATACTTTATTTGCAACTTTTCTTAGTTTGAAATTCTTTAAGGAATGGCATCTGCAAATACATGAACTAGAATGGTTGGTAACATGTTACTTGCGGCACACTTTGCATCTAAGCTCAGCACACTGTTTGCCATGATGTTGGAGTTGAGAGCATCTAAGAACCTTGGATCCAAGATAAAAATAAATCGTGGGTAAAGCTTGTCAATCAGTACCCAAGCCCCAGACTCAGGCCCAGTCCCCAAACTGCACCTTTGCCATGCCCTTGCAGGCTACAGGGAGCCATGATGAGCCACCCCACAAAAGTGAATCAGGAGATTCCTTTCCTCCAGAATTTCCTATCCCTCCCATGTGAGAACGCAAATAGGTTGTGTGATCTAAGGTGACTTCCAGCTCTAAAATTATTCAATATGATTCTCTTTTAAACTGGTTGAACATGTTATGCCCACATTACTTCTGAACTTGTAGTAAGACACACCTAATGGTGGATAGCAAAGTGAAGACAGAGGTGTCAAATGAGGTCTAGGAAATTGCAAGCCCAGAGATGGAGAAGCAACAGAGCCAATTATTCTGTACTGCTCCTTCCTTCTTTCTTCCAAAGAACAGTAAATGATTACTAATGGCTACAGAATCTTAAGTTATTTTTGAATCTTGAATTTGAAATAGTGACTAGAACGAGTCTCCAGGGCACCAAGAGAAACTGGTTTTTAAAGCAGAATAATACCACTTATAACAAGGGTCCACAGCCACCAGACTGATAACTGGGACCCATCCCTGGCCTGTTAGGAAGCAGGATGCACAGCAGGTGGCGTGTGAGCATCACTGCCTGAGCTCTGCCTCCTGTGAAATCAGTGGCGACATGAGATTCTCATAGGAGTGTGAACCCTGTGAACTGCACATGCGAGGCATCTGGGTTGTCTGCTTCTTATGAGAATCTGACTAGTGCCTGATGATCTAAGCTGGAACAGTTTCATCCTGAAATCCTCCATCTCCATGGAAAAAGTATCTTCCACAAAATCTGTCCCTAATGCCAAAAAGGTTAGGGACTGTTGATGTATAAAATTTCCACAAAATGTATATCCCTTCAGGGGATCAAAGTTTGTGCTGCTCCCTTCTCTGTTTTCATCTGCCCTGTGCTTGATTTAAAATAGGATCAAGACCTGACACCGTGGCTCACGCCTATAATCCCAGCACTTGGAGAGGCCAAGGCGGGCGGATCACCTGAGGTCGGGAGTTCAAGACCAGCCTGGCCAACATGGTGAAAGCCCGTCTCCACCAAAAATACAAAAATCAGCCGGGCATGCTGGCTCATGCCTGTAGTCCCAGCTACTTGGGAGGCTGAGGCAGGAGAATTGCTTGAACCAGGGAGCTGGAGGCTGCAGTGAGTCACGATTGCACCACTACACTCCAGCCTGGGGGACAGAGCGAGACTCCGTCTCAAAAAAGAAAACACTAGGATCAAGCAGAATTCACCATTGCTTGACAACATTGATATTTTAGGGAAAAGGCCTGTCGGGATTTTTGGGTGATGCAACTTTGCCAAGAAGTTCGAGGCTGCTTTGTTTTCACCACCAGGTGGCAGTATTAGGCTGCCATAGAAATTTTACCGCATTATAATGACCAATTTCTGGCAAGCAACTGTAAAGAAAAGGAGAGGTAAGGATATATGTAGAAATAAGAAAATACAATGCAAGTTAAAATCCTGGGTTCTGGAATCAGGTTGTTGAGGTTATAAGTCCTATTACTGCTTCTTACTGGCTGTGCAATCTTGAACAAACTACGTTATTTAACCTCAGTTTCCTCATCTCTAAAATGAAGATAACATTACCTACCTGGAAATATTGCTATGATAAAAATCACAAAATATGCATAAGTCACCTGGTGCATTTTGTGGGTTGAATTTCGTCCATCACCACCACCACCCTCAAAAAAGGTGTTGAACTCCTAACCCCAAGTCCCTCAATATGTGACCTTTTTTGGAAACAGGGTCATTTCAGATAAACTTAGTTAAAATGAAGTCATTAGTGTGGAACCCAGTTCCAGTGACTGGTGTCCTCCAACAAAGGGGGAATTTGGACACAGAAACGCATACAGGGAGAGCGCCATGTGAAGATGAAGGCAGAAATCATGGTGATGCTTCTACAAGCCAAAGATTATTGGCGAACCACCAGAAACTAGGCAAAAGGTGCAAAACAGATTTTCTCTTATTGCCCTCGGAAGGAACCAACCCTGCTGACATCTTGATTTTGAACTTGTAGCCTCTAGAATGATGAGAAAACATTTCTGTTGTTTAAGCCACCCAGTTTGTGGTACTTCGTTGTGGCAGCCCAAGCAAAGTAATAGAGCAGATAAGCCCTCTTTAAATATTAGCTGGTATTAGTCCTGTATTCTAAATCTAATTGTACAGAGACAACAATATTGCTTTTACTGTAAATTGAAGCTCATCCAGCTATCATGGGTTTACATCTCCTGCGCTTCCCCCACAAAATCACGGCATTCTGTGGAGCAACAGAGGGCAAAACTAGGGCAGACACAAAAGTCACAGGGAGGGGGAGTTTTCATGACACACAGGAGGATGCCTGCTTACAATGAACACTGCAAGACCTTCACCCCTCCAGAGGCTCACAGAGAGACCACATGAGCCCTTGGGAGAGGGAAGGCTTCCAAGCTCCCAGGTGCAAGTTTTTGCTGATTGATGTGCTGTAAGGAGTGACATAGGTGTTGGCTCTTATTCCCAGAGGGCTCTTATTCCACCTGATGGTTGAAAACAGATTGGATACCGTAACCTTTAGGACCCCTCCATCTTATCTAAATGCATGCATCTCAGCCACGTTCCTTTGAACGTATAGAAGCTGGGAATAGAAAGTGGGCAAATAAGGTTGGTGGTAGTCTGTTTCTTTATATTTGGTGGGATCTGGAATCCCTAACAGCTGGTTTTATTAAAGACTGAGATCAGCTAGGTAGGCTCAAGGCTGAAGAACCCCAACCCCCAAGGCAATAAATAAGAGTGTTGAATAAATTGAGCTGGAATAGGCAGCTCTGAAAGTGACCACACTGGCAGACGATTCATCCCAAATCTTCCCTTCCACAGGCTCAAAAAGAGACTTGACCTTGCTCGATTGGCTGGGGTGCTGTCAGCAGTCAGGGGGATTTGGAGCTGCCTCTATTGTATGTATGATAGAGAAAACAGGGAATACAGTTGGCCCTTCACGTTCCCAGGTTCCCCATCCAAGGATTCAACCAACCATGGATTAAATATATTTGGAAAAGCAAAGCAAAATGAACTCTAAGAAAAAGAAAAAATTTAAGAAAGATAGGAAGAAAATATTTTTTTAAAAAATACCAGAAAATGTTACGTTGTTGTTGGAGTTAGGCCTAGATGGTTACATCTGTGCCCAACATATACAGACTCTTTTTTCTTGTCATTATTCGCTAAACAATACAGTAAACAACTGTTTACATAGCATTTACAGCATATTAGGTGTTTTAAGCAATCTAGAGATAATTTAAAGTATACTGCATGCGGTGGCTCAGCCTGTAATCCTGGCATTTTGGGAGGCCAAGGCAGGAGGATCACTTGGGCCCAGGAGTTCCAGACCAGGATGGGCAACATAGGGACCCACCATCTCTACAAAAAAAAAAAAATAGCCAGAGGTTGTAGTGCACACCTGTGGTCCCAGCTACTAGGGAGGCTGAGGTGGGAGGATCAGTTGAGCCTAGGAGATCGAGACTGCAGTGAGCTACAGTCACACCACTGCACTCCAGACGAGGTGACAGAGCAAGACCCCATCTCAAAAAATAAATAAAATCTATGGCAAGATGTGCTTAGGTTGTAGGCAAACGTTACAGCATTTTATAAAAGGGATGTGAGCACCGTGGATTTTGGTATCCACGAGGGCCCTGGAACAAATATCCTGCAGATGCTCACGGGCAATTGTGTTGCCTGCCAGGGTGGCCCCGAAAGTCCCACACCCAGATTGATGCCACAAATTGCCTCTAGGGCAGACCTCTCCCTCAAGATGGATTGGAATTTTAATCAAGAGGAATTCTAGATATGATGGTCTTGTTTGGATCCTGATTTGAACAAGCTAATCAGAAAGAGACACCTTGAGATAACTGGAAAAATCTGAACATGAACTGAGTATTAGAGAAAATTAAAGATATTTTGTTGTTGTTTTCATTAGGAGTGATAATGGCATCGTGGTTTTATAAAAGGTCTTATCGCTTAAAGATGACACTGAAATGACCCAATTTCAGCTGGGCATGGTGGCTCCTGCCTGTAATCCCAGCTCTTTAGGAGGCCAAGGCGGGCAGATCACAAGGTCAGGAGTTCCAGACCAGCCTGGCCAACATGGTGAAACCTTGTTCCTACTAAAACTACAAAAATTCGCCAGGTTTGGTGGCATGCACCTGTAATTCTAGCTACTCGGGAGGCTGAGGCAGGAGAATTGCTTCAACCTGGGAGGCAGAGGTTGCAGTGAGCAGATATCTCGCACTGCACTCCAGCCTGGGCAACAGAACAAGACTATCTCAAAAAAAAAAAAAAAAAATGACCCAATTTCTTGGGCCTGTTTTAAAATATGCTATTAGATTGATGCAAAAGTAATTGCAGTCTATGACATTACTTTCTCTTTTTTTAGACAGTCTCACCCTGTCACACAGGCTGGAGTGCAGTGACATGATCTGGGCTCACTGCAACCTCCACCTCCTGGGTTCAAGCTATTCTCCTGCCTCAGCCTCCGGAGTAGCTGGGATTACAGGTGCATGCCACCATACTCAGCTAATTTTTTTTTTTTTTAATTAGAGATGAGGTTTCACCATGTTGGCCAGGCTAATCTTGAATTCCTAACCTCAGGTGATCCCCCCACCTCGGCCTCCCAAAATGTTAGGTTTTAGGCATGAGCCACCATGCCCAGCCTGCCATTACTTTCAATTGCAAAAAGCACAATTACTTATAGCAAGAAAAAAGGTAGATAGAAACGAATGAAACAAGATCAGTAAACTGATCTTGTCTTTTAAGTAAGTGAGAGGCACATGGTGGTTCATTGTATTATTTTCTCTCAACGTACATTTTTATGTATGTGTGAAAGTTTCCATTAGAAAATTTTAAAATAAAAAAAATGGGAAGGAAAAAAGAATCACAGTTCTTTCTCCTGCTGAGGGAAGAACTTCTATTGGGGTGTGAAAGCGAAAGGCTTAGAAATTCCACTGAGTTTCTCCTTACAGGAAATAATAAAGTGGCATGGAGAGAACACTACAAGAACTAGTTTATCATGCACCCAACTTCTGCTCTCTCCCAGGGCCCACGATATCATAGACAAGAAGAAATATGAATTCACAGAACACCCACTCTGTACCAAGTACTTTCACAAACATCATCTTTGTTAATACTCATAACAATATTGCTCAAGTAGATGCGATTGTATGAATGAGACAGAAAGATCACCCAACCAGTAGGGGCGGGGCGAAGAGGACTTTTGGTTTTGTTGCACATTCCACAAATCATTCCACAAATAGCCAAGCTGTGGATCCCACGGTGGAGGCAAACGAGGATGTGATTGTTTTTTTAATTTGTATTATTTTTTCTATTTATAAAAGCACATGTGGAAATCACTTGCATTTTTTCACATGAGCCCTCCCATTTTTTCACCAACATACGTGTCTTAAGTACCTTCTGTGTTTCCAACACTGTGGACATGAAGATAAATAAGGCTCTACCCTCAAGCTATTCACAATTCCACTGGGTAAGCAGAGCTGGAAATAAACGTCATGTGTGTTACGTGCTCCCACAGGCAGATGTCGCAGAGGCCACTAGCACCCACAAGAGGGAACCTGATGTCCTACCTCCTCCTCTTCACCCAACCAAGAGCTTTATGGAAGTTCCAGCAGCTCATGGAAGCTTCCCCAAGCCCCTGGGCAAACTTGCCCACTCTTGTTTCCTGTAGCAAACCCTTTACCATGGCATCCTTCACAGTTGAACGCACCTTAGAATTCACATGGTTCCTCTGGGCCACTCAATTGCAGGAATCGCCTGCTATTCATGGTTGTGACCCCCAACTCTTAGGGCAGTGGCTTGGACTTAACTGGCAATCAATAAACGCATTAAATTGAGACAAAAACCTTTCCTGGCAAGTGCAACCAGCATTAATTTTCCACCCTCCCAATTGCCTTTCAATTTGTCTTTTCCCTATTTTACTAACTAGAAATATTCAATCCAGAATCTTTTAACAGAAATCAATGTTTTTTAAAAGTATCTACAAAATAATCAGACATAAAGAAAAATCCAAAGATTGAGTCACTTTCTATAAAATATTTTTTTCATGAAGTCCAATACAGTCCAACATAAATATTTACATTCTGTGAAGTTGCTCTGCTCTAGAAAACAACTAGCCAGCCCAAGTTTTTGAAAGACTGTTCTGTACTGTTTTGTTTTTGAGAAAGAAACTGGCCTCCCTTTTGGAAGAGATCACATTTTCCTCCCCCTTTATTTCTAGAAAGGTGCTTGCTCCAAATGGCTTTTTGAGGGTCAGTGAGCCATTGAACAACCAATAGCTTCTCAGCATCTTGGGATCAGCTCTTTTTTTCTACCAATCTGTCCTTTCTCTGTGTCTTCCCTAAGCTAACTTCTTACTTTTCTGCTTTTCTAGTAAACATAATGGTGAATGTTTCCTCTGTTGATAGATACCCACAAAAACAAAAGTCCTTATCCCCTCATGAGTTTTAAGAATCTGCTCCTGGATACAAAGATGTGTATCATCTGTTGTGTGCTGCCAATGGAATGAGCAGGGAAAGCAGGTGAAGGAGAGAGTGTGAGACATAAAGCCAGCCCCACCTTCCCTGTGGATTTATAGGGAATCATTTTAGTAATACGCACAAGGTGGTCATTTATAAGGTTATAATGCATTCCTACATGAACAGATGTCCCAGCATCTTCCTTCTGATCTAAAACCATCAATGACCCCTTGCTGTCTACAGAATCCAGTTCAAACTCCTTAACCCAGCATCCAGTGGCCTCAAAGATGTGGTCCAACTAACTACCTAATCTTACTACCATTCCCGTAAAGTCAGTCAAGACTCGTTGCTCTCCCACAAACTCAGCACACGTTTTCCCATTGCTGTCTCCACCTGTCCTCCTTCCTCAGACTGGAGTGTCCTTTCCTCACTTCTTTATATGACACATCCTACCCATCTGTCAAGACTCAGTCAAGTGCCACACTCTCCTTAAAGCCTCTTTCTTCTTCCAAAGTCCTTTAGCTCTTGGCCTGTTTCTGCCTTTCTCGTCATTCTCAGTATGTTTTGTGTACAGGAGGGGCATGAACAACAGGAGAAAACAGCCTAGGACCTAGAATTAAAGGGACCATATGAGAATTTAACAACGGAAACCAATTTGTACGTGAACAATGACTTGCAACTGAAGAAGTGCCTCCAAGACATCTGAGCATGACCCTCAGGTGAAGACTAGCTTAGGTCTGGAGAGTAAATGATATTCATGTGTCTATGCAGTGAATAAACAAATATGTACTGAGCACTAAAATGACAGTTACTGTGCCTGACAGTGGCGATGTGCAATGGGGAATAAGACACAGCTTCCACCCTCACGGCAGTTATACGTGTATAGTAAGAAGCCAGATTCACATTAACATTGATGTAAGTCATTATCATCAGTGACTTACACGATGATAGGGCTGTGATAGCAATATGGCCGAGCCCAGGATACAGATACCTCCTAGAGGAGGGGTTGCCCAAGGCAAGAATGTGGCATGTATGCAGGATTTCAAACAGTTCGGCATGATTGAGCTGGGGGCAGCGAGTGACAAGAGGTGAGGGGGACAAGACTGAACGGGCTACAAGGAGCTTGATAGTAAATGGATTCATAAGCCTTGCTAAGGAACTTGGACTCCAGCCCCGTGCTGATTATTTGCCATTTGCCATCTCTCACCAAATCCCTGCCCACATCCATTTTCTACCCTACTCTGACCTGCTCTGTGCCCCAGCAGGATGACCCCTGCAGACTACCATCCCTTGCCAGATGGTTTCCTGTACAATTTGGGCAATGAGAGGCTACAGTGGCCAGCTGTGGGCCAGGGGAGTGAAAAAAAGGTCCTGGTATTGCTTTCACACTCCGTCCATATCAATAGCAGTAGTTGCACCCTCTACAGTTCAATCTCCACCAGTAGGCCCTTTCTCCAGCTCTCGCTATCATCCAGTAACTCTACTTTTTCTTCCTTGTCCCCTTCTAGCGTGGTAACAGCTTCCTACTGTTGCTAACAATCTCATTCATAGTTTGCATCCTTAACCCTATCCATATATCTGCAAGTGGTACTTTCATTAAAGTCTCTTCTCTCCCTCTGAACCATCCAAGATGAATTCTGTTTTCTGACAAGACCCTAACTGATACAATCTCGTAAGTTATAAGGAGACATTCAAGTGTAGGGAGCCACACACAAAACTATGGCAATCAGTGTGTGCCTCCAACACTACTTAAGGGGCAAGGCCCCCACATTTTAGCCAATCTATTCTCAATGGTAACACCCTGTGTATTGCAGAGATGTATGCATGAGCAATCACAGATCAGGAACCTCTGAAACTTTCAACTAACCCCCAGTTCTGATGCAAGATTGCAAAGGCAATCATATACATAAATAAGCTTCTTGCATAGCTCTAACAACAAATAAGGAAATAGGACATAGGTGCTTTGGTCTGCACATATTTATTTCATTATAGACACCACTGTGAGGCCGGGCACGTGGCTCATGTCTGTAATCCCAGCACTTTAGGAGGCTGAGGCAGGTGGATCGCCTAAGGGCAGGAGTTCGAGACCAGCAGGGCCAACATGGTGAAATCCATCTCCACTAAAAATACAAAAATTAGCTGGGCATAGTGGCAGGTACTTGTAATCCCAGCTACTTGGGAGGCTGAAGCAGGAGAATCACTTGAACCCAGGAGGCAGAGGTTACAGTGAGCCGAGATAGCACTGCCATACTCCAGCCTGGGCAACAGAGCAAAACTCCATCTCAAAAAAAAAAAAAAAGACAAAAAAAAAACAGTATGAGTTTGGTTCCTATAACTTTATCTCCAGAGTCCAGTCCATTCTAAGACTCTGCAAAGAAACTGGATCTTCAAATAAACTGGATACAGTTTATTTTCCATCCCAGGACCCCATGTGTATCTGCTGCTCCCTTTCTTACAGCATACGTTCTGCCCCATTCTGCTCTGTCTGAACTCTAATTCATCCTCTACAACTCAGCTTCAAGGTTATTTTCTCCATTAGGACTTCTGTAACCCCTGTATTTATCTGTGTTAATTTTGTGGAGCAACATGAAGTCAGGAAGTTTGTTCACCTCTGCATCCCCAGCACCTAATTCAATGCCTGGCCCGCAATCTGTCTTCCTTACTGGGTTGAAAGTAAATTGAAATCACCATATTTGCCTGATTCATTTTTGTATCTTTCCAGAATGCCTAGAACAGTGCCTTGTACACAATAGGAGATCAATAAATATTTGTTAAATACATAAATGACTACATGTAACAAGTGTGTTCTTTCTTCCTATACTTCAAGGGAACATACAGTAAATAATCATGATACCAGAGCTAAACGAATCCACAGGAACCTCCCAGGAAACCAAAACGTGCAAATGTGCCAGGAGGTTTTACAGAGTAAGTCCATATGGGGTTTTAAAAAACAACACAAGTGCTGTAGGACTTTATTGTGAACTGGATCTGCCAATATCAATGCTGAAAAAGCCAACCCTGAAGCCAGATACCAGCATTTGTTTCCCAAACACTGATTAAAACAAATATTTTTCAGTTGCCATAGCTTTTGGATCTATTTTTGACATGCACACTGAATGTAGCAAATAACGTGGAAACTCTGGCTCCCTCCATTCCTGCTTGATATTGAGGATTCTCACTGCCCTAGCTGAGGTCAGAAAACACCAGCTACACAAGCACAGAAGTCACCTTTCCTTGCTCCCAGGCTGCCAACTGCAGTACTGTCTTTGGGATGGCTCGTCGTGTTTACTCACTGCACATGCTTTAAAACTGAATGCAGCCTCGGTGCGGCCTTTAAGTTTGGAAACTAGTCAAAATTACACTAAGCCTTGTGTCTTTGCAGGAAAGCATTGACAATACCGCTTCGACACGCACCGTAGCCCTGATACACAACTTTAAGTTTTTACTGCGGAAATTTAAGAACATTTACAAAATTAGAGAGAAGATTAAAGGGATGTGAAGTACCTTTCGCTCAGCTTAAACAACTATCACTTGTGAAAGGAGAACTCAGACACAAAACCATTAAGAAAATGATTCTCACTTTCTCTATTCTGTAAGGCAGATCATACTTCGGAACAACTGAGCTATCTAAACAAAGAACCCAGCAGGTTTTTAGAGAGAAACACAAGAGGTTACCACGTGTACCATTAGTCTGTTCCTCAGATGACTGTCCTGTCTGCAAGGGTATCACCTACATGTAGATATTAGTATTGCAAAATCAGGAATTAAATTGTTTACATTAGGTTAGCAGCTTACAAAAAAGGCGTGGGTCTTCAGTTACTGAAAAATGTTAGGGTGTTCCTGCCTTTTTTAGTACTTTTAAGAATATACGCCATGGAATATTATGCAGCCATCAAAAGCGATGAGTTCGTGTCCTTTGTAGGGACATGGATGAACCTGGAAACCATCGTTCTCAGCAAACTGACACAAGAGCAGAAAATCAAACAACGCATGTTCTCACTCATAGGCAGGTGTTGAACAATCAGAACACATGGACACAGGGAGGGGAGCATCACACACTGGGGTCTGTTGGGGGAAAATAGAGGTGGGACAGCGGGGGGTGGGGAGTTGGAGAAAGATAGCATGGGGAGAAATGCCAGATATAGGTGACGGGGAGGAAGGCAGCCAAGTCACACTGCCACGTGTGTACCTATGCAACAATCTTGCATGTTCTTCACATGTACCCCAAAACCTAAAATGCAATTTAAAAAAAAAAAGAATTCCAAGTGTTTGGGGTTTTGTGGGTGCAGGGGCTGGCTTTTGTTTTGGGTGTGATTGTGCTGTACAATGCACTAAGTCAAGATGGCAGCAAGGCAAGATATCATTCCTGCTTCCTCAGCCCCTCCTTCTGGCCACTGGCTGCCAAAGTGTAGATTTGACTACACGGGTTTGTTCAGAAATTTTCTGATCCATATTATTAACTTGATGGGTTTTTCTCTTGGACCAGTTTAATTTACATAGGTTGCCACAGAAGATGTTGATTAATACTAGGAGATTTCTTTGCCGTATGGTTTTAAAAATTAAAGCCTTAAAATACCAAGGCTTGGAGAATTAACTTCTGTCTAGAGTCCTCATAAAGCCCCTAGTCAGACTTGGATCACATCAGTTTCACAAATGACTTTGAATTGTTGTTCTCTGTCAGCTTGTCCTTTCTAGGTCTAAGAGAAAAAAGTCATCCAGTTTGCCTGTTTGCCTGGACCACGCTTTTCCTCAGGAACTACATAACTAGAACGTCCTTCCTTCTCTCTGGTCCCCAAGTCTGTCAATGTTCCTGCTGTGTCAGCAAGTGACGTTCTTTACTAACTGTAAAGCTGAGATTTCACTAGCCAAAGAGCAGGTACAACATACTTTTCCCGGGAGGATTTTGTGGGCATCATTTCCACATATCAAGTACAGTCCCTGTTTTATTTATTTATTTAGAGATAGAGTTTTGCTCTTGTTGGCCAGGCTGGAGTGCAACGGTGCAATTTCGGCTCATTGCAACCTCTGCCTCCCTAGTTCAAGCCATTCTCCTGCCTCAGCCTCCCAAGTAGCTGGGATTGCAGGCATGAGCCACCATGCCCTGCTAACTTTTGTATTTGTAGTAGAGATGGGGTTTCACCATGTTGGTCAGGCTGGTCTTGAACTCCTGACCTCAGGTGATCCGCCCACCTCAGCTTCCCAAAATGCTGGGATTACAGGCATGAGCCACATCATCTGGCCCGGTCCCTGTTTCTTAAAGTGAGCTTATCATGCCTAATTAAGTCAGTCTTGCTTTAAAATGTGATATTTCTTGCATGGAAACTGACAAATTTTCTTTATCTAACCATATCCCAAGACAGAGGTGTACTGATCCTATGTAAATAATGACATGGGTCATGAATAGTAACCACTGTTACATGCCGTTTTACAGACAAGCCAATAAATGTGTGTCACTCTTTCTCAGAATCATTTTTCTTAGATTTTTCGCTTGATTTATCCACTTATAATCTATACCCGAAGATTTTTTTTTTTTTTTTTTTTTTTTGGCCAATCATTGACAGCTTGTAAGGTTGCTGAGGTTGGTTGGCCTTGAACTCTTGGCCTCGCCTTCGCAAGTGCCACGACATCCGGCCGGAGCCACTTTGGGCCCCTATACCCGAAGATATTTTATAGATTTTTTTGTGAATTCTGAGGGATCAATGGTAATGAGATACCATTTAAAGAATATTTTGTTCCACTTTGTACAGGGTTTGTTTATTAAATTGAGAATTAGTGATGGATCAAGAAGAAACAAAAGAAGTGTTGTTCTCATGTGTCAGACAGAATATAGATTAGCCCAAGCGAATTTTCTTGGTTTGGTTGTTTTTTTTCTTTAAGAGGAAGTTTTGCTCTTGTTGCCCAGGTTGGAGTGCAATGGTGCAGTCCCGACTCATGGCAACCTCTGCATCCCAGGTTCAAGCGATTCTCCTGCCTCAGCCTCCCAACTAGCTGGGATTACAGGCATGCATCACCACGCCTGGCTAATTTTGTATTTTTAGTAGAAATGGGGTTTCTCCATGTTGGTCAGGCTGGTCTCAAACTCCCAACCTCAGGTGATTCGCCTGCCTCGGCCTCCCAAAGTGCTGGGATTACAGATGTGAGTCACTGCACCCAGCCATGAATTTCATCTTAATTTATTTCCATCCTGCATCATTAATTCTTGTTTTCTAATCTTGATTTAAGTAACCCTACTATCACGAAGTCATCTGCTTCTGGACTAAATCGAAGGTCCTAGAAATGCACAGTCACACAGTCCAACCATGGGCTCCTGGTGAGTGTCAGCTTATACTGCAAAGCCTATGTCCATGAATCTGCTCCATTTAGTGTCAATAGTTAAAAGAACCTGGTTCAGGCCATTGCTGAAGTTATGATCCCTTTGATGTTTCTTTCAGAAGACTCCATTATTGATTTATTGCTTAATAGCAAGGCTGTTTAGATAACCGCAAAGGAAAAGAAGACACTACCTATTGATAACAAGCCTGAATGGCTTGGGTTAATTTACTATAATAACGAACAGTATCTACAATAAGAAATATGAGACATAATGCACAGTATTTTTTAAGGATTTAATCAACAATAGCTCTGAAAGTAGTAACATCATATAGACAACAAAGGCATTGACAGATCTCCAGGAGTTTTTAATTTATCCCACTGTGTGTATTTTATTGTAATCAACTGATGCAGGTATTTTAAAAGAGAAAACTTTGAATACATCTTGCTGACAGTTACTGTGCCAGTCTTCACACATTACCTTGAGTACGCTCTGTCCATCCTGAAAGAGTACAATTGCTGAAACATGTTCATTTTAATATTGATAACATGCCTTGTATATAATTCACTTAACATTAATAACATGCTTTGTATATTTTTTGTATATTGACCTCAGGAGTTTGGTTTGCTAGCTCTTCCCATACTGCGGGCTTGGCAAATGCTCTCACAAATACAGAGAATTCCAAGTATATTTGATGACTTCCAGCACCCCTCCTTTTACAAAATGAGAAAACAAATCCTTGATGTTGTCTAAGAAAGAAACCTCAAAGTATAGCTTGATTGTAAAAGATATCTTAATAGTTCTATTATTCAGAATATGGGAAAAGCCAATATAAAAAGTTACAGGCGGTGGCTCATGCCTGTAATCCCAGCACTTTGGGAGGCCAAGGTGGGCAGATCACAAGGTCAGGAGTTAGAGACCAGCCTGGCCAACATGGTGAAACCTTGTCTTTACTAAAAATACAAAATTAGCTGGGCATGGTGGTGGGCACCTGTAATCCCAGCTACTTAGGAGACTGAGGCAGGAGAATTGCTTGAACCCAGGAGGCGGAGGTTGTGGTGAGCTGAAATCATGCCATTGCACTCCAGCCTGGGTGACAGAGAGAGACTCCACTGGGGAAGGTGGGGGGCGGGAGTTGTCAAAGGAGACAAGATGGGAGTATAAATCCTAAATGCCTAAACATGGGAAATGGTTACAATCTTGGTTATGGTGAAAATACACACGAGTGTATAAAAATAGTAGGAATTGTAGTCTTTTCAGAAGCAGATTTTGTTTAAAAATTATTTCAGTGAATGATTTTAAAAATCAGACAAAATGTTATCAGGCTTCAAATAAGTATATTTTAGTGACACCTGGAATCTCCGCTAGTTGCACACAGAATAACCTTTTGTTATTTCTTGTGATATGGTTTGGCTCTATGTCCTCACCCAAATCTCACCAAATTGTAATCCCCAGGTGTTGAGGGGGAGATCTGCTGGAAGGTGATTGGATCACAGGGGCGGTTTCCCCATGCTGTTCTCATGATAGTGAGGGAGTTCTCGTGAGAGCTGATGGTTTTATAAGTGTTTGGAAGTTCCCCTTTTCAGCACTTCTCTCCCTCCTACCACCTTGTGAAGAAGGTGCCTGCTTCCCCTTCACCTTCTCCCATGATTGTAAGTTTCCTGAGGCCTCCATGGCCATGTGGAACTGTTAGTCAATTCAACCTCTTCCTTTTATAAATTACCCAGTCTCAAGCATTTCCCTCCCTCCCTCTCTCTTTCCCTCCTTCCCTCCCTCCCTTCCCTTCTTCCTTCCTTCCTTTCTTTCTTTGTTTCTTGACACAGTCACACTCTGTCACCCAGGCTGGAATACAGTAGTGCCATCTCAGTTCACTGCAACCCCTACCTCCTGGGCTCAAATGATTCTCCTGCCTCAGCCTCCTGTGTAGCTGGAACTGCAGGTGCATGCCACCATGCCTGGCTAATTTGTATATGTTTTGTAGAGATGGGGTTTCGCCATATTGCTTGAACTCCTGAGTTCAGGTGATCCACCAGCCTTGGCCTCCCAAAGTGCCAGGATTACAGGTGTGAGCCACATCACCTGGCCTTGTGGGCACTTCCTTTATAGCAGTGTGAAAAAGGACTAATACACTTGTTACAAGGAGATCATATACTCAAAGCTCAATGTTCTTCTGAAATATTTACCTTTCTCCTCCTTATCACTTAGAGTTCCCTTTGCTCGACGAATTTAATATTCCATTATTTAGACATACAAAATGCATTTAAACATACAAAGATAAACATATATACTTAAATGGCAAACAAGAGGCTTTAAATTTTAACTTTAAAATACATTGATCTTACCAGAATATTATGAGGTAACGTTTATCCACATTAAATTTACCATCTTAGTAAAACTATAATGCTTCTCTTGAAAAATAAGTGGGGCCAGGTGGTGGCTCACACCTGTAATCCCGGCACTTCGGGAGGCCAAGATGGGCAGATGGCCTGAGCCCATGAGTTCAAGACCAGCCTGGGCAACATAGGGAGACTCCCATTTCTATAAAAGAAAATTTTTAAAGAAAAATAAATAGACAAAATACATCCATTATCTTGTGTATGCATTTGTATCTCTTTGGAACAACTGTGTAGCTTCAACCACTACGCATAGTGTTATGATGTCACTTAAAATGTTCTTTATCCCTGTTTCCCATAGTGTTAGTTGAATCTAAAGGCTTAATCAGATTCAGACTCAATCTTTTTTGTTTGTTTTGCAAGATGTGTAGAGAAGAATATAATCTTGTCCAAAAGGAGGTCTGGCCTTTGCCCTCTATTTGGGGAGGTAATTCCTAAACCCTTGAAATTTCATAATAGGAGCGGTTTTGTTTGTGTGCAGTCCTTGAGTTAAACTGGATAGTGTGCTGGTGCAATGCAGAGTGGGAGGTCTGAGTCACACATAATCAGCAATCAGCTCTGGAGGGGCTGGAGATGGAGAAGTCATGTGGGCAGCTAACCAAATAAATCTCTGGACAGGAAGGCTCAGGTGAGTTTCCCTGCTTGGCAAGAATCTGTGCATATTGTCATACACTGATAATGGGACAGTAATGGTGTATACAACTCCACAGGGAGAAGATAACTGGAACATCCGTATTTGTATCTCTTCTAGACTTTGCCTTATGTGATTTTTTTCCCCTGGACTACCTTGAATCTGTATCCTTCAGCTGTGATAAACCATAGCCATTAGTATAACAACTTCTAGTGACTTCAAGTCCTTCTAGCAAATTATCAAAACTAAGTGTGGTTTTGAGAATCCCCAAATTTGCAACTGATGCCAGAAGTAAGGGCAGCTTTGTGAACTGTTCCCCAAACTCCCCACAAGACCACTGCACTGTGGCGGTGTCTAGCAGGAGGGCCATGACATCCAGTTGTTTCTTTTTCTGCTGTTCTCAGCCATGATAATCATTGCTTACAGTCATTACCTCTTTGAAGACTGCAAAATGGTGATATTACATTTCTATCCTTTCTTCTTTATTAACTTGAATCTTCCCCTTCATCAATTATTTGGTTATCTAATATAGGCAATATAAAAAAGACAGAAAAAATGCTTCTTTTTTTTTTTTTTACCAGTTTTTAAAATTAAGAGGTAGTTTTTGCGTTCTTCAAAGTGACCAATGACTTTTAAAAAATCTTTATGTCATGAATTTAAGCATCAATCATTATTGATCTTCTTTGACAGCCTGTGGCCAGGGAGAGTGTGGGTAAATTGACTCCTGTCCTTTTGACATCATCCTAGTAATCTTTCAGAGCTTGCTTCCTTGTTTTCTGGTATCGCAAGATGTTCCAGGTTTTTCTGCCGTATCTTCTGATTCAAACGTGGAATCAGACATTTCTCTAAGAAGACTGTCTCAAGTTGGGTTCTTCCAGAAAATTGAGTCTGAGTTGAATATTTACATGCAATTAAGGGACTGCCCTTAGAATTAACACCTATGGGGGAAGGGCAAAAGTAGGACTGGGCAGAGAAAGTAGTGGAAGCACAGTGCGGTCACAGCCAATTCCACAGAGAACGCTGGAGACGGTGTAACCCTCTAAGATGTCCTGCCTCGAGGCAAGAGAGCCTGACCTTTATAATCCACATTAAGCCATCACTGGATATGGGCTGCCTCTGGGGATAATGGTATATAACCTTGGGTGAGGTGACTCTTCATGTTAGGGAAGTGGTTCTCAGTCAAGGCAATTTGTCCCCCAGGGGACATTTGGCAATCCCTGGGGACATTTTCGGTTGTCACAACCATTGGTAAGGTGCCACTAGTGTCTAGTGGGTAGAAGCCAGGGATTCTACTAAACATCTTCTAATGCACAGGACAGTCCCCAATAACAAAGAATTATCCGGTCCAAAACGTCAATAGTGCTGAGACTAAGAAACTTTGGTTTAAGGCAATGCCCAGAGAGTGAGTGATTCAGGGACAACCAATAGCCACCACTGTTCCCAGCATCCCAGGCCTCAGTCTGAAAGGAGAATCTGAGTGGCAAACCACAGCATCCACTACATGTCTTGATTACTTTTAGAGAAAACTAGTACATAGGGACCTCTGTCTGGGAGCTAGGAGTGCTTGTTGCCTCTGGTTTGATATCTATTTCTAGGCCTGTTCAGGGGACAGAACTAGGAAATTATCTTTTTAGTACACATCCTTCATTATGCCAATATTTCCAATTCAAAATCAGGACTCTGATATAATCTTTCTATTTAGAAGGTATAATCCTTCTATTTTGAGAAGCTCGGAACTAGTTGACCCTAAGAAGTTTCCTGAAAGCCATCTCAGTAAAGCCATTTTTGAATGTCATTAAGTTTGCATATTAGGGGGTTACAAAAGTAAAGAAAAACTTTGCAGGAAAATGTTCAAAAATAATCCAAAATAGGAACCTAAGAGATCATCTAAACCAAAACTCTAATTTTACAAATGAGGAAAAGAAGGTCTAGGAAAGTTCAGCAGACTTAATCTAAGGTCCATAGCTACTTAGTGCCCTGACCAGGCCCAGCATCAGGACACCAACCCCTCATATTTGTTTCTTTTTTCCTGCCTCAGCACTCTGACTCTCTAGTATTACCTCTCCCATCTTGCAGAAGAAGAAAATAGAGCAGAGAGGGACAGAAAAGGAGATGAAACTCACTCCTTTTTCACAGTATACCTTAGTGGAACTGAGAACTCGGATCTGTATGCAGAGAACTGAGCACAGATCAGTAGGAAGTGTTTCTTGTCCACTGTTAGTGGAAACATCTGTTTAGTTGTTTTTCCAAAGCACTGATAGATTTTGCTGTGCCTTCCACGTTCTGTCCTGCTCTCTTGCTAATGATCGAGAGAAGTTACACACCAGCAAGGTTGACCAAGGTTGGGACATCTTAGCAAAGGAAGAGTTCAATTAACCAGTCCACGCAGGGACAGAATGATTGATTTAGTCTCATTAGCAGCATACACGAAAACAATCAATTAAGCTGGCAACATGGCGCGATGCCTTTTCAAATGAAGGTAACCCTTTTTTTCTTTTTTTTTTTTGAGTCAGGGTCTTGCTGTGTCACTCAGGCTGGAGTGCAATGGTGTGATCACACGTCACTGCAGTCTCAACCTCCCAGGCTCAAAAGATCCTCCACTCTCAGTCTCCTGAGTAGCTGAAACTACAGGCATGCATCAACATACCCTGCTAATTTTTGTATTTTTTGTAGAGATGGGGTTTTGTCATGTTGCCCAGCCTGGTCTCAAACTCTTGGATCTAGCCCACTGCAACCTCCTAAAGTGCTGGATTACAGGTATGTGCCACTGTGGCTGGCCATTAGGAACCCTCTTCTTTCATTCTTTTCCTAGGCATACTAATCTGAACTCTTCTTATCCTAGTAAATTGTTTATTATTTCTTCTAGTGCTTCTTAAACTTTTCCACTGAAGTACTGAGAGAGAAGAATGAAAGCTACACAACACACACACACACAGACACACACACCCCGGTGTGCACTCAAAGCCGTGGGAAAGAGACCCAAAGCAAAATTATTGGGAAATGCAAAATTTTTCCAAAGTCCTGTGTTTATCTTAAATATTCGTTCAAGTCTCAGAACCTACTCTGTATTTTTTAAAGAAACAGAAGTTTAAAAGGGAAATTGATATTTCAGAACATGCAGTATGTTTAATAAGGGCTTTGAGAAATCCCTTCCCCTCCCAGATCATGACATACCTCCTATATCCCCATTTAAGAAATTCAGATTGAGAAATCACTTATATAATAGATTTCTATTGCTCTGAGTAGAATTCATATTCTTAAAAGTGGTTTTGTCATTTAAAAAAACCTGCATTCTATCTATTTATGAAGTTTGTATTTTTCTTGTTTTTACCAAAATCACTAGTTTTTTTTTTTTTTTTTTTTTTTTTAAGAGATAGGTTCTTACTTTGTCACACAGGCTAGAGTGCAGTGGTGTAATCACAACTCACTACTCCTGGGCTCAAGCAATCCTCTTGCCTCAGCCTCCCAAGTAACTAGGACCACAGGCTCATGCCACCACACCCAGCTAATTTTTAAATTTTTTTCTAGAGACAGGATCTCGCCATATTCCCCAAGCTGGTCTTGAACTCCTGGCCTCAAGCAATCCTCCCACCTCGGCCTCCCAAAGTGCTGGAATTACAGGCATGAGCCACATCAGGCCCAGTTAAGCTGTAATAATCAAGATTTTAATATAATTTGTATTTTATCAACAGTGGTGATAAAAAAAGATTAAAATTATAATATAAGTATATTCAAGGTGTATAAAATTTTACATTTTTCTCAAAAGTATAATCTAAATATCAAAATTTTAATGTGAAATCATTTTTCATGTATTGTCAAAAAGTTATCTCTTCTAAAATATTGAAAAGCATCTATTAAAATCAAAAGGCAAAATATAAATTAAACTTCGTAATTTTTAAATGGGGATACCACAGATTGCAAGCCTTTATTTTATTATTTGAGACAGGGACTCGCTCTGTCACCCAAAATGGAATGCAGTGGCACAATCTTGGCTCACTGCAGCCTGTGTGTCCTGAATTCAAGCAATTCGCCTGCCTCGGCCTCCAGAGTAGCTGGGATTACAGGCACGCGGGGCCAGTCCCAGCTAATTTTTGTATTTTCAGTAGAGACGGGGTTTCACCATGTTTGCCAGGCTGGTCTCGAACTCCTGACCTCAGATGATCTGACTGTCTTGGCCTCCCAAAGTGCTGGGATTACAGGCGTGCCCACCATGCCTGGTCCAACCTGCAAGGCTTTATGGCATTCAGATGCAGCCACCTGCTGTTTTGAGGACATAAGGCAAGAGATGTGGAGGTTTTCCCGGGGCCTAACCAGTATTAGTGGTAAGAGTGGACATTTAGGCTTATGGCCATGCTGTGTCAGTGCTGGATACCAAACTGAGAGAGGGGTCATGTGCTCTTTAATATGTGTGTGTGTCAGGGGGTGGTGGTTGTGGGTGGTTTATGATACGCAGGGCCTTCTAAGCCCCAGCAGTTTTCACTTGTCCCAGTCTGAGGACAGTCTGAAGTCTTCAGAGTATGAATGCATAACGGAGAAGGGAAAATGGTTCTGACACCCCAGCCCCACCCCTCACCACTCTAGAGAGCACACAGAGTTTACAATTTATTACCTACCTACCCAGTGAAGTTAGTATATAAAGCAGATATGATTATTACTACTTTACAAATAAGGAAAGTGTATTAGTTCATTTCATACTGCTATAAAGAACTTCTGGAGACTAATTTATACCAAGTGAAGAGGGAAGAGCCCCTTATAAAACCATCGGCTCTCAGCAGGGCATGGTGGCTCACGCCTCAATCCCCCGCACTTTGTGAGGCCGAGGGTCAGGAGTTTGAGACCAGCCTGGCCAACATGGTGAAACGTAGTCCCATCTACTCAGGAGGCTGAGGCAGGAGAATCACTTGAACCTGGGAGGTGGAGGTAGCAGTGAGCCTAGATTGCACCACTGCACACCAGCCTGGGTGACAGAGCGAGATTCCATCTCAAAAATAAAACATAAGAAAACCATCAGATCTCGTGAGATCTCACTCACTATCACCAAAACAGCTCGGGCCCCCCCTCCCCATCATCCAATTATCTCCACTTGGTCTCTCCCTTGACACATGGGGATGATGAGGATTATAATTCAATATTAGATTTGGGTGGGGACACAAAGCCTAACCATATCAGAAACTGAGACACAAACAAAAATGAAGTGACTCTCCCCTGGGTAGCTAGCTACAACATGGTGGATCCAAGAGCAGAACTCAGGACTCCTGGCTCCTTGCCCATGGAAGCTGGCTGCCTCATGTCTCACTTCCTGATGCTCAAAGTTGCATCTATATTACTGTGAGGGTTTTGGGGTCAAGTAGTGTGTGAGTTGAAAATAATAAAAAAAACCATATTGTTCAGCCCTGTTTAGGGATTTGGAAGTTCAGAGGTGGAGGAAAAGGGAAGTCATTTTAATAGATGTTTTGTGAACCTGATCATTGAACTCCAGCATCTTAGAATCAACATGTCCTGAAATGTTTCTGGTCAAATAGTGATTATGGGCACAACAGTAAAATTACTCTATTTAGTCTTCTGGTTCGTGGTCAGCATCTTCTTTTATCCTTTGGATTTGGATTTCCTGGGGCTACTGAGTAGGGATGTTTTCTGTTCTTACGTGGCAATTTGAGAGGGGTAGCTAAGTAGATAATTGTTATTTACCATGTGGTATGCACTATTTGGGAGTTGGGGGCTGAACCTGACAGAAAATTAAATGTGATTTCTGCCCTCAAAAGTCCTCATTTTACTCTGATGAACAGAGTTGACATGTACACATAGGAAGGAGGGGAGAGCACCATTTTTAAGGGAAGTGGATAGAGATATACGCAATAAGATAGATGTCTGTGAGTACCTAATACATTTAATTGGATGATGAATTGAAGAAAATTAACAGATTATGTTTAATTTTTACTTTTGGGTATAAAGCAAAAGCTGCAGATGCTGCCTCTAAAACTGATCTCCACGCCTCCAATCTTATTTCTCCAAAATTATGGTATAAGTTCAGTTATATGGCATTTACCCAAAAGCCAGATTCTTGGTGACAGTTTATCTTCTTCACACACACACATACACACACACACTATATATATATATATATATATATATATATATATACACACACACACACACACACACACATACACACACACACTATATACACACACACACACACACACACACACACACACACACACACACTTCTCTCTCTTTCCCACTGCCAACTCTCCTCTCCAAAGACTCAGGGCACTAGAAATAAGCATCTTAGTTCACAAGGATGGATGGTTGGATGCCTATTTAGAAAGACATTTATGACAAGATGTGGCTGACCAGTAGAGGGGGCATGGGACTTACACTTGATGTTCTTTAACGAAAAGAAACAAAGGTGCTTGAGTAAGGTCACAAAGCAGAATTAATTAGGTGTGTAGCAAATTTACAACCGCTAAAAAAGTTTGTGAACTTTCTCTTTTTATATTCCTGTGTGGGCATGTG
Organism: Saguinus oedipus; assembly: GCA_031835075.1. NCBI lineage: Eukaryota > Metazoa > Chordata > Mammalia > Primates > Cebidae > Saguinus > Saguinus oedipus. The sequence continues at coordinate 9,381,354 of CM063178.1, forward strand.
GAAGAGGAACATTGTGCAGACTCCAGCAGTGAATCACTCTTGATCCAACAGTGCATGACATTTCTTACTTGAGCTCTCTTGAATTCAGATTCTTATTACTCAACGATATACATGTGACTTCATTTTAACACAGCTTTTCCACTATGACACACATGTAAATTCCTCAAGTTGCTATGGCACACTTTGTGTGGCAAAACATTTAAATGTTAGGTCAACTTTTACCTTCACATATCTAGAGATTGTTATCCTCAGCAATAACTACTCTTAGTGGTACCTTCATGAGTAATATGGTCTTAAGTGACGGGGGGCCTAAACCTTATCGTTGAGAGTCAGGCTCTGGAGTCAAACAGATGAGACTCAAATTCTTGATTCTATCATATGCCAGCTTCATGGACTTGAGTAAGTTATGTTAACTCACTAAGCTTTGATTCATCTGTAAAAAGGGGATTATAGTAGTAACTAAAAACAGGATTATTGTGTAGATTAATGACAGCTAATAGTAAAAACAAAACAGGGTTGGGATAGTTGATGTTTTTCTGCTCAAGTGCAGAGATTATCTTTGATTTGTGACACTCTGTTTTCCATTGGTCCAACCATAGCACCCTTTTGTTTTTATTTATATATGCTTATGTACTTATTTATATATTTGTTTATAAATAAAAATATGAATACTTGTAAGCCAACCACCCAATATGAGAATTAGAACATTAACAATCATACAACCAACTATGAGCTTCCCCTCAATCCATTTCTCTACCTTCCCTTCCTTGAGTCTCACATTTATGGATCTCACATTTGATTTTCAGAAGTTCTTAATTTTAATATAATCAGATTCATTAATATTTTCTCTAATGGTTGGAGGCTTTTTTGTGTACTTAATATATTCTACTATTCCCTAGCCCAAAATCAGAAAGACATATATTTTTCTAATAAAATTTATAAAATTTTACTTTTAACATTTAAGTACTTAATTTATGTGTTTATTTTTATATACAGTATGGGGTAGGGATCAGTGTCATTTTTTCCATGTAGTTTTTTTTTGAGACTGGATTTTGCTCTGTTGCTCAGGCTGGAGAGCAGTGGTGCAATCACAGCTCACTGCAGTCTTGACCTATCAGGCTCAAGCAATCCTACCACCTCAGCCTCCTGAGTAGCTGGGACCACAGGAACATGCCACCATGCCCAGCTAATTTTTTTGTAGAGAGGGAGTTTCACTATGTTGCCCAGGCTGGTCTGGAACTCCTGGGCTTAAGTGATCCACCCACCTCAGCCTCCCAAAGTGTTGGGATTACAGGTGTGAGCCACCGCACCTGGCCTAGATAACCATTTTTTACAAGTCCGTTTATTGAATAGTCCCTCCTTTTCCCATTGATCTGCGGTACCACTTCTATCATATATCAAAATTCCATATATGGCCAGGCATGGTGGCTCATGTCTGTAATCCCAGCACTTTGAGAGGCCAAGGCTGATACATCACCTGAGGTCAGGAGATTGAGACCAGCCTCGCCAACATGGCAAAACCCCATGTCTACTAAAAATGCAAAAATTAGCTTGATGTGGTGGCACACACCTGTAGTCCCAGCTACTTAGGAACTCAGGCAGGAGAATCACTTGAACCTGGGAAACAAAGGTTGCAGTGAGCTGAGATCACATCACTGCACTCCAGCTGAGTAACACAGTGAAACTCCATCTCAAAAGAAAAAAAATTCCATATATACATGGGTCTGGTTTCTGAATTTTCTATTTATCCAAAGTTTTGTATATTTACTTCTGAACAAATCCCACACTATTTTCATACACTATAGCACTATTTTCATGTATGATTTTCAAAGTAAATCCTGTTATTAGTAAAACAAAACTAGATCAATAAACATTGTTTATTATGCTTATTTTATATTTGTTAATTTTGTTAACCATCTGATCTAACATATTTGCTTCTGGTGGCATCTATAATCCAAGTTGTTGCTTCATTTTGAACTGCACTCCTGAGATGTCTCATTACTTTGGCCTGTGAGTATATATTTATTTCTCTGACAGTATCAGCTATTCTGTTTGAGCATTCATAATGGAAAAAAACAGTCTGTGTCAACATCCAGTGAGCTCAAGGAGAGGGGAAGGGACAAACACTAGGGTGGAGAGATCCAAGCACCAGACTATCATAATTAATTCCTTAGGCTGGGTATCATGCCACGGAGCAACTCTTTAAGTCAGGGTCCTATCTTTAGACTCACACTATCCTCCACCCATCAAGGAGAAGCAGCCTGAAGAGAAGGCACTTCTGGATTGTAATTCACCAGCCCTAGGGGATGAAGGGTGTGGTACAGTAGGAGAATAAATGCTCAAAGTCATCCAATCCCCACCAGTTTTCTATTTCTACACCCTAGCTTCTGTTCCGTCCTGATTGTTATCCTTGTGGACACTATGTCTCTAAGCCTCTGCTTTTAATTTCCACAGAAGTCTCCTGCCCCAGGTAACAGACATACATCCAGATACACACACATCTACACACGTCCACACATATACACAGTACACACATGGAAATACACATACCAATTCAAAACAGTTCCTCCAAGATTGATCTTGGAGTACACAGCTAATTCTTTATCTTGGCAAAAATCAGGAGTTTACATACTGGACAAAATTGTGAAACAAGTATCCCCTGGGACCTTAGGTATGCTAAGACAACCCAAGGTTTAAAACACCCTTCACAATGCTTACTTATCTGAGCCTCCCATTCCTATCATCCCCTCAAAGGTTACTGCTCTGTTCTTTGCTTTCTTTGCATTACACTGACTGAAGCTTATCTCTCCCCTATGCAAATACCTAATTAACCCAATTGCTATGGTCTGAATGTACATGTCCTCTCAAAATTCAAGTGTTGAAACCTAACTCGTAAGATAATGACATTAAGAGATGGGGCCTTTGGGAGGTGATGAGGTGGTGAGGGTGGATTCCTCACGAATGATATTAGTGCCCTTATTAAAGAGGCTGTAGAGAGATCCCTCCCCCTCTTACACCCCAGGAAGATGCAGCAAGAGGCACATCTATGAGGCAGAGAGCAAGCCCCCACCAGACACTGAATCTGCTGACTCCTTGGACCTTGGACTTATCAGCCTCCACAGTTGTGAGAAATAAATTTCTCTTACTTATAAATTACCCAGTCTAAGGTACTTTGTTTTAGCAGCTAGAACTAAGACACCAACTGTGAAGCTAATGGAAAAAAAAAATCAGAATAGCAGAGGGGAAGGAGAGGCTTTTTCTCCAGGTAAACTAAATACATTTTAATCATGGCTTCTGGAAGTCTGCCACATTTGCTTTGTTTAATCCAAAGGAATAAGACTATGTAGAAGAAAAGTAGCAGTATGCTGGAGGAGATATTTTAGACAAATATAATATTTCAGCTTTCAAATCTCACTGTGTAGAATCACATCTCCATAATATTAATTCCTAGTGATGCTTATAAGCTACCAACAATTATAAGTCAACTCTTCCCATTTCAAGTCTCATGGGTCACAACATTCATCATGAATGAGCACATACTGGACCTCACATAATATAGTGCCCCCTCCCTTACAGCCCATCCCTCTGCTCCCCCATCACTACCCAGCTGGGACACTTGCAGCTTTTTCTCACCTCAAGATACTCATTTTGTCCCTGGTAAGGCTCCCTCCTCATCTCCTCACTGTCTCCAGCTGATTCTTCCCATCTCCCCTTAAATTTCATTTCCTGAGGAAAACTTATTAGCCCCAACCCCCAGAGTAGATCCGGACTACTAGGAAATTATTTTAGAACATTTACTGTAATTATGAATATGTAAAAGAGTAAAACTGGAATAATACACTGGAAAGCAGAAAATAGTGAATTTTTATTCAGTTTTTGAACAAATAAATATTAAGGACTTACTATGTACCAGGTATTGTGTCAGGTACTAGGAATACTGTGGAAAAAGAGGCAGACCCCTTCCTCTCACTTGAACCACCCATTCTTGAGGATATCTCCTGGATCTTATCACCATCTAGAACAATATCAAATTCAAATATGCCAGCACAGAACATCCCTTCCCAAGATCTTACATGCTCCTTCACTCTCATCTAATTCAAGCTCCAGACTCTTGTTTTTCTTTTTAGAGACAAGGTCTCGCTCTGCAACCCAGGCTGAAGTAAACTGGCATAATCGTAGCTTACTATAGCCTCCAACTCCTGGGCTCAAGTGATCCTCCTGCCTCAGCCTCTTGAGCAGCTAGGACTATAGGCACATACCTCCGTGTTTGGCTCACTCCAGACATTTGAGCCCACCATTTCTCCAGCCTCATCTAAAGCCTCCTACTCCTCCATCCTCACACTCCCTGCAGATATCTGCTTCCTACCTCATGGAGGAAATAAATGCCAAGGTTAAACTTCTGCACTGTGCACTTCCCACTTACCACCAAGCAAAGCTGCCCTTGCTTCCCTCTCTCACCCACATCAGAGTAAAAGAGGGGTCTTCCTCCTGACTAAAGAGTCTCTTCTGTTGTAGATTCCCTTGCCCTCAATAGGTTATCTCTAATTACCTTTATTTTAAGCTTTCTCTCTTCTGGCTCTTTCCAGAAATGCTTAACTCTACCATTTACACACACACACACACACACACACACACACAATTTTCACACACACACACATACTCACACATACACACTCACCACCAAACTTGACTCTACATCCTCTTCTATCTTCATTCCTTCACAGACAATTTTTTTGAAAGAATGATCTACACTCATTTTTCTTCATCACTTCCCACTCTAGCTTGGCTTCCACCCCCAGAACTCTGAAATCCTCTGCAAAGATCATCAATTATCTCTTTGTGACTAAATCCAATGAATTCCTTTCAATCTTCATCTTGTTTAACATCTTTTCAGAGATTGAAAGTACTCCTTCCACCTTGAAATTCTCACTTAGGGTATCTTTTCCCTAGACTTTAAGGTAATATTCCCCTCTTTATCCATTCTCCTGTTTCTCTGGTCTCTACTCTTGGTGGTGAGGGGATGCTTCTCTTTATTTGCCCACTACTGTGGTGCTGAATAAATACTGTAGGATTTGCCTTTTTCTTCTTCATTTTAATTTTTTTAAAGAGATGAGGTCTTGCTATGTCACCCAGGCTGGAGTGCAGTAGCATAATCATAGAGCATTGCTGTCTTAAACTCCTTGTCTCAAGTGACCCTCCCACCTCAGCCTACTGAGTAGCTGGAACTACAGGTGCACGCCACCAAGCCCAGCCTCCTTCACTCTTGATATTCCCATTGAATGATACGACTCACATTCTTGACTTCAACTATCAGTACTACCAATCTATATTTTCACCCTAGATTTCTCCTCTGAGAGCCAGAATTATATATCCAGAGCCCATAAATGGCAATGCAAAAAATTTGACTCCAATCGCAACTCATTTTGCTCCAGCATACAGACGTAATATGTATTGAATTCTGCAAGTTGGTTAACAGTCTTTCATTACATCCTTATAAATATTAGACTCTAATGATTAGAGGAATAAAGACTAAATGTCTAAATGAAGTAGATTACTTGTTCCTTGAGGGCTGGGACCATATTTCATCTATCTTTACATGTTCAGTGCCCAGCAGAGTGAATGGCATGAGGTAAACTCTCAGTAACTGATTGCATCTGTTCAGTCCAATCAACAACCTGGGAGCAATCTGCAACATCTCCCTCCCTTCATTCCTCACATCTTATCACTGCCACAGTTGGAATTGATCACCTCAGCAGTTTCCTACCCAGCTGCAACTTCAGAATTTCTATATAGAGGGGTTTAGGAGCAGCAGTCTGGCTGAAGGGACAGAGGGCCTCCCATGACCTGGTCCCAGGTGTCTTCCAGTTTTATCTATGGACACTCTCATCACTGAATCTAGATGTTTACAACTGATGGTAGTTACCTGAGCATATCATGCCTCTTCCTACCTTTGGACCCACTGCTCATTCTGTTTCTTTCTCTTCAAATGCTCATCCAATCTTTTCTCATCCAGCCTTACTAGGCCTTTATAACTCTTCTCAGTTTCCGTCTTTTGGAAGCCTCCCCGAAGACCTTTGAATTGAGCTGAGTGGCTCTCCTCTGAGCTCCCTGTGCAAACCTCTCATCTGAGCTCTCACCACAGCACATTAAAATAGTTTGTCTAGCCTCTTCACAATAATCCTCCAAGGTAGGTACTATTATTTAGCACTATTTAACAGCAATTCAAGCAGAGAGAGGTTAAGTAATTTCCCCAAGGTCACCTAGAACTCAGGGTTATATGAAAACCAAATCAGGCACAGTAGCTCATGCGTGTGGTCCCAACTACTCAGGAAGCTGAGACAGGAGGACTACTTGAGCCCAAGAGTTTGAGACCAGCCTGGACAACATAGCAAGACCTCATCTCAAAAAAATAAAAATAAAGCAACAACAACAAAAAGAAAAGTCAAATCAAATGAAGGTGGACCAATAAATTATGGAAGTTAAATTGGAAGATGTTTAGTGGCCAGGTCTAGGACTGTAGCCCAGGCTTTCCCCTATTTACCAGTTTACCAATCCACAGTCATGAACCTACTATGAGCCATACACTTGTACTAGGAGCGATAACACAAAGAAGAATGACTCCAATAAAGATATAGAAAACATGTTGGTGGAATCTGTCGAAAGCTTAGAAAACTAATGATTAGGTAATATGATAGATGGCAGAGCAAATAATCAAAATGATTTTTTTATCTGGAACAAGGAGCAAAATCAACAAGATGACATCAGAATTTCCATTTATATTTTTTAAAGGGTGACTTAATGCAATAGTAATTGTCATTTTTAAAGACCCAAGGGTTTTAGTTGGCCTTTGGTCTTAACTATGGGATGTGGCTGCTAAAACAACAACTAGCCCAATTTTTGGCTGAATTAATATGAACATGGAGTCCAGATCAAGGGAGCCAATGTATACAGTCAATGGCCAGTATTCTGTACTGCTTAGACTACACCTGGGATACTATGTTCAGTTTTTTGAACAGTATTTTAAGAGAGACATTGAAAAACTAGAGTCTAGAGAACCACAAAAATAAGGGTAATCATAGTCAGCTAGACAGTGAAATTTGGAAGGTTTTGCCTGGAAAACTGAAGAAAGGATATGAGAATACGTGTGTGTGTGTGTGTGTGTGTGTGTGTGTGTATGTATGTATGTGTGTGTAATGTCTTCTTCTAGAGAAAAGAACTAAAATCTATAGGCAGAAGTTAGAAGCAGATATGAAACCAATAATAAGGAAGTGCTTTCCATTGATGCTAACTGTCTCACAATAGATTGTGTTCCTGCATGAAGCAGTAAACCAAGGCTTAATGTCACCCAACAAATATTTAGAAATTTATGTTTTGGTTAGGAAGATGAATTCATATGATACTATCTAAGACCCCTTTCAAATTTAAGGTCCTGAGAAAAGCTGTCATCTGGGAGAAGATAAAAAATCTTTTGAAATTATTTTAAAAATTAGAGAGAGTCACATATTCTTCATTTAGAGAAGATCCATCACAGCTAAAACCAAACTAGGGCATGGTTACCCAAAGACTTGCCTCTTAGTCCTGTTTTTGCTGCACCCCATAAGTTTTGGCATGTTGTGTTTTCATTTTCATTTGTCTCAGGATAATTTTTACTCCCCTCCCCACCTGCCTTTTTTGAGATGAGGTCTCACTATGTTGCCCAGACTGGCCTTGAATTCCTAAGCTCAAGCAATCCTTCCACCTTGGCCTCCCAAGTAGCAGGGATTACAGGCATGCACCACACCCTGGCTCTGATTTTCCCTTTTGATTTCTTCTTTGACTCATTGTTTTTTCAGAAATATGTTATTTAATTTCCATGTATTTGTGAATTTTTAAATTTTCCTTCTGCTACTGATTTCTAGTTTCATTCCCTTGTGGTCAGAAAAGATACCTGGTATGATCTCAATCATCCTACAAAAAGACTCATTTTGTTATCTAACTTGTGATCTATCCTAGAGAATCCTCCATGTGTGTTTGAAAAACAAAATGTGTATTTATATGTAACCATAAACAACTCTAAATAGCCACACCAATCTTGAGCAAGAAGAATAAAGCTGGAAGCCTCACACTTCCTAACTGCAAAATATATTACAAAGCTACAGTAATTAAAACAGTATAGCACTGGCATGAAGACAGAAATACAGACCAATGAAATGAAATAGAGAGCCCAGAAATAATATATGGTCAACTGATCTTCAACAAGAGTGCCAAGCATACAAAATGAGGAAAGGATAGTCTCTTTAACAAATAGTGCTTTGAAAACTGGATATTAACATGCAAAAGAATAAAACTAGATCCTTATACTATAAGTCAACTCAAAATGGATTAAAGACTTCAATGTAAAACTTTAAATTATAAAACTCCTAGAAAAAAATGTAGGGGAATATTTTCTTGATATTGGTCTTGGCAATGATTTCTTGGATATGGCATCAAAAGCACAGGCAACGAAAGCAAAAATAGACAAGTGGGACTACATTAAACTAAAAAGCTTCTGCACAGCAAAGGAAACAATCAACACAGTGAAAAAGCAACTATGGAATTAGAGAAAAAGAATTGCAAGCCATATATGTGATAGGAGTTTAATATCAAAAATGTATAAGGAACTCCTACAATTCAATTAAAAACAAAACAAAAACCTGATTTTAAAACAAGCAAAGAACTTGAATAGATAGTTCTTCAAAGCAGATACACAATTGGCCACTAGGTATATGAAAAAGTGCTCAACATCACTAATCACCAAGGAAATGCAAATCAAAACCAAAATGAGATAGCATCTCACACCTGTTAGTGTGGCTATTATTAAAAAAAAGATAATGAGCGTTGGCAAGAATGCAGAGCAATCAGAATGCTTGTATACTGTTGGTAGGAATGTAAATCAGTACAGCATTATGGAAATCAGTATGGAGGTTCCTCAAAAAATTAAAAATAGAACTACCATATGATCCATCAATCCCACTTCTGGGTATTTATCCAAAGGAATTGAAATCAGGATCTTGAAGAGATATCTGCACTCCCATGTTCATTGCAGCATTATTCACAATAACCAAGATATAGAAACAACCTAAATGTCTATCAATAAATGAATGGAAAGAAATATATACACACACACGCACCCACATACACACACAACAGAATATTATTCAGCCTTAAAAAGGAAGGAAATCCTACCATATGTAACAACATGGATGGACCTGAAAGACATTATGCTAAGTAAAATAAGACAGTCACAGGGACAAATTCTGCATGATCCCAGTCATATGAGCTGTCTAAAATAGTCAAACTAATAGAAACAGAATAGAATGGTACTTGCCTGGGGCTGGGGGAGTAGGGAGAAACAGCAAGTTGTTTAATGGGTATAAAGCTTCAGTAATGCAAGATGAATAAGTGGTTCTAGAGATATGAACAATATAGACCCTATAGTTAATAATATTGTATTGTACACGAAAAAATTTAAAAGAGTACATCTCAAGTGTTCTTACCAACCCCCGCCCAGCCCCCTGCCCCTGGCACACACACATGGGAGAAGCAGGGAGCTTCTGGAGATGATGGCTATATTTACTACTTTGATTATAGAGATGGTTTCATGGGTATATGCATATGTTCAAGCTCATCAAATTGTATACATTAAATATGTGTAGCTCATTATATGCTAAGCACACCTCAATAAAGCTATTTTAAAAATAAAAGTGCTAAAGAAAGTTTTATTTAAATAAGCTCAACCCTCTAGTTTATTTCCGTAATAGTACCTCACATGTAATGGCATCCCCCTGTTCATTCACCTGACTAACTGATGCTTGTTTCATGAATAGCTGTACTTTATCGGAAGCCCTTGGAATGAGCACAGGTCAGTGTTTTGGATTTTCTTGTGTACTTTCTGTCTTTGTTAATATAAGAGGCAAAGTATTCATTCTAGCATTGTATCCTACTTTTTTCTAAGCAAAGTCGTCTAATAAAGATTTCATCCATTTTTTTATTTGAATTAAACCTAAATCCAGGCCTAAGCCTATTATTATATTGACTTTCCTTCAGTCGGGAAATGATAAAACAGTAAAAATGCAGACATCGTTCGTGATCAAGTAGATGAATAGTACATATCTTTTTTTTCCAGTTCACAGGCTGTCTGCTTCAGCAAAATAATAGGCAGCGTTGTGAGTCTCAAAGTCTTCTTTCCTCACATTTCAGATCAGTTTTTCATGACTTCTTTGCTAACTCTTCTCCTCATTCCACATTTTTATTTATAATTCCACTTTATTCTAAATATGTTATAGAATTAATTCTTAGTCTCTCACCGTCTTACTTAATTCTTTCTCTGTGTACACCTTCTTACCTTTTGAAGTGTTATGTTAACTTTTTTAACAAACTCAATGCTAAATATTATAGACTCACAGCATCAGCTGGGAATGCTGCATCTGAAAGATCAGGCAAATAGGTATTTGGTGACAAGAGCACTTTATCGCATTGGTACTAAAACCAGAGATGAAAAAGAAAGATGGGGGTTGTATTAAGCTCTCTTTCTTCTCCTTCTCCCTCTTATCGTTTATTCTTTTTTCCTGCAGATGTGTGTGTGTGTGTGTGTGTGTGTGTGTGTGTGTGTGTGTGTGTGTGTATGTGTTTAAGGAAAGAAGAAGAGGAGAAAGAGGGATAGAGGAAGAGAAAAGGAAAGCAGGAGTTGGATAATAATAACTGATAAAATGTATACAGCTATCATTTAATTGGAAAGAAAAGTACATAGGAGACATACAGGGTTGAAATAGGACAGGGAGAAGTAGATCTTTTGGATTAAGGAAACAGAGTTGAATCACAGAATCCAAGATTGCAGTATTCTAAATTAGTCCACATATATGTATTTCTTCAGGGTTTCATTTACAGCCTACCAGTAATGCTGAGTAGCACACCCACTGCATTTCCACATGAGTAAGGCTGATTTTTGGCATAGCCCCTTCTGTCTCTTCCCTCTGTCTGGCCTCCTGTTCTCTAACTTGTAGACACCCAGAATGGTCACATTAAACTCTGGCTTTCCAAAACCTTTTGGTACTCTCTGTCATCCCTTTTCTTCTTTCCAATCCCAAATCAATTCTTATTCCCAAACTGTGCAAGTAGGTGTTTGGCCTGGTTATCTAATTTAAATACTCAAATGAGTCCATTTCTGTCCAACAGATATACTTTAAAGGATGAGGTTGTTCACTCTAGTGGGTCTCCATGTGTATTTTCTGAATCTTGAGTAAGTGGATTTTCATCAGATTCCCAAAGGAACCCACCCCCCAAAAATAATCATCTAAGTGGCAAAATGCACATGGGAACTTTTTTGAACTGGTATACATATGTAGGTTTCTGGCTTAATTAGAGTACCTCTCACCTAGTTAGAGGACCACTCATATGCCACTCACTCTCATCAATCCAGAAACCTGATCAGTCTTACAGTCTTCCCCCATTCTCCCCTCACTTTTGCAAACAACATACCTCATAGTAGAATAAGGTATTGCTTGAGGAGAGGGAAGAGCAGAAGCACAGTGAGCAGTGGAGGGCCCAAAAGCCATCTTGCACTAAATATATATATTTATATAGTGTATTTTATTTTTAAAAATATATTATCTATAATAAATATATTTTACACATTTGTTATGTATATTTATTATATTATATATTACATATTTATTATATATTTTTTAAAAATAAAATACACGATATATTAATTTTCATTAAAAAATTTAAACTGTTGTAAGAACAGTACAACAATCCACCATATACCCTTTTACCTAGATTTATCAATTTAACATTTTGTCACATTTGCCTTACCTACCTGTGCGAAACCATTTGAGAGTAAGTTGCACTTATCAAAAGTTTTTTTTTAGACAGAGTCTCACTCTGTCACACACATTGGAGGGCAGTGGCGCCATCTCCGCTCACTGCAACCACCACCTCCCAGGTTCAACCGATTCTCCCACCTCAGCCTCCAGAGTAGCTAGGATTACAGGTGAGGGACACCACGCCCAGCTGATCTTTGTATTTTTAGTAGAGATGGGGTTTCACCATGTTGTCCAGGCTGGTCTTGAACTCCTGACCTCAAGTGATATACCCACCTTGACCTGCCAAAGTGTTGGGATTACAGGTGTGAGCCACCGCGCCCAGCCCACAATTTTATACCTAACTAGTTTAGTGTGTATCTCTTAATAAGAGATACTCTCTTGTATAATCACAGTACAACTATAAAATTCAAGAAGTTTAACACTGAAATAATATCTAATATGTAATCCATATTCAAATTTCAGTAATAGTTCTGAAATACTCCTTTATAGCATGTTTTCCCAAGATCACATGTCGCCTTTAGTGGCATGCCTTTTCAAATCCCTTAAATCTAGAATGGTTCCTCAGCCTCTCTTTGGTTTTCATGACATTGATGTTTTTTAAGGATACAGGTCAGTTGTTGGGTAGAATGTTTCTCAGTTTGCATTTTCCTGATTGGTTCTAGATCATAATATGCATTTTTGACAGGAATACTACATAAAAGATATTGTAACCTCAGTGCCTCACATCAGGAAGCACGTGGTGTCATTTTATCACATAATTGGTGACGTTAATTTTGATCATTTAGTTAGAATGGTGTCAGATTTCTCCACTGTAAAGGTACCTTTGTTAACCCTTTATCATGAATAAGAAATCCAAAGACCATGCAAATATCTTGTTCCCCGGCCAAATTTCACTCAATGATCTTAACATCTATTGATAATTCATGTCCGATTCCATTATTACTGTAATGGTTGGCAAACGATTTGCTAATTGTCATTTCTTCTAACATATATTAGTTGGCATTCCACCGTCATTTCACTTCTTCCCCCTTTATTTACTTATTTAAAAGTTCAAAAGGAAGTAGGCTCTATGGATTCTTTTAAAAAATTCAATGTGTTAGAATCCATTTCTATCATTATTTATCCTTGATTCTCAAATTGTCTCAGATTTGATAAGGGTGGGCACCTTCAAGACATCTCCTTTCTTTTGACATATCTTCCTCTACATAGCAAAGAAACCTCCCTGCTTTAAGGCACAGGATCTTTCAAGGTCATTTTATACTTTCCCTGTCTCTGCCCTCGAATCAGCCTTCTCGCCACGGAGTCTGGCTCCTTTAGGTGAAGAATGGTATTTAGAAACCAAGATATGAAGGCACATAATACATTTCAAAATATTAAAGTGTCACGGTCCCTGTTTCCTTGGGTCATATTTGAAAGCGTGGTGTGATTTATAATTCTACCCCTAGCATTAGCTGTGTGACCTTGGCAATTCCCTTTTTTCCTAGCGGTCTGCTTCGTCCTCTGGAGAAAAAAAAATTTGGATTATAGAAATATTTCTTAACCTTTTCAGGGTCACCAACGCGTTTGCGGATCTGATAGAAGCTACGAGTCCATCTCTGCAGAGACATGCTCACATAAGCAAAAACTGGCCCATGTTGCAAGGAGTTCCAGACTCGGAAGCTCATTTGAGGCTCCAAATCTCCGGATTAAGTGATCTCCAACGTCTCTTCAGCGCTGACATTCTGTGGGTCTATAAGCGACCGTACTGCTGTCAGAATGACTCCTCGGAGACATCAAAGCGTGGAGGGGTTTATTATAGATAGAAACGAGATGAGAAAAGGATACAAAGAAAAGAGCCTGTGAGCAACGCATTGCTCAGCCACAGTTCTTTGCCGGTGCCAAATTTAGGGCTGGCTGTACTTGTAGGTGAGAGGTTTTGGCGGGAAGGTCCCCGGGTGGGCGGAGAACGCCGGGATGGGGAAGGAGACCTCAGGCCGCATCCAGGTCTCTGCACCGCTCTGCACGGTCCGCCAGGGCTCGCTCTTGCCCTTCGCCTGGAAGGCCGAGGAATGGAGCGGGCCGGGCGGCGACCCCGCCCCTGGCAGCGGCGAGGCGGAGAGGCGAGAGGAGGGCGTCTGAGCCCGGAAAGAGTGCGCTGGTCCGGCCCGCGCCCCTCCCCGCGCGCCTCCCCCCACTCTCCCCCTCCCGTCGTCGACAACGGCGGTGCTCTGGTCGCCATGGTGACCAATCCAGGCCCGGGCCCGCCCCCGTCCCCCTTCCCCGGCCCCCTGACGTCGGCGCACGTCAGCGGCGGCGCGCGCCTGGCTGGGCCCTGCGGAGCGGGAGGGAAGGAGCGAAGGAGCAAGCGGTGCGGCCGTCGCCCTAGCCGAGACGCGCTGCCAGCCCTCCCGCCCGCCCGCCCGCGCTCCTGTCCGCCGTGTCTAGCAGCGGGACCCAGCATGGTCATGGCGGATGGCCCGAGGCACTTGCAGCGCGGGCCGGTCCGGGTGGGGTTCTACGACATCGAGGGCACGCTGGGCAAGGGCAACTTCGCCGTGGTGAAGCTGGCGCGGCATCGGATCACCAAGACGGAGGTGCGGCCCGGGGCTCGGCGGGAGCGTCGGAGGCGAGGGTTCGGGAGAGGAGCTGCTTACAGAGAGGGGCGGCCGCAGTGGTGGGACCGGGGAGACCCGAGAGGCCGCACCACTGACGGAGGCGAGTGGGCCTGGGACTGTGAGGACCCAGGAGGTGCAGGGGGTCGGTGAGCAGCGAAGGGATTGGGCCGGGGCACCCGGACCCCAGTGTCGTCCGACTGGAAACGCGATCAGCCAGGGCTTTGCTTTCCCCTACGCCACCCGCGGAGGCCACCTGGAATTTCGCCCAGAGCCCCCAGTCGGGCCGTGACCTGGTCTGTGGCCTCCGCTCCGGAGCCCAAGTTCCGCGTCTTCCCTGCTTTCGGCTGGGGGTGGGGTGGGAGGGGAAGTCTCGGTGTTCCCAGGCTGCGCCGTGAGAGACGTCGCCGGCCCGAGAAGGGGACCGCCTGTGCTTGGGCTCCGCGGATGGGGGATCGTGCGGCCCCCGTGACCCCGGCGCCCCTCCCCTGCCTGGCGAGGAAGGGCCCGGTGGCTGGGAATGCCCGCGCGGCCACTGTCCATCTTCTCTCCTTCCTTTTGCCCCACGGTGTCTCTGATTTGGTGTCTGGCTAGCTTGATCTCTTGCCTGGGGCATTTCCATTTAATGCTCCAGACAATAGAACTGGTTAAAATGGTCATCTCTGCACTTGCACAGTAAGTGGGTTGATTTTTCTTGTCTAGGGTTGTCCCTGTACCAGGTGTGCATTCTGGCAGTAATACGCATTCTTTAAACCACATCAGATTCTGCCTCTACTCATAAAGCCCTCAGCTGCTTCCTGACGGTGAATCCTGCACTCTCTTCATTGCACGTTCTAATGCACCGCACATATTCTCTCACAAGTCTCTGTTCTTACCTAACCCGCCCCCCTTCCTTCCACTGCCTCAAGCTGCTCTCCTCAGGGTCTCTATTTTAAGACGTGCAAATTAAATACCTTAGAAGAACAGTAGAAACAAAACCATTCTTTAGAATAAAAACTAGTCGTTTTGACGTACTCTACTCTGCCTTATTGTAGTTCCTTCTGGAGTTTCATCCTTTTCCTGTCCCCCACCCCCACCCCAGTTTTGGTCCCATTCTGCTCTTTCCCTTATTAGGCTGAATGTACTAGAGTTTGAATGTAGAGTAAAGTAGGACTTTTTTTCAGAATTACTTATATAAGGCGAAGGGCGCTTGCAAACCTGAGTGATTTTTATAGTTGCAGTTGTACTTAGAAGTTTCGCTTAATGCCATTTCCAGAAGGAAGGGGTATATGTCATCCTGTGTCTTTACTTTTTACCTTCCTCTGAGGATCCTGAAACAGTCCAAATCTGACTTATCTTTTAGAATCAGGACCAAGGTCAGATATTTTCTTCTCACAGATTTACCTGTTAGCAATTTAGATTCTTTGTAATGATAATGGTAACTTGACTGTAGTGATATTGATAAATCTTTGCATAGTTTAATCTGATCCCAGTATTTTTTAAAATAAAGAAATTGGTTCCATTCCTCTGCAGAGCCATGGCCTAATGCCATGGCATTTCCCTTTAAGTTACATAAAAGAAGGCATTTTAAATGCACATTTTATGAGCCCTTGCTTAATTTCTTTCTAAAAGCAAACAAATTGTGAGTTATAGAGAGATCCTACAAAACTCTTAAACTGTAGTAGATTGTGTGGTTGAATTCCAAATCCATCAGTTCACAATATTTTTTTTCTCATCGGCTCTTACTGGGATTAGTAGCAAGATTTAATTAAGTCATCTATTATTTATCAGGTCAGATTTAGTTAATACAGTATCTATTTAAGAGCTGCGTAGGTAGAATGACTGACACTTTCTCTTGAGATTGACAATTCAAATGGTGTCCCTTTTAAACTGATATATCTTAAAGAGCTAGGGGGCACTATGAAGTAATATCGTGGTTTGGTTATCTGAGTGAGATCAGTGCGTTTATTTGTAATTGAAAGCACTGGTCAGATCGTGAAAGAGGACTTAGATCCTGAATCGTGTGTGTAGTATCTGTGTGTGAATTGACTCACGTTAAAAGCTAACTGTTTAGTCCACAGAACGCATTTCCCTTGTCCTTTTCTAAAGAAGTTATTACCATATAAAAAGAAACTGTGAATTTGACTTGGGTGAATGTGAGTATCTGTAATTTGTGGGTATGACTGGAGATACTAAGGTAGAGAGGGGTAAGTAAAATGTCAAAGCAATCGCTGAACAGAAAAGTTCTGTAGATCTCTAGGTTGTAAAGTTGCTCTGAATTTTTTTTTTTTAAGACGGAGTCTTGCTCTTGTTGCCCAGACTGGAGTGCAACGGTGCCATCTCCCCTCACTGCAACCTCTGCCTCCCTGGTTCAAGTGATTCTCCTGCCTCAGCCTCCCAAGTAGCTGGGATTACAAGTGCGCATCACCACACCTGGCTAATTTTTTGGGTGTGTTTTTGGTAGAGACGGGGTTTCACCACATTGGCCAGGCTCCTTTCGAACTCCTGACCTCAAGTGATCTGCCTGCCTCAGCTTTCCAAAATGTTGGGATTACAGGCAAAGAGCCACCTTGCCGACCCGGTTGTTTCTTAAAAGTATTCCACTGGAGTAACAATTCCATTGTTAATGAGGTTTTTTTTACAGCAGTAATTTATCCTTATTCATTCGCTGGATAAACGTTTGTGTGTTTTTAATAAATAAAACTACCTTAAAAACTGTAAGCTGGCTAGTGAAAACTTTTGTTTTAGATTCAGTTCTCGTTGCTGAACATACTACAGTAGTTATAGTGAGAACAATGAATATGGTATAAAAATAATATCAGCAAAATATCACAATTATACTTACTACTGATAAAAGTTTCTTCATATACTATGCTTTAACATCGATGCAAGTTTATGTTTTAAAACTTAGAGGTATTTTTTCCCCAAGTTAGATCCTGAGGCAAATCTTAGGGCTTAAACATCTATGTAATGAACATTTGGACTCTTTTATTTTTAATTAGCTCTTCTCTATCTCTTGTTCTATATCACTTACAAATGATGTATATCTACAGAACTTGGGAGATTCAAGTCTGTTTCTCTTTTAGAAAAAAAAATAGACAAAAGAGATCTTCATTTTGGTCAAATCTATCAAATAGTTTAACATTGTTTATGAAATATAATTACATCATCATCTGAAGTGGTATTGTGTTAGTTCTCTATGTGAATTTTGCACACAAAAGGGAAGACAGGTGGTGGTAGAATTCAGCTTCCTAATACACTTTGTAAAAGCTTTGTAGTCTTAGTTTGTGATTTATGAATTACAGATGCTAATTTTATAAAATTAGCATAACGGGAAAAGATTAGTAGCATGTAGCTGTTAAACTTCCAGGCAGTAGTGGTTACTTGTTTGCTGTTCTGCGATCGTCCTTGAGCAGTTTATTTTATCAATACTATACAATACTAGGAAGTAACTTTTTCCTTCTAGTTAATGGTATAGCTAGTTTTTTGTCTCTTAAGTAAAATTCTAGAAAAGCCAATTGTACACTTAAATTTTTTTGTATTCTATTTAAGAAATAGTTTCTTTCTTGTTCAGGACAAAAGAAAGAAAAATAAAGAAGTAGTATCTTACTATAGTATAAAAAATAAGACTACAATGAACAAAAAAGTGTACATATAATTCCTCCACCAATGGGAATAACCCATCTTTAACATTATGACACTATTCTTTTTATTTAAATGCATTTTTTTCGTATGAGAGCACATGGTACATGTATATAAATTATGTTCTTTTTTTCTACTTTATATTATAACCTAAGCATTTTGCTTATTATATATAACTTTATGAAAACATTTTTGTTAGCTGCATGGTATTCTACCTTGTGGTTGAATATCATTTTACCTAACAACTCCCTTATTAATGAATATTATGTAGTTTTCAGTTTTCGTTTATAGAAAATAATTTGCAGTGAATATTTTTGTGTCTATAACTGTGTGTACATTTTACATTTTTTGGGAGGCGGAGGAGGAATTGCTGGTAAAGTGCTAAAAGGAAATTTACTAAGTAACAAGGTATTATTTTTACATTAAAGAGTAGTGTATTTTTATTACATCTGTCATGTTTATTATTGAAAATTTTTAAAGTATAAATGGGAGGCCAGGCTAGACGGCTGACACTTGTAATCCCACACTCTGGGAGGCCCAGCCAGGTGGGTGTTTTGAGGCCAGGAGTTTGAGACCAGCCTGGTCAATATAGCAAGATCCAGTCTCATTAAAACACACACACACACACACACACACACACACACACACACACACCCCTATAAATAAATGAAAATAATTCCCCATAAAATCACAACCTCAGAGATAGCAATAACTAGTTATTTTCAGACCCTTTCTAGAATAGATAACTGAGTTTTTCCTCAATACCATAACTCTTACATTGCTTAGCTAAAGAGCATGGAAATGTATAGTCTATGGAATCTTAAAGATATATCATAGAGATTCTATAAATGACCTTATTAAAATGGCATGTGGGTGTCAGACTGCTTACTTACCCTTAAGAGAAATTGGAATGCAAAACTGATAACAAGGACATTCTGAAAACTGCATTTGTTTGCTGGAAAGCTTTCTATGTGCATTTTGGGGATTTTATAGTTAGGCATAATTCTTTACTACCTTAATATGTAAGATTTGTTAAAGGTTTTCAAAATTGTTAAGGTATTAAAATTGCATTTTTATAGCAAAGGTAGAAACAAGAGAAAGGCATACTACACCCTGATTATGATGTTTCTTGAAGAGAACTCATTTTTAAAATACTTTTGACTTTTCTATTTTGCTTTAAAATTAATTTTAAGACTCCTTTCAGCAGTCTTGATATTAATCTTGTACTATGAAATATTCCACATTTCAAGAAGCAACTGTACTATGTGCAACAGAAGCACTTGTTAGCAAATAACTCAATCACTGATATTTGTATCTAGTCTTATGTATGATCCTTGTGTATTGAAATAAAAACTGTATTTGTCATGGAATATATATGCTTTCATAGAATTTTTCTCTAGTTTTCTGGAATCCTGGACAAGTAGTATTTGTTAGATTATTCTGCTAACTGTTGTTCAAAATGATCTGCTCTTTTTGGGGAGTAAAGCAAACGTGCAAAATAAGAGTTGTGTAAATGTTTATATTCTGTAGAAATTTTAACTTTAACAGAGTTTAATGTGTTCTGATTTTAAATCCTCTGGGAACTTCTCAGTACCAGTCAATTAAGAAAACATTTATTTGGAAATAACTGAAATTGGCCTATCTTCTTGGATTCACATGATAACATTTGATTTACGACTCACTGCTGATTGCAGATTCATTTCCTTGGAGACAAATGGATTCCAGAATTCATTAGTATATCTGTCTTTTGCTTTAGTGTATTTAGTACCTCTTCTTTCTTCTACCTTCCACCTCCATCTCTTCAAAATAATTTATATAAAAGGTTCTTTATTCAGAACATTGGTGTAGAATACTTTCCCATTCTTCACAGAGAAATAGTCTGTATATCCAGTTTGAGGTATTAGAAGATTGAAAGATAAACTTGGGAATTCCATCAGAAACTCATTTAAAAAATTTTTAAAATACTTTAAACAGATTAAGAGATGAATATTAGATGAATTAAACTGAGGAACAATACTAAAATTTATTTTAAGTTCTTCTTGAAAGTAAACATAGTATTTATATGATTTCCCCCAGTTACGGAAGTCAGTGCATCTTCATTGTAAACATTGTTGAAAAGCCCAAAGAAGAAAATTAACATCCTTATTTACTAGTCTCCAGACCCAGAGATAATGGCTGTTAATATTTGGTTCATCTTATTCTAGTTATTCACATATATTTTATATGTATATAATAAAGTTGATGTCATGTATACATGACATAATCTGTATTTTTTACTTAACATGTTATTAACATTTCCCCAAGTTTGAAAACTATGTACAGCAGTGGTTAAATAGTATTTGTGCATTTGACTATCCATCTTTTAATCAATTTCCTGTTGATTGCTGTTTCTCTTCCTAAAATAATGTTTCACAGAATATCCCTCTACATACATTTTTGTGCATGTATCTGATTATTTTCTCAGTGTAATTGCATAGCAGTGGAAGTCTTGGGTCAAGGAGTATATTCATTACCTATCTTACGGTGTAGGATGCCAAATTACCCCCCAGAAAAGGAATACTCATTAATTTTCACCAGGAAGAACTCACATTTGGCAAGAATATTATTTTCTAAATCTCTGCCAGTTTGATAACGGAAAGTAATATTCTTTGCTACTTTCAAATTTTTTTTCTACTTTTTAAAATTGACAAATGTTTATATTTTCTGTTACTTTAATTTGCATTTCTTTGATTACTTTGTACAGTTTTATGTGATGATTTGCAGTCCTTTTATAAATTCTTTTTGTCCTTTGACTCATTTAATTGTATTGTCTTTTTTGTTGATTTGTTTAAATACTTTTTACGATAGGGGATTATTTTTAATCACTTCTTTTATAGTCTTAAAAATTCTCAGTTTAATTTTTGTGAGTATAAAACCAAAGGACCATTTACCTTTCTTCTAATCTTACCTGTTTTTCTTACCTACTATTATAAGAGTCAAATCAATTTTTGCAGGGGAGGTGGGGGACAGGGTCTCGCTCTGTCGCCCTGGCTGGAGTACAGTGGCGAGATTACAGCTCACTTTAGCCTCCACCTCCCAGTCTCAAGTGACCCTCCCACCTCAGCCTTCCAAGTAGCTGGGACTACAGGTGCGCACTACCACACCTGGCTAATTTTTAAATTTTTTGTAAAAGACAAGGTTTTGCCATGTTGTCCAGGCTGGTCTTGAACTCCTTGGCTCAAGCAGTCCTCCCACCTTGGCCTCCCAAGCATGAGCCACCAAACCCAGCTGTCAAATCAAATTCTAGTGATAATTTATTGTCTGAATAATTTTAAAAGCCAAATTTACATTGGAAAAAAGTCTACGTTTTATTTATTCTGAGAGGATAACTTGAGAATTCTTTGTTTTACTGCTGCCTTTTACTGCTTTCAGAAATTCTTTCCTTATAGACCACACACTTGCTTTTCAATCAAATGATAGGCCAGTAGGTTGTAATTCCATGAATGATTTGTTGTATAAGTTGAAAAGTGTATTTATTTTTTAATTTCAAAGGTCTAATGTATGGTAGGGCTAATACCGCTTGGTACTTCAGAAGGACGTTGTAGAAATTAGTATATTAGTAATAGGACTGGAGCAAATATTATCTAAGATAATGAACACATGTTAATCCCTTCTAATTTGTTATTAGAAGAATAGTCCTTATTGGGTAACTTCTTTGTAAAATCTCCAAAAGCTACTTTTTTTTTGGTTTTAATCTGTGGATTTATAGAACCCAAAAGCAACTTTTTTATGTGTGGTTTCTTTAAATGCATGAGATTACTATTTCTTTTATGAGAAGTTAATTTTTTTTTTTTCCTAAAATCAAAAGGACAGGATAGGCTGGGCGTGGTAGTTCACATCTAATATCAGCACTTTGGAGGTAGAGGTAGGTGGATCACTTGAGGTGAGGAGTTGGAGACCAGCCTGGCAAACATGGTGAAACTCTATCTCTACTAAAAATATAAAAATTAGCCTGGCATGGTAGTGCATGCCAGTAATCCCAGCTACTCGGGAGGCTAAGACAGGAGAATCACTTGAACCCTGGAGACAAACTTTGCACGGAGCCAAAATTTCACCACTACATTCCAGCCTGGGTGACAGAGCAAGACTGTCTCAATGGAAAAAAAAAAGATAAACATTTTGAAAAATGAAACAATTCCTTTAATCATCAGCTTAATACTTTTTACATTTCTCTCTTACATTTAATTCCTTGTCCTCCTACATAAAATTTGTATTTTATATAGTTGTTACTTTCATATGTATTTTTTTTAATTTCACATAGTTAGAAACATTTCTGTATATATGGTCTTCTTAATATTTAAATCATAAAATAATATAACCATTTTCTAAAGAATTTTGAAAATGAGAAAATGAAAACAAATATTTCTCAGATGAAGTTAGTATATGTGATAAGTAACTACGTCATTGTTATAGGGTTTTTTCTTATTAGAAAAGTAATACATGTTCACTGAAGAAAAATTGCACAGAAAAGTATAAAGCAGGGAAAAAATAATCCATTATCTTTTTACCCCAATAGTATTTTTGCCACATTTGTATCTAGTTTTTTCTGATCTTTTTCTTCTCATACCTTAGGCTGAGACTGCACTGATACCTCATTTTTTAGTACTTTATTGATTTTATGTACACATAAGACTGGGGAGGTGGCTCACACCTGTAATCCCACACTTTTGGGAGGCCAAGGTGGGAGGATCACTTGAGCCTAGGAGTTTGAGACCAGTCTGGGCAACATGGTGAAACTCAGTCTCTACCAAATATATACATATATACAAAAATTAGCACAGTGTAGTGGTGCACACCTGTAGTCCCAGCTACTTGAGAGGCTGAGGTGGGAGGATCATTAAAGCTTGGGAGGCGGAAGTTCCAGTAAGCTGAGATCATACCACTGCACTCCAGCCCAGGCAACAGAGCGAGACCCTCAAAAAAAAAAAAAAAGGGCACATAAATCTTTGTCATCATTTCAGATTATTTCCTCAAATAATTTCTCAGAAGAAGAGTCCTTAAGCTACATGAAATGGATGATTTTTAAGGTTTAAAATAAAGACTACTGAACTGCTTCCCAGAAAAATTATAATCTATTTTATATTCCTACTAACAGTATCTAAAATGAACATCTCATTGAACCTTAGCTGACAAGGTTATTCATTTTTTAATATTTGTGAATGTGGTATTTTGTTTTTAATTAATATTTCTCTGAGTATTTTGAAGTTGAATATTCAGTGTTGCTACTTTATGTGGTATTTAATTTGATAGTGATCATTCTAGTTTGTCCTAGTGTTCTTCAGTTCATAGAGGGAACCTTTCTTCAGTCCTTTAGTAGAAAGAGTATTCATTTTTGTATCATCATATAAATTTATTGAAGGTTTTTTTTTAAAGATGACATACGTAATTAAGAATTAGAGAATTGATTAGATGAACACCACCAAAAAAAGGGATCTTTCCATTTGTGGAGTTCCTTTCTTGACCTACTTTCTTGTTACCATGCAGATTTTGTCCCTTATACTATGTTCAGAACTAAATAAGAGAGGGATTTAGAGAGGAAGTTCCTAGAAACCTAAGTTTATTCTAATCCTTAAAATGAACTATTGGAACACAACCCTTTTGCAAATTAAGGACTTTCAGTGCACCTTTGGGGAAATCCTCAAATACAAATTGTTTTGTTGGTAAAATGTGTTCATCTTTTTCTTACAGACCTGTTAAATTCTTTGAGGGTAGGAATCAAATGTCATGTATTTTTATATCCCAGGCATAATTCCTGGCACACAAAAGGTGCTCCGTAAATGTATTACTAATAGACGCTTTGAAATAGTGAAAAGATTGAAGTTGTAGTTAGAAGACCTGGGGTTTTTCTCCTTTAATTCATTATAGAGTTTTAAGAACTTTGTAGATTATATGACATTATTTGAACGTCAGTTTCATCAACTCATGAGTATACTGCTTGTTCCATTTACTTCACGGAATTTGGAAATAAATGAGATAAAATTTAAAGTATTTTTAAAAGTGCTGTGCAGTTGTGAAAGTCATTGCCATTGTTAGTATTACGCATATTTCTGGGAAGTACTTGAGAGAGACCTCCATTGTTAAATTACCTGAATGACTTTGGCAGAGACTGCTAGCTGATCACTGAAAACTCTACTGTTTCCTCTTCCTGGGCCTACAGCTGGACAATTTCTATGCCTCCTTTGCATTTAGGTGTGCTCATATGCCAAGTTCTAACTAATGGAATGAACGGAAATAATAGGCACCACTTCTAGGCCCTGCCCATAAAATCACCTGTGAGGATCCCTCAAAGTTCTTTTTTCCTTCTGTCTTGCTGGAATGGAGACCACCTTCAGGTTAACCTTGGAAGCCACACATTAAAGATATTAAAGCCTCTTTGAACGTCAAATGCCTGCCAGCTTCATTCATCTAGTTCTGCTACATGAGCAAGAAATAAGCTTGTATTGAGTTTGAATCGTATGTTTGAGTGTGTATTTGGTAAAGCGGTTAGACTACTCCTGTTACAAGGAACATGTTAATTCATGATTTTTCTTTAGAGAAGTATAATCCTCTTATAATAGTTCTAATAGCCTGAGAAATAAAGGATAGCAATGTAAACATAAATACATATATATATTTATGGTCACAGACAGATGGATAAAGTCGGTAACCCAAGATAAAATTGAAGCAAGAATTATATCATTTGAGAGTTATTTTGTTAAGTTAAACAATGAGGTTTATAATTTTTTATTATTAAAGTTTAATTAGATAACATGTTTAACTTTTTAATATATGTCATATATTTTTCACTTTTTCATTGTTCAGGCCAAGGTTCCAAAAGCGTATGAAAAAGGAGATTTATCTGGGTAATACCTTGCTTTAATTGATGTTTAGTATCCAAACTCTTCAATCCCATTAAATATCATACTCAAGACATGTGCAGTGTAAAATTGTTGCATGATTCCTATCCCTCCAAAAACCGTGATCTCTTCTCTCCGTCTCTTTCTATTACATGGTTGTGACCCATCTCATTATAAAAGCATTTTGTTGGTTGAGGATATTCAGTTAGACATTTATGCTTTTATCTGGCACCTGTTACCCAAAGTAATGGATAATAATGAACTGTATCATACTCTTAATTGAGGGGGGTTTCTTTAAATATATTTAGGTTTGAGGTGGTCCAATAATATTTCTAGTGGGAAGTATAGTATTAATCAGTCTACTTACCTAGCAGTCAAAGTTTTACTTTCTAGAATATTTTGACTGTGGTAATAATTAAAACACCACCAAACATAATGAAAACAGCTGTCACAGAACCCATGTCCTTTACTGCCTAGAGAAGAAGCTTTGTATTTGAAAGTATAATATTCTTAGGCAATACATTTAATTTTATACATTGATTAGTAATCAGATTTCCCCTGGGAAGTTTGGAGAGTTCTGCAATTAAATCAGGAAACAACCTGTGGGCAGCAAGTTAGAAACAGAGAAAGGTAAGAAATGAAACTTAATAGAGCTTTAGGAGATAATAGCAAAGGTTAGAGTGGCCACGAGGAAAGAAGAAAAAAAATACAGTTGACCCTTCAACAAGGCAGAGGTTAGAAGAACTGAACACCTCATGTACTTGAAAGTATAGTATTTTGCTCCCCGAAATTTTTCTTTTTCCCGTGACAGCGTCTCGCTCTGTTGACCAGACTGGAATGCAGTGGCATGATTTTGGCTCACTGCAGCCTCCACCTCCTGCGTTCAAGTGATTCTCCTGGCTCAGTCTCTCAGGTTGCTGGGATTACAGGTGCCTGCCACCATGCCTGGCTGATTTTGATGTTTTTAGTAGAGGCTGGATTTCACCATGTTGCCCAGGCTGGTATGAAACCCCTGAATCAAATGATCAGCCCTCCTCGGCCTCCCAAAGTGCTGGGATTAACAGGCGTGCGCCCAGCCTGACTCTACCAGAATTTAACTACTAATAACCTACTGTTGACTGGAAGCCTTACCAATAACATAAACAGTCCATTAACACATATTTTGTATGTTACATGCATTATATGCTTTATTCTTAAAGTAAGCTAGGGAAAAGAAAATGTTAAGAAAATCACAAGGAAGAGAAAATATTTATTACTTACTAAGTGGATCATCATAAAGGTCTCTGTCCTTATTATCTTCACGTTGAGTAGGCTGAGGAGGAGGAAGAAGAGAAGTTGGTCTTGCTGTCTTAAGGGTGGAAGAAAATTTGTGTATCAGTGGACCCATGCAGTTCAAACCCATGTTGTTCAGGGTTAACTGTAATTGTATAAACGAGAGACTGCAGGAATTATGTGAAATGGCAAGCTGAGTCCTATTTTCTTGAATACCTTTTGGAAGCATTGAGCTATCATAGCATGTGCAATTGCTGATGTTAAAAGTTATCCTCAGCTGGGCACAGGACTCCATCTCATAAATAAATAAATACATAAAAGTTATCCTGAGGCCAGGTGTGATGTAATCTCAGTACTTTGTAATCTCAGCG
Source organism: Saguinus oedipus (assembly GCA_031835075.1). Classification (NCBI taxonomy): domain Eukaryota; kingdom Metazoa; phylum Chordata; class Mammalia; order Primates; family Cebidae; genus Saguinus; species Saguinus oedipus. Next base: position 9,407,927 of record CM063178.1, read on the forward strand.
CTGTAATCTCAGTACTTTGGGAGGCTGAGAAGGGAAGCCGGGAGTTCAAGAGCAGCCTAGTCAACATAAAGAGACCCCTGTCTCTATTAAAAAAAAAAATGTTACCCTGAAACAATAACATAAGGCTAAATTATGTTTAGAATACCTTTTGATATAATTTGAAGTACATTTTAGAGTTTTTTCAGAACTTATAATTAAATTTGGGTGATTCTCAATTATCTGAAAATTTATTTAAATCAGGATATTTTCCAACCAAATATCTACTAATTTTAATAAATTAGTTCTTTTTAATTGCATGAAAAAAGTGTGTAATCATTGATTTCTGCCTACTTAGTCATTTACCTTCAAATATAATACCTTCAAATTATTAACCTTGGAATTTCTGAAATAAAATTCCTTTTACAAAGTTAAATTTTAGTGTAGTTACTAACATTTTAGTTTTCGCACTTCAATTTTTAAAAGAAAATCCAATTGGTATTTCTTCACGTAATGAGTTTTAATTTTTTAAATTATTTATTTTTTATTTTTGAGACGTAGTCTCAATTTGTCACCAGGCTGGAGTGCAGTGGTGCGAGCTTGGCTCACTGCAACCTCTGCCTCCTGAGTTCGAATGATTCTCCTGGCTCAGGCTCCTGAGTAGCTGGGAATACAGGCACATGCCACCACACCCAGATAATTTTTGTATTTTTAGTAGAAACAGGGTTTCACCATGTTGACCAGGATGGTCTCAATTTCTTGACCTCGGGATCCGCCTGCCTTGGCCTTCTAAAGTGCTGGGATTACAGGTGTGAGCCACCGTGCCTGGCTGAGTTTCAATATTTTATATTCAGCTTTTTGTCTGTATTCTTTGAAACTTATCACTTGCTTTTCTAGGAAAATGGTATTTCACTGCAACAGAAACTATCTTCTGAACTATCTTCTACTTTGCTGATTATTTGCTTATAGGTATTTTACAGTGGGATGATAACTAGTTGATACAGCTCCTAATTTAATAAAATGAAGATTTTATTTTTTCAGTTTGTACAGGAGTAAAAAGACATTACCATAGTACTAAAAGAGAAACATGTTTTCTTAAAGTAACTTTGCAGAGTTATTCTTCATAGCACACTGAAGACAGTGTCAAACAACATCTGCTGCCTTACACGTGGTATTAGTTAAGAAATATTTGTTGAATGAATGAGCATTGAATTTAAACTAGCTAGCATCAGGGTCAGGAACCTACAGGTGAAATCTCATGTCACTTATTGACAGGATTCTTAACTAGAAAATGTTAACTTTTGTATACTAATTGTATTTATTTGTGTTCTGGGATGCAGGTGGCAATAAAAATAATCGATAAGTCTCAGCTGGATGCAGTGAACCTTGAGAAAATCTACCGAGAAGTACAAATAATGAAACTGTTAGACCACCCTCACATAATCAAACTTTATCAGGTATGACTCAGCCTGACACTGTCTCCATTCATTCCACAAAATAGTTCTCTACTTTGTATCGTGATTTTTCTTCTTAGATTTGTTTTTCCAATCAATGAAAGAAAATAAATGTATGCTTTTTGTAACTGAGTACATCCATTTTTCTATATTGTCTTTAAACTTAAAAATCAGAAATCTTAAGTTATCTCACAGACTGCAAGTTGTTTTAAAAGTTTGCCATGTGGGCCAAGCATGATGGCTTATGCCTGTAATCCCAATACTTTGGAAGGCTGAGGAAGGAAGATTGCTTGAGACAAGCCTGGGCAACATGGTGAAACCCCATCTCTACCAAAAAAAAAAAAATACATATATATATACACACACACACACATACACAAATGAGCCTGATGTGGTGGTGCCCACCTGTAGTCCCAGCTACCTGGGAGGTTTAGGCAGGAAGATTGCTTGAGGTTGCAGTGAGCTATGATGATACTACTACACTTTAGCCTGGGTGAGAAAGTCAGACACTGTCTCTTAAAAAAAAAAAAAAAAAAAAGAAGTTTGCAATTGTATATTTATGATACCCTGCATTTTAACTGCAGGGTTTTGGTGCTACTGCCTAATGAGGATATGGCAGTTTGCTTATTTAAAAAGAATATGTTTTATGAAAATACAATGGCTAAACTAGTTTATTATTCAGTGGCATACTTTGTAATAGATATGACTATATTTATTTATTTAATTATTTGGCTTATTTTAGTAGAGAAAATAAATTTTCTGTTTTTTAAAAAATCAACTTTGTTATAATAATTTTTGTGAAATGCACCATTTTAAGTGTAAGCCCTCAGGTGTTCTGTTGTTTTTCACAGCTCCAGGGGGTGCAAGTGCAGTTTCATTACGCAGCTGTATTGCATGGCGGTGAAGTCTGGGCTTTTAGTGCACCCACCAACCATCCATGGTTTTTAAAGGAGCATTTTTCTCAGATTTTTAAAGAGTAATTCATGTTTAAGAAGGATAATATAGTACAAAATATTGAAAAAATTATTTCTTAACGTGCAGAATTTTTCTGTTGCAAAACTCTTTTTTTAAACTGAAATGTTCTAGTATCCTGGCTCATGACTTTGATCTCCAGAGTGTGCGGCCTGTACTGGCTTGTTGAGAGTTGATTGTTAAGCTTTCAGAAGCTTTGCAAGCCAGTTAACATGATCTTAGTAGCTCAGAATGCTCATTGGTGGGAATATTTACATCACAGTAATTGGCTTACCAATCAGGGCCTTTTTATTTTTTGTCAGAAAGCTGGTTTACTGGCACACCAGTATGTGTGTTCAAATGGATTAGCACAAATGTCCTTGGGAGTATAAGAAGAAAATATTAAACCTCTAGTTATGTTTATTTTTTATATTTGTTTTCTTGTATTTTATAATATACGTAACATTTTACAGTGGCATGTGTATGTAGTATGTGTGTAAATATACATGTGTCACTATATATGTCGTGTATGTACATATATACACATATGTATTTGGCAACTTTGTTTTTTATTTGTTTTGAGGCGGAGTCTTGGTCTGTCACCAGGATGGGGTGCAGTGGCGGGATCTTGGCTCACTGCAACCTCCACCTCCCAAGTTCAAGCGATTTTCCTGTGTCAGCCTCCCAAGTAGCTGGGACTACTGGTACCTGCCACCACACCCAGCTAATTTCTATATTTTTAGTAGAGATGGGGTTTCACCTTGTTGGTCAGGCTAGTCTCGAACTCCTGACCTCAGGTGATCTACACACTTTGGCGTCCCAAAGTGCTTGGATTACAGGCGTGGGCCACCACGCTCAGCCAGCAACTTTGTTTTTAATGGATTCCCATAGGAATCATGTTTATTGTATTTTATTTTTTTTAGAGAGAGGGTTTCACTGTTGTTGCCTAGACTGGCCTTGAACTCCTGGGCTCAAAGGATCCCCCTGCTTCAGCTAGGACTACAAGTATATGACAGTGTGCTTGGCTCTAAAGCAGTAGTCTCCAACTTTTTTGGCACTAGGGACCAGTTTTGTGGAAGGTGATTTTTCTACCTCAGCATTAGATTCTCATAAGAAGTACAGACCCTAGATCCCTCACATGTGCATTTCACAATAGGGTCACACTTTATGAGAATCTAATGCCACTGCTGATCTGACAGGAGACAGAGCTCAGATGGTAATCCAAGCAATGGGGAGCAACTGTAAATACAGATGAAGCTTCACAGTGTGGCCTGGTTGGCAGCCCCTGCTGTAAACAACTTTTACTGATAGAGATTTTCAATTTAAAAAATGTGAAGACAATTGGCTTATGATATGCCTCCTGAGAATGAGAGACTATGATGTGCCATTGAAAGCATTTCCTAAAAATTCTAAAACCTAGAGGCCTCTTAGGTCAAAATTTATATCAGATTAGCCCAGTGCAGTGACATGTAGTCCCAGCTACTAGGGAGGCTGAAGTGGGAGCATCTCTTGAGGCAAGGAATTCCAGGCTGTAGTACACCACGATTGCACCTGTGAATAGCTACTGTACTTCAGCCCAGATAACACAGAGATCCCATCTCTAAAAACAAATAAATAAATAATTCTGATTACTTCTCCCTTTAAACTTTAAAATTATTACCTTTTTTTGTTTGTTTGTTTTTTTGAGAAAATGTTTTGCTCTGTCACTCATCCTGGGGTGAGGTGGCACAATCATAGCTCACTGCACCTTCAAACTCATAGACTCAAGTGATCCTCCTGCCTCAGCCCCTCCCCAAGTAGCTGGAACTTTAGGCGCATGCCACTATACCTGGCTAATTTTTTTATATTCTTTGCAGAGACAGGATCTCACTGTGTTGCCCAGGCTGTTCTCAAACTCCTGGGCTCAAGTGATCCTCCCACCTTGACCTCCCAAAGTGCTGGAATTACAGGAATGAGCCACCCATGCCTAGCCATTTTTTTTTTAATCCTAAAGAAGATACTTCTAAGAAACTAATTCTATTCTTCAAAGTCTCTGATTAACCGTAAACTAAACTGAGGATCAAACTAACATAATTCACATAATAATTCTGTCTGTTTGAGGGAACTGATTGGTGATAGTTGATTTACTGATTTGTTTAGGCCCAAATTGTAGGTAGTTCTTAGTTTGCTGGCCTCATGGAGAATAGTCTTAAACCTACATCTTAGAACAAAATTAATTTTCTTTCTTTCAGTAGATAGCAGTTAGAGTGTTACAGAGAAGCACTCTAAAAATTGTTCATCTTGAATCTAAACACTCTTTTTATTTATTTATATATATATATATATTTTTTTTTTTTTTGAGACAGAGTTTTGCTCTGTCACCCAGGCTAGAGTGCAATGGTGTGATCTCAGCTTACTACAACCATTGCCTCCCGAGTTCAAGTAATTATCTCACCTCAGCCTCCCAAGTAGCTGGGATCACAGGCACATACTACCACACCTGGCTAATTTTTGTATTTTTTAGTAGAGACAGGGCTTTACCATGTTGGCCAGGCTGGTCTCGAACTCCTGACCTTAAGTGATCTGCCTGCCTTGGCCTTCTAAAGTTCTGGGATTATAGGCATGAGTCACCACACCCGACCTTACTTTCTTTTTAAATAGATATCTATTTAGTGTAGTTTGAAAAATCAAATTTATGACGATAACACACTTCCTTCTGAATCTAGAAAAATGAATTTAAATAAAAATATTTAACAGTAGAGCTATGAATATGAAACTTTTGAACAATGTTTTTAAATTAGAGTACTTTGTAACAATATTAAAGTATAGTCGGAGGAATGTCACATTGTGCCAGATTAGCAAGGCTACAGGCCAAGTGAACTAAATTATTCTCTTCTTCTTTTAATCAGAATCTACCATGATAACATAGAACTAGAGAAGTCTGTGAGGAGATGTTGAAAAGTTGATCTTCAAAACTCCTATTATCTATACTTATACTTCTCAAACTTTAATGTGCATAAAAATCACTGGGCAATTTTGTTAAGATGGAAATTCCAATTCGGCATGTCTGGGATGGGGCCTGGAATTCTGAAGTTCTTACAGGTGGTTGAGTAGTGCTACTACTGCTGGTCCATGAACCACACTTACAAAAGCAAAGATCTCAATTTTTCACAAACATATTAATCATAAGGATATTGTCAGGCTTATAAATTTAGCCATCTTCTGAATTGTTCATAACTGTGATTCTTTTATTAGTAGTTTCAGTTAGGTAACTCCATAGAATATTGTGGAAAATGACAATACATTTCTGTCAGACTAATATGGAATTGTTTATCAATAGGTAATGGAGACCAAAAGTATGTTGTACCTTGTGACAGAATATGCCAAAAATGGAGAAATTTTTGGTAAGCTTTTTCCTTTAAATTTTCTATTAATTTGAAAAATTCACTAATCTGCATGAATAGGGTATTTTCTATTAATTTTCTGCTTATATAGTGTTGGTAATATGAGTGAAAAAATTTTAAGTGTTAGAATAAAGTTTTCAGTAAGCTAAAATAGGAAACATAACTTATTTCCTTGTATTTATTATATTAAAGATTCTACTTAATTCTGTTGTCTCTGTTGGAGATTGGAGAATAAAACATATGGAGGAACTTTTAGTCATATTGCAAAGGATATTTTCTTTCTTTTTATCATTCTTTTTACCTTTCTTTCCATAGGAAAGATTAGTCCGCAAATGTTTATTAAGCTTCTACTATGTCCCAGGTATCGTACTAGGTGTTGGGGATACTCTGGTGACCTAAATAGCACAATCTCTGTTATTGTGGATCTTACAGTTTAGTGAAGTATTCACTATAGCTGTAAGACTTCAGGCAAGTCACCAAACCACTCTGGGACTCTCTAATGAGAAAGTATTTGATTGGTGTTTATGATTCATTCTAACTTTACAAAAAATTTAAATATGCTATTCTAGCTTTCACCTAAAACATCTATTTATTTTTACTGTGCAGAACCAGAGCACTGTAGTTATCTGAATCTTTTTGTTCTCAACTTAAAGTCCAAAAGTATTTTTCAAGCAGCTTTATTGAAGAATAATTCTTGTGTAATAAACTGCACATATTTAATGTGTACAATTTAATAAGTTTTGACACGTTTGTGAAACTGTCACCACAATAAAAATATCCATCACTTCCAGAAGTTTCTTTGTGCCCTCTTTGTAACTCTCTTGTCCCATCTGACACCCACACAACCACTGATCTGTTTTTTGTCACTGTGGATCAGTTTGTATCTTTTGGAGTTTTATATAAATGTAATTATATAGGATATATACAAATGTAATCATACAGGATATATTCTTTTTTTTGGTCTAGCTTCTTTCCTTTAGTATAATTATTTTGGGATTCATTCATTTTATTGTGTATATCAAAATATAATTTCTTTTTCTTGCAAGTATTATGTGAACATATCCCAGTTTGCTTATTCATTCATTTATCTATTGATAGACATTTGGGTTGGTTTCAGTTTTTGGCTGTCATTTATAAGTTACTATGAACATTCATATACAAGTGTATACAGTCTACCTTCAGGTGTTACCACTTCACATATAATAGAACCTTGGCTAGGCGCAGTGGCTCATACCTGTAATCCCAGCACTTTGGGAGGCCAAGGTGGGTGGATCACCTGAGGTAAGGAGTTCAAGACCAGCCTGGCCAACATGGTGAAACCCATCTCTACTAAAAATACAAAAATTAGCCAGGCATGGTGGTGCATGCCTATAATCCCAGCTACCAGGGAGGTTGAGGCAGGAGAATCACTTGACCCCGGAGGCGGAGGTTGCAGTGAGCTGAGATCATGCCGCTGCACTCCAGCCTGGGTAACAGAATGAGACTTCATCTCAATTAAAAAAAAAAAAAAAAAGAACCTTACATGAGTGTACTTCTCTTTTGCCCCTCCTGGCCTTTATGTTCTTGTTGACATTTTATTTATACCTGTTTTATAAAACACAATACAGTATTATTTTTCTTTAAACAATTATCTTTTAAAGAGATTTTCGTATTTTTTGAAAATCATCTATTTATCAGTTTAGCTACCTTTTTCTTTCAACAATTAACTTTTAAAGAGATTTCCATATTTTTCTGAAAGTTAAATCTATTTGTCAATGTAGCTACTATTTCTGCATTCCTATGGATGTACATATTTTTATCTAATGTCGTTTTCCTTTTGTCTGAAGGATTTTCTTTAGTGTTTCTTATTGCACAGATCTGTTAGTGATGAAATATTTCAGCTTTTATATGTGTAAAGTAGTTTTTATGTTGTCTTTGTTTTTGAAAGGTATTTGTACTAGGTATAGAATTCTAGATGGACTTTTTTTCTTTCAGTACTTTAAAGATGTCGCTTCACTGTCTTCTCATTTGCACTGTTTCTGACAAAAATCTACTGTCATTTTTTCTTTATTCCTGTGTGCCTTTTTTCTCTGGCTGCTTTTAAGGTTTTCTCTTTACCACTGGTTTCAACAATATGATTATGATGTGCCTTTGTGTGGTTTTCTTCATGATTCTTACGTTTGGTGTTCATTGAGCTTCTTGAATGTGTGACTATACTGTTTTCATCAAATTTGGATATTTTTCAGCCATTATTTTCCAACTAATTTTTTTCTCTCTTTTCCACCCCTCTCTCTTTTCCTTCAGATAGTCCAGTCAAACATATATTACACTGCTTGAAATTGCCTCGCAGCTCACTGATGCTCTTTTCCATTTTTAAAAAATTCCTTTTCCTCTCTCTGTTTCATGTTGAGTAGTTGCTCTATGTCTTTAAATTCATGAATCTTTTCTTCTGCTATTAATCCCAACCAGCATATTGGTCATCTCAAACATTGTAGTATTCTTTTCTATAAACTTGACTAGGACCTTTTTTTATGCCTTCCATGTCTTTACTTAGCCTTTGAACATCTGGAATCTGGTTATGATAATTTTTAATGTCCACGTCTGCTGATTTCCAGCATCTCTGTCAGTTCTGAGATTGGTTTTGATTGGTTAATGTTTCTCCTCAGTTTTGGTCACATTTTCCTATTTATGTACATGTCTGATAGTCTTTGATTGGTTGCTAGACATTGCCAGTTTTACCTTGAGCACCACGTATTTTTGGGTTACTTTAGGTTTTCTTTAGCTTTGTTCTGGGATGCAGTTAAGTTACTTGGAAACAGTTTGATCCATTTGGGCCTTGCCTTCATGACTGAAACAGTTCTCAGTCTGGGTCTAGTTACTTCCCGCTTCTGAGTACTCTACTCAATGCCCTATGAATTCTGAGTTTTTTGGCCTGACCAGAAGGAGCAGGCACCATCCTGGCTCTGTGTCAGCACTGGGCAGTGTTCTCTCTCAGCCTCTCAGACGGTTCTTTCTGGGGCCTCTCATGGTTTTCCCTCACACGTGAGCCTGTCATCACTCTCTTGAGTGCTCAGGGGATGGATCCCTCTGCAGACCTTTGGAGTTCTCTCTGTGTGTAGCTCACTCTTCTTGGGGACTCTTGGCGTTACCTACTCAACTGAAAGATATTGCAGGGCCACACCTGGGTTTCCCCTCAGTGTGCTGGGGAGTAGAGATTGTCTCAAGGCATTAGTTGGAACATTCACATGTCTTGCCTCATTTGTCACTTGTCTCTCAGGGATCACTCTCCTTTGCCTGATGTCCAGCGTCTTATAAACCATTCTCTCATGTATTTTGTATTGTTGTTGTTGGGGATAGGAAGGTTGTTTTAGGCAAAAGATTAAATCTGTCTTCGCCAAAAGCAGAATTATTCAGTCCTTTCAAATTTGTTGTTAATTTAAAGTATTTTAAAGATAACTAATACATGTTTATAGTTTTGAAAAATGCACTATTTGTAGTTGGATTCTAAATAAATAGTTCTGACTGAACTCATTGTATTTCAGAAAAGATGTCTGCTTCCCTCTTTTGCTTATTTTTTTTCTTTTTTATGCTACTGCTTAATGAGCTTATTTTAATTCTAAAAATATTTGTTTCAGCTAACAGCATCTTGACTGATGCTATAATAGACTGTTATGAGCCTTGAAGCTAAGCAAATCTGATTTACAATGCCAGCTGTACCATATTAATTGTTACATTACTTTGAGCAGTTCCTTTCCTTTTCTTCCCTTTTCTTCCCTTTTTCCCCTTTATTCTTTTGTTATTTTTCTTGCCTTCTCTTTCCTGTTTCTTACATTCACTTATTCATTCATTCAGTCTTTCAAGAAATCTTTATGGAAAACCAACTACTTGTCACACACTGCTATGTAGTAAGAAAACTGCAATGAAGAAAATAGGCAAAAATCTGTACTCTTTTACATTCTAGTTTCGGAGAGAGAAACGAAATAGCTGAATTATGTAGTAGATTAGATAGTGATGAGTGCTGTGTAAATAATAAAGCAAGGCTGGTGGATTGGGAGGCATGGGAGTTGATTGCAACATTAAATGGAGCAGTCAGAGAAGGCCTCGCTGGCATTTGAGCAAAGACTTGAAAGCACAGTCATGTTGATGAGGAAGAATGGGGATTATCCAGGGAGAGGGAAGAATAAATGCAAATCCCTGAGGCAGCAGTGTGCTTGGTGTGTCAAGGGGTAACAGGGGAGGCCAGTATGGCTCAAAAGGAACAAGCAAGAGAGAAGAGCAAGGAGGAAGAACAGTAGAAGAGAAGGTCAGAGGGTAAATGGGAGGCGGAAGTGGGGCAGATTTGGAGGCTTTGCATAGGCCATTAGAAGGATTTTGGCTTTTTCTTTGAATTAAATTAGGGAACCATTTTCAGCCAGGTTTCAGCAGAGAAGTGACTGCATCTAATGTAATATTTTAAAAGCATCACTCTGGCTGCTCTGTTGAGAATGTGAAAGGGTGGAGATAGGGAGACCAGGTAGGAAGTTCCAGTGACGGATGATGACAGCCCAGACCAGGGTAGTGGCAATTCAGGTAGTCCTAAGTGGTCATACTCAGAATATATTTCGACTTATAATCAGTAGGACTTCTGGACAGATGGAGACTACTAAGTAGTAAGTATAATTATGGAAGAGGCCAGGGTCTGATCCCTGAGGCATTTCAACACTATAGGATTTGGAAAAGAGGAGAAAGTAGCAGAACAGACAGAGGAGAAAGAAGACCAAGAGAACGTGGTGTCCTAGAAACCAAGTGAGCAAAGTATTCTCAGAAGGTTAAGAGTGAACATCTGTGACAAGTGATACTGATAGATCAAGAATGACGAAGAATGACAATTGGCCTTTGTATTCTGCAGTTTGGTAAGAGCAGCTTTGGTGGAGTGACTGAATGGGGCTTACAGAGCAAATGAGAGAAGAAAAAATGCAGAGAGCAAAATAGACAACCCTTTCAAGGAGTTCTGCTGCAAAAAGGGAAAAAAGAAATGAGGAGGTAGTTGGTAGAAGCAGTGAGTGGAGAGAAGGATTTTTAAGTCTTTGCCCATTGGAACGTTTTTAAAGCTTTGAACTATAGTTTTAGGAGTAAAGTAGAAATAGCTGTTACATGTTAGGTATCATTTCTATGAAAACAGGATAATCTAAATTGCTCTTTCTTGCTAAGACCTTTGAAACAAGTTTGGATTACATTGTTTTATATACATTGAGACATAACTTGGGGATTTTTAAATGTATAAGGTTTATATTTAATGTAAAGTCTCTAGAGTAAATGGTCAATTTAAGTTCTGAAAAGAAGATGTTGATAGAAAAGTTGGACAGTGAATGCTAGGTATCTGATTTTCCACTCTTGGGTACAGTTAAATTCTTGAGCACTGAAGATAATAAGTAATAGAATCCAATTTAAAAAGATCATGAAATCTTCGGATAGTCTTCACTAGTTTGGAAGGGAAGAATCTGAATTTAAAGGCGACGTGGAGATCATTTAGTGCAATTTATTTATTTATTTTTGGGCTTTTGTTGTTGTTTGTTTGTTTGTTTGTTTTGTTGAGACGGAGTTTCGCTCTTGTTACCCAGGCTGGAGTGCAATGGCGAGATCTCGGCTCACCGCAACCTCCGCCTTCTGGGTTCAGGCAATTCTCCTGCCTCAGCCTCGTGAGTGGCTGGGATTACAGGCACGCGCCACCATGCCCAGCTAATTTTTTTTGTATTTTTGGTAGAAACGGGGTTTCACCATGTTGACCAGGATGGTCTCGATCTGTTGACCTCGTGATCCACCCGCCTCAGCCTCCCAAAGTGCTGGGATTACAGATGTGAGCCACCGCGCCTGGCCAGTGCAATTTATTTTTATTTGTCTTGACTTTGTCATACAACTTGAAGCCCAGCAGAACTCATGGTCTTTTTTTTTTTTTTTTTTACAAAATCATTTCTCTCTTTTCTCTTACGTGGCTTCATCATTTATAGAGTCATCTAAACTGGGAACCTTGATGTCAGTATTGATTCCTTTTCCTTCCTACCTGGATGAGGTTTTGAATCCTGCCTGTTCTACTTCCAAAGTATTTCTTCTGCAAGTCCCCATCTCTCAATAACCACTGTCAACTCCTCACTCTTCCTTGTCTATATATTATGTGTTTATCTCCTAACTGTTCTATTTTACATTGTCTTCAGAATTATCTTTCTAAGTCACAAACATAATCATGTTGCTTATATTTATTTTCTGAGTTTTCTAGTAATGACCATTAATTAACAAAAAAAAGTAATTTTGAAAACAAGGTAATGACTGGCACACACAGTTTTCAGTAGAAGGATTAATGCTCAGTGTACTGTACTTTATTACCATGGGCGCTTAAACATCCCTTGCTCTTTATACTGGAAGATTCTTTATACTGCTCCATGCTTCAGAGCTATTTTAATGTCACACAGCAACCCTGTTTTAATTTTCCATGTGGTCAGTTAGAAGAGTTGGGCATTGTGCCAAGAGTTGAAGGTAGAAGAAAAAGAGATTGGTGGCCAAGAAAGGTAAGGATAAGGAATCCAACTAAGAAGGTGGGAGGCACAGGGAGCCTAGAAGAAAACAAGATGTAAATGGGCAAAAAATTGTTGACTATATGTGGAATATATAGGGAAGAAAAGACATAGTAAACTGTACATTCAGGTAGGTAAAACAGAACAGTCTGGTAGCCAGCCTGTTTCTGACATGAAGCCCATGAAGATATCAAAATAGAAATGAGAAGATTCAGTCCAAATAACATTAATCAAGTGGTGAAAAATATGTACCTTCGTCCCCCTTAGCAGACGGGACTTTCAGTGGTTTCACTTATCTGAGGTCAACTGTGGCCTGAAAATATTAAAATATTTTGTGAGAGAGATACCACATTCATGTACCTTTTATTACAGTACATTGTTATAATTGTTCTATTTTAGTATTGTTGTTAACCTCTTACTGTGCCTAATTTACAAATTAACTTTATCATAGCTTTGTTTATATAGGAGAAAACATAGTAGATATAAGGTTTGGTACTATCTGTAGTTTCAGGCACCCATTGAGGGTATTAGAATATAGCCCCTACACATAAGGGGACTGCTATATAAGATTTTAAGTGAATTGAGCCCAAACTCTTTTAAACCAATTGGAGACTTAGATGGAAAAAAAAAACACAAAACCTAGATAAACAGTAATGAACTTTGTATTTTGAACTATATATTAAGATTTGTCTTTCAGATTTATAACTTCAGAGTCACTCTTTATTTAACTTTACAAGTATTCCTTTAGTGCTTACTCTGTGCTAGGAGGGTTTTGTGTTCCCAATTTTTTTTTTCATTCTTAAGTTTTGTGTTTAGTTGGCCAGCAAATCATACTCTGTTCTTGCAAAATGACTTGAAATTAAAGCCTTCTGTTTCCCCAGTCATCACCCTTCTCTAGGCTTTCATCACTTCTTGTCTCAATTAGCATATCCTTCATGTTTTACCATCCCTTCTTTCTTCTCTATAGTCAAGTACATTTTATGTAATTCCTGTTTAATCTTACTAAAACATTATTTTTATTATAAAGTTATAATATATTGTTATATGTTATTATATTATATTATAAAGTTTATATTGTAACTGTGTTCAGTAACCTTCACTCACCTTCCTGTTGCTTATTGGATAAAATCTAAACTCCTCAGTTTGCAAATAGGGTAGCTGCACTAAGTGAAAGGATGTGTCCAACTGTTCCTTGCATAGGTCTATTTATTTAATATGATCCTTAGGTATGGACAACCAAATTGCAGAGTATAGTACATGCTTCAGTATAAACCAACCCTCCTTTTTTTTCTACTTGTGTCTTTTAGGCTGTATCTGTCTTCCGAGTTTTTGTTTTTTGTTTTTTTGGAGACGGAGTCTCGCTCGGTCGCCCAGGTTGGAGTGCAGTGGCGAGATCTTGGCTCACTGCAACCTCCGCCTCCCGGGTTTAAGCAATTCTCTGCCTCAGCCTCCCGGGTGGCTGGGATTACAGGTGCATGCCACCATGCTCAGCTAATTTGTTTGTATTTTTAGTAGAGACGGGGTTTCACCATCTTGGCCAGGCTGGTCTTGAACTCCTGACCTCATGATACACTCACCTCAGCCTCCCAAAGTGCTGGGATTACAGGCATGAGCTACCGCCCCCGGCCTCTTCCAAGATTTTATTTTTGCAAAAGTTAAACATTTATGAATATTAGTTTAAGGAGTTAAATAATTGTGCAGAGTTTGTTACAGATGATATCAGTCCCCATTCTCCTGCCCCCCCTCCCCCATTTTCTCCACTTTAGAGGCAACCACTTTCATATCTTTCTTTCTTTTTTGAGACAGGATCTCACTCTGTCACCCATTCTGGAGTGCAGTGGCGCAGTCACAGCTCACTGCACCCATGACCTCCTGGGCTCAAGCAATCCTCCTGCCCCAGCCGCCTAAGTAGCTGGGACTACAAGTGTGTACCACCATGCCAGGCCAATTTCTAAAATTTTTTTGTAGAGTTGGGGTCTTGCCATATTGTCCAGTGTGGTCTCCAACTCCTGGGCTCAAGCAATCCTCGTACCTCAGCCTCCCAAAATGCTGAGATTACAGGTGTAAGCCACTGCACCAGGCCTCTGTTTTAGGCACAATCTCTTTTGGATTCTTCCCCATCCCTATATGTAAGAGGCACATTTTAGAGAGTTGTATAAAGACCAGCTGTGGGAAACCTTAAGTATTAGGAGTAGGAGTAAGGGTTAGGATCTTTGTTAGAGTGGCTGTCTGTGAGCCAGGAAGTGATGATGTGTATAAGGGAATTTTTTAGGAAGATAAATCTACCAGTGGTATGACAGCTCTGAATTAGAGGAGGAGAAAAGCCATTTAGGAGACTACTTTAATTGTTCAGATGTGAGAGGCTGAATGCTTGGGTTAAGATGTTGTCAGAATCATGAGAAAAGACTTTAAGCAAGAGGCATTACTAATTCTAAAAATAACAACTATTATTTATTGAGCACTCTCTTTTTGTTGGGTACTGTCTAAAGTACTTGATTTATTTTTTAAAACCTTACAAAAAATTTATAAGGTAGGTACTGAAAGATTCAGTAATTTGTCCAAAGTCACACAGCAAATAAACAGTCTGGATTTGAACTAGGCAATCCCAGAAACTGTACTGTTAGTGATTATACTTTAGCACCTGTCAAAAATTCCTGCTGAGTATCAAGAAGCGAACACCAAGAGTTAGGATTTAAAGCAAACATGATTGAAGTATATTGTGGTATGGTTGACAGAAATGCCTAAGTCTGTTTTCAGAGTGAAACATGACAGATTAGATTTTAAATATGATTTGATAGTAATATCAAGACATATTTATCTTGATATTATCAAGATAATATCAAGAAAGTTAGTTCATTACAGACAATTGACAATTGAAAATATGGAAGCAAATGAAATTCAAAAGAGATTTAAATTCAACAGTAAAAAGACAACCCTATTTAGCAATGGAAAAAAGACTGGAACCAGACAAAAGATATACAAATGGCCAATAAACACATAAAAAATACTCAACATTTTTAGTTATCAGAGAAATACAAATTAAAAACCAGAGGGAGACATCATTTCACATCAACTAGACTGATTAAAATTGAAAAAACTGACAATAATAAATGTTAGGCTGTGAAGCAACTAGAACTCTCAGACATTGCTGGTAGGAATGTAAAATGGTACAACCACTTGGGAGAATTGTTTGGCAGTATCTTACAAATTTAAACATGCATATACCCCATCACACAACAATTCTATTCCAGGTATTTACCCAAGAAAAATGAAAACAAGCGTCCATAAAACAATTTTGATAAGAATGTTCACAGCAGCCTTTTTTCACAATCACCCAAAGTAGGATCAACCCAAATGTCCATCAGTGGGAAAATCATAGTATAGTAATACAATGGAAGACGATTCAGCAGTAAAAAGGAAATGAACTATTTATGCATGCAACAACAGGCATAAATCTTACAGACATTGTGCTAAGTAAAAGAAGCTGGACACAAAAGAGTATAGACTACATATGATTCCATTTATATGAAGTTCTGTAACAGGCATCACTAATGATGGTAATAGAAAGTGGAAAGCTGTTGCCTCCAGGGAGAGGAGAGAATTGACTAGAAAGGGACAAGAGAGAACTACCTTGGGCGATGGAAATGGAAATGTTTTATTTTTGTTTTGAATGGTGGTCATACAGAATATGCAATTACCAGATCTCATATAGTTAACCATCTAAGATTTTGCATCTTATTATATATAAATCATACTTCAATAAATCCTTGTCTCTCTCAAAAAAAGGAGATTTTAGTAATAGAAGTATAGATTTGAGGATTACCTGAGTAGAAGTGCTGAATGAAGCTGTAATTAATAGAGATTTCGGAATGAAGAACGCTGAGAAGTGAGTTGGTTGTGAGTGGACATTGGAAAAAAAAAAGAAGTGAGTTGGTTATGCTTTTTATTAGAAGCAGGTGGAAAAAAGGAATTGGTGAAGTAGAAGAGTGTCTTGAGAAATATGGACAGTTTCTTGATTAACCAAAGGAGCGTGAAGTGAAGTTGCGGGTATTCGGTCATTAAGAGATCACCAATCACTTCAAAGAAAGTACTTTTCAGTAAACCGGAAGCTACAACCAGATTTCAAGAGGTTAAACATACATGGGTGGTAAAGGGAGAAAGATAATATACAACTACCTTTTAAAGTTTTCAAGGTGGAAAGAAGAAAAGGAAAGAATTGAGGGGTAATAGAGCCTACATAGGATTCAGTATTATGTAATGGTTTTGTTTGTGGTCTTGGTGTTTGAAGCAGCTAGAAAAAAAACAGAATGTAGGCAGGAAAAGAGATGGTGAAATAAGGTGGCAGAATAGACAAGAGATAGTGGGATTAAGGGCACAGAGCGAATGGTTAGTTTAGAAGAGAGGAATTCCTCCTTCTCTGAAAAGGTGTGCATTGGTGCAGTTATAATGATAATTAGATCATGCCAAGGATTTGGCTTACAGAGGCTTTTTGTGGTAAAATAGAAGGAAGATGAGTTTATTGATATAGGATAGAGATATTTCATTGTGTAGCGTAGCTGACGAGGCATCAGAGAAAGAGCAGTACATTAGACAATGTCGTGGGAGAAAGGTTTAGAACAGCTGGCAGTACTCATGTGATTGTCAAGGGATGAATAAAAGGATCAGTAATTAGCAATGAGGGAGTTTATAGTAGACTCACAGTCAACAGTGCTTTTCAATCCAAGGAGAAAAAGTGGACAATATGAGTGAATGGCCCAGGTTGAGGATTCAAATGGTGGAAGATGAAATGCATGTAAGACTTGCTGTGGTCAGAGAGGTCGTTGTTGAAAAGGCTGATTGTGAGATCCAGGTTCAGGAGAGAGATAAGTGAAGCAACAAAAATGTCTTATGAGCTGAAATAATAGAATAGTAGAGAGACTGAAGAGGCTGAAGTACTTTAAGGGAACAATATTTATATATAAAAAATATATAAAATTCTAGCCTCGAGCCAGTGCATAACTCCCAGCAGCGTGCCACTTTCAAACTCTCTTCTACTCTTGGCACAGCTGCCTTAACCATGCCCTGCTAATTCTGGGAAGGCCTTAGGTCTTTGCACTCTCCTCTTCTACTTCTTCTTGCATAGAGAGAGGTTTCCTGTGCCATCTGGTTTTCTTGCTCCATCTGACTAGGCTTACGCCAAAAGAGCAATTATGGTGGCATGCTGGGAATGCATCTACAGTGCGTGATTCATGCATTATGAAGCTCTGATGGTTATGCTTTATTTTCGTTTGGTTAATTATATTATACCTCATTCCACAGAGTTGAAGTAGTTTCAGAGGAGAATAATACCCCCCAAATTATAGAACATAAATAAGAAAGAGTTGGATCAGAAAATATATATAAAAGCAGAAAACAGTTGTCAGTAGGAAAAAGGAACACAAATGTGTAGGATATAAGGGCCTAAGAACTTCACATTTGGCTCCAAGCTTTCTGACTGTCAAGGTGAATAGAAGTTGCAGGCTTTACAGAATTTTATCTAAGAGTAGATAAAAGCAAAACTTTTCTTAGTAAATTTTAGAATAAAATTTTTCTTTGGCATTTCTAATGAGAGGTACTTAATAAGTCATCTTGTTAAAATAAAAATCTGATTCTATTAAAATTTTTTAGGGACTTCCCTTGCTTTTGGGATAAAGTCCAGGATCCTTAACAAGGTTATCAGTATCACTGCACTCTATACACCCTACCCTTAAAAATAATAGCAATAAAAAGATTATCATTTCTTGAACTCTTACCATGTGTCAGGCAATGTGCCAAGTCCTGTACGTAAATTTTATCATTACGTCCTCTCAGAAACCTTATGAGATGGGTTTTCAATTGAAGAAACTAAGGGACAAAGAGGTTAAATTTGCCCAGGGTCACAGAGCAAGTAAGCAAGTAAGTGGCATAATCAAGACTTGAAGCCATATTCTGACTTCATGTACTAACTGATTATATGCCTTTTTAGAGTTTGTCAAACTTAACGAGTTTCCATCTGCTGATTTTGCACATTTGTTTCTTCTGCCCCGCCCCTCTTCTCCTTAAGCATGTAATTTAGTTTAATTGAATCTTGATGGATATCATTAATTTAATATATTAACAGTAAAGAATAGAAGCAGGGAAAGCATTTAACAGTTTTGTTAACTACAGTGAATATAACAGTTCTCTTGATTTAATATGTGGCTTTGGTCCTGGATTCCCTCCTTATCTATGATGAAAGTAGGAAGCATTTGGGCTCCTGTCTTCTGTACTTTTGGAAACTGGCCGGTGAACTGCTTACCAGATCTAATGACCAAATCTAATTATCTCCCACAAAACCCCTAGCTAAGCTAATCTCCATATTGATTCTCCAAATAGAACATGTAAATCTCTGATTCAAAATCTGTGCTCATGTTGATTGGGAGCCCTAGAAAGCCCTTCGCTCTCTACCTATTGAAATCCTGCCTGTGTAAAAGTTCTAACTGAAGTTCCATCTCTTCAATCAAGTTTATCTCAATTAATTCTATCCACATAGATTTCCTACTAAGAGAACACTGTAGTTCTCTTTCCTGCACAACTCATTTTTATCTACGCCCTGCCTTTCACTGTTGTTTAAAGTCTGCATGTGTTATCTTTTATCTCTTAATAGACCGTAAGCTTCTGTTGAGGACTTTAGCACAATACAAAGCGTTTCACAAATACCTGTTGAATGAATAGTATAATAGTCTGCTTTGGCCTTACAGACTTTATTTACTGAGTGAAGCCAACAAGAGAACACTGCCAGGTTAAGTAGGCTCAGGTACTTCTTTGTTCAGTTTTTGAAAGGAGTTTTCTGTTGGTTTACTCTTCAGGAGATAAACGTGAATGAGGAAATACTAAGTGAATCAAGGGAGAAAATTGGCTTCCTCTAGTATACTGAGCCGTTTTTGAGTGCTTACTGGTAGTTACTACCATACAATTACGTTTTCTTCTGACTCCCACACCTCCCTTAACATAATCTTTTCAGAGTATAATGGTAAATAAGAGCATATGCATTTAACCTGAGTAACTTTTGTTCTCCAGGACTCAGATGGCAGTTGGTGCTGGTCTCTGAAGGATAATATTTTCTGTCTGGCAGCATGAAATATGGAACAGCAAATGAATTTGCTTAAGAGTCCTTGGGTTATTTATGAATACGATAAGGCTTTGACTACGTTTTTTCTCTGGAATCATAGGTGTGACTAGAAAGTTATTCACTATTCCTACATTCTTTAGAACTGTTCCTTAGATTCGTCCATGTGGTCATGTGCAGTAAGTGGCACAAAGATCTTAGGGTGGTCACCTCATCAGACAATTTGGGTACTGTTCAAACAATTAAACCGGCAGTCAGCAGATTCCGGCCTGGTAATTAAATTACCCAGGGCCTTTGTTTGCAGATTTCTGCTCCTTGATATGCTGCGTCTTTCTAGGCTGAGCATATGCCTGGGGTTTATTGATTCATTTCCTGTCTTTCCCTTTCAGTGGTAACATACTAGGATGCCTTCTGTGGTAATTGAAAAAGGGCTTTGCTTTAGCCAAAATACCTTGGGACACTGGCTTAGAGAACCTGAGGGACAGTTTTTGTGGTCTTTGGTTAATATGTCAACAACCTGCAGGTAGTAGTACTAGGAAAGTAGTTCATTTGTTTAAATAAACTTCGAAGGTTTTTCTCACTTTATTTTGCCAGTATGACCCTAAGTTAAGTTTTAATCCTTTTTCCCCCCACTTACTATTAACCAGGGTCCCACATCAGTATTGCTTAAATCTACCCTTACTTCTCCAGCATCTTCTGTCGTTGCTTTAGTTCAGATGGCCATCATTTCTCACTTGAATTACTTCAATACCCAAGTCCTTTTTGCCTCCAGACTTGCCCCTCTTCTCATCCATCCTCCATGTTGCTATCAAAAATGATCTTCCTGTAATACTAAGATCCTTGTCATTTTTTTTGCTTAAAATATTTCTGTGTCTTTCCGTTGCCGTTATTATAAAATCAAAAGTTAGTGTGGAATTGGTATAATGATCTGCCCCCATCCAGTCACACCCCAGGCACATACTGTATGGGTTTTATTGACTGAACATGATCTGCTGTACAGATTTACAGACAAACTTTGCTTTCACATGTGTGAGGATGGTAGATGTTAGTGTAGAAACATTAAATTGGTGTGTACTTCAGAAGGCTTATGCAAATGCTGAATGCATGCAGATAAAATTAGACTATCCTTGGCTGTAAAATTTAGGATCTTTCCTTTTGAATTTTTGTTAGATGTGTATAATAAAGATATCTTTAAAGAGGTCAGATCTAATTGGATTATTTATAAATCTTTTAGTTGACTTGCAGAGAGACTAGTAACTACATGAAAGAGCCAGCATGATTCAGAAAGTTGTTATTGCTCTCCCTCCCACCTTTGTTTAAATTGGGTCAGACATTAAAAGAAAATCAGAAGTAAGCTCTGTGTGCTAGTCCAAGTTCCGCCATTGACTTCTACTATAAACATCCTTGAGTAAGCCACATAATGTTTCTGAACCTCAATGTGTTCTAAAAATGAAAGTGGTGTATGAGTTTAGTAGGTGCCATGTGCTTTACTGTGACTAGTGCTGGGGATTTAAAAGAAAAAGAAAGAAAAAGGAAGAGAGGGAAGGAGGAGGAGGGAGGGAGGGAAATAAGAAGAGGGGAGGAGGGAAGGACAGAGGAAGGGAAATAGGTAACTTGACCACTGCTCTAGAGGAGTTCACTGTCAACTTTCTAAGTCTAAAAAATTGTCTGTAAATTAAAGGAAATAAAGTTTTCAACAGAGATTTGAAGAAGGAATGGATCTGTCAGCGATGATTAAACAAATTGTTTTTAAACTTAATATGTTTGGAAATACAAACATAGGACACCTTATTAAAATAGACAAGTTTCTGAAACGCAGTCCAGTTTTCCTGTTAACCTCCATTTTAAATTTCAGCTATCTCCTGCTGGTTATTGGCAGCCTGCCGTTAGTGATGGTTCAAAGCTGACATTCTGTACTGTGAGCAGTGAGCTGCTCCCATGTCTGGCAGCTGCAGTTGTAGCTAGGCTACAGTGAAGGGAGAGAGTGAGGCATCAGCTATTCTGATCTTGGCCATAACCATACCCAACTGAATTCTATTAATGTGAGGATTTTGGCAGTCTGTGTTTGATTTGTTCCCTAGTTTTCTGTTTCTTTCAGGATGAATTTCTATTAAGTGAATCATTGTATTAAGGAATTTAAGTTAGATTAATTTGGAAAAAGCTAATTTCTCATTTGTGAAAGGGGATAACCAGAGGTAGATTTTATCTGCTAATTTCGGTGGTAAAAGGGGTAGATTTCCTACTTAAAATAAAATGGGAAAAACCATAGTCCACATAGGGGAGGATCTTTTCTTCCGCCTTTGGTGAATGTCTTTCTGCTTTCAGAAAGAGGTGTCCAAGTGAGATAGCTGAAGACCTTATATTTCTGTTATATTTATTTCCTTGTATTTCTGAAAATACCTTTGTTTTATCCTCATATGTGAATTGTCTAATTATTGCTACTGCTCCATTACTCATTTTTGCAAAATTATTTGTTTATTTTTATGAGAGCAATACATTACTTATTGATGGCCTATTATGTGTCAGACATGGTTCTAGGTGCCAAGAAATCATCAGTTAACAAAGTCTTTGCCTTCTTTGAGCTTATACTTTAGTGAGAGTGTTTTAAGTTATGGGATTAAAAGAAAATGTGTTATGTCAGTGTTTCAGAGCCAAATAAGGAAGCTAAAGGGAACAGGAAGGACAGGATAGGGTAAAGATTTATTCTTTTATCAAAGATGATCAGGGAAAGCCTCTTGTATACATACTTCAACAAAAACCTGAAGAAAGGATATGTAAAGTAAATATTTTGCGATCTTACATGTCTTAGGAGCTTGTATCTCTATCATAATACATAATAGTTTATCTGATAATAGAATTTTAAGTTGAAAATAATTTTCTTTTAGAATAATGAAAAATTCGTTCCTTTGTCTTGTAATTTCCAGGGTTGCTTTTGAAAAACTTAAAGTGATTTAATTCCTGATCCTTTGTTGTGAGTTATTGTTTACTGTCTCTAAGCTTATAAGATCTTCTCTTTGTCCTCAGTGTTCCGTAATTTTCCAGTGACATGCCTTGGCGTAGGGTCTATTTCAGTTTGTGGTGCTGGACTGTAGGTGGGTCCCTTCAATTTGGAAACTCATGTTCTTTGTTTCTGGGAAATTGCATTGAGTTACTTAGTAGGTGATTTTTTTCCCTACTTTTCTCTGTCTTCTCTTTCAGGAATGCCTTTTATTCAGATATTGGCCTTTCTGAACTAGCCTTCTAATTTTCTTTTTTTACTTTACCTTTGTTGTTTTCCTATTTACCATGTTTCTTTGTCTTGTTGTTCTGCTTCCTGGAGGATTTCATAAGCTTTATCTTTCAACCTTTATTTTGCCGTCACATTTTAGTATCTATGACTTTATTTTGTACCCTAGTTATTTCTTTTAAAATAACACTCTCATCTTTTTTTTCAACTGTTTAATCATTTTACTTTTTTATTTTTTATTAATTTTTTTTTTTTTGGTCTAAAATATATTGCCTAAAGGCTTTAAGTTCCAGGGTACATGTGCAGGATGTAGAGATTTGTTACATAGATAAACATGTGCCATGAAATAACACCCTTATCTTATATGATCATTTTATAATTTTTTTTTTTTTTTTTTTTTTTTTTTTTTTTGAGAAGGAGTCTCCCTTGGTCATCCAGGCTGGAGTGCAGTGGCGCGATCTCGGCTCACTGCAACTTCTGCCTCCTAGGTTCTAGCGATTCTCCTGCTTCAGCCTCCCCAGTAGCTAGGTTTACAAGTGTGTACCACCACATCCAGCTAATTTTTTTTGTACTTTCAGTAAAGACAGATTTTACCATGTTGGCCAGGCTGGTCTCGAACTCCTGACCTCAAGCAATCCACTCACCTCAGCCTCCCAAAGTACTGGTATTACAGGCATGAGCCACTGCACTCAGCCTATAATATCTCTTAAACGTCTCTCAAAGCAACAATAATTTTATTGTATTTTCATTTATTTGTATAGTCTTTTTATTTCATTTGTATTTCATTTCTTTGTATAGTCTTTCTTTCTCCTCTATGTTGATTTGTTTTTTTCCTGTTGGTGTGTTTGTTTTCATGTATATATTTTGTGTTAGAGTTTATTTAGGTGATTACTGCATATATTTGTTCATCAATTCCTATTTAAGAGCAGGGAACCAAGAAGGTAACTAGAAACTGAGCCAGTGGAAGGGATTTTTCACTGCTAGAGTGATCTGACTGTGTTCTTATATTGGGTGTTTCCAATGTTTGTGTTTTTACACTTGAGTTGATGGATTACGAGGAGAAGATTCTTTGTCTTCTGCCCATAAGGTAAAAGCCTGGTTGCTACAGTTTTGGCCTTATGGATGAAGAATGCTAAGGCATGTCAGTATCTGGTGTGCATGTCTACTTAATCTTTCTGTTTTCAATATGGCATCCCTCTCCTCAACTGCACCTAGGGTTTTTAGGTCTGGAGACCCTTCATTTTAGTCTATCCTCAAAAGGACAAGCCTCTAGATTTCTACCGGGGTAGAAGTCAGGGCACTTACCCAGTGTATAAAATGAAGAGAGTAGATCTGGGGATTCAGTTACTTCTTAGACCATCTTTACCAGATGATCCTTATTTTAGCTTCATTTTACACCAACTTCCAGTTTCTTGTGCTATCAGTTCCTGAATCTTGGGGCGTTCTACTATGTAAATATTATTGATTCAAAGCATTTTCTGTTGCTGAGACTTCAAGTTTCTCAAGTCAGTTGAGTTGATATTTCAACAGTAAGGTGTTTTTTTGTTTGTTTCTTTCCAAGTTCTTTAGTTGGTTCTTTTTTCTGTTTCCTATTCTGTTCTGTAAAATATATGTGATATAGTCTCTTATCTCTGGGAAGATATTAAACATATTTATTTATCTCTAGATGTTCCTTTTTTCTTATAATATTTTTTCTTTAAATACTTGAACATAGCTGTAATAACTACTTTAACATCATCTGATACTTCCATAATCTCTATAATTTCTAGGTTTCTGTTGTCTTTCTCATGGTTATAGGTAACATTTTCCTGCTTCTTGGTATGTTTTATTTGTTTTGCTGGTTGTTGTTTTTTTGGATGAGCTAGCATTATGAGCTTTACATTGCCAAGTCTCTGGATTTTGTTATCTTCCTGAAACAGTGTTTGGTGGGCAGTTAAGTTACTTACAGTTTGGTTTGATCTTTTCAAGTTTTGTTAGTGTTGGGGTTGGAAAAGCCCTGTGCTAGTTATGATCCTTCTGAGGTCTCTATTGAATGCCTTGAATGATTGGTAAACAATCTCCACTTTGGCTGGTAGAAATTTAAATGGTCCTCAGACCTATATGAGCCCTGGGAACCATTCAGCTCACAACACCTTGTCATTCTTTGCCCAGCCTTATAGAACTTCATCCTATGTACTGAGCTCCGTGAGGATAAGTAACTCTGAGGAAAAAAAAAAAAAAAAAAAAAAAAAAAAAAAAAAAAGAACTTCATCCTAGACACATATTTCTTAGTATTTAGCAAAGACTTAATGGCACCTCTATGCAGATTTCTGAGCCTTTATTTATTTATTTATTTTCTGCATAGTCCCTCTTCCCCAGAAATTTGCCCCATATCTTCTGGAAACCTTAGACTTGGAATTTCTGTCTCCTTTACACAGCAAAGTAACCATGGTATGCTTGGGATTCCTGTACCTGCTCAGAAATCCAGAATGTGCCTTCAGGCAGAAAACCAGGCGATCATAAACCTCACCTGATTTTATTTTTGCCATTTTCCTGGTTGTTTTAAAAAAAGGTTAAATCTGATTCTTGTTACTATGCCATGGCTAGAAGGGTAAATCAAACATGCTTATTTAAAAATCCTATTCCGATTATATGTTAACCCTGTTTGTTTGGATGTGTACCTCATTTGCTGAACTTGTTTTCTGCCTTAAATGAGATTTACACTCCTCAGGAGTCTGCTCATTCTTTGATTGTATGTGCATCTTTCTTGCTGAAATTCCTTGTTATACTCTTTCCTGCTTCTGTTTAGGCAGCCTGCTTGGGAAGGGGACTAAAACCCGCCATGGGAGTTTTCACTTGGGGATCTTTCAGTGAAAGTAGAGGAGGGTGTAGAAAGTATTTCTGGGCTAGATATCCCGTAGACTGATCTACTAGGAATGAATGCTTCCTTTTTTTCCCCAACCATCTAGGATACCGCCCTGTCTCTAAGATTTAAGACTCTTTAGGGGTTGTATACCCTCTGTTACAGCCCAAGGTGTATGCTACAGGATGTGAACATGGACTGATCTGACTTGACTACACCCCTGTGGTATTCCAACTAATAAGACTGTTGACTGTCCTTTAGCCCTCTCCTCTTCCAATATTCCACCATTGGGCATGGAACACTTTGGGCATAGAACTACTATTGCTGTATTTTGTGTCTGTATATCTTAGCTTGTGATTTTCCTCTTTAATTTGATTTTGTCTGTTGTAAATCACAAAATATTCCCAGTTGCTAGTCCATCAGTTCCTTTTGTTCTTGTGTGACCATTAGTTAATTAATTTTCTTTCATTTCCAGGAATTGATATAGAAGAGAAAACTAGCTGGTTCCTGGTCTGCCGTCTTGAAACAGGCAGAATAATCTCTTTTGCCCTGCCTATGCACAACCATTTAAAAATAGATTTGCTTTTCATTAAATATTGGGGGTTCTTAAAATGTAAATATCCAGCTTTGCTGTTGGAAAACTAAACATTAAATAGTATAATATTTTCTCGTTGTTGCTTTATCACATTGTGATTTGGCCCTTCATTCAATAAATAATTACTGGGTTTCCCATCTTGGTATTTGAGGAGGAGGGTACTATCTAAGGGAGAATTAAAAACACTTAGAACTATGCTATACTGTGCTGTGTTATAAGTGCTACTGGAAACTGAGAAAGTTCTTTAGAAAGTCAGAAGAAATAGGCTATTATTAACCAGCAAAAATACTATTTGTTGGCATAGAGTTACAAAGTCGGTGACAATATAGCATCTGGTGAAGGCCTCAGTGAAGTAATGGCGAAATTTACCTGCTTCTTTTTAGTCTTCATTCTCTTTAAATTCACTGAAGCAACTTGACCCTTAGCAACCACTCTCTTTTTTTCTTGGAAATTGCCTTTTGTAACTGTTTTCTTTTCCCATGTTTGAGACCATTGTCTGTCTGATTTTCCTGTCCCGCAAGAGAAGGAGTTCTATGCATTCCCTCACTGAGCTCTGTATTCCCAAGCCTTCAGGCCTCTAGGCAGATGAACCTCAAATCCTTAACCTGAGCCTTTACATTTCCCTAAATTCCAGGTCCTTACTTTCTGACTTGTTGAAAAGAAAATTACAACCTGAGCACATTACCTTCTTCTCCTCCTCTACATTAGCTCTTTCTGTGTTTAAAATTCTGTTTGCAGTTTGACCATTCATTCTTCTTCTACCCCTGAATTACCTTGGACTCATTCTTTTTTATATTTAATGAGTTGCTTAGCCTTACAAATTTTTCTTTGAAATATCCTTTTCTTTTCTGCTTTTGTTTATTTATATTTTTTGCTTTTGTTTACTGTATATTTTCATTACCTTAACCCTAATTTAGTCCCTCATTAATTCATTTTCAGCTCATGATTAGGATCCCAAGTGGTCTCTTGCTTCTGTATTTCCCTTATCAGTCTTTCCTGTGCACAGATTTTTTACTTCATTTCTTAAAAATCTTCTGCAAAATACAGAACCTTGCCTACCAACTTTGGCACTTAAGCTCTATTACAGTGTAGACCTAACCTTCTTATTCCAATTTCATTTCCTGTTCCGTATATGTGCTGTATGAGTGACAGTGGGCATTTGAATCAGAATGGGATTTTTGTTCCATCTCAGCCATTATTTAACTGTGTGAATACGTAACTTTGGAAGAGTTGCTTAACTTTCCTGAGTCTCACATTCTCATTTGTAAAATAGCTAATGTATGGAATTAATAAGGTAAAGTAAAATTTCTGGTACCACAGTACCAGACTTAGTAAATGTTAATCTCTTCTTTCCCTTTTCTAGGTCAGTTTGGTTAGTCCCCTGTTCTTAGAATGCTCCATGTTTTCCTATATTTTTGCCATCACCCTTCTGAACAGTTTGTCACTCCCAAAACTTCTGACACCAAATGCAGGGGGTAGAGGGGTTCACTCCACACCAACCAATTTTTCAGTACCAACTGAGTGTTCTGGGATGCAATTCAATTCTGGTACTAACTACCCAGAGCTAGCATCAGACATGACAGGTTTAAGTGCTCAATCCCACAAGACTGCCCTCATCTCATATCAGAGGCCAGTTGCAAATAGCAGGTCCCCAGTCTACACACACCTTCTGTCCCACCTGGCTACAGTTAGGAATCCCTATGACTCTCTACTCAGGTTCTATAATTTTCTAGAACAGCTCACAGAACCTAGAAGAACAGTATACTTACATGTACTGGTTTGTTATAAAGATTACAATTCAGAAACAGCCAAATGGAAGAAATACATAGAGCAAGGTATGGGGAGGTACAGAGCTGCCATGCCTCCGGGATGCCACCCTCCCAGCACCTCACTGTGTTCAACAACTTGGAACCTCTCTAAAACCTGTCCTTAGGTTATTTATGGAGTCTCATTACATAGGCATGATTGAGTAAATTATTGCCCATTGATGATTAACTCAGTCTCCATCCCCTGTTCCACCCAGAGGTGGAACTGAAAGTACCAATCGTCTAATCACATGGTTGGTTCCTCTAGCAACCAGTGTCCATCCTAAAGCATCTAGAGACTCACCTCATTAGCATAAACTCTAGTGTGGTTGAAAGGGGCTTGTTACAAATAACAAAAGATATTCCTGTCACTTAGGAGTCCCACAGGTTTTAAAGCTCTCTGTCTGGAAGTGAAGACCAAATATATATTTCTTATTGTCGCAACTCTGCAATTCCCTCACCCCTGTTTTCACCAGGAAAATTTTTTTTCATTTTTTATAGCTCAGTTCAGATTTCACTTTATTTGTGAAACCTTCTCATCTGTCCTCTAGTTAAAAGAGGTCCTTCTTTCATTCTCATGATTTTTGTCTGTTGTAAAGTACTATTATTGTTGCTTTATGTCTCTTTCTTCAACCCACTGTGATTTTCTTGAGGGCAGGATCTGTTTCTTATTCATTTCCTGTATCCTCAACACCCAACAAAATGCTTTGGAACATCCTAGGCATTAAGTAACTAAATGATTAGTAGGATTTGTTTTGCTTTTAAAATTTATTCTATTTTAGGGAGGGGAACAACATACACCAGGGCCTGTCGGAGGGTTGGAGCGAGAGGAGGGAGAGTATCAGGACAAATAACTAATGCATACGGGGCTTAAAACCTAGATAACAGGTTGATAGATGCAGCAAACCACCACGGCACACATATACCTGTTTAACAAGCCTGCACATTCTGCACATGTATCCCAGAACTTAAAGTAAAAAAAAAAAAAATTTATTACACTTTAAAATGTAGAGTAGACAGGTAATCATTATATAATCCCAGCAGTTTGGGAGGCCAAGACTGGTGGATCACCTGAGTTTAGGAGTTCAAGACCAGCCTGGCCAACATGGCGAAACCCCATCTCTACTAAAAATACAAAAATTAGCTGGGCATGGTGGCATGCGCCTATAGTTCCAGCTACTCAGGAGACTGAGGCAGGAGAATCCCTTGAACCTGGGAGGCAGAGATTGCAGTGAGCCAAGATCATGCCGTTGCACTCAAGCCTGGGTGACAGAGTAAGACCCTGTCTCACATACACACACACACAAAGAACTGTTCATTGTGAGCTTTATAATTATCCAGGCATGGGGGTGTGCACCTGTAGCCCCAGCTACTCATGAGGCTGAGGTGGGATGATCGCTCAAGCCCAGGAGGTCGAGGTTACAGTGAGCTATGATTGTGCCACTGCACTTTAGTTGGGATGACAGAGTAAGACCTTATCTCAATAAAGAAAGAAAGAGAGAAAGAGAGAGAGGGAGGAAAGGAGGGAGGGAGGGAAGGAAGGAAGGAGAAAAGGAAGGAAGGAAGGAAAGAAGGAAGGAGGGAGGGAGGGAGGGAAGGAAGGAAGGAGGGAAGGCCCTTATTTTCCTGAAAAGGTGTAAAGCCAAAGTGGGAACATTTTTCTTCAAATGTGTTGGCCACAAAGCACATATCTCATTTTCTGAGTGACTGCACTCAGCCTTTCAACTGTTTAAGATATATCATCATTACTAGTTTTGGAAAACTCAAATTTGCTTTAATGAAAAAAGCTCTGCTACACACTTACCTGTTAGTTTATTTCTCATCTTATATTCTAAACATACAGTATGTCTCATACTGTAAAACAAAGAAACCTGAAGAACAGGAAAACTAAAAAGCTCAGGAACTGTTATGAAGTTTTGCTACCATACTGTATGAGGAATTTGATTTGCAAGTTTTTAAACTAACACTTAAAGGCTTTTTGTTCTGTGTGTGTGTGTGTGTGTGTGTGTGTGTTTCCATAGTTGGAATCTCATATATAAGTTATTATGTAACAATTTTAAATTACATAACATATAAGCATTTTTTTGAGTCACTAAGAAAGGCCGGTTGTCCTTCTGCTGCACTCCTGGCTGAAGTTACTAATGGCCTGGGATTTTCATTTACTCATTTAGTAATTCAACAAACACTTGTTCAGAGCCTGTCAAGTGTCAAGCATTGTTTCGGTCACTGTTCCTTGTGCAAAGAGTAAAGCCGGGGGACAGGTCAGACCAAGTCCCAGCTCTCATGGAGATATAATTGAGACTGAGGGAAGATGTTAAACAAGTTAACATAAGCAAGAAAATTTCAGGTAGCAACAAGTGCTGTGAAGTGAATACATGGATATGGAGCAACAGGAACTCTTATATACTGCTGGTGGCATATAAAGTATTAAGTAAAATGAAAAGCAAATATATCCCATGACCCTGCAGTTTTACTCTGTTTCATGTACATACAAGCCAGGATATACCTAAAAGAACATTCTTAGCAGTGTTATTTTGTCAAAATGTCAACAGAAGAATGGATAAATACATTGTAGTATAGTCATACAGTGCAGCAACAAAGCCAGTGTACTACACTCAGTGTGAATGACTCATAAATACATTGTTGAGGGAAAGAAAGCAAACACGGAAGAGCACCTTGTATGTATGTAAAATCCAAAATTAAGATGTGTTGTTGAGGACTACATACTTTTTAAAATTACTTCTAAAAAACAAAAAGTAGGCCAGGCACTGTGGCTCACCCTGTAATCCCAGCACTTTGGGAGGCTGAGGCGGGTGGATCACACGAGGTCAGGAGTTCAAGACCAGTCTGACCAACATGGAGAAACCCCATCTCTACCAAAAATACAAAATTAGCCGGGCCTGGTGGTGCATGCCTGTAATCCTAGCTACTCGGGAGGCTGAGGCAGGAGAATCACTTGAACCCAGGAGGTAGAGGTTGCAATGAGCTGAGATCGCACCATTGCACTCTAACCTGGGCAACAAGAGCGAGACTCCATCTGAAAAAAAAAAAAAAAAAAGGAAGCAACCACCATAAAATCAGAATACGGTTCCCTGTGCAGGATGAGAGGGAGGAAGTTGTGATTAGGAATGGAAGTATGGGGGAGGTTTTTCTGGAGTGCTAGTAATTTTTTATCTCTTGACCTGCATGGTGGTTATATAGGTATTTAAAATAATTCACTAAACTGCACATTTATGTTTTAGACACTTTCATTTATGTTTTATATTTCAAACAAAAGCAGTGGGATGATAGCATAAGTATAGTTTTTGTGCATGTGCGCTGCATGAGTGTCTGTATGTATTTTACAGCTTTATTGAGGTATGATTGATATACAATAAACTATACTTTTAAAAGATTCAGCGATGCTAGGTGCGATGGCTTACTCATGTAATCCCAGCACTTTGGCAGGCCAAGGTGGGTAGATCCCCTGAGGTCAGGAGTTTGAGACTAGGCTGATCAATATGGTGAAATCCCGTCTCTACTAAAAATACAAAATTAGCTAGGCGTGGTGGCACATGCCTGTGGTCTCAGCAACTTCGGAGGCTGAGGCAGGAGAATTACTTGAACTCAGGAGGCAGAGGTTGCAGGGAGCCAAGATTGCGCCATTGCACTCCAGCCTGGACAATAAGAGTAAAACACCTTTCAAAATAAGTAAATAAATTAAGTATTCAACTTGAATAGTTTTGGCCTATGTATTAACCAATGAAACCATCACCACAATCAAGACAACGAATGTGTCCACCACCCCTAAGTTTCCTCATGTCCCCTTTCAATCTTTCCCTCTTGCCTGCTCCTTCTTATCCCCTCACCCCCAAGCAACCACTGATCTGCTTTCTGTCACTAGAGCTGTGTATAGATTAGCTTGTATATTCTAGAATTTAACAGAAATAGAATAACATGGGTATCTCTTAGTTTTGTCTGGTTTCTTTCACTCAGCATAACTTTTTGAATTCACCCATGATATTGCTTCTATCTGCAGTTCATTTTTATTGCTGAGTTGTTTTCTCTTGTGTGCATATGCCACAATTTGTTTATCCAGTCACCCGTTGGTGAATATTTTAGTTGTTTGCAGTTTCTGGCTATTACAAATAAAGTTGCTGTAAATATTCATATACAAATCCATGTATAAACATAAGATTTCTTTTCTCCTGGTTAAATACTAGGAGTAAAATGGCTTGGGAGTAGATACATGTTTAACTACTTTAAAAATATAAGTATGGTTTTGTAACCCTGTATCTTCACTTAATATGAAAATATTTCAAATCAATTAATATATTCCTATAAAATTATTTTTTAAACTGTGTAGTAGTCCATCAATTAAACATGCCATAGTGTATTTAACCAATTCTTCCTTGGTGGACATATAGATAATTTCCAGTGTTTTCACTATTGTAAACAGCATTACCATGAGTAGCCTTGAGACTAAGTATTTGAACATTTTCTTATTTCTATAAGATAAATGACTAGAAATGAGATTGCCTCACCAAAGCTTTTGTTACAGATTTCCCTTCTCCAGAAATATGACAAATTAAGTCATCAATCAGATTTTTTCTTTTGAGTACTACTAGATTTAGTTACAGTTAGTTAAAATACTCCTTTTTTCCAGACTGGGCAACATGGCAAAATCCTGTATCTACAAAAAATAAGCCAGGCATGTTGGCATTGAGGCTGCAGTGGCCATGATCACACCACTGCACTCTAGCCTGGTGACAGAGGGAGACCCCATCTCAAAAAATAAACAAAAAAGCAAAACCTCCTTTTTTGTAATGAAGATGGTTTTTTAACTTTTTTTTTTTTGTATTTATAGATGAAAATAAGTCTAAAGTCTCAAAAATGATGTATTCTAATTGTATCATATAGTAAATGAAATTTCTCTTTCTAAATCCAGTGCAGCTGGGAAAAGAATTACCCTTGGAATTAGGGAATCTGTAATGTTAAAAAATAAGGTGTTTAAGGATGAGCTTGCAGTCAAAAAAAGAAAATAGAAACAAAAAAAGAAAATAAATAAATAGTTAAGAGATTTTAAAACATAGTAAGTTGTAGAATACTATGCATGGTATGATATCATTTGGGTTTTTAAATGTATTATTACTATTTAATAATTAAAGCAGTTTATTTTAATGCCTTAGTTCACTTGAGCTGCTATAACAAAATGCCTTAGACTGGGTAACTTGTAAACAACAGAAATTTATTTCTCATAGTTCTGGAGGCTGGTAAGTCCTGGATCAAGATTCCAATGGTGTCTGGTAAGAACCCGCTTTCTCAGATGGCACCTTCTCACTGCATCCTTACACAGTGAATGGACAAGTTAGCTCTCTTGGGTCTCTTTTATATGGGCACTAATCCTGAACAGTCCCTCATGACCTAATCACCTCCCAAAGGCCCCACCTCCTAAATAGATCACATTGAGGATTAGATTTCAATGTATTAATTTTGAGGAAACACAAACAAGACCGTAGCATATAATATGGACTCCTATTGATATATTTCTGTACTGTAAATATATTTATACATGAAATATTTATATTTGATTATACATACATATTTTCACAGACAGATGAAAAAGTTTAGAAAATATGAATCAAGCTGTACAGTGGTTGTGTCTGTAGAGTGGGATTATGGGGAATTTCATTTGTACTTTGTGTGTTTGTTCCTGTGTTTTAAATTTTTTCACAATGAGTGTACACTGCTTTTCCTACTGGAAAAAATAGGTACTAGATTTCCATCTGGAATAAAAATGAGACAACTTTACAGTTCAGCTTAGAGACATGTTAGCATGTACATCTTTTGGTGAAGATCCAATGAGAGAGGAAACTATGGCAAGGGTGTCTTATTGCTGTGGTATATGTCTCCCTACCGGTTATGGTCTCCTGCTCAGTGTGTTCTTGAATCGTTAGTTCAGCAAAATGAATACTTTTTACCTTTCCTAAATCTGTCAGGCTACACATACTTTATAATTGTTATGTAGCTTGTCATTCGAGTATTCTAGTGCCCCTTATATTTCAGCTACTGTAGCTGATTAAGATAGATAGTGTTAGATAGTTTCAGTCTTTTTTCTGTGCATTTGTCTCTCCACCTGTGAGTACAGCATTGTGTTCATTCTTGCACATATTCCATATATCTATCTATACTCTGACTTTGAATCTGCTAATCAAACACTGTACACTTTAATTGATAACCAGTGTGTCCTAAAATAATATATTGTTACTGCAAGTACATGATAAATTATTTTCTCCAAATCACGTAACATCTTATTACATATGAAGGTAACCACAGGAAGATATTTGAATATAGTACTTATAGTACTTAATTTAGTATAAAGTTTATACTACAGTAGTAGTAAAGTCACTCATTAGGTACCAGGGACTCGTGTAATTATCCAGCTGTATTATGTACTTGGGTAGTTACATTATCTACTTGGGGCTAATAATGCTTGCTGTGGTAACCTAACAAGGAATGAACATTCATTCATTCATTCATTCATGAGGATTAAGCAAGATAATGTATGTGAGAGCATTCTATAAATGGTAACATACAGTGCATATGTAAGTATGTACTTTTGTTATTGTGTTAATACAGAGTCTTTTCAATGGCATAAGTGGTAGTGGTGTCATGATGGTGGTAGGAGTATAGAAGGAAGATACTGCAAATACCTTTTTCAACATCGCTTTCTCAAAACAAGATCTTTTCTCCAGAATAGCTTTAATTAAAAAAAAATTAATTGTGCTAGGACCTCTCATAAGTATTTGCATATCCAGAAGTTGACCTAGGGAATAAAAAGAGGCAGAAAAATCGTTTAGTGGCCTACTAATTAACACAAATTTGAGGTATATGCAAACTCAGTAGTATCTTCTCAGCATTAACTACAAACAGTTCATTTGTCCTGAAAGCTTTATTGTTTCATTGTGATTGTGTAGATCTTTCTCCCATAAAACATTGGATTAGTAGGTGTACATATATGCTAAACAACTGAAATACACCTTAATATCCTTAATTTAGATACATTTAAATCTTAGCTTTGGCAATTATCTTTTCCTTTGGCTTTTCTGAGCAACTAGATTTAAACTCATAACTTGGTTAAGCCATCTGTATTTTGAACTTTCTGAAAAAAATGGAAGAAAATCTCTGATTGTTATAGGAAAACATAAATATAATTACTGGTAGGTATATATTCTACTTGCTATTTTTGAAAGCTTTCAACCTCTACATTAAAAGTCAGTCAGAAAGAAACTCTTAGGACAATAACTCCCCTAAAAAGCACAAATCCTTCTTTGTCTATCATTTAAAAAATATTTATTGTGCACTCTGCAGAAATTGTAATGATATGATGC
The DNA here is from genome assembly GCA_031835075.1 of Saguinus oedipus. Classification (NCBI taxonomy): domain Eukaryota; kingdom Metazoa; phylum Chordata; class Mammalia; order Primates; family Cebidae; genus Saguinus; species Saguinus oedipus. The sequence continues at coordinate 9,443,161 of CM063178.1, forward strand.
TCTAGAGTTATAAAATCTTTGACATAATTATTAGTTTAGGTATCAACATGTAAAAATATTATAAACATTTTTTGATCTTGTTAAACAGCCATTCTCAACCTCTTCAATTTTTTGCTATTCATACCTCTCATAATTCAGACAGCAAAATATAAATCCTTTGAATTGATTATATTGCTTGTTTTTTCCAAGTTACTCTATGTTTAAAATAGGAAACATGATTTTCATAAAGTTATATAAGGTAAATGAAAGTAATAGGCTTGTGAAGCAAGGTTGTATTCAATAGAGCTAAAACCAAACTGAGGTCTACTTTTATGTTTACTCAAAGTCCTAAAGATACAGTTGGTCTTGGTAGGCATGAGTTTTCTAGAAAGAGTACTGTTTCGTTTAATTTCAACATAGAGGAAAAGTAGTGTTTTTTATCTTTTGATTTTATACATGAAAATAAAAATGATTTTACCACTTTTAGTGGACCTCTTTGTCTTTTAAGAGCACATCTGACTTCAAGTTAAGAGTTACATATTAAGTTGCCTCAAGCTACATATTCTTTACTGAAATGTTTAATAGTTCACATATCTTATAAAAGCAAGATTGTTCTTTAATTTACCAAGTTAAAATTAACTAAAAGTAATTTAAATTTCAGTTAGTGTAGCAACTTGTAGGGATTAGGTAGGCTCTGAGTTTTATTGGGAAAATTGCTTATCTTTAGTTGTGTTTTTTTTAAGATAAAATAATATGCTTACAAAGACAAGGAATCAACCCAAATGCCTATCTATGATAGACTGGATAAAGAAAATATGGTACATGGAATACTTTGCAGCCATTACAAAGAATGAGATCATGTCCTTTGTAGGGACATGGATGGAGCTGGAAGCCATAATCCTTGGCAAACTCATGCCGGAACAGAAAACCAAACACCACATGTTCTCACTTATAGAGGGAGCCAAACAATGAGAACACATGGACACAGGGAGGGGAACCACACACACTGGCACCTGTCAGGGAAAGTGATGGGAGGGAGAACATCAGGATAAATAGCTAATCCTTGCAGGGCTTAATACCTAGGTGATGGGTTGATAGATGCAGCAAACCACCATGGCACATATTTACCTGTGTAACAAACCTGCACATCCTATGCGTGTATCCCAGAACTTAATAATAATAATGTGCTTATACTTGATGTATATATCGGTAACTATTGTTTGTACATTCATTCATTCATTTAACATACATGCATTGAATACCTACACTATGGCAAGAACTTCATTTTAATTATTTTACTGCAGCATATGTTGCTATTTTGACTTTGTCAGTGGCAAATACATTGTCCCAGCCAGGAGGACTTTACAGGCTCGGTAGCTTTCTTCTCGGTAAGCTGGTAATTTCAATGGAAGTCATTTGCTACTCCAAAAGCTTTACATGAATGCTACTTAAGAGTAATTAGCAGCTGTAACAAGGAGCCTATTCTTTGTTTAAATATTTATCTCACATAATTTTATATGATTGAAGATAATACATCGGTGCTTCTAAGATCCTAGCTAAACACAGTTTCTTTAAGAAATTTGTCAAAATTATTGAATATCCAATGTGTAAAAATTCAGAAATAAAAAAGGTAACTATTACATATACATACATATGTGTGTATATATACACACACACACACACACACACACACATACACAAATATGAAACAGTGTAATCAATCCTGAGATAACAAAAAACACAAAGAACTTTAAATCTTGTCATTAGTTACATTAAATCTATGGGAAATTGGCAATGAAGGAGTTATGACCAAAATTAATTACTTCTGAGTTTTTAGCCATTTTTTCAGTCAGTTGGGACACTCATATTTGGGGATTATGCAGTGGAAGGAATGACAGAAATTGGTAGAGCAGCAAAATCTAATCTCCCAGTTTGCAGTTTTGCCGGGAAACCTGGTGAGAAATGGTATGTCATTAATATCATCTTGAGGCTTCCTTTTGATACACCACTCCAGTTTTGAGCAGGTTATCATGGAAAACATGGATCACTTAGATGTGAGTGAGAGTAACTTGAATTCATGTAACTGGGCATCTAATTAATGTGAGTTCTTGAAACAGAACTGACTAGATTCAAAAGACCTTGATTAGAAAAGGTACTTTTGAAAATACTGGTAATAATGTTAAATACAATAACTTGACTAAAACATTTATTGAATAATTACCATGTTGGTAGTACTCTACCAATCAATCACCTTGTATGTCTTTTCTCATTTAACCATCACATAGGTGGATGTGTTATCATTATCTTCATATAGACGAGGAAAGGTAGACTCAAATTGGTAAAATGAATTTGCTCATGTTGACACAGTTAATAAGTAGAAGAGGTAGTCTTGATTAAATCAAAGGCAGGTGAGTCTTGGTTTTAAAAACCCATGTTCTTAACCATTATAATATTGTTTCTCAGAGTATATTTTGTAGACCACAAACATTAAAATTATATTGGGTAACTATATTAAAAGATTCCTAGGTCCCATACCAGACCTTCTGAATCAGATTCCTTGGGTATAGGATCCAGGGCACTGCATTTTTAACAAGCTTTTCTAGGTAATTCTTGTGGATGCTAAAGTGTGAGAACCACTGCACGACCAAGGCTGAGGGTCAAGTTAGGCCAACTACCCTTTCCCTCAACCAGGAGGGTCACCCCAAGACCAGGACTGAGAGGAAACCATCCAACAGTAGAAGTAATGGGAAAAGACATTATTAGTTTGATTATGAAAAGACAATTTAGTTAGAGATTCTTTAGTCATAGTATACATTATAGAAATAACTTCAGACTTGAATTTGATTGCTGTAATTTATGGAACTGTTCTGGGTACCATAGATGGAGAAAAGCAACCTTTTATTCTTCCTCCTAAGCTCAGAAATGCTCGGTAACTTGACCTTCAGCTTTGGCACCAACTGCCGTTTCCTTGCACCAGAGTTGTTCTAACAGAAGGCAAGGAAAGAGAAGATCCAACAAGATAGGCAGTGAGAAAGAGAATGAAAGGGAATTGGCATTTTCATAGGAAAGAGGACTACTTCAGAGAGAGGTTCCTAAAATTGAGGTTTAATGAAGGCATGTCTTCCTCACAGGATGGAGATCAGATTAGGTACAGATATGAACATGCATATTGCCTTGCAAAGAAGCTTTCTAAGAACATAAAACAGTGAAAAATAGTTGTGGCACACAGGATGGAGATTTATGCCAAAGAATCTTATCGGAAGTAGATTCCATTCATTTTCAGTGCCAGTACCAAAGTGTTCCACCCATAATTTTAGGATTGCCCTGGGGCAAACTGGGAGGTCCCCACGGTGTGAATTAGCTTTTTGACTTCTCAGATCTATCTTCCCTTCCCTTCCATGTTATCTACATTTTATGAGTTATCTATACAGTTTAAACACCTCTTTTATTTTACTTTGGTCCTTTTTATTGACCACTCTTTGACACTTGCCATGTGTGTTTTAGAATTCTAAAGTCAATTTCAAGATGGTGTCCATTGTTAAGAATTTGAAGCAAAAGACTGTGAGGAAAGCAAATATAGAATTTTTTTAGGGAAAACATGATTACAGTAAAATACATGTTAGTAAATATTTTTCTGCTCCATAACAATGATCTTATTTCCTCCTAAAGGAATTTCTCTTATTTTATTTCAATTTTTAACACAAAATAAGTGCATCTGCAGGGGAGGGAAAACTCTTAAAACCTCCAATGTTTGGGTGAATCTTTGTGGAAAAACCATAAAAAGCAAAAACCCAGATGTCAGAGTATCTGATATCCTTTTCTCTGCCAGACATTTTATTTGCTTGTTGAAATCTCTGATTGTTATATTATCTCCTATGCTGTAGGTTTTTAATCTTTGCAGTGTATACTGCTTCAAGATCTGAGTCATTATTATTCAGTAATGACAGCAGTATTTGGCCATTGTCAGATTGTTTGGCCAATATAGATCCTGTTTGCCTAACTCTTTTTCTTATTTCTTGACTCAGTTGTGTGATATTGTCACTTGTATGCTGTTTATAGTTCTGTCTGTGTAAAAACCAAATTATGAGTTCCTTAAAACAAAGGTAAGTTCTTTTAATATTGTGCTTTGTTTAATCAGTATAAAACAACTTTTCAAAGTGTTGTTGTACAATTCTGAGATAAGCATCTCAAGTAGCTTTTAAATTAGTTCCCCACACCTAAATACAAGTGAGAATTGTGCATTTTTCTGCTTGTCATCAACTGCCTCTTCTCCTCAGTCTTAACCATGTTTCACTAACCATGCCCATCTGTTGTGTCTTATTAAGAATCTGTACACCATCAGCTTCACACTTTTGGAGTATTGTACAAAAGCTTCATGGAGCTTTTGTACTCCATGTGACTGTGTTTTACATGAGGTGAAAATTTCCTCCCCAGTAGGGATTAGTTTTGTTTTTCACTTGAAATGGAGACACTTCAGTAGATTACTATGAATATGAAACCTATTTCAGAATACATTACAGTCATTCCCTTGACAGAAAATTTAATCTAAATATTTAAAGCATTATTCTACAATGTAGCAGTTTATCAGTAGATTCTTCAAATAAATATATAAATTTTTAAATTTTTCACTTTAATATATACATTAAAAAATGTTTTTCTCTGGCCTGGCACGGTGGCTCACACGTTTAATCCCAGCACCTTGGGAGGCCAAGGCAGGCAGATCACTTGAGGTCAGGAGTTCAAGACCAGCCTGGCCAACATGGTGAAACCTCATCTCTGCTAAAAATGCAAAAATTAGCTGGGCGTGGTGGTGCACGCCTGTAATCCCAGCTACTCGGGAGGCTAAGATGGGAGAATCGCTTGAACCCAGGAGGCGGAGGTTGCAGTGAGCCGAGATTGCACTATTACACTCCATCCTGGACAACAGAGCTCCATCTCAAAAAAAAAAAAGAAAGAAAAGGAAAAAAATGTTTTTCTCTTCTTTGTTTACCTTACTTACTGATAAAATCTGGAATCCCAAACTACTTTATATAGGTCAGGCAATATCAGTAATTTTTATTTCAGTGTTTCATATTAACTGTTGCTTAAAAATCCATGTGGAGAATCTGCTGCATTTTGGGGTGTTTGACAGAGGCTTTGACAGTGGTAATGATGGTAGCGATAGATTTTGTTGAAAGACAATGGCACGAGAAGCCATGCTGGGCTTTATAGCTTCCTACGTGGAGATCTCTTCTCTGTGGTCCTTCCTAAAATGGCCTGTGCATCTCTCTCAATGCTTTCTTGCTATTTTACAATTCTATAAATTATAGGTCTGTCTCATACTAGACTGAACTCTGTGGGGGCAACGAATGTTTCTTATTTATGTTTGTATCTCAAGTACATGGCAGAATGAGTACCCCACAATATGTTGTAAATACTCTATAAACTTAAGAGATTGAGAGAACCAGCTGCAGTGGCTCACGCCTGTAATCCCAGCACTTTGGGAGGCAAAGGTGGGCAGATTGCTTAAGCTTAGGAGTTTGAGACCAGCCTGGGCAACACAGCAAGAATTTGTCTCTACTAAAAATCCAAAAAAAAAAATTAGACTGGTGTGGTGCGGTGTACCTGTGGTCCCAGCTACTCAGGAGGCTGAGGTGGGAGGATCGCATGAGCCTGGGGGACAGAGTTTACACTGAGCTGAGAGTGCACCACTGCACTCCAGCCTGGGAGACAGAGCAAGACTGTATTAAGAGACAGAGAGAGAGAGAAATAACACTCTGACATTGACAACTACTGTTTTGAATTATTGAAACAGTGGACCAAGGTGGAGTTGGCCAAGAACATATTTATATTAATTTTAACTATTTCTCTGTTAATAACGGCTCTAGTTATTCATTTACTAGGGAATATGTTGTTTTTCAATTTACCAAGAAGTTTCAACATTCTAAATGTATTTATATGCAGATAATTTTGTTCAGTAGTCAAATGGTGATAAGACCTTAACATAAGAACACTTATATCCTGGTTATTATGAGAATTGAAGCTACTTTGTTACCCATTCTCCCTCTGTACAACTCACCAGTTTTAAACATTCCATGAGGATAACTAACATAGTTTTCATCATTTTTTGAATGTTTTTAGAGACACTCATTGAGGTTAATGGAAAGAAACAGGGACAAGCCATTCATAATGCAAAATAACGCATTCAGCTTGTTTCTGAAATGCATTTCTTAATGTTTCTGAAATGCCTGATCTGAAATTTTGTTTTACATTGTGTGTTATTTATTCCTGGTGATTTTTGGCATTTCAAATAAAATTTAAAAATTATGCTATGGAATTCTGACCTGAGTAACCACTAGTAAGTGAGCTGGTTGCCCAATTCTCATTTAATTTTCTGACTTAATTTTTTCTTAGAAACTTCTATTTCTCCCTTAATGTAATATCATCACCCATTTTTTTTAATTGCATTTTAGTTTTGGGGGTACATGTGCAGAACATGCAAGATAGTTGCATAGGTACACACGTGGCAGAGTGTTTTGCTGCCTTCCTCCCCTTCACCCACATTTGGCATTTCTCCCCATGCTATCCCTCCCCAGCTCCCCCCGCCGCTGTCCCTCCCCTATTCCCCCCAATAGACCCCAGTGTGTAGTGTTCCCTTCGTGTGTCCATGTGTTCTCATTGTTCATCACCCGCCTATGAATGAGAATATGTGGTATTTCATTTTCTGTTCTTGTGTCAGTTTGCTGAGAATGATGTTCTCCAGATTCATCCATGTCCCTACAAAGGACACTAACTTATTGTTCTTGATTGCTGCATAATATTCCATGGTGTATATGTGCCACATTTTCCCAGTCCAGTCTATCATTGATGGGCATTTGGGTTGGTTCCAGGTCTTTGCTATTGTAAACAGTGCTGCAATGAACATTCGTGTGCATGTGTCGTTATAATAGAACAATTTATAGTCCTTTGGATATATACCCAGTAATGGGATTGCTGGATCAAATGGAATTTCTATTTCTAGGTCCTTGAGGAATCGTCACACTGTCTTCCACAATGGTTGAACTAATTTACACTCCCACCAGCAGCGTATAACTGTTCCTATTTCTCCAAATCCTCTCCAGCATCTGTAGTCTCTAGATTTTTTAATGATCGCCATTCTAACTGGCGTGAGATGGTATCTCAATGTGGTTTTGATTTGCATCTCTCTAATGACCAGTGATGATGAACATTTTTTCATGTGTTTGTTGGCCTCATGCATGTTTTCTTTTGTAAAGTGTCTGTTCATATCCTTTGCCCATTTTTGAATGGGCTTGTTTGTTTTATTCTTGTAAATCTGTTTGAGTTCTTTGTAAATTCTGGATATCAGCCCTTTGTCAGATGGGTAAACTGCAAACATTTTTTCCCATTCTGTTGGTTGCTGATTCACTCTAGTGACTGCTTCTTTTGCCGTGCAGAAGCTATGGAGTTTGATTTGGTCCCATTTGTCTATTTTGGCTTTTGTTGCCAATGCTTTTGGTGTTTTGGTCATGAAGTCCTTGCCTACTCCTATGTCCTGAATGGTTTTGCCTAGATTTTCTTCTAGGGTTTTTATGGTGCCCGGTCTTATGTTTAAGTCTTTAATCCATCTGGAGTTAATTTTAGTGTAAGGTGTCAGGAAGGGGTCCAGTTTCTGCTTTCTGCACATGGCTAACCAGTTTTCCCAACACCATTTATTGAACAGGGAATCCTTTCCCCATTGCTTGTTTTTGTCAGATTTATCCAAGATTGTATGGTTGTAGATATGTTGTGTTGCCTCTGATGCCTCTGTTCTGTTCCATTGGTCTATATCTCTGTTTTGGTACAAGTACCATGCTGTTTTGATTACTGTAGCCTTGTAGTATAGTTTGAAGTCCAGTAGTGTGATGCCTCCCGCTGTGTTCTTTTTGCTTAGAATTGACTTGGCTATGTGGGCTCTCTTTTGGTTCCATATGAAGTTCAAGGTGGTTTTATCCAGTTCTGTGAAGAAAGTCAATGGTAGCTTGATGGGGATAGAGTTGAGTCTGTAAATTACTTTGGGCAGTATGGCCATTTTCGTGATATTGATTCTTCCTAACCATGAACATGGAATGTTTCTCCATCTGTTTGTGTCCTCTCTTATTTCGTTGAGCAGTGGTTTGTAGTTTTCCTTGAAGAGGTCCTTTACGTTCCTTGTAAGTTGTATTCCTAGGTATTTTATTCTCTTTGTAGCAATTGTGAATGGCGGTTCGTTCTTGATTTGGCTCTCAAGTCTGTTATTGGTGTCTAGGAATGCTTGTGATTTTTGCACATTGATTTTATATTCTGAGACTTTGCTGAAGTTGCTTATCAGTTTCAGGAGTTTTTGGGCTGAGACGATGGGGTCTTCTAGATATACAATCATGTCGTCTGCAAATAGAGACAATTTGGCTTCCTCCTTTCCTATTTGAATACCCTTTATTTCTTTTTCTTGCCTGATTGCTCTGGCTAGAACTTCCAGTACAATATTGAATAGGAGTGGTGAGAGAGGGCATCCTTGTCTAGTGCCAGATTTCAAAGGGAATGCTTCCAATTTTTTGCCCATTCAGTATGATATTGGCAGTTGGTTTGTTGTAAATAGCTTTTATTATTTTGAGATACGTTTCATCAATACCGAGTTTATTGAGGCTTTTTAGCATAAAGGGCTGTTGAATTTTGTCAAATGTCTTCTCTGCGTCAATTGAGATAATCATGTTGTTTTTGGTTTTGGTTCTGTTTATGTGGTGAATTACATTTACAGACTTGAGTATGTTGAACCAGCCTTGCATCCCCGGGATGAATCCTACTTGATCATGATGGATAAGCTTTTTGATGTGCTGTTGGAATCGGCTTGCCAGTATTTTATTGAAAATTTTTGCATCTATGTTCATCATGGATATTGACCTGAAGTTTTCTTTTCTTGTTGAGTCTCTGCCGGGTTTTGGTATCAGGATGATGTTGGTCTCATAAAATGATTTGGGAAGGATTCCCTCTTTGTGGATTATTTGAAATAGTTTGAGAAGGAATGGTACCAGCTCCTCTTTGTGTGTCTGGTAGAATTCGGCTGTGAACCCATCTGGACCTGGGCTTTTTTGTGTGTGGTAGGCTCTTAATTGCTGCCTCAACTTCAGACCTTGTTATTGGTCTATTCATAGTTTTGGCTTTCTTCTGCTTTAGGCTTGGGAGGACACAAGTGTCCAGGAATTTATCCATTTCTTCCAGGTTTACTAGTTTATGTGCATAGAGTTGTTTGTAATATTCTCTGATGATGGTTTGAATTTCTGTGGAATCTGTGGTGATTTCCCCTTTATCTTTTTTTATTACATCTATTTGGTTATTCTCTCTTTTCTTTTTTATCAGTCTGGCTAATGGTCTATTTTGTTGATCTTTTCAAAAAACCAGCTCTTAGATTTATTGATGTTTTGAAGGGTTTTTTCATGTCTCTATCTCCTTCAGTTCTGCTCTGATCTTAGTTATTTCTTGTCTTCTGCTAGGTTTTGAGTTTTTTTGATCTTGCTCCTTTAGCTCTTTCAATTTTGACGTTAGGGTGTCAGTTTTGGATCTCTCCACTCTTCTTATATGGGCACTTATTGCTATATATTTTCCTCTACAGATTGCTTTAAATGTGTCCCAGAGATTCTGGTATGTTGTGTCTTCATTCTCATTGGTTTCGAAGAATGTCTTTATTTCTGCCTTCATTTCATTGTTTATCCAATCAACATTCAAGAGCCAGTTGTTCAGTTTTCATGAAGCTGTGCGGTTCTGAGTTAGTTTCTGAATTCTGAGTTCTAACTTGATTACACTATGGTCTGAGAGACTGTTTGTTATGATTTCTGTTGTTTTGCATTTGCTGAGGAGTGCTTTACTTCCAATTATGTGGTCAATTTTAGAGTAGGTTTGATGTGGTGCTGAGACAAATGTATATTCTGTGGATTGGGGGTGGAAAGTTCTGTAAATGTCTATCAGGTTTGCTTGTTCCAGGTCTGAGTTCAAGCCCTGGGTATCCTTGTTAATTTTCTGTCTGGTTGATCTGTCTAATATTGACAGTGGAATGTTAAAGTCTCCCACTATTATTGTGTGGGAGTCTAAGTCTCTTTGTAAGTCATTAAGAACTTGCCTTATATATCTGGGTGCCCCTGTATTGGGTCCATATATATTTAGGATCATTAGCTCTTCTTGTTGTATCGATCCTTTTACCATTATGTAATGTCCTTCTTTGTCTCTCTTGATCTTTGTTGCTTTAAAGTCTATTTTATCGGAGACTAGAATTGCAACTCCTGCTTTTTTTTGCTCTCCATTTGCTTGGTAAATCTTCCTCCATCCCTTTATTTTGAGCCTTTATGTATCCTTGCATGTGAGATGGGTTTCCTGGATACAGCACACCGATGGGTTTTGGTTTTTTATCCAGTTTGCCAGTCTGTGTCTTTTGATTGGTGCATTTAGCCCATTTACATTTAGGGTTAATATTGTTATGTGTGAATTTGATACTGCCATTTTGATGCTAGCTAGCTGTTTTGCCTGTTGGTTGATGCAGATTCTTCATTTTGTTGATGCTCTTTAGCATTTGCTATGTTTTTGGAATGGCTGGTACTGGTTGTTCCTTTCTATGTGTAGTGCCTCTTTCAGGAGCTCTTGTAAAGCAGGCCTGGTGGTGACAAAATCTCTGAGTACTTGCTTGTTTGCAAAGGATTTTATTTTTCCTTCACTTATGAAGCTCAGTTTGGCTGGATATGAAATTCTGGGTTGAAAGTTCTTTTCTTTAAGGATGTTGAATATTGGCCCCACTCTCTTCTGGCTTGTAGAGTCTCTGCCGAGAGATCTGCTGTGAGTCTGATGGGCTTCCCTTTGTGGGTGACCCGACCTTTCTCTCTGGCTGCCCTTAGTATTTTCTCCTTCATTTCAACCCTGGTGAATCTGACGATTATGTGCCTTGGAGTTGCTCTTCTTGTGGAATATCTTTGTGGTGTTCTCTATATTTCCTGGACTTGAATATTGGCCTGCCTTGCTAGGTTGGGGAAATTTTCCTGAATAATATCCCGAAGAGAGTTTTCCAGCTTGGATTCATTCTCTTCGTCACATTCAGGTACACCTATCAAACATAGATTAGGTCTCTTCACATAGTCCCACATTTCTTGGAGACTTTATTCATTCCTTTTTGTGTTTTTTTCTCTAATCTTGGCTTCTTGTTTTATTTGATTGAGTTGATCTTCGACTTCTGATATCCTTTCTTCTGCTTGGTCAATTCGGCTGTTGAAACTTCTACATGCTTCCTGAAGTTCTCGTGTTGTGTTTTTCAGTTCCTTCAATTCACTCATATTCCTCTCTAAGTTGTCCATTCTTGTTATCATTTCCTCAAATCTTTTTTCAAGGTACTTAGTTTCTTTGCATTGATTTAGAACATGTTCTTTTAGTTCACAGAAGTTTCTCATTACCCACCTTCTGATGTCTGATTCCATCATTTCATCACACTCATTCTCCATCCAGCTTTGTTCCCTTGCTGGTGAGGAGTTTTGGTCCTTTGTAGGAGGCAAGGTGTTCTGGTTTCGGGTGTTTTCCTCCTTTTTGTGCTGGTTTCTTCCCATCTTTGTGGACTTATCCACCTGTCGTCTGAGTGGTTGCTGATTTTCCAATTGGGTCTCTGAGTGGACGTCCAGATTGTTGATGATGAAATATTTCTGTTTCTTAGTTTTCCTTCTAACAGTCTGGCCCCACTGCTGTAGGACTGCTGAGGTCCACTCCAGGCCCTGCTTGCCTGGGGAACTCCTGTAGTAGCTGCGGAACTGTGAGGGTTGCTACCAGATTCTTCTTCTTTGTCCCTGAATAATGCCCGCCAAATGTCAGTCTGATCAGTCCTTTGTGAGGTGGCTCTTTGGATATAAGGGGGTTGGGGAGCTGCTTGAGGAGACAGTCTGTACTTTATAGGAGCTCTAGTGCTGAGCTGTGAGCTCCGTTGTTCATTCAGGGCTGCTAGGCAGGTACGTTTAAGTCTGGTGTAGCAGAACTCATAAAGCCCCCTTTTTTTTCCTCAGGTGCTCTGTCCCGGGGAGTTAGGGCTTTATTTATGAGTATCCATTGCACTGTCCTGCCCAGCGAGGAGGCAGTCTAGTCACTACATGCCTGTAGTGGCTATGATGAGCTGCTGTGGGCTCCGCCCTGTTGCCGTGGGCTCCGCCCTGCTGCATGTGTAATTCCCTGTAGTCCTGTTTATATGGGTGTGGTTAGAACTGCAGAGGTGGTGGTGGCCCACCGCTGTAGTGGCGGACTTTCTCTGTTATTGCAGGTTGCCCTGGCAACGGCAGGCTGCATCAGCAATGGCAGATTACCTCTGTAGGGGTTGGGTGCCTCGGTAGTGGCAGACGCCCCTCCCCCACCGAGCTGCACCATCCTGGGTTCAGCTGTGCTTGCTGTGAAACTCTCAGCCCTGAGCGTTTCCAATTGCTGTTTTGTTTGTTTTTGTGGGGATGGGACCCGCCGAGCCTGATCACCTGGCTCCCTGCCTCAGAGCCCCCCCTTTTTTTAAGTTGAATGGTTGACTCTCTCCCAGGTGTTCCAGTCGCCTGCTGCAAGGGCACCGGGATCTGTGTGATTTCCCGTGCAGCGACCCACTGCGCCGACTCAAACCACGTTGCTGCCTGGGAATCTTCTGGCCTGGCTTTCTGTTTAAGTCCCATTTAATCAGATGAATGTGCTAATGCCTTCCAAAATCTCCAATTGCCGGTTTAACAGGGCAACCAAACCAGTGTATTTTGTACGGAGTGTCGCTGTGCAGCGGTCTCGGCCCAAACAGCTGCTCTGGCCCAAACTGCCGCGCTGGTGGCCAGTGGGGCTCTTACACCTGGGAATCTGTGGGCAGTAAAGCTCCGTATGGAAATGCGGCATCCCCTCACCCTCTGCAGATTCACTGGGAGCTGCAATCCTGAGTTGGTCCTACAGCACCATCTTCCCAGTCTCTATCATCACCCATTTTATGTTCTTATACTCTAAACTAGATGTTTACTAACTTAAATTCCCCTTGAGAGATAAATATAAACTTTTTAAAAAGTCTTTTCTATTATTTTAATCTGAAGATAGAAATGGAAAGAAACCTGAGCGTCCTCTTTGTTTTCCAATAACCTAAGAATAAATATATGCAAATATTTATTGAGCATCTATTACTTGTAAGCTGTTATTCTTAGTGCTATGGACTACGGCTTGTATACGATGTGTTTTTTTATTTTCAATTATTTGGAATAAATGAGACATATTTATATAACAAAGCTTAAAGTACAAGACAGGACTTTTAAAAATGAGATGGCATTTGAGTTGGAACTTGAAGGACTATTGAAAGTATGTAGTGTGCCTGACTGGTATTTTTGGATAGGACTTGGATTATCACTGCCCTTGCTGATAAACTCTCATTTTGGGTGCATGTTTTTTCTGTTTTGGTAAATGTTGCTGACTTTGTAGTCCTTGAGGTGATTTTGCATATGTTTACCCTGATGCATTCATATGCTGATTTTATTAATTAGAATATACCGAGGGTGTTTTTGGGTTTGGTTTGGTTTGGTTTGAGATAGGGTCTCACTGTGTAGCCCAGGCTGCAGTGCAGTAGTGCAGACATGGCTCACCGCAGCCTCAACCTCCCAGGCTCAAGTGATTCTCCCACCCCAGCCTCCAGAGTAGCTGGAACTATAGGTACATGCCACCATGCCTGGCTAATTTTTATATTTTTTGTAGAGCTGGTTCTCATTATTTTGCCCAGGCTGGTCTTGAGCTCCTGGCTTCAAGTGATCTGCCTGCCCTGGCCTCCCAAAATGCTGGGAATACAGGTATGAGCCACCATGCCTGGCCAGAGTAGAAGTAATAGATGTTTGTTTTCTACAAGGATGGAAGAGAATTGGGTAGGTGGTGGGGAAGGTAAGTTTCAGATGAAAGTAAGCATGAGCTCTAGAGTACAGAAATTTATCAGGTTTATATGAGAACAAAGCAGTTCAGGTTGACTAGAGCAAATGGGAGAGGAAAGGTAGATAGGAGGAGGAGAGAGTAAGGGAATAAAATGGGCTGAAACTATACATCATGCAGGTTCGGTATACTAACTAGTCTAAGGAGTAACATGCGCTTCGGTAATTCCATAGGCATGGAAGAGCTATTAAGAAAGATTAATTTTTTTTTCTTTGAGATGGAGTCTCACTCTGTCCCACAGGCTGGAGTGCAGTGCAACCTCAGCTCACTGCGACCTCCACCTCTCAAGTTCAAGTGATTCTTCTGCCTCAGTCTCCCGAGTAGCTGGGACTAGAGGTGTGCACCACCACACCTGGCTCATTTTTATATTTTTAGTAGAGACAGGGTTTCACCATATTGGCCAGGGTGGTCTAAAACTGCTGACCTCATGATCCACCTGCCTTGGCCTTTCAAAGTGCTGGGATTACAGGCATGAGCCACCGCACCTGGCCTAGAAGGATTAATTTGTATTCGAATTGAGAGATATGGCCAAGTGCAATGGCTCACACCTGTAATCCCAGCCCTTTGGGAAGCCAAGGCAGGCAGATCACTTGAGCCTAGGAGTTCGAGACCAGCCTGGGCAACATGGCAAAACCCTGTCTCTACAAAAAATATAAGAATTACCTAGGCATGGTGGCATATGCCTGTAGTCCTAGCTACTCAGAGGCTGAGGTAGGAGAATCACCTGAGCCCGGTGATTAAGGCTGCAGTGAGCCATGACCACACCAACTGCACTGCAGCTTGGGCGACAGAGTGAGACCTTGTCACACACACAAAAAAGAAGATACTAGAGCCATAGTGATTACTTTTAACAAGTACTAGAGTAACCAAAGTGAAGTGTAATCAGTACTAATATGAGGCAATAGCAACAGAACTCATCTGGGGAGGAGGTGGTAGAGGAAAGAGGTACCAAATGGGAGAGAAATTAGAGGAATCAAATGCAAAGCCCTGGCATTCTTTTTCAAAAACGTAAGAATCAATGAAATGTTAACACGTGTCAGGAAAGGATTTGAAAATCAAATGCTTGATCCAGATACCTTTTTATTAATATTATCTATAGAACATCTTTGACACTTACATGATTTGTTGTCTTTTAATGGCCAGTTTGTGTGATACTGATTACATGATCAGTTTTTCATTTTTACTTACCTTCATAGTATCCTTTATTTGGCTTTACTATAATTGGAGCCATTCTTTAGCCTCTCGTCTGTATTGTTGGTGTCTTTTAATTTTGCAATTTTAGTCTCTCATGTGTTATTGTTGGCCCCTTTTAATTTGCAATATTCGTCTGATTTGACTTTTGCCTTTTTATCTGCTTCCCATGTTCTAGACATGGCTTGTTAAGTAAGAATAAATAACCCAACTCTTGTGAAGGGAAATACAGTGTAAGGCTACAGAGATGTCACCTGGTAATTCAAGGATAAGAAGTGCAGCTTAGCCACACTTCATGGGAACCAGAAAGCTAAAAGATACCTTTTTTCTCAAAGGAGTAATGTTGCTCTTTCTAATGGCCTCTCTGCTTCTTGAGACACATCTTTCCATCCCTCTTCCCTGTCCCAGCTGGCTTCCTCTGTCTACTTACTCCTTTTATAGTGGCTCATGTGTGTTCTCCGTTTTTATATTCTCTTTCAGCTCATTTCCACACAACTTCTGGCAGCTTCCCTCTTTGTCTCTCATTTTCCCAAAAGAGGGAATCTGATTCACTCACCTCACTTTTCAATCCAAGTCACGGTATCCTTCCTAATCCAGCAGCCTTTCAGCTAAAAGTAATAAAAACCTGATTCAAATTGGCTAAGAAATGAAGAAATGTCTTATCTCCTATAAAAGGAAATCCAAAGGAGGGGCAGCCTTTAGAGTTGATTGGAGACTCAATAGTGTCAAGGAGACACAGGTTCTTTGCATCTCCTCACTCTGCCAACCTCAGCTCTATCTTTAGTAAAACGGCTATAGCAGTTCCAGGCGTCACATCCAGATAACCGAATGGTCATTTCTTCTTGTGGCTTTTTCTTAGGAATAAGAAAAAAATTTTCTAAAATCTGCCCTGAAAATGAGCCTCATGTTTCATTGGCTGGATTTGCAGTTAGAGACGTGTTTGGGTTAATAAGCTCTGTTGGTGTGAAAGAGAAACCACCAAAATACACCATTTCGATACACATCACTGGCGAGGGGAATAGGATTGCCCTGAGACTCAAATCAGGCCCATTTGTGAAGTTGGGATTGAGGTCATTTTCCTGTGTGGTTAATGAAGCCTTGTATCTGGAGGGCGAAAGAGAAAGGCAGTCTGTTGATGGAGTCCCAGAAGAGCCCATAGGTCCATAAACACTGGTATATAAGCTCTTCTTCTAAAATGAAAATTACTCTGAGAATTTTACCTGAAGAAGATTGAGTTTATTGCAACTGTCTTTGTGTCACGTGTGCACGTATGTAGGATATGTTACATACTTAGTGTACGGACTGTATTCGTGGTGTCAAAGAAGGCCACTTTGTGCTGAGTGAGGACTCCCAAAAGGGCATGGCAGATGGGTACCCTAAAATATATCTGGCATATACCTCTTTGGGATCAATCTTCTGAGATCTTTTAGACACAGTCCTTCCTCAGATTTTCCGTAATGAATTATATTGATTTCGGTTAAATAGTGCTTCAATTTTGTCATTAAAAAATATTGAGTAGTAAGTCAGATGAAATTTTTACAAAGTTTTGAATATCATTTAGGGAAAATTGCCTGGTCACAATGAATATATTATGTGAGATCATAGTACCAGTAAAGGCATACTTTCCAAAACTTGAATCTGATAGATATATTTAATATCCAAGCTGTGGGGTTGGGTTATTATTTTTTTTTCAATTGGTTCTTTTTTTTAAGAGATGGGGGTTACACCATAGTTTCCCAGGCTGGATTTGAACTCCTGGCCTCAAGTGATCCTCGTACCTCAACTTCCTGAGTAGCTGGAATTAAGGTACACACCACCACAGCCAGCTGAGTTGTGTTATCTAATATGGTTTTCAGGATTCCTAGTAAGGAGTGTCACACTTCGCATGGTCTGTAACTTGCTAAGTTTGTGCATACCAGTTGAGATGAATCTAAAAATATTGAGTATCTACTCTTTCTCTTTGCTCGGTACAGCATACTATTTATGCATCACAGGGAATATACTGAATTAGGTTAGAAGCCCAGAAAAGTTCTTCTTTTTAAAGATATATACCAATACCCATACCTACAGTTTGAGATTGAGCGATTGATTGGTTGGTTGGTTGATTATAAGTGTTATTGGTAACAGAGAAGCCACAGAATGGGGAAGAGGGACAAGAAAAGGAAGCAGGAAGGGCACTAAAGACAGCTGTCTGTCTTCTTTTCAGTTTTACCAAGAGCCCTGATGGCTGCTTTTGAAAATGGTTTTAGATATTTCTATAGGCCGGTGTTTCCTACATGTTCAACAGAAGCCAGCCCCTAACCGGCTCCTTGAAAAAGGATTCTGTAGTCACAGATACCATAGTGGAAAATATTAAATTCTTCTCCTGGGTATTTACACTGCACATTAGTAAATTAAAAGACTGAGACTGTCTGTGTGTTAGTTGATTCTCATACTGCCATTAGGAAATGCCTGAGACTGGGTAATTTATAAAGGAAAAAGAGGTTTAATGGACTCATGGTTCCACATGGCCAGGAGGCCTCACAATTATGGCAGAAGGCGAAGAAGGAGCAAAGGCCCCTCTAACATGGCAGCAGGCAAGAGTGTGTGTGCAGGGGAACTGCCCTTCATGAAACCATCAGAACTCATGAGACTTATTCACTGTCATGAGAATAGCATGGGAAAACCCTGCCCCCATGATTCAGTTACCTCCCACCAGGTCCCTCCCATGACATGTGGGGATTATGGGAACTACAGTTTAAGATGAGATTTGGGTGAGGACACAACCAAACCATATCACTCTGTAATAAATAACTCAAATTTCTTTATTTCTATATTTTCCAAACTTTCTTAGTTACCAAGTGTCTCTTTTCATGTACATCTTTTAACATCTTGCAGGGCACACTGGGAACTGCTGAGGTCAGAGAGGAGTAATCTTGACCAGAGGAATAACATTATGAAAGCAGTGTTTTAGTTAAAGTAATGTATAGGATGATTGGAGACAGAAGAGATTGGAAACGTAAGATCCTATTTGGAAGCTATGGGAATATTTTGGGATAAAGATGTCACAGATGGATAATAGCAACTATTTATTCATTCATCAATTCAGCAAATATTTGTTAAGCACTATCTGTGTGACAAGGATTGTTCCAGATCCAGGGGACACAGGGAGAAAACAGTTCAAAATCCTTGTCCTCATTCTTATCCTAAAAGAGGGAGAAATACAGTAAAACAGACACATATATAAAATGGCAAGTGGTGAAGAGTACTAAAAACAGAAATAGAGCAGGGTAAAGGGGCCAGATGCAGTGGCTCACACCTACCTATAATCCCAGCACGTTGGAAGGCTGAGGTGTGTGGATTGCGTGAGCCAAGGAGTTTGAGACCAGCCTGGGCAACATGGCAAAACCCCATCTCTACAAAAAATAGAAGAAATTAGGCCCAGCTCCGTGGCTCACACCTGTAATCCCAACACTTTGGGAGGCCGAAGCAGGCAGATCACTTGAACTTGGGAGTTTGAGATCATCCTGGGCAACATGGTGAAACCCTGTCTCTATAAAAGATACAAAATAGCTGGGCATGGTGATGTGCATATGTAGTCCCAGTTACTTGGGGGGCTGAGGTGGGCAGATTGCTTGAGCCCAGGAGGTCAAGACTGCAGTGAGCTTTGATCATACCATTGCACTCTAGCTTGGGAGATGGAGCGAGACCTTGTCTCAAAAATAAAATGCAACATTTTTAAAATGGCAAGTGGTGAAGAGTACTAAAAAGAGAAATAAAATAAGGTAAGGGGGCCAGGCACAGTGGCTCACGCCTGTAATTCCAGCACTTTGGGAGGCTGAGGCAGGTGGATTTCTTGAGCCCAGGAGTTCAAGCCAGCCTGGGCAACATGGCAAAATGCTATCTCTAGAAAAAAATATAAAAACTTATCCAGGTGTGACGGTACACATCTATCATTCAGCTATCCAAGAAGCTGAGGTGGGAGGATCACCTGAGCCCGGTAGTCAAGGCTGCAGTGAGTTGTGATTATACCACTGCACTCCAGTCTGGGGACCAGAGTGAGACCCTGTTTCAAAACAAAATAGGGTAAATAAAGATAGAGTCTCTGGGGTGACCTTTGTGATGAGTGGTCATTTAAGCAGAGAAGTTAGGAAGAAAGTTAGGAATTAAGTTAGGAAGAAAGCAATGTGGATATCTAAACATAGAGAACAGCCAGACAAAGGCCTTGAGGTCAGAACCCAAGGCTAGTGGGTGGTAGAGGGTGGTGGGTGATGTGGGGAGGCATGGTGAGGCACAGGAAGGGACAGGGAATGGCTGAGATCACATGGGGTCTAATAGATCATGGTAGAGACTTTGAATTTTATACTGAGTGAGACTAGAAGCCTTTGGAGCATTGAGGAGAGGAGTGACATGGAAAAACCCAGTTTTTCAGTGGTTACTCTTAACTTCTGTGTGAACAGACTGGAGTGGAGCCAGGAGACTGGTTAGGAGCATTGCTGCAGTCCAGGCATGAGACAATGGTGTCTTGGCCTCAGGAGGTGCAGGTGGTAGGAAGCAAGAGCTTCAGGGTACATTTTGAAGGTAGGATTTGACAGAAATTGATGCTACCGTGCTCCAGATTTTAAGTGTTTAAGCCTAATTATTTGATCTTTATAAAAACCTTAGAGAGTGGTTCACATTATTATCTCTGTTTTACAGTTGAGGAGACTAAAGCACAGAAAAGTAGCTTGCCTAAGATCATACAACCAGTAAGTGGTAGCACTGGATTTGAAGCTCCAGAGCCTGTGCTCTAACCATTACGCTACACCCTCCCCCATCCTTCATCTTCCAGGGAGGAAGTAGAAGGAAACCCTGGGCCAGGGCCAGATAGCACATAAAGCCTCTGCCTTCCACCTTCCAGCCAGTATGTGCAAAATTCCTAAGAAATGAGATAAAAATTTCTCCTCTTTAATCAGCTTTTAAACTGTTGACCTAGTTCTGCATAACCTTGTCCTTTTCTGTATTTTTCTATAAAACAATTTTTGAAAGACTTTCAGAGTTTTGGGGGACAAATCAGGTTTTCTGTTTGCACCACAGAGAAAGGTTGGGGCAAGGTAAACTGGTGGGCAGACTGGAGTGTGGGAGAGCATGAAATAAGAACCAGGTATTTGGCCAGGCACGGTGGCTCACGCCTGTAATCCCAGCAATTTTGGAGGCCAAGGCAGGCGGACCACTTGAAGTCAGGAGTTCGTGACCAGCCTGACCAACATGGTAAAACCCCATCTCTACTCAAAATACAAAAATTAGCTAGGCATGGTGGCACATGCCTATAGTTTCAGCTAGTAGGGAGGCTGAGGCAGGAGAATAGCTTGAACCTGGGAGGCAGAAGTTGCAGTGAGCCAAGATCGTGCCACTGCACTCCAGCATGGGCAACAGAGCAAGACTCCATCTCAAAAAAGAAAAGAGCCAGGTGTTCTTTTGGGGTTAATTCTGACAGTTTTTTGAAACGTTATCTTCCCCCCACACCCCATCACTGTACACACACACACACACACACACACACACACACACACACACACCCCTCTACACCCCTCCCATTAGAGAAATGGGATAGCAGTCAGGGCATTTGTATACTGCCTTTTGTTTCTCTGCCTAAGATGGCCTAACTACTTTGATTCTTATGTGTTAAGTTGTAACAGCAGAGCTCTTAGTGCTGCTGATCATATCACCCTTATCTTTTCCTTTCCCCCCATTAGCTTGGAAGCTTGGGGCTTTAGAGTACTTTCAGAGAGGGAGAAGACAATTCTAAGAATTTACACATTTGAAATATTTTTTCCAGTTACAGTGGCTCTATTCTAACCAAATAAATCAAGATTAAATTAAATATCTCCCACAGTCCTACAGAGTTCACAGTCCTAGTGAACTCTGCTTCTAAAATAGTAGACTTGGAGAATGGTTGAAATAAGAAAGGAATGGATCCAGATGCTATAGGAATTAGATAGGATTTGGTGATGTACCAGGGGTACCATGGGATAAGAGACCAGGGATGGGATGGAATGATCACAGTAAGAACAGAGTGGGTGGGAGATATTAGAATCAACATCTAGAAATGTCAGAAGTTCAAGACCAGCCTGGGGAACATGGTGAAAACCCATGTATACAAATATGTGTGTGTGTGTGTGTGTGTGTCTACATATACACACATATATACATATATGTATATATGTAGACACACACACATACATACATACACACAGACAGTAGCCGGGTGTGGTGGTGTGTGCATGCTGCAGTCCCAGCTACTAGGGTGGGAGGTGGGGGAGTATATATACTTATACACACACACACACACACACACACAAACTAACTGGCTGGGTGTGGTGGTGTGCACATGCTGCAATCCCAGCTACTGGGCTGGGAGGTCGAGGGGGTGCTTCTGAGGTTGGAGAAAAGTAGAGACACTGAAACCTTGTCTCTACTAAACCTTGAGCCCAGGAGGTCAAGGCTGCAGTGACTGTGATTGCACTACTGCACTCCAGCCAGGGTAGCAGAGCAAGACCCTGTCTCGAAAAAAAAAAGAAGAAGAAGAAACGAAACGGAAAAGAAATGTCAGAACCACTAAACCTATGGTTCTGTTTTCCATAGACTTTGGTTCTCCATGTGTCACTGTTACTAGACCCATCGTTAAGGGTCAGAACCTTGGAGAGTTCCAGGCATTAGAAGCTGTGCAATGTGTATGACTACTCTACTGCACTAGCATGAAATGAACAGGTTGAAAGCTAGTATAAATGATGCTGAAGCAGACCTCTTGAGTGCTTTCTACTGAAATCTGCAAGTTTAAAAGGCTGGTGCCTCCTCCTCCCCCTAACCTGTTGGTGCAGTGAAAGATTTCAGTCCATCTTGTAAAACAAGCATAAAGTCAGGGTAGTTACCGTAAAATTTCTGTTAAATTTTGATGTTGCAGAGGGATGTTGGAATTCCTTTCAGGTTCTGTGCTTTCTCCTGAGGTCTTTTCTAAGAGTATGGTATTGCTTCTCTATGTTCTTTCCTGACCCGTTATAAAATTAATTGGAATCTTTGGTAGGGTTGGAAGGGTGAATTGCCTAAATCTACCCTTGTTGTTTTCTGGTAAGTGCTTATATTTGTAACAGAAAGATAAAAAAAGATACTGTGTGTCATAGAAATAGTTTGTAAAAGCTGAAGGTTAAGTTTAGGCTGTTGCTAGCCACAACAGACTTTCGCAGTATAATTAAGTTAAGGCTATCTCTGCTTTTTACCACCTCTAATTTCAGTAATCCTGTTTGATATTGTGGCACTAAAATAAATCTAGACGCTTAAATTTTCATTGTTATAATCTCCTTCAGTTTTGGGAATAATCATGGTTTTCTCATCAGATTAATAAAATTTATGATGTTTCAATTAAAATTTCATCGTACTGTTTTTAAAGATTTATGATGTCATATCAGGCTAAAAATAGGAACTTGAGTGTAAATATTAGGAAATATTTAACTAGCAAATAGTAGCAGAGAGCAGAAAATTATATGAAAATAGAATTTTTTGCCGAGAAATAGTTATGACATATTGACACTCTGTGTTACAGTTCCAAGATGTAGCCATCATCTTTTTTTTCTTTTTTTTTTTTTGCAACAGTCTATTTCCATTGCCCAGGCTGGAGTGTAGTGATGCAGTCTTGGCTCACTGCATCCTCCGCTTCCCAGGTTCAAGCAATTCTCATGCCTTGGCCTCCTGAGTAGCTGGGATTACAGGCTAATCTTTGTATTTTTAGTAGAGATGCGGTTTCGCCATATTGGCCAGGCTGGTCTGAAACTCCTTATCTCAGGTGATCCACCCGCCTCGGCCTCCCAAAGTCCTGAGAGACTGTGGCCGGATGTAGTCATTATCTTTTTATACTATCTGAGAGAACAGGAGCATTACAGTAAAATTCCTAAATAGCCAACTGATTTGCAGTGCCAGAAGTGAATACCGATCCTAAAAGCTATGTGATGACAAGGGAGTCTCCAGCATTTCAGTCAGATTTTGGAGATGATTTAGCAATGGATAAGAACAATAGGGATTAGTGAGAAATATGTAAGATTTTTAAATTCTATTGATCAGTGGTTATTGTTGGCTTTTTTGTTGTTGTTTTGTGACAAAGTCTCACTCTGACCAAGTGTGGGTGAAGGGGAGGAAAGAAGCAAAGCACACTGCCATGTGTGTACCTATGCAACTATCTTGCTCGTTCTGCACATGTACCCCCAAACCTATAATGCAATAAAAATTTAAAAAAAAAAAAAAGTCTCACTCTGTCACCCAGGCTGGAGTGCAGTGGTCTGATGTCAGCTCACTGCAGCCTCTGCCTTCCAGGTTCAAGCAATTCTCCCACCTCAGACTCTCAGTTAACTGGAACTACAGGCACATGCCACCACGTCTGGCTAATTTTTGTATTTTTAGTGGAGATAGGGATTCATCATGTTGGCTAGGCTAGTCTCAAACTCCTGGACTCAAGCAATCCACCCACTTTGGCCTCCCAAAGTGCTGGGATTACAGACGTGAGCCACTGCTCCTGACCTTCTTTTTAACATTTGATGAGATTGCGTTTCATATTGGTTTCATTCCTTTTCCATAACCTAATAATGTAGTCCCCAGATCAGTTTTCTTAAGGAAATAGTTTTAACCATCTATGTAGATAGAATAACTGTTTGTTTGTGACAGAGTCTTGCTCTGTTGCCCAGGCTGGAGTGCAGTGACACAATCTCAGCTCACTGCAACCTCTGTCTTCTGCGCCCAAGTGATTCTTCTGCCTCGGCCTCCCGAGTAGCTGGGACCACAGGCGCCCACCACCACACCCAGCTAATTTTTGTATTTTTAGTAGATATGGGGTTTCACCATATTGGCCAAGCTGGTCTACAACTCCTGACCTTGTGATCCACCTGCCTCAGCCTTCCAAAGTGCTGGGATTACAGGCGTGAGCCACAGCCAATAAGTGTTTTTTATTTTTAAATCACCTTTGGGTTTCCTTTTACAGTAATCACAAATTGATGGTTTCCAAACTCAGAGACTATGTTTAGTGTTTCAAAAAATTACTTTCCTTGTGAATGTACTAGAAAATATTGAAGTGTGCAGTTTGAATGGGTAAATTGTATGTTGTATATCTCAATAAAGCTGTGAAAAAAATAATTCTTTACTGCAGCACATTTACTTTTTATTTTTTATTTATTTTTGAGACGGGGTCTCAATCTGAAACCCAGGCTGGAGTGCAGTGGCATGATCTCAGCTCACTGCAACCTCTGCCTCCCTGGCTCAAGCAATTCTCCTGCCTCACCCTCCCAGGTAGTTGGGATTACAGGCACACGCCACCATGCTTGGCTAATTTTTGTATTTTTAGTAGAGATGGGGTTTCATCATGTTGGACAGGCTGGTCTCGAACTCCTGACCTCAAGTGATCTGCCCATCTTGGCCTCCCAAAGTGCTGGGATTACAGGCATGAGCCACTGCGCCCAGCCACTGCAACACATTTCTATGTAATGTTTAAGACCACTGGGGAAAGGCCATAGTTGTATATCAGTGGTAGATCTTGTAGCATGTAAATCAGTTACACTGGATTTGCGGAGAAAAGAATAGATAACAATTAATTTTGAGGATGAAGTTTCAAACTAATTTTTAGAATATAGAAAATGTAGATTCTTTTATTTATTTTGTTCAGCAAACTAAGTGCATGTGCTGCCCAGCCAGAGGAGTCAGGAAAGGCTTTCTTAATAAGAAGATACTCTGAAATGAGTCTTGAAGGATGGGCAGGAATTAGTACCATGAGGAGAGTGGAGATATTCAGAGGGAACAGCTGTATGTCGGAAGCTCCTCTCAGTATAGAATTACTAAAGTGAGAGAGAGAGAGAGAGAGAGAGAGAGAGTGTGTGTGTGTGTGTGTAGGTGCATGCACATGCACACACACAAAGGAAAGAGAGAGAGATCCTTCCATGTAAATGCTTAAGGGTTCATCACATTTTTGCAGCTTCACAGTATTCCATGTAGTATGATTATACGCCATAATTTATGTAACCATTCCTCTATTGATAGACAGTTAAGTTGTTTTCTGGTTGAGCTATTTCAAATAATGTTGCACTGAACAAACTTGCACATTTGTTTTTGCAAACTTGTGTGATTCTCTGTCAAAGGTTAAAGTTTGGTTTTCATAGTCACCGTTGATAAATTTGAGTACATACCTTAGGTCTGAGCAATGACCAGTCTCACATTTCATTATATTTTATAATTTTTGAGTCTTCAACTATTTTGATTAAATTAAAGATATCTTTAGTTTCCAGTCATATGGGAGCTTATCAGGCCCTGGTAACAACTTTGGCTTTTACTCTTAGTGATGGGGGAAGCCATTGTAGGATTATTGGCAGAGGACTGATACAACTGTTTCTAAAGATTGCTCTGGCTACTATGTCAAGAATGGAAGACAGGGATGCCAAGATAAAAGGCGAACCAGTTAAGAAACTGTTCTAATAGTTCAGGCAAGGGATAATGGTGACTTAAACTAGAAGAGGATTGATGCAGTTCAAGAAAAATGGTGGGATTCTGGACACGTCATAGTTAAGAGTTGAAAGGATTTGTTGATGGATTGGATGTGGAGAGAGAAAAAGGGTGTGGAGATTAGCTCTTAGATTAGAATGGCATCATAGATATCCATGTGGAGTTGGTGAGTAGACAGCTGGTAGTGAGGCTACACATCATTGTGCCCGATATTTTATTAATGAATGAATAGCTGATAGATAAGAAGGAACTATATAAAATGAAAATTTGAAAGAGAGCATGAATTACAGTTAACTCCTTTATTGTGACTCACCTACATGGTCTTTTTCTCTATGCTTCCAATCAGATCTCATTTTGACTAGAATAGAACTAAACTGGTTAAGAGTTTGGACAGAGACAGGGAGAGTGAGAGTGCTAGAGGAAATACATTTGTATGTGTATATTTATATCTCTCAGAATCTAAGTGTGTCTCTCAGAATCTAAGACTTGATGTCAGAAAAATTGTTGCTACTAATCTGTGTAGAGATATTACAACTTTATAGAATTGTGTTTAATTAAAATTATTTTTAAAACATTCATTTTAACTTCCACATAAAATTAGAAATTAATTTCTAGTTTTATGTGGAAGTTAAAAATTAAAATTAGAAATGTTTTCCCAAAATCAGG
This sequence comes from Saguinus oedipus, assembly GCA_031835075.1. Classification (NCBI taxonomy): domain Eukaryota; kingdom Metazoa; phylum Chordata; class Mammalia; order Primates; family Cebidae; genus Saguinus; species Saguinus oedipus. The sequence continues at coordinate 9,469,420 of CM063178.1, forward strand.
CATGAAGCTGGAGGCTGAGGCAGGAGAATTGCTTGAGCCCAGGAGTTCAAATCCAGCCTGGGCAACATAATGAGACCCCCCCCCATCTCTAGAAAGAGAGAGAAAGAGAGAGAGAGAGGGAGAGAGAGAGAGAGAGAGAGAGAGAGAGATTGGTTAGTTTTCTCACACCAAAAAAGTACTAATAGACTGAGTTAGAAAACTTGGTAAACAAGCAGTTAAGGTGTTAATCCTTTGCTGTATTCTGGCTGTGGCAGATTACCCAGTATTTAGACTTTTTGGCCTTTAGACCCTAACTTCGTTTGCCTTTTGAATGTATCATTTCCTTAACCCTCTCCCATCCTCTCTGATCTTGTCCCTTTCTTGCTGACCGTAGTCTATCTTTCCAAACCCTGCTCCACCTTTTCAGCTCCTGAAGTATCTTTTCTACCTTTTTTTAAAGTTATTTTACTGATACGTAATTCAGGGTACATGTAATAATATCTTCATATAATTTGTAAAGATCAAATTTGTAATTGGAGTATCTATCACCTTAAATATTTGTCTTTTCTATATGCTGAAAACATCCTATTGTAAGTATTCTCTCCCAACTATTTTGAACTATACATTAGATTATTGTAAGTTATAGTCACCCTACTGATTTATCCAACGCTAGGTCTCATTTCATCTCTCAAACGGTGGGTTTGTGCTCATTAATCAGCCTCTCTTCATCCTCCATTTTTGCACCTTTAATCTATGAGTTAGGGGATGCCCATATTTGATAAAACTCTGTGCCATTCTTGGCACAAGCTGCAACCTAATTATAGTAGTTTAAAATACTGTGAATGAAATATTTGTCATATATCTGCATGATTAAATTTTAAACTCACTGCCTGTGAATTATAAATCCATAGCAGTACTGATTGCTTAATCCTGCATATTTCAAAGAATCAAATCCAAAGGTATTGACAGATTTCATTGGCTTTTTCCAACTTACCTGGTTAATAAATACCCTTATTTATATAAAAGTTTAATGTTCCACAAAATATTTGAATAGCACATAAGGTAATCTATTTGAACTGTTGGTAATATTAGTACATGATGAACTTTAAAATAGAGAAAGTTCGGAATTTCTGCAAGGCTTTAGCTCCTCTTGGATTTATGCAGTTCTAACAGGCCTAAGTGTGTGATCAAAATTATAAAAGAATTACAATTTTTCTTTTTTGATGGTTGGCAGAGCTAGCTGGGGCTTTATTTTGGAAAAAAATAATCAAACTAATTTTTAGTTGGGGTAATGGGCAAGAGAGGGTACTATAGACAATAAACTCTTCCAAGAGGGCTGAAGGATAGGGCTGAGCCTCAGGTGGGTCTCCTGTTCATTATGCTCCCCTGCACACCTGCCTCCCCCACAGGCTCTGGCACAGCCACAGGAGAGGGTAGGGAGGGAGGGGCTGCCGTGGCTGTTCACTTGGACAGGGCATCAGAGGACTCAGACACCAGCTTCCCACCATGGATCTTGATCATCTTCACAGTCAGGCCCCTGGAGGATCTGGGGCAGCTGAAGGAGCCAGAATTCCATCAGAACCAAAGCTGGAACCCAGGCCATAGTTGAGACCAGAGCTTGTGAGGCCCCTGTAGGCCTAGCTCAGCCCACTTGGATAGCTATTGGTGGTCTTCCTGTGGACACTCATATTCTGCATTTCAGACTCCAGCCAGCTCTCCCTGTTCTAAAGCAGTTTGCAGCAGGTAGTGATCTCGATGTCTAGGGCTAAATTGATGTTCATGAGCTCCTGGTCCTCATGCAGCTCCCCAACCATGTCCTGATAGGCCCATTGTGGGACGGCCTCCAACTCCACCAGCTTGGTATTGGCATGCTTAATGGCCAGCTCCCCACATACTGCTCATTATCTATGATGGCAGCCTCCAGGGAAGCCCTCTGGTCTGTGAGGCCTCACCCTCAACCTGGAGCCAGCTGATGTTCTGGGTCAACTCTGAGATCTCTGTCTTTAAGCAATGCACATCATCCCAGTGCTTCCCAGACAGCTTCTGGAGCTCCTCATATTTGATCTTGTACATGCTCTCAGCCTTGGCCTGGCTGTGGTTAGAGATGTCCTCATATTGGGCACAGACCTTGCTGATAATGCTGTCCATGTCCAGAGAGCAGCCGTTGTCAATAGAACCATAAATGTGTCCAAGATCTGGGACTGCAGCTCCCAGATCTCCTCTTCCTACAGCTGGTTGAGGAAATTGATCTCATCAGTCAACCCTTCCAGGTGAGACTCCAGCTCTGCCTTGTTCATCTTCATCCACATCCTTCTTGATGAAGATAAATTCATTTTCCATCTTTGTATGCTTGTTGGTCTCATCCTCCTACTTATTCTTGAAGTCTTCCAGCTGCCCCTGCGTATCGCCAAGCTCCACCTCCAGCTTCAGTTTCTCTGACCCAGAGTGTCCAGCTGCCACTGAAGGTTGATGTGGCTTTTGAATGTCTCATCCATGTTGCTCCCAGCCATCTTCTGCTACTACAGGAGGCTCCACTTGGTCTCAAGTGCCTTGTTCTGCTGCTCCAGGAACTACACCTTGTTGATGAAGGAGGCAGATTCTTGTTGAGGGTCTTGATTTGCTCCTTCTCCTGAGTGCACACGGCCTGGATGTTGGGGTCCACTTCCAACTTAAAGGAACTCAGCAGGCTCTGGTTCACCATAATGGCTGTGAGGCCCCCCATACCACTGACCCCAGCAGAGCCTCCACTCAGACCTAAGCTGGCACCCAGGCCAGCCAGGAAGCTGCTGCTAAAGCAGGGGGCCAGAGGTGGACACCTTGTAGGACTTCGGGGTCACAGTGGAGGTAGGAGTGGAGGCAGGTGGGCCAAACCAGACAGATTTGAGAAGGAGCTGAGAAACTGCTTCTAGATCATAATTTACTTTTGATTAACAACCCCATAATAACTGGATAGTTAAATAGTGATTAGATTGAGCATGTCTTAATTCTTAGAAAGCAAGATGAATTTATCATTAAATTTTTTTACTTCCTCTAGAAGAGGAAAGAAGAAGATGGTGGAAAAGATTGATTAGAAAGATAGGTCAGAGACTGTCAAAAAGCTGCTGACTAAACACCAACAAGGTAGTCAGAAAACTATTGCTCTGAAATCTTTAGAAACTCCTTCAAGAGGATACAAGGACTTTTAATGTCTTTCAAGTTCTAGAGCCATGTTCTAACCTTGGTAGGTCCAGCTTTGAGTGAAGGGTGCAGAGTAAGACACTTTCTAAATTCTCTTCATTCGACCACTATTCATTTAAAATCTGGCTTTAACAAAACCTAAGGGTTAGTGAGAAAGATACCAAACTGTATTTTTGAGTCTATATTTTAAACTTGCCTTTATTTGAAACTTTACATGGCGTATTTGGTTTTCCTAAGAGTAATGATTGGAAACCCATGCTAATCTCTTTACTGGTTTACTACACCTGTGGTTCAAGACTAACCACTTAAACCACCTGGAGACATCATTAAATGTAAATGTTGACTCTGCAAACCCAACTCTATGAAGTCTTGTCTTTTTGCTGAATATGAATCTTTTAAAGGCCACAGAAGAGAACCTTCCTCAAGACTATACCTGTTTCTCTGTTAGTCAGGGTCATTATCACTAAGTTCTTAGAACCAACAAGTTTTAGAAGCATTGTCAGTTTCTTTTTCTGTTGTTGAAAGAAACATTTATTAAATAGCTACATGGCCACAAAGTTTAATAGTCATTCTGTCATTTGATTGTATTTCTGCAACTCTGAGTACTCCTGTTTTGGCACATTACTACTAGCTTTGTGAAATGTCCGGTCTTGTTTTCCGAAACTATCATGGTGGAGATCAGGCTCTTCTGCCAGTCTTAGATCCCTGAGTACTGCCCAGACGGGAGCCGTTTACCTTTAACTTTACTGTGCATTCTTAGATTTGTTCTGTTCTGGCTTCTAGCAATTAGATATTTTCTATTTAGGATGTTGTCCTTTCAGCCTCACTGCTGGATGAGAAGCAATTTTAGAGTTGCCATTCCATGCATCTAACTTCTCTCCAGTCTTAAAACAAGTACCCTCGGAATTTTTGTACTAGAAATTATAGGGTAAGAGATGAGATAAAAATAAGACAAAAGAATATTTGAAGTCATATTTTTATATAAAACTGATAACCATTTAAGTATTAATGTTGAATTAAAAAGGAGCTGAGAGGCTCATGCCTGTAATCCCAGCATTTGGGAGATCAAGGCCGGTGCATCACCTGAGCTCAGGAGTTCAAGGCAAGCCTGGCCAACATGGCGGAAGCCCATCTCTACTAAAAATACAGAAATTAGCCAGGCATGGTGGCACGCGCCTATAATTACAGCTACTTAGGTAGGAGTCTGAGGCAGGAAAATCACTTGAACCCTTGAGACAGAGGTTGCAGTGATCCAAGATCGCACCACTGCACTTCAGTCTGGGCAACAGAGTGAGACTCCATCAAAAAAAGCATCCTTAGAGGTTATACAATTATATTTAGAAACAGGCCTACAAAGACTAAGTGATGGCCCAGGAGCTGAGAACAGAGCCCAGTGTTTTTAACATTAGTCCATATTGTTGTGTAGCTATCTTCTTTCTTTTATTGCTCCCTTGATTTAGGAGTTAGCCATAACTAACCCCTCTGTCTCTTTCATCACCCTGTATTTCTGGTATTGGATCATATGATTCTTCAGAACCATGCTTACACAGTTGTCCCCCTTTCTCAGTATTGAAGTTGGAGATAGGAAGCAGTGGGTAAGTCTGGTGGGTGAACTGGCGTGGAAAAAGTGCTCGAGTGACTTCTTTCTGAGGGGAAACATGAGACTAGTCTTTCCTACATTGTCTTACTTAATGAGGCTAATAACTAATATAGTCTGCATGAATAGTTCCCAACCAAATATTTTTTAAGGCCAGTCAGCTTGGTCTTAATAGCTAAAGATGTCATCCAGATGTGTAAAATAACACATGTATAATAGGAACACAAAATATCACAATCATGAATTGTGTGGCAAAAATGTTCAAAAGATGTCTTTGTACATTTGTGAATTTTATGGCTGAGTAAACTCTTTTCCAATATTGGAAATTGTATACCAGTTACATTTCTACTGTGATAATTTTTTTTAATTTATATTTTGACACAGAGTCTTGTTCTATCGCCCAGGCTGGAGTGCTGTGGCACAATCTCGGCTCACTGCAACCTCTGCCTCCCAAGTTCAAGTGATTCTCCTGCCTTGGCCTTCTAAGTAGCTGGGACCACAGGCACACGCCACCTCACCCAGCTAGTTTTTGTATTTTTAGTAGAGACAGGGTTTCACCATGTTGGCCAGGCTGGTCTCGACCTCCTGACCTCAGATGATCCACCCACCTCAGCCTTCCAAAGTGCTGAGATTACAGGCATGAGCCACCATACCTGGCCTCTCCTGGATCATGTTACATAACAAACAGCCCCTAAAATTTAGTGGCTTACATCAACAGATATTCTTTGTCTATGAGTCATTTAGGGTGACTCCACTAGAGGCTGTATAGTTGGGTTCAGATCTACTCCTCATGTCCCTCATTCTACATATGCTTTTTTCATGGTAGATGATAGAAACGTAAGAGATGAAATCAAAGCACACACATTCTCCATGACCAAGACCAGAAGCGACAAGGCAGGGATATGCGCCACCTATTCTCCTGGGAGGCATTGCAAAGTCACATGACAAATGGCATGGATAAATTTCTTATGGGGCAGGGAGTGAAGAAATGGGAGCAGTAACGTTCCACAGCAGTATTTCAATCCTTTCAGTTCATCACTGAATTAAGCGTCCTCTTTGATTTCTAAGTAGGTGAGCAGATAGTTTGGGTTTTTGCAGCTAGCCCTTCCCTTTCACTGCTGTCTTCTTTTCTGTGACAAGTGACTTCACGATGTCATTATAATTTACTCCGTGGGACCTCAGTAAACACATCGTAGTCAAGCCACTAGCTAATAAACTAGGGCTTGACTTTTCATGAACTTTTTTCCCAAGAATTTTGATTTACTAGTTAGCTATCTGTATTGAGAAAGCTTCACTGAAAAACTGTTCCTGCTCAACTCAGCTTAATCTATAGTCTTGGGTTCCCAATCCCATGTTTTTTTCTTTCTTCCAATTTTTATGTTAGATTCAAGTGAGTACCTGTGCAGGTTTTTTACATGGGTAAATTGTATGTTGCTGGGCTTTGGTGTACAAATTATGTTGTCACTCAGGTAGTAAGCGTGTACCCAATAGGCCATCTTTCAACTGTCACCCTCGTCCTGCCCTCCACTCTCAAGTAGACCCCGCTGTCTTTGTTCCTTTCTTTGTGTCCTTGTGTACTCAATGTTTAGCTCCTACTTGTAAGTGAGAACATGCTGTTTTTGGTTTTCTATTTCTGCTTTAATTCACTTAGGATAATGGCTTTCAGCTGCATCTATGTTGCTGCAAAGGATAATATTTTCTCCTTTTTTATGGCTGTGTAGTATTTTATGGTGTATATGTATTATGCTGTCTTTAACCAGACGACTGTTGATGGGAGTCTAGGTTGATTCCAGGTCTCTGCTATTGTGAATAGTGTGTAATGAACATAAGCATGCGTATGTCTTTCTGGTAGAATGATTTACATTCCTTTGGGCATATACCCAGTCATGGGATTGCTGGGCTGAACAGTAATTCTGTTTTACCTTTGAGAAATCTCCAAACTGCTTCCCACAGTGGCTAATTTTTATTCCCACCAGCAGTATATAAGCGTTCCCTTTTCTCCACAACCTTGCCAGCATCTGTTCTTTATTGACTTTCTAACACCCATTCTGACTGTTGTGAGATGTTCTCTCACTGTGGTTTTGATTTGCATTTCTCTAAGGATTAGTGATGTTGAGCACATTTCTGAATGAACCATCCAGCTTGCCTTCATTGTTTTTTATTCTTTCACCTGAAGAACTCAAGAAAAGAAGTAAAAGAGATATGTTTGCCCTTTGATTTATGAATGAATGATGATGTCTTAGATCTTAAATATTTGCTAAAAATGTAGATATCTTTAGAGTAATTCTATACAGAAACCAAAATATTAAAATTAACAAGTCTGCTTCCTTCATCAGTATCTTACTCTCCAAATTTGACATTTGAATCCTAATTCCTAAAAATTGAATGCTTTAGTAAATCATAGTCTGTTCTTTAGACTACATTTCTTTCCTTCTTAAGAAATAATTGCATATCAAAATAACTATCTGGATGTATTTATCTGTGTAAAGACTGTGTTAGAAGTGTGACCAGATTGCATTTATAAATATTATTATAACACTACCATAAATTGAGCAAACAGCACATAACATCAGTAGTTCAGCTTAGAGTGACTCACTTGTCAGTCCAGTCATAGTCATCACTTAGAAATAATTCACAACAGACTTTGAGGTCCTGGAGAAATGATAAAAATAGGTGGGATGAAAGTACCTATTTGGGGAATTGTCTGGAATGTTCAATACCATCCGGATGACATCATCATAATCTGGTAATATTAAATGTGACTCTGGCACTTTCCCAGGCTATTCAGTTATTTTTTTTTAAATTATTGCCTAAAAACCAGCTCTGTGACAGTTAATGAAATGTTACTACATATACTGAAGTTGGTAAGAAAACCCAGCTATTGTTGTGGAATTATATTGAGAGTTCTGATGTTTCAGACAGTGTCTCATCTTGTCTAAGCCAGCATTGCCTCATGGCATCTCTTCTGTTACTGTCTTGAAGCACTGATTAAAGCAAGGTGTTTTTGTTTTGTTTTGAGATGGAGTCTCACTCTGCCACCCAGGCTGGAGTGCAGTGGCATGGTCTCAGCTCACCGCAACCTCCACCTCCCAGGTTCATGCAGTTCTCCTACTTCTGCCTCCTGAGTGGCTGGGACTACAGGCATATGACACCACACCTGGCTAATTTTTTGTGTGTCTTTAGTAGAGACAGGGTTTCACCATGTTGGCCGGGCTAGTCTCAAACTCCTGACCTCAGGTGATCTGCTGGCCTCGGCCTCCCAAAGTGCTGGGATTATAGGCTTGAGCCACCATGCCTGGCCTAAAGTTTTTACTACTTAATCTTCTTTTCTTGTATGTATTTGTTTGCATTAGGCACTGAATTTTATTGCCTTCTGGTTCCATGTTAGCATTTAGGACCATTATCATACAGGTGCTTAAATTTTTTGTTTTAATTTTTGCTTAATGGGACTATACAGCTTATTAACACGAGTTCACAGTTCGATTCATATTATTTTTCAATGCTTTTTAGAAATGTAAATTAGATTAGGTCTGTCACCTACTTAAAGCCCCTCAGTGACTATCAGTATTTTAAGATACAGACCCGTTGTTAGGCCTAGAAATCCTTGCTTAGTTTGACTTTCACTTCCTCAGTTTTGTCGTGGTCTCCTTTCCGTTTCATGAATGTGCTGCACCTTTTTTTAGAATGCTTTTCTCCCAGTTGAAATTGTACCTTCAAAAAGAAGCCTTTCATGATCGCGCTGTCTACAGTGGCCTTACCCAGTTACTTTCTAGTTAATCATCCCTGTACCTTTAGCACGTACTGCCCCCTGAAATTGTAATGTTTGTCTTCTTTTTCATTGTCTTTTTCTCCACTCAAAGAGAAGTTTCATGAAAGCAAAGTGCCAAGCATCCTGAGAGACACAAAGAAGTCACTCAAATATTGTCGAATGGAGTTTGGTCTTCAAACTCAAGTAGTGTAACTTTCTTCCTTAATTTGATTCCTTGAGGGAGAAAACACTGTGCTTTGAGATTGACCTGAAAAAAAGTCAGGACAGTTGAGGGCCCTGAGTCCTGTGCTACTGTGTTCATCACTGTTATGTAATTGATTTTATTCTGATGGCCTGAGATATTTAGCGGTTTTTTTAAGATCTATTTATATATATGGAAAATGGCAAAAAATTATGGTTTTTTATACATGTTTATCATGTATGTTGATTTGCCCTATTAAACATTTCAAAATTAGAACTATAAATTTCTTCCTAATGCACATTTTATGTTGTAAGTACTAGGCTCTTATTTGATGCTGCGGACAGCATATTCTTTCATGACAGGACAAAGAAATTGCTGTGTATGGGCAGAAGCCAGTAGGATGATGTGGAATAAAACCCCCTTTAAGCATTCTTTGCCATCAAGTTATAGTTCATATGCAGAGCAATTTAAGGTATGACTCTCCCACCGAAAACAAAACTTGGGTTTGTTTTTTTTTTTTTTACTGAGAAATCAGAGTAACCCAAGGCCTGAATAACTTGCACAAGGTGACACAGCAGTGAAGAATAGAGCCTCAGTTCAAAACCAGGCTTTTCCGACCCTAGAATTTATTTCTACTACATTTTGAAACCTTCCTAGATAGAAAGAAATCTAGAAATGTATTTTACTTATGTGTTTTTATTAAAGATGTGAAAAATTTTTGAAGTCATCTGTTTGATACCTGTTACTGTCATCATATAGTATAATCTAGTGGCTTCTAGGTAGGATTATAAAAAATTTTAGAAAAGTTTGACTATATTTGCTTTTATTTATTGTTGAAAACTTGAACATATAGTCATGAAAGTCAATTGTACATAACCTTTAAAACTTTAAACTGGTCAGGTGCAGTAGCTCACTTCTATAATCCCAGCACTTTGGGAGGCCGAGGCGGGTGGATCACCTGAAGTGGGGAGTTGGAGACCAGCCTGACCAGCATGGAGAAACCCCGTCTCCACTAAAAATACAAAATTAGCCAGGTGTGGTTGCACAGGCCTGTAATCCCAGCTACTCAGGAGGCTGAGGCAGGAGAATCACTTGAACCCAGGAGGCGGAGGTTGCAATGAGCTAAGATCAGGCTATTGCCCTCCAGCCTGGGTGACCAGAGCAAAACTCTGTCTCAAAAAATAAAAATGGAAAATAAAAAAATAAACTTTACACTATGTAACTAAAAACTCATTGTACTTCTCAGAAGACCATGGTTTGCTTCAGGAGTTGCACATAGCTTGAAGGACTGATTCAGAATCTAACAGATGCGAACAGTCTAATGTAGGGAAATTGCTGAAAGCACAATTAAATTGCCAGAGTATACCACAAGCAACAATTTCCTTAATTTTTGTCAAACACACAATTTGAAATGATTATGTGCTTACAAAAACAAACAGAGAAAAGCAAAATGTTTTACAATCTGTAGTTTTATATTAATAAATACGTCTCAAGGTTAAAGTTTAATATTATAAATACTATTATAACCTAATATTTAAAATTAGGTAACCCACATAATCCTAATTAATACAAATCAGATACCTAATCCACTTTCTACTAGTGTTCACATGTCAAGTAGTACATATATTAATGTGCTAAAAACAGTTCAGATTATTTCATCTAATGGGCCTTCCTTTCTTAGTAATATTCCAAGAGTGATTAGCAAGAACCAGCACAAGCTGAGCTGTCAAGATTGAAGTCCTGATCTACAATAAGAAGGGATTTGTTGACCAGGTGCGGTGGCTCATGCCTATAATCCCAACACTTTGGCAGGCAGATCATGAGGTCAGGAGTTCAAGACCAGCCTGGCCAACATGGTGAAACCTCGTTTCTACTAAAAATACAAAAATTGGCTGTCTTAAAAAAAAAAAAAAAGAGGGTTTTTTTTTTATAGTAACATTTTCATACTGATTACAAGAAAGAACTGTTAGAGGAAAAGATGGGTGTAGAGTTAAATTTGAAGATGGAAAATAATAGCTCTTCAGAATATTTTGAAGAGAGCAAATGAGCCAGTTTTGATTACCTTATTGGAGCTTAATCATTCATAGTGGTGATATTCCTGAAAACACTATTTTTCTTCAAATATAGTAACTAGAATTGTAAAGTCTGCAAATTTGTGAGTTACGAACCTCTTACCAGGATTTAATTGAAATTAAAAAAAAAATTCTTTAAGCATAAAATATTAAATTGGCATCAACCTTTTTACTTTACTCCCAAATTACAAATTGATGAAATTACAAATTAAATCCTTTTAACATAACATTAAATATTTCATTGCATATGTTATCAATCTTTTGTGCTATTATTCAGCTCCATGTTTGAGGAATGCTAATAATTTCTTACTGAAAAAATGAGGCTTAAAGGTAATCATGCAAAGATTCTCACACCCCTGAGACTTGAGGGATCTCAGCTGTCTGGGTTTCCAGACTTCTTTGATAAGATACTGGGAAAGCTGCCTCTTATCCCTGGGGGAATAGAAGGGATGCCACTAAGCACTGATGATGATGATAGCAACTAATATTTATTGAGCATTTATTATGTGTCAGGCACTATGCTATGAAATGTACATTTATAAGTGCAGACAGAAAGCATTGATTCATTATAGATGACTTTAATCTGTATAACTTGAAATATGCTTGTTGGGGCATCAGCATTCAGAGTTAATAGAAGATGACTCTTGAATTTTTCAGGTTGACTGACTGTAAGATGATAGTTATAGTGACTTAAAAGGTGGAAATGAAGTTTACAAAAAGAAAGATGAGCTCTGTCTTGATAACATAGCAGTGGCAGAAAGAAAATCTGTATAAATATGTAATTAGGTAACTGTTGAAAGGTCAAATGTCATTGGCAAATCTGGAGATTATTCTTATAAAAATTCTAAGGAATGAATGAAATCTCCCAGGGCAGAGTTTCTTAACCTGGTATTAAACCTAAGATTTTATAGACCTCCTTAAAATTATATACTAAATTGTATATGTGCACATGTATGTATGGTATCATTTTCATTAGACTTTCAGTAGGGTCTGTGAGCAGAAGGCCCAGTGCCAGAGTGGCATTGACTAGGGTGATGAAAGGCACCCTCAGACAGGTACTAAATGAGAAGATTATGAGCAAAAGCCAACATCATTCAGCTAATAATAAAGCAGATCAAAGATCAGCCACACGAAGGTAATAGTTTATTTTCTTAGAAACATTACTTTACCATGTTGCCTAGGCTGGTCTCATACTCCTTTGTGGTTATTTATTATGTTGCTTGAATCGTGAAAGAAAGAGAAAAGAAGGCTGGGAAATAAAACAAACACACAGGCCAGGTGTGATGGCTCACAGCTGTAATTCCAGCACTTTGGGAGGCCAAGGCGGGTGGATCACTTGAGGTCAGGAGTTCAAGACCAGCCTGGCCAACATGGTGAAACCCCATCTCTACTAAAAATATAAAAATTAGCCAGGCATAGTGGGACGCACCTGTCATCCCAGCTAGTTGGGAGGCTGGGGCAGGAGAATCACTTGAACCTGGGAGGTAGAGGTTGCAGTGAGTCGAGATCTCACCACTGCACTCCAGCCTGGGCAACAGAGTGACACTCTGTCTCAAAAAACAAACAAACATACACACACACAAATCTTGATGGTCATTGTTGGAAGTGGCTAGTGTGCCAACTCCTTACTTTGAAAATTGGTACCTACAGAGGAGGAATTTAGCATTCATTATCCCTACATATCAAAGTTGTTTCTCAGAATAATAACTCTGGTTGACAAGAAAAAATGCTTCTCTACAGAAGAATTTTCCCTAATAAGTGTGGCAGGAATCCATTGGAAAATCACAGTTTTGCAACCCGTAATGAAATCATTGATTCATGTAACAGCCACCAATGAATACTAAAATTGTTAGTGCTGTGGTTCTCAAAGTCTGGCCCCTGTTCCAGCATCCAGAAATATCCACCTGGATATTTCTCTAAAAAAAATACGAAATATCAGGCTCTTTCCAAAACCAACCATGTCAGAAACTCTAAGGGTAAGTCCCAGTAAGCTGTGTGTCAACAAACCCTCTGACAGTTGTGACAATCATCGGAGTTTGAGAACCATGATATTGGGAGAAAGACTGATAAGAATCTTTAATTCAAGGATCGGGCTCTCATTTCCAGTACTTACTGACTAATCTTAGCACTGGAACCAGAAGTTATATTCCTCCTTGTAGATGCACCTGTGATGTATTCTTGCCACTCCCAAAAGATATTAAACCTGAACCTATTCAGTTTTTTATAGAAACTATAGGAGACTGAAGAATAAGTTAAACAGTAATGTGAGGAAAGAAAGGAAAAATCCAGAATGTAGGATTACCAACCCAGTTTCTTTGTCAGTGGCATAGGAAAAAGGGGGAGGGTAAGAGTAAGGGTACTGTTCCAGAGTAAAAAGGTTCCAGAGACAAAATAAACAAATAGAAAATGTTCATCTTGGTTTGCATCCTGATTCAAACAAGCCAACTACGGGGATTTGAATTCAGACTGGGTGTTAGATGATATTAGGGAATGGTTACTTATGTTAGGTTTGATAATGATATTGCACTTATATAAGAAAATGTCATTTTTAAGACATACACAGAAAAGTGTTTAGGGTGAAACAAATTGATACCAAAATTTGCTTTATGTTACATGAGAGAAAAGGATAAATGAAACAAGTATGACAAAATGTTGATAACTTGAATATGGATGATTTATTACACTATTTAATATAATTTTATGGATGTACAAAACCTTCATAATAAAAAATTAGAACATTTTTAAAGATATCTGTGTAATAATGTATTTATTAGGCAGTTCTCCCTGTGCTAACTTTCATCACAGTGCATTGTAATGGCCTGTTTACCTTGCCTGTACTAGTATTTCTCAAACTATCAAACTGTCAGTATTGAGTTTAAATTAGTCTGTTGCAGACCATGATTTTTGTAAAAGGCAATAAAAATCAATTACCAGAAAAGCAAAACTGGAGGGGATGTTGACATACAAAATACGACCATAAAAGTATTCATTATTAAAGTTAACAAACATAAAATTGCATTTCACTTAACAATCAGAACAAACAGAAACATAGGAAATAAGAATTTTCTAAAACCTGTATTTATTCATCAAAAATACACACATAAGCAGATATGAGGGTGATCTGGCTGTGACATCTGTCACCCCACTGATCGCCAGGGTTGATTTGGCTGATCTGGCTAGCTAGGTGGGCATCCCCTTCTTTCCTCACCCCTCCATGGGCGTCCCTCCCAAAGCTTCACACTTGGTCAAAGAGGACGACCACCCCCAATACAGGACCGATCTTTGGTCAAGGGTATATGAGTAGCTGCATTTCCCTGCTAGAACCTCCAAACAAGCTCTCAAAAATATACACATAAGCAATTAGTATAGACAATTGCTATTACATTCATAAGTTTGTTCTATAATCACAAATAAGGTGTTTTTTTTTAGACAGAGTTGCTCTGTCGCCCAGGCTGGATTGCAGTGGTACCATCTCAGCTCACTGCAACCTCCACCTCCCGGGTTCAAGTGATTCTCCTGCCTCAGTCTCCTGAGTAGCTGGGATTACAAGCACCCACCACCACACCAAGCTAATTTTTGTATATTTAGTAGAGACAGGGTTTCACCATGTCACCCAGACTGGTTTTGAACTCCTGACCTCAGGTGATCCACCCACCTTGGCCTTCCAAAGTACTAGGATTTTAGGCATGAGCCATGGCACCCAGCCATAAATAAGGTTTTAATCTGAAACATGAGAGTGCTTTTTGTATGTTAACTTCAAGACTTTGTGCATTAACTTGAGCTTGGATTGTGTTCCTCGAAGGAGATGATGTATGCCTAAACTAATTTTATTTGCAGCCACAGGTTTCGGGCTCACTTACTTCTATTACTGATTTCTCAGCAGATGTTACAGTTTTCAGGGATGCCTACATTGCAGAAATCATAAAGCAAGGGGAAGATAATAGATAGACTGGAATGCCTGCTGAGATTTTCACCTGAAGAGTGAAAGTGCCACCTCTTTAGATAGTTTGTCTCAGGAATTTGGATGTTGTCATTTTTCTCACGCTCTGTGTTATACATTTACTGATATGTGATGACTGGCTTTACGTGGTAATTTTAGGTTCAGATATACCCTGCCTTTGTTTTTCAGACAGTGACTTTCCTACTACCACATTTCAAGGTTTTTCTTTCCTCTTGCCTGTGGTACTCCCAATATGGACTGATAGCTTCAGAAAACAATAACTATAGATTCCATTGTGCTTCACAGGACTCATTTTGTAGTCAGTAGTTTGGGGTCCCTTTCCATATATTAATAATTAACCAGATGTAGTGGCATGCGTCTGTAGTCACAGCTACTCGGGAGGCTTTGGTGGAAGGATCACTTGAGCCCAGGAGATTGAAGTTGAGGTGAGCCATAATTGTGCCACCATACTCCAGCCTGGGCAACAGAGCAAGACCCTGAATCAAAAATAAACAAATAAAATAAAAGGATTGTTAGGATTTCATCAGAAGCCTGGTAAAGACCCTTAATATAATTTAAAAAAAAGTATGTTAAATATTCCAGCCCCAGATTGACTATTCAGTCACCAGTTGTACAAATTCAGCCAGATTACTTAATCCCTCTGATTGTCAGCTTTCTCATCCATAAAATGGAAATTGAGTAATAGTCATAGAGGGGTTTAGGAAGATGAAATATGACATTGTCATATGAACATCCTTTGTAAACTGTATTGTGTGAATATTAATTTTATAGTAAATAGGTGGCTCACACCTGTAATCCCAGCACTTCGGGAGGCCAAGGCAGGCAGATCACCTGAGGTCAGGAGTTCAAGACCAACCTGGCCAACATGGTGAAACCCTATCTCTACTAAAAATATAAAAATTAGCCAGGTATGGTGGTGTGTACCTGTAATTCCAATTACTTGGAAGGCTGAGGCATGAGAATTGCTCGAACCTGGGAAGCAGAGGTTGCAGTGAGCCAAGATCATACCACTGCACTCCAGCCTAGGTGACAGGGTAAGACTCTGTCATGAAAAACTAAAATAAATAAAAAATTATAGTAAATATTGAAAAAGGCATGGGCCAAAGTCAGGGAATTTTAAAAATAGTAAGCTAGTAAACACTAAAGCAGAAAAGATGTACAGGACTGGGAATATTGAGTCAGTCATACAGTTCCCTGGTTAGGACAGTTACACTATATTTAAAAGTCTTTGAAGATTTGTCTTGATACTTCTTTGTGTTGATCGAAAGATAACTTCAGAGGACTTTCAGATCTTTGGGTGAAATTTGAATGAGTGGTAATGTTTAGTTTTATTGAATTTGTGTATATAGTTATGTAGAATTAATTTTCAGATAAGCTGCTTTAATAAAGATTATAACATTGCATAAAGATAGTGTATCTTGCAAAATATATTTGCCTTACAGTTTGGAGACAGGTTGTCATGACAGTGTTTGGTTTAGAGAACAAGTCTGCATGTTCTTGGGCAGATGAGAATTCCTTCCAACAGAACAGGGTGTAAATTATTTGAACTACTTCCAGGTATCACCATATCTTGTATTACAGGTGGTTTGTATAATAATTGCATGAAAACAGTGTTTCAGAAAAGGTCCTTTGTGTGACGAGATGTCAGAGAATTCATTCATTTCCTCTGTTTTACATAAATTTTATTTTTTTAGGTGTGAAATAATAAACTTTTCAACAAGTAGAGTACCTAGACATTTAAAAAATCACTTTCAGTCGTACTGTGAATATTATGCTGCTCACCATTTATTTGGACTCCAGTGAAACATGATTGGAAATATTTCTCCAAAGGCAAGAAACTCGGAAAGCACCATATTACTTTATCGATAATTACTGTTTATTTAAAAAAAAAAAAAAAAAAGCTTTTTGAGGAAAAAAATTTCCTGACTACTAAAGGTGGAGTTATTTTATTTTGGTGACTAATTCCTAATCCTCTCTTCATTTACAGACTATCTTGCTAATCATGGCCGGCTAAATGAGTCTGAAGCCAGGAGAAAATTCTGGCAAATCCTGTCTGCTGTGGATTATTGTCATGGTCGGAAGGTTGTGCACCGTGACCTCAAAGCTGAAAATCTCCTGCTGGATAACAACATGAATATCAAAATAGCAGGTAACTGGGACACAACTGGCTCTAACACGATCAGATGTGAGCCACTGCACTGTGTGCAGAAACAGGCCTGCAGGCGCAGATTCAGCAGCATTTCTACCTGATGACGTCAGGCTTTCTCAAAGTCCATTTTATTCATTTCCTTAGTTCTGTGTGTAATTAAAAGTAAGGGAATAAGTTCATTATTAATATATACAGTGTCAATAGCTGCATCTGAGGTCTGAAGTGTCCACATTCCATTGGCAGGGTCCGGGGGCTCTGCAGGAAGAAGTGTATTTGTCTGAGTGTCAGAGTGATTGGAGAAAGAGCAATGTGGTTGCTGGTGCTCTGGCCCGCTCTTCTCATTATGATTGATGGCTACAGCCAGAAGCAGAGAAAACACAAAGGAAGTGATGGAAGTAGAATGAAAAATATTTGAGACAGAAAAGCACCTTGCCTTGCTCTGATACAATAGGGTTTTGATTTATAACATGAAAACTGAGTTTGGTAGAGATTAGTTTGCTTGTTTTCTCCTAGCCTTATCACAATTGTAAAATATTTTATTTTATATTCTGAGTTTCTTTATTTACATAGTCGAAACTCTCATTCACTCAATAGATATGTATCAAGTACTATGCTATGTTAAGTACAATATGATATGTGGAAATAATTTCACAACATATCCATATATTAAAATAACATGTTGTACACCTCGAATATATACAATTTTTGTCAATTACACCTCAATAAAGCTGAGAAAACACAGTATGATAGTTGCAATTTTAAAAGTATATACAAACTGCAGTAGGAGTTTAGATGAGGGAATAGCAGTCCACCTGAAGAGTCAGGGAAGCTTCACAGAGAAGGAATTATTTGAACTTAGACCTGAGAGATAAGTTAGAGAAACTTGTCAGGAAGATAAACAGAAACAGAAGCAGAATGTTGCGGGCAGGTAGACCGAGATTGGAATGGTGGGGAACTGTAAATTCAAAATTGGTTAAATACAAAATCTGTAGGCATGCAGGATTAACACGGGGGAGCAGACAGGTAAAGACCACAATATGAAACATCTTGAATGCCATGTCAGACATTTTAGAGTTCATTATGTAGGTAATGGGGAGGCAGGCCTACTGAAAATTATAAGGCATGGATGGAGGGAAAGTGGAATTGGGATAACATGATTAGATTTGCATGTTAGAAATATGTCTCTGGCAGCAGAGTTAAAGATAGGTGGGAGATGTGGGTTAGGTTGAAGACAGGAAGACTAATTAGGAATCTAGTGCAGCAGTCCGTTTAAGAAAACATGAGTCTGAACCAGAGCAGCAGCAGTAGAGGTTGAAGGGATGTAAAGGAGATTTTGTTTGACTTGGGTTTTGAAGAAGAGAAAGAGCATGAGTTAAAAGCTTAACAAAGTTACACATGGTGGTGTTTTGTTCTAATCTTGTTAAAGAAGAGCAGGGAGACATCCAGATGACAGGAGCTGACCAAGAAATTCTTAATTGACTTGTTCGGTTAGATACTCACTCAACTCAATAAGTTTAGAGACAAAGTAGCTTCCTCGGTTTGCTGTATTGTGATATAAAATATAAGGTAAACCCTCATGTTTTTACATTGAACTGATTTGTTTCTGTGCCTTTAGTCTTGGGAAATTTGGGGAAGGTAAATAATATTTACTCATTTTAAATGTCAGTATTACATATGTTACAGGATATATATAATGGACTTTCCATTCTGTAGTCTATGATTTTTTTTCCTAAAGGGATTGCCTAAATAAGACGTTGTTTTTTAAGTTAATTTGTCATATTTTCATTTGTCTGTGTGTGTGTGTGTGTGTGTGTATAAAGATTTGTATCGATTTGTTATTTTTGTTGTGAAAATGTGATGCACAAAATTAGAATACTTTCATAGTTTATGTGTGTTCACTCCCATTTGTTTCATTTGTTTTTTCCCTTCCTCTTATAATTTCTTGATGGCCCTGATTTTCTTTAAGAATTTGGGCGCCATGGGTCACGCCTGTAATCCCAGCACTTTGGGAGGCTGAGGTGGGTGGATCACCTGAGGTCAGGAGTTCAAGACCAGCCTGGCCAACATGATGAAACCCCATCTCTACTAAAAATATAAAAATTAGCCAGGCATGGTGGCAGGCACCTAAATCCCAGCTACTCTGGAGGCTGAAGCAGGAGAATTGCTTGAACCTGGGAGGCGGAGGTTGCAGTGAGCTGAGATAGAGCCACTGCACTTCAGCCTGGGCAACAAAGTGAGACCCTGTGTCAAAAAAAAAAAATCTTCTTATCTCTGAGAACTCTTAAATCTTAATGGAATGTAACACATGGGAAACATAGGGCTCTGTGGGAAGAAATTGTAAAAACCCTTACAAAGTTACTCCCTCAAATTATACTTTTTTCTGTTTTTTTTGTTTGTTTGCTTAGGAAAATCTCTAATTACAAAATAAGCTGAATAAATGAACTGGTTTAGCCATGTTGTATGTTGAAATTGAAGAGAAGCACAAACCAAAACTAGGTTTCAAATAAAGTATTTTGTATTTATAAAACAAAATGGAATAGAAGTATCAAACAGGCCGGGCGCGGTGGCTCAAGCCTGTAATCCCAGCACTTTGGGAGGTCGAGGCGGGTGGATCACAAGGTCAAGAGATCGAGACCATCCAGGTCAACGTGGTGAAACCCCGTCTCTACTAAAGATACAAAAAATCAGCTGGGCATGGTGGCGCGTGCCTGTAATCCCAGCTACTCAGGAGGCTAAGGCAGGAGAATTGCCTGAACCCAGGAGGCGGAGGTTGCGGTGAGCCGAGATCACGCCATTGCACTCCAGCCTGGGTAACAAGAGCAAAACTCAGTCTCAAAAAAAAAAAAAAAAAAAAAAGAAGTATCAAACATAGTTCATTTTAACAAATACAGAAACATGGCTTTGAGATCAGTTTCCAGGTTATGTTCCCTTAGTGGGTAAAAACTGGAGACACTAATGAGCCATGGATTCACCCACACCAGTGTGTACTCATTACCTCAATCATGAGACCTCCAACCTTGGTAAAAGGTGAGTGTGAGGACATTCACAGTAAAAGGCTGAAAGCCATAGTGACTTTCAGTAGTTTTAGTAACTGCAGTACTGTTTCCACCTAGCTATTTTGGCTCTGGCTAATCAGGCATTAAGTCGGGAATAAATAGATGAAGAATAGTTTTATTCTCCAACTTTCCCAATCCAAAATCTTTACAATAAATATTTAAATAAGGATAACAATCTGTGAATTAATCACAAGTCAAACAGGACTTTATGTAGAGTACTGAGTTGAGTAACAGTGCTGGTGCAAATTCTGGTTTTGCCACTTAGTAGCTTTGACCTTGGGGTGATTATTTATACTCTCTAGGCCTGGGTTTCCATATCTGTTAAATACAAATCTGTTTTTCAGGAACAGATTATAGGGATTGGTGATGATATTGGAAACAGGGAGGCAGTGTAGGGTAATAGGTAAGCGTACGTGCTCTAAAGTCAGGATACCCGGGTTTGAATCCTGCTTCTGCCGCTTACTAGCTTTGTGACCTTGAACACATTTCCTGACTTCTCTCTTCTCAGTTTCCTTATCTGTAAAGGGAGAATGATGAAAGTTCATATCTCATAGTGATTATTACTTGAGTTAATATTTGTAGGGTACTTAGAACAGTGCCCAGTGCCTAGTGCTAGTTAACTGAGTTAACTGTTTGTTAAATAAATTGTCAGGTAAAGCTGCTGGCACCGTGTAAACACTCAATACAAGCTAGCTATTATTTGTATTCAACGTATAATTGATTCCATGTGAAAACAAAGCCTTAAAATTTTAATGGCCATATAACCCTCTCAGCACGTTTTTTTAATTAACTAAGGCTTTAAAGCCTTATTAATACAAATCTTAAAGGAGCAAGGAAAGTTTTTCACATAGTCTCAATTGTCTCTGGTTGATGCAACTTAATTTTTTGCTGAGAGAGACCTTAAATGTAATTAGTATTGTGAAATTAGCCTAATTAATCCGACCTGTGCATCAGGAGTCACTTGTCTTTAGCCCAAGAGGAACACTTCCTATCCAATTTGAGGCAGTGGCCCATCATTGCTTCTAGCGACCTTCCTACTTACTAGATGACCTTGAGACAAGTTTCTGTATGTATGGTTTCAGATTTGTCCCCTAGAGCTGAAAAAGGGTAGAAGAGGCAAAGATAGAAAAATTACTTTAAAATTTTTTTTTAATATTTTATACTTATTGGGAAAATATTTGTTAGAAGTCTTCCATTTGTTATTCCCCTGCCACTAGCATTATGTAAAAAGTAAAAAGAGCTTTACATCAAAAAGCACAATGAAACTTTGTGTCCTTAAGTCCTACTTAGCATTGCTGGGGATATGGAAGATGGCTTGAAGGGTTCATTTTGGTTTAATTTTTTTTTATTCCCCCTCTTCATTTTCCTTCCCCTTACTTCATTTAAGCTAAGGAATATTATTTACTTGCTCCTTGGCTCACTGAACTCCCTGACTGGACAAATGGATGTCTTACACTGGTCAGCAGGACCACATTTCATCTCAACTGTGATCCCTCCTGTCAGACAGGGAGAGTGACTGATGTTTGGAAATGAACTGTGCAACTGACCTTTTCTTGCTGGTGGGCAACAAAGTCTGCATTGACGTCATTGTTGGCTGATCCACATTCAGTTTGTGCAATGGGTCAGCTTCATCTCTATCACTCTCCACCTTTCATTTGTCAGCTTTCATTTCCTCATAATTGTCTTCTTCACTCCTATGATGATTACAAAGGATATGTAACTCTTCATCAAAGCTGGGTAGCTGAATTCTACTGGTAATTTTAGAAACGAGGATAAATTTAATCCTAAAGCCATCTGCTGCTCTGTAGGAGGATTTTTAAAATTATAAATTAGACATTATAACACACTGCTGGAGATTAAAAATTGCCTCAGTGGTGTTGATTCCTAGAAATCATTTACTTTTTCTTAGCTTGAAGATTGGTTTTCAATGTTTTGTTTGCTTTTTTTCCTTTTTTAAAAAAAAGTGACTTAGTTTAACCTAACAATTTTCTTATTCAGTCTCCTATTTAAATAAAAATACTAAAAGTATTTAGCAAGTGTAATCTTTTGCAACAGTAAACATTGACAAACTGTTTAAATCTTTTCACTGCCTCTGTTTCATTCTCTGTTTTCTGGCTAGTCAGAGAGTGGTCTGGAGACAGCAGCATGAGCATCCCTTCATAGCTTATTAGAAAGGCAGAATCTGAAGCCCATCCCTAAACATACTGAGTCAGAATCCACACTTTAGCAGTTTCCCCAGGTGATCTATATGCATGTTAGTATTGGATTTATTTCATTATTTCATTCCAACAAACAGAATTCTCCACCTTGTACTTGGTTCCCACTAGACAATAATCATCAGAGGCAACTTATTTACTTTATACAAGACTCTCTTATTCCTAAAACATTGTCCCTTTGCTAATGATGTTTGGGCACTGATAATTTATATAATTTAGTGATGACAGTAATAATGGTTTGTGTTAGGATGATACAGGTCAGTCAGCGAACTTTCAAGATAATAGAACAGAAAACAATAATGGCAGCTCTAGGGCTGTGTTCAGATATATCCTTGGTCTGCTTTTGCTGGTTAATTAAGTAAGAGATAGTTAGAGGACTCAGCTTTTGAGGCCTAGCTGATTTTCATGAGTCAGTAACTGATCTGTAATTAAAGACTACCCCAAATCCTATCTTCTATAAATATTTCAGGCCATATAGAAACCAAGTGGGAGAATATGAATACAAATTAGAGAAGACTAAGGAGTCATGACGCTCAATGCAATGTGGAATCCCTGAACTGAAAAGCAACACTGGGGACAAAACTGATGAAATGTTAAGTCTGTGGTTTAATTAACAGTAGTGAATCGATGTTTTGATAATTGAATCTTAGTTTTGATAGTCATACTGTAGGTATGCAAAATGTTAACATTAGAGGAAGCTGGGTGAAGGGTATAGGGAATTCTGAATTTACTGTTGCAACTCTTCTGTAAATCTAAAAGTATTTCAAAATTGAAAGTTAAAAAAAGTCAAAATGAAGCCAACATTGCATGGCATAAATGTTTTGCTTATAATAGCAAGCAAAATGTCTGAAGAACATAGCCATAGTTTTAGGTATTAACTTGCATATCAGAGAATTAGAGAAGATACCAAACTAGAAAGATGTTTGCTTTCCAGCAGGGCTAAGCTGGATGTGAGCCTGGCAGAGAGAGAAACGAATGCCCAAGTGATTGTTTTCGTAATGCTTTCCAAAAATCAGATGATCATGTGGATAGAGTCTTATTATTTTGTGTTATTTCAAGATTTCTGTGTTTGCAGAGTGGTTGACATGTATGGAATGCAGATGTTTAATAAAGGAATGAATGAATTTGGTTAGTGTGATGAAACATGAATATAGTCCATTTCCTTTGAATAAATGGCAGTAAGAAATAAATCCTGCATCCCCAGCGCGCCCCCGCCCCCCGCTGCATTTCACTATATGCATTTAGGCAGAAAGCTGCAGACTGGTAAAGCAAGTTATCCATATTCCTGTGAAGAAATTAAAAGGCTCTTAAGTGTCTTTTCCTACCACTTCTTAATTCTGACAGGTGGTGGTTAACAGTGAAGGCTCGAAGTAGTTAAACTTGGTTTCTGTTCCAGTGCTGCAAATTAGTAGCTAGCTGTATAACCTCTGGCAAAGTACTTAACTTTGTACCCTCACTTTCTCCTAAAATAAGGATACTTCATAGAACTACTAAGAAGAAATTATCTTCAGAGAGCTTAAATCAGCTCCCATTACATAGTAAAGCACTTTTAAAAGAGGTACAGTATATTCATATAGCAAACTTTTATCAAGCAGCTGTTGTCTGCAGACGGTACACTGAGGGCTGGGAATACAGACTGTCGTCCCCCATTCTCTGCTCCGGAGGAACTTAGTCTGATGGGATAGACAGATTAATAAAATAATAAGTAATAATAGCGATAATAGCTTCTGTTTATTGACTACCTACTATGTTTCAATCACAATGTAATATCTATTTATATTAATACAACAACTTTATGAAATGTAAGTATTGTCCCTATTTTTCAGATGAGGAAACCAAGTCCCCAAGAGTTAAGTAATTTATCTGAGATTGCATAGCTAATAGAAAACCCAGAATTTGATCCCAAATCTGCCTGACACGCAGGGAGCAGTGGCTAACACCTGTCGTCTCAGCAGTTTGGGACGCTAAGGCAGGAGGATCAGTTGAGCTGAGGAGTTTAAGACTAGCCTATACAACATAGTGAGACCTTGTCTTTACCAAAAAAAAAATTTTTTTTTTAATTAGCCAGGCATGGTGATATGAGTCTATGGTCCTAGCTACTTGGAAGGCTGAGGCAAAAAGATCACTTGAGCTTGGGAGATTAAGGCTGCAGTAAGCTGTGATTCATACCACTGCCTTTTAGCCTGGGCAACGGAGCAAGACTAGTCTCAAAAGAAGTTATAAATATAACATTTAAAGTGCTTTGACAAGGTTATAGAAGACCTCAGCACATGTAATATTATAACAGCTTAGTGACCTTGCCTTTCAGTATTTCTTTTAATACTTCTTTAGACCCAAGTTTTAGATTCATATTACCTATAGAAAATAGAAATAGCTACTTAGTACCACTCCTCTCATAAGTGAGCAGGAAGCTTTCTTTGTGCTGGTTTTGTAAAGCAGAAGTTGAAACTGGGCTACCACAGGTCCAGAGAAGCATTCCTGTCTCTTGTTCTCTTGCCTGTGAAGGTGTACCATGAGAGCCAAAGGCAATAAAGAAGCTAGGCTGCCTTCCTGACAGGCCTCTGTCCCATTCACTCCTTTGAGTTTATTTTACCTGGGATGGGAAGTTCAGAATGAAGTGGCTTTACAAGGGCTCCTGGAGACATTGAAACTTACCAGTGATGCCGGGTATGGTGGCTCACGCCTGTAATCCCAGCACTTTGGGAGGCCAAGGCTTCAGCCCAGGAGTTGGAGACCAGCCTGGGTGATACAGCAAATCCCCATCTCTACAAAAAAAAAACAAAAATTAGCCGGGTGTGGTGGAGCACACCTGTGCTACTCGGGAGGCTGAGGTGCAAGGACTGCAGTGAGCTGAGATCATGCCCCTGCACTCCAGCCTGGACAGCAGAGCAAGACCCTGTCTCAAAAAAAAAAAAAAAAAAAAAAACCTTACCAATGCTATTTGGAGGCACTAAAACTCATCCTGTGATTATGGTTTAAAGTGCAGCATTTATTGTATGTATTTCAGGCTTTCAGAACACGCATCTCACAGCTTCTTGTGCTGCTTTATTCTGTGGGTGAAATTAACATTTGAACATAGTCCTTGACTCATTTAACATCTAGTCCTTGACTCATGAGAACATCTAGTTTTTGACTCATGGGAACATCTAGTCCTTGACTCATTTGAGAGTATGGTTTTTCTAGAAAATTAGAAATATGTATCTGTATGTGTCCATGTGGGATATGATGTGTTAGTAGTGGTTAGTCATAGAGGTGGTATTGTGAAGATAAGGCCTTTCTGACAGACATTTTGGAAAGTGGACTGTGGAGCTGAGCTGAGGTTACATTGTAAAGAGAGAACTCCCTCGCACCCCTTTGCCTCACACTCCTGGATACCAAAGGCAGACCACAGTGTTATTCACCAGTTTAGACTGTGTATGAAGCCCTTTCTCCAGCTGTACCCTCTTTTCTCTCCTGAACCCTTAAGCTCCCTCTAAACTTTTTCTACCCCTCCTATCTACTTTCTTGGGACCTTTTTCTCTGAAAGGCAACAGTTGGTGGTATGGTTTCCCAGGAGGCAGAGAGCTGACCTTTCACATCTACTATGCTCTGACATTTTACATTCTTAATCTCACTTAATCCTCACAGCATCCTATCTGGGTAGGTGGATTATCCCTATATTTATAGATATGGAAAAAATAACTTTCCTAGAGGACTTGAAGCTTCAAAGTGGCAAAACTGGAAATCAGTTCTAGTTCTTATGACTCAATAGGTTGTACTCGTCCATGGAGCTGTGGTGATGTGGACTGTTTACTGTTAGTACTGTTACCACTGCTTGCCACTAGTTTTTATGTCAGCGAGCTAAGAGAATGCTTTGCCTAAGGCGTACATGTATGTATGGTCTCAAGGTAATAGAGTGAGTTTATTTTAACACATTGGGCCCTTACAGCACCTGCTGACTAGGTATATTTATCACTTTACAGATGGGGAAACTAAGGCTCACAAAGACTGATCCAAAGTCACAAAGCCAGTCAGTCTCTCTGGCAGTGGAGACTCGATCCAGTCTTTCTTGAGGTGTCTCTTAAAGCCCACTATGCATGCAATGCTGCACTCCAGTTGGGTAGAGAGCCAGTTCCTGTCACTGAGACAGTATTCTTCAGTCAGGAGTATGTAGCAACATAAGACAGCATGAGTATAACTTAACAAAATAATAGGAATTTGTTTCTTTGGTAAGAACATGAGACTATAAAGGCTTAGCAAAAGGGTATAAACTTGTATTTACAATAATACTTACTAAGTTTTTAAATGCATATTGAAGGCCTCTGAGTAGTGTTTCCAGAGTGCATTGTATGTATCACAACTGTAGATTCAGTGTAGCTAAGATTATAAGCAGAAGGCCATTAACTGTTTTGAACTATAATGCCACTGCAGTCTATAAATTAGTAACTAAGTAATGGTGATAGGTGGCTTGTGGCTGGGCTATATGGCTATCATATGTTAATGAGCTATTCAGATGGGTATCTGCCTAAAACAGGATATGCGGACCCACACTTAGAAGGTTGTTACTTATGAAACAGGACACTCAGTTGCCTTAAAGGGTAATATATATGGGGTAATGGCAGCCAGTCACTCGGTTGTGTTTAGGTGAATATCTTATCGAGTTTTACTCATTTGTTTCTTTCCTTATAGACCATTTAAGATAAAGAGCTCTTTAGCAGTCATTGGGTAATTGAAGTTCTAAGATTATTGAATTCTAGTTGGTGGTCCACTTTAAGGCTGATTTTCTTTCAGCATTAACACTCATGATATAAAGTCTTACTCTCTTTGGGAAGAAAACTTGATTCATTTACACATTTATTCAGCAACATTTATTGAGTACTTACTATTCACTAGTCATTGCTAGGGAAACATCACAACACAGATGCCATCCCAGTCTTCACAGTAAATAGTAGTGATACTGTTAATATAGCATATTATAAAATTTATTACAGAGAAATGCAGTATAGTTTGAGAGCATAGATGAAAGTAACATTTATTTCCATTCCAATAGATTTCGGTTTTGGAAATTTCTTTAAAACTGGTGAACTTCTGGCAACATGGTGTGGCAGCCCCCCTTATGCAGCCCCAGAAGTCTTTGAAGGGCAGCAGTACGAAGGACCACAGCTGGACATCTGGGTACTGCTTTGCTTTGCTGTGTTGTTAAATAAATCTATAATGTAATACTTGGTGCTCTGGCCCATCTTAGAAGCTCCTGGTACTTAACACATAAGCAGTGTTTCACATTTTCTCCATCCTCTGGACTATAGTTAGTCAGAGCATCTTGAAATGGATCCCTAGGAAAGAATATCTAAGGATTGGTGTTACCATCCTAATAGCAGTAATTTAAAGTTAAGTGGTAATCAAAATGATCAGATTCAAATTCTTTGGTATTTACTATAAGGTACTTATTGTAGTAGGGTTTTGGATTTTTTTCAAATTATGAGAAAATTATAAATTCAGACAGGAATTTTTCAGTCTATATGATTTCAAGAGCCCTGAGGGTATTCAGGAAAACAAAGAGAGTTTGACCTTCTTGGTAGAAAAGTCTCTGCATTGTTTTCTTCCCTAGAGTATGGGAGTTGTTCTTTACGTCCTTGTCTGTGGAGCTCTGCCCTTTGATGGACCAACGCTTCCAATTTTGAGGCAGAGGGTTCTGGAAGGAAGATTTCGGATTCCATATTTCATGTCAGAAGGTAACAAATTGTTCATCTTACTAATGGCGTTTTACAGTATTTGTGCTCCAAGTGAAATGCCTCGGTAAAAGTTTCTTTTATTCAAAGAGTTTGGGTGCCAAACAAAGTGACTGAGTCATTTTAAAAGCTATAGAAATAAGCAGCCTCCTTTATGTAGGTGAGACAAGTTCCAGCCTTTACTTGCAACTGAACAGAGAACATTTCCCAGATTAAGAGCAGCATGTCTTCTCATTCATTCTGGGTCTATAAATGTCCCAGGTTTATTTTAGATTTAACGAAGCCCTTTGTAGATACAGATTCACAACCATTTTACTCCAATATGAAATGGATTTTATAAAATTTATTTTTTTTAATTAAATAAAAAGCCAACTGGCAAAACTCTGCTAAATTCAAATGATATGCCATAATCCCTGCCTGTTGATATGCCATAATCCCTGCCTGTCATGTCTTGAGATGTTACCTAGACAGCAGTTAAGTTTACCCCTTAGTTTCATTTTTGGTTATCAGTCTTAACTCTTCTTTTTACTAAGAGTAGAAATGATATTCTTCATAGTTAAGAGCATGGATATGAAGCCAGACTACCAGACTGCCTGGGTTTCATCCTGAATCCACCAGTTACTGGCCATATGAGTTTCACAAGTTTTATCTCCTCTCTGTGCTTCAATTTCCCCATCTATAAAATAGAAATAATAATAACTCCTATCCTAGGGATATTATAAGGGTTAATTAATCTGTCAGTCAGGTGCAGTGATTTATACCTATAATTCCAGTGGTTTGGGAGGCCAAGGTGGGAGGATCTCTTAAGGCCAGATATTAGAGACCAGCCTGGAAAATATTGCAAGACCCTGTCTCTACCAAAACAAAAAATTTTTTTTTCAATTAGCCAGGTGTGGTGGTGTGCACCTATAGTCCTAGCTACTCAGGAAGCTGAGGCAGGAGGATTATTTGTAATGAGCCGTGATTGCATCACTACATTCCAGCCTGGGCAACAGAATGAGACCCTGTCTCTAAAAATAATCATAATTAATAACCATAATCTATGTAAAGCACTAGTATAGTGCCTGGCTTATAGTAACAGGAGGTTGGCTTATGTGTGAGTGAAGAGAATCATGTCAACTCAGAGAATATGCTAGTGCTCAGAGTTGCAGCAGTGTGGTTTTCTTGGTATAATCCAAAGTAGCCATCTTTTACATACACTTTTCTCAGCTGCAGTGATGTGGAGAGCAGCAGCCATTGGAGAGCTCTTTGCCTCTCCAACAGAGCCTTAGTATGCCAGCATTAGATAGGACCGAGGATCAATTTATTATTTGCTTGTTCTAGGAATGAGGCTTATTTCATTGCTTTAGTGGAAATCACATTCTGTTTCTAGATATTTTCAGTTGCGAAATTCAGTACAAAGTTTCATTAAGCCCAGAATCTGATAGACCTATACCCTCTTCTTTTTCTTAAGTATTTGTTCACCATGTGAACTTGACAAATATAAGTAGCCTGTGTGTGTTCATTTATTCATTTGACCTTCCGTTTCCCCGTCGAAGATACAACGATTAACAACCTTGTACAAAGTCACATGAGTCAAGTAGATAACCCTGAAGTGTAAGGTGATTTATGTGACTTTTGTTAACATGATGTTTTCTGTAGATTGCGAGCACCTTATTCGAAGGATGTTGGTCCTAGATCCATCCAAACGACTAACCATAGCTCAAATCAGGGAGCATAAATGGATGCTCATTGAAGTTCCTGTCCAGAGACCTGTTCTCTATCCACAAGAGCAAGAAAATGAGCCATCCATCGGGGAGTTTAATGAGCAAGTTCTGCGATTGATGCACAGCCTTGGAATAGATCAGCAGAAAACCATTGAGGTAAAGTGATCAGAGATTTGACTAAAGGTATTTCAGGGTTCTGCTGCACTTTGTTACTTGAAATTTCGTGCTCACACCTGTCATCCTGGTCTTTTAGCACATGTATCCCCAGCGCGTAGGCGTACTGTCCAGTGTTCCCTATTGATGACATCAGACTCTATTTATATTTGCATTTATCCACCTTCTTAAATTCCTTTCTTTGCCCCATCTGCCAAAATATTCAAGAGGAGGCATTTATAAAAGACCCAGAAAAGGCAGAGATGGAAGCTTAACAAATACAAGGTAGAAAGTTTCTTCCAAGATGAAGCATGAAGTTTTACATAGATATTTAACTAGTTTCTATGGAATGTAAATGTGCAGATAGGCAAAGGGCCAAGCAGGAAACAAGGGTAGGTATCAGGTTTAAGAAAGCCAGGGGATTTAGATTGTGAACTGGAGAAACTAAGAAGGCAAAAACAGGTGGGCTCCTGATTTGGAAGTATTAGGGGTCATGGAACTGCAAAGGTCACGAACCTGGAAAATTCCTCTTGGCTTTTATTTCTGTCCTCGAATAGTTAGCATGCTTACAGGATATACATATTTCTAATACTGCTACAATAGTAAAAAGCAGATGGTGCTTTTGAGGAAGAAACCTAACAAGAAAGAATATCAAATGCCGCCTTGTTTCCTATAAAAGACCAAGGCTCCAGACTGTGCTGCCTTGCCCCAACCCACGTAGCCGTAAGTGAAACCAAGCTGACTCTGCTTGCTCACTGTGCACTCAGTGATGATTCGCTGTACTTGTCCACGAAGTACGTCCAGAGCAGTAGCTGGACATGCCGATTCCACTGACCTGTGATTTTCGCTGAGAGCGCTCTGCATCCTGGTGCCCTGCACAGCACCCATGCTGACTGTCAGGTGGAATTGGAAGCCAAAGGAGCAATTGTTTCTCTGTTCCCTCAGTATCTGGGAAAGCTGGCAGGCTAGAGATGTGAACATTTGAAAAGCAACTCTATTTTCAAGGTTTTAAGAGGGTGGGACTGCAAAAACAAGAGGAAAAAATTACCTAAGAACAGAGACATAGTGTCTCTCAGTTTAGCATCCAGATGTCATTCTCCAGCCCAAAATAATCATCAGAAAGTTCTCCACATACTTGAACCATTCACTTCAGAGTTTGCAATGGTTCAGATTTGTGTTGAAGCTACGGAATTAGAGCCTTAGGCTCCGGTTGCTAATTGACCTTACCCGTTAACAGCTATGAGATGAGGCCATATGACAGCACTGGGGAATGTCTACGTGACGGCAGAAAAATAAATGAATCTTGTTCATGTAAAAGGGCTGGTCAACACACTTAAAGGGATCATCCTTTATATAATTAATTCTAGAGACTTGAAGTTTTCTGCCTTCCAGTCTCAATTTTAGAGCAGCTTTCATCTTGAGGCACATTTTGGTTTTCACCCTATTTTTAAAAACGCACAGTTTCTTTCCTTTTATTTTTTAGGCGTGTATAGATCATTGCATTGGTCTTTACAGTTGTCTTTACCACTTGTTTTTTCTTTCAGTCTTTGCAGAACAAGAGCTATAACCACTTTGCTGCCATTTATTTCTTGTTGGTGGAGCGCCTGAAATCACATAGGAGCAGTTTCCCAGTGGAGCAGAGACTTGATGGCCGCCAGCGCCGGCCTAGCACCATTGCTGAGCAAACAGTTGCCAAGGTAATGCCCCCTTAGCTGACAGTCTTATCTGTGCATGTGCCTGTTCACATGTTTGACAAATTTTTCATCTTAAAGTCCAAAGGGTTAGGATTTCATCCTCTACACTCTGTTTTTCTGTAAAGTTTCTGCCTGTCATTCACTAGATTCTCAGATGTTTTAGCACTTTCTCATTTTTAAGAGTTAACTTTATTTCAAGCAGTTTTTTTAAAAGAGGTGTTTCTCTTTTTTATCATTCACTATGTTGAGAATTATTGTAACTAGCCTGTACATTCCGTTCCATTTAACAGATTTTTATTACAGATTTACCACACGTGAGCTTCTATTCTTAGACACTGTTGGGGTGGATATGTAAAATGCAGTCACTGCCCTCAGAGACATCATGCAATAGAAGTGAAGTAAGATGAGATCATAAACAAACATTGTTCAAAATAGGGAACGATGAGTGCTGTAGCAGAGCCACGGACTAGGGAGGGGGCACATCTGAACAGGGGAGATGGCATGTAAGACAGATCTCCAGATGGGTAGGACTTGGTGAGTGGTGAATTGAAGCATTATTGTGAAGAGTTTTGAATGCCAAGGTAAAGAGTTTACTTATAATTCAGGAAGCAACAAGGACGTGCTGAAGGCTGCTAAGCTGAAAAGTGATATAATTCTATCCCTGGTTTAAGCTAATTAATCTGGTAGCATTAGGTAGGATGGGTTAGGTAGAGAAAAGAAGAAATTTGGAGAGAGCAGTTGGGAGAGTTTTATAGTAGAGACGAGAAATACTGATGGCTTAAACTAATTGGAAACTAAACTTAAACTAATTGGCACTGTTGGAAATAGAAAAGAAGGGGCAAGTGTGAGAACCGTTTCAGAGGCAGACTGTATGAAGTTAGCAGTGGTTTGGAGAGGCAGCTCAGGGTGGTGGTTAGAAGCAGGGACTCTGGAGCAAATCCCAAATTCTGTCACTTCCTGCTATGTGACATTTTAAGTTTCTTAAGGTCTTTTTGTGCCTTAGTTTCCCAAGTGTGTAATGGAAATAATAATAGGATGCTGTGACAATTAAATTAGTTAATACTTGTAAAATACTATATGCCTGGCACATAGTAAGTGCTGTGTAAATGCTTGTTAGATAAAGAAATAAATAAACGTTGGGGAGGAAGGGACAACATAATTTAGAGATGACTGTGTTCTTGAGCCTGGACCTAAGACTATAGAGGCGGCATTAACTTAGTTGCTTAGGAGGAAGATGTGGATCTTGATCCAAGGAGAGAGGCTGGGGCTAGAGATTTGTGAATTATCCATGTAGAGGTTGAGAAGAATGGTTGGTTAGTATGCTCTATTGACATTCCTGTCCACTTCTGTGAGTAACTGACTTTGTTCAAAGTAAAAATAAGGGCAGTAGACTTTTACTTTTGTATTTCTTTGGCAGTTTTACAAGATTTACAGGAGTATAATAAAATTTTGCATTGGCATCTACAGAGTATGTTTTTAAAAAGGAAATTAACTCTTAATTTTAGTAGGCAAATGGTATATTTTGTTATCATACTTTATATATAAAATGTGAGTATTGATACAGATCCGAGTAAAATAATGTACGAATATAGTTCCAGACACTTGAGTTAGAGTATCTTTGAGCACTTGGAAATCTTCAAAGTTGAGTGGTATTGCTTTCAAGACAGAGAAAGGAGAGAAAATGAAAAACATCTAAGATGCCATGGAACCCCTTCCTTCTTGTAAACACCACTAGACAAAAGGATAGGAAGCTGGAAAGCCCCAGGGCCAGCAGGCTTTCCCTGCCAAGTCTCTTTATTCTTCTTGAACATTACACAAGTGAGGGAGTGGTGAGGGGTTACGTAAACAGTTGTTCCTGAGCACGTGTGTATGTTATTGCACACGATATCCTTTCATGTCTAGACTGTGAGCAAATTCCCTCGGAGATCTCAAACTTTATTTAATTTGGCTTAGAGTTCAGATCTGTAACATGGCTCTTATGTTCGATAACTTTTTAAATTACCAAGCACTCTGTGTCCTTTTTACTTGATGCATTGACCCAAGTCTCAATGGAAGCTACTTAGTGTAACTGAAAATGCATCTACTTCAAATGGAGTCGTTGGTGCACAGTCACGTGCTTGCTTGAGAGCCTTATGCATGCCGAGCAACAGGCTCCCTCCCCTCAGTGATTTCACATTTTGAGTTTTAGTGTTGAACTTGTTAAAAAATGGATTTCAGTTTTTATGGATATAAATGTGCCTAAAGTAAAGCCTTCTCACTTTAATTCTTTTGATGTTCTAATTTTTTTTAAAGAAGTGGCAAATCACTTGTTTCTTGATATAGTAGCAAGAAACTGAGAAAATAACATGATTCAGTTAATACAAAGTTAACATGACCCATGGAATCATGGAGACCTTGGGTTCCACACCAAGCTGAGTGAGTTTGGGCAAGTCAGCATCTTTGACCTCCTGTGCCTGTAAATACAAAGTGGGAACAGCAATACGTACTTTGTTAGACTGCTACCAAGATAAAATTAGTTAACCTATACCAGGAGTTCAGTTAGACAAATAGAGCACTTATGTGCCAGGCACAGTCCTAGCCACTGTGGCTTCAGAAGTACACAGGAAATAGTCCCTCCCTTGAGAAGTTCATAGTCTAGATCTCTACCAGCTAGATTTGACGGCGTGATGTCTCACAGGAAGTTCTCCGCTCCCAGACATGGGTCCCTCAGCTTCCTGCCTTGGAAGCGCAGCAGCAGGCATCGTGGGAAGGTGAAGAGCTTCCCCAAGGATGACCCTTCCAAGCCAGTCCACCTCACAGCCTTCCTGGGATACACGGCTGGCATGACCCATATCGTGCAGGAAGTCAACAAGCCAAGATCCAAGGTGAACAAGAAGGAGGTGGTGGAGGCTGTGACCATTGTGGAGACGCCACCCATGGTGGTTGTGGGCATTGTGGGCTACATGGAAACCCCTCCAGGCCTCCGGACCTTCAAGACTGTCTTCGCCAAGCACATCAGCGATGAGTGCAAAAGGCGTTTCTATAAGAACTGGCACAAATCTAAGAAGGCCTTCACCAGGTACTGCAGGAAATGGCAGGATGAGAATGGCAAGAAGCAGCTGGAGAAGAACAGCAGCATGAAGAAATACTGCCAAGTCATCCGCATCATTGCCCACACCCCGATGCACCTGCTTCCTCTGCGCCAGAAAAAGGCCCACCTGATGGAGATCCAGGTGAATGGACACCGTGTCCGAGAAGCTGGACTGGGCCCGCGAAAGGCTGGAGCAGCAGGCACCTTTGAACCAAGTGTTTGGGCAGTACAAGATGATTGATGTCATCGGGGTGACCAAGGGCAAAGGTTACAAAGGGGTCACCAGTCATTGGCACACCAAGAAGCTGCCCCACAAGACCCACCGAGGCCTGTGCAAGGTGACCTGTATTGGGGCATGGCATCCTGCCCATGTGGCCTTCCCTGTGGCACGTGCTGGGCAGAAAGGCTACTATCACCGCACTGAGATCAACAAGATCTAGAAGATTGGCCAGGGGTACCTTATCAAGGATGGCAAGCTGATCAAGAACAATGCCTCCACCGACTATGACCTGTCTGACAAGAGCATCAACCCTCTGGGTGGCTTTGTCCACTATGGTGAAGTGACCAATGACTTTGTCATGCTGAAAGGCGGTGTGGTGGGAACCCTCCGCAAGTCCTTGCTGGTGCAGACCAAGCGGCAGGCTCTGGAGAAGACTGACCTTAAGTTCACTGACACCACCTCCAAGTTTGGCCATGGCCGCTTCCAGACCATGGAGGAGAAGAAAGCATTCATGGGACCACTCAAGAAAGACCAAATTGCAAAGGAAGAAGGAGCTTAATGCCAGGAACAGATTTTACAGCTGGTGGGGTCTCAATAAAAGTTACTTTCCACTGAGAAGAAAAAAAAAAAAGTTCATAGTCTAGTTACAAAGTACCCATTATGGCTGGGCACAGTTGCTCACGCCTATAATCCCAGCACTTTGGGAGGCCAAGGCGAGCAGATCAGTTGAGCCCAGGAGTTCTAGACCAGCCTGGGCAACACAGTGAAACCCCATCTCTACTAAAAATAGAAAAATTAGTCAGGCATGGTGGCATGTGCCTATAATCCCAGCAATGTGGGAGGCTGAGGCAGGGGAATCGCTTGAACCCAGGAGGCAGAGGTTGCAGTGAGCCAAGATCACGCCTCTGCACTCCAGTCTGGGTGACACAGCAATGTTCTGTCCTAAAAAGTAAAAATTATAAAAATTCAGTACCCATTGTTATTATTTAGACAACAGTGGGATTCCCATTTTAGATATGGAGTGCTTATGTTTGCTGTATAACATGCAGGAAGTATTAGATCTAATTGAGTTCAGACTATTTAGAAAAAATATGTCATATCTTTTTCTCATAAATTCTAAACACCAGTTTTGGTGTGGTTGATGAGGAGGTTTTGTTTTGTTTTTGAGGTGGGGTCTCACTGTGTCACCGAGGCCGGAGCACAGTGGCACTCACAGCTCACTCTAGCCTCAATCTCCTGGACTCAGGCAACCTTAGCTTCCCAAGTGGCTGAGACCACAAGTGCACGCTACCATGCCCAGCTAATTATTTTTTTTATTTTTTGTAGAGATAAAGTCTTGCTATGTTGCCTAGGCTGGTCTCGAACTCCTGGGCTCAAGCGATCCTCCTACCCTGGCCTCCCAAAGTGTTGGGATTGCAGGATCTAATGAAGGTCAGGCAGTTTAGTGAGACACCACACCTGGTCTAACCACTAGCTTTTATCAATTCTTCCACTGCGAGTTTCCATCATCTGTAGACAAACAAGAATGAAATCATTACCACCAGTTCTTTAATTACTGTTTAGAGTCTACCCTTCACAGCTATAGGAAAAAGTGTTGGACTTGTTTGCTAGGGTTGCCACAACAAAATACCGCAGACCTAGTGGCTTAAACAACGGAAATCATTTTCTCACAGTTCTGGAGGCTGGAAATCAGGATGAGGGTGCCATGAGGGTTGCTACCTGGTGAGGCATCTCTTCTCAGCTTATAGCTGGCTATCTTTTCACTGTGTCCTCACATGGTTTTTTTTCTCTGCCCAAGTGTGGAGAGAAAGATCTCTGATGTCTCTTCCTCCTCTTATGAGGACACCCACTGTGTGCGAGCAGGGCCCCACCCTTAGGACCTCATTTAACCTTAATTAACTTCTTCAAGGCCCTGTCTCCAGATATAGCCACATTAGTGGTGAGGGGCTCAACTTGTGAATTTTGGCAGGACACAGTTCAGGTCATAACAAGTATTTGCCTACTGGGATAGTAACGATTTTCCCATAGGAAAGAACATTATTGTCATTTTAATGGTTCTGGAAAGCACAAAGTCCAAAGAAGAGATTCGAATAGAGCAATAAACATGTGTTCTAAAAAGTTATCTCAATTGGTTGGACACAACATTGTGTATTGACACTCTTAAAGAATGTCTTGGCCAGGTGTGGTGGCTCACACCTGTAATTCCAGCACTTTGGGAGGCCAAGGTGGGCGGATCATGAGATTAGGAGTTTAAGACCAGCCTGGCCTGCATGGTGAAATCCCATCTCTACTAAAAATACAAAAAATTAGCGGGGCGTGGTGGAGCACACCTGTAGTCCCAGTTACTCAGGAGGCTGAGGGAGGAAAATTGCTTGAACCTGTCAGGCAGAGGTTGCAGTGAGCCAAGATTATGCCATTGCACTCTAGCCTGGGCAACAGAGTGAGACTATGTAAAAAATAATAATAAAAATAAAAAGAATATCTTGATAATATCTGCTTCCTTGGGTTATTAATTGACCATCTATTTATTTGACATATGCTAATCAGCTGTGTAATGCTGAGCATGCCATTTGTATATTTATACCCTGTCTTATTCCAAAAAGACTTCCTTAGTCCCCTCAGTGCTTGCAAGACTCCTAAAACCCACCTTATTTCCTAGGAAGTGATTGCCACAACGAAAAGCATTTTTCCTTTATCCTATTCGTTATTCTTCTAACCAGGTTCACAGTCAGTTGTAGCAGTCCAGGTAGGATGTGAAAGCTATCAAGGACAACGTGCTATGCTTGGTCTGGCACAGCAACGTCCAGCCATTTAAAGTGTCTGAGCTAGTGAGAGTCAGGGACTGAGAAGGCGCATTGTGTCATAGCACATGGGCATCTCATTTCCATACAATACCCTCGGTCATGCTTTGCCCTAATAATTTAGACTGCCTTCATAGAGAAGGAGCAGTGTAATAAAGATGGGAAGTAGAAATCAACCTTCAGTTTCATCCTTTGATTGAAAAGCTAATGATGGGGGTAAGAATAATGTAGCAAATATACTTTAGTGGGAAGTTTAAATTTTACATAGTAACTAGATAAAAATTTTGCATAGTAGCTAAATTGATTTAAATTCCTGATGTTTGAGAGGAAAAAGTTGTTTAGCCTCAGAAGTGGCACACAATATAAGCTTGCGGAATGACAATACAAGGAAAGCTGTTTCTTTCTCACACTCTCAGTGGCATGCAGTTTTGTGTGTGTGTGTTTGTTCATGTGTTTTGTTTGTTTGGGAGCATCCATACCATACTGACACTTTGCTAATGTGACTTTATTCTTTATCTTATACAGTATAGCCAGTGATATTAATATTGCAATATACCAAATATAAAGTATGTTGAAAATATATTTGGAGTATATTCAAATATAAAGTATATTTCTAACATATCCTCCCATCCTTGAAAACCATCAACCTGAGATTCTAACTGGAAACCATTAGTATCTTAGAATGAGACTGCATTCATTTGCAGTCTAATTCTTACATTCTTGTGGTCAATTGGAGGCTTTAGGGAGAAGAGGAAAGAAAGAATTAATGTTACTGACTTAAGCACATCACATGTTACCTTTTACAATCCTGACCTCACTGTGAAGCTGGCATTGTGCTCTTTCATAGTTGAAGAAGATAAGTTTCAGGAAAGTTAGGAAACCTGATTAGGGTCACATAATTTGTAAGTGATGGAGCCAGGAATCAAACTCAGGTCTTGGGAGAGGAGAAGCTAGAATCTCATACCATTTTGTCCCTTTGATTTGTTTGAATTTAAAATTCACCATCCTATATCCCTTGAAATAACTATAGCCGGTAAAATATAGCCATCCTTCTGCCTTTTACAGTCTCGTGTGATGATTGTTTTCTCAGATGTTGTGTAGTGTCTGTTATGTTCAAAACACATCTAATAAATTATTCTGGTCGTTCTGAAGGATGGTGACGAAAGGATCATTCAGCAGCTTTAAAATCAATCTTTGCCAATTGTCATAAGGAAAGATTCTCTTTTAAATGATTTTTTAAAAGAAGCATTTGTAATGCTTGTTTCTCTAGAGTAGTTAACAAAGGAGACATGAGAACAGACTTCAAGCCATCAGGAGCTTTCTATAGTAGGTTGCCTTCAAAAACATAGCTTGCAGTCAGCGTCTCTCCTTCCACTGGGCCAACAGGCTGAGTCCAGGCTGTGCATCTCCTTGAAGGAAGGAAGATGTTCCTATCACCCCACGTGACTGCTGCTTCCCTTTCTTCCTCTTCACATACACCCTTGCCAATAAATGTGTATCATCTCGCCTACACCAAAAAGGCGGGTGGGGCGGGCAGAGAAAGCACCGACTTCAGCGTCCCTTGTATTGTAGTTACTTGTGGGGGTGTGTGTATATCTGTCCCTGGTTCAATTTTGAGTTCCTAGGACTTTATCTGTCTGGGCATTATATTTAAAGAAAGAGACAAATAGGTTTGTTGAATTGAAATTAGGAAGATTCTTGATTCCTCACAAAAGCGAGCTTTCTTGTCACCTGCATCTCCTCACGAGGCAGAAATGAAATTCTGTACAACCTCTTTCAGAGTAACTGATTCCTGAGTCTGCTTCACTGCCTGCACCGTGTACATATTTCACCAAATCTTTCTGGAGTTTCCAATGAATAAATATTCATTCTTTAATTGCCACAGGAAGAATTATTTTATTCTTAGAACTTTGTGTATTTATAGAGAAGGTATTCATGTTCCCAAACTGTCTGTTCTTGCCATATTTACAGGCACAGACTGTGGGGCTCCCAGTGACCATGCATTCACCCAACATGAGGCTGCTGCGATCTACCCTCCTCCCCCAGGCATCCAACATGGAGGCCTTTTCATTTCCAGCATCTGGCTGTCAGGCGGAAGCAGCATTCATGGAAGAAGAGTGTGTGGACACTCCAAAGGTACAGCTATGTTTGAGATGCTCAGAGCTTGCAGTTTGGCGAGAGATTTCAGTTTGTCCCACAAGTGTTGTATTTAGTTTTACTGAACTTTACATCACTTAGGAGTGATGTTTCTGTGGAGAAAAACCTAAAAACAGGAGCCAGGCTTAACTCTTGTCAGTGTCTATCATTTGACATTACATCATTCGTCAGACCTCGTGGACTTCTCTCTGAAAATCCCTCCTCATCTTTCTCCCTCAGTAATTCCTTCTCTCTTCAAGTTTCCAGATCTCTCACAAGTGTTTGAGCTTTTTTTTTTTTTCTAACAAACGAATTCTGAAAACAGAAAATTAACTTTCATGCCAAATTGGGTTCTGCCTATTTGATTACTATTGCCTCTCTTCTGCTTAGAACACTTTAGGTACAAAATGATGGGCCATGTTTTGTGATCAGTTATACATCTTTTTTTGTTCAATTTGGAAATGCTTAAAAGTTAGTGTGTTGGGCCAGGCGCAGTGGCTCACACCTGTAATCCCAGCACTTTGGGAGACCAAGGTAGGTGGATCACGAGGTCAGAAGTTCGAGACCAGCCTGGCCAATATGGTGAAACCCTGTCTCTGATAAAAATACATAAATTAGCCGGGCGTGGTGGTGGGCGCCTATAATCCCAGATACTCGGGAGGTTAAGGCAGGAGAATCGCTTGAACCTGGGAGGCAGAGGTTGCAGTTAGCCGAGATCCTGCCATTGTACTCTAGCCTAGGCAACAAGAGCAAGACTCTTGTCTAAAGAAAAAGATATATATATATTATGATCGGTGACTTAAGGAAGTATAAATCAGAAAGAGGCAGGGGAAGTTGCTGTTAGCTGTTTGATCAGGAAGGTCCAGGCTAACCGTCAGAGCTGGGGATTAGAGGCAGGTAGACCCAGGATGGTGGTTAGAAACTGGGGGCGTGTCATGATGTCTACAGTAGAGGCAAAACTAATAAAAGCAAGTACTAGGGAAACCTAAGTCCATCTCCGTAGTCGGGGGTTCAGATGGTCTGAGGAAAAGGGCATACACTGGGAAGCTGTGTGAGATAAAGATGGAAAAGGTTAGCATTGAATGGCAAGCCAAGAAATTTAGATGTTTTCTCTAAGCGAGTGCTTTCAGTGTGGGGATAGGTTTCAGTATCAGTTGAAACAACTGAAGGACCAGTTGTTAGGGTAGCCAGGAGACCGTTGAAGACATTTGGGCAAGGAACCTCTAGGATCCATGTTGCACACCAGAAAATCAGCCTGCAAATCACACTGTGTGCACCGGAGCACGGGAGAGACTGGTGACCAGGAAGACAGGTTAGAGCGTGTCCAGGAGGGAGGTGATGGGGCCTGAACTGGGATAGTATGGCCATGAACCCAGAGGGGAGGGGATGACAGAAATGAGATCCTGCAGATAAAATTGATAGAATATTGAGGTCTAGGGAGAAGTCCAAACCAACAACAAGATTTGAGCTTAGATGGAGGGTGAAAGGAATGGGGAACTAAAGGCAGGGCAGAGTCAAGAAGGCTGACCATGAGTTCAGCCAGGTGTCGCCCGCAGCAGGCAGCTCAGTGCGAGGCTGCCACAAGCCAGTGTGGAGCGAGTTGTTGACCACGAGGATTTAGCATCTGGGCCCCTGGAGACAAGTCCACTGCCTGGGGCAGTCTTTCTTCCCTGCCTGTGGTTGCAACTACAGTCCCACTCGGAAATTTAGACATAAACTAGGGCAGTGTCATTCGTTTATTTTAAAGATGTAATTCCCTCAAAAGAATTAAAATGCAGTTGACTGAAGGCCTGTCTGTGAGGGCATCAGGCCTAAAACGCAGACTGGGCACTGACTGCTGTATTATATAGGGCAAGCTATTTTTAAAGCTTGTGATTGTTACTGTAGCCAGGAAACAGGCAGGAAATGAATGATTTTGCAAAAGATATAGACAGGAGCTA
Organism: Saguinus oedipus; assembly: GCA_031835075.1. NCBI lineage: Eukaryota > Metazoa > Chordata > Mammalia > Primates > Cebidae > Saguinus > Saguinus oedipus. The sequence continues at coordinate 9,511,005 of CM063178.1, forward strand.
GATGGTATATGTGCATTGTAGGAAGAGCAGTGCCACGCTGGAGCTGGCCACCCACATAGGCAATGCCACGCTGGCACTCAGCCAGGCCATAGACATCCTCCGGGCTTCTTTGTGGACTGTTTTATTTATGTCAGCAAAACTGCTTGTCCCTCTTCCCTCCCTAGGACCTCCTTTTCAGGGCCCGTAAATAAGTACACGCACACAGAAAAACGATCAGATAGACACGGTTCCATTTTTGTTGATACTGCTTCCTGTGCATCTACTGTAACACCCATTTGCTGTTTTCTGATTGATGCTTCAAAGCTGCATGTATTGATACTTTCATTTCTCCTTTCAACTGGGGACAGGTATTGTGCATCTCAAAGAGACTTCAGCTCTCCTTTCCTCCCAGAAACCTTCAGTGCTTAAAACTGTCAGTAAAATCCCTTAGAGAGTCTGAATGGAAACTCTGGTTTGCAGTTTCAAAAAAAAATAGTGCCTTTCTGAGATAGTCGCCCAACTCTAGGTAAGAATGGTTGGATCAAGCACCCAAACAGGAACTGAGATCCACAGGTGACATGGCCATATGGGAGGGCAGATGCATAAACCCTGCAGAATAAATCTTTCAAACTTCGAGTGTTGTTTTTTCTTGAAATAATGAATTTTTTATACACACATAGGAGTCATTTTTAGCTTTTTTTTTTTGGAGACGGAGTCTTACTCTTGTCACCCAGACTGGAGTGCAATGACTCAATCTCGGCGCACTGCAACCTCCGCCTCCTGGGTTCAAGTGATTCTCCTGCCTCAGCTTCCTGAGTAGCTGGGATTACAGGTGCCCACCACCACACCGGGCTGTTTTGTACTTTTAGTAGAGACGGGGTTTTGCCATGTTGCCCAAGCTGGTCTCAAACTCCTGACCTCAGGTGATCCGCCTGCCTCGGCCTCCCAAAGTGCTGGGATTACAGGCGTAAGCCACCACACCCAGCCCATTTTTAGCATTTTTATTAGAACTATAATAAAAGGATTTTCCAGATTACCCCCTTCATAACTGAATAGCAGAAGGGAAGTGTGAGGGTAAACCCTGAAAACACAGGTATAGTGGAGGTGTTTCGTGTCTACTTACATTTTTTAATAACTTTTTTATGACAAAGGTAGTATACGTAAGGTCTGAAAAGGATATACATCTGGCAGGGCACGGTGGCTCATGCCTGTAATCCCAGCACTTTGGGAGGCTGGGTGGATCACCTGAGGTCAGGAGTTTGAGACCAACTTGGGCAACATAGCAAACCCCAAATCTACTAAAAATTAGCTGGGTGTGGTAGCGCATGCCTGTAATCCCAGCTACTCAGGAGGCTGAGGCAGGAGAATTGCTTGAACCTGGGAAGTGGAGGTTGCAGTGAGCCAAGATTGCACCACTGCACTCCAGCCTAGGTGACAGAGCAAGACTCTGTCTCACAAAAAAAAAGAAAAAGAGAAAAATCAGATAAATGGAAAAATCAGACCATTGTTTTCTAGCTGTCCAAGGATAAAATTGAATTCAGCAAACATTTTGTAACAAAAGACATAATTCCTCTTGTAGTCTAGATGAGAAAATAAATGTGTAAATGACAATTTTAAGTAAAACCGAAATTGAGGGGTACTGCCGGGTATTTTGAGTGACTCAGTAAAAATATTAAGGAAAAAAAAAACCTGCTTGAAGAGAAACACTGAACAGCCAGCTGACAGAATGAGAGAACATTTTTTCAATCTGTCCATCTAACAAAGGGCTAATATCCAGAGTCCATAAAGAACTTAAACAAATTTACAAGAAAAAAGCAAACAACCCCATTAGAAAGTGGGCAGAGGACACAGACAGACACTTATATAAAGACACTATGTGAACAACAAATATGAAAAAAGCTTAACATCACTGATCGTTAGAGAAATGCAAATCAGAACCACAGTGAGACCATCTCACACCAGTTAGAATGACGATTATTAAAAAAGTCAAGAACAACAAATACTGGCCTGGTTACAGAGAGAAAGGAACACTTTTACACTGTTGATGGGAATGTAAATTAGTTCAATCATTGTGGAAGACAGTGTGGCAATTCCTCAAAGATCGAGAAGGCAGAAATCCCATTTGACCCAGCAGTCCCATTACTGGGTATATACCCAAAGGAATAGAAATCATTCTGTTATAAAGATACATGCACGAGTCTGTTTGTTGCAGCACTACTCGTAAGAGCAAAAACATGGAATCAACCCAAATGCTCATCAATGATAGACTGCGTAAAGAAATTGTGGTACATATACGCCATGGAGTACTAGGCAGCCATAGAAAGGAATGAGATCATGTCCTCTGCAGGGACACGGATGGAGCTGGAAGCCATCAGTAAACTAATGCAGGAACAGAAAACCAAACACCACATGTTCTCACATATAAGTGGGAGCTGAATGGACACATGGAGGGGAACAACACAAACTGGGGCCTGTTTGGGGGGGTGGGGGAGGGAGAGCATCAGGAAGAATAGCTAATGCATGCCAGGCTTCATACCTGGGTGATGGGTTGATAGATGCAGCAAACCACCATGGCACACGTTTACCTGTGTAACAAACCTGCACATCCTGCAGGCATACCCTGGGAGTTAAAAGTTGAAGGAGGAAAAAGAAAGAACCTGCTTGTATGGCTTATCCTATAAGAAATGTCTGGTAAAATTTTGATGGAGGCTGTAAGTGTAAGGATGCTCAGTAGATAATCACTGAATGATCTTTTCTCTGTTGGTTTATTCATTTCATCTCATACTCATTCTTGGCTAGTTTTAGAAAATTATATTAGTACACAGTTAAGGAGCTTAGAAGTATGAATATAAGTTCTCAAATAGCTGTTCTTTCTTACAGGGAAACTATTAAGTTTAGTCAAAAAGGAAAATTTATCTGGGGAAGGACCAAGGAAAGAGTGAGTTGCTGGCCAAGTTTCAGAGTTTTGCTTTCTGCTGCCGTGGGGAGGGTTGGCCAGTCTGGAAAGGAAGCATCTGCCATTCTTCCTCTTAAGTGACCGCTTATCACTTTAAAACCCTGTAATGCATTAACCACCTTACCCAAGTGAGGGCTAGAGCCGAGAACGGATGTTATGGAATAACCCTCCCCTCCCTGCAGCAAACAAAGATCTGAGTCACCCAAGTCTCCTTCTCCAAATAAAGGGCCTCGCAGTGCCTTCAGATTGGCTGCCATATGAGGGAAGTTTCCTGTGTGTCTGGCAAAGGGAAACCCCATGCCCCCTCTCACATACATGAGCTTCTCCTGCTTCCAAAGGAAACAATAGCTCTACCCAGTGTTTTCCAGGTGAAAGTGCTGCTTAGAACTGAGTGTCCTTATGACTGGCTGTTCCTATGCAGCTATTCATAGGAGAAAATGGATTGATTTCCACGGGGGAATAGTTAAGGTAATGAGGTAAATAATTACCTCCTCACAGGGGCTTTTACCAGCCAGAACTTGCAACCACAACCCCACCCCCTTTCCTGTTCTGCCTTCCATTAGGCGGTTTGCATGGCAACTGCATGGGAAGGGCGAGTGCTTAGGAGGGGCTGTGCTGCGCTCACCCCTGTGGGATAGGAACTATTGATAACGTGTGTGTTGCTGGAGGAGAGAGAATTCAGTGCACCGGGGCTTATTAGCCTCTGCTGGAATTTTGGGCCAGTGAGCCATTTGTTACTCTGCAGTGGAAGGCTTTGGCTGTCTGCTGTTGGAATTTTTTTTCAATCCTTTTTGTGGTATCTGTCTATATAGAATTTTTACTTTCCATTCCTCAGGCACATAGAACCAGTTAAAGACTAAATCAAATGGGCAGGCACTTAAATTATGAACATAAAAGTATTTCTAAAACCTTCTAGTATGCTTATAGTTGAAAAACAGAAGAATGTTGGTGACTACCCCCTTTTTTTTAGCAATGAGCCATGTAGTTAAAAAAAAATCTCATCTTTCCTCTCTTCATTTCCCTTATTTAAAAAAAAATAACTGGTAGGCCTCAAAGTAATATACCCTGTTCTTCTGGAAACCACTAAAAAAGTTGTTTATTGTTGTAATGATGACTCAGAGAAACCTGGGCAGCAGTGCCAGTTCGGGTCATAACGGGCTTCTGTCTCTGAGTCCCGCAGCTGACTTGCCTTCACTTCTAATCTGTGTGTTGTCATTCATAATAAACATGTGCATTTTAAAATATTTTACTTAATTTCTAGTTTGCCATAAGTCTTGACATGTTTTCCTCTCTGGATTTTTCTGTCTCAGTGGTGCAGAAACTGAGTTTTCTCTCTCCTGTCGTATAGGTAAACGGCTGTCTGCTTGACCCCGTGCCTCCTGTCCTGGTACGGAAGGGGTGCCAGTCACTGCCCAGCAACATGATGGAGACCTCCATTGACGAAGGGCTGGAGACAGAAGGAGAGGCTGAGGAAGACCCCACTCATGCCTTCGAGGCATTTCAGTCCACGCGCAGTGGGCAGAGACGGCATACTCTGTCAGAAGTGACCAATCAGCTGGTCGTGATGCCTGGGGCAGGTACAGTAGAGAGGCGACACTAGGTTGAGTCTCCATGGCGTCATCTCATACTCCATTCACCAAGTGGTCATGCTGCCAGCCAACTCCTAGCATTGAGAGTTTATTCCTTTATGGAGCAGATTCAGCAGGCGTAGCAGACCCAGACTGGCAGCAGCTATCAAAGGTGATTGAAATGTCTGAGTTGGCTCCCGTAGCCCCCAGGATTCGTCTGGGTGCTGTATGATTCATCAGGGACTCTGCTCTTTTGGAGTGGCAAAGATCTTACAGATGCCACTTCTGGAGTATTTTCCCCGCTAAACTTGAAGATGACTAAGTTGGCCAGTAAAAAGTTTCTGGAAAGATGTTTTGACTGGAGATTAAGGACATGGTAATTGTCAAGACTCAAGCTGGTTATGCTTTGTACCCTATGTTCCAAGAAGATACTATTGCTGTTGGTTTTATCTGTTCTGTTTTCTCTTAAAGGGAAAATTTTCTCCATGAACGACAGCCCCTCCCTTGACAGTGTGGACTCTGAGTATGATATGGGGTCTGTTCAGAGGGACCTGAACTTCCTGGAGGATAACCCTTCCCTTAAGGACATCATGTTAACCAATCATCCCTCACCCCGCGTGACATCTCCCTTCATAAGCCTCAGACCTACCAACCCAGCCATGCAGGCTCTGAGCTCCCAGAAGCGAGAGGTCCACAACAGGTCTCCAGTGAGCTTCAGAGAGGGCCGGAGAGCATCAGATACCTCCCTCACCCAAGGTGAGCACTTCCTCCTCTGCCTTTTGAAACTTGCATCGTGGGGCGGGGGTGGTTTCTTGCCACGTTGGTGTGATCATCGATGATCACTGAAAGGCCTTGTTTTATTTAAACTGTTTGATCTTTGTACTTTCTTTCAGGAATTGTAGCATTTAGACAACATCTTCAGAATCTGGCTAGAACCAAAGGAATTCTAGAGTTGAACAAAGTGCAGCTGCTGTATGAACAGATAGGACCAGAGGCAGACCCTAACCTGGCACCAGCAGCTCCTCAGCTCCAGGACCTTGCTAGCAGCTGCCCTCAGGTGGGTACCTTGGGCCCTTTCCTTGATAGCTCTGTGAGGATGAGGTGTGAGTTTGTCCTGAAGATGGTCATTTTCACTTAGAGGATTTCCTCCAGTCCTGGAGCAAACAGGTTCTTTGGGAAAACCCACAGCTGCTTTGGTCAGTGGACAGGTTCAACCTATCCTCGCCGCTCCCAAGTGCTCGATACCACATGGAGGCCTGGATACTCTCAAGCTGTTTTTGGCTCACAGGGCAGAGTACAGATGAGTGACCTCTTACAGTCGCCCTTGAACTCCCCTGTCCCCGCTACGCATGCACAAGTGAAGAATAAAGAACTGCACTCAAAAGAGAAGCTTCTCACCACTGCTTTTGACGTGGTGTTACTTTAGTAAATATTACAAGTGGATTATTCAGACTAAAAATACAATACTGCTACTTATCTGGTTTTATTTTGAGCCTATTTCCAGTGCATCCAAGAGGATTATAGTTCAAGGCCCACATGAAGGCAATGGCCTCCTGGCGACACCAAGAGCCTTTGCTCTAGTACTGACTAGGTAATTGTTAACTAGAGGTAATAATGCATGAACGTTCCGCAGAGTAACAGCCCTTAGCCTGCCGGCTCTGTAAAAGCTTTGAGTATTACGTCTTAGGGAGTTGGGATTCCTCTTGGACATTTGCAAAGGTGCTTCAGCTAAGAACTGAGACGCCTTTCCCCATGGGGAACTGAAAACTGTTTCCACCCGCTTGCTCCTCAGGAGGAAGTTTCTCAGCAGCAGGAAAGCGTCTCCACTCTCCCTGCCAGCGTACATCCTCAGCTGTCCCCACGGCAGAGCCTGGAGACCCAGTACCTGCAGCACAGACTCCAGGTGGGGTCCTCCTCCTTACAAGTCCACCTCACTCTGCTCATCCAGAATCTGTCCTTCTGCAAAACAGAAACCTGTTTTGCCTGGCATTTATTTAGGGTAGCTGCTTGATTTCCTTGTAGGCAAGTAGGTTTGACTCTGTACTTGTAGTTTCTGGAAGCATGCAGATTCAGCCTTATGCTCTGTATTGGTAGTGGGAAAGGCGGAAAGGCTTTGTCCTCAGGCCCCACGAAAGGATATGCCACTGAGGGGTAGGAACAGGAGACCTTGCTTCTTTGTCTCTATTTATATTCCACTTAATGAGAAATAAATAAAATGAAAATCTTAAGTCTACAAAATTTCTACATGGGCTTTCTATGTTGGTACATAAAAATCTTAAAAAGTGATAAAGCGTAGATCTTGTAAAGAATGAATCATTCATTCAGCAGGTTCTGGGGCTTTCAAGATCTAACTCCACCTTCCTCATTGCTTTTTAATGTCCATGAGCCTCATAGTCCTAGTGGACTTTTGGAAATAGAGTGGAAACTGGAGTGGGTGAGATCTGAGAGGGCTCAGGCCTGCGGTCCCAGTGCTCTTTCAGGGTCTCAGAGCAAAGGTCAGTCCCTTCCCCCATGTGGATTTTGTAGAGTACAGTTGGATTCATCCTGCTGGCAGAAGCACATCTGATGACAGCATCCTAGGTGACAGCACATGTCACGCTCTTGTTGTTTTTCTGCTCTTCCAGAAGCCTGGCCTTCTGTCAAAGGCGCAGAACACCTGTCAACTTTATTGCAAAGAACCACCACGGAGCCTTGAGCAGCAGCTGCAGGAACACAGGTGAGAAGGGGGCTTTGGCCAAATAATTTGCTTCCTTTTCTGGAAGCCTTGAGAATGCTGAACGTGTTGTCCTTTCCCTCTCACGTTTACCACTACTAAGAAAATAGGTTTTCCGCATCTGCCACGGGCCATGTGAGCATGATTACTCAGAGGATATCTCAGCATCTAAGGAGGACTGCCGTCACGCAGGGGCAGCCCTATGGTGGACTTTGTTTTCCTTTTCTTCTGGCATTTCCTCTTTGGGGTATGACTAGCCCCAAGCTTTCACACTCAGGGGCCCAAAGCCACAGAGGTGGGGTAGGTGGCAGAGGAGCCTTCTGTCCTCTTTACTGTCATGTGTGCCCATGGGCCTCGCTAGTAGAAGGAGCTCGGCCAAGTTAGAGCTACCCTAATCAATCCATCAACTGCAGACACTTTCCCTTCCAGCCCCTCCAGAAGGGAAATCACCCTCTCATTGTAGAAAGAGAAAAATTCCGAGTTGGAGAAAATGCATTTCTGGTCACGTTAGCACGGAAGGAGCATCAGAACTGGGGGGCAGAAAATGAGATTAGTTTTAAGGGAACTCAACACAGTGGGTTCCCATTCCCAGTTGTTTTTGCTGACATGAGAAAGAGAGACTTAAGTAGAGGACTGCAGCTAGTGACTGGTATTGCATTTGCATTAAAATTGCCATCACTTGAGAAGACTTAAAATTCTTTCCTTTGATACTACCAATTTAGGCTCCAGCAGAAGCGACTCTTTCTCCAGAAGCAGTCTCAACTGCAGGCATATTTTAATCAGATGCAGATAGCAGAGAGCTCCTACCCACAGCCAAGTCAGCAGCTGCCCCTTCCCCGCCAGGAGACTCCACCACCTTCTCAGCAGGCCCCACCGTTCAGCCTGAGCCCGGTCCTGGAGCCTTCCTCTGAGCAGATGCAATACAGCCCTTTCCTCAGCCAGTACCAGGAGATGCAGCTTCAGCCCCTGTCCTCCACTTCAGGTCCCCGGGCTGCTCCTCCGCTGCCCACACAGCTACAGCAGCAGCAGCCACCACCACCGCCGCCGCCGCCACCACCACGACAGCCAGGAGCTGCCCCAGCCCCCTTACAGTTCCCCTATCAGACTTGCGAGCTGCCAAGCGCTGCTTCCCCTGCGCCAGACTATCCCGCTCCCTGTCAGTATCCTGTGGATGGAGCCCAGCAGAGCGACCTCACAGGGCCAGACTGTCCCAGAAGCCCAGGACTGCAAGAGGCCCCCTCCAGCTATGACCCACTAGCCCTCTCTGAGCTACCTGGACTCTTTGATTGTGAAATGCTAGACGCTGTGGATCCACAACACAACGGGTATGTCCTGGTGAATTAGTCTCAGCACAGGAAGTGAGGTGGGTCAGGTGACGGAAGAGTGTATGTTTCTATTTTTATTCCAGCCTTTTCAATTTAAAGCTTATTTTCTTGCCCTCTCCCTAACGGGAGAAATCAAGTCACCCAATGGAATCAGAGGGCCTGGCTGGGTGGATATTGCTTCCTCGTGGTTCTGCCCCACCACACAGTTTTCTGTGGCAAGTGCTGGAACATAGTTGTAGGCTGAGGCTCATGCCCTAATGTCAAGTGGAGCAAGCTCTCGAGGGAGGCACTGACAAATGTTCCTAAGAAGACACTCAGCCCCAGGTTTTATGCCGGATTACATCAGTTTATCATCAAGGGCAACCTTGGTGAGAGCAGAAAAGGTGTGTGCTATGGCATATATATGGGGGGAAAAGGGCAATATAGTTTTCACTGAAGGTGAGCAACAACATACTGCTACAAGGCACATCAAGAAGACATCAGGAGATCGGGCGCACAGGGAATAAAAAGCTGTGCTTTGTCATTGAATCCTAAGTTCCTACCTGCTGATGCAAGTTGTCACCCAAGGCCATCACAAAGCAGTGGATCGGGGCCACTAAACAACAGCTGCTATCCCTGAGACCACCTTCATGTCCATTTAGGAGCAGGTGACACACCTCTTCAGAAGGTGCCCTGGGTTGTTGAGTGTCAGAATATACTCAGGACTCCAAAGGTGTCACACGTGGAACTGACAGGAGACCCGCCACAGTGGAGGCAGGGGGCAAGAAACTCAAGAAAGCATCAAGAGCGCCAGCCCTGGGCCAGGGAGGACGGGCTCTTCCTGCAGTCTCTCCTGGACACTGCTGGCTTGGGGGCAGTCGGTCTCCAGGGTACCTGTTGTCTCTTTTCCGATGTAATAACTACTCTGACCTTACACTATATGTTGCTAGTAGTTTATTGAGCTTTGTATATTTGGACAGTTTCATATAGGGCTTAGAGATTTTAAGGACATGAAAAATGAACTTTTACATCCCATGTGAAGTGGTAGTGCTGTGCCTTTCCCCCAGATCATGCTTTAATTCTTTCTTTTCTGTAGAAACCAAGTTTCCATGTATGTCAATGCTAAATCCAAAGTCACTTCAGAGTTTGTTTTCCACCATGTGGGAATCAGCATTCTTAATTTCCTTAAAGTTTTGACTTGTAATGAAATGTTCAAGTATTACAGCAATATTCAGAGAACCACAGATGTGTTAACCATGTAGGCAGATCATCTGCCAAACTCGTTATATTCCTAATAAAACTTAACCAGTGCTTACAATTCAGTCCTCAAAGTAAGTGAAAAATAGACGCTACAGCTAGCTAACTGTATCCCTAGAAGTGATGAGTAATTTGCCATTTGGACAGTTAACATCCAGGTGTTACAAATGCAGTGTTAATTCTAAAGATCGTTTCTGCCCTTCAGAATGGCTTGTTCCATCAGCAGATGAGTGTGTTAAGCACAAAGCATCTTCTTTAAAGCACAGAGAGACTAACTGATGCTGCATCTAGAAAACACCTTTAAGTTGCCTTTCCTCTTTGTAGTTAATGTCCAGGCAGGTGAGGGAGCATGGAAAGCCTAAGGGGTGCCATTCTGGCCATGCGAACCCACGTCGGTAACCTGAGCAGTCCCTGTTGCTGGCCAGAGACTGCCTCGTCGCCAGCCCTCACCATGGGTGCCAGGATGCTTCGCAGAGGCGCTGTGCTCGTGGTTGGACTCTGGGTGTCAGTGGGAAAGGGCAGTGTGGGGACTGTCATTTTTGTGATTTAATCACACACAGTGAAAATCCAGGAAGAATGAATTAAGCTCCTTCTGGGAGTTTATTCCTACTCATGCTTAAGTTGATGATTTTGTGAAATAATAAAGAACATGATTTCATTTAAGAGATCATTTCATTAAGATCTCTAATCTGTTTTGAGTCTTTGCAAAATAGCCAGTTATAAAATGGGGCTTGATTTGTTTAGACTGAAGGAAGACATTTTCCCAAGATACACTACAGAAGTGCTGCTGCGATATTTGCGATATTAAAATGCCTTCCTGTTCCTCCAGGAACTGCAGGAATGGTATAGTTACAGCTTGACATAAACCCCTGCCCCCAACGATGCCATGAGTTGCTTGGTCCAGGAGACCTGGGAGCTAAGGCAGGATGGTTAGGCCGACAGACGAGGGACTGCAGAGAGGCTATTTGAAGGTTAAGGACCCAGCGAGAAATCAAGAGACCCACTGCAGTAGCCAGGCCCATCAGGAACCATCAGGCACAGCAGTGGTGTGAACACCAGCCTGATGCAGCGCAGGATCCCTCCTGCTGGAACCTGTTGTAAGCTATTTGCTTATCTCCTCATTTATTTCAAGCACAAATCAATGAATCCCATAACCCTGTGTACTGACTGCAGTGTAAGCTGCTGAGGAGACTGGTTCTGTTGGTCAGGCAGGTGTTTGCTCAGCCCTGTCTGATCACGTCTGCTGCCCTGTCCCCAACTAGTGACCCATGGAAGCTTCCAAGCAGTTTTCTCTATAACACTAAGAAGGCTGAGCATCACTCTTTCTGAGGGGCTCCTCGGAAGCACTGACTTGCTTTCCAGTCTGCTTCACATGAGCAGTGTGTACACTACTGTGGCATCATCAGCTTCATCCGGTAAACCAGGCTCCTCTGAAGAGACTCTGGTGAGATGAACGTGAGGTAAAAATTTCATTTGGCAAAAAGTGCAATACGTGTGGTACTTTATTTTTTATGTTCTTTGTTTTAATCCAGGGGTATTAGTCTCTGCTCTGGGAGAAATGCACTAGCTCTGCAATTTCCAGCTGGGCAAGTGTGTCTGTAGTATTTCCATGCAACGGATATGCTGGCTCCTGTAAGGCAAATAGTATGTTAGCCCGACAGGAAGAGGGGGTCCACTTTCACATTCCCAGTGACACCAACCATCCCCAGCTGCCCCCTCGCTACCTCTGCCTGCACTGCCCTCTGCCACCATGGGAACAGGAGGAGGCTGATGGTCTACACTGACCACCTCCAGAATCCATGGGCGGGAGAGCACCAGGGCCCACCAGGGGAGTGGAGCTGGGGCTCAGGGACTGTTCATGCAGATCTGAGCAAACCTCTTCTCTTCTCCATCCACCTTTGCCTCCTAGGAAAGAAAAAGTCAGTGGCCTGTTCTCCCTCAGAAATCAAGAACTCCTCTTAAGTGTTTAAACCTGTCCTGGAGTCATGAATGGGACAGGAGCCCAGGACTGAAGCCAGCCCTCACCTCTCGTGCCCCTTCCTGACTCTGGCCCTGGAGTAATGAGGGGCTCTGTGCTTTGATGGGGAGCAAGGGGGAACCCCTTGTAGGAATATCAGCCTCTCCCCTGCCCCCTACCCTCTCCCATTGATCGAAGGCCGCAGCGGAAGAGACTCCTCCAGAGACCGACTCCCCCACCTCCACCCACACACCAAGAGTCATCAGTCCTAAAGGCAGGGAAACGCTCACAGAATTAAGCCCATGGGTTAGACATGGGGAGAAGGATATTCCCAGCTCAAGAGTGATTAGGTGATCAACCAGAAACTAAGGCAAGGTGACAAGCAGCAGCCTGGAGTCACAGTTGCTCCGGGTCCCAGGCATGTGGGCACCAGAGCAGCCTCTGGAGCCACGCGGGCAGTTCAGGATGCAAGGTCAGAGTGAGTGAGCAGTGCTCCTTCTGTGGGTCCTCCAGCCTCTAGTCAAGCCCCAGGTTCATAAATACGTTTGGATTACAGTTTAAAACCTGTACCAATAGTCACACTTAAGCTCCCTATTGGCTAAAAGAAAATTCATACTCCAGATAACTTTTTCCCATTCAACCTCCTGTAGAGACAATACACAGTCATTTCACAGCATTGGTCCCCATGAACAGTGGCTGACTTTGGCACTGAGTGACGTGCTGGACTCGAACCCCTAAACAGCTGCCTCTACTGCCTCCTCAGAAGCCACCCAAGCCGCTCAGTCTCTTGGTGCCTAGACATCAAAGGTGAAAACTGGAGAACAGGGAGGGTCATAAGTTGGAGTCATTGTACAGGTAGGGATCTTTGATCATTTTGTTGCTTCCGGGTTTTTGGTTTTTATTGAGATGGAGTGTCATTTTGTTACCCAGGCTGGAGTGCAGTGGTGTCATCTTGGCTCACTGCAACCTCTGCCTCCTGGCTTCAAGCAATTCTCCTGCCTCAGCCTCTCGAGTAGCTGGGACTACAGGTGTGCACCACTGCATCCAGCTAGATTATGTGTTTTAGTAGAGACGGTTTCACCATGTTGGCCAGGCTGGTGTTGAACTCCTGACCTCAGGTAATCCACCCACCTTGGCCTCCCAAAGTGTTGGGATTACAGGTGTGAGCCACCACGCCCAACCTGGAGGTGTTTTTATAAAACTTATCTTCAGAGTGATGTATGAAAGACGAGCAGTATCCTCTGCCTCTGTTTCTAAACTGGACAAAGAGGTTTTCGTAAAGTTTCTGTCTCCCTCCTGACAGGTTCCACAGTGTGGTCTGAAGCACCTGTGATGTCAGAGTTCTTGTCTGGTTCTTGGTGGCAGGTGCACAGACAGTGGAGCCTTTCACCTCCCAGTAGCCTCTCACATACTTATTCTCCCATTTTTTTTCCCAATTAAGGTAGCCTGGCTGATTCTAAAAGACTTTATAGCTGGCTGGGGGTGGTGGCTCACGCCTGTAATCTTAGCACTTTGGGAGGCCAAGGTGGGTGGATGGTAAGGTCAGGAGATCAAGACCATCCTAGCCAACACAGTGAAGCCCCATCTCTACTTAAAAAAAAAAAAAAGAAAGAAAAAGTTAGCCAGGCGTGGCAGTACACGCCTATAGTCCCAGCTACTCAGGAGGCTGAGACAGGAGAATTGCTTGAACATGGGAAGTGGAGGTTGCAGTGAGCTGAGATCGCATCACTGCACTCCAGCCTGACAACTGAGGGAGAATCTGTCTCAAAAAAAAAAAAAAAAAAAAAAGACTAACAGCCATCCTAGGTGCACCCATCTCCGGGCAGGTTTCAACACATCAGCAGACTCAGGCACAGACGGGCACAGATAGAGAACCAGGCGGCAAACTGCCTGCAGACTCACCCGGGGGAGCTCTGATGGGTTCTGCCAGATACTCCGCTCGCCCACCCGCAAGGGAGCAATATCGTATATTTGTACATCAGTTTTACCAAACACCTTCAGAAGCAATCTCTTCTAGTCCTCACAACGATTCTATACAATGAGTTGGGGGAGATACTGTCCTTATTTTTCACAGCTGAAGAAACCAAAGCTCTTGGAAGTTTGTGACTTCTCTGAGGTCACAGCTGGTGAGTGGAGGAGCTGGGACAAGTGCTTGGCTTGACTGGCTTCTGGTTTTGGTGCTCTGCAAGAAGCCCTCTCTTTCCCCCTTTCCTCAGTAGCCTCTGACTCTTCACAGGCAAACAGCTGTGTAAACAAAGCCCCCACTTTGTGAAGCACAGGGTGGATGTGACTGTTCCTACAACCTTATTCTCTACTCAACAGCCACCTGGCTTTGGGGGAGAAGCCGCCTTCAGGTGACAGTGCAGCTGTCCAGGTGGCCATGCACTGAACCAGGCTGAGAGAGACAAAGACCCCCACAGACCCACCTGCCCTTCAGCATCCAGTTAACTGCAGAAGCTTAGGCTCACCTCAAAGATGTCTACTTTTCCGTTACAATATAGCAGTTTCCTACAGAACACGCCCCTCCTCGATTGCCAAGGAGCCGCGTTGCATGGCATGGAGCCACCACTGCCGGCCGGCAGATTCCACCCCAGGAACGGTCATGAACTCAGCCTTTGTCTCAAGGAGGGGTGTAACATTTCCTTACAGCAAAGCCCCATCAAACAGAAGTGCTTACTAGATAATTTTAGGATTAAAAAAATAATAACAGACTTTGACTTAATACTATCCTTTCAGAGGCAAAGGGGGTGGGTGGGGGGAGCTTTAAAAACAGAAGTTCAAAACAACATCCTGGAAACATATGACCCCAGATGGAATAATGTCGCATTCCCCCGTGCAGATAACTGGACTGCTGCTGGCTCTCTGGTGCCTGTCTGCTGAAGATTTGCTCGGTCAAGGAAATTCAAGTGGTGAGACCTCTCGACCATGGGTGGTAAAAGAAACCTGCCTTCACCAAAATCTCTGAAGGGGAAAGAAGCAAAGAGAAAGGTTTGCTTCACTTTGGGGACTGCAGTTTGAGAAGGAAAAGGGATACAGAGATATTTGCACTTTGTAGAAAGGGCAAGATTATTTGCTTATGTCTGAAGGGAGGAGGGTCGTTTTGCTGGATGTCTGGTCTGAAAGAGTTCCTTTTGATAAAGTTAATCTAATTGTAGTTACTTTTTCTGTGTGCTTTTTTTTTAATTACTAAGAAAAAAAATTGGTGAGTTCAATAGCTTTGGTATTTTGAGTGCAAATCATAATAGCTCCAATGTGAAAACAAATCAAAAGTGTAACCTGTCCTTCAATGTTAGAAAATTGCCTAAAATGCAGTGTAATAAATAATCTTTGTACCAAATGGTAATTTAAATACGGTAATTTTCTGCAAGGAAAATGTACTGTTTTTATGTTTCCAACCCTCTTGAATTAAAATAAAAACAACTTGTTTTCTAAGAGCCTGGGTGGTGTTAATGTCAGGCTAATGCGATAGGGCTTCCGCCTCATCGGGCCTTGGGTGGAATTTTTAGAGTATGGAAGAGGGCTGTGTTCTCTGAGCTCTGGTGCTCATTTCAGGCTGCAGAAAAGGACAGTGGATAATATGTTCTCATTGACGTCAGCAGGGTAAATAATACCTTGCTCCGAATTGCCTGAGTACACGTTAGCTGCTGGAGATCGCTGACGGAAGCACTGCTAACCGCAGCCTGCACAAGGACAGGGCCCTGCTGGGCACTGCTTAACTACTGCTCCTCGATTCTCAGAGTCCCAGGGCAAAGCCCACTGGCCCAGGTAGTCTGGGCAAGGGCCTCGTGCTGCAGTAGGAGGAGGGGCAGCAGATGCACAGGGCTCTCTCGTGGGGCTCTCCGAGGACAGGCAGCTGCAGAGCAGGGGATGGAAATGGGAGGGGGGTACTTCGAGCTGCCAGGCAAAAGACTGCTACTTAGTCACGATGTCACATCTTCTCTGAGGTCTGCCAAAGGCCTCGACACCACACGTGCGAGCGCACGCACGCGCGCGCACACACACACACACACACACACACAAACACACAATGCGCTCCCTCACAGGGGCAGACACCCTTTTGAGGCCCAGCTCCGTGCCCTCAGGGTGCTGGAGACACCATAAGCCATGCTGTTCTCCTGCGTCCTGGACCTGTTTCAGTGCCAGGCCCGGAGTGAAAGGCCACTGTTACATCCAGCTTGCTGGCAGCAAGGTCTCGACTGAAATTTGGTTTCACTAACACCATTTCAACTGAGCCCATGCTATAGAACCGAGACAGTGCCCACCCTGCGGGGTGGCGGTGGGAGGGTGCAGTCGGCAGGGCCGACCACACTGCCAGAGGCTGGAAGGAACAGAGCCTCACTGACTCCCACTACTGCCCGGCTCCGCTGACAATTGCTCAGTCCTGCCTTAAACTGGCGGTTACCCCTTGGCTACCCAAAATTTCAGTATTGCTGAGTTTCATTTCTTTTTTAAGGAAAGCACTAAATTTCCGTAACGATGTTTTGCAGACTTTTTCCTTTCCCACCAAATTTCTCCATTCTTATTCCGTGTTGCCAAAAACAACTCCAGTGCCCCAGGACGCAGGCAAAATAATAGACCAGCGGCCAGCCAGGCCCCAAACCCGCACTCCCCAGGACACCCTTCGGTTCTGCGACCTTTGTGAGTCGAAGGCTCCACCAGGGTTGGAAAGGAGAGCCACAGGGAGGCCTGCACCCCAAACCCAGGGCCTCTACCCTGTGGAAGGAACCGGCCGGCAGAGCCTGCACTTCCCAAATCCTTGATCACGATGCAGGACAGGTGGGAACAGGGCCCGAGGTTCTGTTCTTGGCAAGGAGCTGCTTTCTGCCCCACTAGATCTTAAATCAAGGGCTTGCAGAGCCCCTTGACACACTGAGAAAAGCAAGCTATGAACTCTTCCCAAACAGTATGTACACAAACCCAGAACTTGGGACATAATTTCAGGACAGAGGTTGGTTCCTGGGCCCCATGAAGCCCCCCTCTCTGCCATGGACCAAAGTCAGGAACCCCTGGGAGGCAGAGGCAGGTGGATTACCTGAGGTCAAAAGTTTAAGACCAGCCTGGCCAATATGGTGAAACCTCGTCTCTACTAAAAAATAAAAAATTAGCCGGGCATGGTGGCAGGTATCTGTAATCCCTTCTACTTGGGAGGAATCACTTGAACCTGGAAGGCAGAAGTTGCAGTGAGCAGAGATCATGCCATTGCACTCCAGCCTGGGCCACAGTCTCAAAAAAAAAAAAGAAAGCAAGCTCACAGGGACCCTCCTTGCTGAAGGGGTTTACTCCATCCCTGGGTGGATCCAGATGACAAGGAGCCTCCTGCCCTGCCAGCAGCCTGTTGGCACCATGGAAGGAAGTTCTGGTCTTTATGCACTAAATCCTGGGTGCTATGTGGCTAAAAAGGAACTGTCACCTGCACAGAACATGGCTCTGCCCTGCGGGCTGAGAGCAGAGCTCTGCCGTCCTCACTTCAGCCCCGCCAGTGACTTCAAAAGCTGAGCAGCAGCCCTTGAGCAATGGGCTATCGCACAGGAATCATCCTGGACGTCCCTTAGGAGGTCCTGACTGAAGCAAAGGGCCTGGGCCCTCCCTCAGACGGGCGTCACTGGCACACCTGCTTCCTCCCAGGTATGAAGCTGTGCCCACAAATCACTCAGGCCAAATCCAAGGTCAGGCAGGACAGGGAGCTTGCGGGGCACCTCTGCCACTGGTCTTTCCAGCAAGCCTTCCTGCTGCTGCCTCCCTCTGTTTCTGGGGGGATTTCCTACGGCAGACTGACTCAGAGCTGCTCTGAAATTGGCAAAGAGAGAGTCCAAGCCCAAGGAAAGCATGAGCTGGGCTGAGCCACTGAGCCAGCACAAGGTCTGGGAGGGAGGAGAAAGAAGGGAGGGAGCAGCATGGGAAGCAGACTGAACCCCCAAAAGCTGGACAAGCAGAAAGGCATTAGAGATTGAGCTTCTCAAAGGGAGAACTGAGTCACTCTCCTCAGGTCGGCTGAGAGAGCTCTGGCTCCAGCTCCCTCCTCACTCCCCAAAAGTGAGATGCCCAAAGTAGGCTGACGACAACTCAGACTCTGAGGAGTTCATTCATTGTCACCCAAGGGCCACCCACATAGTTGGGGGTGGGACACAATGGAATGGAGGAAAAGCCACCAAGACCTTTCCTCCAAGCACGCCACACACAGCGCCTGGAGTCCACGGCCTTGCCTGTCTCTTCCATCTGTGACCCCCCCAGAACTGCCCTCCAGTCACTACACAGCCAGAATGCTTAGCAGCACCGCTGTGCCAGCAAAGTGAGAGCAGAAGGGCAGGCAGGCAGTGGGAGGAACCAAGGATGAGGGGGCCAGGCAGAGGGCTGGGCACGGAAGAAGGCTGGGAGAGCAGGACCCAGTTCCCAGCCAGCCCAGGAGCCGCCACCTGGCCACTCTCCAGCCAGGAACAGTCCGGGAGGCAGCACAGAACCTCTGGCAAGAGGCCTCAGCCCCTGGCGCCCTCTCAGCCCTGCCACCAACCCGGGCCAATCATTGTAAAGGCTGGCGTCTCCAGTGGTAACTTGGAGCACAGGCTGGCTGGCCTCACCCTGGGTTTACTTTGAGGGGCAAATAAATACAGCCTGGCACGGCACTGCTGGGAAGACCCCCACCCCCTGGAGAGCTGTCAGAGTCCCACTTGGCCTGTCTTGCTTTAACTCTTGACTGCCCCAACACCAGATAGAGAAAAGTGCTGCTTCTTGCCTATGAGCTCTGTCTTCACAGACATAAAGGTGGCTGCACTGTTCTGAGCATCTGCTCCAGGTTAAGAACCAGGAACTCTGACCCAGGATTTCTGAATTTCCGGAAATGAGTTCTAGGCAGCATCAGCCACGGGTACCACAAACATAAGAACATGCCTGAGAATGTATGTCACAGTAAGAAGACTATTTTATCCCCAACTTTTAGGTCAAGCTCCTGGGTGGAAGGGAGTTGGAAGGCCTGGGGGAGTGTTTTTGTGCAAACAGCTCAGTCTTCAACCGCCACAGGGAAGGAGGTGCCAAGAGCAGGTCAGAGCCAAAGGACCCTGCTCCAGCAGGCCCAGTCACCGGCCTATGTCTGACTTCCCGATGGACTGCAGGCTCCAATTCCCTTAGCTAGAGGCCACCAGGAATGGGATCGAGCATCCCTGGCCTTTGGTTTTTGTCATCAGTCCTGAGTTGACTGGACTCGCACCTCCTGTAGTCTTTCTGGGTTCAAGAGAACTAATGCTCTGGTCAAGAGGTTGGGCCCTTAAGGAGCCTCTCCCCTTCAGGCACCCCCCAGCGGAGCTCCTCAGAGCTGCCCTTGAGACCCCCAGGACAGCATGTAGGCCCTGCCAGCCTACTCTCTGGGAGGGACAGGGACAGGCAGCCCTCCCCTGATGCTAGAGGCTGGCTCTAGGACAAGCAAGGTTCCTGAGCTGCAGAATGACCCCGGCCTGGTTCACCAGCAGGTGCTGGTTAAATCCACAGAAGAGACACACGTCAACAGGCACAACTCAAAGACCCTCGGGGCCCAAGGGACACGCTGCAGAAAATAAGGAAAGCAGGAAAAAACAGAAACCAGACTAGAAGGGACAAGAGAGGCAGAAGGTGGTCTCAGCGAGTCAGTATGTACACAGGACAGACTGTCTGCACAGACAAAAGGAAAAGGCGGAGGTTGGACGCAGCCAGGCTGTGTCTGCAGCCATTATTTATGGATGCTTCACTTGACTTCAGTCTCCAAACCTGGGCTCAGCATAGAGACTGAATGTCCCTCACAGCTGCTCCTTCCTGCAATAACAAGACTGACATCACTGTTGTCAGGGAAATGGTGTTTTGATTAAAATCATGTGACAGCTACTTCGTGATTCAATAAACAAATCCCCTGTTAACCCTCGCCTGACAAGGCCTCCCAGCAGCTCCATCGACCATGCGACAGTCCAAGAGCGAGCCGCTGTGCTGACCTGGGGCATAGGGTTTGGGAGGTGACCCACGCTGCTCCCTGGCAGGTCCTGTCAGGGGGGACACATGTAACATCCAACACACAGGTACCTCTACAGACTTCAAGGGCACCAAGGAGGTGCCCCTCACGAAGAGGGACTGGCTCTCACCCCTTCCATTTTCTCTTCAAGCGGCAGGCCCAGCCCCTGGGATGTCCAATGGCTCCCTGAGGGCCCTGAGGCTGGCTGAGAACTGACGGAGTAAGGCATTCACTCTCACTCCCACCCCCTTTGGACAGACTGGCAAGTCCACCATGCACCCTAGACAGTGAGGGGTTAAGAACAATTTCTGGTTGCAATTGGATGACTTCCTGGATCACTCACTTGGCTGCTGGCCCCTGACACACAGGGCTCTGCCTGGCAACAGCCAATTCCCTTTCCATCTCACCCTCGGGTCATTTTCCTTAAGTGAAACAAATGCATGGAAGGCTCCCTGAGTCACGGGGTGGGGGATTTTTCTGAGTTAAATGAACTGAAACCTCAGAGGCCTAGCACCACCCAGCCTCCTTTCCTGGAAAAGATTCCCATTCCCAAATAGACATGACAGGGGCTGGGGGAGCTTCAGGACAAGCACCTCCCACCTAGGGTGGGTGAGGATGACCTGAGATGTGACACCTGACAAGGTGCTGCAGTTACCAAGGCTCAAGTGACAGCAGCTCATTCTCAGTAACTCCTCAGCTAGGAGGCGCAGCCCGGGCCGTCACAGCTGAGCACGTCAGCCACAGGAGAGCCACCGCAATGATCCACGCTCCGTCGGTCATACCACGCATTAACGACATGAGTAGTTGGCTCCGAATTTGTAGAAAGACATAACCCCTTTCTTCCCAAAGAAGTCTGTGGTTTAGGCCTAAAAAATGTGTTATACTGTCGTTCCCACTCCTTCAGCCAACCTCTCCTCCCTGAGGCCCAGTTCTGTGAAGGGGACATGGACTCCAAGGGCTGGCGACCCCAGGCATCTATCAGGACAGCGGTCACCTAGCACTTCCTCCCACCGTGCGGCCACTGCAGAAACGGCTGGAGCTGCCCACCGACAAGTATGCAGCCCCTCGGGAAGGCAAGAACATTCTAAGGTAAATAGCTGCAATTCCAGACCTGAACAGAAAAAAAACGTTTTCATGGCTTTAGTTCATGTAAAATGAAAAGCCATGTGACTTAAAAGGCAGCCTTTTTGATGTTACTTAACAGAATTTCCACCAAGCAAACCCACTAGAGTGGGTGTGGGAATGTCAGATTTTTCCCCATGAACTACACGCAGTCTGACATCAGCACAAGGCAGCCAGGCCCACAGCACTCCTTTGCTGAATGTATCTGTAAGTCACAAATCGCTCTCCTCATGAATGGCCCTGGGGCAGTGGCTGGCACCGACTGCCAAACTGGGACTTTTGCACACCATTCCCACGCAGGGTGGCATCCAATGGGGCTTGTAGAACGTCTGAGCTGTTACAGAGAAACTTGCAACTATTTTTATCTTGAATGGAAATAACTGAGAGGAGTTGTGGCCAATCACTTCTTATATTCTATGAGGAAAATAGGAACAGCCCCTTTATACAAGCAACTCTTCACCAAACTACCAGTATCCTCTGCATGGACCTTGCTGTCGGACTGGGAGGCAATGGGAGATGGGCCTCAGGCCACAAGTGACAGCTCTGGCTGGTGACCTGCCCCACAGAAGGCATTCCCAGAATGAAGGAAGTAAACGAGCAACAAGCTTTAAAAATCCACTCCGGCTCTTAAAACCGGACTCCTCCCCTGGGGACAAAGTGAGAGGTGCTAATTCTCTGCCTACCTTGAGGCAGCTCGCTGCCCACCTGGCCACCCTGGCTGCCCACAGCCCCAAGGGCAGGACTCAGCCCCACGCTTCCAGGGCACTTACCTTCCCTGTGTCCTCTCCAGGCACTCTGGGTCTTGGGAAGTGGCTCTTGTCAACCCAAGGGACACTGGGCTCTTCACTGTCCTTCACAGGAAAATCTAGCTTCCTCAGCCTTTGAACCACCACTAGAGACACAGACGGTGGTGCTGTAACTCTCTCTGACCAGGGCACATCCCTCCCAAGCCCACCTGTGCTTCCTAGCCACGATACCCTCAGTTGTGCCAGCACAGTGATAGGAAGTCCAGCAGTAACCTACAAGGATATGGGGCCCTGGGCAGAGAAAGCCAGGGCAGCCAAGGGCCATGCTGAGGTGCCTTTCCCTCGGGGCCATGGGAAGTACCGCCCCATCGGGCCTTTTGATGCCCACGTGGGTGTTCCCCATATCTTGGTCACTGATGGCCTCTGGAGCCCCCACCACAGGAAAGATCTGGCTCCTTTCAGAGCTCATACTATCAGTTTAAGAGAACAACTCTGGAGACAGAAATGACTTGGCTTTTCAACGCAATGAGTAATTAAACTCACTTCATCCTCCAGATTTCCATCCCAACTGAACGTTACATAATTTCCTGGAAACAGCAGGCTCGTGGAGGCATACGGGGGACAGTGAGACTATTCTAGGTACAGGGGACTGGAGGGAGACGTGAGGGAAGAGGAAAGAGGGGAGTAAGGAACGGCATGGAAACAGGAACACTGGAGAATCAAAGGGAAACAATTACATCATATCAGACTGGGGCAGTCACCTCAGCTGGTAAAGCAGGAGAACACTGGGCGACAGGGCCTCTCCCTCTAGCTTCATATCCAAGCAGTGGAGAAAAATAGGAAGCTTTACGATAAGAGTCTCATCATGTTTTAAAGTCAGAGGAATTTAAGTAAAAGGCAAGAAGACAGAATAAGCACCAGACCTGTTTGGCCACACTGCCCTGCTGTCGCCACAGGGACAGGGCCAATGTGACGTCTAAGGGTGAGCCCCAGCTTTTCAACTTAGTGACAGCACAACGGTTAACAAAGGAACAAAAGTGCACCAAGAAAACACCGACGCAGCTTAACCACAGGGTCAGGAAGGACAGGCTTGCTTCCCTGGAAGTCTATGCAAGCAAACTGAATGCTTACACAAGCCAGCTCAAAGGTCAAGCTGCCTTCTCTGTTCAGTCAGGACAAGTTGTCTGGCAACCCCCTGGGGCTCTGCATCAGTGGCCGCACTGTGGGATTTCTGTGAGCTGAGGGCAGCCCGTTATTTCAACAAGGCCTCATTAGAAATCACGTATTCACCTGTTTTCTTTCTTATGAAACAAGATGCATCCTCAGGTTCACATCTTCTTGGTAGCACAGACAGAGAAGCAAGACCTTTCTCTTAAACCTGAGGGGTAAACCCCACATAAATTGTAGAGAGAAACACCAAGATGAATTCCACTGTTGCTGAGACATTTTTATTGGCATAGGTTTTGTGTGTGTGTGTGTCTGCTTCATATTTTCTAATCAAACAAACAACTAATGTAAGCTGCCTAGGATGAAAAACAACAATAAATGTTTGAGGCAATCAAACAAATCCACAGGCAACTGCAGCCAAAGCCAACAGAAGGGCCACATAAAGCTTGTTTCCTGAGACAAGAAAATCTTTGTGTCAATGGGAGAATAAGACACAGTCTGGTTCTTCTGATGATTTGTTCTATGCAAACAACACATCAAGACATTTTGGAAACTCATCCATTGAACACATTTTTATTGAGCACCTATTATGTGTACCAGACACTGTTCCAAGCACTGGCGATACAGTAGAAGATAAAACAGACAAAAATCCCAGCCTCACAGAGTTCCAAAAGCCTATATTCCAGTGAAATCAAGAGAGGAAAACTTTTCCCTGAAGTTTAAGGTAGTTTAAAAAGAAAAAACAGGATAACTAATGCATGGAGAACATGGCCAAGTTATGAGCCAAAGAACAACTCCTCTGAAGAGTAACAAAACAAATTCTCTCTCTACTGCTTAAGTCAGAGAGAAACAATGAAGCCCCTGTGGGGTCACCCCAAAAGACAAACCCCTGACCCATGCTCGAGAAAGCCAGGGTCCACTCTCCCTCTGTCAAACAGTTTTAGGATGGAGAGGTCAATGCTTAGGGCTCCCTAGGGGGAGACAAAAGGGCATTTTAAGTCTGTCCCCAAACCAATGGCATTTCCAACCAGAGTAAAGCAATGGTTCTAATATAAATGCCTCTCAAATATGAAATCCAACAAAGAGGAACATAACTTGCAGGTAATAAAAAATAAAGAACCATGAAACTAAAAGTAAAATGTTTATAGCATAATAGCTTAACATATTAAAATGAGAAAACAGAAAAAGGTTTTGCTTAGGAAAATACTTTTCTTAGCCCAAAGTCATAAAAGGGAAACTTACTGTAAGGTGATTTGGCAGTTTAAAATGCAGACAGTTAGATAACCTTTGACTTACAATTTCTGTTCTGTTTTTCTAAGGCAGGACAAATTTGAAAGTATTCAATAAAACTTGGTTTTACATAACAAATGTATAAAGTCTTAGAGTTGCCTTTGCGCCTTCACTAAACAGAACAGGACTTGCTAGATTTCAAAGAGGCTGTGAACAAAATCAACAATTCAAAAACCAAAAGGGTAACAAGCAAACTGCAGAGCAAGATGCATTGAGAGAAAAATAAACTATAGTAAAACCTCATTAACCAAAATTCATGAGACAAGGTGAGTTTGATTATGTGAAAATAAAAAAAAATTTTTTTTTGAGGCGAGGTCTCACTCTGTCACCCAAGCTGGAGTGCAGTGGCACAATCTTGGCAGACTGCAACCTCTGCCCCCCGGGTTCAAGCGATTCTCCTGCCTCAACCTCCTGAGTAGCTGGGACTACAGGTGTACGCCACCATGCCCAGCTAACCTTTTTGTATTTTTAGTAGAGAGGGGGGTTTCACCATGTTGGTCAGGCTGGTCTTGAACTCCTGACCTCAAATAATCCCAAATGGGTACTTTTTAAAAAGGGCTTTAAAACTGCTTAAGTAGTTCAAATAAGCTTCCTTACTATTAATTTGTTTCAGTAAATTCTTTGGCTTAACTCACTATTTTACATTTCAGAATTAATGAGGTTTTACTGTAAAAGTAGAAAAGCACACGCTTCAAATTGTGAGACTCCAGCATCACCCATACTAGGAAGTTAGCAGTAAAACTGCCATTTGAAAAGCTACTGTACGATGCAGCAAGGACCGGGCATTAATACTGTTAGAAGCAAGGCCAGGGAGAGTAGGCAATCTGCATAGTATTATGCCTATGGTTCTCAGAGTCATTCAAAATACAGAACTGCAATGAAACAGAAATACTGCTTCTTAGAAGAGACCACAGGCAAAGCTTTTTAAGAAAGAGAGAGAAGTGTTTTTAAATGTAGGCACAGTGGTAAGGTATTCAAATTCAGTCAGGTGTCAACATCACACGTCAGCAGCAAGATGCATCCACACTTCAGGTTTCCGAATGACATGACCACAGACAGAATCAAGCAAATAAAAATCAAAACAACCACTACACTAACTTTGGGCTTCCACATTCCCCAGCACCACCTTTTTTTTTCTTTTGAGATGGAGTCTTGCTCTGTCACCCAGGCTGCAGTGCAGTGGCACAATCTCGGTTCACTGCTACCTCCGCTCCCAGGTTGAAGCAATTCTCCTGCCTCAGCCTCCCAAGTAGCTGGAATTATAGTGCCCACTATTGTGCCTGGCTAATTTTGTATTTTTAGTAGAGACAGGGTTTCACCATGTTGGCCAAGCTAGTCTTGAACTCCTGACCTCCTGAGCCACCCGCCTCAACCTCCCAAAGTGCTGGGTGGGATTACAGGTGTGAGCCACCACACCCAGCCTCACATTCCCTTTTCATGTGAGACTGCTGCAGACCATCATCATCCGGAAAATGTGGCTTTCACTGTGGTCAAATCTCGACATGTCTCCCGAAGAGTTTATAAAATAAGTTATTCTAAACATGTACATTTAACTTTGGAATGATGGAGAGACACAGAGATATATGTAAACGTCAAGAGAATCACTCTACTCCACATCTGGGTCCACACCTCTCCAGGCTTTGTCTGGAACATTATGTGGCTGGGGCCCGATTACAGTGAGCATGCGGGAGCCCAGGTGGCAATGGATAAAGCATTAGGAGACAATCAAGTATCAAGTGTCAGGAATTGGTCAATCAGAATGGCTTAAATAATTAGTTAACAAGGAAGATGAATAAAAAACAATCCCATTTCATCTTTAGAAAGAATTAAGTCACTAAAATTTGATTTCTTCTAAGTTGTTGCCATTTGCTTGGATGAGGTCTTGAAGGTTTTCCATCTTTCTCCACCCAGTTAAGAACACATTGATTAGAAATCTGTGATAAGAATTTAGTAAAGGCTTTTTCCCTCCTGCTCCTCATTATGCCAACGCAAGAACTGGAAAATTCCAAACAAAATCAGGTTAGTGGTACAGAAAGTTTATGAACAATCTACGAGAATATTAAGCACAATAATGATCCAACACATCAGACTAACAACTTCTCATTGTGGTCACTGTCTTTACTCAGCCAGGCTAATCAGAAGTTCAACTTTAAAAACTGGTTAAATTACAAATGAAAAACTGTTCTTAGCAGTGAGAATCATATTTCCTACCCAGTCCTAGACATGTAACTAAGAAAAATAGCCTGCTCACTGATGAGAAAATGGTGGGCCAAGAGGGTTCTAATCGGAGAGACGCCAGCATTCCAGGAACTCACCACCCTCCCTGCTTCCCATAATACTTATCATCCTACCCCCTTAACACCTCTCACATAATAGAGATAAATCCCAATTAACCAAACCATAAGCTGCAAGGCAGAAGGAGGAAATACATACCACTTATAGCTTCCTGTGCGAAGTATTTGACATCCATGTCTTCATCTTGACCTAATTTCTGTAGTACTGGCTTAACTTCCCCCTGTAAAGCACTGACATTCGAAAATATTATCTGTGAAAGACAGTCTAATGGGCCAGATAAATCCTTTTTGGTGTATATTCTTTAAGGTAATTGTTAAAAGTAAAAAAAAGTTTTTAAACTTGACAAATACACAAAATAATGTCTACAGAAATTCTCAGCAAAAGTAGCTTCAGACAATGATCTACACATATATAGAACTTAAATATAAAAGTCATAGTGGACATCCTCAAGAATAGTTGCTAAATCATTTTCTTTAAGTAAACCCAGATCTTAGCTAAAGTGAAAATCACTGAATTTAATTTTAGCTAATTAATCCCCACTATATCATAAAATTTAAAATACACTTTAAAAACAAGACCAAACACTAAAATCTTACCTGGTATCTAGAATTGGTCCAATTTTTTGTAGAGATTTGGCCACATTGAAGCGAACATTTGCTACTTGGTCTCCAGCCATTTTTAATACGGTGGGCAGCATTTGCTTAGTGGTTACTTCCTGACCACAGGCCTCAGACAGTGCCTAGCAAAGTAAATAAGATGGCACATTTAAAACACTTAAAAAAAAATTCCAATATCTAATGAGACAAATTCATATTTAATAAGAAAATAATTGACCAATAGGAAAATGTTTATAGTTTGAGCAGCTCAGTGAGGGACACAAGAATCAAACGATCAGAGAATTAGATCAGAATTCACAACTAAGTTGCACTTTTAAAATACTGTAGTTTTTTTTTTTTTTTTAGACAGAGTTTCACTCTGTCACCAAGCCGGAGTGTAATGGGTGTGACCTTGGCTCACTGCAACCTCCACTCCCTACCCCCACCAGGTTCAAGGGATTCTCCTGCCTCAGCCTCCCCAGTACCTAGGACCACAGGCGTGCACCACCATGCCTGGCTAATTTTTGTACTTTGGAGTACAGATAGGGTTTCGCCATGTTGACCAGGCTTGTCTCAAACTCCTGACTTCAGGTGATCCACCTGCCTCAGTCTCCCAAAGTGCTGGGATTATAGGCGTGAGCCACTGTGCCCAGCCAATACTGTAGATTTTAATATGAATTTTAAAACTGACCAATTTTCTCTCATCTCCTATTCCAATTAATCAAAATAAGACATATATTCCAAATAGAAGACAGTATATTCAGAATTCAGAAAGTCATGAATAATTTTGCTTTAATGTCTAAGCTTAGCAATAACAGTTATGTTATACTTACATTAATGCAGAATAAAGTGGTCATTCTATGCAAGTAATTAGGATCATTTGCCATTATTAACACTTTGGGAACGATGGTATTTTGGGCCCACTCTGTACCAAACTTCTGAACTAGTTTCATGAGGTTGTTGGTAGCAGCTTCTCGGATGGCATATACTGAAGAAGAGGTCAAAAACACATTCTCATATTGCTTATTGTTTTTTAAGCATAACCTAGTATACTTACATGAACATCAAACGTGGACCAAAAGCAAAACCTCTCTGTAATCAGACTCCCCATGGAATCATGCTGCAATGATAAGCATACTGAGCTCCAACTCACTTTCCAAATGTGCATATCCAAGGTAAAGGCATGCAAAGAGCTATGTGCATCATCAATTATTTAACAAATACAAGTGCCTACTATGTGCTACAAAAAGAATACAGAAGATACTTTCCCTCACAGATCATATGCTCTTACCAGAGAAATGAAAGCTAACATACTCCATGAAGTCACATAGTGCAAGAGTAATTAGAATGAAGTATGGCAATGTGAAGTAAAGGCTGTAAGGGTTCTAACAGTGCAGAGAAGAGAGAATAAGGAAGGTCTGGGAAGGTTTCAACAAAGGAAGAAGGCTTGCACTGGGGGAGGATCTATGTAAGTGGAGAGAAGCAGGGAGGAATTCTTAGAAAGGGTAAAGACATGTATCCAGGACACAAAGGGAAAAAACTGAAACCAGTGAGACTTCAAAGTTAGATAATCAGGGTGGACCCAGACCACAGAGCATCTTGAGAGACTCAGAGTTGATTAGAAAAACAGTGATGGGTTTTTAAAGCAAACTTGTGACCTGATGACCAATGTGGAATTTTAGCAAGATTATTCCAGCACATCATCACAGAGAACCGATGTTGAGTCAGAAAGACATCAAGGAAATGCTGTAGAGGCCACTGTGGTCATCTACACAAGAGCAAATACAAACATCAGACTAACGTGCATTCTTCTCCATTGTAATGCTTAGGTTGAGACAAGATGTCAAATGACTTTGAATCAATGTGCTGCCTTAACATCTAAAAAGAGAAAAGGTCAGAGATACAATCCTCTCACAATTAGTTGCTATATGCAGCACTGAACCAAGACAAGTCTGGTGTCACTTCACTTTACAGATCCAGGGAGTCTCAAAATTTGGGCTTAGATTAACAAATCAAGGGTGGTAGGTACTGATTCCTTATTCTCTCCAGGTGGGCCCAACCTTCCTGGGATGATAGGAAGGGCAGGAGTACCTATCCAAGCCACAATCCCAGTTGTAGGCAATTTATACAAGCCTCCAATCAAGAAATAGCCATCTTTTGCTATTCGCAGATCCTTCACGGCAATTATGTAGAGAACAGGCAAGACAGCACAGACAAGTAACCATATGACTGATTATCAACACTTAAACTGACAGTCTATGGGAGAAGCAACCTGTCAGTAATACTCAGAAGCACTAAGGAGCAAGTTCAAGTCAACTAACTGTTTTGCTGTAATACAGGTTCCTTCTCTTCATATCCATAATCTGTGTCTTTGGCCCAAACCCTTCCCTGTCCTTCCCTCTAAGGTAGAGCTAGCTAGAGAATTTGTGTCTTCTCCTCTAATTACTTTTTTTTTGAGACAGAGTCTCACTCTGTTGCCCAGGTGGGAGTATAGTGGCGAGATCTTGGCTCACTGCAACCTCCACCTCCCAGGTTCAAGTAATTCTCCTACCTCAGCCTCCTGAGTAGCTGGGATTACAAGTGCCCACCAACACACCCTGCTAATTTTTGTATTTTTAGTAGAGACAGGGTTTCACCATGTTGGCCAGGTTGGTCTCGAACTCCTGACCTCAAGTCATCCGCCCACCTCAGCCTCCCAAAAGGCTGGGATTGTAGGTATGAGCCACCATGCCCAGCAAATTACTACTTTTTAAAACATTCTTTAGATTTTTATCATAATGTCACTACCACAGAAATGGATTTCACCGCCAGAACCAGAAGCTGGGCACACACGCATAGCCTTGACTAACTGCACTGAACTCCACTTGGCCAGATGCCTACTATGTTCTTGGCTTCTCTGAAGTCTGTTTTTGGATGAATGCTAACCATTCCACAGTCCTGCTTGTTTTCTTTTGTCTATTTCTTTTTTTTTTTTTTTTGAGACGGAGTTTCGCACTTGTTACCCAGGCTGGAGTGCAATGGTGTGATCTCGGCTCACCACAACCTCCGCCTCCTGGGTTCAGGCAATTCTCCTGCCTCAGCCTCCTGAGTAGCTGGGATTACAGGCACACGCCACCATGCCCAGCTAATTTTTTGTATTTTTAGTAGAGATGGGGTTTCACCATGTTGACCAGGATGGTCTCGATCTCTTGACCTCATGATCCACCCGCCTTGGCCTCCCAAAGTGCTGGGATTACAGGCTTGAGCCACCGTGCCCGGCCTGTCTATTTCTTTCTCTTTCTCTCTCCCCATTTCCCCTCAACCTGACCAATCTGCAAGGTTTCTTTGAATGTCTATGCTTACTGATACTTTCTCCTTTCTCCTATAATAAATAAACAAATTATCCTTCTACACTCCTCCCTCTGATTAAAACTGTCTACTCAACCACAGGAATATAGGTGGGTGATACTTTCTTCCTTATATGTCTCTGGAATTTTCAGTGTTTTTTTAGTAGTTTCATAACTAGGAAAAAAGTTTCAAAAACTCTAACTGATGCAGTGATTATATAACACTTAACTGAAAAGTAAAAGCAAAAAAAGTTCCTATGATTAATTAGGTACAGAACAATTTCAGAGCTGTTATTTCATTGGAGAAATTTTCATTGGTTCCTGGAGAACCCACTTCAGCATGCTGCTGCAGTGAAATAAAGAAGAGTTTCTCCTGCTCCCAAACTGAAAGAGAAAATCAGAAAAGAGGAAGGAGTAATCAAGTTGCACAGAAAAAGCAATCTTACAGAGAAAGGATATCAGGAATTTAATTCTTTGTGGAATATTAGAACTTTAAAAATTCCTCAAAATAAAACACAATCTTAATCTAAAATGCCAATTTTTAAAGAAAGCATAGAATGACTTGGAACCAACCCAAATGCCCATCAATGACAGACTGAATAAAGAAAATGTGGCACATATTCACCATGGAATACTATGCAGCCATAAAAAAAGATGCGTTCATGTGCTTTGCAGAGACATGGATGAAGCCTGAAGCTAACATTTCCAGCAAACTAACACAGGAACAGAAAAACCAAACACTGTATGTTCTCATTCATAAGTGGGAGTTGAACAATGAGAACATAGGGGCACAGGAAGGGGAACATCACACACTGAGACCTGTCGGGGGGTGAGGAGTGAGGGAAGGGAGAATATCAGGACAAACAGCTAATGCATGTGGGGCTTAAAACCTACATGGCAGGTTTATAGGTGCAGCAAACCACCATGGCACATGTTTACCTATGTAACAAACCTACCTGCACGTTCTGCACATGTATCCTAGAACTTAAAGTGAAAAACAACGCATAGAATGATCTGCTGGGACACACCATTCCCCAGTAACATTAAGTATTTATCAGATATAACATACACATTTTCTTTTAAGTTATTTCTTTCCTATGATTTGCCAAATTTAAGTTTTATTTAAAAAAAAAATAGGCCACAACAAGACAACTTTAAAGAAGAAAAAGAGAAAGAAGACTTTACAATCCAGTTTGAAAACACTGGGAATACCCACATATATAAGCCCTTATAGATTTTCACCTATTTTTTCACATCCTTCCTCTTCACACTCTTAACCATGTGATCCTCCATATGATGCAAACATGCCTTTAACAAAACCACTTACAGGTATAAGCAGACACAAATATCATCATTCCTCTCAAATTTCCAAGCATCCACAGATGAACAAGGAGATACACTACATATATGAAGTACATAAAATAGACTGTGAAACTGAATGAGGTACCTCTCACATCCACCAAAACATGGAACTAAAGCTCAAAGGCAATGTCGCATGAGACCCCGGGGTCACTTACACTCATCAGAACATGTCTAAGGCAACACTGAAGCTGTCAAGTCTAGACCTGGGACCTGGCACAGAGGGTACATCTCTCACCCACTGCTGCCTGGCACACAAGGGGATACATGCATATACCTCTACCTGAAGCCTCACCAGGAAGTCACCTGCTCATTCCTGCTGTCCTACCTGACCCGCCCGAGCTCACCCTCTCCTAGCATTGTAGCAGCAGCAGTGAGGGCACAACCAGTAAGCCTTCCTTTCAACAAAAACAGAAATCCAGGCCCTCTCTATCCCTATGGCAAAGCTAATGTTTCCACACCTAAGAATCCTCTGCTGTCTCACTGTGTATCTCCTCTTCTATGTCCCCTCAAAAAAGCCAAGTGGCCATTTCTCCCACCTAGGCCTTTTATCTGATTCCAGTCTCTGTCCAATCTAATGTACAGCTGCTGAAGACACCAATTACAGGATGGTCAAAAAGAGGATCCTCAGATATGGGAGGAGTACGTAGATATATGAAAGAAATGGTCTAAAAATAATGTAATAGATTAAGAAGTAATGCAAATAATTTATTTAATAGAGAAAATAAAATATAAGATACAAAAAAATTGGTAGAAATATCAAATTTATATTCAGAAGACTAAACTTTAGAGCCTTTCTTCATTCCTACAATATTAAGGCAAAATATGTGGTCAGACTGAGATTCCTTTCTAAAAGGAAATGAACATCATGGATATACAGGATTTCAATTATTTGTTTTTATCTACTCACCATGGTCCACAAGCCAAGCCATACATAAAGAATTCAGCTTTTCATCGAAGAATTCCACACCCTACAGATACAGAAGATTCCATTAATATACGTTGTCAAATTCAGAAATAAAGATGGTCTATCTATACACCAAGTTTACCTTAAGGCTAAAAAAGTTGTTTCCAAATAAACTGAATTTATTAAAGAGACAGAAAGGAAACACCAAAGGATTCATAAATAAACCATATATCTATTTTACTGGATAGAAATCATAAACAAAAAAAAAAGCATAGGTGAGCTGGCATAGGCCCTGCGGTAAGAGAACAGGGTGGCCAGAAGCCAGCCATGACACTGTAAAAGAGTAGGAAGAACGCACTGTGGATGGTCTACCAAGCAAAATCTGGATTACCCATAAAAATGAATTACCAGGAGAAGACCTGTCGGTAATATTACTAATTCTCAATTGTCTTCCCTTTTTGGTTACTATCATAACAAATCCTTAAGGATAAAGCAACTGACCTCAAGACAGAGATATCCCCAATTAAGAGTATTTTTGAAACAACAGGAGAAAGCCCTGGAGGGAGAATAAAGCAATCCCAAGACTACAGGAAGTGTGGCTCAGGCATGGCTTGCTCTCCCAGCCCTGTTCCTCTTGACTGTCAAAAGGTGGCCACTTCAGTGAAGGCTGGGGGTGGGCTCCTGGAGTGGATTTACACAGCCCTCTTACCCTGGGGCTTCTACACCACATGGGAGAATGCTGTGATAGAAACTTTCCTAGTGCCTCCCTTCTGGGGTCTACATGTTTATAGTCTTGCTTCTTTGAACTCTAAGAAGTTCCTGACTGGTGATTCTATATTTTAAATAAAGAGAGGTAATATAATGTTTCAGTGCTTTGAAAATAGTGATTGAATAAAACAAAACAGCTTTTTTTTTTTTGAGACCGAGTCTCATTATATTGCCCAGGCTGGAGTACAATGGCGCAATCTCAGCTCACTGCAACTTCTGCCTCCCGGATTCAAGCAATTCTCCTGCCTCAGCCTCTCAAGTAGCTGGGATTATAGGCATGAAGCACATGCCCAGGTAATTTTTGTATTTTTAGTAGAGTCAGCGTTTTACCATGTTGGTCAGGCTGGTCTCTAACTCCTGACCCCGTGACTGGCCCACCTCAGCCTCCCAAAGTGCTGGGATTGCAGGCGTGAACCACTGCGCCTGGCCCAAAATAGCTTTGTATTAAAAGATCATTATGAACAAATCTTGGCATACACTTAGATGACATCAGCCAAGATTTTTTTTTCATTTCAGGTTTCAAATTTTCCTTCAGTTTTAATTAACCTTTATTTTCCATTTTTTTGTTGGTGGTAGTGGTGGTGTTTTTGTGACGCACTGTCTCTCTATCACCCAGGCTGGAGTGCAGTGGCATAATCTTGGCTCACTGCAACCTCTGCATCCTGGGTTCAAGCAATTCTCCTGCCTCAGCCTCCTAAGTAGCCTCCCAAGTAACAGGCACCCATAACCACACCTGGTTAATGTTTTGTATAGTAGAGATGGGGTTTCACCATTTTGGCCAGGCTGGTCTCGAATTCCTGACCTCAGGTGATCCACCTGCCTCAGCATCCCAAAGTCCTGGGATTACAAGCGTGAGCTGCTATGCTGGGTCTATTTTCCAGTTTTTGTAGTTTAACTTGACACTTACTTAACATGGTCCATAAGCCAGGTCATACCTAAAGTCTTGAGATAATTTTATAAATTTACTATTTGATATAAAAATATTTAGAGATGGAGAGAGATCCAAGATGGCCGTCTAGCAGCAGCTCAGGGTTGCAGCTCCCAGTGAAGGCACAGGGAGTGAGTGGACGCCAGACTTCCAGACAAATTTTTGTTGCCTACAGACCAGGAGATTCCCAATGGAGGAGCCCCAGGGGTTGCCAGCACGACTCTCTTGGCCGGGGCGGCTGTTTTGCCGGCGTCCCAGCGTGGCAGTTCTCAGTGCGGAGTATGTGGGACTGGGTGCCCTTTTAGTTGGCGTTTGGAGCTCCAAAAAGGCAGAGTCACCCATTCAGCTGATTGAGAGGGGGACTGAAGCCAGAAGCCAGACCAGGAGATTCCCGGGCAGAAAAGTGCCATGAATCTCAGCGCCACTGTTTCAGCCGGCGCAGTCGCTGCACGGGAAAATTGCATAGATCCCGGTGCCTTTTTGGCGGGCAACTGGGGCACCTGAGAGAGAATCGACCATTCAATTAGGAAAAGAAAAAAAGGGCGCTCCGAGGCAGGGAGCCAGGTGATTGGGCTCGGCTGGTCCTACCCCACAAAAAAACAGCAATTGGAAACTCTGACGGTTGAGAGTTTCACAGTAAGCACAGCTGAACCCGGGAAGGTCCAGCTCTGTGGGGGAGGGGCATTCACCAAAGGAAAACAAAGAAACAGAAATAACAACACCACCAACAAGCTGGACATCCACTCAGAGACCCAACCTGAAAGTCAGCAATTACAAAGACAACAGGTGGATAAATCCACAAAGATGGTAAGAAACCAGTGCAAAAAGACTGGAAACATCTGAAATCAGAATGCCTCTCCTCCTTCAGGGGATCGTAGCTCCTCATCAGCAAGGGAACAAGGCCTGATGGAGAATGAGTGTGATGAATTGTCAGAATCAGGCTTAAGAAGGTGGATAATAAGAAACTTCTGTGAGCTAAAGGAACAATGTTTTTTTTTTTTTTTGAGACAGAGTCTCGCTGTGTCACCAGGCACCAGGCTGGAGTACAGCGGCATGATCTTGGCTCACTGCAACCTCCGCCTCTCAGGTTCAAGCAATTCTCCTGCCTCAGCTTCCTGGGTAGCTGGGACTACAGGCACACGCCACCACGCCCAGCTAATTTTTTTTGTATTTTTAGTAGAGACGGGGTTTCACCATGTTGGCCAGGATGGTCTCGATCTCTTGACCTTGTGATCCGCCCGCCTCGGCCTCCCAAAGGGCTGGGATTACAGACTTGAGCCACTGTGCCCGGCCTGATCATGTTCTAACCCAATGCAAAGAAACTAAGAACCTTGAAAAAAGGTTTGACGAAATGCTAACAAGAATAGACAATTTAGAGAGGAATATAAGTGAATTAATGGAGTTGAAAAACACAGCATGAGAACTTCGTGAAGTATGCCCATGTTTTAACAGTCAAATCGATCAAGCAGAAGAAAGGATATCAGAGGTCGAAGACCAACTCAATGAAATAAAAAGAGAAGACAAGATTAGAGAAAAAAGGACAAAAAGGAATGAGGAAAGTCTCCAAGAAATAGGGGACTATGTGAAAAGACCTAATCTACATTTGATAGGTGTACCTGAATGTGATAAAGAGAATGAATCCAAGCTGGAAAATATTCTTCAGGATATTATTCTGAAAAATTTTTCCAACCTAGCAAGGCAGGACAATATTCAACTCCAGGTAATACAGAGAACACCACAAAGATATTCCTCAAGAAGAGCAACCCAAAGGTACATAATCATCAGATTCACCAGGGTTGAAATGAAGGAGAAAATGCTAAGGGCAGCCAGAGAGAAAGGTCAGGTTACCTACAAAAGGAAGCCTGTCAGACTCACAGCAGATCTCTCAGCAGAAACCCTACAAGCCAGAAGAGAGTGGGGGCCAATATTCAACATCCTTAAAGAAAAGAACTTTCAACCCAGAATTTCATATCCAGCCAAACTAAGCTTCATAAGGGAAGGAAAAATAAAATCTTTTGTGAACAAGCAAGTACTCAGAGATTTCATCACCACCAGGCCTGCTTTACAAGAGCTTCTGAAAGAAGCACTACACATAGAAAGGAACAACCAGTATTAGACTTTCCAAAAATATAACAAAACGTAAAGAGCATCAACATAATGAAGAATTTACATCAACTAATGGGCAAAACAGCCAGCTAGCATTTGAATGGCAGTATTAAACTCACATATGTTATTATTAATCCTAAATTTAAATCAACAAAATCCCCCAATCAAAAGACACAGACAGGCAAATTGAATAAAAAGTCAAAACCCATCGGTAAGCTGCATCCAGACCCGTCTCACATGCAAGGATACATAAAGACTCAAAACAAAGGGATGGAGGAAGATTTACCAACCAAATGGAGAGCAAAAATAAATAAATAAATAAAAAGCAAGAGTTGCAATTCTCGCCTCTGATTAAAATAGACTTTAAAGCAATAGAGATCAAAAGAGGCAAAGAAGGACATTACATAATGGTAAAAGGATCGATGCAACAAGAAGAGCTAATGATCCTAAATATACACGTACCCAATACAGGAGCACCTAGATACATAAGACAAGTTCCTAATGACATAAAGAGACTTAGACTCCCATTAATAGTGGGAGACTTTAACATCACAATGTCAATGTTAGACAGATCAACGAGTCAGAAAATTAACAAGGATATCCAGGACTTGAACTCAGACCCGGAACAAGTAAACTTAATAAACATTTATAGAACTCTCCAACCCAAATACACAAAACATACATTCTTATCAACACCACATCACACCTACTCTAAAAGTGCCTACATAATTGGAAGTAAATCACTCCTCATTAATTGCACAGCATTTCACAGGTTTAAATGAAATATTGGTTGGCTGCTTGTTTGTTATTTTCCTCCCTTATTCCTTCCTGTCTCCATTGTTAGGCATAATTATTGGCATAAAAGAGGTTTTCAATATCCATTTTTAGACTGCATTCTAGCCTGGGCAATAAAGCAAGACTCCTGTTCTCCCTCTTTCTCTTCCTCTTTCTTTCTCTCTTTCATTCTTTTTTTTTCTTTCTTTTTCTCTTTCTTTTTTCCTTTTTTCTTTTTCCAAAAAAAAAAAAAAAAATTTAGAGATAAAGAAAAATTAAGAAGCATATATACACTAACAAGAAGTTGAAATTGTAAAACAAAATGTTCATGACTGAGGCATGTCACCCCTGACAGACAGGTTATAAGTCAGCCAAAGACACCATCTGCCTTGCTTTCACACTGCTCTCTATAGAGCTAGCAACCCTGGGAAACTTTCCAGATCTAGAAGGAGCAGAGGTTAAAAGAAATGGTAGTAAAATGCACCCTCCCTTCCAGAGTTTCCGTCTTTAGCAAATCAGTTAACCACTGCTCCTCTCCACTCTGGAGAGTAGATCCATGACAATCACCTGTGAAGAGATGATGACCCATAGCACTTGGGAGTGACAGAGAAAAAGGATGACAAAATAACTTCACTTGATCCCATTAGCTGTGCACTAATATCTCCGGCATCCTTTCAAAAAATTAGACACTTTAAATTTTATAAAACATATAACGCCACAGACATCCACAAAATGCATGATCATAAACTAAATGTACTAAAATTAACAATACAAATTCAAGAGTTCAAGAAAAGAAAAAATAAATTCCATATGCTGTGACCCAAAAGGAATGGGAGTGAGGAAGGGAAAACAAACTGTAGTATAAACTGATACAGTTTTCTCAGAAAATACTCAACAATCAGCAAATGCTGGCCATGCACAATGGCTGATGCTTATAATCCCAGCTACTCAGGAGGCTGAGGCAGGAGATCATTTGAGGCCATGAGTTTGAGACCAGCCTGGACAGTAGGGATGGGAAATAAAATACAGACCCTGTCCTTAAAAGAGATCACCCAGGCCGGGCACGGTGGCTCAAGCCTATAATCCCAGCACTTTGGCAGGCCGAGGCTGGTGGATTACCAGGTCAAGAGATCGAGACCATCCTGGTCAACATGGTGAAACCCCATCTCTACTAAAAATACAAAAAAAAATTAGCTGGGCATGGTGGGCATGCCTGTAATCCCAGCTACTCAGGAGGCTGAGGCAGGAGAATTGCCTGAACCCAGGAGAATTGCCTGAACCCAGGAGGCAGAGGTTGCGGTGAGCCGAGATCACGCCATTGCACTCCAGCCTGGGTAACAAGAGCGAAACTCCGTCTCAAAAAAAAAAAAAAAAAAGAGATCACCCATCTCCCCAGACAGACTGTAGCAGACAGTTACAATACTCTGTAGTAAGTGTGCTACCAACAGGATAAAGGTACATCAAACTCAGAACTGTCTAGGCCACCTACTCAAAAAAAAGGGAAGACGTGGCTATAAAACCCAGCTTTGAAATTTTAACTAACACCATATTAGTTAGGGTAGAACTAATCATGAAACCCAAACGGTAACAGATAATGTGAGAATGTGGACTCTGACTAAAATACTAACATTACAAGCTTCAGTACTCCTTTTGTTTTTTGTTTTTTTTCTTTGACACGAAGTCTCACTCTGTTGCCTAGGCTGGAGTGCAGTGGTGTGGTCTTGGCTCACTGCAATGTCTGCCTCCTGGGTTCAAGCAATTCTACTGCCTCAGCCTCCTGAGTAGCTGGGATTACAGGTACGTGCCTCCATGCCCAGTTAATTTTTGTATTTTTAGTAGAGATGGGGTTTCACCATGTTGGCCAGGCTGGTCTGGAATTCCTGGCCTCAAGTGATTCGCCTGCATTGGCCTCCCAAAGTGCTGGGTTTATAAGTGTGAGCCACCATGCCCGGCCTTTCAATACTTCTTTTCTATATGATGACTTCTCAACTCCCTTTAATCAGAATGTAGGCAAAGAGGCAGCCGGGGACATTTTGCTTAGAATACAAGACAAACAGCGAAGTTTCCTTGAGAAAAAAATCACAGCAGACTCACCCTAAAACCATAATCCCTTTTCTTCTCAGTTAAATATTTCTTAAGTCACAAAGGCATTAATTATTATAAAATTCACATTATATATACCAAGAAACTGATCTTACTATTCTATGGCTTTGTTTTTTGGTGGTGGTAAGGTAAAATGTTTCTGTAATACAGGCTGAGGATCCCAAATCCAAAAATCCAAAATGTGAAATGCTCTGAAATCCAAAACTTTTTGAATGCCAATACAATGCTCAAAGGAAATGTTCATTGGAGCGTTCTGGATTTGGATTTTTGAATTTGGGATGCTCAAAGAGTAAGTATATATAATGCAAATATTCCAAAATCCACTTTTGGTCCCAAACATTCTGGTCCCAAGCACATTTAGATGAGTGATACTCAAGCTGTACTTTTTTGTTAGAAATGTATGCACTAATAGGCAAGCCACGGTGGCTCATGCCTGTAATCCAATACTTTGGGAACCAAGGTGGGTGCATCACCTGAGGTCAAGAATTCGAGATCAGCCTGACGAACATGGTAAAACCTCATCTCTACTAAAAGTACAAAACTAGCCGGTGTGGAGGCACATTCCTATAATCCCAGCTACTCACGAGGCTGAGGCAGGATAATCAGTTAAATCCAGGAGGCGGAGGTTGCAGTGAGCCGAGTTTGTACCATTGCATGCCAGCCTGGGCAACAAGAGTGAAACTCCATCTTAAAAAAAAAAAGGAATTTGGCCAGGCGCGGTGGCTCAAGCCTGTAATCCCAGCACTTTGGCAGGCCGAGGCGGGTGGATCATGAGGTCAAGAGATCGAGACCATCCTGGTTAACATGGTGAAACCCCGTCTCTACTAAAAATATAAAAAAATTAGCTGGGCATTGTGGCACGTGCCTGTAATCCCAGATACTCAGGAGGCTGAGGCAGAATTGCCTGAACCCAGGAGGCGGAGGTTGCGGTGAGCCGAGATCACGCCATTGCACTCCATCCTGGGTAACAAGAGCGAAACTCCATCTCAAAAAAAAAAGGAATTTATGCACTAATAAAAATAAAAGCCATCCCATAGGCGACAAGAACAAGGCCATACTTTCATGTATCTAAATAAACATAATCATACAGGCTACTAGGCCTCCGACTTGCCATGGTAAATTGTCACTATTTAACACTACCCTGCAGTTCATGGAGCAACACATACTCACCAGCTGGCCTGCCAGCAGTGGCATATACTCAATGATAGCCAGCCGGACCCTCCACTTGGCATCTTCAGCCAGCTCCACTATGGCAGGCAGGAGAGACTGAGAGAGCTGACGAATTCCAATCACTTCATTTACACAATCCAAATTGGAGATGATATTCAAACGAACTTCAGGACACTGCAAGTACACAAGCCACAAATGACCACATATAAAAATCAAGTCATCTGCCCAACAGTCTCCTGTCAGGATAAGATACAAACTGCTAAGTAAGTTTTAAAATTAGAAAATATTGACTCAGGTGAAAAAAATGGATAGTCTTGAAGAAATAATACTGAGTACATAAATAATTCAAGGAACATAAGTGATCTTAATTAGAAATTTCAATTAAAAGTCTGTAAGACTAAAGAC
The DNA here is from genome assembly GCA_031835075.1 of Saguinus oedipus. Classification (NCBI taxonomy): domain Eukaryota; kingdom Metazoa; phylum Chordata; class Mammalia; order Primates; family Cebidae; genus Saguinus; species Saguinus oedipus. The sequence goes on from CM063178.1 coordinate 9,551,770, forward strand.
TATGAGAAAAGTCTCTACGATGGTAAAGAGCATAAACTCTGGAATTAAATCAGATGCACTCAAACTTCAGATCCATCACTGTTGAAAGACCTTGCTCAAGTTACTTTAACCCTCTGTACACCTCAGCTTCCTCATCTATAAAATGGGGTAATAATAAGCCCTACCTCATAGGATTGTTTTGAGCATTACATGTAAAAATACACTCAAAGCACTAAGGATCATGCCTGGCACACAGTAATTACTCAGTGAATATTAGGAGGTATCATTATAATTTTTGATACTATATTTAAACTTAAATAAAAGAAACTTTTTAAACAAAGACACATTAGCTATAAAGGAACCAGGGAATATAAAGCAAAAATCAGGTAAAGATGATAAACAGACATTTCTAGATTTACTTTAATGGGTCCTTGTGACCATTTTCTAAGGAACCTATAACCCCATACCCAAAATCACAGGTGTTGTCATTGGTTTAAAGGAAGTTACACTTTTTTTATCCATTTCCTTTTTGAGATTTCTCTTTTAGTGAAACCCCAAACCAAAATCAAATCAAATCAAATTACTATCAAGGGCAACAGAACATAAAGCAAGACTCACCTCATCCTTTAACTGAGCTAAAAAAAGAGGTAGAAGATGTTCGATGGTATTCTCTTTGCCCACAATAGAAGACAATCCCATAATTACAGAAGCTAGAGCCGATTTGACATGTTGACTGGTATCAGATACTAATTCCTAAAATTAAATCAAAATTAAAAGTCTTTATTACAAGACAACAGAAACTTCCATACCATTTCCCAAGGATGTATTATTTATTTACTTATTCTGGGAGACAGAGTCTTGCTCTGTTACCCAGACTGAAGTGCAGTGGCGTGACCTTGGCTCACTGTGGCCTCAACCTCCCTGGCTCAAGTACTTCAGCCTCCAGAGTAGCTGGGTCTACAGGCATGCACCACCAGGCATGGCTATTTTTTTTATTTTTTGTAGAGACAGGTTCTCGCTATATTGCCAGGGCTGGTCTTGAACTCCTAGTTCACGTAATCCTCTCGCCTTGGCCTCCCAAAGTGCTGGGATTACAGGTGTGAGCCACCACGCCGGCCTGATTTTTTTTTCTTTTTGGGACAGGGTCTCACTGTCACCTAGGCTAAAGTGCAGTGGTGTGATCATACCTCACTATCATCTCAACCTCCTTGGCTCAAGCAATCCTCTCACCTCAGACTCCAAGTAGGTGGTACTACAGATGCATGCCACTAGGCCCAATTAATTTTTTTTTTTTTTGTAGAGATGGGGTCTCACTATGTTGCCCAGGCTGGTCTAGAACTCCTGGGCTCAAGAAATCCTCCCACCCCAGCCTCCCAAAGTGCTTGGATTACAGGCATGCGACACCGTGCCCAATCCCAAGGAATTTTAAGACAGCACTATTTCAATATTGATTAATTGATGTTTCCTCAGACTACCTGTTAGGTAACATAAACCTATGCACCAAAGAGTATTTTATAATTATAATAGGTTAATAAGTGATAAACAGCGTCACAGGTTAACATATCTTCCCCATTCATTCTTTGTCAATACCTTTAAACCAAAGAGCTTTAAGGTAAGCAAAACAAGATTAAGGTTTACCTTCATATAAATCAGAGTGAAAGAAAATAAACTGAAGTCAGGTTTACCTTTATATAGGGCAGAATTTGATTCATAATTATGGTCTCTCTATCTTCAATGGGCAAGTTCTCACAAAGTTCTAAAAGACAATTAGAAAAAAAAAAAAATGTTTTCGCAGGGCCATTTACAAAGAGCCAAATGAGGACATTTAACCAGGTTTATCAACAATTTCAATTTAATTCATATGTTAAAGTAAGTAAGAAAAATAGCTCTTGTTCTAAATACACTTTTTCGTGAATCTCTATGCCACATTAATCCAACCGGAAAGGCATTTTTTTTTTATAAAAACAAGACAAAATGATTTATTGGTTTTAAATATAAAGGGAGTAACTTTATGTGACAATGTGGCATTTCCACACACTGAAAACACCCCTATGCATTTTTAAAACATATTCTAGAACAAAAACATGCAAAATTCACTAACAAAAAAAATGCACCAAAATGAATGACACATGTTCCAACATAAATTGAACTCCTTAACCTTTTACTTTGTGGGCAGCAACGGCCCGGACTTCAGCTTCACAGTCTTTAAGTAGGTTCTGAAAGGCGGGGACGAGGTCATTTAGGGTGATTTTAGGACCCACAGCTTTCTGGAGCTATAAAATAATTTAAATGGGTTTTAATGTACACCAACAAAATAATTAACAAGAACCAAATAAAATTGTGCAATATTTAAGTACGTATTTTTGCCATAGCACTTTCGATTGAAAAAAAATTGGCCGGGCGCGGTGGCTCAAGCCTGTAATCCCAGCACTTTGGGAGGCCAAGGCGGGTGGATCACGAGGTCAAGAGATCGAGACTATCCTGGTCAACATGGTGAAACCCCGTCTCTACTAAAGATACAAAAAATTAGCTGGGCACGGTGGCGCGTGCCTGTAATCCCAGCTACTCAGGAGGCTGAGGCAGGAGAATTGCCTGAACCCGGGAGGCGGAGGTTGCAGTGAGCCGAGATCGCGCCATTGCACTCCAGCCTGGGTAACAAGAGCGAAACTCCGTCTCAAAAAAAAAAAAAGAAAAAAAATTTCAAAAACTTTGGGTAAAACAGCATATTTATAGGTTTCCAGGTTTATTTCCTTAGTACTTAAAAATGATCATTTTACCTCTGAAAATTTGTCAGCTACCATATAGCGAACTCGCCAAGATTTATCTTCTGTGGCTTGTCGAAGTGCAGGCATCACCAAGGTCTCAAGGTCATCCTGAGACAATAACTGGGCAATACTGACACAAGCTTCCACAGCTAGGAGGCGCACTGAATCCTAAAGGAACAAAATTTCTATAATTCAGACATTTACTGAGATCTATGGGAACTGTTGTGGGGTGGTGCAGCAGTATAAAAAACCACCACGATAACCACACCACATCTTGTATAGTTTCATGTCTTTACATCCTTTTTTTTTTTGAGAGAGGGTCTCACTCTGTCACCCTGATTGGAGTGCAGTGGTGCAATTTCAGCTCATTGCAACCTCTGCCTCCCAGGCTCAAGCAATTTTCTTGCCCCAGCCTCCTGAGTAGCTGGGATTACAAGTATGCGCTACCACTACAGGCTAATTTTTGTATTTTTAGTAGAGATGGGGTTTCACCATGTTGGCCAGGCTGGTCTTGAACTCCTGACCTCAAATGATCCATCCGCCTCCGCCTCCCAAAGTGCTGGGATTACAATCGTGAGCCACCATGCCTGGCCATATCTTTACATCTTAAAAGAGCTGCTCCCTTTGCCTGGAATGGCATGTCGAAGACATTAAGATAGAAATGACTTTGTACGATGTGTAAACAATGAAGTAATTACCTTGACTAGGCAGAGTTTTAGGAGGAAAAGGAAAATAAAAATTTATAAATTAAGTGGAAAAAAAATTTGAATGATGCCTTCAAAGCCTTAGTATAATAGGAAGTTGAGGGATAAAAATGAAAAGAATACTTGTACAAGTTATTTATAACAGATCAGTAGAAACGTAGAGAATAAGGGTAAAGGAAATCACTTAGGAAGCTCAGTTTTCAAAACACTCAGACCAGGGTGGCAGTAACAGAAGTATAGGCAGCATAAAATGATGACTTGGGAAGAAATACACAGAACAACTGAAAGTTAGAAATCAGAAACAAAATCAGTTAGATTTAAATGATAAAGATCAAGAATAACTTTGAGGAAGCTGTGGCTAGAAAAACACAGAAATTATAAAAGTATGATATTAGTGAACTTAGCTTTCCAAATGTAAACAGCCAATGTCAATGTGACACCTATTTCCTTTGAGCAAGTGGAAAACACACAATTAAGACAAATCAATGAGGGACCCGGTGCAGTAACCCACCCTGTAATCCCAGCACTTTGGGAGGCTGAGGTGGGCAAATCACCTGAGGTCAGAAGTTTGACGCCAGCCTGGCCAACATGGTGAAATCCTGTCTCTACTAAAAATACAAACATTAAAATAAAAAAAAAGAAAGAAAGAAAAAAGGCCGGGCGTGGTGGCTTACTCCTGTAATCCAAGCACTTTGGAGGCCAAGGCGGGCAGATCACCTGAGGTCGGGAGTTTAAGACCAGCCTGACCAACATGGTGAAACCTCGTCTATTAAAAAAAAGAAAGAAAGAAAGAAATACAAACATTAGCTGGGCATGGTGGTAATCCCAGCTACTCAGGAGGCTGAGGCAGCAGAATCGCTTGAACCGGAGAAGTGGAAGCTCCAGTTAGCTGAGATCGCGCCACTGCAAGACTCCATCTCAAAAAAATAAAAAAGACCAATCAATGAGAAATTAGAAACTGAGATTGTAGATTTATATATTATACTATATATAGGTAGAATCTTAAAACGTGTAAACATTAGCACCCAGGAGAAATAGGCCAAAAATTTTAAGTGTGTACAATAACAGTTATGTGTATATGCACACATTTACTTGAGAGATATAAAGGTAACTCCAACTTCCAAAATATTACATATCTTAAAAACTGTGTATCAGCAATAACTGACTATATGCCAAAGACACACATCCTCTGTATGCGAGCATAAAGGCTAAAAAAGACAGGACTAAGTTCTTGGTAGTGATTACACAGATATTTTTGGATTTCGAAAATGATGGTTAAATCATGGGACTGCTAATCAACTACTGAAATATAAGCTAATACATATTCGTTAAAAAATTACTTCTGGCCAGGTGTGATGGCTCAAACCTATAATCCCAGCACTTTGGGAGCCCAAGGCAGGTGAATCACCTGAGGTGGGGAGTTCAAGACCAGCCTGACCAACATGAAGAAACACTGTCTCTACTAAAAATACAAAATTAGCCAGATGTGGTGGCACATGCCTGTAATCCAAGCTACTCGGGAGGCTGAGGCAAGAGAATCGCTTGAACCCGGGAGGCAGAGGTTGTGGTGAGCCAAGATCGCACCATTGCTCTCCAGCCTAGAAAACAAGAGCAAAATGCCATCTCAAAAAAAATTTTTTTTAATTACTTCTCTGGCTGGGCGTGGTGGCTCATGGCTGTAGTCCCAGCACTTTGGGAGGCCGAGGTGGGCAGATCACAAGGTCAGGAGTCCAAGACTAGCCTGGCCAACATAGTAAAACCCCGTCTCTACTAAAAACACAAAAAAAAATTGGCCAGGCCTGGTGGCAGACACCTGTAATTCCAGCTACTCAGCAGGCTGAGGCAGGAGAATTGCTTGAACCCAGGAGGTGGAGGTTGCAGTGAGCCAAGATCTTGCCATTGCACTCCAGCCCTGGCAGTAAGAGTGAAACTCCGTCTCAAAAAAAAAAATTACTTCTCATCCAGAATTTCTGTTTTTCTCTCCTATACCTGTTTCTCCTCCCAGAATTTTCTCCATCTTAATGATGACACCACCATTCACCCAGTTGCTCAAGCAAAAAATCTAGGAGATCTTGACTCCTCTACCCACCATCCAATCCAATAGTAGTAAGTCCTACTGATCCTACTTCCTGACATCCAGATCCTTTCCATCTTTACTACTGCCACCCTATTACCATCATCATCTCACGCTGAGACTTGAAATGTGGCTGGCATATGTTATTTATTCACAAATAATTTTGGAAACTTTTGGTTGAATACAAACATTGTTAATTTCACCTATTTATTTTTACTTTTAAAAATATGGCCATTGAACTCAATTCAGGAATTCACAGAAAAATAAAAAATAAAAATATGGCCAGTAGAAAACTTAAAATTAAAAAATATCTTACATTATATTTCTGTTGAACAGCATTGTTTTAAACTGTAATGTTTGCGTAACAGAAGTGCAAAAAAGGATGCGCATGGTGGCTCACGCCTGTAATCCCAGCACCTTCAGAGGCTGAGGCAGGCCAATCACCAGGTCAAGGTATCGAGACCATCCTGGCCAACATGGTGAAACCCCATCTCTACTAAAAATACAAAAATTAGCATGGCATGGTAGCACGTGCCTATAGACCCAGCTACTCAAGAGGCTGAGGCAGGAGAATCACTTGAACCCAGGAGGGGGAGGTTGCAGTGAACCAGGATCGCAGCACTGCACTCCAACCTGGCATCAGAGCAAGACTCCGTCTGAAAAAAAAAAAAAGTGCAAAGAAAACTAAGGAGGTGCTTACCATAAAAGTCAGGATAATGTTACTCTTAAGGACGTATGGAGTGGCAAGTGGAGGAGGAAAAGACTGTCTCTGAAAGGAAATCCATGGAGGGATTCTGGGGTAGTGGCTGTCAAAGTGATGTCTCCTATCATTGTTGATAGTTAACAAGTTGGTATTACCTTATTTTTTTTACTTTTTTACTTTGTTCAATAAGTTGTACATTTATTTTGTGCTGTTTACTATATGTTATTCTAATACATTTTTAAAATTATTTTGAAAACAGGATTTAGATCTTTAGATTTAGTATCTGAAAATGAGACTCATTAACATGTGTCCTGGTGCTTGTGGTCCTGTACATATGAAATGATCTTAGGGCAGACAACATGCAAACTAAAGACTCTTCTAGAGTCCAGGAACTCTGGGAGCTAGCTGTGAAGGACACAAATTCTGGAGCCAAACCACCTAGATTCAAATCCTGACTCCACTACTGCTAACTGTGCAACCTTGAGCAGGTTATTTAAACTTTGTGTGCCTTTATTTTCTAATGTGTAAAATGGGTTATCTCATGGGCTGTTGTAAGGACTGAATTACTTAATACACATAACTACTTAAAGGCAGAAAAAAATTAAGTATTTAATTTAGATATCTGCTAGTTTTATTGTTATTTCTACATCGAAGAGATCTAGATCTTCAGAATTAAATACTATTATGTGAAGTAATCCCGTGCACTACTATACAGGAAGCAGAGGGTCAGATAGCTTTCCTAACACATTCCAAGCTTACTTATCTGAAAAGTCAAAAATTCCAGGAAACATTACTCCCTCATATTACAATACAGCCAGCAATTCCCAAAGGTATGTTATGCCTCTGGAGCTTTGGTCTTCTTTTCTAATTATGGCTCCCATTTCCTCTCCGACTCCCCCTTCTTTTAACAGCTGCTAAAGTAAGAGAAACCATGGTCTGGTTAAGAAAGAATCATAAGAACATTGAGATGACCAGACCAGAATCAGCACTAATTCTGCAAAAAGAATCGTAACAAGAAAACCAAAACTCCCCAAAGAAATTCTGAAAATTTGGAGGAAAGGAGCATATCTGGGCCCTTTAAATACTAAGAGCTAGATTACCTGTTCATCTGAAGCTAGATTAGTGAACAATGGAACAATTTCACTTTTCACACTGTCTAACTCCAAAACTTTTGCAAATTCACCCAATTTGGAAGCAGCAGCACGTCGTACCATTGGTGTGTCATCTGAGCACAAGGAACGGAAGTACCTGCAACATAAAACAATGAATATATTTCCCACCAAATAACACTGACTAAGCTGCCCCAACACACACAGACTTTTAGCAGTTTTATCTTACAATAATCAGTGATTGGGCTTCTACTCATAGAAGTAATGCAAATAAAACATATTCAACTGGATGATTAAAAAATGACATCATAGGCCAGGCATGGCGCCTCGCACCTGTAATCCCAGCACTTTGGGAGGCCCAGGTAGGATGGCTTGAGGCCAGGAATTGAAAGAAGACTGGACAACAGAGCAAAACTCTATCTCTACCCCAAAATACTTTTTTTGTTGGGGGAGCTCAAGTGATCCTCCCACCTCAGCCTCCTGAGTAGCTAGGAATATATTCAAATCCTGAATATATTCAAGTCGGGATTTGAATATATTCCTAGGCGCACACCACCATGCCCAGCTAATTTTTTTTTTTTTTAGTAGAGGCGAGGTCTCAGTATGTTGCTCAAGCTGGTCTTGACCTCTTGAACTCAAGCAATCCTCCCACCTCAGCCTCTCAAAGTGCTGGGATTCCAAGAACAAGCCACTGCACTCGGCCAGAAAAATTTTTTTAAAACTAGCCAGGAGCAGTGGTATATGTCTATAGTCCTAGCTACCTAGGAGGCTGAGGCTGGAGATCACTTAAGCACAAGAATTTAAGGTTGCAGTGAGCTATGATTATGCCATCGTGCTCCAGCCTGGGCAACAGAGTAAGACTTTATCTCTTAAAAAAAAAAATGATATCATAAATCCTGCTACCCCAGTATCAGTCACTCACTGATAACAAGGTATTGTGTAAATTATCAGCTACAAGTCCCCAATAATCCCAAATAACTCAAAAAAATACCATAGCTTACTGTCTAATGTCTGCTTTAACAGCATTTGATGCCCTGGGATAGCAAACGCTGAACAAACCACACGCAGACGTGCGAGAGGTGAACCAATCCCCACTTGCTAGGCGTTTCACCAGAGGTACAAAATAAGCTTCCAGAGCAACAGGAGTATGCTCCTGGGAGATCTGTCTCAGGGACTCCACAGCTCTGTCACGAACAACAGTCTCTTCCGCAGTCGCCAGATTTTCCAAAGGAGGCTGAATGGATTAAAAAAGAAAACCAGAGAAGAAAACTTATTGAATCAGGTTAGAAACAGATGATCACCTTTTAAAGTGACTGAAGGGAGGTGGTACACGTAACCAGAATGTTAGCTCCATCACACCAAATGGTTACTTTCAGCTCACACAGTGATAACATATGGTGCAGAGAACCCGAAGACACGACTTCTATAGAAAAGCCAAAATCTCATGTCCCAGATGGCAATTCCCAGATGGTGTCTACAAATGACACAGTGTAAGAGACTTGACACAATATTAATATTACTGTGAGCTGAATCACGAGGTTTAAAAGACATATAGCCAAATTCAGACAGGATCGTATTTCCTCAAGAGTAAGTACAACATGATCAACATGATCAACACTGGGCACCACATTTACAGGATAACAGCTTGTCAGGTCACTGAGTCCACAGCCTTTTCAGTATTATTCTGCCATTCCCAGAGGTGCAAGCAACCCTTATTCACCATCTTCATGCCATCCTTTTATCCAACCTATAAAATGCTGAATACAATATTCCTTTTTCAGAACACATTCAGCAACTTTCCATGAGCCATAGGGCAGAAGTTTCTGACAGAACAATCAACTGAAAACAGTGACTCACACCTATAATTCCAGCCCTCAGGAGGCTGAGATGGGCAGATCACGTGAGGTCAGGAGTTCGGGACCAGCCTGGCCAACATGGTGAAACTCTGTTTTTACCAAAAAATACAAAAATTAGCCAGATGTGGTGGTGCACGCCTATAATCCCAGCTACTCAGGAGGCTGAGGCATGAGAATTGCTTGAACCCAGGAGGTTGCAGTGAGCCAAGATCGTGCCACTGCACTTGAGCCAGGGTGACAGATAACAGAGACTCTGTCTCAAAAAAAAAAAAAGTAAAGTACAGAGATGGTAGGGCCCCTTGCTTACAGCTTTAGAAACAGAAGAGGCCAAAGCAGGTGGATGGTCTGGATTAGGATCAGTAACTGAATATGGCATGGCCTAGTAAAAAGTATAAACAGCCTGGCTCTCTGAACCTCTTCCTTACTGAGTTTGCATGTAATTCAGGTAGATTCTACACATGCCATAAGCTACAAATTTTAAAGCATAAAACTCACCTGTAGAACCAACCAAGAGTGAAACCGAAGCATAATGAGTTATTAGTTATCTAATAATAGATTCTGAAAATTGTTTGACACAGGTAAACAGTATTCAGCTTTCCTACAGGGTATTTCCTACAGAAACCCATTGAAAAGATACTGTTTTTCACTTGCCAAGGCCTTTCATGATCTGTCCCCCACCTACTGTAATCCCCTCTCATGCAATACCACTGGATAATCGCTATCACTACTACAGGATGAGGCCATGGTCCTCAGAATTGCTTATGAGTAGTCTTGATTTGAACTCTGCTTGGCCCTTGATGACCATTCTGCCTGCCTCCTCCAACAGCCTCAACACTTCACACTCCAGAGTCCTTTTTTTTTTTTTTTTTTCCAAGAGACAGGGTCTTGCTCTGCTGCACAAGTTGAAGTCCAGTGGCACAATCATGGCTCAGTGTGGTCTCAAACTCCTCATCTTTCTGCATCAGCCTCCCGAGTAGCTATGACTAGACATATGACACCATGTACAGCTTTTTTTTTTCTTAAGAGATGCGGTCTCACTATGTTGCCCAAGCTTGTCTTGAACTGCTGGTCTCAAGCAATCCTCCTGCTGCTTTGGCCTCCCAAAGCTAGGATTACAGGCGTGAGCAACCATGCCCCGCCACACTCCAGCAGTTTTGAACCCAGGCTGTTTTATGCTTCCAAGCCTCTGAAATTCATTTTTCAATACATGATTACTGTTGTGTTCTAGCACTGGGGACATAGAGGAAACAAACCAGACAAGGTTCCTCACTCTAGTGGCATTTACATTCTAATGGAGTAAGACAATCAATCAAGAAGACAAGAAGATGGTGATGAGTACTCTGTAGAAAAAAGGAGCTGGATGATGTGGTATGGGGTGGTTGGGAGGCTATTTCAAGTTGACTGGTTGGGGAAAACCTCCCTGAGGAGATCACTGAAGCTGATCCCTGAATGTCAAGGAGCCAGCCACAGAATGCTCGAGAGAGCATTTCATTAGAGGGAAGACCTAGGGCAAAAGTCTTAAGGCAATAAATAATGAGCTTGGTTAGTTCAAAGAACAGAAAGAAGACCAGTGTGAATGAAAGAGGTTATCAAGGCATTTGAGGTCTGTCCCCTGCCTACTGTGACCTCTTCTCATGCAGTACCACTGGGCATATGATAAGCCTACAGAGGCGAGTCTGAAAAAGTCTTGCAAGCTAAGATACAGAATTTGGATTTTCTAAGAGCCGTGGCAGACAGTGAGCCATCTGCTGGGTGATGTGAACTGTAAGGGTGGGGTGAGAGGCAAGAGTGGAAGGTATTGTTAGGAAGCTACTAGAGCAATCTAGAAGGAAGATGATGATGGTCTGGACTAGGCTGGTAATAGGAGGGATGGAAGAAAGTGGGCTGATTTGAAATATATGTAGACTCTATAGGAATTACTAATGGATTAGATGTGGGAAACAAGGGAAAGAGGATTCAAGCTTAACTTCTAAATTTTGGCTTGTGCAACTGGGCAGATGGTGATACCATTTACTGAGGTGGAATAACTAAATGAGGTGTATTTGAAGGATAAAACTAAGTTTTGTTTTGGGTATGTTAAGTTTGAAATACCTGTTTGACATACAAGTAGAAAAAAGCATAGGCCTATATACATAGATAGAAAAACATAGATCTCTCCATATATACACATTCATACTTATCTATTAATTAATCTACCTCAGGAATTCCATGGAAAAGTCAGAGCTAGAGATAGAAATCGCAAGAATCAGTATTATATACCCAGTATTGAAAGCCCTGAAGCATATATCCCTACTTTGTCCAACTGTTGAATTCCTGGTCATCTTTTAAAACCTAGTTCAAACATCATCTCCCAAGAGGTCTTCCCTGATCACCCTGAGTTAATCCCTTTCTCCCCTTTATTATGTGGGTATTTTGTAGATACTTATATCTTTCCATATAAGACAGCACAGTAACTATTTGCTGGCACATAAAAGCAGGCACCTCATTCCATTCACTTTGGTGGTCATATATATTTTTTTTTGAGACGGAGTTTCGCTCGTTACCCAGGCTGGAGTGCAATGGCGCGATCTCGGCTCACCACAACCTCCGCCTCCTGGGTTCAAGCAATTCTCCCGCCTCAGCCTCCTGAGTAGCTGGGATTACAGGCACATGCCACCATGCCCAGCTAATTTTTTGTATTTTTAGTAGAGATGGGGTTTCACCATGTTGACCAGGATGGTCTCGATCTCTTGATCTCGTGATCCACCCGCTTCGGCCTCCCAAAGTGCTGGGATCACAAGGCTTGAGCCACCACTCCCGGCCTGGTGGTCACTTTTTTTTTAAGAGATAGGGGTCTCACTACATTGCCCAGGCTGGATTCAAACTCCTGGGCTCAAGCGATCCTCCCATCTCAGCCTCCTGAGTAGCTGGTACTATAGGCTTGTACCACAAGCCCACTCACATTGATCTTCTTTAACATTAACATTGCAAATTACGATGTGTCTGATAAAGTAGACTCTCAATAAATGTCAATTAAATTGAACTAAATTCATCGAACTCGCAAAGTCAGAAGCAAAAGTTATACTGACAAAGACAAAATGCCACTAGATGACAATTAAGACTTTCAACCTGGGGGGGGAGGGGAACCATAAAAACAATCAAATCCTCTTTCTCCCTACATCTAAACTAATAAGTATACATCACAGAAGGACAAAGTTATCTTATTTATAGAAAAAAAAAAAAAAAAGAATGGGTTGAGTCCAAAATGCTTACATTATTTATTCTCTCAGTGACTAACATTATGACAATCTGCCCATAAAAGATCTGTATAAAAAATGCTGCAGTGTGCCTGTCACCAAACAATGTATCATTTATACTGCAAAAGTTCTGGAAGGAGGGTAAGTAGCATTATACTCACCAGCAGACAGTGGGCAAAGTCAGGACCTCCCACTAGGCCGGTGAAATTTCCCAGCTGCTCAGCAAGAGCTAATAGTACCTCATCTTCATCATAAATTGTATCTGGAAGTGACAACAACAGGGACTCATCAACATAGCTCTCCCACAGCTGTACACTGACGCAAAACTAGGACCAGATTCACCATGCAACCAGTAAGGTGGCCCAGTCAAAATCGTAACAGCATTTTCTTCCTTCTCCTCAATCAACCCTCTTCCTAGATATGTTTTGCACAACAAATCAGAAATCCATATTCTCATATCAATTACTTTCCCAATAGCTAAATGGTTATTGTTTGAATATATCTAGCCACAAGTAACAATATACTCTGTTCTGTTTCTTTTGCACAGAAACCACCTGGCTCATTTTAATGTGGGTAACAAACTAAAAAAAGTCAAAGTGTTGAAAGCTACTGGAAAATGGAATGTCCCTGCCTTTCTTTAAACAAAGATTCACATACCTGTAAGGAATGGCAGCAATTCACTTCGTGTCCTTTCTACTCCAAGTGCTAGGGCAATTGTTGATAACTTCTTAATACTGTTGAGTCGGAGCTTCAGAAAAGAAAGTAGAAAGAAAATCAATGTAAAGAAACGGTTAAATTTAGATCAAAAGACAAAAGGTGCTGACAGGTGAAACAATGACACAGGGGTAAGAATGAAGATAACTAACATTTCATTTACATTTCACTGTTAAGGGACTTCCAAGAGGAATGTAACTCGGTCTCACTAGCCAGCGGAAGATTTCCTAGGAGAAACACTCAGAAGGCCCCGGAAGGGAAATGAATGAAAGATAATACAACACCCAGGAAGTAAGATAATTTTTAAAAGAGGGCACTTTGGCAGTGGTGAAGCAGGTGAAACGGTCGAATACAACGCCTGTCGTTTCAAAGAAAAGTTCCCGTAAAGCTGATACGACACGTCCAGGTGGATCGGCAATCCCACCTCCTCTTTCTACCCAACAAGCCGAGCCAGTTCTAGGCCGAGACGAAGGGATTCCGGGGCACTTCAAAGAACTTCTGTGCATCCTGGGCCCTCAGCCGCTCCAGGCCGGTCTGGACCCCGCACCGCGCTCCTCCAGCTGCCTCGCCTACGAGGCGCCGCCACCTCACAGCCCGGAAGAGGGGCGGCCCAGGCGGGAAGCGGGTTCCCAGACAACCGCCCTGGAAGGGCCAGGCTCCGGGCGGACGCCTCAGGGGGTCCGAAGCAGGGGTACTGGAGAGGTCCCCGGGAGAGTCGGGCGTGCCACCACGTCACCTCGCAGAGCTTTCCCCGCCTGCCCTTCAAGTTTCTGCTGAGTCCGGTTCAATCAGTCCCCCGGCCATTGCCACCGCGGCACAGGCCTTCCCCCTTCTCTACCACGCGACCGGCGGGGCCCACCTCGGCTCCCCGGGCTCAGTCCAGTACCTGCACGTCTTCATTGCGGAGCTCGTCGATTAAAACCGCGACAGGGTATAGCGAATCGTCTCCACCTCCGCCCGCAGCTCCCGGGCAGGTCCCGGGCCCCGCTGCGCCCGCCATGTTCTTTCTCCTCCTACTGCTGGTCACCGCCTCCCGCCCCGCGCCCAGGCACCGCCCCGCGCCCAGGCACCGCCCCGCGCCCAGGCACCGCCCCGCGCCCAGGCACCGCCCCGCGCCCAGGCACCGCCCCGCGCCCAGGCACCGCCCCGCGCCCAGGCACCGCCCCGCGCCCAGGCACCGCCCCGCGCCCAGGCACCGCCCCGCGCCCAGGCACCGCCCCGCGCCCTGGCAGGAGGGACTAAAGCTGCCACGCGAGTTTAGCCGAGGTTGTGGAGCTGAGTTTCTGTCCCGGTGATTAAGGCTCCCTTCCGATCCCCAATGCAGGAGTTGTAGGTCTGAACTCAAGAATATGGGTGGACTGAGAAAGCGAATGGAACCCCTGCGTCCTTTCCCCAGCCGAAAGAAACAGGGACAGGGATTCATCCGGCTCGTCTGAAGGGGCCAGGGACCTACCTAGGTGATCCGCGCTGTGCCCTCTTAAGACTCAGGCGGACCAAAGAGAGTGCCCGAGGCCAGGAGGAAGAAGGCTTTAGCACCTCCCCTGACTTCATCCTGGCCCTGAGCCACAGGATCTCCAGCCCTAATTTCTCAGCTCAGCCTCAAGCTTCCACAGAACCCCTCCACCTCTTCCCTCGGCCTGTTCTCCAGAATGGTATCCGGCTCCTGCTCCGTAAGACAAATAACGCGGGCGGTGAGAGAAAATGAACAGTGCTGTCCAAACTCCCCAGTCAATATTTTTTCCACGCAAGCTGTTAAAAACATGCTGCTCTCTTGTTTTTGTGTTTCTTTTCAGTTTGGTACTGGAATGGTGCCTTCTGTTGTATTTTCTTCCTCCCATTTTTCAGCTCTTTAGCATGCTAGAAGTACAACAATGAAGCAAAACTAGGACAAGCTTTAATCCTTCCAAATTGGGTGGGGTGGCTACTTTGCTTGAACAAGAAAACCCAGACTGGCCTCCCTAGACCCCCAAGAGTCCTCAGAGGCAGCAAGGGGAAAAAGTGGAGGTCTGGGAGCTCCTTCTTACAAAACTGAATGGAGAGTTTTCACTTACCCTTGTCAGGGCAGCACAGAATAACTAGAATGTCCTTTTTGTTTGTTTTAGACTGGAATTTAAGCAGCTTGGAGTGATAACCACATATGGTGATCACAAGTTCCGAAATGGTAATTCTGTGTGCCTGATTAATAAAATTAAAACTATTAATGCAGTGTGTAGGAGGCAAACTTTTTTAAAACATGGGCTCTGAGGCTGAGGCGGGTGGATCACTTGAGGCCAGGAGTTCAAGACCAGCCTGGCCAACTTGGTAAAACCCCCATCTCTACTAAAAAAATAAAAATTGGCTGGGCTGGTGATGGCCGCCCGTAGTCCCAGCTACTCAGGAGGCTAACATGAGTGAGAACTGCTTGAGCCCTGGAGGCGGAGGTTGCAGTGAGCCAAGATCATGCCACTGTACTCCAGTCTCGGCAGCAGAGTGAGACCTGGTCTCAAAAATAAATAAATGCCTACATACATAAATAAATGGGGTTCTTGGAAGTAAGCACAATAGATTGGCCTTTGGTAGTAATGAAAGTTTGGGAACTAGCAGACCTGAACAGTTTTTCTCAAATTAGGTCTGTGAATGTATTCTTTAGGGTTTTAATTTTATTTTCATTTTCATATTTTTTAGATTTGCATAAGCATATTCTGAATTATTTGGGTGACCACCTTACAACTCAGAATTACCACACAATTTCAGCGCCTACATTTACATGTGTGTTTTAGTGCTGCTTTTATTGTTCTGGGATATCGAGAAAAGAACAGAGGTGGTTTTAAAATGAGAATGATACTTTCATGCACAATATGATAGCCAAATGACATCATGAGATTGCAGTGTTCAATAGTTGTAACACAGAAACATGGTGAGAACATTAAGATGTCAGGAGTCACTTGCTGGCACAGCCATGCTGAACACAAAAGCAGCTGAGCGATAGCAGTCAACACCATAGTAACAATACGAGGGATGACAGTTTTAGCGAAAGGCATCATTTGTCATGTTAAATTACTGTAATATATTTAACTGAATAGTATTCATTTTGTGGTTTCATTTGTATTTACTTGGTAAATTTATTGTGGTTTTTTAGCTGTATAAGAACTAGAAACAAAAGCACATTATTTCCTCCTTAATATTTGTAAATTTAAATAACCACAGCATAATAAAAACAATTTAGCTAAACATAGTAATGGGTGCCTGTACTCCCAGTTACTCAGGAGGCTGAGGTGGGAGCATCACTTGAGCCCAGGAGTTCATGAGCAGCCTGGACAACACAAGTGAGACCCCTGTCTCTAAAATAATAACAATAACAATAATGATTTCTGTAGGTATGGAGAAGAGATATCTTTCCCTTACACTTTATGTAAAAAGTCCACCTGGGGTAGTGGTGCATGTGGTAGATCACTTGAACTCAGGAGTTCAAGACTAGCCATGGGCAACATGGCAAAACCCCATCTCTACAGGAAAAAAAAAATTAGTAGGATGTGGTAGTGTGCACCTATAGTCCCAGCTACTCAAGAGGCTGAAGTGGGAGGATCATTTGAGCCCAGGAGGTCAAGGCTGCAGTGAGTTGAGGTCATGCCACTGCACTTCACCCTGGGTGAGAAAGCAAAACCCTGTCTCAAAAAAAGAGTCTTGGCCAGGTGCAGTGGCTCACACCTGTAATCCTAGCACTTTGGGAGGCCGAGATAGGAGGATTGCTTGAGTCCGGGAGTTCAAGACCAGACCTAGCAACATAGTGAGATCCCCATCCCTACAAAAAAAAAAAAAAAAAAAAAAAATTAGCCAGGCCTGTAGTGCACATCTCATTTCAGCTACTCAGGAGACTGAGGTGGGAGGATCACTTGAACCTGGGAAGTCAAGGCTGCAGTGAGCTGTGATTGCCACTGCACTCCAGCCTGGGTGACAGAGTGAGACCCTGTCTCAAAAAAAAAAAAAAAAAAAAAAAGTCTTCAGAAATAATAAAGGAAGCAAGCACAAAGAGAAGCAGATTAGGTCAGTTCCACACATACTGTTCTAGATATTAGCTCAAGCTTAAGAGAGCCTTGATATGCTAACAAAAACTGGCACCCTGATGCTAAACTACTTTGTTTAAAACACAAATATGCTTTGCTTACCCAAATACAATGAACTGGAGACCCAGGGAATAACTATGATTAAATATAAAATCACAAGCTGAGAAAATAGGCCCCAGAAAATTGCCTGGTTTGGGAGTCTTCAATTTTGGACTTCGGTTCCCGTCTCTGTCTCTGACTCACCATGACCTACCTCTCCCAGTGCCTCAATCCCACCTTCCACCTCCTTATATCCCATAAAATGGAGCTAACCACCTCTTGTTCCCACTTGAGTTACTGTGATGCTATGAGAATGAAAGAGATAATAAACATGGAGATGCTAATAAATCCTTCAACGAAGGTGATTAAAACAGACTTTGGCAGAAAGAGACTAGTTCAAAACCTGGGCCAAATTCTAAGGCTGACCATCTGAATCACCAAAGATGCCTGTTAAACATGCAGACTTCTGGCATCTAACCCAGACCTACTGAATCACAGTCCTTAAGAATGGGGCCAGATAGTTTACAGTGTCCATTGAGTGATTCTGGTGTGCATTGATATTTAAAAATCATTGATTTTTAAAGTTCATCTAGAAAAATAACTTCCATGTCAATAAACAAGCATCTGCTCAGGTAGAGTCTGAAAGTCTTTGGAGGCCACCCGTGTCCAGAAGAAATCAAATGACTTATCAATAAGCAATTCTGGATCTATAGGCTATGGGTTTTGCCAGATTCAAAAGATGGTCCCACAGTCTGAGAAATGTAGCATGACCCTGTCTCTACTGGGAAAAAAAATAGCAGAGTGTGCTGGTGCACCTGTAGTCCCAGCTGCTTAGGAGGCTGAGATGGAAGGATCACTTGAGCCCAGGAATTGGAGGCTGCAGTGAGCTATGATCACATCTCTACACTCCAGCCTGACAATACAGCCAGACCCTGTCTCTAAAAATAAATAAATAAAATAATAAATAAATAAATTTTGTCTCTGAATAAATAAAATAGAAAAGATATTCCCTCTTTTGCTGGACTTCTGGAATTTAGCCAAGCACTACCAATACAGTACTGTGACACTAAGCTGTTCCCATATCCTCCCACTATTGTTCCCTCAGGTCTCCTCTCCACTTCCCACATACATCCCACAAGAAACTAATAACCAGGGAATCGCAAAGGCACCAGCTGAAATTAGGTTGAAGATTTAAGGCAGCCGAGGCTGGGCGCGGTGGCTCAAGCCTGTAATCCCAGCACTTTGGGAGGCCGAGGCAGGTGGATCACGAGGTCAAGAGATCGAGACCATCCTGGTCAACATGGTGAAACCCCGTCTCTACTAAAAGTACAAAAAATTAGCTGGGCGTGGTGGCATGTGCCTGTAATCCCAGCTACTCAGGAGGCCGAGACAGGAGAATTGCCTGAACCCAGGAGGCGGAGGTTGCGGTGAGCCGAGATCGCGCCATTGCACTCCAGCCTGGGTAACAAGAGCAGAACTCTGTCTCAAAAAAAAAAAAAAAAAGGCAGCCCTCCGGTAATAAGGTAACATCCTCAATACAAAAGCACTGAATTCTGACCCCCACATGTAGTTCACCCATCCAGTGTGAATCAAAGGAAGACTGGATTAGACTTGCCCGGTTCCTATAAGACAAAGCATCAAGAATATAGGAAGTACAGCAGATGGGATTGACGGCCATCAACTCTTGTGTTTGTAAACAGCTCTCAAAGTCACATCAGAAAAGCATCCGTCATCAGCCAGGCATGGTGGCTCATGCCTGTAATCCCAGCACTTTGGGAGACAGAGGAGGGCAGATCACCTGAGGTCAGGAGTTTGAGGCCAGCCTGACCAACATAGTGAAACCCCGTCTCTACTAAAAATACAAAAATTAGCCAGGTGTGGTGGCACGTGCCTGTAATCCCAGCTACTCAGGAGGCTGAGGCAGGAGAATCGCTTGAACCCAGGAGGCGGAGGTTGCGGTGAGCTGAGACAGCACCACTGTGCTCCAGGCTGGGCACCAGAGTGAGAATCCATCTCAAAAAAAAGAAAAGAAAGAAAGGAAAAGGAAAGTATCAGTCATGAGGATCTAAGTGACATCACTATCAGCTTCTCTGGCCCCTTGCCTCACCTTTACTAAGCTGGCCTCTCCCTCACAGCCAAAAAGCTTTACAAATAGTTTCTCATTCAAATGCTGATCTGCTCCACAGTCACCCCCCTGTGCAAGAAGGCCAAATGCAGGAGACCTGTAAGTGTCTCAGGGCAGATTCAAACTGTTGTCTCCCTGACAGGAACATCGAGGGAGTGGTGGATGACAGGAGTGGGAGACCTGAGGCACAAGGAGGCATTTTCCAACTGTCTTCATTTGGCAAGATGACCCTGGTAAACTGATTCCCAGGGCTGTACTTAATTAATTGCAAAGTAGTGATTATCACCATAGCATTAATGATATTTTAAATTTATATTTACGCAAAGTATGTGGCCATTCTATGGAACTCAAATATTTTTCCCTCAATTTCAGCTCAATATTTTAGCCTTCTTTCTCTTCTTTGTTTTCTTCGTGGCAAAGTTTTTTTTTTTTTTTTTAAGATGGGGTTTCACCATGATGGCCACGTTGGTCTTGAACTCCTGACCTCAGGTGATCCACCCACCTCGGCCTCCCAAAGTGCTAGGATTACAGGCGTGAGCTACCACGCCCGGCTGGCTAAGTTTTAATCCCATATTTTTGGATGAGAATACTCCAACAAAGAGAAAGGGAACTTTACCTGAAGTCCCAATAAATCAGAAGCAGCTGTGGAACTCAGAATCAGTGATTATTGCTACTCCCTCCTCATCTCCACCTCCATTTCACAGCTCATCACCGTATATAACAAAGGTATTCCATTTCCAAGGCGAACTTTGCTTAAATTCTTGGGAAGAGCAAATCAAAGAAAGAGAACAGCCAGGCTCGGTGGCTGGGTGGCTCACGCCTGTAATTCCAGCACTTTGGGAAGAACAGGTGGGCGGATCGCTGGAGCTCAGGAGTTTGAGAGCAGCCTAGGCAACATGGTAAAACCTCATCTCTGTGGCCGGGCGCGGTGGCTCAAGCCTGTAATCCCAGCACTTTGGGAGGCCAAGGCGGGTGGATCACGAGGTCAAGAGATCGAGACCATCCTGGTCAACATGGTGAAACCCTGTCTCTACTAAAAATACAAAAAATTAGCTGGGCACGGTGGCGCGTGCCTGTAATCCCAGCTACTCAGAGGCTGAGGCAGGAGAATTGCCTGAGCCCAGGAGGCGGAGGTTGTGGTGAGCCGAGATCGCGCCATTGCACTCCAGCCTGGGTAACAAGAGCGAAACTCCGTCTCAAAAAAAAAAAAAAAAAAAAAAAAACCTCATCTCTACAAAAAATGTAAAAATTAGCCGGGCACAGTGGTGCATGCCTGGCTATTTGGGAGGCTAAGGGGGAAAATTGCTTGAGCCTGGGAGGCAGAGGCCACAGTTAGCCATGATCATTCCACTGCATTCCAGCCTGGGTGACAGAACAAGAAAAAAAAACATAAAAGAAAAGAAGAAAGGAGAGGAGAGGAGAAAAAGAAGAAGAGAAGACAAGACAAGACAGAACAGGACAGGAAATTACCTTTCACAATAGTACATACAATGGTTAGGAGAGGATCCTCTGGAGTCAGGAAGATGTAGACTGAAATCCTGTCTCTATCAATTACTAGCTCTGTGACTTTGGGCAAATAACTTATCCTCTCTGAATCTTGGTTTCTACATTTATACAGTGGGTCTGTCAAGCTTATCTCATGTGGTTGTTAAAAAGATTAAATAATTCATATAAAGTGTTTAGTTAGTGCCTGGCAAGAGAAAGCACTCAAATATTATCCATTTATAGTTTTTATCTACTGAGGAAGTGGGAGCAAATAGGAAAATATTCCAATCAATTGAGCTTTGGCAACAGAAAAGACCCACATGAAAGAATGAAGGGGTACATGATTTACAGAGTCAGAATACCTGTTCTAGAAGACTTTTTCATCAGTAAAATAGAGTTTTTACCTCTCAGACTTGTGAGGAGTGAGAGCCATAACAAAAGGTGCTTTGTTAGTGGGAAGTATCATGCAGATGTTAGAAGCTGTGTTATTTATTGCCAAGGGCTCACTGAATCTGATGCCCACGCCAAACACAGATGAGAACATCTGTAGACCTATATTCAAGGTGTACAGGCCCCAGTTCTCTAAGAACATCAGTCAGAGTTAGTACCTCCTTTAGCCACAAGAGTAGATTTTCATTGGTTTGTTTCTCAGACTGAGTCTTGGTTTGTCACCCTGGAGTGCAATGGGGCAATCTCAGCTCACTGCAACTTCCACTTTCCCGATTCAAGCGATTCTCTTGCCTCAGCCTCCCAAGTAGCTGGGATTACAGGCACGTGCCACTATGCATGGCTAATTTTTGTATTTTTAGTAAAAATGGAGTTTCACCACTTTGGCCAGGTTACTCTCGAACTCCTGGACTCAGGCGATCTGCCTGCTTCAGCATCCCAAAGTGCTGGGATTATGGGCATCACAAGCCTAGATTTAAGCTATGAAAACCTGAAGCTCAAACAGGCATGGTGACCTTTCTTAAAAGCCTTAGGCCTTTGAGTCCTATTAAAGGGCTCTAATGTTCTCAGGCCAGAAACCCGAACCCCACCCCACTTATCTTGCCAGAGGCTGTACACCACTTGAAAAACATCTTTTGTTATGGCGTTAAGTGAAAAAGCAAGGTATACAGTGTTATTGATGTTGCAAGTATAATTTAAGCTGAAAATGTTAAGAAATAATAGCTCCTAAATGGCTAAAATTACAATCATCTTTTTTGTTGTTGTTGTGTTGTTTTTGAGACAGGGTCTCACTGTTACCCAGGCTGGAGTGCAGTGGCATTATCATGGCCCACTGCAGTCTCAGTCTCCTGGGCTCAGGTGATCCTCTTGCCTCAGCCTACTGAGTAGCTGGGATTACAGGAGTGCACCACCATGCCTGGCTAATTTTTGTATTTTTTGTAGAGACAGAGTTTCATCATTTTGCCCAGGCTGGTCTCAAACTCCTGAGCCCAAGTGATTAGCCCATCTTGCCTCCCAAAGTTCTGGGATTACAAGCATGAGCCACCATACCCAGCCATATCTTTTTATTATTATTATGTGTGTGTGCCGTGACTCCAATTATTACTTTTTTTAAAAAAAAAAGGCAAGGGGAAGAACAGTGTACATAGTATCTTACCATTTGTGTGAAATAGAATGTACACACACATGCTTGTGTATGTGTGAAAAAACTCTAGAAGGACATACATAATGAATAACATTGGTTGTTTATGGCACGGTAATGGGGTGCCTGGTGAACAGAGATGGAAGGGAAATTTTTCAATGTACCGTACATCCATTTGTACTTTGTCTAAACTCCAGATTTGACTCAAATTTCACCCATTTTTCCACTAAAGTCTTTCTTCTGTTGCAGGACTCACTCCAGAATACCACATTGCATTTAGGCTTTTTGAATTTTGAACTGTGAAGATTATTACCTATTGAAACAAGCAAACCTTTTAGCTCTTGGTTTACCGTGCTCCAGACTGTATTCTCTGCCTGGCCCTGGCTGTCTTTCCTCTGGCATCCATAGATGTGTATGGTAAGTAACTCCTGCCCAGCTATTCCCTGTCTAGCTCTGCTATACCCACAAAATCAAGTCCAGATTTCTTGGTTCTCTCTCATTTTTATAGGCCTCTTATCACCATGTCTTTTTCTTAAAAGAAAAAAATCGGCCAGGCAAGGTGGCTCACACCTATAATCCCAGGACTTTGGGAGGCCGATGCAGGTGGATCACCTGAGATTGGGAGTTTGAAACCAGCCTGACCAACATGGAGAAACCCCATCTGTACTAAAAATACAAAAAATTAGCCAGGCATGGTGGTGCATGCCTGTAATCCCAGCTACTTGGGAGGCGGAGGCACGAGAATCACTTGAACCTGGGAGGTGGAGGTTGCGGTGAGCTGAGATCACACCATTGCACTCCAGCCTGGGCAACAAGAGCAAAACTCCATCTCAAAAAAAAAAAAAAAAAAAAAAGAAAAGAAAAAAATAAGAGACAGGGTCTCACCATGTTGCCCAGGCTGGTCTCGAACTCCTGGGCTCAGGAAGTCCTCTCCACTCATCCTCTCAAAGTGCCGGGATTACAGGCATTAGCCACCATGCCTGGCCACTTATCACCATGTCTTATCCTAGACCCAGCCAACATAAGTAGTAGCTTTCAGCAGCTGGGCACACTGCCCCCAGGATCCAACTAGACAGAGGTTTGATTTAGCAACAGCAGGGCCAACTTAAAATATTCCTGTTCCCCTGAAAGTTTTGCCCTTGGTCTCCACTGAAGATGATATTCTTTCCTGCTTCCTTTTCTGAACTGCTCAGCAGAACCGGTAGGAGAAAAATCATAGGAGTAACAAAGGTCCAGTGCCAAGATCCCCTGGACACAAAAGTCACATTTCGGCAGAAATCCAGCTGGGACTGTAATCAGAAACTGGAATTTCCACTAACTTCTAGGACTTCAGGAAATCAACTCCCTCTCTGATCTAGCTATGTGGTTAAAATTAGCTGGAGGCCCCCAGTGTTCTAGGAAAGCCCCTACAAACACTGAATGTACCAGCTGCACCCTGTTCTACTAGGACACCCTCCAGGCTGTGGTTACTAGAAGTGGATTAAGAAGGTGATAAAAAAGTGAAACAGGGGCTCTGAGGGGTGAGGCACGTGGAGACACAGAAGCCGGGATTCAGATGGGGGCGGGTGGGGGGCGCCGCAGGTGGGACCATTTGAGGGGAGGCCATGGGGCCTGAAGGGCATCTGTCAGGCACTCCTGCACGGATGGCAAAAGTAGTTTTAGGGTAGGACAGCATGGGCCCTGAGTGTATCTTCCCCAATCAGACTGAGGAACTGGGGCCACATCAGGGCCCTTCAGAAGGCACTGGGGGATTGGAGCAGTGAGAAGCCTGAGGAAGAACAGGAGGAAATGGGGGTCGGGCCCAGCTAGCTACTCCTACCAGCCCCTGAACCAAGATCCTGAACAAGAGGAGGTGGAGCTGGCACCAGTTGGGGATGGAGATGTAGTTGCTGACATCCAGGATTTAATCCAAGCTCTGGGGCTTCATTTGCCAGACTCACCATTAGAGAGTGAAGATGAAGATGAGGAAGGAGCTACAGTGCTGAACAACCACAGCTCCATTCCCATGGACCCAGAACATGTAGAGCTGGTGAAAAGGACAATGGCTGGAGTAAGCCTGCCTGCACCAGGGGTTCCTGCCTGGCTGGGGAGATATCAGATGCCCAGTGGGAAGATGTGGTACAGAAAGCCCTCCAAGCCTGGCAGGCATACTGCCTGGAAGTGACCACAGTGAGAGCCGCCTTATCTTCCTAAATTCCAGGCCAGAACCAGCACAGGACTGAACACATCCCTGCTTGTAATGTCCATTTCCATCTTCCCCATTTCCCTTTCCACATCAAGGCACATTGGGCTTCTCAGAGACCCACTTTATTCAGTTCTGTACATATGGGGACATGAGCCCAAGCCCAACCTACCTTAGCATGTATCACTGTGGAGAATAAAGCACCCTATGTACACAGCCCCCCAAAAAAGTGAAACAAGTGCCTGTAGTCCCAGCTACTCAGGAGGCTGAGGCAGGAGAATCACTTAAGCCCAGGAGTTTGAGGCCAGCCTGGGCAACACAGTGAGACCCTATCTCTAAATAAATAAATAACTTTTTTTTTTTTTGAGACGGATTCTCACTCTGTCGCCCAGGCTGGAGTGCAGTGGTGCCAACTTGACTCACTGCAACCTCTACCTCCTGGGTTCAAGCGATTCTCCTGCCTCAGCCTCCTGAGTAGCTAGGATTATAGGTATGCCACCATGCCTGGCTAATTTTGTATTTTTTCTTTTTTTTAGTAGAGACAGGGTTTCACCATGTTAGCCAGGCTGATCTCGAACTCCTGACCTCAGGTGATCTACCTGCCTCAGCCTTCAAAGTGCTTTAATCCCTCAAAGTGCTGGGATTACAGGTGTGAGCTACCGTACCCAACCAAATCTTATTTTTTATAAAGTGAAACAACTTTGACTAAATCTTCTTCTCATCTTTGCCTATTGAATCCTCTAGGTTCCCCCAACATATCATCCAAAAAGACTAGGGACTTCAAAGAGGTTATGAAATAGGGAGTAGAAGGTCATGGTTAAAAGAGAGGTTCGGGCGTCAGACTGCTTGGGTTTGGACTGCAGGCCTGCAACTTTCTACCCAGGTGATCTTGGGCAAGACACTTAATAATATCTCCAAGCATCAGTTTCCCCATCTATAAAAAGAGGTTAATAATAGTTATTGACTTCATGAGGTTGTTGTGAGGACTCTGTGAGAAAAAAGCAACTAAAATCATTCCTGATGTAAGTGGGGTGTGGTGGCACACGCCTGCATTTCCCAGCCACTCAGGAGCCTAGGTGGGAGGATCACTTGGCCCAGAAGTTTGAGGCTGCAGTGAGCTATGAGTGTGCCACTGCACTCCAGCCTGAATGGATAATAAATAAATAATAAAATTAAAATCCTGATATATAGTAAATGCTTAATATGTGTTAGTTATTATTCATGATTCCTCCATGGAGCAAATCTGACAATCTAGAGGGTGTATTAAAAAAACAAAAACCAAGGCCAGACACAGTGGCTCATGCTCATAATCCCAGCACTTTGGGAGGCGCAGGTGGCTAGGTCACCAGAGGTCAGGAGTTCAAGACCAGCCTGGCCAACATGGTAAAACCCTATCTCTACTAAAAATACAAAAATTAGCCAGACATGGTGGTGTGTGCCTGTAATCCCAGCTACTCGGGAGGCTGAGGCAGGAGAATCATTTGAACCTAGGAGGTGGAGGTTGCAGTGAACCAAGATCATGCCACTGTACTCCAGCCTGGGCAACAGAGCAAGACTCCATCTCAAAAAAAAAAAAAAAAAAAAAAAAAACAACCAACAATCAAAATACCCTCCTAAATCCAAAACCAGTACAGTCCCATATATTTCTAACACTGAGCTCAAAGGAGGGTATCAGGCATTACACTCATGAAGAATAGAATTCCCTTCTATATCTGGCAGAGCCGACATTGTTCCTCAAGGCCCAAATCTGGTCTAGGTGGTTACCCTACACTTTTAAAATGCAAATTCTACTTCTTTCTGCAAATGTGATCTTTTCAACCCATGGCCTAGACATGGGGAGCAAGGGTATTCTAAGGCCTTTTGCTTGGGCTCAGGCCCTGCTAAATGCTACTACCTTCCCTTGGGTTACTGTGCTATGGATAACATGTTAGCATCTGAAGGTGAGAACCTTGGACTTTGATGTATCTTCTGCGTTGCCTTTGGCACTATCAATAAGTTGCCAGTTAGGACTGTGTATGTGATATGGTTTGCTCATATTTGGAACCCTGAAAATGGGCAAATGACTGGTAATTGCCCCTAAAACTAGCTGCTTCCTCCTCTCAACTAAACACATTTTTTGTTACCTATGAACACCATCAAGGTCATGCCAAACAGAACTGAAATCAACTGAGAATTGACTTCAGAATCCTTGAGTTGAGAATCCTAAACCAATCAGGGAGTCACTGTTGTGAAGGGCAATTCACCCCTTGGTAAGTTATGGACATAGTTTTCTCCAGGAAATTTTTGCAATAATAGCAATACAAGAGTCCAATGCAGAAATACACATTCTAAAGAAAAGCAATTAAGATATTTCAGCTTATAGCCGGGTGACTCATTCCTATAATCCCAGCACTTTGGGAGGCCAAGGCAGGGGGATCACAAGGTCAGGAGTTTGAGACTAGCCTGACCAACATAGTGAAACCCTGTCTCTACTAAAAATACAAGAAATTAGCTGGGCATAGCGGCACGCATCTGTAATCCCAGCTACTCTGTAGGCTGAGACAGGAGAATCCCTTGAACCCATGAGGCAGAGGTTGCAGTGAGCCAAGATTGTGCCACTGCACTCCAGCCTAGGCGACAAAGCAAGACTCCATCTCAAAAAAAAAAAATTCAACTTACACTGGAATTACATCAAAAAACCGACATGAAATAAATTGCTGGAAGGAAAGGAGCTCTGAGATTTTAGTGAGAATAGGATGCCCTCTGCTGGACACTACAGAAGTCTTCTAAAGGCCTGGCAGACAAGGTAGTCTTACGCTGTTAGAGACAGTGATACTTGGAAGTAAAACAAAAACAAAACTAGAAAACGTGGCAATAAATTTATATTTTGGTGCTGTTTCCTAGAATATTTCCAGTAATCACAGACTATGAGAACACAAATATAAAAAAAGACACAACAAAAGGGGTGAGTTTTAAAGAATCCGTAAGATTCTTTTATACATGTAGCACTGAAATACCAGCCTTCTTTTCTACATACCTCCACAAATATTTCACTGGCAAGGAAAAAAGTGGGAGCACATTATGGGAGATACCAGGGAGGCTTAGAGACATAGTGTTAACAGAGAGACAGGAGAGAGGAGAGACCAACTCCTGAATGGTACATGGTGTCTTGTTGTTGGTTGAGTGAACACATTTCAGGTCATTTCCCTCAAAATGAGATTAACCTTTGCTCTCATGTCTGAGGGCAGTGGCAGCAGCTCCAGAGAAGCTCTCTCTGCAAAGACCAGAGGCAGACTAACAAAGGTAAAATAGGGTCTTTACTGTGCTTCTCTCAAATAAACAGAGCTAATTATATTATTATTGATTGATTGATTGATTGATTGATTTTGAGGAGAAGAAGTCTCGCTTTGTCACCAGGCTGGAGTGCAATGGCGCGATCTTGGCTCACTGCAACCTCCGTCTCCTTGGTTCAAGTGATTCTTCTGCCTCAGCCTCCCGAGTAGCTGCGACTACAGGCGAGCGCCACCATGCCTGGCTAATTTTTGTATTTTTAGTAGAGACCAGGTTTCACCATGTTGGCCAGGATGGTCTCGATCTCTTGATCTTGTGATCTGCCCACCTCAGCCTCCCAAAGTGCTAGGAGTACAAGTGTGAGCCACCACACCTGGCCTGCTAAATTATACTTTAAAACTGAACAGGCTGGGCGCGGTGGCTCAAGCCTGTAATCCCAGCACTTTGGGAGGCCGAGGCGGGTGGATCACGAGGTCAAGAGATTGAGACCATCCTGGTCAAAATGGTGAAACCCCATCTCTACTAAAGATACAAAAAATTAGCTGGGCATGGTGGCGTGTGCCTGTAATCCCAGCTACTCAGGAGGCTGAGGCAGGAGAATTGCCTGAACCCAGGAGGTGGAGGTTGCGGTGAGCCGAGATCGAGCCATTGCACTCCAGCCTGGGTAACAAAAGTGAAACTCCGTCTCAAAAAAAAAAAAAAACTGAACAAAGTAGGCTCCCCCAGTGTGTTCAGTAGAAGAGCTTAATACTCACACACTTTTTTTTTCCCATTGTCCTATTCAAGGCAGCCACAGTTCCTTACCTGAGCAGGCCAAGTAGTGTCAAGCAATAAGGTGGAATTTGAAGGCCAGGCAGTCTTCCTGAAGGGCAGGTTGGCCTGCCCAAGCTCTCTCCTACCACCTGAACAATCATTCAGTCACATGGCACTGAATAGGTCTGCACTTGCCAAAATGATAGTAATTTTAGTCTTTTACCAGATGAGTTGTCATTCAGTGTACTAAGAGGAGAGGATCAATGGGAAGAGAACTACAGTTAATTATTAACATCCATTAGCTACTTCAGTATCATATTAGTTAATTGTTTCCCAGAAAGCAGCTGCCCAGAGGGAATGGGAGAGAGGGCAGGTAAGGCTTGATGGGCTGGAATAGACAGAGAAATGGGTCTGTAGTGACCTAGATGAAGGCCTGGGTAACCAGGAGTCTCAATTAAAAAAGGACACCAAACATTTTGTTAATTACCTTTGATGTTTTGGTGTGATTGTTGGTCTCTCAGTCTTTATCCAGAGCAGTACTGTTCAACTCTAGCTACCTATTAGCTAAATCACCTAGAGAGTTTTTAAAAAACATAATGATGGCCGGGCGCGGTGACTGATGCCTGTGATCCCAGCACCTTGGGAGGCCGAGTTGGGCGGATCATGAGGTCAGGAGTTCAAGACTAGCCTGGTCAACATGGTGAAACCCTGTCTCTACTAGAAATACAAAAATTAGCTGAGTGTGGTGGCATATGCCTGTAGTCTCAGCTATTCAGGAGGCTGAGGCAGGAGAATCGCTTAAACCCGGGAGTTAGAGGTTGCAGTGAGCCATGACAGTGCCACTGCACTCCAGGCTGGGCACCAGAGTAAGATTCCAACTAAAACAAAACAAACCAAATCCATAATGATGCCTGGGCTGACTCCTGACCACACACTCAGAATTCCTGGGTGATCAACCAGATAGTGGCAAATTTTTTTAATGATCCCCAGGTTTTGTCTCTGTAGCTCCATCGGAGAACTGCTGCTTCACAGGTCACAACTTCTTCAGCATAGGGTATTAAGCAGCTAACCAACCAACCAAAAACACATGCCCTTCTCATTTGGCAACTTGGGATTCCCGAGTTAAAACGATCAGTCAAAGGCCAAGAGCACCACTTGCCAACTACAGTTTGTGCAGGAGTGAAGGTCAAAGAGAACTCTTGTAAGGCAAGTAGGTCTGAAATCCACGGCTGAAGGTCTGCAAAAAACCCTTATCAGAGGAAGTTTGTCAGAAATTGCCTGATCTTTTGGCTATTGGGACCACCAAGAAGTTGCCTCATTTATATACTTTTATTGCTTTTAATTATATATGCATATTTTTAAAATATAGAGGTGGGGTCTAGCTTTGTTGTCCAGGCTGGTTTTGAACTCCTGGCCTCAAACAATCCTCTTACCTCAGCCTCCCAAAGTGCTGGGATTACAGGTGTCAGCCACCTCATCCAGCCAACTTACATACTTTCATCTCTAGGCATGTAATGACAGAACAAGCCCAGAAAGCAGAGGCAAAACCAAAAACAAACAAAAAGCCCTACCACCTAAAGTATTTTATGAAGATTCACTTAAAAAAATAAAATAAAAAGGTTGTGGGCAAGCTCATACTCAGGCAAAACATTATTTAAACCCAACTGCTAATTCTAACACAGACTATTTATTCTACCAACCTACAAGTGGAATTTCCCAGTTTTTCCTTGTCACTACAATTCCATAATCTCACATCCCTAATCTAAATTTCCCTCATTTCATTTCTCAAATGTGTTGGCTATCATTTGTTTAAATGTCACTTCTATGCTGAATCCACAACTGAAGACAGAGCCAAAACAGCTTTCAGTTTTTTTTGTTTTTTTCTTGAGACTGAGTTTTGTTGTTGTTACCCAGGCTGGAGTGCAATGGCGCGATCTCGGCTCACCGCAACCCCGCCTCCTGGGTTCAGGCAATTCTCCTGCCTCAGCCTCCTGAGTAGCTGGGATTACAGGCACGCGCCACCATGCCCAGCTAATTTTTTTGTATTTTTAGTAGAGACGGGGTTTCACCATGTTGACCAGGATGGTCTCGATCTCTTGACCTCGTGATCCACCCGCCTCGGCCTCCCAAAGTGCTGGGATTACAGGCTTGAGCCACCGTGCCCGGCCAGCTTTCAGTTTTAAAATATCCCTTGCTACTTAATATTTTTCAATCTAGGCCGGGCACGGTGGCTCACGCCTATAATCCCAGCACTTTGGGAGGCCGAGGCAGGTGGATCACGAGGTCAAGAGATCGAGACCATCCTGGTCAACATGGTGAAACCCCGTCTCTACTAAAAATACAAAAAATTAGCTGGGCATGGTGGCACGTGACTGTAATCCCAGCTACTCAGGAGGCTGAGGCAGGAGAATTGCCTGAACCCAGGAGGCAGGGATTGTGGTGAGCCGAGATCGTGCCATTGCACTCCAGCCTGGGTAACAACAACAAAACTCAGTCTCAAAAAAAAAAAATTATTCAATCTAATGTACTGCTACAGTCGTCTTCCAGTCAGACTTCTTTTTCCTAGCAGGACATGTAGCCACATGTCTCAAGCACCTCCTTACACCTGGAGGAGGGGCTTTCTGACTCAAACATGTTCAGAAGGTCTCCAGGGCTAAGTCTGACTCTCCAAAAGCAAGTCACAATAGGAATATTCAATAAAGGTACTCTCTCTCTCCTTTTAGAAGCTACCCTGTGGAATCTGCTTTTGTGCAGAAGCCCTTGTATTTCAGGAGAATTGACAAAATATACACATTCACATCTTCCAAATATCCCCTTTTAGTACTACAGGTAGAATTTATGATTTTCTTTTCTTTTCTTTTTTTTTGAGATAGAGTTTGTTCTGTCGCTCAGTCTGGAGTGTAGTGGAGTGATCTCAGCTCACTGCAACTTCCAACTACTGGGTTCAAGTGATTATCCTGCCTCAGCCTCCCGAGTAGCTGGGATTACAGGTGCCTGCCACATCTGGCTAATTTTTGTATTTTTAGTAGAGATGCAAGTTTCACCATGTTAGGCTGTTCTCAAACTCTTGACCTCAAGTGATCTGCCTGCCTCAGCCTTCCAAAGTGCTGGAATTACAAGCATGAGCTGTGTCTGACCAACTTGCCACATTTTCTAAGGTCTAATCCATGCCAAGTTGAGACCAACAGTTTGTACATTAGTCCCATGTCTCTTTTTGGTTTTCTTTCTTCATTGTCAATAAATATGTACAGGACCAAAATGTTCAGGGAACCATGTTGACAGACATAGGAGTGTGATGCGGTCTTTGCCCCTCGCATGCCAACAATGTCCTTGGCAGGCAGGTTTGCATGGTTTATATGTTAAGGTTCTATGCCATTAGTAAGGACACTGGGAAGTCAAGAAGGCTCTGAAAATAAAGTAACCAAAGGGTCTGAAGTCTAGAAAGCCTTCTTAGAAAAACAAGACTCAGCCCTAAAAGTAAAAGTAACAGGCCGGGCGCGGTGGCTCACGCCTGTAATCCCAGCACTTTGGGAGGCTGAGGCAGGTGGATCACGATGTCAAGAGATCGAGACCATCCTGATCAACATGGTGAAACCCCGTCTCTACTAAAAATACAAAAAAATTTATTTGTATTTATTGGGCATGGTGGTGCACGCCTGTAGTCCCAGCTACTCGGGAGGCTGAGGCAGGAGAATTGCTTGAACCCAGGAGGTGGAGGTTGCGGTGAGCCAAGATCATGCCATTGCACTCCAGCCTGGGTAACAAGAGCGAAACTCCATCTCAAAAAAAAGAAAGAAAGAAAGAAAGAAAAGTGAAAGTAACAAACACAGAGAAAGATGACATTATAGAAAAGGGAAAAGAAATTAAGGTTTGGACTTCTCCTTCCTGGAATTATACTACTAAAAGCATCCTTTCCTCAAACAATTTGGAAGAAATATATCAAAGCAAGTTAAGGGCATCTGGGGTTCTATGGGAAGAAGAATGATAACCAATGGCACAAAACCAGATAGCTGCTAGAAGTTACAGGGTATGACGTGCATGGCATAGCAAGAACATTAGAAATTCATTTACAAAAAAAAATTATTCCAGCTGGTACAGTGGTGCATGCCTGTAGTCTTAGCTAATCAAGAGGTTGAGCAGGACTCTATATTGTTCAAGGCTACCCTGAACAATATAACAGATGCCATTTCTAAAATATAAAAAAAGAAATTAAAAAAAAAAGTTTTATTCCTCTGACAACCCCAACAAAGGGGGAAATTACCTAAATGTTAGATATAACTGCATCAAGATTTCTAAGAAAATTAGACTCTCATAGTCCAGTGATTCTTTTTTTTTGAGATGGAGTTTCGCTCGTTACCCAGGCTGGAGTGCAATGGCGCGATCTCAGCTCACCGCAACCTCCGCCTCCTGGGTTCAGGCAATTCTCCTGCCTCAGCCTCCTGAGTAGCTGGGACTACAGGCAGGCACCGCTATGCCTGGCTATTTTGTATTTTTAGTAGAGATGGGGTTTCTCCATGTTGGTCAGGCTGGTCTCAAACTCCTGACCTCAGGTGATCTGCCCACCTCAGCCTCCCAAAGTGCTACGATTACAGGTGTAAGCCACTCTGTCTGGCCCATATATTAATTCTTACTGTGCGTGGTTTTAACATAGGAAAAATAAAACTAATCCTCACCGGGTTTCCCAAAGTCTTCTTTTAAAGTTTTCAGTATAAACATTCTGGGATATTTGGCCTGTAGAAGTCACGTCTGCACACTGAGGGATAGGGCTGGAGTCAGGGAGAAAGGAGTTGAGCTCCTTCAGTTTCCAATTTCCAACAAAGATTTAAAAGCAAAAGAAAAAATGTCATATTAAGAAAAGGAAAACAAACTTCTACAATTTATTTAACTTTTTCTTTCACAGGAAATATAAGTATGTAATGTAAACACTGACACAGTACAAGTATCAGGAAGACAAGTGAACTGGACAATCCTCTTGCTTTACCACTTTACCACTTCCTGATTTCATTTGCAGCATGAATTACATGGTTATCTAGACTGGCGAAAGTAAAGGCAACATTCAGATTTACAGATAAACCAAAGAGCCTCTGAAATCCAACAATGCTGTACGGAAGTCTGATCTTTCCATTGCAAAAAAAAAACTTAAAGCTGGGCACATGTCCATTTATCCATTTATCCAAGGCATTTAATTTAAGAGCATAAGAATGCGCTGATTATTAACACACGAGCTTTAATATGCTTGTGGAGGCAAAGATTAAATTGTGCCTCTTCTCCCTCTTCAGAGAAAATGAAATTAACCAAATTAAAAGCAGAGCTGCCTGATACTGGCCAGAAGACTATATAATCACAGTGATTTATTATTTCAATAAATCCGAAGAAATGCAAAACACAATAAATGATTGCCATTGGAGCTTTACCCAAATGGTCACCCCAGACCTCATGCTGCAGAATCATAACAGGTTTTCAAGGTTCTCTCCTAGAAATCCAAAGTTGGAAAAATGACCCAAATAAATGGTTGGGATAAAGAGCATCATTATTTAAAACAAAGGGCCTATTTCTAAACTTGAATTCAATAATAAAGAGTAAGGGCTGCAATTTTCTCTGATTATCCCAAAAGATTAAAATAATCTGTCTTTCTTATCATATGACACCTACCAGTCGGGAGGTAAATTTTGATGATAGATGCCTACTGTGTAGACTGGTTCAGTAGTGGTACTCAGCATCACAGGATTTGGGGGTTCAGATAAGGCTGCTTTAGAGCTAGAAATCAGAGAACCAGGCATTTGCCAAGTACACCTACTCCCTCACTCAGCCTATGCTCTAAAGCTATTAAAAACGATCTGGGCCGGCCAGGCGTGGTGGCTCACGCCTGTAATCCCAGCACTTTGGGAGGCCGAGGTGGGTGGATCACGAGGTCAAGAGATCGAGACCATCCTGCTCGACAAGGTGAAACCCCGTCTCTACTAAAAATACAAAAAATTAGCTGGGCGTGGTAGCGCGTGCCTGTAGTCCCAGCTACTCAGGAGGCTGAGGCAGGAGAATTGCCTGAACCCAGGAGGCGGAGGTTGCGGTGAGTCGAGATCGCGTCATTGCACTCCAGCCTGGGTAACAAGAGCGAAACTCCATCACAAAAAAAAGAACCCAAAAACAAAAACCAAAAAAACCTATCTGGGTCATATGAGGTTGCTTACGCCTGTAATCCCAACATTTTGGGAGGCCAAGGCAGGCGGATCACGAGGTCAGGATTTTGAGACTAGTCTGGTCAACATGGTGAAACCCCATCTCTACTAAAAATACAAAAATTAGCCAGGTGTGGTGGCACATCCCTGTAATCCCAACTACTCAGGAGTCTGAGGCAGGAGAATTGTTTGAACCCAGGAGGCAGAGGTTGCAGTGAGCCAAGATGGCACGATTACACTTCAGCCTGGGCGACAGAGCAAGACTCTGTCTTGGGAAAAAAAAAATTCTCTGTAGTCCCATATCCCTCTACACTCAACAGTCTATGGAGAAATAAGTATCCTGCATGCTTCCTCATTACGGCAAGAAGAACAGTCAGCTCAGGCTGAACACTGATTTTTTGAGGGAGAAATGCTACTCTGAGCAGGTGTTTTGAAATTATTTTTCCCAGGCAAAGCTATCCTTCCTATAGTACAAAGTGATGAAGATTTTTAAAAATGTGTTTATAAAATATCACATGAAAAACACCTTCACAACAAAAATCATTCATTTCTATAGTGTTCTGCCATTTATTGTGCTCTCACTAAAGAGATACATAGAACAGAGAGATCCAAAATCAGGTTTTAAAAGGGATAGGGAACTGATATTTCTATTTTTAAGGAATCTCTGCATCAATCCTGGCCTTTGTCCTATATTATAATTAAGGGTTTTTTTTGTTGTTGTTGTTTGCTTTTTAAAGCAAGGTGATAAAAACATCAGCATTATACTATTTTGATTAGAAAAAAGCCACTCATCACAGGTGGACCTCCATTCCTGGATTCTTATTTACCTCTGCAAAACAGAGGGCTGAGGGCCTTAGCTACTGTGAAGAACGGCACACCATTAATGCAAGTAAGGCAAGATGTTTCACTTATAATTCTCTGTCCTGTAGTCAGATCATATGTGCCAATTTTACTTTGGAAAACAGTAATCAAGTATTGAGAATTAAATGCCAGAGACCCTTCAAGCAAGTGGGAGCCCACTCTATCTTCACAAACTCCCCAGTTATTATTCTGTACTGTCTAGACCTATGACTTCTCCAGTGCTTCAACTCTGTCTCTGATATTCCTGCAGAGGAGATCTCAAAGAGGAGCTTTTTAATATGGTAACTAGTCATTTCTTCTGTTATCGCTTCTTTTCTCCTGTCTTGGCATCAGTTCCTATTAGAATGGCCTTCTCTTTGAAAAAATGAAAGATGGGGCTAGGTGTGTTGGCTCATGCCTGTAATCCCAACACTTTGGGAGGCCAAGGTGGGTGAATCACCTGAGGTCAGGAGTTCAAGACCAGCCTGGCTAACATGGTAAAACCCTGACTCTGCTGAAAATACATAAATTAGCCAGCATGGTGGCACACACCTGTAATCCCAACTACTTGGGAGGCTGATGCAGGAGAATCACTTGAACCCAGGAGGCAAAGGTTGCAGTGAGCCGAGATCGTTCCACTGCACTCCAGCCTGGGTGACAGAATGAGACTCTGTCTCAAAAAAAAAAAAAAAAAAAAAATGAAAGATAGAACTTCTGAAAAATAGATTCATCCTATTTGCAGATATTCAAAACAGTTACCCTTAGGGAAATAAGGCACCTATAATGTGACCCCAGATTGACTACAGGAATAGTACTGATATTTGGATCCTGTGTGTCTGCAAAAAAACATGACTTCCAAACATAAGCACTACTTTCCTGCCACAGGTCAGGCTGCATCTCACAACACTGCTGTGCTGGTCTAACACACAAGCAGACTGGAGGCTCCATGAACTCAAAGAAATACAGATACAATTCTTCCTTAAAATAGAAAGTTACAGTAACAGTTGGGTCTCTGGTTAACTTCATCAGTCCTTTCAAGTAATGTTTTCATGGTTGAGTGAGGAATATGGAGGAGCAATAGATGAGAGTGAGGAAACCTAGGTTCCAGTCCCAGCTCTATCACTTACTGGCTGTGTGACCTCAGGCAACTACCCTTACCTCCCCTCACTCCTCACCCCCAGACTGTTTCGTTATCTGTAAAATGGGGATACAAATCACCTGCCTTGTCTACCACATGTTGTGACTGTGACGATCAAATGAGATGCTATGAAAGTGCCTTGTAAACTGCAGTACTGACTGTAAAGGCTTTTAAAATATTAGTATATACTTAGTACATTTTAATTAGGTCCTTATCATTGCCTATTTGACTAGAAGTGCTCCATGCAGGATGTGCCTTGCAACAGACAGAACTGAAAAATAGGTGCTGTAAATATACACTGGTCCTTTTCACTGGGGGTGGTTTAAAAAAAAGAAAATTCTTAACTTCCTCAGCAATGGCTTCAGAATACATTACTTAAAAATGTGATGTCATCCAAATCTACAACTGATAGAATTAATTTTCTCCAAATATATCCTATACAGTTGTAGTTTGGTCTGTTGATATCTTCACACAGAGGAGTCTAGAATTCAAAAAATAGTGTGCTAACACTAAACAAAAAAAATACAACCAAATAGTCACAGTTGGTTGTAAAGGAAATAAAAATTAGAGGCATCATTATAATAAAATTAGGTCACAGTTCCTCAAATGGTCACCTTTTTCCTGAGATAGCTCCAGGACAGGGTCCTAGTCTTGCTGGAGGTGAAAAGGACATGTGGGTTGGCAACTAGGCTGTGTTCATTTACAGCACGAGATTTGAACAAGAAGGTCTGCTAGGAGCTGCCAAACAGCTTTGGTGGAGAAGCCCATATGGCCTAAGAGAGGCTTGCTAGTTCTCAGATGCCAGGCCAGAGTGTGGAGAACAGCTTAACACAGCCATCCAGTCCCACGATTTTCAATTCTTCCTGTAAGTTGGTTCTGCTCTTCTCCGGTCTAGTAAATAATTGAACAGAGGAAAAACAATGAGATGTAGAGCAATATATCTAACTGTGCTTTAGGGCCTTTCTCTGCCTAGCTGCACAAAGTTTACATGCAGAACAGAGACACACACAAGGAGCAAATGTGACTTTGACTAGACTTTGAAATAGACTTTGACTAGCCTAGAGCACCCAGATTCCAGCATTCATGTCAGAAGACTTTTATTACAAATGTTACAGGTGATGACTTGCAGGGAATCAGGTCACTGGAATCACTAGTTAACAAGTTGGTCGTCCTTTGGGGCCACAGGTGTGTTGCTAACCTCCACTTTTCTTCCTGATTTGCTTTGCTTTCCGGGGTTTGAGGATGGTGTAGTTTACATATACTGTATACTGATCTGATAGGAAGGGGACATAGAATGCCCGCAGCAGCTTTGAAGATCTGAAAAACAAGGGTTTAAAAAAAAAAAAAGAATTGTATCAATTAGGAGAATTTACTAGTGGTACTAAAAGTGATTAAAAGAAATGAACTAAGCTCTGTAGTAAGGATTATATTTTATTCAAGTGGTACAGAAAAGCCTATTACTTAGGTACTAGATCATGGTGAAAGATTTAATCAAGACCAAGTACCTTGTCACCTAGGTGAAACTTTATTAATGTCCCTAAGAAGCCCTCAGTATACCCTTCAGAATAGCTCTAGGTCTTCATTTTGCATTAGAATGTACCACAAAAAAATTCCAGGTCAATCAAAGGACTGCTATGGCTGAAATGAAATTTTCTTTTTTTTAGGACAGTCTTGCTCTTTCACCAGGCTGGAGTGCAGTGGCACAATCTCGGCTCACCGTAACCTCCAGCTCCCGGGTTTAAGCAATACTTCTGCCTCAGCCTCCTGAGTAGCTGGGACTACAGATGTGAGCCACCATGCCCAGCTAATTTTTGTATTTTTAGTAGAGATGGGATTTCACCATATTGGTCAGGCTGGTCTCAAACTCCTGACCTCGTGATCCACCCACCTCAGCCTCCCAAAGTGGTGGGATTACAGGCATGAGCCCCTGCGCCTGGCCCCTAAAATGAATTCTTAACATCAAAATGGTTTCTGCATCTAAGACACTGTAGAGATTCAAAGTACTCAAATGACCTGGACTCCAGCTCTAAGTTTTCCTGGAGAGGGGAAGAAAAATTACATCCTGGCTGCCTATGCATAGTGTTCCAGTGTTGTCTAAGTCAAGGAAAGAGTCTACACACAAGTTCGTGTTGTGACAACATCTCCCTGGTAAATTATAATACATCTACTTATTACTGAAATATAAGAACTGAAAAACTAAATTTCTCATGAATTTCTGAAGAATGTGAAAAGTGCTTATACTTTTAAATATATTATCAGCTGGGCATATAGCTCACATCTGTAATCCCAGCATTTTGGGAGGCCAAGGCAAGGTGTGGATCTCTTGAGGTTAGGAGTTCAAGACCAGCCTGACCAATAAGGTGAAACTCCGTCTCTACTAAAAATACAAAAAAATATCAAAACAGCATGGTACTGGTACCAAAACAGAGATATAGACCAATGGAACAGAACAGAGGCATCGGAGGCAACACAACATATCTACAACCATATAATCTTTGATAAACCAGACAAAAACAAGCAATGGGGAAAGGATTCCCTGTTTAATAAATGGTGTTGGGAAAACTGGCTAGCCATGTGCAGAAAGCAGAAACTGGACCCTTTCCTGACACCTTACACTAAAATTAACTCCAGATGGATTAAAGACTTAAACATAAGACCTGACACCATAAAAACCCTAGAAGAAAATCTAGGCAAAACCATTCAGGACATAGGAGTAGGCAAGGACTTCATGACCAAAACACCAAAAGCATTGGCAACAAAAGCCAAAATAGACAAATGGGACCTAATCAAACTCCACAGCTTCTGCACGGCAAAAGAAACAGTCACTAGAGTGAATCGGCAACCATCAGAATGGGAAAAAATCTTTGCAGTTTACACATCTGACAAAGGGCTGATATCCAGAATTTACAAAGAACTCAAACAGATTTACAGGAAAAAAACAAACAAGCCCATTCAAAAATGGGCAAAGGATATGAACAGACACTTTACAAAAGAAGACATACATGAGGCCAACAAACACATGAAAAAATGCTCATCATCACTGGTCATTAGAGAGATGCAAATCAAAACCACACTGAGATACCATCTCACGCCAGTTAGAATGGGGATCATTAAAAAATCTGGAGACAGCAGATGCTGGAGAGGATGTGGAGAAAGAGGAACGCTCTTACACTGTTGGTGGGAGTGTAAATTAGTTCAACCATTGTGGAAGACAGTGTGGCGATTCCTCAAGGACCTAGATATAGAAATTCCATTTGACCCAGCAATCCCATTACTGGGTATATATCCAAAGGACTATAAATCGTTCTACTATAAGGACACATGCACACGAATGTTCATTGCAGCACTGTTTACAATAGCAAAGACCTGGAACCAACCCAAATGCCCATCGATGATAGACTAGACTGGGAAAATGTGGCACACATACACCATGGAATATTATGCAGCAATAAAAAATGATGAGTGTGTGTCCTTTGTAAGGACATGGATGAATCTGGAGAACATCATTCTCAGCAAACTGACACGAGAACAGAAAAAGAAATACTGCATATTCTCACGCATAGGTGGGTGAGAAAAATGAGAACACATGGACACAGGGAGCGGGGTCTACTACACACTGGGGTCTATTGGGGGGAATGGGGGAGGGACAATGGGGGGGGCTGGGGAGGTATAGCCTGGGGATAAATGCCAAGTGAGGGTGAAGGGGAGGAAGGCAACAAAACACACTGCCATGTGTGTACCTATGCAACTGTCTTGCACGTTCTGCACATGTACCCCAAAACCTATAATGCAATAAAAATTTAAAAAATTAAAAAAAAAATACAAAAAAATTAGCTGGGCATAGTGGTGCATGCCTGTAGTCCCAGCTACTCAGGAGGCTGAGGCAGAAGAATCACTTGACTCGTGAGGCAGAGGTTGCAGTGAGCTGAGATCGTGCCACTGCACTCCAGCCTGGGTGACAAAGTGAGACTCCATCTCAACAAAAATACATTAAAAAAAAAAGATGAATAAATATATTATTTAATCCATTTGATAATCCTGTGAGGAAGTGGCATTATTATCCCTATTTTATAAATGGGAAATTAAGGCTTAAACTTGCTCAGGGTTCCCAAGTAAGTGACAGAGGCCTCATTCAAATCCAGGTTTGACTTGAAAGTCTGTACTCTTTTTAAAATTTATTTATTTATTTATTTTTTGTTTTGTTTTGTTTTTCTTTTTAGAGAGTCTGTACTCTTAACCATTATGGTTTATCATGCATCCCAGGAATAGACTAACAGGATTTATCATTTCCTAGAAAAAGTTGTAGTGATAGTTTCAAATTCTGTATGGAGTATTACTTCCTGACTGTGATTTCTGAGTCTGAAAATCAAAAGCCAGCCTAGTTATTGCCATCCTGAATAAGGTAGCTGAAGGTGTTCCACTGCCAGTCCTTTATCAAATTCTAAACTTGTAAATGTCATGTCAACGTGGCATTTATACTGGCAGCCTACCCTTGGATTTGGCAGACTCCTACAATGCCTGCACCCAACGATACTGTGCTTGGCATGCACGCCTCTTAGAGATTCTTCCCAATTAGGATGCTGGCAGTTCCCTGTGCTCTGTGAGAGTCACTTCACTTCAACAGTGAACTTTATCAAGGGCTTTGATAGAGAACGCAGGTTTGGAGAAGAGATATGAGACAAAGCAGGCTCCTGCAAATAAAATGAACGGGAGAAAGAAGTATTTACCCTAGTAAAGGAGAAGTTAATGGCCAGGCACAGAGGCTCATTCTTGTAATCCCAATATTCTGAGAGACTGAGGTGGGAGGATCCCTTTTACCCAGGAGTTTGAGCCCAGCCTGGACAACAAAGTGAGACCTGCGTTTACAAAAAATTTTTTAAAATTAGCCTGGCAGTTGGGAGGCCGAGACGGATGGATCAACGAGGTCAGGAGTTCCAGACCAGCCTGGCCAACATGGCGAAACCCCATCTCTACTAAAAACAACAAAAAAAATTAGCCGGGTGTGGCAGTGCATGCCTGTAATCCCAGCTACTAGGGAGGCTGAGGCAGGAAAACTGCTTGAACCTGAGAGGCAGAGGTTGCAGTAAGCCAAGACTGCGCTACTACAGTCCATCCTGGGTGGTAAGAGCAGAACTCCGCCTCAAAAAAAAAAAAAATTAGCGTGGCAGGGTGGCACGCACCTGAAGTCCCAGCTATTCTGAAGTTTGAGCTGGTAGTATGGCATATGCCCAGGAGGTTGAGGCTGCAGTGAGCTGTGATCATGCCACTGGACTCCAGCCTGGGTGACAGAGCCAGATACTGTCTCAAAAAAAAAAAGTTAATTTACTCTTTTCATCTACACTGCACAAATAGGGTGAAGAGTAGAAACCAAAAGATGCAAAGTAGAGCAAGCTCCTATAAGCTTTAGTTTAAAAAAAAAAAGTATAAAACTAACAAGTGTAATTTCTCTTCCGGTTGACTCTACAATAAAAGCTTCATTAATGTAGTCATTGTATATTTTTGGTCAACTCAGTCCTTAGTATAACCTCAGGGTCCACTGGACCCAATTTTAGTGTTTGATTTTCTTTTTTTTTCCAAGAGACAGGGTCTCACTATTTTGCCCAGGCTGGCCTTGAACTCCTAGGCTCAAGCAGTCCTACTGCCTCAGTCTCCCAAAGTGCTGAGATTACAGGCATGAGCCACCTCTCCTGTCCCAGGGTTTTACTTTCTTTTTGTAGCAATTTCTTACTATTTGGGAGGATTGCTAGTTAATAATTTTATTCTTTTTAGAGTCTCCCAAAGAATAAAAATAAATTATATTTTTATTTATTTATTTTGAGACAGGGTCTTGCTCTGTTGCCCAAGCTAGAGTACAGTGGCACGATCATAGTTCACTGCCGCCTTGACCTTCTGAGCTCAAGCAATCTTCCCGCCTCAGTTTCCTAAGTACCTGGGCTACAGGTGTGCCTGGCTAACTTTTTATTTTTCATAGAGATGGGATTTCATTATGTTGTCCTGGCTGGCCTTGAACTCTTGGGCTCGAGGCTGCCTCAGCCTCCCAAAGTGTTAGGATTACAGGCATGAGCCACTGTGCCTGGCCTTATATTTAAAAATAGAATAAAACTCATTTTATCTTGTAATTACCATAAGGGCCCACTTTTTATAAATCTAAGGTACATTACAGGATCTTGGTGATCTTATTTTTTTCTATATCTTGAATTATTTACAACTATGCTTTAAAAATGCAATTGTAAAATAAGTAATCATGATTGCATTATTCCTCCATTTTTTTATGGCATTGCCCAAAATATCGTGTCATCTTTAAATAAGGCATAAATGATTGGAGACACTATATTTGTAGTCTGCATTTAACTTTCATTGAACATAATTCAGAATCCAACATTTTTAAGTTACTGTTAATGAGAAGAAAATGGACAGAGGAAGATATTTCATGATTCTTAGACAAATCGGAAGATGAATACCAAGAGACGGATAGCAGCCATCCAGACCTAATGATGACAGTGAAATTGATCTTACAAGCAAAATTTCAGACTAAGAGTCTTCATATGACAATACACTAGATGAATTTCCTCAAGCTCAAGAACTGATGAGTGAACAATATATTTCTAAGGACAAAAAGGAAATAAGGTATTCTTGTATAGTCAGTCATTCAGCAAGAAAGACTGTATTATGTAATGTTTTATAATAAGACCATGGATCACAGTGTTTGCTAAAATGACATGTAACTATGCAACTATCTTGCACGTTCTGCACATGTACCCCAAAACCTAAAATGCAATAAAAATTTTTAAAAAAAAGTTAAAAAAATATGTGTATTTAGTGATCTACTTTTGAAATAAATTTTAAAGTTAAAAAAAAAAAAAGAGATCGGGACAAAATGTTTGCAATATATGTACCAGACGATTTGCATCTAGACTATATAAACTGTTCCTGTGATCAATAAGACAACTCAACAGAAAAAAATGACAGAAGACATAAATACAGAAGAGAAATGAAAATGGTTGATAAACATGAAATAATATTCAATCTTACCAGGAATCAGGGAAATGCAAGACTAGACATAATTTTCAATAATCAGGTCTGTAAAAGTTAAAAAGCCTGACAGTATCAAACACCTATGAGGAATTAGGAAACAGATATTGCCAGTGAAAGTGTAAACCTGCATAGCTACTTAGAAAGGCATTTTTAGCAGTATCAATTAAAACAAAAATTATGCAGTCCCTATGATACAGCAGAGGACTTTTACTTTGTACTTTACACCATGTTATTTATTTGCTTGCTTTACAAACAATCTATGTGGTTTTCCATTTGTCATAATAGAAAATTTCAAATATATGTAAAAGTTGATACATTTATTACTTATAATAATATTTTCAAACCAGTAGACAAATGTTTAAATAAA
Source organism: Saguinus oedipus (assembly GCA_031835075.1). Taxonomy (NCBI): domain Eukaryota; kingdom Metazoa; phylum Chordata; class Mammalia; order Primates; family Cebidae; genus Saguinus; species Saguinus oedipus. The sequence goes on from CM063178.1 coordinate 9,595,951, forward strand.
GGAAACCCTCGATTTTCCAAACAAAAGCCCCAAAACAAACAAACAAAAATCAATGTTCCTACTATATGTAAGCATTTGTGTGCTGGCTCTGAAGATATATAAGTCTCTGTTCTCAAAGGGCTAATAAGCTAATTAGGTAGAAACAGATTATGGATGATACGTCATCATAACTTAGTATATGCTAAATTCTAAACAGCTGATACAGAAGTTCAAAGTGATAATACAAACATTCAGATGGGAGGTCAAATGCTGAGGGCTGGGTAGGTAGGTGTATAAACAGTATTTAATACATATGTAGTACATCATTTCATTTTATCCATTCAATATTCCAAGGTACACTAAGCAGGAAAAGCAACTTGTCTAACTATAACCAAATCTACAGGCATCTCAGGTTAAATACTCTGTCCATTCAGCAGCAACTAAAGGTGGACTGAATAAATCTCAAATTCTTTCTCACTGCCTGCAAAGCCCTAGGAGATCTAGCCCTTGCCTAATTGTCCCACTTCACCTTGTGCCATCTTCCTCCCAGATCTCTACACTCCGGCCACACCAGCTTCCTTTCAGTTCTTCAAAAACACAAGCTCCTCGTACCTTAGAGCCTTTGCAGATGCTGTCACCTCAGTCAGGAACACTCTTCCACCCTGTTTTTCTCATAACTGAGTCCATTTCATTTCTCATGTCTCAGCTTAAAAGTTACATCCTTTGGCCTGGCACAGTGGCTCATGCCTGTAATCCTAGCACTTTAGGAGGCTGAAGCAGGTGGATCACTTGAGGTCAGGAGTTCCGGACCAGCCTGGCCAACATGGTGAAACCCTGTCTCTACTAAAACTACAAAATTAGCCAGGCATGGTGGTGGGCGTCTGTAATCCCAGTTACTCGGGCAAGAGAATCACTTGAACTCAGGAGGTGGAGGTTGCAGTGAGCCAAGATTGTGCCACTGCACTCCAGCCTGGGTGACAGAGTAAGACTCTCAGAAAAAAGAAAACAAAAACATAAACCAAAGTTACCTCTTCTGAGAGGTCTTCCAACAATCCTAGGTTTCCACCTCTCACTTTTTTCTCAGCGCACCTATGTGTTTCTTCATTATATACTTCATAATTTGTACTATTTATCTGTTGGTTAACTGTTTATTGTCTGCCCTCCCCCCCAAAACACACTCAAATTCTAAGGCCATGCCTGTCTTATCTGCCAATATGTACCTGGCATATAGTAAATTTTGAAAAACAAATGTTGGATGGATGGAAGGATGAAGGGATGGACTGCTGAAGAAAGTGAGGGAGGGATATTACACAAATGAGATATGAGTTTAATTCAATTTAGTTTAACTACAAGTGAATGAGCTCCATGTCAAGGAATGGGTTGAATGCCAGGAACACAATGATGGTTCCTCCTATTCTCAATAAGGAATTCAAAGTCCAAGTGAATTTGTAGTTTGGAATAACCATCTTGCTAAGGACAAACATGGGTCTGACTTAGCTACATGGAGACATTCAAGAAACATCCTAATTTGCCAAGCTCCCTCAGTGTATAATCACAAGAAATTCAGCATCGAATTCTTTTTTCTTTTTGAGACGGAGTTTTGCTCTTGTTACCCAGGTTGGAGTGCAATGGCGCGATCTTAGCTCACCGCAACCTCTGCCTCCTGGGATCAGGCAATTCTCCTGCCTCAGCCTCATGTGTAGCTGGGATTACAGGCACATGCCACCGTGCCCAGCTAATTTTTTGTATTTTTAGTAGAGACAGGGTTTCACCATGTTGATCAGGATGGTCTCGATCTCTTGACCTCATGATCCACCCCCCTCAGCCTCTCAAAGTGCTGGGATTACAGGCGTGAGCCACTGCGCCCGGACCAGCGTCAAATTCTAAATAATACATTCAGGAAATAAGAAGGCATTTCTAGTTAAGCCAGAACATAAAACTACAAAAAAAGGTGTGAATTACATAGAAGCAAAAGCTAAGAAGGATCTATTTAACATCAGAGTATGGCACTGGAAAAAAAAATCATTTAGAAGGCAAACCTCTTTTTCTCCTGCAGATTATCTTTAATAGCATTATCTATCTATAACACACAAAGTCACTAACTAATCTCTTCTAGAAGATGGAATGAGAAAGCAGATAATATATGCTTAGGCCCATTCTCACCTGTAAGCTGGGATGGGAATATTCTGCAATTTTTCTTTCTTTTGAGACAGGGTCTCACTCTTTCACCTGGGCTGGAGTGTAGTAGTGTGATCCCAGCTCACTGCAGCCTTGACCTCCAGGGTTCAAGTGATCCTCCCACCTTAGCCTCCTGAGTGGCTGGGACCAAGGTGTATGCCACCATTCCCAGCTAATTTTTTGTCTTTTTATAGAGACAGGGTTATATTATGTTGCCCAGGCTAATCTCGAACTCCTGGGCTCAAATGATCCTCCCACCTTGGCCTTCCAAAGTGCTGTGATTACAGGTATGAGTCACAGCACACAGCCTGTGACTTTTTTCTTTAACCAAAAGAACAAGCTGGCTTGAATTCTTCATTTCTAACATTCCAGCTGCTATTTTAGATCATTTTATCATCAATAGCTTAAATATACTAAGCATAACTTGGGCATTTTGAATTTATTATGTTGTTTGTTGCTGAAAAAAGGGAATCAAAATTGGTAATTTGCCTTTGTAAAAGGAAAGAGGAGTTGTGCATTGGAATAACATGTGTGTCCACACATTTATAAACATGGGAACAAAGATCAAACCAAATCACAGACAAAACTAATGCCTATCAAAACTCATACAATAATGTCTGTAATAAAGTGAAATGCCAAAGTACTGCCCTAGGGCAGCAGAGGTAGCATGATTTAGGGAGACATAAATATGTGCCTCTATCATGGAAACTGAAATACTTCCCCTCCCAGTGAGAAAGTCACTCAAGTGATTCAAGGATGAAACAGACCTGGACAAAGCAATTGCCCGAACAGTATAATTAGCTCATGGCTCAGAATGTTTTCTAATTCAATTACCAGCTCTATTTATGAGGGCTGAAGAGCAGTCTGCTGTGGAGATTTAAATCTGCTCTTGCTGACGTCAATGAATGACTGGCTGCCAGTCCCTGATGTCACCAGTTCAGCAGGCACAAATGGAAATGCTGGGTCAATTTTTCATTTTAAAAAGAAAACATCATAGTATATAGGTTTTCTTTCTTTTTTTGAAAGACAGGATCTAGCTTTGTTGCCCAGGCTGGAGCGCAGTGGCATGATCATAGATCACCGCAGCCTCAACCTCCTGGGTTCAAGGGATTCTCCCTGATCTGTCTCCAGAGTAGACGGGACTATAGGTATGTGTCCACACCTAGATAATTTATTATCATTATTATTAACAGAAACAGTCTCACTATGTTGCCCAGGATGGTCTTAAAGCTTCAAGCAATCCTGTGGCCTGAGCCTCCCAAAGTAGTGGGACTGCAGGCATGAACCACCATGACTGGCCCAGGTCTTGTCCTGTCTTCTTTCTCCTCTCTTCTTTTTCTTTGTTACATCCATCCATCTATCCCCTCATCTATCCATCCATCCAACCATTAATATCCCCTGTAAACCTGTAATCTAAGCCCACTGCCAGTTGTCTTTCCAGGTGCAGCTTTTTCAAGCTAGTTTCTTTCTCTCTTGCATTTAGCTCACTCTTCAGTGAGAGATTTTCTGCAACTGCAACTTTCAGAGCAGAGCTTGCCTTTTGCAGCTATCTTCAGTTCTGAAGAGAATCTCAGAATTCCTTCAAGACTTAGTGATAGTCAACCTATAGTTCCATATCAAGCAATTTAAGAACATCTCAAAAAGTTGGTACGGCGCAAAAATGTGACTGTTATTTAATAGTTTTTAAAAGGAAATGTGGAGACGGACATTATTCTAATGGTACCTAATGCAAAGGCGACTTGCAACCCTGTTATACAAAAGAGGAGTTCCATGCTGTATGTTATACTCCACTAGTCCCTTGAGGATGGAACTTTATCTAACTGCTCCATCTCTAGTTTTCAGGAAAGTGTCACAGAAAGTACTCAATAAATTGTCTGTGAATGAATAAATGCCTATGCTCTAACTCTTAAACCAGAGCATCTGGTTTACCTCCCACCCTTCTTACAATTCATCTTCCACAAGGAAAAGGAAATATCAAAAATAAGCTAAAGCTATTTTTTCTGTTCTCTTCCTAAGCGATTCAGTCCTAAAGACATTAGGTGGGACAGAGCAAAGTAGAAGTCTAGAGTGGGGAGTTGGGGGGCTGTGGTGGCTCACGGGATGTCAGAGTACAAGTGAGGCATGGAAGACATGTTGACAAAGAAAATATACCGCAAAAGGTCACATAATTGTATAATGGCAATATACCCAACAGATGGCCGTTTACATAGAATTTGCTGAATCAGCATTATCCATGTGACCAGTATGATATTTTACTTTCAGTAGGCATGTTCAATGAATATTCACACTATTTATCATCTGAAGCAACCTCCAAAAATCCATTATGTGTAATGACTAGGAAGTTTGCTGAGGCACAAATTGGAATCATGGCATCGTGAGACTGGTATACAGAGTGAATTATTCCACTGATTTGTGGCCTTGGCCACCGTCTGGCATAAAATCATAACCTTTTGATCAGTCACCTTTAGCAAATATTCAGAATGAGGAACTGGGGAAAAATGCTATTAGGCAACTGGCCATTTTCTGACCTCAGTCCCATCAAGCTTGCTGGAGAAATGCTCTTCACCAGTCTTTTTCCCTGACAGCTACTTAGAGATAAAGATACTATATGCACCATTCACCATTCCTGGGGAGAAGATGCCAACGTTCTAGAGAGTTTTTGTCCCTGCTCTTTGGATCCTTATTTGGGCTTCTTTTACATGACAAACAGAAGAAGAATTAGGGGTCACATAAGCAAATGATTCTGGCAAGCTTTACAGAGATGAAATAAACAATGAGTATGCTTTAAAATCATTCAATGATCTTTATTTTACCAAATAAGGGCATCAGAAGCTTCTGAAGGAAACCTTATACCAGCTTTTTTCTATTTACTCCAGTATAAATGCAGTTTTAAGAATGTGAAATACATAAAATCATCAATACATATTTTCTAAGACTCTATAATATGCTAAGAGTTGTAGAGAATCAACATGTATTGTGGTTCTACCCCTCAGGGAACTTAGAACAAAGACTTCTGAGGATGCCACCTGCTTAGGCTAAGCCAGCTAAAAGCAGCAGCGGTCCTAAAACACATTATATGCTCTTCAAACCAGCAAGTCTCTATGGCATGGACTTAGAAAACAGATAGTCCATAAATGAATTCTTTCTAGAGAACTCATTTCACAACAATGGAAAGCAGACTTTCTAAGCTTTGGAAAAATGAAAAAAGGTTTATTCTTCTTAAAATTTCAGCAGATCTTAATGATTAAGCAGCTGAATAATGGCAAACACCATGTGTTTTGAAGCCAAATCTGGCCTGGGATAGCTCTGTCAGATGAAGGGTCTCAGGAAAGTATCCTGGGAGGACAAGAGGAGGAAAAGCTAAAAACTGAGAGTGAAACAGAAAGTATAAGAGAATAAAGGTTGGTAAATACAAAAGTATAGAAACTCCGATCTCTTCTTCCTTACTGTTTCTCGGTATTCTTGGCCTCACTGAGGAAGCTAAGGGTACCACCATGATTGACATATAGGGAAAAAACAAAAAATACTTCCATTACTGCTTAGGAGGGAGAACTAATTCTACCCAAAGAGGGAAGCACCATCTGAAACATGTCAAACTCTTGGCCTGCAACCAAATTCTGTTATGGGGTGGAGTTTCCCCTTCCACCTGGGTAATAAGAAACTGCAGATGGAAACAGCCTGCTGGACTATTGACTATTGTGTGCACCATATGTCTCTTTTGTAAGAAATCATCTTTAAAAAGAAAAGTTTCAAAGATTATCCAACATGGATGGAAATGGCATTAAAAGATATGTAGTGGCTTTAAGGCATGCCCATACTTCTTTGACACTCCTCCCATCAACAGGGGAAGTCTAATTATTTTCCCCTTGAGCATGAACTATTCAATTGGCTTGCTGCCAATGAACAGAATGAGGAGAAAGTAGGACTGTGTGATTTCCAAGGCTAGGTCATGAAAAACTATGCAGGTCTTTAGATGCTGACTCTTGGAAGTCAGCCACCATACTACAAGGAAGCCCAGGCCACATAGAGAAGACATAGACAGGTGTTATGGCTGACAGCAAGAGCCAGCATCCAGACAGATGAGTGAGAAAGCCGCTCAGATGCCCCCAGCCCCAGCCATTATCTGATGGCTAATGCATTAGAGACCCTGAGTAAGAACTGGCTAGGTGAGCCCATCAACTCTTAGAACCATGAGAGGAAACAATAATCAACTGTTGTCATTTTTACGCCACTAAGTATGGATGACTGTTATACAGCAATAACTGGAACAAATGCTTCTGGCTAATTTGCCCTTTATATTGATCACTCCAAGGGTCTTATCTTCCAGAGAGAAATAGCTCTGCTTATGCTAGAGCTAAGTGCTAGCTCCCTTCAACCAGATTACTCTCTCCAACATGGGACAACAATGAATATCTAAGTGCCATGGACTCTTTAGGCCTCATAAGCTGCTGGCTCTCCTCTTAGAAGCTAAAAGGAGAGCCATGGTCTTAATAAAGTCCCCAGAGCAGCTGAAGTTCAGTGGCCACTGAGAATCCTATGCTAGGCACTGAAAGAACATAATAAGCAGTATATGTTATTAGCACAGTCCCCAACTTGCTGCTGTACAGGCCCTTTGACTAGAAAAGGCCCCTCTCCTACCATACCAGCTTAAGTTTTCAAAGTCTAACTCCTTATTTTTATTTACTCTTCATCTGTAATTGCCTGGCCAACATGGTGAAATCCCGTCTCTACAAAAAATATAAAAATCAGTTAGGTGTAGCAGTGCATGCCTGTAGTCCCATCTACCTAGGAGGCTGTGATGGGAGGATGGCTCGAGCCTGGGAGGTGGAGGTTGCAGTGAACAGAGATTGCATCACTGCACTCCAGCCTGGTCAACAGAGTGAGACTCTGTCTCAAAAAGAAAAATATAGAGAAAAATAAAATCTCACAATCCCCAAACTAAAGCAGAAAGCAAAGCAAGCAAGACAAAAGGGACCTAAAATGAAGGAGGAAACAGTGGGTGGAAAGTGGCTGTGCAAACCACTGGCAGAGCCTCCCAACTTGTTTCCAAAGCTACAAACAGGCCCTGTTGTTCATGAAGCCAACTCTAACATCCTGGAGAGGCATTTCCCACCAGACTCCCACAAGCAAACACTCAGCACACTTAGAAAGGCACCCAGCATTGAGCGGGTGATTTACTGCAACTCTCCCTTCACTCCTCTCCGGGGACTCTCAGAGTAGGCATTATTACATCTGCCCACTTGTCAGCTATTTTATTCATGCAGCAATTATATCGTGCTTCAAAGAAAAAAATTCTCTTTTATTTTATAAAGTATGTAATATGAGATGACCACAGAGTAACAAATGTGTCTGATCTAAAAAGTAATATTGTTAAATAGCTTAGACTCTATATCCTGAGAGTTTGATAAACCTTTATAAAATTAGGCAGACAGACATGGCAAAATCAGGGAATGGAAGTTGCAGCTCTGGTACCAGTTGTATGAGCAGCAACTAGAACATGGTGATTAAGATCTTATGCCTGGATCTTGTCTCAAACTAATGAAGCCGGGGTTTGTAGGCCTCTAATAAGGCAAAGAAGAAGCCAATTAGGAAAAGAAGTGAACAAACATCTGGGCCGTCATTCTCTCAAATGGTCTAATACGAGTTAGCCTTATTTAGTAAGTACTTCTCCATTAGTCCAACAATAAGGGTATTGCCTATCTTGCAATGACTTCAACAGAAAACAGGCTTCTTCACACATTCACAGACATGTGGAATTCCTAAATTTGCCCCAATCACAAAATTGTCCCAATAATCACCAGGTTGCAACTCCCTCAAGTGGAAACTCCAATTACATATAACTCACAGTATGATTCCTTTTTTTTTTTTTTTTTTTTTTTTTTCTCTGAGACGCAGTCTCCCTCTGTTGCCCAGACTGGAGTGCAGTGGCGTGATCACAGCTCACTGCAACCTCCACCTCCCGGTTCAAGCAATTCTCCTGCCTCAACCTCCTGAGTAGCTGGGATTACAGGCATGCATCACCATGCCAAGCTAATTTTTTGTATTTTTTTAGAAGAGACGGGGTTTTACCATGTTGGTCAGGCCGGTCTGGAACTCCTGACCCACACCTGCTTTGGCCTCCCAAAGTGCTGAGATTACAGGCATGAGCCACTGTGCCCAGCCATGATTTCTTTTTAAAAACAAAAAAACAAAAAACATGCTGGTACTGCCTTCAAACTACCCTAATTGCTTCTCTTTCAGACAGCTGAGGCCCAATCTAGGCTACAATAACAAAGAATTCAGCAAGTTAAATAAGTAAACTCTGGGCAAATCCACATAGAAAATGGACTGTGGAGCAAAGAAACTATATCTATATACTTCTTTCTCCGATCCTGCTTTTTAGAACAAGTCTTTTTATTCTGGTCACATTAAAGCAAGATGACCATATATTTCTTTTTTTTTTTTTTTTGCTTTTATATTTGCCTTTATTCTTCATTTAACTTTTTAAAACACTACTATAGTTGATTAAAACAAAAACAAGAGCAAGTAGTGAGCATATAATGATTACATCCTTACTCATTCACTACTGCACATAAAATGCCAGCAGCGTTATTCACTGGCCCAGTAAGAGGTCTGACACTGAACACCACCTCTGGGATGATGTTCATCATCCTCATATGCTTCTCCATTGCAATGGCGCCGTCTTTCCTGATTTGGATCAAAGTCCACCAGTTCTACTTGATCCATCTCATCAGTCTCTTCCACTTCCTTCCTCTCCAGCAGGAGTTTTTCCAGCAAAGACAGTTTATCAGGAGACAGAAAGCCATTCTCAGGGAAGTTTACCTTAAATTCGATGATTAGGCAACCCTTTTCATATGGTCTACGATAAATTGGCATGCCTTCATTTAGTACACACTTGATATCTCCATGCTTGACAATCTGACCTGGATGAGAGGTGATGACTATGGTTCGGTTGTCAAGAGTAGATATCGGCTTTTGGAAGCCACACAGTGCTTCAACCAGCTGTATGTCCATACACACGAAAAGGTCTTCTCCTCGTCGAGTAAAAATAGCCTGGTCCTTCTTATCTAACACAATGATTATATCTCCTGGCTCCAGTCCTGGTTCTTGGTCTCCTTCACCATGGAATGTTATCTTCTGGCCATCTTTCATGCCTTTGTCAATATGAACTTCTAGAATCTTCTTCTCTCGAACTATCTTCCTTCCATTGCAGCTTTTACATCTATCTTTAGGACTGATCCGCTCCTCATGGCCCTGGCACTCCATGCACACAGACTGAATTTGCTGAACCATTCCAGGTCCTATCTGATGGATTCTTATTTGCATTCCAGTACCTCGGCAATTGGGACAGCACTCTACTGCTCCTTTCTTACCTCCTCTACCTTCGCATTTGTCACAAATCACATTCTTTTGCAGAGCCAGTTTTCTTGTTGCACCATTATATAAGTCTTCCAGGGTTACTGAGAGCTGATGTACAACATTTTTACCTCTCCTTTCTCTCTGCATCCTTCCTCCTCCTCCAAAAAACATATCAAAGATGTCCAAGGGAGAGCCAAAACCGCCACCTGCTCCACCCTCTTTAATTGCCTGTTCTCCTCCCTTGTCATATAATTCCCTTTTCATTGCATCAGAGAGAACTTCGTAAGCTTGAGACATCTGTTTAAACTTCTCTCCTTCATTTGGATTCTTATCAGGATGGTACTTCAAGGCCAGTTTCCTATAAGCCTTTTTCAATTCTTCCTGAGTAGCATTGGGTTTGACTCCCAAAACATCGTAGTAGGTGGTTTCTTTCACCGTCTTCTACTGCCAGCTTTCCCCCTGCACTTGGCGCGACCGTTAAGGTTTCCTTCCTTTCTCCCTCCCACCCTGGATCCAAGTGGCCCATATATTTCAATTTATCCAGGACAGCACCCCTTTTATGTTCAAGACTTCTGATGTAGATGATACATTATAGATTACCTTACATAAAAGCAAATTCAAACCAGCCAAAGAGGTAAATAGAATTTTTTGATGCTGACTTTGGACCCTTCATCCAATAGGCATTTTATATCTTTGCATTTTTATTCATAATTGCTTCCTGAATTAAATAAGTGATTCTTTCCTCCTCACTACCAGTACTTATTTAATCCTACTTTTCTTCACTTCAAGCACCTCCTCCTTCAGGAAGCCTTCCAAGTGTACTCTAACCTTGACAGGTCCCTCCTTTCTTTAAAGTTCTAGCACACAGTTTAGTACCTCTATGGTCTTAACACTATTTTCAAGTTGCCTTCATATGTGTAGGTCTTCCTACAAAAATTATAAGTTATTCGAGGGAAAAGTCTGTGTCTAATTACTTCTTTTATGTGCTTTAAAACATTTAACTCCATAATAAAGACATAACAGACACTCAGTAAAAACTTTCTTTCTTTCTTTTTTTTTTTTTTTTTGAGACGGAGTTTCGCTCTTGTTACCTAGGCTGGAGTGCAATGGCGCGATCTCGGCTCACCGCAACCTCCACCTCCTGGGTTCAGGCAATTCTCCTGCCTCAGCCTCCTGAGGAGCTGGGATTACAGGCACGTGCCACCGTGCCCAGCTAATTTTTTGTATCTTTAGTAGAGACGGGGTTTCACCACGTTGACCAGGATGGTCTCGATATCTTGACCTCGTGATCCACCTGCCTCGGCCTCCCAAAGTGCTGGGATTACAGGCTTGAGCCACTGCGCCCGGCCAGTAAAAACTTTCTGATCTCCAAACCTGCGTAACCAGCTGACTTAAGGACATACCAGGAAGACTCCAGGTGTCTCCCCACTGCTCACTCTTCTGGCAACACCCCGTACCTTCCTCTTAAAACACATAACACATTTTGTAATTATATATTGATTTGTGTGGCTATTTGTTTAAGGTCAGCCTCACCATTGTATTGTAAGGTCCAAGAGGACAGAGACCTGGTATGTACTGCTGTTTATCCTTGTCTACTTACGATCTATCACAGTGCCTGGCAGTGTTCAAGAAATATTTGCTGACTGGATGGATGATGGGTGGACAGAAGGACAATGGAAGAAAGAAGAAATGATCTCAGAGAAATAAACAATAAAGAAAGCAGGTTTAGATTTTAGGAACTTAAACATTTGAGAAATTAACCTACTTACATTTCTAAACAGATCAAGTGCCTGTGTGTCATAGGCTTATTAAAACCTTTTCCTTTTCTCAGAAAGAGCTAAAGAATAGTTAGGTCTGCAGCAGCCATCTTATCTAGAGTCTAAGATATAAGTGACCATTATATGTGAATGGACCATTATTTCTCCTTAATATATAAATTGCTAAAGTACAAAAACCATTGTTTCAAGATGATAGAGGAACTTTAATTGCTCCAGTAAACAGGTCTGAAGGCATTTCAAGATTATGCTCATGACACCACCTCAGAGTGGTAGCTCTGAGACATGCAGGCTCTGACAGTAAGGTCTACCTTAATTTGCCCCAAGTCAGCAACATGAGATGTCATGGTGCTGAGAGATATAAACTGCTGTGGCAGAACTGACTGTAGGATCCTGCTGGTTTTGCAGTTAGATCAATACATACTAGAAAATGCTGAGGAAGAGAAATGTAAAGAAAATCAGCAAAATTCTGGAACCCTAGACAGCCTGCTAATCAATTAAAAAGCCTAACATTTCTATACAATGCTTTAGCATGTAAACAGACTTTCATATATTCAATCCCATTTCATTCTTACAACATGACAATTCCAGAAAATACATAAAATAGTTATCTGTTTTACTGATATGTTAATGTTGGAATCAGAAAGGTACGAACAAAAAGTGGCCAAGATTAAACTCACAAGTCTTCAAACCCCATGCCGTCTTTGACATACTTGGCACATGGACTGTACCTCTTTGGCTCTTATCCCAAATGAGTCTTTCTTTCTTAACAGGTGGTTGTGAAAATCATGCCCTGAGCACAATTTATGGGAAATGAAAATCCTCTGAAGGCATTCTGCAGTTACCAGGGAGGTTGTTTGAGATCGGCTGTCTCCTCAGAGCTGGGGATCTTCCCAGGCTCAGGTCTCACGTTGTCACAGTTTTCTGAACTCAAAAATAAAGACACAGCAGAGCCCCACCCCAAATACTATAACAAATAACAAGCCAGGTACCAAGGTACACGTGTGATGCTAAGAACTTCCATCACTGCTGCATCCATCTTTCCAGCTGTCTCCTATTACTACCCCAATTCTGGCAATGTTTGAACACCTACCATGGTCCTACCTCCTTTCACTGTCTCTCACTCTCCCAATAATTTCCTCCAACTTCCCTCCTTAGCAACTTAAGGTCACACTCATTAGATCACTTCCCTGCAGAAACCTGCAGCTCCTTTGTCCTGTCAGGCTGTGTTGAACTTTCTTAACTAAAACCCAACCACCTACACAAAGATGTGCAAAGAAGCTTCATAGCAGCATTATTCCTAATAGCCAAAAAGTGTAAACAATCAAAATGTCCATCAGTCAGTGAAGGATTAAACAACGGAACAGTATTCAGCAATAAAACAGACAACTACAGATAAATGCTAAAATATGAATGAAGCTCAAAAACAGGCTGAGTGAAAGAAGCCAGACACAAAACTCCACATATGATTCCATTTACATGAAATGTCCAGAAAAGGCAATCTATAGAAGCAGAGAATAGATTAGCAGGATCCCCGGAGATGGTACTGGGAATGAGGGATCTTACTAGGGTGATGAAAATGTTTTAAAATTGAACTGTGGTTATGGCTATACAACTTGGTAAATTTAGTAATAATCATTTAATTGCACACTTAAAATGGATGAATTGGATGGTATGTAAATCATATTGCAATAAAGTTTTTTTTTAAACCCTGGTTAAATTTAACTGCTTTTTGCCTCATAGTGTAGCTATAACTATACATAAATGAAGAAGAGAAAAAGCAACTACATGGTCCCATTTAAAGCTCCAATGGGTTCTGGATCCTATCCTCCAATCGCACTGTATTTCTCTAGCTCCTTTTGTCTCTCGCTCTCCTCAACTATTTCACACCTTGTTTCTCTTCAATATCACCTCATCTCTTAAACTTCTTTCTCAGCTGATAATCTCACTTCCTACCTCACTGAGAAAAGCAAGGCCATCAGAAGAGAATCTCCAGATTCCTACCATCACACTCCCAAAAATGCAATACGTCAGTATAGATTTAACAACATTCATGGATAGGATGACTCAGTATTCTCAAAATTTCAGTTCTTTCCTATTTGATCTATAGATTCAATAAAATCTCAATCAAAACCTCAGCAAGTTATTTTGTAGATGTTGACAAACTAATTCTAAAGTTTACATGGAGAGGCAAAAGACCCAGAATCCACAAAATAATACTGAAGAGGAACAAAGTTGACCAGGTGCAGTGGCTCATGCCTGTAATCCCAGCACTTTGGGAGGCCAAGGCAGGTGGATCACCTGAGGTCAGGAGTTCAAGACCAGCCTGGCCAACACTGTGAAATTGCATCTCTACTAAAAAAATAAAAATTAGCTAGGCATGGTGGCGCTTGCCTGTAATCCCAGCTACTCAGGTGGCTGAGGCAGGAGAATTGCCTGAACCTGGGAGGCAGAGGTTGCAGTGGGCCAAGATTGCGCCACTGTACTGCAGCCTGGTCAACAGAGTGACACTCCATCTCAGGAAAAAAAAAAAAAAAGAACAAAGTCGGGGGATTGACACTACCCAACTGCAAGACTTACTATAAAGCTACAATAATCAAAACAGTGTCGTACTAGAGAAAGAAAAGACAAATATGTCAGCTGAACAGAATAGAGAGCTCAGAAATAGATCCACATAAATACAGTCAACTATAAACCTCTGACAAAATAACAAAGGCAACACAATGAAAAACAGACAGCCTTTTCAACAAATGATACTGCAACAACCACATATCCTCATGCAAAAAAATTAATCTAGACACAGATCTTACACACTCCACAAAAATTAACTCAAAACAGGCCATAGACCTAAATGTAAAATCTAAAAGTATAGGCTGGGCATAGTGGCTCACGCCTGTAATCTCAGCACTTTGGGAGGCCAACGCAGATGAATCACTTGCAGTCAGGAGTTCCAGACCAGCTTGGCCAACATGGTGAAACCCCGTCTCTACTAAAAATACAAAAATGAGCTGGGCATGGTGGTGGGTGGCGGAGGCCGAGGCAGCAGAATCACTTGAACCCAGAAGGTGGAGGTTGTAGTGAGTCGAGAGTGTGCCACTGCACTCCAGCCTGGGCAACAGAGGCTCTGTCTCAAAAAAACCACACACACACAAACACACACACACACACACACACACACACACACCTGAAAGTATAAAACTCCTAGAACATAGGAGAAAACCTAAATGAACTTGGGTTTGACAATGACTTTTTAGATACAACACCAAAGGCAAGATTTATGAAAAATGAACTGAGAAGATGGACTTCATTAAAATATTTCTGCTCTGTGAAAGACACTTCTTTCCCTCTGTCTCATAAACAAAACCTCAACACTAAGAAAATGAACAAGACAATTAAAAAATGGCCAAAGACTTAACAAATACCTCACTGAAGAAGATACTCAGATGGCAACTAAGTGTATAAAAAGATGCTCTGCATCATATTAGAGAAATGTAAATTAAAACAACAATGAAATACCATAACACGCCCATTAGAAAGGCAAAATCCAGAACACTGATAATCCCAAATGGCTGCAAGAATGTAGAGCAACCGGAACTCTCATTCATTGCTGGTGGGAATGCAAGACACAGTCCCTTTGGAAGACAATCTGGCAGCTTCTTGCAAAACTAAACACACTCTTTCCATACAATCCAGCAGTTATACTCCTTGGTATTACCCAAAGAAGCTGAAAATATATGTCCACACAAACACCTGCACAGAGATGTTTATAGTAGGTGTATTCATAATTGCTGCTGTGGGCTGAATGTTTGTGGACCCTTGAAATTCATATGTTGAAATCTAATCACCCATGTGATGGTATTTGGAGTTTGGCCTTTGGGAGGGAAGTAGCTCATAAGAATAGAGCCTTCAAGAATGGGATTAGAAGACGCTAGAGAGCTAGCTTGCCTTCTTTCAGCTATGTGAGGATATGAGTCACTTGTCTGCAACCGGAAAGATGGACTTTACCAGAACTTGACTATACTGGCACCATGATCTTGGCCTTCCAGCATTTAGAACTGTGAGAAGTAAATGTTTGTTGTTTATGGTCATTTGTTAGAGAGGTCTGAACTAAGACCACTGTCAAAACCTGTAAGCAACCAAAGATGTCCCTCAGTAGGTAATAAACTGTGGCACATCCAGACAATAAAATATTCAGAGTTCAAAAGAAATATGCTTTCAAGCCATGAAAAGACTCAGAAGAAACTTAAATGCAGCTTGCTAAGTGAAATAACTCAATATAAAAATGTTGTATGATTCAAGCAATACGACATGCTAGAAAAGGCAAAACTATGAAGACAGTAAAATCTTAGTGGTTGTCTGGGAACTTAGCAGGGGAGAATAGGTACAGCACAGGAGTTTTGGAGCAGTGAAACTATTTCATATGCAACAGTAATGGTAGACACATGACATTATGCCATAGCACTGTATAACACCAAGAGTGAACCCTAATGTAAACTGTGGGCTTTGGATGATAGCAATGCAGGTTCATCCATTGCTTTTTTGTTGTTGTTGCTGTTTTGAGACAAGGTCTCGCTCTGCTGCCCAGGTTGGAGTTGGAGTGCAGTGGTGCAATCTTGGCTCACGGTGACCTCCGCCTCCCAGGTTCAAGCAATTCTCATGTCTCAGCCTCCTGAGTAGCTGGGACTATAGGTACACACCACCACACCCAGCTAATTTTTTTTTGTATTTTTAATAGAGACAGGGTTTCGTCACATTGGCCAGGCTGGTCTTGAACTCCTGGCCTCAAGTGATCCGCCTGCCTTGGCCTCCCAATGTGCTGGTATTACAGATGCGAGCCACTGTGCCTGGTCTCACTAAAAAATTTATTCAAAAAGATAAAAAAATTCTAGTTATCACTTTCCCTGACACCCACCACCAGCTACAGCCCTATTTCCCTGTTTCCCTGTATTGCAAAACTCTTCAAAAGATTTGTCCATATTTGCTACCCCAATTCTTCTACTACTCTCACTTCAACCTTTCTAATCAATCTCTCTAGTCCCTTTGCCTATGAAAACTGCTTTTACCAGTTGTTATTCTGCATCTTACTTGATTTATCAACAACTTCTGACACAGGTGACCACTCCTTCCTCCTGAAAACATTTTCTTCCTTTAGCTTCCAGGGTACTCTCCTCTCCTGGGTTTCCTGCTACTGTACTGATGATCGCCCTCAGTCACTTCTGCTGGTTCCTCATCTTCTCCCTAATCTCTGAACACTGGAGTTCCCCTGGCCTCATTTCAGCCCTACTTCATTCTCTGTTTTGCTGGTCTCATCCAGTCTCCTGTTCTTAAAAAATATCATCTAAATGCCATGAGTCTAATTCTCTAGTTTAAAATTCCCCCTTGAACTCTAGACTGTATATCTAGCTGCCTGTTCAATAATTCTATTTGCCTGGCAACTGACCAGGTACATTTGACTGATATCAAACTTAACCAAAGCTTATCTCTCACTGTACCCCTAAAACCTGTTCTACTTGCAGTCTCTCCCATCTCAGTTAATAGCAATTTCATTTTTCCAGTTACTTGAATCAAAATCTCTAGGATCATCTTTGACTCCTTTCTTTCATACCTTAAATTCAGTGCATTTCTCTGTGTCCTCAGCATAACCACCTCTCACTCTCCACTGCTCTCTCCCTGATCTGAAGAACTGTAATCTCTTGCCTGGCCTATTACAATAGTTGCCTAACTGGTCTCCCTGCTTCTATTCTTACTTGCTACTGTTTATTCTCAGCACAGAACTGAAAATGATCCTTTTAAACTAAAAGTTATATCAAGTCTCTGCTCAAAACCCTACAGTGGCTCCCCATTTAATTGAGAGTAAAGGCCTTTCAACAGCCTACAAAGCTCTTTGTAACCTGCACTCTCACCCCTACTGCACTCTGACCACACCACCTGCTATTCTTCACTCATGCTCAGCTCCAGCCTCACCAGCCTCCTGTTTCTTTTCCTTATGCCACAGCCTTTCACTAGCTGCTCCCTCAGATGTCCACATGGTTAATGCCCTTACACCTTTCAAGTCTTTGTTTGAACATCATCTTTTCATTGAGGCCGACTCTGACCACCCTAGCTAAAAGTGTAACCCCTGGCTCTAGTGGAACTCTCCATGCTCCTCTTAACCCAATACATTTTTTCCTTGCATTTATCATCCTCTAATATACTATATAACTTATTTCCTTGTTATTATATGTCTTCCCTACCCACCTCCAAACAATAAGTTCCACTAGGAGAAGGATCTTTGTTTTATTTGCTACATGTCCAAATCACCTAGAACATTGCAGCCTCTCAAAAAATATTTGTTAAGGGCCTGGCATAGTGGCTCATGCCTGTAATCCTAGCACTATGGGGCCGAGGTCACACTGTGCTCCCATCTGGGAGACAGAGCAAGACTCCGTCTAAAAAGAAAAAAAAATTTGTTAAGGCTGGGTACTATGGTTCATCCCAGTACTTTGGGAGGCTAAGGTGAGCCAATTGCTTGAGCTTAAGACTTTGAAACCAGCTTTGGCAATATGGCAAAATCCCGTCTCTACAAAAAATTACCTGGGTGTGGTGGCAGGTGCCTTGGGAAGCTGAGGTGGGAGGATCGCTTGAGCCCAGGAGGTGGAGGTTACAGTGAGCTGAGATTGTACCCCACCCTGGTGACAGAGTGAGACTGTCTCAAAAAATTTTGTTGTTATTGATGTTAAAAAGAAGTACTATTTCCCATTATGTGGAAATGGCACTCCTAGAAATTATGTATCAGATACTTGATGGAATGGCTTCAGGCTACAAAAAGACTCACAGGATGAGAATGTGGCTCAAGAGCCTATATTTGAGAATCACTGTAGAATTCAGATGCCTCTTGACTGCCCTCCTCTCCCCAACCATCCCATCCTTGCCAGTTATAATTACCTATAAAGTCACTGAAAAGGCTCAGTCTAAAAGCACAATGACCTGCCTGGGCTCCTGCAGCTCACCAAACTCAGTTTTGGCCTTATTTCTAAGACCAAGCTAGTGACCTAGTATCCAGGTCATCATCTCAGCCTTCCTGCTAGTCCAGCTTTAACTGAACTCACTCAGAACAACTAGATTCTTGCTTACTCATGAAGAACCAGCCTTATATCTCAGTTCCAATAATCAAGGACCCTTGCCTTTCTCTCCATATTTCATTTCCTGTCGTGGTATCCTGATCAATATTCTGGTTCCCCAGACTTATACCTAGTACTTGTGTTTACTTCGTCTTTCTGGAGTACTGTCCTGGGCCCAGTCCCAGTTTCTAAGCCCCAGACCTGACTCTCAGGACCAGGTCCTCTGTCTTTTGCTTCCTTCCAGACCTCCTGGCTCCTGGGTTCTGCTCACCAGGTCTCCCTAGATCTCCTTAACTCCAACTGTCTGTTAAGCGGGACCTCTGCCCTCAGACACCTTGACCCCTTCAACTCCCCTTCCCCATTACTCCCTTACCTGAATGTCCTGATGCCCTCTTAACTTTCATTCTGAGACCTTTCTGAAGAGCAAGCCAAGCCCTGGTCCATTTGATCTCTCTATTTAAGACTGAATAAGGACTATCTCAGCCCTGGCTGAGCCTTGAGCCTGAAAATAATGAACATGAACTTCTAGTTCTTCAAAGGGCATAGTCAATCTTCCTAACAGTGTCAAAATGCTCTCAGCTAAGATAGTTGAAGTTGGTTGTCAAAAATAATCCATGTCAAGCACTTGTGCTTTCTGCAGCAGACCTATCTGCTTTATTTGGATCTTTTCACTTGGGTGATACCAGAATATACTTTGCATTCTGGTGCCTCAAAAAAGAAATCAGATTTCTCAGGAAACTGGGCCCAAATAAAAAGAAAACAATGGGCCGGGTGTGGTGACTCACGCCTGTAATCCCAGCACTTTGGGAGGCTAAGGTGGGTAGATCATATGAGATCAGGAATTGGAGACCAGCCTGCCCAACATGGTGAAACCCTGTCTCTCTAAAAATATAAAAATCAACAGGGCATTGTGGTGTGTACCTGTAATCCCAGCTACCTGGGAGGCTAAGGCAGGAGAATCACTTGAACCCAGGAGGCGGAGGCTGTGGTGAGCTGAGATTACACCACTGCACTCCAGCCTGGGCAACAGAGTGAGATTCCATCACACACACACACACACACACACACACACACACACACACACACACACACAAATGATGGCTACTAGAGTCAGCCCAGGCACGCGTGCATGCACACACACACACACCCACACACACACACACACACAAACACATATAAATGATGGCTACTGGAGTCAGCCCAGGACTGGAAGTTAGTTATATAATCCTTGGATCCAATTTTTACCCTTACTAGTCCTGGTATATCCCATAGGATTAAAGCCACATACCTAGAAGCATCAAGGAATGGTCTATATGCCAAGCTGATCCATTCTTCTTTATTGGATGAATATTTTGGCTCCCGGGGTGTTTCTCTCATGGTGTCCAAATCCACTAAATAATGGCATTTGCTGATATCAATCTGAAATGGAGAAAGGCCAACTCTTCATTAGTAATTTCAATTCTCTATCCCTTCAGGATAGAGAACAGCAATTGCAATCCTAAAAATTCACAGAGCTTTGGAGGAACAAATATCCAAGTCCTCTGACAATGTTGCCTGTGCTCTCTCTACTCAGATAAGAGTATTCAGGCTCTTGGGAGGGAGAGATGCACTCATTCAGCCAAATATATACGTAAGCTTTGGCTGGTCTGATTCTAGGTTGGGTTAAGTTCTTCTAGTTCCATAGACACTTCCAAAGCTACCATGAGCCCACAATCTTCCTCTGGTAAACCTATCTTCTTCTGCTCACTACTGCACCCTTCCAGTCCATCACCTCTTTATTCCACAGAATTCAAAGGGCATGACTAAACACAGATGCTAATATGTGAGAAGGCCTGCCTCTCCTGACAACCAGGGGAGGTTACACTACACCTCACAGGGGGTACAGAAATATCATGCATATCTTCTCCTTCAAATATTCTTTTTTCTTTTTTGAGATGGAGTTTTGCTCTTGTTGCCCAAGCTGGAGTGCAATGGCTCAATCTTGGCTCACTGCAACCTCTGCCTCCTGGGTTTGAGCAATTTTTCTGCCTCAGACTCCCAAGTAGCTGGGATTACAGGCATGCATCACCATGCCCAGCTAATTTTTTGTATTTTTAGTAGAAATGGGGTTTCACCATGTTAACCAGGCTGGTCTCAAACTCCTGACCTCAGGTGATCTGCCTGCCTCGGCCTTCCAAAGTGTTGGGATTACAGGCATGGGCCACTGTGCTGGCCTCCTTGAAATATTCAACAGAATCGACAGAGACATTGGAATGGCTCCTGAAGCAAAAGTTTAGTAAAACTGAGATATCAAAACTCTGCTTTTGTTAATACTATGTATTATATTAATACTATATATTATATTAATAGTGTAGATTAACAAAAGCAGAGTCAGCCAGTTGCTGATAACATGGATATATCAGAATATTATAGATGCTTAAAGGAGAATATGAAAATATTTCATTTAAGGCCAGGTGTGGTGGCTCACGCCTGTAATCCCAGCATTTTGGGAGGCCAAGACAGGCAGATCACAAGGTCAGGAGACCATCCTGGCTAACACACTGAAACCCTCTCACTACTAAAAATGCGAAAAATTAGCTGGGTATGGTGGCATGAACCTGTAGTTCCAGCTACTCGAGAGGCTGAGGCAGGAGAATTGCTTGAACCCGGGAGGTAGAGGTTGCAGTGAGCCGAGATGGCACCACTGCACTCCAGCCTGGGTGAAAGAGCAAGACTACCCTCTCCAAAAAAAAAGAAAAGAAAACTTCATTTAAAACAATGCTGGGCCAGGCACAGTGACTCTTGCCTATAGTCCCAGCACTTTGGGAGGCTGAGGTGTACAAATCTCTTGAACCCAGGAGTTCAAGACTAGCCTGGGCAATGTGGCAAAAGCCCATCTCTATAAAAGATACAAAAATTAGCTAGGTGTGGTGGCACACACCTGTAGTCCCAGCTACTCAGGAGACTGAGGTGGAAGGATCACTTGAGCCTTGGAGGTCAAGGCTGAGGTGAGCCAAGATCATCCCACTGCATTTCAGCCTGGGCTAAAGAGTGTGACCTGCTTCAAAAATATATTTCTAAAACAATTAAAAAAATAAAGAGTCCTCTTAGATTGTTAGGCATTGGCTAAGATAAAGACTATTTGAAACATGTATAGATATACTTGACATTGAAGGACTGAAAGCTTTTCCTCTGGGATCCAGAATAAGTCAAGGCTGCTTGCTATCACTACTTGGTTCAACATTTTACTAGAGGATCTGGTCAGTAGAGTAAGACTAGAAAAAGAAACACAGGGCAGAAGAAATGGAAAACTCATTCATCACAATGATATAATTGGTCCAAAAGACTCTACAAATAAAATTTGGAATTATTAGGAATGTTTAGCAAAATTTAAACTTACAGGATGTCAATCAATGTCATATACTCCATAGCAATAAACAAAATGAAATTTTATAAAACTATAATTTATAAGCATTTGAAAATGTTTACCTTGAAATAAATCTAATAAAAGATGAGAGTGCTCTATAAAAAAGTATAAAATCTTATTGGCCAGGCACAGTGGCTCACGCTTGTCATCCCAGCACTTTGGGAGGCCAAGGCAGGTGGATCAGATGAGGTCAAGAGTTCAAGACCAGCCTGGCCAACATGGGGACACCCCATCTCTACTAAAAATACAGAAA
This sequence comes from Saguinus oedipus, assembly GCA_031835075.1. Lineage (NCBI taxonomy): Eukaryota > Metazoa > Chordata > Mammalia > Primates > Cebidae > Saguinus > Saguinus oedipus. The sequence goes on from CM063178.1 coordinate 9,618,001, forward strand.
TCAGCTGGGTGTGGTGGCACACACGTCTGTAATCCTGTGAGAGGCTGAGGCAGGAGAATCGTTTGAACCTGGGAGGAAGAGGTTGCAGTGAGCTGAGATCACACCACTGAACTCCAGCCTGGGCAACAGAGTGAGACTCTGTCTCCAAAAAAAAAAAAAAAGGATAAAATTTTATTGACAAACATCCATCAACGTATAGATTTATGTATACATATTATTAAAATGTGGTATGTCCATACACATTTTAATACTCAGCCATAACAAGGAATGAAGTTCTGATACATGCTATGCCATAGGTAAACCTTAAAAATATTGCTGTGACTGAAAGAGTCCAGACACCAAAGGCCACATATACATGATTCCATTTATATGAAATGTTCATAATAGGCAAATCCTCCAAGGCAGAAAGCAGAGGTTACTATGAACTGGGGAGTGACTGCTTAATGTATATTTAATGGGTATGGGTTTTTTTGGAGGGGGCATAATAAAAATCTTCTAAAGCTAGATACTGGTGAGAGTTGCACATTATAAATGTATTAAAAGTCATTGAATTGTATACTCTGAAATGATTAAAATTGTAAATTTTATGTTGTGCATATTTTACAATACAAAAATTGAAATGGTTAATTTTTATTTCAAATAATTTTTTTGATACACAATAAAGTAGACCTTATTAATGAAGTGATATACTTTATTCCTAGACAAAAACCTTACTATTATAAAGATGTCAATTCTAAACAAATTGATAAATTAAATATAATATGAATCAAAATTCCAACAGTTCCAACAGAGTATTTTTGAAATTCAACAAGCGGATTCTAAAATGTGTATGGAAAGGCAGAACAAGAATAGCCAAGGCACTCTTAAGAAAGAAGAACAGGCTGGGTATGGTGGCTCACATCTGTAATCCCGTATCTCGGGAAGCCAAAGTGGGAAGACAACTTGAGATCATCCTAGACAAACAGTGAGACCCTGTTTCTACAAAAAATTTAAAAATTAGCAGGTTGTGGTGGTGTGTACCCATAGTCCTAGCTACTAAGGAGACTGAGGCAGGAAAACTGCTTGAGCCCAGGAGGTTGAGGTAGCAGTAAGTTATGATCATGCCATTGCATTCCAGCCTGGGTGACAGAACAAGATCTCATCTCTAAACAGAACAACAAAGTGGGGGCTTACTTACTATAAAGCTATAGATATTAATACAGTAGTCGGGTGCAGTGGCTCATACCTGTAATTCCAGCACTTCTGGGAGGCCAAGGCAGGTGGATCATCTAAGGTCAGGAGTTCAAGACCAGCCTGGCCAACATGGCGAAACACCGTCTCTACTAAAAATACAAAAATTAGCCGGGCATTGTGGGAACCTGTAGTCGCAGCTACTCAAGAGGCTGAGACAGGAGAATTCCTTGAACCTGGGAGGTGGAGGCTGCAGTGAGCCAAGATACCACCACTGTACTCCAGCCTGGCAACAGAGCAAGACTTTTGTCTCAAAAAAAAAAAAGAAATGAATACGGTGAGGTATCAGTGCAGGACACATCAACAGACCAATGAAATAGAACAAAGAACCTAGATCAGATGCAAGTACACGCAAACCCTTATTTATGACAGAAGTGACACCACAAAGAAGCAGATGGTCTTTTCACCAACTGGTGCTGGGACAACTGGATATCCATTAGGGGAAAAACAAAATTGAACCTCAACCTCACACCATACAAAAATCAACTTTAGATGGATTATAGGCCTAAAAGTGAAAAGATAAGGCTTCTGGAAGATAATATAAAAGAATATCTTCAAGATCTTGGGTAAAAGAGTTTGTAGATAAAGCATTAATTATGAAAAGAATGACAGATAATTTGACGATATTAAAGTTGAGAATACCTTTTCATCAAAAGACACATTAAGGCCAGGCGCAGTAGCTCACGCCTGTAATCCCAACACTTTCAGAGGCTGAGGCAGGAGGATCACTTGAGGCCAGGAGTTTGAGACCAGCCTGAGCAAAATAATGAGAACCCATCTCTACAAAAAATAAAACAATTAGCTGGACATGGTGGTGCGCACCTGTGGCTCCAACTACTTTGGAGGCTGGGGTGGGAGAATTGAGGCTGGGGTGGGAGAATTGAGGCTGGGGTGGGAGAATTGCTTCAGCCCAGAAGGTAGAGGTAGCAGTAAGTCAAAAGGCATTAAGAATTAAAAAAAACATAAAGTGAGAAAAGATATATGTAATACATTTAACCATTGAGGATTCATATCTAGAATATATAGAACTTCTGTTAATCAACAAGACAAAGACAAACCACCCAAAATAAAAACAGGCAACGGCCAGGCACGGTGGCTCATGCCTGTAATCCCAGCACTTTAGGAGGCCAAGATGGGTGGATCACGAGGTCAGAAGTTCAAGACCAGCCTGGCCAACACAGTGAAAGCCCATCTCTACTAAAAATACAAAAATTAGCCAGGCATGGTGGCGCATGTCTGTAGTCCCAGCTACTTAAGAGGCTGAGGCGGGAGAACCGCTTGAACCCAGGAGGTGGAGGTTGTAGTGAGCTGAGATTGCACCACTGCACTCCAGCTTGGGCAACAGAGTAAGATTTCATCTCAAAAAAATAAAGAGAAAAGAAAAGAAAAGAAAAATGATCAAATGACTTAGGTACTTCATCAGAAGAAACCTAAATGGCCAAAACAAGTGATAATGCGTTCAACCTCATTAATAACCAGCAAATGCAAATGAAAATCACAATGAAAACTTACAGTATCAAGTGTTGGCCAGAATGTGGAGCAACAATTATACATTGCTGGCAGGAAATTAAGTTGGTAAGAGATCTTTAGAAAACTATCTGGCAAAATCTACTAAAATTGAACATATGTATTTCCTATGATCCAACAATTCTACCCCTACTTATTAATTGAACTATATAAAATTGTTATTTGATGTTTGAGCCACAAAAATGGTAATTTCATCTAGTTCAACCTAATATATATCCAACAGAAATGCCTGCACCAAAAGACAAGCTCAAGAATGTTCAAAGTGGTGTTATTTGTAGTTAGCCCAGATTGAAAACAAAAACACCCATCAACAATAAAATAATAAATAAATAGTGGTAAAGTCATACAATGAAATATTAACAAGACAGAATGAACTATAGCTACAGGCAATAACATACACGATTATTATAAACAAATGAGTGAAAGGATCAAGACACAAAAGGGTGAACGCAGTGTGATTCAAGGCGAAACGAACCTAAATCATTTAGGGACACATGTAAAAGTCATAAATCTAAAGAGAAAAGCAAGAAATCCATTACCACAGGAGTCAGGAGACTCCCTCAGAACAGTGGTGTGGGTAGGTGATGAAAAGGAATTACTGGGGGAGCTCCTGGGTGCTGGCAACGTTCTATGATTTGACCTGGGTCACACAGACACTGGCTCTATTATTATTACCACTACTTTACTGTACAAATACTTCACACACATTTAGGCTGATAGATTATACACGGGTAGGTTTTTAAAAAGTGCATACAAGAACAAGTTGGTCATTTCTGACTTACAGTAAACTCTGTTCTTCCCCAACCTCCACCTTACAGAAATGTTCTCATTCTCTCCCAGCATTATTTATATGTAAAAAAGACTTCAGTCTCACATCTGTCTCTACATATGGCCTATTCCTCCAGGGGAGAGAAAGCACACTGAGAATTGACGTCAGACCCAATTCCATTCCACATAACTCTAAAAATGATCCTTTGCATAAACACTTCAGGAAGTAGACTTTTTGGTCTGAACACCCACTCTGTATCTCCCAAGGATTATAAGAACATGAAACAAGTTTTTAAAAGCTTTACAAGTGCCATGCCTCTGTAAGCAAACAGAACCAGCAAGAGACAGAGAAGAGACACTGAGGGTCTCATGCTTAGACTTATTTTGATTAGGGAGCCCTCAGTGTGACATTTTAATATTTGATCTCAGTGTGTTTTTCTGGCCAGGCACACTACAGGTCTGGTTATCTAGATTTGGTGTCAGGTACAAGGTCTACCAGAGATGTGGGTGGTAACTAATTAATATGTAACTGTATCAGTCAGCTTAGGCTTCATTTATCACATCAACCCTAAGGAAATTCCATTTAAAGTAAAGGTCTTAGAAAGATACCAAGGCCCAATCTGAGCAATATAGTGAGAGCTCATCTTTACAAAAAAGTTTTTTAAAAAATTAGCTCAGCATGGTGGCTCACACTTGTAGTGCTAGCTACTTGGGTGTCTGAGGTTGGAGGGTCACTTGAGCCCAAGAGTTCGAGACTGCAGTGAGCTATGACTGTGCCACGGCACTCCAGCCCAGGTAACAGAGTAAGACCCTGTCTCTAAAAATAAAAAAAAGAAAGACACCAAAGCAAAATCATATTAATCAAAAGGTTAATCCATTAGAAAACTTTCAACCTTTTTTCACCCTCTCTGGGAAGCAGCTGATGGAACAACTCAAACACATAAGGACAAAGCCCTCCAGCAGAAAATGATTAGGTATGATCAAGGGCAGGTTCTTCACTCAAGAACAACTAAGGTTATTAGAAAAGGAGTTCAAAGTCAGGGGGCCTAGACTCAGGCCTGGGTTCTACCATAAACTGGCTGAGTGACTCACAGTCTTTTTAGTTTTTATACCTCATTTTCTTCTGATAATAAAGATAATATCACTTACCTCAAAGAGTTATAATGAGGATTAAATGAGATAATTCATTTAAAGAAAACTGGTAAACTGTAAAGGACTATAAAAGTAGCTAGAATATCAGAAGGAATCCTTGACCAGCTCTACGAAATGTGCGTATTTAGCTGGAAGAAACAACCTCTGGAACATTAGAGCCCATTAAAATAAATTATTCTTGTTTCAACCTGGTTAATGTCTACTATGAATTCAAGTTAAACCCAACATATAGGACAGAAGGATTACAATGTTAACCACTCACAGCCCCCAGCTAGCAATGAACAAGCAGTATTCACTAAATGGTATCAAAATAAATCTTCTTGGTTTCAGGTTACATTTTCATGCCTCTTCACAATTTCGCAGTTTTGATTAGTTGTTGGGCACTATGATTTTTTGAGTACTGAATTTGTTGACTTTATTTGAAGGGTGACATAATTTGCCCTGACAGGCAATAAAATTGTTTACAGATCAAAAAGCAAAAAAGGAATCTTCTAGGCATCCTCAAAGCATTGATTAAGCATCTATTTGGTGAATCCTAAACTAAAGTATATAAAATTGCATGTAAGTCATAATATGACTTTGTTCTTTTCTTTTGTTCACTGCAGCCTCAAACTAAGGAGTTGAAGTCCAGCCTGGGCAGCAGAGTAAAACCCTGTCTCTACAAAAAAATACAAAAATTAGCCAGGCATGGTGGCAAGTGCCTGTAGTTGTAGCTACTCAAGAGACTGAGGCAGGAGGATCACTTAAGTCTGGGAGGCCAAGGTTGCAGTGAGTTGTGTTTGCACCACTGCACTCCAGCCTGGGTGACGAAGCATGACCCTGTCTCAAAAGAAAGGCCAGGTGCTGTGGCTCACACCTGTAATTCTAATACTTTGGGAGGCCAAGGCAGGCAGATTGCTTGAGCCTAGGAACTCAAGACCAACCCGGGCAACAAGGTGAGACCCCGTCTCTACAAAAATTAGCTGGGCATAGTGGTGTGCACGGTATGTACTTGTAGTCCCAGCTACTCAGGAGGCTGAGGTGGGAGAATTGCCTGAGCCCAGGAAGTTGAAGCTGAACTCCTGGCCTCAGGCAATCTTCCTACCTCAGCTTCCCAAAGTGCTGAGATAACAGGCATGAGCCACCATACCCAGCTGACCATTCTTTCTTTTGGAGACAGGGTCTCAATCTGTCACCCGAGCTGGAGTGTAATGATGTGATCATAACTCACTGCAGCCTCAACCTCTCAGGCTCAAGTGATCTTGCAGCTCAGTCTCCCAAGGATCTGGGACCGCAGGCATGTGCCACCATGCCTGGCTTATTTTTAAATTAAAAAAAATAGAGACAAGATCTTATTAACTTGCCCAGGATGGTCTCGAATTCCTGGGCTCCAGTGATACCTCCCACCTTGGCCTCCAAAAGTTCTGGGTTACAGGCATGAGCCACCACACCCAGCCCCAGGCCATTCTTAAACTCATAATTTGGGTAACGAAATGACATTAGCATATATGAAATACAGAAAATATTAAAAATTCAGAGTTCGGAAAGGATGAGATCACTGGAGGCTAGAGTATTTGAAAAGACTTCCTAGAGCTCATAATAAAAGTTAAAGAGAAAACAGAGGGAAAAAGGCAGAAAGGAGAATGGCTGACAGGGGAAGAGGAGGAAAAAGTGTCGCAAAAAGTGTCTGCTGAGAAACAAAACGAACAGAGAGGGCCAAAGACCACAGATAAAGCTGAGAAGACGCCCGTAATACTGGGCAGAAGGAAGAAGCAGAAGAAGCCAGGGATGAAGGGAACCAGAAGACAGGATGTAGAAGAATCGAATAAGTACACAGTTTTGAAAACCTGGGTGGAGAGTGGATTTCAAATGCTACAGAAAGGCTATGAGGAGCTGAAAACTGAGAAAAGGCAACAGGAGGAATGGGTTCAATGACTGTATCAAACAATTTTATCACAGTTTAGAATGCCATGTGGGGACAAGGAAAGAACTAATAGTCCAACCTCCTATTCTCAGTGACCTTCCCTGCTGTCTATCCAGCTGCCTGAGCCAAAGCCCCACAAGTCCTAAGACAGGAAGGATGTGAAGTTGCATTCAATCATCTATCAGCTGGAACTGACAATGACGCACGTAGCTGTAAAAATAGAGATCTCTGGCAAGGGCCAACATGAGGTTCAGGGAACATCACAGAGAAACCATCTCCACACAGAAGACAGATCTTATTTCTCAAATGTCACTGAAAATTTTCTGGTAAACAACTGTCATCATGAATCTTCTAAGAGTCCAAGGGGATAATGTGAAAGATCAATCTAAATCAACTGCCCTGTAAACTCCTAGGCAAGTGGGAGGATTAAAGCTGAAAAAACTGTTTAGACAGTCTGCCCACAGCTCAGCAAAATTTGGTCATAACTGAGACTATCCAACAGCAACAATAGCTGACATATGTTATTAATTTAATACTTAGCTTTTAAGCAGCTTTCAGAATGTCTGCCTTGCAAACACATAATAAATTCTGATTCATCACATCTCATATCCCTGTGAGCAACTGTAGCAATCCCCAAGCCTTCTTACAGTTGAGCCTTACAAGCTGTGTGAAGGCAAGGACTGAGTCTGTCTTGATCAGCACTATAAACCTGGTCCCTGGTACAGTATCTGGCATATCTCAGGCAATCAAAAAGTATTTGTGGAAGGAAAGAATGCTGGACAACTTCCAACACCAAGCTGTTCAAAACTATGACCAGCTTATCCGTATGTGCCAAGAATTTCTTCCCTCAGCTTCTAGCCCCTGGAGGACAATCTATTTCCTCCATAATACCATACAATAAAGGTCACATAATATTATAATAAATCTATGAAACATTTCTAATTAGCAAAATGAGTTCAAGCTCCAGCAAACTGGCTACTGATTTTGAGTAAGGCTAGAAAATTCACCATAACAAGATTTGACTTACTAGGATATTTTATAGAATGGAAAATTAAAGTATGTGAGTTGTCTATGGAAATCAATTTAAGTAACTATTTTTGAATTCTACTACTGTGATAATAATATATGACTCCATTCAGATCTATGAATGTGTTCCTGCTATTGGGAAAGGAATTAGAGAATCCAAAGGAAATAAACAGAAGAATCACATTTAAGAGCAACTGTCTTAGTCCCCTCTGTGTTTATATAACAGGATATCTGAGACCAGTTAATTTATAAAGAACAGAAATTTACTTCCTTACAGTTCTAGAGGCTGAACTAGAAATCAAGGTGCTGGCATCTGGTAAGGGCCTTCTTACTGTGCCATCTCATGGCAGAAAGTAGCACATGGCAGAAGGGCATAGATAGGGCAAAAGACAGCAAGAGGGGGGTAAACACATCCTTTTATAAAGAACTAACTCTTGAGATAAACAGCCACTCATGCGATAATGGCATTAATCCGTTCATGAGGGCAGAGCTCTCATAAGCAAAACACTTTCCATTAGGTCCCATCTCCTAACATTGACACATTGGGGATCAAGTTCTCAACACATGAACTTGGGGAGACACAAACCATAGCATTAACTGAAATTCCACATGGATTATTTCTTGTCTTTCTCAATTTATAGACAAGATGTTAGCAATAATCAAGTCCAGTTCTGCAAAATTCCAGAACTTTCTTCATGTAAGAAGTTCTGAGATGTCTTTTCACTCTATTTTAGCCACAACTTTTTTACTATAAAAACTACAAATGTAGGACCAGGTATTGTGGCTCGTGGCTCATGCCTGTAATCCCAGCACTTTGGGAAACTGAGGTAGGAGGATCACTTGAGGCCAGGGGTTGAAGACCAGCGTGGGAACACAGTGAGACCCTCTCTTCAAAAAAAAAACACACACACGCGTGTACGTCAGGTATGGTGGTGTGCATTTGTAATCCTCATTACTTGGGAGGCTGAGGAGGTAGGACTGCTTGATATCAGGAATTTGAAACTACAGTGAGCTATGGCTGTACCACTGCACTACAGCCTGGGCAGAAGAGCAATACCTTGTCTCTAAAAATAACATTTTAAAAAAAGTAAAAAGAAATCCTATTGGATATGCTCTAAATATTTGAAAATGGATTATCAGTATATTTTTCCCATAAGGCCCTACTTTCATGCTCTGTATTTGTATAAGATCAAGTGGGCTTTTGCTCTTCTGTCCTCCTTAAGCTCACCTTAACACACCTGCATTACTGTTTGACAGGTGTACTGCCCCAGTCAAACATCATACTTGGCACCATCCCCAGAGCAGTACCAGATGCCAGAGCCCCTTGGGGACCATCCCCAACCCCTAGGGCCTCCCACTTATTCTACTCTTCTCATGTCTCTCCACCATGCCAGACTAGAGTCAAGCTCAACAGGGTCTTCTTTTCCCACTGATTCCAACAAGTCCATTCCCTTGGTTGTGGTTTCACTAGATCATAGCTAGGAACAGTGGGAATCTGTTCCTACAGAAATGGTCTATGCATGTGTGTCACTAATGAGATGACGAGGTATTTGGCTAAGTCAAGAGTCATAGTGACTTCTGCTGTTTACCCAGGGTTCACTGAATTTCTTCACATTGACATTCAGAGCACTGGGCAGAAATCGCAACGCATTAATACCCACTCCGGGCCTTCGAGATGGATACCGATTACATCGGCAGGCGACCATAAAACAAACATTTGAAGTGGCTAGTGCTCCAAAAAGTCAGCAATAGAAAAGCAGACTATAATAATGCTCTGTGCTGGGTGCAATGGCTCACATCTGTAACCCCAGCACTTTGGGAGGCCAAGGTGCGTCGATCGCTTGAGCCTAGGAGTTCAAGTCCAGCCTGGGCAGCAGGGTGAAACCCTGTCTCTACAAAAATTAGCCAGGCATGGTGGCAAGTGCCTGTAGTTGCAGCTACTCAAGAGACTGAGGCAGGAGGATCACTTAAGCCCAGGAGGTCAAGGTTGCAGTGAGTTGTGTTTGCACCACTGCACTCCAGCCTGGGTGATGAAGCATGACCCTGTCTAAAAAGAAAGGCCAGGTGCTGTGGCTCACACCTGTAATTCTAACACTTTAGGAGGCCAAGGCAGGCAGATTGCTTGAGCCTCGGAATTCAAGACCAACCTGGGCAACATAGTGAGACCCTGTCTCACAAAAATTAGCTGGCTGTGGTGGTGTGCACCTGTAGTCCCAGCTACTCAGGAGGCTGAGGTGGGAGAATCACCTGAGCCTAGGAAGTTGAAGCTGTAGTGAGCCATGATCATGCCACTGCACTCCAAGCTGGGTGACAGAGCCTGTAAAAAAAAAAAGTTCTGTATTTTTTACCTCTAAGTGCTCTTTTTATTTAAATCTAGCTAATATTTTCATTCGTATCAGGAAATGGGACCACTGAATACTCTGCCTCTGGCTCTGTGATTTAGGGAAGTAACTTAACCTATACTCAGGGATTTTACCACCTCTCCAAAAGGTTTGGACAGCAAACCATGAAGAGCCCTCTCAACTCCAGAAAGGACAACTGTAGAGGAAGCAAATATACCTTACGATTGCAAATATACTGCCCTTTGCTGATTCTACTACTGCTGCTCATCATTACACACATTTCCATATTAAAAGCCCTGTGCTGGAGGTAAAAATATACAGGATCTGCTTTTACACTGCCAAGTCTTGGGCACATAGAAAGTCTATGTCTTACTTCTAGCACTGAACACAGTTAAGAAACATATTTGTCACAAAAGGAAGGCAAAATAAGATCATTCAGTTCTCTCGATTTGTTGATGTCAAGGAGCTATTTAAGGCCAATGCCAAATATGGAAAGGTTAGAGAAATTTTGCGGGCTTACATGCCTAAAAAAATCTAAATTTTTACAGTGCTTCTTCATTTCTAAGTGCTTTATCAACATAAAAGGTCTGATTTGGGAACAGGTCACATGTCTTATCTACAGAGCCTAGAATCACCACATACATCTATCCTGAAGTTAGGTGACGGCAAATACAGAAAGCTCCAATGGTTGCTTCCCTTCCCACTGTTCATATTTGACATCAACAATCAATTGTGGCACTCTTCCACCGAGCCTGGATTCAATGTCATTACACCCTTTCATCCCAGGGTCCAGTGAGCCACTACCAACTGATGAGAGGTTGTATGTGAAATGAAACTATTTATCCCACTTGTGAAATCAGTGCATGGGGGTGAACACCCAGGATGGTGGTACTGCAATTCAGTGAAGCCCAACTGCATGGTATCTCTTAGTTCTCAACAACATATCTGAAAATAAATGAACTTACTTTATACAAAAATGCAGATTTAGAAATCTGAGAATTCATGGGAGATTGCTTGATTTGTTTAGTAATAACAAATTCTGGGTTTCTTTCATAAATCTGACTTTTAAAATACCACCGTATATAAAATATTTTAAGAATGCATCTATAACAGAATGAAATTCATTAGTATTTATGACTAAAGTCACTATCACTGCTATGGTTAAGAAAGGCCTGTTTTAATACTAAATTAGGAAACAAAAGAAAAATCACACAAATTTTAGAGAATTTCCACTTTAGAGTTAAGTCAACATATATATACAAATAGTCACCATTTTGTCAAAATCTCTATTTTTTCTTTATGGGTTGTATATTGTTATTAATAGTTTAAAAGGGGACCGGAGGAAGACAAATACATGGGTAGATACCTTCCCTTTAGGAACTTCCAACTTATGATGGACACTGTCAGACGTGTAAACTTTAAATGGCGATCAGCCAATAGAACAAAGCCATTATACCAAACCATAAATAAAAAGTAATGTGAAGTTAATTTTCAACTATCCAGAGTTGGCAAAACATGCTTATAAAATATTTTCCTACTATAATTTCTGTGCTTTATCCGTTAGTTTCCATTATTATCAATTTCTGCTATATACTTTGCAATCTAAGAACAGGGGATGTCTTTTTAAACGCAAACCTTTTCACAGTTATTTTCATCACCCATTCTGAAGAATGTAAATTCAACAGATAAAGTTCTACCCAGGTTAATATTCGCATCAACCTATGAAATTTTATTAAGTTGCATGAGGGAGGCACGCCTCCCAGGCTTTGAATTAGTTTCATTAACGACCCTGAACAGAGAATTCAGGAACATCTATGTGAAACAGACCTACCATAGCTAAAAGAAAAGTATTCCATCTTGCCGAAACATATCAAACTTGATAGGGAGCTGGTTAGGACACAAATCTGCCAAATACAAACCTCTGGCAATTTACATTAAAAACAAACCACAGGAGAAAGCTAGACATGATCCCTGTCCTCCAGGGGCTTGTTACCTGGTACTCTTACTGGAATTTAAACAACCTTGAAAAATGGTAGTGCTTGAGTCCTAATTGGTCCCAATTTTTACTACTAATAAGGTTTAGGTAGACCTCTCTTTAGTTCAAAGAGACTATGAAGGGCTCTTTGAGCATTTCAGTTAAGTTTTAAAAAATCACCTGCTGTGTATAATCCCTGTCAGGCATTGCGAAAGTTTCAAAGATTAATTACAAATATTAATCCTTGTCTTTAAACAAATGTAAAATTTGCCAGAGAACACGGTCACATATATAAATATGTGAAAACGTAACAGGAAAGAAATGAAAATGCTTCTGCTCAATTAACTAAATTCTAGAACCTCAAGCCATTTAATTTCCCCTAAATATTCAATGTTCTTTCATACTTCAAGCCTTTGCATATGCTGTTCCTTCTGACTGGAATATCAATTTCCCCTTCCTCTGCCAGAAAATTCTTAATCAGCCTCTAAGACTCAACTCCTATGCCACCTCTTATGTGAGGCTAAAGTAGAGTTCTCTCACCTTCTCTATGCACATTATGGCACTCAGTAAACTGTTTAATAGTATTTTGTTTCTTCTACTAGACTCTGAGGGTAAGATTTATATCCTTTTCTAAATTCACCTTTAAGTTTATCAAAATAATATATGCAGCCAGACAAAGTGGGTGTGACATCTGTAATCCTAGTACTTTGGGAGGTCAAGGCAGGTGGATCACCTGAGGTCGGGAGTTTGAGACCAGACTGACCATATGGAGAAACCCCATCTCTACTAAAAATACAAGATTAGCCAGGCATGGTGGCATATGCCTGTAATCCCAGTTACTCAGGAGGCTGAGGCAGGAGAATCACTTGACCCCAGGAGATAGAGGTTGCAGTGAGCTGAGACCACACCATTGCACTCTAGCCTGGGCAACAAGAGTGAAACTCCATCTCAAAATAATAATAAGAAGAAAAACAATAATATACATGGTCAGGTGCAGTGGCTCATTCCAGTAATCCCAACACTCTGGGAGGTCAAGATGGGAGGATTGCTTGAGTCTAGGAGTTTGAGACCAGCCTGGACAACATTGCCAGACCCCGTCTCTAAAAAAAAAAAAAAAATTGGCTGGTTATGGTGACTCAGGCCCATAGTCCCAGCTACTTGAGAGGATGAGTTGGAGGATTGCTTGAGTCAGGGAGATTGACGCTGTAGTGAGCAGTGATTGTGCCAGTGTACTCAGCCTGGATGACAAAATAAACAGTATATGCGCAGAATTTTTAAAAAAACTTAAGTAGTACAAGAAGCTTATGATGAAAAAACAGCAGTACCCTCCTTATTCCCCAGTCCAGCTTCCCAAAGGCAACCACTCAACTCTTCCAGCTTTTTCTCCTGGTAGCTTTTTTTCTTTTTGAGACAGAGTCTCACTCTGTCACCCAGGCTGGAGTGCAGTGGTGCAATCTCAGGTTTAAACCATCCTGACCTGGTAGCTTTTGATTTTTCAATGATCAAATAGTAACATACACTAACTTCTTTTGGTACTTGATACATCTTGGTGTGGGTCTTCCCTCGATCATCATTTGAGGAACACTTTGCAGGCTCTTGCAATCTGAAAACTGATAATCCTTCAGTTCTGCGGATAGTCTCACATGATTCCTTCAGCAGTCTCCTCTCCTCCGTCTCACCTGTTTTCTCTTTCTGGATATCCCATTAGCTAAATTCTGGATTTTGATTTTATTGTTTCTTTTCTATTTTCTATCTCTTCGTTTTTGTTTTGTTTTTTATTGTTATAGTCTGGAAGATTTCTTCAACTTTATCCTCTAATCATTCTACTGCCTTTAAGAAACTCTTTTATTTTAATTTCTAGCAGCTTTTATTTCCTGATTGTTTCCTTTTAAAATCATAATGTAAAAATCATGTTCCTTTTTTTTTTTTTTTTTAAGACAGAGTTTCGCTCGTTACCCAGGCTGGAGTGCAATGGCGCGATCTCGGCTCACCGCAACCTCTGCCTCCTGGGTTCAGGCAATTCTCCTGCCTCAGCCTCCTGAGTAGCTGGGATTACAGGTACACACCACCATGCCCAGCTAATTTTTTTTTTTTTTTTTTTTTTTTTTTAGCAGAGACGGGGTTTCACCATGTTGACCAGGATGGTCTTGATCTCTTGACCTTGTGATCCACCCGCCTTGGCCTCCCAAAGTGCTGGGATTACAGGCGTGAGACACCGTGCCCGGCCATGTTTTTGTTTTATGAACCCCAAATTTTTAATCTATCAGGAAATATTAATAATTTTTTTCTGCTTTCTACATTGTTTCTATTTCTCTCAGTTCTTTTTTTTCCCCATAATTCCTCCTTCCTTTTTTTCTTATAAAGGACTTCTCTTAAGTGACAGGAGATTATGCTTTCTGTAACCTATTTTCAGCACATAGGGACAAAAAAAGTTGAATGAATGGATGAATGAATCAACCAATGAAGGAAAAGAGTAAGAAACACTTAAAAGTGATTAAGAACAAAAAAGATGCCCAGGCATGGTAGCTCATGCCTGTAATTCCAGCACTTTGGGAGGCTGAGGTGGGAAGATCATGTGAGGTCGGGAGTTCGAGATGAGCCTGGCCATCATTGTGAAACCCTGTCTCTACTAAAAATACAAAAAAATTAGCCAGGCATGGTGACACACACCTGTAATCCCAGCTACTTGGGAGCTGAGACACAAGAATTGCTTGAACCTGGGAGGTGGAGGTTGCAGTGAGCTGAGATTGCACCACTGCACTCTAGCCTAGGCGACAGAAATAGACCCTATCTCAAGAAAAAAATCAAACAAAAAACAAAAAACAGAACAGAACAAAAAAGATGCCTAAAGACAGGAGATGAGGCTGGGCACGGTGGCTCAAGCCTGTAATCCCAGCACTTTGGGAGGCCAACATGGGCAGATTGCCTGAGGTCAGGAGTTTGCGACCAGTCTGGCCAACACAGTGAAACCCCATCTCTACTAAAAATACAAAAAAACTAGCTGGGCATGGTGACATACGCCTATTAATCCCAGCTACTTGGGAGGCTGAAGCACGGGAATTGCTTGAACCAGGGAAGTGGAGGCTGCAGTGAGCCCAGATCAGGCCACTGCAGCCTGGGTGACAGAGCAAGACTCTGTCTAAAAAAAAGATAGGAGATGAACATGATTGTGCTGATAAGATTTATAGATCATTGCCTTCTTGAGCCAGTGATTTAAAACTGTTGGAATTACCCCACCAATGGATAGTCTCAAGCACGCTTACCGGACAAACAAGGCTTTCTGTCGAAACCCCAACGAGAGGAAAACTAACTTTATTTAAATTTGTATTTAATTCCTTAATGCACTTCAGCCTGAAAGAGTTTAATAGCCTACTTGCCTTAGGCACTGCAGCATCCTCTTCAGTTCTAGGTTTCTTAAAAAAGTTTCCTCGGAGCTTGTAAATTGGTAAAACACATCTTCTTTTTTGAAGTAATCAAGAAATAATTTGTGGGAAGAGTAGCAAAGACAGTATTAAATATGACTAAAATGACTTAAGAGGCCAGAAGGCTACGAGGGAAACTTACTTAATAGAAAACTTATCTCCCAACTTTGAGTCGAAAGTCCTTCTTATGTTCAAGGAAGAGAAGCTCAAGGTCAACTGAGAACACATGGAATGTTGCTCATTAAATCCACCACAGATCTTCTTGGTAGGAATATCAAACATTTCACAGTGACAGCCCCTCTATTATGGTTATTTTTTTCCATGATGAAATTAAAAATTATTACCAAAAAAAAAATCTTAAAAAATCACTTACAGTCCTCCCACCCAAAGAAAGTCACCATCAACCTGTCAGTATATATCCTAGAACTTCTCTGCAGATATTGATTTTTCTTTACAAGATCTAGATCACGCTATATTGTTTTATTGTGACTATTTTTAGCTTGAGATTCCTCAGTTTATATCCCTGAAAACATCAAGTGTCTACTGCCCGATAGGTCTAAAAGCTAAATTAACATGACTTGAATTACAACCAGAGAGAATAAATCATTCTTTCAATTTTATAAATATCTCACACTGCAAAATCTGAGATCATAACTACATCATCTACAATTCAAAAATCAAAAGACTGGATTTAAATCTCCCTTAAAGTATAAACAAAGAGCCCATTTTTTTTGTTTCTTCAGATTTAATCATTCTTTCTTGCATCAAAAATAACAAAATTGTAGGGTGACATTAACACATGATCATGAAACAAAAATGTGTTTCATTTCATTAGTCACAGGCTACATATCAACCAGCTGTCGAAGCTAAAAATATGCCTTAATTTAAAATTTTGTAAAACACAAGCATTTAAGACTCATTCTGAAAGAAATGTGACTTCTTTCAGTTTCAACCCACTAGAAGCTTTAGAGAAGAACAAATAAGCACCTATAAACCAAAAGATGAAAAGGTAACAGTGGGGGAATTCAAGCTAATTTATCAATCATCAGTATCATTTACATCTTATCAACAAACATAAGTTAAGAATGACAATTCAATACCACTCCATATGTAAACAAATGACATATTCTCAAAGGAAATAAAAGCCCCAAAACAGAGGTTGAGATCCCAACAATAAAAGGTGTGTATTTTGTCAGGGGAGGAGTGAGCTAAGGAGAGCTGGGTAGTAATAAATACTGCCACAGTTTTCCTCGTCAGCTGTAACAGAAACTTTGTCAGGGTTGTAGTCTTCAATGACATCATCTCAACTCTCAAACACCAGAATCACACTCTTGGAGCAGGACACAGCACAGAGTAAGTCTCTAACAGTACTCATCTCTTCCAGGACAGAAGCAGCATGTCGACTTCCATCTCTGGCCTTGAGGGCCCCAGCCCAGGACATATGTCTCAAGGTAAACTCTCCTGCCATAAAATATTTGGGAAAATAGGTAACAGGATAAGCTAAAATATAAACACTTCAATTGGATTTCAGGTGTAGTTTCAGCAAATTGGAAAGAGGTGCAAAGAAGTGTCAACGATCTTATAAATTCCCAGTCACTTAAAAGGAAAATGTACTTCACTTAATTCTAGAAAAGAATCACAGACTCTCCGAACATCCAGTCAATCAATGCTCTTGCCACTATCATGTAGCCAATCATCAATAGTCTCCTATGCTATTTCCTTTATTGCAATAAGAACAAGGAGGCCTGGGAGGAAACATCTGAAAGGGAAAGATTTCAAGTATTTTTCTGTCTTTTCATTTCCTCTTTTAGATATGCTCCAGTTAAATTTTAAAAAGTATTTGTCCTTTAGAGCCACAGACTGTCTTACAGTTTTTCTGTCTCCCATATAACCTTGCTAAATACGTATTTGTCAATTTAATCTTTAAACTCACAAGTAAAAATTTATTGTACCATAAAAAAATCTAAACTCAAAGGTAAAAATTTTTATTTATTCAATCATTATAGATCATGGAAACATCAATTAATTTCTAAATGCCAACATAATGGACACTAAAAATTAATTTTAAAGACGTATTTTGAACATTCTTCAATTAAATTCTTAGTAGATTTTAATCTAATTGCACTGTATATATTATAGCAATTTGAATCTGCTTGCCTTGATACCCAAGATTGATAACAATTAGTGAGGAAACAAATAGGTCAAGTTATTTTTTCCTCCAATAAGGACTTCCAAAAAGGGCAGGAGAAAGGACGAAATTAGAGAAAAAGGAAGAAAAAAAGAAAGGAAAGAGTGTCAGGGGAAATCCTGATCATTTTTATTTATTGTTAAACATAATATTTACTATTTAAAGTAACTTTCACATATAAACTAGAAATGGAAAGTAATTTTTTTTTAAAAGTAATGGGTTGGGCACAGTGGCTTACTCCTGTAATCCCACCACTTTGGGAGACCAAGGCAGGAGGATCACTTGAAACCAGGAGTTTGAGACCAGCCTGGGCAAGATAGTGAGTCCCGCTCTACACAAAAAAAATTTAAAAATTAGATAGGGTTTGTGGCTAATTAAAAAAAAAAAAAAGTTTTTTTGTTTAAACAGTCTTGCTCTGTCACCCAGGCTGGAGTGCAGTGGCGTGATCTCGGTTCACTGCAACCTCTGCCTCCTAGGTTCAAGCGATTCTCCTGCCTCAGCGTCCTAAGTAGCTGGGATTACAGTTGTGCACCACCATGCCTGGCTAATTTTTGTATTTTTAGTAGAGAAGGGTTTTCATCATGTTGGCCAAGCTGGTCTTGAACTCCTTACCTCAGGTGATCTACCTGCCTCGGCTCCCAAAGTGCTGAGATTACAGGTGTGAGCCAACGCGCTCAGCCAAATTCTTTGTAGAGACAGGGTCTTTACAGTGCCTGTAGTCCCAGCTACTCGGGAGGCTGAGGTGAGAAGATCCATTGAACCCAGGAGTTCAAGGCTACAGTGAGCTATGATGATGCCACTGCACTCCAGCCTGGGTGACAGAGTGAGACCCTGTCTAAAAAACCAAACCAAACAAACAAATGGTAATGCTCAGCTACTTAATGTCTATTTGGCCTTGTAACATCAAAGAATGATTAGCCATCACATGAAAACAAGAAAGAGGAGGCATGAAAATAATACTGAAGAATCCTGAAACCAAGCCTTTTATCCTAGGGCTAATCTTTATCAAGTTATAATCTCTCTGATCTCAGTTCTTTCACCCATAAAATAAAAAGATCACAGACTATATTTTAAGCTCCCTTTTAAATCTAATATTCTTTCTACTGGTTAAATTGGAAAAGTAGGGATAAAGAAGAATTAAATAAAGAATGTTTTGACTGATATACAGTCAGTTCTGTTTTAATACTAGCTTTGAAAATGCAAATTTGTTCTAACACAAGGGACATATTAGGGAACACTTTGAGCATAATTTAACTTTTGTATTTGATTATGTCATTTAATTCACAGGAAACACTAGGTGAATGCAGAAAAGTAGACTCAGTGGAACCAATCAGCATAGGAATACACAAAGCGCACACACACACACTCAAATATCTACCCGCTTTTTCAGTTTACTATAAGCCACATCCACCCATTCATCTTTGCTATTATAACTTTTATACGATTTCAGATAATCCTTTTACTGCTACAAACTGCAATCCTTCCAAGGTCAGTCTACAAGCAAACTTCAAGTCTTTTACAAAGTAAACAGTCACATTTATTGTAGTATTTATGTACTTTTAACCATGTAACATACGTAAAATCATACTAACATTTTAAATCTTTTTTTAATTTTTTTTTTTTTTTAGAGACAGGGTCTTGCTATGTTGTCCAGGTTGGAGTACAGTGGCATGATTGTAGCTCACTGTAGCCTCAAACTCCTAGGCTCAAACAATCCTCCCACCTCAAACTTCTAAGTAGCTAGGACTACAGGCATGAGCCACCACATCTAGCTAATTTATTATTCTTTTTTCGTAGAGGTGGTTTCTCACTATGTTGCCCAGACTGGTCTCAAACTCCTGGCCTCAAGCTATCCTTCTGCCTCAGCTTCCCAAAATGCTAGAATTAGCAGCATGAGCCATCATGCATGGCTAAGTTTTAATCTCTTTTTTAAGTGACGGTTTTTAAGTATTGTGTCCCTAACTCCATTTTCCCAGTAAGCTTTGTGGTTTTTACTGCATAATAATTTTTCATAATTTTATATCTTATTGTAGCAGAACTGACTATATTACTGCTTGGGAAAAATATCAATGACCAATCTATGTTTTCAGAGATAACAGATGGAAGACAGGCATGGAGGCTCAGGCCTATAATCCCAGCATTTTGAGAGGACAAGACAATCAGATTGCTTGAGATCAGCCTGGGCAACACAGCAAGACTTTGTTTCTAGAAAAAATAAACTATTAATTGTGCATGGTGATGCATAGCTGTAGTCCTCGCTACTCAGGAGGCTGAAGTGGGAGGATCACTTGAACCCAGGAATTTGAAGTTACAATGAACTACGATGGCACCACTGGAAGATCCAGTCTCTTAAAAAAGAAAGAAAACAGGAAAGCTTCCAGCAAGTTTGCTTAAGCATTAAAGTCAGAAAAAAGCCTTTTTCTGTAAGCTCCCTCCTGAAGAACTGTTTCTTCCTCCAAGTTTTCATCCATTGACTAGGTAGCTTCCAAATCATGTATCAGGATTTGGAGCTGGAAGAGTATCATTCACCTTGAAATAGTAAACAAAAATTTGAATTTTTCAAGAACTAAAGAGGTGGCACTGAATGCATCTTCCAAATTCAATCTTGATTCTGACAGAAAATCTTGGCATGCACTCCTATAAATGCTTAATGTTCAATAATGAGCTATTCAATAGCTACTCAATACCTAACAGGAAAATACATGCAGCAAAAAAATGATTTCTGCAATATAGTTACAACGGTACAGTACAAACTACAGAACCTTTACACTTATTCACTCCTAATTCTTGACTAGCCCAGAGGTAAAGAAAATAGTGAAATTTAAAAAGTGATACATCTTTCCTCATTTCCATACAGAATAGAAAAGGGACAGACTGAAGCACTTAGCACTGAAGCCAACAAGTAGGTAAAAATAATGCTGCTATTTAGCATGCTCAAGAAAGATAATGTCATTGTTTTGCCTTCTTGAATAAACCTGGACTAAAAACCAGGACTTATCCCAAAAGTGACAAACATAAGCATTATACAACATGCGTTCCTACACATGGGACAAAGTTATTTGGGTATTATAGTCATGACCCTGGCACTATTTCTTAAAGAATTAAACATAACACTTTTTAAAGAAATAATTGAGATTTCTGTTTACTTACAAATGTGCATATATATACAAGGGGGAAAAAGTGAAAGGAAAGAAACACCAAAATGGCAACGTTAGTAATACTTGGGTAATGAGATAACAGATTAATTTTTTTGTTGTCTATAACTTTCATTATTTTACAATGAATACATATTACTTCCACCATCACAGGAAAACAAATATCTTCTTAAAAAGTTAACTGAAAGAGATAAATCCATTATCATAGTTCATGTAGAATTAATAGTAAGTCAGCATGAGAGTCAAGTAGATGGTAGAAAAAAAAAATTAAGGCAGCAAACATTGCTGCTGCTTCCAAAGGGTCAAAGGTGAGTAAACTGGATTTGGAGAGCACTCCGCTGCCGACCCCCATGCAGGAAAATCCACTGATTCTGGATGGGTACAATGACAGACACTCTATCCATGGAGGTCCAACCTTTTGGCTTCCCTAGACCACACTGGAAGAAGAATTGTCTTGAACCACACATAAAATACACTATCACTAATGAAAGCTGATGAACTAATCAAAAAGGTCCATGCCTAATTTTTGTGATTCTGCCACCACAGATAAGCAGAAAAATCTTTGCATTTAAAAGGCTGGACGTGGCTGCTACCCAGCAGACAGAAATCATTTGTTTGTCCCTGTTTTTATTAGTCGGCATTTTGGTGACTACTGGCATTCTGAAAAATCATCACCTTTTGGGTAAAGCACATATAGAGTCATTTAATGAAATTTAACACCAACTTATAGTAGAGAATATGAAAATATGATCTAACCAAGATAACCGGTAACAAAAGCCTAAGAAATGTGCAAAAGGCCACTGCAGATTTTCTAGCCAGCTTTCTCTCCACATCACTGCCACGATGACGATGAATATTCATTACCCACTGAGAAAGCATGTAAAAGTGAACTACTAGGTATACAACACTACCCTAGATGCTGTGGTGAACACAAAAGACATAAAGTGCAGTCATTCTCTTCACAGCATTCACACATTTGATGGGGAAAGATACGATACAGATATCAGAAATATTTAAATATCATAAGACCAACAAAATTAAATGGCTAAATGGGCTGCACATTTATAATAAAAAGGTAAGAAGTAATAAAGATAATGCTCCTCTTGGGTTCCAAAGACAGTGTAAGATCATTTTCTAGAATTATTAGAAAGCACATTTTTTGGCAACCTGTCCGTTAAAGAAATATATAACAGTTTAAATGTCAGCTATATTTAATTTACATTTTCTTATATCATATGCTTATATCATATTTCCTAATACTTAAGATACTTAAAGGACGGTCTGCTCAATACGGACGTGAATATTTCACTTCAAAGAAGAAGATAATTTTGATAGTGCGAGAAGAGACACAAGGGTAGTTCAAGCACAGTCACCAATATGAGCGAAGTCACTGGAGTGGAAAAGGCAATGATGAGTCTGGACACACTGGAATAAAATTACCAGGATGGGGAACAATAAAAAGAAGGAAGGGGAGAGATCTGGGCAGATTATACATCTCCTGAAGGGTTTCTTTACCTTGAATACATCTAGTATACCATTATCAGATTAAGAACACTTGTGCAAGCATAAGAACATTGCATTTAAGCTACAGAGAGACAGAATATCAAATATCGTAATTCCAAAGTAGGTGCTATTTTACAGATAGAAACTAAATTAGTTAAACAGAGAAGTTAGCTAATTTGCCCAAGGTTATAGAGTTTAGCAACAGAGCTTAGATTGAATGTAGGCAGATCTACTTAACTCCAAAGTCCATGCTCCTTTTTTCACTACTCCACTTTTACTACCTCTTCCTAAAGCAAAAGCTCCGATAACATCACTCTGAATTTATACTGTCCCCCTATGACAGTGTATTCTCTTACCCTTTGAGTGTCCAGTGTCCCCAGAGTGATACCCTGCGCTCAGGAGACTCCTATCTGCAGATAAAATTAAAATGACCTCTAACAGCCTACCCTGCCCAGGGGTATTTCCATTGGAACAGGAATCAAAGCCTTAAATTAAAAGAATAAAGCTCTAATACAAGCCATATGTAGAAATGCATATCTTACTTTCATAAGGGAACAGCTCAAGGCTGTGTCATTAAGATGTCCATTTTCATAGCTTATAGTTAAAGCTTATACAGTAAGAATCTTACTCATGAACCCAGAGGGTCTCCATGGAACTCTAACCAGCCCCAATCTGGGAGACAAAAGACCAGATGTGGCTGCAGGTTTGCTTCAGAAGAGAACTGGAAGTCTCACTATTTTACATTTTAAGCATATGATATAAGAAAATGTAAATTAAATATAGCTGACATTTAAACTGTTATATATTTCTTTAACGGACAGGTTGCCAAAAAATGTGCTTTCTAATAATTCTAGAAAATGATCTTACACTGTCTTTGGAACCCAAGAGGAGCATTATCTTTATTACTTCTTACCTTTTTATTATAAAAGATTTCACAGGTATCAAATGTCACCCAAGTGTCATCTTTCAAAGTAACTGAAATAAAATTTGCATGGGATCTCAGAATGCACAAAGACAAGTAGGGAGAAGATCATGGTCCTGACAGAGGTTGCTCCCTGGCACTCACTATGGAAACAGTCTTCGCTGACTGTTCATTTGCTAAAACTGAAATATACTAATAGCTAGGTCAAAGGTCCACCTGATAACTTGAAAGTTCCCCATCAAAGATTTTAATAGGCCAAGGAACGACATGAGTTTCAGAATAATGGTTCAAATTTCTACCAGCCCATCCAAAAGCTTCAAAATTATATTAAATTATACATTTTACATAGAAAATAAATAAAAATAAAATATTTTATTTCTGAAAATAAAATAAAAAGTGATATTGTTTACTCTTTTTCAACAAAAGCTATTACACCCCTCACCCTAAAAAAAAATCTCTTTTTTTCTGAGACAGGGTCTCGCTCTGTTGCCCAGGTTGGAGTGCAGTGGCACAATTATGGCCCTCTGCAACCCTGAACTCCTGGGCTCAAGTGATCCTCCTGCCTCAGCCTTCTGAATGGCTGGGATTATAGGTGTAAGCCACCACATCTGGCTTATTTAAAATTTTTTTTTGTAAAGACACACTCTTGCTATGTTGCCCAGGCTGGTCTCAAACTTCTGAACTCAAGCAATTATCCCACTTCTGTCTCCCAAAATGCTGGAATTACAGGCGTGAGCCACAGTACCTGGCCTTAAAAAAATCACTTTCTGGCCAGGTGCGATGGCTCACACCTGTAATCCCAGCACTTTGGGAGGCCGCGGTGGGCAGATCACCTGAGGTTGGGAGTTCAAGACCAGCCTGACCAACATAGAGAAACCCCATCTCTACTAAAAAGACAAAAAAATAGCCAAGCATGATGTCACATCCTGTAATCCCAGCTACTCAGAAGGCTGGGGCAGGAGAATCACTAGAACCCAGGAGGTGGAGGTTGCGGTGAGCCGAGATCACGCCACTGCACTCCAGACTGGGCAACAAAAGCAAAACTCAAATAAAAAATCACTTTCTAAGAAATTCTCATTTTATCAATGCTCTAATATACATGTCAATAGATTTTAGGTATAGAATTCTTTTCAGAGATACAAGAAGAGAATGTAGCCCTTACATATCTGGATGGCTCTTCTAGATTCTGGTCATTCATGTTAGTAGGAATAATCCGGGTAGCCAGTGGTCCTTCTGCAAAAGGTTTTGGTAACTGACCTCTGAACTCTGATGGAATGAACTGAAGCTGCCAACTGTCAGAAACACAAATAAGGAGAGTAAGAAAAACACAGGGGGATAATATTGCTAAATGTATTTGAAACAAACAAGCCAAAAAATCATGTGAAAAACATTTCACTTGAAGAAAAAATATTTCTGCTAAAATCTTAATCAGGGAGCATAGAGGCAAAGGTCACAAATAAGTCCAAAATCATTGAGAAATTTATAATTAGATGTCTCTTGACCCATTTCACCAAGTCTTAGCAGTGAAATTCATAACCAAACAGTCATACCATCAAACAAGCAGAGAAGTGCCAATGATTATTGTCAATTACCATTTGGGCAGAGTGACTTACCAAATGAAGCAAATTATCAGGTGTATAAAAACACAAAGAATGAAATAGGCCAAGCGTGGTGGCTCACGCTTATAATCCCAGCACTTTGGGAGGCTGAGGCAGGCAGATCACGAAGTCAAGAGACAGAGACCACCCCAGCCAACATGGTGAAAACCCATCTGTACTAAAAATACAAAAATTAGCTGGGGCATGGTGGTGCATGCCTGTAGTCCCAGCTACTCAGGAAGCTGAGGCAAGAGAATCGCTTGAACCCAGGACGCAGAGGTTGCAGTAAGTCAAGATCGTGCCACTGCACTTCAGCCTGGAGATAGAGCAAGACTCTGTCTCAAAAAAGAAAAGAAAAGAAAAGGAATGAAATGTAATATATGTCACTGAAAACATACTATGGAAGAAATACTTTGTTCTTGAGTAACCCTCAAACATATCCTTATCTATAAAACTATTTCAAATGTAAAAGGCAAAGGCCAAAGTCAACACTTAAAAAACAGGTTTTAATTTAATCATTAATGACTGACACAGGGTATTTATGAAGCATAAGATACTACTACCTAATAAAGCTAACCTACTGAAGCCAGCTCTCAAATGGAGCAATATGACTCATCTTAACCAGATTTCCCTTTTACCTACATAGGACTCTTCTCTGGCCAAATTAAGCAAACTACAAGGAACTTTAGGGCCTATGCTCTCATAATCACAGACAGCATAAAAGAAACTGTTATGGATGTTTTAATCACAGCTTTCCCCAGTGTCCATATAATGGCAAACAAATTTCACTACCGTTGGATCAAAAATTTCTTCTCTCTTCTTTTTCTTTTTATTTATTTTATTTATTTATTTTTTGGCATGGAGTTTCACTCTTGTTACCCAGGCTGGAGTGCAATGGTGCGATCTTGGCTCACCGCAACCTCCGCCTCCTGGGTTCAGGCAATTCTCCTGCCTCAGCCTCCTGAGTGGCTAGGATTACAGGCATGCACCACCATGCCCAGCTAATTTTTTTTGTATTTTTAGTAGAGACGGGGTTTCACCATGTTGACCAGGATGGTCTTGATCTCTTGACCTTGTGATCCACCTGCCTCGGCCTCCCGTTTTTTTGTTTTTGTTTTTTTTAAGACAGAGGCAGCCTAGGAGAGGAGTGGCCTCATTGGCTGACAGCTTTCCTTTTCTAGGTCCTTTCAGGCCAGCTTGAAGTCCTCCCTTTGGAATTCCTGAGACATCCCCATATCCTCAGAATCAAGTGACCCTTTGTCAATGCTAGCTTATTGGGGTTTCTTTTCTTTTCTTTAAAGAAAGAAAGAGAATGAGATAGGGGGAGAGAGAACAGGAGTCTTGCTCTATTGCCCAGGCTTGAATGCAATCTAAAAATAGGTACTAAAAACCTCTTTTATGCCGATAATTGTGCTTAACAGCAGAGACAGGAAGGAATAAGGGAAGAAAATAACAAACAAACAGCCAACCAATATTTCACTGAAATCTGTGAAATGCTGTGCAAGTGCTGAAGAGTGAATTACTTCCAATTATGTGGTCACTTTCAAAATAGGTGTAATGTGATACTGAGAAAAATGTATGTTCTGTGGACCTGGGATGAAGAATTCTATATTCACTGAGTTTACTTGTTCCAGGTCTGAGTTCTAATCATAGATGTCCCTGTTAATTTTCTATCTTGTTGATCCATCAAATATTAACAATGTGGTGTCAAAGTCTCCCGCCATTATTGTGCGGGAGTCCAAGTCTCTTTATAAGTCATTAAGAACTTGTCTTATGTATCTGGGTGCTCCTATATTGGGTACATATATATTTATGATCACTGACTCCTGTTGTTGCACTGATCCTTTTATCATTATGTAATGTCCTTCTTTGTTTCTTTTAGTCTTTGTTACTATTAAAGTCTATTTTGTCAGAGACGAAAGTTACAACTCCTGTTTTTTTTTTCTGCTTTCCATTTGATTGATAAGTCTTCCACCAACCCTTTGTTTTGAGTCTTTTTGTGTCCTTGCTTATGAGATGGATCTGGATATAGCAAACCAATGGGTTTTGACTTTTTATTCAATTTGCCTGTCTGTGTCTTTGATTGGGGCATTTAATCCATTTAAATTTAGGATTAATATTGATATTTGTGAGTTTAATATTGTTGTTTAATGCTAGCTGGCTATTTTGCCCATTAGTTGATACAGATTCTTCATTATGGAGATACTCTTTACCTTTTGCTAAGTTTTTGGGATGACTGATATTGGTTGTTCTTTTCTATGTATAGTGCTTCTTTCAGAAGCTCTTATAAAGCAGGCCTGGTGGTGATGAAATCTCTGAGTGCTTGCTTGTTCGTGAAAAAATTTATTTTTCCTTCATTTATGAAGCTTAATTTGGCTGGATATGAGTTTCTGGGTTGAAAATTCTTTTATTTGAGGATACTGAATATTGACCCCCACTCTCTTCTAGTTTGTAGGGTTTCTGCTGAGAGACCTGCTATGAATCTGATAGGCTTCCCTTTATGGGTAACCTGACCTTTCTCTCTAGATGCCCTTAGTATTTTCTCCTTTATTTCAACCCTGGTGAATCTAACAATTATGTGTCTTGGGGTTGCTCTACTTGAGGAATATCTTTATGGTGTTCTCTGTATTACCTGAAGTTGAGTATTATCCCGCCTTACTAGGTTAGGAAAGTTTTCCTGAATAATATCCTGAAGAATATTTTCCAGCTTCGATTCATTCTCTTCATGACATTCAGGTACACTTGTCAAACGTAAATTAGGCCTTTTCACATAGTCCCATATTTCTTGAAGACTTTGCTCATTCCTTTTAACTCTTTCTTCTCTAATCTTGTCTTCTCATTTCATTTCATTAAGTTGGTCTTCAGCCTCTGATATCCTTTCTTCTGCTTGATCAATTCAACTGTTAAAACCTATGCATACGTCGTGGAGTTCTCCTATTGTATTCTTCAGTTCCATTAATTCACTTATATTCCTCTCTAGATTGTCTATTCTTTTCTTTTTTTTTTTTTTTTTTGAGATGGAGTTTCGCTGTTGTTACCCAGACTGGAGTGCAATGGCACGATCTTGGCTCACCGCAACCTCTGCCTCCCTGGTTCAAGCAATTCTCCTGCCTCAGCCTCCCTAGTAGCTGGGACTACAGGCACGCACCACCATGCCCAGCTAATTTTCATATTTTTAGTAGAGACGGGGTTTCACCATGTTGACCAGGATGGTCTCGATCTCTTGACCTCGTGATCCACCCACCTCGACCTCCCAAAGTGCTGGGATTATAGGCGTGAGCCACCGCGCCCGGCCACCTGTCATCTTTGTAATTACTGACTTTCAAATTAGGTCTATGAGTAGACATCCAACTTGTTGATTCCCAGCGCCAGAATCCGAGCAACCCACTGCACTGACTAAAACAGCAGCATTAAGATTCATGGTGCTTTTCTGCCCGGGAATCTCCGGTCTGGCTTCCCTCGAGTCTGTCCTTCAATCAGCTGAATAGGCGACTCTGCCTTCCCAGAGCTCCAAACGTCGACCAAAAGGGGACCCAGTCCCGTTTACTCTGCACCAAGAACCGCTGCTCGGGGCACTGGCAACACTGCCGCACCAGCCACAAGAGTCACGCTGGTGACCTGTGGGGCTCCTCCGCTGGGAATCTCCTGGTCTGTGAGCAACAAAAATTCGTCTGAAAGTGTGGCGTCCTCTCATTCTCTGCACTTTCACTGGGAGCTATAATCCTGACATCCTGACCTGCTAGTAATCAGCCATCTTGGATCTCTTTCCCTCTCTTCTAGCTGGAGTTTCTAGACCACTTTTAGAAGTAGATTAATATCAGGTAAATTATAAAAATGTAAATATGATCCTCAGGAAGAATCCAAAAGCCTAGGACACAGGGCATTTTCAGAAGTCCCTGGACACCTGCGGTTATGGACAGTGCAGAATATCTACCCAGACCCAGCCCTCAGTCTAATGAGCCTAATGAACATAGAAGGCAGGTACACAATACAGAGGCCCCACAGCTCTTCGAGGTGCTAAATGATTCAATAACTCTCTGTGAAAACTCTAAAAGAAAACAAAAATTAGAAAATACTGCCACAGAACTGCTCTATTTACTTCTTGATTTAAAACCCTTGGAATTAAAGGACAACTTACTTATCAGGCAGAAGGAAGCTGCTGGGAAATCGATACCACTCTTTTCCTACACAGACATTCACAGGCCTGCCTTCTGGGACAGTGTGGATGGTTGGGTCTGTAGCAATTCGGTAAAATTCTGGATACAAATCAAGGGGCCCATGATATCCTGGAAGGGAGAATAGGCAGTGAGAGCCAAAGATGAGTAAGATGAGATTCTGACTTCAATTATAATGCATATTAATGTTGCACCATAAGCCAAATGAAATTTAAAGGGCAGGAGGGACCATAGCAATTCCAGCAGGAAGCCCGCTCTACAGGCAGAAAACGTCTCTGTAGCTGAGAACATGGTTACAGCAGTGGCCCTATGCTGCCAAAAGTAATTGGCTTTCTTGCCCCTCTCTATGCCCCTTCACCTTTTAAACTTCATTTTCCTTGAGCATATTGTAATATTATGGATCCAAATACTGATTATAAGAAAGAATATAATCATGAGAAGTTAGCCTAAATTTGCATTTTAAGTTTCAGACTTCCTTAATTTATCGGTATCCATTAAAAGAAAAAAACAACAAAAATAGACAAAAAATGTACAGTTAATCACAAAAGGAGTCCTCAATCTTCTCTTCAATCCTAAGATAAAGAAGCCACATCCCACTCATTAATATTAAGTCTACAGTTTTTCTTTTTAGAAATGGCCTCTTAGCATAAGCCAAATACGTATTATATAACCAGGAATCAAGTAAAACCTAAAGGAAAGCGGCTCGTCAGTGTAGGTTAAGATATTCTTAGAAGATCTACCTCTGAACAGTGCCACAGAGCGAGAAAATGACAAGAGCCCAAATAGGAAGACAGTCCCTAATCCCAGCCAATTCGACGTCACCGTATAGTGCTCCAGGCGATATCGTTGAAACACAAAGTGGTAACATTTCTGGAAGTACAGAAAACTGTGCTGGTAAAAGAAAATATAACTTGTAGAATATACATAATTACAAGACATCACAGTAACATCAAGATCGAAGCCAAAAAAAAGAGGTTCTATTAAGGATCTGAGCATTTGCAAACAGTGACGTCCCTACTCCAAACTCTAAGATAAAAGCCAACTCCTCTAAGACTACCTGTAGTTTTGGCCAGCCAGAGGGCTTGCCAACAATAAAATATCACTAGCTTCACAGGAAAAGTATTTGAATATTTTGCTAGCATCTATAGGCCTAGTAAGTTATTTTTAAAAAATATTTAAGAAATGCTTTTTTTGGTAGTTTTATTTGATATATAAAGTATTTAAATTTGTTTTTGATATAATGAGTACTCATCTTTACTATCGAAGTTTTTAATCAAAGCTTTTAGTAACAAAAAAAGGTCTCATGACCAAGTAAGAAAAAAGAATTCCCCTCATAGAACACTAGGAACATGCTCTTAATGATATGCTAACCAACTTTACAAACTAGATGAATATTATAATATAAACACATGCATCTTTCTGCTGTCTTTCAGTACCTTCTATTCAGACCTCTTCCCTTCCTTCCTTCCCTTCTAGACAAAAACTACTCTCAGAAAGCAATTTTCCAATATATGACAAATGGCATAAATCTGTTTGAACCCTTTTCATATTTTTGGAAATTTAAGCAATCAAGCCAAATATAAGCTATTTATTCTAGCAGTATTTATAATACTGAATAAATGTGCAACCTAAATTTTACCATGAATTATATCCAATAACTATATTATGTAAAAATCAAGTCAATATATTATACATTGCATAATAATATTACATATTTTATCCAACTCAGAACATTCCACAGCTACTAAAATGATAAGCACAGAGAACATTATAATATTAAATTAGAAGGGATATAAAGTCACATGAACAGTGATTATCACAACTATAACAAACCTTGGTATATGATGTACAAAAATGCTGGGAGGAGTTTTTGTTAGGTTAGTGGGACTAATTTTCCTTTTACCACTTCCTAAATTATCTGCAATAAAGTTCAACTACTTTTATAATTAAAATTACTTTTTAAAACTATCACCTAAATTGATGAACTTGAAAACATTATGTTAAGTGAAAAAAGCCAATCACAAAAGACCATATATCATATGTTTCCATATGGAGGAAATGTTCAGAATAGTCAAATCTATAGGAACACAAAGTAGATTAGTGGTTACTTAGGGCTGGGAGATATGGGAAAGGAAATGGGGGAACAACAGCTAAAGGGTACAGGGTTTTTGATCTAAAATTGACCGTGGTGACAGTTGCACACATCTGTGAACAGACTAAAAACCACTGAATCATACCCTTTAAATAGGTAAACTGTATGGTTTATGAATTATATCTCAATAAACCTATTATGAAAAAAACCTATCATCCTAATTATTTTTTTTCTGCCAACTGCAAATGGTAGCAGAGGGCAATAAAGGGTTCTGAGGCTACTGAAGCCATAAGTAGAGAGATATTCAAAGGGTTAAGATGAGCTCTGCCAAGGAAGTGACCTGGGCAGGTTTTCAACCAGGATCATAGAGTGCCCCAGACTGTGAAATGTCTGATGTGATCCCAAACTCTTGGGTAAGTTTTGTTATGATCTAGCAGTTCAGAGAGCAGACGTTCCATTACCTCTGCCACAGAATGGAATTCTGCAATTGGATTCCTGTTGGTAACAGAGGCAAAGTAATACACAAATTAACACTGCAAACATGTAATCAGCAAGTAAGAGTATGGTAAACAGCTAAGCAATCAATACAAGAAGCTTTAATCATATGATCTGTATCAGGCTTCATGTTATGGATAAAATATGTTAGGTGGAAGTATTCTGTAATTTTCACTTAAGTTTTGTGAGCAATTATTTAATAAGTAAAAAAGAATCAGGCAGATATATTTCTCCCTGAAACTCACCTGAAGTGCAGAGAGAGCCACAGCACCACAGAGACATATAAGTGGATATACAGGGAAAAGAAATCTCTCCTCTTTGTGAGGCTGGATGAAGAAAATCATAAACCAAATATACATTGGAGCCAAGGTAAGCCAATATGGGTGGCCTAAATTCTGAACTGCAAGAGACAGAAAAATATCCACCTTTCAGTATATTAGGACAAAACAACATACTTAGTTTCAGTGTTATCTTGATCTCAAGTTTGGGAGTATGCCCTAGGACACTCCATAAAATGTTTCTACTCCTGTATTCACACGTTCTCCAATGCAATAAAGGCATCAAAAGGAAAGAGGAACATACCCCTTAGCTCTCCTAAGAGATCTAAACTCTAACAACAGGCACGATACTAGATTGGTGAGGACACAGATGAACGTCGTTAATGGCTAATAGAACTTAATAAACTCTACGTTGGCTGAAGAAAAAGCCGTCTCCTTTAATGAGTCCTGCCACTAAGATGAAAGGTTCATGAGATTAACCAAAAGCATAACATAAACTCATTTCTTGGATTTTAATTCTGATGTTCTGTTTAATACATGAATCCTCTTATCTATACACCAGTCTGTGCAAATAGCTATTGATCAAAGGAAAAAAAATTGTTGGATTCTCCAACTCATACTGGTTTCCATCAAATCACAAATGACAGTTTGTTTCAAAGGAAATATAAAAATGCTCTTAAAGGAAGTTTAGTGATTGTTTTCTCTCCATTTTTTGCAATACTCATCCACTCTGAATCCCCAAACTGGAACAAAAATGTACTTAAAGCAAGTGAAAGAATTAAAGGAATGTAATGAATACTAAAACCCAAAAACCTGCTGGAACGTTCCTGCGGTTAGGTATATGAGCAATGAGTGACAGGCCTGCAACCCACAGTGAAGGCATCTCCTAGTGTGTTTAAATGAGTGTTAACGAGCAATGCAAATGCAGGCAAATGGTAGATAGACAGCGCCCCCTGGTGTCCACTATGTCAACAGTAAGCTAGTTGACAAGATCATGATCATCATTAAGAACCACTTGACGCCTAATTTAGCAGTCCTAAGGTTATCAGTATCACTGAAAAAATTATTTGGGGATAAAAATTCTTGAACTACAATAATAAGATTATTTTTCAACTTTTTCTATAAGATTTTATCATGGGATTTTAGATTATAATTTAGGATACATAACTTTTTGGTAGTGTATTTTAAAGAGGACATTTTAGATTATAATTTAGGATACATAACTTTTTGGTAGTGTATTTTAAAGAGGACATTTTTTTTTCTTTTCTTTTCTTTTGGAGATGTAGTCTCACTCTGTTGCCCAGGCTAGAGTGCAGTGGCACGATCTTGGCTCACTGCAACCTCTGCCTCCCGAGTTCAAGCGATTTTCCTGCCTCAGCTTCCCGAGTAGCTGGATTTACAGGTGAGCACCACCACACCTGGCTAATTGTATTTTTAGTAGAGATGGGGTTTCATAATGTTGGCCATGCTGGTCTTGAACACCTGACTTCAGGTGATCCACCCGCCTCGGCCTCCCAAAGTGCTGCGATTGCAGGCGTGAGCCCCTCTGCCCGGCCTAAGGTGGGGTTTTTAATAGAAGATAATAAATTATTTTATTGTCCACAGTAAATAGTCCTTTTCTCTTCTGTACCTTAAAGCTCACAAGTAATCTTTTTTTTTTTAGTAAAGGAAATATTTTGAAATGTCCTCCATAAAATATACAAAATCATAACCACAGCTAGATATGATTGAATCATGGGTGATTTATTTCCTGTTTCTTTATAATTTTCTATGGTTTGGGGAGTTTTGTTTTGTTTATTCTCTTGAGACAGGGTATCACTCTGTTACCAAGGCTAGAGTACAGTGGCACAACCATGGCTCATTGTAGCCCGGACCTTCTAGGCTTAGCGATCCTACCACCTCAGGCTCCCAAGTAGCTTGGACTACAGGTGTGCACCACCATGCTCAACTAATTTTTTTTTTATTTATTTGTAGTAACAGGGTCTCACTATCTATCCAGGCTGGTCTTGAACCCCTGGGCTCATGCAATGCTCCAACTTCATCCTCCCAAAATACTGGGATTATAGGCATGCATCACCATGCCTGGTCTTTTTTCTTTTAAAAAAGTACTGCTTCTATTGTAAAATCACATAAAAATCTAAAGAGAAAAACAGAAAATGTTCATTTTCTTATTAGGTAGATATGTCCATATATTATGCATTTTAAACCAATATTTTATACTTAAAATTATATACTGCAGAGAAGAGCTTAATATCCTGTTTTGTTTTTATTTTTATATATAAGCATTTCCAAGTTTTCCACAAGCGTAAATAATTATTATTGTTGTTTTTAAAAATACAGACACAGGTCTCACTATGTTGCCCAGAGTGGGGTCAAACTCCTGACTCAAGCAATCCTTCCACCGTAGCCTCTCAGGCAGCTGGGACTATGGGCACATGCCACTGCTCTCAGCTATCATAAATTATTTTTATAGTCAGAAAAACAGCTATTTTCAAAAAAAGAATAAGTGATCCTTAAGAAATAGAAGGGATAGAGGAATAAGTTAACACCTCAAGGAAGCAAACAGCTGAGTCTAAAATGTGGGATATTATGCAAGATGATGGCCTGGTTTCTTTAAAGAAATCTTTGGAAGAAAAAAAAGATGGGGGTCTTCTTAAAAAACGTAAGAAATATAACACTAAATTCAGTATGTAATCCTTACTGAGATTCTGCTTTAACCTAACTATAAAAGGCTATTTTTCAGACAATCTAGGAAATCAACTGGTTATCAGATGATATTAAGAAATCATTGATAATTTCGTCAGGATAATGGCATTATGGCTACGTTAAAACAAGTCTTAACACCAAAAAAAAAAGTGACTCTGAAGGCTGCTCTAATATTCTTATAACACAATGAACTCATTATAAACCATTAATAGTAGAAAAGCAGAATGGAGGTGGGATGGGGGAACTGATCATATGGCATCCAAATCAGACTGAAAAGTCTGAAATTAAATCTTTTTCCAAATCTCATGAATTTCTGCTCAAATCTGTGTTCCATAAAAGAAACGAGAGGCACTAGATATCCAGAGCCACGACAACTTGAGAAAACACCAGCTGTGCACTACAGAATCAGAGCAAGCAAAGCAAATGACAAACCAAACTTTCTCCAATAAGGCAGACACAGAAACAAAAGGGAACAAAGGGAAGCATCGTGCTTCTGAGGAAGCCAAAGCTTCTCTTACTTCAGTATCGAATTTGGGGAAATCCTGGTATCGTTCAGATTTTATACTTTTGTTTGAAATACTATCCCATGAATTACCTTAATCAACCTACCAGGTTAATAACACACTTCTTTAAAAGATAGAAAACACAAACAGGCTTGTTCTCCTCTGAGGTTTTTCTTTTTCGTTATTTTTTTATTTTTGAGACGGAGTCTTGCTCTGTCACTCAGGCTGGAGTGCAATGGCACAATCTTGGCTGACTGCAACCTCTGCCTCCTGGGTTCAAGTGATTCTCCTGCCTCAGCCTCCTGAGTAGCTGGGACTACAGGCATGTACCACGGTGCCCCGCTAATGTTTTGTATTTTTAGCAGAGGCGATTTCACCGTGTTAGTCAGGATAGTCTCAATCTCCTGATCTCAAATGATCTGCCCACCTTGGACTCCCAAAGTGCTGGGATTACGGGAGTGAACCATGGTACCCAGCCTCTTTCTGAGATTTTATAAATATTTTTACCTCCCTGGGTGATTGTATAAATTATATTGACTTCCTCACTTAAAGCGATAATAAAGCTCTTCCTCCTGTTAAGTTAATTTGTCACAATTAACCAAATCTTCACAAAGGTTCAACTGATCAACAAATACAGACTGAAAATCCAGTAAGCCAACCATTTCCATAGAGAGAATGTGGAAAATAAGGTAAGGATTTTCCTTCAGTTCTTGGTATACATCATTACTTGCTCTTTCCCCCAAAAAAACCTACCATCTCTTAGGCCACTCACCATGAAATCTCTGCAGCAGGTATTCCATAAGAGAAGTAAGTGGTAGGACTAGAAGAGCCAAAGCAAAGGCTACATTGAAATTCAGAAATCCATTAATTAAATAGAAATACCAGGGTTCTGTACCTGAGGGAGACATAAAAGTAAGAAAACATTAGTGGATGCCCTTAACACCTATTACAGTGCCTGACATATAACGTCCTTTGTTCGAGTAACACTGATGATCCTATGCCTCATGGGAACGAGAATCCTCTTCCCATGCTAAGGCACACAAAAGAAGCACAAGAGCAGAAGGTGGAAGAGAATGGGACTGGTTACGAGGATTTAGGTAGAAATCAAGTTTCAGACAGTTAGCTCTATTTTCTATACTGACCACTGTATCTAGCCCAAATTGCTACGCCCAAATGGAACTAATGCTTTTGAGAACTACCAAATAATTTAAATAGCCTTGGAGCCATATAGGGCTAAAATAATAAAACTGCCATTTCAATTTAACTACTCTCTCAACATTGTGCAGACCAAAGGAAAGAGTGATAAGAGAACTTAGTTTGTGGCTGGGTGTGGTGGCTCATGCCTGTAATCCCAGCTACTGGGGAGGCTGAGATGGGAGGATTGCTTAAGCCCAGGAGGTTAAGACTGCAGAGAGCTGTGGTTGTGTGCCACTGCACTCCAGCCTGGGTGACAGCGAGACCCTGTCTCAAATAAAAATAATGAACTTAAGTTTGAGCTATTCAGGCCTCTCCCATTGTGTTTTCACCTGCTTGTTCTACTTACGTTCTAGGAACTTTCCCTTGATACGCTCAACCACTATTTTATAGTCGTATATATTAGGCAACATGTGTTTGGTAAAAAGCAACAACTTGTTTTTCTTAGATCATGTTCAGAGACCTGGGTCTTGCTCAGAAGCTTTGATGATTCAGAATGAAGCAAAATCACTAAAAACACAAGCTTCTCTTACACTAGTTTTGATTCTTTAACTTAAAATCCTTAAACCCCCTCTGCATATTTAGCAGGTTTTTCATCTGCTTTTTCTCTCTGTATGATTACTTCAATCAAGCAGTGAATGACACATTCGGGTTTTAATCACTGTGTGTTGTGACACCCCCCTTGCACCACAGCAATTTCCTGCAATCAGCATTGCTTAAAAGGGTAATCAGAAGGCAGAGGAATAGTCAGAAAAACCTGACATTTTTGCAGCTTGCACAGCAAAATAAGATTAGAAACCAAACCCATAATGCTAGAAACATTTAGGGGAGAAGTAAGAGGGAGGGAGGTTACACTAAGGAAGAGTTCAAGTTCAACTGTGTGTCACCTTTGGGGGAGCTCACTCCTTCCTGTCTAAATACAATGATGGAATTATTCACGAACAGAGGTCCTATTCCAGGCCCAGTTCATTACAGACACTTTAGTCTTGTATTCTTTTTTTTTTTTCAGACTGAGTTTCGCTCTTGTTACTACCCAGGCTGGAGTGCAATGGCGTGATCTCAGCTCACCGCCAATGGCGTGATCTCAGCTCACCGCAACCTCTGCCTCCTGGATTCAGGCAATTCTCCTGCCTCAGCCTCCTGAGTAGCTGGGATTACAGGCACACGCCACCATGGCCAGCAAATTTTTTGTATTTTTAGTAGAGATGGGGTTTCACCATGTTGACCAGGATGGTCTCGATCTCCTGACCTCGTGATCCACCCGCCTCCGCCTCCCAAAGTGCTGGGATTACAGGCCTGAGCCACCCCGCCTGGCCTAATCTTGTATTCTTAACAAATATGCATTTGGGTTACAGAAAATTAATGGATGGTTTTATTCTCAAATCAAAAATGTCTTCTCTGAATCTCAATTAAAATTTCACAACATGTTTTTTAAATTAAACCCTTTAGGATCCAGTTTCCAGAGAGGTAAGCTTTTGCACAATCCTCTGCTGACCACCAGTGTGGAGGCGGTGCTAGCAACCTCTGACTCGCCTTTTTCTTAACAGGATTCTGGAAATCTGAGTGTGCGAAGAAAAACCACAGAATGACCAGAGAGAAAGGGGTAATCATTTATGTTATCTATAACATATGTCAAGCACCCATAGGGAAAAAGGTACTTGTCTCTCTGATATTTGCAAATATAAATTGTTTTTTCAGGAAAGCTCTTTATTTTCTAGCAAATATCTGTCTCTAACACAATTTAGACACCCTCCTGTTAGAGCTATCTTTTTATCTAGGTATACTGTACTCTGAGATGAGGAAACAAAGGTATAAAGTTGGTAAACACAATCATTTTTATGTGTTGAGAGCTCATAAATCAAGTTTCCAAATAGGTCATGAACATTTCATAATAGACTGTTATTTCCCTGAAAGATGGAGCAAAAATTGGGGGATAAGCCAATAGCAAAGAAGGTTCAAGTGTCAACATTCTTAAAAACAAGGGCAAAAGGGAACAAAAAGAGTGACTTCTATTAACCAGAGTCCTCCCCTGCTTGATGACACATCTTGCCTTAGGAAAGAAAAGGGTATAAACTTTTATCTCTTTCCAGGGAGATATTCAATGCTGTTGCTCAGAAAACATTAGAGCTGAACTATGCAAAAAAACACGTCAGAATGACAAGCTAAGCGCTAAACTGGTGCAAGATGTTTAGGTGAAGGAAAGCTGGCAGCAGGGTCTCTGCAGGGAGTGACTCACCAATCTTCCTCTTTATGGAAAGTGCCTTAAGTCCTCTCAGTCAAATGAGCTAAGGGGGAGCTTTCAACAAAGCTAAAAGAAGGGATTTTTACTGCTCCATAGATTGAATGAAGGAGAACTACTTTCCAGAATTACAATTTTATAGAACTGTAGGCACTAAATCATATTAAATCATCCTTATAAATGTCAAATTTGTACCACTGAGAGGGAAAAGCCACTAAAGTTCAACGGAAATGATTAATAAAAAAGCAAAGGCTCTAGAACAGTGAATTCTAAGCAGGACTGATAAGACCCCACTGGGCTTCTTCCCTTGCCACTGCAATTATGGAAACCTGTGGGCCTCCTAACAGAAGGCATTTGCCTTTATCTTCCAAAACTTTCCATCTAGTGATCAGATGGATGTTGATAAAACACATAAACAGGCAATGGGATCCTGTCCTAAGCTGCAAAGTGGCATCCTGAGCAGACTGTTCTTTTTGAGGGAAGAGCGTTTCCTCTAAGTGTCCTCCCATGCCTTCTCCAGGCCTGTGCACTCTTCATCAGAGAGCACCACTCTGCACTCACCAGACAAAAATATTTGTCAACATCAACATCTGAGAACTTCAAACGTTATGAGAGGCAAAATCAGGGCCAAGACCAATCACTTTCTTTTCTGCAACATTAAATTTCACCTCTTGATCTCTGACTCCACAGAGACATTTTGCCTAAGACTTGACAATTCCAGTCTACCCTATTCTAAATTTTCTCAGTGCCAAGTCTTCTTTACCTTACCCAAACACTCCTTCTTTCTTCAACAAAAGGGTCTGGTACAGCACTCCCATGTAAAGGAGAACTTGCCAATGTGCATGTCACTCTGCCACCCAAACTCGCTGGGGCTCCTGATCACTCCAGCCCCAAATGCACAAACCTTCACAGGCATAACTTTCCACCTATCCTACAGATCAGAGCCTATCTTCTACCACCCTTAATTCATGTTCTTTGTTTTTGCAAGTTTCTTCTCTGGAAACGTCTCAGTAGCCAAACTCCAGGGTTTTGCTAAGGGTCTTGTTTTCAGTGGAAATACAGGCTTTGAAGTCAGCCAGCACTAGACTCTTATCCCACTTTTGCTACTTATTTAA
Source organism: Saguinus oedipus (assembly GCA_031835075.1). Classification (NCBI taxonomy): domain Eukaryota; kingdom Metazoa; phylum Chordata; class Mammalia; order Primates; family Cebidae; genus Saguinus; species Saguinus oedipus. The sequence continues at coordinate 9,657,509 of CM063178.1, forward strand.
CTATGTGGCAAATTCCTCATCATCTCAACCTCAGTTTCTTTATCCAGGAATAAAGATAAATAATGCCTGTCTCACAGAGTTTTTATGATGGGAAGAAGATGGTATGTGAATAACTTCTGGCACAGTAGGCTTTCAATAATCAGAAGATATTGTAATTAACATCTTTGAAAGTTTACTCCCGTTATTTCCCCTGGCTTCAAACGAAAGGTGTCAGCTCAAGTCTGGAGCGTGTCACTACTACATGCTACCTAGCCAGGAAAGTATAGAAAGGCCCCTTTGAAAACCAGGAACAGTTCATGACCAGAGTGACCTGACCAACATGGAGAGACTCCGTCTCACTAAAAACACAAAATTAGCCAGGCGTGGTGATGTATATAATCCTAGCTACTCAGGAGGTTGAGGCAGAAGAATCGCTTGAACCTGGGAGGTGGAAGTTGCAGTGAGCCAACATCGCTCAATTGCATTCCAGCCTGGGCAACAAGAGCGAAACTACATCTAAAAAAAAAAAAAGAAAGAAAAAAGAAAAGAAAACCAGGAACAATAGAGACAGTAAAGATTTATATGACTATAACTGAAATGGAATGACTGAAATGATCTTGCTCATGTCTGAATAGTTTCTACCTAAAATTCAACCAATGCTATAAAAGTAAGTTTTTATATTTGACATTCCATTTGTCAGAAATGCAGCCCCCTAGCAATTTACTAAGGAAACTCCTACTCTTCCTTCCAGGCTCAGCTCAAGAGCCACACCTTGTTTTGACACTACCAGAGGGACTTGCTCCTATGATTCCCTATCTTTCCCCTATAGCACATAAGACACTGTCCTGCAATTATCTATTTGTGTGTCTGCAGCGTATTTAGACTGTAAGTACTATGAGGACACAAGATTAATGCTCAAGAGCAATGTATTTAATGTTTTTTTTTTTTTTGAGACAGTGTCTCACTCTGTTGCCTAGGCTGGTGTGCAGTGGTACAATTTTGGCTTACTACAACCTCTGCCTCCTGGGATCAAGCAATTCTTGTGCCCCACCCTCCTGAGTAGCTGAGATTGCAGGTGTGCACCACCATGCCCAGCTAATTTTTGTATTTTTAGTAGAGACAGGGTTTCACCATGTTGGCCAGACTGGTCTCAAATTCCTGGCCTCAAGTGATCCACCCACCTCAGTCTCCCGAAGTGTTGGGATTACAGGAGTGAGCCACTGCGCCAGGCCTTCAGTGTTTCTTTAACTGAAGTCCATTTGTCCATCCATTCAAAAAATATTAATAGGGTTAGTATATTCTTATATGTGAGAAATAGCACTAAGAGATGTATACAAAAACTATAAGCACAATGCATTTTATTCCCGTTTTAAATTTTTTTTTAAGTTTGAGGGTACATATGTAGGATGTGCAGGTTTGTTACATAGGTAAACATGTGCCATGGTGGTTTGCTACACCTATCAACCCATCACCTAGATATTAAACCCACATGCATTAGCTATTTTTCCTGATGTTCTCCCTCCTTCTGTCCTCCTCCACAGGTCCCTGTGTGTACTATTCCCCTCTCTGTGTCTACATGTTCTCATCGTTCAGCTCCCACTTATAAGTGAGAACATGCAGTGTTTGGTTTCCTGTTCCTGTTTTAATTTGGCTTTCAGCTCCATCCATGTCCCTGCAAAGGACATTATCTTGTTCCTCTTTATGGCTGTATAGTATTTTATGGTGTATATAGCACAATGCATTTTTAATTTTCAGATAAGAAACTGTGTGTCTAACATAGCTAATGAGGCACCTGGAGCAGGAGACTCTTGTAAAATGCCAAAATAATGCCAAATAGTACCCAACATGTAATAAAGTGAAAGAGCTAGCATTTCCAATATAAAAAACATGCTATCTCAGGCCGGGCGCGGTGGCTCAAGCCTGTAATCCCAGCACTTTGGGAGGCCGAGGCGGGTGGATCACGAGGTCAAGAGATCGAGACTATCCTGGGGTGAAACCCCATCTCTACTAAAAATACAAAAAATTAGCTGGGCATGGTGGCATTTGCCTGTAATCCCAGCTACTGGGGAGGCTGAGGCAGGAGAATTGCCTGAACCCAGAAGGCGGAGGTTGCGATGAGCCGAGATCGCGCCATTGCACTCCAGCCTGGGTAACAAGAGTGAAACTCCGTCTCAAAAAAAAAAAAAAAAAACATGCTATCTCACTGTCTGACAATTTTACTGCATCAAAACATCTAGTAAAAGACAGGTCTTTTATATTTACTGGATGGACTCACCAATTATTATAATTATAATAAAATTAGCTGATAATTATAAAGTACTTTTTGATTTAAAAAGTATTCTATTGGGCTGGGCTCGGTGACTCATGCCTGTAATCCCAGCACCTTGGGAGGCCAAGATGGGCGGATCACAAGGTCAGGAGATCGAGACTATCCTGGCCAACACGATGAAACCTGTCTCTAAAAACACAAACAATTATCTAGGCATGGTGGCATGCACCTGTAGTCCCAGCTACTTAGGAGGCAGAGGCAGAGGAAGAAGAATCACTTGAACCTAGGAGCTGAGAATGTGACACTGCACTCCAGCCTGGGTGACAGAGCAAGACTGTCTCAAAAAAATAAAAAGTATTTTATTTATATCTGTTATATTATTTTTATTTGGTATCATGAAAACCTCAAGCTAGTACCACAACAGGTCTAACTAAAGTGATTCTAGGATACCACAGTAAATGACACACTAATGTAACCCAATGGATATTCCAGAATTCATCCATTCATTTATTCTTGACAGATCTTTACTGTAAGTCTGGAATACACAAGGAATTCCTACTCCTAAGACGGAAGAAGTATTCTCTCTGCAGGCCTCCTAAACCGAAAAGGAGTTAACACGCTAAAAGAATGGAAATTAGGCCAGGCATGGTGGCTCATGCCTGTAATCCCAGCACTCTGGGAGGCTGAGGCAGGCAGATCATGTGAGGTTAGGAGTTTGAGGCCAGCCTGGCCAACATGGTGAAATCTCTGTCTCTACTAAAAATACAAAAATTAGCCAGGCGTGGTGGTGGGTGCCTACAATCCCAGCTACCCAGGAGGCTGAAGCAGGAGAATAGTTTGAATCTGGGAGGCAGAGGTTGTGGTGAGCCGAGATCATGCCACTGCACTCCAGCCTGGGTGACAGGGCAAGACCCTGTCTCAAAAAAAAACCCCAAAAAATAAAGAATGGAAATCAGACAAATTTTTTAAACCAAATTCAAAGATGAAGTAGGAGCACAAACATCCTGCCATGAAGGAATAACTCCCTCAAGTCTGGCTGACGGCAGCACTGTATCAGTCCTGTCCATGGTTGGTATGCCAATTCTCTCTGTTTCAACAAAGTTTTTGCTACCACTAGGAAAGTGATCAGTTTTTGTATACCCCAAATAGCAAAATCTGAACTGAAGCTATCCCAGGTTCATTAAAGTAGGCAGAAAGAAGTCCCTAGGACTGTTTCCCAGTAAAACGCTGATTGAAATGAACAGCAAATGCCAATGTCCGAGGAAAGACTGGTCACTGCTCTACCGGATCTCACAACCTACTACAGGGGTTCCTGATTGACCCACTATTAAACTAGCATTGTAAACTTAAATCAGAATTTATTCCTTCTTTCCTACTTTCCCTACCAGCCTGACTATCCTGATTATTCCTAGATTTAAGAGCTTCATTCCTGGGCACAGTGGCTCATGCCTGTAATCCCAGCACTTTGGGAGGCTGAGACTGGCAGATTACCTGATGTCAGGAGTTGTGGACCAGCCAGGCCAACATGGCAGAACCCTATTGCTACTAAAAATACAAAAATTAGGTGGGTGTGGTGGTGAGTGCCTGTAATTCCAGCTACTCAGGAGGTTGAGGCAAGAAAATTGCTTGAACTGGGAGGGAAGGTTGCAGTGAGCCGAGATCATGCCACTACATTCCAGTCTGGACAACAAAAGCGAAACTCCAACTCAAAAAAAAAAAAAAAGAGAGAGATTCATCGATCTAGAGGGACATAAACAATCTGTCACTTGTATAAGTCTCTCACAAAAGGTTTTATAAATAAGGAGTTAGAATATCAATAACCCATTATAAGTAGAGAAGTCAACTTTTCAAGATTAACACAAATTAACTCAATTTATTCAGAGTGGATATTGTGTTTCCAATAGGCTCTCTGTGAAACAATTTCTACTGTGCAATCTAGATCTAAGACCTTTGATTGTCTTGTGAAATAGAATAAAATTTTACAAGTAAACTAAAACAAGGCAATCACAAACATGCAAACTCTCCCTAGCTAAAGGGAGACATCTAGAGGCAAAAGCTTAAACTGGGGCCTTTTCTCACATTCTTGGGGATCTTACAGCCACAAAGGAGTAAATTATTCTCTAACTGTGCAGTTTGTGAATTCAATCCACTGAACAAAGCACTTTATTTTAACCTATTACTTGCCATTTAGAATAATATTTCCACAATTCCAGGAGGCTCAATTAAATCTCATTTATATTCTTACTTTAAATCTCCCTATTCAATCTGTCCTATTGGCAAAATGGCACAGGCAACTGATGGACATGGCTAGTGATAAGACTTAAATTGATAGGGGTACAGTTAGACACAATCTTAACCTGCTTCATAGCAGAACCCCAAAGCAAGCACTTACACAGAATGCTCCAAGACCTCAAAAGATTAAGGCAGAAGAGACTATAATTATTTTAATGAAAAAACTGCCTCTCTTGTGAAATGTTTGCTGACTTGGCTGATTTGATCCAAAAGATCTCTAGTTCATCCTCCCATAACTGTAACTTAACTCAAATGCCTTCAGGGGCCGAATGAAACTGGCTGGTGGAGTGAAAGGCATCAGGGAAGGAGTGGAGATGGGTAAACTGAAGACTGCATTCCCAGATTAAAGGCATTCCATTTTTTCTCTTAGCCCTAAGCTGGTCAGCTTCCCCACCCTCCCACGCTGACTCCAGCCCAGCCCCATCTGCTATAACTTTGTCTAGAGATTTTCCAAACTTTCTCCCTTATGCTTAAATTGAAGTAAAGCAAATCTGGAAGAGAAAAAGTAACATCAAATGTGTGTATATATAGAAAATGTCTGGGCCGGGCATGGTGGCTCATGCCTACAATCCCAGCATTTTGGGAGGCTGAGGTGGGTGGATCGCCTGAGGTCAGGAGTTCAAGATCAGCCTGGCCAACGTAGCGAAACCCTGTCTCTACTAAAAACACAAAAAAATTAGCCAGACATAGTGGCAGGCGCCTGTAATCCCAGCTACTAGGGAGACTGAGGCAGGAAAATTGCTTGAACCCGGGAGGCAGAGGTTACAGTGAGCCAAGATAATGCCATTGTACTCAACAGTCAAACTCCATCTAAAAAAAAAAAGTCTGAAGTATATTCTCAGGTGTTAGTAATGGAGATTACTAACTCCCAGGAGTTATATGGAGACGACTGTATTATGTTTTTATTTTCTTCTATCATACTGGTTTTTTATTAAGAAGAGAAAAAAGTAACTTTTAAGTTTTAAAAAAGCAGTATCAAAAGCCATGGCATGCCCAGAGTCCTCAAAACTCTGAAAGTAAAAATAACAAACAGGAAAAATCAAAAGCCAGTATTGGAATATCACATTCATCAAGGAGAAATATTTGAGTGGCTATGTGTCATCATTGTGCTGTACTCAGGAAAAGACAGTATCAGCAAAGAAATGCTGTATCTAATGAAATGAGGGTACTGAATTAAAAATTTTAAGTTCAGGCAAATTCAGCTATCTCCTAACACTTGCGCAAATTTCACGAAGCCTTACCATAAAGATCAGGTCCATGAGGAGTAAAGACATTATACAAAACAATGTTGAGTGGTGCAATCACCAACCTCCCGTAATAGTAGCTGTCAATGACCACCACAGGCACCTATAATAGAGCAGAAAATAGTTTTGCTCTGGAAACATTCTCAAAATGCTAACAGGATAAACCTGAGAATGAAAAACAGCATAAACTCCTAACGTTCCTTTTTTCACATCAAAGTTGCTTTCATTACAACTTTAGGACAAAACAAGAAGAAAAGAAAACTCACCAGAAAGAGTATGAGGGCCACCAGCGACCAATAAAAGAAACTCTTCCACCTGTGTTTCATGACCATCAAATCAAAGGCAATGGGTAAACTATTTAACACAGAAACAGAGAGTGGGGAGTTAAATAAATACTGACAGGTCAGATTCACACATACCTCATGCTGAACTGAGAATAAAATGCCTCTGCCAGTTACAGTGAGGGAAGAAACCTGGTATGTGAGAGGATGTCCTCACAGGACCCATCAGAGTGCTCTGTATCCCATGGATGCACAAGAAATATAATTACTGAGCTGCTGGAATGAATTCCATTTTATACACATTTATGTGTAACAGACATCTAAAATATATTATTAAGTATATGTGTCCTATTGTCTTACACCCACCCTGCCAGATAAGTAAGTACTGACTTCTCCCTTCCATGATTTACAGGATTTCCAGGATTTTAGCAATATAACGTTATTACAGACTTTTTTTTTTTTTTTTTTGAGACAGGGTATTACTCTGTTGCCCAGGCTGGAGTGCAGTTGTGTGATCTTGGCTCACTGCCACCTTCATCTCCCAGGTTCTAGCATTCTCCTGCCTCAGCCTCCTGAGTAGCTGGGACTACAGACACATGCCATCAGCCCTGGCTAATTTTTTTTTTTCTTTTTTTTTTTCTGAGACAGAGTCTTGCTCTGTTGCCCAGGCTGGAGTGCAGTGGTGTGATCTCGGCTCACTGCAGCCTCCACCTCCTGGGTTCAAGCAATTCTCCGGCCTCAGCCTCCCAAGTAGCTGGGACTACAGGTGCATATCATCATACCCTGCTAATTTTTTTGTATTTTTAGTAGAGATGGGGTTTCACCATGCTGGCCAGGCTGGTCTCAAACTCCTGACAGGTGATCCACCTGCCTCAGCCTCCCAAAGTGCTGGGTTTACAGGCGTGAGCCAACACGTCCAGTCCTATCTTTGATTTATATGGCATCATTATATCTATCATTTATTTAGCAATGTTGTGTGCTGTCACAGTATCTCTTCTGTGATTTGAACCTCCATGTTGTTATGTAAATTCTGCATTAATGTTTTATGTTTTTTTGGTCACCCCAACTACTTCCATTTCTATAGCACCTGTATTTCTCCTTTGATAAGTCATATTTTTAATTACTTGTCCAATATCTGTCTTTCTACTAAAATGTTAAGTTCCAAAAGAGCAGGAACCATGACTGTCTAATTTCTAAAATATCAGCAGAACCTAGCACAAAGCATTCAATGAATGACGGTATATTGCTAACCAACTGACTGTGATCCTGAAATCACTTATCTCAGCAAAGGCAGACTCATCGGAATACGTCACTCAAGGTATTTGAGGAACTCAGTGAAATTCAATGTAGATGGAATAGAGAATGAAAGCACTGATGAAAAGAAGCTGGAGAAGTAAAAGCAAGATTGTGCAGGGCTTTGTGTGTTAAATCTTTGAGTGTGGATACCATAGGACAGGGGTTGGCAAACTTTTTATTTATAGGACCTGACAGCATACATTTTAGGCTTTGCAGGCCACATATATTATCTCTCTCTGTGTGTGTATTTGTTGTTTTTCAAAAACCCTTTAAAAATGTAAAAACTATTTAATGATTGGGCTGTACAAAAACAGGCCAGTCAGCCAACTTCTGTGACATAAAGCAATGGAGAAGCTACCATAGAGTTTAAAACAGAGAGGTGATACAACTGTATCTGCATTTGAGTAACATAACTCTAGTTTGAGTTTGGAGAGCAGATGTACAGGAGTCAAGACTAGAGAAGAGGAGATCATTTAGGAGGCTGTGTAGTGATCCAGGAACAGAGGGGAATGAAGAAAAGTAATCAGGTTCAAAAGATACTTAGGAGACACAATAAATTAACAGGGGTGGGAAAGAGAGGAGAGTCACAAACAATTTTCAGGTTTCTGGGTCAGTAATGGGGAGATAGTAGTACTATTTACTGGGATAGAAACACAAGTAGAGGAAAAGCTATGGAGAGAAGATAATGAATTCAGCAGCTATCTAATAAGCAGCTGGGAATATATAAATGAAGCTGAAGAGAGATAACTGGACTAGACATTAAGATATGGAATCACCTTCATGTTGGAGAGATGGAAAAAAAAAGAGATGGGAATCACCAAGATGATTGAGAGATAGCAGAAAGTACAGAATAGGGCCTACGATAAAATTCTGAGGAATATGAAAATTTGAGAATATGCAAAATAGAATAGAAGAAAGAAATGGAGGTGAGGAAACCAGCCTTTAAAGGGCAATTAAGAAAATTAAAAATGGCCTATTCTTTTAGTAACTCCCCTTATAAAAATTTACCCTATAGGGTGTGGTGGCTCACTCCTGTAATCCCAGCATTTGGGGAGGCTGACACAGATCACGAGGTCAGGAGTTCAAGACCAGACTGACCAACATGGTGAAACCCTGTCTCTACTGAAAATACAAAAATTAGCTGCATGTGGTGGCATGCGCTTATAATCCCAGCTACTCAGGAAGCTGAGGCAGGAGAACTGCTTGAACCCAGGAGGCGGAGGTTGCAGTGAGCCAAGATCATGTCACTGCACTTCAGCCTGGGCAACAGAGCAAGACTCTGTCTCAAAAAAAAAAAAAAAAAAAAAATTCACTGAAGCACTGAGTATTAACAGTAAAAAAAAAAAAACGAAAAGCAAATGTCTACCAATAAGGCAATAACGTAAATCATGGAATGCTATACAACCAATATAAACAATGATATACATTTATTAATATGTATAAGACATATATATAGACAGAATAATTCCCATTTGTTTTAAGAATGTAGATAGATATATATACATATATTTATACACACAGGATAATTTTTCTGGAAAGATATACACCAAAATATTAGCAGTGACTATCTGAGGATTTAGCTAGGGGAGAAGAAAATTAGAAATTATTTTAACCTTGGCTGGGAGTGGTGGCTCACGCCTGTAATCCCAACACTTTGGGAGGCCGAGGTGGACGGATCACAAGGTCAGGAGGTCGAGACCATCCTGGCCAACACGGTGAAATCCCGTATCAAAAAAAAAAAGGAAGAAATTATTTTAACCTCATACAATCTGGTACTTACTTTTTGTTATAATAAAGATATACTTCTAAAATAACCTTAACATCAGATTAAAATATTTTTCTAAATTACCCATGGTACAGGTAAGAAATTAAGGCAGCACACACTAGAACAGAAGTAGTGGGAACAAAGAGTATAGAAAGAACTTCGGGGAAAAATGCTGGGGGCAAGAAAGAAGGAATACTGGAGGAAATTCAGATTTTAAAGCTGAGTGCATGAAAAACTGCACAGAACAGGGTGGTGCCGTGTGGAGAAAACATCAGCTGTAGAGTCAAAAAGGCCTGGATTCAAAAGCAAACTTAATCTTAAAGGTAAATTCTTCAAACTCTCGGAGTCTGTTTTCTCATCTATAACGCACTAATAATTGTATTTCTCCTGCAGAGTTGTTGTAAGGTTTCAAGATAAGGTTTACAAAGGGTTTCACTGTGCCTAACACATAGCAAATGCTCACTGGTCACTATTTATTCTTTCTTTCTTTTTTTTTTTTTAATGAATGAGAGGTTCTTATGTTGCCCAGGTTGGCCTTGAATGCACCCAGCCTCGCCTCCTCAAGCACCAGGACAACTGGCCTGGGCCACCGCGGCTCCTCGCTATTCTTATTAAAATTAATCATAATAGCAAGTGCTAAGAGACATATTCTTCCATTTCCCAGAATCTTTGAAATCCCAATTGATTAACTTTAGATTCTATGCAGACAATATGGAGCTAATCCAACATTAACATTTACTGTACGCCCAGAGATATGTAGGAGAAGAACTGTTCGTTTCTTACCCAAGAGCTGCACTGAATGGCCAGCCCAAGATGGCCCCAGCTGCTACTCCCAGCACAGCAATGGAAGTCTTGTCCATGTACCATCCAGTCATGGCTATCAACGTGGTGTACATACAGAAGCTACTAGGAAGGAATGCTGCAAGAGTGAAGAAGTGAAAAAAGGCAGAAGAACAAGAACTCAAGGTTAATTAGGTATCAATTAAAAACTGTTTAAATGTAAATTTTGCAGTATAAATATCTACATGGCAAAATGTCAATAACCAGGAACATATTTTGGGAAATGCTGTATTAGAAAGAACAGCACAGTGATATTCCTTAAAAAAAAAAAAACGAAGTTCAGTGATTCTTAATTTCTCAGTCCTGTTTTTTTTCTTTGTTTTTGGGATGGAGTCTCGCTCTGTTGGAGTGCAGTGGCATGATTTCAACTCACTGCAACCTCTGACTCCCTGGTTCCAGAGATTCTCCTGCCTCAGCCTCCTAAGTAGCTGGAATTACAGGTGTCCACCACCACTCCCAGCTAAATTTTGTATTGTTAGTAGACACAGGGTTTCACCATGTTGGCCAGGATGGTCTTGATCTCCTGACCTCATGACCCATCCACCTTGGCCTCCCAAAGTGCTGGGATTACAGGCATGAGCCACTGTGCCCGGCCTCCCACTCCTGTTTTTTTAGGTACCAACCCAATTATACAATTCTAACCATGTAATTCCTCTCCCAGCCTATACCTCAAATAAAAAACTTACAGAATTCCAGATGCTCTAGGAACACCCCAGGATTATATTTCCTGGCAAGGAATATGCTTTAAAAGACTTAGAGCCACTGCTGACAATTTACTTCTGAAGAAGCTTATCTGCCGTTGGTCTTCTGAGACTATCCTGGTCCTAACCTCTGGCCCCAGAAATTCTAGGAAGCCTCCTCAAGGGCCAGCTATTGTATGGCGGCAATACTTTGCATCCTCCATCTGCTGACACAGATAGTACGGCCTTTAGATAGTCCCCTAATTAGTTCCATCCACCTCAACCTTGTTGTATATAGCAGGGGAAAGAGTACAGGGTCTCTGCAACAATAACAATTGATTAAAGTGTTTCTAGTAACTCTAAACAGAAATGCAGATCTGCCTCTTTGCTGCAGAAAGTCTGATTCAGTTGGGAAGAAAAATCAGTATCAGCTACAAAAACAACCACAATTAATAGGCAGTGAGATTTTTTTAAACTCAGCAAAGGGTTCAGAGGCTCTGTTTGAAAAGATACGTTCAACTTATCTGTGTCTCAAATTAGATTACAAAAACAAAGATACCCTCAGGAATTTTCTACATATAAAGATCAATTGTAGGAGCAGCAGACCAGGCACAGTGTCTCATGTCTTTAATCTCAGTACTCTGGGAGGCCAAGGTGGGAGAATTGTTTGAGGCTAAGAGTTTGAGATGAGCCTGGGCAACACAGTGAGACTCCACCTCTACAAAAAATTTAAAAACTAGCTGGGCATGGTGGTGCATGACTATAGTCCTAGCTACTTGGGAGGTTGTAATGGAAAGACTGCTAGCGCCCAGGAATTCAAGGCTGCAGTGAGCTATGATTGTGCACTGCACTCCAGCCTGCCTAGGTAAAGAGCAAGACCTTGTCACTTGAAAAGATTTAAAAAAAGAAGTAGCAAAGCAACTTAAAAAAACACGTGAGGTACACCCTTTACCAATAAACGTCAAATAATAGTGATGCCGCCATCCAAAGCTGTCAGTTCCAGCTGCCAGGGTAGAGGACAAAGGGAGCAGAGAAATCTGAGGGTAGAGCCAGATGCATTTAGGACAGGCTCTCAAAGTCATTCTGGAGTACAGCTCTGACATCTCTGCAGAACATCATCAATTTTGATACATTCAATAAGGGAAAAGTAAGTATATAATTTTGTGCCACATACTATGTTTTTGTGCATACTCAGTGTACACTCAAGCAGAAACTAAAATTGAGACAATTATATCCAGTAAATTTTTCTGGAGAACTGGGAACAGACTACCATTTGGCAGTGGAACAGACTACCATTTGACTCAGATTATACAACACAAATGTTCAATGGCAGCACAGTTTGAAAGTCAATGCTCTAGAGTAAGGTTTTTATTCTAAATTTCCAGAAGCTTATCTTTTAAAAAGCCCAATGGAAGATGCACATAGAATACATCTCAAATAATGTATCATCAATAGAAAGAGAACCATCAACAACAACAAGGTCTTTATGTACAAATAACAAACAAAATAAAAGAATTACTTTCTTTCCCCTAATGGTCAAGAAAGGAAGTGGGTGGTTGATGCAAAAATGTAATAGAAAGCATCCTGGTGAGACTATCAGCTCTACCATTTATGAATTTTGACTTTTAGTAAATCATTTCACCTATGTTTCAATGTCCTTACCTGCAAAAGTGAGAAAATATTTGTCTTACATGGTAGGATTGCTACAAAGGTCAATCAAGATAATATATATAACAGTGCTCTGCAAATTATTGACATGTTCTACAATATAATCCACATTTGGACAAGTGCTTCCTTTTAATGCAACTATGAACTATTGGTGGCCAAGGGCGGTGGCTCAAGCCTGTAATCCCAGCACTTTGGGAGGTTGAGGTGGGCGGGTCATGCGGTCAGGAGATCAAGACTATCCTGGCCAACATGGTGAAACCCCATCTCTACTAAAATACAAAAAATTAGCTGGGCATGGTGGCGCGTGCCTGTAGTCCCAGCTACTTGGGAGGCTGAGGCAGGAGAGTTGCTTGAACCTGGGAGGTAGAGGCTGCAGTGAGCCAAGATTGCACCACTGCACTCTAGCCTAGTTGACAGAGCAAGACTCTGTCTCAAAAAAAACAAAAAACTATTGGTGAACCTCTTCATCTGCCCTTTTACTTACCTGATGATGAGCAAAACATGCCAGTGCTGAGAACCAAGAAGGCTAGCATCATTCGGCTCACATGCAACCCAAACTTCTTGCACACAGCCCTAGGAAAAAGGCAAAGGCTATTAGACTGAATTCAAATCAAAGGAGAAAAACATGCACCACAGGGAACACTGAAGATCTAAAGTCAAACACAAAACTACCTTGATAGGTTAGCAATTCACCGTGCATACGAAACCCAAACATTCTTATTTCTGACACAGAGGAGAAGCTCCTTACCTAAAAGAAAACATATTCTGTACATGCTAAGATTGTATCTATCAAGTGGAAAATAGAATGATGTCGTGAAAAATAAGAGATGGCAGATTCGGGTGGGCAGATGTTCAAATCCTGTCTCTGCCACTTACTAGCAGTGGAACCTCACTCTAGTCGAATAATCTGTTTGATTCCTCATACATGAAATAAGGATAATAAATAACAAACTTTGTAAGGTTTCTGTGAGGAGAATGCATGGAAAGTGCTTAGGAGAGTACCTGGCATACAGCTCAATAAATGGTAGTTATCAGAAAAAAAGGCTAGGAGATAAATGAAAATGTGAATAAGTAATTATCTAAATCAATGTTTCTCAAACTTATGCAACTACATATCTTCTACTTCTTTCTTGTAGGAGTTAACCTCTCAAATTAAACATAGTTAGGCATTATTACTGCTTCGCTTAGTCAATGTTTGTTCAGACATATCCATGTGTTAATCATTTCCTAGCTCAGATTCCTTACTACATTTCGGAGCTTCTTCCGAAATAATTTTGCTTTTCTGGGTGTGGTGGCTCATGCTTGTAATCCCAGCACTTTGGGAGGCTGAAGCAGGCAGATCACGAGGTCAGGAGTTCGAGACCAGCCTGACCAACACAGTAAAACCCCGTCTCTACTAAAAATACAAAAAAAAAAAAAAAAAAAAATTAGCTGGGCATAGTGGCAGGAGCCTATAATCCCAGCTACTCAGGAGGCTGAGGCAGGAGAATTGTTTGAACCTGGGAGGCAGAACTTGCAGTAAGCCAAGATCATGCCACTGCACTCCAGCCTGGGTGACAGGGCTAGACTCTGTCTCAAAAACAAAGAAAAGAAAGTGGTTCAACAGCTCCAGCTGGAGGCCAGGCTCAACTGTGTAAAAGTTTCCCAGGCAGCTGCAGATTTGAAACAATTCTTTTTTTTTTTTTTTTTTTTGAGACGGAGTTTCGCTCTTGTTACCCAGGCCGGAGTGCAATGGCACGATCTCGGCTCACCGCAACCTCTGCCTCCTGGGTTCAGGCAATTCTCCTGCCTCAGCCTCCTGAGTAGCTGGGATAACAGGCACGCGCCACTGTGTCCAGCTGATTTTTTGTATTTTTAATAGAGACAGGGTTTTGCCATGTTGACCAGAATGGTCTCGATCTCTTGACCTCGTGATCCACCAATGTTCAACATGACCCTCTGCTGACTGGAGTATCTTCAAGTACAAATCCCTTCAGACCCCAGAAAGTCTGTTCCTTTTTGTAGTAAAATGAATCTTTCAAAGGTTTTCCAAACCACTTCTTAGGATTCAGTAGATACTCAAAACATAGTTAAATTTGAAGCCTGTACAAAACTCTTCCCTGTAACACACGTGCCATAATATACAAACTTCTACTTTTGCCAGTCTCTGAATTTTCACGAATTTCTATCTATTTCACAAGGGTAATTGTTTTATATACGCTACCAGCAGCATACAATAAAACTTAGTATGGAAAAAAAGAAATTTTCTTTCCCAGATTAAAAATAAATACGTATATTAGTATATCAGGGGCTAGAAGGAAAGTGTTTTCTATTTCTAATCACCGCCTAGACCATCACAAGAGATAATCTACGCAATAATGGGTTTCCTCATAGCACTTTTAGAAGCGAAACTTTTATACTCACTTGTAAAAGTAAAGTTCACAAATACAGCTCACAAAAGCCAGAAGACATCGCAAAAAGTAAAAGACAAGAATCTGAAAGAAACCCAGAAAAAGAAAACAGAAGTCACAGATATGAGCTAGAAAAACTCATAAACATGAACTGCTCTCATTTGTTGTCAATAACACTGTAAACTGCTATAATTCTTTTGAAAAACAATATGGATCAAGAATTTTCATCTCCCTTGACTTAATATCAGTATACCCACTTCTACCACTCCAGTTCGTGGGGGTTGGAAGGTGGAGCGCCATTCATGAAACTGTTAATTGCAGTTTTGGTAAAAACTGTTTTAAAAACTACAAAATATCCAATTATAGAGAAATGATTAAATAAACGAGGCTATATCTAGCACATGGACAATCATACAAAGACAGTGAAAACATTCTTGCAATATAATGCTCATTCAACAAGCACTTCTTCAACAACCGTCATATATCAGGTACTGATTATGACAAAATATTAAGTGAAAATGTACAATTCAATATTATTTACACATCAGTTACAGCTATGGAAACTATATGCATATGGAAAGACTGGAAATAAATGTAATGAAATGGTAAAAGTAGCCATAGCAACCTGGTAGATTTAGGTGAGTATTTTTCCTCCTATCTTCTAAAGTTCTATGATGTGGTTTTATTAATTTTAGAGTTGACAGCATCAATTTAAAAAATAAAAATAATAAAATAGGGATTAGATTGAATAGCTTTATACTACAGAACACCATATGTTTAAGAGCACTGAATTTCTCAGAAAATAAACACTACTTAATATATAATATGACTGGCCGGGTACTGTGGCTCAAGCCTGTAATCCCAGCACTTTGGGAGGCCAAGGAGGGTAGATCACCTGAGGTCAGAAGTTTGAGACAAGCCTGGCCAACATGGCAAAACCCCATCTCTACTAAAAAGACAAAAAAAATTAGCCAGGCCTGGTAGCAGGCCTCTGTAATCCCAGCTACTCGGGAAGCTGAGGCAAGAGAATCACTTGAAACTGGGAGTTCAAGTAATCATACTGAATGTAAACATATGTATACACACATATATATACATATATACACACACATATATACATATATATATAGTATGATTACTGTAACTGCATATAACATGAAAAATACCTTCCATTTTCATGATTATAAGCAACAAATTTTTTAAAAACTTGTATAAAGTATCCTGTAAATGCCAAAATTTATTCATTAATTCAATAAAAATATACTGAAAGCCTACTTACTATATACTGAGCAGTATTCTAGATGCTATTAGGAACATAGATAATTTTAGTACAAAGTTTATACATTTAAGGATACCTTATCTAATTAGAGAGAGTACATATACATATTTAGAAAGTTAAAATTTAACATGAATTAGTATAAGAATTCTGTTTGACAGCAGGACAAACACCACCATCCCTACTAATATTCAACTGGAAGTTCTAGTCAGAGCACAAAGACACAAAAATAAAATGAGGCAATAGAATGGAAGAAACTAAACTTAATATACAAAGATGAAAGAGAACCCACAAGCTTCACCTGACAAACCATTGATGCTAACGAGGAAATTCAGTAAGACATTTGGTATTAAGATAAAAATAAAAGAAAACAAGATATCATTTATGATCACAACAAAAAGTGCAACGAATCTAGGCATTAACCTATCAGACTACACAAGACTGAAATCGATACTTTCAAAAAAATTATCAACTCTTGGCCTTTAGGTAAGATCAAGTGTAAAAAAATTTATTAAAAGACACAGAAAACTTAACTAAATGGATAAATACATCATTTTAGGGACAGAATGACTTAACACTGTAAAAGTGTTAATTCTGCTGAGTGCAGTGACACTTGCCTGTAATCCCAACCCTTTGGGAGGCTGAGGCAAGGGGTTTGCTTGAGGCCACGAGTTCAAGACCAGCATGGACAACATAGTAAGACTCTAAGTCTATAAAAAATTTAACATTAGCTGGATGTGGTGGCATGTGTCTGTGGTCCTAGCTACTCATGAGGCTAAGGTGGGAGGATCCCTTGAGCCCAGGATTCTGAGGCTGCAGTGAGTACTGTACCACTGCATTCCAGCCTGGGAAAAAGAGCAAGGCCGTGTCTCAAATAATAAAATAAAATAAAGTCAAATAAAAGTATTCATTCTCAAAATAATATGTAAATTCAGTACAACTCTAATCAAAACCTAGCAAAATTTGGGTGAAGGGCAAAATGATTCTAAGATGATTTTTAAAATACAAAATTTAAAAAGGATAATGTGAGAAATTCATCCACCGGATACTGACATACCTTACAAAGCCACAATAATGAAAGTAGTATGGCAGTAAACTGACCAATGACAAAGAATAAAGACAATAGAAAGAACCATATACAGACAGGAATAAGGTGTATGATAGAGGTAGTATTACAAATGAGAAGGAAAAAGGTGCTAGAAAATCCAGTTCACCACATAGTAAAAAATAAAGCTGGATCTTTCCACAATTTATAAAATAAACTTCAAATAATTAAAGCCTTACATGTAAAAGATAAAATTAAAAGCTAATTGAATATAAGCATTTAGGAGGCCAAGGCTGGTGGATCATCTGAGGTCAGGAGTTCCAGACCAGCCTGGCTAACATGGCAAAAACCCTTCTCTACTAAAAATACAAAAATTAGCTGGGCACAGTGGCACATGCCTGTAGCCCCAGCTACTCAGGAGGCTGATGCAGGAGAACTGCTTGAACCTGGGAGGAGGAGGTTGCAGTGAGCCAAGATCGCACCACTGCACCCGAGCCTGGGTGACAGAGTGAGACTCCGTCTCAAAACAAGAAAAAAAAAGCTAATAAGCTAATTGAAGAAAATACGAAGAATATCTCTATGACCTGTGGTGAAGGAGGATTTCTTTTAGAAAGACCCCAAACCCACCAAACACAAGAGGAAAATAGATTGGTTTGACCATACTGAACTAAAGATTACTGTTCAACAAAGGACCACAGACAAAGGTAATAGAGAGGTAACAGTGTAAGAGAAAATGCATATAATATCTATGACCTATAGGGGGTTACTAATGAGAATGTCTACAAATTGAAAGAATGAAATAGAAAACCCAACAGAAAAATAGACAAAGGATGTGAATGTGTCATTCACAGAAAGGAAGCTCTAAATGAGTAACAAATATATGAAGAAATGCTCCAATTTACTAGTTACCAGAGAAATTCAATTAAAATGAGAAGCATTTCACATACATGAGGAAGTCAGAAACGTCAAAGGCTCAGGAGATGTGAGGAAGATGGAACCTGGAGTACTGCTGTAGGGAACACAAAAGTTGTACAGCCATCTGGAAAGCAATCTGGCAGAACTCTGAGATTAAGTAAGCCCAGGGGTCTATGTGTGGAATCTCACTTCTGAGTGCACACTTCAGAGAAATTCACAAACAGTTCCAGGAAGAGACAATACAAAGGTGCTCTCATTTGGGGTAGCAAGAGATTGAGAAGGTAGCTATCACTAGAGTTGCCAATTGTTACCACAATGTCTCTCAGAAACAACCATCCTTCTCTACTCAGCGTTATGATGCCGGGGCTGTGACTCCCTAAGCTACAATTCCCCTTTGCCAGGAGGCTAGGAAAAAGGAGATCAGAAGTAAGAACAATAGAAGAGAAATCTTGCTTTCCGTTTTACTTGCTGTGTACATCAGTGACATAAGAGGATTAGAGAAGAGGAAGAATTCTGTGTTGAACATGTAAAATTTGAAGTGATAGCAGATACCCAAGTGGAAATCAAAATCCTCTGCATAGCATATTGTTAGTTTTCTACTGAGTCCTTCACCGTTTATTATCTTTCCTTTGACAAGTTCAAAAAACCATAAATGAGGCCAGGTGCAGTGGCTCACACCTATAATCCCAGCACTCTGGGAGGCCAAGGCAGGTGGACCACTTGAGGTCAGAATTTCAAGACCAGACTGGCCAACATGGTGAAACCCTGTCTCTATTAAAAATACAAAAAAAAATTAGCCAAGTGTGGTGGCTCATGCTTGTAATCCCAACTACTCAGGAGGCTGTGGCACGGGAATTGCTTGAACTGGAGAGGCAGAGGTTGCAGTAAGCTATGATGGCACCACTGCACTCTAGCCTGGGCAACAGAGCAGGACTTCATCTCATTTAAAAAAAAAAAAACAAAACAGAAATGAGATACTAGATAGGGAAGGGAGGGACAGTATTTCTGTCACTTTCTGCAGGTGCTACCTTTCTGATCATTCTAAAATGCAAATGCAATCATACCTCTTTTGTCTAAAACCTTTCAGTGGCTTCACACAACAGACTTGGGGGAAAAAGAACAATAGTCTAATATCTTAATAGACCCTACTAGGTCTTGTAGAAATCTGGCATCTTCTTAATTCTCAGTCTCATCTAATCTATTCCACCACGCCCTCTCTTTCAAGTGTCATACCTGTTTATACAAGGCCATGCTGTCCTTCTTCCCATCCTCAGGGCCATCAGTCTAGAAGACTGTTCCCAACTTTCTCCCTCATTCCCACTCTTCCTTTACCTAGACGACTCCTGCTTATCCTTCAGTTCTCTAATTATGGACTTCTGCTTCATAGAAAATGGACTTTTCTTCTATTCATGGACACTATATTTAAAACAACTTTAAAAACCACCAAAAACTCTGGACAATATATTTAAACCAACCTAAGAAGACTCTGAAGGTGGAGAGGAAAAAAGCAGACTGGCTACAGAATGTGGGACATGAGGAACAACACAGTGGTAAATTCCATGGGTTTTCTTTTTGCTTGGCTTATTCTAGGCATAAAGCTAAAGAAGTTGGCAACTGAAAATGCCAGTGGGCACAGAAAAGAAAAATACCCCAACCAAGATCGGCTCTGTAGCCAAAGGACCAAGAAAAGGATAGCCTAGCATGATGAAAAAACTTTTAGACAATAACTACTCTAGTCAGGACAAACACCCACTCCCACCCATGCATCAGAGGTCAGTTAGGAAGCCAGGACTTTCATCTCCACTGATAGTAATGAGTCTCTCCCTAATCATGGTGTCAGTGGCAACCACTTAGGGAAGCTGAACTTCCACACCCAACTCCAATCTGTCAAGATGCTTCTACTCTACCTGTGGGGTGGAATGAGTGGAGGCCTAGTAGAGTAAGACCTCCTACCCTTGCCCAGAAATAACAAAAAAAGACCCCCTTCCTCAGATGTCAGTGGAGGCCTGGTAGGGAACCTGAAGTTTTACCTCCACTTGGTGGTAGCAAGGTAGAGACTTCCCACTAACGCTTTTTCCCTGCTGGGTTAGTGGAAAGTAGTATCAAAAGAAGCCAGCTAATACTGAAGGCTTAAGTAAGATCCAAGGAATCATAACAGTGCAAAGAAAGCATGCTGAGCCCATGAATAATCCAGAATCTTATAATGCAATACCTTAAATGTCCATACCAAGAACCAGGAAGATCTCAAACTGAATGAAAAAAGTCCATCGACAGATTCCAATACCAAGATGACAGAGGTGTTAGAATTATCTAACAAAATTTAAAGCAGACTTTGTAAAAATATTTCAACGAATAATTAAGAATATGCTTGAAGCAAATGAAAAAGCAGAAAGTCTCAGTAAAAAAATTAGAAGATAAAAAGAAAAACCAAATGGAAATTTTTAAATTGAAAATATACATAGAACAAACTAAAAATGCAATGGATGGACTCAACATTGGAAGAGGGGACAGAGGAAAGAATCGGTTAAGTGGAAGATAGAAGAACAAAAGTTACTCAATGTGAACAACAGAGAGAAAGTAAATTGAAAACAGAGTCTCAGGACTTGGGGGACTAATAAAAGATCTGACATGCACATCATCAAAATGCCAGAGAAGAGGAAAAAGGACAGGGATGAGAAAGTATTCAAAAGATCAAACTAAAACCTTTCCAAATTTGGCAAAAGGAATAAGCCTAAAGATTCAAGAAGCTGAATAAACTTCAAACAAGACAAACCAAAGAAATCCACACCAAGACACATCATAATCAAATTTCTGAAAACTAATCAGGTTAGGTAGGTCCCAGTTAACACCTAATTATTTCTCAGCACTCTACTTAAATTAGGCCCTCCTAATACACTATTCCATTGCACACTGTACTTTTCCTGCATAAGACCCACCATATTTAGAACGACTTGTTCAATGTTCATCTCTTCCACTAAACCACAAGTTTCATTAAGCCAGGGACTTGGTTACTGTTATAGCCACAGCACTTAATAGAGTGTCTACCAAATAAAAGCTGTTCCATTAATGCTTGTTGAATGAATGAATAAATCATTCTTCTTCAAAAAAAGTTCCCCTTTAACTACCAATCTATTTTGTCCTTTTCTCAAAACTATACTAGAGACTCACCTCTTAATCAACTGTGATTTCTTTCAGGTAGGTGTGTCCTTACCTTATTAGTTTGTAGAATTCTTGCATGAAATGCAGCTGGCCAGGCATGAAGCAATAGGTAAGCATAGGAGCGAATGGCATATGCTGGGGAATATTCCCAAGTCTGAAATCCCTCCCCATAGATGAGGTAGTGTGTCTAAAAATACAAAACAGATAGATTTAGGGTTATACTGGCCAAAAATCTCTGGTAAGCAGAGGCAAGTTTCTGAGTAGAAATACTAAAGACAAAGGCAGGCCAGGCACAGTGGTTCATGCTGATAATCCCAGCACTTTGGGAGGGCAGGGCAGACAGGCTGCTTGAGTCCAGGAATTGAAGACCAGCCTGTGCAACATAGCAAAACTCCATCTCTACAAAAAAAGACAAAAATTAGCATGGTACGGTGGTGCATGCCTATAGTCCCAGCTACTAGGGAGGCTGAGGCAGGAGAATCACTTGAGCCCTGGAGGCAGAGGTTGCAGTGAACCCAGATCATGCCATTGGACTCCAGCCTGGGTGATGGACCAAGACTCTGCCTCAAAAAAAATTTTTTTAAAGAGACAAAGATACACAGTAATGCTAACATTCTCAACAAGATTTGCAACTGATGGATAAAAAAGGAATCAAAATGACCCCACATTTAAAATATTAAGACGCTATAAATTTTACAAGATTGCTGTTTGGTCAACACTGAAAGCTTGAATTTTACCTTCTACTTATTTTTCCTCAATACTTGTTAGCCAAAACAGAAAACCCCTAAATGTTATATTCTCCTTAAACAACCTACACTTAACATTCTTTCTTCATTTTTTGAATTCAAAATGTGATCAGAAAATTTTACCTCTGAATTTTCTATAATAGAAGTCAACAGATAATGCATAAATCAAGAAATAGCAATAGAAGCATACTATTTAGTAACACTATTTTGGTAACCATCAGAATATATAACTTAAAAAGTGAAAGAAAGTGGTTGCCTCTAAGAAGTAGGATTTGGACACAGGATGTAGAATAGAAAGCTACTGTTTTTCCTTTAGGTTTTTTAGTAGTTGTTAGCTTTAAAAACCATCTCTAGGTATTATTTTCATTTAAAAAAACTTATAAGAAAATTACATATTACACCTTTGTGTAAACCAGCTAAATTCCCTCCAGCCTTCAGTAGCAGGTACATCAACTGCTTAGAATACAAAAGTGAACACAAGTTACTGGCCAGGTGCAGTGACTCATGCCTGTAATCCCAACACTTTGGGAAGTCAAGACGAGAGGACTGCTTGAGCCCAGAAGTTCAAGACCAGCCTGGGTGACATAGTTAGCTGTCATCTCTGCTTTTGTTTTTGTTTTTGTTTTTGTTTTTTTGAGACGGAGTCACACTCTGTTGCCTAGGCTGGAGTATAATGGCATGACCTCGGCTCACTACAACCCCCACCTCCCAGGTTCAAGTGATTCTCCTGCCTCAGCCTCCCGAGTAGCTGGGATTATAGGCGCCTGCCACCACACCCAGCTAATTTTTGTATTTTTAGTAGAGACGGGGTTTCACCATGTTGGTCAGGCTTGTCTCGAACTCCTGACCTCAGGTGATTCACCTGCCTCGGCCTCCCAAAGTGCTGGGATTACATGCATGAGCCACCGCACCAGGACTGTTTTTTGCCTTTTTTTTTTTTTTTAAAGAAAATACAGTTATTTTACTAGTAGTCACACTTGTGTATTATTTGTCTCTCGATTGGTAATAACTCCTATGCTGCAAAATCAAGAACAAAAAGAGAAAGCTAAAGAAATCACCTACTGGCTCCCAGTAGTTGAATGTTTCATCACAGTCAGAGATGTTGCTCAGGAGAGCAGCACATAACCTTGCTGAAAGCAGACACTTGAAAGCAGTAGATCCTTCGGGTGCCCAGACTTGTCCTGCCTTGTTCCCAGATAACCTGTTTAGAAGCAAAAAAAAAAAAAAGTATGTCAGGAAGGACCTACTAATCAGAAGACTTAAATCTAGATAGAAAGGGCAAAAAGGACAAGGGACATCAAAGCACTTATTCACCTAAAAAGGTGAATGGCTAATTGTTCTTTCTCAGTAAAATGAATAAATAATTCAGATTTTTAAGAAAAAAATTGTGGCTGGGCGTGGTGGCTCGCGCCTATAATCCCAGCACTTTGGGAGGCCAAGGCAGGTGGATCACCTGAGGTCGGAAGTTCGAGACCAGCCTGACCAACATGGAGAAACCCCATCTCTACTAAAAAAGACAAAAATTAGCCAGGTGTGGTGGCGCATGCCTGTAATCCCAGCTACTAGGGAGGCTGAGGCAGGAGAATCGTTTAAACCTGCGAGGCAGAGGTTGTGGTGAGCAGAGATCGTGCCATTGCACTCCAGCCTTGGCGAAAAGAGCGAAACTCCATCTCAAAAATAAAAAATAAAATTATGAGATAGGGTCTTGGTGTGTTGCCCAAGCTGGACTTAAACTCCTCAGCTCAAGTAATCCTCCTGCCTCGGCCTTTTGAAGAATTGACTTTAATCACTCGATCACTCCTTCCACTTCCTGTTTTTAAGGCATAAATTAACTCATACACTTTGGCTCCTTGCATTTGCGACAGTCCATTTATCCCAAGCCAACTAATCACTCACTTGAAGGCTACAAAGCTGTCATTCTCATTTTCTTTCTTTTCTTAGCAAGGTCATTGCTTTCCATGGCTTTATGCATTACCCCTTAAGTTCAAACAGAAGCCTAGGTGCAAGCTACGGATAGCCTACTCCATTTCCATATGTTGACGGCTTCTTCAATGCAGTTCTAACCTGCTGCCTCCCAGGTTTGGGACGAGGTGGTGGCCGGTTGGGTGGGCCCAGTAAAGGGTCGGAACTTGAGGGAGAATAAAAGGAGCTTGAGGAACAGCCGTAAAAGGTTCACTCTTTTATCCTGTCAACATCTCCCACAGACGCTGTGCCCACGCTAGGCCTAGCCCAGGAGCATCACAGACCCGCACTCCAAGGCTGTTTTACAAAAGAGGGGGACCCGCAGTGGAGGGATCTAAGGTGGGCGAAGACCGAATGCTGACCCGCCCAGGAAGAGCAATAGGACTTAGCTGAAGAGGGAGCTAGGGCCTTCGGCGGGGAGGGCAGGCCAGACGGAGCCCCCGCGCGACAGTGCTGAGACCCTCCAGCCGCGCCGGCCACTTGGCCGGCCACGCCCCTGCCGCGCCGCAGACGTACTCAGTCCGGTGCTCCGCGCCGCCCGCTTCACGGCTGCCCAGCAGCTCCCGCAGCTTGTCCGCGGCCGGGGCCGAGTCCCCACCGCTGCCCCCACTGCCCTTCAAGCGCTGACGAGCCCCTCGGCTCGCCATGGCAAGCTAGGGGAAAAAAGAATTCGGCACCCTACGAAGTCGGTGAACGCGGAGACATAGCTTTGGCTGGCAAACGGTGTCCGCCGAGGGACAAAAGATCTTGACATGCGCAGAAAAGACTAAATTGTAGAGTTACTGGGCCAATCGGGGCAGATCCTCGAGTAGCGGAGAAATAGAACTTGAGCCTTGAGTTTCTTCATCCGGGCTGTCCCATCCACCTACTTCTAACTCTCTAACTCTGGCCATTCCTACCTTCCTCCAACCCTCTCTCCCTTCACTTTTCAACATTCTCCATTCCACACACACACACACACACACACACCACCTCAGCTCCCCTATTTAAATGAAAGCACAAATAGAAAGTGATCTACATAGTGAAATGTGAAGTATTCAGTTAAATATCATAGCACAGCTATCTACTAAAAGAGAAGTCCTTAAAATGTCATTTTTAACACCTTGCCTTCTCTGTATTTTGGTGAGAGCGACGGAGACAGCCTGTAGCTAAAAACTGCTTCAGACTGACAAACTGGTAATGGCAGAATATAGGCTGATGAAATTCTGTGCGGCAAATTGAATCAGACGTCCATCACTGTCATTGCTACTTCAGCATTGTTGGCATTTTACATGTTTTTTTTTTTTTTTTTTGAGACGGAGTTTCACTCTTGTTACCCAGGCTGGAGTGCAATGGCGCGATCTCGGCTCACCGCAACCTCCGCCTCCTGGGTTCAGGCAATTCTCCTGCCTCAGCCTCCTGAGTAGCTGGGATTACAGGCACGCGCCACCGTGCCCAGCTAATTTTTTGTATCTTTAGTAGAGACGGGGTTTCACCATGTTGACCAGGATGGTCTCGATCTCTTGACCTCGTGATCCACCCGCCTCGGCCTCCCAAAGTGCTGGGATTACAGGCTTGAGCCACCGCGCCCGGCCATTTTACATGTTTTATGCTTTTTAAACTTAATTCAACCACCTTGTTTTATTGATCTGGAAACTAAATAAACTTGGAGCTAGTAAATGTGGAGCTATATTCCAGCCCAGGACTATCTTACCAGAAAGCCCCTGCTCTTCCCACCAGATCGGGTGAAAGGACTTCATTTCCTACAATCCTTTTTATCCTGGCACGTTGATAATATCATACCTGTGACTCTTGGGGGTCATTCATCTAATCCTGACACTCTATCCACTCCCCTAATCACAGAGCTATATCCTACTCTGTGGAGCTCTATGCCATTAACTGTATAGAGGGAACACTAACCTTGACAAGGTCCCAGAAGGTTGTGATTTCCTACTAAAAATTCCTAAGTATTGAAAATGAAAATTGATCATATTGCACAATCCCTGCATGCCATGCAGTCATTAGTTACCAAGTTCAAGTATCCAGCTTAGCTTTTTTTTTTTTGAGACAGAGTCTTCCTTGGTCACCCAGGCTGACAGTGGCACAATCTTAGCTTACTGTAACCTCTGCCTTCCAGGTTCAAGAGATTGTCATTGCTTAGCTTTTCAAGTAGCAGAGACTACTGGTGTGCACCACCACACTGGCTCATTTTTGTATTTTTAGCAGAGATTAGGTTTTGCCATGTTGGCCAAGCTGGTCTGTAACTCCTGGCCTCAAGTGATCCATCTGCCTCAGCCACCCAGACTGCTGGGATTATAGGCAGAAGCCATTGCACTCAGCCTAGCTGTATCTCATATACCCATCTCCTCCTTTTCATTTACCTCTACCTAGAACTAACACAATAGCATCTTCACAGGGATCACTCATCTCAAATTCATCCTGCACAACGTTATCTGGTTGGTTTTCCAAAGCACTACTCTGTGTCACTTCCTTAGTAAAAAATCAGATTTTTTCCTATTGCCTACCAAGTAAAGTACAAACTCCTTATTCTAGCATTTGGTCTTGCATGAACTCCAGCCCCAACCTACCTTTCGAATCTAACCTCCCACTACCTTCCTATTCACACTTCACATTCCAGCTAAGTAGCCTAGAAAGTACCCTCAAATGCTCCCTTATCTGTATCTCTGTTCATGGATTCCCCCTGCCTGAAATGCACACCCTACTTGCCTAATAATTCTCCTTTACATTCCTGCCCTTGTTTTAAGATCCAACTCAAATACTACCTTCGCCATGTACCTAGCACTACTGAGGAAAGAAGAAAGGGATAAATCACATTACCTGCCATCAATTAGCAAAGTAGTCTATGTGGAGAGCTCAGCCATAGATGTTTCCTAAAAGATCCCTTGGTTCTTTATCCCACTCCCCAAACTTACTCCTATGGCAGTGTTTCCATCCCAGTGAATGACACTTCTAATCTTCTAGGTATCCAGGTCAAAAACTGAGGAGTCCTGCTTAATTCCTTTATTTCTCTAACCCCGCACCTCTCTCACCCACACACAAATGTTTAATTCATCAGCAGGTCCTTCCAAATATTATCCAACCCAACATTTTACCACCTTGGTCCAGGTCATCATGATCTCATTCGCATTACTGCAATAACCTCCTAATTTATCTCTGTGCTTCCATTTTTGCTTTCCCAAATGCTTTTCTCCGAGAATAAATAAGACAGTCATGTCCCTCACAGAATATAATCCCAAATGTGGAGCCTAACTACGAACGGGAGCATACATTACTTCACATTAGAGTACCGTATTCTGCAGAAACCTAGGCTAAGTTAATTTTCCAGTGTCCCTTAGAGGTACTTATAACAGAAGCCCCCAAAATCTAGAGAGGCAAAGTTTAGAGTTAATCACAGTTGAACAAGTACTGTTAAGATGAGCAAAAGAGTAACAAAGTGGCAGAAAGAATATGGGCTTTAGAGGAGCCAAATGTTAACCCTAAATCTGAAGCTTTATCAGTTCCACAACTTTTACAAGTCAACCACAGAACTAAAATTAGGATGATGATAACAATACCAAAACTAATATGGAATACTTGCAACTTACCAAGCTAATAAATGGTCTGACTCCAAAAATTACTCTCATAAGGTGCTTTAATGAAATGATGCGAGAAAGTTGAGGGAAGAATAATTTACAGTGTGGAAAACACATGTATATTTAACGAGACTCCTAAGTTCTACAGCCTTCTTCAGCAATAAAGCATCTAGTGTATAAAATGCTGTTTTGCTTATTGTTTCAGTCACTTCTCAGGACCAAAATATTGCACAACTCCAAATGTCACCAATCACATTATAATCTATAAGTTTAAGCAACAGAGTCAAGGTATCTTTAGGATCAACCAACAGCGGCTATGGTCACAAAGTAAAAGATTAAAAAAAATCCAGAAAGGAGTACGGGGTTAGAAGTTGGTCATTTTCCTCCACATCCCCCCTCCCCAGCGTAGGATCACACTGTAGAAAAGAATTTAAACTACCGAGGTGTAACATAGAGGCGTTGTTGAATCTCCTTCCTGAACTGGGACTGCATTGATGCTACCTGCTGCTGGGTGAGGGCCTTGTCACAGGTCTGGTAGGTCAATCTATAGCAGAGACTGACCTGTCGAGTCTTTGGATGCTGATAACGGCTAAGAAACTGTATGGATATAACAGTGTCCTGGGACACTGCTCGGGCCACAGTGTGAAACTCTAGTTCATCAAATCCTTTCTTCTCATCTATCCAAAAACTAATATCGTGGACGTAACATGGAGGATACAGAGAATGACTTTTAAAGGGTTCTATTTTTCCAGGAACGAAATTTTTCAGGAAACGGTTATCAAACGTCCACAACATTCTCCAGTCAGAGATACACCAGACAAGCATGGCTAATAAGTCCAAGTTCATAGACACAAACACAAAACACTGGTCTTTATGTATAATGCTTGTTGCAGATGTGGTAACAGACCCAATAATTAGATCCTCAGTACAATCTGGGCTAAAATTATCAGTCTTTACATGAATCATATAATCCTTTCCATTTGACTGAAGGACAAATTCAACTAAACGGCTCAGCTTAGAGATCTCTGGCGATGTCTGAGTCAGCAGGCTATCTACAACGCCCTTCAGATGATCCAGCAGTGATTGAAGACAGCCATCCTTCAGATTTTTATTAAACCCAAGGATAAATAAAGTCTCATGAAATGCTGGCAGTGTGAAAGGCAAAATGTGGCACTTCTGAAAGACAGGTCCACTGAGGATGTGCAGAGAACCTGAGAGGAAGTCTGGTACTTCGATAATATCCTGAACATGAACTAGGAGAGAAGGTCTAAGGCAGACCTTAGCCTGGCCACAGATTCCTTCACAAGTTTCTTCTTTACCATCTCTTCCAGGATTCTTAGGAAGGCTAAGTTCTGAAAATGACACTAGAAAGTCTTCCACATCTTGTGATGTCCCACCAGTCAGGGACTCAGAATTTGAGTTATCTTCATGGAGATTAATCCAAAAAGCAGCTGATAGAAAGTCATGATTCCAGAAAGGAAGAACACTGGCACCTTCCTGTGGCAGCAAAGGGAAGGAACACTTCAGCCTTTTTAGAGGGAAAGCTTTGCCTAATTCAGCAATGAGTTTCTCATTTATGGTTTTGATAGGATGACATGAAGATGCTTCCAGGAAACCCCTGTTTAAACACATACAAAAATAATTTTTCTAACTTAAAACAGTAAATAATTATAATGTAGCTAGAATTAAAACACAAATAGCTGGATACAAAAGAATTATTCTTAAAATGATCTTGAAAGGAAACAAAGAAATCATCTACCATAAGGAGAAAGAGACAGGTATTTCAGAACTCTGACAGCCACCATCCCTACAATATATCAGAAAATATGACAATTTTTAATTCTAAAGAAGCTTAAGGAGGCCAGGCTGACAAATAAACATAGCACCAACATCACTAACAATTTATGTACCATCCATTCAATATATGGTTGCCATCAAGACAATCAGGATACAGCTGGAGATGAAATGACTTTCAGTTACCTGTTCAACTTTCCTACAAGTGCTTCTGGTTGTCGAAAGGAAAACCACTGGTTACCCAGTTTGATCCTGAAGATTGTGGGTTGAGAATCTTTGAAGGGTAAGCTCCTGGTGAAGACATGGTTCAAAGCACCTTCTACATGAAAGGACTTATCTTGACTCCTTGCAAAATAGACACCAATATGAAGTCTGTCATTATTAATATAAACAAGTATTTTTAGAGACTGAAATAGTTAATTGGCAGGGCCTGTAAGTCTGTCTATGAGATTTTGTTATCATTAGTGAGACAGATGAAGAAGCAGAAGGTTTAGACCTATGCTATTACCTACCTATATCCAGTACACTTGTACCTTGGCACAGCTTTACAGCTGAATGGATACACATCACTTAAAATGAGCCCACCCAGGGCTGCCATGGCAACCACTTGCCAGCTGTTGTGCCATTCTCTCTGGGGCTTATCCACAGGAGTTCCACCTTGTCCTCTACATAATGCCACGTGGACTTCTCCTTCTTCTGCAAGAACATCTGCACAGCTAATAGGGAAAAAAGAAACCAACTAATTATCATAAACACGTGGAAATTACCACAGGAGTTGGCAACATACACATGGTTTGCCTGTGCAATAATTAAAATCTAATCATACCTATGTGCAAAAATCTATTAGACCCCCAAAATACAAAGAAGGTGGCTGGAAGTAAATGCAAATATAAATTAAATGTTCAACCCACTAATGGATACTATGGCTGACCAGGGTCTGCTTTGCATTTGTGTCGTTCATCTGTATGTCATAGAAAGGTCAATATCTGCACAGTTCCTATACATGATTCACTGCTTAGGCTGTTTCTTCCCATTGAGAAAATTCTTTTCACTGCCCTCTTGCAATTCAAATACTACCTTAAAATACTGCCTCTGTCAAAAGTTTACTGACAGCTATGCCCAATCAGACACCCCCAATAGTATCATATCTTGTGGTATAATCATGTAAAGCGGCTGTTTTAAGTTCGTAATAATTTTATGAGGGAAGCTGTTAGTTACTTTTTTTGGGGAGGTGGGGGATAGAGTCTCCCTCTGTTGCCCAGGCTGGAGTGCAGTGGCACGATCTCAGCTCACTGCAACCTCCACCTCCTGAGTTCAAGCGATTCTCATGCCTCAGACTCCCAAGTAGCTGGGGCTACTGGGGCGTGCCACCACGCGTGGCTAACTTTTGTATTTTTAGTAGAGGCGGGGTTTCAACACTTTGGCCAGGCTGGTCTCAAACTCCTGACCTCAGGTGATCTGCCCACCTCAGCCTCCCAAAGTGCTGAGATTACAGGCGTGAGCCACCACGCCTGGCCTAGTAAATTACTATTAATATCCCTAGTTTACAGTTGAGGAAACAGAAGCAAGTAAAGATTAAGTAAGCTTGCTTAAAATAATTGTTCAGTGGAATTTGAATCCAGGCAGTCTGGCTTCTAAGTGCACGTTCTTAGCCATTAGACTATATGGCTCTCATTATATTGCATTATCAAAACTAAATGATCCTCTTTTAGATGCCCAAAAGTACACTATTTGTACTTTCATTTAGCATTTAGGGTTTATATATCCGTCTTTCCAACTAAATTGGGGGTTCCTTTGGGGCTTTTATTCTCTTCTAAACATATCATAGTAGCTTACACGTGTGCCTTATGTTTGGGTGCAGTAACTATGTTATGGACATCTTAAACATTTTACTTGTGAGGGCTCTCCTTTCCTCACCTTTGGAAAAACTTGGCAAGCAGTTCCCTGTTCTTAGCTACGCCAGCCTTGCGTCCACAGTGCGGAAAGTTGAAATAAATCTGATCAAACTCCCTGTCGTGCAGTTCAAAGACATCTGACAGCCGGGTGCAGTCGACGCCGAAACGCACGTCAATACCTGGCAAAGATAGTTTGGGGGCGCAAAATATAGACAGGAGGATGTCTTAAGGCGTGGAACAGAAAAACTCTTCCTAACTTAAACCGTGCAGACCAGCCCAAGTCTGGGCACAAAGCCGGCTTTATGTGAAAATCCGTGGGACGATCAAGAACAATCTCCATGTGTGTTACAACCCCACGCCCCCACCCTTTCCACTTCGGGACGTGCCGGCAGCTGGGCGGGGCTTCGCAGAGGCGGGGTCTCGCTACCTCGCTCACGCAGGCACTGCAGATTCTCCTGGGCCACCGGATCCCGAGCCAACTCGGCCGGGAGTTGGAGGCAGGTGGCGGTAAGACGAGTGCTCTGATCCAGGGTCTCGCTCAGAGCGGCGGCGAAGGAGAAATTCCCCTCCCCAACCAACAGGAGGCGCCGAAGGGCCATGGCCTCCTTGGGCTCCCGGCTCGCGTTCTCTGTGGCGCTCGTTTACGTCACTTCCTTCTCGGGGTCTCTGCCTGCCCCACCCTTCACCCGTCACTAGTTGATGACGTACTCATGGCGTCCGGTTGTCTAGACGAACTGGTGCACTGACTCCCAGGAAGAATAATAACCATGAGCTCAAAAGCAGGACGCCCACTCCCTGTCCCCTCGCCCATTCACCCCTTCAGCCCAGAGCATGGCCTTGAGCGACTTCATCACACCTGCATGAGGTCACAAGCAGTCACTAAGCTGGGGTGTGAGAAGAGTTCTGAGTGAAAGAAACGGGGCCGGGCTGAGGCCAAGGAGAGGTTGTACTGTGTCTCGCATGCCCCAGACGCAGAGGATTTTGAAACCTTTTTCATCTCGTCCGAAATGGCTGCATCCCAGTGTCTCTGCTGCTCAAAACTTCACCTCCAGGTGCTTCAATCTGCTATCTTCTATTCATTCAAAAAAGATTATTCAGTGCCTGTTTACGTGCCAGGCCACTGAGGGTGGTTAAGATATATGGATGAACACGATATGGCCTATGATTTCACTGAGCCTACAGTCTGGTGGGGAATGCACAGACCAAAAGAGGTAACTGATATGGTAGGGTGTGTGAAGTGATTGCTATGCGTGAAGTGATTCAGCGTGCTGTGGGAGCACACAGAAGGAGAACTTTACCCAGATTTTGGGCAAAGTGGGTCAAAGACTCCTTGGATGAGGTGAACCCGAGTTGAAGTGCCCCTTAACTGGGTCAAAAGGTGTGAAGAGGCAGAAGAAACAATATAGGTAAAAGCATTATGGAGGAACAGAATAGTTGTGTTTGGCTGAAACACAGTTAGTTGGTGGGAGAGTGAGTAACAGATGAGACTGAAGAGATAGGTAGGCAAGGGCCAGGTCATAGGGAGCATTGTAAACCTTTAAAAAATAATAATAAACTTTTATTTTAGATATGGGGGTACATGTACAGGTTTGTTACGTGGATATATTGCACCCAGGTAGGTTGCAGATTTGTTACATTGGTATATTGCACCTAATAGTTTTTCAACCCACACTACCCCTTCCTCCTTACTCTAGTTAGTAGTCTGCAGTGTCTGTTATTTCCATGTTTAGGTCCATGTGTACTCAATATTTAGCTCACATTTATAAGTGAGAATGTCAGAGATGTTCAAAACAGCGCAACTGCATCTTGAATAGGGGCTAGGCAAAATAAGGCTAAGACCTGGGCTGCATTCCCAGTAAGTTAAGCATTCTTAGTCACAGGATGAGAAAGCTCAGCACAGGATACAGGTTATAAAGACCTTGCTGATAAAACAGGTTGCAATGAAGAAGCCAGCTAAAATCCATCAAAACCAAGATTGCGATGAGGGTGACCTCTGGTCGTCCTCCCTGCTATACTCCCACCAGCATCATGACAGTGTACAAATGCCATGGCAGTGTCGGGAAGTTAGCCTTTATGGTCTAAAAAAGGGAGGTATGAATAATCTGCCCCTTGTTTAGTGTATAATCAACAACCACAATATGGGCAACCAGCTGCCCTTGGAGGTGATCTGCATATGGAGTAGCCATTCTTTATTCCTTTACTTTCTTAAACTTCCTTTCACTTTAGGGACTCACCCTGAATTCCTTCTTGCATGAGATCCAAGAACCCTTTCTTGGGATCTGGATCAGGACCTGTTTCAGTAACAAGAACATGCTATATTTGGTTTTCTGTTCTGTTGTAAGCTATTTTCACAGGCTGAACCTTATTCTGAAACTCGTGGAAAGCCACTGAAAGATTTTAAGTAAGAAGATGATACAATTATACTTTGATTTTGAAAAATTCTGCTTTCCTATGGAGAAAGGTTTGGAGAGAAACAAGGCGGATGGTAGGATAAGACAAGAGGCAACTGCAATAATGGAGACAAGGTTGACGGTGATTTGAATTGAAGTTTGCCAATAGGAAGGGAGGATAGTGGTCTGATTCAAAAATCAACAAGACCTAGTGATTGGATGAATATTAAAGACAACTCAGAGTCAAAGACAAGCTCCAGGCTTCTGGCTTGGACAACTGAGTGGGTGGTGATGTCTGTCATTCCAGCCCTAAAGACAGTGACACCTAGATCTCCAATCTGAGTACCAGGCCCATTGATCTTTGTGGGACCAGCTACTCTGGTCATCATGTTGTTTGATAACATCAGTGCATGCACCTGTCTTCACAAAGGCAGATTGTATGAGGGTAGTTACCTCCGATGTCATCCTGAATGCCACATTATTGGCTTTGCTTCTGCCTGTGCAAAGGCAAGTGGGTGGTGACTCCCAAACATGGCCACTTGCCCATGGTAATCTGGATGATTCTTTCTTTGGAGAACTAGGAAAGCCAGGCTTGTTGACATCTTTAAAGAACATGGAACAGCCAAATAAGGATTTCTGTCACTCTCCTAAGAAATCTTCCAATAGCTCAACCTACGCAACATCAAGTTACTCTTCTTCAGGGAAGGTATTACCTTGTTCCTAAGCCAGGGGACCAGACTTTTATTTTGGGGAAAAAAGGAAGATTGAGCTTTTACCTTATAAAAAATGAAATCAGACATTGATTATCTGGTATATGTTACTCAGACATTGATATCTGGTATATGTTAACCAGATTAATTGGGGAGGACAGGCAGAAGGACAGGGTACAATAATGAATAAAACAGATCCTGTCCTTTAGGGGCATACAGCTCAGTATGGGAGATATAATACAGACTTTAAAAACTCTAATATATGGTATAAAGTTATAAATACAGTGAAAGATATGAAGATAAAGTTTTATGTGATAAAAACAAGCTAACTTCAGGGAAGGCATCATTTGAGCTAGAAGGAAGGAAATGATCATTTATTACTCATTTACTGTGTTATCTGGTTATTCAACTCTCATTTCTTTCTATTCTCTTTGACTATAGCAGTGTCCTTAGTCCCTAAATGCCTACATCTCAAAATTACCTAAAAATTTAGCTAATTCTCCACATTGTATTGGGAATACTGAAGTTTTTCCTGTCTTTTCACGGGTTCTGGGGAGCAGGGGTGTGGATTTAATCTATATAGTCATCCACTGTTGCTGACAGAGAATAGATCAAAGGGTTCCAGGACTTAGAGAGAAAGAAACAGAACCATAACAAAGCCTGGATCTAAGGTGTGCTTGTGTTATACCTGCTGTGTAAAACAAGGGCGGGAAAGGATGCTTTTCCTGTTTTCTGGTTTGTTCAATAAACTTTTCTATTCTTGTCTTTTCCCAGCGACAGAACCTCGCCTGTTTCCTCACAAACCCACACTATGGCAGCCTCATTAATGCAGATGGCCATGGTGAAGTGTGGACAGATTGGAATAGTACGTCCAAGTTTTTCCAGTATGGGTGGAGATGCACCACTAATGAGAATACCTATTCAAACCGTACCCTGATGGGCAACTGGAACCAGGAAAGATACGACCTGAGGAATGTCGTGCAGCCCAAACCCTTGCCTTCCCAGGTAATCTAACATTGTCTCTTTTGTTTGTTTGTTTCCTTCTGTTAGCAAAAGAAATGCAGTGGCCATTTGAAATGCAGGGATGTAATAACCTCCAGTGCAGTGATCTCTCAGTAAAGCGGTTGGGGCAGGGGAGCTGTCCACAGCTGAACCACCTATGCCACTCTACTGTCAAGTTGAATATTTTATTATCTGTGATGTTTCAAAAGGATGGGCAGTCTTCCTTTTCTCTTACTTCTGTTTGGACTTACCTGTTCATCTACAGAAATTAATAATGTCTTCTGACTTAGGCTAGCTTTTCCCCTGGTCCTGGCCTATCAAGACTTGTCATTTATCTGAGTCTTGTGCCTAAATCTCTCCTAAACAAACAAACATACAAAAGATATGAAAGTTGGAAGGATGTAGACTAACACCATAGACCTCAAGTCCATCTGAAATATGACAGTCCATGAGAATTCATGTCATTGATCTTTATTTCCTAATGTTAGCTGTACTTCCAGATTCTTAATCTGTTAATTTTCTTTCCAGTTTGGACACTACTTTGAAACAACATATGATACAAGCTACAACAACAAAATGCCACTTTCAACACATAGTATGTAGACTGTCTTTTCTAATTCTTACATTTTGAGAACCTAACTCAGTGACAGGCACATAGAAGGAACTCAGATAAAAGTAAACTGAGTAGGTGAATAAGTGAGGCTGGGCGCAGTGTCTCACGCCTGTAATCCCAGCACTTGGGGAGGCTGAGGCAAGCAGATCACTTGAGGTCAGGAGTTCCAGACCAACGTGGTGAAACCCCATCTCCACGAAAAAAATACAAAAATTAGCTGGGTGTGGTGATATATGCCTGTAGTCCCAGCTACTTGGGAGGCTGAGGCAGGAGAATCACTAGAACCCGAGAGGTGGAGGTTTCAGTGAGCAGAAATCACATCACTGCACTCCCACCTGGGTGACAGAGACTCCATCTCAAAAAAAAAAAAAAGGAAAAAGGAAAAAAGGTGACTAAGTAAATGAATGAGTAAACAGTTTTTTTCTTCAATTTTAACAGAACTTACTGTCTAGTCCCTAGAAATAAGAGCAAGATCAGTTACTAAAACTCCTTCTTGTTGACAGTTTTAATTTGTCTTTCCTTCCCTTTTTTCCTTCCCTCAGGATTTAAACGAGAGCCTCACTGGTTCCCAGGACATCAACCTGAACTGGATCCTCCTCAATACAAATGCACAGAAAAGTCAACTTACATGAATAGCTATTCAAAGCCTCAAGTCGGGCATCACTCAGGTTGTGTATAAGATCCTAATATTGGCTAATTTCAGCATCCAGGTTTCTTAGAAATGATAAGCTACTTCACTTTTCCAGAGTAAAATGTAGGAGGGAGCACACTCAAAGTACAACTAAAAATTTAGCTCATTGCAACAGTTTCACTCTGAATAAATACAGCAAAAAACACAGAAAACGATCTTTATCCTTTTGTTGTTGTTTTAACCAAGATTAAACATCAAATTTAATATGTCAACTCAGTTCTAATTTGGGGTGTTGTGCAAGGTCCATAAAAAGAATTATTTTGGCTGGATGCGGTGGCTTATGCCTGTAATCCCAGCACTTTGGGAGGCTGAGGCAGGTGAATCACCTGAGGTCAGGAGTTCGAGACCAGACTGATGAATGTGGCAAAACACTTTCTCTACTAAAAATAAAAAAATTAGCCGGGCATGGTGGCTCACGCCTGTAATCAACTATTCGGGAGGCTGAGGGAGGCGAATCGCTTGAACCCAGGAGGTGGAGGTTGCAGTGAGCCAAGATTATGCCACTGTACTCCAGCCTGGGCAACAGAGCGAGACTCTGTCTCAAAAAAAAAAAAAAAAGGAAAGAAAAGGAAAAGAATTATTTCTCAAGTCGACAACCACTGTGCTCTTCCCTTCCTTCAGTCATTGTGGTAAGACTGCAGAATCCAGCATAACTTAGGCTAGGTTTGGCTAGATGCTTTCTGGGTATAAGCCAGGTAATCAGAGTCATATAGTGCAACTTTGCTGTGACCCTAGTGAACAGCCCTTCTTGAGAACTACAAAAACAAACAACTTTTTTTTTTTATTATTACAGAGAATTTAAAACATAAAAAAAGTAGACAGGCTAGTCTAATGAACTCCCATGTATCATTACCCAGCATCAGCTATTTATGACTAATCTACTTCTACTTTCTCTATCTTACTGAATTAATTTTGGAGCAGATCTTAGAATTTAATCTATAAAAATCTCAGTACACTGCCTGGGCACAGTGGCTCACACCTTC
Source organism: Saguinus oedipus (assembly GCA_031835075.1). Classification (NCBI taxonomy): domain Eukaryota; kingdom Metazoa; phylum Chordata; class Mammalia; order Primates; family Cebidae; genus Saguinus; species Saguinus oedipus. The sequence goes on from CM063178.1 coordinate 9,694,966, forward strand.
TAATCCTAGCACTTTGGGAGGCTGAGGCTGGAGGATAGCTTGAGGCTGGGAGTTCCAAACCAGCCTGGGCAACATAGCAAGACCCTGTCTCTACCAAAACAAAAAAATTTCTTAAAGATTTCAGTATATTTCTCAAAAAAATAAGGACTGTAAATTACTCCCCCCAACAAAGGTCACCAAGGAAACTTGTTGACTAAACAAAGTTAATCAAACTTACTGCAGCATAGTAAAGGAGACTATCAACTTGACAGGGTCTTGGTAATGATTCAAAGAGGGGATGTTAGAGTAGGTATTTGTAAGGATTTCAGATAAGGGTCTAACTGGTTTAAAATGGAGCTTTCAAAGTAGGGAGCTAGTAGAGACTGAGAAAGTGTTGTGAATAACAGGGTTGGTAAACTTAGGAAAGCAACAATCTTAAGTGTAATATGGTTAAACTTATCAGTATTTCATATTTTTTTATCTACTTGTGTAAGAAGACAATATAACTTGTGGGCATTATTGAGAGATATTGCCCGTATATTGTCCTCTTAAACAAGGAGATATTTTTAATCTCCCATGTTACCTCTCAAACCTTTGTTATATTAAGTTCCAGATATAGATCTGAAATTTATGTTGTATATTTGGTAGTGAGGAAATTTCTTTTTTTTCTAAATGGCTATCAAGTTGTCCCACCACTGGTTATTGAAAAGACCATAATTGCTCCACTGCCATTCAATGTCATTTTTATTGTAAATAAACTATGTACAGGTAGGTCTGTTTCTGGGATATTAGTTTAATTGTCATTCCTTGTATTATCTTAGTTATTATGCCTTAATTGGACCATCTTAATTATGATAATTTCATTATGTTATTATTTTATATCTTAATACCTAATAGATCAAATATTTCCGTCTTGTTTTCTTCCAGAGTATTAGCTATGTTTGAACTTTTGCATTTCCATATAAAATTTAGAATCAGACTGCTCCATAAAATGACAGTGTTAGGATATTGATTGAAACTGTATTGTATCATTAGGTCAATTTTAGAATTTGAGTTCCATTAATTCTAATAATTCATTTGTATGTTCTTACAATATGAATATTGTTTTATAGGCACATATTTTAAGTTTACATATTATGTCTTATTCTATTTCCTATGTATCTACCACATTTTTAAAATTGATGTAAAATATATACAACATGGCCGGGCACAGTGGCTTATGCCTGTAATCCCAGCACTTCGGGAGGCCGAGGCTGGAGGATCACTTAAGGTCACGAGTTCAAGAGCAACATGGCCAACATGGTGAAACCCCATCTCTACTAAAAATACAAAAATTAGACAGGCATGGTGACATGCACCTGTAGTCAGTCCCAGCTACTCTGGAGACTGAGGCAGGAGAATCTCTTGAACCTGAGAGGCAGAGGTTGCAGTGAGCCAGTATCACACCATTGCACTCCAGCATGGGTGACAGAGCAAGACTCTTGTCTCAAAAAAAAAAAAAAAAGAGAGAGAGAAATACACACACACACACACACACACACACAACATAAAATTTGTTATTTTAGATTTTGTTGTTGTTGTTCATAGAGACAAGGTTTCACCATTCTGCGGGACTCAAACTCCTGACCTCAAGCAGTCCACCTGCCTCAGCCTCCCAAAGTGCTGGGATTACAGGCACGAGCCAGCATGTTTGCCTCATTGTAGCTATTTTTAAGTATATAATTTAGTGGCATTAAGTATTTTCACAATGTTGTGCAATGTTCACAATGTTGTGCAACCGTCACCACTATCAATTTCCAGAACTTTCTTATCATCTCAAACTAAAACTCTGTACCTATGAAACAATAACGTCTCATTCCCTGATCCCCACTCCTTCAGCCCTTGGTAACCTGTATTCTACTTTCTGCCTCTATGAATTTGCCTATTCTAGCTACCTCATTTAAGTGGAATTATATAATATTTTTTCTTTTGTGTTTGGATTATTTTACTTAGCACAATATTTTCAAGGCCCATTTATGTTATACCATGTATCTTCTTTTTTTTTTTTTTTTTTGAGACAGTCTCTGTCACCCATGGTGGAGTGCAGCGGTGTGATCATAGCTCACTGCAACCTCACAGTTTTAGGTTTAAGGGATCCTCCCACTTCAGCCTCCCAAGTATCTGGGACTACAGGCACACTCCACCATGCTCAGCTAATTTTTTAAAACAAATTTGTGTACAGATAGGGTCTCACTTTGTTCCCAGGCTGGTGTCAAACTCCTGGGTTCAAGTGATCCTCCCACCTCAGCCTCCTTTTCTTTAGATTGAATAATATTCTAGGCATGTATATACCACAGTTTGCTTCTCCATTATCTGTTGATGGACACTTGAGTTGTTTTCACCTTTTGGCTACTGTGAATTATGCTGTTATGAACATTGGTTGTATACCAATGTTCTGTTTGTGTCCCTGCTTTCAACTCTTTGAGGTATACTGTCGGAAGTGGAATTGCTGGATTATACCATAATTCTGTATGATTTGTTTTGTTTTGTTTTGTTTTGTTTGAGACAGTCTTCCTCTGTCACCCAGGCTAGATTGATCTTGGCTCACTGCAACCTCTCTCACAGGTTCAAGCAGTTCTCCTGCCTCAGCCAATCAAGTAGCTGGTACTACAGGCACACACCACCAAGCCTTGCTCATTTTTGTATCTTTAGTAGAGATAAAGTTTTGCCATGTTGGCCAACTGATCTCGACCTCGTGACTTCAAGTGATCCACCCACCTCAGCCTCCCATAGTGCTGGGATTACAGGCATAAGCCACCGCCCCCAGCCAATAATTCTAGTTTAAGAGTTTGGAAATGCCAAACTTTTCCACAGTGGCTGTACCCCATCTTACATTCCCACCAGCATGAGGGTTTCAGTTTCTCCATATCCGCATCAACACTTACTTTGTTTTTGTTTATGTCTTGTAATAGCCATATTAGCAGATATAAAGTGGTATTCCATGGTGCTTTTGATTTGTATTTCTCTAATGGCCAATGCCTGAACATATTTTTTTTTCTTCTTTTGTTTTGAGATGGAGTTTTGCTGTGTTGCCCAGTCTGGAGTGCAGTGGTGCTATCTCAGCCTGCTGCCCAGTCTGGAGTGCAGTGGTGCTATCTCAGCCTGCTGCAACCTCTGCCTCCCAGGTTCAAGCGATTCTCCTGCCTCAGCCTCCCAAGCAGCTGAGACTACAGGCACGCGCCACTGTGCCCAGGTAATTTTTGTATTTTGAGTAGAGATGGGGTTTTACCATGTTAGCTAGGCTGGTCTTGAACTCCTGACCTCAGGTGATCCACCCACCTCCCAAAGTGCTGGGATTATAGGCGTGAGCCACCATGCTTGGCCTTGAGCATCTTTCTCTGTGCTTTTTGGCTATTTCTGTATCTTCTTTGGAGAAATGTTTATATAAGTTCCTTGCCCATTTCTGAATTAGGTTGTTGATTTATTTGTTGTTGAGTTGTAGGAGTTCTTTATACATCCTTACATGTTCCAGTACTAACTTCTAATCAGATATAAGATTTGCAAATATTTTCTCTGATCATGTAGATTGTTGTTTCTCTCTCTCTCTCTCTCTCTCTCTCTCTCTCTCTCTCTCTCTCTCTCTCTCTCTGTCTCTCTTTTTAATGTAAATCAACCCATTTATTATAGGCCAGTGATGTCTCAAAGAGTGCAGGAGCATCTACTGTCCTTTCAATTCCTTCAGTCTTCTGATGGCAGACTTGACGTGACAGCAGAAGTGGTATTGTAGGTCTAGGTACCACCAGCCGCTGTCTTCATGCAGTAACCACAGTGCCTGATTTTCACAGCTTGTCTCTTCATCTTTGTTTTGCCACAGAAAGAGCAAGTGTACTTGGTGTGCTGGCTGACTTCAATTTCTTTCACCATTTTCTGGATGGAGGCCCCATAGAGGGTCCAGTATTCACTGATCATTCTGACTTTTCTTTTTTTGAGACAGAGTCTCACTCTGTCATCCAGACTGGAGTGCAGTGGTGCGATCTCAGCTCAGTGCAACCTCCGCCTCCCAGATTCAAGCTATTCTCTTGCCTCAGCCTCCCTAGTAGCTGGAACTACAGGCATGCACCACCATGCCCGCCTGTTTTTGTATTTTAAGTAAAGGCAGGGCTTCACCATGATGGCCAGGCTGGTCTCCAATTCCTGACCTCAAGTGATCCTCCCACCTTGGCCTCCCAAAGTGCTGGGATTACAGGCATGAGCCACCGCCTGGTCTCATTCCGACTTTCTTGGTGCGTTTGGCCATGTCACTGAAAACTAGGTCCCAGGCAAGAGAGGAAGATATTGTTTCATGCTCTAGACACTATCCCTTGATGCACAAAAGTTTTTAATGTTGATAAGTTCAATTTATTTATTTTCTGTTGGTGGTGCCTGTGCTCCTGGTGTTATATCCAAGAAACCGTTGCCAAATACAGTGTTACAAAGCTCTCCGACTATTTTCTTCTAAGAGTTGTATAGTTTTAGCCCTTATAAAATAGTTCTTGGGCTGAGCATGGTGACTCACATTTGTAATCCCAGCACTTTGGGAGGCCAAGGCAGGCAGATCACCTGAGTTCAAGAGCTCGAGACCAGCCTGGCCAATATGATGAAACCCCATTTCTACTAAAAACTCAAAATTAGCTAGGTGTGGTGGCACATGCCTGTAATCCCCTACTTGGGAGGCTGAGGCAGGAGACTTGCTTAAACCTAGGAGGTAGAGGTTGTAGTGAGCTGAGATCATGCCATGCACTCCAGCCTGGGCGACAAGAGCAAAACTCTTGTCTGAAAATAAATAAATAAGTAATAAATAAATAAAATGAAAATAAATGAAATAGGTCTTTGAAACTTTTGGAGTTAATTTTTATTTGTAGTATAAGGTATGTGTCCAACTTCATCCTTTTGCAAGTGAATATTCAGTTTTCCCAGCACCATTTGTTGAAAAGACTGTCCTTTCCCCATTGAATGGTCTTGTCACCCTTGTTGGAAATCATTTGCCCATATGCACTAAGGTTTATCTGTGGACTCTGTGTTCTATTACAGTAATCTATATTCTGCCTTTTTGCCAATATCACACCATTTTGATTACTGTAGTTTTGCAATAAGTTTTGAAATCAGAAAGTCTAAGTCTTCCAACTTTGTTCTTTTATGAGATTGTTTCAGCTCTTCAGGGTCCCTTGAGATTCCATATAAATTTTAGGATAGATTTTTTTTTTATTTCTGCAAAGTCATTGGAATTTTGATAGGAATTGTGTTGAATCTGTAGTAAGTATAGCTAATATTGATATCTTAACAATATTAAGTCTTCCAATTCATGAACCTGGATAAGTCTTTTACTTTCTTTGTTTTTTCCTACGTATTTTAGTCTTTTTGATGCTGTTGTAAATAGTATTGTTGTCTTAATCTTTTTTTCAGGTTACTAATTGTTAGTGTCTAGAAATGGAACTGTGTTTGTGTGTTGGTTTTGTGTGCTGGAACTTTGCTGAATTTGTATATTAGCTCTAATGGGTGTGTGTGTGTGTGTGTGTGTGTGTGTGTGTAATCTTTTGGGTTTTCTGCATGTAAGATCATGTCATCTGCAAACAGGTAATTTTACTTCTTCCTTTCCAATGTGGATACTTTTATTTCTTTTTCTTACCTAATTGCTCTGAGTAGAACTTCTAATGAGGCACTGAATAGAAGTCGCAAAAGTGGGTATCCTTGTCTTGACCGTGATCTTAAAGGAAAACCTTTTTTTCTAACACTAACAATAGACCGAAACTTTTAGTTTTGGGTTTGGTTTTGTTTTGCTTTTGAGACAGAGTCACACTCTTATTGCCTAGGCTGGAGTGCAATGGTGCAATCTCAGCTCACTGCAACCTCCGCCTCCCAGGTTCAGGCTATTCTCCTGCCTCAGCCTCCCGAATAGCTGGGACTACAGGTATGTGCCACTGTGCCTGGCTAATTTTGCATTTTTAATAGAGATGAGTTTTCTCCATGTTGGTCAGGCTAGTCTCGAACTCCTGATCTCAGGTGATCCACTTGCCTGGGCCTCCCAAAGTGCCAGGATTACAGACCTGAGCCACCATGCTCAGCCTGGTTTTTGGTTGTTTGTTTTGTTTTTTGTTGAGACAGGGTTGAGTGTAGTGGAACAATCTTGATTCACTGCAACCTCTGCCTCCCAGGTTCAAGCAAGCCTCTCACCTCAGCCTCCCAAGGAGCTAGGTGCATGCCACCAGGCCCAACTAATTTTTGTACCCCATAAATATATATACCTACTAGGTACCCACAGAAATTTAAATTTAAAAAAAAGTGTTTTGGTCTTTATTTAGAAGTTTAGTGATGTTTTTGTAACCAGAAGTATGTTTTTGTTTAGTGATATTTTCATGACCAAAAATACGGTTTTGTTTATATCAGCCTGTGGTAAAATAGTTTTTATTAAAGTCACAGTTTCCAAGAGCCTATTGACAGTGTGTGTTAAGTGAGGACTTACTGTATATGTTTACAGATATACAGTTCTGTTTAGTATTACTTTTACTGCACCCCATAAGTTTTGGTATGTTGTATTCTCTCCCTCCCTCCATTCCTCCCTCCCTCCCTCCTTCTCTCCCTTCTTTCCTCCCTTCCTTCCTTTCATTTTTGATACAGAGTCTTGCTCTGTTGCCCAGGCTGGAGTGCAGTGGCAGGATCTCTGCTCACTGCAACCTCTACCTCCAGGATTCAGGCGATTCTCCTGGCTCAGTCTCCTGAGTAGTTGGGATTACAGGTATGCACCACCATGCCCAGCTAATTTTTGTGTTTTTATAGAGACTGAGTGTTACCATGTTGGCTAGGCTGGTCTGGAACTCCTGACCTCAAGTAATCCACCTGCCTCAGCCTCCCAAAGTGCTGGGATTATAGGCGTGAGCCACTGTGCCCAGCCTCTCTTTCTTTTATTTTCTTTTTCTGAGACAGGGTCTCTCTCTCTCTCTCTCTCTCTCTGTCTCTCTCTGTCTCCCTCTCTCCCTCCCTCCCCCCTCCTCTCTCTCTCTCTCTCTCTCTCTCTCTCTCTCTCTCTCTCTCTCTCTCTCTCTCTTTTGAGAGAGAGTTGCAAACACAGCTTACTGCTGTCTCAGCCTCCTGGATGCAAAGGATTCTTTCACCTTAGCCCTCTGAGTAGCTGGGACTTCAGGCATGCACCACCATGCATAGCTATTTTCTTGTACTTTTTGTAGAGATAGGGTTGCACCATTTTGCCTAGGCTTGTCTAGAACTCGTGAGCTCAAGTGATCCACCTGTCTTGGCCTTCCAAAATGTTGGGATTATAGGGGTAAGCCACGGCACTCAGCTGTATTCCCTTTTTCATTTGTCTCAAGGTATTTTCCAATTTCCCTCATGATTTCTTCTAAAGAAGAAATTAAAATCCAGTAGTTGTTTAAGAGTGTATTGTTTAGTTTGTGAATTTTCCATTTTTCCTTCTGTTACTGATTTCTAATTTTATTTCATTGTGATCAGAAAAGATACTTGGTATGATTTCAGTCTTTTAAAATGCGTTAAAACTTGTTTTGTGGCCTAACTCATGCTCTGTCCTGTAGAAGGTTTTATGTGCACTGAGAAAAATATGTCTGCTATTATTGGACAGGATATTCTGCCACCACATTTTAATTTGCCTCTAACTCCGCATTATCAGACAAAGCTGCAGAGAACATCCTCACATATGTTCCTTTGTGGACCTGTGTAAATTACCCACATGCTGAATTGGTGAGTCCTGAGGTATGTCTACATTTAATTTGACTATTGCTCTCAAGAATGGCTGTGCCACTCACACATCCACCAGCAAGGCCTGAGGCTTCCTATGTTGCCATATCTCTGCTAACGCTTAACATTAACGTGGTGGCTCATACCTGTAATCCCAACACTTTGGGAGGCTGAGGCAGGTGGATCACCTTAGGTCAGGAGTTCGAGACCGGCCTGGCCAACATGGTGAGACCCTGTCTGTACTAAAAATACAAAAATTAGCCAGGCATGGTGGCACATGCCTGTAGTCCCAGCTACTTGGAAAGCTGGGGCAGGAGAATCACTTGAACCTGGGAAGCCACGGTTGCAGTGGGCCAAGATCTCACCATTGCACTTGTCTTGGTGACAGAGTGAGACTCTGTCTCAAGAAAAAAAAACATTAACCAACTTTCTATTTTTTGCCAAGCTGATAGGTATGAAGCAATGGTTCTCAACCTGGGATGATTTTATCCCCCAGGAGATAACTGGCAATTTCTAGAGATATTTTTTATTTTCCAAAGGGGAGTGTCTATTGGCAACTAGTGGGTATAGGCCAGGGATGCTGCTAAATATCCTGCTAGGTACAGACAAACCCCGCAACAAAGAATTGTCTGGCCCAAAATACTGGTAATACCAATATTGGGAAACACTGTTGTAAAGAGATAGCTTGTTGTTACTTTGATTTGTATTTTGTTGATTACCAGTTATTTTCGGCATTCGTTTGTATCCATGTTGGCTTCTTGATTTCCACTTGGATAAATGTCCTATGCATAGTCTTTTTTTTTTTTAATTTGGAATAGCTGTCCTTTTCTTGCTTATTCTCAGGAGTTCTTTGTATATTATTGCTATTAATACCATTATTCCTTGTGAATTTTTGTGATTTTATATATTTTCTCCCTCTCTGTAAGCTCCTGTGGAGATTAAGTTTGGCCAAAAACTTTTCTACTCTCCCTCCACTAAGAGGTGGGGGGGTCTGTGCCCTTCCCTTTGAATGTAGAAAGGCTTTGCAACTGCTCTGGTCAAAAAAATATGGCAAAAGAAACACTGTAAATTTCTTAAGAACCTTACAGCTCCCACTTTCCGTCTTTTGGAACACTCCTTCCTGGAGAAACCACCATGTAAGAAGTCTGTCTGCTAGAGAGATCTTGTAGAGAGACCTGACACTATGTGGACAGAGAGAGAAGCCCATCTGAGCCCCAGCTTTCCAATCATCCGTGCCAAGGTATCAGGAATGAAAGTTTACTTAAAACCTATAGATGAGACCATCTACCAGCTGAATACCACCTAGTAAGACTGAATAAAATGAATGTTGTTTTAAGCCACTAAGTTTTCAGGTAGTTGGATATGCTGAAGCAGATAACCAGCACAGTATTCCATAATCTGAGATTGTGTTCTGCAAGTTTGCTGAACTCTCTTGTTCTAATAGTTTGTTGATTCTGATTTTTTTTTTGTTTTGTTTTGTTTTGTTTTTTTGAGACAGGGTCTCACTCCCATTTCCCCAGGCTGGAGTGCAGTGATGTGATCTTGGCTCCCTGCAGCCTCAAATCTCGAACTCCCAGGTTCAGGTGATTCTCCCACCTCAGCCTCCCAAGTACCTGGAACTACAGGTGTGCACCACCACACCTGACTAATTTTTTGTTTTTGTTTTTGTTTTAATTTTTTTAGTAGAGACAGAGTTTTACCATGTTGCCCAGCCTGGTCTCAAACTCCTGAGGTAATGCGATCCTCCCACCTCAGCACCCCAAAGTGCTGGGATTGCAGGCATGAACTATCATGCCCAGCCTGTCTGTTGATTCTTTTGAGGTTGTTTTGTCAGATTATTATATCATTTATAAATAATAACAGTTTCATCTCTATCCTTCCAATTCTTACACCTCTTCTTTGTGTTTTCTTCTGTTACGGCGTTAGTCAGAACCTTTCCTGCTATATTAAATATTAAGAGTGATAATGGGCATCCTTGTCTTACTCAGGATATTCAAAGGAGTGAAATGAATTTAAATTTTCTTTGGTAACTATAATGTTTGTGCTAAGTTTTTATTAAATAGCATTTACCAACTTGAGGAAATTTCTTTTAATTCTGATTTTCTAACAGAAGTTTCCCTCCATGTAAATAGTGAAGCTGAACCACACATTAGTTGGGATAATCATAAGATTTATTTTCTTTTAGTCTATTAATATAGTAAATTTATAGAGATTTTCCAATATTGAGCCATCTTTGCATTCGTGGCATATTTTACTTTGAGTGATAACTTACCTTAAACTATGAGTTAACAGCTATTTCTACTCTACCAGTACTTTGAAGCCATTACTCTATTGTCTTTTGATTTTTATTGATGCTGCTGTCAATCTAATCGTAACTTATTTGTAATTAATACATCTTTTTGTCCTCATATCTTTTAAGATTTTTCTGATCCTTATTGTTCTGGATTTTCACAATCCTATATTTAAGTGCAATTTAGTATTATGTATCCTGCCCAATATCTGAAGACTCACATCTTCAATTCTGAAAAATATCTTCAAATAAAGTTTTATCATTTTCTCTATTAATTCTTAGAAGCACCTATTTGGATACATGTTGGTTTCTCATTTTCTCCTCCATATATCCTAACTGTTCTTATTTTAAAAAATCTTTTCCTCTAATTTGCTGTATTCTGAGTGAATTCCTCAGCTTTCTTTCAATTTGTAAATGTGTAACTTTGTTCCTGATAGCATTCATAACATCAATTTCTAATACATCTAAATGGTTTCTTCATGTCCATCCTATTTTTAAATTCTGCTTGTTTTAATTTAGTATTTCTTGCCCTTTCTAAATAAAATTATTCCTCCCCCTTTTTTTTGAGATGGAGTCTCACTCTGTTGCCCAGGCTAGAGTGCCTGGTGAGATCTCAACTCACTGCAATGTCTGCCTCCCAGGTTCAAGCAATTCATCTGCTTCAGCCTCCTGAGTAGATGAGACTACAGGCATGCACCACCATGCCGGGCTAACTTTTGTATTTTTAGTAGAGATGGTGTTTCACCATGTCAGCCAGGCTGGTCTTGAACTCCTGACCTTAGGTGATCCACCTGTGTCAGCCTCCCAAAGTGCTAGGATTAGAAGTGTGGGCCACTGCTCCAAGCACCTCATTTTAATTTTTATTAAAATTTTTTTAATTTGGAAAAAGTGCTTCTTACCAAATGGCAGCTGCAAAATCCAGAAAGATAAAATACCTCTGCAACAATTACTTGTTTTTTTCTTAAGGTAAAAGAATGTGTGGGTTCCAAGGTCCTTCATTTTTCTTTATTGTTGATTTTATTGTTGCCTATCTTTCTTACTATGAGATTTCTTCATGTGTTTGGAATGTTGGTTTTTAATAGATTCTCAGTTTGCTTTTCCTTCTTCATTTCTCTGATTCTATGCCCACCACTCCTTATTCTCTAGTAGTTTTGCAGTTGCCTTCATCACGCTTCTTACATCTCTCTCCTTCCCAGTTCTAAATGGGATTTTGTAATGATGAATGGGGCTACTGTCCTGCTGTCATATTGGATGCTATCACTGAGCTATAAGATATCACATGTAGGCTGGGTGCAATGGCCCATGCCTATAATCTCAGCGCCTTGGGAGGCCGAGGCAGGCAGATCATTTGAGATCTGGGGTTCCAGACGAGCCTGGCCAACGTGGTGAAACCCCATATCTACTAAAAATTCAGAAAAATTAACTGAGCTTGGTGGCGGGTGCCTATAATCCCAGTTACTGGGAGGCTGAGGCAGGAGAATCGCTTGAATCCGTGAGGCAGAGGTTGCAGTGAGCCTAGACTGCGCCATTGCCCTCCAGACTGGGAAACTAAGCAAGATTCTGTCTCAGAAAAAAAAAAAAGATACCATGTAAATTCTGAATCAGGAGGCTATATCTTGGTCTTTCCACCTCACTAAGCCCAGTTTCTATTCAACTATAACCCCAGAAGGCAGATGGACAGGATTTTTCTGTCTTTCTTTTACAAGTGGGAAAATCCCACCACAGCCACTGGCATTAAGTCATGATCCAATTATTTCTTCTGTCAGGTTGAGCACTTCTAGTCCCTTTACTCTGTAGGAGTTGAACTCATCAGCTTCCACTGTCTTCTTCTATGTAGAGTCTAATAGACCCATCCTCCTAAATTTTATTTATTTAAATATTTTATAATTTAATTTGTTGGTATTGTCATTTATCTTTTCTACTTTAAAAATTCTACCATTGCTGTGTGTTTACAGCAGCAGGATTGCATCAGATATGAGCTTACTGCTCTATCTTGTCAAGAAGTCCGTCTCCCATTTCCTCTTTGACCCACCAGTTTCCTAAAAGTGTTTCTATGACAGTGAAAGTTTTACCAAATCCAGTGGATACTTCAGCTCATATGTTACTTTTAGATTTTGCATTTGATAATCCGCTTGACCACCCACCTTTTACTTCTTGAAATCTTATTCCCTTGGTTTCTTTTTTTTTTTTTTTTTTTGAGACAGAGTTTCGCTCTTGTTACCCAGGCTGGAGTGCAATGGCGTGATCTCGGCTCACCGCAACCTCCGCCTCCTGGGTTCAGGCAATTCTCCTGCCTCAGCCTCCTGAGTAGCTGGGATTACAGGCACGCACCACTGTGCCCAGATAATTTTTTGTATTTTTAATAGAGACGGGGTTTCACCATGTTGACCAAGATAGTCTCGATCTCTTGACCTCGTGATCCACCCGCCTCGGCCTCCCAAAGTGCTGGGATTACAGGCTTGAGCCACCGCGCCCAGCCTATTCCCTTGGTTTCTATGACATTGTGCTAAACGTTTTTTTCTCTCATTTCTCTGATTATTACTAGGTCTCTTTTATGAGCTCACTTTTCTCTGCCTATCCCTTAAGTTTGCATTTCCAGTGATTCTGTGGCTGGCCCTTTTGCTCCTCTTTTTCTGCCCCCAGGTGATACTGTCCTATGCCTTTAACTCCTATCTATATGATTCCAAATTTTAAACCTACACTTCTATCCCAGATGTGTCTCCAGAACACTGGATATAAATATCCAACTATCCATTGAATATCTCCATTTGAATTCCCGAAGACCTCTTTTCTTCATAAATTACACAGTCTCAGGTAGTTCTTTACAGCAATGTGAGAATGGACTAATATAGTGTTCAGTAAATGTTAGCTAATATTAAAAAATAAAACAAATGCTAATTAGAATTGCCTCCATAAACTTCTGGCATAATTCAGATATAGGGAATGAAGTAGAATCCTGGATGAGCTAGCTATATAGCTTAAAAAAAACCTTCAAATATACTGTACTAGAATAGTCCTATACTAATATTGTAGCTGTTAATAGCCACAGCAAAGGGTGTGATCTAGAAAAGAATAACAATAAAAAACCAGTCTAACTTAGATACTTACGGTAAGGATAAACAAAAAAATGTAATCCTGCACATTTGAAACACATTTCATTATCTAATCATCAAAGTTGTGATTTATTTAAAACCAAGTCAATCATTGCTTTGGAATTGGTAATTCACTAAAATGATTAAAATTGACACATGGCTTCCAGGCATTCAGTTATTTTGTACTATCTAATTCAGCCTTTATAATATCACATGTTTTTGCTTGCTAGTAACAGAAACCCCACATCAAAATAGATTATTAACAAAAACAAGACATGATCAGACAGCCTGAAGGAGGGAAACTCTAGAGTTGGCTAATTCAGCAATTCATTGACCCATTAAGGACCTGAGATTATTGTCTTTGTGCTCAGCCTATTGTGAATGCCCCGCTCGTGTTTTCAAAATGGCTACAGTAATCCAGGCATCACATTCTCATGTACCAACATCCAGAGCAAGAAAAAAAAAAAAGATCTCTCTCTCTCTGTAACTCCTTTAGAAACTTGCTCTTAGTTTAGAAACTTTTTCTAGAAGCATCTCCAACAGACTTCCCTTCTGTCTCATTTGCCATAATTGAGTCATAGCTCTTTCAAGGTTAATCTTGAAAATCAAGAAGAGAATTTCCCTGCTTCTTTGGACTAATCAAGATAGACCTCCTGTGGCTGGAACTTGAGTTCACTTCTCTGAAGGACATGGCTAGGAAGAATATGGTGTATACATAAACCGATTTGGGGTACTATTGGCAAGGCTGAAGGTGTTAAATAGCTGTTGGTTAGGCACCAACAGAGTCTGCTACAGAGCCACAAACATTGACTGTAAACTTCTGGCTAGATCACAGCATTTCAGACTATTAGGGAATTGTTTTTTAAGAGAAAGCATTTTGAACCTGTATAGATTTGCAATTTGTATCGTCCTACCTCCACACCCTGTACCATGAATTTTTTTATTGTTAAGTTTTAAATTTGTGTATTTATTTTTTGTTTTACTTAGTATAGTCAGTTTTTCATTTTAGTCATTCTAATAGGGGCACAGTGGTATCTCATTGTGACCTTTTTTGTCCTTCATTTTGTTACATAGGTAAACATGTATCATGGGGTTTGTTATACAGATTGTTTCATAACCCAGGTATTAAGCCTAGTATCCATTAGGTATTTTTCCCAGTTCTTGCCCTTCTCTCACCTTTCACCCTCTGATAGGCCCCCATATGTGTTGTTTCCCTCTATACCATAAAAACATTTGGAGCAATTTTTCATATAGAATATTTCAAAACCCTGGTCAGTCCCCCAGACTGACTCATTTCTGATTTTGCAAGAAATGAAAAGTTAGCTGGAAGCTGCTGAAGAAAAAATAAGAGTTGTCAATAAACATTTATACCAGATCACCTACAGCAGTGCTGTATATCAAGTGAATCAGAAGTTTTGTCCAGACCCACAGAAATGAAATGGAGGGTTGCTTTTTGTTGGGGGGGGGATTTTTTTTGTACAGTTCTATGTCTTTAAGCTAAATAATAGAACCACTTATTGATCAGTTATTAATTGTAATTCTAAAACTTAAGTATTATGTGGTAGGCCATTGAATTGGATATTTCCTGGCCTTAGGTTAGTAGGTGTTTGCTAGATAATTTAAACTATGGATCCCCAACCCCGAGGCCATAGAGACCATCAGGAACCATGGCTGTGGCCTATTAGGAACCAGGCTGCACAGTAGGAGGTGAGTGAACCTGAGCTCTGCCTCCTCTCAGATCAGTGGTGGCGTTAAATTCTCATATGAGCAGAATCCTACTGCGAACTGCACATGTGAGAGATCTAGGTTGTGCATTCCTTATGAGAATCTAATGTTTGAATCATCCTGAAACTATCCTCTGCTCCCCCGGGGCCACGGAAAAATTGTCTTCCACAAAACCAGTCCCTGGTGCCAAAAAGGTTGGGGGCCACTGATTTAGACTATACTTGTTACTTTAGCTTGTTAGGTTATAATCACCCAAGTCCTAATTATTGCCCCTGTAAATCAGCTGAAGGCAATGTTTAGCAATAGGAAAATGTCAAACAATCTTAGGGTCACCATGTCCTCCCTGGCGATGTAATTAATTTCAGAGATGCAGTAAGGGCTTTTAAATAGCATTATCCAGAGTTCATTCAGATTTGCTCCAGTCCTTTAAACTGAGGGCTAAAATCAAAGAGGACAGAGAGAAAGTAACTAATATTCCTTGAACTCTGCCAGGGGCTTTTTCTGCTGCTTCTCCTTAATTTACTTCCTATAATAGCTCTGCACAACTCAGTCACCCATGTTATGAATGGAAAAACTGAAGACCGGAAAGGTTAAGCAACTTGCCTAAATTTATACCATTAGTAAATGGTGAAGCCAGTCATTCTGACTCTAAAATCCCTGGCGCCCTCTAAATCGTAATGCAATCATAAATGGATCTGTGGCATTTGTACCTTTATTTAAAAGCGTGTGGAATATTCAAACACAAGACAGTTATCTCTTGCTGAATGATATTTTATTAGCTTGATAATTTGGGCCTGCCCTTAGCATTAATAAGCTTCAGCACTAGTCACAAGACTTTGATTCACTGGTGGGGAAACTTGTTTTAAAAAATGCAATTCGAGAAAGGGCATCTATTTCTTGGGAGCTGCAGTGACAGCAGGTTTCTCTTCACGGGTGATGGGAATGGTGCGCTCTGGGCCAGAGACCTGTTTCCTTGGTCCATTCACAGTGAGGACCCCATCAGATGACAGGGAGGAAGTAATGGCGAGAGGGTCCACATCAGCTGGGACCCGATATTTCCTGTGGAACTCCCTGGAGATGAAACCATGTTCATCCTAACCCAAGAGAAGGAGGAAAGAGGCAGAGAGATAAAAACAGGAAATATTATCACCTGCCCAGAACTCAGGCATCCTCATTTCCCCTTAGGTGAGACCAGATGCCATGACAACATAGGAAGAATAAATAATTCCTTGTTTCAGGTTTGGAGCTAAGATGAAGTTGCCTAGGTAGAGTCATTCCTACCAGTGAGAATCTGAGAAGTCTGAAACAGCCCAACACATCATTGTTTTTCAAACCCAGAGGCAGAGACAAATTCTCTGGGTTTGAAAAACAGAGAATGTTTTTCTGTGGCTGGGCCTACAGAATTTGGAATCTCATTTAGAATCTGAGTCCCTGAGGAAACCCGGAAATTGTCCTGACTCTTCAGGAATGTCCCAGAATGTTCCAGAACAATAGGACTGCTGCTAAAAAAAAAAAAAAAAAAAAAAAAGGAAAAAAATGACTCCAAGGAGACTACAGACTATAACCCAAACCTAAATCATATGAGCAAAATTGAAACAGCTCGAGGACGTTACTAAGGACAAACTGTACTAGTTGATGCACAGGTTCTGAACTATCATTAATTGGTAAGAAGCAATTTTAAAGCCCTCTCACAAAGTCATGAGAAGCTGTTCCATTTGTCAGAATTCCCCCAAAGGGTAGGTGATCTTAACCCGTATGCCTGCTGACTCTCAAGCATGTAACCAAACAGGCTCTCATTAAGTGATTTCCACATAGGCTATATGGGGACTAACTGATTTCCACAGGCTATAGGGGGATTTCAGAGCACAGCTCTGAAATTTAGACAAACCAAGTAGTTCAGCATTAAGATGGACTAAAGATGAAACATGGATTCTTGCACAAGTAAAGAGAAGTCACAACTGAAGAGCCTTCAGGGTACATGTAGTTAATGTAATTATGCAAAGCAACTAGGTGTCTTACAACCCTATACCTAAATCAGTGGTTCTCAACCTTGATTGTAGATTAGAATTACCTTTAAAAAATGCTGATGCCTGGGTCCCATCCCTAAAAATTCTGACTGAATTGGTCTGGGGTATGCCTGAGCATTAGGATTTTTGCAAGTTCCCCTGGTGATTCTAATGTGGCCAAGATTCAGAACCACTGGCTTAAATGGGACATCAGCATCCCATCATCCCATCTAAGGTGATCAAATCAAACAAAAGCCACATCTCTGGCCATAACAACAGTCAAGACAGCAATAGGTCTCTCCCTAACTTAGTCTTCCAGACATTGATTTGTAACCCCTGATCCAGATCGTTAGGGCTTGGGACTGGAATGTAGCCAGCCTCGAAGCTTACAGCACTACCTAGACTGTTATAGTATGCACTGAATGAATGAGCAAAAACCAAAACCAAAAACAACCTACATACCTGGCGCTCTTCATGTTTGCCATGCACCTCAATCACATCTCCCAGCACCTTAACTTTGAGTTCCTCTGGGGAGAAGTGCTTCACATCCAGGTTGACAGAGAACCTGTCCTTCTCCAGGCGCATCTAAAAATAGCAACGTAAGGGAACGGGGTTGGAAAAAGATGGCAAAAATACTGCTTACACTGGTGCTGTCTTACCATTCTGCAGAGTTGCTTTCATCCTTCTTTTTTCTGCTTAAAGAAAATCCCCTTTTTAAATAAACATGGCTCTCTGCTTCAGGGAGCCACCGCAGTAACACCTAAGGCTCGGGGTGATCAGACCTAAACTTTATTTACAGGGACAGAGAAGAAGACAGATCACCCAGGGGACCAGTCACAAAGATGGGTGCAGGCCTGGCATCTGCTGCCTCTCTGACTCCAATGCCTGGCTTTGTGGTTTGTCTGTGAGACAAAAGCCTCTCTTCTTCTTGCTCAGGTCTCTTTGCCAGTTTTCCACCCACCCAATCTGGAATGTTCTGCTGGTCCTGCTTGTCCTTCCAAAGCCCTTGCCCACTCAGGTCCTGTTTACTCACACTTGAATATTTTTAAACCAGAGTGTTATCTGTAACAGCTTCTGTCAACCTTATTTGTTCACCCTTTTCTCCCACCCTCTTAGGACAAGTAGGGGGTCCCAAGACTAGACCTATATTGTCTCCTCATAAGGCTTGGTTGGACCCAGGCCAGTGCTCTGTCACAGCCTCGAGGGACCCAGAAAATCATAGAAGAAGGAATAGAAAGGCAGAAAATAGTGGTGGTTGGCCCCAGCTCCACCCAGTGGGGATGAACAGCTCAGGATGAGGCAGGGCTCTCTCCTGGCTCTGAAACCTGAGATGGTAAAATTGGTCGAGTCTGAGGTGTTAGAAGAGATGAGCAAAGGAGTTTGAAGGCAGCTCTTTCCCTGCAGATCGTTATGAACCAAACTAGAAAGGGGTATCCTGCAGAGAGAAGTTAGGGGACAGAGGATGAACTTGACAGTGCATAAAAAAATGTAATAAATGGGATACAGAGGACCATCAAATGGAAATAGGTGACGGGAGGAAGGCACTAGCAACCTCATTTTTCTTCACTTTTGGACACACGTGTGCCTAAAATTGTTTAGGCAGGGAAGGAAAGAAAAATGGATGGAGAAGTTTCCAGGATGTTCCAGTAAGGACTCTCCCATCCTGGTAGGGGAAGACTCACCTCTGAGAGTCCAGTGTCAAACCAGCTTGGTGCCCGCAGGAAGGAGGGTGGCCGAAGGTAGAAGGGGCTAAGGGAAGTAGATGTTGGGAAAAGATCAGACTCCAACAGGTGCTCTCCGAAGAACTGGTCAAAGAGGCGGCTGGGGGAGTGGAAAGGAAAGAAGGGGCGGCGGATCCAGGGGTGGTGGATGGCGATGTCCATGGTGGCTAGGTGAGTGTTGGGGGTCAGCTGGCTGGTCAGCTCCTTCAGCTGCAGCTACAGCCAGCCCCTTATATATGCAGTCTTGTGAAGCTTCTGGAATGGTGATGTCAGGGGTTTTATTATCCTAGCTCACTGCCGGTTCATGGAGACTTGTGATCGGGGATTTGGCAGTGTGACACATTCCCAGTACTCACTGAGCTAAGAAAAGAGAAACACAAACACGTCTGAGCTGGCCAGTGACTTGTCATGGTCTTGTTTCACTAGCTTTCTGTCCACACCCAATGGGCACCCACCCCCACCCCTGTTCTCTGAAGCTGGGACAGAGTCAGGAATCCCAAGCAGGCATAGGGGGGTGCCCCTCCTCCTCCTCTCCAGTCCTGCATGCCAGGGGAATCAGGCCAGCAACTATCTTGGGCCTGGGCAGGGACTGGAATCTTCCTAGGCTGGGCCCCAGGGACATTAACTCTTTATGAGTCCTTAGAAGAGAGCAGTGATGGTCAACATGTCAGTACCAGCCATCTGCCTCGTGCCCTGGGTTGACCTGGGTTCAGGGGAGGACCCTGACATCTGGGAAGAAAGACCTCACCCCCTGAAGAAAGAGCAAAAAGATTTCTTGCATCTTTCATCCTATGTGGCTCTCAGAACATTAATTAAATCCAGGAGAGCTTTAGGAATTAATTGGGTGCACAGTGCCTGCCACTGAGGAGGAGAAAACGTGCTGTGGAAACGTGCAAACCGTTCGTGAGGGTCTCAGCGAGGCATCTTCATGCCCTAGACCACTAGCTCCCCCTCCCCAGCTCGTTCCCAGCCAGGACCCTCAGCTGTCCTCTCAGACCCCCTGCAACAGCTGAAGTGTGCGGGGGAGGGGACTAGGGGTCCGGGCGGCACTGGTCACACGCTTGTTGCTCCCACTCAGGGCCCCCAATCCCCGCCCCTCCCCCGCAGAGGCTCGGCACTATTTTGGGTGGTGTCGACCCCGCCCCCACCTCCTATTGAGCCCTAGCTCTCCCGGCAGCTGGAGGGGTCGCGCTCCGTCTGTTGGGGCTGCACCTCGGACCAGGGCTTCCGCTGCTTCTGCAGCCATGTCGGGCCGCTCAGTGCCACATGCCCACCCAGCCACCGCCGAGTACGAATTTGCCAACCCGAGCCGCCTGGGTGAGCAGCGCTTTGGAGAAGGTATGGCACAGACGCCACCCCCTTGCCTCCCACCCCCCCGAAATTCTGGGCTGACCTCCCAGCGTTACTGGCTTCCACCCCACTCAGCTTAACTGATCTCCTGAAGCCAGTCATCCCCCACCCCAGACTCCCTCTCATCCCCTCCAAGCAGGGCTCTTTCCTATTCTTGCTGACCTCAAGACAGACTTGGTGCCTGCAGTGCTGATACCTGCCCTTTGCTGCCTTAGTGTGCCTCCTTGTCCTCCTTCTATCCACCCAGGCCCAGTTTGGTGCCTCCTCCCCCTCTCCCTCCTTTTCCTCCCTTTCCTTTCCACTTTCCCGTCTTCCCAGCTACCTTCTCCTCCTAGCTACTGTGTGGCCTCCCTCCCGTTCCCTTCCCTACTCCTTCTGAATCCCCTCCTGCTCTTCCCAATCCCTCCTCTCCAGATTTCCCATTTCGCCCCTGTGCCCACCTCATCCTCCCTCATCCTGCCTCTTGCCTTCTCTCTGCCCCCTAGGCCTCCTGCCGGAAGAGATCCTGACCCCCACACTCTACCATGGCTACTATGTCCGGCCTCGTGCTGCCCCAGCTGGGGAGGGCAGCAGGGCAGGGGCCTCCGAGCTTAGGCTCAGTGAGGGCAAGTTCCAGGCATTTCTGGATGTGAGCCACTTTACCCCAGATGAGGTAACTGTGAGGACTGTAGATAATCTGCTGGAGGTGTCTGCCCGGCACCCCCAGCGCTTGGACCGCCACGGCTTCGTGTCCCGAGAGTTCTGCCGCACCTATGTCCTGCCTGCTGATGTAGACCCCTGGCGGGTCCGAGCTGCTCTCTCCCATGATGGCATCTTAAACCTGGAAGCGCCTCGGGGTGGCCGACATTTGGACACAGAGGTCAACGAGGTCTACATCTCCTTGCTCCCTGCGCCTCCTGATCCAGAGGAAGAGGAGGAAGCAGCCAGAGTTGAGCCCTGATTGCCACAAATCCAGCACCAGCAAATCCCTCTCTACCTCCCACGGTGATATGGGCAGCTGCCCACCACTCCAGAGGTAGCAGCATCCTGGGGGAAGGGAAAGATGCATGGTCCACAATGTATGGTTTGGTCCCATGGGACATGTCATAGCCTTGGTTTAGTTTTGGGTGGAGGTGAATAAACCCAAATCTCAGGGCCTTGTTTGTGCTGCTCCCTACTCTGTGGCTGGGAAGCTGGGAAGGGGAGGGAGGGAGGAGGTCACAGCCAGCTAGACAAAAAGCTCCTTGGTTTGATGTACCGAATTCATAGCACCCTGAGCTCACACTTGGATGCTGAGATCACACCCGGAAGCTGACTCTGGCTCCAGATCAAATTCCTGGCCATAATTTTCTCACAATGCAACAAAAGAGAGAGTGATCCTGGGAGGGAAAAGGGATATGCCATCCAAACAGTCCAGAGGGCACTGTCTGAGCTGGTGATTAGAGACACAAAAACAAGGGTCTCCAGACTGTCTGGCCCTTTTTGGGTAGGGGCTGGGAAAATGGTTTTTGGCTGGTGAGAGTTGCCTAAAGGCCTGGAGTAAATACTTTGTTTTCATTTACTAAGGTCTGTCCACCGAAATGGTCACTGATTTTGAGAGCCTGAGTACGCATACACTGGGGCACAGACACAGAAGCCTCTTCCATTTATCATGGAACTCCATTACCTTCGCATCCTCTGGGGGGTATAATGTATTCAGGAAAGCCTGAGGGTCTGTCCCCTCAGTTACTCTTTGCAATGAAGAGAACATGCAGGTACACAATTTAGGGGGTATTCAAAAGAACTTCCTGCCTCCAAATACATATTTTATTAGGCTGTAATAGATACCTATAATTCTTCCATTAAAGTGGTTGTTCTTTGGCTGCGTGCAGTGTCTCACATGTAATCCCAGTACTTTGGGAGGTCAAGGCAGGAGGATCACTTGAGCCCAAGAGTTGGAGATCAGCCTGGGTAACAGAGTGAAAACTTGTCTCTACAGAAAATGAAAATTATCCAGGTCAGGTGGTGCATGCCTGTAGTCCCAGCTACTCTGGAGGCTGAGGTGGGAAGATGGGCCAGGGAGGTAGAAGCTGCAGTGAGCTGAGATCATGTTACTGCACTCCAGGCTGGGTGGCAGAGTGAGATCCTGCCTCAAAAAAAATTCAATTCAATTAAATTAAAATAAAGTAGTTGTTTCTTAACTTTTGGGGGTTATAGACACATCTGAAAATCTGACAAAAGCAATAGCTGCTCTTACCAGGAAGATAAACATGCTTCCAAATTTGGCAATACAATTTGGATAGGTTCCCACAAATCTTGAGACCCATTCATATACCCCTCTTAGGAATCTGTGGAACTCCAGGATAATGGACCTCATTTGAGGAATTCAATTTTTGGTTAAAAGATTGCTGTCTAGGCCGGGCGCAGTGGCTCACGCCTATAATCCCAGCACTTTGGGAGGCCGAGGTGGTGGATCAAGAGGTCAAGAGATCGAGACCATCCCGGTCAACAAGGTGAAACCCCGTCTCTACTAAAAATACAAAAATTAGCTGGGCATGGTGGTGTGCGCCTATAGTCCCAGCTACTCGGGAGGCTGAGGCAGGAGAATTGCTTGAACCCAGGAGGCGGAGGTTGTGGTGAGCCGAGATTGCGCCATTGCACTCCAGTCTAGGTAACGAGCTAAACTCTGTCTCAAAAAAAAAAAAAAAAAAGATTGCTGTCTATTAAAAATGAAACCATGCCCCAGAGAAATAATTTTGACATATTTGATTGTTCATTCATTCAATAAATATTTATCAAACCTCACATAATACACCATGGGGGATATACACTGTAAATATAAATTATAAAAACGATTAGCTTTTATTGTCAACTTTCTGGAATCCAGTTGAGAAGAAAAAGAATAAGAAAAGATTCTGTTTAGACTTCACCTGAATAGCTTCACACTGATATGTTTTGCAATTGAGCTTTATTTAAGGGAAAGGATTTCTTAGCTAGAAAAAAATTGAAAACTTCTGATTTAGTCCAAATCCCCACTCCATTCAAATTCTTTTAAAGTATTAATCAACTTCTTCTGGGACATTCTGAATGACAGACCACTTAGAACTTCCTATAGTAGCCTGTTTCACGTTCTTTCTTTTCTTTTTTAGACAGGGTCTCATTCTGTTGCCCAGGCCGAAGTGCAGTGGCATAATCATGGCTCACTACAGCCTCAACCTCCCTTGCTCAAGCAATCCTCCCACCTCAGCCTCCTGAGTAGCTGGGACTACAGGTGTGTGCCACTATACTCAGCTAATATTTTGCTTTTTGTAGAGACAAGGTCTCGCTTTGTTGTCCAGGTTGTCTTGAACTCCTGGACTCAATCAATCCTCAAGCCTTGGCCTGCCACAGTGCTGGGATTACAGGTGTGAGCCTCTGCAACTGGCCCGTCATTTTTTTTTGGGGGGGGGGTACTTAACTGACTTAACTGTTATAAATTCTTCCTTTTGTTAAATCAAAATCTGCATTTCACTAACTTCTCTGGAAAAGAGATGCAATTGTTTTTTTCACTTATAAGTCCTTCTGATATTTAAAGATAAACCATCGTGTCTTCCTGAGGCTTCCCTTTCCCAGCTAGCTGTGTCTAATTTTGTTTTTTGCTTTTGTTTTGTTGTTTTGTTTTTTGTTTGCACATACACCCAGGCCGAGTATGCAGTGGTGTCATCTCCCCTCGCTGCAACCTCCTCCTCCCAGGCTCAAGCAGTCCCCTCACCTCCACCTCCTGAGTAGCTGACACTACAGGTACATGCCACCACACCTGGCTAATTTTCTGTAGTGAATGGGTTTCACCATGTTGCCCAGGCTAGTCTTGAACTTCTGGCCTCAAGCAGTCTGCCCTCCTCAGCCTCCCAACATGTTGGGGTTACAGGTGAGCCACCACACTTGGCCATGTCTTGTTTTTTCAACCATATCATATAGCACTTTCCACATCACATATTACCCAGATAACTTTATTTTTAACATAGTGTCTTTTGACAGCATAACTTGAAATTTAACATCTAAAATTATTATTTCAGTCGTGAACTGACTAGAATAGACTTCAATGGAATAATCAATATTCTTGTTTATCACTTCGGTCTTCTATTAATGCTGCTTTAGGCATATCAGGTTTTCTGGCTACCACAATGGTCTATTGCTCTATCAATTCCTTTGGAGTTTCTGGTCATCTAAAAATCTCTTAGGTGATTTCCTTTTTTTAGAGACAGAGTCTCACTCTGTTGCCCAGGTTAGGGTGCAATGGCGTGGTCACAGCTCACTGCAGCCTCAACCTCTCTTGCTCAATAATCCTCCCACCTCAGCCTTCTGAGTAGCTGGGGCTACAGGCATGCATCACCATACTTGGCTAATTTTTTAGTTTTTATATTTTTTAGAGATGATGGAGTGTTGTTACATTGCCCAGGCTGACCTTGAACTCCTGGACTCAAGTGATCCTCCTGCCTCAGTCTCCCAAAGCAGTGGAATTACAGGCATGAGCCAAGCCACTGCGTAAACGCAGATGCTTATGTGCTTTTAAAAACATTACAGAAGGGTGGCTAAAAAAGAACAAGATTGTGGAGGGCTTTGAGTGCCAGGCTAAGCAGTTTGAACTCTATCCTATAGGTGATAGGAAATCATTAATGGCTTTTAAACTGGGAGGAGAAGGAGTAGATGAAAATGATACAGTTAAGAGTACAGAATGGGTTGCATAGAAGAAGCCTGGCTACAAGACAGTGCAATCATTAGGGCACAAGAAAAGAAAGTAAAATATAGGAACCAGGCGCAGTGGAAGGGTCAGCTGAGGCCAGAAGTTCAAGACCAACAAGGGCAACATATAAAGACCCTATCTTGGCCAGTCGTGGTGGCTCACACCTGTAATCTCAGCACTTCAGGAGACTGAGATGGGAGGATTGCTTGAGGCCAGGAGTTCCAGACCAGCCTGGTCCACATAGCGAGACCCTATCTCACATTAGTGAAAAAGAAATAAAAACACCCTATCTCTAAAAAGATTTTTTTTTAATTAGCTAGACACAGTGATGTGAACCTGTAGTCCCAGCTACTCAGGAGGCTGAAGTGGGAGAATCTCTTGAGCCTAGGAGTTTGAGGCTGCAGTGAGCTAGCCACTGAACTCCAGTCTGGGTGACAGATTGAGACCCTGTCTTAAAAAAAAAAAAAAGGCCAGGCATGGTGGCACACCCCTGTAATCCCAATACTTTGGGAGGCTGAGGTGGGTGGAATACCTGAGGTCAGGTGTTCGAGACCAGTCTGACCAACATGGTGAAATACTGTCTCAATTAAAAAAAAAAAAAGGAAAGAAAGAAAATAAGATGCTTTGTAATAATAACAACAATACTTAACTCTCACTGAGCATGTTCCATATGCCAGGCCCTGCAGTAGAGCTTTATTTTACAACACAATCCTGTAGGATTGTCACTCTCATCCCCATGTTTCATAAGAGGAGTTCAAAGTCCAGGGTACTCTCTGTGGAGTGCAGAACTGAGTGGTGGGACCTAAACATCCACTTAAAGAACATACAAATAACCAGGCATCCGAGGAAAACACTAAAAATGGGGTGAGACAACTGAAGACAAGAATGACAGGTTTCACAGATTCTCCTAGAGCCCATATTTTCTACTGGTGAGTGTGGGGTGAGTCTAACTTTAGGTAACTGGAAGGAGGAAACAGAGTTGAAGGGTAAGTGGAGAATCAGTAGTTCTGAACTGTGGATAGGGGAGTGAGTGGTTAAGAAGTGCTGAGGCCATTCGGATCACAGAATCCATCTGATTTTATACCAGAAAGGGGATTAGATTCAGTTCTTTCATTTTACAGCCCTAGGAACTTAGGCCCAATAAAGGTTAAGGGATTTGCCCACATCAGTTTCAAATAGCAAGGGAGAATATATGAGGAACCCATTTCCCTAAACTTCAGTTTCCAAGAGACTCCAGTATCCCAACCCAGATTCTGGGCAAAGATGATAAAAAACTGGTACCAATTACCTCTAAAGTGAAACTCAATTAAACCTGAGTGGTACTGTGCAAACTACTATATAAGACACTCATCTGTTATAGAGGATATATTTCAAAGACAGAGTGATGTAGCAGAGAAGCATTTCCTGAGGAAAACCAAGAGCCCTTTTCTATCTCAGGTTTCTTTTTATTGAATCTTGAAGCTCAAGTTCATGGCTTCATCAAAAGACGCTTCAAATCCTGAAGTTAGCTCTCACCAGGAGCCCGTGTGTTGTTCTACCCTTTGGCTGGGAACACAGTCACCTGGGAATCATTCCAGCAGGTGGCTTCTGAAGTCCAACCTGCTAGGTTGAAATCTGACACTGACACACACTCCAGGACCTGCTGGCGGAAAGCTCAACCAGGAACCAGGAAATGCACAAGCCTCTTGATGCATAGAAACAGCTGGGCTCCCTTGGAGACGGAGTGCCATGGGAAACCGGGTCTGCTGCGGGGGAAGCCGGTGAGTAGGGTGGAAGGGCAGAGGGAAACAGTGGATGTGGAGACCCCAAAAATCAGAGCACCTGGAGATAGTTGTCTGCCAGCCTCCCACTGCCACCTTCCTCTGGCTGGAACCTCCTGGTTCCAATATCAGCGCAGCACCTCCTTTTAGGAGATCTTAGAAAACAGAGCCAAGAGGCTGGGCATGGTGGCTCACACCTGTAATCCCAGCACTTTGGGAGGCCGAGGCGGGTGGATCACGAGGTCAGGAGATTGAGATCATCCTGGCTCATGTGGTGAAACCCCGTCTCTACTAAAAATACAAACATTAGCTGGGTATGGTGGCTTGTGCCTTTAGTCCCAGCTACTCAGGAGCCTAAGGCAGGAGAATCACTTGAACCCGGGAGGTAGAGGTTGCAGTGAGCCAAGATTGTGCCACTGCACTCCAGCCTGGTGACGGAGCGAGACTCCATCTCAAATAAAAAAAAAGAAAAAGAAAACAGAGCCAAGCTAGCTGTGAGGAGTGGCGAGAGCAGGGCAGGAATATTGAACTGGCACTGTTTTTCTGTGTTCTCTTCTTCTCTTTCCCCTTCTCTACTTTCCCTTCTTCCCCAGATGAGAGTAATAATTGTAGCATTTGAGAGCTTTCTGTGTCCCAGGCATTTTACAGTCTCATTTAATTTTTCCAACACTTTATGAGGTAAGTGGTTTTCCCCTCCTCCTATTTTACAGTCAGCTGAGAAACTGAGGTTCAGAGAAGTTAACTAACTTACCTAAGGTCACATGGCTGTAAGCAAGAAAACCAAGATTCCAACTGACTTCAGAGCCCACCTTTTGAACCACTGCATAATATTGCCTCCCAGATCAAACAAGTCAACTTTGAAGCAATGTTTATTTAAAAGAGCGGAAGTGGCCAGGCTTGGTAGCTCGTGCCAGTAATCCCAGCACTTTGGGAGGCCAAGGTGAGAAGATCACAAGGTCAGGAGTTCAAGATCAGCCTGGCCAATATGGTGAAACCCCAACTCTACAAAAACATACCAAAAAAAAAAAAAAAAGATTAGCCAGGTGTGGTGGCAGGAGCCTGTAGTCTCAGCTACTTGAGAGGTTGAGGCAGGAGAATTGCTTGAACACGGGAGGTAGAGGTTGCAGTGGGCCAAGATTGTGCCACTGCACTTCAACATGGGGGACAGAGCAAGATTCTGTCTCAAAAGAAAAAAAAGGGCGGAAGTAAGTGGTGAGATGCAGTGACTCACACCTGTAATCCCAGCATATTGGAAGACTGAGGCAGGCAGATGACTTGAGGCCAGGAGTTTAAGACCAGCCTGGCCAACGTGGCGAAACACCATCTCTCCTAAAAATACAAAAAAAAAAAGAAATTAGCCAGGCATGGTGATGCATACTTGTAATCCCAGCTACTTGAGAAGCTGAGGCATGATAATCCCTTACATTTAGGAGACAGAGGTTGCAGTAAGCCAAGATTGTGTCAGTGGAGGCCAGCCTGGGTGACAGAGCAAGACTCTGTCTCAAAAAAAAAAAAAAGGAGTTTGAGACAAGCCTGGGCAACATAGGGTGGCCCCATCTCTACAAAAAAAAAATAAAAATAAAAATTAGCTAGGCATGGTGGTGTGTGCTTGTAATCCCAGTTACTTGGAAGGCTGAGGCAGGAGGATCGCTTAAGCCCTTTGAGTCAAGGTTGTAGTGAACCAAGATCACACCACTGCATTCTAGTCTGGGTGACAGAATGACACCATCTCAAAATTAAAAATAAAATGGAAGAAGTAGGAAAAGGAAGGATATCCATGGTAAGTCTGAATATGACTTTCAAACTTACTTGCTATGTTACTATAGGCAGTAAGTCCCTTAATTTCTCTGTATCCTCACATGTAAAATATAGATAATACATCCTACGTTGTGTAGATCACAGGCTTATTTTGAAGAGCAAAGGATATAGTGTATGTGAATATCTCATAATAAATTATCTGTGGCACTGTTACTGTTCTTTCCCAAAATTTTCATCACCGCCATAAATTCCTGGTTTTGGTTTTATCCTGTCTACTGCCTTCCATGCCAGGGGCAGATCTTGAGGATGTCATGTTTTAGATAAAGCATCATTATATTTAGATAGACAAATGAGGTGCATTGGAAAACACAGGTTTTGGAGTAGTACATTGGATTCAAGTCCTACTCTACTTATTCATTTATGCATTCATTTATTAAGCAATATTTATTGAACATGTACTATAGGCACAGCGATAGACACAGAAGACATGGTGATAAAAGGACATTTGGTCCTTGGCCTTGCTGAGTAAGAAATACCCTGAAGGTCCAACATTTGTTAACTGACTAAATAAATGGCATGACCAATTGACTAAATATGTAGCCACTTCAAAAAGAATGTTGGAAGAACACCTGACGTCATGGAAAATTTACTCTTTTTTTTTTGAGATGGAGTTTCGATCTTGTTGCCCAGGCTGGTATGCAATGGTGTGATCTCAGCTCACTGCAACCTCTGCCTCTTGGGTTCGAGTGATTCTCCTGCCTCAGCTTCTCAGTCTCCCGAGTAGCTGGGATTACAGGCATGTGCCACCACGCCCAGCTAATTTTGTATTTTTTGTAGAGATGGGGTTTCTCCATGTTGGCCAGGCTGATCTTGAACTCCTGACCTCAGGTCATCCGCCTGCCTCAGCCTCAGCCTCCCAAAGTGCTCGGATAACAGGTTTGAGCCATCGTGCCCAAACTTTAATTTTACTCTTTATTAAGTTAGTAAAAGGGGCCTTAGTTGAACCATCTGTAAAATGGGAACAGAAATATATTTCCTGGAATGTCAGGATTGAAAAACTAAAGCACCCTTTAAACTCTAAGGTGCCCTATAGACACAGGACATCCAGAAGCACAGAAAAGCTTCTAGAGAAGGAGATGTAACAGATTCCTTTATTCTCTTTCTTCCCAAGTATTGGTATTTTATTTTCCTTACTGGTTAGTTCTCTGGTGGTGACAGTCATTAGTAGTCAACTTTTACTGATGCTTATTATATGCTAGGAGCCATGCTAAGTATTTCACATTTTCTGTTTTATTTAATCCTTACAATAATCCCATGAGGTCTGAATTCCATTATCATACTCATTTTTTTTTCTTGAGATGGAGTCTCACTCTATCGCCCAGTCTGGAGTGTGGTGGTGCAATCTTGGCTCACTGCAATCTCCACCTCCCGGGTTCAAGTGATTCTTGTGCCTCAGCCTCCTGAGTAGCTGGGATTACAGGTGGGCACCACCATGCCCAGCTAATTTTTGTATTTTTAGTAGAGATGGGGTTTCACCATGTTGGCCAGGCTGGTCTTGAATTCCTGACCTCAAATGATCCGCCTGCCGCAGCCTCCTAAAGTGTTGGGATTACAGGATTAAGTCACTGCACCTGGCCTATCATACTCCTTTTATTAATAAGAAAACAGAAGCCCAGAGAGGTTAAAAATTTGCTGAAGGTCTCACAGCTAGTCTGACATCATGAGTCTGACTCCACAGCCCATTCTAGAGACACTATACCAAACAGTCTAACCAAAATCTTTTTATTTTCCTCTTCAAATACTAGTAGGATTGGATAAAAATTTGTTCTCTATTTTTTGTTATCTCAATAAACCTCCAGAGGCTTAAAGATATTATGAATATTGAAGATATTTTTATTTTAAAATATTCTTTGTTGTTATTGTTTCTGATTACAAACGTAATAATCATTCATTGCAGAAAATTTAACTTCTTCAAAGAGCAGAAAATAAAAAGCAACCATAAATATACACCCAGAGATGATGGAAACATTTTAGTGTATTTCCATATGTTTTTTAAATGTGCACAGCTTTTATTCCAAAGCGTATCTGTTTATTAACCTAATAAAGAGTAAAATTTCCCATAATGTTAAGTGTTCTTCCAACATTCTTTATGAAGTGGCTACATATTTTCCATTAATTAGATATGCCATTTATTTAGTCAGTTACCAAATGTTGGACCTTCAGAGTATTTCCTATTTTTTGCGATTTAAATAATGTTATAATGAATATCCATATTTGTACATGTATAATTATTTCTTTGGATATGGAATTGCTACATTAGAGGGTATACACATTTATGTTTAAGGCTTTTTACACTTATTGCCAACTGCATTCTAGAAGGATTGCACAACTTTTTATTCCTCTTATCACTGTAAGAGAATGCCCACTTAGTTTCCTTAAATGTAAAAATAAAATCCCATCACCTGTGAATCTAAATGAATATTTACTTCACTCCATTTGGGTTGTGTCCAGGCATTGCACAACATCTAACCTGAGAACAGGCTCTGTTCACTAACATTGATTGGATAGACCTAGTCTATGTATTTTAGGATTAGTATTTTCTCTATCCATTTAAATAAAAATAAGTAGGTAAAGAGTAGTAACAAGTGGCAAAGAATTAGAAGATTCTCTTGTTCTTAGGATAAGGCTGACTGAGCAGCAGTAACATAAAGCAAGAGCTGAAGTGGCAGAAGAGGAAGTAGAAAAACACAGAAGAAGTTTTTCTTCTGAACCACCTGTAGAGTTTGGCTGGAGACTAACTGCTGTCAACTAACTGAGCAAGCTGTAGCAAAACCAAAAATCACATCAAAACAGAAACCTCTGTTAAATGTGTGTGGAAAAATCCTGACTTTTTTTTCCACAATAGTCCCCATGATTAGAAGTCAGTCTTATCTCTCTCTCCAATTAGCAAAGGAGGAAACTTCCCAGGAAATTAAAGATCAGACAAACAGGGTTGGCTCTGGCAAGAGTTGGAAATGTACTAGCAAGAAAGCAAGAAGAAGAATCCGGAGGAAGCCCCAAACTATTTAGCCTATTTCCTCGGACAGTGTTGTCTTTCTGGGCATCAAACAGTTACCAATCACGTAGACACACGGGCACCACTGGGGACCCCAGGGGCTCAGAAAAAATATAAGAGGTCTGCCCTATGGTGAGGCAGGATAGCTGAGTCACTCACCAAATTCAGTGCTCCCTGTTCTGTAGACAAAGTTATCTGAAACATGTTAAAGGTTAAACATCTCTCACTTTCTCTGTTAATTAAAAACAATGACAGGGCACTAGGGAGGGAGGTCACTTGTTAAGAAAGGGCTTTGAGGGGCTGTAACTAGTTAGCCCTGGTTGTCGCAGCTTCCATGACTCCCAGAATGAAAGTCCCAGATTGGCAAAACCAGTTAAAATAAAAAAAGCACTGAAGAAGAGGCAAGAGGGTCTCTGGATTCAATAATATTCTATCATTTGGCAGGCTTCTCTCACTCACTGCTGGGATTAGCCTGTTAGAGATCCCAGAATAGCCCTCAAGCCAGATACATCCTGGCATGTAGTGCCTGGTTGCCTGAGGCTGTATTTTGGGTCTGGTTATGTCAGTTGTACTACTCCATGTTCCAGAACCATCCATCTGGGAGAAGTGTGGTACCCTTGACTAATGCTTTGGGACTGAACCTGGCTCAGGGTGAATCTTTGTTGGAGGGGGGTAGGGGAAGTTCATCAGAATGTTAGAGAGATCACAGAGCAAATGATGATGGAGGGAAGGCAGAGGCCAGGCCTCTTGCACATGGGTGATCTGTTTTTCCTGTCACAGGAGCTGCCCATCAACTTTCCAGAAGAAAAAGAAGAGAGGTAACTCTGGGGCTGGGGGGAGAGTCTGGGGGAGACAAATTAGAGAAGACAATAGAACTGCCATCTTTGGAAAGGGTATAAGGGTGGAAAAGGAGTGAAAGAATAAAGGGAGAAAGAACATCAAAGAGAATCCTGGTTACTGCGTTCAAGACCAGTTCTCTGGATCTTATCCTTTCCATTATTTCAGAGTGGCAGGGTTGGTTTCAGCAAATATTTACTCAGCACTTATACTGTATGTGAGGATCTGTGTGGAGTCCCAAGGAGGCAGAGAGGCACAAGAAGAAAGACACATGATCTCAGCCCTGGAAGAGCTGAAAATCAAATTTAAGAGTTAGATTCAAATAAACAATTGTAATATCATCTGCCAGTGCAATAATAGATGAGTTACACTCATGCTGTGGGAGAATGGGAGAAGACATTGATGTCAAAATGTCAAAGAAGTAATAGCAAAGAGTCAGGCATCATGGCTCATGTCTGTAATCCCAGCACTTTGGGAGGCCAAGGTGAGCAGATCACTTGAAGTCAGGAGTTTGGGACCAGCCTGGCCAACTTGGTGAAACTCTACTAAAAATACAAGAATTAGCCGGGCATGGTTGTATGGGTCTGTGTTACCAGCTACTTGGGGGGCTGAGGCACAAGAATCACTTGAACCTGGGAGGTGGAGGTTGCAGTGAGCCGAGATCGTGCCACTGAACTCCAGCACTTACCAAACCTTGCATTGTACTTATTTTTACTTCTTTGTTTCCCCTAGCAGGCTGTAAGCCCCCTGAGGCAGAGGAAACAGCCTACTCATCCTTCCAACCCAAGAACATGACAC
This sequence comes from Saguinus oedipus, assembly GCA_031835075.1. NCBI lineage: Eukaryota > Metazoa > Chordata > Mammalia > Primates > Cebidae > Saguinus > Saguinus oedipus. Next base: position 9,727,740 of record CM063178.1, read on the forward strand.
AGAGCCTGGCGCATAATGGGTTCTCATGTTGAACTGTGTTAGGGGCTGTTAAATTTGAGGATGGGAGATGTTATGGCCAGACTGTGAAAGGGCCAGATTGTAAACCCTGCTTTGGATTTAGGACTAGTAGACATAAAAGAAGTGAGAATGGGCCGGGCACAGTGGCTTACGCCTGTAATCTCCACACTTTGGGAGGCCGAGGTGGGCGGATCATGAGGTCAAGAGATTGAGGCCATCCTGGCCAACAGAGTGAAACCCTGTCTCTACTAAAATACAAAAATTAGCTGGATGTGGTGGTGTATGCCTGTAGTCCCAGCTGCTCGGGAGGCTGAGGCAGGAGAATTGCTTGAAGCTGGGGGAGACGGAGGTTGTAGTGAGCTGAGATTGGCCACTGCACTGCACTCCAGCCTGGCACCTGGTGAAAGAGCCAGATTCTGTATCAAAAAAAAAAAAAGAAGAAGAAGAAGAAGAAGAAGTGAGAATGGAGGCAGGGAGGTTAGACAGAAGCCTGCCGTCATTGTTTAATAGTGATTTGAAGAAGCAATCTCAATAGAGACAGGGAAGAGAGAATGTATTTAAGCTGAATTTCTTTCTCTCAGGAAGCCAAGCAAGACAGACACTGAAGTCGCAGCCACAACCGCTGCCGCAGAATGGCCCCAAGGTAATGACAGGCTTCTGCCCCCTCTCCAGGGCTGCTCGAACATGGGATCCCGGTACTCAAATCTTTTGCCCTGCAACAGACACATTTCAGTCACCTATAGAGTCTGCTGGCTCTGTCTGTCCTCTGCCCTTCAAAGGAGCAAAGCGAAGGGGCATCAGTTGACCTGCCCCTGCATTGGAGGTGAGGGGCAAAACCAAGCTATGAATCTCCCTTAATGCTATCCTTTCCTCGCAGGACCATGAAACAACAGGACATACGTATGAGCAGGTGTTACAGCAGCAAGGGTCTCAACAGAGGAGTCCAGGCCTCATGTCAGAAGACAGCAACTTACATTATGCTGACATTCAAGTGTGCAGCCGTCCTCAGCCACCCTCTGGCCGGGAAGTGAAACGCGTGCATTTAGAACACGCTACAGAGTATGCGATCCTTCGCTTCCCCCAGGCCACACCTCGCTATGACAGCAAGAACGGGACCCTGGTGTGAGCTTTGGGGAGGCAGACCCAGCCCATGTTAACCACCACTCTTGTGGGGGAGACTCTACTGCTTTGGTGAATTGGGTGGCAACCCAGGGACGTTGGCCACGTTTTAAGCTTAAAGAACTCCAGGCCGGGCGCGGTGGCGCACGCCTGTCATCCCGGCACTTTGGGAGGCCAAGGCGGGCGGATCTTGAGGTCAAGAGATTGAGACCACCCTGGCCAACATGGTGAAACCCTGTCTCAAAAAAAAAAAAAAAAAAAAGAACTCCAAAGCCCCTGAATTGTGGGCGTCCCCAGTTTCTCCTCTGGCTTCTTACTTGCCATTGTTCGGTTGGAGTTATAGTTGGTTTAGCTGTGAGTGGACAGAATGCCACATGAGGTTAGGTGGAGTGTGCAGGGAGGTAGGTCTTCGACCCCACCTTTGTTGCTCCTGCTCTTGAAAAGCGCAGAAAGAGCAGGTTACCCTATAAGCACGTGGGCTTATCTTGTCGGACTTGAATTAAATGGTATCATTTTTTCACACACCTTAAACTCCAAAGCTGAAGGGGAGGTGCTCTGGAAAAGCATTCTGAGCTTTTGCACTCAGACACCAGGGCTGGTTTGGGCCGTTTCTTCAGTGGCTGGCTCCGGTTCCAGAGCTTAACAGGCAAATGCGGGAAAGGGGCTGAGGCATGGAGGAAAGTTCTCCAACCATGGCCTACAGGACTTCAAGACACGGAGACCGACAGCACAGCCAAGGGCAGAAACTTCCTTCGGCGGGACTGTGGGATCTCGCGGGTGCGAGGCCGCCAGGATCAATCAATGGCCTGAGGAACAAGCCTGACGCGTTTTCTGGGGCGGAGCTCCGAGTCTCCTCACTAAAACAGCCGATCCCGCCCAGTTTTAAGGGCGGTTCGAAGGTCCAGCCAGTAGAGAGGCCTTCCGGCCCCACCCCCAGGCCGCGGCCGGAGGCGGAGCTGGAGGAGGAGGAGTTTAGGAGGACAGGAGGCGGGCCCCCATTGGCAGAGGGCGCAGTTCCCTGGGCGGGGTCCATGCCGGCATTGGTTGTTGTCTGGCTCCTGCGAGGCGGGTCCGAAACGGCAGGGGCGGGATCTGGGCCGGCAAGGGGTGCGGTCAGGGCTTGCAGGAGGAGGGATCCGGAGGGCCGGAGGCGGGGCCAAGACCGGCAGGTGTTGGCTCCCTCGGGCTGGAGGCGGGCGGGGCTTGGGGCCGGCCTCCGCGTCACCATGGCAGCGGGAATGCCGCGGCAACGCCAGAGCAGAGGCAGGCTGAGCCCCGGAGGGCTGGGGACAGAGATGCTGAACCAGATGGATCCATCATTTAAGAGGTAGGTGCTGAAAGGTGGCGGGTAACTGAAAAATATTACCCCAGTTAAGCAACCAGATTGAGACTGGGGACACATAGAGGTGGCGAGGATGAAGTGGGTAGCAGGAGGCTAAAATTTCAAAGACCAAACCCGCTCTCAGCCTTGTGCATTCTTAGCCTGCAGTTCCTGCTTCAGACTTTCAGAGCTTGGAGAGGAGGGGTAACGCACTCCCCTTTCTCAGTCTATTCTCCGTTCTCCCCAAATACCGCTTCCTCTCGGCTGGCCGCTAAGAGAGATGATTAAAGACCGGTAGAGTACTGAAAATGAAATTGTAGCACACGCAAATACAAAACTTGGCAATAATAGTATCAGCTTCCAAAAGTGTAATAATTTAAAGCACTCGCAGCAAGTACGTAGTTTGTAGTCAAATGTTGGCTGCCATTATCGTCATTACCATAATCGCTTTTTCCCCGACAGTTGTCTGGCAAAGACTCCATGCAGGCGATTCAGAAGAGGTGGGTTGGAGGACTGCCCCCAGCACTAATAGGTGCAACTCTCTAGTCTATTTGCTATATATTTAAATGAAGGTGGCCTGGCGCAATGGCTCACGCCTTTAATCCCAACGCTTTGGGAGACCGCGGTGGTTCGAGACCAGCTTGGCCAACACGGTGAAACCCCATCTCTACTAAAAAATGCCAAAAATTAGCCTGGTTTGATGGTGGGCTCCTGTAGTCCCAGCTACTCGGGAGGCTGAGGCAGGAGAATCGCTTGAACCTGGGAGGCAGAGGTTGCAGTGAGCCGAGATCGTGCCACCGCACTCCAGCCTGGGCGATAGAGCAAGACTCTGTCTCAAAAAAAAAAAAAAAAAAAAAAGTAAAGTAAAGAAAAGAAAGAATTATACATGCTGTCTCTCTGGGTTAAAACTGAGTTTCTGAGGATAGAGGGAAGTAGATGCCATTGGCAGAGCTCCCAGTATTTCTCCTGATTATCTTCAGAATACTTCCTGTGGTCCTTGACTGATAAATATAGGAAGAAGGGAAAATACATTGTTGCTTGACTAATGATAGGGGAGTATTACTCTTCATTTTATTACTATTAATACCTAACCAACTGGGTTTTAAAATGCCACTGGGTTAGCTGGGTGTGGTGGTGCACACCTGTGGTCCTAGTTACTTAGGAGGCTGAGGTGGGAGGATCACTTGAGTCCAGGAGTTAAAGGCTGCAATAAGTTATGACTGCGCCAGTGCACTCCATCCTAAGTGCTGGAGCGAGACCTTATCTCTAAAAAAATAAAAATAAAATTTAAAATGCCACTGGGATAGCCTTGTTGTGCTTGTTTGTAATATCTTCCTGCTAACCAGGGTCCTATTTCTGGTACTTCAAGATAACTTAAGTTGGTAGGTTTTGGGGAGGGGCCTGGCCCCAACTAGGTTGGTTTAGCTTTAAAAAAGTTTTTTGCCTGGTCTGTTATTTTGCACATTTCTTATTCTTTCTGTTTTAAGGTTGGCCCTGATTCAGCTCTTCTAGGGACACTTGAAGATGGGGACCCAAGTGGTTATGAGATTCTGTAACTCCTTGCTGCCAACAGAGCCTTCTGTAAGTTTTTGGTGTACTGTTGTGAAAAGGGTGATGATGTTTCTGGAATTTCAATACGGTTTTACCTCTGGAGATTTCTCCATCAAGACTCAGATTCTAGAACAGAATTTTATATATTTGTCTTCTTTTTTTTTGCTTTTCCTTCTTGTAGAAATTCTATTAATAGCTCTCTTTGACCATGATTCATCTTTTTCTGGAATTAATAAAATGAGGCAGAGGTTGAAAAATTCTAGCGATTAATCAGAATATATCCGTTTTTGAAAAATGTAAAGTTATAACAAACTATAATAAGCAATAATGTATGTTAGTTATAGAGCATTGGAAAAATATTGCAAACTATGATTTTTAAAAATGCAAACCATAATTCTCCCACCCAGAAGTACACTGTTAATATGGAAAATATTCTTGCAGTCTTTTCTTCTACACACACACACACACACACACACACACACACACACACACACATTTTTTTTTTCTTGAGAGGGAGTCTTACTGTTACCTAGGCTGGAGTGCAGTTGTGTGATCTCAGCTCAATGCAACCTCTGCCTCCCAGGTTCAAGCGATTCTCCTGCCTCAGCCTCCCAAGTAGCTGGGACTACAGGCACGTGCTACCATGCCCTGCTAATTTTTTGTATTTTTAGTAGGGACAGGGTTTCACCATGTTAGTATATTTTTAACATGAGATATGCGTGCATGCTGTGCAAACTTTTTTTTTTTGAGACGGAGTTTCGCTGTTGTTGCCCAGACTGGAGTGCAATGGCGCGGTCTCGGCTCACCGCAACCTCCGCCTTCTGGGTCTGAGCAATTCTCCTGCCTCAGCATCCCGAGTAGCTGGAACTACAGGCGCGCACCACCACGCCCAGCTAATTTTTGTATTTTTAGTAGAGACGGGGTTTCACCTTGTTAACCAGGATGGTCTCGATCTCTTGACCTTGTGATCCACCCGCCTCGGCCTCCCAGAGTGCTGGGATTATGGGCCTGAGCCACTGCGCCTGGCCTGCTGTGCAAACTTTTTAACTTGCTTTGTTTCATTTAATGTTAACAAAAAATTGTTAAAATGTTTTTATGTTAAAATGTCATGTTAACATAAAATTGTTAAAATATTTGTTTTAATGTTGGCATGTGTTTGGTAAACAAAATGGCTGTGATTTTCTGAACTAGTTTCTGTTGTTGGACTTTTAGGTTCCCTCATCCCTACCACCCACATTGTAAAGAATTTATTTCATTATGTAGGACCAAGGCCAGGTGAGGTGGTGGCTCATGCCGGTAATCCCAGCACTTTGGGAAGCTGAAGCCAGAGGATCGCTTGAGGCCAAGAATTCAAGACCAGCCTGAGCAACATAGTGAGGCTTCCCACCAACTTTCTTTCTTTCTTTCCTTCCTTCTTTCTTTCTTTCTTTTTAAAGACGGGGTTTCACCATGTTGGCCAGGCTGGTCTTGAACCCCTGACCTCAAATGATCCGCCTGCTTCGGCCTCCCAAACTGCTGGGATTACAGGTGTGAGCCACTGCACCTGGCCAACTTTCTTGCTTTTTTTATTTTGAGATGGAATTTTGCTCTTGTTGCCCAGGCTGGAGTTCAGTGGCACGATCTCAGCTAACTACAGCCTCTGCCTCCTGGATTTAAGTGATTCTCCTGTGTCAGCTTCCCGAGTAGCCGGGGTTACAGGCACCTGCCACCATGCCAGGCTAATTTTTGTATTTTTAGTAGAGACAGGGTTTCGCCATGTTGATCAGTCTGGTCTCGAACTCCTGACCTCAAATAATCCCTTGCCTTGGCCTACCAAAGTACTGGGATTACAGGCATGAGGCACCGCATCTGGCCGAGACCCCCCAATTTCCACAAAAATTTAAAAATTACCTGGATCTGGTGGCATGCACCTGTAGTCCCAACTACTCGGGGGGCTGAATGAGATAGGAAGATTGCTTGAGCCTGGGAGGTCAAGGCTGCAGTGAGCTGTGATTGTGCCTGTGCACTCTAGCCTGGGCAGTGGAGTGAGACACTGTCTCCAAAAATAATTGTTTTAAAGACTATGTCAGGCCAGGCACGGTGGCTCACTCCTGTAATCCCAGCACTTTGGGAGGCAAAGGCAGTTGGATCACCTGAGGTCAGGAGTTTGAGACCAACTTGGCCAACATGGTGAAACACCATCTCTATGAAAAATACAAAAATTAGCCGGGCATGATGGAAGGTACCTGTGATCCCAGCTGCTCAGGAGACTGAAGCAGGAGAATCACTTGAACCTGGGAGGCGGAGGTTGCAATGAGCTGAGATCATGACACTGCACTCCAGCCTGGGCAACAGAGTAACACTCCATTTCAAAATAAAAAGATAAAAGACAGCTGGGCATGGTGGCTCACACCTGTAATCCCAGCAATTTGGGAAGCTGAGGCAGGCGGATCACGAGGTCAGAAGATTGAGACCACCCTGGCTAACACGGTGAAACCCAGTCACTACTAAAAATACAAAAAATTAGCTGGGCATGGTGGCATACACCTGTAGTCCCAGCTACTTAGGAGGCTGAGGCAGGAGAATCGCTTGAACCTGGGAGGCAGAGGTTGCAGTGAGCAAGATCATGCCACTGCACTCCAGCCCAGGCTATAGAGCAAGACTTTTTCATAAAAATAAATAAATAAATAATAACTACAACAAAGAATGTGAACATTTAAAATAATAAATTACCTTGTAAAAGAATTGTGGGGTCAGATTTTGTATACATCTTTCAGAAGGCAGGTGGACATCAGCTGGGAGTTAGGTCCTTGGTAGAAATCTGGCTACCTGTTTCAATGAGACCTTTAATCTTGCAGAAAGATGATTTGATGTTAATATAATTACTGATGTCAGGAGCTCTGAGACCTGATCAACTGGCAGGCCAGAGGCATAGGGGTGCATTTTCAGTGCTGTTACAGAGAAACTCAAGTGTCATTTCCAAAATATCCACCAGATGTCGCTAGTCTTAATATAATATTCACCCACAGGCTAGCTGGCACATAACATTTTTTTTTTTTTTTTTTGAGACAGGGTCTCACTGTCGCCCAGGCTGGAGTGCAGTGGCACGATCTCGGCTCACTGCAACCACCTCCACCTCCTGGGTTCAAGTGATTCTCCCACCTCAGCCTCCAGAGTAGCTGGTACTACAGGCACAGGCCACCATGCCCAACGAATTTTTGTGTCTTTTTTTTTTTTTTTGGTAGAGATGGGGTTTCATCATGTTGGCCAGGCTGGTCTCGAAATCCTGACCTCAAGTGATCCACCCGCCTTGGCCTCCCAAAATGCTGAGATGACAGGCATGAGCCACCGTGCCTGGCCGCTGGCAGATAACTTTTGAAATGTGAATTTTCAAACTTCATAGGAAAAAAGAAAAGAAATCCATAACCCAGGAATAGGTTAAAAAAATCATATAGAATATTTTCACATATCTGCTTTGGTGTGGTTTATATTAAGCAGTAGCATCTGGTGATTACTTTGGCGACATCCTACTCTAGTCTTTCACCATTCTGTCTTTTTCCCTTCTTCTGCCCACTCAGTCTGTCGCATTCACCATGTATACTCTTTCCTCACATACTAGTTACTGGATTCTCAGTTTTACTAGTCTTCTTTTTACTATTCTTCCCTCCAGTCTTGTTTCTTGCCCCTAAGTGTTATGTGTATATTTATGTGTAACTGTCAGTTCTTCAAGTTTTTGCTAAAAGAATAAGACTTGGTGGCCGGGCACGGTGGCTCACGCCTGTAATCCTAACACTTTGGGAGGCCGAGGTGGGTGGATCACCTGAGGTCAGGAGTTCAAGACCAGCCTGGCCATCGTGGTGAAACCCCATCTTAAAAAAAAAAAATGGGGGCCAGGCGCGGTGGCTCACGGCTGTAATCCCAGCACTTTGGGAGGCCGAGGTGGGTGGATCACGAGGTCAAGAGATCGAGACCATTCTGGACAACATGGTGAAACCCCGTCTCTACTAAAAATACAAAAAATTAGCTGGGCACGGTGGTGCGTGCCTGTAGTCCCAGCTACTCAGGAGGCTGAGGCAGGAGAATTGCCTGAACTCGGGAGGCGGAGGTTGCGGTGAGCCGAGATCGCGCCATTGCGCTCCAGCCTGGGTAACAAGAGCAAAACTCCATCTCAAAAACAAAAACAAAAACAAAACAAAACAAAAAAATAATAAGACCTGACATATAATGACTTATAAGAGGTGCTCAGCACCTATTTAATGAATGTTTAATGAAAGAATGTGTAAATGAATGAGGGGAAAATACAGGGTACTAAAAATTGTTTATATTTGGCTTGAGAAAACACTAAAAGAGATAAAGATTCACATTCATAAATTACCTATAATTAGGTGCTAAATGACACAGTATTGAACATGCTAGACTGTTTAATGTTTTTTGTTTGTTTTTGTTTTTGTTTTTCTGAAGCAGTGTCTCACTCTGTTGCCCAGGCTGAAGTGCAGTGGTGTAGTCATGGTTCACTGCAGCCTGAAATCCCAGACTCAAGAGAGCCTCCCCATCAGCCTCCTGAGTAGATGGAACTACAGACACATACCACCATAAGTGGCTAATGTTTGTATTTGTTTGTACTAATTGTGTATTTTGTGTGTGTTCCACTGCACTCCAGCTTGGGCAGCAGAGTGAGGTGATCCTGTGTCTTAAAAAATAAAAGACGGCCGGGCGCGGTGGCTCAAGCCTGTAATCCCAGCACTTTGGGAGGCCGAGGCGGGTGGATCACGAGGTCAACAGATCGAGACCATCCTGGTCAACATGGTGAAACCCCGTCTCGACTAAAAATACAAAAACTTACCTGGGCATGGTGGCGCATGCCTGTAATCCCAGCTACTCAGGAGGCTGAGGCAGGAGAATTGCTTGAACCCAGGAGGCGGAGGTTGCGGTGAGCCGAGATCGCGCCATTGCACTCCAGCCTGGGTAACAAGAGCGAAACTCCGCCTCAAAAAAAAAAAAAATAAATAAATAAAATAAATAAAAAAAATAAAAGACATTATTTCTGAGAGTCATTTAGAATATTTGTATTGACAATTGTAATTATTTATTTATTCAAACTGCCTTTCTGTTACTTCATAGTCATGAATTATTGCCCATAATAATTGTGTTAAATCTTATATAGATTTGAATTTCACACTTCTTATTTTTACGCAGAGAGAAGCCACAGGCAATATTTTCACCAAGTGATGGTTTTGTTTTAAGGCTCAATGTCTTACTTAGGCTAACATGTTACTCTATTTATTTTTTATTTTAATTTTTTTGAGGAGGAGTTTCGCTCTTTTTATCCAGGTTGGAGTGCAATGGCGCAGTCTTGGCTCACCGTAACCTCTGCCTCCTGGGTTCAAGAATTCCCCTGCCTCAGCCTCCCGAGTAGCTGGGATTACAGGCTGAGCCACCATGCCCAGCTAATTTTTGTATTTTTAGTAGAGATGGGGTTTCACCATGTTGACCAGGATGATCTCGATCTCTTGACCTCGTGATCCACCCGCCTCGGCCTCCCAAAGTGCTGGGATTACAGGCGTGAGCCACAGCGCCCGGCCTACTCTATTTATTAACAGAGATGATGAATGTTTCTTCCACTGGCTCATTCATTCATTCAAGAAGAAATATTCACTGAGTACCTTCTATGTTGCAAGCTCATATGAAAATATTGCACTATGGTTAAGAACCTGGAGTTTGGCTTCACCATATAGTAGCTATTGGGTCTGTGACAAATTACTTCTCCAAACCTCTCTTTGTTTATATGTAAAAAACCTACTGTTTACGGTAATTGTGATAGTCAAATGAGCTAATCTACTAAGTGCTGAGTACAGAGTGTGGCACATGGTAAAAGCTCAATTTTGCTATTATTACTGTTGTATATAGATATTTGAGTAGCTTTTACATTATGGGGGAAGTGTCTCCCATTATTGTCAAAATGCAGGACTGAAGAAGCCAGTTTAAGTTCAGAAATCAGGCAGCATGGCAGAGATATGCAGAAAGCAGTCCTCGGTTCTTTGCTTCTGCTTCCAGGGAGTGGTTCCAGCTACCCAGACGGCTTGCAGTTTTCCCATATGAACACCATGGAATGTCTGATCACTGTCCCAATTATTCCTAGTTCTTGTAGCTAGCCGACATACTCTCCCAGCTCTTATGTTGATATTACAACATGGTAGGATCAGGAGGATGGAAGGAATGGTAAATGTTACTGTTGTTTGGAGCTAAAGCTCAGTTCTTCACCTGAACCACTTTGTAAGGCAACTAAGATAACTGTGGTGAACATCTCTTCTGAGCAAAAAAAAAAAAAGGACATTATATGGTCTGACAGGAATTTTGTGCCTTTTCCAAATGTGAGAGTCAGATTGTATGTAAAACAGTATAATTTTTAGAACATATCTTAATAGTCATATGGGGACAGTAGAATGAATATTTCAAAATTGTACTATTTAAATTAAAATTAAATGCCATTAAAATTTTAGTTCCACAGTTGCATTAGCTGTAGTTCAAGTGCTCTATAGCCACATGTGTGGCCACTATACTGTACAGCATAGATACAGAACATTTCCATCTTCACAGGCAGTTCTAGTAAACACCATTGCTTTAGAATATGTGGTTTGTATAGTTACAGAGTTTTAGGGAATAGTGTAATACGGGAGCATATGCCTTATAATACATTTAAAAAGATATATTCACTACAGGTCTCTCTTAATTCCTCCAGCATGCTATGACAGGCAGTGCAAAAAGCACAGGCCCTGACTCGAGGCCTCTAGTTCATATCTTCTCTTCCATAGTGACTTGCTGAGTAACTATGAGCACCTCTCCTAGCCTTGCTGCCTTTTTCTGTGATACAAGGGAGTTGGGCCAAGTAAGGAAGTTGGGCCAAAATGTTTTCGAGCTTTAAAATTCAGTGATTTCATAAGTCTTTTTTTTTTTAAACACTGAGCTCACAGATCCTACTTTGATCAAAGACTTGTTGTTTGAGAAACACTGACCTCTGGCATAGAAAACTGTCAGCAACTGACCTCTGGCATAGAAAACTGTCAGCAGGACCTCCCTCTGATGTCTCAATATTTTCTGCTCTGTGTACAAAGCATGAGGAGCTCTCAACCAATCAGAATTCTCTACCCAGGGATCCACCAACTAGGTATTTTGGTATTGCATTATTATGCATGTAGATGTGTTGCATGCAAGTCTGTGCTGTTGGAAATTTCATGCTTTTCTTTATAAAAGAACTTGTTGACTTGACATGGGTTAGTGACTCTGCCAGGGGTGTTACACCATGAAGTGTGGTAGTGCCTAAGAGAGTTCTTGGCAGTTACATTCCTCAGCTAGATTATGAAGGACAGGGGTCTTCCGACTTGTGGGCTGTTCAGGTTTAGAATGATTTGATGTCTTACCTTTGCCCTAGCATCATCCAGAATAGAACCCACTGCATCCAACCAGCAGCTACAGCTCAACACCTGTGCTGACCCTCTGCCCTCTGCCTGTTGTGGTCAGAGGGAGATGTGTTCTTTTTCAGAAACATCTTTGTGTTTAGTAGCTTTAGAGATTCAGAAAAGATATTGCTAATCTTGCTCCTCTTGGTAAGGATTTTCTTTTTCTCTAAGGACCTGAGGAGATCGTTAGGTTGAATAAGAGCCATTACTGACTTTTCTTGCTAAGGTACTTATCAGGGTTTGAGGCGGAATCTGGACTTTCCGGAAAATCATGACTGTAGACTCCCAGCTCCTTGAACCGCCTGCCACTGACTGGCTGCGTCCTTGGACAAGGCCCTGACCTTCTCTGAGCCCTAATACTCTGTAAACCCTTCCTCTCCATCTGGGATCACGAGGTGGAATGTAAAATGAATGTTTTTTCAGCGTCAAGTTTTCCTATAGAAACAAGAATTTGCACTGAATTCCAAATGACTAGGATTCCTAAAAATAAATAATCAAGGCTATGACTTGAATAGTTAGAAACAGCATAAAATAGCTTCTGTTCCACTTGAGGAAGCTTTTTACCTCTTTCAAATGCACCAGGACATTTTTACAGTCTTTAATTAAAACCCATTTATTTTAAAACACATTAAAATAGGGTTGTATAATTTAGCAGTTATTTTATAAAGAATGAAAGAGGAAAAATTTTGGAAAAGACTTGGTCATCCTTGATGTTTCTGTTGTGATCCTGTGTGATGTGTAGCACTGTTCTATTGAATGTATTCTATTGAACACCATCAATAACTAAAGTTATTTCTATTCCCTTTTCCCCTTTCTTCCTCTGCTCCTTCTTCTCTTTCTTCTTTCTTTCCCTTCTGTTTCCTCTTTCTTAGCTTGACCTCACTGTCCAGGACCCATGTGGAAAAAGGTTGCGGTTTTCGGTTAGTCTGGGGGAAAATCCTATGATTCACGCCCTTTCCTACCCACCTTCTGGTAGGGTGTTTGTGGCCTTCAATTAGCAGTGTGTGCGTGCGTGTGTGTGTTCGTGTGTGTTGCGCGCTCTCCCCGCGGGGCACCCGCTTGCACGCCTGGTGTGTGTGTGTGTGTGTGTGTGTGCGCGCGCGCCTGTGGCTGCGAGTGCATCCATACGCCAGCCCGGCCGCCTGCTGGTCAACGTGTGTGTGTGTGTGTGTCCGCCTGTTGGTCAACGTGTGTGTGTGTGTGTCCGCCTGTTGGTCAACGTGTGTGTGTGTGTGTCCGCCTGTTGGTTGAGTGTGTGTGTGTGTGTGTGTGTGTGTGTGTGTGTGTAGCGCACGCACATACGCCCGCGTAGCGGCCCGGGGTGTGTGTGCGCGCGTGCGTGCCTGCATGCAGCGCGCGCCCTCGCCAACCCGCTTGCCTGCGGGGCTTTCCCGCACGGTAGCGGGGCTGGGGGCCGCCCTGCAGCGCCGCTCCACCCAGTGCGCGCCCAGCTGTTTCCATAGGAACCGAGACCGCGCCTGGCCCCTCCAGCGGAGGCCCCGTGCGAGCATGCCCAGTGCAAGCCACTAGTTTGGCTCCAGTCTAGGTTTCCAGTAAGTGGCATGCGGGACTCCGGAGGGATCCCAATGAGCTGAGCTGCCGAGAGCCTTTGTGTGCAGAGGGCGGAGGAGGAGGCAGCTGCGGCCGCTGGGCTGGAGACCCCGCCCGGGAGCCCCCAGTAGGAACAATGCTAGCCTGCCTGACCCGAGGGAACTTACTGGACGTCCTGCAGGAGGGCTTCAATGAGGTAAATGTCCAGCTCCTCCCACTCCTCGGCTTCCCTCGCCCAGCCTCTCCCGCCCAGTCTCCGGAAGGGGTCCTCCGTTGCCCCCATCCTCTAGGGACCCCAGAGCAAATCGCCCGCAGAACCCCAAGAGGGCTAAGGTGGTTCCTGCCGTGCAGTTGGGTGAACCAGGAGAAATCAGAAGGGCCGCCTGCCCACAGGTACGCTGGGCCATGACCTTCCCTGATAGCTTACACGAACCCAGAGGACAGGACCATAATTCAGATATCACCTCCTTCCAGAAGAGGGGGTGTCTCCATCCACCCCAGAGATTCTTCCAAAGGAAATCCTCGGGGAATCCCTGGATATTTGGCAAAAGTGCTCATCTATTTCAGGAGCTAACCAACGGAGCCAAGGGAGGGTGGGGTGGTGCTGCATTGGTAGAAAGTTTGGGAGGGCAAGGGACTGTAGATGGTCCATGCGAAGTGCCCTCTAAATGTCGGAATCTCTTTCTGAGTCCAGGCAGTAGATTTCTCTGCAATCAGGGACGCGGTTGTCTGAGAGGAGCTACAGAGTGAGAGGAGACCGAGGTGCTGGGCCCAGTCCCAAGGAGCCAGCATGTGCACCCATGTGAGAGCAGAGGAGCTGGGGCCTCCATCTGACAGGCAGGATGGGCTATGGCTGACAAGGGATCATTTCCTCCCTACTTGTTTCTCTCACAATTCTGTTTATTCCGTTTGCTTTTCTGTGACCCAGGAAATTCTGGTTTGGGATGCTTCCCCCTCAAGATTTGCTTCTTAGGTCTTCCACTGCAGCTAAGCCCCACTCCTGCGGGTTGTCTTAGCCCAGCATCCAGGGAAACCTATGCTGTTAGTTGTGCCTTTCTTTATTTCTCTCTCCCTCCCTTTTCTTTCAATCTCTCTTTTTCTTCCCTCTGCGACTCTCTGAAATTTAAGATTTTTAAAATCAGTTTTTACTCAACATATGAATACATTGTCTTGTTAAATATGAACATTACAGGGAGGACTGCAGCGCCTTTGGTTCCCACCATTCCAGCCTTTTCCTCAGAAATAACTATTCTCATGAATTCGTGTATAAGGTTTTATTTCTCCAGCTACACTACAGACTCCTTCCTTAATTCCTGTTTCTAATTAAGAAGCTCTGCAGCCTGACCTGCCACAGAACCCTCCCCATTTCTGGCCCCCCTTCCCCAGCCTTGTTCCTAACACAGAGGAAAACTGCAGAAATGTTGTCCCAACCTAACTGAGTCGGAATTTTCCTTTGGCCAAGGGGTGTCACAACCTTCAGTGAAGGGCAGAGCTTACATCCCGCCTGCACTGCAGGGCACCTCATCTTTGCATCATTTCTGTTTCCACACATGTAAGGGGCTTGTTAACAAAGAGCTATAGTCTAAGAGTTGAAACACAGAAGAGCCAGAAAGCCTACCTCTGAGTGATTCCAATATTCTGGTTCCTCTTTTCTGACTCTCTGCCTTTGGGCTGCCCCTGTTCTTTAGCTGCGTAAGTCTGACTCATTCACCAATTGTAGCAGAAGCTCTTTTAGTCATCTTATACCTCCTGCCCCAACTTAAAACAATAACAACAACAAAACTCAGCTCTTGATGGTCCCACTGTCTGTTTAGGAGGAGGAAATCAGCACAGAGTTGGTCCTAATCTTTGTTTTCTGCACATTTTCACTTCAAAACCTTTCGACTGAAGAGGCACGTAAACTAAGAGGCTTGGCCGTCTGCTTCATGCTTTGATGCTTCCATAAATATCCCCTGACCTCCAGTTCTTGAAAAACGTAAGGGCATAAGGGAAAAGGGGAATGGGAGAATCATCTTTTTGTGATGGTAGTGGAATCTTCATAAAAACAACAGATGCATAACTTTTTAATTAATTGATCCATAGAATAATGCAGTAATGCCTCTTTTCCTTCTCTGATATTTGATTTTTCTACCCATCCTGTAAACTTCCCTCTATCCCCTCCACAAGCTAATGTATGTCTGTTCCTCTTTGTTAGATTTGAACTCTGATAGCCAATGAGTACTTTTGGTTTCTCTGAAAAGTTGACATCATCTAAATAATAATAGTAGTAATATGTTAAATTTGAATGGTCTTGCAGTTTAAATAATTATTTCACATTCTATATTAAGTAATTTATTTTACATACAGAACTACATTTAATGCTACTGAGTAATAATGGAATTGGTTATTTTAGAATCCGTGGGGCCCTGTTTGACCTATTCCAGCCCCCAGGGTTGCTTAAAAGATCCAGTTATATTCAATATATATTTTTTAGAGTACTTGAGATAAGGATGTAAACAGGGATTTAAAAGCTAGTATCAGAGTACATTTTAATTCTTCTGAGAATTCCTGCTGAGGCTATGAATACCACACATGTATCCAGTCACCTCTTGGGAATGATCCAAGTATATCTAAAGCTATTCTTCATCACCCAGATGCTTTATAGGTCTGTGTGCTTAGGGCTGTGACCTCATTCTCTATGACAGAGAAAACTGCCACGGGAAATGGAGCTATGGCCTTAATTGGTTAATTATAAGGGAACCCTGCAGCAGAGAGAAACCCTGTCTTCTGAATCCTGGCTGCCCTCTACCTACTGTTGGCTTCTGTTTGCAATCCTTTGCCACTATGTATAGCCATGCGTGATAGAATTTTCTTCTACTGCATTTCCTACACCGAGGCCTGGCCTCAACATATCTGGCAAATAACTCACAGAATTGGTCCTTGTCAGTGCTTTCAATGCAGTCTCTTTGAATGGCATGGTTAATTTGGACTGTGAATTATCCACAAGTTTTGGCTACTGCCACCCTGGCTGTCATCCCCCATTTCCTATGGCTTGGCCAGGCTTCCTATAGATCACAATTTCCCCAATCTGCATTTGCCTCAAAGCTATTTGTTTTCTCTGCTACTTGGTATTGGTGGCATTCTATGAACGTTGTAAACGTGCCAACATGGATTTCTGCAAGTGTTTTTTGGGGGACTGAACTTTCTTTAAAAACAGCTTTGGTGCTTGTGTTGGGAGGTTTTGAGAGACCTGAGATTGTAATATGGTTGGGCTAATGAGCATTCATTTATTCAGTTATTCATTAGTTATTCATAAATCAGTAATTTATTGAGAGGGGATGGATAAAAGAATTGAAAAACAGTCAGTTTGTGCTTCTAAGGAGTTTATAGGGAGAGATAGGGTATACTGATATGAAAAGGACTCAACATTTACCAACCCATCTGCTCATTTACATCAGATTTCTTTTCCTGCTCATCTAGTACATGCATGCAAGCAGTCACTCACTGGATATTCTCTGAATTACTGTGTTTGCCAGTCACTGTGCCAGGATCAGGAAATCCATAGAAATCCAGTAACATAGTATGTGTCCTATAGGAGCTCACAGGCCAATGAACATGAAGTAGCCAGGTATGGTGGTGCATGCCTGTAGTTTCAACTACCTGAGAGGCTGAGGCAAGAGGACCACTGGAGCCGAGGAGTTAGTGGTTGTAGGGTGTTGTAACTGCACATGACTGATGACTGTACTCCAGCCTGAATGACAGAGAGAGACCCATCTCTTAGGAAAAAAGCTAGGCCAGGCACTGTGGCTCATGCCTGTAATCCCAGAGCTTTGGGAGGCTGAGGCAGGTAGATCACAAGGTCAGGAGTTCGAGACCAGCCCTGCCCACACAGTGAAACTCTGTCTCTACTAAAAATACAAAAATTAGCCGGACATGGTGGCGGGCACCTGTAATTCTAGCTACTTGGGAGGCTGAGGCAGGAGAATCGCTTGAACCTGGGAGGGAGAGGTTGCCGTGAGCCAAGATTGTGCCACTGCACTCCAGCCTAGGCGACAGCAAGACTGCCTCTCAAAAACAAAAGAAAAACAAGAAGAAGATAAACTGATGTTCAGAGTGTCAAACTTGGGAAAATTGAGGTGATTCAGAAATCTTACTTGTGGGGAAGAGTGAACCTATGTTCCGCTGTGGTGTGAATGCCCTGGGAGGCTGAAAGTTGGGGGAATGGTTTATGAAAATGATGGTTGACAGGAAACAGGTTGTCTGAACCTTAACCTTTTGGACGTATGATCTGGCAGACTTTCCCTACCAGTTTTCCTCCAAATAGAAAAGTAGAAATTGAGGCCAGGCGTGGTGGCTCATGCCTGTAATCCAAGCACTTTGGAGGCCAAGGCTGGCGAGTCACCTGAGGTTGGGAGTTCATGACCAGCCTGACCAACATGGTGAAACCCCGTCTTTATATAAAAATTAAAAAAAAATTAAAAAAAAAAAAAGAAAAGCAGAAATTGAAATTCCACGTTAAGATTCATCCACTTGGCAGTCCCTTAGAAATACAGGAAGAGGCCAGGCATAGTGGCTCATGCCTATAATCCCAGCACTTTGGGAGGCTGAGGCAGGAGGATTGCTGGAGCCCAGGAGTTAGACCAGCCTGGGCAACATGATGAGACCCTGTCTCTACAATTAAAAAAAGAAAAAATTAGGCCAGGTGCAGTGGCTAATGCCTGTAATCCCAGCACTTTGGGAGGTTGAGGCGGGTGGATCACGATGTCAGGAGTTTGAGACCAGCCTGGCCAACATAGTGAAACCCTGTCTCTACTAAAAATGCAAAAAAAAAGTTAGCCGGGCATGGTGGCAGGCACCTGTAATCCCAGCTATTCGGGAGGCTGAGGCAGGAGAATCGCTTGAACCTGGGAGGCGGAGGTTGCAGTGAGCCCAGATCGCGCCACTGCACTGCAGTCTGGGTGACAGTGCAAGATTCCGTCTCAAAAAAAAAAAAAAAAAAAGTAGCTGGGCATGGTGGCATGCATGCCTGGGGTCCCAGCCACCTTGGGAGGCTAAAGTAGTAGGATCACTTGAGCCCAGGAGGTTGAGGCTGCAGTGAGCCATATTCTTGCCACTGCACTCTAGCCTGGACCACAGGGTGAGACTGACACACACACACACACACACACACACACACACACACACACACGAAGAGTTTTGGTCTGGTCTGGTCTCATCTCCATAAGGAGGACATAAAGTGAGTGAAGAAGAAGATTGGCAAGTGAAACATCACTCCTAAGGGCCTTGTGCCTTCCGTGGAGTAGTAGTGGCAACACTGGGCCAATTAGAGGCTTCCAGACATTTTCACAATGGATTCCTCTGTGCTTTGCTGTAGAAATTAAAGGCTTGTTAAGTGTACAGAGCAATACAGCACCAGATTCCCCACCTTCTTTTTTCTCTCCTGCTTGATTTCTCCTCTCCCCATCCAGGCTGGTTGGCTTTGTTCCCATGGGAGGCAATGCCAGCTAAACAGATGCACCCTGGCAGCAAGCTATCAGGCAGCTTTATGTTCCTCGTAGTGAATGAGGGGCTGGCCAGGCATGTGGACCAGTGATAGGGCACTGTTAGCCAGGTACCACTCCCCCAGGCAGTTCAGAGGATCTAGGGAACACTAGAAATGCTTCATCTGCCATCATTGGCCTTGTTGTCTAGGCAGTAAGTACCAAAGGCTCAAACTGACACTTTCCTGAATACATTTTCTTGTTTGTTATCCCTCAAACCCAGCTCCCTTGAAGTGGTCATGGATATAACTTTCAGTAGGTAGATGTGGTCAGGGAATAGAGAACCAATTTCACAGGCCCTGAGGGTGGGCTCTATCTCCTATTTCTAGGATCATGGGTACCCCTACCTATAGAGTGATACTTCATTCATCTATTCATTCACATGCATTTATTGGGCACTTACCTTATAACATGTACTTGTGAAGGAGCAGAGTGTTTGGGGACTCATAACCAATGGAAATTTCAATTAACATTTTTTTTTTTAGATGGAGTTTCGCTCTTGTTACCCAGGCTGGAGTGCAATGGCACGATCTCGGCTCACCGCAACCTCCGCCTCTGGGGTTCAGGCAATTCTCCTGCCTCAGCCTCCTGAGTAGCTGGGATTACAGGCACGCGTCACTGTGCCCAGCTAATTTTTTGTATTTTTAGTAGAGACAGGGTTTCACCATGTTGACCAGGATGGTCTCGATCTCTTGACCTCATGATCCACCCGCCTCAGCCTCCCAAAGTGCTGGGATTACAGGCGTGAGCTACCGCGCCCGGCCTTTAATGTTTTTTTTTTTTTGCCAATCAATGAGAGCTTGTAAGGTTGCTGAGGTTGGTTGGCCTTGAACTCTTGGCCTCGCCTTCGCAAGCGCCACGACATCCGGCCGGAGCCACTTTGGGCCCCACGTGTTTTTTTTTTTTAAAACAAATCCAAAATGTCTACAGACATTCTGCTCTTTTGATTCTCAGTAATTAAGGGCTTCTCAGACTTGGCTGATGAAATTGAGCTTCCCTATTAGATGGTTAACAATCTCTACCGAAGCATATGTGCAACAACATACCTGCTTCTTAAAAGTACCACAGGGTTAAACGTGAATCTCTATTTCCTAGCAGCAGCTCTCACTCTTTGTTGAGCTTAAAAATTACAACTGATGGAAATTTAAAAAATTAGTTTAAGAGATGATATCTTTCAGAAAATCTTCAGCTCTTTACTTTCTGATATATTATCTTTTGACCATTGGACCAAATACTAATACATTAATCTTCCCTTCTCCAAGGGAGATCCATCTCAAGATCCCCGGTGGATGCCTGAAACCATGGATAGTATGAACCTGACTGCCATCGATCAGAGCCTGTTCCTTCCTGTTCATGTCTTCCACCCACAAACTAAATGTCTTTTCCATGTTTTTTTTTTTTGAGACGGAGTTTCGCTCTTGTTACCCAGGCTGGAGTGCAATGGCGCGATCTCGGCTCACCACAACCTCTGCCTCCTGGGTTCAGGCAATTCTGCCTCAGCCTCCCGAGTAGCTGGGATTACAGGCGTGCACCACCATGCCCAGCTAATTTTTTGTATTTTGAGTAGAGACGGGGTTTCACCATGTTGACCAGGATGGTCTCGATCTCTTGACCTCGTGATCCACCCGCCTCAGCCTCCCAAAGTGCTGGGATTGTAGGCATGAGCCACCGCGCCTTGCCTGTCTTTTCCATCTTAACTAAGCACTGATCACACACTGTGGCCGAAACTTTTGCAGTCTGAGGTATGGCAGCAAAGCTAGCATGTATTCCTTTTTCCATCTTCACAATTTTATGGATGAAAGATTTGTTCTTACCATGAATGTTAGCAACCTCAGCATATCATTTTATTTTCTTTCCTTATTAAGTAAAGAACTTTCACCTTTTCCCTTAAAGGTGAAAGTTTATAGCATCTATTGGCATATCTGAATTTCCAGCATCACTGTTCTTATACTTTGAGGCCATTATAGAGTAAAACAAAGGTGACTTGAACACAAGCACTGCAATGCCTTGGCAGTCGTGCCAATAAGATGATGGCAGGTAGCATAGACAGTTTGGATATGTTGGATAAAGCAATGAGTCACGTCTTGGGTGAAACAGAGTGGGATGGCACAATATTTCATCACACTATTCACAGTGTTGGACAATTTATTTATTATTTTTTAATTTTAATTTATTTATTTTTGAGACGGTGTCTCGCTCTGTCGCCCAGGCTGGAGTGCAGTGACATGATCTCAGGCTCACTGCAATCTCTGCCTCTTGCCTCCTGGGTTCACTTGATTCTCCTGCCTCAGCCTCCCCAGTAGCTGGGACTACAGGTGAGTGCCACCACGCCTGGCTAATTTTTGTATTTTTAGTAGAGATGGGGTTTCACCATGTTGGCCAGGCTGGTCTTAAACTCCTGACCTTGGCCTCCCAAAGTGCTGGGATTACAGGCATGAGCCACCGTGCCTGGCTACAAAGCTTAGGAATTATTTTTGAAATTTTCTTTCTCTTTCCTTTTTTTTTTTGAGACAGAGTCTTGTTCTGTCCCCCAGGCTGGAGTGCAGTGGCACAATCTTGACTCACTGCGACCTCTGCCTCCCAGGTTCAAGCAATTCTCCTGCCTCAGCCTCCTGAGTAGCTGAGATTACAGACGCATGCCACCATACCTAGCTAATTTTTGTATTTTTAGTAGAGATGAGGTTTCATTATATTGGCCAGGCTAGTCACAAACTCCTGACTTCAAGTGATCCACCTGCCTCAGCCTCCCAAAGTAACTGGGATTATAGGTGAGAGCCACCATGCCTGGCCTACTTCTGAAATTTTCTATTTAATATTTTCACACGATGGTTGACCATGGGTGATTGAAACTGTAGAAAGCAAAACCAGGGGTAAAGGAGACTACTGTACAAAGAAACCTGTCCATACAAGGAAGAAGAAATTTAAGGATATTTTTACTTGGGAACTTTATTTGTATCCAATTAAATGAACAAATAGCTTTTCTAGGTTCAGTAAAGGGCTGAAAGAGTTAATAGAAAAGAAATCCAATAGGGTGTTTACTGGCAGAATTTAGGCCAATAATAACATAAGGTTTCCAAATCTCCAGCCTTCCTGTTAGTTTCTCAGCAACTTCCCTACCCCCATCTCCTCATCTCCTGCTGCTAGAGGGTCTCAGAGTTCTAAACAGGTATCTGGTTTCACTGTAAGCTAATTTCCTTCCTGAGCCATTCATGTCTCCTGAAGCGTCTCTCTAGCATCCCACAAAAGCTCTCTGCTCTTCTTGTTTCTTTTCTTGTTGCCAGCAGGAAAACATAGAGTCCCTCCCTGGCTGTTTCTATGCTAAGAATAGTAGATACCACACACTTTTCTGGTGAAGTCCCATTGGTGCTTTTGTAACTCTAACCAAGAAAGTCTTCTGCAGGAATTCTGTGAACTTGGGTCTTGGAGGAGATAGAGAACCGAGGCTGTGTTTACAAACTTGTTTGGAAGGAAGGCCAGGCCCCAAAGAAAAACAGTCAGGAAGTTACATTTGGTGGCAAGAAAGCTTTCAAGGTCAAGATTTCTTGCGCAAATGGAGATTTTGGACAGAATTATCTATACTAGAAGAGTTTTACCTAAAGTCATAGGGTTATTTGGAATGTCTTGGAGGAAGCTGATGGAGAGTATGGGATTGCTAAAGCTTCCTTCCACCAGCCACTTCTTGTTACTATCAGTGTTCTCACAACTTTTGAGGCATCCAGTCTCATCGAGCCAAAATCCTTCTCAGACAGTCTTAACTCCTGTTGTGTCTATTTTCCTTCTGCTGAGGCCTGACTCAGAGGGTGGTTACCCTGAAAACCTTCAGTTGTTCTGGACTTCTGTTACACTGGCATCCTTTTAGCCTCCTCAGAACAAGTTAGTCATGAAACTGCAATGAGATTAGTTCAACACAGTCATACACGTACTGTGTACCAACTGTCTTTGTCTTTTTTTTTTTTATAATTAGTTTGGTTACAAGCGCCAAGAACTCAACTTCAATTAGCAGAGCTAGGAAGTGGACTTTATTGACTCATGGAATGCAAGGACGGGTAGAAAAACTAAACTATGGAAAGGGCAGGGATACAGCAGAAACAATGAAATCAAGAACTCTAGCACTAGCAGGAGCGCTCCCTCTGTTCTCTGCCTCTTATCTGCTTCTTTCTGTGGTGGCTTTTCCCTCCCCACATATCTATTCTCTGATTGTGGTGGCTTTATTCCCTTTTACTAGAGCTGGTTTTTCCTTCTCAGGTGGGCAACATGGCCTATGGCAACATCTAACTTTTATATCTTACAACTTTGAGAGAGATGAGGGAGGAGGAGGAAGACTGATTTTATTCCTAAATGCCAGTTCAAAAAATTCCAGGGATTAGCCGGGCTTCACCAACCAACTCTGCCAGACCAGTCAACTGTGGCCAGTGGAGGGCATGATACAATGCCAACCTGGTCGTAGAACCCACCACTGTGTGTGCAGAGGAGGGTTCTTAAACAAGAGGGAATTGTGAGCTGGGCAGCTACCCCAGGAGCTGTTAGCTACACTATCACTGTGAGCCTAGTTGGAATCTGGAATCTGATCATTCCTACTTTGCCTGTCTTGACCAAGATCCAGGGTCATATTCAAGACTAAGTTCTTTTTTCTTTTTTTATTATGCAAAAGAGCTTCATTTATTTGTTTAGTTTTCTGACTTTGTGCTCGTGTGTTCAATACTTTGATTTTCTTCTCCTCTATTGAGGAGAGGCATGCTATCACAGACAGCATGTACATTTAGTACACATGGAATGACCACAGGCCTTGCTGACATGGTTTTTTTTTTTCTTTTTTTTTGAAACAGAGTCTTACTCTGTCGCCCATGCTGGAGTGCAGTGGCACAATCTCGGCTCACTGCAACCTTTGCCTCCTAGATTCAAATGATTCTCCTGCCTCAGCCTCCTAAGTAGCTGGGATTATATGTGCCTGCCACCATGCCTGGCTAATTTTTGTATTTTTATTAGAGATGGGGCTTTTCCATGTTGGCTAGGCTGGTCTCGAACTCCTGACCTCAAGCTATCTGCCTACCTTAGCTTCTCAAAGTGCTGGGATTACAGTTGTGAGCCACTGCATCTGGCCAATTTTTTTTTGCATTTTTAGTAGAGACAAGGTTTTGCCATGCTGGCCAAGCTAGTTACTAACCCCTCGCCTCAAGTGATCTGCCCACCTCAGACTCCCAAAGTACTGGAATAACAGGCATGAGCCACCACACTGGCCAACATGTTTTTTTCTTTGTTTGTTTTGGAGAACCTCTTAAGAACTTTAGGTGTCACAATGGGAACTCACTGAAGACTGCCTGGGCACACACCACATGCAGATTTTGGTGCTTTCCCAACTTTCTTGGTATGAAGGTAAACAGTTCTATGAACAGGGATTTGGTACGGCCTAATTTTGTTAGAGGCTGGATTGTAGAAAAGTCCAGTATGTCAAATGCTGGGCCATTCTGAGTGCCTATGGACACTGTCCCCAGAATCAGCAAGATCTGTTTCTCAATATTCCAGTTATTTTCATTTTGCTGAGCCTGCTGTATCTTTTTGTCACTGAATAATAGAGTTGTAAAATTATAGTGTTAGAAGGAAACAAAATGCAATTTTTTTTTTTTTTTGGTGTTTATATCTGTTTTCGTTCTTGTTTTCAGCTGCTTTGCGAAGCCCTGAAGTTACTTTAGATGGCTGGAGAGTAGGGGTGGGGGCTTGAGGGTGGAGAAACACAAGGAAAGTGAGCTGGGCTTTGGACTCCCAACCCTGGCCTAATCGCAGAAGCTCTACTTTTCCCTATTTTACATATTTGCCTTTTATATAAGTTATAATTTTAAAAAATAATGAGGCCAGAAAAAAGGGAAGAAGAAATGAAACCATTAGTTCAATCACAGAGTAACTGCCTCCTGTAAAAGGAATATGGTATTTCACCTGCTACAGAAGAAGCCCTAACATGTTGTTCAAATCAAGCAGCAGAGCCACTCAAGGCCCAGGCTTGCCCCACAGGCCTCTTTGAAGACGGACTGCTTTGTGGGAGAAGTGGATGGCATGGCTGGCCTTCACAAGTGTCTACTTTGCCCTTAAGTCAGTTTCTTCAGAGTTGGCAGTGGGCATTTATAGCAAGAACATGGTCTTGCCTGCCCCTTGGATGAAAAGTACAGATATTTTCAGGTCAAAGGGAGACAGACACTTAGTTTAGTGCTTGACTGCCTAAATTAGACATAAAGGAAGAGGCAGCAACCTAAAGAAGGGCAGTGTAGCCCTTTATCTGTGGATAACACTAGCCCTGCTCACTTGTGAAGCTCTGATCGCTGTTAGATGCCATTTAACAGATTCACATCAGCATGCAGACAGCGATGACATGCCAAAGGCCTATCTTCAATTAAATTTTTTTCTTAAATGATTTAATTGAAGACATACTCGTTTTTAAAGGTATGTGAAGGCCAGGTGTGGTGTCTCACACCTATAATCCCAGTGTTTTGGGAGGTCAAGGCAGGAGGATGGCTTGAGGCCAGGAGGTCGAGGCAACATAGCAAGACTCCGTTTCTACAAAAAATAAAAATTAAACAAAAGTAAAAAGAATAAAGTTACATGAATCTGGACAGAATACTAAATAGTGTCAGCACCTTAGTCTCTACCATTCTCTAGAGAGGACTTCAGGATCCATAGTCTAGCCTCCCAGTTCCTGGACTGTCCCCACTGTAATAACTGTCCCCCTCCGTGCCACTTCGACAAGGCCACATACCGAGACCACACTTGCAACTTACTCCACAGAATTTCCCCACCCTTGAAATGTTGCACTCTGAAACTCTACTCTGCTCAAAACCCCAGTTTTCACAGTCCTCCATTCCCATTAACTTATTTTTTCATTCCATCAAGTTGTCCTTTCCTTCTGTCCTCTACCTTCTTAAGGCTTATCCACTGTCTCTTAATTTCTTCTCCCAGGCCCAAACTTTATCGTCAGTTCCTGACAATAAAGGAACACCACGCTCACTTCCTTTGCCCTGGTGGTCACTGCCTCTCCTCTGATTATTTTCAGTCCTAGATTAGCCCATTCTTGGTTTCCCCTGCTTATGGCCCAGGCCTGTTGTGCATGTCTAGAGCAAGTCAATTATGAAATGATGACGTCCAGTCCTAGCTGAGTGCTTGGTGCTGCCAGGAAGCTTTAGCAGTCAGTGTTCTTTCCAGCTTCTCACAGGGGCTGCTGCCAGTCTCTGACCCTTTCCTGAAGCCTCCTTCATTATTCCTGTTCCCTTCACCGTCAGCAGATAAACTGGCCTACTTCATAGGAATGAATGACTCATGGGCTAGCTACATTTGAACTCCTTCAGCTTCCCTCTTCCCACCTCCACACTTCCCCACACTCCTGATAAGAGAATGCAGCCCTCTTCCTCTCCTCTGAAACCTTGATGCATTATCATCAGTCCCCACTTCCTTTTCTGCCAAAAACTCTTAGAGCTCACCTTACTTTTTGGGATGCTATAGAGCCTAGGATTTAGCATCAGCTGTGAATTCAAACCCTCGTTCCGTCACTGAGCAGCCCTGTGACGGTGGGCATATTGTTCTGAACCTTGATCTCCACCTCTATAAAGTAGGAAAAATATTTCCTCCTGGGGAAAATGTGAAGCGAAAACATATGTATAAAGGATGTAGCATAGTGCTTATGTAGTAAGTGCTCAGTAGATGGTAGTTATCTCATTGGCAACTTATACCTAGATACTCTCAAACGTGGATCTCCCACACCGCCCCAGCTTTTGTGCTCTAGACCTGTATTTTGCCAAATGGCTGTGGAACATCTATATGCTGCTGTTCTACAAATAGCTCATACTCTCAAAACCAAGCTATTGACTTTTCCCCAGTACTTGTTCTTCACGACTTCTCCATCCCCGTTCAAGCATCACCAGCCAGCCGGTCATTCAGGCCTGACTTTCTGGCTCCTCTCCTTTTGTCGCTGCCTACATCCTGTCCGTCATCTCTGACTTGTTTCTGGCGTTTGTCTTGTGCTCACTGGTGCTGCTTCAGTTTAGGTGCTTATCTTCTTTGCTTGAATCATTGCCTGGGCTCCTCGTTGCCTTCTTTAATCTGCGTGCTGTTCTTTTTATTCCGGGATGCCGGTCATACAGTTTCACTCTCCTGTTTCACAACTTCACACTTTGCTGTTGAAGGTCATTAAGCCTTAGTCTAAGTGCTGGTGGTCGGGGCTGACCTGTTTCTCAACATCACCACCTGCCACTGACGGCCCCTCCCACACGCTACCTCCTCACCTGGCTGTTCCTCTGAGATACCATATGTCTTCCAACCCTTCCTCCTTCCATCACCCCTACCCATGTCCCCGCTGCAACTGGCAGACATCCTTACAGAAACAGCGAAATGTCTCCTTCCCTCTTGACCTTTTCCTGATTCCCCTGGCCTTCCATCCTGTTGCTCCTTCTCTGCATAAATAGCTTTTTTTTTTTTTTTTAAATAACATTTCTCCCTTGTAGCAGCAAATACGTTGTATCCATTATGTATGTGCCTGTAAGTGCTGACCTTGGCACAATGCCTGGCAGATAGTATGGACTGAAGAATATGTTGACTCGAATAAATGAATGCATGGAATGACAGGATCTCTTGAGACAGAATCTAATAAGGCAAAATTTATTAAAGGCCAATGTAGATTAAGAAAACCAATTTTACAAGCTCAAAGATGGAAGGGATATGAATTGACAGCAAAATGTGTTAAAAAGTATTTATGGGTTTTGGTTGACAGTTTAGTGTGAGTCAACAATGTGCCAAAAAAAAAAAAAAAAGAATATGAAGTATCACAGGCTGGGTGCGGTGGCTTACGCCTGTAATCCCAGCACTTTGGGAGGCTGAGGCGGGCAGATCACCTGACGTCGGGAGTTCGAGACCAGCCTGACCAACATGGAGAAACCCCATCTCTACTAAAAATACAAAATTAGCCAGGCGTAGTGGTGTATGCCTGTAATCCCAGCTACTTGGGAGGCTGAGGCAGGAGCATTGCTTGAACCCAGGAGGCAGAGGTTGTGGTGAGGTGAGATTATGCCATTGCACTCCAGACTGGGCAAAAAGAGCAAAACTCTGTCTCAAAAAAAAAAAGAAGAAGAATGTGAAGTATCTTGAATGAAGAAACTGAGTCTCTGTTTTTACACCTAGAGTATTATGTTTGGTTCTGTGTATTACAGTTTTAGAGAGAGACTGAATAGCAATATTTCTTCTTTTTATTTTTTAATTTTTGTGGGTACAAAGTAGGTGTGTATATATATGTATGTGTGTGCGTGTGTGTTTTTTTTTTCTCTTTTTGTAGGCTGGGAAGCAAATACTTTGTACCCAGTCATCTCCCTTAGCCCATTTTAATGTCCTAAAGTTTAATTAACAGAACAGGGAAGCTGCCCTGGACTGAACTCAACACTTGGGAATTTTTTTTTTTTTTTTTAAGACGGAGTTTCACTCTTGTTGCCCAGGCTGGAGTGCAATGGCACGATCTCGGCTCACTGCAACCCCTGGCCTTTTGGGTTCATGCAATTCTCCTGCCTCAGCCTCCTGAGTAGCTGGGATTACAGGTGCCTGCCACGAAGCCCGGTTAATTTTTTTGTATTTTTAGTAGAGATGGGGTTTCACCATGTTGGCCAGGTTGGTGTTGAACTCCTGAATTCAGGTGATCAACCCACCTCGGCCTCCCAAAGTGCTGGGATTATAGGCATGAGTGAGCCACTGTGCTTAGCCAATAGGTGTATATATTTATGGGGTACATGAGATATTGTAACATTGGCTTATGATGTATAGTCATCATATCAGGGTAAATGGGGTATCGATTACCACAAACATTTATCCTTTCTTTGTGTTACAAAGAACCTAATTATGCTTTTAGTTATTTAAAAATATATAATATTATTGTTGACTGTAGTCACCTTCTTGTGGAATAACAGTAATTCTTCAAACCATTTTGCTTTTAAGGTTTTTTGAAAAAATTACTAAAATAGACAAACCACTAGCTAACATAAAGAAGAAAAGGGGAGGGCCGGGCGGGGTGGCTCACGCCTGTAATCCCAGCACTTTGGGAGGCCGAGGCGGGTGGATCACGAGGTCAAGAGATCGAGACCATCCTGGTCAACATGGTGAAACCCCGTCTCTACTAAAAATACAAAAAATTAGCTGGGCATGGTGGCGCGTGCCTGTAATCCCAGCTACTCAGGAGGCTGAGGCAGGAGAATTGCCTGAACCCAGGAGGCGGAGGTTGCGGTGAGCCGAGATCGCGCCATTGCACTCCAGCCTGGGTAACAGGAGCAAAACTCCATCTCAAAAAAAAAGAAGAAGAAAAGGGGAGAAAATACAAATACACAAAATAAGAAATGACAATAGAAAAATAGCCCCTGAAACAAAAAAATAATTACAGCAGTCCTCTCCGCAAATACATTTAAAAACTTGTATGAAATAGGTAATTTCCTGGGTAAATACTAGATTACCAAAATTGATAAAAAATGGAAGTTTGAAAGAAACCACTTTCTATAGAAGAAATAGAGAACCCTATTAAGGAATTATTCCTCAAAAAGTACAGGCCTAGATTATCTCATGGGGAATTCTACTAAACCTTCAAATGGCAGATAGACACAATGTTGTATAAATTCAGAGCATTGAAAATGAAAGAAAACCCATAAATATATACACCTACTGTATACCTAGAAAAATTAAAAAGTTAAATGAAGGAAAATTTCCAAAAAGTTTTTATGAAGTGTAATATTTACATCTAAACATTATAGAGATGGTGTAAAAAGAAAACTACAGACTAATATTATTAATGACTATCCATGAGATTTGGGACCCAAATTGATACGTTTGGCTGTGTCTCCACCCAAATCTCATCTTGAATTCTTAACGTGTTGTGGGAGGGACCCAGTGGGAGGTAATTGAATCATGGCGGCAGGTCTTTCCCATGCTGTTCTCATGATAGTGAATAAGTCTCAAGAGATCTGATGGCTTATAGAGTTTCCCTGGACAAGCTCTGTCTCTCTTTTTGCCTGCTGCCATCCGTGTAAGACGTAACTTGCTCCTCCTTGCCTTCTGCCATGATTGTGAGGCTTCCTCAGCCACATGGAACTATAATGCCATTAAAACTTCTTTTTATTTTGAGATGGAATCTCACTCTGTTGCCCAGGCTGCAGTACAGTGGCACTATCTTGGCTCACTGCAATCTCTGCCTCCTGGGTTCAAGCGATTGTCCTGCCTCAGCCTCCCGAGTAGATAGGATTACAGGTGCACGCTACCACACCCAGCTAATTTTTGTATTTTTAATACAGATGGGATTTCACCATGTTAGGCAGACTGGTCTTGAACTCCTGCCCGCCTCAGCCTCCCAAAGTGCAAGGATTATAGGCATGAGCCACCCCACCCAGCTTAAAAATCTCTCTTTCTTCCCAGTCTTGGCTATGTCTTTATGAGCAGTGTGAACACAGACTAATACAATGTTCTTGAATAGGATGATTCAACATCATAAATATGTCAGTTAATTTAGAGATTCTCTCTAAATTAATTTATAAGTTTAATACAATCCCAGTAAAAATTTCAAGAAGCTTTTTTAGTAAGTTAATCAAACTGACACTGAAATTCACATGACAAAATCAATACACAAGAGCAGTCAAGAAAACACTAAGGCAATGGTTTACAGGCAGTGGATTACACTGTAATCCCAGAATTTGGGAGGCCAAGGTGGAAGGATGGTGAGGCCAGAAGTTCTAGCCTGGGCAACAAAGTGAGATGCTGTCTTTACAAGAAAATCCAAAAATTGGCCGGGTGCAGTGGCTCATGCCTGTGATTCCAGCACTTTGGGAGGCTGAGGTGGGTGGATCAGGAGGTCAGGAGCTTGAGACCAGCCTGACCAACATGGTGAAACCTCATCTTTACTAAAAATACAAAATTAACCAGGTGTGATGGCCAGCACCTGTAATCGATCCCAGCTACTCAGGAGGTTGAGGCAGGAGAATCTCTTGAACTCAGGAGGCAGCGGTTACAGTGAGCCGAGATCTTGCCACTGCACTCCAGCATAGGCGACAGAGTGAGACTCTGTTTCAAAAAAAAATTAAAAAGGCCAGGTGCGGTGGCTGACACCTGTAATCCTAGCACTTTGGGAGGCCGAGATGGGTGGATCACCTGAGGTCGGGAGTTCAAGAACAGCCTGACCAACATGGAGAAACCCTGTCTCTACTTAAAATACAAAAAATTAGCCGGGTGTGGTGGTGCATGCCTGTAATCCCAGCTACTTGAGAGGCTGAGGTAAGGGGAACCACTTGAACTCAGGAGGCAGAGGTTGTGGTGAGCCGAGATTGTGCCACTGCATTCCAGCCTGGGCAACAAGAGCAAAACTTCATCTCAGAAAAAAAAAAAAAAAAAAAATCCAAAAATTAGCCAAGTGTGGTGGCATGTGCCTATAGTCTTAGCTACTCTGGATCATGGGGCTCGAGGATGCATTGAACTTGGGAGGTTGAGGCGGCAGTGAGCTGTGATCATGCCAATGAACTCCAGCCTGGACAACAGAACAAGACCCTGTCTCTAAAAACCAAACGAAGAAACAAGTGAGGCAGATTTCTATTAAATCACTTCAGAGTGGTTTTCAGAATTAAATAAAGTGAATTAAATTTAGAAAGGAAAGTATAAATTAATATCAGTACTATCATGTTTTTTACAAAAGAAAGAAAGGGAAATGAGGGAACATACATGGATATGTTATTTGCCATATAAACTGGAAACTAATGAGCTTGGTTATATGGGATGGAGTGCAGAGAGGTACTTGGGAATGTGGTGGAAAGAATGATGTAGGAGTGACACTGTAATGAATATGTTTTTGAATAGCTCTTTCAGGACCATATTAATATTTCCTCTATCCAAAAAATAAATAATTAAAATCAACCAGGCCAGTCATGGTGGCTCACACCTGTAATACCAGCACTTTGAGAGGCTGAGGCAGACAGATCACCTGAGGTCAGGTGTTTGAGACCAGCCTGGCCAACATGGTGAAACCCCATCTCTACTAAAAATACAAAAAATTAGCTGGGCATTGTAGTGCGTGTCTGTAATTTCAGCTACTCAGGAGGCTGAGGCAGGAGAATTGCTTGAACCTGGGAGGTGGAGGTTGCAGTGAGCCAATATCATGCTAATGCATTCTCGCCTGGAGACAGAGTGAGACTCCCTCTCAAAAAATAAAAAAGGCTGGGCGCGGTGACTCACGCCTGGAATCCCAGCACTTTGGGAGGCTGAGGCGGGTGGATCACGAGGTCAAGAGATCGAGACCATCCTGGTCAACATGGTGAAACCCCATCTCTACTAAAAATACAAAAAATTAGCTGGACATGGTGGCGCGTGCCTGTAATCCCAGCTACTCAGGAGGCTAAGGCAGGAGAATTGCCTGAACCCAGGAGGCGGAGGTTGCGGTGAGCCGAGATCGCGCCATTGCACTCCAGCCTGGGTAACAAGAGCGAAACTCCATCTCAAAAAAAATAAAAATAAAAATAAAAAAATAAAAAAATAAATTCAATCAACCAGAATGTGGGGCTAACCAAAAATGGACTGCAAAGAGTAAGAAATGAACCTAAGTGTATTATAAATGAATAACCACCTGAATATGAATAAATATAAATTATAACCACAGTGGAAGGAGCGGAAAAGGGAAGAACTAACCCAAGTAACTTTGGAAGCAGTATTTTAGCTGTGTACTGTAAGCCTAAAGACAAAAAGTACTGTACAGTTAGCTATCCGTATCCATGGGTTCAGCATCTGTGGATTCAACCAACTTCAGACCAAAAATATTTGACAAAAGAATTGTGCGTGTACTGAGTAGGTACAGAGTTTTTTCCTTGTCATTATTCCCTAAACCAGCAGTCCCCAGCCTTTTTCCAGGGAGGTTTCATGGAACACAGTTTTTCCGTGGACCAGGGCAGCGGGGGATGGTTTTGGGATGATTCAAACACATTACATCTATTGTGTACTTTATTTTTATTATTATTATATTGTAATACATAATGAAATCATTATACAACTTACCATAATGTAGAGTCAAGTAGGACCCCTGAGCTTGTTTTTTTGCAACCAGACAGAAGTGTCTGGGGGTAATGGGGGACAGTGACAGATCGTCAGGCATTAGATTCTCATAAGAAGTGCACAACTTAGATCCCTCGCTTGTGCAGTTCACAATAGGGTTAGTGCTCCTATGAGAATCTAATACCGCCACTGATCTGACAGGAGGCGGAACTCGGGTTGTAATTTGAGCAGTGGGGAGTGGCTGTAAATACAGATGAAGCTTCACTGTGTGGCCCGGTTCCTAATAAGCCATGGACCAGATGCTTGTCCTAAACTCTTACAGCCTAACGACTGTTTACATAACATTGCATTGTATTAGCTTTTATAAGTAATTTAAAGATGATATAAAATATACAGAAGGATGTGCTTAGGTTAGATGCAAATACTATGACTTTTTCTATCAGAGAGTTGAGCATCTATGGATTTTGGTAGCCAAAGGAGTTCCTGGAACAAGTCCTCTATGGATACTGAGGGACAACCTTATACAAATACTCTATTGTAGTTAGCAAATTTATTTTTCATCAGGTATGAGTTAGCAATTCTGAAATGAGTTTATGTGTATTCTGGGACTGAGCAAATAGATATATATTATGGAATAGTGAGAGTCAGTTTTCTTAGGAGAAAGGAGTTACACAAATAAAGAGAAGTGAAAGGAAAGGGTGAACTCCGTGGTGTTGGGTTGGAGGAGACATCAATGTAATTTATTTATAAATTATGTATGTAAATATATATATACACGTACAACATACCCTCATATATACATACATTCCATACCTGCATATATATCTATCAAGGTAAGTACATATAGGTATATGCATATATAAATTTCCTACTTTATCTATCAAGAGGACCTAGAATATTACCTCAGTAGCAATGAGCACACCTGTCACCCAAAGCTTGCTTCCTAAAGACTATTCTCCAATAAAAGAAACCAGAGTTCTTTTAAGAAATAGCTCATCTTGGGCAACAGCCCCATCTCTACAAAAAAAAATACAAAAATTAGCAAGGCATAGTGGTGTGTTAATTCCAGCTACTTGGGAGGCTGAGTTGGGAGGATTGCTTGAGTCCAGGAGGTTTAGGCTGAGGCTGTAGTGAGTTGTGATTGTGCCACTGCACTCCAGCCTGGGCAAGAGAGTGAGACCCTGTCAAAAAAAAGAAAAAGAAGGAAAGGAGGCAGGGCAGGAGGGAAAGAGGAATAGCTGATCCCAGAGCTGGAGCAGGGAGAGTACTAGATGAGGAGTCTGGAAAATCTTACAATGTCAGAAAGTAAGGAAGTACTCAAAAGATGAACAGGCCATATGATCCAGCAGTCCCTCTTCTTGGCATATATTGAAAAGAATTAAGATCAAGATCTTGGCTGGGTGTGGTGACTCATGCCTATAATCTCAGCACTTTGGGAAGACAAGGTGGGCAGATCACTTTAAGGTCAGGAGTTTGAGGTCAGCCTGGCCAACATGGTGAAACCCCATCTCTACTAAAAATACAAAAATTAGCCAGGTGTGGTGGCCATGCCTGTAATTCCTGCTCCTAGGGAGGCTGAGGCAGGAGAGTTGCTTGAACCCAGGAGGTGAAGGTTGCAGTGAGCAAGGATCGCACCACTGCACTCCAGCCCGGGTGGTAGAGTGAGAAGCTATCTCAAAAAAAAGAAAAGAAAAAAGATCTTGATATATATATATATATATCATATATATATATATATGCTTGTATAGCTGCGTTATTCATAGTAGGCAGGAGATGGAAGCAACTCAAGTGTCCATCAACTAATGAATGGCATGGATAAAGAAAATGTGGCATATATATATACAGTGGAATATTATTCAGCCTTAAAAAGGAAGGAAATCTTGTCACATGCTACAACATGGATGAACCTTAAGGACATTATTGTAACTGAAATAAGTCAATCACCATAAGACAAATACTGTATGATTCCACTTACATGAAGATTCTAAAGTAGTACAATCATAGAAAGTAGAATGGTGGTTGCCAAGGGCTGAGTGGAGGGGAAGATTCAGAGTTGTTTAATTGGTACAGTTTCAATTTTGCAACATGAAAAAGGTCTACAGATTTGTTTCACAACAATGTGAATATACTTAACACTAGTGAATTTACACTTAGGACTGATTAATATGGTAAATTTTTTGTTTCTTTAATCATAATTTTAAAAAATGACCTAGGCATATGATAATACAGGAACCATTATGGATGAAGGTGTCCTAATGGCCAAATCTTGAACAATTTGACCAGCAAAATAAATAATAATAATAATAATTTTTTTTTGAAATGGAGTTTCACTTTTGCCCAGGTTGGAGTGCAGTGGCGTAGTCTTGGCTCACTACAACCTCTGCCTCCCAGATTCAAGTGATTCTCCTGCCTTAGCCTCCCAAGTAGTTGGTATTACAGGCACCCACCACCATGCCTGGCTAATTTTTTTTTTAAGATGAAGTATCACTCTGTCCCCAGACTGGAGTGCAGTGGTGCTATCTCAGCTCACTGCAACCTCTGCCTCCCGGGTTCAAGTGATTCTCCTGCCTCAACTTCCCAAGTAGCTGGGACTATGGGCATGTGCCACGACACCCAACTAATTTTTGTATTTTTTATAGAGATGGGGTTTTGCCATGTTGGTCAGATGGTCTCAATCTCTTGACCTCATGATTCTCCCACCTCGGCCTCCCAGAGTGCTGGGATTACAGGCATGAGCCACGGTACCCATTATGATTGTAGTAATGGATTAATAGAAGAAATAGAAAAAAAAGTAAATATCCATGATATACTGATAGAAATAAATAAATGGGGGAGAGGGCCAGGTATGTGGTAGCTCATGCCTATAATCCCAGCACTTTGGGAGGCTGAGGTAGGAGGATCACTGGAGCCCTGAAGTTTGAGACCAGCCTGAGCAACATAGTGAGACTCCATCTCTACAAAAAAATAAATTAGCAGAGCATGGTGGTGCATGCCTGTAGTCCCAGGTACTAGGGAGGCTGAGGCCAGAGGATCACTTGAGCCCAGGAAGTCAAGGCACAGTGAGCTGTGTTTGTGCCACTACACTCCAGCCTTGACAGAGTCTCCAAAAATAAATAAATATGTAAGTAAATAAATAGGGAAGGAGAGAGCTCTTCCTTACAGTTGGGATTACAATTAATAAATGTAGGAGCAATGACAGAATTAGAAAATCATCATTTGGGAACCACCATAATTACAGCAGGAAAGAAAATTCAATAAACATTGAAATGGATGGGAAAAGTGATGATGAGAAAGAGGATATTTTCTTTATTATTATTTTTTTTTGAGACAGAGTTTCACTCTTTTTGCCCAGGCTGGAGTGCAATGGTGCAATCTCGGCTCACTGCAACCTCCGCCTCCTGGTTTCAAGTGATTCTCCTGGCTCAGCTCCCAACGTAGCTGGAATTACAGGCATGTGCCACTATGCCTGGCTAATTTTGTATTTTTAGTGGAGACGGGGTTTCTCCATGTTGGTCAGGCTGGTCTTGAACTCCCGGCCTCAGGTGATCCACCCACCTTGGCCTCCCAAAGTTGCTGGGATTATAGACATGAGCCACTGTGCCCAGCCAAAAGAGGATATTTTCATAGTCTCAAAGCATCTTCCCACAAATACTTATTAATTACAAAGGGAAAAATAGCAACTTTACAGTAGAAAAATGTGGCAGATAGCACCTTAACCAAGTGACTGAAGTTAACTTCGGTAACAAGGTGTATTGGCATTGTGTGCCTTTTAATATGGTTCACTGAGAAGAACACAAAGTGACTTCTGTGGTTTTCTTGCTAAAAATCCATAACCTGAGTTTAATTATGAGAAAACTTCAGATAAACCCAAATTATGGGACACTGTACAGCATAACTGGCTGGTGCTCTTCAAAATTGTCAAGGTCATGAAAGACAAAGACTGAGCAACTGTTCCAGATTGGAGGAGATAGAAGAGACATGGCAGCTCAGTGCACTGTGAGATCTTGGAAGGGATCCTGGACCAGATAAAGAACATTAGTGGGGCAGTTGGTGAAATTGAACCAAATCTAGATTAGATAATGGTATTGTGTCAGTGTTAGTGATGGCAGCAGCGGTCCTTCTGGAGCTGCTGTTGCTGTGATGCCAGCTGCAGTGGGGGAGGTGTGGCTGGGGCTGCACACTCCACAGAGCTGGTGGGAGCCAGGGACAGGCAGAAGCCTGCCCCTTTCTGAGTTGGAAGGGTAGGAGCTTCCTGCTTCCTGGGTGCAGCTGAAGAGCTGTGCTCTTCGGGGGCCAGGAGCAGGCAAGAGCCCCACCCTCCCAGGTACAGCTGCAGTTGCCCAAGCCATGGCTGTGGACCCAGGCATCCTATGATCTTGGGGACCAGGAGCAGGTAGGAGCCCTGCCCTCCTGGGCACAGCTGCAGCCACCCTATGTCTATGGCTGCAGACTAGACATCCCTCTGCTCTTGGGGGCAAGGAGCAGGCAGAAGCTCCAACTCCTAAGGTAGAGCTGCAGCTGCAGTTGCCCAAGCCATAGCTGTGGACCGAGGCATCTCTGCACTCAGGGCCCAGGCTTGGAAGTGCCTGCTTCTGCTGCTTGGACTCTCCCCACTCCCTGCACCCACTCTGATCTTGGAGCAAAGTTGAGGCCAAGCCTGGGCACTGCCACAGCCTGTTGGGTGTGCACAGGGTCAGGGCAAGACTGACATGCCAGCCCCCTGCTGCCTTGGTCCCTTTGGACTTTGGGTGCTGACAAGTGCAGGAGGGAGACTGAGTGGGGGATGCAGAGGGTAGCTCAGTGCTGGCCTGCAGGTGCCCCTTGGCATGGCACCACAAATAGGGGCCGGAGGCAGACAGGCTCCTGGGTGGCAAGGGACGGGTTCCCAGTGAAGCCCCACCTTTAAGCCAAGGAGGCCTGAAGTCTGGGGTCTGGGCTGCCATCCTTGCAGGCTGGAGTTGGAATTTATGGTGCTTTTTTCCCAGGCCCACCCATGACCACACATGGACCAGTCAGCATGCACTTCTTCCGCTTCAAAGCCCATCAAAACCCCAGACTTAACCAGACTTGGGAAATGATAGGATGTCCTTCCTCTAGAGCGGAGCTACCCACTCCAGGGTTTCCTCCCTGCTGAGAAGTGAGCAGATGGTGGGATTAGCAGCTGAGCAGAGGAGTTACCCACTCCAGGATCTCCTCTCTGCTGAAAGCTGAACACTTCTTTGGGACATCCTTGCTGCAGAGATGAGTTACCTACTGCAGGTCTCTTCTGAGCTGTTCTATCACTCAGTGAAGCTCTTTTTCGCCTTACCCTCCAGTTATCTGCATACCTCATTCTTCCTGGATGCGGGGCAGGAACTTGGGACCTGCTGAATGGTGGGGCTGAAAGAGCTGTAACACAAACATGTCTGAAGCATGCCCCTTGCTCACCATGTTGCAGATCACAAGAAGGAGAGAACAGAGGTGAGAAGAGCTGTAGCCCTTTGGAGAGCCCAGACCTAGGAGCTTCCCAAGCCAGGGCTGTGACACTCTTTTGGGCTCTGTGGTTCCTGGAGTCTCCAGGGTTCCACCACCATATTCCCCGGTGCCAGTCATGGAAGCTGCTTGCAGTGCACCTGGTCCAGCCACAGCCTTGCAGGGAGCCAGCGCCTATGCCAGTGCCTAGAGCTGCTTGCCCCACCACAGCCAGTATGCCTGGCTATGCGCAGTGGCTGGAACCCATGCTCACTTGCTGACACGCCCCTTGCTGCTCCATTTGCCCTTGTAGGCATGGGATCCAAGCCGGTAGCATGAGCCTGCCAGGCTGAGTGGGCCCAGAACACCCAAGCAAAACTCAGACAAAGGCACCACTGGCCGCAGAGGTTTCCCGCTGGCAAAGTGACACCGAAGGATCCCGTAACATTAGCTTCCTGTTTTTATCATTGTACTGTGCTTATGTAAGATGTAAAAATTGGGGCTAGCTGGGTAATGGTGAACTCTACCATTTTTGCTATGTTTTTGTTAAGTCTAATATTTCAGAATGAAAAGTAAAATATACTTAGGGGTTTTAAATGACCTCTTAGTGCAAGTCAGCAATGTGATCTGTTGGCCAAAGAAGGAAAGAAAGAGGAGAAAGAGAAATACAGCATTTTGTTTTTGTTTTTTTATTTGTTTGTTTTTGAGATGGAGTCTCACTCTGTTGCCCAGCCTGGAGTGCAGTGGCACAATCTCAACTCACTGCAACCTCCGCCTCCCAGGCTCAAGTGATTCTCCTACCTCAGCCTCCCAAGTAGCTGGGATTACAAGTGCACACCACCATGCCCAGCTAGTAGAGACAGGTTTTCACCATGTTGGCCAGGCTGGTCTCCAACTCCTCTCCTCAAGGGATCTACCCACCTTGGCCTCCCAAAGTTCTGGGATTACAGGAGTGAGCCATCGTGCCCGGTAAAATACAGCATTTTGAATGAAGAAGCTGTATGTATTTATTACATCTAGGGAGTACTGTATTAGGTTCTAGGTGTCATGGTTTCAGAGAGATTTAGAAAAGCAATGATATTTTTGGCTGGGTGCAGTGGCTCACACCGGTAATCCCAGCACTTTGGGAGGCTGAAGTGGGCAGATCACATGAGGTCAGGAGTTTGAGACCAGCCTGGCCAACCTGGTGAAAGCCCGTTTCTACTAAAAATACAAAAATTAGCTAGGCATGGTGGCAGGCGCCTGTAGTCCCAGCTACTCTAGAGGCTGAGGCAGGAGAATCACTTAAACCTGGAAGGAAGAGGTTGCAGTGAGCTGAGATCGCGCCATTACACTCCAGCCTGGGTGACAAGAGTGAAACTCTGTCTCAAAAAAAAAAAAGAAAAGAAAAGAAAAGCAGTAATACTTTTAACATTTTATGTAAGGAATAGTTAACATTGGCTCACATCTTTGCATGTAACTAGAAGCACTTGAGGAATACTGATATACCTTGGTCCCACTCTCAGAAATTCTGACTGGTCAGCCAGGTGCGGTGGCTCACACCTATAATCCCAGCACTTTGGGAGGCTGAGGCAGGTGGATCATGAGGTCAAGAGATTGAGACCATCCTGGTCAACATGGTGAAACCCCGTCTCTACTAAAAATACAAAAATTAGCTGGGCATGGTGGCGCATGCCTGTAATCCCAGCTACTCAGGAGGCTGAGGCAGGAGAATTGCCTGAACCCAGGAGGCGGAGGTTGCAGTGAGCCGAGATCGCGCCATTGCACTCCAGCCTGGGTAACAAGAGTGAAACTCCATCTCAAAAAAAAAATTCTGACTGGTCTATGGTGGGCCCAGACAATAGTTTTTTTTTTCTTTTTTATTTTTTTTGAGACAGAGTCTCACTCTTTTGCCCAGATTGGAGTGCAGTGGTTTGATCTTGGCTAATTGCAATCTCTGCCTTGTGGTTCAAGCAATTCTCCTGCCTCAGCCTCCTGAATAGCTGGGATTACAGGCGCATGCCACCACGCCTGGAGAATTTTTGTATTTTTAGTAGGAGTTTCACCATGTTGGTCAAGCTGGTCTTGAACTCCTGAACTCATGATCCTCCTGCCTTGGTCTCCCAAAGTGCTAGGATTACAGGCATGAGCCAATTTTTGTATTTTTAGTAGAGGGGGGGTTTTTCCTTGTTGGTCAGGTTGGTCTTGAACTTCTGACCTCAGGTGATCCACCCACCTTGTCCTCCCAAAGTGCTGAGATTACAGGCTTGAGCCACCATGTCCAGACAGCTCTCTGAATTTCTACACTCTGGAGATAACAGGTAGATTTGGGATGAGGTCTGCTTATGAAAAGCTTCCCTTGCGACTTGACGTGCAGCCAGGTTGGCAGCAGCAGGCTGGGTCAGTGCTTCTCATACTTTAATGTGCATATGAATCACTGGGAGATCTTGTTAAGATATGGGTTCTGGTTTAGTAGGCTGGGGAGGAACCCAGGAGTCTGTATTTCTAACAGGCTCCCAGGTGTTGCCAATGCTACTGATCTGGGAAGCACACTTTAGTAGACAGCCACTTAGTATAGTTTATTACACAAAGGATTCAAGCACTGGATGTGGTGGAGGGAGTGGTTTAGACTCAGGTACATCCTGAGCATTTTAGGGAAGTCATTTAAGCCTCAGCAGTGCATTTATTTAGGTAGTAGTGTGGCAGAGTGGAAAGAGCGTTTGGCTTGGGAGTCATATCTGGATCCCATATTAATGATTTACTGTTTGGGTAACTGTGAACAAGTTATTTCACCATTTTGTGTTTCAGTTTTCAATGAGTGAAATAAATACCAAAACAGCTCCCTGCCAGATGAGCATTAGAGAAAATGTGTTTTAAAGAACCTAGCGTATCTCTTGAAACAAAGTAGGTGTTCAGAAAAGTGGTGACTATTATTGTTGATGCTGTGGAACCCTCCTCTGTTGGAAGACCAGCCTGTGAGTAATACGCATGAAAAGTACTGTTAGGAACCTCTAATCAGTTTTGCATCAGATTCAACTTCTATGGCCAAGAAAAAGCTAAGATTACTTAAGTAGAATTTATCTTGACCTCATGAAAAATTCTTGTTCTTGTTTGTCCCTCATGTAATTAACTTTTGCAGTCATCTTATTCACCTGATAACATGTGACAAATGATGAACTGATTCTTAAGTAACCTTAGCACCTGTTACCCTAAAAGTCAAGTAATTCTGAACTCGACTCTTCACATAATTGTGACTCGCCACATAAAGCCTATTTCAGGCCTTAGCTCCTTTGAGCTCACTGTCTTCTTTGCTTCTTTGCCTCCTTCAGGAGACCCTCTGAAGCTTGGGGTTCAGGTTTGGCTAATACTCTATTAGCACCCTGTGTACCCCATCATAGCTTTGTTTCTACCGGCCTGCAAGCTAGGGCTTGGTGTAGCCTCGTAACTGGGTACAGTGCCTTAAATTATTGTTGAACTGATCACGTGACATAGGATGCCCTCAAGGAGATCAGAGTCTGAAGTATCTGAGAGATCAGGGAAGGTTTTCCGAAAAAAAAAGTGATACATGAGCTGAGACTTAAGAAGAGGCAGGTTGGCCGGGCATGGTGGCTCATGTCTGTAATCCCAGAACTTTGGGAGGCTGAGGTGGGTGGATCACCACAGGTCAGGAGTTCCAGACCAGCCTGACCAATATGGTGAAACCCCCCTCCCCATTAAAAATACAAAAATTAGGTGGGTGTGGTGGCAGGCACTTGTAATCGTAGTTACTCAGGAGGCTGAGACAAGAGAATTGGTTGAACCCGGAAGGCGGAGGTTGCAATGAGCCAAGATCGCGCCACTGGACTCCAGCCTGGGTAATGGAAGGAGACTCTGTCTCAAAAAAAAAAAAAAAAAAAAAAGGAGAAGAAGAGGCAGGAGTTAGGAGGAAGTGGACTGGCTGGAAAGCATGGTGGGTTTGGGGAACTGTACGTGATTCAGACAAACTGAAGCATGGTACGTATTTGGGGAATTGGGGTGAAGCTGGAGAAAAGGTGAAAATTTGCACATGACGAGTTTAAATGGCAATTGGATTTTATCTCGAGGATAAGTGGAGACCAGTGACAGATTTAAGCAGGAATGTGTGGATGGTGGGTTGAGGATGCTAATCAATAGAGGGAAATTGGTTCAGAGTTTTATATAAAAGCCAGGTTATCAGATCTCACCTGTCACCTTAGGGCTTTTTCTGGTCTTAACTGCTTTCTCTCAGACCAGAGTGGTTCACTCTAGAGGTGCCCTTTGCCTGGTCTGCTTCAGGCAGTGCTTTGACTGCACAATGGCAGCAGACCCTGGAGCATTGCAGATGTCATCTGGTTCCTGGGGATGGGTTTCTGGCCCATGTGAGGCAGAAGGCACAGCCATTTCTGTTCTGTGGAGTAAGTTGGATAGCAAGAGGCCCTTGGTAAAGGCATGGACAACATTACTGGGTTTCAATACCATGTCTGCTATGTCCTAGCTATGGGGACATTAGAGAAGTTACATAACCTCTCTGAACCTCATCTGTAAAATGGAGATAATGCTAACTCTAGTGTAGTTGTTTTTTTGAGAACTGAATTCGATGATGATGACAAAAATGATCCTTTAGTTAGTGTCAATTTTATGTCAGGCCCTGGCCCAGGTACATTCACTAACTAATTAAAACATGTGTCGGGCCGGGCACAGTGGCTCAAGCTTGTAATCCCAGCACTTTGGGAGGCCGAGGCAGGCGGATCACGAGGTCAAGAGATCGAAACCATCCTGGTCAACATGGTGAAATCCCATCTCTACTAAAAATACAAAAAAAAAAAATTAGCTGGGCGTGGTGGCACGCACCTGTAATCCTAGCTACTCGGGAGGCTGAGGCAGGAGAATTGCCTGAACCCAGGAGGCAGAGGTTGCGGTGAGCCGAGATCGCACCATTGCACTCCAGCCTGGGTAAAAAGAGCGAAACTCAGTCTCAAAAAAAAAAAAGTGTCAAACACCAAAAATTGTGTTTAGTTCATGATAGATACTCAATAAATATTAGATTCCTCCTCCCACCTCCTCCTGATCATTGCATTTCCTACAGTTTGTCAGTGGCTGATAGATTGTTGTCTTAGCACTGTCTTCCAAATGATGTTATTTATTCTTACAAATTGACACAGAGGGAAAATAATGAAGATTTAATTCATGTTCAGGAAACAGCCAGTGAGTAATTCCCAACATTGTTTCTTTAAGGAAGTACTTGGGGTTTAGGAATAAGCTGTATTTTAACCAAATTATAATTTAATACATTTAGCCCTTGAGCTTAAATTTTAGGCTCAGGGTCTTGGGCTGCTACAGAAGCCAGTCAGAGCTACTACTTTTGGACTGTGACATTGTTTGATATTTTGATATTAGTACCCATCTTTTGAGCAAATAATCAGAATAAACATCTGAATACAAGTTCTGTTTAATGGACAAAATGTAGTATGTAAGGTTGTCCAAGGGTTGGAATGAGTTGTGTGTCCCTACCTAGGTGCCTGACCGGTTTCTGATAATGCTGGGCCTTAGCTTTGTCTAAAAATAAATGAAAATGCCTCTTCGTCTTCAGTAACATTGCTCACTATAGCCGTTTTTTTCCTTCTTTGTGTAGATTTTCAGTAACCAGATCCTCTTTGACAATGTAAAGCATGGATTAAAACTAACTCTGTAGCAATCCTAGGATTATTGGCTCAGGAGAATAAATCTTGGGTTGACTGTGAGATGATTTCACTTAAGTCTCATTTTGAAGAAAGCAGCTATAGGAGAGGCAGCTCTCAGCATGGTTTATTGTTATTCCTGGTTCCCCAAGAGCAATTCGTATGAGTATCACAGTCCAATGTGCATATGGCACGAGTGATTGTTTCTGACAAGGATGGTGGGTTGCTGGCAGTCATGAATATACCTGAAAACTGGCTGTGGTTCTGGGCCAAGCCCTCATCCCTGGTCAACAGAGCAAAACTTGAGGAAAGCAAGAGTCATGGTCATTGAAACACTCATCTGCTTATGCGTGTCTACAGTGCCACCCAAGACCGAGGTTAGCTTATCCCTGGAGATTAGTATAAAACTAGAGAATTTGTGAACATGCTGTGTGTCTAACCATGATATAATCTTTCTTCTTTCTTTCTTTTTTTTTAGAAACAGGGTTTCACCATGTTGGCCAGGCTGGTCTTGAACTCCTGACCTCAGGTGATCCACCCGCCTTGGCCAATCTTTTTTCTTTCTTTCCTCAAAAATTTCTCTTCCTTCTGGATGTAGGTTGTTTATCATACCCCAGTCACAAATGCTTCCTCAGAGGGTACGAGGTAAGGGATGAGATTAATATACACCCTTTCCCTTACTTCTATCTTTTATTTTCCAGCAACAGCTGCAGGCCTATGTGGCCTGGGTGAATGCACAGCTGAAGAAGAGGCCAGAAGTGAAGCCTGTGCAGGACCTGCGACAGGATCTCCGGGATGGGGTGATCCTGGCATATCTCATCGAGATTGTTGGTCAGTTGGCCCTGGACTCTGATGCTACCATAGACCAGAAGATGGCCTTCTTTATCCGCCATATGCCCTTTAGAGCAGATTGTTTTTTCTTTAGAATATATGGCAGTGGAGGTAGAAAAGACTTAAAATACTTGTCCAAGGTTAATTCATTTATTTATTAGTCAATAAACATTGTGTCCCAAGCACTATATTATGCTTTGATAATATGAAGATGAGAATAGTCTATGCTCTCAAGAGTCTACCAAACTAGTTGGAAAGGCTGGGAAGTAAAGTCAATTCCATT
This sequence comes from Saguinus oedipus, assembly GCA_031835075.1. NCBI lineage: Eukaryota > Metazoa > Chordata > Mammalia > Primates > Cebidae > Saguinus > Saguinus oedipus. The sequence goes on from CM063178.1 coordinate 9,772,505, forward strand.
AATGTACTCAGTACTCCAGTGTGGTAAGCATGGATGGGAGCACATAGGAGGGATACCCAGCCCAGTCCTAGGGGCTCAGGGATTGGCTTACCAGAACTGATGTCTTAACTGAGGCCTGCCAGAAGAATTAATATCTAAGCCAAGGCCAGAGAAGGAACTAGTAGCCAGGCAAAAGGAGGGGTGTTAACTGGCAAAAGGACCCTTCTACCATAATGCTTCATAAAAGGTCTTTTGCCTCTTGAAGCCCTGGGGTTGTTGCCAGTCATTCTTACTAGATGGTATCATAACCTTATTTCCATAGCATTTGTCCATATTTCTATTATTATTTCTCTCATCAAATGGAAATTATGTGGCAATCATTCATTTACCTACCCAGTGTGGACTGAGCTCTTTCTTTTTCCTTTTCTTCGAATCACCCCCCCGGACTGAGCTCTTTAAGAGCAGGCATAGTATAATATTTTTCTATGTATACAAGCACTAACCAAGTGCACATAGTAGATTCTCAAAGATTTATTGTTACGTTAGCTGACTTTGCTTTGAGTTCTTGAGGGATATGGGGCCTGCAAATCGTACGGAAGAAGCCAGGTTTGCAGCAGGCAGCCCATCCATGAATACCTCACTAGAACAGTTTATGAATTCATCAGAGTATTCATGTGTAATGACAATAATAATAGCAATGGTACTAGCAACTGCTAGGATTGAATACTTTCTATCTTGTTTAATTTCATTTAATCATCGCATCTTTGGGAAACATAATATTATCCCCACTTTTAGGAAACACCCTTAAAAGAGAAGATTTATAAAAATAAATTCATTGAGTACTTAGTATGAGTCAAACAAAATAGCTAAGCATGCTCTTTTGATTTATTTATGACAGGAGTATAATATGACTAGTACTATTTTATTCATTTTATGAGGCTTAGAGAGGCCAAGCAACTTTACAAAGTCACATAACTGTAAGTGCCAGAGTAGAGGTACAAACCTAGCTCTACTTTAATTCCAAAGCCTGTTTTCAACATTTAATGTTTCATCTATTAGAATAGGTTAGACATGGACTAGTAGGAAATCCAGGCGTACAAAAGGATATAAGGTCAAACCTTTTTTCCACTTATATCTCCCCACCAGCTCCCCATTTTTCCTTCTAGAGGCAACTAGTGTTCGCATTTTCTTCATTTCTTCCCAATGAAACTTCCCATTCTATGTCTACACAAGTCATACTAATATGTATTCTTATTTTTCCAAAACCTAGGCTCTTTTTTTTCCCCATCGCACCCCTTCCCCACAAAACCCAGGTTTTTAAACACGACTTTCTTTCTTTTTTTAAATTTACTTTCAATTTGAGTCGTCACCAAAAACACGACTTTCTGTTGTGACTTTGCTAGATAGAAAAACTCCTCACAAGATTTTGCCTATACTCACTGAATCCACTTCCTTATTTCCTATTCTTTCTCTAACCTGCCCTTATCAGACTTTTGATCTCACTCCACTGAAACCTTTCCTCAAGGTCATATCAAATCCAGTGGCCAGGCCTCAGACCTCATTTTATTCAACATAGCAGTACTTGACATAGTTGATAATACTTTTCTCTTCACAAACTTTCTTTACTTGGCTTCCAGAATCCTATTAGCTTCTATTTTTCTTCCTTCCTCACTGGCTTCTTTCATTTGTTTTGCTGGCTTTTCTTTTCCTTCTTGACCTCTAATGCTGGAGTGCTGTTTCTCTACTTCTAAGTGATGTCTTCCCAAATTTGTGTCTTTAGCCTTGAGTTCTAGACATGAATATCCAACTTAGATGTCTAACATGCAACTCAAATTTCACACATCTTAATCAGAAATTTGGTTGTCCCTCCCCCACCAATTTCTTTATTCTCCAGGTTTCTTCATCTGAGTAACACACTGCATTATCATTTGCCTAGGCGTTAAAGCAGAACACTTAAAAGGTGTCCTAAACTGTCCTTTTTCTCATATATTGTATCGAATCCTTCATATGTGCTGTCTGCTTTGTATTCACAATATACCTGATACCTAACTTCTCATCAGTCAGCTTCTTCCACTGTAGCCCAAATCACCATCATGTCTTGCCTTGACTATTTTCATCAACCTTCTGACCTCCCTATTTCCTCTCTGCATAGTCTATTTCCACACAGAGTCCATTTTATTTATTTATTTTTATTTTTGTGGAGATGGGGTTTTTACCATCTTGCCCAGGCTAGTCTTGAACTCCTGGGCTCAGGCAATTCTCCTGCCTTGGCTTCCCAAAGTGCTAGGATTATGGGTGTGGGCATAAGCTAGGACGCCCTGCCAATCAACTTTTAAAAACATGAACCAGATTGTGTCACTCCTTTGTCTCAGACTCTCCATTGGCTGCTCATTACACTTAGGATAAAATTCAGGCCCTTTGCTCTTGTCCAGAAAGCCCTGCATGCCCTGGCCTTGCTTACCCCTCTAGCCTCTCCTAGGACTTGACTCCTAGCTCACTCCCCCAGCCACATTGCTCTTGCTGTTCTTCAGGTAAGCTGAGCTTGGGGTTTGGTCCCTGTGGTTCCTCAGTCTAGAATGCTTCCTCCAAAAAAAAAAAATCTTTTTTTTTTTGAGATGGAGTTTCGCTCTTGTTACCCAGGCTGGAGTGCAATGGTGCGATCTCAGCTCACCGCAACCTCCGCCTCCTGGGTTCAGGCAATTCTCCTGCCTCAGCCTCCCGAGTAGCTGGGACTACAGGCACACGCCACCATGCCCAGCTAATATTTTGTATTTTTAGTAGAGACGGGGTTTCACCATGTTGACCAGGATGATCTCGATTTCTTGACCTTGTGATCCACCCGCCTCGGCCTCCCAAAGTGCTGGGATTACAGGTGTGAGACACCGCGCCCGGCCTTCTCCTCAAATCTTAACATGCTTTACTTTATTCAAGCTGCTGCCGAATGTATTATCAGAGAGACCGTGGTCACTGTACTTTATTTTTCCTCAAGCACTTACCGCTACCATGAAATTATATTAAACACTTGCTTGTCAACTTGGTTGTTGCCTGCCACTCCTGCAGGTATAAATTCTATGAGGGAAAGGGACTTTATTGTTCGTGTTCTCTCCTGTTTCTCTGGTGCCCAGAACAGTGACTACTTGCCACTCAGTAGATGCTCAGTGAGTATTTGTTGACTGAATAAATGTATACACAGTAACTTCACAGACCCCTAAGTATAAATTTGAAAGCCTTCTAAAAGGCTTTCAGTTTCCTATTGCCCATCTAAATGACAAATACCAGGATTTAACTCATTTATATATTTATGTATAATGTTGGTGTTCACATCAAATCTTCACTTCCCCTTTGTCTAGCTGCTATGAAACTTTGATAATATTCCTCCCTGTAACTACCTATATTTTCTCTCTCCTAACAGCGGGAGAAAAGCTCAGTGGGGTACAGCTCAGTCCCAGTAACCAACAGGAGATGAAGAATAATGTGGAGAAAGTGCTGCAGTTTGTGGCCTCCAAAAAGATTCGTATGCACCAGACTTCGGCTAAAGGTCAGTGCCTCATCACACCGTTGGTGCACGAGTATACTCAATGTTAACCAGTGAGTGCCAGCCTTAGGAAAATCCTTGCTTGTAACCTGGGGGGAGATAGAAAGTCTCCATTCATTTTATTTTTATTTTAGTGTTTTTTTTTTTTTTTTGAGATGAAGTTTCACTCTTGTTGCCCAGGCTAGAGTAGCCTCTGCCTCCTGGGTTCAAGTGATTCTCCTGCCTCAACCTCCCAAGTAGCTGGGATTATAGGCCTGTGCCACCATGCCTGGCTAATTTTGTATTTTTAGTAGAGATGGGGTTTCACCATGTTGGTCAAACCGGTCTCGAACTCCTGACCTCAAGTGATCCGCCCACCTCGCCTTGGCCTCCCAAGGTGCTGAGATTACAGGTGTGAGCCACTGTCCCCAGCCATTCATTTTAATTGAGTATATATTTGCTTGAGTGTATGTAGGCAAATTAGTGGTTAGAGAAAAAATTATGGCCAGGCATGGTGGCTCACCCCTGTAATTCTAGCCCTGGCAGGCTAACGCAGGAGGATCACTTGAGCCTAGGAGTTTCAGAGCACCCTGGGCAACATAGTGAGACTTTGTCTCTATTTTTGAAAAAAAGAGAGAAGAAATTACAATATTGGGATATTAATTTTAGAATTTCTCATTTAAGTTATCAAAAATGAAGATTCCATTTTTTTTAAGTTCCTTGGGTTTTGTGACCAAATATTGCTTAAGATACTCATAACGTACCTTTTTTCCATCCAGTCTTTTTAGAAGGGAAATATTTTATAGCCTGTTTTTTGGATACCGTAGAACATTCTAGGCAGGATGAAAGCAGTCTGAGACCTCTGTATCTGACCTCTTCATTACTGGTGCGGCCCAAATGGGTTTGCAGGGCTATTTTGAGCCCAGCCTTCAAGGGAGAAACAATGTGTAGGTATTCTTAGAGAGTATAGGCTGCCTAGTTCTCTTGCTGTTTCTCAAGAATTGACTATAGATCTGGTTTTGTTTCAGCATCAGTTCCCGGGTCTGATTGCCTGTGGATCTGATGACAATAGGGGCAGAAGTGCTCATGTTGGATTATTGGTGTTCTCTGTGTTTAGGTAATTTAGGTAAGGCTAATACTGATCATTGAGAGCATCTTGTAGAAGGTATCAAGTAATCCTTCACCATTCCTACTCAACATAGTACTGGGAGCTGTAGCCAGAGCAATCAGGCAATAGAAAGAAATAGGAGAAGAAAAAGTCAAACTATCTCTCTTCACCAATGATATGATTCTATAACTAGAAAACCCTAAAGGTTCTGCCAAAAGGCTCCTAGAACTGATAAACAACTTGAGTAAAGTTTCAGGGTACAAAATCAGTGTGCAAAAATCAGTAACATTTATTTTATTTTATTTTTTGAGATGGAGTTTTGCTTCATCACCCAGGCTGGAGTTCAGTGTCTTGATCTCAGCTCACTGCAACCTCTGCCGCCTCGGTTCAAGTGATTCTCCTACCTCAGCCTCCTGAGTAGCTGGGACTACAGGCACATACCACCATGCCTGGCTTATTTTTTTATTTTTGTAGAGTCAGGGTTTCATCATGTTGGCCAATTTGGTCTTGAACTCTGGACCTCAAGTGATCCACCTGCCTCAGCCTCCCAAAGTGCTGGGATTACAGGTGTGAGCCACTATGCCTGGCCAAAATCAGTAGCATTTCTATACACCAATAACCCTCTACCTAAGAGACTAAATTATGAACACAATCCCATTTACAATGACCACACACAAAAAAGAAATATCTAGGAATACATCTAACCAAAGAGGTGAAAGATCTCTATAAGGAGAACTATAAAATACTGCTGAAAGAAATCAGAGGCGACACAGATAAGTGTATTAGAAGAATCAATATCGTTAAAATGGCCACAACTTCCAAAGCATTTTACAGATTTAGTGTTATTTCTATCAAATTACCAATGTTATTTTTCACAGAATTAGAAAAAACTATCCTAAAATTCACATGGAACCAAAAAAGAGCTCGAATAGCCAAAGCAATCCTAAGGAAAATTAACAAACCTGGGCTGGGCACAGTGGTTCCTGTCTGTAATCCCAGCACTTTGGTAGACTGAGGCGGGCAGATCACTTAAGTTCAGGAGTTCAGGCCAGCCTGGTCAACATGGTGAAACCTCATCTCTACTAAAAATACAAAAGTTAGTCAGGTGTGGTGGTACATGCCTGTAGTCCCAGCTATTCAGGAGGCTGAGACAGGCTTGAACCTGGGAGGCCAAGGTTGCAGTGAGCCAGGATTGCGCCACTGCACTCTAGCCTAGGCAAGAGAGTGAGACTCCGTCTCAAAATAAATAAATTAAATTAAAAAGTAAAAAAGCTACAAAGCAGAGTGTCACATTACCTGACTTCAAACTATACTGCAAGGCTACGGTAAACAAAACAACATGGTACTGGTATAAAAACAGACACATCAACCAATGGAATAGGCTAGAGAACCCAGAAATAAAGTTCCACACCTACAACCATGTGATTTTTGACAATCTCAACAAAAATAAGCCACAAAGAAAAGACTCCCTATTCAATAAATGGTACTGGGATAACTGGCTAGCCATATGCAGAAGAATGAAACTAGATCCCTGTCTATCACCATGTATAAAAATTAAATCAAGATGGAATAAAGATGTAAGACCTTGAACTATAACAATCATAGAAGAAAGGCTAGTAAATAACCCTTATTGATATTGGCCTTGGCAAAGAATTTATGACTAAGTCCTCAAAGCAATTGCAACATAAACAAAAATTGAAAATTGGTACCTAATTAAAGAGCTTCTGTGTAGCAAGAGAAACTGTCAAGGGAACAAACAGATAACCTATAGAATGGGAGGAAATATTCACAAACTATGAATCCGACAAAGGTCTAATATCCAAAATCTATAGGGAACTTAAATCAACAAGCAAAAACATGTCCTTTGGACATGAACAGATACTTCTCAAAAGAAGACACAGAGTGGCCAAAAAACATATGAAGAAAAGCTCATTATCACTAATCAGAGAAATGAAAATCAAAACCAAAATGAGATACTGTCTTATTCAGTCAGGATGGCTTTTGTTAAAAAGTGAAAAAACAACAGATGTTGGGCTGGGCATGGTGGCTCATGCCTGTAATTCCAGCACTTTGGGAGGCCAAGGCTGGTGGATCATAACGTCAGGAGAACAAGAACATCCAGGTCAACACGGTGAAACCCCGTCTCTACTGTAAAAATACAAAAAAATTAGCTGGGTGTGATAGCACATGCCTGTAGTCCCAGCTACTTGGGAGGCTGAGGCAGGAGAATTGCTTGAACCCAGGAGGCGGAGATTGCAGTGAGCCAAAATTGCACCACTGCACTACAGCCTGGGCAATAGTGCGGGACTCCGTCTCAAAAAACAAGAACAAAAACAAAAATAACAAATGTTGGCAAAGTTGTGGAGAAAAGGGGACACATATATTGTTGGTGGGACTGTAACTTTGTCAAGCCACTGTGGAAAGCAGTTTGGAGATTTCTCCAAGAACTACAGCAATCCCCTTACTGGGTATATACCTAAATGAAAATAAATCATTCTACCAAAAGGACACATGCACCTGTATGTTCATCACAGCACCATTCACAATAGCAAAACCATGGAATCAACCCAGGTGCTCTTCAACAGAGGAGTGGATTAAAAAAATTGGTATATATATAGGATATATATACAAATAGGATACTATGCAGCCATAAGAAAAATAAAATCAAGTCCCATGTTCTTTGCTGCAGCATGGATGCAGCTGGAGCCCATTATCCTAAGCAAACTAATGCAGAACCAGAAAACCAAATGCCATATGTTCTCCCTTATAATTGGGAACTAAACATTGGGTGCACATTGGGACATAAAGAATAGAACAGTAGAAAATGGGGACTACTAGAGTAGGGAGAGAAGGAGAGGGCAAGTGCTGCAAACTACCTGCTGGGTACTGTGCTCACTACCTGGTTGATGGGTTCAGTCATACCCCAGACCTCAGCATCACACAATATACCTCTGTAACAAACCTGCTTTGTACCACCTCCTTCTAAAACAAAAGGTGAAAAAGAAAAAACAAACAAAAATCATCCTTTTCCAAGTCTCATATATTTAAAGGCTACAAAGCTAAAAAAGAAAGAAAACAAAATGTTACCCATTTCCTTACATTGACTGTCACCAGACTTATCACACTGCTTTCCGCCTACATTCCTCTTATTTCTAGGGCAAAACTTAGAGTTTCACAGTACCTCTGATCTGGTTCCCATGTGGAGTGGGCTTGGGGATCTGGCCCATTAAAGTCAGCTATTTTGAGGGAACACTGTCATTTAGGACATCATTATCGTTTACCTGGAGAAGTGTTAACAGTCTGTGTGAGTTAGTCCTGTGGCACCGATTTTTGTCCCCCTCTCATCTGCTTTCTACACTGCAGTCAGAATGATCTTTCTCAGAGGACCATATACTCATGCCACTCCTCCGTATTTGAGAACCCTTAGGGTAAAATCCAGAGTCCTTCCTGTGGCCTACCATACCCTGTGTGACCCACCCTCTGATTCACTCCCCTGCTACCTCACCTTTCCCTCTCTCCTCCTGCATTCTGGGCTCTGGGTATGCTGAACTTCTTTCAGTTCCTCCACCGCAGTGCTGTGCCACAGAAATATAATAAAGGTCACATAGGTAACTTAAGAGTTTCTAATAGCGTGCCAGGTGCAATGGCTCACGCCTGTAATCCCAGCACTTTGGGAGGCTGAGGCGGGTGGATCACTTGAGGTCAGGAGTTCAAGACCAGCCTGGCCAACATGGTGAAACCCTGTCTCTACTAAAAATACAAACATTAGCTGGGTGTGGTGGTGGGTGCCAGCTACTTGGGAGGCTGAGGCAGGAGAATTGCTTGAACCCAGAAGGTAGAGATTGCAGTGAGCCAAGATTGTGCCATTGCACCCCAGCCTGGGCAGCAGAGTGAGACTCTGTCTCAAAAAATAAAAAGAGTTGCCAGGTGCAGTGGCTCACACCTGTAATCCTAGCACTTTGGGATGGGCAGATCCCGAGGTCAAGAGATCAAGACCATCCTGGCCAACATGGTGAAACCCCATCTCTACTAAACATACAAAAATTAGGTGGGTGTGGTGGCATGTGCCTATAGTCCCAGCTACGTGGGAGGCTGAGGCAGGAGAATCGCTTGAACCCAAGAGGCGGAGGTTGCAGTGAGCCGAGATCGCACCACTGCACTCCAGTCTGGTGACAGAGTGAGAGTCCATCTCAAAAAATAAAATGAATAAATAAAAATAAAAAGAGTTTCTAATAGCCACATCATAAAAAAAGAAACAGATGAGATTAATTTTAATAATATTTTATTTAACTCTATCTCCATTTCACCATGAAATCAATATAAAAAGTTATCGAGGTATTTTGCATTTTGGGGGCATGTGTATATGCTAAGTAAGTACTACACTTAGAGCATCTTTCATTTCAGACTAAGGACTTTTTAAGTGCTTGATAGCTACAGGTGGCTGATGATTCCCACATTGGATGGCACAGCTCTAATGTATCATGCTCTCTCCCACTTCAAGACGTTCACACCTGCTATTCTCTCTTCCTGGAATACTCTTTGTCTTTCTCTTATCTAATGTACCAACCCACTTCCTCTAGGAATCCTTTTCTGAGCCGTCTAAATGAGGTGTCTCTACTCTAACCTCCCAAAGAATCCTGTACTTATCAAAACACGTGATCTTACTTTATTGTCATTGCTTTTACATATTTGTCTCCCTGGTTGCCCAGAGCTTTGTGAGGACTGAGACCCTGACTGCCTTGCTTACCTGTCTCACTGGCAATACGTATTTAATGCGTGAGTCCTTAGCTTTTGCCCCTCTCTTAGAATCTCTTGGTCTGTTTTGTCCTTCAGATATTGTGGATGGAAACCTGAAGTCTATCATGAGGCTGGTCCTTGCCTTGGCAGCTCATTTCAAACCTGGCTCTAGTAGGACAGTGAACCAAGGACGGGACTCCAGAGGCCCTCTGCAAAGTCACCAACCACACTGTGCCACTGCTGTTGCCCAGGGAGCTGCTGCTGCTCTGGCTGATGTGTGTCATGACATGTCCCGATCAGGACGGGATGTCTTTCGATACAGACAGAGGTAAGGGTAGAAATACGGGGATGGGAACTGATCCCTCTCTCTGATATTTCTTCTGTTAGATGATACAGTGAGGTAGATAGAAATGTCACCTATAAAAAATAAATAAAATAAAAAGTAAAAAAGAAAAAAATGCTCTAGCATCTGTGTCCTAATATAAATTAAATTAAAAATATATATATATCACCCAAACAGCCACACATTGCAGAAAAGAACATGGAGTGGAGGTAGGGAGGCCACTCTCAAAAGAGAAAAGCCTTTTCTTTGAGATGTTTATTTTTATTTTGCATTTAGCAGAAAGTAAAGGAATCTTACGTGTAAGTTTTTGCTCTGGTGCTGAAAATTTAAGTATGTGCCTTTGGCAGAGTGTGTTTTCTTCACGGGGATGTCCGTGGGAGCAATGTTCCAGTTCATCTGGGGGAAGCTCTACCCTGGAATGTACTCAAAGGGCAGGCTATGCTAGGGAGTCATGGCAGGAAAAAATGCTATGTGGGTTTTGTATCTGCTAAGAGAGAGCAGGACCCTGAGGTGTTGCAGAGATTGGTGAATTACTTGTTTTTGTGTCTACCTTTCCAGCTAGGTACCAAGTGTCTTTGAGGCAGGGTTTTGTCTTAGTCATCTTACGTATTCTGCTCGCAGAGTGGCAGTTTATCTGTACTTGTTGAGTTGATCTGATCTGAAGGGCTGACACTCTCCCTTTGCTGGTGTCCTCTGACTTTAGGAACAGCAGCATGGATGAGGAAATTGAGAATCCATACTGGAGCGTGCGGGCCCTGGTGCAGCAGTATGAAGGGCAACAAAGGTCTCCATCTGAATCCAGCTGCTCCAGGTAACTGTGGCCTCTGAAAGCTGAATTCTTGGGGATTCTTGGAGATCTCGACTTCAAGTAACAATACAACAAGCAAAAAGGCACCTGAGCCCTTTTTCTCTCCCCAGTTTATGTTTGGCTTTAAAGGGATACCCCTTGGCAGTGCTTTGTGGGTTTGTGCCGGTAGGAGGGGAGGAAGGTAGGGTGGGGTGGTGGTTTATTTTCCACAAATGGAATCTGTGCAGTTCCAGTGCTAGTGCTTAGCTGTGACCACATGGGGCATGACTGGAACCTGTCAGGGCCCAGTCCAGTGGTTCTGATATTTGCATATCCGGTACCAGCATTTATGATCACCAATTCCATTGTGCTGTCCTTGAGCCTAAGTGTAACTCTTAAGTTATGGCCTGAAAAGCCCGTCTAAAGCTCATAGAAGAGAAGAAATTGAGCAGAGATGTCTTAGAGCATTACAGTGTTTCCGACTCTACAGGAAGTGTGGCTGATTAGTATGCATTTGAGTGAGCTAATGATGTTTGCGACTCTAGCTGAAAGCTGTCTGTATCCCTCAGAGCCAAGTACAGAGACCAAAACAGGATACGGTGCCCTAATGAAAACTTTATCAGTGGCAGAAAAAGATTACTTCCCTGGCTCATGTAAATCATGCTCCTATAAACACTCCCCAGATCATGTTTTACTAATTTCATTTTGTTGCTAAATCATAATTTATGCTCTAATGACCTTTTATTTCCTATCCCAACCTGATGTAATCTGATCTATTTAGGGCTAATTATTCCTTATCTTGCATGTGTTTTTGTTTTCATCTTAATTTTTTTCCTCATAAAATTCCATCCTATTTTGATGCACCGTTTCCTAATTTATTGAGGTCATATGGCACTCATTCTAGTATTTTAATATACTGATAACTTTGCTAACTTTTTACCTTTTACATTTAATAGGATTTTTTATTTATAAAATTCACATAACATAAAATTAACCATTAAACATTATAAAGTGTACAATTCAGTGGCATTTAGTATCTTCATAATGGGGTGCGACCATCACCTCTATCCACACAGAAGACATCTTCATCACCCCCAAAAGGAAACCCCGTGCCCATTAAGCAGCAGGTGTGCTTTTAATGAGAATCTAAATCATTTCTTCCCTGCTTGCTGCTTAGGTTGTCCCTTGGTGCAGAATTACAGGATGTTTTGTTGTGTAATGAGATCTATTGCTTCCTGCACCTCTGCAGGCCTTTCTTTCTTCTAAGCCTGATGGTGCCTGCTAGAGTTGGAGGGTAGGAGGAAGAGTGGATTTCTTCCTGAGAGCACCTGCTTTCTCCTCTAAGGCAGGAGGACTGAGGGGAGGGGTATGAGACTGTTTGAATGAGGGACCCACTGGCTATCAGGCTGCAGTGAGCTAATAGCGACAGTTTTCTAGAAGAAGGGTCAGAGAAGAATGGTTTGCTTTACCTTGTTTTTTACTACTCGATTTTGCCATTTTCTTCTAATGTTGACCCCCTCGTTCAGCTCTTTGGCATGCTGGGTTAGTAGCTGCCTTTTGCTCAGTGGGTCCCCAGGGAAGGAGAGGGCTTCCTGTGACTATCTGGAACCCAGAAGATTCCTGCACATTCTGAGACCTTGCCCCCACCCCGGGAGCCCACTTCATGGCTCTGTGACCCGTGAAGAGCCCAGGAGTCCCTAGATGTGGCTTGTTCAGGAGGAGAGTGGCTCAGAAAGAAGGACAGTCCCTGGGTGTCTCATCCCCTGCCACTGCTCCTCGGGAGACGCCCTGGGGAAGCCCTGCCAGCCTGTTGCTCGGAAAACCACATACCAGCCTCTCACTGTAGCCAAGCAGAATGATCCTTAGTTGGTTAAAAAGAACACACGAAACGCCAGAAGGGGAGGTGGGAGGGGATGGGTGCTCGTCGGGTTTCCTGGGGAGCACCGGAGTCTCCATCCCGAGGAGCTGCCAGAACCCCTTGAGGGCCTGATCTGTCCGACCCCGCCTCCACGAAGGGAGGGCTCAGAGTGGGGAAGGCAACGTTTTCGGTGCCGGGCTCCCCAGTACCAGACCACCAGAGCCCTCCTCGAGATTCTGCCTATCTGCGGCCCTTCCCCTCCCTAACCTGGGGCTCCCAGGCTCCCCGTCTCCCTTCTCAGCATCCCCCAACCCCTCATCGACGCCCCCACCCCCACCTCCACCCCGCCCAGCCCCGCCCCCGGCCCGCACCCCTTACCTCCGCCCAGAGCGGTCGGTTGGCCAGCCCAGCGGAGCTGGCTTGGGTCGGAGCCCGGCCGCCTCGCGGCTGGTGACAGCCCCCGGAGGGAGCAGAGGGAGGGGCGGGGAGGGATCCGGAAGGTGTCGCGGAGCGGGGTCGTCGCTGGGGACTTGAGGCGCAGCCTGTGCCGCCGGGAGCCTCCCTCCCAGTGGGAAATGGGTTGAGATGCCTCGGCCTGGGGGGATGCCCGGCACTGTGCGTCCGCGGAGGCCAAGATGCAGCGGCCGGGGGCCAGCAGCCTGCGAGGGGTGGCAGCTTCCGCCGGGGCCGGGCTGCAGCAGAGTCTGAGCGCCTGGGACGGCGCGCTTCAGAGCCGGGAGCATCCTCGTCGCTGGGGCCGAGACGCCGCCGCTGCCGATCCCACTTTCTGCCGCGAGCCGGGCGAGTAGCTCCGCTGGCTGGCCTTCCCGTGGAGGCGTTTTCCAGCCCCAGCGCGGGGAGACATGCCTGAATTTGGGAGCGATGTGACTCTCAGCCTCCCACTTCACCCGGGGACACAGCCTTGCTGAAACCCAAGACAGGAGGGGGACCATGGGAGGGACACAAGTCAAATGGTGAGCTGAAGCCACTCTGGCTTTGAAAGTGGGGGGCCTGGGTGGGAGTAGGGGCAGGGCTGAAGGATGCTTTCGGCCGGAGACAGGTGGTGAGGGGGTGGTGGGAGCACTATGTTGGGAGACAGGCTGCTGACCAGGGGTTATCACTATAAAATACGGTGGGCTTAGGAAGTGGAGCCGCATGGGGGAAGGAGGAGTAGCCCTTGGCCCTGCCAGGGTCTCTGTTGGGGTAGGGCACTTCCTGAGGATACAGGACTCTTCCTTATTGCCTATTATCCATTTTAAAAAAATTAATTTGACTGAGATTTGGCAGTATCTGCTGCGGGATTGCTTGTCTGATAAATTAAGATAGAAGACCTATTAGACCTGTGGGAATTAAGAAATGTATCAGCCCAGACCTGATCAGTCGTTCTCTGACCTCAGAGAGGATTATGATGCTAAATAGGGGATTATTTGTTTATAAAATAGGACTTTTAAGCTAATCAGGGAGGAGCCTGTCATATACATAATTAATTAGCATTAAAATATTTTTCTCTGACCTGGGACAGAGGATTTAATGCATCTTCCTCGTCCATGAGGTGCTTCTTAGGGAGGCAGCCGGGTGCCTGCTCTAACATGTGCCTCGGGAGTTTCCTGCCTGAGGTCCTTTATATCTCCACTTGGCCATCGAGTTTCTTGGTCTCACCTCTCTGCGGCCTCACATTGGCAGCCTCAATTCAAGAAAGAGAAATGTTGTTTTCCTTTGGCTGCTCTGCCACTCCCCCAGCGGGGTTGGATATCCAGACATCCGCCTCCTTCTGCCCTTATATGGGAGACAACTCTCTTAGGAGGGAGAAGGAGCTGAGCATGCGTCTGTGCTTTTTGGAAAGCAGTTTTCTAGCACCCTGGGTTCACACTGCACCCTCCTCCCCGACTCCATCTCACATGTACCAACTGTGGTCCAGCAAAGGCAGACAGTGGAACATGTCGTCCATAGCACCTTGTCAGATGAGAAAGTGTTGTTTTCTTGTTTCTCAAAGATGAGCAGCTCTTGCAGGCTGCTTTCTACGCTTGGATTCCCATTTCTGTAAGAAGGTAAATGCTGAGGCCTGAGCAGGCCCAAGTCTATTCTCCTTGTGAATGACATAGTACCCTTGGATGAGAGCTTTTCAAGCAGCTAATTCATGCTGCCCTGGAAGTCAAGATTGCCTAAGTGGTGAAGGATGAATGAGAAAGTTCTAGAAAACAGTTGCTATTTCAGAATATGGCACTTCTTGCCACTCCCCACCTCTCCTGCCTGTTTGGGTTATAAATTTATAGATATGGTTAAGCAACTTTGTTTAATTTGCAATTTCAGTTTAAAAGCTTTACAATGTTGTCTGTGGTTGTAAGAAGGAAGAGAATGTATTTCCAGTTGAGGTCATTCCCACCAAAGCCCTTAAAATACGGACAATCAGGAGGATGAGGCACTAGTCCTCAGGCTGCTTCACTGCTTTCGAAGTGCCTGGCTGCTCCACCAGGCCTGGCTCTTGTTTCTTACTGGATTCTAGGAAGACGAAATGTTGACTCCTGATTGTGGTTGTGAGGATTCGCCTGGGAGACTTCAGGGGCACATTAAGTGGGTCAGTGAATCCTAGCCACTTTCACTGTTGTCTGGGTGATGGATTTGGAAAGAATTCCTGAGAGGGGGCTGGGCCTGGAGACCCCTCAGCCCCTGAGATTGTTTCAGTGCTGATGTTCTCAAGGTGCAGTGCAAAGAGACATGGCTCGAGACTCCTTTCCCTGTCAGATGGGAGCACCAGCCTAACCTTCCCATCTTGTCTTGTAGATTTGCTGTTGTTTTGGAGATTTCAAACTCCACTTCCCTGAAAATCTGCATGGTTCCCTCCAAGGCTAATAGTTATATCTGAACTTAAGGGCCAGGTACCGTGGCCCACGCCTATAATCCCAGTACTTTGGGAGGCCAAGGAGAGAGGGTTGCTTGAGCCCAGGAGTTTGAGACAAACATGGGGAGATCTTTTCTTTACAAAATAATCAAAAAATTACCTGGGCATCATATGCAGCTGTGGTCCTAGCTGCTCGGGAGGCTGAGGCAGGAGATTTGCTCAAGCCCATGAGCTTGAGGCTGCAGTGAGCTGTGATGGAGCTACTGCACTCCAACCTGGGAAACAGAGTGAGACCCTGTCTCAAAAAAATAAAACAAAACAAAACCTTAAGAATCGTTGAGAAGATCTGAGGACAATTTGAAAGTATTGTGTCAGAAATATAAATAACTCTTTGATAGGAATAAATCAAATAAACCCCTACTCCTTTATCCCTAGCAGGTCTTTCCGCTTTTGACCTATTACCTTCCCCTTGTCATGCTGTAGCTCCATTATTGATCTATAACTGCTTCTCTGCCCAGCCTGCCAATGCACCGCCTCCAGTAACTTTTCCCCTTGAACCACCCCCACCCTGTACTCTCCTTTGTGATTAGCTCAGAGCTGATCTGCCATGATAACTTGGCCGGTATTGCCTGTATCTGTGAGAGATCAGTGTATTGGAAATAAAATTTCCTTCTAGCTCAAAAAGCTATTAGACACAGACTGGCATCAGTCTTTGAACGTGGGCCCAGGGATGGTGATGGCGGAGGTGGTAGGAGGTAAAACAAAACAAAACCTCGAGTTCTTTGAAGGCTAGATTACCTGTCATTTTGGTAAATCTCTTCTCAAAGAATTAGGCTTAAAGGCATCCTTGTTGTGGAAAAGACCTCATAGGACTGGGTCATTCCTTTATTTAGTATTAATTTCATTCATTCAAAAAGTTAATCATTAAATAAATATTTTATTTTTTGTGGGCCAAGTACGTGTTAGCCGTGGAGGAGTAAGATGAATAAGACATGTCCCTGGTCTCAGAAGTAAATTATGAAAGCTGCTTTCTGAACAATTCTTCATAATAATCATTTTCCTCCTTTTTCTTCAATCACAGCCTGACTTCACCCAGTCCAATCCACAGTGCAAAGAGCGAGTCCATTATAACCCAGTCAGAAGAGAAGGCAGATTTTGTGATTATTCCCTCTGAAGGAATAGGGAACAGAACAGGTACTGTCTCTCTGCCTGCCTGGGTTGGTTCAAGGAATAGCCAGCTTGAAGAATTTAGAGGTTGCAACCACCTATAAGCCCCCTGGCCTTCCCCATCTCCATGGTCTGTGCATGCAGGCTCAGTGCTAGAGGGCTCTAATGACTTTGAGCCAATTAATGTGGTTATCCTCTTGCAGAATGTCATTTCTGATGTCCTAGCTGTCAAAAATCTTGTGGCAGCATAGACAGGCCCTTTCTCTGGCTGCCTATGAGTTAGGAAATGACTTTGGGGCAGTCAAAAGCCTTACTCAAGTACACACTTTTATTTTTCCTATCTTATACAAATAATTGCAGTACTTACATAGCTTAAATTGGGACCAGAAATACACTGTATGAGCTGAGCTGTCTGTGAGGACATAGAGAGTAGAGAGCAGGACTGTGTTAGGCTTGGTATGAAGCTACAGAAAGAACCATAAAGAGTTCCCTTTGTTTAGACTTTCATACTGTTTCATTTGCTCTTTTTTTCTTACATAGAGGGAGAAACATGTAAGAAGCAAGGTGCAAGACTTAGAATTTTATTTACCCACAAGGGTTGTACTGAAATAGAGGCCCTCAGAAGAAAAACTGGAATTGAATTCTTCCACATTCTGCTCCCCGTCTAACCCTGGCATTAGTACCAAAGAGTCAGTCATGTTATTGAATCAAAACTCCAGGGGCTTTGGAGAGAGAGAGGGAGATCATTTAATGAGTGCCTCTCTGGGCCAGGCACCAGCACATACCCTGCACATAAGTTGCCTTATTTAATCTTCACAGCAAACCAGAGGGGTTATTACACTTGTCTCATGAATGAAGAAACTCACGGAGTTTATGCCTTTCTGAATTCTAGAATGCATTTTAAATGGCTGTACATACAATTAGATAGTACAAAATAGACAAGGAAACCAGAGCACAGAGACCTTAAAGCTAGGAAAATAAAAGTGATATTAAACAGGGTGTGCAGCTGCGTTTTTATTTGTTTGTTTTCTGTGTGACTCGCACAGTATTCTCTATGAAAGTGGTCCAGTTATAACTGAGTTGTCAAAGGAACATTGAGTTGAGGTCTCCCCTCTAACGCTTCAGAGTAACCAGTAAGATTTTGTTTTCATTGCATCTGACAGCTCCTCTCTTTGTACCTGGCAAAATCAGGCTCTGGGAATGCCAGTTCTGAGAATTAAGGGTAAAATCTGTGTGGCCCATACCATACCAGTGGTAAGAGGGAATCTTACTACATCCTAAGTCTTTTAAAAGAGGATAGATTGTTCTAGCACCAAGTGAGCCTGGGGCCAGAGTTCACAGCCAATTTATGCTTCACAACCCCACCTGGTGGAGAGTCCAGTCTGTGCTATGAATGCACAGGTTCAGAATGCAGGTGACCTGGACCTGTGAATGCGATCCTGTGAACGCTTTCTGCCAGAAATCGGTTTTCTTCAATATGAACTGTACTCCCTCCTTCCATTTTGTAGAGGAGACAGATTCTCCATTATCTCGTGACTGGCGGCCAGGGAGCCCTGGAACCTATCTGGAGACCTCATGGGAAGAACAGCTGTTGGAACAACAAGAATATTTGGAAAAAGAAATGGAGGAAGCAAAGAAAATGATATCAGGACTACAGGTAGCTCTTTCCCTTGTAGTTTGCCCTTGTTATACCAATTGGTTATTAAGTCACTAGCATCCATTGAAAATAAACTGATTTTAGTTTTGCAGGAGGTCAGAACTGAATGAGGACAGGGAATAGTCTAGAAAGAGTAGAAAATTCTTTGTATTTGAGTACTTTAAATGAACTTTGTGGGCTATTGTTCATAGCACAGCACTTAGGATTTCAGCAAGCCCAGGAGCCATTACTGACCCCCAGTAAGCCCTTATTCTTGACTCTCTGCTACACAAGTGGGCTTCTACCCCATATATGGCTATAGACCTGCAATTGCAGCTTTCACCAAAGAATGGCACTGAATAGTCAGGGATTTTTTCCTAGGAATTGTCTAGCAGGAAGAGTGTAAGAGCCAATAATGCTGCCAAGTTTCCATTTGAGTTTAGCTAAGGGATTTAGCTCACTCCTAATACATGTGCAAATGGATGCCAAGGCGTAATGGTCAGGTAGAAGAGGTTTTTCCTTAAGCAACAGCGCCCTTCAGTTTTTTCTGTACCTGAAGTGCCAGCTCGGCAAATCTACCCCAGAGACTGACTGACCCACTTGACAGTTCCCACCCTGAGTGACCCCCCGGATTCCTGTCCTTGTGTGTCTGTCTCTGTTTGTGGAAGCCCTTGTAGTGTGCTGATGACCCTGAAATTGCCCAGGAATATTCCTTTCTGTTTGTGCTGGGAACTGCAGTGCTTCAGAATAGTCCAATATTTATGGACACGTAAACAAAGCCCACATTATGTGGGTGGCTCTGGCAGCCAGCAGGCGGTGGAGGGCGTGCTCCCGGCCAGCCTGCTACAGGGTAGGGACACAAAGGGTTCCTAAAGAAAAAAGGAGATTGGTGCTGCAGTAAAGCAGTTTGCATAATGTGTGCCCCAGGAACGGAGAACTGTGGGAGGAATGTTTCCTGCATAAACATTCCCAAAGAAAGTTGTTGGTTTTCCTTCATTTGCTCTGTATTTTTAAAATGGCTGGCTTATGAGGCCTTTTAGATCTCTTTTCTGCCACTCCATTAATGAATACCTTCATGGAATGTTTTTGTGTGTGTTTTGTTTTCATAGGAAGTATGCCATGAAGAACTTAGGGATTATACCCAACCAGGTTGTTCCCAGGATAATTTGCATTATCTGAACATAGATATTCATCAGTTTGGCTCTCAGTTTGTTTGCATTTCTTAGTCCGGGAGAAATTCGATGGTGGATTAGACAGAAAAAGAAGAGAACTGACAGGCAGAAAGTCAGCATCTTAATATTCCCTGCAAACAGAAGAGTTTTAATTCACAGCCACATGATCACAATGAGAATTCAGTTCCATTGTAGAATACAAAAGGGCTCACAGCATTCACTGGGCTTCTTAACTCTTTCACTGATTAACAAGTTGCATGCTAAGCCACATCCAAGGTTTCTGACTTATTAGTATTCCTTAGTTGGAACCCTTTGAACAGCTTGCAGTTATACTTGATATTTCCATAATGTTGAAATGCCCTGACCTCCCTGGGGTCCTGTAGCTTCTTATATATATCTGTACCTGTTGCCATGACTGAGATAGCCAAATTCATTTGACTTACTCAAATTTTATTATTAGCGTTTGGTAGATCAACTGTTGTCTGGATTTTATTTTATTGATTGATTGATTGAGATGGAGTCTCGCTCTGTTACGCAGGCTGGAGTGCAGTGGAATGATCATGGCTCAATGCAGCCTTGGTCTCCTGGACTCAAGTGATCCTCGCACCTCGGCCTCTTGAGTAGCTGGGACCACATGCATGTGCCATCATACCCAACTAATTAAAAAAATTTTTTTATAAAGACAGAATCCCACTATGTTGCCCAGGCTGGTCTCAAACTCCTAGACTCAAGGGATCCTCCTGCCTCAGCCTCCCAAAGTTCTAGGATTATAGGTGTGAGCCACCTTGCCCAGCTGAATTTGTGTTACATTTACTGAAATAGGAAACAGCTTCTGTAACTCCTCTCTTTTGAATCAAGACAGAATTGATTCAGATATAAAATGGGGTCATATTTTTCAGTCTTTCACTGATCTGATGGATACCTGCAGGGATAGATCCAAGTTTTGTGAGTCCTAAAGTATATAATTTGTGTCTATGCAGGGGGGCTTCTTAAAGAATAAGATTATAAAATTATGACTATAATAATTAGGTATAGACCAGACATGGTGGCTCACACCTGTTATCCCAGCACTTTGGGAGGCCAAGGCGGGCGGATTGCTTGAGATCACGAGTTTGAGACCAGCCTGGGCAATATGGCAAAACCCTGTCTCTACTAAAAATACAAAAATTAGCTGGGTACAATGGCACATGCCTCTAATCCCAGCTACTTGGGAGATTGAGACATGAGAATTGCTTGAACCCTGGATTACAGTGAGCCAAGATCATATCACTGCACTCCAGCCTGGGTGACAAAGTGAGACTCTGTCTCCAATAATAATAATAACAATTAGGTAGAGGACCATGGGAGAGGCAATGCATGCGGGGTGCATAAAGCTGTAGATTTCTTAGCTTCATGGTAAATCTGCCTCCCCATTCCACCTACTTATCTTCTAATGAAAACAGCCTGGTATCAGGAGCTGAAATGAATGGGGACATCACTCTGCAAATATTTTCCTTCTTGTTCTATACAGGTTGCTTTAGGGAATAAAAATGCAGAATTATACTGGGCGCAGTGGCTCATGCCTATAATCCCAGCACTTTGGGAGGCCGAGGCAGGTGGATCACAAGGTCAAGAGATTGAGACCATCCTGGTCAACAAGGTGAAACCCTGTCTCTACTAAAAATACAAAAAAAATTAGCTGGGCATGGTGGTGAGCACCTGTAGTCCCAGCTACTCAGGAGGCTGAGGCAGGATAATTGCCTGAACCCAGGAGGCAGAGGTTGCGGTGAGCCGAGATCGTGCCATTGCACTCCAGCCTGGGTAACAAGAGTGAAACTCCGTCTCAAAAAAAAAAAAAAAAAAAAAAAAAGAGACGCGACACATTTCAAACTGGAGCTGCTCAAATTCAATTTTACCAGAGAGAAAAAATGATCTAAAAGCAGTGTAGACTCATCACAGCTTAGAAATGAGTAGCTGGGACTACAGGTGCTCACCACCATGCCCAGCTAATTTTTTTTGTATTTTTAGTAGAGACAGGGTTTCACCTTGTTGACCAGGATGGTCTCGATCTCTTGACCTTATGATCCACCTGCCTCGGCCTCCCAAAGTGCTGGGATTATAGGAGTGAGCCACTGCGCCTGGCTTGTTGTGTCTCTTTTGAAAGAAAGGTTTGTTTTTAGATTTTCTTCTGGGGCCAAGGTACCTTGAAGCAGAGCAGTAGGGTGTCCAGAGAGTTGAAAAAGCCAGAGCATGGGCTTGACAAAAGGAACTAGTCCCAGGGTGAGCAATGGGAAGTATCCAAGGAGCAAACATTACCAACAAAATTTCTTGAGGAAGCTGAGTTTTGATTTGAATTTGGGGTGGGCTTACCAAGCTCACCTCTGGACTAAGTTATCCGATGGAGAGCTAGGTTTCTTTCTGTCTTTGCGGTTATACAGGCCTTACTCCTCAACGGATCCTTACCTGAAGATGAACAGGAGAGGCCCTTGGCCCTCTGTGAACCAGGTGTCAATCCTGAGGAACAACTGGTGAGCTCCATCTTTTGTGACTAAACACCAAATTTGTATGTATTTTGACTTATATTTAGCATTCGACACTGCTGTTCATGCCCTCTTGAAATGCTATCTTCCTTGTTCAGTTCTGGTTTTCATCCTACATTTTTGACCATTATTTCCTTCATTCATTTAATAAACAAATATTTATTGAGTACTGACTATATGCCAGGCACTATTTCAACATGCTGGAGATATGGTAGTAACAACAGACCTAAGATCCTACCCTTATGGAATTTACATTCAAGTTCTCTTTGAAGTTCCTCTTTTTCTGCCTGTGCCTTTAATGGTGGTGCTCCTCAGCATTCCAGTCCAGGTCCTCATGTGTCCTAAACATTCACCTGGGCAGTAGTATCTGCTTCCATTTCTTCACTCACTCCCCGCTTGCTTCTCATGTATTTATTTCCGGCTCAGCTCTCGCTATGGATTTCTAGATTTGTGTATGCAATATGCAACTGCCTACTTATTATCTCCACTTGTAAGTCCCATAAGCATCTCAATTTCAGTGAGTCCTAAATTAAAGTTTTTCCATCCTCTGCTCAACCACCAAAGCTACTTGTCCTTTTGCATATCTGTTTTGGATACCAAAATGTGACAAACAGAAATCTGGATATTATCCTTGAATCCTTTCTTACCCTTCCTCTATATCCAATCAGTCACCAAGTTTTATCAGTTTACATTTCTGATTTCTTCATCCAGTTTTCTCCATTCTCACAGCCACTTAAAAATCAAGCCTCCATCCAGTATTCTGTGAGTGGATCCCCTGGAGTCAGGAGTTCAAGACCAGCCTGGCCAACATGGTAAAATCTCATCTCTACTAAAAATACAAAAATCAGCTGGGCATAGTGGCTGACACATGTAGTCCCAGCTACTTGGGAGGCTGAGGCAGGATAATTGCTTCAACCTGGGAGGCAGAGGTTGCAGAGAGCTGAGACTGCACCACTGCACTCCAGCATGGGTGACAGAGGGAGACTGTCTCAGAGAAACAAACAAACAAAAGGGCTCTATCCGGTATTCTAGCAGCCTTATAACTGGTTTTCCTGATTCCTCTCCTGTCTTCTTCTAATTTATTTTTTTGTAAAACAGGAAGAGTAATTTGCCTTAAAGACAAAGTTCATTTTGTCACCCTTCTGCATAAAATTTTCATTGATTCCCCATTGCCCTCACTGGCCTTTCATGATCTGGCCCTAATATTTCTTGCCAACCTCATCACTTGCCGTTTCTTCTTCCCTTTACCACACCCCTGCACCCAACCCCCCAATACTTATTCTTTTTTTTTTTTTTGAGACAGAGTCTTGCCCTGTCACCCAGTGGCACAGTCTTGGCTCACTGCATCTCTCTCTCCCAGATTCAAGTGTTTCTCCTGCCTCAGCCTCCTGAGTAGCTGGGATTACAGGTGTGCACCACCACGTCTGGCTAATTTTTGTATTTTTAATAGAGATGGGGTTTCACCATGTTGGCCAAGCTGGTCTCGAACACCTGACCTCAAGTGACTGCCTTGGCCTCCCAAAGTGCTGGGATTACAGGTATGAGCAACCATGCCCAGCCCACCCATACTTATTCTAAGCTTAATCCATATAGGTCTACTTCCAATTTGATGCATATGCTTCCATCAGAGAGCAGAAACTGTTTCTTGTTCTTTGTATCCACAGTACAGAGCTGGCATCTAGTAGAGCTCAATAAATATTTGTTAAATGAGTGGCCTCTGAACTTCACAGCATAGGTGCTTAGCCATCTCTTTTTGTCTTATATTCAGATTATAATCCAAAGTCGTCTGGATCAGAGTATGGAGGAGAATCAAGACTTAAAGGTATGCCAAGACATGTACATTTTACCCTTTAAAAATATTATGGGAATGTTAAACAGCTTCAAGAGGGAAAGGGATTTCAGAATTGGAATCTTGAAAGAGAAAGATACATCCCAAATATGTCAGGAAGGTAATAACTTTTTTTTTTTTTTTTTTGCCAATCATTGAGAGCTTGTAAGGTTGCTGAGGTTGGTTGGCCTTGAACTCTTGGCCTCGCCTTCGCAAGCGCCACGACATCCGGCCGGAGCCACTTTGGGCCCGGTAATAACTTTTTAATCCTGGTGGTAGGTAATAGAATTTCTGTTTCATTATTGGTTGTACCATTCTATATGTTTGAAATAGTTCATGTTTTTTTTTCTTTAATTAAAGAAAAAATGTATCTAATACCAGTACAGTCTTTTTTTTATGAATACTTGTCAGAATTCTTTTAGGTCAGTGATTCCTAACTTTTCTTTGGGTCATAAGTATACGAATAAGGCCATTAACCCTCTCCCTTCAAGTACACATGTATATATATACTCATACTCATAGACGTGAATTTGTTTTTTTTGAGACAGAGTCTCACTCTGTCACCCAGGCTGGAGTGCAATGGCACAGTCTCAGCTCACTGCAACCTCTGCCTCCCGGGTTCAAGCGATTCTCCTGCCTCAGTCTCCCAATTAGCTGGGACAACAGGTGTTTGCTACCACACTTGGCTAATTTTTATATTTTTAGTAGAGATGGGGTTTCACTATGTTGGCCAGGCTTGTCTCGAACTCTTGACCTTGTGATCCACCCACCTAGGTCTGCCAAAGTGCTGGGATTACAGGCACGAGCCACCACACCTGGCCAACATGAATTTTTAATAGAGCAACTTTTATTTATTTGTTCTGTTTTGTTTGTTGTCTCACTCTGTCAACCAGACTGAGTACACAATGGCATGATCATGGCTAACTGCAGCTTCGACCTCCCAACCTCAAGTGATCTTCCCACCTCAGCCTTCCAGGTAGCTGGGGCTTCAGGAACGCACCACTATGCCTAGCTAATTTTTGTATTTTTTGTATAGATTGCTCTCACCTTGTTGCCTAGGCTGGTCTTGAACTCCTGGACTCAAGTGATTCTTGCATCTTGGCCTCCCAAAGTGTTGGAATAATAGGCATGAACCACTGTGCCCAGCCTAATAGAGCAACTTTTGAGCCCATCTGTGGAGTCCGAGTTACAAATCCACATTTTAGACATGTTAATTGCAAACTCTTGATGTGATACAATAGGAAGAGGTGAGATTGGGGTCTGGGTTATGGTGGTTCCCCTTCTAAAATCGACTTCCTAGTGACAATAGTATAAATATATTTTATCTATTACAAGGAAATGTTAATTACTCAGTATTTCATTGTTAGGCTAAATGTGTTTTTGTTTGCCCCACTCTTGAAGAACCAGAAACACTCCAACCCTTTGCTGAACATTGAGAATAGAGATAATTATTTAATGACATTGGGGGTAGGCATATTTAATCATATATTCAGTGAGAGGGATTTAGATTATTATAATTAGGTTTTCCTGTTGGTGAAGATTGCTAAATATAGAAATGAGAGCCTATGGGAATTATGGGGCATCATCTTTCTTGGCAACTCTCTCTACCTGAGCAGTTAAGCTTGGGTGCCAACAGAGAAGAACGGAATGGTTCTCTTCTTGTTTCCGTGGATCAGCCGTTGTACTGCTCACTGGACCAGAACTGTTTTGCCTTAGTAGAGGCTTAATTTTTCATGGAATGATCATCTGAGTTCTGTCCTCTTGCCGACAGTATGAGGTAACGCATTCTGAAGCAACCCAGATGTCACCATCTGATCTAACTATATTTGGTTTGCAGAAGGAGCTGCTGAAATGTAAGCAAGAAGCCAGAAACTTACAAGGGATAAAGGTAAAAAAGGAAGACGTTTAATTCTTTAAATAAAGTCTCTGCAACATAAAGTAGTCTATTGGTGAGTGGTGAGAGTTGGAATTTTCTGTGGACCTTTAATAGCTCTGTGCTGTTGGTAAAGAAAGGGCTTTGTGGGAGGGAAGTGAGACATATCGAGGAATATACCTTTGTTTTGCTGAGGCTTATTTTTAGTAGTTGTGACTCATGGTGCTGCCATTTCCATCTGTGCCACCTTGATTGTCTCTATATGTAAAGGAATCCTCTTCAATGTGAAAGAATGTCTTTTAAAAAATTATAAATTACTTAACACTGAAATTTTCTTTGACATGATCAGTTAAAAAAATTAAAAAATTAAAAAATTATAATTTACTTTGTTTTTGAGTAGTTAACTAACATTCAAGTCATTTAAAGGTATAAAAAAAATAAACCATGCATGAAGTTTGCCTGCCAGCCCTGTCCCCTCGGTTACCTAGTACTCTTTTCTAAAGGCATCTTTTTTTTTTTAGAGACGGAGTCTCACTCTGTCTCCCAGGCTGGAGTGCAGTGGCATGGGAGTCCCACTCTGTCTCCCAGGCTGTAGTGCAGTGGCGTGATCTTGGCTTACTGCAACCTCCACTTCCCAGGTTCAAGCGATTCTCCTGCCCCAGCCTCCTGAGTAGCTGGGATTATAGGCACCCACCGTTATACCTGGCTAATTTTTGTATTTTGAGTAGAGATGGGTTTTCACCATGTTAGCCAGGCTGGTCTTGAACTCCTGACCTCAGGCGATCCACCCACTTTAGCCTCCCAAAGTGCTGGGATTACAGATGTGAGCCACCACACCCAGCCTCCTAGAGGCATCTTAACAGTTATGAGCACATTGGTGTGTATATCGTTTTCCCCCATGGTTTTACTCAAATGGTTGTATACTATAAATATATCTTGATACCTTGCCTTTTTTTCACTTAGTAGTGTATCTTTGAGCTCATTCTGTGTCAGTAGTACATAAAGACTTTCCTAGGTCTTTTTTATGGCTGCATAGTATTTCACTGTATACATACATATATGCTGAATGATTTATTATATATGATAATTTCTAATCTTTTGCTAATATAAACAATGATCTAACAGCCTTGACTCTATGTTATTTCACCCAAATGAGAGTATATTTGTGGAATAATACCTGGAAGTAGAAGAGGATGTTTTTAAGCTGCTGCTTTTCCCCTCTTCCTTATGTATCCATTCATGGGCTAGGCTAGAGTTATAACTCAGCAACATTTTCCAAAGTATATTCTGTAGGTTTCATACTTTGGAAACACTTCTAAAAACAAATGTGTTCCATGGGCAGATAAGTTTGAGACATGCTCTGCAGTCTTGAAGACTGACTGTGAATAATAACATATTAAAGGATCTGAAAAGGTCTGTCAAAACGAGATTGGCCTAAAAACGACTTAGAATTATTAACCACAGAAGTATCTTTTCTTCCATATAATGCCATGGGGCACAATAATGTCCCATGGAGCACACTTTGGGAAGTATTTCTTTAAACTACTGATGCTAAGGGTATCTTAGTACCTTTACCATGTACTGTCATGGGAGAGAGCATAATTAAGGACGGGATCCCACATTCGTCAGAGTCTGTACCATTTCTTTGCAATCTGTAAAGAGAGAAAAGTCAGGACAAATATATTAGAATGCAGCCCTAGTCCATTAGTTGCATTTGAAGCCACCATGGTCGATGGAATTTGTCATAACCGTCCTTATAAGTAAGCATATCCAGCTCATCTTTTGTTAGGCGTGATAGGAACCAAGAGAGTTCAAGCTGAGGGAAAGAAAGCCTAATGCTATTAAGAAGAGAAGAAATCAGGTTTCAGTAAGTTTCATAGTATGGTGGTTAGGATTTTGCTCTGGATGCTAGTTTTCTAGAGGGGGACAGAAAAACCCCTGCTCAGCAACTTGTGGCAAGACCCTTTTACTCCATTTGTCTTCCAGTCTGCCATAATGAATGCTGGAAACACATTACAGTGTTTAGTAATTTTTAGCAGTAACTGGCTGATTGATGAATTGAGACAACAACAATTAATATGCTTTTTCCCTTAGGATGCCTTGCAGCAGAGATTGACTCAGCAGGACACATCTGTTCTTCAGCTCAAACAGGAGCTACTGAGGGCAAATATGGACAAAGATGAGCTGCACAACCAGAACGTGAGTTAAATGAATGAGCGTTGACCTCAGTGAGCCCCATTAGCAGAACAGGTTGCTGCTTCAAGTGCTATTAGACTGGCCATCCTAATCTCTTTTCTTGCTTCTGGGATGTCTACCCTAAGTGTCTACAATTATTTTTATTCACCGCTAGACTCATCTCTGTTCCTAGGTGAAAGCGCACATCATACTGGGCAGGAAGGTCCTTGATATCCTCTTCAACTTTGAGGACACTGAGATATAGAGACAAAATTGTGGTTCTGCAGTCTAATTATTTCACTACAAATATGGAGAGAAGCTGTGTATTTTTACCATCCTGCCCTGTCTGTGCTACATACTGTAACTGCCAACATTAACTGTGGTTACTAAGTAGCTGGTTTCCTTCAGGGTTAGCAGACAATACCTCCGTGCCATGAATTCTTTCTTATCCTTGCAGGTGGATCTGCAGAGGAAGCTAGATGAGAGGAACCGGCTCTTGGGAGAATATAAAGTAAGAATGAATTTCAGGTTGGAAGTGACTTCCACTGACCTTTCATGAACAGCCCATTATTGTTGCTCAAAAAGCACTTAAGTATTCTAGTCTCATCCTTGCCTTTTATTTTTTATTATTTTTTTCATCCTTGCTTTTTAGAAGGAAGTATTTTTCTGTGTCCCCTGATACACTGGCCCTAAAGAATAAATGGCACAGCTAGGAGAGGGAGCACAGAATTAGGGGTCTGGAAACTTCAGTTCTAGTCTTACCTTTACCTCTGACTAGTGTGAATGGCTCGGAGTGGTCCTCCTACAAATGGTAGTTCCCTTCCTCATTACTATCGAAGAATCCTTTGCACTGTGTAAGACTATTACGGTGTGTAAAGTCTTCCTGGTATATTTTAAGGAAAGGACTTTTTTCCCTAAGACTCTACTTTACTTGAGTGGAAATTATTTTGCAGAGGGTGAACTTTTCAGTGTTCCTGGTTTTGCCATTCACCTGAAAGCTCTGTCTTTATTGCAGAAAGAGCTAGGGCAGAAGGATCGCCTCCTTCAGCAGCATCAGGCCAAGTTAGAAGAAGCACTCCGGAAACTCTCCGATGCCAGTTACCACCAGGTCAGAACATATTCAGCCACTGATTTTCCTGCCCCTTTGGCCCAAAGAAATCCTGTTCTAATTTAGTGTCTGTTTTGCAGGTGGATCTAGAGCGAGAGCTAGAACACAAAGATGTCCTCTTGGCTCACTGTATGAAAAGAGAGGCTGATGAGGTAACCTAGACCCTGGGTTCTCCCTGCCACATTTATGAGGCAATTGCTGAGGTTGTGTTTCTGACTTAGAGCTGAACCAAGGCCACAGGCTTGTTAGGAGGCTCTGCGATGAGCTAGTTAAGAGGGCAGGTTCCAGAATAAGAAAGTATGGTTTCACGTTCCGCCTTTACCACTCCTACCTTGTGTGGCCTTCAGCTGCTTCATCTTCTGAACCTTAGAAATAGGGCTTATGTAGCCCGGTATGGTGGCTCACGCCTGTAATCCCAGCACTTTGGGAGGCCGAGGTGGGCGGATCACCTGAGGTCAGTAGTTCAAGACCATCCTGGCCAACATGTCGAAACCCCATCTCTACTAAAAATTCAAAAAATTAGCTGAGCGTGGTGGTGCGTGCCTGTAACCCCTACTACTGGCTGAGGCAGGAGAATCGCTTGAACCTGGGAGGTGGGCGGTTGCTATGAGCTGAGATTGTGTCATGGCACTGCAGCCTTGTTGACAGAGTGAGACTCTGTCTCCAAAAGCAAAACAAAACATATATATATGTTTCATATATGTATGAAACAAAGCCAGGCAGTGCTGGAGCAGCATTCTGAGGCTCTCCAGTGCCATGGCAGAGGCTAGGTTGGGGGGTCCCCGGGTGGAGGTTGGCATTTCCTTTATTCACATTCAACAATGCGTACTAAGTGTCGAGTGCTGGGCATACAGCAGTGACCAAAAGTGGGGAAAAACTATACTTATGAAAGATACATTTTAATAAAGAGAGCCATTAAACAAATAAACTATTATATACTTTGTCAGCAAGTGATAAATATGAGGAAGAAAAATAAGACAGCACATCTGGTTTACCATTCTCCCTTTAACAAGCAACATTTCTTCATGCTGCTATAGGCAACCAACTACAACAGTCACAGCTCTCAAAGCAATGGTTTTCTCCCCCCAGTGGCAGGAAAAGGAGCTGCTGCAATCAGCAACAGAGGGGTAGGTACCTGGATTTTTGATAGAGACCTGCCACTTCTCACTGAAGCCAGAAGAGTGCCAAAGCCATGGCCAGTGGATGAGGCCTTTTATAGTCCACTTCCCTAATTCTTGGATCTGTGGAGTATGTAAAGATGTGAGGCACTTGCTATCCAAAATTAAGAATTAGTGGGCAAACCATAGGCCTGCTTCTGTGGGGGTAAAAAATCTCTTCTGGAAACCTGACTCCTATATCCTTTTAAGCCCAGTGGTTGGGACGTGGCACCGTGCCATGCTAGCAGCACCTTATTTTTGCCCACAGACCAGCGACCTGCAGCTTGTTCGAGATGCTCTCCGCAGCCTGCGCAACAGCTTCAGTGGCCACGATCCTCAGCACCACACCATTGACAGCTTGGAGCAGGGCATCTCCAGCCTTATGGAGCGCCTGCATGTCATGGAGACGCAGAAGAAACAAGAAAGAAAGGTAACCCTCTTGCTGTGGTGTCTCTCTTAGGCAAGCTCCTGAGAAAGCAGGGTTTTATGAATTTTTTTTTACCCAGACTGGAGTGCAATGGCACGATCTTGGCTCACCACAACCTCCACCTTCTGGATTCAAGCAATTCTCCTGCCTCACCCTCCCGAGTAGCTGGGATTACAGGCACGCGCCACCATGCCCAGCTAATTTTTGTAGTTTTAGTAGAGACGGGGTTTCACCTCGTTGACCAGGATGGTCTCGATCTCTTGACCTCGTGATCCACCCACCACGGCCTCCCAAAGTGCTGGGATTATAGGCATGAGCCACTGTACCCGGCCGGTTTTATGAATTTTAATTGAGATGAAGGCAGTATGAAGAGCTATAAGATCCTGTTAAAGATTACAGTTGTTTTTCCCTATTGGTTTTTCTCTCAGTGAAACTGACTATTCATCATGGTTTGACAATCCAGAGAAGGAGTTCATGGTCACTCTTGCTCCCAGCAACTGTATAGCTGTGTAAGGATTGTGGCTCTTGACCCCACAGGGTCTCTCTTTACTGTTTCTTCCCCTCCCACCCACCCCCAACGAGCTTGGCATTGGATGAGAAAATATATGGAAAATGCATTGGAAACCAGAAAGCCTGTCATATATATTATTATTGTTAGGATAAATATATTCGATTTTATATGTTGTGGAAGAGGTGGTAGAAAAGTATGTAGTATTTTAAGCGCACTTTTATGATCTAAATTTCTTGGTTAAGCTCTCCCATTGATCCTAACTCCTGTGATTTTTGTGTGGCTCCTCAGGTTCGGGTCAAGTCACCCAGAAATGAAGTAGGTAGTGAATACCGGGAGTCCTGGCCCCCTAATTCAAGTAAGTACTCGTTTTTGGTCAGTAGGGACTCCTAGCATATTAGACCAGAAATTTAGTATTTTTTACACTACCAGTATTTTGGAGATGTAATTTTTCTTGTAGTACCTCACTTTTATACTATTTGTTTCTGTAGCAATACTGGAATTGAGTTAGTTCTACGACTGTGAAGACATATGCCATCACCACCCCCAGTGCCATTGAGCCACGTGCAGGCAGGATGTTGCTGACTCAGAGAGGCTAAAATATCTTTGAAGAACGTACAAGCTCAAAACATTTATGCTGAAAAAGCAAAATACAAAACAACAAAAACACATACGTATATAAATCTTCCCACATTCCCAAATAAATAGCACGAAAAAAATTTCCACTTCTTCCTTGAAGCAAGGAGTTTGGTTTCTGGAGAGATACTCTGAAACTTTGAGTGCTTAGGGCATTTAGTTTAAGTCCTGCAAAATGTTTGCACCATCTAGTGGCCATGGCTAGAAAGTATATTTTAACCTGCTCCATGCCCTCTTAGATTTTTTTCCCATTTGTTCAAACTTCGGGAGCTACCCTGCCTGGTAATTTCTATTTTAGTTTGTATTTTGCCTTTTGGCTTGGTTCACACTTTCTTATCTTTTAATCAGGCCTAATTGAAAGGTATCTAAATAATTTATAAAAAACAAATAGTAAAAAGCTGACTAGAAACAATTTTTTATGTTAAATATATAATTTTTTAAACTACATTAAGAAACCTAAAGTAAAATATTGAAAATACTTGCAAAAATATGAAATGTAAAAATTTTTTTGTAGAGTAAATAAAGTAGCATTTCAAACCTCTGATCCCAGCTATCGTTAACTTTTGGATGACATATCTATAATGAGAATGAAACAAATTTATTTATTTATTTATTTTGGTGGGGTGGGGGATGGAGTTTTGCTCTTGTCACCCAGGCTGGAGGGCATTGCCATGATCTCTGCTCACTGCAACCTCCGCTTCCTGGGTTCAAGCGATTCTCCTGCTCAGCCTCCCCAGTAGCTGGGATTATAGACATGTACCACCATGCCTGGCTAATTTTTGTATATTTAGTAGAGATGGGGTTTTGCCATGTTGGCAACAAATTATTTTATTACCAGAATTAGTTTAGTTTCAGTTTTCTAGCAGTGTTTCAAAATAGTCATTTATATCGTTTGGAGATATTATTTTATTCATTGATTTCTTCAGATTAGTGTAAACTGCCAATGTAAATAGGTGTAAATATTTAGAAATTTCTTTTTTGGCTGAGCGCAGTGGTTTATGCCTGTAATCCCAGCACTTTGGGAGGCCGAGGCGGGTGGATCATGAGGTCAAGTGGTTACTTTTTAAACCTTATCTTTCATTGTCTTTTCAAAAGCATTTACTATTCTCTAAAAGTCTCCTGGAAACTTTCTTCTCCTTCAGTTTCAGTGTCATTCAGATACTCATTTAACATATTTACTGAGCATCCATTATTTACCATCAATGTTAGACGCTGGAGATACAGAGATGAACAGGTTAGACTTGGCACTTGCCCTCATTGGACTTGCAGGGTAGTAAAGTAAATACCTGAGTTTTCCTTCTAGTCCTTCGTGAATCTCCTTTTATTCTGCTGTGATTATTGAGTGTTGATGTGTCCTGGGATTCCATCCAAGTGAAGCCTAAACCAAAGCCTTTTCATATTGTCTTTGGTTCAGGTAATCTCTTTCACTCCTGTGGCTTAAACTACTCTTGTTCTTTTCTGAGCTTCAGTACTATATACATATATATTTGTTTGTTTGTTTGTTTGTTTGTTTGTTTTTGAGACAGAGTCTCACTTTTGCCCAGACTGGAATTCAGTGGCCCAATCTCGACTGACTGCAACCTCCACCTCCTGGGTTCAAGTGATTCTCCTGTCTCAGCTTCCCGAGTAGCTGGTATTACAGGTCCATACCACCACGCCCAGCTAATTTTTTGTTTTTAGTAGAGACAGGGTTTCACTGTGTTGCTCAGGCTGGTCTCCAACTCCTGAGCTCAGGCAATCCACCCACCCCCACCTCCCAACGTGCTATGATTACAGGCGTGAGCCACCGCACCCGTCCTAGTACTATATTTTAAAATGTAAACTAGCTATCTCTCCCTGTAGGTCCCAAGGCACAGTAAAGTCATGTCCAAAACTGGACACAAAACAATAGAGTGGGGAAAATACAGAATATACAATCAAACAGGTCTAGGGTACAATTTCAGCTCTGTCATTCAGCGCAGCGTGTGAACATGGGCAAGAATGTTAATTAATGTCACTGAATTTTAGTTTCCTTTTTTTATGGAACCAAAATAATCTTGAAGAATTTGAGCATTGAATTAAAAATACAGAACTCATCTAATGTACTGTGGAGCATATGAGAGACGCAAGGCATTCCCCTCTGGCTGCGCCCTTTCTCTTTCCTTTTCAATATAATTAAATTTTCTGAAAGAGTAATGTACTTTCTGAATCCACTTCCTTTCTTGCCGTTTACTCTTAAGGAAAAACAATAATTATTTCAGATTTAAAGTAAAACAAGTAGATTAGTGAAATCAAATTTAGAGTTCCGATAAAAACCCATATAACCAGAGAATATTCTTTTCAACCAATGGTGCTGGAATAACTGGATATCCATGTGTTGGGTACCAGCCCCAACCCCGTATGTAGGTGCCCTGAGTCCCAGCGGTGACGAGGGATTGAGAAAAGGAAATAAAGACAGAGACACAAGAGTAGAATTTACAGCATGGGCCCAGGGGACCAACAAGAGTGGGAACCGCATTGGCCCTGAGCTCTGGGCTCCAAACGCTTTTATTATGTGCTTAATCTCATTGATCTTATGGACGTGGAAGGGGAGGGTGAAGGGGTAGGTGAGATAGCCAGGGTGGGAGAGCACTTGAGATCCTTCTAAGACAGGCTAAACTAGTACTTTGAGTTTACCCATTGTTATCAGGGTGCTGCTGCAGCGGAAGTGTAGCAGAGGAGGAGCCACCTGGTCTGACCACACCCAATACATCGAGGGGCTTTTATCTCCAAGCATTGAGGACATAGAGCAATTAAAATCACTCCGTATTCGGAGAACCCAGGCAGAGGCTGAGGCTTTCCGTGATCTCTGCCCTGCAAGGCTTTTCTCCTCCTTGCCAGCTCCCATCTGTAAAGACCCTCCCAGATCTGTGAGCCGAGGTCGCCTCCCTTCTCAGAGATCTTTGCACAAGCCCTTTTTAGGAGACCTTCATGCAGTCTCCATGTTGAGAAGGCATTTGTGGGACCACAGCAGTATTCCCTGCTCTGCAACCACCCCTCGGTGTTCCCCGGTGTTACTGCGCTCCCAGATGGCCATTACCTTAGGCTTCCTGTTGCGGCTTGATTTCTAATTAATTGCACCAATAATATAGTTTAGTTCGGTGTATAAACTTCAGTGTACTCTGACCCAAGCCAGCTTATAATTATTTAGCTAGAATTAACATATGTCTCCCCCTGACCATCTTGACCCACACCGTGAAATGGAACCCCTTACTTCACAACGTATACAAAAGTTAACTCAGACTAGATCAGTGACTAGTATATAAGAGCTTAAAGCTATAAAGTTCATAGAAGAAAACATAGAGGAAAATAATCATGACCCTGGACTTGGCAGTGGATTCTTAGATAGGACATAAAAAGCATGAGCAACAAAAGAAAAAGATAAAATTGGGCTGGGCTTGGTGGCTTATGCCTGTAATCCCAGCAGTTTGGGAAGCCAAGGTGGGTGGATCACCTGAGGTTGGGAGTTTGAGACCAGCCTGGCCAACATGATGAAACCCCATCTCTACTAAAAATACAAAAATTAGCCGGGCATGGTAGCGGGTTCCTATAATCCCAGCTACTCGGAGGCTGAGGCAGGAGAATCGCTTGAACCTAGGAGGTGGAAATTGTGGTGAGCTGCTGCAGCCTGGGTGACAGAACAAAACTCCATCTCAAAAAAAAAAAAGGCCAGGCGCAGTGGCTCATGCCTGTAATCCTAGCACTTTGGGAGACCGAGGCGGCGGGTGGATCACCTGAGTTCAGGAGTTTGAAACCAGCCTGGCCAATATGGCAAAACCCCATCTCTACTAAAACTACAAAAATTAGCCAGGTGTGGTGGTTGGTGCTGGTAATCCCAGCTACTCAGGGAGGCTGAGGTGCAAGAATAGCTTGAACCCAGGAGGTGGAGGTTGCAGTGAGCCGAGATTGCACCACTGCACTCCAGCCTGAGTGCAGAGGGAGACTTTCTCTCAAAAATAAATAAATAGAAAGATAAAAGATAAAATTGGACTTCATCAACATTAAAAACTTTTGTGTGGCTGGGCACAGTGGCCCATGCCTGTAATCCCAGCAGTTTAGGGGGGCCAAGGTGGGCAGATCACCTGAGGTTGGGAGTTTGAGACCAACCTGACCAACATGGAGAAAACCCGTCTCCACTAAAAATACAAAGTTGGGCGTGGTGGTGGTTGCCTGTAATCCCAGCTACTTGGGAGGCTGAGGCAGGAAAATCGCTTGAACCCAGGAGGCAGAGTTGCAGTGAGTCAAGATTGCACCATTACACTCCAGCCTGGGCAACGAGAGCAAAAACTCTGTCTCAAAAAAAAAAAAAGCAAAAAAAAAAACTTTTGTATATAGAAGAATGCTGTTGAGAAAGGAAACAGATAACCTACAGAATAGGAGAAAATATTTGCAAATCGTATTGTCTGGTAAGAGTCTAGGATCCTAATATATATATATAAAAAAAAACTCCTACAACTCACAGCAAAAGGACAAACAACCCAAGAGAAAATGGGCAAAATACTTGAATAGACATTCTCCAAAGAAGATAAACAAATGGCCAATTAACCCATGAAAATATGTTCAAAATCATTAGTCATCAGGGGAATGCGAATCAAAACCACAGTGAGGGACCACTTCACACCTACTAAACGGTGTCAAAAAATGGAGAATGATAAGTGTCGGTGAGAATGTGGAGAATTTGAAACTGTCATACATTGCTCTGAGGATGTAAATGGTGCAGCAACTGTGGAAGACAGTTTGGCGGTTCTTTAAAAAGTTAAACATAGAGTTACCATATGACCCAAAATAATTGAAAAGTTCAAAAAAACTTGTACATCTATGTTCATAGCAGCCATATTCACAATATTCCAAAGGTAGAAACACCCCAGATGTCTATCAACTGATGAATAGATAGACAAATTCTGGTATATGTAATCAGTGGAATATTATTCACCTATAAAGAGGAATGAGGCCAGGCGCAGTGGCTCATGCCTGTAATCCTAGCACTTTGGGAGGCCGAGGTGGGTGGATCACCTGAGGTCAGGAGTTCAAGACCAGCCTGGCCATCATGGTGAAACCCCATCTTTAAAACAAAAAAAATAAAAAAGAGGAATGAAGTACTGATTCATGCTACAACATGGATGAACCTGGAAAACATTATGCTAAGTGGAAGATGCCAAACACAAAAAGGGCACATACTGTATGAGTCTGTTTATAAAAAATGTCCAGAATAGGCAAATCCATAAAGACAGAAAGTAGAGTGGGTTAGACAGATGCCAGGGTCAGGAGTGAGGGAGGAAGAGGAAATAACTGCTCAATGAGTACAGGTTTTTGTTTTTTTTTGAGACAGAAGTCTGCTCTGTTGCCAGGCTGGAGTGCAGTGGCATGACCTCAGCTCACTGCAACCTCTGCGTCCCGGGTTCGAGTGATTCTCCTGCCTCAGCATCCCAAATAGCTGGGACTACACATGTGCACCACCACACCCAGCTAATTTTTGTATTTTTAGTAGAAACAGGGTTTCACCACGTTGGCCAGGATGGTCTTGATCTCTTGACCTCATGATCCGCCCATTGGGATTACAGGTGTGAGCCACCATGCGCAGACTATTTGCGCAACATTTTAAATGTACTAAATGCTATTGAACTGCACACCTTAAAATGGTTAAAATGGTGAATTTTACTACAATTTTTTAAAAGTGAGATTTTGTTAAAAAAAAATAACAGTTCTGCCTTCTGCCTAGGATATAGAAAGCCAGAAAATAGCCTTGCTTCTACCCAAACAACAAGAAAAAGTTAGATAATCTAAAAAGTCCTAACTTTCTTGAGCCTATCAGAGAGATGAAATCATAGTGCAATCAACTAGCCTGAAAAAGAAACAGGCACCGACAAGGAGAGAGAGGATGCAAGTTCTGGCTCAGTTGTGGTAGAGCCTGGGAGGAAGATGGGGCCACTGTACAACAGATAAGAATAATTCAGCTGAGCTTTTTGTTTGTTTGTTTGTTGTTTTTAGATGGAGTGACACTCTCGTTGCCCAGGCAGGAGTGCAATGATGCAATCTTGGCTCACTGCAACCTCTGCCTCCCAGGTTCAAGCAATTCTCCTGCCTAAGACTCCTGAGTAGCTGGGATTAGAGGCGCCCACCACCATGTCAGCTAATTTTTGTATTTTTGGTAGAGACAGGATTTCACCATGTTGGGCAGGCTGGTCTTGAACTCCTGGCCTCAGGTGATCTCTCCGCCTTGGCCTCCCAAAGTGTTGGGATCACAGGCGTGAGCTACCACACCTGGCCTGAGATTTTTAGTTATTTGCTAAAGGCTGAGAAGACAGTATAGGAACCTTGGGAGCCACAGACACAAGAGGAATTTGTACCCAATTGCAGATACTTTTTCATGACTACCAGGTGCTTATGAAAAGGTTGGTGTGACAGTGAGATATCATCTCACCCCAGTTAAAATGCCTTTTATTAAAAACACATTTGACATAGCGGGCATGTGGGAAAAAAAGGATGCTAGTGAGGATTCAGAGAAAGGGGTATACTTACGATACACCGTTGGTGGGCACGTAAATTAGTATAGTTACAAGAGACAACAGTGTGGATGTTCCTCAAAAAAGTACAAATAGAACTTCCATATGATCCAGCAATTCCACTGCTGGGTGTATATCCAAAAGAAAGGAAACCAGTATGTCAGAGAGGTGTCTGCATTTCCATGTTTATGGCAGCACTATTTCCAGTAGCCAAGGCTAGTCATAGTGGCTTGTGCCTGTAATCCCAGCACTTTGGGAGGCTGAGGCAGGAAGATTTCTTGAGCTCAGGAGTTCGAGATGAGTCTGGGCGACATAGTGAGACCTTGTCCTTACTAAAAATAAAATTAGCTGGGTATGGTGGCACATGCTTGTAGTGCCAGCTACTTAGGAAGCTGCAGTGGAAGGATAGCTTTAGCCTGGGAGATAAAGGCTGCGGTGAGCTATGATTATGCCACTGCACTCCATCCTGGTGTCAGAGTGAGATCCTGTCTCAAAACAAAACAAAACACCAAATAAACAAAAACACAATAGCCAAGATATGGAATTCATTGAAGTGTCCATCAACAGATGAGTGGATAAAGAAAATAAATATATATATGCAATGGAATATTAGTATTCAGCTATAACAAAGCATAAAGTCCTGTCTTTTGAAGCAACATGGATGTACTGGAGATTATTATGTGAAGTGAAATAAGCCAGGCACAGAAAGACAAATACCACATGTTCTCTACTAGTATGTGGGAGCTAAAAAAAAAATGTATCTCATGGAGATAGTTGATTGGTAGTAACTGGAGGCTGGGAAGACTTGGTAGGGAGTGACGGAGAGGTTGGTTAGTGGATACAAAAATACAGTTAGATAAAAGGAGTAAGCTCTAGTGTGATAAGGCAGTAGGGTGACTATAATTTATGGTATAGTTTGAAATTGCTAGGCTGGGCGTGGTGGCTTATGCCTGTAATCACAGCACTTTGCTAAAAATACAAAAATTAGCCGGGCGTGGTGGCAAGTGCCTGTAATCCCAGCCACTTGAGGCACAAGAATTGCCTGAACCCAGGAAGCAGAGGTTGCAGTGAGCTAAGATCATGCCACTGCACTCCAACCGGGGTGACAGAGTGAGACTCTGTCTCAAAAAGCAAAAACAAAACCAAAAATGAAATAGCTAGAGAATTGGGATGTTTTAACATAAAGAAAAGATAAATGTTTGAGGTGATGGATATTCTAGTTACTCTGATTTGATCATTACGCATTGTATGCATGTATCAAAATAACACGAGTCAGGCATGGTGGGCTCATGCCTGTAATGTCAGCTACTTGGGAGGCTGATGTGGGAGGATTACTTGAGTCCAGGGATTTGAGGCCAGCCTGAGCAACATAATGAGACCTCATCTTTAAAAAAAAATATATATATATATATATATATATATATATATATATCACATGTAATCTAAAAATATGTACAACATGTATCAATTTAAAAATTAATAAAATATGCTTTTGGTTAAAAAAAGGTTGGTCGTGGGGATAAAGTCTAAAGAAACCTTCCCTCCCTCCCTCCCTCCTTCTTGGAGGAAGGGAGCAGTTATTTGCTTCCCTTCCCTCTGTGGAGGGAAGAAAATCCCATTGACCCCTCCATCTCTGCTCTCAGCAAAAGTGAAGACCCATTACATCTAGTGGGGATGGAAAAGGCAAAAGAATACTCTACTTTGGCAGAGGAGCAGGAAACTATATTGGACTCAGATTATAAGAGGTTGGCAACCACAGGGGGAGGAACAGGATCACTGAGAAAACCCCACTTAAAAACTGGGGCTGCATCAGGACAACAGAGAAGCCCTCTTCATCCCCCCACCACCAGGGGAGCAAGCACTGTTTAATTAGCAACAATGGACTGCTTCTGAGGGAGGAGACAGCATAAAGAGACTGACTGAGACACAGCACAGGAGGAAAGCCTACAGCTGAAGGAGGGGAAGGACCATTGAGTAACAACCCTCCAGCAACCAGCTGTCCCTAAACCTAACTCTAGAAGACTTGGAAAATGGTGGTTTACTGAAGGTAACCTTAACAAAAATCTCAATCCCAGGTCAGCTTCTGACCAAATTAACTCAACTATC
Organism: Saguinus oedipus; assembly: GCA_031835075.1. NCBI lineage: Eukaryota > Metazoa > Chordata > Mammalia > Primates > Cebidae > Saguinus > Saguinus oedipus. The sequence continues at coordinate 9,812,503 of CM063178.1, forward strand.
CCCACTGATGGCCTGGAAGAACAAACAGTGTGCCCGTTTCTAGACAGATATTTTTACCTGTCTCTCCCATCTTAACACATGTCTGGCATTCAGTAAGAAATTATGAGGCACCCACAAGAGCAAGAGAAAAACCAAGCCACTGTGAAGAGCAAAAGCAATCAACAGAACAAACTCAAATACAACAAGGATGTTGAAACCATCAGACAAGAAATTTAAAGTAACTGACTCATATGTTAAAGGCTGTAGTGAAAATGTTAATAACATGCACGTACAGGTGAGGAAGATTCAACTCTCTGCTGTTTATAGGAAACCCACTATAAACAGAGTGGCATTAATGGATTTAAAAATAAAAAATGGCTTCTTTGAGGGAACGATCCAAGATGGCTGACCGCTAACATCTCGGGATTGCAGCTCCCAGTGAAAACGCAGAGAACGAGAGGACGCCACATTTTCAGGCAAATTTTGGTCGCTCATGGGGCAGAAGATTTCCAGTGGAGGAGCCGCACAGGTCGCCAGCGCAACTCTTGTGGCCCTTGCAGCGGTTTTGCCAGCACCTCGGCGCGGCAGCTCTTGGCGCAGAGTAAACGGGACTGGTTCCCCTTCTGACTGAGGTTTGGAGCTCCAGGAAGGCAGAGTCGCCTATTACGGACCCAAGAAGGAAGTCAGACTGGAGATTCCCGGGCAGAAAAGCACCATCACTCTTAACGCCGCTGTTTTGGCCGGCGCAGTGGGTTGCTCATATTTCGGCCCTGGGAATTAAGAACTTGGGCGTCCACTCAGAGACCTAATTTGAAAGGTGGTAATTACAAAGACGACAGGTGGATAAATTTACAATGATGGGAAGAAACCAGCGTAAAAAGGCTGAGAATGCTCAAAATCAGAATGCCTCTCCCTCTAAAGAGGATCACAGTTCCTCATCAACAAGGGAACGAGGCTTGATGGAGAATGAGCGCATCCCAATAACAGAATCAGGCTTCAGAACATGGATAGTAAGAAACTTCTGTGAGTTAAAAGAACATGTTGTAGCCCAACGTAAAGAAACTAAGAACTTTGAAAAAAGGTTTGACGAAATCCTAATGAGAATAGACAACTTAGAGAGGAATATAAGTGAATTAATGGAACTGAAGAATACAATACGGGAACTCCGAGAAGTATGCACAGGTTTAAACACTCGAATTGTTCAAGCAGAAGAAAGGATATCAGAGGTCGAAGTCCAAAAAATAAAATCTTTTATGAACAAGCAAGTACTCAGAGATTTTATTACCACCAGGCCTGCTTTACAAGAGCTACTGAAAGAAGCATTACACGTAGAAAGAAACAACCAGTATTAGCCTTTCTAAAAATATACCAAAAAGTAAAGAGAATCAACATAAAGAAGAATTTACATCAACAAATGGATAAAACAGCCAGTTAACATCAAATGGCAGTAATCCTAAATTTAAATCGACTAAATCCCCCAGTCAAAAGATACAGCCAAAACCCAACGGTATGCTACATCCAGACCCATTTCACATGCAAGGATACACAAAGACTCAAAACAAAGGGATGGAGAAAGATTTACCAACCAAATGGAGAGCAAAAATAAATAAATAAATAAAAAGCAGGAGTTGCAATTCTCGTATCTGATAAATAGATTTTAAAGCAACAAAGATATAGTGGTAAAAGGATCAATGCAACAATAAGAGCTAACGATCCTAACACCCAGATACATACAGACTTAGACTCAATGAGACAGAAAATTAATAAGGATATCAAGGACTCGAACTCAGATCCGGAACAAGTATTAATAAATATTTATAGAGCTCTCCACTTTAAATACACAAAATATACATTCTTGTCAATAGAACATCACACCTACTCATAGGTTTAAAGGAAATATTCATTGGCCATTATTAATACCCATTTCTTTTAGAATAAAGCAACATTTCCGTTCTCTCTCTTTTTTCTTCCTCTTTCTTCCTCTCCTTCACTCCTCTTTTTTCCTTTCCTTCTCTCAAAAAAAAAAAGAAAAAAGAAAAAGAAAAAAAGAAATCAACTTGTAGACCTCTAGATCCAGGTCGGCAATGTCTCTCTCATTGCCTGATTTCCTTCCTTCCCTTCTCTCCCTCCCTCCCTCCTTCCTTTCCTTCCTCCCTCCCTTCCTTCCTCCCTCCCTTCCTTCCTCCCTCCCTTCCTTCCTCCCTCCCTCCCTTCCTCCTTTCCTCCCTTCCTGCCTTCCTCCCAAAATAAATAAATAAATAAAAAGAAAATGGCTTCTTTGCTGCATCGACTGCGAGAATGAAGACCATTCTCAACAATCGGACTGTTAGCATTCCAGAAAATGCTGATACTACTCCAAAGGGATGCAGTTATTGTGAAGGGCCCCAGAGGAACCCTGCAGAGGGACTTCAAACACATCAATGTAGAACTCAGTCTTCTTGGAAAGAAAAAAAAAGAGGCTCCAGGTTGACAAATGGTGGGGTAACAGAAAAGAACTGACTGCCGTTTGGACTATTTGTAGTCATATACAGAACATGATCAAGGGTGTTACACTGGGCTTCCATTACAAGATGAGGTCTGTGCATGCTCACTTCCCCATCAATGTCGTTATTCAGGAGAATGGGTCTCTTGTTGAAATCCGAAACTTCTTGGGTGAAAAATACATCCGCAGGGTTCAGATGAGACCGATGTTGCTTGTTCAGTATCTCAAGCCCAGAAAGATGAATTAATCCTTGAAGGAAATGACATTGAGCTTGTTTCAAATTCAGCGGCTTTGATTCGGCAAGCCACAACAGTTAAAGATACCTGGAAATTTTGGGGTGGTATCTATGTCTCTGAAAAAGGAAGTGTTCAGCAGGCCGATGAATAAGATCTAAGAGTTGTCCAGCTACAGAAACAAGATGCTGATGATTCCTAAGACCTACTTGTGATATTTAAAGGATGCAATAAAAGACCTATTGATTTTGGGGGGGAAAAAGTGGAAAGATGGATAAAGATATATCATGGAAACACTAATCAAAAGAAAGCTGGTGTGATTTTATTAGTATCTGATAAAGTATACTTGAGAACAAGGAGTATTTCCAGGTATAAAGGTAATACATAATTATAAAGAGGTGAATTTACCAAGAAGACATAATAATCCTAAATGTGGGTATACCTAATAACAGCTTTGAAATACATGAAGCAGGCCATGCACTGTGGCTCATGCCTGTGATCCCAGAATTGTGGGAGGCTGAAGAAGGAGGATCACTTGAGCTCAGAAGTTTGAGACAAGCCTGGGCAACATGGTGAGACCCTGACTCTACAAAAAATAAAAAAAAATTAGCCAGGTGTGGTGGCATATGCCTGAAGTCTTAGCTACTTGGGAGGCTGAGACAGGAGGATCACTCAAGTCCAGGAGTTGGAGGCTGCAGTGAGCGACGATCACACCACTGCACTGCAGCCTACTACTGGGAGTTTGAGACCAGCCTGGCCAACATGGTGAAACCCTGTCTCTACTAAAAATACAAAAACAGCTGGGCGTGGTAGCAGGTGTCTGTAATCCCAGCTACTTGTGAAGCCTGTAATCCCAGCACTTTGGGAGGCCAAGGTGGGAGGCTCTCTTGAGGCCAGGTGTTCAAGACTACCCTGACCAATATAGCAAGACCCCATCTCTTAGGAAAAGAAAAAACCCCAAATCTTAGGTATAAACTTCATAAAATATGTGCAGTAACTATACTGAGAACTAAAAAACAAGGATGAAATAAAGATTTAAATAAATGGAGATATATATTATGTTTATGTATTGGAGTACTCAACATTGTTAAGATGGCCTGTTCTGGCGGGGCATGGTGGCTCAAGCCTCATGTAATCCTAGCACTTTGGGAGGCCGAGGCGGGTGGATCATGAGGTCATGAGATCGAGACCATCCTGGCCAACATGGTGAAACCCCGTCTCTACTAAAAATACAAAAATTAGCTGGGCATGGTGGCGTGTGCCTGTAATCCCAGCTACTCGGGAGGCTGAGGCAGGAGAATTGCTTGAACCTGGGAGGTGGAAGTTGCAGTGAGCCCAGATCGCACCACTGCACTCCAGCCTGGCGCCTGGCAACAAAATGAGACTCTGTCTCAAAAAAAAAAAAAAAAAAAGACAAAAGATGGCCTGTTCTTCCCCAAATAATCTATGTAGCTTCAACGCAGTGCCAGTGAAAATCCTACCAGGCTTTTGTAGATATAAACAAGCTGATTCTAAAATTTACATGCCCTTTGTGATGTCCCACAGCTTTTGAAAATAAAATAAAATAAAACAAAATTTACATGACAGAATAAGGGGACTAGAATTAACTGTCCTCCCAATCCAAATGGTGAAAAAGATGAACAATGCAGTTGGTGGACCACACTGTCTGATATCAAAACTAACTGTAAAGTTAGGGTAATCAAGACAGTGTAGTATTGGTGAATTGGTAGATACATAGATGAGTGGAACAGAATAGAGAGTTTGAAATAGACACACATTTACCATTTGATTTTATTTTATTTTTTGAGATGGAGTCTCACTTCTGCCGCCCAGGCTGGAGTGCTGTGGTGCAATCTCAGTTCACTGCAACCTCTGCCTCCTGAGTTCAGACGATACTTCTGCCTCAGCCTCCCGAGTACCTGGGACTACAGGCACGTGCCACCATGCCCAGCTAATTTTTTTGTATTTTTAGTAGAGTCGGGGTTTCATCATCTTGGCCAGTCTGGTCTTGAACTCCTAGGCTCAATTAATCTTCCTGGCTTGGCCTCCCAAAGTGCCGGGATTACGGGTATGAGCCACCATGCCTGGACTACCAGTTGATTTTCTACAATGGTGCAAAGACAATTCAGTGGTAAAGGAATAGGCTTTTCAAAAATGGTGCTAGAACAGTTCAGGATCTATTTTTTTAAGTGAGTCTTGACCTATACCTCATACCATATGCAAAAATCAACTCCAAATGGGTAATACACCTAAACTTATAAGCTATAACTATTAATCACCTGTTTTGTGGTACTTTTTAAAATCACATATTAAATTTATAGACATATACAAGTATGTTTCTGAGCCATTTATCCTCTGTGAGTTTTTTTTTTGTACATTTTTTACAGTAATGCCATAATACAGTAATAACTATCATTTTGTCATATGGCTTGATGTTGGGTGAGACAAGTTGTCCCTCATTACTCTTATTTAGCTTTTTTACTTGAAAAGTCTATGCAGTCGGGCGCAGTGGCACCCAGCTACTGAGGAGGCTGAGGTGGGAGGATCGCTTGAGCCCAGGAGTTCTGGACTGGAGTGCACTATGCCGATTCCGTGTCCACACTAAGTTTGGCATCAATATAGTGACCTCCCAGGAGCAGGGGACCACCAGGTTGCCTAAGGAGGGTTGAATCGGCCCAGGCGGGAAATGGAGCAGGTCAAAACTCATGCTGATCAGTAGTGGGATCGCACCTGTGAATAGCCACTGCAGTCCAGCCGGCAACGTAAGGAGACCCCATCTCTTAAAAAAAAAAAAAAAAGAAAGAAAGAAAGAAAAGAAAAAGAAAAATGAAAAGTCTATGCAGTCTAACTCATCCTTCTTCATTAGTCATCTGAATCGACTTTTCGCTAGTATCATCAATAATGTATTTCCCAAACCAGTGTTTACCTATTAGACCTCTGTGTGGCATTTGACATCATGATTACTTTTTCTTTGAAGTTCTCCCCAAATGTGTACGTAACATTTTTATTAGTCAGCTTGGGCTGCCATTGCAAAATATATTAAACTCTCATAAACAACATAAATTGATTTTCTTTCTGGAGGCTATAAGTACAAGATCAGGTTGCTAGCATGGTCAGGTTTTGGTGAGGGGTCTTTTCCTGGCTTGTAGAAGGCCACCTTCTCTGTCCTCACCTGGAGGAGAGAAAGCTCTGTACCTATTTTAAAGACACTAGTTCTATTGGATCAGAGTTCCAGCCATATGACCTCATTTAATCTTTTTCTCTTTTTGAAACGGAGTCTCACTCTGTCGCCAGGCTGGACTGCAGTGGCGCAATCTTGGCTCACTGCAACCTCTGCCTCCTGGGTTCAAGTGATTCTCCTGCTTCCTGAGTAGCTGGACTACAGGGGTGTGCCACTACGCCCAGCTAATTTTTGTATTTTTAGTGGAGATGGGGTTTCACCATGTTGGCCAGGATGGTCTCAAATCTCTTGACCTCATGATCCACTTGCCTCAGCCTCCCAAAATGCTGAGATTACAGGCAGGCGTGAACCACTGCTCCCGGCCATTCAATATTAATTACCTCCTTAAAAACCCTATCTCCAATACAGTCAAATAGCAGATAAAGGCTTCAACATAGGAAGTTGGGGGCGGGGGGAACACAATTCAATCCATAGCAATATTATTTTCATATTTATTTTACTGTAACTTTTTCTCTCTCCACTAGACTTTTGAGCTCCTTAAGGGTAGGGATTATATGTAACTTACTTGTGTATGTCTGATACTTAATACATAATAAGGTACCCAATAAACATTTAAAATGAATAATTAGATTACATATTCACTTGTGTTCCCCTGACTTAGGCAATGGTATTACCATGTGCCTGTTTTCCCAGATTGTAAATCTCAGTCATCTTTAACTTTTCCCTATTATATACCCCATGTTTAACCATATCCCTAGTACTAAGATTGACTTTCTAAGTCTTTCAAATCTATCTCTTCTCTGGCTCCAGGGCTACATTTTCCTATCCTCATGTGTCAGACTGTTGTCATTGTCTCTTAACAGGATGTCTTAATCAGTTGAGTGTTGCCATAAAGGAATATCTGAGGCCAGGTAACTTATGAGGGAAAGAGGTTTCTTTGGCTCACAATTCTGCTGGCTGGTGGACTGGACATCTGGTGAAAGCCTCAGTCCGCTTCCACTCATGGCAGAAGGCAAATGGGAGTTGGCATGTGCTGAGATCACATGGAGAGAGGAAGCAAGAGAGAGTGGAGGGAGGTGCAGGCTCTTTAACAAGCAGTTCTGCAGGAGCTAGTGGGTGAGTGCTCACTCACTCCTCCTCCCCAGGGAGGGCTTGATCTAGTCTTGAGGAATCTGCCCCATGACCCAAACACTTCCCATTAGGCCCCACCTCCAGCATTGGGGATCACCTTGTAACATGAGGTGCTGGGGGACAAACACCCAAACTATTGCACAGGATTACTGGTTTCCAGAGTTTGTCCCATCCAATCCATACTTTGCTGCAAGATCAACTTTTCTAAAATGCCAGTGTAATCATACATATCCCTACCTTTTAGTAACTTTCCATAGCTTAAGATTAACATCTTGAACTCTTACCCTGTCAATCAGAGTCTTTTTGTGATCTGGCCTCTGCCTACTTGATTACCTCACAGCTACCCAATCAATGTATTCATTATTCTCCAGCCTTACTAACTCACCTACAGTTTTATAAATATGTGATCCCATTTCATGCTTCTGCACTTGTCCTTCCCTCTTCTTGGAATACTCTTTTCAACTTCTGTATCTTATAATTTTTAAAAGATGCTTTTAAAAAGGACTCTCCAACCATGGGCCCTTCCTGATCTCTTCCAGGTGGAATTAACCTCACCATCATCAGTCTTCCCATACAGCTTGTAGAAATCTGATTTTAGTGTATTGTAATTATTTGTAATTGTACCTATCATCCATACTAAATGATACTTAGAGGTTGGAGACCATATATAGTTGATTTTTATATTCTCAAATCTAACACACAATAGGTACTTAATAAATGCTTGTTGAATGAATAAATTAAATATGTAACTTAATGTTTAAAGTGAATATTTTATTCAACAACCACTGTGTGCTGGGCAGTCTGCTAGCAAACAACCACTCTGCTGGGGCAAAGGAAAATTATGGCATGTAGGTTACAGTAATTGTCATTCTTCGAAGAAAAACTCTGAAAACAGAGTGAATGTCATTTCTGTACAAAGAGGGGAAGTTCCTTTGTCTTTTTCCTCTCTTAATTCATCCCTCATACTCCTTATTTTAACCCACTCCAAGAATTACTGTTCTGTGGCTGCCAATCTGACTGCCTAGAATAAGTTAAGAGGAAAATCAGTATAGGTGGAATAACAGTTATTTTAGTAACAGTTTAATTATTCGTTTTTGATAAAAGTTTCTGATCGGGGCCGGGCGCGGTGGCTCACACCTGTAATCCCAGCACTTTGGGAGGCCGAGGCTGGTGGATCACGAGGTCAAGAGATTGAGACCATCCTGGTCAGCGTGGTGAAACCCTGTCTCTACTAAAAATACAAAAAATTAGCTGGGCATGGTGGCGCGTGCCTGTGGTCCCATCTACTCAGGAGGCTGAGGTGGGAGAATTGCCTGAACCCAGGAGGCGGAGGTTGCGGTGAGCTGAGATCGTGCCATTGCACTCCAGCCTGGGTAACAGGAGCGAAACTCTGTCTCAAGGAAAAAAAAAAGTTTCTGATTGGACATTTCTCCTGCGAAAGTCAGAATTACAAGGACTCATCTTTTCCAAAAGTACCTTTTTATTCATTTATTTATTTAATTTTTTTAGAGATGGGGTTGCACCATGTTGGCCAGGCTGTTCTTGAAATCCAGACCTTAGGTGATCCACCTGCCTCGGCCTCCCAGAGTGCTGGGATTACAAGCATGAGCCACTGCTCCCGGCCTCAAAAGTACCTTTTTAAAAGATAGAGACAGTCTTTGCTGGCCCATACCTATAATCCCAACACTTTGTGAGGCCAAGTTGGGTGGATCACTTGAGGCAGGGAGTTCAAGACCAGCCTGGCCAAGATGGCAAAACCTTGCCTCTACTAAAAATATATAAATTAGCTGGGCATGGTGGCACACACCTGTTATCCCAGCTACTCAGGAGGCTGAGGTATGAAAATCACTTGAACCCAGTGGGTAGAGGTTGCAGTGAGCTGAGATCATGCCACTGCACTCCAGACTAGGCGACAGAGCAAGACCCTGTCTTAAAAAAAAAAAAAAAAAAAAAAATCAAGAAAGCTGTGTTACAATGGAAATAACTAAATAATTAAGACCAAACAAATTCAAAAAGCTAGCATGAGACAAGAAATAACTAAGATCAGAGCAGAACTGAAGGAGGTAGAGACACAACAAACCTTTCAAAAACATCTATGAATCCAGGAGTTGGTTTTTTGAAAAGACAAAATTAGATAGACTGCTAGCCAGACTAATAAAGAAGAAAAGAGAGAAGAATCAAATAGATGCAATAAAAAATGATAAAGGGGACATCACCACGATCCCACCGAAATACAAACTACCATCACAAGATACTGTAAACATCTCTACACAAATAAACTAGAAAATCTAGAAAAAATACATAAAATTCCTGGACACATACACCCTCCCAAGGTGAACCAGGAAGAAGTTGAATCTGTGAACAGACCAATAACAAGTTCTGAAATTGAGGCAGCAATTAATAGCCTACCAACCAAAAAAAGTCCAGGACCAGATGGATTCACAGCTGAATTTTACCAGAGGTACAAAGGGGCTGGTACCATTCTTCCTGAAACAATTCCAAACAATAGAAGACGACAGAATCCTCTCTAACTTATTTTATGAGGCCAGCATCATCCTGATACCAAAACCTGGCAGAGACACAACAAAAAAAGAAAATTTCAGGCCAATATCCCTGATGAACATCAATCTGAAAATCCTCAATAAAATACTTGCAAACTGAATCCAGCAGCACATCAAAAAGCTTATCCACCACGATCAAGTCAGCTTCATCCCTGGGATGCAAGCATGGTTCAACATGCGCAAATCAATAACCATAATCCATCACATAAACAAAACCGATGACAAAAAATACATATTATCTCAATAGATGCAGAAAAGGCCTTTGATAAAATTCAACAGCCCTTCATGCTAAAAACTCTCAATGAGGCCGGGTGCGGTGGCTCACACCTGTAATCCTAGCACTGGGAGGCCGAGGCGGGTGGATCACTTGAGGTTAGAGGGTTCAAGACCAGCCTGAACAACATGGTGAAACCCCATCTTTAAAAAACCAAACAAACAAAAAAACTCTCGATAAACTAGGTATTGACAGAATGTATCTCAAAATAATAAGAGCCATTTATGACAGACCCACAGCCAATATACAGAATGGGCAAAAACTGGAAGCATTCCCTTTGAAAATCGGCACAAGACAAGGATGCCTTCTCTCACCACTCCAACATAGTATTGGAAGTTCTGGCCAGGGCAGTCAGGCAAGAGAAAGAAATGAAGGGTATTCAATTAGGAAAAGAGGAAGTCAGATTGTCTCTGTTTGCAGATGACATAACTGTATATTTAGAAAACTGCATCATCTTAGCGCAAAATCTCCTTAAGCTGATAAGCAACTTCAGCAAAGTTTCAGGCTACAAAAGAACAAGCATTTGTGCAAAAATCACAAGCATTCCTGTACACCAATAATAAAGAGAGAGCCAAATCATGAGTGAACTCCCATTCACAATTGCTACAAAGAGAATAAAATACCTAGGAATACGACTTACAAGGGATGTGAAGGACCTTTTAAAGAAGAACTACACACCACTGCTCAAGGAAATAAGAGAGGAAACAACAAATGGACAAGCCGGGTGTGGCAGCTCATGCCTGTAATCCAAGCACTTTGGAGGCCAAGGCGGTGGGATCACCTGAGTTCGGGAGTTCAAGACCAGCCTGAACAACATGGTAAAACCCCGTCTTAAAAAACAAAAAACAAAAACAAACAAAAAAACAATGGACAAATATTCCATGCTCATGGATAGGTAGAATACCTAGGAATACAACTGCAAGGGATGTGAAGGACTTCTTAAGGGAGAACTACACACCACTGCTCAAGGAAATAAGGGAGATCACAACAAATGGACAAACATTCCATGCTCATGGATAGGTAGGATCAATATCGTGAAAATGGCCATACTGCCCAAAGTAATTTATAGATTCAATGCTATCCCCACCATTGACTTTCTTCACAGAATTGGGAAAAAGTACCTGGTACTTAAAATTCTGTCCAAATGTAGACCATGGGTTCATCTGGAGTTCCTTGTCCGTGGGAACGCAGTGTTTTATTCTACTCTGAGGACAACAAACCGAAGGCCTTAAACAATGGGGATGGATGATCCCGCCTCTATAGGGGCATGGCTGCTATTATCTGGAAACTAGGAATTGGATGGAACAGAACAGAGACCTCAGAAATAACACCACACATCTACAACCATCTGAACTTTGAGAAACGTGACAAAAACAAGCAATGGGGAGAGGATTCCTGCTTAGTAAATGGTGTTAGGAAAACTGGCTAGCCATATGCAGAAAGCTGAAACTGGATTCCTTCCTTACACCTTATACAAAAATTAACTCGAGATGGATTAAAGACTTAAATATAAGACCTAAAGCCATAAAAACTCTAGAAGAAAATTTAGGCAATATGACTCAGGACATAGGCATGGGAAAAGACTTCATGACTAAGACACCAAAAGCAATGGCAACAAAAGCCAAAATAGACAAATGGGATCTAATTAACTAAACAGCTTCTGCACAGCAAAAGAAACTATCATCAGAGTGAACAGGCAACCTACAGAATGGAAAATTTTTGCAATCTATCCATCTGACAAAGGGCTAATATCCAGAATCTACAAAGAACTTAAACAAATTTACAAGATACAAACCCATCAAAAAGTAGGAGAAAGCTATAAACAGACAGTTCTCAAAAGAAGTGTATGCATGCCATATTTCATGTATGCAGCCAACAAACATGAAAAAATGCTCATCATCACTGGTCAATGGAGAAATGCAAATCAAAACCACACTGAGATACCATCTCACGCCAGTTAGAATGATGAGCATTAGGCCGGGCGCGGTGGCTCACGCCTGTAATCCCAGCACTTTGGGAGGCTGAGGCGGGTGGATCACTAGGTCAAGAGATCGAGACCATCCTCGTCGATATGGTGAAACCCCGTCTCTACTAAAAATACAAAAAATTAGCTGGGCATGGTGGCGTGTGCCTGTAATCCCAGCTACTCAGGAGGCTGAGGCAGGAGAATTGCCTGAACCCAGGAGGCGGAGGTTGTGGTGAGCCGAGATCACGCCATTGCACTCTAGCCTGGGTAACAAGAGTGAAACCCCATCTCAAAAAAAAAAAAAGAGGATGAGTTCATGTCCTTTGCAGGGACATGGATGAAGCTGGAAATCATCATTCTCAGCAAACTAACACAGGAACAGAAAACCAAACACTGCATGTTCTCACTCATTAGTAAGAGTTGAACAATGAAAACACGTGGACACAAAGAGGGGAATATCATACACCAGGGTAGCGGGGGTGGGTACTAAGGGAGGGATAGCATTAGGACAAATACCTAATGTAGATGATGTGTTGATGGGTACAGCAAACCATGGTACATTACACCTATGTAACAAACCTGCACATTCTGCACTGGTACCAGGAAAAGAAAGAAGGAGGGAGGGGAGGGAGGGAGGGAGGGAAGGAAAAAAGAAACCTGTGTTAAAGACCATGGCATCAACACTATAGATCTTAAGTTGCTAAGAGTTAAAATAGGTTCTGTACCTTTTAGACTGGGAGGATAAGCCCCTTGGGATCTGAGTTTCTAAGGCTGCTTTGCCTCTGTGGTTGTTCCTATCAATTTTCCTTCTTTTTTTTTTTTTTTTTTTTGAGACAGAGTCTTGCTCATTCGCCGGGCGCCAGGCTGGAGTGCAATGGTGCGATCTTGGCTCACTGCAACTTCTGTCTCCTCGGTTCAGGCAATTCTCCTGCCTCAGCCTCCCAAGTAGCTGGGACTACAAGCACGCGCCACCACGCCCAGCTAATTTTCTGTATTTAATGGTAGAGACGGGATTTCACCACGTTGGCCAGGATGGTCTCAATCTCTTGACCTCGAGATCTGCCCGCCTCAGCCTCCCATAGTGCTGGGTTACAGGCCTGAGCCACTCCGCCCAGCCAATTTTTCTTTTTATCACACAAGTATTCTCTACTATGGACCTCCGAAAGTTAAATATCGGCAGAGTCCACAGCTTCAGCTGTGTGTCTACCTTGCCAGGCTTCTTTCTCTGTTCTTTTTTAATCTTTAGCAGTGATCTATCATATTAGTTGCTGTTCCCCTACTACGAGTGAGCAATGACGAGTCCTCGTGATAGTGTCCATGTGCAAAGCAGTTCTCGTCCTAGTGTATCATAGCATGTGGACATGGTGTTTGGCAAGGGTGTGAGAGCTGTGAGCTGTGACCTCAGGCAGCTTTGTTCTCCTGGGACATTTTGAATAAGTGCAGATGGATGATTTGGAGCAAATGAATGTTCTAACCACAGAGTCTCTTTCTGAATGTAGAGTTGCCTCACTCACAGAGCTCTCCGACTGTCAGCAGCACCTGTACTAAAGTGCTCTATTTCACGGACCGGTCACTTACGCCCTTCATGGTCAATATACCAAAGAGGTGAGATTCTGGGATCATTATATTTCTCTGTAAAAAAAAGGAAAGGAAGGCAGAACCTCATTAGTTACTGCCCATATGAGCAGGTGAAAGGTTTTTGAGAAGCACTAGAGTGAGATCTCACTATAGTGAGATCAGCCACAGAGACAGAGATTTTAGTTTCAGCTTTGCCACTCTTCAGTGGTATCTTAAGGGACAAGTCATGATCTACTACTAGATACAGGTAAAATAATAGTACTTTCAATCCCGAAAACTATGCAAATATTGCTCTGCATTTGGAAAAATCGTTTTTTTGTGTATGTATTCAAAATAGCTCCTGCTGATAGCAGTGGATTGCAGCCTGGCACTCAGTCCAAACTATGACTAATTGATCTTTGTTGCTATTCAATGACTGCAACTAATCCCTATTGAGAAATCATGTCAAAAGCCGTCCAAAAATTCAGTTAATGTACTTCCTTTTAAGAGAAATGGTACTGAAGTAAAGAAATTTAAACTGCAACCAACTATTGAGAGAGGTTATAGGATTTTCCTTTTCTAGAGAGTCTGTTTACTTAGTCTGGGTTAGAAGCCAGCTTCCTAAAGATAGAAGGATAAAGATGTGATACTTGATTTGATTGTACCATCTTAGAGAATTAGGATATTGTAGCAAAGAAAATCAAGAGAACTTTGATGTATTTGTGGTTATTCAACAAATTTGATTTCAGGGACTTTATGTCTTATTTCCAGAGAAAAGTGATTTGGCTCCTGAAGCAATAAATTGATTTTAAATTATCATATCACCCCATATTTAATACTGTTTTTTCCCTAGTGGTGACTGGTTCTCCAGTCTCTGCTGTTTTAGAGTCATTTGGGTTATCAGGGAGAGTGACCTATTGAGGGGCTATTTCTTCTTATTGACTTTGGCAGGGGGCTGGGTTTAAAGTTGACATCTTATCTTTCCAGCTATTGATCAACAGTCTGTTTTTGTGCTCTCTCCCTGTGTTGCAGGTTGGAGGAGGTGACACTAAAGGATTTTAAAGCAGCTATTGATCGGGAAGGGAATCACCGGTATCACTTCAAAGCACTAGATCCTGAGTTTGGCACTGTCAAAGAGGAGGTAAAGAATTTGTGGGGAGTCTGCATGGTATTATTGGTCCTTTCTGAACCCTGACTCCTTCTGTTCAAGCACTAGTGTCCAGAAGTACATGAGTTCCTTGACCAGGTCAGAGGAATTTGCCAGAGCCTCAGACCATGGTCTGATGACTCTAGACAGGTGGTCATAGAATAGCCCAAGATGCTGATAGGACTTCATCATTTGACTAAGAACTTGGATATAATTTTTATTTTAAATTATTTTGCTAGGGAAAATAAACAACCTAAGACAATAAAATAATTTTCCATCTGTAGCCAAATATTAGAAAACTTCTTTCTTCCTATGTAGAGCAAAATAAACAGGCATGAGTATATGGAACTACATATCATGCGGTGGTAGTTTCTCATAATGAAATCAAGGAACTTCTGGAGAGTCATCTATGCTTATGCCCAACTCCTTGAGTATTTTCTTAGCCTATGCAACTCTATAAATCCATTTGTCAAATATAGACTTTTGGGGGAAAAGACAGTTCTGGGTTATAGAGTATTACAAGGACATTCATTCTGGGTTATATAGTATTACAAGTACATTCATTGCAGTTACAGAATGAAAAAAGTTATTACAAAAAAAGGCCGGGCGCTGTGGCACACGCCTGTAATCCCAGCACTTTGGGAGGCCGAGGCGTGAGGATCACGAGCTCAGGAGATCGAGACCATCCTGGCCAACATGGTGAAACCCTGTCTCTACTAAAAATACAAAAAAAATTAGCTGGGTGTGGTGGCGTGCACCTGTAATCCCAGCTACTTGGGAGGCTGAGGCAGGAGAATTGCTTGAACCCAGGATGTGGAGGTTGCAGTGAGCCGAGATCGCGCCACTGTACTCCAGCCTGGCGCCTGGCGAGAGAGAGAGATTCTGTCTCAAAAAAAAAAAAAAAAAGAAGAAGAAAAAAGGAAAGGTAAAATTTTATTTTGTAACCATTTCCTCAGTGAAATGTTTTAATAACCCTGTTTTATTACTGGCTTAGGAAATGAGGTGGATGAATTAGTGAAGATAACTGCAGCTGAGAAATATGTTAAGATGAAGTCTTTTTCCCACCCTTTCTTTACAATGCCTGGTACCTAAATTTTCCACTTTCTCATTTTAAAAATACTTACACTATTTCTTTCCTCTAAGAAGCCCAAAGTACTCTGTGATTGGTAATTTATTAATTCTTACAAATCTCTATTAGCAAAGTAGAATGAGGGATTTTTTTTAAAAAAACCATTTCACAGATGTGGATCTTAAGAAAAAAAATATCAGTTGCAATTCTAGGGACAAGACCAAAGGGACATAGAGTCTTAAGGCTTCTTCTACATGTTTGAGGTCTTATTTTTATTAGCAACAATTGTTTAGTGAGTGAGATTTCCTGTTTTTTTCATTGTGGCTTTTTTTTTTTCCCTCTAGATTTTCCATGATGATGATGCCATCCCTGGATGGGAGGGGAAAATTGTAGCTTGGGTGGAAGAAGACCATGGAGAGAATTAATGCCAAGTATCAGATTGAGGGCTTGTGGAACCTGGTCACTCCCTGGCTGCTTCACTCAGGAAAGGGAACTAAAACCAGAATACACTAAGAAGTTTCTAGTTTGTACACCCAAACAGAAGCTTTTCCAAGTATGATGGCCACAGGTCAGTCCTGTTTCTGTGCCTGGCATACCTGGTACTTAAAATTCTGTCCAAATGTAGACCATGGGTTCATCTGGAGTTCCTTGTCCGTGGGAACGCAGTGTTTTATTCTACTCTGAGGACAACAAACCGAAGGCCTTAAACAATGGGGATGGATGATCCCGCCTCTATAGGGGCATGGCTGCTATTATCTGGAAACTAGGAATTGGATGCATCACTCCTGTATGTTACAGTATTATTTTAATTGGCCTCAGTGGTTGCAGCAATCAGAGTCCCAGCATTTGGACTCACAGACAAGGCAAAGGTACCAGCTTTTCTGTTTCTTAGAAGCTACTGCAAACCAAGAATAACTCGTGAGGTGGTACCAAAGATGAAAGCCCAGTCTTCAGTAGTCTTTTGAACCGGATGTGGATGGTGCTGAATTGCTGCTTGGATGGGAAAAGGGCTGCCCATTTCGTGCTACACTATGCTAACACGGTACTCACTAAGACCTTCGGCTGCCTCTTCTGTTTTAACTATTCTGCAGCTTGTCCTTTCGCCCACATAGGGCCTATTTCACGTACTGTTAGTTTTCTCTGGGGACTCTTAACTTTCGAGCCATTTCTTTTTCTTCCAACTGATGAACTTTGTGTTTGAAAGGAATAAGGAGTGAAAAGCTCCTTAAAAATCCAGGCGGGTATGGAAAGGTGCTGCTACCCAGATCTTTTTTACTTTCTTTAACTCATGGCATCTCCTTTGTAGTTAAAAGGAGACAGACCATTAATTTCAGCATTTCTTTGTGATTTATAAGTACTGAGCATGAAGTACTAGTCTGCCCCTCCTCATTTCAAGGCCAGAGTTATTTTCTATTTATGTATTTAGTCTAGGCTGATCCTTTAGGGTACAATAGAAACCATGGGGTGTGGAGCATGAGTTGTGAATGGCAGGGATCATTCTGGGTGAAAAAACCCAGAATCATTTCTCATGTGCAACACTGTCACGTTAAGAAGCTAACAGTTCAACTACCGAGACTATTTGATAACCTGGGTCTTCTCATTCATCCACCAAGCACCATCAACCAATCAGCCATATTATTTATATATGTATCACCAAACACAGTCTGTCTGCCTGCGACCTCCAGTGTACACTGCCAAACACAAGAGTAGGACAGATCCATTCTGGATTCTTGACCTGTCTGTCTCCAATTCATCTCCCTTTTCAGCCATTTCAACAAACTACTCTTTGGAGCTCTGAGATGACATCTTGTTGTTTTATATAGATGTGTCTTTTAAAAACAGTTCATGTTTGGGGAATTCTTTTGTATTCATTTGCTTTTTGTCTGAGAACCATGTCTATTTTTATAACTGGAGTGTGAGTTCTGTATCTTCTCACATTCTGTATACTGTATCCATTTTCTAGAGAACCCAGTAGCTTTTATACAGTCTCTTCTTACCACCCCTTGTGGTTTCAGAACAAGCTTTACTTTATTACAAGTATACTAATGACAACTAATTCCTATTCCAGTTCTACCTATTTTAGTTGTGAAGGTAGTTTTGTGTAATCCAGTTGATTGCTCCTGTAGCAGAGAGAAGGAGCTCAAAAGACACTTGATGTCTTTCATGTAAGTTTACCTGGTCTTTTTCTGTTGAAGGATTTTTCATCAGAAATGACAGAGAAAGTTTGGGAAAGTCAGCCAAAAGAAAGAATTCATTATGAAAGCAAACAGAAAACAGTTTATTCTCACAGTTTTTTTCCCAGGAAGTCTGGAGAAAAAGTCCTCATGTCACCAATTTCTCTTTTGCATGAATTTTAGTGTTTTGCTATAAGACAGCATGAGGGCTATCAGGCCAAAATTCATTATTGTATTTCTAATACAGTTTGTCTTCAACGTCTGTCTCTTAAAACAGTTTTTACTTGTCAGTTTTCTTTCAGCAAACAGTCTATTATGTGGAGTTTAACTTTCAAGAGAAAATTTCCAAAGTCCTCTACCTTATTTGGCTTTTATCTCTGTCTTTTGGAAAGGAGCTGCATGGCCTCAGTGCC
The DNA here is from genome assembly GCA_031835075.1 of Saguinus oedipus. Taxonomy (NCBI): domain Eukaryota; kingdom Metazoa; phylum Chordata; class Mammalia; order Primates; family Cebidae; genus Saguinus; species Saguinus oedipus. The sequence continues at coordinate 9,830,670 of CM063178.1, forward strand.
TCCATAAAAAGCTAAAGTTGCGTTTACGGGAGAACATAAGATCTTTTTTTTCCCTTAAGCTCAGTAATCTCATGTACCATAGGTAATGACCAAGCATCTCTGCTAGAGGATGTACCTCTCATAACTCCTGTATAAAATATGTTGGTGATCCTCATTCCAGTTTCCAAAGCGAGAGGAGCCTTCTGAGCAGAAGAATGCAAGACTCATTCTGTTGGGAACAGCTTCTTACTTGGCTGCATTCTAGGAGGCCTCCTGACTTGTTCATGGTATTGTCCCCTGGTGGCATTGGTGTGGGGTGGTTCGTCCTGCTACTTGCTAAAGTTCTCTTTCTTTGAGAAAACTGAGGAACCAGAAAGCTTAGAGTTCATAAAATAATCTCTAAACCATGTTAGGTTAAAACCAAATGACCATCTCACAAAAATAAGTTTAGTTTACAAAATCTTCATTTAAGGCTGGGTGTGGTGGCTCATGCCTGAAATCCCAGCAATTTGGGAGGCCAAGACAGGAGGACTGCTTCAGCCTAGGAGTTCAAGACCAGCCTGGGCAACATAGCAAGACTCCATCTCTTCAAAGAAATTTTATTATAAAAGTAGCTGGGCATGGTGGTGCACACCTGTAGTCCCAGCTATTCAGGAGGTCAAGATGGGAAAATTGCTTGAGCCCAGGAGTTTGAGGTTGCAGTGAGCTGACTATGCCACTGCACTCCAGCCCAGGCGACAGAGCAGGACTCCATATCCAAAAAGGCATTTGAAAACTGAAGACTGCTCAGTTCCCTAAATTAACTGGGGGGACTGGAACACTTCACAATGTTTACATTTTTAAATTTGGAGAATTTGTTTTAAACTTACTTGGTAATGGCAATTGTACTTACTTACCAACTTTTCAGCTCTTTTTGACCAGGATAGGTGCAAATTAGGGAAAATATCTTTATACTCAACATCCGATCCAAGAGGACTCTAATTACTAAAAAGCATTTAGGTCCTAATTATTTTCACTGTTTTCATAAAGTAAGCATTATGATTGCACACTCCTTCTACTGTCTGAATTTATGTAAGAGGTATAGCTTGCTTAAAATACATATATATGTAAAATTATATTTTCTTAGAAACATGGATGTTTGCAACCATTGCTTTCAAAGAGATTATTACTGTGTATTCTCCCTGTTTTACAATATGTTTTCCTGGAGGCTATGTTATACCAGAGGCTTCTGATTATCAAAGCGATAACCAGTTTTAACTGCCGGTATGTACCAGATTTGTGAACTCATTTTGAAAATCCACAAACTATGAATAAAATGGAGTTTGCAAACTAAATATCATTAATGATTTTCACTTGTGTTTATCGATGAGATTAATCAATAAAGCCATTTGTATTTAGTGAAAGCAAATTTCCTCAAGTGATCTCCCTGGTAGCATGGTTTACTCATTATGTGGAGAGTCGAGATAAGGATTACTTTATTGCTATAGATATTTTACAATTAGTATTTCTGTATAAGCGCATATCAAGGACAATTATCAAGTACAATTTATTTAGCACTTCTTTTAAAATTACATGTGAACATGCAGATAAGAACCCAAGAGTATAAACTCAATGACAAAAGTTAGGTATGCTCTGCAAGCATTAAGAACTCTTTCAGAAATGTATATTTAAAACAACCAGAATTCCCAAATCATTTGAAAGCTGCCCCTTAAATGCCTCTTATGAGTTCAACTTAAATGTTTGCTATATTGAATTCTTTATCCCCGAGTGCCTTCATTTGACTTCCAATTACGTATTTTCAACTATTAATTGGCTATCCCATTATGTTAAAATTAAATATGTACATAACTCAAAATCTTTCACTACCAACTAATTTCTCTTTCTCTCAATATCAGTGATATCACCATTCTCTAAGTCTCTCTGCTTCAAACCTTTGAGTCTTGAGTCTCCTTTTCCATAATTTCCTTTATCCATCTGTTTAGTGGAATCCAAGCCGGTTCTCTCAGGACTGATTTGACAAACCTAAGCATTCTTAGCCTACCTTTGGGGTAAACTTGTCATCTCTGGACTGTTTGAGCTATGCATTCCTATAATTTAGCTACTCTTAAGTCAAAAGTATATTCAGGATACAAACTCGCTATTCTTTGAAAAATGCAAAACAAGGTTTAAGCAAGCATACCTAAGTGCACAGCAGATCCTACAGATCACCTCCTACTTTATACCAAAGGCTAATTTAGTTCCAGTTATTCAAATGCAGCAGAAGTAGTGACATACGTTAACCAATTGAAAAACATATTTATAATAATTTATAAGTCCTTGCTGTTAAAAGAAAGTCATTAAGAGGGGAAAGAAAAAAAAAAAAATTTATAAGTCCTGGCTGAGTGCAGTGGCTCACGCCTGTAATCCCAGCACTTTGGGAAGCCCAGGTGGGTGGATCACCTAAGGTCAGGAGTTTGAGATCAGCCTGGCTAACGTGGTGAAACCCCCATCTCTACTGAAAATACAAAATTAGCTGGGCATGGTGGTGTGTGGGTCAAGATGGCCAGGGGAAGACCTTTGTTAATTCTAGCTAAATAATTATAAGCTTGATTGGCTCACGGTGCACTGAAGTTTATACACCGAACTAAACTATATTATTGATGCAGTTAATTAGAAATCAAGCAGCCAAAGGAGGCCTAAAGTAAAGAACATCTGGGAGCGCAGTAACACCGGGGAACACCAAGGGGTGGTTGCAGAGCAGGGAATACTGCTGTGGTCCCACAAATGCCTTCTCAACATGGAGACTGCATGAGGGTCTCTAAAGAGGGCTTGTGCAAAGATCTCTGAGAAGGGAGGCGACCTCGGCTCACAAGATCTGGGAGGGTCTTTGCAGATGGGAGCTGGCAAGAAGGAGAAAAGCCTTGCAAGGCCGGGCGCGGGCGCGGTGGAAGGCAGAGATCACGGAAAGCCTCAGCCTCTGCCTGGGTTCTCCGAATATGGAGTGATTTTAATTGTTCTATGTCCTCAATGCTTGGGAGATAAAAGCCCCTTGATGTGTTGGGTGTGGTCAGACTGAGTGGCTCCTCCTCTGCTATACTTCTGCTGCAGGAGAACCCTGATAACAGTGATAAACTCAGAGCACTAGTTTAGCATGTTTTAGACGGATCTCAAGTGCTTTTAAATGCTTAGACAGTAGTTTAGTATGTCTTAGAAGGATCTCAAGTGTAAGTGCTTCCCCGCCCCATCTTACCTACCCCTTCACCCTCCCCTTCCAAGCCCATAACTTCAATGAGATTATGCACAAAATAAAAAGTGTTTGGAGCCCAGAGCTCAGGGCCAACACAGTTCCCACACTTGCATTGGTCCCCTCGATGCGTGCTGCAAATTCTAGCCTTGTGTCTCTGTCTTTATTTCCTTTTCTCAATCCCTCCTCACTGCCAGGACTAAGGGCACCTACATACGGGGTTGGTGCTGGTACCCAGCAGTGGCGTGTGCCTGTAATCCCAGCTACTCAGGAGGCTGACAGGAGAATCGCTTGAACCCGGGAGCCTGGGTGACAGAGTCAGATTCTGTCTCCAAAATAATAATAATTTATAAGTCCTTTTACAAATTACAGTTATTCTGACATTGCTTCTTCCAGTTGTTAATTTATAAGCTCTACATAATTGTAACAATATAATTGCCCTCCTTTTCATATTATTTCAAATATGCCTTTTCATTTAATCTGGAAATTTTATATTTCTCAATTATATTGCCTACATATCATTTGATTAGGTAGTTGTACCTGCTTAAACATTTCCAATTTAAGTAGGCATGAAATAGTATATCCAATCTGTTTTTACTTTTCCAAATTAATTGTTAGCAAGATTAACCACCACCGCCCCCGACCTTTTTTTTTTTTTTTTTTTAAGAGACAGAGTCTTTCTATGTTGCTCAGGCTGGTCTCGAACTCTTGGGCTCAAGTGATTCCCCCACCTCAGCCTCTCAAGTATTGCTGGGAACTACAGGCACGCACCATCCTGGCTAACATCTTGCTTTAATGTTTTTCCCTCCAATTTCTTCTTGTGTTCTTGGTGTTGTCTAACTGTGTGTACACTGGGGAGGTGGTGATATAAACACAGCACATGCTTCCTCCTTATCTAATGTCACCTTAATTGATATGTTTTCTTTTCTTTCTTCGTTTTTTCTTTTTTGGAGACGGAGTTTGACCCTTCTTACCCAGGCTGGAGTGTAAAGGCGCGATCTCGGCTCACCGTAACCTCTGCCTCCTGGGTTCAGGCCTCCTGCCTCAGCCTCCTGAGTAGCTGGGATTACAGGCACGCGCCACCGTGCCCAGCTAATTTTTTGTATTTTTAGTAGAGACGGGTTTTCACCATGTTGACCAGGATGGTCTCGATCTCTTGACCTCGCGATCCACCTGCCTTGGCCTCCCAAAGTGCTGGGATTACAGGCGTGAGCCACCGCGCCCGGCCTAATTGATATGTTTTCTTTCTTCCTTTCCTTTCCTTCTTTCTTTTTTAAAGACGGGGTTTCACCATGTTGGTCAGACTGCTCTTGAACTCCCCACCTCAGGTGATCCACCCACCTTGGCCTCCGAATTGCTTCTATTACAGGCATGAGCCACTACGCCCGGCCAATTGATATGTTTTCTAATTAAAAGATAACCTTACAAGAGAAGCAAACGTAACAAAATGTCTAGATGACTTTCGGTTCATTAATTCAAAAGATACACATTCAGCCACCGCTAATTACTGTATACTAAGCTCTGGGGCTACGTGGAAGAACCACCCAGACACACTTCCTGCCTTCAACACCTTACAGTTAAGTTTTGGTAGGGAACATATGAAACATAACGCTTTGGGTTACTTAATAGAATTCTATGGTATTAGGAGTAACAGAAACATGTTTTGTAACCTATATTTTCATAAAGGGAATATGCTTAATCTTGCTACAGTATACACGAATGCGGGAATCTATCTTTTCTGGGCTGCCTTTCGTACCACTTGGCTGGAACACCTGTTCATTTCACTTTCTGGTTGGGTACAAACCTGAAACGAAATTTTTGTAACCCAGTACAGCCTGCGCCCGGTGGGGCCCAGTCCGTCCTCATTACGATGCGCGGAAGTAGAGGTCACCAGGCTGCACCTCTCGATTCCCCAGCAGGCGGTTCCTCGCTCCTTCACCACCCCAGGGCTCCAAGATCCCCGCCCTTTGGCCCGAGGCTCCCAGTGCCCAGCCAGTTCCCTGCTCACTCCCAGCTTTTCCTGAAAACTGGGCCACGCCCCTCGGCCCAGACTCTCCGGCCACTCCGCCGCGATTAGCCCGCGTCTTTGCCACTGTTTAGACCTCTCCCTCTCGGTCGTACCCTTCCCGTCTCTTGGGCCCCGCCGGATGCCTCCCCTAGGACCCCACCACTTTCCACCGCTTTCCGTTTGTTATTTCTCCCAAACTTGCGCCCACACAGGCCCTGCTGGAACGCCCCTGCCCCGGGGGTGCCCCTTGTCCCCACTCCAGAGAGGAAGGGCGTGGGTGCAGCGCATTTCTGGCCTGGGGAGGGGGTGGAATAAACCTGCGGGGCCCATTTTACGACACCGTGCGGCTGTGCGGCGTGGCTGACGGCAACGCCGTGCAGCTCTTCGAGAGGTCACTTCGGAGACGGCGTTGGTTTTGGGGTGTGGGGGGTTGGTGGCACTATGTGGCGCGTCTGTGTGCGACCCGCCCAGAATGTAGCCCCATGGACCGGACTCGGGGCTCGGTGGACGGCCTTGCGGGAGGGACCCGGATCTCCACGAGTGACCTCGCGATCTGGCCCGGCTCCGGCTCCGGCTCGTCGCAACAGTGTGACCACAGGGTATGGCGGGGTCCGGACACTGTGTAGCTGGACCCCCAGCTCTGGGGTCACGCCGCGGAACCGCTTACTGCTGCAGCTTTTGGGATCGCCCGGCCGCCGCTGTTACAGTCTTCCCCCGCATCAGAAGGTGAGCCCTCGACCGGTCCTTCTCGGGACGACCCGTCCTTCAGAGCCGACTGGATGGCTGCAGGATCCTTCTTGAGGGGCCTCATTGATCCTCCAACCATTCCCAGTATCTGCTTTCGCCCTTTGTCCAGTAGTCAGCTTTGCTGTAGCTCCTTAGCTTCCCTCTCATGATCTATTCCATTGAAAGGAGAGCTTCAAGACTGGGGCAGTATGGAAAATATCTGCCGAGGTTCATGCCTTGTCAGACCCAAAGGACTGTGGAGGAGAAAGCCTGTCATTGGAAAGTGTTAACTTCTCGTGGGCAGCAAATGTTTTTGTATCCCTAGTTCCTAGTGTGTAATGGACCTGGATAAACTCGTTGCATGAAATTGAATTAAATGAAATCTTAAGCCAGACAGAGAGTTAGGTAGCCCTTTAAAAATTTCATGTTTCTTCTCGTTTTCTTCCAGGTTCCATTGCCTTCTCTTTCCCCCACAATGCAGGCAGGCACCATAGCCCGCTGGGAAAAAAAAGAGGGGGACAAAATCAATGAAGGTGACCTAATTGCAGAGGTAAGTTGTTTTAAAATAAAGGAGATGAGTTTGAAGAGACTGGCTTTGCTGAACTGACTGAACATTGACTTTCTGGATGTGTAGTTACCCCTTTGCTTAAGAAACTTAAGTGTTTTTCACAGCTTGATGTTAGACAAGATTAGTTAGATGAGTTATCAGCAGCTGGCCAAACTGATGTTTAGCCAAGGTGTTTCTAAAGTAATTCCTTCTTTCAAATCTGTCCTAGTGCCTTATCTTCACATGAACTGTGTAATTCTAGACACAAAGGCCAGGCTGACCAATATGGTGACACTCTCATCTCTGCTAAAAATACAAAAAATAGCCAGGCCTAGCGGCCTGTGCCTGTAATCCTAGCTACTCCTCTGGAGGCTGAGACAGGAGAATGGCTTGAACCAGGGAGCCCAGCGGGGAGGTTGCAGTGAGCCGAGATTGCACCACTGCACTCCAGCCTCCGTGACAGAGTGAGACTCTGTCTAAAAAGGAAAAGTTCTAGACACAAGCTAATAAACTACATACCAACAGTACAAACCTAAGCTGCTGCTTTTTGTGTTAAAAGGTTGAAACTGATAAAGCCACTGTTGGATTTGAGAGCCTGGAGGAGTGTTATATGGCAAAGATACTTGTTGCTGAAGGTACCAGGGATGTTCCCATTGGAGCCATCATCTGTATCACAGTTGGCAAGTGAGTAGTGCCCTCATAATCTGTGGAACTTCATTGCTTGGTGGAGTATTTTAACCCAGAATTGAGAATTAGGAGTTAAAGACTTTTTTTTAAAGACTATTTTTGTGAGGGCTGAATCTGCCTGTTTATTATATTTATGTATTCTTTCTCTTTCTTAGACCTGAGGATATCGAGGCCTTTAAAAATTATACATTGGATTCCTCGGCAGCAGCTACCCCACAAGCGGCTCCAGCACCAACCCCTGCTGCCACTGCTTCACCACCTACACCTTCTGCTCAGGCTCCCGGTAGCTCATATCCCGCTCACATGCAGGTGAGGCTCAGCCTCTGAGTGTTTGCTGTAGATGATTTATTACTTACTTTTTTTCGTAGATGGCTACTACATCTTGGAAACTGACATTTAATGTGGTTAATGCTTGTCATTTGGGAGTATACAGAGATTTAAACATGAAAATTGACCACTTTTCTTCCTGGTTGTTATTTCCAGGTATAAGAACTTGAACAGTTCCTGTAACCTTTCTCAGCCTGTAGTACACAGGGTAGTGTGTGGCACTTTTCATTCAAGAACACCACATTATAGATTTTGAGGATGATTTTTACTCATGTCTACTCCCTGTGTAATTAGAGTTTATAGTAGGCTGTGTTTGTTTTACATTGGCATAAATATCTGGGGCTGGGTAATATATAAAGAAAAAAAGTGGCCGGGCGTGGTGGCTCATGCCTGTAATCCAAGCACTTTGGAGGTCAAGGTGGGCGGATCACCTGAGGTCGGGAGTTCAAGACCAGCCTGACCAACATGGTGAAACTCCGCTTTTAAAATTAAAAAAAAAAAAAAAAGAAAAAACGTTTATTTGGCTCATGGTTCTGCAGGCTGTACAAGAAGTATGGCACCAGCATCTGTTTCTCTTGTGGCCTCAGGAAGCTTACAATCATAGGGGAAGGGGAAGCTGGTGTGTCACATAATGAGAGAGGGAGCAAGAGACAGAGGGGAATGGGTATCAGGCTCTTTATAACAATCAGGTTTCCCCTTAACTCATTACTCTGAGGCATGCATCAAGCCATCCATGAAGGACCCTCCTCCAGGACCCCGACACCTCCCGCCAGACACCGTCTCTAACATTGGGGATAATATTTCTTTTTTTGGGGTGTGTTCTTTTGACATGTGGTGATCTGTTTTCCAAGAGTAAGTGAAGTAGTACAATAGTATTAACAAATGAGAAAACTGACAAAAATTAAGTGGCTAAAAATCGAGCCATCCTTTTCTAAATAATTCTGACTTGAATTTTTCCATAATCTAGTTTATTTGTAGAAATTTTTGTATAGAAATCACTTCTTTGGAAATAATGTTCTACTCTGTGGTCTGTTAGTAACAATAACTTAGGATTTTTGCCCGGTATTCAATTCACACATGTATTATGTGCTGTTCATCAAATTCTATCTCATGATATAAGACTGACTTAATTCTTCTCTATTTTATGTCTGTAGCTTTGTGTGCATCTGTTAGGGCTTTACCTTAATTATCCTTTAAGATATTATATAGAAATCATTGGCTTTACTGCAGATCAAGATGGCAAATTCTGAACAAAAAAAGCACTTAAAATTTTTTTTCTAAGGCTTGTCTTTTTTTCCCCCTCTCTGAAAACATCTTCAATTGATATTATTTTCCTCTTAGCATAATGCCGTTGCTAATTGGATACGAAAGACAAAGAGGATAGCAAATGAAATCTGTAATAACTAAATAACCAAATTCAGTGGACACACAAGCCATATAAATGGTAAAGCAATTTCAAATTTAGATAGGCATTCTGATGTTTGAATTTTATTGAGGTGGAAATGACTATTATAAAAACAGGGCTTTTTTTCCTCATTTAAAAACATTTTTTGAGACGGGCTGTTGCTCCATCGCCCTAGGCTGGAGCGTGCAGTGGCGTAATTTCAGCCCACTGCAACCTCTGCCTCCTGGGTTCAAGGGATTCTCCTGCCTCAGCCTCCCCAGTAGCTGGGAATACAGGCGCACACCACCATGCCCAGCTAATTTTGTATTTTTAGTAGAGATGGGGTTTCGCCATGTTTGCCAGGCTGGGAAGCTGTCGAGGTGCTAAGCTTTTGCTGTGATGAGTATTTGGATTATCATAGTCAAAATTATTCTGTGAAACTATATAAGCCTGCCTGACTGTTATTGTGTACAAGTCTTCTTAGTATTAAGCAATAATACGTGTTTGTTTCTATAGGTACTTCTTCCTGCCCTCTCTCCCACCATGACCATGGGCACAGTTCAGAGATGGGAAAAAAAAGTGGGTGAGAAGCTAAGTGAAGGAGACTTATTGGCAGAGATAGAGACTGACAAAGCCACTATAGGTGAGATTTCTTCAGCTCTTAATGGTTGAGACACTGAGTTTCCCAATGAGGAAGAGGATTGCCATTCTTTCCTATAATGAGTGAGTGATAATATGAAAACTTTATAATTCTTAGGATTCATTTTCTGGGATAGAATATTTTGTTTTTATTTAGTTACATTTATCCTTAAATTTTTATTTATTTGTTTGTTTATTTGGTTTTGAGGCAGGGTCTTATTCTGTTGCCCAGGCTGGAGTGCAGTGGCAAGATAATAGCTCATTGTAGCCTCCACCTCCTGGGCTCATACCCAAATGATCCTCCTGCTTTAGCCTCCCAATTAGCTAGGACTACAGGCCTGAACCACCACACACAGCTGATTAAAAAAGTTTTTTTGTTAGAGATGGTGTCTCACTTTGTTGCCCAGGTTGGTTTTGAACTCCTGGCTCAAGCGATCCTCCCAGCTTGGCCTCCCAAAGTGCTGGGACTCTAAACATGAGCCACTGTGCCTGGCCCAGGATAATTTATAACAAAAATATGCATAGTCAGATTTGTCAGTTCCATCCTGTACTCATTGAATCAAAGACAATCAATCATTGTCAATTCACAGATTATTTTTAGGCCCAAGTTTGCTTCTTGTCCTTATTATGTTACTGAGACACTGTGTCAGAACTGCTGCTGTCTAAAGTGAGCAAAGAAAGGAAAGAAGAAACAGAAAATCATTTCCATGGCAGGATAATAGCAAAGAATTTAAGATGTCTTTGAGGGAAACTGAAACCAGGGTTGAGGTTTTCATAGTTTGAGAAATGACTGATAGAACGTATGTATGTAATATATGTATGGTTAGATTTGTCATATGTCCACGTGTCTCCTTCTTAACTCATTTTTAGGTTAAAAAACAAAACCCATATAGACAATCATATATTTATGATTTTTAAATAGATATTTATAGGTATTATGAATTTCTTCTCTCTGCATTTATTTATTTATTTATTTTGAGACAGAGTTTTGCTCTGTCACCCAGGCTGGAGTGCAGTGGTGGGATCTTGGCTCACTGAAACCTCTGCCTCCTAGGTTCAAGCAATTCTCATGTCTCAACCTCCCGAGTAGGTGGGATTACAGGTGTGTGCCACCACGCCCAGCTAATATTTTGCATTTTTAATAGAGATGGGGTTTTGCCATGTTGGCCAGATTGGTCTCGAACTCCCGACCTCAGATGATCCGTCCTCCTCTGCCTCCCAAAATGCTGCGATTATAGGCATGAGCCACTGCTCCCAGCCTAAATGTATTTTTTTTTTTTTTTGAGACGGAGTTTCGCTTCTTACCCAGGCTGGAGTGCAATGGCGCGATCCCAGCTCACCGCAACCTCCGCCTCCTGGGTTCAGGCAATTCTCCTGCCTCAGCCTCCTGAGTAGCTGGGATTACAGGCACGTGCCACCGTGCCCAGCTAATTTTTTGTATTTTTAGTAGAGACGGGGTTTCACCATGTTGACCAGAATGGTCTCAATCTCTTGACCTCGTGATCCACCCGCCTCGGCCTCCCAAAGTGCTGGGATTACAGGCGTGAGCCACCGCGCCCGGCTAAATGTATTTTTTTATAGTGTATTCTTGGTAGGGAAATGGAAGGATTCATCTAAGATGTGTTCATCAAGGAGAGGCACAACAGTACAGAAAGCCAATGGCTTCTTTTTACTTTTTCAATCCTAAATGTTTGAGCTCTTTGCAAGGAAGGCAGTACGTGAATAAAATACATGTTGTCAACACCATAGATATCCCAGTAAAGAGGTAATTCTTCACAATGAAATATTTGGTATAATATCAAGTATAACTCTTTGAAAAGCTCCAGAGATGCTTTTAGGCCTGAAATCCAACATTAGTATCTAGCTTGGTAGCTTCCTTTATTTGGCATATATGTGGTTCTTAGTTTTAGCAATATAGCTGATACCATCATAGAGTCCTGTGAGGCTGCCCTTGGAGATTTTTTAATAACTTTTAGAATTAACCACTGTCTGTAATCTTTCATAGTTTTATTGAACAGATATTTATTTGGAATTCACTTTGTACCAGGTGCTGTTTTGTACCAGATATTATTTCTAAGAACTTGAAAAATATTAATCCATTTAAATGAATAACATCCCTTTGAGGTTGGAGCTATTATTATTGCCATATTGTAGGTAAAGAAACCAAGACACAGAAGGTTAAATAGGTTGCAGAAAAGGTTATATAGCTAGCTTGAATGAGAAAAATCATTTTACTTAAAACTGTGCTGTGAGTTAGGAGGGATAGTGGATTTCCTTAAGTTCCATAATGTTTTTTCTTTCTATTTAAGGTTTTGAAGTACAGGAAGAAGGTTATCTGGCAAAAATCCTGGTCCCTGAAGGCACAAGAGATGTCCCTCTGGGAACCCCACTCTGTATCATTGTAGAAAAAGAGGCAGATATATCTGCATTTGCTGACTATAGGCCAACTGAAGTAACAGATCTAAAACCACAAGCACCACCACCCACCCCACCCCCGGTAGGTATGCTTCCAGAATTCAGGAAACATTTACCTTGTTCATCTCTAAATTAAGGAGTTTGGGTTAGATGATATCCTAGGTTCCTTCCAGCTCCAAGCTTCTATGATTGAGGAGGGAGATAGTTTATTAACGTTTGTGGAGACCTATAGTGTGTGTTATACTGCATCGTTCATCTAATGGTCGATAGTTTGGGCCTTGTACCTTTTTTTTTTCCCCTGTTTTTTAGAGTCCTACTGAGAACAAAGCTGAGTGCCATGTTTTCTTCCTGCTTCAGATATAGATATCATGCTTGTGGAAAGTGGGGCTTCATTGCCCCACCCTTTTCTTTTTTTTAAGAGGCAAGGTCTCACCTTCTCACCCAGGCTGGAGTACAGTGGTGCAATCATAACTCACTTCACTGCCCATTTTTTAAATCAAATATACTGAATAATCTTTGTCACTTTAAATCTTCTTGGTATTGATGTAGTAGGTCAAGCATATATTTGTGATATGATGGAACCTTGACATGACTTGTTTTGCATAGAGTTTTTTATATTAAAAAGTAAAATCCATGAGGGCAAAATATTTAGGAAAAAAAATTAAAAATAAAGAATTTTTTATATTACCAAATACTTTATACACTATATAACATGAACTTGTATTAACTCCAACTATAGATAACAGTGACAATGAAGCTTCTGCAGATGCTAGAGTGATGTGAGTTTAAACTAGGTAAACATTTCTACCAGAGAAACTTGATTTCTGCCTACTGTACATTCATGGGAAGCTGGCAAGTAGCATTGTTGCTGTATTTCTGAAGATACTTTTCAGCATGGGATCTTCTAGCATGATTTTATAATTTGAAATTAGCTGGTTGGGAGTGGTGGCTCACACCTGTAATCCTAGCACTTTGGCAGGCCGAGTTGGGTAGATCACTTGACGTCAGGAGTTCAAGACCAGCCTGGTCAACATGGTGAAACCTGGTCTCTACTAAAAATACAAAAAATTAGCTGGGTGTGGTTGTGTGCGCACCTGTAATCCCAGCTACTCGGGAGGCTGACGCAGGAGAATTGCTTGAACCTGGAAGGCGGAGGTTGCAGTGAGTCAAGATTGCGCCACTGCATTCCAGCCTGGGCGTCAGAGACTCCCTCTCAAAAAAAAAAAAAGAAAGAAATTAGGTTAATTAAAAACAAAAATCATGTTGGTGATGTGAAAAAATGAGAATAAAGAAGTGGTAAGAGATTAAAGTGAAGAAAGGCTGTAGAATACTATACACTGGCAGTTTTGAATTCTATGCTTCTTCATGTTATGGAGTAAGGTAACTTTGTTCTGTCTTTGACATAGAAGTATATTGTTCTTGCTGTTCATATTACTACATTATGTTGGTTAAGCAGGAGAAAAGTACATTATGATCTTTGGAAAAAAGATAAAATTTATTAATATTTAATTAAAACAGTTTTAATTTATTAATAAGATATAAACTTTTAATCTTTCAGACCAGTCTTTGAAGTGGTGAATTAAAACAATTTGTAATTTTTTTTCAAAAGGTGGCCACTGTTCCTCCGACTCCCCAGCCTTTAGCTCCTACACCTTCAGCACCCTGCCCAGCTACTCCTGCTGGACCAAAGGGAAGGGTGTTTGTTAGCCCTCTGGCAAAGAAGTTGGCAGTAGAGAAAGGGATTGATCTTACACAAGTAAAAGGTAAATCTGTTTCTATGGAATAGAGTTGTAAAGTTAAAATTCAGTGGAATTTCCTCCTTAAGACTTTCAAGTACAGCTATATATAGCCGTACTTTTAACTGGGATAGTAGGAATAATCATTAATAATTAAATCTGAAAGGAGAAAAAGTTCTTTCGTTGCCACCACAGAATAGGGAAAATTTTTCTGTGCTTAATTTAGTCTGCCTAAAATTTACCCATACACTTTAGATACCTTTTTTTTCTCTTCTATGCATAGAAACTGCTTAACGTTTGGTGAAAGTATATGTACTTGTTCAGCAAAATTGGGTTATGGTACTTGATTGTGTAATAAGAAGAAACCTCTATTAGTGCTGGGTTGACTAGCAATAAACAAAGCAAAACAAAACTTGAAATTGGAGTTACTTGGAATGACTTAAAATAGTAAACTTCATATAAAACAGAACTAGATCCCAGCACTTTGGGAGGCCAAGGCGGATGGATCATGAGGTCAAGAGATCAAGACCATCCTGATCAACATGGTGAAACCCCGTCTCTAGTAAAAATACAAAAAAAATTAGCTGGGCATGGTGGTGCGCGCCTGTAATCCCAGCTACTCAGGAGGCTGAGGCAGGAGAATTGCCTGAACCCAGGAGGCAGAGGTTGCGGTGAGCTGAGATCGCGCCATTGCACTCCAGCCTGGGTAACAAGAGCGAAACTCCGTCTCAAAAAAAAAAAAAAACAGAACTAGAGCTCTCTGAAGGCAAGGGAAAACACTGTACTCATCTGTCTTTCCCCAGAGAAAAAGTATGGCTTTGTGATAAGAGCATGGGGCCTGGAATCAGACCATCTAGTGTTTAATCCTGGCTTTTTTTCTATTATTTTTTTTTAATGAAATAATTTTCTGTGTAATATGTTTTCCAGTGAATTACTTAAATTGTATGTCCTTGTGTCAGTTACTTTTCTATCTGTAAAGCTGAGGTGCTGTACATTGTATAGATTGGGAGAGTTAAATGAGCTATAACAGGTGAAGTGCTTAGAACTGTATCTAGCATATAAGTACTCACTACATGTCAGTTGTCATTCATATTGATATTGTTGCCTGGCACTTAAATAAATGTTGTTAAATTAAGCTAAAATTCAGTGTAGGATAACTAAGATACTTATTTGGAAAAGGGGAAAAGTTACTATTCTTGGAATTTGGTTTGATGGCTAGTACTATGTGCCAGTCATTTAGCTTACCATACTTAATGTACATAACACCTCTTGAAGTAAGAATTATTATTCTCTATTTTTTGGATAAGAAAACAGACTCAGACTCTTCAGGGTTCTTCCTTCCTGTTAAATAGTAAAGTTGCAGTGTGACTCTAGACTTGTTTAACTCTAAAGCCTGTTTTCTTCACACTACCCTATGCTGCCTTCTATTTTGATGCTTTGCCATCTATAATTACTAAAGAGAAATATGCTTATTTCCCCAATTGTCTAGTTATGGGTACTCAGCGGTGGTTATCCCTTATCTGCAATTTGCTGTTTTGTAGTTAGAAGGAAGCCAATCCCAAGACACAATAATAGAAAGTTGTAAATTTTTTGAACCTCATAGATTCTTGTAATATTGGAAGACTTTTTTTTTTCCATCATGTTATTTCACTATGTTGCTATGAAAGTATATTGCTATTTATGTATGTATGATTAGAATCAGGGACAGCAGTGTAAGTTGGAATAACTTTTTTTTTTCTATTTCTTTTTTTTTCCCCCAAGTATGCCCTACATATTTGCAAGTTGGAATAACTTTTAAAGGGAGGAAGGACTGGGCTAATAATCATATCTGAAGAGTTTAGACAAGCAAAGAAGGACCATTTATTAGATATTTAGGAATACTGGTCACCTTACTAACGACATAGATGGAAAGTCCTTTGGGTATGAGCTGACAGGAGTGTTAAGAAAAAAAAAGAGAGAAAGAAAATCCCACTTTTCCTACTATATGGGCAGAGTTAGGTGATTTTAGGTGATTCATTTATTATTATTTAAACAAATATTCATCGAGTACTATCTACAAATCAGACACTTCTTCATCAGATGGATAAGATTTCAGTTTCAGTTGATAATGTGACCAATAAAAGGAGTAAATGAACAGAAAGGGAGTACAGCATCGTTAAGAGTGTGAGCTCTGTGGTTGGAATGCTTGGGTATGAACGTCAGCTCTTCCTCATATTGACTGTGTGACCTTTTGTGTCACAGTTTGTTTGTGTATAAAAACAATAGGTTTAACAGTTGCAGAGTTGAAATAAGTTAAACAGTGCCTGTACAGACCAAGCGTATCTGGGTATAATGATAATATTTTTATTATTAAGTAAGATTTAATTGCTAAGAAAGAAACTTAGTGATATACTAGCGAGTGAAAGTGTGGATGGATACATGTGGAATCATGACTACTTTTAGACAGGGTGATTGGGAGATCTTTTTGATGAGGTGACATTTGATTTGATCTGAAAGATGAGAAGGAGGCAGCTTGAGCCAACCGTGTGAAGGACTAGGGAAAGATCATTTTGGGCAGAGAGACTAGCTGTACAGTGTGAAATGGGAAAGAGTTTAGCATGTCTGAGGAACATAATAGAGGCCATTGTTAATGAAGCATAATGAGCAAAGAATCTAGTGGGAGATGATATTTGGAAAGAAACAGGGATGAGAACATAAAAGACCTTATAGATTATGTAAAGAATTTGAGGGCCGGTGTGGTGGCTCACGCCTGTAATCCTAGCACTTTGAGAGGTCGAAGTGAGTGGATCACTGGCCAACACGGTAAAACCCCATCTGTACTAAAAAATACAAAAATTAGCTGGGCATGGTGGCATGTGCCCATAATCCCAGGTACTTGGGAGGCAGAGGTAGGAGAATTGCTTGAATCAGGACCCGGTAGGCGGAGGTTGCAGTGAGCTGAGATTGTGCCACTACACTCCAACCTGGGCTACTGAGCGAGACTCCATCTCAAAAAAAGAAAAAGAAAAAAAGAGTTTGAATGTTATTTAAAGTACAGTAGGAAGCCATTGAGAAATTTAAGCAAGGAAGTGAAATAAAATGTGTTTTTAACAGATCATTTTGGTTGCTATGTGGAAATGGATGAAATATTTGTCTGGTTTATCTTTGACAAGATCTCTATGTTTTTTAACCCTTAGTCCAGCATTCTTCCTATTATACCATATTGCTTTATGACGGCCTGTGGTGCTGCCTAAGAGAGATAGGAAAAAGGGTTTAAAAGGTTTCAACTAGGCTGGGCACCCTGGCTTACGCCTGTAATCCCAGCACTTTGGGAAGCCAAGGCAGGTGGATCATCTGAGGTTGGGAGTTCGACACCAGCCAGACCAACATGGAGAAACCCTGTTTCCACTAAAAAAAAAACAAAAAAAAAACCACAAAATTTCCCGGGTGTAGTGGCGCATGCCTGTAATCCCAGCTAATTGGGAGTCTGAGGAAGGAGAATTGCTTGAACTTGGGAAGCAGAGGTTGTGGTGAGCTGAGATTGTCCCATTGCACTCTAGCCTGGGCAACTCTCAAAAAAAAAAAAAAGGTTTCAGCTAACTCCTAAGTCAGGGAATGCTTGTGGGTGGCTGAAGCTTAGCATAAGGCAGGTGGTACTGTATATTTCCTCCTCTTGAGGGTCTGTGGTGTCTAGATCAGCCTTGGTTATTAGGGGAGGTTATGGTTTCTGTGTTTTATAACGAAGGAAATCTACAGGGGTACTGCCACCTCCGTTCTAGAGCTCCTGTTGAGGATAAATACAATCCTAGCCAGCTCAGTTTTCATAATGAAGGAAAGGAATGGGGAAGGAACTGCACACAGGAGTCCTTTTTAAAGTCTGCCTTGGAGGAAGATGAGTTAATTTGATCAAATTTTTTCTTAGAAGTGGGCCAGTGTAAAAGGTATTCTATAATAATAACTAAATTCTGAATCTCCTTAGAATTAAAGGTCAAGATTATCTACTTGGGACCAAAATTAAACCTAAGAGTTTGTAGGAGGGAGGAAGTTGAATATAAGTAAAACTAAATCTACTGAGAGAACTTTGAAGATCCTTCCTCATGTGTGATATTGCACCTTTTTCCTTCATTTCCTTTAACATGGGCCAGTTTAGAGCTTTGGCTACTGTGAAGAAGCTGTGAATCATGGAGACCACGTAAGGAATGAATGATTCTAAAGATGGGATAATTGCAGTTAAGAGTTATTTATGCTGTTTTGGGGTGAAAAAATTGACTTGATTTGTCAAAATAATTGTTGTTATACCTGTCTATTCTGTACAAAAGGAATTCCTAATGGTCACGTAAATCCAAAACCCAAACGAGATCTATTTTAGGGCTCAGGAATGGATTTTTGGAGCTAACCAGGAGGAGGCAGCTAGTTTTCTTTTTGGTGAGATATAAACTGTGTTCGGCATTATCCTATGCCAGTATTTCCGAATTTAAAAACAAGGAAGATAAAAAAATAAAATAGAACTTGGACAAAATTCTAAAAGAGAAATACATAAAATAATATTTGCAATAGTTAAAAAGAAAAGACCCACTACAGATCACACACAGGTACTCTGTGTTGTTTAAATTAATAATTGACAAAAGCTGGTATTTGCAGGGAGAACCTTAAGGGGTAGGGTTAAGGCTGTGATCCTTTCAGAATGTTTTTGGTGGTAAACCCTTAGGAGCCTGCACTTTAGGATCACAGTGTTGATCTCCTTGGGGAACCAGTGGTACACCATCATGTATGTGATATTTATGTCTCTTTTCCAGGGACAGGACCAGATGGTAGAATCACCAAGAAGGATATTGATTCTTTTGTGCCTCCTAAAGCTGCTCCTGTGAGTTAACATGTAGCTCTTACTTTTTTGGCAGTTTGTCTCTGCAACCTGTTAGACCATTTCATAAATTATTTATGAATGAAATAGCTTAACCAGGACTGTTTTGTTCTGATTTCAGTGGCTTAATAATACAGTCATTCCTCAGTACCCATGAGGGGTTGGTTCCAGGAGCCCCATGTATACCAAAATTCACAAATGCTTAAGTCTTGTATATAAAATAGTGTAGTATTTGTATATAACTTGGCCACATCCTCTCAAATACTTTAAATCATCTCTAGGTTACTTATAATATTAAATACAAGGTAAATGCTATCTAAATAGTTGTTATATCTTATTGCTTAAGTAATAATAACGAGGGGAAAAAAGTCTATTTGTGCACTATAGATGCAAACATCCTTTTTTTTTTCCTGAATATTTTTGATTTGCCTTTTGTTGAATCCACCAATGGAGAACTTACGGATATGGAGGGCCAGCTGTATTTAGATGTTTGTGTGCTGTCATATATATACAAGATCAAAGATGATATACTATGTTGACATATATTCCACGCTATGTTTTGAGCTAATCAAATGTTTGCTCCGAAATAAAAGATTTGTTCTTTTTTTCTTTTTCAAAATATTTTAAAGTACAGTTGAATGAGTTGTTTTTGGTGTTTGGTTTTTTTTTTTTTTTTTTTTTTTTTAGACAGTCTTACTCCGTCACTCATGCTGGAGTGCAGTGGCATGATCTTGGCTTATTGCAAGCTTCGCCTCCTGGATTCAGGTGATTGTCATGCCTCAGTCTCCCAAGTAGTTGGCACTACAGGTGCATGCCACTACACTCAGCTAATTTTGGTATGTTTAGTAGAGAAGGGGTTTCGCCATGTTGGCCAGGCTAGTCACGAACTCCTGGCCTCAAGTGATTCATTCATCTCTGCCTCCCAAGGTGGTGAGGTTACAGGTGTGAGCCATTGTGCCCAGCGAACCGCCCCCACTTTTTTTTAACATTGTTTAGGATAATGCATTAGCTTATTTATATCTATTATTCCTTGCAATTTAAGAATGCTTCAATCGCTCTTCTTGAATATAATTTTGCAAAACCAAAATTATTTTGACGTAAACTAGTTGTTGAACATGCTCTGACACAAAGAAAAATGACATTTTAAACATGATCTCAGAATTCTAAGTAAAAAAATTTAAAAACAAGACTCTTAAAATAAGCAGAAGTCTCTTTTGCTTGCTGGGGATAGAAATAGCTACTATATAAAGCTTATTTTTTAGGCTGTGCATAGTGGCACATGCTTGTAAACCCAGTACTTTGAGAATCCCAGGTGGGTGGATCACTTGAGCCCAGGCGTTTGAGACCAGCCAGGGCAATATGGCTAATTTCTGTCTCTACTAAACATACAAATAAATCAGCCAGCCATTGTGGCGTGCACTTGTAGCCGCAGGTGCTCAGGAGACTGAGGTGGGAGGGTTGCCTGAGTCAGGAGGTTGAGGCTGCAGTGATGCATGATTGAGCTACTGCCTTCCACCTGCGTGACAGAGCGAGACTCTGTCTCAAAAAAAAAAAAAAGACCATAAGTCACTGGCAGTCTTTTCCAGGTACTTATGCTAAGATTGAGCCAGAGTTACTAAGAGCTTTTTCTTTCCTCCCCTAGGCTCCAGCAGCTGTTGTGCCTCCCCCAGGTCCTGGAATGGCACCAGTTCCTACAGGTGTCTTCACAGATATCCCAATCAGCAACATTCGTCGAGTAAGAGAATCACCATCATCTGGAATCAGAGCTATTAGGGGCATCTTTACTCTAGTTGTTTAGTTGCTTCCATAGTTTTAACACATTAACAGAGGCTTTTTCAGTTGGGAATATTGGATGATTACTTTAAGGGAAGTTTTGGCCAGGTGTGGTGGCTCACACCTGTAATCCCAGCACTTTGGGAGGCTGAGGTGGGTGGATCACCTGAGGTCAGAAGTTTGAGACCAGCCTGTGCAACATAGTGAAACCCTGTCTCTACTAAAAATACAAAAATTAGCCGGGCACGGTGGCGCGTGTGTGTAGTCCCAGCTACTTGCGAGGCTGAGGCAGGAGAATCGCTTGAACCTGGGAGGTGGAGGTTGTGGTAAACCAAGATCGCGCCACTGCACTCCAGCCTGGCCAACAGAGCAAGACTCCATCTCGAAAAACAAAAAAATTCTGTTAGAAGGTGTTAACATTATGGTGCAGCCCTCCATCTTTCAATTATAATAATGCTTGAGGTAAGTATTACCAGAGAGTAAGGTGAGAGACAAACAGAGCCCTGAATTAGGTAAAGTCTTTTTTTTTTTTTTCCAAGATGGGGTTTCACCATGATGGCCAGGCTGGTCTTGAACTCCTGACCTCAGCTGATCCACCCACTTCGGCCTCCTAAAGTGCTAGGATTACAGGCGTGAGCCACCGTGCCCGGCATTAGATAAGGTCTTAACTCAAGATAATTGATTTTTTTAATCTCTTTTCATTTCAGGTTATTGCACAGCGATTAATGCAATCAAAACAAACCATACCTCATTATTACCTTTCTATTGATGTAAATATGGGAGAAGTTTTGTTGGTACGGAAAGAACTTAATAAGGTAAAAGGTCTGGAATTTCCAACTTTCTAAGTTAGAAAAATTTTGTCTTTCTCCACTAAACATTTATATTTTTGTCCATATATTTTGTTACAAGATACCAGTTGATGGTAGAAAGTAAATATAGAGATGTTTATTCCAATCCTTTGTTTTTTTTTCATTGGATTATTTATCTTTTTATTATTGTACCTAAGATTTCTTTATATACTCTAGGTACAAGTTCCTTATATATATGATTTACAAAAATTTTTCCTATTCTTTGAATTGTCCTTTTACTTTCTTGGTCTTGTCCTGAGAAGCACAAGATTTTAAATATTGGTTATGTCCAATTTATTTTTTCTTTTGTGCTTTTGGTATTATATCTAAGAAACTATTACGCAGTCTAAGGTTACGAAGATTTATATCTATGTTTCTTCATAACAGTTTTATAGTTTTAATTCTTATATTTAAGTCTTTGCTCTATTTTGAGTTAATTTTTTGTAGGTGATGTGAGATAGGAATCCAACTTCATTGTTTTGCACATGGACATTTATTCTTTCATCCCAGCACCATCCTTCCCCATGGAATCGTCTTGGTATCCTTGTCAAAATTAATCATATATGTGGGAATTTTATTTCAGATTTTTTTTTTTTTTTTTGAGATGGAGTCTTACTCTGTCACCTAGGTTGAAATGCAGTGATGTGGTCTTGGCTCACTGCAACCTCTGCCTCCCAGGTACAAGCAATTCTTATACCTCAGCCTCCTGAGTAGCTGGGGTTATAGGCGTGTGCCACCATGCCTGGCTAATTTTTGTATTTTTAGTAGAGATGGGGTTTCACCATGTTGGCCAGGCTGGTGTCCTGACCTCAAGTGATCCACCCACCTTGGCCTCCTAAAGTGCTAGGATTACAGGCATGAGCCACCAAGATCGGTGTATTTCCAGATTCTTAATTCCATTCCATTAATCTCTGTATATCCTTATGCCAGTACCACTGTCATGATTACTTTAGCTTTGTAATGGTTTTAAAATCAAGAAATGTGAGTCATCTTTGTTCTTTTTTCTCAAGATTGTTTTGTCTGAGTCCCTTGCAATTCTAAATGAATTTTAGAATTAGCTTGTAAATTTCTGCAATGAAGCCAGTTGACATTTTGATAAGGATTGATTGCATTGTATCTGCTGATCGATTTGGCAAGTGTTGCCATACGAAGAAGGGTCTTTTCATCCATGAACATGTGGATGCCCCTGTATTTAGTTAGGTATTGTTCAGTCTTTTTCAACAATGTTTTTAATAGTTTTTCAGAGTATAAATTTTGCACTCTAAATTTGCATTTGTTAAACTTATTCCTAGGTATTTTATTCTTTTTGATACTACTTTAAGTTGAATTGCTTTCTAAATTTCATTTTCAGATTGTTCATTGCTACTATATAAAAGTATAGTTGATTTTTTTTTTAAAGCTAGTTAGATATACTAGTGTGAAGGGGGAAGAGTAGAAAAGGAATTAGATCTGTGACTCTGAACAATCAAAAGAGATAACTGATTTTTCTCTGTTGATCTTTTTTTTTTCCTATACCTGGTGGAATGGGATCTATATTGACTTTGGATCCTGCAGACTTGCTGAAGTCATTGATTAGTTCTTAGAGTCTTTTAGTATATTAAGATTTTCTAGAAACAAGATAATGTTATCTGTAAATAGAGATAATTTTACTCTTTCCATTTTGATCTCTATGCCATTTATTTCCTTTCTTGCCTAATTGCTCTGGCTGGCACCTGTAGAGTAATGTTGACCAGATGCAGGCCTAGCAAGAGTGGACATCTCGTTTTGTTCTTGCTCTTAGAATAAGTCTTTGACCATTAAATAGTTGTGAGGTTTCCCTAGATCTGTTTTATCATCAGGTTGAGGAAGTTCCCTCCTGTTCCTAGTTAGTAAGAGTGTTTTGGTCATGAAAAGGGGTATTGAATTTTCTCAAATGGTTTTTCTGTTGTCTGTTGACATGGTTATATGTTTTTTTGTCCTGTACTCTATTAGGACGTTACTACATTAATTAATTTTCAGATGTTAATGGAAATTTGCATTTTTGGGATAAATCACTTTTTTTTTGAGACAGAGTCTCACTCTGTCACCAGGCTAGAGTGCAGTGGCGAGATCTTGGCTCACTGCAACCTCTGCCTCCCAGGTTCAAGTGATTCTCCTGCCTCAGCCTTCCAAGTAGCCAGGATTACAGGTGCATGCCACCACAGCCAGCCTGGGATAAATCACATTTGATTATGGTGAATGATCCTTTTTATATATCATTGGATTTTATTTGCTAGAGTTTTGTTGAGGATTTTATATCTATATTTATAAGAGATAAGTGTGTAGGTTTTGTTTTGTTTTTTTTTTCCTAATGTCTTTGGTTTTGGTATCAGGCTAATACCAGCCTTATAGAATGTGTGGGGAAGTTTTTCTTGCTCTTTGATTATTCTTTGAAAGAATTTGTGAGGCACTGATATTAATTCTTCCTTAATGTTTGATAGAATATTGATGAAGCCATTTGGGTCTAACTTTTTCTATGTGGGTAGTTTTTAAATTACTACTTCAACCTCTTTGTTAGTTATAGGTCTATTCAGAGTTTTCTTTTTTTTTTTTTTTTGAGATGGAGTTTCGCTCTTGTTACCCAGGCTGGAGTGCAATGGTGTGATCTCGGCTCACCGCAACCTCCGCCTCCTGGGTTCGGGTGATTCTCCTGCCTCAGCCTCCTGAGTAGCTGGGATTACAGGCACGCGCCACCGTGCCCAGCTAATTTTTTTTTTTTTTGTATTTTTTTAGTAGAGACGGGGTTTCACCATGTTGACCAGGATGGTCTCAATCTCTTGACCTTGTGATCCACCCTCCTCAGCCTCCCAAAGTGCTGAGATTACAGACTTGAGCCACCGTGCCTGGCCCAGAGTTTTCATTTCTCCTTGGTTCAGTTTTGGTAGCTTGTGTCTGTATGGTTGTTCATAGTATTCCCTATAATTCTTTTTTTTTTTTTTGAGACGGAGCTTTGCTGTTACCCAGGCTGGAGTGCAGTGGCGCGATCTCGGCTCACCGCAACCTCCACCTCCTGGGTTCAGGCGATTCTCCTGCCTCAGCCTCCTGAGTAGCTGGGATTACAGGCACACACCACCATGCCCAGCTAATTTTTTGTATTTTTAGTAGTGATGGGGTTTCACCATGTTGACCAGGATGGTCTCGATCTCTTGACCTCGTGATCCACCCGCCTTGGCCTCCCAAAGTGCTGGGATTACAGGCTTGAGCCACCGCACCCGGCCAATTCTTTTTACTTCTGTAAGGTAGATAGTAATGTCCTCTATTTCACTCTGAATTTTAGGAATTTGAGTCTTCTCTCCTCTTCTTGGTCAGTCTAACTAAACATTTATCATTGTGGTTGTCATTTGGTTGACCTTTTCAAACAACTAAATTTTGGTATTGTAGAGATGAATGAAAATGATGACATACCGTAACTTATGGGATATGCTGAAGCAGTGCTTAGCAGAAAACAGCTGTAAGAGTCTGCATTTAAAAAGATGAAAGAACCGATGTTTGGTTTCATTTTTTCCACCTCAGGGTATTTGTATATTATCTTTCTCCTCATCCTTTTCCTAGGATTATACAGTTTTACTCTTTAGTGAGAGAATTTAAGAAACTACAATTGTCCAGGGAGGGAGAGCATTAGGAAAAACAGCTAAAGCACATGGGGCCTAATATCTAGGTGA
Source organism: Saguinus oedipus (assembly GCA_031835075.1). Lineage (NCBI taxonomy): Eukaryota > Metazoa > Chordata > Mammalia > Primates > Cebidae > Saguinus > Saguinus oedipus. The sequence goes on from CM063178.1 coordinate 9,855,482, forward strand.
TGGGTTGACAGGTGCAGCAAACCACCATGGCACATGTTTACCTATATAATAAACTTGCACATCCTACACATGTACCCTGAAACTTAAAATAAAAATAAAAAATTAAATTAAAAAAAAAGAAACTACAATTATTTATTGTCTTTCCAGATTTTAGAAGGGAAAAGCAAAATTTCTGTCAATGACTTCATCATAAAAGCTTCAGCTTTGGCATGTTTAAAAGTACCCGAAGCGAATTCTTCTTGGATGGACACTGTTATAAGACAGTAAGTGTAACTGGGAAAGATATATATCCATCAGTAATTTTCTTGTATTATTTAATGTGTGAGTAGGAGTTGAGAGAATAAGGAGAAATGGAATACAGAGAGGGAGATGATTTACATAGGTCGAACAACTTGAAAACAACACAAAAATGTTTTATGAGGTACTGCTTTTTACTTTTTTTCTTGCTGCCTCCAATTTTCAACCTTGTTTTTGTTGTTTGTTGTTGGTTTGTTTTGTTTTGTTGAGATGGAGTTTTGCTCTTGTTGCCCAGGCAGGAGTGCAATGGCATAATCTTGGCTCACTGCAACCTCTGCCTCTGGGGTTCAAGCGATTCTCCTGCCTCAGCCTCCCAAGTAGCTGGGATTACAGACATGCGCCACCATACCTGGCTAATTTTGTATATTTAGTAGAGACAGGGTTTCTTCATGTTGGTCAGGCTGGTCTTGAACTCCTGACCTCAGGTGATCTGCCTGCCTCAGCCTCCTGAAGTGCTGGGATTATAGGCTTGAGCCACCATGCCTGGCGTTGTTGTTTTTTATTTATTTTTTTAAAGTGACAAGGTCTTGCTCGATTGTCCAGGCTGGTCTTGAACCCTTGGGCTTAAGCAATTCTACAGCCTTAGCCTCCCAAAGTTCTGGGGTTTCAGGTGTGAGCCACTGTGACCAGCCTGAGATATTGCTGGATTTAGTAAAGACTATATATAGATGATTTGTACGAGTTCAGCAAAGGGATAGTAGTGAACAGATACATGTGCTTAAGCTGATAATGAGTCTCACAAAGCTGGGTTAAATAGATGATTTTCATTCACCCATGAGTTCTCTCGAACTTTAGGGGCAAAATTAAAAATAGTAATTGTTAATATTATGATGGTACATAAGTACTATGGTACTCGGTGTGTCTCTTTTATCTCATTTAATTCTCATGACCACCTTATGATTTAAGTGCTTTTACTTCCATTTTCTACATGAAGAAACTGAGGCTCAGTGAGTTAAGTAACTTGCCCTGAGTTAATAAGTCAGTGTTAGGACTGTAATTAGAACCAAGATCCTGACTCTTAAGCCTATTCGTTTTCTGCTGTATAGATGATGCTTTTATGTTATTCTTAAACTGAAAGGAAGAAAACAAACTTTTTTTCTATGTACTGTACTTTCACACAGTCACAGTGCCACTTCTGTGACCAGATGAGTAGAGGCAGGGTTAGAGAGGGTTTCCCCACACCAACCAAGCAATTAATTCTGCAGTGAATTCTTCTAATTCAATTCAATTCCAGTGCTGTCTGCCTATAGATAATGTCAGATCCCAAAAATTGAGGGCTCAGTCCTAGAAGACTGCCCCCACTTCAGATGCCTGTCAAAAGTGTACTTGTAACTGACTGGTTACAGACTGGTTCCTGTGACCTCTTCCTTGGGTTTGATTAACTTGCTAGGACAACTCACAGAACTTGGGGAAACACTTATATTTATTATAAATGATATTACAAAAAAATAATAAAATAAATAAAGGATATTACAAAGGATACATATAGATGAACACCAGATGAAGAGATGGCTAGGGCAAGGTATGAGGTGGGGTGGTGCAGAGCTTCCATGTCCTCTTTGGGCATACCACCCTCCCAGCACTTGCACAGTTCAGCAACGGGAAGCTTATTAAATCTTGTTGAAGAGTCTTGATGGAGGGGCCCAGGGAGAAAAAGGAAAGGAAAAAAAAGTCTTTGTAGAGCTTGATCTCCAGGATCTCCAACCTACACCTCCCTCCCTTTTCCCTTAGGTCAATGGGTAGGGCTAAAACTTCCAACTCTCTGGTCCTCCAATCATTTTGGCCCTTGTAGTGACTGGCCCCATCCTGAGGTTACTTAGGGACCCCACCCTAAGTATCCATCATGGAGCTCATTATATAAGGGGCTCATTATAAATAACAAAAGATATTCCTATCACTCAGGAAATCACAGTTTTAGGGGCTCTATGACAGGAACTGCCAACATGGGGACGAAGACCAAGTATATATTATGCCATACTTACTAATATTTATTAGTATTTTAGGTCCAGGCGTGGTGGCTCATGCCTGTAATCCCAGCAATCTGGGAGGCCAAGGCGAGTGGATCACTTGAAGTCAGGAGTTCGAGACCAGCCTGGCCAACATGGTGAAAGCCCGTCTCTACTAAAAATTCAAAAATTAGCTGGGCATGGTGGCACATGCCTATATCCCAGCTAGGGAAGCTAAGGCAGGAGAATTGCTTGAACCCAGGAGGTGGAGGTTGCAGTGAGCCGAGATTGCATCATTACAATCCAGCCTGGGCCATAGGAGCAAAACTCCATCTCAAAAAAGAAAAAAAATTAATAAATATTAAATTTAGGTTGGAATACTGCTCCATGGCTTAGAGTAACTTGTTCTAACCCTTAATCCGATGTCAGTTCCCAGGGGGCAAACACAACTTTTAAACTATTGTTTCTTCTGGTATTTATTTACCCGCAGATTTCCAAATAACATTTTTCTGTTGCCTTTTATGAGTTCCTCATTTATTTTATTGACTGACTTCCTGTTAAAGAACATTAATATTTAGCTTTAGCTCCAGTCTTGGGACTAAAGAGAAAGAAAAAAAGTTAGCTTTGTTATACCCTTTCCTATACACACACATAACACCATCCTCCCAAATTGATTATAGCACAAATTTGGATTAAATCTATATTTGGGGCCAGGCACGGTGGCTCCCACCTGTAATCCCAGCACTTTGGGAGGCCAAGGCGGATGGATCACCTGAGGTCAGGAGTTTGAGATGAGCCTGGCAAACATGGTAAAACCCTGTCTCTACTAAAACTACAAAAAAGAAAAAAAAATTGGCCGGGCTTGGTGGCACGTGCCTGTAGTCCCAGCTACTCAGGAGGCTGAGTCAGGAGAATTGCTTGAACCTGGGAGGTAGAGGTTGCAGTGAGCTGTGATTGTGCCACTACACTCCACCGTGGGCAACAGAATGAGACTCCATTTCAAATAATAATAATAAATATAATCTGTATCTGATTAAACATATTGGGTAAACTCTAACTTTGGTTTTAACTTTCCTTGGTTATTCTTCTCTCAGAGAACATCTGGTCGTCTAATATATTTATTATTATTATTTTTTAAGACAGGGTTTCACCATCTTGGTCAGGCTGGTCTTGAACTCCTGACCTTGTGATCCACCCACCTCGGCCCCCCAAAGTGCTAGGATTACAGGTGTGAGCCAACACGCCCGGCCAAACATTCTTTATACACTGTATTAGTTTCCCAGGGCTGCCATTTTTAATGACCACAAAATTGATGAATTAAGACAAATTTATTCTCTCACAGCTCTGGAAACAAGTCTGAAATCAGGGTATCAGCAGGGCAGTGTGTTCCCTCCAGACTATGAGGAAGAATCCATCCTTGCCTTTTCCAGTTCTGGTGGCTCTAGGCATTTAGTGGTTTTTGATTGCATAACTCCAATCTCTTCTTCCATCTTTACGTTGCCTTCTCTTCTCTGTATTTTCTCTTCTCTTAAGAGGACGGTTGGCAATGGATTTAGGGCCACTCAGATAATACAGGATGATCTCATCTCATCTCAGCATCCTAATTATACCTCCAGAGACCTTTTTCCAAATAAGGTCACATTGATAGGTTCCAGGGATTAGGACAAAGACTTAACTTTTGGAGGGCCACCATTCAGCCCACTAAACAGACTGTAAATGAGTCTTCCCGTTTTCAGCATTATTCCTATCATTGACTCAGAGAGAGTTTTCTGGCTGGCAGAAACGGCTCGCTTAAGTCATTGACCAACTTCTTAATTCAGTGAGGGCCTATTTTCAACTATTGCTCCTCTCTAAAACCCTCTTGTGCCATTCTGAGTTAGTCACTATTACTGAACATTCCTTTCAATTCTCACCTTCTAGGATGCTGTTTGGGCTTTCCCATTCCTTGTTTTTAGATCCATTCCTTTTCCATTCTATGGCCACCGTGATGATCGTCACAGCAGCAAATATTTGAGGAATTTATATTTCTTAAATATAAATACAGGATACTTACAATCTAGATAGAGGCAGGAATTTTTTATTAATATATTCCTTTCATTCTCCTCTGTGCCAGCATATAGATACTTTTTAACACTTTAATTTGCCATTTTACACATCATAAAATTCACCTGCTCTAAGTGTACAATTTCTTGATTTTTGTTAAAGTTACAGAATTATGCAGTCTTTACCACTATCTAATTTTAGAAATTTCCATCACTCCCAAAAGATCATTCATGCTCATTTATAGTAAATTCTTACTTTCACCTTCAGCCCCTGGGCAATCTGTTCTAGTGCTTAAATCTATAAATTTGTATTTTCCAGACCTTTTATAGAAATGGAATTATAAAATGTGTGGTCTTTTGCATCTGCTTTCTTTCTCTTTAACAAAATGTTTTTGAGACTCATCTATGTTGTAGCATGTATTAGTAGTTTATTCTTTTTTTATTGCTGACTAGAGTTTAATCGTATATCAGTATACCTCTTTGTTTATCATTCACCAGTTGAGTAACATTTATTTTTGAGATGGAGTCTCCCTCTGTCACCCAGGCTCGAGTGCAGTGACATGATCTTGATTCACTGCAGCCTCCGCCTCCCAGGTTCAAATGATTCTCCTGCCTCAGCCTCTCGAGTAGCTGAGACAACAGGCGCATGCCACCATGCCTGGCTAATGTTTTGTATTTTTAGTAAAGACAAGCTTTCACTGTGGTAGCCAGGATGGTCTCGATCTTCTGACCTCATGATCCACCTGCCTTGGCCTCCCAAGTGTTGAGATTACAGGTGTGAGCCCCTGCGCCTGGCCAGTTTTTTGCTATTATGAATAATGCTACTATGAACATATGTAAATACATATGATTCTTTTTGTGAACATACGTTTTTATTTCTCTTCAGTAGATTCCTAGGAATGGAATCCCTGAGTCATAGGGTAAAATTATGTTTAATTTTTAAAGAAACTTCTACATTATTTTTCAAAGTGGTTGTACCATTTTACCTTCCCACCAATAGTGGATAAGCATTCCAGTTTCTCTATGTCCTCACCAGTACTTGTTAATCTGTGGGTGTGAAGTGAGAGCCATCTACTTGTGAGAGTATCTGAAGAAGACACTAAAGACATACCTCACTTTATTGCATTTTGATTTATTGTGCTTTTTTATAAATTGAAGGCTTGTGACAACCTTCTGTCAAGCAAGTTGATGGCACCATTTTTCCAACAGCATGTGCTCACTTCCTGTCTCTGTCACATTTTGGCAATTCTTACGGTATTTTAAACTTTTTAATTATTATATCTGTTATGGTAACCTGTGATCAAGGATCTTTGATGTTGCCGTTCTAATTGTTTTGATGCCCCACGAACTGTGCCCATATAAGATGGCAAACTTCATTGATAAATTTTGCATGTGTTCTGACAGGTTGATGTAATTGATAGAATTATCAACCAGCTGTTTCTCTGTCTTTCTCCCTCTCCTTAGGCCTCCCTATTCCCTGAGACACAATAAAACTGAAACTAGCCAATTAGTAACTCTACAATGGCCTCTGAGTATTTGAGTGAAAGGAAGATCTCTTATTTTAAATCAAAAGCTAGAAATGATTAAGCTCAATGAGTAAGGCATGTCAGAAGCCAAGATAAGTTGAAAGCTAGGCCACTTGTGCCAAACTGCCAAGTTGTAAATACAAAGAAAAAGTTCTTGAAGGAAATGAAAAGTACTATCCCAGTGAACACATGAATCATAAGAAAGTGAAACAGTCTTGTTGCTGATAGGGAGAAAGTTCTGAGTGGTCTGGGTAAATGATCAAACCAGGTACATCATTCCCTTAAGCCAAAGCCTATTTCAGAGCAAGGCCCTACCTCTCTTCAATTCTTTGAATGCTGATAGAGGTGAGGAAGCTACGTAACAGAAGTTTGAGGCTAGTAGAGGTTGGTTCATGAGGTTGAAGGAAAGGAAGCCATATTAACATAAAAGTACACGGTGAAGCAGCAAATGCTGATGTAGAAGCTGCAGCAAATTATTCTGAAGATATAGCTAAGATAATTGATGAAAGCCTTGTATTGGAAGAAGATACCATCCAGGTATCTAGAAGTCCATACCTTGCTTTAGAGCTTCAAAGGACAGGTTGATTCTCTTGTTAGCAGGTAATGCAGCTGGTGACTTCAAGTTGAGGCCAGTGCTCATTTACCATTCTGAAAATCCTAGGGCCCTTAAGAATTATTCTAAATCTGCTCTGCTTGAGCTGTATATGGAACAACAAAGCCTGGTGACAATACAACTATTTACAGCATCGTCTACTGAATATTTTAAGCCCATTGTTGAGGCCTACTGCTCAGAAAAAAAGATGCCTTTCAAAATATATGCTTGTAGACAATGTACCTGCTTATCCAAGAGCTCTGATGGACATGTACAAGGAAATTGAGGGTTTTTTTTTGAGATGGAGTGTCACTCTGTCACCCAGGCTGGAGTGCAGTGGGATAATCTCAGCTTACTACAACCTCTGCCTTCTGGCCTCCCAGGTTCAAACAGTTCTCCTGCCTCAACCTCCCAAGTAGCTGGGATTACAGGCACATGCCACCAGGCCCAGCTAATTTTTAGTAGAGATGGGGTCTCACTATGTTGGCCAGGCTGGTCTCGAACTCCTGACCTCAGGTGATACACCTGCCTCGGCCTCTCAGAGTTCTGGGATTATAGGCATGAGCCACTGTGCCCAGCCTAAACTGAGGTTACTTTCATGCCTGCTAACATAGCATCCATGCGGTAGCCCATGGATCAAGAAGTAATTTTGACTTTTGAGTCTTATTATTTAAGAAATTCGTTTCATAAGGCTATAGTTGCCATACATAGTATTCCTGTGATGGATCTGAGCAAAGTTAAATTGAAAACCTTCTGGAAAGGATTTATCATTTTATAAGAACATTCATGTGGCCGGGCACGGTGGCTTATGCCTGTAATCTCAGCACTTTGGGAGGCCGAGACCAGCAGTTCACCTGAGGTTGGGACTTCAAGACCCAGCCTGACCAACATGGAGAAAGACCATCTCTACTAAAAATACAGAATCAGCCAGGCATGGTGGTATATGCCTGTAATCCCAGCTACTTGGGGGGCTGAGGCCAGAGAATTGCTTGAACCCAGGAGGCAGAGGTTGCAGTGAGTTGAGATGGCGCCATTGCACTCCAGCCTGGGCACCAAGAGTGAAACTCTGTCTCAAAAAAACAAAAAAAAAGAACATTCATGTCCTTTGGCAGCACATATACTAAAATTGGAGTGACAGACGATTAGCATGGCCCCTGTACAGGGATGGCAGGCAAATTCATGAAGGATTCCATGTATTTTTTAAAAAACATTCATGATTCATAAGAGGATGTCAAAATATTACCATTTACAACAGTTTGGAAGAAGCTACTTCCAGCCGTCATGGGTAACTTTGAGATGTTCAAATACTTCAGTGGAGGAAGTAACTGCAGATGTTGGTAGAAATGGCAAGAGAACTAGAACTAGAAGAGGAGCCTGAAGATGGGAATGAATTGCTGCAATCTCATGAGAAAACTTGAATGGATGAATAGTTGCTTCTTATGGATAGGCAAAGAAAGTAGTTTCTCAAACTGGAATCTACTGGTAAAGAGGCAGTGAACATGGTTGAAATTACAACAGGATTTAGAATATTCTATGAATTTAGTTGACAAAGCAACAGCAGGATTTCAGAGCATTGACTCTAGCTTTGAAAGCAGTTCCATGGTTAAACTGCTATACAGCATTGCATGCTACAAAGAAATCTTGTATAAAGAAGAGTCAGTCAGTGGGGAAAACTTCATTGTTATCTTAAGAGACTGCTGCAGCTGCTCAGTCTTCAGCAACCATAACCCTCATCAGTTGGCAGCCATCAACATCAAGGCAAGATCTGCCAGCAAAAAAATTGCAATCCACTAAAAGTTCAGATGATTTTTAGCATATTTTAGCAATACAGTATTTTAAAATTAAGATATATACATTGACTTTTTTGCTAGCCATAATGCTATTCCACTCCTAATAGACCACAGTGTAGTGTAGTGTTAAGTATAACTTTCATATTTTCTGGGAAATCAGAAAATTCGTGTGACTCACTTTATTGCAATATTATTTTGGTGGTCTGGAATCGAACCTGCAATATCAAGGTATTTCTATACTTAGGTGAAAGGATTGAGGTTGTTTGTTAATTCTAACCAAACACCATTCATTTACTTGTTCATACAGCCATTCAACATGTATTATTGGATTCAGCGGTAAACAATATAGGAAACACTATCCTTCCTGTCTCAACCGGAAGATGATCAATCAAGCAATATTATAATAACTTAATAAAGAAAGCAGTATTTGCTGTGTGATATCTTGGCTAGAGTCCTGTGATAATTAATGAGTTACACACTGTTTTTGTTAGAGCAGGTCCCCTGTGTTAGTTTCCAAGTGACAAAATTCTGCTACAGCCAACTTAGGCAGATTGGGGGATTTAGTACCCATTGTGCTGGAGGTCTTTGGAAGCAGAGCTGTGCCTTTGTGTGAAGTCTTAACTTTTTCTCGATTGCAGAATACCATCAGGGGCCCTTATACAGACCCCAAGGAGACCGTGGATAAAATCAATGAGCTTGTGAACTTCACTGGGAGTGGGGGGGAAATCACTTTTTTTTTTTTTACTAACCTCTACTGACATTTAGCATTTCTTCCTTTTATAAATGTAGAGAACAGATAAAATGTTAACAGTACTTGTGTCTGGTGACCAATAAAAATCAGTTATTTTCATATCACATTGTAGATGTATATATCTCAAAATACTATTTTGTTCATCCCTGCTTCAAAATGATAACCATTATTAGACCTGCACCAAGATCTTCTTATTGTATGAATGCAGAAGCACATTTGTCATAATTTTGCTTTTTGAACAGTTTGATAACTGGATTTCATTATGGTTTCTGTTTCTTTTTTTAGTAATTTGAGTATTTTCAGTGTTAAGGTATTCTGAGATAAGATCTAAATGCATAGGGCCACCTGCTGTAGAAAAGATTGGGACTTCTTACTTGATGACAGTAAAAGATGTGATACTGTGTTAAAAAAAAAAGATTGTGAACCCCTGCTTTTATGTTCTTCTGAGGTACCACACTATGTGTCCACTTCTATTTCTTGCTACAATGCAGTTGTTTTCCCTCCATTCTTCCTTTCATCTGCTCAGACTACCTGCAGAGACTCAACTCCAGCCAATGTACTTCCACTCAAAATCCAAGGAGTTCTAGTCAGTGGGTTTTTTTTTTTTTTTTGAGACAGAGTTTCGCTCTTGTTACCCAGGCTGGAGTGCAGTGGCACAATCTCGGCTCACCGCAACCTCCGCCTCCTGGGTTCAGGCAATTCTCCTGCCTCAGCCTCCCGAGTAGCTGGGATTACAGGCACACGCTACCATGCCCAGCTAATTTTTTGTATTTTTAGTCGAGACGGTGTTTCACCATGTTGACCAGGATGGTCTCGATCTCTTGACCTCGTGATCCACCCGCCTCGGCCTCCCAAAGTACTGGGATTACAGGCTTGAGCCACCGCGCCTGGCTGGTGGGGTTTTTTTCCAGCTACATTCATGTGTGGGTCAAGGCAGATGGTTTTTTTGTTGTTGGTTTTTTTTTTTTTTTTTTGGTGGGGGGAGGGCAGGTGGTGGTTGGGGACAGAGTCTTGCTCTGCTGCCCAGGCAGGAGTACAGTGGCACGGTCTCAGCTCATTGCAAACTGCCTGCCAGGTTCAAGCAATTCTCCTGCCTCAGCCTCCTGAGTAGCTGGGACTACAGGTGTGCACCACCATGCCCAGCTAGCTTTTGTATTTTTAGTAGAGACAGAGTTTTGCCATGTTGGCCAGCCTGGTCTCAAACTCCTGACTTCAAATGATCCACCTGCCTTGGCCTCCCAAAGTGCTGGGATTACAGGCATGAACCATCGTTCCCAGCCCTCTGATACATTTTAATTTTAATTTTTTTTTTTTTTTTTTTTGAGATGGAGTTTTGCTGTTGTTACCCAGACTGGAGTGCAATGGCAGGATCTTGGCTCACCGCAACCTCCGCCTCCTGGGTTCAAGCAATTCTGCCTGAGCCTCCCGAGTAGCTGGGACTACAGGCGCGCACCACCATGCCCAGCTAATTTTTGTATTTTTAGTAGAGACAGGGTTTCACCATGTTGACCAGGATGGTCTCGATCTCTTGACCGCGTGAGCCACCGTGCCCGGCCTGATTCATTTTTAATAACTGAAAGTCAAGGAGAGGGGACAACAAAATGTAAAAATTAGGATAGATATCATCTTTGGCTAAACAGTAACATACACATTGGTTCAAAAAGTTTTTGAAGTAAGTAATATTCTTGTTAACCTGGCACATAAGCTCTTAATAAACACTTTTTGATTATTTATATTTCTTTTTCTTTTTAAACAGAAATCATGTTGTTGATGTCAGTGTTGCAGTCAGTACTCCTGCAGGACTCATCACACCTATTGTGTTTAATGCACATATAAAAGGACTGGAAACCATTGCTAATGATGTTATTTCTTTAGCAACCAAAGCAAGAGAGGGTAAACTACAGCCACACGAATTCCAGGTAAGGTATTAATTATTGCTTTCTAATTACGTTATTTTTAAGGTTTGTATAATGCATTTATTGCATTTTTCACCTTTTGATTCTGCCACATAATTATTTATATTTTTTAATTTTTTGAGACAGAGTCTCACTCTTGTCACCCAGGCTGGAGTGCAGTGGTGTAATCTTGGCTCACTGCAACCTCCACCTCCCAGGTTCAAGTAATTCTCCTGCCTCAGCCTCCTGAATAGCTGGGATTACAGGCATATGCCACCACACCTGGCTGATTTTTTTGTGTGTATATTTTTAGCAGAGATGGGGTTTCACTGTGTTGGCCAGGCTGGTCTTGAACTCCTGACCTTAAATGATCCGCCCACCTCAGCCTCCCAAAATGCTGGGATTACAGGTGTGGGCCACCACGCCTGGCCTGCCGTGTAATTCTTATTGACACATGGTTCTGAAAATAAAAACTCAAACTCAATTACATAAACAAAAGAAGACATTGTCTGATAATAAGACATTTTCCAGGTGACTTTTTTGTTCATATTGTAATCGTTGTATATTTTCAGTAATGTGTATCCCATTCAGGCCTTTCTTAAGACCTTGCACCTTTTTAGCTTAAAGTCTTTTCACAGAACATTTGTCATGTTTTCTGATTTATGTTGACAAACAGTGTAATCTATTTTTAATATTTTTTCCTCTAGGGTGGCACTTTTACAATCTCCAATTTAGGAATGTTTGGAATTAAGAATTTCTCTGCTATTATTAACCCACCTCAAGCATGTATTTTGGCAATTGGTGCTTCAGAGGATAAACTGGTTCCAGCAGATAATGAAAAAGGGTAAGTCCCAAACTGGAGGGGAAGTCATAAGCTAATTTTTATTACATTATACACTTGTCCTGTGGCATCTTCAGGATTGGCTCTAGGAACCCCCTCAAATACAACAATTCACAATGCTTAAGTCCCTGATATAATATGATGTAGTATTTGCATATAACCTACACACATCCTTCTGTATACTTTAATCTCTGCTTATAATACAACACCTAAATAGCACTTCATTCATGTGGATCCTCTATGGTACCCATTGTGCAGCAAATTCAAGTTTTGCTTACTGGAAAGTTGTGGAATTGTTTACTTTTCAGAAATTTGGATCCATGGTCAGTTTATGGATTTGGAACCCATGGATAGATATATGGAGGGCCAACCATACCTATTTTTGAGTATCAGTGTTTTTGTTTGTTTGTTTGAGATGGAGTCTCAATCACTCTGTCATCCTGGTGGGAGTGCAGTGGTGCCATCTCAGCTCACTGCAATCTCCACCTCCCAGGTTTAAGAAATTCTCTGGCCTCAGCCTCCTGAATAGTTGGGATTACAGGCATGCACTACCATGCTTTGGCTAATTTTTGTATCTTAGTAGACATGGGGTGGGGTTTCACCACGTTGGCCAGGCTGGTCTTGAACTCCATACCTCAAGTGATCTGCTCGCCTTGGCTTCCCAAACTGCTGGGATAACAGGAATGAGCCACCGTGCCCAGCCAGAGTTTCAGTTTTTGAGGTGGAAAGCCTTTATCCTAGGTGAGGAGTCAGCATGCTTTTTCTTAGTCGTAAGTAAGTATTTTAGTTTTAGGCTTTCTGAGATATATGGCCTCTGTTGCATTGTCATGTGAAAGAAGGCATAAACAATACATAAATGAATTGCAGTGAACCTTTACTTATAAAAACTGGAGGGCAGGATTTGGCCCATTGCCCACCCATACTGCAGGTATATGGTCTGTTTCTTCAAGCTATTAATTTGAGCTAAAGGTATAGGAAACTGGAAGAGTAGATAGGAAATATTGCCTGGTTGGGATTTGAAGGTAAGAGCGAGCATTCGGGTGGTTACTGGCTGAAATGCAGTCTTTTCTTTCAGAATATCTAAAATGTTTTTATCTTTTTCCAGATTCGATGTGGCTAGCATGATGTCTGTTACACTCAGCTGTGACCACAGGGTGGTGGATGGAGCAGTTGGAGCCCAGTGGCTTGCTGAGTTTAGAAAGTACCTTGAAAAACCTATCACCATGTTGTTGTAACTAACTTAAGAATTTCTAAACTCTCCCAGGTCACACTCATTCATTCTTATCAAGGTATTTATATGTTATTAAACAGGTGGTTTTTATTTTAAAGTTAAGCAGTTATTTTTATTATTGAGTCTGTCCAGATAAGTTATTTATAATGGGCATTACTGAATTTTTAAAATGCCGATTACACCCAAATATTGTGCACATTTAATAATCAGACACCCGATTTTTAGCTGTATACTCCTGGTTAAGGGACATGTGGACTTGCCTAGCCCTTTGGTGATAAGTACATCCACTAGGAGATGTAGGATAGGTAGGATTGTGGTTCCCTAAAGACAAGTACATAAAGGTAACCTGGGTGAAACCTTGAAGTTCTGAAACTTAATTTCCTAAAATGTTCTCCTTAAGATGTGAGAGAAAGAGAAATCAGGAAAATTGGTTCTCTTGGAGGAAGGGCTTGAATTGAAAGCTTTACTTTAGAATTTAACCCTGGTTTAAAATTTTCTATTACATGATCTTCGTTTACCATGAATGGGAAGGGTAGAAAACTTCAAGGAAAATAAGTGAAATTTTAAAAGTCAACATTTTCTTAGACGTCTTCAGCTGATTTATTTTTCTATAACCTGTACATGGTTGTTTCCCCCCGTCTTGAGATAATGATCTAAATATAAACAAGCTACCTGATATAAATGAGAATTTGTGTGATTTATTTAAACAAACGTGTAATTTTGAGTAAGAATTCAACTGTTAACCTCCAAAAAAGAAACATTTTTAATAGAATTTAACAGAAGATGTGAAACTAGAATTTTCCCTCTAAGATTAACTGGAAACGCATTGTAAATGAACCTAATTAACAGAATTTATTACTCCACTCTGGAAAATGCTGTCAGATAACTAAGGAATATATATGGAATAAATGTACATATGTAAAATATGGTTACTAGAGTTAGAAATGTGCCAAAGTCCATTTATCCCAAATCCTATCTGTAAAGAAGAGGAGGGGTACATTGGTAAACATTTTAGAGTGCTTTAAAATGCCAAAAACAAAATGGTAATTTCTACTTGGATAAAGTAAAAAAAAAGTGAAATGTGTATAAAAAAGTATTTTGTGTCTTTCTACTCCAGCATCGTCTCATTTAAAGTAAGAAAGCCCTAAAATACTATTGCAGAGAAAATATTAACTAGGTTGCTACCTAATCCTAAATACTTTCTTGCATTTTGTTAGATTTTGCCTTTCTTTTGGAAGGAGGGAAGGAGGATATTCAGGATTATAAAAATGTATTGGGAACATTATCACAATTCCAGACTTTCTATTAATATTTATATGTTTTAATAAACATTTGAAATTATTTATGACTACTTAAAATGAATCTGACCAGTGCTTCCTTGTATATGTAATTGGGGAGTTATCCCCTGAAATTTGCTTTAAGTGTTTCAGTGTTGAATTTGTTTCTAAATATTCATTATTACATGGTGCACAAGTGACACTCCATATATTCCAGACTTTTACCTTGCTGTATTATTATAAAAACAATACATTAATCTGATTTTTCAGTAATTAGTAATTTTAGGTTGAAGATTATCTAAAAGAAACAAGCTTATCACAAGGGACCATCATCAATATGATCCAAATCTGGTTCAAACATTCAGAACTTCAAAGATAACTCACCTTTTGCTAATGTTTGTCGTTCTGTTGTTCCCTTGGAGAAAAAAAATAAAAACAGTTGTTTTCTAATAAACATTGTTGAGTTAAAAATTAATCTGAGCTATAATCTAAATCTGGTTCAGTCTCTTACCAGAAATGAAGGAAAAAAGGTAGAAATAGTGTTTTTGGTTCATATGTGATTATTTTAAAATTAAAGAATACGTCTTCAATATGTCTGGTTTAATTTTTTATTCTATTCATAATTGTTTTCACATTTAAATTATTTATATCTAGGGACCGCCATGTATGTATAAGCTGTCAATACAGATGAATTTTGAGTTTATATAATTGGTAAAATATGGACTGCATTTTGGAGAATATAATCTAAAACTTTAAGCTCAGAGTTCCTGAAGCACCCTGTGTTAGCGTGTGGTACTTACTACCAAGATGGAAAGTGTGGTCTCGTTCTGTTAGGTAATTTATTCCCAATTCTGAAGCTTGTGAGTGTGAAGTTAGGGTATCCCAAGGCATGGTCTAGAAAGGAGTAAGCCAGTATGTTTCATCATGTGTAATGCACAAGTCACGGAATACATGGGGAAATTATCACTACTGATAGGCAGTCTAAAACCAAGTTTGTAGAAAAGTCTAATCTTTTTTTTTTTTTTGAGATGGACTCTTGTTCTGTCACCAGGAGTGCAGTGGCATGATCTCGGCTCACTGCAACCTCTGCCTCCCGGGTTCAAGGGGAACCTGCCTCAGCCACCACGTCTTGCTAATTTTTTGTATTTTTAGTAGAGACTGGCTTTCAGTGTGTTAGCCAAGAATGTCTCAATCTCCTGACCTCGTGATCTGCCCACCTCAGCCTCCCAAAGTGCTGGGATTACAGAGGTAAGCCACTACGCCCGTTCTCCAAATTTCTAATTTTGAGAAAAAGAAATCTTAGTAAGATTCCAATTTAAACCAGTCCATAGTTCATTATTAGTTAATGCCCTTCCTGGGCCACATTTTGGTTTTCGTAGGAAGGGGAAGGTAGAGCTGTTTTTATTAATATAAAATGATATGAGAATACTTTGAAAAATAACTAGAATGTAAATTTTACCACTTTAAGTATATTAGGTCTTGATGTGCATGAGTACACAGATACTGATGTAAGTACATCTAAGTGCTGAGTATAGCAATTCAGTTCTACGTGGTTAAGAGTTTTTAGGAAATATATTTTGGTAGTGATTTCATAGGAGGAAAGATAAGGTGAAGGCACTCGAGTTTTTTTTAGGGGTGAGAATGTAATAGGTTTGTTAATTTTAGGACATGATACAGTTTCAGAAATTTTTCAGGAGATAAATTATCCTGTTACTAGCCGAACTTAAATCAGACAGGGCCTTCAAAAAGGTGATTTGAGGCAAGGAATAAAACAAAAATCCGGGAGGCCAAGGCGGGTGGATCACGAGGTCAAAAGATGGAGACCATCCTGGTCAACGTGGTAAAACCCCATCTCTACTAAAAATACAAAAATTAGCTGGGCATGGTGGCGCGTGCCTGTAATCCTAGCTACTCAGGAGGCTGAGGCAGGAGAATTGCCTGAACCCAGGAGGCGGAGGTTGCGGTGAGCCGAGATTGCGCCACTGCACTCCAGCCTGGGTAACGAGGGAAACTCCATCTCAAAAAAAAAAAAAAAAAAAAATTCAGACCAGGCGTAAGGAAATTATGTTTCTTGAGATCCTAGTGTGCCCTGTTGCTACTGTGAAGAAAAAAAAAGGAAGAAAATTATGTTTGCTTTAGGCCAGGCACAGTGGCTCACGCCTGTAATCCCAACACTTTGGGAGGCCAAGGCGGGCGGATCACTTGAGGTCAGGAGTTTCAGACCACCCTGGCCAGGATGAAAATGCAAAAATTAGCTGGGCATGGTCACAGATGCCTGTAATCCCAGCTATTCAGGAGGTTAAGGCAGGAGAATCACTTGAAAGTGGGGTGGGGCGGGGGTAGGGTGCAGAGGTTGCGTTGAGTCAAGATCACGCCACTGCACTTCAGCATGGGTGACAGCGAGACTGTAAAAAAAAAATTATATTTGCTTTTTTTTTTTTGAGACAGAGTCTTGCTCTGTCGCCCAGACTGGAGTGCAGTGGTGTGATCTTGGCTCACTGCAACCTCCACCTCCTGGGTTCAAGCGATTCTCCTGCCTCAGCCTTCTGAGTAGCTGGGACTACAGGTGCCCGCCACCATGCTGGCCAGGATGGTCTCAACCTCTTGACCTTGTGATTGCCCACCTCGGCCTTCCAAAGTGCTAGGATTACAGACGTGAGCCACCTCGCCTGGCCTATATTTCTTTTAAATGTCAGGTATCAGTCATTTCTGTTACACAACATTAGTTTTTATAGTTAAAATTTTTTTAAATTAGTAAGGACTTTGGCCTGTATATTGAACTAGAAACTTTATTACAAGGATAAGTAAAGGAAACTCATATCTAGAAAAGATAATTAAGGGGTATTTAAAGTCTGCATACAGCTTACTTGGTGTATAAATTGGATAGTTGGTACTTTTGTACTTCAGAGCTTAGAAGAGATGAATGATAGATGAAAGTACATAATTTCTATACTTCTGATCATTTCTTTAGAAAAGCACTTGTCCCAATGTCAACTACTTTTTTGTTCAAAAAGAGAGATATTTTGCAGGCCGGGCGTGGTGGCTCATGTCTGTAATCCCAGCACTTTGGGAGACTGAGGCAGGTGGATCACCTGAAGTCAGAGTTCGAAACCAGCCTGGCCAACATGGCAAAACCCTGTCTCTACTAAATATACAAAAATTAGCTGGGCATGGTGGTGGGCACCTGTAATCCCAGCTACTCAGGAGGCTGAGACAGGAGAAGCGCTTGAACCCAGGAGGCAGAGGTTGCAGTGAGCCAAGGTCACGCCACTGCTTTCAAGCCTGGGGGGAAAGAAAGATAGAATTTGCTTATTGTTACTATGTCAATATATCCAATCTATAGACAAGTCTATATCTGATACTAAAATGTCTAGCTGGGTAGCTGGGTCTCCTGGCAGAGTTGTTTAACTGAAGTACAGAGGTTAGGGGCTGGGACTGGTGGCTAACACCTGTAATCCCAGCACTTTGGGAGGCTGAGGCAGATGGATCACTTGAGGTCAGGAGTTCGAGACTAGCCTGGCCAACATGGTGAAACCCTGTCGCTACTAAAAATACAAAAATTAGCCAGGTGTTGGCTGGGCATGGTGGCTCATGCCTATAATCCCAGCACTTTGGGAGGCCAAGGCGGGTGGATCACGAGGTCAAGAGATCAAGACCATCCTGGCCAACATGGTGAAACCCCGTCTCTACTAAAAAATACAAAAATTAGCTGGGCATGGTGGTGCGCACCTGTAGTCCCGGCTACTTGGGAAACTGAAGCAGGAGCATTGCTTGAACCCCGAAGGCGGAGGTTGCAGTGAGCTGAGATCGTGCCACTACACTCCAGCCTGGCGCCTGGTGACAGAGCAAGACTCTGTCTCAAAAAAAAAAAAAAAAAAAGCCAGGCATGGTGGCGCATGCCTGTGGACCCAACTACTCAGGGGGCTGAGACAGGAGAATGACTTGAACCTGGGAGGCAAAGGTTGCAGTAAGCAGAGATCGCACCACTGCACTTCAGCCTGAGCAACATATCGAGACTCAGTCTCAATGAAGTACAGAGGTTAATAGAAGCATAGGGTTGAATATTATATTTAGCCCTGTATTTTTATGGTTGGAGGAGACACACTGATACAACCCACCATGGTATTAAAAACCTTATTGTACAGTCTGGGATTTTTTCCTGATGGAAAAATTTCCTAGAGACTTTTTCAAGCAGTAAACCAAGAGTTCTCACTTGTTATTTGGAAACAATTAGAATTTTTCCAAATGATAAATTACTTAAGATATTTTTAAAACAAGTATGGCAATACTGTTTTTAATAGCTTCTGGTTGATGTTTATTTGAGAAGAAGAAAGTGAGTTTTAAAATAGAAGACAAAAACAGCTGCAGAGAAAATCTGTCAAGATGAACTTAGAAATAATGGAATTGTTATTTAAGATAAACTACTATCTCTTTACCCATAATGAAGGTCCTTTAATTCACATGACTTTAGCACTGAAAACCCAAGCATATGATGCTCTTGTTTTACACCAAAGGCATTGTGATGATTAGCGTGGATTTTTCTTTGATAAATTTTGCTGTAGTCATTTCAGTATCAACAGGTTTTGGAAGATTCAGATGTAATCTGTACTTCTCAGATACTTCAATCAATAGATCATCCTAAGAATAATAAACCAAGAGAGATATTTCCTGCTTAAAATTTGTGATACAGTTACTCATTCCTTTCCCATAAGATCTAATTTGTTGCCATGACTTGGAATTAGCAAAAAATTACTGTTGTAAATCCCTTAGATTTTAAGGTGGTCCTGCTGCTCTCTACATCACACGTTAACTGATGCAGTACCACAGTAGAGTGTTGCCATTCTAAATTATGTGGCTGACCAGCAGACAGCAAGGAAACATTGGAGCCTGGAAAGATGGTGATCCATGTTTCATAAAGATGAAGTGTTTAGTGAAACTAACACAGTAATTTGGATGACAAATACTCTGTGCCTAGTTGATTTGTGGCTTTAGGTAAAGAAGTGGGAAAACAGTTGGGAACATGTGTTTGTTCTGATCGCTATATTTAACAGGGTATTTACAAGAAAGATGAGCTTAGAATGGACCATTTTGCAAGTAAAATTAAAAGGGAATTGGCTGAGTATGGTGGTTCATGCCTGTAATCCCAGTACTTTGGGAGGCTGAGAGTGGGCGGGTCACTTGAGGCCAGGAGTTTGAGAAAAACCCTGTCTCTACTAAAAATAAAAAATTAGTCAGGCTTGGTGGCATATGCCTGTAATCCCAGCTCCTCAGGAGGCTGAGGCAGGAGAATAGATTTAACCTGGGAAGTGGAGGTTGCAGTGAGCCAAGATGCTGCACTCCAGTCTGAATGACAGAACGAGACTGTCTCAAATAAACAAACAAAAAAAAATTAGAAGGGACTTTATAGAGTGCCAAGATGCTAAAACTCAGTGAAAAGTGGAACTAATTTTTATTTTCAGCCAGTAAAGGATAAAATTGAGAAATTTTTATCAACAAAGGTTGATTAAAACAATACAGAGGCAAAGATTAAATCTTCAAGCTCTTTGCTAAACCCTTTGAATGTATTAAGGCAGACTTCAGTAAATTCTTACATTTGACTAAAATGACAGCAATAAGTCTAAAGAAGACAGGCAAGTCTTGAAATATGGGCAATGTCTAAAAAGAATTATGGGTATCACTGACTGGAATCAAAGAAAATAATCCAGCCTGGACTAAAATAAACTGACTTCCAAATTTAAAGCAATCCTTTGGGCCCCAAGATTCCATAGCAAGAACCAGGCTGCAAAGGCTACTTAGCATGTAAGAATGGCACATTCTTCAATACTCTTCAGATGTGGCCAAGGTGGATAGTGGGAAAGAGGAAAAAAGAAAACATCCTCCTGAAGACTGAAGCTAAAGGTCATGGAAAACAATAGAACTGGGGAGCTAGGTAATTCCAGAACCTTCTCAAGGAACCTAAGTAAGAACATCCTCTGCCTCCAGAAAAGCAGCCCTCACAATGTCTACCTACTAGGATTTCAGAATTGCTGTGCACCAGTAACTACAGTGTGCCTCTTATTTTACCAGTTTCTGAACTGAGATGGTTAATTATGGTTATCTTCCCATTCCACATTGTATAATGGATGGGACTGGCAGAGTGCATAACTTTTCTTCACATGTCATAGTCCATGGTTCAAGAGGAAGAGAATGCAAAATCCTGTCCTTTGGAGTCTGATAGTGGGATTGGAGGTATTTCCCTTCTGGAAAGCAGCAAATATTTGTGACCAACAATGTAGACTATGGTAGACTGCAGGACTGACTCCAAGTATTTGCTCTTCTGTAAGAGAATTGTACATCCCTGCCATGTGACTTCCTGTGACTTGTCTGTGAGAACATACTTCTCAGTCCTCCTGATGTAGGATTTGGCCTTGTGACTTAAACTTTGGCCAATGGAGTGTGAGTAGAGGTGATATAATGAAGTGCCATGTCTGAGTAGAAGTATCAGGATCCTTTGCATGGTTTGACCATTTCCCTTTGCTATGGGAATGGCATCTCTCAGTGGGAATTGCTCCTTCACCAGGTAACCTGAGCAAATCACTGTAAGCCCCTGAAATGCTATGGTTTCTTACTATGGCATAATATAGTGAATCCTCACTGATACAAATGTATAGTATTATCTATTTAACTTACCTCAGAAACACTAAGATCACAGAGAGAGACAGAATTAATACCAGGTAATTCAACTTTCAACTCCATTTTCAGAGGTTTCTCATTGTGATCATGCACAATTTTTATTTCATAGGCTGGTATCTTCATCTCCACCTGGATTTCAGTACTAGAAATCTCTTCTATCAGACATACTGCTTTGCCTGAAACTTGGTCCTTTGGCAGTAACAGTTGAGGAAAATGGTCTGGATTGCTCATAGTACTGCTTCGTATATGTCCAAGAGTTAGTTCTTTATGAAAAAAGGGTGGGGCAGGGAGATAAAAAATAAATCCACAGCATAAAATACTATCAAGCTATGAGCTATTATATATGTGGTGTTAGTAGAGATGGTAAATAAAGCTGCAGTTAAATTAGTTTAGGATTCTTAAGCCAAAAGAATGTTAAGCCAAATAATTTGATTGAAAAATTTTCAGGATTTTAAAATCAAGGATATGATAATATTTCTAATATCTAATATTTACATTTTTTTCTATCTTAAGTTTCTCACCTTTTAAAATAGAGACTTCTAGTTTGCAAAATGTATACAGGATGCAAAAAAAAAAAAATCTTAAAGCAGTTTAATTTTCCATATACAATCATCAACTTACCCCTTCTCATTTTTTCTCTTAAATCTGCGGAATCAGTCTGGATTCCCATCAGATTTTGTTTCATTCTTTGAATGCTTCCTTTTATTCTAAATTTGGTAATACAGTAAGAGTTTGAAAGGGTGAGCTGGAATTGCTCCTCAATGCATTTCATGGCCATCTGAATTAACTGATTTTTTATCAATTGGTCCTTGTCTGCCGCCTGAAGAACATCAGGATTGTAGGCAACATCGATGACCGTGTAAGCATCTGTGTGTGTAATTGAAGGTATGAAATGAAGACAACTTGTTGCACTAATGATACTGTCAGGCATATATTAAACCATATTCCTGATAAAGCTAGAGAATATTCCTCTATTTTTCAGAGATAATCATAGTAGTGCTACAGCAATTACAACATGTCCTGGCACTTTTACATGGATTAAAACAGCTCATCTTATTACAAAAGTTAAACAGTATTAAATTTGCATAAAGGTACACTAGTTGTAATTCTATTATCACCAAACAAAGAATTTTACTTGAAATCCTTTCAATTGCCGGGGGCGGTGGCTCACACCTGTAATCCCAGCACTTTGGGAGGCCGAGGCGGGTGGATCACAAGGTCAAGAGATCGAGACCATCCTGGTCAACATGGTGAAACCCCGTCTCTACTAAAAATACAAAAAATTAGCTGGGCATGGTGGCGTGTGCCTGTAATCCCAGCTACTCGGGAGGCTGAGGCAGGAGAATTGCCTGAACCCAGGAGGCGGAGGTTGCGGTGAGCTGAGATCGCACCATTGCACTCCAGCCTGGGTAACAAGAACAAAAAACTCCATCTCAAAAAAAAAAGAAAAAGAAATCCTCTCAATTAAGTAAAATCTTGTCCATTCCTAATAACATTTTTACAATGTGCTTTCTCTCTCCCTTAATTATTTGTACCTGATGTCTCAGTTGTATCTTCTGGTTTGCCAACAGCTAGAGGTACTGGATGAGTGGTTGACTGGGGAGCTGGGATCCTTGTCCACTGACACAGGTTGATAAAAAGTATTTTTTCTTTTGGTTTCTGGAAAGCAAATAATTTTGTGTATCTCAAAACCTAGTTTAAAACCATTTAAGGCTGGGCACAGTGGCTTATGCCTGTAATTCCAGCACTGTGGGAGGCTGAGGTAGGCAGATCACCTGAGGTCAGGAGTTCAAGACCAGTCTGGTAAACATGGTGAATCCCCTATCTCTACTAAAAAATAGCCAGATGTGGTGGCAGATGCCTGTAATCCCAGCTACTCAGGCAGGCTGAGGCAGGAGAATCGCTTGAACCCAGGAGGCAGAGGTTGCAGTGAGCGGAGATTGCACCATTGCATACCAGCCTGGGTGACAAGAGTGAAACTCCATCTCCAAGAAAAAAAAAAAAAAAAAACATAAAAAAAATAATATCCTAAAAGCCACTCACCACACGACTGAAAGAATGTTAGGCTCCAATTAAGTCATTCCATGTATTAAAACTGTTTGATTATACTGTTGTTTCTTGTTTTTCTCAAGGCTGCTGGCTTTTTTTTTCCTTTTTGTGGAGAACGGGATCTCACTATGTTGCCCAGGCAGGTCTCAAACTCCTGGGCTCAAGTTATCCTCCCCCCTCTGCCTCCCTAAGAGGTGGGATTAGAGGCATGAGCCACCATGCCTGGTGGCTGCTGCCTTTTAATCAGGAATCCGGACCAGGCATGGTGGCTCATGTATGTTACCCGAGCACTTTGGGAGGCTAAGGTAGGAGGATCGCTTGAGCCCAGGAATTTGAGACTAGCCTGGGAAACACAGGGATACCTGTCTCTACAAAAATAAGTTAAAAATTGTCCAGGCACAGTGGCTTACACCTGTAATCCCAGCACTTTGGGAGGCCAAGGTGGGCAGATCGCCTGAGGTCAGGAGTTCGAGTCCAGCCTGACCAACATGGAGAAACCCGGTTTCTACTAAAAATACAAAATTAGCCAGGCATGGTGGCGCATACCTGTAATCCCAGCTACTTAGGAGGCTGAGGCAGGAGAATCGCTTGAACTTGGAGTCAGAGGTTGTGGTGAGCCAAGATCATGCCATTGCACTCCAACCTGGGCAACAAGAGCAAAACTCCATCTCAAAAAAAAAAAAATTAGCTGGGTGTGGTGGTGCTCACCTGTGATCCCAGCTACTTGGGAGGCTGAGGTGGGAGGATCGTTTGGGCTGCAATGAGCTGTAATTGTGAGCTGTGATTGAGCCACTGCACTCCAGCTTGAGCAACAGAGCCAGCAAGACCCTATCTCAAAACAAACAAACAAAAAAGTCCAATTGCGGCTCCCAGAAATGGAAGGAAGCAGGGGGAATTGATCTAAGCAGTTGTTCTAAGTGAATTTGATCCTATTTTACCACTTCTTTATCTCACTAACCAAATAAGTTATTTGAAAAAGTTCCAACTCCATGATTTTCTACTAAATCATTTCACTACTTTTTATCTTTATTTTAGCAGAAAAAATGGCTGGTTTTAAAATCTCCAAGAACTATCAAGTATGAATTTCCCATTTTTTTACTCCTTCAACATAGTCTTTCATGCTATGTTTCATTTTCTGTGAGAAGCAATTTCCCTCAAGTTTTCTTGTGTTAAAGTAGCAATAGCTAGCTGGGCATGGTGGCTCATGCCTGTAATCACAACACTTTGGGAGGCTGAGGCGGGTGGATCACCGAGTTCAAGATCAGACTGGTCAACATTGTGAAACCCCGTCTCTACTAAAAATATAAAAATTAGCCAGGTGTGGTGGGACATGCCTGTAGTCCCAGCTACTCAAGAGGCTGAGGCAGGAGAATTGCTTGAACCTAGGAGGCAGAGGTTGCAGTGGGCCAAGACTACCACTGCATTCCAGCCAGGGTGACAGAGCAAGACTTGGTCTCAAAAAAAAAAAAAAAAGTAGCAATAGCTAAGTGTAAGGTATTCCCTGGTTATTCTGGGATAATTTCAAGACCTCCGCATCCCTGGCACTAACTCAACTTACCAGAATCCTGGTCTGTAGGCAAAGCTGTGGTTCTGGGGCAGAACAGAGCTGTTTCCCTTCTTTCAGCTGCTGTTGAATAAACTTCTCATAGCCCTCAGGGTCACTTTCAGCTAGATCATCTAGGAGATTCCAAAATTGAGTAACTTGGGTGAGCAGACCCTTTGAGGATGTTTCCATAACTGATGGTGAATAAGTTTCTTAAGCCTGTGGAAAGACATGACTTCAGGAAGAAAAATGTCTGTGTAATTATTGATTTATTTCTGCTTTGGGGAGGCGGAATGGGCAGGAATTGTTCTGGTGAAGTTAGCACTTAGCACCTGTCTAAAAGGTGTGGATCAGCACCACTTTACGTCTTCCTTATTCTTTAATTATCTAGTACCTCTTCCTATCTTCTCATGTTGTCCTCTCAGATAAGGCCTTACTTCTACTTGGACCCTGACAAGTCAGAGTAATCATTTTAAGTCTGGGTTTCCTGATCTTCTTGTTTCAACACCTGACTCGTACCTCCCTAGTTCTGATATTGCCAGTTCTGAAATCTTATGTTGGGTGACGGCCACGTGAGACTTCTTTAATCGTCAGTATAGTTTGGTAATTCAAAGCATGGACTCGCGAGCCAGAATGCCTAGATTCCGGTCTTAGTTCTGTCTCTAGCTGTTGACCTTGAGCAATTATTAATGTGTGTGTCTGTGTGTGTGTGTGTGTGTGTGTGTGTGTGTCTGCCTCTTTGTTCTGCTCAAAATGAAGATGATAATACCTATATCATAGGGTTATTGCGTGGATTAAGTCGGCTAATAGAGAGGCTGGGACCCTTTAGGTCTTCAGATAACTCCCCTTGGCCTCTTCCATTAGAGAGGTCTCCCACAGCATCTTCACAATGAGGGAAAGAGGAGGTTTAGATTCTTCAACTACTATGTTAGGGTTACGCTAAATGGGAAACTTAATTAACGGGTAATCATTCCATAGGTCTGCAAACCCACCTCTTCTCTCAGTTCTAACGGGTAATCTGTAAGTCGGCTAACCCACCTCTTAGTTCCTTGACAAACCGCAACGTCTGTTACCAGGGTAACCAGCCTAGGTACAACATCTAATTGGGTCCGGGGAGTTTCAGGCAGAAAAGTCTCTTTATATCTAGTTCCGGAATGTCTCCCTTCTGATGCCAGGCTAGCACCTTACAGGAAAGCGCCCGCCACCCTTCTGCACCAATCAGTCTCTGGAGTGTCCTGAGAACCCTCCCTTGTGGGAGTCTCTGGGCCGCCTGTTGGTGGGAAGATTTCTCAGGAGCACGACTTCCGGCCTGAAAAGGAAGTCTCCTTTTTCTCCCAAATCGCTTCTTCCCCCCCTACCCCCTGCCACGCGAGGCTGCGGCGCACGGTATGGGTGTGTTTGTGTGTATTTGTGTGGGGAGGGCATTTGGAGGGAAGGTTACCGGGAGCTCCGAGGCCGCTGGGGGGCAGGGATCCCGATGACAAAGATGGGGATATTTCCTCTGTCTTCCGTTTGGAAACCTCAACCCCCGCTTCAGGCCCCCTAGATACTTCCTGGGGCCCAACCGAAGGCCGTAGTCATCCAAAGCGTTCCCATCGTTTCTGGGGAGTGAAACTTACCCCCGGGGTTCGTCCCAGAGGCGCGTGAGCGGGGAATGCCCGGGTCATCCCGGCCGTCCGAATTTCGCGCCGGCTCAGCATCCGGCTTCGGTCCGGGAGAGAGAATCTGCCTGTGGATCTGGGCTGAGGGCGGCAGTGGCCTGGGCCACAGGTGAGGGCAGAATAACCAGTGGGAAGGCTGCGTTTTCACGAAGGACTCGGGTGAAGCTGCAGAGCTGCCTTTGAGCCCTGACTCCTTGGCTTCCTGGGTCGGAGGAGATCTTGTAATGGAGTGGTTCTTCGTCTCACTAACAAGATGCCTGATTTCCTCAGGATCAAGGGGTGAGTGAGCGTTGGGATGGTTGCACAAAGCCCTGCTAGCCACACACGAAAATATTCTTGTCATCTAGTTTTTGGAAGCTTCCATACCATGCAGGAAATAATATGCCCCCAAATGGAGAAATTTGGGACATCTTTGTCTTTGATGTTTTGAGTCATTAGTTTCTGTTACTGTTGACATCTGCGGTTCCTGACACTCTCAAATCTACGTATTTGCTTCATTGCAAACTAATATTGGGATTGGAGGTTTGATTTTTAATCTAGACATTGACCTACATCATTTGCCTGGGACTGTGTGGCTTGGGATATTACAGCTTTAAGGGACCTTCATCTAAAAATTGGGATGGAGATACTTGCCTCATATAAAAAATAGAGTTATGAGGATTAAATAAAATAGTGCTCATGAAAGCATTTATTTTTATGCAGTCTTGTGCATTTTCAAAGAACTTTAATGTACATTATCTTTTTTCGTCTCACATTAATGTGTTCAGGCATTTCCCTCTTTTAATGGTAAAGGGAAAACTATTAGGATCTCTGACTTCTAGTTTTCAGTAATCTTTCCTTTACCTCATGCTTCTTTATAAAATTTAAGAAAAGATGAAGTAATAAAAGAAATTATTACTAAACATTATTTGTTGATTCATTTCAGATTGAAGAATGTCCCGGATTCCACTGGGGAAAGTCCTCCTGAGGAATGTCATCCGGCACACAGATGCTCACAATAAGGTAGGAGGTACAACCTAGTTATTCTCAACACTTACTGAAGGCGAACAGGGTGCCAAGCATTATTTTGGTACAACTGGGAGATACAAAGAATATTCTTGTCATCTAGTTTTTGGAGACTTCTGTATAAAGTGGGAAATAAAATTATGAATAAAATAGATAATTATAATACAGTTTGATCAGTGATGTATAACAGAGATGTATAGCAAAGTGCTTTGGAGCACTAAGGAGGAAATAATAAAATCTACCTTGGGAATTAGAAAAGATTTTACAGAATGAGTGGTATTTGAGCTGCTTATATTTGAACTGGTTCTTGAATAGGTGTGAGTTTACCAGGTGTGAAAGATCATTCTGGATAGAGAGCATCATACATTAATATGGCAATGAGAAAGAGCATTAATCAGTTGAGGCATGGTAAGAAATTTATATATCCAGAAAGTAGGGAATGTAGGGGTTAGTAGCAGAAGATAAGGCCTCAGTGGTAATTAGAGTTGGATTGTGATGTTTGGAGCTGAGACTTTTTCCTCTAGGCAATAAGGAAGTCATCACTTGTTTTTAAACAGGGTGTGACATGATCACAGTTATATTTTAGGAAGGTGATTTGTCAGCTGGGTAGGGAATGAATCAGATGGAGAGAAATAATAGGGAGATTAATTAGGAGGTAATTACAGTATTACAGGTGAGAGATGATGAGCATTTGCATGAAATTAGTAACAGCAGGGATGAAGAAGAGGAATTTAGGATAAATCCAAAGAACTTGGTGGCTAATTAAATGGTAATGATAAGAATGGAATCTAATTCAGTTGACATTGAACAACAGCAGGGTTTAGGAACATCCACCCCCCTCTACCCCCTCCCCGGCATAGTCAGAAATCCATGTATAACTTTTTACTCCCTCAGAACTTAAGTGCTAATAGCCTACTACTTAATGACTGAAAGCCATAGCAATACCATAAACAGTGGATTAACACATATTTTTGTTGTTGTTGTTGTTGTTGTTGAGACGGAGTTTCGCTCTTGTTGCCCAGGCTGGAGTGCAATGGTATGTTCTCAGCTCACTGCAACCTCTATCTCCCAGGTTCAAGCGATTCTCCTGCCTCAGCCTCCGAGTAGCTGGGATTACAGGCATGTGCCACCGTGCCCAGCAAATTTTCTATTTCTAGTAGAGACGGGGTTTCTCCATGTTGATCAGGTTGGTCTTGAACTCCTGACATCAGGTGATCTGCCTGCCTTGGCCTCCTAAAGTGCTGAGATTACAGGTGTGAGCCACTGCACCTGGCCAACACATATTTTTTTATGTTACTTGTATTATATCCTGTATTTTTACAGTAAAGTAGCTAGAGAAAGAACATTTTATTATGAAAATCACATTGAGTAGGCTGAGGAGAAAGAAGAGGGGGTTATTTTACTGTCTCACAGGTGGCGGAGGTGGAAGAAAATCTGAGTGTAAGTGGACCTTCACAATTGAGATTGCTGTTCACCTGTGTGACTGGGTAGATCATGATGATTCTGTTAATTGAGATGAACAAAAAAAGGGACAAATATGATAGGAAAGGTAATTAGTTTGGTTTTCAACATGTTGATGGTGAGCTGTTTATAGGTGTTGTATCGAACTGAGCACAGAAAATCAACACTAAGATAAAAGTATGCTAAATTGCAGGGTTTATTGCCGGCGACCACGGAGGACTCACGTCTCTCCAACCCGTGGCCCCGAAAGAAGGGTGACAAGACCTTTTTATACTTGCAAAGCCACCTTGGGAGTGGGGGGTGAAGATTGGAGATGGGAATGAAAGCTGTCAATCATTTCTTAGGCTGAGATGAGATTGAGGGGGGCTCTGGGCTAGGGGACTTTTGCCATTCCAATTGCCCCTTAAGTGGTTTACAGAGGTTAAGATAAACATTAGCTTAGACATTATTTGGACAGGTGTGGGGTCTACAGATTCTTCAGTTGCTTGGCGCTAGGATGAAACTATCTGGGGGTGCTTACTCTGGTCAGTACCGGTAAACAAAGGCCAGCAATTCTGATAGTTACAGATAAGAGAAGGCATGCAGCTTTACTTCAATTTGCATCCTGCAAACAATCTAGCAGTTTACAGAAACCAAAGTTAGCAATCACTGTGAGGAGAATGGAAACAGTTTTGTTCTTTATAAAATGACATTGTACAGGTTCTAACTCTAGGCCAGCTATATCACATAGGCTGTCCAGACAGTTGAAAATTCAGGCTTGGAGGAAAGGAGAAAAGTTGGGGCTGGACATAAAGGTTTTGGAATTATTGATAAGAGGTAGATATAAGAGGTTGTGAGAGTAGATGAAGTCACCTAGGAGAGCACGTTTAATGAAAATTGGCCCAAGGTCCCTGGTTTAGTTCTCTTCAGTAAACTGTACTACTTTTGGTTTGATCATATTATTACTATCATATCACCTGATTTTTTTAAATTGTGAGTGAAGGTAAAACTGTTACGCAAGCTGCCTATGCAATTATGTTAAGCTGCCCCTAGTTGTACAGTAAGCTTAGATTTGATATGGTAGCTAAAAAAAGAAAAATCTAGGACAGATCTAATGAAATTATGGAGGAAGACTTAGAAATAAAGTATGTTCATGTTCTTTGGGTAATCACATTTTGCTTTTCAGGAAATTCTCTAGCAGCCATACTATTTATTTTGTTTTTGACAAAAATTATAATGTTGTGAAAAGAGATTTAGCCTAGGGAGTTTAAAGACCTGTCCTTACTAGTTTTTTGACTTTGGTAAAATCTCTGAGCTTTTGTTTCTTTGCAATAAAATGTAATAATGGTAGCTGTTTTATTTTCATCATGAGATTGTTTAAGGTTCATTTGAGGTGATACAATTAAAATAACATTGCATTTTGGAAACGTGGAATTATTTTCTAATCACAGTATAATTGCAAAATTGCGATGCTTGTCTACACATGGGTTCAAAAATTCTATTGGAGTAGAATTCTACATATTTGAGATTTACTGGATTGGACTGTTCAGCCACTTTCTAGAGAAATCAACGTTTGTTTTCCAGGTTCATGATCGTAGCTCAGTCTGTAGCCCAGTAATTAGTTAGATTGTATTTTCAGTTGGTTACTTTTCTGTAAAGTTATTTTTAGTAACCTATTTTTATTTCTTTCCTTTTCAAAAACTCTAGATTCAGGAGGAATCAGATATGTGGAAAATAAGAGAACTGGAAAAACAGATGGAAGATGCTTACCGGGGGACCAAAAGGAAAATGCTACCCAGCAGTTCAAGGTGAAGTTGCGGCTCTGAGAACTAAAATCATTCTCATCTTTTTCAGAGTATCAACTTTTGTTTAAAGATAATTTAGTGTATTAAGGGTAGATGAATTTAGTTCTGTGAGTCCTTAAGCCTTCCCTCTTTCATAAATCTAGACCCAGGCATAAAATAATGGCTATGATGCATATGGCCCCACTCCTTGTATTTATTTACAATGGAGAGTTAAAAAATTCTACCTGAACAATTATGACTATGTAGGATTCTGTGGATTCTGACCTTACCTGATAGCTTTTAAGTTTTTTTTTTTTTGAGACAGAGTTTCGCTCTTGTTGCCCAGGCTGGAGTACAATGGCGTGATCTCAGCTCACTGCAACCTCCGTCTCCCAGGTTCAAGGGATTCTCCTGCCTCAGCCTCCTGAGTGGCTGGGATTACAGGCATGTGCCACCACGCCCAGCTATTTTTTTTTTGTATTTTTAGTAAAGATGGGGTTTCTCCATGTTGGTCAGGCTGGTCTCAAACTCCTGACCTCAGGTGATCTGCCCACCTTGGCTTCCCAAAGTGGTGGGCCACCACTCCCCGCTGTAACTTAAGATTTTTCTATTGGAATCTTGTGGTCACTAAGTTGATCAGTTTTTTTTTCTCTATTAATCTTTCATTCTTTCAGGCTTTTATTCTTGTAGCTGGGACTACAGTTGCATGCCACTATGCCTAGCTATTTTTATTTTTTTGTAGAGACGGTGTTTTGCTGTGTTCCCTGGGCTCATGCAGTCTTCCCACCTTGACCTCCCAGTGTTGGGATTATAAGCATGAGCCACTTGTCCAGCGTCAGACTTTTCTTCATCCTCTCTATTCACTCTCTTCAGATTCACAGCCTTTCACATTACCTTAATACCTTGAGTGTGAATATGAAGGATTATGCAGACTAAGTTGTCTTTTCTCTGTGGAGAAGCCTAGGAATGCTTGAGTAATTGGGAACATCCTTATATGCTTGTAAGTGTAAGAGCTATATATATATAAGAAATACTTAAACTCTTGAGGAGCAGGGCTTGCGATTTTCTCATTTGCTGTTATATTCCTGCCACCTAGACCGTGCCTGGTACATAGGAGGCCCTTACAAATTTTTTATTTTTTTGAGATGGAGTTTCATTGTTGTTACCCGGACTGGAGTACAATGGTGTGGTCTTGGCTCACTGCAACCTCTGCCTCCCGGATTCAGGGGATTCTCCCGCCTTAGCTTCCCAATTAGCTGGGATTACAGGCGCCTGCCACCATGCCCTGCTAATTTCTGTATTTTTAGTAAAGACAGTGTTTCACCATGTTGGCCAGGATGGTCTCAAAGTTATCCACCTGCCTCGGCTTCCCAAAGTGCTAGGATTATAGGTGTGAGCCACCATACCTGGCTCCTTACAAATTTCTGATAACCGATTACCAGCTTACTGGCTTGTTAGTAGAAATGGTGAACAGAAGCTGGATCAGCGCTTCTCACCATTTTTCCTACTCTAGTATTCCCATGGGTTAGGCCTTGATCCCACTGTTATTAGGACCTTTCTTTTTTTTTTTTTTTTTTTGCCAATCAATGAGAGCTTGTAAGGTTGCTGAGGTTGGTTGGCCTTGAACTCTTGGCCTCGCCTTCGCAAGCGCCACGACATCCGGCCGGAGCCACTTTGGGCCCCTATTAGGACCTTTCTATAGGAAGTTGCTGGTTTGCAGAGAGGGAAGTGTATTTCAGAATCTCTAGGGTGGTTTGAACTGTCCCTAGCTATGATTGTGTTCTGCTTCCCTCTTTGCATACCCTCCTAGTTGAGAATCAGTGAATGAACTATCACATGACACAGTCCAGAGCTGATTTCATCCATTCTTTGCAATAGGATGGGTACTAATAGATTTCTTTTTTCTTTCTGAGATGGAGTCTCACTCTCTCTCCCAGGATGGAGTGCAATGGTGTGATCTGGGCTTACTGCAACCTGTGCCTCCCAGGTTCAAGTGATTTTCTTGCCTCTGGCTCCCAAGTAGCTGGGACTACAGGTGTGCACCACCATTCCTGGCTACTTGTTTTTTGTTTTTAGCAGAGACAGGGTTTCACCATGTTGCACACACTGATCTTGAATTCCTGACCTCAAGTCATCTGCCTGCCTTGGCCTCCCAAAGTGGAAAGGCCATGCGCCACTGCACATGGCCTGGTCAGATTTTTTTTCCACTGGACTTTACAAATGTACAGAATGGAACAGGTAATAAAAGTGCTGGGATTGTAGGCATGAGCCACTGCACCTGGCCTGGTCAGATTTTTTTCTTTTATAAATTTATTTATTTATTTATTTAAAATGTTTGGCCAGGATGGTCTTGATCTGATCTTGTGATCTGCCCACCTCGGCCTCCCAAAGTACTGGGATTACAGGTGTGAGCCACTGCACCCAGCATCAGATTTTTTTCTTTTTTCTTATTTTTTTGAGACGAAGTCTCACTCTAATTGCCCAGGCTAGAGTGCAGTGGTGCAATCTCAGCACACTGCAACCTCCGCCTCTTGGATCCAAGCAATTCTTTTGCCTCAGCATCCCCAGTAGCTGAGATTACAGGCTCCTGCCACCATGCCCGGCTAATTTTTGTATTTTTAGTAGAGATGGGGTTTTGCCATGTTGGCCAGGGTAGTCTCAAATCCTGACCTCAGGTGATCCACACCCACCTTGGCCTCCCAAAGTGCTGGGATTACAGGTGTGAGCTACCATTCCTGGCCTTGTCAGATTTTTTCCACTGGACTTTACAGATGTATAGAGAGGAACAGATATCTTTACTTTTTTTTTTTTTTTTTTAGCAGTAAGTACCATGTTGTTTCCTTCCCCCTCAGCTTGTTCCATGAGTTTTGTGCATGATGTTCCATAAAGTAAACTCACAGGTGGCTTTTACAGCTAAAGTTCTTCTGCTTTCTCTTAGCCGGATGCGCAGTGACGGTTTTGATGAAGAGAGTCAAAGAGACTATTGGAGGCCAAAGAATGAAATTTCTGGGACACTGGAAGATGATTTTCTTAAGGCTAAATCCTGGAACAAGAAGTTATATGATTATGAAGCTAACATGCCAGACAGGTTTGTGATTAATTCCTGTGAGCATTAGTATTTGGCCTGAGAATGTGTACTTATCAAAATTAATTGTCCCCACACAAATTTGTGCACAAATATTCGTAGCATTATTAATAATGGCCAAAAAGTAGAAATCCAAAGTCTATCAGCTGAATGGGTAAACAAAATGTGGTATATCCATACAATGGAATATTATTTGGCAATAAAAGAAATGAAGTATAGATACCTGTTATAACATGGATAAACCTTGAGAACATTATGCTGAGAAGAAGCGAAATCACAAGACCACATATTGTGTGATTCTATTTTATGTACTATGTCCATACATAATTGTAAGATTCCATTTATGGAGTAGGCACGTCCATAGAGACAGAAAGTAGATTAGTGATTGCCCTGGGCTGGAGGCACTATACTTTTTGAATTCCATGGTATGTGAATTATACTTCCATAAAGTTGTTATTTAGGCTGGGCGCAGTGGTTCCTGCCTATAATCCCAGCACTTTGGGAAGCCAGGGTGGGTGGAACACTAGACCAAGAAATCAAGACCATCCTGGCCAACATGGTGAAACCTTGTCTCTACTAAAAAAAAAAAAAAAAAACAGAAATTAGCTGGGCATGGTGGTGCATGGCTATGGTCCCAGCTACTCGGGAGGCTGAGGCAGGCTGAGGTAGGAAAATCATTTAAACCCAGGAGGCAGAGGTTACAGTGAGCCAAGATTGCACCACTGCACTCCAGCCTGGCAACAGAGCCAGACTCCGTCTGAAAAAGAAAAAAAAAGTTGTCATTTAAAAGAAAATAGGCCAGCGTGATGGCTCATGCCTGTAATCTCAACACTTTGAGAGGCCAAGGTAGGTGGATCATAAGGTCAAGAGATCGATACCATCCTGGCCAACATGATGAAACACCATCTTTACTAAAAATATAAAAAATAGGTGGGCGTGGTGGTACGTGCCTGTGGTCAGGAGGCTGAGGCAGGAGAATCGCTTTAACCCAGGAGGTGGAGGTTGCAGTGAGCTGAGATCATACCACTGCACCCCACGCTGGTGACAGAGCAAGACTTTGTCTCAAAAATAAATAAATAAAAATAAGGCTGAGTGCAGCGGCTCACGCCTGTAATCCCAGCACTTTGGGAGGCCGAGGTGGGTGAATCACAAGGTCAGGAGTTTGAGACCAGCCTGGCCAACATAGTGAAACCCCATTTCTACCAAAAATATAAAAATTAGCCAGGCATGGTGGTGTGCACCTGTGGTCCCAGCTACTCGGGAGGCTGAGGCAGGAGAATCACTTGAAACCGGGAAGCAGAGATTGCAGTGAGCTGAGATCATGCCACTGCATTCTAGACCGGGCAACAGAGCGAGACTTTGTCTCAAAAAAAAAAAAAATTTGTCCCTTTGTAGACAGCATGATATTCTGAAGTGTTTTTGGAAAAGTGCTTCACAGCGAAAGAGTAGAGTATAAGAATTTGTTAGTGTTTCTTAAGGAAAACAATGTGTATCTGAAATGATAGTGTACAGTACAGGAAATATAGCTGTTACTGAGCTATAATGTGGACTTTGTTCTACCATATCTCAATTTTCACTATTTTGTGTGTCTGTGTATGCATGTACTCCAGAGTCTAATTTTGATTTAATTTCCAAAAATGTATGCATTGCTTTAACAATACATGTAATGTGTCATATTACAGATGGGGTCACAGTGGTTATAAAGAGTTATACCCTGAAGAATTTGAAACAGACAGGTAAGGAAAATAGGCTTAATCAAAGAAATTAAGATGGTACAAAATCTGTACTAGAAATTGATTTCCTTTTACAAATAATATACTTCCCATTGAAAATGTAGCTAGAGGGGCTGGGCACGGTGGCTCATGCCTGTAATCCCAGCACTTTGGGAGGCCGAGGCGGGTGGATCGCGAGGTCAAGAGATCGAGACCATCCTGGTCAACATGGTGAAACCCCGTCTCTACTAAAAATACAAAAAATTAACTGGGCATGGTGGCGTGTGCCTGCAGTCCCAGCTACTTGGGAGGCTGAGGCAGGAGAATTGCCTGAACCCAGGAGGTGGAGGTTGTGGTGAGCCGAGATCGAGCCATTGCACTCCAGCCTGAGTAACAAGAGCGAAACTCCATCTCAAAAAAAAAAAAAAAGAAAGAAAGAAAATGTAGCTAGAGAAACAATAGGTGATTTAATTAGGATGTGATCCCTGTTTTGCCATTCTCTGGTTGATGTTTGGCATGTCTGTAAGCATTTTGATTTTTATATATAGTATTCCATACAGTAACTCAGTATGGCAGCTTAGAATTTTTATCTCCATTTTAAAGATGAGGAAACAAACTCAATCAGAATATTAAAGTGTTAAAGTATATGTTAAAGTGCTGACTTAAAATTCAGATGTTGGCCAGGTGCAGTGGCTCACCCCTATAATCCCAGCACTTTGGGAGGCTGAGGCAGGTGGATCGCGAGGTCAAGAGATCGAGACCATCCTGGTCAACATGGTGAAACCCCGTCTCTACTAAAAATACAAAAAATTAGCTGGGCATGGTGGCGTGTGCCTGCAGTCCCAGCTACTCGGGAGGCTGAGGCAGGAGAATTGCTTGAACCCAGGAGGCGGAGGTTGCAGTGAGCCGAGATCGCACCATTGCACTCCAGCCTGGGTAACTAGAGCGAAACTCCATCTCAAAAAAAAAAAAAAAATACTCAGATGTTAACTTCAATTTTTATCTAGAATGCAAAATATTAAAATATGTATTTTCCTTTTTATATAAAAGCTTCTCTTTTTTACTTTTTTATTAGTAGTGATCAGCAAGATATTACCAATGGGAAAAAAACATCTCCCCAGGTAAAATCATCTACCCATGAGTCCCGCAAACACAAGAAGTCAAAGAAATCCCACAAAAAAAAGCAGAAAAAAAGGTCACACAAAAAACAGAAGAAAAGCAAAAAGGAAGTCATGGATATAACAGCAGATTCCTCAAGTGAGCTCTCAGAAGAAACGGGGGCTTCCAGTACAAGGCAAAAGAAACAACCACATAAGCGCAAGAAAAAATCCAGGAAAAAGTCTCTCAAAAAACCTGCTTTATTCTTCGAGGCAGAAAGTAACACTTCCCATTCAGATGATTCAGCATCCAGCAGTTCTGAGGAAAGAGACACTAAAAAAACCAAAAGGAAAAAGAGAGAGAAAAAAGTCCATACCCCTGTAGCCAACAATGAAATACAAGAGAGGACAAACAAACGCACAAATTGGAAAGTGGCTACAGATGAAAGGTCTGCTGAGAGCTCAGAGGATGACTAAATGGGAAACATTTTTGTTTTCCACATGACTGTGGATATTTACAGTTCTTACTCCTTGTGGTTTTGCAGGTGACTCTTCAGCACGGGGGCCAGAGGTCAGAGCTGTCTTGTGCCATCTGTATGTTCCGACAGACTTCTTGTCTTCTAGTTTGGCATTAAGCTTGATCCCCTTTTCTTCTTAAAAGGGAATCTGGTATTTTGTTATGAAGGTTTCTTGAAGAGATTATTTTTTGCAGTTAATTACATTTAGTATAGAGCACATATACAGCAAATTAAAGGACCCAGAAAGCTGGATCCAGTGGTAACCTGGGTACACCAATTGGAAAATTGAATTTGGGGAAGTCAAGGGCTGGGATCAAGAGGTGGATTGGAACTAATGCTGTGTAGGATGGTATGACAAGGCAACACTATATTGCTCTTTGTTTATATAGCAGGTATCACAACTGACTTGTCTTTAGCCTTGGTGCTTCGATCCTTCTGTATTTTGACCCTATAGGTATGGTCCAGTTTACTTAATCAGGAAATGGGCCTAAGAACAAAAGTTTTCCTTCATGGTAATATCCGTAGACAACTTATTAGAAGAGACTACAGTTTCCTCAAATTTCCCTGCTGGACGGGGCCTACAACTGTACTTAGTATACCCCTAAACATTGTAATTGGATAGTAAATGGTTTTCTAGCTCCATTGCTGTATATCTGCCTAAATGGACTTGTGTTCAAATTATTTCTTCAGTCGTCATAGATAATCCTTTACCAAATGGGGAAGAATTAGGAAATAGTCACGTTGTCTAATGGTACTCTGGATTCAGGGCAGCAACTGCCATTTAAATGTTATCTTGTTAATGAACTTTAGGTTTTCCCTGAAACTAAGTTGAATTATTTCCAAAATGAAACAGGCTTCTCAGGGACATACCCACTTCTTCCCAGTCTGCCTTTGGATTAAAGCACCAAGCAGAGACCACATTATTTCCCTTCACTATACTGTGATACTTAGTATGTTAATTCTTAAGAAGCCAAAAT
Source organism: Saguinus oedipus (assembly GCA_031835075.1). Lineage (NCBI taxonomy): Eukaryota > Metazoa > Chordata > Mammalia > Primates > Cebidae > Saguinus > Saguinus oedipus. The sequence continues at coordinate 9,893,213 of CM063178.1, forward strand.
GTCACTGAAAGAAGGCTCGCAGAACACAAGTGCATTTTTTCACTATGGGAAGAAAGATCAAGTGACATATTGGTTTTTTTTCCTGATTGTCACTTAATGGGCTGAGTAAAAAAGCTTAAAAACTCAGATTTTTGATTTTGGTTCTGCCACTGATTGGTTATGAAGAGGCCCAGAGCAGGTAAATTCACCTTCCTGGCCTTACTTTCCTGATGTACAATAGAGTTAATTCATGGTAGCATGACAGTATAAGACACCAGCAGTAGATACAACTATGATGACATTCCATGAGTTCTAACTACTAAATTTGTCCTCTTTACAGGACAGATTTCTTTTTCTTTTCTTTTTTTTTTTTTTTGAGATGGAGTTTCACTCTTGTTACCCAGGCTGGAGTGCAATGGCGCAATCTCGGCTCATCGCAACCTCCGCCTCCTGGGTTCAGGCACAGCCTCCCCAGTAGCTGGGATTACAGGCAAGCGCCACCATGCCCAGCTAATTTTTTGTATTTTTAGTAGAGACGAGGTTTCACCGTGTTGACCAGGATGGTCTTGATCTCTTGACCTCGTGATCCACCCGCCTCGGCCTCCCAAAGTGCTGGGATTACAGGCTTGAGCCACCGCACCCGGCCCGGGACAGATTTCTGATAAAGTGCTTGGTCTTAAAATACATGGTTGGACAGAGGTACCCTATCCCTTAACTATGAGCAGGTGCTACATTTTGGGATATTTATTTGAAATTTTAATACTTTGGTACTCAATTGTCAATGTTCCATGGTGTGTATTTTTATTTTTGGGATTAGTGGGGGCCTAAAGGGAGGGGAATAGTCTATAATTACTACCTCTTAATCTAAAACAATTATTTTGTTCCTGGAGCAAGTTAAATCTTTGTTAGAAGGAGCTTTGGCCATATATTTTTTAGCATGCATTGTTTCTGTGCTCTGAAAGTACTGATTTTAAGCACGGATTCAGCAAGATGGGCCAATAGAACAGGTCATCTCCAGGAAATTGGCTCTATTTGGTTCCTGACCTTCCCTTCCTCCCATGCTAGCAAGGAATACACATCTTGCCTTTTTTTTTTTTTTTTTTGCCATGTTAATCTTTTCTTGGTCATGTATAAGCAATAAAGCTGTTTTTGGTTCTTCATCTTTCTCAACCCCAAATTTTCTATGCTTTAGGCTTTGATGCTTCTTCCAACCCTCTTAATATGGCCTACGGTGGCTTTTCAAAACCTACAATCCCCCATTTGCACTACTGGCCATGGAGCATTTATTCCTAGTGTTCCTGCCAATCAGAGATCTCTATATTCTAAAATGGGATTAAAAGAATAGTTGGAGAATTCACATTTATTGAATAACTGATGTGATACAGCCTGGAATTTCTGAATTCCAAATAAATAAATTTCACTCTTTGAACATTTCATCTTTTACTTTTAGCACCAACAGACTTGATAACAGCCTGAGGCTGATCTCACAATGGGCTGACAACCTTCCCCTACTGGCCCTTCAGTCTGCTTAGTAACAAGTCCTTTGCTTCTGTCCTCCTGGGGGATGGCCTACTGCCCTCCTTTCTGTACAATCTGGGCAAACCGACTGGTGATGGCAAGAGTGGTGTCAATGAAGCGGTCTACACAGCTGGAGAGACAGTTTTCAGTTCGAGAATCTAGGCGATTCCCTGGCTTCTCCACACACTTATCCCAACATAGTTCCATGAAATGATGCACCTGAGAGGAAAGGAAAATAGTAACCATTGGGGTCTGCAGATAGGCCTAACTCTGTTTATTAATTTACTACTTTTTGACGCCGGACAAACTATTCTTTAAATGAACCATGGAGCCACTTTGGGCCCTTCTCTTTTTTCATTTCCTAAATAGTAACCAATATTGATGCAGATCCTCATCCCTACAGATTGTACATTCTCTAATAACCTTTTATATTCCCCAAAGCAGCATGAACAAACTAGGAGACCAATTCATTTCCCCAGACTACTGGATTCATCTCATTCCAAACCTATCCCCTAGAGAAGGTAATTCTTCACTAACCTTCTGGGGGTTATGTATCCACTTCCCCAAAAAATGCACATACTGGCACAGAAATTACGTGCAGGTAGTGCTCGGGGGCCGGCTATGTAAGCACATTAGAATGTTCAGGACCCAACGATTTCTAGCCAGGGATCTTGCTGCTTATCCTCCTCCCACCCAAAAGGGAGAAAATAGCCATTTTACCAAGAGCTTACTATATGTGAGGCTGGGTACTAAGAAGTCAGTTCTCTCTAACGTCCTCAAGGATAGCTGTCATCACCTCCCATTTAAGAGGCGTGATTATGTAGTCCAAGGTCGTGTAGCCAGCAAGGAGCCAGGCCGGGTCAAAACCATGCCCGAAGGTCTCCAAACCCTTGTTCTAAATCCATAGTCTACAGCGACTACTTCAGAGTCCACCTTTCTCCAATAATGTTCTAGTGCTCCATTGTTTTCAAATACATCATCGCATATGATCCTCACAATCCAGTGAGACAGTGGGGTGACGGTGAAACCAAAACCCACAGTAGATGGGTCATCTTTTCTACGGGCACGTGGCCTGCAAGGAGCAGAGGGAGGATGAGAACCCAGATCTTTCAAATGCCAGTCTAGTCATGTCGCCGGCTAACTAGGCTCCCGTACCCTTGCGTCGCCCAAATTTTCTTCCCTGCTTTACACCTCTTTTCTCCACGCTGTGCTTACATAGCCGGCACCCGGGCACTACCGGTCACCAGGGGCAGGAGGGCCACGATTTGTCTTTTGTGAGACGAGTGGGATGCAGCCGGGATCGAGAACCACGTTGCTTCACTGAGCCGCCAGTGTACAGACCTCCAAGCGTGCCCAGGACCAGTATTTCACCTTCCTTTCCCTTCACCCTCCCCATCTCCGTACCTGTGCAGTAAACTGCGCCTTCTGCTGTTCGGCAGCCACCAAGCGTTGCAGTTCCGCTTCATCGGCTTCACCCAGCTCCGCCATTGTTCGCCTCAGCCTCGGCACCTTCCGACAACCGTGTGTGCGCACGCGCGACGGGTGTACCCGCCTCTCAACTTCCGGTTCACCCAGCATTTTCCTCCTTCCTGTTTTCTTTCGTCGTCGCGAGTGGGTGTTGTCGCCTAATTGCTTCCGGGTTGGTGGATGACCTTGAGCCCTCAGGAACGAGATGGCGGTTCTATGGAGACTGAGTGCTCTTTGCTGTGCCCAAGGAGGCCGAGGTGAGGGTTCTTCGCACCCTGAGGTGCTAAGCGCAGCTTCCAGCCGGGGAAGGGGATGGAGGTGAGGACTTATCTGCCAGGTGGGAGATCTCTTGAGAAGAGAATCCCGAAATCCCAAAAATGACTACTGTAGTCTGAGGGTCCAGATGTTTACCCTAACGTTTATTTCACTTGCTGTGAGCTGACGAGTTGACGGAATAATCAGAAAGAGCTCCCTCTGGAAGTTGCAGTCTGATGAGACTAATCCACGTAGGAGTTTTGTTTTCTCCCCATTCACTGTCCCTAGAATGCTCCCCACTCGCTCCCACCCTGAATCGGGAAAGAGGGTTAGGATCTTGCGCATTTCTCCAGGAGTTGGTGTTCTTGTGTGTGGGAGTGGAGGGGGATCCGTTCGAAAATCATTTAACCTGGGCATTTGTGTTACCGCAGGCACTGTAGTAATGCTAGGATACAAATGTGAAGAAAACGTAGTTCCTGTCTTCAGAGAGCTTTCTGATGAGGAAAACACTGTCATAGTAGTCCAGGCAAGATGAGGTCCTGAACTAGGAAAGTAGCACAAAGAAAAGAAGATTGTCTCAAGAAATGTTAAAGAGATGTGCCAATAGGATTTGGCAAATGAATTTAGGGGAAAAGTCTCTCATGACTTCCAGATTACTGAGTTAGGTTAAAGAATGCCTGAAATGTCATTAAATACTTTTTTTTTTTAAACGGAGTTTCGCTCTTGTTACCCAGGCTGGAGTGCAATGGCGTGATCTCGGCTCACCGCAACTTCCGCCTCCTGGGTTCAGGCAATTCTCCTGCCTCAGACTCCCAGGTAGCTGGGATTACAGGCACGCACCACCATGCCAAGCTAATTTTTTAATATATTTTTAGTAGAGACGGGGTTTCACCATGTTGACCAGGATGGTCTCGATCTCTTGACCTCGTGATCCACCCGCCTCAGCCTCCCAAAGTGCCAGGATTACAGGCTTGAGCCACCGCGCCCGGCCAATGTCATTAAATAAAGTAGGGAACATACAGATGTTCATTCCCTAGTCTAAGTTCACAGTAACTCCAGTGAAATAGATGCTATCTTCATTTTACAAATTAGGTGTTATCCCCCATTTAGGGTTAAGTAGCTTGCCTGTGGTCATTTAGAAAGTTTGTCAGTCCTGTTAAAGGAGAGGTTCTTATGATCATCCTAATGACTCTTTCCTCAGCTCTGTTGCTGCGAACTTCAGTGGTCAGACCTGCTCATATTTCAGCATTTCTTCAGAACCAACCTACCCCAGAATGGTGTGGAGTGCAGCACATTCACTTGTCACCGAGTCACCATTGTATGTTCTCTCCATTGCCACTGCTTTCTGGGCTCTAGCCATCTTTACATGGACTAATTGTCATGCTTTTAGCAGGACTTCCTAAATGTAGGGGAACTCTTGTGTCCAATGCTGTCAAATGAAGACCCTGTTTACACCTTTGGGCAGACAGTGCCATTATGGTTGAATGATGCCATTTATAATCATAGAGAACCTTCTAGCCTAAGTCTTTAAAAAAATTTTTTTTTTTTTTTGAGAGGAGTCTCTGTCACCCAGGATAGAGTGCAGTGGTACAATCTCAGCTCACTGCAATCTCCGCCTCCCAGGTTCAAGCAGTTTTCCTGCCTCAGCCTCCTGAGTAGCTGGCATTATAGGCGCACACCACCATGCAAATTTTTGTATTTTTAGTAGAGACGGCGTTTACCATGGTGGCCAGGCTGATCTTGAACCCCTGACCTCAGATGATCCATCCACCTTGGCCTCCCAAAGTGCTAGGATTACAGGCATGAGCCACTGTTTCTGGCCCACTGACTCACTGACTACATTCGTAAGGTATCTGTCCACTTCACTGAACCAAGACTGGCTTAATTCTTTATTTCTTTTTTTTTTGAGATGGAATCTCACTCTGTCACCCAGGCTGGAGTGAAGCAGCATGATCTTGGCTCACTACAACCTCCGCTTCCTGGGTTCAAGCAGTTCTCCTGCCTGAGCCTCCTGAGTAGCTGGGATTACAGGCGTGCGCCACCACACCTGGCTAATTTTTGTATTTTTAGTAGAGACAGGATCTCACCATGTTGGTCAGACTGGTCTCGAACTCCTGATCTCATGATCTGCCCACTTCAGCCTCCCAAAGTGCTGGGATTACAAGTGTGAGCCATCATGCCTAGCTGACTGGCTTAATTCTGTAGCAATATTTTATCCATCTTCTTGGATCTGTCTTCTAATTGATATGTAGGCATTAAGATTCCCTTGTGCTAAAAGACTTCAAAAAACAGAGATAGCCTCTCTCTCAACTACTATTTTAATATTTTACTTTCTTTTTATTCAGAGTTATATTCTATATGTATACTGTCTGTCAGTTTGGGTTACTGCCTGGATATGTTGAACATGAAAGATGTGTGTTTCCCATGTCGACTTTTATGAATCTGGTCCTTTTTTGTAGCTGGTTCCAAGGCTGCCTCTCTCCATTGGACTAGTGAGAGGGTTGTCAGTGTTTTGCTCCTGGGTCTGCTTCCGGCTGCTTATTTGAATCCTTGCTCTGCGATGGACTATTCTCTGGCTGCAACTCTCACTCTTCATGGTCACTGGCAAGTATAGCAATTTCAAGTATAGTTGTTTGCTTAGTTTGTTTGCTGTGAGCTTGTCTCATATATTATATATGAGGGAGAAGTTGATTGAAATGCTCTAAATTTGTTGAAAACTTTAAAATCTATATAAAATATTTATATGCCTGGAATTATATATCCATCTGCCTATTCGATGTCTTTCAATTCGATTTCCATGTCAAATAGCATTTTGAATGTAGCCTGTCAACCTGAGTTTCTGATCTCCCTCAATCTGTTCCTCCTGTACTTGCCCGTCTGAATTAATGGCATTTCCAGTTTTCTCTTCATTCAAGTCTAAACCTGGTAAGCTCCAAGCTTGGTCATTATCCTTGACTCTAGTAGTCGTCTCCTGAATGGTCCCCTTTGTGTCCATTCCCAACACAGTAGACCCAGTGATCCTGTTAAAATGGTAAGTTAGAATAAGACTTTCCCCTTCTCAAAACCCTTTTTTGTCTCTTTATGTTACTCAGAGTCAGATTCTTAGAGTGGTCTGCAGACTCTACATGACTGAGCCCCCTGTTTCTTCCCTTATTTTTAGCTGCTCTCTTCCTCGTTCACACTGGCTTCCTTGAGATTCCTTGAACGTGCCAGGGACATTCCAAGTCTCAGGGCTTTCCTCTTGCTGATTCTGCCTGAAACTCTTTTTCTAGCTATACACTTGGCTTGTTCCTTCATCTCCTTCAGATCTTGAATGTCATTCTCTCAAAAAAGCCTTTCCTAACCACTTACTCAAAATTGCAGTTTCTGTCCTGCCATTCCTTCTAATTTATACTACATCATCTGTTGATTATTTTGTATAGTAATCGCTTCCTTGCATTTTGTTTTATCATCCAAATGGTGTATCGCTAAATAGTATAGCCTTGCCTCTTAAAGAGATCTATATATGGGAGGGATATTTTGTTATTTTTACTGTGCTTGTTTGCTATTGTGCCTCTAGGGCCTTGAACTAGTCTCTAGTACCTGACACATAGCACTCAGTAAACACTTGCTGAATGAATGAGTATCCAGCATCTGTTTATTTATTCATTTATTGAGACATGGTCTCCTTTGTTGCCCAGGCTGCAGTGCAGTGGCAGGATCTTGGCTCGCTGGAACCTCTACCTCCCAGGTTCAAGCAATTCTCCTGCCTCAGCCTCCTGAGTAGCTGGGATTACAGGCATGTGCCACCATGCCCAGCTAATTTTTGTATTTTTAGTAGAGACAGGGCTTCACCATGTTGTCCAGGCTGGTCTCAAATTCCTGACCTCAAGTAATCCACCCACTTCAACCTCCTAAAGTGCTGGGATTACAGCCTGAGCCACCATGTCTGGCCCAGCTTTTGTTTATTTTATCTGATATAGTTTGTATGACTTTCTATGTTAATGAACCTTCTAAAAGGAGGGTAAATGACCAGTTGTGTTCCTTGAGTTATTGCTTTTAAGTTTTGCAGGGACAGTATGTTGTCATTGCGGTGAGTAGGGAAGCACCTTCGGATTGTTGAAACTGGACGTACTTTGGAGAACATCTTAACCAACTCTTTTATTTTACAAATGTGGAAACTACAACCCAGGGAGGTTAAGTGACTTGTCAGAATCATTTTCTAGCTAGTGTTAAATGGCTTTTGTTTTGTTTTGTTTTTTTTAGATGGAGTCTCACTCTTGCCCAGGCTGGAGTGTAGTGGTGTGATCTTGGCTCACTGCCATCTCCGCCTCCCGGGTTCAAGCAATTCTCATGCCTCAGCTTCCTGAGTAGCTGGGATTACAGGCACGCACCAGCACACCTGGCTAATTTTTGTATTTTTAGTAGAGATGAGGTTTTACTATGTTGGCCAGGCTGGTCTTGGACTTGTGACCTCAAGTGATCCACCTACCTTGGTCTCCCAAAGTGCTGGGATTACAGATTACAGGCGTGAGCCACTGCCCCCAGCCTAAAGGGGTTTTAATTACCTAGTTCTGTAGGACTGGTTAGGAAAATTAGTGTTTTTTTTAATTGCATTTTAGGTTTTGGGGTACATGTGAAGAACATGCAAGATTGTTGCATAGGTACACACCTGGCAGTGTGGTGTGTTTTTTTTAAACACATAGACCTTTCCAAATAAAAGACTGTAGTTGCATATGAAATATTAGATCACAAGTACAGTAGGTAATATTTCTCTAACATGTGATCCATCTTGAAGGAGCTGCCTATAATTGTGCTCCACTTCCTCAACACTCAGTGTTAATTGGGGTCCTATCCCAACTATATAACTTAGGTCATTCTTACAAAGGGCACCAAAGGTGTTCATCTCTCCAAATCCGGTTGTCTATTCTCTGTCCATTTGCTTGAAGTCTCAGCAGCCTTCAACTCAATTAACAATTCTCCCCCTAAGTCATTTTTCTTTGGCTTTCCAGATGCATAGAAGTCTCCTTTGCCAGATCCTTCTCCTCTTGTCTGACCTTGGGATGACAAAATCTCCAGGGCTGAGTCATGGCCTTCTTAATTTCTCCATTTTATACCCTTTTTCTAGGTGAGCTTAGATTTGTTTTTCTGAGTTGCAGACTTGTTTATCTAGTTGTCTAAGTGACATCCACCTGGATGTCTGATAGTTCTCCCAGATTTAACATTGACCAAATCACTCTTTTTTCCCCCCAAATCACCCTTGATTTCTCCTTTAAAACCCCCTTCTCAGTTAAAGCTGGGCTCAAGATAAAATTCTTAGGAGTCATTCTAGATATTTCTTTTTGTTCTTACTACGCATGTATTCCATCAGCTCTGTTAGTTCTTTCTTTAAAAAGCAATCTGAAGTGGCTGGGAGAAGTGGCTCACACCTATAATCCCAGCACTTTGGGAGGCCAGTCTGGGTAGATCACAAGGTCAGGAGTTCAAGACCAGACTGGCCAATATCATGAGACTTCATCTCTACTAATAATACAAAAATTAGCCAGGTGTGGTGGCACGTGCCTGTAGTCCCAGCTACTTGGGAGACTGAGGCAGAAGAATCGCTTGAATCTGGGAGGTGGAGGTTGCTGTGAGCCAAGATCACACTATTGCACTCCAGCCTGGGTGACAGAGGAAGACTGTTTCAAAAAGAAAGAAAGAAAAAATCTGAATCGGGATGGGGTGGGGGAAGAGAAAGGAGAGCCTTAGGGCAAATACCTAATGCATGTAGAGCTTAACACATAGATGACAGGTTGATAGATGCAGCAAACCACAATGGCACTTATTTGCCTTTGTAACAGACCTGCACGTTCAGTACATGTATCCCAGAAGTTAAAGAAAAAAATAGATATTATTTAAAAAGAAAATAGTATGAATTGTCACTTTACACCCTGTCACCAGCCTAGGTTAAGCCAGCAGTCTCACCTAGGCTACTTCAGTTGCCTTCTAACTAGTTTCCTGTTTCAATTGTTGCTCTGGTCCCCGCCCCCCATACTGTTCATTCACCACACTACAGCCATAGTGACCTTTTTAAAATGTAAAATTATATTTCTCCAAAGTAGATATACAAATGGCCAATAAGCACATGAGATATTGTGCAGCCTCATTTGTCATTAGAGAAATGCAAATCAAAACCACAGTGAGATACCACCTCATACCCCATTAGGATGGCTGTAATGAAAGATGGACGGTTAGAAGTGTTGCTGAGAACTTGGAGAAATTGGAACCCTTGTGGTTCTGTTAGGAATGTAAAACATTTCATCACTTTGGAAAACATTCTGGCAGTTACAACAAAAAGTTAACCTTAGAGTTACCATGCCATTCAGCGATCTGCTTTTAGGTGTATACCCAAGAGAACTGAAAACGTGTCCACACAAAAAACTTGTACAGGAATGAGCATAGCATTTTTTTTTTTTTGAGAGAGAGAGTTTCACTCTTTTTGCCCAGGCTGGAGTGCAATGGCACAATCAAAGCTCACTGCAACCTCTGCCTCCCAGGCCCAAGCGACTCTCCTACCTCAGTCCCCTGAGTAGCTGGGATTATAGGTGTGTGCCACTACCCCTGGCTAATTTTGTATTTTTAGCAGAGACGGAGTTTCACCATGTTGGCCAAACTGGTCTTGAACTCCCAACCTTAGATGATCCTGCCTCAGCCTTCCAAAGCACTGGGATTACAGGCGTGAGCCACCATGCCCGGCCCAGCAGCATTACTTATAATAAGCAAAGAATGGAAACAATCCAAATGTCTTTCAGCGTATGAATAGCTAAACAAATTATGGTGTATTCATGTAATAAAATATCATTCAGCCATTCAAAGGAATGATCTATTGATATATGCTATGACATGGATGAACACTGAAAACATTATGCTAAGTTGACACAAAGGCCATATATTATATGACTTCTTTTATATGAAATGTCCAGAATAGGCAAATCCATAGAGATAGAAAGTAAATCTGTGGTTAGGTAGTGGGGTAATAGGTAGAGGGTTTCTTTTTGGGGTAGTGAGAATGTTCTGGAATTAAATAATGATGATTGTACAACTCAATATACTAAAAACCACTGGATTATATACTAAAGAGGGTGAAATTTTTATGGTATGTGACTTACATTTCAATAAAACTGTTACAAAAATAGCAAAATTAGGTCACACCTTACCTAGGGCACTCCCTGCTTAAAACCTATCAGTGGTTTCCTGTTATATTTCATATAACATTCAGATTCCATATCATGACCTTCAAGATCCTATGCAACCGGCCTCTACCTTCCTCTGATCTCTGCTTCAACTGTGTGCTCCAGCCATCTTACATTCATTAGAGATGCCACTTTTGTTTGGAAGTTCTCACTCATTCATGTCTTCCTTTCTAAAATGTTTCTTCATAGTACAGACATATTTACTTTTTCTTTCTCATTCACTAGTATATTTGTTCCACTATACACCCAACATTTATGACAGATTCTGGTGCATAATGGCTACTTAATAAATTCTTTTTGAATCAACTAAAAATGCTGTAGGGTTTTAGTTATTTTTAGTTATTGAGGCGAGAAGAATACTTGCAGCCAAGAATTCAAGACCAGCCTGGCCATCATAGTGAGATTGCATCTCTAAAGAAATGAAAAACAGGCCAGGTGTGGCTCATGCCTGTAATCCCAGCACTTTGGGAGGCTGAGGTGGGCAGATCACCTGAGGTCAGGAGTTCAAGACCAGGCTGGCCACCATGGTGAAACTCCTTCTCTACTAAAAATACAAAAATTAGCTGGGCATGGTGGCAGGTGCCTATAATCCCAGCTACTTAGGAGGCTGAGGCAGGAGAATTGCTTGAACCCAGGAAGCAGAGGTTGCAGTGAGCCAAGATCATGCCACTGCACTCTAGCCTGGATGACAGAGCAAGACTCTGTCTCAAAAAAAGAAAGAAAAAACAATTAGCCGGGCATGGAGGCATGCTCCCGTAGTCCCAGCTACTTGGGAGGCTGAGGCGAGAGGATCACTTGCGCTCAGGAGTTCGAGGCTGCAGTGTGGGCAACAGAGTAAGACCTTGTCTCTAAAAAAAAAAAAAAAAGTCACTAGAAATCAACTGACTGACAAAAAAAAAAAAAAAAAAAAGAAGGCTGTACAGAATCCCCTAAAGAAGCAAACAATGCTGTGGAGTGGCAGATGAAGATACTGCATTTGAACTTGACAGATTATGTTTTTTGCAGCCAAGTTATCTGTATAGTCTTCTAATTTCACTGTGGTTTTTCATTGATGTTATATGTTTTCTTTTTCTTTAGGGGCCTTGGACAAGTTGTTACTGACTATGTTCATGGGGATGCCGCACAGAAAGCTGCCAAGGCAGGGCTTTTGGCACTTTCAGCTTTAACCTTTGCTGGGCTTTGCTATTTCAACTATCACGATGTGGGCATCTGCAAAGCTGTTGCCATGCTGTGGAAGCTCTGACTTTTTGACTTCGTACTTTGAAGAATTGATGTATGCCTCTTTGCCTCTGCTTTGTCATGCCATTCAGCTCACAGTAAGGAAGAAGTAACAGATAATTCTATTGGTGGACAGGCTTCTTCTCTTAATCTTTGAGAGAAAGGTTTGAGAGGCATTATGTCTAAGAAATTGTGAGACTGAGTTCTGTATTCTCAGACAGTTCTGGGGTTGCCTCCCAGCTTCTCATAAGACTCACAGTATAACTAAACATGATATATGAGCTTTTGCCTTTTAAGTTATCAATCTCTTAAAGAGAATCCAGCTTTATTACTATTAATATATGATCAAACTTCTTTTTTGCCTTGGAAATAATTGACAAAGGGAAATACTGTTAATTCATGAATAAAAACTTTGCAGAAAATTAGACAGTTTAATTTTTGAAACTTCCCTCTCTATTCAGTAGATACCACCTACTGATAGATACATATACTAGGGAAATTTTTAAATTTGGAAATGCTGGTATCTCACATTATAAATTTCTAAATCCTAGGAAGAAACGTTTGTATTGCTTCTGAATATAGAGAAGTTCCATTTACAGGCAAAGTTCCCCTTATAGACATATCAAAATAGCACAGATTCTAAACTGAGAGTTAATTCTCAAATGTGTTCTACTTGTTCTAAAACAATCTGTCCACAAATATAAAACTCTTAAGTAATAAATTGTTATTTTCACACTATGGGAATCTCTAATGTGAAAATGTATTCTATGAAAATAATTATTTTAAAAATAAAATGTATAATAAAAATGTATTCTATGCTTTTATATATTAGCTGTCACTAGTTTTATTCATTAGAATTAGATGTCTGTTGCATCCACAGCATGAAAACAAAGCTGAGTGTTTAAATTTCCTTCTGGGGCTTAGCAGTTAGGTGTAAATCAGACACAAAGTACTGGAAAACAAAAGGACTTACAAGTTATAGGCAGAAATATACCAAGTATAAATAGTTTGGTATAAATAGAGTGTAAGATTTAGTAGTAGGAATAAGAATTATGTCCAGATTACGGTGTTCTGTGAATAGCAGCCTTTGGAATTCAAATTATATTCTGTGTGTATTTAGTCTGGTCTAAGAGTTGAGTGTAAGGCGTGATGCTTTCTTCTAACAATATAGAGTAACTGGGACTTAGCACATTTCACTCACCGAGGACCTTACTGGGAAGCTGAGGCAATGAAGGGTATGTGTTCATGAATGTGTACTAAGGGTGAAAGACATGCTCTCCTTAAGTGCCTGTGGTCTTGTCGGAGACTCAAGTGTGCATTGAGGGTTTAAGAAAGAGGTGATTAATTCTGTTTTGGGGTGGGTAAAAGGTTTCAAAAGGCAGTGATGCCTGAATAGCTGTGGCACACCAACAGATAGTGGTGGTGGAACCAGTCCATCCTGATGGGAGAGAAATATAAATATTATTCTGACATTGTTTAGAATTACTGGTGCTTGATGATGATAAAAAGCAAATTGACTAAAAGTCAATTGTATTGTTTTAAAATTCTCTGTAGACAATGGATCCCCTCCCCATCTGTGTCATTACTTCCCTCCCCTAGCTCTCAGTATGCCACTGCTGCAGAGTGGAGTGATGAAATGGAGTCTTCCATGAAGTCAAAATGGGGATGGAAGTGATTCTGGACAATATGGGAATCCTGTAGCTATCTCCAATACCATCAGATATAATACCTTCAGATCCTACATATAGAAGGCTGTCTAGTGCTAATAAGCTTCATTAGATGGTGAACAGAGAAGTTTGAGTGGAGGCTGGTTGGTGCATGTCCCAGGTGGTTTGGTCATTAGGGTGGAGCTGAGTTGTCTTTGGGAAGTCAGTAGGTTGCTATGAGCTGCTGGAAAATGAGGCAAGATTCAGGAAGGGTGCTGTGGCTCATGTCTGTAATATCAGCATTTTGGGAGGCTAAGGCAGTAGGATTGCTTGAGGCCAGGAGTTTAAAACCAGCATGGGCAACACAGCAAGACCCTGTCTCTACAAAAATACAATCAAACAAACAGAAAGATTAGCCAGGCATCATTAGCAGTGGCAGGTGCCTGTAGTTCTAGCTACTTGGGAGGCTGAGGTGGGCGAACTGTTTGAACCCAGGAGTTTGAGGTTACAATGAGCTATGATCACACGACTGCATTCCAGCTTAGGTGACAGAGTGAGACCTTTTCTCTTTAAAAAAGAAAAAATAAAAGCCAAGGGCTAACAGCAATAGCAGTTTCTGAAGGTAAGCAGGACATGATCGGAACCGTGCTTTAGAAATAGTTTGGGTTTCATTAGGTGGGTTAATAAGCCAGAGGCAGAAGGACGTGAGGGAATAGAGACAGAAGAAAGGGCCTCAACTTTGAGAGTAGCAGTGGAGGTAGGAGTCAATCTCAAAAGGTACTGTAGAATTCAAAATCATTAATGTCTTCATTTGATAGATACTAATAATCAGCACTGTACCAGGTACTGGGGATAAAGATAAAATTTTACCTGCCTTTGAAGGGAATTCATAGTCTAATTGGGGCTGTAGAAGAATGATTGCAATACAGTGTAGAAAGGGCAGTAATAGTGAAGCGCATCATGTGCTATGATGTAACAAAGCGTGCAATAAGAATTTGCCTGCAAGTTTCCTAGAAGGGAAATTTGCCTGCAAGTTTCCTGGAAGAAAAGATTTGTCACCTGGGTTCTGAAAGATAAAGAGCTGACAGTGGCCAGGGAAGCTGGGGTGGGGTGTGGGGTTGACTGGAAGATAGCAGATCAGGAAAAAGATGATATCTAATTTGGCATGACCTAGCAGAGGGAGGGACTGATTGTAGAGGACCCTATGACCCTATATTACCATGATAAATAATTGAGACTTTATTTACTATTTTTTTTGAGACATGGTGTGGCTCCATGGCCCAGGCTGGAGTGTAGTGGCACGATCTCAGCTCACTGCAACCTTTGCCTCCCATACTCAAGATATCCTCCCACCTCAGCCTCTTGAGTAGCTGGGACTATAGGCACATGCCACCATCCCTGGCTAATTTTTGTATTTTTTTTTATAGAGATGGGGTCTTGCTCTGTTGCCCAGGTTGATCTCAAACTCCTGGCCTCAAGTGATTCAGCCACCTCAGCCTCCCAAAGTGCTGGGATTTCAGGCATGAGCCACACTGTCTGACCTGAGACTTTATTTTGACAGCAATAAGGAGTCACTGAAGACTTAATTATGCAAATGGCATGATCCAATTTTTATTTTATTTTATTATTTTTTTGAGATGAAGTCTTGGTCTGTCACCCAGAGTAGAGTGCAGTGGCACAATCTTGTCTCACTGCAACCTCCGCCTCCCAGGTTCAAGCGATTCTCCTGCCTCAGTCTCCTGAGTAGTTGGGATTATAGGCGCCCACTACCACGCCTGGCTAATTTTTTGAACTTTTAGTAGAGACAGGGTTTCACTGTATTAGCGAGGATGGTCTTGATCTCCTGACCTCGTAATCTGCCTGCCTCCGCCTCCCAAAGTGCTGGAATTACAGGTGTAAGCGACCATGCCCGGCCCCAATTTTTATTTTAAATAGGGTTTTGCTGATGGCTATGTAAAGAATGGATTTTAAGTAGGGTTTTGCTGACGGCTGTGTGAAGTATGGAAACAGATTATTTTAGTGACCCAGAAAAGAAATAATGAATTGTGGGGCCCAAAGTGGCTCCGGCCGGATGTCGTGGCGCTTGCGAAGGCGAGGCCAAGAGTTCAAGGCCAACCTCAGCAACCTTACAAGCTCTCATTGATTGGCAAATAATAATAATAATAATAATGAATTGTGAAGGCAGTTGTAGCTAGCATGAAGGAGAGAACAAATTTAAGAGAGATTTAGAATTTACAGTCAAGGTGGGGCGCGGTGGCTAACGCCTATAATCACAGCACTTTGGGAGGCCAAGGCAGGTGGATCACAAGGTCAAGGGATCGAGACCATCCTGGTCAACACGGTGAAATCCCGTCTCTACTAAAAATACAAAAATTAGCTGGGCATGGTGGTAGCGCCTGTAGTCCCAGCTACTCGGGAGGCTGAGGCAGGAGAATTGCTTGAACCCAGAAGGCGGAGGTTGCGGTGTGCCATTGCACCCCAGTCTGGGTAACAACAGCGAAACTCTGTCTCAAAAAAATAAATAAATAAAATAAAATAAAATAGAATTTACAGTCAATGAGAGGTATACTAAGATGTGAAAGCTTGAGTGAGGAAGGAGCCTTTGCTCAATTTTTTGTTATAAATAGGTAGGTGGGAGGTAGTGTCATTAGAGAAAAATGTTGAAGGAAAATTTGATCCAGTAGTGGAATCAGTAACCACTGAAGTTTTAGATTTGTGAGACAGCTAGGAAGAGATAGAATTTGTAGACTTCTATTTTTGGCGATATGGCAGACTCAATTTTAGAAAGTATTTACTTTCATATGAAGCCTGTAAGAATGTTAAATAAGAACACATTTTAAAATTTCATTTATTTATTTATTTGAGATGGAGTTTTGCTCTTGTTGCATAGGCTAGAGTGCAATGGCACGCCTCCCAGATTCAAGTGATTCTCCTGCCTCAACCTCCCGAGTAGCTGGGATTACAGATGCCCACTACCATGCCTGGCTAATTTTCGTATTTTATATTTTTAGTAGATGTTAGCCATGCTGGTCTCAAACTCCTGACCTTAGGTGATCTGCCCATCTTGGCCTCCCAAAGTGTTGGGATTACTTTGGTCTGCCTCCAGAGGATTTCTTTTTGGCTGGGGACCAGGCCAAAACATATTTAGTTTGCAAAAAGAAATCCTCTGGAGGCAGACCAAAGTAAGCCTGCAGTTAGGGAGGTAAGCAAGTGCTTAGGGTATCAGTTGCCCTAAGAGCATCTACTAAGCAGGTGGCCCAGAGTTCTAGTCTTTCTTTTTTTCTTTTTGAGACAGAATGTCGCTCTATTGCCCAGGCTCCTGTGCTCAAGCCATCCTCTCACCTCAGCCTCCTGAGAGTAGCTGAGATTGTGCCATCATGCCTGGCTAATGTTTTTTTATTTTTAGTAGAGATGAGGTCTCACTTTGTTGCCCAGGCTGGTCTCAAACTCCTGAGCTCGAGTAATCCACCCGCCTTTGCCTCCCAAAGTGCTTGGATTATAGGCGTGACCCACCACACCGGGCCAGATTCTAGTTTTAAGGAAGTGGTACATAGGGCAGGAGCAAAGCTTTGGGCTCAAACCAGGGAGTTAGAATGAAGATTCCCCTAAGCCAGGAACCATGAAGAGTTTGCCCTCAGAGAAAGGGTGAATTAGAAAAAATGATATTTACCTGAAAAAGCAGAGAGCAGAGCAATGTGTGTATCTTGCCTTGGCTCAGGTGGGAGGAAAGAGTCTCTTCTGAGAATATGTGGCCTCGTGCCAATTTGTATTCTGAGTTCAAGTTAGCTGCATATCTAAAAAGATTGCATGCTGCAAATTTACCATTTACCTAGGTTTGTAGGGCATGGAAGGAAGCACAAATCCTCACCAGAGAGAGGAGGGGTACCCAACAGAAGCTTCAAAAACCCCCACAAAGTTCCAGTGAACGTGAACTGTCAGCAACAATCACGTACAGGAATTGAGTCAGCACAAGAGTCAGAACAAATAAACTGAGAAATAAATAAACAAATTCACCTGAACAAGAGTCAGCACAAATAAACAGAGCCACGCCCACAAGGAATTAAGACCTTGGGGTTTTCAGATACACATTATAAACGTAAGATGACTTCTAAGTCTCCGTCAGTTTTCTGATGAGGGATCAGAAAGTCTTTGGAGAGAGTGGTATACACTTGATGTTATCATCTCAATCCATAGAACCTCGGAAAGTAGATGTCTATTTAGGCGAGTTTTCTCCTCTACACACCTGATAATGAGTGTCAGGTCAATTCTCAGTGGGGCTGGATGTTCCATTTCTAAGGCCTAAGCACCACTGTGAAGCATGTATCCATGGCTATGGGTTTAGAGTTTAAGAACTATCTATGAGATTAAAATACCCCAAAATGGTCATTTCTAATGTGGTTCTAAGTCTAATTTTCATCAGTGTCTCTTTCTAAACTAGTCTTCTAGGCCAGGTGCGGTGACCCATGCCTGTAATCCCAACACTTTGGGAGGCCGAAGCTGGCAGATCACCTGAGGTCAGGAGTGTGAGACCAGACTGGTGACCTCAGCTCTACTAAATACACAAAAATTAGCTGGGCATGGTGGCATGTGCCTGTAGTCCAAGCTACTTGGGAGGCTGAGGCAGGAGAATCACTTGAACCTGGGATGCAGAGGTTGCAGTGAGCCAAAACCTGACTGCGTATATAGACTACAAAAAAAAACCTTAACAAATACTAATGGGTATCACATAAGGACAGACTTCAAGACGCACGATGCATCTAATACTTGCCTCTTCCACCAAGAAGATCCAAAATAACAGGTAATAGGTCATCTAAGAGAGAACACAGAATTCAACAGAGAACTAATGCAAAACACCGGTGGCAAGGAAGGAGGGGGAAGCAAGGAAGTCAGCTCAGCTGGGATCTGAGAACCTATAGAGGCTCCCTAATACGGAGAAAGGGTAAGTGAGAGACCTCCAAACGTCCACATTCCCACTGTGGTCCCCTGCAAGCCTAGCTATAGGAGAGTCCGTTGACCTTTGAGGTCCCTGAGACTAATATAGGGAGCTGCCTGGAGACCACAGAGGGAGCTCACGCTGAATCCTACAAACTCACAAGTCCTTAAGCAGCGGCAGCGTGGCCTGTTTGAGATCTCAACCCCCAGCAGGCAGAACCCTGCCTTCGGGCCCAACAGCCCCTGCATCTCCACATCCCTGGAGCCCATTGACATTCCCTGTCCTCAGCTGCTTCCCATCAAAATGCAAGCAGGCTTCTCAGTGCTTTTGTGGCAATCTCAGGATATTTTGCCTTGACTTTAATCCAGAATGTATGGAGATTTGAAGTTGTCTCAAACATACTTTTAAGGCCATCGTTTTTTGCAATATCAAGCAGTTGATCCTCTTCTAGCATAGACAAAGCCGATTCACCTGGCTTGTCCACAAATAGCTTATGGATCCATTCCTTCTCAGATTGGAGGTCTTTAGTTGTTAGGAAGTAACTATGAAAAAAAATGAAAAAGAAAAAAGGAAGTAACTCTCAAACTGTCTTGAAAACTGAGATAGGTGATCATGCTCCAGCATGGGAGAAAGAAGTCTCTGGCTTGGTCTCTCAAAATCTCCACTCATGTTTGAAACATGCAAAAAATCAGTGTTCACTCATCACCCTCATAATTCCAGTTTGGCTTTGAATGCAGCCACCTTATCTGCCAACTTGAACACAGTTGTTCTCCAGTGAAGTGGCAGATTGAGTTCGTTGAGCAGGTGAATATGTCACCCAAGTAAGCAAGTTTTGTGACCCATTCTGTGTCACTGAAATGTGCTGCCAGATTTTCTTTTCTAAAATAAGTCTCCGGGCCAGGCGCGGTGGTTCACACCTATAATCCCAGCACTTTGGGAGGCCAAGGCGGGTGGATCACGAGGTCAAGAGATTGAGACTGTCCTGGTCAACATGGTGAAACCCCGTCTCTACTAAAAATACAAAAATGAGCTGGGCATGGTGGCATAGCCTGTAGTTCCAGCTACTCGGGAGGCTGAGGCAGGAGAATTGCCTGAACCCAGGAGGCAGAGGTTGCGGTGAGCCGAGATCACGCCATTGCACTCCAGCCTGGGTAACAAGAGCGAAACTCCGTCTCAAAAAAAAAAAAAAAAAAAGAAATCTCTGGAGCAACTCTCATAACTGAAAAACTCTGGCCAGTGATCTACCTTTAGAAAGCCATCTCTGAGAGCCACAGTGGCTCAGGTCAGTTGTCCTGGTGCTTGAGGAAGCAGGGCTATGTATTCAAGGGCAACATAGAAACTTCTCATCCATTAAAAAAAAAATAGAAAGCCATCTCACTTCGGTGTATAAGAGAAGAGGTGTGTGTTCCGTGTCTCCTCATAGAGCTGTGTGAACAGATGTGACTTAAGGGCATGTGCTTTAATGTTTTTGATATTTTAATCACATCCTGCAAAATGTGTTACGTTCAGGTGACATTTTTTTGGCCAGCCAGCATTTCTCTGTGGATGACACAGAGTGTAGGCTCACATTTAGAAGCGACCTCTTTGACCCAAGTAGTGAAACCAGAAAACTGCCCAGTCATGGCAGCCACCCCCTCTGCATATACCAATACTAAATGACCAATTCAGATTTCCTGGTATGTAATCGTTGAAAGACTTGGATAGTTCTGCATCTGTGATGTTGGCTGCAACAAAGGCACACACAACATATCCTCATGCACATCCTCCTGGAAAATATGTTGCACGGAAACAAGCATTGTTGCCTTGTCAACATTGGTAACTTGTCAGTCCGGATTGCATACCATGGTGACTCATTAATCTTCTCTAACAATTGTGCCTTGATAGCCTCTGTTATTTCATCAAACGGTCTAGTTATGGTACTAACTGGAAGAGGAACATGTGGCACCTTCTGAACTGCAGTCTCCCCTAAAAGTTCATAACAAATGTCCTTAGCAGCAGGCAGGATGAACTCTTCCCCAATAGTAAAGGGCTTCTTAGCTTTGGCAATGAGATTAGCACCTAAGAATGATGCTCTCACTGTAGACACATTAGACAAAGTGGTGGCCTTCAATAATGGCCTTCAGTAGTGGGGATTCTGTTCTTTGTGTTCACGTTTTTTTTCTTTTGAAAGACTCCAAAGCTGTCTTCTAATGCAGGGTGCTTGGTCTCCATGTGGTGAAGCAGTTTTGAAGGTCTCATGGCTTTGTTGGATAGTTGGTGACCACATATTATACAAAGTGGGCTTGGAGAATATGAATCACCTCTTGCAATTAACCCATAATTTAAGTAGGACTCCTGGTATTTTCTTTTAAATAGTTTTCTTTTTGCTGGCAGTGTTAGAGTCTTCTGCTGTCTCCTCATTGGGTCTTTCCCCCTTCTCAAAGAAGCTCTCCATTGACACTTGTTTTTCACTCATTTTGGCTAGGGTTCGCCTGTAGGCTTAGCAAAACTGTGACTGATACAAGTGCACAGTGCTCCTGCTTCAGCCTCCCAAAGGTTGAGATTACAGGCACCTGCCACCACACCTGACTCATTTTTGTATTTTGAGTAGAGACAGGGTTTCACCCTGTTGGCCTGGTCTCGGAACTCCTGACCTCAAGTGATCCACCCACCTTGGCCTCCCAAACTGCTGGGATTACAGGTGTGAGCTACGGGTGCCTGGCCTTCATTTGCATTTTTTTCTGATGATCACTAATGTTGAACATCTTTTCATATGCCTGTTTGCTACTTGTATGTCTTCTTTTGAGAAATGTTTGTTCAAATTTTTTGCCTGTTTTAAAACCTATTATTAGATTTTTTCCTTTAGAGTTGTTTGAACTCCTTTACATATTCTGGTTATTAACTTCTTGTCATACGGGTAGCTTGCAAATATTTTCTTTCATTCTGTAGGTTGTCTTTTCCCTTTGTTAATTGTTTCTTTTGCTGTGCAGAAGCTTTTTAGTTTGTGATAATCCCATTTGTTTATTTTTGCTTTTGTTACCTATGCTTTAGAAGTCTTATTCTTAATATCTTTTCCCAGACCAATGTCCTAAAGCATTTCCCCTATGTTTTCTTTTAGTAATTTTGTTGATTTGTGTCTGACATTTAGGTCTTTGATCAATTTTGCGTCAATTTTTGTATAGGGTGAGAGGTGGGGTGGAGTGTCTAGTTTCATTTTTCTGCATATGGATGTCCAGTTTTCCCAGCACCATTTATTGAAGTGGCTGTGCTTTCCCCAGTGAGTATTCTTGGTGCCTTTGTAAAAAATCAGCTGGTTTTAGAGATGCGTATTAATTTCTGGATGCTCTATTCTGTTCTGTTGGTCTATGTGTCAGTTTCTTTTTTTTCTGTTTTGGTTGCTACAGCTTTGTAGTGTATTTTGTGATGCCTCCAGCCTTGTTCTTTTTGCCCAGGATTGCTTTGGCTATTTGTGCTCTTTTGTGGTTCCACACAAATTTTAATATTTAAAAAAAATCCCTATCAAAATACCAATGCTGTGAGTGTAGGGATTGCATTGACTCTGTAGACTACTTTGGGTTGTATGGTCATCTTAAAAATATTAATTCTGCTGATCCATGAGCATGGAAGCTCTTTCCATTTGTTTGGATTCTTTCATTCATCAATCTTTTGTAGTTTTCCTTGTAGAAGGTTTTCACCTCTTTGGTGAAATCTATTCCTGGGTATTTAATTTTTTTGGTAGCTATTGTAGATGGGATTGCCTTCTTGATTTCTTTTCCAGCTAGCTCATTGCTTGTGTATAGAAATGCTACTGATTTTTGTGTGTTGATTATGTATCTTATACATTAACTGAATTTATCAGTTCTACGAGTTTTTTGGTGGAGTCTTTAGGTTTTTCTATATATAAGACATGTTATCTGCAAACACAGACAATTTGGCAATTTGGCTTCCTCCTTTCCAATTTGAACATTCTTTTTTTTTTTTTTTTAATTATTAGATGGAGTCTTGCTCTGTCGCTAGGCTGGAGTGCAGTGGCGCCATCTTGGCTCATTGCTACCTCCACCTCCTGGGTTCAAGTAGCTGGGACTACAGACGTGCACCACCATGCCCAGCTAATTTTTGTATTTTTAGTAGAGAAGGGGTTTCACTATGTTGGACAGGATGGTCTTGATCTCTTGACCTTGTGATCTGCTCACTTCTGCCTCCTAGAGTGCTGGGATGACAGGTGTGAGTCACCTTGCCCGGCCTTAAACATTCTTTATTACTTTCTCTTGCCTAATTGTTCTGGCTAAATATGTATATAATTTTGGAAAGCGTTGCCATCTTTACTACATTTATTGATTTACTTTAGACGGAGTCTCACTCTGTCACCCAGGCTGGAGTGCAGTGGTGTGATCTTGGCTTACTGCAACCTCCACCTCTCAGTTTCAAGCTATTCTCCTGCCTCAGCCTTCCAAGTAGCTGGGATTACAGGTGTGTGCCATCATACCTGGCTAATTTTTGTATCTTTAGTAGAGACAGGATTTCACCATGTTGGCCAGGTTGATCTTGAACTCCTAACCTCAGGTGATCCACCCACCTAGGCCTCCCAAAGTGCTGGGATTACAGGCACGAGCCATTGTGCCCAGCCTACATTTGGTCTTCTTGATCAAAAGAATTTCTCTATCTGTTTTAGGGTTATTTTATTTTTGTTTGTAAATAGTTTTATTTTTCTCTGAGTGGCTCTTTTATTACTAAATTAGGTTATTCCCAATATAATCTTTTTATTATAAATAGGATTTAAAAAATTATGCTTTCTAACTTACATCAGTTATATATATGGAAGTGAAATTATTTTTATGGTTGTATGTAATATTTTTCAATGTTGCAGAATTTACTTACTTGCTGATAAATTTTTGGTTTCAAAGAATTTTATTATATACAAGCCAGGTATGGTAGCTCACGCTTGTAATCCAAGCACTTTAAGAGGATTACTTGAGCCTAGGAGTTTGAGACCAGCCTGGACAAGATAGCAAGACCCCATCTCTTACCATTTTTTTTTTAATTAGCTGGGCATGGTGATACATGCATATGGTCCTTGGTACTCAGGAGGCTAAGGCAGGAGGATTACTTGAGGCTTGAAGTTTGAGTCTATAGTGAGCTATGATCACACTACTTCACTTCAGCCTGGCCAACAGAGTGAGACCTTGTCAAACAAAACAAAATTTTGTTACGTACAAATAAGCACGTGAAAAGATACTCAAAATCACCAATCATTAGGTAAACACAAATTGAGGCTACAAACAAGATGCCACCTCACACCCATTAGGATGAATATATTTAAAAAAATTAAAAACCGGGCTGGGCGCGGTGGCTCACCCCTGTAATCCTAGCACTTTGGGAGGCCGAGGTGGGTGGATCACCTGAGGTCAGGAGTTCAAGATCAGCCTGGCCATCATGGTGAAACCCCATTTAAAAAATAAAAAAATTAAAAAAGAAAAGGTAAAAAATTAAAAAAACAGAAAATAACATGTGTTGGTAAGGATGTGAAGAAATTGGAACCCTTGTGCAATGTTGATGGGAATGTGAAATAGTGTGGGCACTGTGGAAAACAGTATGATGCTTCCTCAAAAAATGAAGAATAAAAGCCATATGATACAGTAATTTAACTTCTGGGTATATGCACCAAATAATAGACAACAAAACCTCAAAGAGATATTTGTATACCCATGTTCATAGCCGCATTATTCACAACAACTAAAACATAAAAGCAACTCAAATGTCCACTGATAGATAAATGGATAAGCAAAATGTGTTCTATACATACAGTGAGATATCATGCTGCTTTAGAAAGGATGGTGAGATGGTTTCGCTCTGTATCTCCAGTCAAATCTCATCTTGTAGATCCCATAATTTCCACGTGTTGTGGGAGGAGCCCAGTGTCAGAGGATTGAATTATGGGGTGGGTCTTTCCTGTGCGGGTGTTGTAATAGTGAATGGGTCTCACAAGGTCTGATGGTTTTAAAAATGGGAGTTGCCCTGCACAAGCTCTTTTTGCCTGCTGCCATCCACGTGAGATGTGACTTGCTCCTCCTTGCCTTCCACCATGATCACGATGCCTCCCCAGCTATGTGGAACTGTAAGTCCAATAAACTTCCTTTTGTAAATTTCCCAGTCTCAGATATGCCTTTATCAGTAGCATGAAAATAGACTAATACAGATGGAAATTCTGACATACACTACAACATGATGGACCTTGGGATATTATGCTAAGGGAAACAAGCCAGTCCCAAAAAGACAATTGCTATATGATCCCACTTATATAAGGTACTTGGAATAGTCAAATTGATACAAGCATAAAGTAGAATGGTGGTTGCTAGAGGCTGAAAGGAGGAAGAAATGGGGAGTTGGTGTTTAAGGTACAGTGTTTCAGTTTTGCAACGTGAAACGCATTCTGGAGCTGGATGGTGGTAATGGTCATACGGCATTATGAATATATTTAATACCACTGCATTGTACACTTGAAAATGGCTCAGATGGTAAATTTTATGTTATATGTATTTTAACCCAAGAAGATTGGAAAAACAACTTTTGTTTTATAAAATGTTTAAAACTTACACAAGTACTCATCACCCAGCTTCAACAATTATCAATATTTTGCTTATTTTATTTCTTCTATTTCTCTACTTCCCGCTTATTTCCCCTAATAGATTTTTAGTTTTTTTTTTAACTTGCAAGTTAAAAAATTAGACATAATTAGATCATGTCTAATTATGATCATGTCATCCAAAAATCCTGCTGTGTTGTTATATTTTTCCGTATATTTGTACCTCATTAAAAAAAAATCCCATGACTCTATAATTAGTATTTTCATTTAACAGAAATGAGAGAGGACAGGAAACATTCTTGCTTTATCTTAATTTTTTTTTTTTTTCGTTTTTTTGTTTTGAGATAGAGTCCCACTCTATTGGTTAGGCTGGAGTGCAATGACATGATCTCAGCTCACTGCAACCTCTGCCTCTCGGGTTGAAGTGATTCTCCTTCCTCAGCCTTCCAAGTAGCTGGGACTACAGGTGTGCACCACCATGCCTTGCTAGTTTTTGTATTTTTCGTAGAGATGGGGTTTCACCATGTTGGCCAGGATGGTCTCGAACTCTTGGCCTCAAGTGATCCACCCACCTCGGCCTCCCAAAGTGCTGGGATTACAGGCGTGAGCCACCGTGCCTGGCCTGTTTTATCTTAGTTTTGATGAGCATGTCTTTGCTATTTAACAAATGTTGGCTCTTTGTTTTATGCATGCTCTCCGTTTTTTAAAAATTCAGACAAACAGGAACTGTCAGCAAAGTTTTTTACTCGGTATTGGTGCAGGCATCAGGAGATACGCATGTTGACATATATCTAATTATATTGGCTTTTTGGAAATCAACTACATGACATAACCAGGGCTTTTTAAAACCTCATGATTATTTACCTAGAAATTCCTATTCAAGACTATATTAAGGAAATAATCAGAGATGCAGTCAAAGATTGATGTACATAATTTTTAATAGTGATGGAGTACTCATGTTATATTGACCACCCAGAAGCCATCCCCAGCCCCTTTCTCCCTTGTTAATGCAGAGACTGAGAACAGCAGAAACTCTATTCCCTAAGCCTTTATAGCAAGAGGTGGCCAAATGTGCCAGCTCTGATCAATGAACTGCAAAAAGGACGTCTGCAGGGAACAATGAAAAAGATGTTCTGACGACTAAGTCCTTTCCTACCCTGCCTTTAAACCCTGCTTCCTGCCTTTGAATCAATCAAAGGAGAATGTGGTACTTGAAGCCATTCCAGCCGTATTGTGACCACAAATTGACAAGTGTAAAAGTGACAGGCCAACACATTGAGGATGAGAACAGAAAGGCAGAAAGAACCTTAGTCTGAGATGACATCCTTAACCCCTGCATCAAAACTGGACCTGCCTACCCAGACATCTTTTTCTATGAGGGATTCTGTGGTAGTGCTCTTTTAATGGGAGATAATAGGTGTGTATTCTGCCGCTCGCAGCCAGAAGGAAACCTCCCTAATATGCATGAATATCCCACAATTTATCTAATTGGTCCTCTAGTTACACATTTAGCTTGATTTTCTTTTCTATCAGAAGTAATAATGTTGATGAATGTTTTTGAACACACATCTTTGTCTTTTGGTGAGCACTTTTTTTTTGGTCTTTGTCCTTATCCTCTGCATCTGAGAAATTTATTTATTTATTATTTATTTGTAAGACGGGGTTTCACCATGTTGGTCAGGCTGGTCTTGAACTCCTGACCTCAGGTGATCTGCCCGCCTTGGCCTCCAAAGTGCTTGGATTACAGGCGTGAGCCACCACACCTGGCCTATTTTTTATTTTTTGAGATGGAGTTTTGCTCTGTCGCCCAGGCTGGAGTGCAGTAGCACGATCTTGGCTCACTGCAACCTTCGTCTCTTGGGTTCAAGCAATTCTTGTGCCCCAGCCGCCCAAGTAGCTGGGATTACAGGTGCCCACCATCATGCCCAACTGCTTTTTTGTATTTTTAGTAGAGGCAGAGTTTCGCCATGTGGGTCAGGCTGGTCTTGAACTCCTGACCTCCTCAAGTGATCCGCCCTCCCTGGCCTCCCAAAGTGCTGGGATTACAGGCATGAACCACTGCGCCTGGCCTGAGAAATTTATTTATATTTGTCTTCCTTTGCTAATTTTATTTTGACACAATTAATTTT
Source organism: Saguinus oedipus (assembly GCA_031835075.1). Taxonomy (NCBI): domain Eukaryota; kingdom Metazoa; phylum Chordata; class Mammalia; order Primates; family Cebidae; genus Saguinus; species Saguinus oedipus. The sequence continues at coordinate 9,920,131 of CM063178.1, forward strand.
GCTTTTTTTACTCCTTATCCTGTGTTGTTCATTTCCTTTCAATCCTTCCTTTTCTTTTCCCTCTTTCATCACATTTAGTTTATCTTCCATCTTAACCCACATTCATCTTCTTCTGTTACAGAGCTTATGCCTCCCTCACTTCCACTTAAGACACCCAACAATTTCCTAGAATTTCTTTCTGGCTCCCACAAAAAATCGTTTAGACCTATGCAAAACCTGAGGTCTGAACCTCTGGAATACTTTTTTCTTTCACTTATTTTATAGTTTTTTTTTTTTGGTCTTGTTGCCCAGGCTGGAGTACCGTGGCATGATCTCAGCTCACCACAACCTCCACCTCCCAGGTTCAAGCGATTCTCCCACCTCAGCCTCCCAAGTAGCTGGGATCACAGGCATGTGCCACCACACCTGGCTGATTTTGTATTTTTAGTAGAGATGGGGTTTCTCCATGTTGGTCAGGAAGGTCTCGAACTCCTGACCTTAGGTGACCAACCGCCTCGGCCTCCCAAAATGCTGGGATTACAGGCGTGAGCCACTGCACCCGGCCTGTTTTGGTTTTTTAATAGGTCCCGTGTTGATTTTTTTTTCTCTATGCTCAATTTTGAATAGGGTGATAGCTTTTCAGATTCAGTGTTTGTTACCAAGCAGAGTGAGTAAGGATTTCCTTTGGTTCTGCTTTCTATCTGATAGATGGATGGTTGAATTCTTCTTTAATATCTGTATCTGCAGCCTGGGCAACAAAGCAAGATCCAGGTTCTAGAAAAAATAAAAAAATTAGCCCAGTGTGGAGGCATGCACCTGTAGCCCTAGCTACTTGGGAGGCTGAACCAAGAGGACCACGGGAGCCCAGGAATTCAAGGTTACAGTGATCCATGGTTGTGCCACTGCACTCCAGCCTTGGTGACAGAGCAAGGCCCTGTCTCAATCTATCAGTCAAAACAAATAAATCTATATCTGGAGGGCAGGGTAATGTGCATGTGTCCCAGCCTCATTCTCAGTGTCTAGCCATTTTTCATTTGGTGAACTTAGGTTCTGCTGAAGTTGCATCTCCTTTTACTTCTATTTCCTGGTTTTCTGTTAGTCTCAGCTAATCTACTCCATGAGGAATTGATTTTTTTTTTTTTAAATGGAGCCCTAGTAAGGTTTTCCCTGTTCTCTCCCCTAACTCTAAATGACACCAGGGTTACACTAGAATTCTGGTTAATTTCCCCAAACTTCCTAATAGTTTTTTGATTTAAAACAATTTTTGATTTTCCTTTTTTTTTTTTACACACAAGTGAGAATTAGACAGCTCTTCCAACAGTTTTTTAAAATTCATGTGGTTGAAAGAAGAAAAAAAAAGGAAAAAGAATCCCAGCTACAGTGTGATTTTTCTTTTTTTGGAATTAGGGGGAAATGATGCAACCTCAGGTGGAGAGACTAGATGAGAAGCAGGAAATCTGCTCCCCCTAGTGGAAGGAAAGAGATACTTCAGGACTAGTTTATCCAAATCTTCCCTGGTGGTCTAGGTCTATACGTATATAAATATATATATTTAATTATTTATTTTAAATATTTCTTTTCTTTTCTTTTTTGAGACAGAGTCTTGCTCTGTCGCCTCCGCTGGAGTGCAGTGGCTCGATCTCGGCTCTCGGCTCACTGCAACCTCTGCCTCCTGGATTCAAGCGATTCTCCTACCTCTGCCTCCCGAGTAGCTGGGGTTACAGGCGCCTGCCATCACGCCCCGCTAATTTCTATATTTTTAGTAGAGACGGGGTTTCACCATGTTGGTCAGGCTGGTCTCGAACTCCTGACCTCAGGTGATCCACCGCCTCGGCCTCCCAAAGTGCTGGGATTATAGGCCTGAGCCACAGCACCAGGCTTTTATTATTATATATGTATGTATGTATATATTATATATACATATATTTTTGCAAATACAAAGATTTTAAAATACTGTACACTTAAAAGGAAGTTTTATTCATATCTTAGGTGTCATAAATAAAGAAGGAGTGGCATTTTTATTATCCACAAATTTTTCTGTTTCTAATCTGAATATTCTTTCCTAAAAAGATGGATGTGGGCTGGGTGTGGTGGCTTATGTCTGTAATCCTAACAATTTTGGGATGCCAAGGTGGGTGGATCACTTGAGGTCAGCAGTTCGAAACCAGCCTGGCCAACATGGTGAAAACCCATCTCCACTAAAAGTGCAAAAAAATTAGGTGAGCGTGTTGGCAGACACCTCTAACCCCAGTTATTTGGGGAGCTGAGGCAGGAGAATTGCTTGAACCCAGAAGGTGGAGGTTGCAGTGAGCCGAGATCATGACATTGCACTCCAGCCTGGGTGACAGAGCAAGACTCCATCTCAAAAAAAAAACCATGATGGATGAGACTGATGGTTGACACAGTATTAAAGGTGACTCCTGAGCCGTGACTCAGCTATGTCGGTAGCCCTGCTAAATTTGTGGCCAGGCCGGGCATGGTGGCTCACGCCTGTAATCCTAGCACTTAGGGAGGCTGTGGCGGGCGGATCACAAGGTCAAGAGATCGAGACGATCCTGGTCATGGTGAAACCCCGTCTCTACTAAAAATACAAAAATTAGCCAGGCGTGGTGGCAGGCACCTGTGGTCCCAGCTACTCGGGAGGCTGAGGTGGAAGAATCGCTTGAACCCAGGAGAGGTCGCAGTGAGCCAAGATTGCGCCACTGCACTCCAGCCTGGCAACAAAGCAAAACAAAACAAAACAAAACAAAAATTTGTGGCCAGACCACCTCCTCCCTCTTCCCCACACTCTGGCCATCACTGGTTTCTCTCCCTCAAAGCTATTACTGCAGTGTTAGGAGATTATTTGATAGAGGTTTATTCCTTCCTGTAACTTAGAAGTTTGGAGAATTCAATGCTTTTTAATCTAGTGTGTTTGTTTTATCTAATAAGTTTAGTAGATCAAAATATTCTTCTGGTAAGGTCAGGGTCTAACCAGTATAGAGTATCTTCAGCTCAGAGTACATTTTAACCCAAACTTACTCAGCATCTCACCTAAACACAATCAGTATCGGCCTCCATTGTGTCTTTTTCCAAGGTAAGATGATCTTGACAATATTCTCTGGAAAAATTTCACTCACAGACTAACCCATATTTTTGTTTTTCCTCATTCCCACCCTCAAAGGTAATATAAATGCAAATAAAATTTAAAATAACCTCCTCTGGAGAGGAGACATTGCTGTTTTTTATTAGATGTGGGAGCCCATGTTTCTAATTCGGTGGACACAGTGGCAGAGGTATGAGGTTTCAGATTTGAGCTTTCCTTTCTTCTCTCTTCACATCAGTGTACTTTGGTTCTCTAAAACGCGTTGAAAGTCTTATTTTCCGAACTTTACATTTCTCACAATGTTATCTAAAAACATTAATTGGCATTACAACATTAATCTTCTCTTTTACATAATTAAAAAAAAATTTTTCTTTCTTTCTTTTTCTTGAGACGGAGTCTTGCTCTGTCACCAGGCTGGAGTGCAGTGGCGCAATCTCAGCTCACTGCAACCTCTGCCTCCTGGGTTCAAATGATTCTCCTGCCTCAGCCTCTCAAGTAGCTGGGACTACAGGAACACGCCCCCACACCCAGCTAATTGTTGTATGTTTAGAAGAGACCGGGTTTCACCATGTTGGCTAGGATTGTCTCGATCTCTTGACCTCATGATCCTCCTGCCTCGGCCTCCCAAAGTGCTGGGATTACAGGCCTGAGCCACCGGGCCCGGCCAATTTTTAAAAAAATAATTAATTTTTTAAAATTTTGAGACGGGGTCTTGCTCTGTTGCCCAGGCTGGAGTGCAGCGGCAAAATCACAGCTCACTGCAGACCTGACCTCCCAGGCTCAAGCCATCCTCCCACCTCAGCTTCCCAAGTACTGGGACTACAGGTATGCACTACCACGCCCGGCTAATTTTTGTATTTTTCTTTCTTTTTTTTGTAGAGATGGGCTTTCACCATGTTGTGTCCGCTGTTCTCCAACTCCTAAGCTCAAGTGATCCACCTGCCTCGGCCTCCCAAGGTGCTGGAATCACATGCCTGAGCCACCTCACCCAGCTGTTAATCTTGCCTTAATATAGGTGCATCTTTCCGTTTCCTGTTTGTGTTCATATGTCCATTGCTCCTACTGTGAAGATGGGTACATTCATCTGTCATAGCTAAAATTTGCAAATGGGGCCGGGCGCAGTGGCTCATGCCTGTCATCCCAGCACTTTGGAAGCCGAGGCGGGCGGATCACGAGGTCGAGAGATCGAGACCATCCTGGTCAACATGGTGAAACCCCGTCTCTACTAAAAATACAAAAAAATTAGCTGGGCGTGGTGGTGCGCGCCTGTAGTCCCATCTACTCGGGAGGCTGAGGCAGGAGAATTGCTTGAACCTGGGAGGCGGAGGTTGCAGTGAGCCAAGGTCGCGCCACTGCACTCCAGCCTGGCGCCTGGTGACAGAGTGAGATTCTGTCTCAAAATAAATAATAAATAAATAAACAAAATAAAATTTGCAAATAGACGTCTTATTATTTATTCATTCATATATTAAAAAATATTTAAATGTCTACTGTGTACCAGGCACTGTGCTGGGTCCTGGGGATACAGAGATGAAAAAGACCAGGAGGCTGGGTGCGGTGGCTCATGCCTGTAATCCCAGCACTTTGGGAGGCCAAGGTGGGTGGACCACTTGAGGTCAGGAGATCAAGACCAGCCTGGCCAACATGGGGAAACCTCATCTCTACTAAAAGTACAAAAACTAACCTGGCATGGTGGCGCATGCCTGTAGTCCCAGCTCCTCAGGAGGCTGAGGCAGGAGAACCTCTTGAACTGGGAGGCACAGGTTTCAGTGAGCCAAGATTGCGCCTGGGCGACAGAGCAAGACTCTGTCTCGAGAAGAAAAAGAAAAAGACACAAGAAGCTCACAGGCTTGATTGAGAGGCACGTAAGACAAATGTGTTCAGAGCAAACTTCTGATAATCACTTGGTTTCTAAAGAGGCTTTTTTTTTAAACTGGGAAGTAAGTTTATTGACTAAAAGACACTGGAATTTTGTTCATTTGAGTTTTGTTGTGTGAGGATGCATAAAAAATGAATAATTTTATTTTTGGCTTATGTCCTATGTCTTAAAAGCATGGCCAGGACTTCATCTCTAATGGGTAACTGAACGAATGTAAGGTTGTGACCCTTAAACTTGAAGCCCATATCCTTTCCCTCCTGGAAATCCCACGAAGGCTCAGACAAGCAGGGAAGTCTGATCTGATCCATCAACTGTCCTCTTTCTCCTTCTCAACATATAGAACATCCCATTGGTCACCAACACCAGATAAATGAAGGATTCTTGCAAAAGCTCAAACTTTTTTCTTCTTTGCTTGCATTCATGTTGTAATTAACACATAGGAGCTGAGCTTTTTCCTGTGCTGATTTGTAATTTTGGCATAATTCAAAGTGGAAATGGGTTCTAATGGCATAAATGTTATTTCCTGGGCAATAAATACCACAAATAGAGAAGTGAGTCATAGGCCCCATGAAACTTATGAACCAAGATTAGTCACGTGGAGAGCAGAGCTGCTTATCGTCAATATAACTTTCTCTTCAAGCCATTTCCCGTGAAATTGGGTGGAAAAACCCACTCCTATTGCTCAACTGGGCAATTGCAAGGATGAGGTAAAGCAATTGCCCTCTGGTAGCACTGTAGTGATGGCTGTAGTTTGAAAAACCACAGTAGTTAATCCATTTTGTTTCAAACTCTCTATATGCTTCAAAAAGCATGAATTACTAGGAATATTATAGTATCCAATTAAGAAGAAAGATGTTAAAAATGACTCAGAACTATGGCAAAAACTATTCTGTTTTGAAACTAATTTTAATTTAGGGGTATTTCGGAGTGAAGCAGTCCTATGCTCTTAACAAACAAATGGGCAATGTGATTTTGACTGCTTTTGAATGTCAGTAGGACTAACCTGATTACCTATCCCAAGGTTTCAAAGTCTATTTCTAAAACATACCTCCTTTGTGTCATTGCAAAAGAGACGTACACTTTACTTTCAAGGCTGACTTTGGGCACTGGACACAGAAAGATGATTTCTTACATTCTTAGCTAATTAATTGTAAGTGTGGCTGGAATCCTGGTGAGGCAGAACTTGAAGAAGATGCTTCTTTCTGACATTTAAGCAGAGGCAGCAAATCACTTACAGTAAAAATTACTCAAGGAAATCACTCAATTGGCCTTTTCTGGCTGTGCAATGGTAACTTTTCCCCTATATTGCCCTAGGGAAAGAATATAACTGTCCCTCCTCTCCTTCCAATTTCTTCAAAGTCCATAGCTTTAAAGAAGAGGTTAAAAATTTTTAGAAAGGATTCGAGAACCTCTCGAAAGGACAAGCTCTAAGAGTCCAGTCTCTTACCAATCTCAGCATCAAGCTTAGGGCGCCTTCATTGGAAGGAAACTGCACTGTCCAGTTCCAGACTTGGGGGCAGATAAGACCATGAGTTCCAGTTTCCCACCATAAAACTACCACAATGGTTGGAGATGGAACCAGCTTGATGGCCCCTGCACTAGGGAAGAGAGCAGAAGGGCACAGTTTTGGCCTGTGAAGTGGCCGGTGCTGGAAGTGGCCTTACTTAGCTGTAAGTAAGTAAGACTAAGCAGACTTACCTCCTGCGGAAGTAACTGTGTCCACAGAGCTGCCATCTTGAGAACTCCTGACGGAACTAACAGTGAGGCATGTTCTTTTTCCAGGAACTCTTTAGACTGCCGCAGCAAGTGGAAAGCCCCTTAAGACATTATCAGGACATCTGTGACCCTAGCTCCTAGAGTGACCTTTCCAGGAACAGCAGTCTGGTGGTGACGGCATCTTTCAGCCTCACACGCCAAACAAGCTTGAGTCTCTCTTTCCCTGTCTTCTGACACTTAGACTCACACAGGAGTCCTGCATGTCTAAAGGGGATGAAACTCCATGCCTTCGAGATGAAACTGGACTTGTGTGGGCGCTGAGCATTAAAGTTTGAAAGGCAAGGGCGCGTGCAACTGGGTACTACAGTTCCCGGAGTAATGATTACACATGTAAGGCAAAAATAAGAAGTTTAATTCTTCTTGTTAAAAATAATGGATGAGACCTGCCCTGGAGAGCATTTACTTTAGAAAACTTGTAAGTTATCTTCAAAATACATGAAATCCTTGTAAAATTTAAATACATATTTTGCCAGCTTTACAACCCAGGAACATCTTTCTAAAGGACCTGGGAGCCATCTGTTTTTTGTTTTGTTTTGTTTGAGACAGAGTCTCGCCCTGTTGCCCAGGCTGGAGTGCAATGGTGCAATCTTGGCTAACTGCAACCTCCGCCTCCCTGGTTCAAATGATTATCCTGCCTCAGCTTCCCAAGTAGCTGGGACTACAGGTGTGCACCACTACGCCCAGCTACTTTTTGCATTTTTAGTAGAGAGGGGATTTCACCACGTTGGCAAAACTTGAACAGGCCGGTCTCTAACTCCTGACTTCATGATCCGCCTGCCTCAGTCTCCCAATGTGCTAGGATTATAGGCGTGAGCCACCAAGCCCCACTGAGCCATCTCTTAAGAATGTAAACATCCAGGGAAAATCGTGTCCTTGTGTTGCAGTTTCTGTGAGCGTGTAGGAGCCTAGCTTCAGCAGGTGCCCGGCACTCAGTGGCAAAACTACCTGCTGCCAAGAAGATAGCAGGTTTCTTTTTCCTTTGTATAAAACCAAGTAACTAATACAGGTGGTCACCCCCATTGCCAGCTGAATTTAGGATGAACAATGTGTTATAAATGATGCTATCAGCTGGGCATGGTGGCTCATGACTGTAATCCCAGCACTTTGGGAGGCTGAGGCGGGTGGATTACAAGGTCAAGAGATCGAGACCACCCTGGTCAACATGGTGAAACCCCGTCTCTACTAAAAATACAAAAATTAGCTGGGCACGGTGGCGCGTGCCTGTAATCCCAGCTACTCAGGAGGCTGAGGCAGGAGAATTGCCTGAACCCAGGAGGCGGAGGTTGCGGTGAGCCGAGATCGCACCATTGCACTCCAGCCTGGGTAGCAAGAGTGAAACTCAGTCTCAAAAAAAAAAAAAAAAAAAAAAAGTTGAATTCTTCAGAAGACCTGACTTGTAACTCATTTATTTTCTCAAAGTTTGCAATCAAATGGCCTTTTTTTCCTTTTGTCTCTTCCTCTCCCACTCATTTTATTCCAATTTTCCTATATTGCCTGTCTCTCTTTTATCCTATTAAAAGACCACTTAATATAAGATAAATTTGAGACTCTCAGACATAAAAGTGAACATGTTAAAGATTTTATTCTATTCACTTAATCTATGAGGGAATCAGGAAGCTGCTGTAGCCAGTTCAGAAGAGAATCTGAAGAACAGACACAGTTATAGAGAAGAAACATTGAAATAAATGGGATGGAGGCAAAACTGGTTTTCAGAAGGAAGGAGGGAGGTCAATGGCTCCTTCACTACACAGGAGAGAATTGCATGTCTATAGACAAGAATTATTTGGGTTGCTATCAGTTCTCTACAATTTAAAGAATGGTAAAATAGCTTCAGCAGAATTGGAATCAGATAACTAGGGGGGCCTCTTCAAGACCATGCATAATATAATTTTCGACTACAGCACAAAATTTCTCCTACAATCTTCTTTCTTTCTTTTTAGCAACAGAGTCTTACTCTGTCACCCAGGCTGGAGTGCAGGGGCATAATCATAGCTCATTGCAGCCTCGAACTCCTGGGCTCAGGTGATCCTCCTGCCTTGGTCTCTTGAGTAGCCGGGATGACAGGTGTGTACCACCATGCCCAGCTAAGTATTCTTTTTACTGTAAAAAAAAAAGTAATAACATTTGTAAAGACCCTTTTGAGAAGTCAACAATAGGTAGTATTTTCTTTTTCTCTGCCATGAAGAGGGAGACACAGGCATCTCAGAGCAACTTCCCCTTTTTCATTCCTAAGACTGTAAACCAAAACCCTTTTCTGACGTAATTCCTGAGACTGTAAACGGAGACCCTTTTCATATGTTAAGCTATAAACCTAAGATTCTTCCACGTGTAACATCTAAAGTATAAGCCTATAGAAAGACGGAACCTTCCTTTGTTAGGGGAGCTTGGCTGTTAGTTAGGCAACTATTCCACCTTGGTCCTGGCCAAATAAATCCTCCTCCTGTATTCGGTGTCCAAGAGATCCCTTTCCCGCAGCCGCTCCTGCTACATTTTTGGTGCATTGGCTGGGAAGCAAGTCTCGGATAGCAGATGGCGGGAAAAAGTCTCTTAGGTGGTTCGCCTAGCCCTGTGGAGCATCCCTGCAGGGGGACTCCTGCTCGCTGGGGTGATGCATCCTGAGAGCACTCCAGGGCAGGTATTGGCCCGGTGGAAAAGCCTCACCAGAGCCCAGCAGGGAGGCCCTGCAGTGTGGATCCACCCAGTGGCTGAACACCGAGCAGGAATGGGTATTTGGGGAAGTCCAGACCATTGAATTTGGTAAGACTGAACCCGGGAAAGTAGCCCACCCCGTGTTGGGTGGAAGCACGGCCTGATTACCCACGGGTGCCAGATCGGCACTTTGGAAGGTCGTTTTCTCTGTAACTAAACTTGGAAGCTTTTTGCTTATGGTTTTGAATAGGAAGGAGAGTGATTGGATGTGTGTCTATGTGTGTAGATGTGTCCGACTGGACTCATCAGTCGTAAAAGGTATCAGGCCCATAAGGAAGGGCCTCATGCGTCGAGCAATTTATAAGAATTAGAGACAAGCCAGGTGTGGTGGCTCACGCCTATGATCCCAGCACTTTGGGAGGCAGAGGCAGGTGGATCACTAGGTCGAGAGATTGAGACCATCCTGGTCAACATGGTGAAACCCCGTCTCCACTAAAAATACAAAAATGAGCTGGGCATGGTGGTGTGCACCTGTAGTCCCAGCTACTCGGGAGGCTGAGGCAGGAGAATTGCTTGAACCCAGGAGGCGGAGGTTGCGGTGAGCCGAGACAGCGCCATTGCACTCCAGCCTGGGTAACAAGAGCGAAACTCCGTCTCAAAAAAAAAAAAAAAATCCTGGTCAACATGGTGAAACCCCGTCTCTACTAAAGATACAAAAAATTAGCTGGGCATGGTGGCGCGTGCCTGTAATCCCAGCTACTCAGGAGGCTGAGGCAGGAGAATTGCCTGAACCCAGGAGGCGGAGGTTGCGGTGAGCCGAGATCGCGCCATTGCACTCCAGCCTGGGTAGCAAGAGCGAAACTTTTTTCAAAAAAAGAAAAAAAAAAAAAAAGGAATTAGAGACTGCCACAGAAGGCTGAGTGAAGAAGCCTCTGGGCATTGTGAAAGGATGGAAGTGAATGTAAATCAGAGAGTGCTCCGTGCTGCGTCTTGCTGGGTGGGAACGGGAACTACTGAGTGAACTAACACTCTCCTGTGGGAATTGTTTCTTTGAAGTGTTAATATGGGTCACTCCCATGAGCCATTCCACCCCTTTGAAACCATGCTGAAAAATTTCAAGAAGGGATTTAGTGGGAATTATAAAGCAACTATGACACCAGATATAAATTAAGGGTTTTATGTAGGGAATATTGGCCAGCTTTTAGGGTAGGTTGGCCCCCACAGGGGACCCTAGACAGGCCTCCCTTGTCTCCGAAATAAGGCATGAGGTTATATACAGCGAGCTAGAACACCTCGATCAATTTCCATACATAAACTCATGGTTGCAGTTAGTGTTAAACCCTCTGAAATGGCTAAGAGAGCAGGCAGCGACTGTTTTAGTGGCCAAGGGACAGACTGCCAGAAACCACCATCCCCCTCGCTGCCAAGAAACGCAGAATCTCAAGATCCGGGCAGATTCAGTGGCAGAGACAACCCCCAAGGTTTTGGTCGACCCACTGGCAGAAGAGTTTTTGTCAATAATGCCTCCTCCTCCTCCTTGAGGACTCCCTGCCCCAGGGCCGGAAGCCTCGGCATCCCCACCAGAGCTGCACACCCCTAAATCCCCCAGAGTAGACAAAGTAGAGTGTGGAAAAACTCCACCCATTGCTGCCCACTTGCTGGAGGGAACATCCCCTCTGGCAGCTCGTCTGCGACCCAAGGCCGGGGTGCAGATGCCTTTGAGAGAGCAGAGGTACACGGAAGTGGAGGAGGACGGCCACATGGTAGAAAGGCCTGTTTTCACATACCTGCGGTTCACCTCAGCTGATCTTATCAATTGGAAAAATAACAACCTGTCTTATATTGAGAAACCCCAAGCTCTCATTGCTCTACTGCAAACTATTATTCAGACTCATAACCCCATTTGGGCTGATTGCCATCAGCTGCTTATACATCTTTTTAACACAGCCGAAAGGCAGAGAATACTCCAAGCTGCTTCTAATTGGCTGGAGGAGCATGTTCCTGCAGATTACCAGAACCCCCAAGAGTATGTCAGGGTCCAGTTACCGGGAACTGACCCCCAGTGGGATCCAAACACCCTGAGGGCATGCAAAGGCTAATCTGGTACAGAGAAGCCTTGCTGGAAGGATTAAAAAAAAGGGGGCCCAGGCTGGGCGAGGCGGCTCACGCCTATAATCCCAGCACTTTGGGAGGCCTAGGCAGGTGGATCACGAGGTCAAGAGATCGAGACCATCCTGGTCAACAAGGTGAAACACCGTCTCTACTAAAAATACAAAAATGAGCTGGGCATGGTGGCGCGTGCCGGTAGTCCCAGCTACTTGGGAGGCTGAGGCAGGAGAATTGCTTGAACCCAGGAGGCGGAGGCTGCGGTGAGCCGAGATCGTGCCATTGCACTCCAGCCTGCATAACATGAGTGAAACTCAGTCTCAAAACAAAAAACAAAACAAAAAAAGGGGGGGGGGCCCAGAGAGTTACGAACATTAATAAAGTCTCTGAGGTTCTTCAAGGAAAAGAGGAAAGCCCTACCCGATTCTGTGAAAGACTGTGTGAAGCTTACTTACCGCATGTACACTCTTTTGATCCTGAGAGCCTAGAAAATCAGTGTACGATAAATATGGCATTATTCAGAGTGTGCAGAAGACATTAGACAAAAATTGCAGAAACAGGCAGGATTTGCATGCATGAATACTTCAGTTATTGGAAATAGCTAACCAGGTGTTTGTAAACTGAGAGGCGGTAAGCCAGAGGGAAAATCATAGGAAAGAGGAACTTCAGGCTCAACAGGAGGCTGACTTGATGGCTGCTGCTATGAGAGGAACACCCCCAAGAGTATGGAAAAAAGGGGGTTCCTGGAAAGCCCCAGTCTGCTCACCCACGCCTGCAATGTGATCAGTGTGCATTTTGTCGAGATATAGGACACTGGAAGGAAAAATGTCCACAGTTAACTGAGGAACAGGACAATCCTAAGCATGAGGATCCAAATGAGCGTGAAGAGGCTCTGTTCAATCCAATGGAAGGGCCACTGGACTAAAAGAGAGGGGACTGGACTCATGCCCCCAAAGAGCCCATTGTCCAGATGACAGCCCTGTAACTCCCCATCAAAAGAAACAAAGCCAGTGTTGTTAAATCTATTAAGAGAACAGACTTCCTTATACTTGATGAACTGCCCCTGGCCCCCTTCTCCGGCAAAACCTGTTGTGCAAATCAAGGGCCAACATCCCATGCAGCTAAAACTCCCTGCAGCTAAAACTGCCTCCGTTGGGGGTTATCCAGGCTCTCATTGTCCCTTGGGAAGGAGGGTGGAGACTTCCTAGCCAGAAGCGGATGACTGATATCATCGCCCAGGCCCATGCAGGGCTTGCTTGGCTTTGCACCCAGCTCATACAGGCAGTTGGGATTTTTGCCAGCAGAGGATATTTGGTTCACTTAATTGGACTTCAAGAATACTTCCTTAGCATTGAACTGGCCTTGGAGGGTCAAAACTATTTGCATTTCAATGGGAGAAACCCAGAAGCAGGTGTAACCACTCAATATACCTGGACCCAGCTTCCCAGGGGCTCAGAAACTCTCTCATCATTGCTGGGGAGGCATCAGCCTGTGACTACCCCCTAGAAGTTTCTTGCTTGGATGCTGCCCCCGTATGCTGATAACCTTCTGTTGGGACACCCCACGGCAGTCGGGTGTGCAAACAAATGCCTTACTTCGGCACCTGGAGGACTGTGGGTATAAGCGTCTAAAAGGAAAGCCCAGGTTTGCCAAAAAGCAAATGCAATATCTGAGGCTCACCATCCAGAAGGGGGAACGCAGCCTAGAAGCAGAGAGGAAGCAAGCCGCTTGCAAAGTGACAGAACCTGAGACTAAAAAACAGGTGAGAGAGCTCCTGGGCGCGGGGGTTTTGTAAATTGTGGATTTCCAAACTTTGCAGTACTGGCCAGACCCTTACACAAAGTGACAAAGTGGGGAGGGGAGAAGACAAGACACCCTTTGAATGAGGCAGAAGCTAAAAGTGAAACTTCCATCAGCCCTGCCTTTGGGGCTAGCCGATTTAACACAGCCTTTTCATGCTGTCAAAAAGAAAAAAAAAAGGAAGAAGAAAAATGGCAATCAAAGATTCTAGCCTCAACTCTGGGAAGAATTTAAATATCAAAGCACCCCACACATCGGTGACTCTAATGAATACCAAAAGACCTCATTGGTAAGCCTGCTATGTGCAGCGGTTGTATAAGCCATATACGAGACCACTCGTTTAGGTCAAGAGTCACTTGAAAAGATGCTGGGTCGGTACTTTTACAACTCACCCTTGACCAAAACTGTGGCACAGCGATGCATTACATGCCGGCAGCACAACTCGAGGTAGGGTCCCAATTATTCTCCCTGGTATTCAAGCTAATGGAGCAGCTCCGTTTGAAGATCTCCAGGTAGACTTTACTGAAATGCCCAAGTGTGGAGGACGTAAGTATTTGTTGGTCCTGGTGTGCACACACTCCGGGTGGGTAGAGGCCTTCCTGCCTGGGACTGAAAGGGCCCATGAACTAACCCGTGCGCTGCTTCAAGATCTTATCCCTAAGGTAAGATCCACTTAAGATGGCATAAGATACCACTGTGCATTGGATCAGACAACGGACCAGCATTTGTGGCGGATTTAGTCCAGAAAACAGCAAAGCCTTGGGTATCACCTGGAAACTGCACACTGCCTACCGACCTCAGAGTTCTGGAAAAGTGGAAAGAATGAACCGGACCATCAAAACAGCTTAGGCAAAGTGTGTCAGGAAACAAGATTAAAGTGGGTGCAGGCACTTCCCTTGGTGTTATTCAAAATTAGATGCATCCCCTCTAGGAAAACGGGATATTCCCCTATGAAGTCTTAAGTCATAGGCCCCCTCCCCTACTCTGGGCACTCCTAGGAACTCCTCGGGAGTGGGGAGATATTGAGTTAAAATGCCAGTTATCAGCTCTAGGGAGAATCGCTTAGGATACTTCAACCTGAGTAAATAACGAATGTCCTGTAAGCCTTTTTCTCCCCAGTTCACCCTTTCTCACTAGGTAATCATGTGTGGATAAAGGATGGGAGTACAGCCCCTCTAAAGCCACAATGCAAAGGACCTCAGACCTGATCCTGACCAATCCCACAGCCGTGAAGGAAGAGGGAATCCCAGCCTGAATCCACCACAGCTGTGTAAAGACCAGCAACAGCTGAGACTTAGACCAAGGCAAAGACTGCAGAATCACCTTAAAAAGGACAACAAGCCTTGCACCAGCCACATCCCAGAAACTGGCTGGTCCACGCACGGCCGAAGCATGAGGAGATTCATCGTGGGACTTGTTCTTAAAATTTGGACTTGCACAGTAGGAACATTAACTAATTTTGAAAAATGCCCTCAGTATGTACACCAGGTATGATGTAAAACTTACTGCCATTCTTTTGTCCTACAGTTCTTATAAATTTACAGGGACACAGAAGTGAACCTCTTTATATAATGGTACTCAATATAAGGTGTGTAATCCGTGAGATGGACAGGTAGCTGTGTCATAGGCATCATTAAGCCCTCTTTCTTCCTATCATCTGTTAAGACAGGTGAGCTGTTAGGGTATCCAGTCTACTCCGCTAAGGAAAAGAGAGACCTAAAAATAGGGGATTGGACAGATGATAAGTGGCTGCTGGAGAGAATTATTGGGTACTATGGGCCGGCCACATGGGCTGAGGATGGCCCATGGGGATACCAGACCCCTATTTACATGCTCAACCAGATCATCCGGTTGCAGGCTGTTTTGAAAATACTTATTAACGAAACAGGCAAACTCTGGCCCTCTTGGCCCGACAAGAAACTCAAATGAGAAACGCGATTTATCAGAACCGGCTGGCCCTGGGTTATTTGCTAGCAGCCAAGGGAGGAGTCTGTGGAAAATTCAATCTAACCAGCTGCTGTCTGCACATACATGACCAGGGCAAGCAGTGGAGGATATTGTGGGAGACATGGCCAAACTGGCACACGCGCCTGTACAGGTGTGGCACGGATTCAACCCTGAGTCCTTATGTGGAGGTTGGTTCTCATCCATTGGGAGGATTCAAAACCCTCATCGTAAGTGTTATAATAATAATAGGTGTTTGTTTGCTGCTCCCTTGTCCACTCCCCCTGTTCCTTCAGATGATTAGGGGATTCATCACTGCTGTAGTTAGCCAAAAATAACATCACAAGTGTATCATATGAAACATTATCAGTCGGTTTCTTCAGAAAATCTGGAAAGTGAGAATGAAAGTGAGACCTCTCACTAATATTATAAAGTGGTGAGGGTCTCAAAGTGGGGGGTGAAGAGGGAGACCCAGGCATCTCAGAGCAACTTCCCCTTTTCATTCCTAAGACTGTAAACTTCCCCTTTTCGTTCCTAAGACTGTAAACTGAAACCTTTTCATATGTAATTCCTGAGACTGTAAACCGAGACCCTTTTCCTATGTTAAGCTGTAAACCTAAGATTCTTCCACGTGTAACATCTAAAGTATAAGCTATATAAAGACTGAACCTTCCTTTGTTAGGGGAGCGTGGCTGTTAGGCAACTATGCCACCTTGGTCCTCCTGTATTCAGTGTCCGAGAGATCCATTTCTAGTGGCCGCTCCTGTGACACCAAAACAAGTTTCTTACCTTAAGTGTGATTTAAAATCATCCATTCTAGGAAGAATTCATTGATTATGCAAGTTGGCTTAGCTCTTCTGTTTACTATCATTATTAATAAACATTTTTTGTCTTTATTTTTTATTTTTTTGAGATGGAGTTTCCCTCTTGTTACCCAGGATGGAGTGCAATGGCGTGATCTCGGCTCACCACAACCTCCGCCTCCTGGGTTCAAGCAACTCTCCAGCCTCAGCCTCCCAAGTAGCTGGGATTACAGGTGTGCGTCACCATGCCCAGCTAACTTTTGTATTTTTAGTAGAGACGGGTTTCACCATGTTGACCAGGATGGTCTGATCTCTTGACGTCATGATCCACTTGCCTCGGCCTCCCAAAGTGCTGGGATTATAGGCGTGAGCCACCGAGTCCCACTAAAATTATTTTCTTTATAAAATTTTTAATTTCCTCTATCTGAAGTCTACCCTGTAAGCAGTTGCTTTTCTTCAATTGCAGGATGTCAGAAAACCAGTGTGGCAAGTTAAAAAAAATAAGACAAACAATTTAAAAATGAATTGATGAATAAAAATTGTATATTTTCAAGGTATACAATATAATTTGATATACACTGATGATTACTACAATCAAATTAATTAACACATCCGTCACCACACCATAGTTACCATTTGTGTGTGTGTTGGGGTAGAGGGCGGTAAGGACACTTAAAATCTGCTCTCTTACCACATTTCAAGTAAATGAGACAATATTATTAACTGTAGTTACTGTGTGTACATTCGATCCCCAGAACTTAGGTATAAAATCCTAAAGATCATGGGTCAAGATGGCCGGGGGAGACCTATATTAATTCTAGCTAAATAATTATAAGCTTGATTGGCTCACAGTGCACTGAAGTTTATATACCAAACTAAACTATATTATTGGTGCAGTTAATTAGAAATCAAGGAGGCTGGGCGCGGTGGCTCAAGCCTGTAATCCCAGCACTTTGGGAGGCTGAGGCGGGTGGATCACGAGGTCAACAGATGGAGACCATCCTGGTCAACATGGTGAAACCCCGTCTCTACTAAAAATACAAAAAATCAGCTGGGCATGGTGGCGCGTGCCTGTAATCCCAGCTACTCAGGAGGCTGAGGCAGGAGAATTGCCTGAACCCAGGAGGCGGAGGTTGCGGTGAGCCGAGATCGCGCCATTGCACTCCAGTCTGGGTAACAAGAGCGAAACTCCGTCTCAAAAAAAAAAAAAAAAAAAAAAAAAAAGAAAAGAAAGAAATCAAGCAGCCACAGGAGGCCTAAGGTAAAGAACATCTGGGAGCGCAGTAACACCGGGGAACACCGAGGGGTGGTTGCAGAGCAGGGAATACTGCTGTGGTCCCACAAATGCCTTCTCAACATGGAGACTGCATGAAGGTCTCCTAAAAAGGGCTTGTGCAAAGATCTCTGAGAAGGGAGGCGACCTCGGCTCACAGATCTGGGAGGGTCTTTACAGATGGGAGCTGGCAAGGAGGAGAAAAGCCTTGCAGGGCAGAGATCACTGAAAGCCTCAGCCTCTGCCTGGGTTCTCCGAATACGGAGTGATTTTAATTGCTCTATGTCCTCAATGCTTGGAGATAAAAGCCCCTCGATGTATTGGGAGTGGTCAGACCAGGTGGCTCCTCCTCTGCTACACTTCCGCTGCAGCAGCACCCTGATAACAATGGGTAAACTCAAAGTACTAGTTTAGCCTGTCTTAGAAGGATCTCAAGTGCTCTCCCACCCTGGCTATCTCACCTACCCCTTCACCCTCCCCTTCCACGTCCATAAGATCAATGAGATTAAGCACATAATAAAAGCGTTTGGAGCCCAGAGCTCAGGGCCAATGCGGTTCCCACTCTTGTTGGTCCCCTGGGCCCATGCTGTAAATTCTACTCTTGTGTCTCTGTCTTTATTTCCTTTTCTCAATCCCTCGTCACCCCCAGGACGGCGTTGGGCTGGTTTGCAACATCTGGTGCCCTACGAACAACAAAGATTCCACTAAAAATAGAACTGAGAAATGAATTCAGTAAAGTTGCAAGATATAACAGGTGAATTTACTAACTTGATGGATGATTTGGCATAGTGTAGACCTGGTCTGTAGTGTTTTTGTTTTTTTTTAAACATTTAAAAAATACATATATTTTTCTCTGTCTTATAGATACTCAAGTTTCTTAAAAGCAGGTATTATGTCTGGGTCATTTTTGTATACCCAGCACCTGGTTCAGTGCCAATACCTGGCACACAGTAGGTGCTTAATAATATCTACCAAATGACCAACTCTGTAACTTTAACTTTCTATTTTTTTTTGACAGGGTTTCACTGTTTCCCAGGCTGGAGTGCAGTGGCAGGACCATAGCTGACTGTAGCCTTGATCTCCCAGGTTCAAAGCAACCCTCCTGCCTCAGCCTCCTGACAAGCTGAGGCTAAAGGCACGTGCCACCACGCCCAGCTAATTTTTTTTTTAATTTTTAGTGGAGATGAGATCTTGCTATGTTACCCAGGTTGGTCTCCAACTCCTAATTTCAAGGGATCCTCCCTTGGCCTTTCAAGGTACTGGCATTATAGGCATGAGCCGCAGCACCAGTCCTCTGATTCTAAATGTCTTGACGGTCCGGATCTTGCCTGCTGTCTCCCTGGCATGTCAAGTGGATCCTGGCTTTACGCTTTTGCTAAGATCTCAATTAGTCTCTTTGTTTTGAAATTCTCTTTCTTCTCTCCTTGGGGCCTACAGATACCGACTAGTATAGTGGTTTATTGGAAAACTATATGTCATGGTGGTAAGACTAAGGGGCTGGGAGATCTGGCACTATTAGGAACTAGCTGGGTGATCTTGGGGCAAAACATTTCACTTCCAGAACCTCTGCTTATATTCCCCTCTGCACCTCAGTGTACCCTTCTGTATAGCAAGGATAAAGGCCTCCATCTTTTTTGAGACAGTCTCACTCTGTCAACCAGGCTGGGGTGCAGTGGTGTGATTTTTGGCTCACTGCAACCTCCACCTTCCAGGTTCAAGTGATTCTCCTGCCTCAGCCTCCTGAGTAGCTGGGATTACAGGCATGTGCCACCATGCCCAGCTAATTTTTTATATTTTAGTAGAGATGGGGTTTCACCATGTTGGCCAGGATGGTTTCAATCTCCTGACCTTGTGATCCACCTGCTTCGGCCTCCCGAAGTGCTGAGATTACAGGCATGAGCCCTTGAGCCTGGCCTTGAATAATCTTTTAGAAACATAAATCAGACTGCATCATTCTGCCAGCTTAAAGCCCTGTATCAGCATTTAGGTAAAATCCACATCTCATTCTTTAGTCCACAAAGACTCTGACCAAACCCCTCTGCCTCTCCCACCTCATCCATACCCACTCTGCCTTCTGCCAACTCTCCCCTGGACACAAGAGTCATTTTCTCTGCCTCCTACACTCCAAGCTTGTTCCAGCCTCAGGACTTTTGCACCAGCTGTTCTCTGTGACAATAGTGCCCGACCTCATAATTTTGGCATGAAAGGTGTTGTTTTGGCTTTCACATCTTAGTTTAACTAACACCTCTTCATAGAGTTTTTGTTTTTGTTTTTGAAATGGACTCTCTCTCTGTTACCCAGGCTGGAGTGCAGGGGTGGCATCTCGATTCACTGCAATCTCTGCCTCCTGGGTTCAAGTGATTCTCCTGCCTCAGCCTCCTGAGTAGCTGGGATTACAGATGCTTGCCACCACACCCTGGCTGATTTTTGTATTTTTAGTAGAGACAGGCTTTCACTATGTTGGCCAGGCTGGTCTCAAACTCCTGACCTTGTGATCCATCCGCCTTAGCCTCCCAGAGTTCTGGGATTACAGGCGTGAGCCACAGCACCCACCCTTCACTGAGGTTCTTAACTTTCCAGATAGCATTTTGTGTTATCTGATTTTTGGATCTTTAAAAAAATCTGTCTAGATCTCATTTTCCCCCTACTAGGATGTAAGTTCCTTGGGAACAAGGATCTTTCTCTCTTATTTGCTGAATACTTAGTGCCTTGAAAAGAGCTTGGCTCATAGTAGGCACTCAATAAATATTTGTCAGATGCATGAAAGGCATTTTAATACTTCTTATTAAATTGGGGTTGGGCGTAGTGGCTCATGTCTGTAATCCCAGCACTTTGGAGGCTGAGGCAGGTGGATCGCTTTGAGTGCAGGAGTTCAAGAACAGCCTAGCCAACATGGGAAAAACCCATCTCTACTAAAAATACAAAAAATTAGCTAGGCGTGATGGCATGTGACTTTAGTCCAAGCTACTTGGGAGGCTGAGACGGGAGAATCGCTTGAACCCAGGAGGCGGAGGTTGCAGTGAGCCGAGATCTTACCACTATACTCCAGCCTGGGCCACACTGAGAGACTATGTCAAAAAAAAAAAAAGAAAGAAAGAAAGAACAGAAAGAAAGGAAGAGAAAGAAAGAAAGAGAAAAAGAAAAGGAAAGAAAGGAAAGAAAGAAAGAATTGGTTTGGTTTGTCTTCCTCTACCAATTGGTGAAAATAACATGTGATGAGCTTCGAGATTCAACACATGGCTTAAAACCTGATGGGCTAGCTGGGGAGCGGTGGAGTGAGAATATAAGGTGGCAGACCCAAGGTGGATTGTCAGACAGCAGAGATGGGAAGACACCAGGAAACCAGGCTCATATTTTCATGGAACCATGGACTGCTGAGGTGACTTTGGCAGGCAGTCCAGGGTGAATCACTATTTGGACGAGTGAGGAGATTCTGCTTTGCCTCTGACACTTCAGATGGTTACATCTTCCTTTTTTTTTCTGAGACGGAGTTTCGCTCTTGTTACCCAGACTGGAGTGCAATTGCGTGATCTCAGCTCACTGCAACCTCTGCCTCCTGGGTTCAGGCAATTCTCTTGCCTCAGCCTCCTGAGTAGCTGGGATTACAGGCACGCGCCACCACGCCCAGCTAATTTTTGTATTTTTAGTAGAGACGGGGTTTCACCATGTTGACCAGGATGGTCTCGATCTCTTGACCTTGTGATCCACCCGCCTCGGCCTCCCAAAGTGCTGGGATTACAGGCGTGAGCCACCGCGCCTGGCCTTGTTACATCTTCCTAATGCAATTTCTGGGTACTCTCATAGACTAGCCTTTGGAGACTTTGCATCAGAAACTTGATCAATGGATATCTGTGTAGTTAAAGGAAATAATGTCTACATAAAAGGCATGCAATGTGGAGGGACTTTATGACACCCTTGCTTGGGTGTAACCATCCCTGTCAGGGTGCCAGGAGGAAAGAGTGGAGCCTTTTTGGATGCTGGCAGGCGAGGGCATGAGGCGTCATCAGGTGGGAAAGGGATGCTGAGAGGAGGGGCCCCCGTGTGGTTCTGAGCACGGTGCACTGCCCACACAGCCCTCCTCGGGGAGGCGGGATGCAGCAGGTGTTGGTGTTCTTTCTTTAGAGTAAATGTTTAACCATGTAACATTCCTAGGCTACTGGCCACTGCTAAGTGACAGGCAAAATCCTAAGCCACAGGTGTTGCCCTCTGACCCTCAGCTCAGAAAGCTGAGGCTGTTGACTGGAGTCCTCAGAACTTCAGACAGCTTGGAGGTTTGCACATTTCATCAACTGACTTGCTTTGTCTGTCAGAAAGCACGAAGCCTCAATTTATACCTTCCCTTCTTCATTCACGTGTGTATATTCATACACTGAGACCTGCTCTGGTCTGGGTTCTGCACTGGGTGCTTGGGATACATCAGTGAATCAAACAGACAAAGGCCCCTGCCTCTGGGAGCCAACATTCTACCAGGGAAGAGGGACAGTAAACAATGAGCATCCTGTATATATTAATTATATGTCAACATTATGCCTTATAAGGTGATGGGCCTATAGATTAAAAGTAACGTGCTGTAAATGGAACAAGAATGTGTGGAGGTGAGATGGGGCAGGGGATGGTATTAAATAGCCAGGGTAACCTTCTCTGAACAAGTGAGATTTCATCAGTGTCCTGAAGGAGATGAGGAATTCATCGAATGGACTTCTGAGGGGAGAGAATTGCAGGCAGAGAAAACAACTAGGCCCCTAGCTGGGAGTATGCTTGGAGTGTCGGGGCAACAGAAAGATGGGTGTGGCTGAAGCAGACTGAATGAAGACTAGAGAAGTAAGACACAAAATTGGAGCAGGAACTAGGGAGCAGGCAGTCGGTGGGGATCGGAGGTGCTGGGCCTTGTAAGCCATTATGAAAACTTTAGTACTGTCGGGTGCGGTGGCTCACGCCTATAATCCCAGCACTTTTGGAGGCTGAGGCAGGGGGATCACGAGGTCAAGAGATTGAGACCATCCTGGTCAACATGGTGAAACCCCGTCTCTACTAAAAATACAAAAAATTAGCTGGGCATAGTGGCATGTGCCTGTAATCTCAGCTACTCAGGAGGCTGAGGCAGGAGAATTGCTTGAACCTAGGAGGCGGAGGTTGCAGTGAGCCGAGATCGCGCTATTGCACTCCAGCCTGGGCAACAAGAGCGAAACTGCATCTCAAAAAGAAACCAAAAAAAAAAAAAAAACCCAAAAAATTTAGTACTTATTCCAGTGGAAAGGGGAACTTGCACAGAACTTTGAGCAGATATGTCTCATGATTTGACTTCTGTTTTTAAAAGGACCACTGCGCTGCTCTGTTGAGAACAGATTGTAGGGAAGCCAAGGCCGGGCCCAGGAACTGAGGAGGGGGGTGTGGGGGTGAGGTTGCTGCAGTAACAGATGACATGGCTCAGATGAGGGTGACAGTGGTGGGGACGCTGAGGCGCAGTTGAATAATCAGTGTATTTTAAAGGTGGAGCTGACCTGATTTCCTGATGGATTAGATGTGGGGTTGAGAGAAAAAGAGGAGTCAAAAAATACTTAAGAAGTTTTTGGCTTGAACTACTAGAAGGATAGAGTTTCCATCAACTGAGATAGGAATAGCCGTGAGTGGAGCGGGGTTTTTGGGGGAACTCAACAATAGGAAGGACTAAACTATAAACACATACAACGATTTGAATGAATCACCAAAGCTATTTTTTGTTGAATGGAAAAAGGCAGTCCAAAAATATTTCGTAGTGTTTGATTCCATTTGTAAAGTATTCTGGAAAAGGTAAAACTATATGGGTGATAAACAAATAGCTTTGCCAGGGGTTAGGGTGGAGAGGTGGGTTTGATGACAAAGGGATAGAGGATTTGTGTGATTAACTGGGCTGCATCTTAATCATGTCAGTGGGTACAAGAATCTATATCTGTTAAAATGCATGTACTGTACATGAAAGCAAAGTTTATAATATGTCAATTTAAAAATTAACAAATATTTAAAAATTTAGGCTGGGCGTGATGCCTCATGCCTGTAATTCTAGCACTTTGGGAGGCTGAGGCTGGCAGATTGTTTGAGCTCAGGAGTTTGAAACCAGCCAGGACAACATGGTGAAACCCTGTCTCTACAAAAAACCTAAAAATTAATAAGGTGTGGTGGCATGCACCTGTGGTCCCAGCTACTTGAGAGGCTGAGGTGGAGGATCACTTGAGCCTGGGAGGCTGAGGCTGCAGTGAGCCGAGATTGTGCCACTGCACTCCAGCCTGGGTGACAGAGTGAGACTCTATCGCAAAAAAAGATAAGAAAAATTTACAATATTATGTTGCTGTTTTAGGAAAGTAATATCTATCGGTACACGGTAATTGTAAAATTTAATTAATTTATTTATTAAGATGGTGTCTTGCTCTCGTCATCCAGGCTGGAGTGCAATGATGTGATTTTAGCTCACTGCAACCTCCACCTCCTGGATTCAAATGATTCTCCTGCCTCAGCCTCCTGAGTAGCTGGGATTACACACATCCGCCATCATGCCCAGCTAATTTTTGTATTTTTAGTAGAGATGGGGTTTCTGGCCACCATGTTGGCCAGGCTGGTCTCGAACTCCTGACCTCAGGTGACCCATCCGCCTTGGCCTCCCAAAGTGCTGGGATTACAGGTATGAGCCACCCTGCCCGGCCATTCTCCATATGCATTTTTATACCTGATTTTTTGTTCATAATATTGTACTGTTTTTCTTAAAATACAACAGCTGATAGCCACCTCTCTGCTGGATAGACCTCCAGTCCCATGAACCCCAGATCTGCCCCTGGAACAGACATCAGATGGGAGACCCCGTGCAGTCAGAGGCTCATCCTGGGCCCTCATTTCTGCTTGCTGGGACTGCCCGCTAATCGATCAGTGCTTACATACAAGTTCATCATCAGCTTCTGTGGATTCAGGAGGTGGATTGAAGGGATACTCGGATACTGACGCCTGATGGGTAGAGCCCTGCAGGATCCAGTGTCATGAAAGCCTAAGGAGGAAGGCTGGTTTAGTGGTGACTGAACAGCAGAGAAGCCTTAAGGGCACCCATAGCATCTATCTTTAGGAGAACCTACCATCACCATACTGCAGAAGGTGTCTCGGAAAGACTTCAACCACAAAGCATGGTCGGGGGAGCATTCAGGGTTATGGTGGCAAATACGGGTGGAAGCAACTGCTAGGATGAGCTCCGTTTTGGCCAAGTGAGTATGAGGTGTCTGTGAGACATCCAAGTGAAAATCTTGGGAGGGAGTTGAATAAGAGTCTACAGTTTAGGAGGGAGGTGTGGGCTTCAAATATCAATGCAGGAGTAACACTGATAAGGTCTTTAGTTCTGGCTCAGACCTGGCTCTGACCAGGGAGTTCTTCCCTGTGATGAATTTCCCTGTCCTTCCTGTCACCCCCAGCCTACCAGCCTTCACTCCCCACCCTACCAACAATCCAGCCAAGGAAAGGAAGAGCACGCAGAAGAGAGACAATTGATTTGGAGGTACAGGATGTGCAGGTTGCTTTCCTACAACCATTACTCATGCTTCCTCTCCAAGTAGGAAAGGAGGCCTAGGGCAGGGGAGGAGGCAGTATGGGTGGGGATCCAGTGAGAGCTTTCTCGCTGAGAGTCATGGAAACCTGACTGCCTACCAGGTTGAGTCCTAGGGATGGGATATTTGTTGATAACCCCCCAGATAGGGTTGTGAGATATAGAGATAGAGGGGATCTATGCCTCCTCTTCTGAATATAGCCCTAGGAATCATCAGGACAGTAAAAGAGCAACGGTGTGTGGTACGTCCAACAGATAAGGTCTGAACAACTCACAGTTCTTTGTCTCGGAAAAAAAAAAAACCATCATTAGGGTCAGGCACAGTGGCTCATGCCTGTAATCCCAGCACTTTGGGAGGCTGAGGCAGGTGGATCACCTGCAGTCAGGAGTTCAAGACCAGCCTGGCCAATATAGTGAAAACCCATCTCTACTAAAAATATAAAAAGTTAGCCAGGCATGGTGGCACGTGCCTGTAGTCCTAGCTACTCAGGAGGCTGAGGCAGGAGAATTGCTTGAACCCAGAAGGTTGCAGTGAGCCAAGATCGTGCCACTGCACCCCAGCATGGGCAACAGAGTGAGACTTTGTATCAGAAAAAAAAAGAAAAAAAGAAAAAAAAAGAAAATCGAATTCAAATGGAATTAACAGATTTTATTGGCTCAGTAATAAAAGCTCAGATGCAGGAGTACTGTGATTAGACTCAGTTCCTTGCTGTTCTCACATGGGTGTTGGCTTTACCTCAGACTGGCTTCCCTCCTAACTGCAACGTAGCTGAGTCAGCTCCGGGCCTCACAGCTGCCCATTCAGAAAGATAAAGTATCTGTCTTCTCCCAATCATGATGTGCCTTCTCCCAACCATGCTGGGCTTCAGTTTGGACCAACCTCAGTCACATGCTCACTCCTAAAAGAATCACTGTGATGAGGACATGCTCTCAAGGAAAGAAGGATGGGGTTATGCCTGAGTCAATCAGGAACCACCAGTGGAACTGGCAGTGGTGTGGGCGAACCCCCAAATTGGCGCTCAGCCTGGGAGGGTCCTTGTGTGCAGGAAAGAATTCAAGAGCCAGTCGACAGAGTAAAGTAAAAGCAAAGAAAGTTTCTTAGAGCAACAGAGTTCGGGAAAATGGCAGCTGCATAGACAGAGCAGGGCTATCCCACAGGCAGAGTAGTAGCTGTGTGTGTGTGTGTTTTGAGGTGCACTCACTGTTTCCCAGGCTGCAGTGCAGTGGCACAATCTTGGCTCAATGCAGCCTCCACCTCCCAGGTTCAAGTGATCCTCCTGCCTCATCCTTTTGAGCGCTAAGATTATAGGTGTCCACAACCACACCCAGATAATTTTTATATTCTTTGTAGAGATGGGGGTTTCACCATGTTGGCCAGGCTGGTCTCGAACCTCTGACCTCAAATGATCTGCCCACTTCGGTTTCCCAAAGTGCTGGGATTACAAGTGTGAGCCATTGTGCCTGGCCTGCTAGCTAGCTATATTATTTATAGCTATTCCTTAATTATATGCTAAATAAGAAGTGGGTTATTCACATATTTTCTAGAAAAGGGGTGAGGATTCCTGGGACAGAGGGTTCCTCCCCTTCTAAAGCATATAAGGTAACTTCTGGGCATTGCCATAGTGTTTGTCAACTGGCATTGGTGGGAGTGTCTTTTAATATGCTAATACATTATAATTAGCATATATTGAGCCGTGAGGGCGATTAGAGGTCACTTTTGTCACCATCTTGGTTTTAGATGGTGTCTTCACCACATCCTGTTTGGACCAGATGCTGTCTTGATCATGACTGGTGTTTGGAAAACAAGTCATGCTGATCTCCTGCCTCAGAAGGGACAGGCGGTGGTATACACCAACCCACACGAATCACCTGCTGTCATAGCACGGGAGGTGTTGAAATGGATCTTGATGGTTTTAATGATAGTCTTAAAAACTAGAAAGTTCAGGGCCCAAAGTGGCTCCGGCCGGATGTGGCGCTTGTGAAGGCAAGGCCAAGAGTTCAAGGCCAACCAACCTCAGCAACCTTACAAGCTCTCATTGATTGGCCAAAAAAAAAAAAAAAAAAAAAAAAACTAGAAAGTTCAAATAATCAATATCTTTTGTCATTAGGACTAATAACCCAAAAGAGTCAAAAATAATTATATGAAGTATAATTAATATGCCAATTAACAATGTAGAATGTGTTTTCAGACTATGAACTTTTTAAACATTATACAAATATTTTATTCATTTGGATAAGGGAGAGTCCATCTGCTTTTGTGGAAGTTCATTCATTTCTTTTTTTTTTTTTTTTTTTTGAGAAGCAATTTCGCTCTTGTTACCCAGGCTGTAGTGCAATGGCGCGATCTCGGCTCACCGCAACATCTGCCTCCTGGGTTCAGGCAATTCTCCTGCCTCAGCCTCCCGAGTAGCTGGGATTACAGGCACACGCCACCATGCCCAGCTAATTTTTTGTATTTTTAGTAGAGACGGGGTTTCACCATATTGACCAGGATGGTCTCGATCTCTTGACCTTGTGATCCACCCGCCTCGGCCTCCCAAAGTGCTGGGATTACAGGCTTGAGCCACCGCGCCCAGCGTATTCTTTTTTTTTTTTTTTGAGATGGAGTTTCGCTCTTATTACCCAGGCTGGAATTCAATGGCACAATCTCGGTTCACCGCAAACTCCACCTCCTGGGTTCAAGCAATTCTCCTACCTCAGCCTCCCAAGTAGCTGGGACTACAGGCTGCGCCACCATGCCCAGCTAAATTTTGTATTTTTAGTAGAGGCGGGGTTTCACCATGTTGACCAGGATGGTCTCGATCTCTTGATCCACCACCTCGGCCTCCCAAAGTGCTGGGATTATAGACATGAGCCACTGCGCCCGGTCTCATTCATTTCTTAATGATGTTTTTCAAGCCCAGTATTTCTTTCATGTCACCATTAACAGAACCTTTCTAAATACAAAAATTCGCAGTTCACATTACGAAATTTTAATAGCTAGTCTTTATTTTGAACCGTGAACAATATAGATTTATCCCCCAATTCATCCTTTTTTTTCAAAATGAGTTTAAAAAGATCTTTCTCTTTTTCACAAGCTAGAAAGTATCCTTCGTATGATGAAGATTCAAACTGCATCTTATCATCATGCCCTGGAACACTTCTCTGAAAAAAAATGATGTCACTTTTTGTATCAGTGATGTTTTCAGGAGGACTGATTTCCTATAGAGAAAAAAAACAAAATTACCTAATTATTTCAGGACATGAACAATTTGAATATATGAAGTTTATTTTGAAGTATGTTACTGAACAGAACAAAAGTAGTTTTTCTTCTCAAGAGTTATATAAAAACATCTCTGAACAGCAACACTGACCGCCTCTCTTTTTTAACTCTGAATCTCCTATTCTCCCTGTCATGGGATGCAGGGAAATCCAGGCCTCTAGTTTTCCCCTATCCATCAGACAGCTTACTTCTCTGCCCTCCCATTGAGTGGTGTCCACATCTGCTCAAGATGAAGTTGAGTTCCAGCAAAGACCATAACCTTTTTGGGCCAATGTCAGTTCCTGTCTTCTATAAACCACTCACAGCTAAAGACATTGATGACCTCCTTCCATAAACTTAGGCTAGTTTGGCTGGGCGTGGTGGCTCATGCTTGCAATCCCAGCACTTTGGGAGCCCAAGGTGGGTGGATCATGAGGTCAGGAGTTTGAGATCAGCTTGACCAACATGGTTAAACCCTGTCTCTACTAAAAATACGAAAATTGGCCAGGCGTGGTGGTGCATGCCTATAATCCCAGCTACTCAGGAGGCTAAGGCAGGAGAAGCACTTGAACACGGGAGGCGTAGGTTGCAGTGAGCCAAGGTTGCGCCCCTGCACTCCAGCCTGGGCGACAGAGTAAGACTGTCTCAAAAATAAATAAATAAAAAATAAAAAACTTGGGCTAATTCTACTTTCTTTTTCTTTTTGCTTTGAGACAGGGTCTCGCTCTGTATCCCAGCCTCATGTGCAGTGGTGAAATCATAGCTCACTGCAGCCTTGAACTCCTGGGCTCAAGCAATCCCCTTGCCTTAGCCTCCTGAGTTGCTGGGACGATAAATGCACACCACCACACTTGGCAGATTTTAAAATTTACTTTTGTAGAGATGGGGAGTGGGGGCTGGGGTGGAATCTCACTTTGTTGCCTAGGCTGGTCTTAAACTCCTGGCCTCAAGTGATCCTCCCACTTCGGCCACCCAAAGTGCTGGGATTCTAGGCATGAATCACCATACCTAGCCTGGCCAGTTCTCGTTTCAGAGCCAACCATGAGAGAGACAGGAAGTGCCAGGAATCTTAGCTCACTCTTTCAGTGGAGCTGGAAATTAAAACTTACTGTGAATAGATCCAATGCTTGTTCTAGGGCTAGGCCCTGGATTCCTGTATAAACCTGCTTTCTTGGCTCAGTTGGCAGTCCTTGACTCTGTCTCCCTGCTGAGAACTCTATTCCATAGTAGTCTCGAATTTCTGTCCTGAATGTGGTTTACTTGGCTGGGCCCTGCCCTAGAAGGCCAAATTCTGATTCCTGTATGTTTCAGTCACAGAATAGGGTCCTGTGAGAAATGGTTAGATGACTTGAAACTATAACCCTGAAGGTTATCCAAATAGTAGTACTGCCTGCACTTTTCCTCTTAGTGCATCATGTCCATTTTGCAGGATGGATCAAAACATGTGGGTACCACCTAAAGTTCTTCCATGTGAATCCTGGAATCAGTAGACATTTTGGACTGAATTTTGGCCTCATGGCAGCAAAGATTCCCATGATCCTAAGCACTGACAGAGAAATCTCCAGAATTAAAATTGCATTTCTTCATACTCCTAAGATTCCTGAAAGACTCTGGGTGGTGGAAGTGGGGGGTAACTCCAACCTCTCAATCATTTGTAGAATTGATAGTCATAATTCTGGACTTCTGTTCTTTACCAACAAGTGTGGGTCCTAAGCTGATGATAGTATAAATTAGTTTCCCTGGTGGCTCAAGCCTGTAATCCTAGCACTTTGGGAGGCCGAGGCGGGTGGATCACGAGGTCAAGAGATCGAGACCATCCAGGTCAACATGGTGAAACTCCGTCTCTACTAAAGATACAAAAAATTAGCTGGGCATGGTGGCGCGTGCCTGTAATCCCAGCTACTCAGGAGGCTGAGGCAGGAGAATTGCCTGAACCCAGGAGGCGGAGGTTGCGGTGAGCCGAGATTGCGCCATTGCACTCCAGCCTGGGTAACAAGGGCGAAACTCAGTCTCAAACAAAACAAAACAAAACAAAACAAAAAACTAGTTTCCCTATTGGCATCCACTTCTACAGCTGTCTACGATATACCACAATTTAGGAAGAGACCCTAAGCTATGGGCATCAATTTGGAGCTGATCTGAAATCTAATGTATAAGCGAGAAATAATCCATAGCCAAAATTTCAAAAGCTCTAGTAACATTACAGAGGAAGAGAACTAGCATGGAAAGTTACAGTTGAAAGTGAGAGTGTGGATAGGTAGAATAGGCATTCTCGGTAATCACAGTTACTGCACATTTCAGAACAGAGGCAAGGAAATCCTCAGGCAGTAGCTTTCTTGATGTTGACCAC
The DNA here is from genome assembly GCA_031835075.1 of Saguinus oedipus. NCBI lineage: Eukaryota > Metazoa > Chordata > Mammalia > Primates > Cebidae > Saguinus > Saguinus oedipus. Next base: position 9,950,574 of record CM063178.1, read on the forward strand.
TCCCGGTCATCATAGGGAAGGTTCATAGCAAGTGGATGTGGAAGCCATTCCAATGACCTTGGAGAACTGCCAATTTGGAAAGCCCTACCTGGTGAAAGTTGAGTGCTCCAAGGGGGCAAGGGTTTTTGGTTTTTTTTTTTTTAAATATCAGAAGGGGTTGAGTCTGAATCCAGATAAAGTAGATAGTGACCTAACATCTCCCAAGTGCACTGGAAAATCTGAGGGAACCTTGGCCAAGCCTGGATATAGACACATATAAAACAGACACTGGCAGTAACCTCTCAAAGGAAATCCTTCTTGGTGCTGTCAAGTTTCTTGTCCAAAGAACTTTACAGAACTTTATAGCTAATAATCAATACTGAAAGGTGAGCACAGAAGGGCAGCCAGTTGTATATTTTTCTTTTTTTTTGAGAGAAGAGTCTCACTCTGTCGCTCAGCCTGGAGTGCAGTGGTGCGATCTCGGCTCACTGCAGCCTATGCCTCCCAGGTTCAAGCAATTCTTCTGCCTCAGCCTCACAAGTAGCTGGGATTACAGGTGCGTGCCACCACGGCTGGCTAATTTTTATATGTTTTTGGGTGGAGATGGGGTTTTGTTATGTTGGCCAGGCTGGTCTTGAACTCCTGACCTCAAGTGATCCACTCGCCTTGGCCTCCCAAAGTGTTGTGATTACAGGCATGAGCCACCATGCCTTGTATTTTATTATCTAGAACATAGGCTACTTTTATAACCATTGCTAAGATCCTTATTAGTGGCAGGAAAAGGGATTAAAGACAAGAGCTAAAACTGGTCCTATCCACACCCCCTCTGCTTTCTCCCTCTCTCCCTGTCTCCAACTAATATGTATTCCTTCCAGAAGCAGATTTGCTATGATACTGATGAAGCTTCTCTTATTTGCACAGGTCTCTTCTAGCCACTGCTGCCCTTTTAAAATTTTGAAATAAATGATTAAGCTTATGTCTTTGGTAGCTTTACATTCTTTTTTTTTTTTTTTTTTGAGACAGAGTTTCATTCTTGCTGCATAGGCTGGAGTACAATGGACTGATTCAGCTTACTGCAACCTCTGCCTCCTGAGTTCAAATGATTCTCCTGCCTCAGCCTCCTGAGTAGCTGGGAACACCACACCCAGCTAATTTTGGATTTTTAGTAGAGACTGGGTTTCTCCATGTCAGTCAGGCTGGTCTTGAACTCCTGACCTCAGGTAATCTGCCTGCCTTGGCCTCCCAAAGTGCTGGGATTACAGGGGTGAACCACTGTGCCTGGCTATATTCTTTTCCTTTAGAAGAGCCATTGAAATTGTATAAGCTTCAGACTCCCCCAAATACAGATTTGTCCAATTTCTACTGAGTGCCAAGCGTTATTTCCATCTCCTTAACATTGTCACTGTCTCCCCCAGTAAGAATCCACTTGCAGGTCGGACTATCCTAGCTTCTGAATCTGCCTCTGCAGCTGAGTTTTCCTCTATCCCATGGAGCTTGAACTTGGCCATAGCCCTCCCTTCTAATTCTGTTGCTCAGTAACAGCATGCTTAACCCTTTCCACCCCACCCTTCCATCCCAGGCCACTAATGCCATTTTGATAACTAAGCTGCCTGCCTGTCAGGTCTAGAATGGGGACTCCAAATTGTCACCTGAAGGGGTGGCACCCTGGCTGGAGGGAGACAGCTGAGGGATTTGTCTGGAGGCTGTATCTGTTGCATATACACTCTTCTTACTTGGATTATATTTTAGAGTGGCGTTTTTCTCTCTCCCAAATTGCCCCTTGGTACCTTCCCTAAGGTTATATCCTAACTCTCTTTCACTGGGGACTGGGTGGGCATAAAAGCAGATATTTACTGGTAAATCTCCACTCAAAAAGAATCTTCACGACATGAAATTCTCTTCTGAAGCATTGTCAATTTGTAAGAATCCCTGGCTACTCTTTTTTTTTTTCCCCCTGAGACGGAGCTTAGCTCTTGTTGCCCAAGCTGGAGTGCAATGGCATAATCTTGGTTCATTGCAACCTCTGCTTCCCAGGTTCAAGTGATTCTCCTTCCTCAGCCTCCCGAGTAGCTGGGATTACAGGCATGTGCCATCACGCCCAGCTAAATTTTTGTATTTTTAGTAGAGACAGGGTTTCATCATGTTGGCCAGGCTGGTCTCAAACTCCTGACCTCAGGTGATCCACCTGCCTTGGCCTCCCAAAGTGCTGGGATTACAGGCGTGAGCCATCATGCCTGGCCTTCTGGCTACTCTTACTGGAAGGAGAGTTTCCTGGCTCCGTCTGTAGCTATAGTTAATTGTGGTTTATCTAACAATACCGGAGGAAAGAGAGAAATATAAAAGAGAATAATAATGGAGAATAATAGAGAAAAAGTAGTAGCCAGAAATACTTTATACCTGGTTTTCAGATAATTATAGCATTACTTTTGTAGCTGATCCACAAACTTTATTCTATTAGATTAACATTAAAAATAACATACATCACCTGGAAGCTGAAGCTTGTGTCTAAGACTTAGGCTAAGGATCAGCAACAAAACAACTAGGGATTGAAATATTGTCATCATAGTTTACAAAGCTGTGGAAGTAGAGAAGGATAATTAGCTTCTTCATAGCAGAACTTATTCTGGAAAGTCACACGTCCTTAAATATATAACTCACTATGGATTCTATGCTATTCTTGTATAAAGACTGATTATTCAGAAGATGCAGGTCATAAAACAAGTGTTGTATCTTCTCCTCCCGGTAACAGGCTCAGAAAAACCAGCGTTATCACAATAGGTAAAGAGTTTGATAATTTTTAGTAAGTATTCATTTTAATGGTTCTCTGCTTCTTGTTATTTCTGTTCTAGACAAAAGGTTGGTCTGAGAATATTTTTCTAATTATATTATTTATATTAACATTAGAAATAATATATTTCTGGGCCTGGCGCGGTGGCTCACGCCTATGATCCCAGCACTTTGGGAGGCCGAGGCAGGTGGATCACGAGGTCAAGAGATCGAGACCATCCTGGTCAACATGGTGAAACCCCGTCTCTACTAAAAATACAAAAAATTAGCTGGGCATGGTGGCGTGTGCCTGTAATCCTAGCTACTCAGGAGGCTGAGGCAGGAGAATTGCCTGAACCCAGGAGGCGGAGGTTGCGGTGAGCCGAGATCGCGCCATTGCACTCCAGCCTGGGTAACAAGAGCGAAACTCCATCTCAAAAAAAAAAAAAAAAAAGAAAAGAAAACAAAGTAAGGCTCAGTCTTACCTTAAAGGAAATAATTTTGTTCTCACAGGAGAGAGTTGAAATTTTTCCACACTTGACAGAAATGGTTACAGCCAGACCTCTAGGCTCGCTATCTTTATACATACATATAATAAATATGGTCCGGGATGCATTTTCTGAAAAAAATATAATAAATGAGAACTTTAGTCAGGAGAAATTTTGCACAGCAACATTTGTGAAAATTTAACCAAAGAACAGTCCTTAATGCATTTGTTCCCACTTTGAGACTTGGCCAGTCCGCAGGAGACTATGTAGACATTTTTAAAAACACATTTAAACACATTTGAATGCAGTGGCTATTCATAGGCATTATCACAGTGTATTTGTAGCCTCAAAGTCCTGGCCTCAAGCAATCCTCCTGCTTGAGCCTCCCAAGTAGCTAGGATTACAGATAGATGCCACCACACATGGCAACTTAATCATTTTCTATTGTACTCTAAGTTTCTGGGGGAAGATAGACTCATTTGAAATGCATATTTATTTTTAATATTTTGAAAGCTATCAGCATTTTCAGCTGTAATGAGCAGGGATTAAGCATCCAACTATAGAGGTTTTAAACAGTTAATGCGATCATAATGAAGGGATGAATGCGATCATAATGAAGGGACTGGTGATTCAAAGGTAGGCTCAGAGTGGCATGATCCCATCAATGTCTTATTGTATCCAATTTATTACCCCAACTAAAAAACGTAGATGCCGTATAAAGTTCCTTGTAAGTAAAATTGTTACTACTCCTGTGACTTTTCTTTCTTTTTTTCTTTCTTTTTTTTTTTGAGGCGGAGTTTCGCTCTTGTTACCCAGGTTGGAGTGCAATGGCGCAATCTCAGCTCACCGCAACCTCCGCCTCCTGGGTTCAAGCAATTCTCCTGCCTCAGCCTCCTGAGTAGCTGGGATTACAGGCACACGCCACCATGCCCAGCTAATTTTTTGTATTTTTAGTAGAGACGGGGTTTTACCATGTTGACCAGGATGGTCTCGATCTGTTAACCTTGTGATCCACCCGCCTTGGCCTCCCAAAGTGCTGGGATTACAGGCGTGAGCCACCGCACCCGGCCTTACTCCTGTGACTTTTCATCTGAGGATTGGGATTAGTATGGAAAAAATGTAAGCAGTAAAACAGAATGAGAAGTAGCTAGTCATTTCTGTTTGTGAATAAAAAAAGTTACCTTCACAGTCAGAATCAGTCATATTCTCAAACAGAGCGTGATTTCCTTGGCCAAGGAAGAGAACTTGGTCATCCAAATTTCTTATAATTGATAATTTAGATTTAAGCTTGGCAAAGTGATCCGATTCCAGGTTTTCTATAAGAAACATTAAATCTCATTAAAAATACATACTTTCTTTGTTAATTTACAAATAAGTATGCTATATATTTCAGTTTTGAAAACTATTAATGACAATCTTCTATTCCAGAAGCAGGCACAATAAAGTTGGCTGTTTTCTTTTTAACCTACTCTCAAAGGCACACTCAGGTTCTTGTTACCACTCAGAACTATTCTGCCTCTGAAATGTTAACTTCAAGTATCTTACCTTCTGACCAGTCTCTTCTCCTTTTAGTTTTCTTACACTTTTACTTCAACTATATGTGTTCTTAGATTTCACAACATCCTCCAGTCTCCTGACTCTTGTATTTCCTCTCTAACCTCTTCCTATCTTCCCTTCCTTCCCTGAGCAGCTGGATCTCGGAGTTCACTTTGTCTACCATTTGGCTGGGATATTAAATCCCTAACTCATTTGTCCTTCTGCTACAAAACTCCAAACATGGCTGCCGTGTGCTGCTGGTGAGCATTAGCACAAGTGTTCAAATCGGTGCCATTACAAGCATATCGATTGTGAAAACTTCTTTTGCTTTCCAGTCCAGCACTCTCTTCCCTAGTTCACAGCTGCAATTTCAAATTTTCTTTGCTCTCTTCAGGACCTCTATACCATCATCTCTGTTTTCATTTTCAGCAAATGATTTCTGCTCTGCTACTCCACTTACAAACTTAACTCTGGCAGCACCAGAGTTGCTAAAGAGAACTAAAAGGAGAAGAGACTGGTCAGAAAGTAAGATACTTGAAGTTATTTCCTCTCTCCTTTTTGTCCCAAGGGGAAATGCGAAGGGCTGATCCCCATTTGTGCTCGGCATATACCCGCTACTGAACCCTTGATTTACCCATCATCCTTCTCTTCTATCAACCCAGCAATTCTACCTCCTGGATTTTCTCTTAAAGAAACAATCAGACAAACATGTAAACATTTTTGTACAGGAAAGCTTATGGACACACTGTTAATAACAACAACAAACTGGAAACAAACATCCACCAATTAGGAATGAATGAAATAAAAAGGGCAAAGATATGCCCATTTTGTGAAATGTTATGAATTTAATATAACTGCAATTACTCATGGCCATGGAGTGACGTCCACATATATCACTCACTAGAAAAAGCAGCTTAGGTAGGATATAATCCCTTTTAATATAAATATAAGCATTTCTGTGTCTGTATATAGGTGTATTGAAAGAAGTATAAATGCATTATATCAAAATGGTAGCTATCATTATTTCTGGGTTTTCATACTTTTATCTTTCATATTACCTTTTTTCATTGCCTGAATTAGTTATAATGAACACATTCTTTTCCTAATAAAAAAAGCACAAAGTTCTTTATTTTGAGATTTAAAACTGCTCCATCAACCCAGTCTCACCTTGCAGTTAGTCTTGTTTCTCTCCTCCTCTTAACTGCCAAGCTTTTAGTAAGAATTGTCTGTATCATTTCCTCACTTTCCATTTACTCTTTTACTCATTGCAGTCTGCCTCTGCCTCCATTTCACCATCAAGTTGCTTTCATTGAGATCACCAAGCTCCTTTTTACTAAACTAAGCTGTGTTCTGGCCCTTGATTCTCAAGGCTGCGAAATTCAACACAATGCCTACCCCTCAGTCCTGAAAAGCTCTCCTGGGAGTTGGTGGAATTCTCTTGGTTTTTCTTCTTCCTTTTCGGTTAGTCTGCTCTCTGTTCTTTATTAGCTTCTCTTTCTAGCTCCGTTAAATGTAGGTATTCCCCCCAGTTTAGTACTTGGCTTTTACTCTCTCACTACACATTTCCTCCGATTTGTCTTTTTATTGCTATAGATTCAGATGCCATTTCTATGCATAAGCCTTCAACATGTCTATCTCCAGCCCAAATCTTTGTCCTGAGCTCAGAACCACATGTACAAGAGTTTACTAGACATCTCTACTAGGATGTTCCGCAGACATCTCAGCTCCAAAACTAAATTCGTCATCCATCCTCCTCTTCGTATATACCAAAACCTGCTCTTCCTCCTGTGTTTCCTATTTCATGGACTGGAACAAATTGCCTAAGTGAAAAACAGAGGCATCGTCTTTTCTACTCTCTTCTCCTTTCCAAATCCAACCCTAAATCATGTCCCTTTGATTCTCTCAAGTGTTTCTAAAATGCATTCACAGCTCCTCATCAGCACTCCACTAGGTCTACCTTAATTCATGACACCACAGTTTCTTGTAAGAACTAAAATAACAGCCTCTCAACCCTTTCTTGTCCTCCTCACTCCACACCATCGATTCTTTATACCAAAGCCAGAATGCTATTTTAAAAATATATCATTTCTGAATTTTAAAGAGTCATATGGCTATATGGAATAAATATTATCTTTTCCAGATTTCCTTGCATATGGTGTGGCCATGTTATTAAATTCTAGTCAATGGAATATGAGGGGAGTTGATGTGTACAACTTCCAGTTGGAGTCATTGAAAGGAATGAGCCTGACTTCCTCTCGTCTTGACCCTTTCTTGATAATGTTGATGTGGACCCAGGAAGCATGATGATTTTCAACTATGTGAATGAGACCAACAACTGGGGGATGATGGGTAACAAGACTGGAGAACATCAGGGTCCCAATACCATCAGGTTGCCTCCAGCTATACGACTTCTGAGCTGCCTACTTAGACTTTCTTTGAGAGAAAACTTTTCTCTCTTATTCAGCTACTGTATCTTTGGACGTCTTTGTTACAAGAAACTAATCTTTACCCTAGCTAATACATACTGTGCTTAATTAACTCTATTATCTCCAAGATAAAGTCCAAATTTCACATTTTGGAGTAAGAGAAGGTCTTGCTTTACACCCTAATGATCAGTCCAGCTTCTCTCATCATTCTCCTACTCCTAACTCTACTTCCATTCTGAATTACCCTGAATTCATCATTAATGCCATGGTTTCTTTCAGATCTTGGCCTTTGAATGTGGTCTTCTTGCCCCATCCATTTGTATCTCCTCTACTTCTAGAATCTTCTGCACCCTCCCCCGACCAACCTGGGAACCTCCCAGGCTTCTTCCCAAAGCATTTCTGAGAAGTGTTATTGATTTTGGACAATTCTAATGCTTCAATCCCCTTTTCCTATGCAACCCGCCCTGCCCCCCGCAACAGAATCCACAACTCCCTGTTAATCTTAGGCCCTATGAAACAGGCAGGGTCTATTTTGTAGATTCTAAGAGCTGGAGAATTTTTGAGGACTTTTTAAGGCGTAGAGAAGCATCTTTTGCTAGCGGTTCTTTGTATCTCTTATGGTCATCTTCATTCCAAAGCTGTGCTACTGAGTCCACATTCCTTTGAGGGAAGATTGGTTTTCCAAATAGATTGGTATCAATGTGAACCATGTTTTTCTCGGCTGACAATGGTGATATAGATGTGTCTCAAGCAGATACTTAGTTTGCAAAGAAAAATAAATTCATTTATACTTTACCATCATCTTCAGCTAAGGGGGAGAAAAAAAGAGAAACAGAATATGTAAAATTTTGTATTTGACTCAGAATTTCCTCTGACCCCAGCTTTTGCTTTTGCTACTCCTCTTTCTCAAACTCTTCTTTTTATGGTGATGGTCTGTCTGGGCTTTCATCAGAATATTATATAATCATCCAAAAGGCCCATAAAATGAAGCTCATCACACTTAGTGTGTTCTCAGGTAATTTAGACATAAAACTTAAACCCAGGGTTTAAAAATTTCAATATGTAGCTAGAAACAAATTTTATAAAATGATAGATCACTTAAGAATTTTTTACAAAGGTTTTTTTTTCTTTTTTCTTTTTGAGACAGGGTCTACTGTCATGCAGCCTGGAGTATAGTGGTGGGGTAATAGCTCACTGAAGGCTCGAATTCCCAGGCTCAAACCATCCTCCTGCTTCAGCCTCCGAAGTATGTAAGGGGTGTGTAGAGTCTCACTTTGTTGCCCAGGCTTTTAAATGAAGGTTTCAAATAAAGGCAAACTTTCAAATGAAGCCAAATTGCTCACAGATTAATCATAAGCATCAATTTTTAGGCCAGTGTGGTAGCTCATGTCTGTAATCCCAGCACTTTGGGAGACTGAGGCAGGCAGATCTGAGGTAAAGAGTTCGAAACCAGCTTGGCCAACATGGCAAAACTCCGTCTCAATTAAAAATACAAAAAATTAGCCAGGCATGGTGGGTGCACCTGTAATCCCAGCTACTCAGGAGGCTGAGGCAGGAGATCTGCTTGAACCCCAGAGGTGGAGGTTGCAGTGAGCAGAGATCGCGCCACCGCACTCCAACCTGGGCAACAACAACAAAAAAGGATCAATTTTTACTTGTCAAACATGTTGACATGAAATGGTATAACTCACAGAACTCTAAATTTAGAGACTCTCTTACATAATTTGCCAATTTGCTTTGGGAAATTGTATTTCCTGAATGCACCCAGTTTTGTACTGGGATTTTTCCCATGGAAATCCCGTGAAAACTGGGATTTTTTTTTTTTTTTTTGGAAACTGGGATTTTCATGATGTGCACTTACTGCCACCTGGAGAGTGAGCCACTGCTAATTAAAGTGCCACGACATGTGGTGTGACAAGGTGCTTGACCTTGGATATGTTATGGTTAATTTCTAGAAGTCCACTAATTTTTTAAAGACCCATTATTATTATAATGAAATTTGGTGACAAAAAGAGTCACTTAATAGTTCACCTCACAACATCTTTTCTAGTTAAATAGATTTATCTGAACCTGGTATTTGTTCTATGGCATTAGCCTTACCTCTAAAGTAAAGTGCATCGCCAGTAAATTTCATTTCCACAAAGTTGATGCAATTGTCTTCGACTGGTTCAGCAGCCATCTTTATTCCTAAGGAAAGCAAAGAGCCATCTGTTAAAAGATAATGATTGTCGCTTTTACTACTACTTTACACTACCCTCAAGTTCAGAGGTCAGTTAACCACCTAGAATACTGATGAACAATCTGGACATTTAATAAATGCCAGAAGTTTCAGCTTATGAATACCCATGTCTAAATGTTCTCTTACAAATCATCAGATATTCGGAATATAGGAAGGATTTTCTCATTAAACAATATTATAAAGGGCAGATAGGCCGGGCGTGGTGGCTCATGCCTGTAATCCCAGCCCTTTGGAAGGTCCAGGTGGGCAGATCACCTGAGATCGGGAGTTCGAGACCAGCCTGATCAACATGGAGAAACCCCATCTCTAAAAATACAAAATTAGGTGGGCGTGGTGGTGCACGCCTGTAATCCCAGCTACTTGGGAGGCTGAGGCAGGAGAATCGCTTGAACCCAGGAGGTGGTGGTTGCCATGAGCCAAGATGGCGCCATTGCACTCCAGCCTGGGCAACAAGAGCAAAACTCCATCTCAAAAAAAAAAAAAAAAAAAAAAAAGGGCAGATAAGTGGCCCACTACTGAACTGAATCATTATTCTAATATTCCTTGAGAAATAGAAATATATTATCAATATAAATGTAATTTCATTTGAGGATGCCAGAAACATGTCTAATCCTTAGGAAGAACTGGCTTCATCCTTCTCTTACAATCAGTGGGTTCCTGTTGGTGAGAGGCTGAAGGATGTCAGCCTCCTTGTCAAAGTGCTAAAGGTGAGGCAATAATAAAAAATGCTTCCACCTGAGAGTAGAGGCAGGGTAGGAGAAGGCTGAAGGGCTCTGGCATTTGATGGCCCTCTTTCTCCATGAGGAGTAGTGGTTTTTGATCTGGAGTCTAGATTATACTATGTTTTTAACACGAGTAATACATAAATACAATCTTGCTGTAAAATCAAATGATTCAGGATTTGAAAAAATTAAAAATTCTTCTATTTGCTCTTCCTTTCTGCCCCTCTTCCAATACAGGGTGCAGGCTTCCAGAATTTTTTTATGGAGCAGGAGTTCTCAATGTGAGAAATTTGAGAACTTGGGTGGGGTAAAAAATACACATGTACTTTCACCAACTTTTGAAATTTAGCATTCCTTCCATGACTAGTTGCAGGAAACAAACCACAGTATTATTAGTAGTATGTGTGACTGTGTCATTAATAGAAATACCTGTTTTCTATTGTGTTACAATTATTGCAGAGATCTTGAAATATGGTTTAAACTCATTACTACTTTGAAATTACGGAAGTTATTAGTCCCCAGTAGATCTTATTTAATGTGTTGGTAAAAAGGCACATCTATACGGCATAAAAATTTGTTTAAAAATTAGATGGTATGCAGGGCAGTATTCATAAATCTGTGCTCCAAATTTTTCTAGCATAATCTGAGGCCCAGTATGTATGGTAGTGTAAGAAGGAATTTAAAATTCAGTTAAAAAAAAACGTAATCCAAATTAAGCTAACTCCGAAATACTTGTTAGTTGGCATTAAGAGTTTTATCTAGATTTAGTTCCTTACACACATCCAAATGTGAATGGTTATTAAACTTAGTTTATTTAATAAGTTAAAATAAAATAAAATTGTATTAAACATTAATATTTAAATTTATAATTTATTTTTTCTTTTCTGCATTTTTTTTTTCTTAAACCCTTGTACCCACTGAAAAACTGCATTGGTTTTTATTAAACGAGTTTCAAATACAGTTTAAAAGGCAAATGTAAACATACTTTCTTAAAGATATATCATAAGCTGTTCTCTTTCAGTGAATTGAAGTGTTTGACAGAGAAGCAAATGCTAAAACCATGTTATCAGACATGTTTCTTTCTGCATTTGTACTTATTATGACAAGTTTATATATTTAGCTTTTTAGTGTTTTTATTTTACTTGTATAAATTTGTGGGATTTTGTGTAATTTTGTTTCATGGATATATTGCATAGTGGTGAAGTGAGGGCTTTTAGTGTATCTGTCACTGGAATAACATACTTTGTATCCATTAAGTAATTTATCCACTTCCCTCTCACTTCCCCGCTCTTTTGAGTCTCTACCGTTTATCATTAAACACTGTCTATGCATCCACACCACTTAGCTCCCACTCATACGTGAGAACATGAGGTATTTGCCTTTCTGTGTTTCAGTTGTTTCACTTAAGATAACGACCTCCTCCTACAACAAAGCCACAGCTCATATGAAGAAAAAAAAAAAAAGAAAGATAATGGCCTCCAGTTCCATCCATGTTGCTGCAAAAGAGATGATTTTGTTCTTTCTTATGACTGAATAGTATTCCATTGCATATGTGCACACACACACACACACACACACACACAAACACACACCCCATATTTTCTTTATCCAACCATCAGCTGATGAACACTTAGGTTGATTCTATATCTTTGCTATTGTGAATATTGCTATAATAAACATACAAATGCAGGTATATTTTTGATATAATGATTTCTTCTGGGTAGATATGCAGTAGTGGGATTGCTGGATGAAAGGGTAGTTTTATTCTCAGCTATTTGAGCAATATCCATACTATTTTCTATAGAAGTTTTACAAATACACATTCCCACCGAGTGCATAAGCTGTCCCTTTTCTCTGTATCCTCGACAACATATGTTACTTTTTGTAGTAATAGCCATTCTGATTGGTGTAAGATAGTATGTCACTGTGGTTTCAATTTGCATTTCTATGATGATTAGTGGTGACAAGCATTTTCTCATGTTTGTCGGCCACTTGTATGTTTTCTTTTGAAAAACATCTATTCATGTCCTTAGCTCAGTTCTGGATGGGCTTGTTCGTTTTTTGTTGTGAGATGTTTGAGTTCCTGGTAAATTGGAGATGTTAGTCCCCTGTCAGATGTACAGTTTGCAAATATTTTCTCCCATTCTGCAGGTTGTCTGTTTATGCTGTTGATTATTTCTTTTATTTCTTTTGCTGTATAGAAGCTCTCTGGTTTAATTAAATCCCAAATGTCTGTTTTTGTTTTTGTTGCCTGTGCTTTTGAGGTCTTGGTCATGAATTCTTTGCCTAGACCACTGTCTAGAAGAGTTTTCTCTAGGTTTCTTTTTTTTTTTCTATTTTATAGTTTTGGGTGTTACATTTGTCTTTAATTCATCTTGAGTTGATTTTCGTACACGGTGAGAGATACAGGCCCAGTTTCATTCCTTTGCATATAGCTATCCAATTTTCCCAGCACCAATTATTGAAACTGGTATCCTTTTCCCATTGTATGTTCTTGTCAGCTTTGCCAAAAATCAGTTGGCTGTTAAGTATGCGGCTTTATTTCTGAGTTCTCTATTCTGTTCCATTGACATATGTGTCTGTTGTATATCACTTCCATTGCTGTTTTGGTTACTATAGCTCTGTGTTGTAACTTGAAGTAGATAAAATTTTTTTTGATAACTCTGTTCCAATATTTATTTGGTTTCTATTTTACAGCTAAGTATTTAATTTTATGGCTGTAAAAACATTATTCTGAGAAGGGGTCCACAGTCTTCAGATTTCCCATGAAAGCCCATGCTGCAGAAATGATTTGGAAGCCCCTACACTAGAATTCAGCAGTGCCTTGGGTCCCTGAAAGCAGTTACGGTTGGGGCTCTAAGGAAGGTGGCTGAGTCACCATTCTCAGTGGTACATAGAGGAGTAGCCATAAAACTGTGCTCATAGGAAGAAAACTGACTCAAATTCTTTCTAACTTAATCTAAAAGCAAGCATGTATGGTAGAGTAAGCAGGAAATTAAAACTCAATTGGAAAAACTTAATCCAAATTAAGCTGACTCCAAATACTCGTTAGTTGGTGGCTATTTCACAGTTTTTTTTTTTTTCTTTTTTAGAGACAGGGTTTCACTACGTTGGCCAGGATGGTCTCGATCTATTGACCTTGCGATCCACCAGCCTCGGCCTCTCAAAGTGCTGGGATTACATGCATTAGCCACCGCGCTCGGCATTTTTCTTTTTAAATAGAGATGGGATCTCATTATGTTATCTACGCTGGTTTTTGTTTGTTTGTTTGTTTCTTTCTTTTTTTAAGATGGAGTCTTGCTCTGTTGCCAGGCTGGAGTACAGTGGTGCAATCTCAGCTCACTGCAACCTCCGCCTCCTGGGTTCAAGCGATTCTCCTGCCTCAGCCTCCCAAATAGCTAGGACTACTGGTGTGCACCACCATGCCCAGCTAATTTTTGTATTTTTAGCAGAAACGGGGTTTCACCATGCTGGCCAGGACGGTCTGGATCTCTTGACCTCGTGATCCATCTGCCTCAGTCTCCCAAAGTGCTGGGATTACAGGTGTGAGCCACCACGCCTGGCTGTCCAGGCTGGTTTTTAACTCCTGGAATCAAGTGATCCTCTCTCCTCAGCCTCCCAAAGTGCTTGAGATTAAAGGCATGAGGCACCATACCCAGCCCTCATTTAACAGTTTTATCTAGGTTTATTTTTGTATGCTCATCTAAATGTGAATAGTTATTAAATTTATCTTATTTAAATAACATTTTTTTTTTTTTGAGATGGAGTCTCACTCTGTCACCCAGGTTGGAGTGTAGTGGTGAGATCTCGGCTCACTGCAATACCCACCCCACCCCTCTCACCTGGCCTCAAGTGATTCTCCCACCTTAGCTTCCCAAGTAGCTGGGACCACAGATACGTGCCACCACACCCAGCTAAGTTTTTGTATTTTTGGTAGAGATGGGGTTTCACCATGTTGCCCAGTCTGGTCTCAAACTCCTGAGCTCAAATGATTTGCCTGCCTTGGCCTCCCAAAGCTCTGGGATTATAGGCATGAGCCACCATGCCTGGCCAACACATTTAAATAAAATAAAAACTGATGTACAAATAAATTTAAATAAACATTTAAATATTATAAAATTTAAATATTTTTTAAATTTTATATTAAATATTAGAAAATATTTATAGCATTTAAATTTACAATTTAGAATTATCACCTAGTCTTTTAAAGGAGGGGATAAGGAGACTCTTAGAGAAAAATAATATAGCAAAGGATGAAAAGGTCGCTGAGATAAGTCTAAAATTTTTTAGGCTAGAGTGCAATGGCAGTCTATGCTCATTGCAATCTCCGCCTCCCAGGTTCAAGTGTTTGTCCTGCCTTAGCCTCCTGAGTAGCTGGCATCACAGGTGTGTGCCACCACAACCGGCTAATTTTTGTATTTTTAGTAGAGATGGGGTTTCACTATGATGACCAGGCTGATCTTGAAGCCCTGACCTTGTGATCCACCTGCCTTTAGCCTCCCAAAGTGCTGGGATTACAGGCATGAACCACCACGCTTGGCCCCAAGTCTAAAATTTTTTTTTTACAAAAGCCAAAACCAACTTTAATATTAAAAATCAGAACAGTAATGACTAGATTGTCAGCTCCCTGAGGGCTTTTTCTTTATTCACCTTGATGGTTTCATTGCTGAATGTGGCCTTGTTATAAGTGTCAGAAGGTATTTGTTAATGATGCGTTAACTGAGAAGGCAGACATCTGTTAACCGAAAGGAACTCTGTGTTTTGATTAGTTATCAGCTGGTGAAATAATGAATAGCATGATCTTCTCTACAAACTTTAATATTACGTAATACACACATATTTATTAAAGTGATTTACCTGAAATACACCAAGCAGCATGGGCAGGGATCAGATTAAATTACTAGTGTTTACCACTTTGAGTACATATTCAATGAGTGAATGGATTTAGAGAAGGACAATACTTGAGCTGATTCGCCAGTTAAGGTTTGATCATTAGCTAGGCATCAGGAATGTGTTTAGAAGCTGATTGAACCACACATGAATGACAGTTAGCTCCTACCCTCCAGTGACTCAAGAGTCTAATGGGAGAGAAGAATCTGTAAGGAGTTACAAAATAATATAATGGATGATGTAAGAGCTGGAGTTACAAGAGATTCATTCTTTTTGTTTGATGGTGCTGGAGAAGGTTACCATAGGAAGTGATGACTGTGCTGCCTTGAAAAAGCAGCAGGTATTTTCAAGGCCAGGGGAAGAGCCTCCACCAAGAAGAAACAATGTGAACAAAGGCTAGGCAGCAGGGAGACTGAGAGAACATGGGTTGTTTGAGGCCTCAACATTTTTACCATAAACAAGGCAAATGTGATCACATTTTACAGAAAAAGTGCACTTCTAAAGATTTCACATGGTTCAAGATTAACTTTTCTTTTCTTTCCCTTTTTTTTTTTGTTGAGGTTTTGCTCTTGTTGCCCAGACTGCAGTGCAATGGCGCTATCTCAGCACACCACATCCTCTGCCCCCGCCGGGTTCAAGCAATTCTCCTGCCTCAGCCTCCTGAGTAGCTTGGATTATAGGAATGCATCACCACACCCAGCTAATTTTGTATGTTTTTAGTAGAGATGGGGTTTCTCCATGCTGGTTGATCTCAAACTCCTAACCTCAGGTGATCCACCTGCCTAGGGCTCCCGAAGTGCTGGGATTATAGGTGTGAGCTACTGTGCCCAGCCAAGATTAACTTTTATTTGGGAAAAATGTAAAAGCATGAGAGGAGATATTCTTGGAGTACATAAACCTACAACAACCAAAGCATATTCTTGCTTTCTTTCCTCAACTTTCTTAGCATTATTACTAGTGTTTTGTAGCCCGCTCTCTCCACACAGACTATCACGGTGGTATTTGGCCTTTTTAATACTGTTTTCTTGAATGTAACTTTTGTTTCAACATATTTATTTGGAGATTTTTTTTCACACAGCAGTAACAATACATCCCTTAGCACTTGGATAACATTATCATATATATAATCATATATATATATCATATATATATAATAATTATATATATTATATATATATAAACAAAAATTTTTTTTAAAAAGATGGGGTTTCACCATGTTGGTCAGGCTGGTCTTGAACTCCCAACCTCAGGTGATCCATCCACCTTGGCCTCCAAAGGGCTTGGATTACAGCTGTGAGCCACCATGCCTGGCCTATAAAAATATTTTAAGTTATGTTAAAAAATAGCACAATAATAACCTGTATGTCTGAAGAACTTCTGAGATAAAGTCTAATTTACATAACACTAACATGGAAGCAGATAGTTCTACCAGGCATAAGAGACACTTGCATGTGGCAAAGTAACAGTTTATAACTCATCTGACCTACCAGCTTTGAAATTATGTCATTCTAGATAAACTATTTGGAAGAGTCAACATTATTTCCATTTTGCCCATATAAACTATAATTTTTATATTTTGCCTAATTCAGTTCACATAAAATGCAACTTGCAGTGTAGTTTGATGAAAGCTTGGAAAGAGTCAGATTACAAAGGCCTTGTGTAAGCAAGCTAAAGAGTTTGAACTTTTTTTTTCCTGAAAAAAAGTAGTGACTTAAAGAGGAGAAAGATATGGTCAAATTTGTGTTTTAAAAAGCTCACTCTAGAAGCAATGGAAAGAATGGATCTGGGCCAGGCATGGTGGCTCACACCTGTAATCCCAGCACTTCGGGAGGCCGAGGCAGGTGGATTGCTTGCGATCACGAGTTTGAGGCCAGCCTGCCCAACGTGGTGAAACCCTGTCACTACTAAAAATGCAAAATTAGCCGGGCGCGGTGGCACATACCTGTAGTCCCAGCTACTCGGGAGGCTGAAGCAGGAGAACTGCTTGAACCTGGAAGGCGGAGGTTGCAGTGAGCCAAGATCACACCACAGCACGCCAGCTTGGGCAACAAGAGCAAAACTCTGTGTCAAAAACAACAACAACAAAATGGATCTGATTGAACAAAATTGGACAGCGGTCAGACAACAACTACAGAAGCAATTTTAAAAGTTACGAGTTTTTTTTTTGTTTTTTTTTTTCTTCGACGGAGTCTTGCTCTGTCACCAGACTGGAGTGCAGTGGCACAATCTCAGCTCACTGCAACCTCTGTCTCCTGGGTTCAAGTGATTCTTCCGCCTCAGTCTCCTGAGTAGCTGGGACCACAGGCGCATGCCACCACGCCTGGCTAATTTTTTTGTATTTTTAGTAGAGACGGGGTTTCACCATGTTGGCCAGGATAGTCTCGATCTCTTGACCTCATGATCCACCTGCTTAGGCTTCCCAAAGTGCTGGGATTACAGGTGTGAGCCACCGAGCCCAGCCCACCAGTTAAGAGTCTTAAGAGATGAGGCTATGAACTAAGGTAGTGAATTCAAAAGATACTAAGCAGCAGGATTTTCCAGCTGGTCTGTTGTGGGTCAAACAGAAGAAGGAAGAACTGAGGGAGACTTTGTAGTTTTTGGCTTGTGCATTTTGTTGAGTGGTTACCTCATTCATAAGAAAAAAGAGAATGAAAAAACAGCTCAGATGGAAAATAATTAGTCAAGTTTTATAAATCTGAGATGTGTCACAAAAGTCATGAAAGAAAGGGTTTCAGGAGGGGCTGCCTGAAATCAGAAACTGTAGAGCTCATAATTTATATATAAGCTTAAACTAGTTCAGTGAATTTAGCAATTAGGAAGTTTTGGGTAACTAGAACAGTTTGGGTAAAGTGGAGTTAGCGGATGGTAGGAGGATGAGTATCTAGGACAGAATGGGAGGGGAAAAAGTAAGGTCAGTGACTACAAACTATTCTTTTAGGAAGTCTGGCTACAAAAAGAGTTAGGGTACCAGTTACTGGTGGTGGGGGGGGGGCGATGGGTAGCTATATACAATGTACAAATTTTAATTTGACTCCAGATACATAGTTCCAATTGTAAGAGATCTAATAAATTACTTTTCAAAACATGTCCTAGTTACCTGCCTAAAACCGAAACCTGGGGGTCATTCTTAACTCCTTGGTCTAAACGTTCCCTTGTCTGAAAAATACTGTAGAT
The DNA here is from genome assembly GCA_031835075.1 of Saguinus oedipus. NCBI lineage: Eukaryota > Metazoa > Chordata > Mammalia > Primates > Cebidae > Saguinus > Saguinus oedipus. The sequence continues at coordinate 9,968,794 of CM063178.1, forward strand.
TCTCAGAAATGTCTCCAGAATTTGCTTTGTCCTCTCTGTCTCCAGCAGCACTGTTTTAAATCAAGCCCTCACCACCCCTGGCATTTTCTACTTTCTCTTCGACTCGGTTTTCTGGCTTCCAAACTCTCCTCCATTGTTGCAGGTTTATTCTCTCTGCCAGGCCAGAACTTCTTCCCCTGCTTTTTTTTTTTTTTTTTTTTTTTTTTTTTTTTTTTTTGCCTGCAGACCTTGCCTCATCTTTCATCCTGTAACTCCCAGCTTTAATACTTTCTCTAGGAAAGCTTCCTGCTCATTAATTCTTAGCTAATCATTCTCTTCTCAGAGTCCCACCTCCCTCACATCTGTTCAGGTTTCTTAAATAGCTCTTACAACCCTGAATTGCGATTACTTTGATTAAAAAGAGGTCTGTTCAGCTTCCATCTGAGCTTTAAGATAATTAGTTGTCTTTCCCCCCCAAATCTTTAACACCTGGAAAGAGTTTATCACACAGTAGGAACTCAATAAATGTTCTATGAATAAGAGTTTGCTATGATAAACCTTACTGCCATGACAACAGTGTAGAAAGGGATGTGTAGAAGTTTTTTTTATCTTAAACTCTCCCTCCACCTGAAAGCCAATGAGGAGGAAGAAGATGAGAGAAGCCTGAAAATAGAATTTTAAAAATAGAATAATTTTTCTAAAGTTTTCTCCAATTTTTCCCTAGTAGTTTCTTTTTTATTTCATGTGTTTATTCTGAATTCTTTATTCTTATTTTCTTACAATTCTTCTTGTTCTCAACACATCTATGACTAATTACAAGTGGTGGGTTCTCATCTCGATTTCTCCTCCCCTCAATTTTCCTCTTCCTTTCTCATCCATGTTTCTTTGCTTTAACTCTAATCTACGAAAATTATCGTATCCATTGGATAAAAACGTTTTGACTATTTCATCTGAAATTCTCAGACTCTTGACTTTTTTTTTTTAAGTTATAAACCATCTTGGAAAGATCCTCCCAGGAGTAAGCAGTAACAATTTGTTCTTTAAAACAAACAAACAAACAAAAAGTTTTAGTTATTGCAATACTTCGAAAACTAGGCAGAGGCTAGTGAACGGCAGAATTTCATTATGGAAATTAGGCCACATGAGTTCCAGTTTTGTCTGGGGCAAGTCACTTAGTTCTAAGTGTCTCAGTTTTCTCATTTGGACAAGGAATTTGGATAGTCAATCTTTAAGGTCTGTTTCACCTCTAGCGACCTGCAATTCTAGACTCTAGTTAAGGCTGTAAGGAGAGAACCATTAATATGTGGCAAATGGCTTAGTAACCACTTCTTCATAATTCTAAGATAATACATATTTATGGAATATTTATTATACAACTAGCATTGTTAAGCCACTAAGAGTTTAGAAACATACTATTAGACTGGGCATGGTGGTATATGCCTGTAATCCCAGCACTGTGGGAGGCTGAGGAAGGTAGATCACTTGAGGTCAGGTGTTCGAGACCAGCCTGGCCAACATTGTGAAACCCTGTCTCTACTAAAAGTACAAAAATTAGCTGAGTATAGTGGCACGTGCCTTGTAGTCCCAGATACGTGGGATGCTGAGGCAAGAGAGTTGATGGAATGAGGCGGAGGTCGCAGTGAGCCAAGTTCATGCCACTGCACTCCAGCCTGGGTGACAGAGCAAGACCATCTCAAACAACAACAACAAACATACTAGTAGCCTGTAATCCCAGCACTTTGGGAGGCCGAGGCAGGTGGATCACGAGGTCAACAGATCGAGACCATCCTGGTCAACATGGTGAAACCCCGTCTCTACTAAAGATACAAAAAATTAGCTGGGCATGGTGGTGCGTGCCTGTAATCCCAGCTACTCAGGAGGCTGAGGCAGGAGAATTGCCTGAACCCAGGAGGCGGAGGTTGCGGTGAGCTGAGATCAGGCCATTGCACTCCAGCCTGGGTAACAAGAGCGAAACTCCGTCTCAAAAAAAAAAGTTAAAATGCCTTAAACTTGAAAAGCAACTATGATTATGTTTATCCTTGCTGTGGAATTCCAATCCTGTTGAATAGGTATGGGATAAAATGAGCAAGCATGCTATGTAATTAATCGCCTGAAATCAGGTAGGTAGTTATCTTAACAGCAACAAGATCAAAACCTAAGTTTTCAGTTCTTTTTTTCTTTGTGACTGACCTGCAAACTTTTCAGTTCTGTAAATCATTTTGTCCTTGAAAAATTTGCATCTTATTATGAATGTGTGTATGTGAGTGTGGAAGAGGTGAGAGTAGAAGAAAACTTTAAAGATGAGATAATTAATTATAAAAGGCAGAATTAATAAACTGCTAAATACAGACTCAAAGCCAAATATCAAAATGGAACTGACATAGTTTAAATGGCCTAGTTTGAAAAGGAGAATTGAACTGAATCTCAAAGAATGCTGAAAGATATGAATAGAGAAGGAAATGGACCAGCATTTATGCGATAATCAAAACAATGGTGTGTTGGAGGGGAACTGAATAGAGCGATTTTTTGTTTTCGAGACACAGTCTTGCTCTGTCACCCAGGCTGGAGTGCAGTGATGAGAAAAACATAGCTCACTGTAGCCTTGACCTCCTGGGATCAAGTGATCCTCTTGCCTCAGCCTCCTGAGTAGTTGGGACTATGGGCACGTGCTACTAAGTCTGACTAATTTTTGTATTTTTTTGTAGAGACAGGGTTTTGCCATGTTACTCAGGCTGGTCTTGAACTCCTGAGATGAAGCGATCCACCTTCCTTGGCCTTCCAAAGTGTTGGGATTATAGGTGTGAGCCACTGTACCCAGCCTATGATTCTTGGATTGCAGTGGAACAGCCCTGCTGTTTTGCAGTGAACACAAGGTAAAGTGAGATTAGAGTAGGGAGGGCATTGGAAATCACATAAAACAGTAAATTTAATCTCATAGGCAATAGGAAAACATTGCAGATAAAAAGTTATTTTTGAAGAAAGTTTTTTTTTTTTTTTTTTGAGAAAGTCTCACTTTGATGCCCAGTGGCCCAGCTTACCATAGATTCAACCTCCTGGGCTCAAGCAATGCTCAGTATTCTGAGTAGTACCACAGGAATGCACCGACACACCTAGCTAATTATTTATCCTTGTTTTGTAGAGTTGATGCTGCCCTGGTCGTTCTCAAATTCCTGGGCTCAGACAATCCTCCTGCCTCTGTCTCCCAAAGTGCTGAGATTCCAGGCATGAGCTACGGTACCTGGCCTGAAGGAAAATTTAATAGAACTTCAAGTAGCTTAATATGGGCAAAAAGAGGAATTTCAGTTGTCCCAAAATTTAGGGTGTCCTAATTTTTGTTATTCAACTTAAAATAGAGAAATTTATTTAGCCCTTCCCTTATTGTGAAACAAAATTATCCTGAGGAATTCTATATTATCCAATTATAGCCCAGCCCAAAGGTGTTGGGGCAGGTTCTACAAGATGACCAATCATCGGAAAATATTTTCTTGCTTTTAATGTAACTGATTCTGTCTTGAGACTCGATTTAAAGAGAAGCTTATTTATTTTACCACTCTAAAAGAGTGATTCTCAGAAAGTTCTTAAAGTGAAAGCTATTTCTATTAATTCTAAGATGTAATTTGTCTTTTTCACTCATTCTCTCATGAGTGTACAACAGAGTTTACCAGAGGCTACATTCTGTGCAATATTGCAATAGTCTGAATGCAAAGAGATGAGAATCCAGCTCATCTATCTGGCTTCTATTAAACCAGTTAAGACACTTGTAGAAATAAAAAAAAAAAGTGTCAATCTTTATGCTTGTTTTTTTGTTGTTGTTTAAAAAATACATAGTTGGCTGGGCGTGGTGGCTCAGGCCTATAATCCCAGCAGTTTGGGAGGCCGAGGCGGGTGGATCACGAGGTCAGGAGTTTGAGACTAGCCTGACCAATATAGTGAAACCGTGTCTCTACTAAAAATAAAAAAATTAGTTGGGTGTGGTGGTGTGCGCCCGTAGCCCCAGCTACTTGGGAGGCTGAGGCAGAAGAATTGCTTGAACCTGGGAGGTGGAGGTTGCAGTGAGCCGAGATTGTGCCACTGCACTCCAGCCTGGGTGACAGAGCGAGACTCCGTCTCAAAAAAATAAAAAAAAGAAAAAGAAAAAGAAAAAGAAAAAGAAAAAGAAAAAAATATAGTCATCTTTAATTAAAATTGTTATTTATGCTAAAGTGATGGGCTTAGTGTAGAGAAATTATGAGAGCAAAAAGTTTGAGAACCTCTCCTCTAAAGTGATACTCTCCCATATTTAATAAAAGAAAATAATTCTTTTCTGGCTTTGCTCATATTTCTTACGTTGACACTGACTGCTCACTGTAGTGATGTTAGATGGTTTATATTCCTCTCAATTGCTTTTCTAGCTTATTTTCGTCTAATCTTTCTAAATAAAGAGGAATGAAATTTCTTACCTGTGACAAATAGTTTCTTGCAAGAGGAAGTGATCTGGAATGTCTGAGGTCCCTTTTCTCGTCCTGAGGCTGTGTAGATTGTAGCAGGTGACAGCCACTTCAGCAGCTAGAGGTGGCAGCTGCAGCCAGAACTGAGAGCCAGGAGTGCAAAATGCACTGGGAAACAACTCCTTGCTGCCTGGGCAGGCAGTCACCAGGGGCCCGGGAGAGAATGAGGAAGAAGGTGGAGTAGGGGAGGAGACTAATGCTGGCACGTCTTGGGCCCGCCTTCTAACAGGCTTTTTTGAAGTGAAAGAGGATACGAGTATTTCTTTTAATGTAATATCACTATTTTAATGAAATCTTTTCTTCTGTAAAGTTGCGGCTCTGTGCCTTCCAAAACCTGTACCTTTTTCTGAAGTACACACAAACACTTTAAGAAAGTACCTCCTTAGTCCATCAGAAGCATCTTCTTTTCTCATCTGTCTCTCTTCATTTTCAGACTTCCTGGTCACATTTCAGCACAAAGCTTTTCTTACCTTACAATGCAGAATAATCAGTCCTATTGGGTAACTCCTACAATGTTACAACACTTAAAATATTTCTAAAATATAATTTTTTAGAAAAGAAACATTTTGTAAAATATTTTCTTTGACTTTATAACCTCATTCAGGACTTCCCCTCCCTCCCAAGCTCAAAATGGTGTCAAAGGGTAGTTGATACAGGTCAGTAATATTTACTTTTCAGCGGAAAAGGAGTCCATTTTTATAAAACTTCTTCTTTGTCTGCTATATCAGATGAAGCCACATGCATACCATCCTTAGAATTTTATTTAACAATTTTTAAATTTCCTGCAGCGGAAAGTAAGCTTGGGGACAGAGATAGCAAAATTCGGATACAAGGGCCAATGTTTACTTACAGTTTCCAGTGTTAAAACTTTCCATTCCTGGAATGATAGCAAAGACTGACTGAAAATATTTGAAATACAATTTAAGGATATGTATTTTTAGGGCTTATGCTCACTTGTTGAAAAATAGTCTTATAAAATGTAACTTTTAAAGAGCAGAGTGTACACATCACAGTATTGAAAATAATTAGTGGAAACAGAATTTCTTAGCTTTTTTTTTTTGAACATGTGCTAAACTGTATTACTTTGCTAGGAAGAGAATTAGCCAGGTGGCATTTTGTTTTTGTTTTTTGCTAGTACAGAGATGGTATACAACCAGAGTGCCTCCTAGAGTCAGGGAACAAAATGCTTACATAAACACTACTTTTTGTTTGTTTATTTTAAAGACAAGATAGGGTTTTCATTTCGTGAAGTCATAAAAACATCACGTCCTTCAGCAGTGATTACAAAGGAAGTTTGTGGCAGGGTGGTTGGAAGTGATTGGTGTGTTGACTCTCAGAAGAAAGAAACAGTACATTTAAGAAGTATACGATAAGAATACATATGTGACTAAAGTTGAAATATTAAGTTTTCATCTTCCAACTATAGAGTCCAATTGGGCCAATTAACATGAAAGCATGAAATGGGAAGTAGTGATCAGAAGCAGAGCACTAAACAAGCTCTAATTTTAAATATTCCATTGCCAATGAATTTTCTCCAGCTGTAAAGATGAAGAATGCACAATTTACACATTTTGAAGTTTTGGGACAAACATTTTTTTCTTTGATACAGAGCAATCCAAATGTCTCAGTGTCCTTTGTACTTCACAGAGTTGTTTTTAAAGATTAAATGAGATAATGATGACAGCCCTTTGAAGATTTTCAAGCTCTAGATAACATGATCTATATTCTCTCACTTCTTCTTACCCATTTCACTTATACAATGGATGTAAGATTTTAAAAATAAAATGTCCATAGTGTTCTCTGAACCTGACGAAAGCATTTGTGCATTAGGTGGAATCATTTTTCCTGGAAATATTTTAAGAATCGGATGGATAACCACCTACTTGGATATCACACAATGTGAAGGCTGTGAGGTGAATTATATGAGTATTTTCCAGAACTTTGGATTTAATGAACCATTAAAAATAACAGCAATCATGATAATAAGGAGGAAGAGATAAACATAGTGGACTACTCTACATTTTACCAAGTAAGGACACTGAAAAATGTGAAGTTTTAAAGCTTTTTATTTCATAAAACTTATCTTACCTGTGCCCCCAAAATTAGGAAGGACATGGTATCAGAATAAAGGACAGTCCTTTAAAGTGGATGTATTTGACTTGATGAAAACTTTATACCTGCTCTAGAGTCTGAAACAATAAAGATAAAAATCAAAGAAAACGAAAACTTCATTATTTTCTCTTCATTTTACCACAGAGGGTAAAAATTCAACACAAATTGCTATTGTTTTCAGACAGTGTTTGAGAATCCTTACTTCTCCACAGTTATCTAGTCTAGTATTTAGCACGTGGCTTATATTTCACAATATTAGCAACTCAAATTAAACACATTGAGTGCTTATTTTCAAGGAACTTATTTAAAACAATTGGCTTCTTCACAAATAGCAAATAAATATATACATACCCACTACTTCCAAGTCTTGATGATAACTAACATTTAATAAAGCAAAAGGAAAATTAGTGATACATGTAAGTGTTAAATACAGTTCTCTAAGGTGTAAGATTTTGTACCTGGAGCTTATGGATGGGTGTTATTGACCTTTGTGTTATGAGTTAATTTGCTTTGTTTTTTTTTTCTTCCACATCAACTAACTGGGCATAAAGTTGAAATGTCTGTCTTTGAAATTGCAGGTGAAAGTCTCCAATTAAATGTTGCCACGTTTGAAGAGGCAAAGCTACAAGTATGGGAGCCACGTGTATCACAGAATACATTTTGATAGCTGCGGCCAATTAAATTGACTAAACTTATTGACAGATCCGGGAAATAATTTTCTAGAAAGGTGTGGTTCTGAAAGTTTGGTTGCCACAAAGAGGAAGAGGGTCAGGAACTGAGGCTCTGCATCTAAAAGCCTGGCTTGTAGACCAGGGGAACCCGTGATTAAAACCTTACTGCAAACAGACCATCTGCAAACGCGGTTTTAAACCCTTCCTGCAAACAAACCAAGTAAATCTTATTCTAAAAGAGGCCGTGGATGTGGTATTTCGTGTTCCTTTCCTGAGATTCCAAGCTGCTGAGAGACACCCTGGCCTTGCTTTGGCAAGTCTTCCTTGTTCTTTCTTTGCCAGTTTCAGGTTTTATCCTGACTCAAACACACATAGGGTGGCAGGGAGAGATTTTTTGTTTCATGACTAATTCAAGTCGAGGGGAAAGAGCGGGAGAAACCCAGGAAAAACCTGCCCTTCTGCAGGGCCAGGCTCTGGGAGGCTGGGGGCGGGGTGGGGGGGGGGTGGGGCGGCTGTCACGTGACTCCCGCAGGGGCTGATGGGAGTGCGGCCGCTATCTTTACGTAGGAAACCTAGCACCTCGCCCCTCACTCCCGCGTGTTTGCTGAGGAGGAAGGTTCCCACACCACTAAGTACACTGGGCTTGGGGTGAGGCTAAAGGGATGGGCGCCTGTGAGAATGTAAATGAGTGTGACATAAGGAAGGGCGGGAGGATGGAAGCTTCTTCTGAGGGGTTCTAGTGGGACACAAGCATTAGTAGGGAGGAAGTGGGGAGGGGCGGCAGGAAGTGAGGAGAAATGGAGGTGAGATGGCCTGAGGGGCCAGAATGGCATTGAGAAGAGGGAGAAAACTAGAAGGAAACAGCAGCATGAGGCAGAGGGGACAGTGCTTAGTAACGGCCAGGTCACTAAGCCTAAGATCGCAGAGCCGGGGGTAGTGGCGGGTGTTTATCACTCTGTGAAGACCAGCCCGTCCACCATGCCTGGCGTCGGCTGATGCCCTGAGCTATGACAGGAAAACTAACTGATTTTTGCAAACAGACTTACTTGATTGACATAGGTGCACAGTGTTACTTTGGGAGAGAAGAGAAAGGTGAAGGCGAAAGAGAAGATTAGAAGGGGAAGGGGGAGTGAAAAAAATCCACCTTTTGGCTTCTCTGAAGTATTCTCCAACTACCAAGGCGAAGTTAACACTGCATGTGTAGTATTTTCTAGATACTATTAATACTATTACAGCACTTAAACTTACATATAAAGATACTGGGAGGAATGGAGATGTACAATACAGAATTTACTTAACAAACATCTTTCTAATTTGTGGTTGCTCTTTCTGTCTTCTATGTATGCATGTTCTATAGGACGAATCAGAGTTACCCAAGTCGGCATTGTTTCTCAAAAACAGCAAAAAACAAAAACAAAACAAAAAAACTCAATTGGTAACAAATAGGGACAGGGCTCCCCTCATCTCAAAGACATGGAGACTATACCCTTCCAGGTTTCAACATTTAGACTCCTAGGGAAAATGCCTTCTGAATTTATGGGAAAGTAAAAGTAAAATTTGAAGCTACTTTAAAGTAAGGTAGGACAGTGGGAATAATCTCAGACTTGAAGAGTGAGGAGATCTCGGTTTTAGACTAGCTCAGCCTTAGGGTCTCACTGGGTCCACCATCACTGTACCTGTTTTCTCACTTGTAAAAAATGAGATTGAATTAGATGAACTTTAAGACCTGTTTCAACATTAAGATTTTGTGAAGATAGAAGAATCTTAACTGAGCCAGTCCTGAAACAAGGCAGAATTGCCAGAGAAGATCATTTGGCTAAGTACATAGAGAGGAGAAGTTGAAAATGACAGGACTCGTAGGCTGGCACCAGCTAATATGGGACCTTGTAGGCCATACCATGGAATTTCATGGTATGGAACAATGAAAGGTTTTGAGTTAAGGGAATGTATGAATCAAAGTTTTGATACCCAAAGAGCAGTTGATAGAATGATTTAGAGGAGGGAGAAATTGAGTTTAGGAAAGTGACGGATAATGATGGTCTAAATTAACAGCAGCAGTAGGAGTGGGAAAAAGGGAAAGATTCCAGGGAGCTGTAGCATGGAGTTGTACCTAAATCTGGCATTGTTCTAAGCTTTATAGCTGGTGCCTTCGGAATATGATGGCAAATCACCTTGTAAATCCCGATACTAGAAATTCCAAGAGGCCAAGAGAATTGGAGGTAAGCTCTATTCTTGTGGAGCCTTAATCTTTTATTCTGTTATACAAACTTCTCAAATTTCTTCCCTTTAAGAAAGCTCTATAGATAGTAGAATTTAATATATTCATATTCCCAGAGCTGGGATTGTCATACAACATAGCAGGAGCTATGTTGATTCCAGCTGCTTTTTTCACTAAGTTCGGGCCTCCAAGAAACTATTGGGAGATTTGTTTTTGGTAGCTTGAGATCTAGAGACAGAAGTGAGTCTGTGCTTTTATGATACATAGGATTTTATGTAATTATTTTGCTGTGATAAGTAGGATACCTAGGTGATATAGTTATTGATCTTTTTAAAGAAAAGCACAGTATCCTGTCCTTTACTACTGCCTCTACCAATTAATCTGTTGCATTTGGGACATGATTTGCTCCCTTGAAGATTATATTATTTTGCAAAATGTTGCAAGCATTTGGCTACTGTCTAAATTACAGTATAGCTTTATTGCTATGAAAACATTGATTGGTTCAAGATACCAGACTCTCTCTCAACAGGAGTTTAAAACCACATTTAAAGTCTAATTTAAGGCTGAGTGCATTGGCTCATGGCTGTAACCTTAGTGCTTTGGGAGGCTGAGGCAGGGGTATCGTTTGAGGCTTAGAGTTTCACATTGGCCTGGGCAACACTGCAATACCCTGTCTCTGAAAACCAAACCAAACCAAACCAAACCAAACTAGCCAGGCATGTGGAATGTGCCTGTAGTCCTAGCTACTCATAAGGCTGAGACAGGAGGATCACTTGAACCCAGGAGTCTTCAGTGAGCTATGATTGTGTCACTACACTCTGGCCTGGGTAACAGAGTGAGACCTTGTCACAAAAGCAAACAAATGAAAAGCAAAGTCTAGTTGAAAACCTAAATAAAATTTAATATGTTGAGCAAGGTGTTTCTTGGGCCTGTAAATTTCCTTAATAATAAAAACTCAAATGACTAATTAAGTCATATACTTTCTAGCATGTTTGCCTTTTTCTGAAAAATGTTTTATTTACTACTTCTTATAAGCGAAATGTATATGTCTTGGAGATCTTATTGACTATACCTGTTTTCTTTATTTTGTCCTGTTAGTCTCCAGTGCCAGATAGTCCACAGCTGCCTTCTCTTGGAAAATCAGATTCATCTTTCTCTGAAAGTTCCAGACTGTTTTATAAAGATGAAGCCTTGGACAAAGATTTAAATGGTGATGTACAAAATGTTTATATTTCTGTACATCAGTTTTATAATGCAGAAGGTTTGTTATATTTTATAACTTACATGTTTTTTTTTAACAGATGTGAGCAAGGAAATTAATCTAATGTTGTCTACCTATGCAAAGCTTTTAAGGCAAGTACCTGTAGTATATTCTCTAGGTCTTTATGTTCATTTTCTTCTGGAAACCCTGTAATGGGAAGTTTAATTCTGTGGCTGCCAAACCTCTCCAGTAATTAAAACTTTGGAATTTTTTTTTTTTTTTTTGAGACGCAGTTTCATTCTTGTTACCCAGGCTGGAGTGCAATGGCGCGATCTTGGCTCACCGCAACCTCCGCCTCCTGGGTTCAGGCAATTCTCCTTCCTCAGCCTCCTCAGTAGCTGGGATTACAGGTGTGCACCACCATGCCCAGCTAATTTTTGTATTTTTAGTAGAGACGGGGTTTCACCACGTTGACCAGGATGGTCTCGATCTCTTGACCTCGTGATCCACCCACCTCGGCCTCTCAAAGTGCTTGGATTACAGGCTTGAGCCACCGCGCCCGGCCCTGGAATTTTTTATTCTACCTCAGTCCCTTATAATAGGTTAGTTGTTTATTTTCGGGGAATAGCCTTAACTTTTCCACTAAAAATCCTTTTTTTTTACTCTTGCCAAGCTAGTACTAGACTGTATATATCTTGGTCTGTAATTAGATGACATTACATTTTAAATTTTATGTAAACACCTCTTTGAGAAAAATGTTTGGTGAAATTAATGATTATGGAGTGATATTAAAGATAAATACTTATATCATAGAGAGTCAGCCTTTCATATTCATGGATTCTGAGTCAGTAGATTCAACCAAACACAGAGTGAAAATATTTGGGAAAAAAATAATGGTTGTATCTGTACTGAACATGTACAGACATTCTTTTCTTGTCATTATTTTTCAAACAATACAGTATAACAACAGTTGAAATAGCATTTACATAGTATTGGTCTTATAAGTAACAATTTAAAGTATATGGGAGAATGTTCTTAGGTTATATGCAAATACTATGCTGTTTTATAGAAGGGACTTAAACATCTATGAGGGATCTCCCTTTGATATCTGTGGGAGATTTTGGAACCAATCCCCCGTGGATACTGAGGGATGACTGTGTTTATATTATCTATTTTAAGACCAAATTTGAATATTTTATTAACCTGATGTCATCTTTTATAAAGCGTTTTTTTAATACTGCTGGACAGTCATTATATTAGATAGTGGTTTGTGTGGCTGTAAAAATAATGTATATAATTTAATACTAGTGTTATAACATATAAGATAGACTTTCTGCTGTGTCAGGAGACCTTTTTGAGTAGTCAAAAATATTTGTGGGACTAACTTTTTTCCTGAAGAGTATTAGTAAAGTAATGAAGTTCTGTGGTACATAAAGCCATTTAAATGAAATAGTTAACAAATATAGTGTAATGAAGAACAATATGATGATGGTGTTTATAACTACCTAGTTTAATACAAAACTTTTTTTCCTATTAGTGAGAGAGCAGCAGTAGATGCATCTTACATTGATGAGATAGATGAACTCTTCAAAGAAGCCAATACTATTGAAAACTTTCTAATACAAAAAAGAGAGTTCCTGCGACAGAGGTTTACAGTGATAGCAAACACATTACACAGATAAAATATACACTTGAAATAAGTTGAGAATTCAAACTTCTTATTGTTACAATGCAAGAATGACATTTATGCTTTGAAAGCTCTCTAGTTGTTAAAGAAAATGTATATTTTGAACAGAGAAGGGGAAATTCCTTGAAATTCTTTTCTAGATTTAAAAAGGAACTTTTAAATTCCTTGATGTTAATGTTCATGTTCATGTCCTAAGCTGGACATGAACATGAACTACATCATTTTTCTTTTGAGGGTCAAACATTTAGTGCATTTTATAGAAGTGTAATTATTTAATCTTATGTGGATTCTTTTATTTTTTCCTTAAACTTCCTAGTATTTCTTAAACTTCTAAAAAATGATTCAGTTAATTTATAATGTTTAATATTATACTTTTTCTTTTAGAATATTTTATTTAAATATCATCTCATTTTTGAGTCAGTTTTGAATTATTTTATGGTCAGGATTATAAAAGAAGATTAAAACCTTAGAGGTGATTTTTTTCCAGTGTCTTAGAATATAATGACATTACTGTGTGCTATTTCTATTTGATTATTTTTACTATTAGTTGTTATGTATGGCTAATAAAAAGTCTTGGCTTAAAATGATTTTCTTGTAGTCAAAGTAGTAAAATAAAAACCAGAATTACTCACCAGAACCTTGTATGAGTTGGCTTTTTTACACATCAACCACATCAACATGTGCAGTTAATGAATTATATTTAGAAACATTAACAGCAGTGTGGTATGGGATAAAGATTAGTGATCTGGAAGTAAATAGATTGGCTTAAACAACAGGATGACTTTGGGAGGTCACTTCAATTTGGACTGGAGGAGCTATACTATTCATCTAGCTAAAAAAAAAATTATCCCTTTGATGTAAAGTACTACTAGGATTTTACTGAAAACTTTCTATATCATATATTACTATGTGGGATAGCTATATTAACCAGATTTTTAAACACTATGGCACCCATTTTTCAATCATATAGACAGTTCAGTTTATTGCATGTATATTTTTCCGATATAAGTGATCAGAAATTGCAAATAGTGGGGCCCAAAGTGGCTCCGGCCGGATGTCGTGGCGCTTGCGAAGGCGAGGCCCAGAGTTCAAGGCCAACCAACCTCAGCAACCTTACAAGCTCTCATTGATTGGCAAAAAAAAAAAAAAAAAAAAGAAATTGCAAATAGTACTACAGGGAATTGTTATTACGAAGGGAGACTGCCTTCTGAACTCAAAATCTCATTTCGTCAAATTACTATTTTTTTTGTTTGTTTGTTTTTCTTTTTACCAATAACTCCGGAGAATATACCAAGTAAATCAAATTACTGTTTTAAGGCATAAACATCACATGATATAAATACTCATATAAGAAAAGATAACAAAAGTGAAATAAAATAATTGCTAAAGAAAATTGGGTAAGTGGAAAAAATTACTGGGTTGATGGAGGCGGTGGCACAGAATAGGTTGGAGGTCAAAAAAGTAACTATTAGAAATAATTTCTTTTTTTGGCCAGGTGCAGTGGCTCCCATTTCTAATCCTAGCTACTTGGAAGACTGAAGTGGGAGGATGGCTTAAGGTCAGGAGTCTGAAGTTGCAGTGAGCTATGACTGCATCACTGCACTCTAGCCTGCTGACAGAGAGACTCTGTCTTGAAAAAAAGAATTCTTTCTGTTTCTCTTTTTTTCTCTCTTCTTTTTTTCTTTCTTTCTTCTCTCTCTCTCCTCCCCCTTCCTTCCTTCCCCCCACTTTCCCTCCCTTCCTCCCTCCCTTCCCCTCTCTCTTTCTCTTTCTTCCTTTCCTTTCTTTTTCTTTTCCTTTTTTGACTGTGTCTTGCTCTGTTGCCCAGGCTGGAGTGCAGTGGCACAATCTCAGCTCACTATAACCTCTGCCTCTCAGGTTCAAGCGATTGTTCTGCCTCAGCCTCCCCAGTAGCTGGGATTACAGGTGCCTGCCACCATGCCTAGCTAATTTTTGTACTTTTGGTAGAGACGGGTTTTGCTGTGTTGGCCAGGCTGGTCTTGAACTCCTGACCTCAGGTGATCCATCCGCCTCAGCCTCTCAAAGTGCTGAGATAACAGGTGTGAGCCACCACACCTGGCCAAAAGAAAACTAAATAACCAGAAGATTTGTGAGTTCATATGACATGTCACCTGGATTTCGATCCACCATCATTAAGAAATGCTCTTGAGTAACTTTTTCTAAGCATTTATTACTACCATGAAAAATAAGGCCAACAGATTGTTTCAGACTAGATTTCATAATATACTTGTTATATCCTAATGGTATCACCATTGTTCAACATCTAGTTCTTCCTTTTGCGGGTTCAGAAAATTGATTTGATCATTTCATTTGATATGATTAAGCCTGGAGAACTGATTTTAACTCACAATGTATTTACTGTTCAGAATTGTTTATACCTTCTAGTATAAAGGTCCCTGAAAGCCTAATAATTAAGGCTTATTTTTAAAATCAAATTTGGATGGCTTTGGTACCATCCACGTAGACAAGAATAATTATCTTGGCCGGGTGTGATGGCTCATACCTGTAATCCCAGCAGTGTGGGGGGCTAAGGCAGGCAGATCACTTGAGGTCAGGAGTTTGAGACCAGCCTAGCCAACATGGTAAAATCCTGTTTGTACTAAAAGTAAAAAAAAGTAAGGTGGCGTGTACCTATAGTCCCAGCAACTCAGAAGGCTGAGACAGGAGAATCGCTTGAACCTGGGGAAGCGGAGGTTGCAGTGAATCGAGATTATGCCACTGTACTCCAGCCTGGGTGACAGAGTGAGACTCTGTCTCAAAATAATAATTACCTCACAACTGGAGAAATGCTATTTCAGGAACACCATTGCCCTTTAATTTACACTTCTAATGTTACTCTATTTCAATAAAACCTCAGAAGTTTCTTAGTTATTTTTCATTAATTACTAATCAAAATATATACCGAACCATCTTTGTAATGTGCTAGATGTATTAAGACACTGCCTTCTGACAATTTTAACCACTTCTTTCTTGAAATACACTTACAACTTTGCTAGGAAGACATGATATGTTAATGTTAAAAGCAACTCTGTGGCAGTGCTGTGGGACTTACTAGACGATCTTTTGGTAAGGGAGTCAGAGAGGTAGATTTTAATTGGATTTTTGAAAAGGAAAGAGGATATTCCAGGCAGGGGAAAAATTTCTTCAGTAACACAGAAGAAAACATTATGGTGTGTTAGTCACGTTGCTAGGATGATAATTCATGAAGGGAAATAAGTGTATCTTCTAAACGCCTGGAGAGCAGGGACAATCTTGTTTCTTGGTATTCTTACTTTGTAGCACAGTATTTGATACATTGGTGCTAAAAATGTTAAATTAATAAAGCCATATACATTTTAAGGGCATACTTTCACTCATGCTAGATTGTTAGAAAATGTTCTGTAAAATTAATGAACAGAAAAGAAAAGGAAGAGCGAAGTGATTTAAAGGCAGAGAAGAATGAAAGTTAAGTTGTTGCCAGATTGTAGAGCTATCTAGTTGCAGTCTTGGACTTTACTCTGTGTTAGACTCTTCCAGAGGAGAGGAGTGGCATAATAAAATTGGAGTCGTGGATCAAGATAATCGGACTTTAGCGTGAGAACAGATTTGAAAAAGAAAAGCTTAGGGAGGGGGAGATCACTATTGGTGGTCAAACAGCTGCTTATTATAGATAGGTTGTTGGGACGGTTGTCATGGAAATAAGCCCCGCCCGTTAGCCGCCTCCTCACCTTTACCGGTCAGTGAGGGAGACACAGTCCAGGCAGTTCGGTGCATGTTCGTTTTTTAGCAGTACTCAAAACTGCCAGTGTGGGAGGATTTGGAAATCACGGGATCTGCTCAATACAAAAATGTTTTTCCGAGTCTTTCCCCATTTTATCAGGAGTCTTTCTACCACTGCAGTGGATTTCCTTCCTGTCATGGTGCACCGGCTCCTAGGTAAGGAGTTTGCCCCTTTCTCTTCCTCATCCTCCTCTTCTTGCCAGTCTGCACTTAGAATTCTGTGCTGCTTTCCTGAACATTGCTGGGAGCTTCTGAAGCTTTCCATCCTGTGTGGATCAGATTAGACAGCAAATCCGCAGAGCCCCGGAAGTTAAAGAAGGCTGTTAGGATTGTTTCCTCATAGTCAGGGAAACAACCTTCACATTTGTATATGGTTATTTTTATTTTTATTATTTATTTATTTTCTATTTTTCAAGGATCCTCCAGTAACATTTGTATATGTTATACAATATTTAGGGCAGGATTCAGGGACTTCAGATTCTTTTGGATTTGCAATAAGAATAATATTCAATATTTAGGCTTTTCTAAATTCAAAAATCACTGCCACATGTTATAATGTAAATGTTTGATTTCTCTATTTGCATTTTGGGGGACTGCCTTAAAAATCATTTATTGTTTTATAGCTTTCTATTACAGCTACTATTGTTACATGATTTTATTTATTGAAATTGGCTGATCTAGAGCTTTTAGAAATTATACTAATATGCACTATAAATTTTAAAATTACTTAATTTAGTAATTTAATGCTTGCAGTATGCAAGGGGATATATTATTTACTGGAGGGAGAAGGGAGACAAAGACCAGACCTTGTACTTAAGGAGTACTGGTAGTATCATTTATCACTCAAGACAGATGAAATAAGGTCCATATGAGAACTATAAGCAGATGCTGTGAGTTCAGACTAAGGAGAATCAGTTCTTGCTATAGGTAAGGGGAATGCTGTGTTTATAAAGCAAATGACATGGAAACTGGATCTTGAAGGATGAGTTAGGTGAGTGAATTTCATCTTAAGGAACTGGGAAATATCCTAGGTGAAGAAAATTGATTTGGAAGGGGGGAAATTAAAAATTCTATCTTGGCATGTTGAAAGTCACCAGCAAGAAGAAGTAATTGGTGAAATTAAGAGACTAGATGAGATTGCCAAGGGCGAGTGCTGAGAATAGAGAGTAAAGATTGAAGGTAAGACTTTAGGAACATTCATGAAGTGATAAGGGGGACCAGGAGCCCATAAAGGGAATTGAGATTTGGAACGCATCTACTATCTTTATATTTGATTATGACAACAGCCATAAATAGGAAACTTTGACTTCCTTTATTTCCATTTTATCACTGAAAAACCTGAGGCTCAGAGACATTAAGTAACTTGCTGAAGATTGTCAGCTAACAAGTAAGAAAACTAGCATAATGCAGAGAGTAGTTATAGGTCAGCAGGAAAGTTAGACTAGGACAATGTCTCAGAAGCTATGAATAGAAAGGAGTTTAAGAAAGTGTTAATGTCAAATTCTATGGAGACTTTGAAGAGCATGTAGTAGATTACTAACAGCATGGTATGGAGTGTAGAAGATATAGACTTGTAAATATTTTGTTCAATGTAAAATGCTTTAAATTCATATCTCTACTTAGAAAAATGCCTATTCAATTTACTTAAAAAGTGAAATGAGTAAATTACGTACGTGACCTCTGGGAATTTATTTTAATCTGAGAATAAGATAAATATGCATAATGTTAATAAAAGTAGAGTAAGATAAATACCTGAGAATTTCCTTCACTATCTTTTCAAAGCATCCTCTTTGTACTTCCTTTTTTTTTGAGACAGAGTCCTTGCTCTGTTACCAGGCTCGAGTGCAGTGGCATGATCTTGGCTCACCACAACCTCCGCCCCCCGGGTTCAAGCTATTTTCCTGCCTCAGCCTCCCAAGTAGCTGCAACCAGCACGTGGTACCATGCCCAGCTAATTTTTGTATTTTTGGTAGAGACAGGGTTTCACCATGTTGGCCAGGATGGTCTTGATCTCCTGACCTCATGATCCACCCACCTCAGCCTTTCAAAGTGCTGGGACTACAGGCGTGAGCCACTGTGCCCAGCCCTGCTTTGTGCTTCTAATACCATAGCTCCCTGACTTTAGTATGCCTAAGAATACCTGCTTGCCTCTCCCTAGAGATTCTGACTTATTAGGACCAGAATGGAGTCCAGGAAATGGCATTTTAGCAGTAACGCCAGGTATTTCTGTTGCAAGTAGTCCTCATACCAGATTCTGAGAAACAATGTTGAAATAAAACACTTACAGTGTCAGTGGTATGTTTACTAGGCAGTCAGTTCTTTAATTTCAGGGTTCTATTGCTTTTTATCCCTCAGCAGTACCAAGCATTTTGTCAAATGAATAAAATGAAGATATTATTGAACTGATCATTAAAAGCTATGTAAATATAATAGCATTTTTTGAGTATTTTGTTCTAAAAGCTTTACATAAACAAATTCATTTATTACAGCCTTAGAAGTAATATGAACTATCATTATCTTCACCTTAGAAAAGAGAAAACAGACCACAGAGAAGTGATGAGTGTCCTTCTCAAGGCTCCTTACTTGTTAGAGGGCACATTTGAAACCAACAACTCTGAAGCCAAGTAGAGGCCCAGCTCACACCCGTAAATATTACACTATGCTGCCTCTTAAGGGAAGTATTGTAACACTGGAGATAGACCTTGACCAATTAATGGAATTGTCTTTTTTGTTTTTTGAGACAAAGTTTAGCTCTTGTTGCCCAGGCTGGAGTGCAGTGGTGTGATCTTCTGCCTCCTGGGTTCAAGTGATTCTCCTGCCTCAGCCTCCTGAGTAGCTGGGATTACAGGCATCTGTCACCATGCTCAGCTAATTTTTTGTATTTTTAGTAGAGATGGGGTTTATTATATTGGCCAGACTGGTCTTGAATTCCTGACCTCAGATGATGTGCCCGCCTTGGCCTCCCAAACTGCTGGGATTACAGGCGTGAGCCACTGTGCCCCGCTGGAATTTTCTTAGAACTAGAAATAAGGACATTGGAAAAAATATTCAGGGTGAAAGAGAACTTTATTCGAAAAATCAGGAAAGAATTAGGTTTGACTAATTGTTATATGTCATATAGGAGAGTAGAATGTCTCATGTGCTCCAAGCTGAATTTTTGAAAGATTTGAAAGAAATAAGATAGTAGTAACTTGCTAAAAGAAAGCAAATCTCACTTCTTAATGGTGTCCCTATGTGTTAGCTTATTTTTCTATTAGACTTTGAAATCACTGTTAAACTTTTATGAGATAAAATAAAGAATTCTATTTTATAGCACTTAATTATTTATTTGACCACCCTCTATGTTAGGCAGTACTGCCTTGTGAACACTCAGTATGATAAAATAATATGGAAAATTTTCAGTTTCTTATTATACCAAGATGATTTTTACTTCTTGTTCCTTTTGAACTTTAGGTAATTTCAGACTGGATATCACTGCATAATTTAATTTTTGACACCCTTCTGCTGGAAAATGTCTTATATGTTCATGTATATACCATTAAAATAAAAGAAATTAAGTTTAAGATCTTATTAAATTTATAGGAATTGCTATGAAATCTTTGGAATCACATGTTGGTATATCTAAATTATTGGGGTCAATGTAACTGTGATAATATTGAATGGTGGTCATTTTTATAACAACAAGGTTGCTCTTAGCACATCTGGGGTTGGCATGTAGATTTATTCTTGTAAAAAAACAGGCATTGTTCAACTATGAGAAATGATAAAAGTAGTAACTGAAGTCTTAAGTTAATTCTTTGGTAGATTAGTACTGTAAAAAGTAGAAGAATTGTTGTGGTTTGAAAATGTAGAACTAAAGCATTGATAGTCTGAGAATGAGGAAGGAGAGAGAGGAAATTTGGACACTGTATTTGGTGTTAGGTTCACGTTTCCATCAAGCTGCAAGTTCATAAGATTATTGTCTGTGGGAAACAGGCAAGTTTATAGAAGATTTAGTAAAACGTTTTTTGTGCTTTTGGTTTCCTCTGCACAGTTTTCAAAAGGCACATGGGAAATACTCATCAGAAAAATGCCGTCTTTGGGCAGTGTTGGGGTCTGCCTTGTGTCGCACCGCTACTGACCACAGTGGAAGAGGCTCCACGGGGCATCTCTGCTCGAGTCAGGGGACATTTTCCTAAGTGGCTTAATGGCTGTCTGCTTCGAATTGGACCTGGGAAATTCGAATTTGGGAAGGATAAGTAAGCCTTGATTTTGGAGAACAACTTGGATTTCTTGGCATGGGCTGGTTCTGTGGAATATGCCTTAATGTTTGCTTCCTCTGTGAGGTTAACATTGCCATTCCAACCCTTTGATCACAGATAAGGAAAATGTAGCCTAGAGGAGAAAAAAGGAGACTTTTTAAAGAACATGTCCTGCTTTTTCTGCTCTGTAGGCTATTGTAAATTTGAAGTTCTTGTGGTTTGCACCACGAGAAGAGAGGTATCAGAAGCTGTCTGTGTGATGACCGAACTGTTTCCCCACAAGTTCCTGAAGGAAGGGCAATGTCTCCTCACACCACTTTCTCCCTCACCCACCACTTCCCAGACACAATGGTCTCTTTCAGTTCCTCAAACCGGGCACAGTTGTTATCTACTCAGCATCTTAGCATTAGTTCTCTCACCTATCTTCCCTAATCCTCCCAAGACTGGTCTTGTCATTCAGATGCCAATGCAAATCTCATGTCCTTGGAACCTTTCCTGATCTCCCAACGTAAAAATGCCAGCACAGTCATCCCTCAGTATTCACAGGGCATTGGTTAGAGGACCCTCCTAAACACCAGAATCCAAGTATGCTGAAGTCCCTTATATGAAATGCATATATTTGCATTTAACCTACATCCTCCCACAACTTTTAAATCATCTCTAGATTACATTATAATACTTAATACAATGCCTATGCATACTTCATTCCCATGAATTTGTCTTAGTACTCAGCAAATTCAAGTTTTGCTTTTCAGAACTTTGTGGCATTTTTCCCCCACAATATTTTTGATTCAAGAAATTGGTTGAATTCACAGATGTGAAATCCGCAGATATGGAGGGCTGACTGTATTTATTATATTACCTATTTTAATTCTCTACCCAGCGCTATCAGCGTCTAGTATCTTTGGTTTGTTATTTGAGTGTTAGGTCTGAACACTCAATGTAATTTCCACTAGAATGTAATTTCCATGAGGGTAGAGACTTTTTCTAGTTCATCCTGTATCCCCACTACCTGTAACAGTGGCCGCACCTAGATAGCACTCAGTAAATGGATGTCAATACATGAAAAACCGATGACTCTTCAGTATAAATTTCTCTAAGTGTCTACTAGGGACATGAAGTTATGTGAAGAAATCCCTATGGCCAGGAAGGAATCTGCTTTGTTTTAAACATTTTTAAATATTAGGAACAATTTTTCATTAGGAAAGTTTTTACCCATATAAAACTTTTTAAAATATGGAAAATGGAGGTTGTGCCACTTGACACATCTGTCATTGGCACTTTGATGTATTTCCTGCCAGACTTTCCCACTATTTCTATAGATTTGTTTTAAATAATTATAGTTATATGTAATATTTTTGCCCTGATTTTTAATAAAACTTCACATTATCATGAGCCTTTTTATCCATGTTGCTACTAAGTCTGAAGGACCATTATTTTTAATGGCTAGATGAGTTCCATGTGTTATTATTATTTTTTTTTAAATTGTAAAATATATATAACATACAATTTACCGTCTTAACCATTTTTATATGTAGAATTCAATGGCATTAAGTAGATTCATACTATTGTGCTACCGTCCTTCCACAGAACTCATTTTACCTTGCAAAACTGAAACCCTATATTCACTGAACACTAATTTCCCATTCTTCCCTTCCTCTAACCCCTGGCGGTCACCATTCTGCTTTCTGTTTGTCAAACCACCTTACCCTCTCCTCGGTGCCTGGTTGGAATTTGATCATGGTCCTTCTGTGCCTCTCCAGCTATTGTTGGAAACAGAAAACAGACCAAGAACTAGGGATGTATTTAAGATATATTTAAGATATATATATGCTTCTTAATATTCCAGATGTTTAAATTTACTGAACCTGTTGCATCTTGCCTTAACTGAATGACAGACTTATAAAATGATAGTGCTAGAAGAAAATAAAATGCAGGTTTATTTATTTATTTATTTTTGTGTGGGGTGGAGGGGAGCATGTTTTTCCCAGCTGCTGCAAGAAGCTCTTAAGAGTTGCTTTAGATGGGGTCAGGTGGGGAAAAGCTAAGTGGGAAGGCTGAGTTTGGAAGTGGAGCAAAAGAAGTTAAGTGAGCTGCTAGGGAAGTTTTGCTTTCCCCTATTTTACATGTCTGCCTTTCACACAGAATGTAAAAAGACTATAAGGCAGGGAGAAGTAGAAGAGAAGGAGGGCAAAGGGGAGGAGGAGGAGAAAACGTCTCATCCAGCTCCCAGAGAATAAACAGCCTCTTGCAGAGGGCATATGATACTTCACCTGCTGCAGGAGAAGACTCTGTAATATGTTGTTCAAACCAAGTCGCAGAACCACTCAGGGCCCAGGCTTGCCCCACAGGCCTCTTTGAAGATAAGCATCTTTGTGGGAGAAGTGGATGGCATGGCTAGCCCTCACAAGTGTCTACTTTGTCCTGAAATCAGTTTCTTCAGAGCCAGTGGTGGGCATTTATAGCAATAACGAAGTCTTGCTTTCCCTCCTCCGTGGTAAAGCAGAAAAGCTATATATACAATATGCAATATATACATATATATACACACAATATGCAATATATACATATATATGTATATGTGTATGTATATACACAATATGCAATATATACATATATATGTATATGTGTATGTATATACACAATATGCAATATATACATATATATGTATATGTGTGTGTGTATATATATATATATATATACACACACACACACAATACACAATATATACATATACACATATTTTGCCAAATGGCTGTGGAACATCTATATGCTGCTGTTCTACAAATAGCTCATACTCTCAAAACCAAGCTATTGACTTTTCCCCAGTACTTGTTCTTCACGACTTCTCCATCCCCGTTCAAGCATCACCAGCCAGCCGGTCATTCAGGCCTGACTTTCTGGCTCCTCTCCTTTTGTCGCTGCCTACATCCTGTCCGTCATCTCTGACTTGTTTCTGGCGTTTGTCTTGTGCTCACTGGTGCTGCTTCAGTTTAGGTGCTTATCTTCTTTGCTTGAATCATTGCCTGGGCTCCTCGTTGCCTTCTTTAATCTGCGTGCTGTTCTTTTTATTCCGGGATGCCGGTCATACAGTTTCACTCTCCTGTTTCACAACTTCACACTTTGCTGTTGAAGGTCATTAAGCCTTAGTCTAAGTGCTGGTGGTCGGGGCTGACCTGTTTCTCAACATCACCACCTGCCACTGACGGCCCCTCCCACACGCTACCTCCTCACCTGGCTGTTCCTCTGAGATACCATATGTCTTCCAACCCTTCCTCCTTCCATCACCCCTACCCATGTCCCCGCTGCAACTGGCAGACATCCTTACAGAAACAGCGAAATGTCTCCTTCCCTCTTGACCTTTTCCTGATTCCCCTGGCCTTCCATCCTGTTGCTCCTTCTCTGCATAAATAGCTTTTTTTTTAAAATAACATTTCTCCCTTGTAGCAGCAAATACTTTCTATCCCTTATTTATGTGCCTGTAAGTGCTGACCTTGGCACAATGCCTGGCAGATAATAGGGACTGAAGAATATGTTGACTTGAATAAATGAATGCATGGAATGACAGGATCTCTTGAGACAGAATCTAACAAGTTGAAATATATTAAGTAGCAAAACCTCTTGAAATTATTGTAAATTTTTTTGAAAAATAGTACCAAGGTAGATAAACCATTAGTTTACATGCTCAAGAAGAAAAAGGGAAAAGGCACAAATATGCAAAGTATAAAATGACAATGGAGTAGAAATCATTGAAGCAGAAAAAAATTAATTATAAGAGACTTTGAAGGCCTTTATGCAAATACATTTGAAAACCTTGATAAAATGGATAATTCTTTAGGGAAAATAGATTACCAAAATTGATAGAGGCCAGCTGTGGTGGCTCATGCCTGTAATCCCAGCACTTTGGGAGGTCAAGGTAGGATAACCTCAGCACTTTGGGAGGGTGTGGGAGGAGGATTGCTTGAGGAAAGGAGTTCGAGACCAGCCTGGGCAGAATAGCCAGGCCTTATACAAAAATAAAAATAAAATGAATTAAACCAAATTGATAGAGAAGTTTTAAATAGACCAGTTTCTGTAGAAGAAATAGGAACCTTGTTAAGTTAATATTTTTCAAAAAAAAATAGCAGGCCCAGATTATTTCACAAAATTCTACCAAACCTTCAAATGTGAGATAGTCCCAATACTTTATAAATTATTTCAGAGCATCAGAGATGAAGGGAAAATTTCCAATTGTTTTTATGAAGGAAGCATCACATTGATATCTAAATATGACAAAGATCATGTAAAAAAGAAAACTGCAGACTAATATTAGTTATGACTATCCATGAAAAAGTATAAAATAGGCCAAATACCGTGGCTCACACCTGTAATCCCAGCACTTTGGAATGCTGATGCAGGAGGATTTCTTGAGGCCAGGAGCTCGAGACCAGCCTGGGCAACATAGTCAGACTCCATCTTTGCAAAAAAATTTAAAAAGTGGCCAAGTGTGGTGGCATGTCCCTGTAGTTTCAGCTACTTGGGAGGCTGAGGTGGGAGGATCACTTCAGCCCAGAAGTTTGAGGATGTGGTGAGCTATGACAATGCCACTACATTCCAGCCTGGGCCACCAAGCAAGACCCTGTCTCTTAAAAAAAAAGTGCTAAATATAATACTAATATAGGACTAATAAATATTTTGGTAAGAAACAGAATTCAATAACACATTAAAATAAAATTAACTATGATCAGGTGGGATTAATTTCAAGAATACGAGGTGGGCTTATTATTAGTAAATACATTAATATAATACCCCATATTAATAAGTTCCAGGAAAAATAATTACAGAATTATCTCCATAAAGGTTGAAAAAGCTTTTGTGAAAATTTAACACCCATTCTTCCTAAAAATTGCTTAAGAAAATAGGACTTGTTGGATAGTTTCTAAATATGATTTTAGGCCGGGCATGGTGGCTCATGCCTGTAATCTCAGCACTTTGGGAGGCTGAGGCAGGTGGATCATGAGGTCAAGAGATCGAGACCATCCTGGTCAACAAGGTGAAACCCCATCTGTACTAAAAATACAAAAATTAGCTGGGCATAGTGGTGTGCGCCTGTAGTCCCGGCTACTTGGGAGGCTGAGGCAGGAGAATTGCTTGAACCCTGGAGGCGGAGGTTGCAGTGAGCTGAGATCGTGCCATTGCACTCCAGTCTGGGTAACAACAGTGAGACTCCATCTCAAAAAAAAAAAAAAAATGATTTTATATGTATGTATTATTTAATATATATATCCTGGTATATGTATATCATATATATCATAAATATCTTATAAAACTCTATTACATCTTGGTGCTACAAGCAGTGATACTAAATTGGAAAATATACCAGTATTTTCTTCAAGTCCAGAAACAGGAAAGGATGGTCAGTATCTTCACTACTGTTAAACATTGTAGCAGATGTAACAATGCAATTAAATGAAAGACACTGACCAGAGGCACAAACACTAGTTATGTAAAATTATCTCTTTTTGCAGATGATATAATAGTAATTCTGGAAAACCATAGAGAATCACTAATAAAACTAAATGTAACAATAAAAGATGAGGTCACGGGATATAAAATTAACATACTGAAATCATATCTTTCATATATGCAAGCAATAATCAGAGAACATAATGGCAGAGAAACTTCATTCACAATTGCAACAAAGATTACTTAGCAATGAATTTAGAAATATGCAAACTTTAAAACACTCTTGGAAGACAAATTTGAACAAATGGAAAGACCATCCCTGTTCTTGAATAGAGTAATTGGACATCATAGAGATGTCCCAGTTCTCCCTGAGTCCATTTATAAATCCAATAAAATCTTAATAAAAATTTCAACAAGCTTTTTTAAGAAAGTTGGACCAATTGATACCTAAAGTTCATAACACAGTAAATATGTAAGAATTGACAAGAACGCACTGAACATTTTTTCAGAGGGTGCAACTAGCCCTACCAGTTATTAAAGTACACCACAAAGCCTTTACAATTAAAACGCTGTGATATTGGTGCAAAAATAGAAAAATAGATGAATGACATAGAAAGACCAGAAGTAAACCCAGGAACTTGAGGAAATTTAGTTATCTGATAACGCTGGCATCCCAACTCGTTGGGCTAAAGAAGGACTTCCACTTTTTTCTTTCCTGCAATTAAAAAAATTCCGGTAAAATACGTATAACATAAAATTTAGTATCCTAACCATTTTTAAGTATATAGTTAAGTACTGTTAAGTATATTCATCTTGTTGTGAAACAGATCTTTAGAACTTTTTCATTTTGTGAAATTGAAACTCTGTGCTCATTAAACAGCAACTCTTCTTTTCTCCTTACTCCTGTTAACTACTGTTCTACTTTCTGCTTTTAGGTATTTGACTACTTTAAATACCTTACATAAGTGGAATCACACAGTATCTGTCTTTTTATGACTGGCATATTTCATATAGCATAATGTCTTCAATGGTTCGTTCATGTTGTAACATGTGACAGGATTTCCGTCGTTTTAAAGGATAAGTAATATTCCAGTATAGGTTTTTGGGGAGGCAAAATTTTCCCTCCTACCACGTAGGGTCTCCAGCTGAGCCCAAGAATTAAACTGACATAGGACAGATTAATAAGAGAAAATCATACAAAATTTATTTAGTAAGTTTTACATTGTGCCTTGGAACACCCCCCAACCCCCCAAGAGAAATGAACAGCCAAAGGATAAGTTAGGGCTGAAAGCTTATAAACTAGGTTGGACAAAGAGTAGTAAAAGGTGAAAATGTGACAAGACAAAGGAATATGCACCAGGGCAGTTAACTGTGGGAAAGTGACCGTGAAGATAAAGGTTAGTTTAACAAGGTTCATTTGCACAGCTTTTTCTCAATTTCTCAGCCTCAACTCCCCACCTGTGGTGATATAAATATTTCTGGTACAGGGAGGGCACCTTTCACATGGGAGTTTTATCTCCTGCTTTCAGGAAGGAATAAAGAAGGTCAGAGTGCTCTTCATGCATCTGCTGTTTTTCAAGTGCCTTTTAACTCAAAATAATCAGTAGGTTAAAGTGGCGCATTTTGGCGTAGCATGCTCTGAACCCTTACAATGTAAACATTTTGTTGATGCATTCAACCACTGATGGACGCTTGAGTTGCTTCCACCCTTTGTCTATTGTGAATAATGTTGCTGTGAACATGGGTGTACAAATATCTCTTCCAGTCTCTGTTTTCAGGAATCCTTGCCTTTTAAGACCATGATGTTGGCTTTGTTTATCCATACTGAGAACATTAGGAATTCAATGTGTTAAGCATATGAAAGAAGAGACCATATAATAAACCATTCAAAAAGTGAAGCCACAAACTTTTCCTTACAGTTTTCAATGTTCAAATATAAGTAGATCATTTCTAGTGTGATCATATGGACAAGAACGATTATCTAGGAAGGACAGTCATCTTATTTGTCTCCTTTTGCATAATCTTGATAAAGCCGAAAAATTTTAAAGTAAATGGGAACGTTAACACTTACAAGATATGAAGAGAAATAACTATTTCTAAAAGCTTAGGAACTCGTTCCTTTTCTTTCTTTCTTTTTTTTAAATGAGATGGGGTTTTGCCATGTTGCCCAGGCTGGTATCAAGCAATCCACCAACCTTAGTCTCCTAAATTGCTGGAATTACAGGTGTGAGCCACTGTGCCCGGCCTGGAACTTATTCTGATTTGGTAAATGTCAGTTATCCCATAACCTCTCATGCTATTCTCTTAGTCATGGAGTAAAGATCAGAATTTTCTTAGGATTCATCATCATAGGAATTTTCTAAAATGTGGGTCTTCTCGACAGGGGTAAGGATCAGGAGAATGTAAATTATTCTTTCCTTTTATACCTAAGATATACCCAAAAGTTATCCTTCCATAATTTCAAATTCTCTGACTACTCAGATTGTGCTGGGAACCTGCCCCATTTCCTTATCTTTATATTTGAAATGAAGATCTATCACTCTGTCTCTCATTTTTACCCCATGTTTTCTTACTAATATTTATTTATTTATTTATTTATTTTCTCCTGTTTGAAGATACAATCATTGGTTTGATGGGATGGCATTGCTTCACCAGTTCAGGATGGCAGAGGGCACAGTGACATACAGGAGCAAGTTTCTACAGAGCGATACATATAAGGCTAATAGTGCTCAAAACCGAATTGTAATCTCAGAATTTGGCACACTGGCTCTCCCAGATCCCTGCAAGAATGTTTTTGAACGTTTCCTGTCCAGGTTTGAGCCGCCAGGTAAGCCGCAGGTGATAGTCATGATTATTTAAACTATTATGATATATGAACATCTATACAAACATAAGTATTGAAAATAGATTTTTCTGTGTATGTAAGAGGATGTTGAAACTGCTCTCTCCCTTTGAGAGTGTGCTTAGCATCTGCTGTAGTAAGCCGTGGTACTTAAATAACTCTGGGGTTTGGTTTCAGCCATGACCGACAACACTAATGTCAACTATGTACAGTACAAGGGTGATTACTACCTCTCCACTGAGACCAACTTTATGAATAAAGTGGACATTGAAACTCTGGAAAAAACAGAAAAGGTAAAGTACAGGTAAACGAAATGAATAAAATAGATCCTAACATTTTTTTTTTCCATTTGAAATACTTTTTAGAGTATCTAGTGCATATCAAGAAGAAATTGGAGCCTTAACCACACAAAAACAAAAACAGTTATTCATTGATGCAGGTCACCTTCATGCTCCGGCCTGATTAGAATGGCCTGTGGGTTTGTTTTCCTTAGAGATAATTCTCAACTTCTTCCTTAGGCCTATTATCTGAAGGCTAGGGTAAAGGAGAAATAGAATCTACTTTAGCTAGTTGCTGTTCTTCTTAGTGTGGGACTGGAGGTTGTCTATACCTGTATTGCCTTCACATAACATATTAATTGAAAAGAAAATTTTAGACTAGATTTTTAATTTTAATTCTTATGCTTCTTTTGAATTTTCCTGTGATATTAGACAAATGTGTTCAGGGTGGTTTTGTTGTTAGTAGTGGTGGTGAGTTTTTGTTTGTTGTTTTTAGTTTTGATTTTTTTAGTGGGAAAAATAATTTTTATTTCTCAGAGGCAAGAAATAAAGGCTTGTATTGCAGTTTTCATATCATATTTTAATAAACATTTGATATTTCTACTATGTATACATATAAATAGAGATCTGCCCATTAAAAATCTCCAATGGTCTCAAATTTGCAGGTAGATTGGAGCAAATTTATTGCTGTGAATGGAGCAACTGCACATCCTCATTATGACCCGGATGGAACAGCATACAATATGGGGAACTCCTTTGGGCCATATGGTAAAGTTGCAGTAGAGGTCTTTTTAGAAATAATTGAGCCCAGGCGCTGTGGCATACACTTGTAATCTCAGCACTTGGGGAGCACAAGGCAGGAGGATTGCTTGAGCCCAGGAGTTCGACACCAGCCTGGGCAACAAAGTGAGACCCCATTTTGTGCAAAAACAAAAAAAAAATTGGCCAGGTGTGATAGGGTACACCTATGGTCCCAGCTACTTGGGAGGCTGAAGTGGGAGGATTCCTTGAGCCCAGGAGTTTGAGGTTGTAGTGAGCCCTGACTGCACCACTGCACTTCGGCCTAGGTAACACAGCCAGACCCTGTCTCAAAAAAAAAAAAAGTGAGATAAAAGAAATAATTGGGTGTTAACTGTCTTCTTGGGGTTCAATTATAGTTAAGATATAAACATATGAAACATCATTTGAGAAGTTTGGAAGGAACTCTCTAAAATAGAGAGTTCAACTTAAAATATACAATTTATCATTAAGTATCTGTTCTATGGTCTATTTGCACCTATGCTTAGCAGCTGATTTTCTATCTGATCTTTTTAGTTTAACTAACATTTTTATATTTCATCGTGCCTATGGTTCACAAGCATTGTAGGAATTTACAGTACATATTTCTCAAACTGGAATTTTTTTTTTTTTTGAGATGGAGTCTCACGCTGTCTCCCAGGCTGTAGTGTAGCGGCATGATCTCAGCTCACTGCAAACTCCGCCTCCTGGGTTCAAGTGATTCTCCTGCTTCAGCCTCCTGAGTAGCTGGGACTGCAGGCACGTGCCATCACGCCCAGCTAATTTTTGTATTTTTAGTAGAGATGGGGGTTTCACCATATTGGTCAGGCTGGACTTGAAATTCTGACCTCATGATCTGCCCACCTCAGCCTCCCAAAGTGCTGGGATCACAGGCGTGAGCCACTGCACCAGGCCTCAAACTGAAATTTTAAAGAAATACCATATTATAAATATAAGAAATTTAGAACGTTGCAGTCAAGAGATACAGGGAAGGTACATTGTCTATCGTATAGGGAAGAAATTTATTTTTACCGTGAAAGTAATACACTACAAAGTAAGTTAAGGTCCTAGTGGGGTTGCATGCACAACTACTTAAGTCACATCTCTTTCCTGGTCTGCAGTCTGCTCCTGAAAGTTCTGATAGCTAATAATGACAGCTAACTTTTATTGAGTATCTACTATGTGCTGGTGTTAAGCATTTTTCTCCACATTTTCTCATTGAATCCTTGTGCCAAATCTCTGAGAAAGATGCTGATATTACTTTGGTTTTATAGACACAGGCAGTGAACCTTGAGGAGGCCTAAATGACTTACTCTAGTAAGCTTAGAGTCACACACAAAGGCTTGCTTGGTGGTTGCTGTTAGACCATCTCATTAGTTATTCATCACGGAGTGTAGAAGACTCTATTGGTATTTGTTAAATATTCAATCTTCACCTGTTCACCATGTCTTTCTCTGCTTGTTAAGGCCTTTTCCCCTATCTAGTCACTCTTCTAAGGGCATGCAAATTCAGGTTCTATACTTGAATACACATGTCTCTCCCTGTTTGAAGAGGATGTGTAAGTAAGTATAGTAGACCCCCTTTATCTGTGGTTTCATTTTCACAGTTTCAGTTATCCAGTCTGAATATATTACAATATTTTGTGAGATAAAAACCACATTCCCATAATTTTTATTACTGTATATTGTTATAATTATTTTATTTTACTAGTTATTGTTAATCTCTTACTGTGCCTAATTTAGAAATTAAACTTTATCATAAGTATATATGTAAAGGAAAAAAACAGTGTGTCCCCCCTGAATACAGGGGGGACTACCGCATTATGTATTTCTGACTATCTCTCTCTTAGCTATCAATCTACCATCTACAACCTACGAAATCTTTGTATAGGTTAATGGTATAACTTTGGTATGTAATTGGCTTTATGGCTTGCTCCTCTGTATCTCTCTGTATTTACGTCTCTGAGTGTATGTAAAGATGAATACTACAGGTTTGTTTTTTACTGGCTCGAGTAGAGAGAGGGTGCCCTGGATACCTCTACACACAGCTCTCTCTCCTTTCTTTACTACTTGATCTCAGGTAAGGATGGATTTTTCAACACTGTTACAGGAAACAGCAAGCATCCTTCTAAGTAAAATGTTTCAGCCAAATGGATCCAGGAACCCAGGAATTTTCGTTCCATCTATCTTGATCATTAAAAAAAAATCCATTTCATAATGAATTAACTCTGTTAACCAAGTAGATAATTTTGTAACGCATTTGTAATATGAGAAACACTATTTCGCCATTCCAAATTACATATATATTTTTTAGATGAAGGCTTGCTCTGTCACCCAGGCTGAAGTGCAGTGGCACGACCTCAATTTACTGCAAACTTTACCTCCCAGATTCAAGTGATTCTCCTGCCTCCGCCTCACAAGTAGCTGAGATTACAGGCGCCTGCCACCATGCCCGGCTAATTTTTGTACTTTTAGTAGAGATGGGGTTTCAGTCATGTTGGCCAGGCTGGTTTCAAACTTTTGACCTCAAGTAATCTGCCCGCCTTGGCCTCCCAAAGTGCTGGGATTACAGGTGTGAGCCACTGCATCCAGCCTAAATTACCTATTCTAAAATAATAGTAACTAGATCTGTGATTCTCAACCTTTAGTGTGCCCAACAGTCATCTGGAATGTAGATAGAATGACCTGGATTTCATTCGTCTTCAGGGATTCTGGTTTAGTAGAACAAAAGGGGCCAAGAATTTGCATTTTAACATGGTCACCGGGTGATCTTGGAGCAAGTGGCCCCTGGACCTCACCGATTAACCCAGCCACCAATCACGAGAGCCTGTGCTCGTTACTTTGCCTCAGTTCGCTGTTTACGCAAACTCCTGGAGAGTCTCCCAGAGTTCAGCTCACAGTATTGGGCAGGTCCCACCTTTCTGGACATTCCTCTGCCGGGTGTTTCCTGGGCGTCTGTCTTGCCTAATGTTTTCAAGACTTTCAGTTAGGACAGTTCATTAACTAATGTGTTTAAATTCCGTGAATTGAGTAATCCAAATACTGAGACAGGAAATTCTTCTCTTTATCTTCTCCTAATCCCAATGAACACTGAATCTCCTTTTTTTTCTTCACTTGATTATTTGGTTCAGTGAGAAGTTTTTGACCTGGAACTCAATGGGCATGCTACTGCAGGGAGTTCGGCTACCTGGCAGACATCTGGGGGAAACTTAGTGATTCTCACTGTAATACAGTAAAGCACTTGCTAGTAATTGCTACCTTTAGGAAGTAAAAAGCTTTTGTTTTAGCTTTTCAAGATATTTTTAAAAGGCTTTTTAAAATTAATAAAAATCCTGTAAACGTTAATCAATCCAGTTAGTTTTTAATACTTATATGTTCTTCAGACTAATGTTAGAGACAATACTAAAGTACTCTTGGAATATAGAGCTTGTCTAATATTTTTCTCATCAATGTACAAAGCATGATGTCTTGTATATAGTGGGTTCTCAAAACGTATCTATATCCCCAACCTAGACCTCCCCAGTATTTTATATCCAATTGCTTACTCAGTATTCTTCCTAGGATGTATAACAGGCATTATGAAAACCAGACTCCTGATATTTTCTCCTAAACTACCACCACCACCTCTTCCTCTCCTCCTTCTCTCTTCCTTGCCTGTCTGCCTTTTTTCCTTCTCTTCCTCTCTCCCTCTCCCTCCCTCACTCTCTTCCTTCCTTTCTTCTTTTTCTTCCTCGTTCCTCCTTTTTCTTCCTTCTTCTTCTTTCTTCAATTAGAGATGGGTCTTGTTATGTTGCTCAGGCTACACTTGAACTCCTGAGCTCAAGGGATCATCCTAAGCAGCTGGACTGTAGGCACGCATCACTGTGCCTGGCTTATTTCTTTCTCTCCTTAGGGTGAGTCTTCCCCATCTCAGGAGATACTAACTCCATCTTTCCAGTTGCTAAGGACAGTAACTGTGGAATCGTCCTTTACATTTATCTCTTACATCAGTTGATCAAAAAGTAATTTCAGGGCCAGGTGCAATGGCTTATGCCTATAATTCCAGCACTTTGGGAACCCGAGGTGGGCGTATCGCTTGAGCTCAGGAGTTTGAGACCAGCCTGGACAATATAAAAAGACCTCATCTCTACAAAAAATACGAAAATTAGCTGGACATAGTGGCACATGCCTGTGGTCCCAGCTACTCAGGAGGCTGAGGTAGGGGTATTGCTTGATCCCGGAAGACTGAGGCTGCAGTGAGTCGTGCTTGCACCACTGCACTCCAGCCTGAGTGACAGAATGAGATCCTGTCTCAAACAAACAAAAAAAATAAGTTCAGCAGTGCCTTCAAAATACGTAAAAATTCCAGCCACGTCATACCACCTCCATGGCCACCATCTACTTTGAGTCACCATCCCTTCTCACTTGAATGACTATAATAGCCCCTTAACTAATTGCCCTGATTCTGCCCTTCCCCCACTTCAGTTTCTTTTCAGCACTGTAACCGCAGAGTTATCCTTTTAACCCACACCCACCTCTCTGAATTCATCTCCTAGACTCTCCTCCTCACTTATCATGAAGGGCCACACTGGCCTCCTTGCTGATACTTAAGACACTCCAATTGTGCTCCTGGCTGAGAACCTTTGCGTTTGCTTTTCCCTCCACCTGAAATGCATTTCTCCCATATATCCTCAAGGCTTTCTTCCTCACCTCCTTTAGGTCTTTACTCAAATGTTACCCACTTAGTGAAGCTTTTCCAGATCAGCATATTTAAAGTTGTAAACAGTAGCTCCTACTCCACATATGATCACTCCTGACGCTTATTCCTTGGCTTATTTTCCATTGTAGTTCTCATTGTCATCTGATGCATTGTATTTTTACTTATTATATGATTTAAAAGAATTTGAGCTTTCCAAAATAAGAGATTTTGTCTGAGCACAGTGGCTAACACCTGTAATTATAACACTTTGGGAAGCTGAGGTGGGAGGATTGCTTGAGGCCATGAGTTCGAGGTTGCAATTAGCTATGATACCACTGTACTCCAGCCTGGGTGACAGTGCAAGGCCCTGTCTCTTAAAAAAAAATGAAGAAGAAGGAGGAGGAATGGGGGGATTTTTGTCTGTTTTGCATATTTCTGTTTACAAGTGCCTAGAATATAGTACCAAGAACACTCAGAATGGTGTCTGGAATATAGTAGGTGCACAAAAAGTAGTAGTTGCAGAATAAATAAATAAAGAACTGTACTGGGAAGCAGATACATAAGGAGAAAATTTAGTACAATGAGATACGTGCTATGACTACATAGAATGTGATGAGGATGTACAGTAGGAGCACCAAATGCCTTTGGGGTGGGGAAGAGTCAGGGAAGAGTTCTTGAGGAGTGGACATCTGAGTTGATTCTCGAAGAGTTAGTAAGCAATGGCCAGATGAATGATTGCATGAAAGAATATTGATGAGACAGGGTGGGATGGAATCCAGAGTAACCCTAAGGGTCCAGAGGATTGGAGGGAAGGAGTTGGACATGAGTGCAAATGGAGACTGTAGTTGTTGGGATAGGGGGACGGGAGGGAAGGAACAGAATTTGAGGATATTCCTGGTTGCTATCTTAATGTTTCCTATGAATTAGAGATGAAATTAGCATTGTAATACAATGAATCATTGGTTGATCACTTTGGATGTGCTGTTTCAAAACCTTAGCTAATTATTTTCATAGAGCTAACATATATTTAAGATCCAAATCTTTGTTTGAAATAACCCTTCAGGAATTAAGAGTGTCATGCATATTGCATAAATCTCTTAATTGCTTTTGCCATGTCCACAAGTGCAAGGGTTGTCTTTTAATCTAGAATGTACGTAAAACAGTTAAGATAGGATTTTCCATTTTTCAGGTTTCTCCTATAAGGTTATTCGGGTTCCTCCAGAGAAGGTGGACCTTGGGGAGACAATCCATGGAGCCCAGGTGATATGTTCTATTGCTTCTGCAGAAAAGGGGACACCTTCTTACTACCATAGCTTTGGTGAGTCCAGAGATAAGGCAAATTTCAGTGGGCCCTGCCTTGATGTTGCTGTGGCAGAAGCACTAGTTTGGCAAATGTCATGTTAATAATTTATCAGACTCTGGTGATAATGAGACCAAGGTTGCATTTTGATGCCAGTTAAGTTTATTCTGTTTGGTCACATACTCCTGACCCTAGCCAGCTGACTGCTTGAAAAGCTCTATTGTGGTTGCTTTAGTATAAGCAATTACTAAAAAATTAATTGATAGAATTTAAAATTTTAGGCAACCTTAAAGCCCACAAGTAGTAATCATACATGTAAAGGTTGTCTTGACTATCTTTTTTGGGGAAATGTATATTCTATATAGATTGCTTCAGCTTTTACACAGAATATTTATTTTCTGTATTTTAAATCATTATAGCCAACCTTCCCCTAGATTCTTACCCCCAGTATAAACAGGAAAAAGATTAAGGGCTACATGTACAGATTATAAAGGGCACTTTATTATGCTTTTTTACCTTGTTCCTAAACCAAACAATTTAAAAAGAGAAGGAAAAAAAGAGAAAAAGCAAGCTGAGAATATACAACCCAAGCTATTCTAAGCAGTTCCCTTTTCTATGTAGAAACAGGAAATATGTATAGTAAAGCTGAGAGACAGTAAACATGTATTTCTGTATTTCTGGCTGGCATTTGTTTAGGGCAGCAGTAACATGTCCAGGCATTCAGACAAGTTCCTGTAACTGTCACATTTCAGACAACTCTAGTTTGCCAAATAACATTTTTATTATTTGCTGGAACTTTTTAGGAATGACAAGGAACTATATAATCTTCATTGAACAGCCTCTAAAGATGAATCTGTGGA
The DNA here is from genome assembly GCA_031835075.1 of Saguinus oedipus. Classification (NCBI taxonomy): domain Eukaryota; kingdom Metazoa; phylum Chordata; class Mammalia; order Primates; family Cebidae; genus Saguinus; species Saguinus oedipus. The sequence continues at coordinate 10,005,349 of CM063178.1, forward strand.
AAATTGCCACTTCTAAAATTCGGGGAAAGGCCTTTTCAGATGGGATAAGCTGGGAACCCCAGTGTAATACACAGTTTCATGTGGTGGATAAACGCACTGGACAGGTGAAGTATTTTGAGTATATTTATCATGAAAATTGTTGGCCACAAAGGCACATCTCCATATAATTGATTTTTAAAATTTTCCCTGGGCATTCTTTGCATAAGACACTTTTAATCAAGGATATTACCTACTTCTATAGGTTGAACTAGCTATTTATTAATTAGTACGGTGGATTTTGCATATTAGAAAATTATAGAAAATGATTTTATCTTTTTAATGATCTGATTCAATTAAAATGACATCCAGGAAACTCTCTTAGCATGGATTTTTTCCATATCATAATAGTTGCTAAAGAGGGTGTTGTTCATGGAGAAATGTTCTGTAACATTTGCAGTAATACTTTAATTAGTTGATTCTCTGGCTTCTTAATACGTGAATATGACAATCCTATTAAAGTCCAAGCATGTTGGTGGAATATCCTTTCATACTCCTGATTCATAGCACTGTTGTATTCGCCTGTGTTTTACCTCTCTAAAGCGACAGTATCTTAAATTTACCCAGATCTCATTACAAAAAAACAATTTAGTAATGACTGCACTTTTCAAAAAATTAGTCACTTAATTTATCATCAGCATATGGAGTAGCAATACTTTTTATTTAACCATGCAGTTAGAATTCAGGATTTACATATCCTTCTAAACATTGGGCTGTATTTCATGAGGGTTTTTAAGTTTGTTGTAACAATCGATTGGTCTGTATCAAATAGCCCCAGTTCGGTGATTAATGTGAGATGAGATGCTTAAGCAAGCAACATTTAAATCAAAGCATATTTGCTTCTACATTCTGCATTCTACTTTTATATCTACTAGACCTGCCACTTCAGAGGGGAAAATTCTCCTAATTTTCTTATTTTGAACGTTTTGGACCTGTTTCCCAAAGGAAAGGGAAAAAGAAAGAAACCAAAAAAATTTTTTTCTCATTGTTTGTGTGTGTTTTCCCCTGCCTGCAGCTTCTTCCAGGGAGATACTACAGCATACCTTTTGTTACATTTCATCAAATCAATGCCTTTGAGGACCAGGGCTGTGTTGTAATTGATTTGTGCTGTCAAGATAATGGAAGAACCCTAGATGTTTACCAGTTACAGAATCTCAGGAAGACTGGGGAAAGGCTTGATCAGGTAAACATTAGAATTTGTCAGGTCATCAGAATAATTTGAACTCTAAGATCTGTCTTTGGCTTCAGAATTACATGTTTCTCTTTCTGTCTCTCTCTCTCTCTGTCTCTTTTTTTTTTTGAGACAGGGCTTGCTCTGTCACTCAGGCTAGAGTGCAATGGTGCAATCTTGGTTCGCTGCAACCTCCACCGCCCAGGTTCAAGCAATTCTCATGCCTCAGCCTTCCAGGTAGCTGGGATTATAGGGGCAAACCACCACGCTCTGCTAATTATTTTGTATTTTTAGTAGAGACGGGGTTTCACCATGTTGGCTAGGCTTGTCTCAAACTCCTGACCTCAAGTGTTTACCCACCTCAGCCTCCCAAAGTCTTGGGATTACAGGCATGAGCCATTGTGCCCAACATAGGAATTACATGTTTCTCTTGTCTCCTTGTGGCAAATAATGAGAGAGAGAGTAGTTTCAAAGCATTGAAGACATAGCTTCATCATTTATTTATTTAATATTAAAAATAATTTGAAACAGCTTATTTAATACCTAATAAATAAGCATGGCAAAGAGAGCCAAGATAGTGTTTAAAAGTGTATGTGGCCCAGTGGCTCATTCCTGTAATCCCAGCACTTAGGGAGGCTGACGTGGTCAGATCACTTGAGGTCAGGAGTTGGAGACCAGTATGGCCAACCAAACTGGTGAAACCTTGTCTCTACTAAAAATGAAAAAATTTAGCCAGGTGTGGTGGCGGGCATGTGTAATCACATCTGCTTGGGAGGCTCAAGCAGGAGAATTGCTTGAATGCAGGAGGTGGAGTTTGCAGTGAGCCGAGATTGCACCACTGTATGATGGCACCACTGTACTATAAGCGAGATTCTGTCTTTAAATATATATATATATATATATATTTGTATAAATGTTGTATCAGACCGAGCACAGAAAGTCAACACCAAGACAAAAGTATGCCAAATTGCAGGGTTTATTGCCGGCGACCACGGAGGACTCACGTCTCTCCAACCTGTGGCAGAGAAAGAAGGGTGACAAGACCTAAAACCACCTTGGGAGTGGGGGTGAGGACTGGAGATGGGAATGAAAGCTGTCAATCACCTCCTAGGCTGAGACGAGGTTGAGAGGGTCTTTGGACATTCCAAGGGCCAGGGGACTTTTGTCATTCCAATTGCCACTTAAGTGGTTTACAGAGGTTAAGATAAACATTAGCTTATACATTATTTGGACAGGTGTGGGGTCCACAGACTTTTCAGTTGCTTGGCGCCAGGATGGAATTATCCGGGGGTGCTTACTCTGGTCAGTACCGGTAAACAAAGGCCAGCAATTCTGATAGTTACAGATAAGAGAAGGCATGCAGCTTTACCTTTTTGCAAAGTAAATTAGCAGTTTACAGAAACCAAGGTTAGCAGTCCTTGTGAGAATAGAAACAGTCTGTCTTTTATAAAATGGCATTGTATAGGTTCTAACTCTAGGCTAGCTATATCACATATATATGGTAGTTCCTTATTACACTTAAGCACCTAACAAAGTTTACTAGAAGGGATAGCAAAGTGGACTATCAATCAGTTCACCTAGTTGAGGGGATTCACTTTTTCCTGATACTGAATCCAAAGTAAAGTTTTCCCTTGAATTATGTAATATAAATTGTTTCTAGCTGTAGCTTTATTTTTTAGCTATAGTTTTCTTTTAAAATGTTTGTAAAATAGTACTTATTTACTCATGCCTTACTAAGCTTACCTGTAGCTTTATGGTAGGGCTTGACATCTGTAGTTGTTGATCTGTTTTCTGTTTTAAGATTGCTTGGGTTTTTCATGGCCTTTTGCATTTCTATAAATGTTGGGATCCATTTGTCAGTTTTTGCTTTTGTTCTTGTTTTTAAAATAAAATTCATTGTATATATTTGAGGTTTACAACATGATGTTATGGTATACGTGTAAATAGTAAAATGGTTACTATACTGAGGCAGATGAATGTATCTAACAACTCATATAGTTCCTCTTTTGTGTGACAAGAGCAGTTAAAATCTGCTTAACAAAAATCTCTAATGAAATACGATCTTACTAACTTTATTCCTTACCTTTGTACATTAGACCTCTAGACTTGTTCATACTACATATCTACTGTTTGGTATCGTTTGACCTACATCTTCTCTTTGCCTTCCCTTCCCCTCTGGTGGTAACCACTGTTTCATTCTCTTTCTCTGCGTATTTGAGATTTTCTTAAAAAAATTCCACATAGAAATGAGGTCATGCAATATTTTTACTTATTATTTATTTATTTTTGAGATGAGTCTCCCTCTGCTACCCAGGCTGGAGTACAGTGGCGCAATCTCGACTCACTGCAACCTCCGCTACTGGGTTCAAGCAATTCTCCTACCACAGTCTCCTGAGAAGCTGGGACTACAGGCGTGTGCCACCATGCCCAGCTAATTTTTGTATTTTTAGTAGAGACCAAGTTTCACCATGTTGGTCAGGCTAGTCTCGAACTCTTGACCTCAGGTGATCTGTCCATCTTGGCCTCCCAAAGTGCTGGGATTACAGGTGTGAGCCCTGGTGCCTGGCCTCATGCAATATTTTTCTTTCTGTGTCTGGCTGTTTCACTTAGCATGATGTCTTCCAGGCCCATCCATGTTGTGGCAGACATCAGGTTTTCTTTTTCTAAAATTGATTGATACTCCATTGTGTGTATATACCACATTTTCTTTATCAATTTATCCGTCACTGAGTATTTAGGTTGTTTATATATCTTGGCTATTATGAATAATTCTGCAGTGAACATGAGAGTGCAGCTATTTTCATGAGGTGGTGACTTCATCTCATTTGAGTGTATACCTAGGAGAGGGATTGTGGGGTCAGATGTTGTACAGCCGACTCTGAACAACTTGGATTTGAATGGTTATATGCAAATTTTCTTCTACCTCTCCACTCCTGAGATAGCAAGACCAACCCCTCTTCTTCCTCCCTCTCAGACTACTCAATGTGAAGACAATGAGACTGAAGACCTTTAGATGATCTACTATGACTTAATGAATAGTAAATATATTTTACTTATGATTTTAATAGCATTTTATTTTATTTGAGACAGAGTTTTGCCCCTGTCACGCAGTCTGGAGTGTAATGGTGTGATCTCAGCTCACTGCAACCTCTGCTTCCTGGGTTCAGGTGATTCTCCTGCCTCAGCCTCCAAAGTAGCTGGGATTACAGGCACCTGCCACTATGTGCAGCTAATTTTTGTATTTTTCATAGAGATGGGGTTTTGCCGTATTGGCCTGGCTGGTCTCGAACTCCTGACCTCAGGTGTTCCACCTGCCTTGACCTCCCAAAGTGCTGGGATTACAGGCTTAAGCCACCATGCTTGGCATTTAATAACATTTTCTTTTCTCTTGTTTGCTTTAATGTAAGAATACAGTATGTAATACATATAACAGACAAAACATGTGTTAATTAACTGTTTATGTGATTGGTAAGGCTTCCAGTCAACGATAGGCTATTAGTAGTTAAATTTTTGAGTAGTCAAAAGTTACATGTTATCATATGAATGACAATTTTCATCTCTTTCTTCTTCCCAAACAGGTCTATAATTCAGCAGTCAGATCTTTCCCTCGAAGGTTTGTTTTGCCTTTAAACGTCAGTTTGAATGCCCCTGAGGGAGACAACCTGAGTCCATTGTCCTATACTTCAGCCAGTGCTGTGAAACAGGCTGATGGAAAGGTATTCTGTGAACAGACATTAGATTAAGACTTTGAACTTCAGTGGTGTTACTTTATTCATTAGCAGTTTTCCAAAATGTTTGGTACCCAATACCTTTTATAACATGCATCTGAGCAGGGTAAGGTCATGTAACATTGCTTGCACAAGAATCGCAGAAACAGTGGTGATGAACACAGTGTTTTTCTATCCTTCCTGTGCTTTGAAACAGAGATATGCAACTGTCTAATGGTTGTGGAATGTCTATTCATTTGAGCTTGGCATTAGCAATTCCTACCTTTTGTTTTTTATTTTATTTTTTGAGATGGAGTCTTGTTCTGTCACCCAGGCTGGAGTGCAGTGGTGCCATCTCGGCTCACTGCAGCCTCTGCCTCCCATTTTCAAGCAATTCTCCTGCCTCAGCCTCCTGAGTAGCTGGGATTACAGGCACCTGCCACCATGCCTGGCTAATGATTTTGTATTTTTAGTTGGGGTTTTGCCATGTTGGCCAGGCTGGTCTCAAACTCCTAACCTCAAGTAATCCACCTGCCTTGGCCTCCCAAAGTGCTGGGATTACAGGTGTGAGCCACCACGTCCAGCTGCAATCACTACCTTTTAGGTAATATGTGCTTAGCACAGGCCTATCATTGTGTGGCTGTCAATGCCTTAGCTTTAGAAGAATGAAAAGCATATGTCCATCTCCTATGCCAATTGATAGCTTATTAATAAAACTTGATAATCATTATGCATCCACATATATGATGGAAAGAGAAACAATATTCAAAAATGACATAGAACCTCAGTTCCCAAGCCCTGTCACAAATTTTATAGAGCATTAGGCTCCTCACTGACCTACATAAGAGGAAAATAAGAATTAAGCAACCATGGTCTGTAATCCCAGCACTTTGGGAGGCCGAGGTGGGTGGATTACAAGGTCAGTAGTTCAAGACCAGCCTGGTCAAGATGGTGAAACCCTGTCTCTACTAAAAATACAAAAATTAGCTGGGTGTGGTCGCAGGCACCTGTAATTCCAGCTACTCCGGGGGCGGAGGCAGAGAACTGCTTGAACCCGGGAGGCAGAGATTGCAGTGAACTGAGATCGCACCACTGCATTCCAGCCTGGGCAACAGAGCGAGAGTCCGTCTCAAAAAAAAAAAAAAAATTAAACAACCGCTACAAAGTGTTTTGAAATCTCTCTTAGATCTGGTGCTCTCATGAAAATCTACATCAGGAGGACCTAGACAAGGAAGGAGGCATTGAATTTCCTCAGATCAACTATGCCCAATTCAATGGCAAAAAGTATCGTTTCTTCTATGGCTGTGGCTTTCGGCATTTGTTGGGGGATTCTCTGATCAAGGTTGATGTGGTGAATAAGACACTGAAGGTGATGAAATCTCTTTCCTTTTTGAACTTTTCAGAGACCCGTTATTCTCTTTGAATTTGTTTTATTTAAAGTAGGTCTTAAGATTCTTCAACATTTAAGCAGTGCAGTCATTTTCTTTTATTAAGTTTGAGAACTATGAAATCATCTAAGTTAAGGGTATGTTCCTTCTAGGAAATCCAAATGGACCCCAAGCACAGCAAAGTTAATTCTCTGTTTGATCTTGATGTTATTTTGGGAGCAACTGTGGGGTTAGGGTTGTTGGGACACCTATGTTTAAAGTTGATGGGAAATTATAGTTACACAAATTGTGTTTGATGGTGATGGAATATCTGGGACTGCAAAATCTCCTCTTTCTCCTATATTCAACTCAGTAGGCCTGATTCTTTTACTTTTGGAATATTCTATTGACAGCCTGTGTTAGTCTGTTCTGTGTTGTTATAAAGAAATACCCGAGGCTGGGTAATTTATAAAGAAAAGAGGTTTATTTATTTGGCTCATGGTTCTGTGGGATGTACAAGCATGGTACCAGGATCTGCTCAGCTTCTGATGAGGCCTCAGAAAGTGTACAATCATGGCAGAAGGCAAAGGGGGAGACTCATGTCACATGGTGAGAGAGTGGGAGCAAGATAGAGAGAAGGAGGTGCCAGGCTCCTTTAAAACAACCACCTCTCAGATGAACTAATAGAGTGAGAGCTCACTTATCACCAAGGGGATGGCGCTTAAGCTCTTCATAAGAGACTGGCCCCCATCACCCAACACTTCCCACCAGGCCCCACCTTCAGCACTGGGGATCACATTTCAACATGAGCTTTGGATGGGACACACATACAAGCTATATCACAGCCAAATTCATGCTTGGAGTGACAAAAGCCATAGAAAGCTCCCTACTTAACTACTGGCCTTTTATTGAATGCTATTTCTGGGACTTGCAGGTTTGGAGAGAAGATGGCTTTTATCCCTCAGAACCTATTTTTGTTCCAGTACCAGGAACCAATGAAGAAGATGATGGGGTTATTCTCTCTGTGGTGATCACTCCCAACCAGGTAAATATATTTCCCTATCACTAGTCAGAAAGAAAGGTAGTCTGCAGAGTCATCGGATAAATCAAGGATGCACACTGATGCTGTCGAAAAGTTACTTTGATTCCTTCTCCCTTCTCTTCCCCTCCTCACTATTTACATACCCTTTTATCTCAATCCATATTTTATTGTTTTAAAGTTCTGTTTTTAAGACCATAGTAACAATTTATATTTGCATAGGAATTTGTTATTTATGAACTACTTTTACACATATTTAGTTATCAAAACAACTTTGTGGGACACCATTTTATACATGTGGAATTTGTAAAGTGAAGAAGTTGAAGAGACTTGCATCAGATCTCAGTGGTAAAGCCAGAATTTAAATCCAAGTCTTTTGACTTCCAGTCTAATGTTTATACCATCATGCATGCTGCCAATTTCAGTGAATTGACCTCCAAGTCCAATGCCATTAATCCTGGTCCAGTGTCTCAATAGCACTATTCACCATCTGACTTCTTGTCTAGGGCAATCTTACGGCAAACAGGTTCACTTTGAGTATCAGCTTTGATTAATTATTAGTGGCTGCCCAGGCTGCAGGGTTCTGATGCCTTTTAAGGGTTCGGTGAGGAAAAGGCTGTGATCAATTAGTGATGTCTGCCATGGACTTCAGGAGGACTTTGTCCTCATGCCATGTACTTGTCACTCCTGGAATTAGATCTGGCAGAGCTCAGTCTGCCTTGTGATACTGCCCTTTGAACAGCTCCAGAGCAACACAAAATGGAGGCATTTCTAACTTGGAAGAAAGAGTTCCTGTCTTTAAAGATTGGAAAGGAGGAAGCAAAAGGATTAAACTCAAAGAAATCCTATGAAGGTGATTGATAGAAACAACTTAACTTCTTTGCTCTAGGTACGAACTTCTTTAGCCATGATTTCCTTTTCAGTCCAGTTCAGCAATTGAGGCAACATTTTGTGAGTGTATAGATGAGGCACTGTGCTAGGCGCTGGGGAGAGATATGAAGATGTGTAAGACATGGTCTCTCTCTCTCTCTCTCTCTCTCTCTCTCTCTAAGACAGGGTCTTGCTCTGTCACCCAGGCTGGAGTGCAGTGGCACAGTCTCAGCCCACTGCAACCTCTGCCTCCCAGGCTCAAGCGATCCTCCTGCCTCAGCCTCTGAGCAGCTGGGACTACAGGTGTGCACCACCATGCCTGGCTAATTTTTGTATTTTTTATAGAGATGGGGTTTTGCCATGTTGCTGAGGCAGTTCTTCAACCGTGAGCTCAAGCAATCTACCCACCTCAGCCTCCCAAAGTGCTGGGATTACAGGTGTGAGCCAGCATGCCTGACCAACATGGTTTCTCCACTAGGAATTTTACAGCCTCGTGGAGGAGACAGGCAAATTTTTGATGAAAAAAAGAGAATTTTCAATATTGTCTTTCCTTTTCTAGAATGAAAGCAATTTTATGCTAGTTTTGGATGCCAAGAACTTTGAAGAGCTGGGCCGAGCAGAGGTACCTGTGCAGATGCCTTATGGGTTCCACGGTACCTTCGTACCCACCTGACTGGACAACCACAAGGTCTGGAAACTAGGTTTAAAGTAAGTGTGCACTTGGACATAGAGACTGGAGCAGTAAACACTGGAGACTCCAAGAGAGGGGCAAGGAGAAAGACAGGCAGGGGTTAAAAAGCTACCTACTGGGTACTACGTTCTCTATTTGGGTGATGGGGTCACTAGAAGCCCAAACCTCAACATCACACAATATACCCATGTAACAAGCCTGTACATGTACCCAAGAATCTAAAATAAAAATAAAAAGAACAAAAAACGCACTTTTATGTATATAAAAGACGGATCAAAAAGGGCACCTTACCTGTCAAACCAATGTCCCAAATAGACATTTGGTTTAAAAATTTCTGTTAAAAATAGAATTCACTATTTTCTTGCCACTGCCAAGTCATGCCATGGCAGAGGCTCGAGTGCATACGACCTCCTATTTTACCCTTAACCCACCATCATGGCCAACGGAGGCTGGAGGTGTCATGGATGTTAACACTGCTTTACAAGAGATGCAACTGACTGCCCTCACCTGTGATGGCCTAGCACATGCAATTTGTGTAGCTGCCAAAGCCTTAGATAAGCACCAAGCCCACCTTTGTCTGCTCGCACCCATCTGCAATGAGCCTACGTATGTCAAGTTGGTGGAGGCTCATGGTGCTGAACACCAACTCACCCTAACTAAGGCTGATGACAACAAGAAACCAGGGGAATGGGTAGGCCTCTGTAAAACCGACAGAGGGAAAACTCCACAAAGTGGTTGGCTGCAGTTGTGTAGTATTTAAGGACTATGGCAAAGAAGCGTAGGCCAAGAAATGAACAAGTAAAACTTTGGCACTCATGTTTCTTAAGAAAAAACACCCCAAAGCAGAATGCATAAGATAATTATGATTTTATCTATTTTTAGGGCCCTTCCTTGAAATAAGAAAGTATTGATATAACCTTTTGAAGAGAATTTTAAATTTCATTTATTGGATATATCTACCTCTAGGTAATAATAGAAATATATCAAAGAAAAATTCATGTATTTTGGTCATTAAGAATTAAAGAAAGAGGAAAGAAACATGAAAGGTGACTTGCCAGTTAAGACAGGTTTATTTTAGAGAAAACCTGAGAGAAGCCTTTTGTCAGAGTTAGGTTAGAGGCACACTTTTTTACAGACTAAGTGTTTTTAAGGATTTAGGGTGGGAGAGTTTACCAGAGGCTTGGACTGCTTTTGTGGTTCTTTGTTGTACTTATTTGGGAGGGAGAGGTGTGTGTTTGTTCCCATATATATATATTTTGGAGCCATAGGCATACCCCACAGGTCTGCTTTTAGCTTCCCTGTCTTAGTTCACCTGAAGGGAAAGGAATGTGCTTATTAAGGCCCACTGTTTTACTGGGGCTCATTGTATGAGGGTGGAATTTGGCAGTTACCTAAGAGACTTTCCCCCTACTTCCCTCTGATCCTGAGCTGTTTTATTTGCGTTTTACTGTCTGCTTTTTCTGTTTGCTTGTAGTTAGAAGAGAAGTGATTTCTTTGAAATGCATGAGGCTTAAAGTGGCGGTTTGTCCAAAATAATCGTGCTCCTGGTCTGTCAATTTCCACCATCAGATGGGGTGGGGGGGGGGTGGGGGGGGTGACAGAGGTCCTAGGAGAAGAAATACAAATGATTAGTATCATTAGTATCATAGATAGTAGGCTTTGAATATAAATCTGAAAAGCACCTTGTTCTTCCATCACAGTCTGCCTATTGCCATTGGTCGTAAGGTACTCAGAGGACAGGAAGCTGGCTCTATCTTGCTTGGAGGCTTCTTCTAAACTGGTTCTTCTTCTGCCGTCCACAGCAGATGCTACTGCAGTTGCACAACCCTCTTATGTACCACCCACTACCTGCCCCTCCCCCACCCTCAGCTCTGCTTTGGGAGATTATTTTGAGGAGCATCACTAAAATCAGACATTTCTTCTAATCTGTAGGTGTATAGTTCTACAGGGATTGATGACAAGCCAGTCGTTCATTTAACTGGGCAACAGGTGGCACTAGAGACCATATAATCTCCACATTACTAAACCCTGCCTGTTCTTACCAACAGCTGTAAGCAGGTGAGGTCTGTTACTTAAACCACACTCTTGCCAACACCCCAAAAATCCCTTGTTCCCTTTTCCTTCAGTTACACTCGCTTCCCTCCACTGAACTCCATTCCAGGACCAAACTGTTTATGCTCCTTCTGCATGGTGAATGTGCTAGAGAAGACCCCCCACATATAATATGGGACACCTGTGAACTCATGGTTAGGCTCTCTGCACGGTCCTGGACTAACAGAGTTTTCTGTCTAATTTTCCTTGAGTCACTTCAAACTTCACAGACCCTATCTTCTTTTTTTTTTTTAGCCGGAGTTTCGCTCTTGTTACCCAGGCTGGAGTGCAATGGTGCGATCTCAGCTCACCGCAACCTCCACCTCCTGAGTTCAGGCAATTCTCCTGCCTCAGCCTCCTGAGTAGCTGTGATTACAGGCTGCGCCACCATGCCCAGCTAATTTTCTGTATTTTTAGTAGAGACGGGGTTTCACCATGTTGACCAGGATGGTCTCGATCTCTTGACCTCGTGATCCACCCGCCTTGGCCTCCCAAAGTGCTGGGATTACAGGCGTGAGCCACTGCGCCCGGCCCTGCTTATGGTATCTTTTAATAGAAATTGGCCTTCTGAGACAAGGCAGTCAAACACAAGCTAGTAACTGTTGCAAGAGTGAAGTGGGAACTACACCTAAATGGCTGCTGATCTCAAAGCACTGAAAGCTAAGTTAAGAGGAATGGTATCTGCTTATTGGTTAGTGTGTGAGTCTGCTAGGGCTGTCATAACGAAGTACCACAGAGGTCTTAACAGAAATGAATTGTCTTACAAATGGAGGCTAGAAGTCTGAAATCAAGGTTAGTTTGTCCCTTCTGAGGGCTCTGAAGAAAGATCTGTTCCAATCCCCTCTCCTGGGCTTGGAGATGGTGTTGTCTCTGTGTCTTCACATCGTCTTCCCTCTGTACGTGTCAGTCTTTGAGTCCAAGTTTCCCCTTTCTACAAGGACATCAGTCATGTTGGATTATGGCCCATCTCAACACATGTGCAACAATCCTATTTCCAAATAGGTTAAACTTCAACACTGCAAATGCAGCGAAATATTTTACTAAAACAGACCAGTATTATTAATAAAAATAATTTTACAGAATTTTCTCTTTCATTTTGATTCATTAAACTGGTTTTGGAATGAGCAACTATTTGTGTAACCACTGACTGTTAGAAAGTATTTAGCTTTGAGACAGTCAATGCCTGGGAGATAATGTTTCTGTTCTGAGTGATCTTGCAATAGTAATTCACTTATCTGGGGCTGTATTTTTTTTTAATCTGTAAAGTGAAAGTATTGAACTAAATAGTCTCTGTCTCGAAAATCTCTGAATCTTCTTTGAAGTTTTTTCCTTACAGTCCAATGGGGTAGATGAGACAAACATCTGAAAATGTAGAGAGGATGTTTGCTAAATAACATGTTAGTAGTTTAATGCAGAACAAACAGAATATACAGCTGTAAATAGGAGATATTTGAAGGAAATCACCATTTGAGCTTATTTCTATCACTTCCATGATTTTATCTTTTACAGGAAACTTTTCCAAGTCTGTTACTAATCACTGACTTGTCCTGCTTTTCATCATTTGATTTTTCTCATACACAGTGGAGCTGTCCTCCCCAGTACCTGGCACAATGCCAGCCACATAGAAGCTGCCTAATACATATTTAATGAAAGAATGAATAGAAGTGGGTGACATGATTCTGGGAACTGTGTGTAGTTTGGACACCCTTGTGAGTAGATGTGAGGAAACAAGGTCCTTTCACTCTCAACGTGTCTTACACTGGCCGGAAAATTGCTAGTATGTCTTCAGGGGTGCCTGTGTTCACACTGTGCCAACTCAGAGTGATAAATGGGTCATACACGCTTGTGGATAAAAATGACTTTAGAATTTCCCTTAGCAAGAATCATTACACAACAGTCCAAAGGACTGTTGCCATGTGGTCCTATTCGTGATCTCAAGTCCTGCTCTTTTAAAAAATTTTTTAAAAGAAACGAGCGTCTTGCTCTATTGCCCAGGTTGGACTCCAGGGTTGAAGGGATCCCTCTCCTTCCCAACAGCTGGGGCTACAGGAGTGCGCCACCTCGCCCGCCTGGCTCAATTCCTGCTCCTTTTGGTTTATAAAGCGGACTGTGGCCCTGGGGCTCATCCGATAGTCACCAGCCACTGGAGCTTTACAGAGAGAGTGGGTGGGGAGGCTCAGAGAGGTAACTCAGGATCCAGTGTGTGCAGACGGGCCCTAACCACGTGGCGTGATCTCAGGCGGGGCAGACAAACAGATCAAAGACACCGAGTCACCACCCACCGTGACCGCTCCAGGGTAGGCTTAGCTCTCGGAACTCTTAAGTCTCCGAAGAGATTTAAACAGCGAGGGACGCGCGTAACTGTCTCCCGAGGCCGGGATTGGCCGGAGCCAAAGCGGAGCCGCGCTCCCCAGTGGGGGGCGCCGGCCTGCACTGCGCAGCCGTGGAGGGAGGCGCAGGCCGCGCCGCGGGAGAAGGTGCCGGCCGAGCGGCGTAGACGGCGCCGGGAAGATGATGAGCGCGGTGGGTGGCGGCCGTCGTCCCAAGGCGCAAGTGTCCCGCCGCATCTCCTTCAGCGCGAGCCACCGGCTGCACAGGTAGGGTGTGCAAAGAGGTGCAGCGGCGTGCGGAGGGCGCCGGGCCTTGGAACGTCACCAGGGCGGGGCCGGGGGGCGTGTGACGTCGGACACGGGGTGGGGGCCGCAGGGGCTTCCGGGCGAAGCAGCTGATGAAGGGCGGTGCTCGCTGGGTTCCTTCGCGGGGTTTGGGCGGCAGGTCGCATCCCGATGGCGGCTGGAGTGTCCCCAACCCTGGAGGGGTCGGGGAGCTTGGTGGTTAACGGAGCCGGCTGCGGAGGGCGATGGGCCATTTCTGGGTGCGGGGCCCACACCAGGCTCTGCGAGTCGGAGTTCCTTGCTATAGACCACAGGGTTGTGAAGCTTACCGGTGTTAAACTCGCCTGTGTTACTCAGTACCCGGAGCTGCGTAGACACCCAGTAAATATTATCTAATTTTGTAAGCCAGGAGCGTTGGCGGCTATATCTAATGTAATCACAAGGCAAGTTTTAGCCCCTTTTTACCAAAGGTAGAATGAACCCAGTTCGTGGTGAGAGTGGCTAGGAGAAAAAAAAAATGAACCCAGATGTTCGGTTTCCGAAGCAAGCGGCATAGTTGAACCCCGAGCTTACGTACCGCTTGCATGCACTGAAGAGTTGATTTTGAGGAGTTTTACCACTCTGTAGCAAGCTCCCCTCTCTGGCCCTCCATATCGTCGTCTGCAAAATGAGTATAACCATTCCTATCTAACAGGATTCATCCCTCCATTCGCTAAACGAGGGTTTGTTTCGTGCTTGTCAGTGCTTGTACTAGGTAACGGATGCAGCAGGGATCTTGTTATGGGGTTTACGGCCTGGTCAATTTTGTGGAGGGTACAGTGAGAATTTTGTGCAAAAGACTTAACCCTCTTTTAAATACAAGAAGTGGCTGGGCAGGAGAAAGTGGGGGTGTGTTAATCCATTTTTGCATTGCCATAAAGGAGTACTGAGACTGGGTAATTTATAAAGAAAAGAGGTTTATTTGGTTCTGCAGGCTGTACAAGAAGCATGGCACCAGCATCTGCTTCTGTTTAGGCCTCAGGGAGCTTCCACTCATGGTGGAAGGAGAAGGGGGAGCAGGCAACTTACAGGGCAAGTGAGGGAGCAAGAGAGAGGAAAGGAGGTGCCAGACTCTTTAACAACCAGCTCGCCCATTAACTAATAGAGCGAGAACTCACTCATTACTTCAGGGAGGGCACCAAGCTGTTCATAAGGGATTCACTCCCATGAGCCAAGCACCTCTCACTAGGCCCCACCTCCAGTGTTGGGGATCACATTTCTACATGAGATTTGGAGGGAACAGACATCCAAACTACGTTGAGGGGAATAATACAGAGGATCTCAAAAAGAAAGGGGTGGTAAAATAAGAAGCTCAAACACCTGAGGGTGGTAGGGCCTCATTGACAATGCAAAATTGATTGGACGGGTATAGGTATGAACATTCATTAAGCAATTTGTTTTCTGTCTGAGGCAACAATGTTTAGAATTACAGTTGTAATTTTAAAAACTCACCTGCTTTGAATGTTCCTCAAGAGATTGGTAAAGTTCTCATGAGGCCATAGTTGAGACATAGTAAATCAAGAATGTTAAATCGGAGACTTACCAGGTCTTGTAATTACTTTTTAAATTATTTTTTTCTGAATGAGTAGTTTAGTTTCTGAGAGAAATGAAATAGCCACTTTGTGAATCACCATCTCTGTTTATCATTATATGCTGTTATGTCATTCAGCACTTGCCGAGTACATTGTAGGCACTCAGTCAGTAATGTTAAATTGAAAAGTGGAAGGCCCATAAGCAGATCAGTTGCTGTGGGGTTGAAGTTAAGGTTTGTTTGTGCTAATTTGTATGGCACAGTCTTTTTTTTTTTTTTTTGAGACAGTCTCGCTCTGTTGCCCAGGCTAGAGTACAGTGGTGCAATCTTGGCTCACTGCAACCTCCGCCTCCCCGGTTCAAGTGATTCTCCTGTCTCAACTCCCAAGTAGATGGGATTACAGGCAGATGCCACCCTGCCCGGCTAATTTTTTATATTTGTAGTGGAGATGGGATTTCACAGTGTTAGCCAGGATGGTCTCAATCTCCTGACCTTATGATCCGCCCGCCTCGGCCTCCCAAAGTGCTGGGATTGCAGGTGTGAGCTACAGTGCCTGGCTGGTACAGCCTTCTAATTAGGGAATGTATACTGGTTTCTGACATTTGCATGAGAAATGAAATCAACATATTTCTAACTCCCCATTTGGTGAGCTAAAGTAATAACAAATTGGGAAACTTTTCAAAGATCAGAGCAAATAATATACATAGGGAACAGAGAAGGGGGTTTGAATGTGATGCTTGTGTCATGCTGACTTTTTGTTTTGTTTTGGTTAGTAAGTTTCTAAGTGAGGAAGAAAACTTGAAGCTGTTTGGGAAATGCAGCAATCCAAATGGCCATGGACACAATTATAAAGGTGAGAGAAAAACTGATGACATTTCAGTCCTTCAGTAAGGATGAAAGAGTATTCAGCAAATATAGTGTGATGCTTTGAGCCTCGAATGAGAAGTTAAATGAGAGTTCAGAATGACAGGATCTGTTGTTTTGGGTGTGTGTGTGTTAAGTTTTACCTTGCAATTGTCAACTCTTACAAACAGTTCAAAACTGAATGGTTTAAAGCATTTTTCTTTGCCTTAGATTGCACAATTAAGTTTCTTTTGGCAGCAAGTTTCTTCTGATTAGGTATGGCTCAGGCTAATGTTAGAATTAGATTTTATTCTTTGAGTAAATAATAACTTTGACAAAAGGGGAATGTTGCCGAGGAATGTAGCGTATGGCAGAAAAATAAGTTTGGTCTAAAACTTTGCCAACAGTTTTCCAAAAAAGTAGATAATTTGTTCAAGGATAAGAGACTTGATTCTTTAAGGTACAGCCTGCCTAAAAAAAGAGCTACATAAGAGTATAAAACAGTATGTGATGTGGTGGCATAAAAAAGACCAGATGGTGTCAGGAGATTAGGATTGCTAGTTTAGTTACTGCCTCTTCCTTAATCTGTGGTATCTCAGTCTCAGTGTACTAACTTATCATGTAATACCTAATGGTATTTGTAGAGAGCTAAAATACATAAATTCATAAAAGTTCATAATGTGTAAAGCACGGATGAAGATTTTTTGTTTGAGATGGAGTTCTGCTCTTGTAGCCCAGGTTGGAGTGCAGTGGCACAGTCTTCACTTACCGTGTAGGTGTCTTGCACCCTCTGCCTCGGGTTCAAGCCATTCTCCAGCCTCAGCCTCCCGAGTAGCTGGGATTAAAGGTGCCCACCACCATGCCCGGCTAATTTTTATATTTTTAGTAGAGAAAGAGTCTCACCATGTTGGCCAGGCTGCTCTCAAACTCCTGACCTCAGGTGATCTGCCCACCTTGGCCTCCCAAAGTGCTGGGTTTACAAGCATGAGCCACCATGCCTGGTCAACATTTTTCAAATGCTTCTCACAAGCACTTGTCAATTTACAAAGCGTTACTTTAGACTTTGATTTACATTCATGTGAGTAAAGGGATAAGAATTTAAGGCCAGTAGTAGTTTTGCTTGTTCAGAAAGGTTCTGCTCAGTATTGGAGCAGCCTGCTGTGTAGCTACACACCTACACGTGCATTTTCTACTCTACAGGCAGAGGTTGAGCAGCATCTTCATTCTCGCTAGAGCATCAACAGCATAAGCAGAATTGACATCCTTTTCAGCCTTGGCCGAGGGCCTCTGATTAGCTAAAGTTCCTACTAAGCTCCTCTGTCTTGCTTGCGTCTTGCTTTGGTTGATTTTAAAAAAGATCTTACCTAAAATAACAAGTGTTTTGGGGTAAATGTTTAAGTGTAGCTTTGGGGGACAGATCTAATAATTCATGTCGCCAACTTGTGCTTACATGTTGCTGATTTGTGCTTGGATGTTAATCTGTTGAAAGTCACGCTGTGTTTCTTGGTGTTTGTTTTCTTTCCATAGTTGTGGTGACAGTACATGGAGAGGTACGTGCCGAAAACATTTGTGTGGTTTGTGCAGATTGCTGGGCTCTCTTTCAGCCAATGTGGTGATTCCGTGTTGCAAATTGTTCCAGTCTGTATTGCTTCATTGTTGGCTCTTGTGTGTGTGTGTATGTGGTGAGCTGCTGCCATTTCAGGCCTCTCCTGTGTGCTGTATGTGGACAGGTAGAAGGGCTATACAATGAAAAGGGTGCTTGAAGTGCATGGTGCTTCCATGCTGAGGTCAGTGATTCTCTCTGGAATGAAGGCAAATGTGGGCACAGTCTCTGCACATTGTACTGCCTTTCATAATTTGCCAGCCGTTTAATATGGAGAGCCTATGAGAGTAATACTCATCTTTGTTTATTCTTTAGATTGACCCTGCTACGGGAATGGTTATGAATTTGACTGATCTCAAAAAACATATGGAGGTAATGGCATGTTGGGTGCTTATGATGTGTTAGTCCCTAAGTATAGTATTTGGTGGCCCCTATCTACCTCCCCAACCAGTTATCTCCTAAGGTTCCATGACTATTCCCCCAACTCACAAAGTTATAGAGTAGAATTGGGTGTGGGAGTTGGGGAATAGTTGGAGGAATACTCATGTGGCCCCTAAAGGTGTTTTGGTGACTTAACAGAAATTAGTCACAGTTCTGTTACATTGATGGAAGAAAATATGCTCACCTTGTATTCCTTGTTGGACTATCCTGATTTCCTTCATTTAACAAATTCTACCTTTCTTTGAAGACATAGGTTTCTCCTTGAGACTTTCTTTCTCATATTTTTAAATAGGTCCAGAACCAATGCAAACTTTTCTTTTTGGTAGAGATAGGGGTCTTGCTCTGTTGTTCAGGCTGGTCTTAAACTCCTGCCTTGACCACCAAAAGTGCTGGGATTACAGGCATGAGCCACTGCTCCTGGCCTTCTCCTTGAAGCTTTCTCTTCTCTCTGAATATTCCTTGTACCTTTGATTATGAATAACCACACTATGTTATTCACTCTAGCTTTATTATAAACTCACTGGAACAGTACTTCATAGAGATAACATGAAAGGTGTTCAATGAAGAACTTAACTGATGGTGTCATTACAGAATGCTTGCATTGTAAGAGACTTTGGAGATTATTCAAACCAACTTCTTCAGTCCCTAGATTAAGATCAAGAGATGCTGAATAGTTAACTGACTTGCCCCAGGTCATGTGGTTAGTCATTTGCAAAGTTGGGAGAGGATTTCTTTCCATCCAGCTGTTTTATTATGCCGTCATTTCACTTGCAGCTTATTTTTGTCCTGAATTTGACATTTACTTGCTTTATTTATTTTTGAGATGAAGTCTCGCTCTGTCGCCCAGGCTGGAGTGCAGTGGCACAATCTTGGCTCACTGCAGCCTCCGCCTCTGGGGCTCAAGCAAGTCTCTTGCTTCAGCCTCCTGAGTAGCTGGGATTATAGGCCTACACCACTGTGCCCAGCCAATTTTTGTGTTTTTAGTAGAGATGGGATTTCACCATGTTGCTGGTCTCGATGCTTTATTAAAATGATGTTATTAGTAATGATTACTTCTTTCACGTTACTTTTTATCCATGTGTTTAACAAATTTGTCTACTTTGCCTCAGTTTTTGAGATAAGCATACAAACATGAATGAAATGTAGCCCACAGAATATATGTATTACTTTTTCTAGGAGGTGAAGAATAGTAAGTGTTAACTAACTGTTGATTGAATAAGTGAGTGAAAGAATGAGTGAATGAACAAGCAGCACTGTGCTCAAAATTCTTTAGGAAAGTTACAGAGATAGTGCCTGCATGCATTTATGGTGGGGGTGTGTGTGGGGAGAGAGTCTTTACATATTTATATTTTTCCTTCTATGAGCCCAAGATTATTCTTAAATTACAGAGCGAGACACAGAGAGAGAGAGACAGGAGGAAAGGAAAACAAAGAAAGGAAGAAAGAAAAAGACAAGACAGCAATATGAAAGTCCTCACATATGACTAAGTACAGGAGGAGGGGTTCTCTATGCTGTTTTCTACTGTTGCATGCCTGAGGACACCACACACTTTCATCAAGGCATATAGAGTGAAGTTAGAGCCCTGCCATGGGGGGAGGATTGGTTGAGCCCAGGAGTTCGAGGCCGCAGTGAGCTATGATTGTGCCACTTGCACTCCAGCCTGGATGACAGAGACCCTGTTTCTAAAAACAAAACAAAAAAAACTGAAAAGCCCTGCGTAAGAGGCCTTAATGGAGAAATTAGGACTGGAACTCGGGTTGAAGATGAAGCAAAGATACTTATTTTCTTGTTATCTGTGTGGAGCATCCCTTCCTTGGATCTATTTCAACAACCGTTTGACCTAGGACTCACTCTTTTTTGTGAGTCTAGTTTTTCTCAGGAATGATTGCTATTATGCTTATCGATGTACCCTTCTTGAAACTATACCATATGGAAAATTAGATTTTTTTCACAAATGCTTAGATTTTTTGCAATAGCTAAAAGCAAAAACCTAGAAAGAATAAGGCAGTTTCATCATTACTGATGATGAGGAAAAACGTTATGTTGATGTACATAAGCATTAGGGAGTAATAGTCTTTACGTATTTATGTTTTTCTTTCTATGAGCCCAAGATCATCCTTAAATTACCCCTCGTAGCAGAAATTTAGAACTACTTACATAGTATCAGCCTACATCTGCTTTAAAAATGTAGTAGTCACTAGATCTTTGTCCTCATGATACTGTGGCATTGTTCCATAGGTGTGACAGTGTTACAGAAAAATATTTGTGTAACTCTTTGGGCAGGATTCACAGTGTTGAACTGACTCCTGAGTCAAAATGGCTTGTGTTGTGAGAACGCTCCAGAAATTCTCTGCTTTTTGGTTTCTCACCTCTTTATTCAGTAACCAGGATTCCTGATGATTTCCAACAGCTGGGCCTGACTTTATCTGACAACTTAAAACTTTGTAAGGTTGCTTTGTAAGACTCAAATCTAGTACTTAGAAGTATTGAGTTAGTGGCTAAACAATAGGGTAAGGTTTAGAGACATAAGTGAAACAATTTGGAATTTGAGTCCTAAATGGAGTCAGTGATTTTTTTCCCTGGGTTTTGTCTCTAGGAGGCAATTATGCAGCCCCTTGATCATAAGAATCTGGATATGGATGTGCCATACTTTGCAGATGTGGTGAGGTGGGTGGCACTATATCTTGCCTTATGTATAGATCATAAAACAAGAATTGATTTGAATATTTGATTGCTGTGTGATTTCTGAAGTTTTAATTTAATGAAATCTTTCAAAACTAGAATTTCCATTCTCTGTAAATATTAAATGTGAAATTTTCTTGTTTTGCCTTTTGAATTTTTTTTTTTTTTTCCTACAGCACGACTGAAAATGTAGCTGTTTATATCTGGGACAACCTCCAGAAAGTTCTTCCTGAAGGAGTTCTTTATAAAGTAAAAGTATATGAAACTGACAATAATATTGTAGTTTATAAAGGAGAATAGCGCTTAGGGTTAGCATTGTAGAAAGCCCAATTTCTTTCTGTGTTTGAAAAGGATCTTGATTCCTTTGGCCTATTAAAAGGTCAGCATGTGACTGTTGTACCTCCACGTTGTGCTCTGGAGTCCCTGTTTATTGAAATCATTGTAAGACCTGTTGTAAGTGTGAGTCTATTTTAAAAACTAAACTTGTAATATATCCTGAAAATCCTTTAGAGAGTCTTTATTTATAAATTAAAAATCACTTCATTTTCAGCAAAATGTTTTGGTGTGGAATTATTTGAAAGCAAAAGAAATCAAATTTTGTTGTTTTCTCTGTTATCTCATTTTTACTTGGTATAATATAAATGGTTAAAATGCTTCTATGACTTCGAGTAGGTGAATCTTAAAATGCAAGTGACCACAGAGTCTGGAGACAATATATGCATTTTTTAATAGACTGAACTCTCTTGATTACTACTTCTTGGGTGTGCTGAAGGCACAAGATGATTCAGTGAAAATTAGACACACAAATCATCTGAGGCCATCTGTTGTGGATACATGTACAAAGATTGATGGAAATGCTGCTTTAGAGCACATTGTTTATTACAGTTTTGTGCAGCTTATCGAGCTATGAATTGCTAGTGAGAAAGAATACATTAAACATCATGGAGTATCAGTAAATTATTTATTTGGTGTGTTTGTCTGAATTTCTGAAGCTTATGGCCACTTGAATAATTTTAACTCAGAAGACTGCAGAATAATCACATATTTTAAACTCTGTAAAAGTCAACCTAAAAAGGATCAACTACCATATAAAGTATTTCCTCTATATAGTTTTTCCTAATTGATCCGGTTTTGTTCTGATTATTAAGCTTACGATATTCTTGGCATTCTTCTCTGGGATCTTTTTCTCATGACTAAATCCGCAAGAAAGTATTTACTTACTTTGCACAAAGGACTATTCTGTCTGTGTTCTCGTTTATATTCTGAATTTCTTTCTTTCTTTTTTTTTTTTTTTTTTTGAGCCAGAGTTTCGCTCTTGTTACCCAGGCTGGAGTGCATGGCACGATCTTGGCTCACCGCAACCTCTGCCTCCTGAGTTCAGGCAATTCTCCTGCCCCAGCCTCCTGAGTAGCTGGGATTACAGGCATGCGCCACCATGCCCAGGTAATTTTTTGTATTTTTAGTAGAGACGGGGTTTCACCATGTTGACCAGGATGGTCTCAATCTCTTGATCTCGTGATCCACCCGCCTCGGCTTCCCAAAGTGCTGGGATTACAAGCTTGAACCACCGCGCCCGGCCTTGTATTCTGAATTTCTTAAATGCAGGGTTTAATTTTCTCTCCACATAGCAACTAGTATACAATGAATTCCCAGAATGTTGTCACCTGAAAATAGTAAAAAGACTTTTGCAGTGATTACTGTTGTAGAAAAATTTGCAAAGCATTGTCTTTTTTAGTGACTGCAGAAATTTATTATAAAGTTTGACAGTAATGCAGATGCCCACTCAATTAAATTTGAATGTATATTAGTTATCAAATAATTTCAATGTTCTCTATGTAGAATGTTTTGTATTGATTACTTGAAAGGCAGATAGCTATTATTTACTAAGGCACTTTATGTTTTAATTTACACAAATACTCTGCAAGGTAGGTATTCTCATTCTGTATGTAAGATAATTAAAGTTGAGAGAGTTTAAGCTATTTGCTTTAGATCAGTCAGCAAATAAATTACAAACTGGATGTTTAACATTCAGGGGCTTTCTGACTCCAAAACACAGACTCTGAAAAGGGACAATTTGAATATTTCCAGATTTTTTGAGAGTCTGATCTTATTTATTTTGTTAAAAAATCTTATTTTGACTGGATTCAGACTGAGAAGTAGAAGCTCTCAGAGAGCACAATCTGCATCTCTTGGCAATCTGTTCCTGGTGCTTTTCTTTAGCCTCCTTCATTCTCTTGGCCAGAAGTTTAGCATATTCTGCAGCCTCTTCCTTATTTTTCTTAATACACTGTTTCTTCAGAGCAATGTGCTGGCATCTGTGCTGCAGGACACGTGGAGGAACAAGATAGTGAATCTTGAGTGCCTTAGTTCTAGATTTCTCACCTTCTTTGTTTAAGGGCTTTCTAACGGCATACTGGCAGACATCATCTTCTTGAGAGAGATTGAAAAGTTTGCGGATTCTCCTAGTTCTTGGGCCCCAGATGACAAGGCACCATAGGATCAGTCCAGGAATCCTTCTCTCTTTTTCTTATAAAAACTGAGATTGGCATACACAATGCATGCATGAACAGGTTATTGCTTTCTTTCTC
Organism: Saguinus oedipus; assembly: GCA_031835075.1. Classification (NCBI taxonomy): domain Eukaryota; kingdom Metazoa; phylum Chordata; class Mammalia; order Primates; family Cebidae; genus Saguinus; species Saguinus oedipus. Next base: position 10,028,663 of record CM063178.1, read on the forward strand.
CAGTTCTCCTTGATCTATAACAGGAATGCTCCTTACCCAGCAGCAGGCAGACACGGCCAAGGGTCAAGGCGCTGTGCTTCATGGGGAAACCTTGTTGTTCCCACCACTGATTCAGACCGCACAACCCTTCCAGCCTTTACCCAGAGCATCAGCAGCAACTTCTGTGGCTGTACACTTCTCAGAGAAAACACCAAGTTTGCATGCATTGTCTGCTTCAATGAGCTTCTGGCAGCCAGTGGCTGAAAAGGTGATATTCAGCTTCATCTTGAAACAGCTGATCGCCTCTGAGGTGCCAAGAAAAAGAGGCCTACTTTCTGTTTTCATTTTTTATTTCTATTTTTATTTATTTATTTTTTCTGAGAAGGGTCTCACTCTGTTGCCCAGGCTGGAGTGCAGTGGTTCAGTCTTGGGTCACTGCCATCTCTGCTTCCCGGGTTCAAGTGATTCTTCTGCCTTGGCCTCCTGAGTAGCTGGGACTACAAGAGCATGCCACCATGCCCAGCTAATTTTATATTTTTTGGTAGAGACGCCGTGTTGGCCAGGCTGGTCTTAAACTCCTGACCTCAAGTGATCCACCTACCTTGGCCTCCCAAAGTGCTGGAATTACAGGCGTGAACCACTGCCTGGCCACATTTTTTTTTTTAATGCAGAATTTTGCAGATCTGATGTCATATTAGAAAAACATTTTTGATGGTAACATTCACACTCCAGGCATTTGTTGTTCATGAGTTGTTTCAAGAGAGCTTCTGTTCCTATATGCTTTCCTTAGCAAAGTAAGATTTTATCTGTCTCTTTCTTGCTACCTGTCTATGTAGTAAACGAATGATTTGATGAGTGAATGGTTGGAAGGACCATCACCATTACCTTCACAGAAGAAGGTAATTTTCTTCTGTGTCTCTCTGGAGCCTGGTATCGCAGATCATATCAAGTTGTATTGTAATTGTTGCTTACCTGCTTGTTTTTTTCATTAGCCAGAATTCCTTATGAGCAAAGACTATTCTAAGCAGAGTATCTGGTAAATAGTGCTTAACTTTTTGTTAAATAAATGAATGGCATATTGGTAGAAACTACTGACATTTTAGAGTGTTTTATATACATAATGGGCACTTGGTAAATATTTTTAGAATTGAATAAGCTGGAAGCTTTGAGGCTTACATTTTAGCCTTCATGCTGTTACTATTCAGTTGAGTCGTGTTCATCTCTGGGCTTCAGTTTCTTTATGTGTAAAATGAATCCTTGGGCTAGATGCTTCCTGAAATTGCTTCTACCTCTTTTATATCTGGACTCTTTTAAATGCCAAATGAGTAAATGCTATTAATGAAGAGAAGGAAAAAGATCATTATGGGGTATTGAGGTTTGGAAAAGCTTAGTGGAGGAATGGTGCTTTCAGTGATGGGGTAGGGAGTGGTGGTTTGGAACTCAGGAGAAAAGAGGGAATGAATGCTGAATGGGTAAAATTTTATTAGCACAGTTACTAGGGTGGGAATATACAAAATATATTTGGGTTATAGTGAATATATTGATCTTAGTAGAGTGGTAGTGAGATGTGAGGGTGTAATGAGAAATGAACTTGGAAATATAGGATGGGGACAGCCTGGAGAGCCTTGAATGTCAATCAGTCTTTATCTTTTGAGGAATAGCAAGCTGTTTTTTTTTTTTTTTTATTTAAAAGAAGATAACCAGCTGGACAAAGTGAGGAAACTATTTGCAAAGCTACTGCAGGAATCTAGACATGAAGTGATGGGTGTCTGGACCATGGGGATGGCAATGGAAATAGAAGGAGGAAGGAGAATAGAGCTAATTGTTCAGTGCCCACTGTGGTGTCAGACATTTTGCTAAATACTTCTTATATGACCTCATTTCATCCTCATAACCACCCTGCTGGGTGAATGTATTGGTTATCTACTGCTGCGTAACAAATTATCCCCTATACAGTGGCTTAAAACAGCATAAATTGATTATCTCAGTTCCATGCGCCAGTTCTGGCTCAGGGTCACTCACAAGGCTGCAGTCATCTGAAGGCTTGACCAGGAAGGATCTGTGTCCCAGCTCACTCCCATGCTTGGTGGTTAGACTGAGGCCTCGGTTCTTCCTTCTGTTTCTTGTGGTATAGGCCTCTTCACATAGCATCTGCCCACATGACAGCCTGCTTCAGCAGAGTCAGCAGGCAAGTGGCCAAGGGAGAGTGCCAACAAGATCGAAGGCACAGTCGTTTGTAACTGAATCACTTTTTATGCATTTTGCTCCCTCGAAGCAAGTCACTCTATCAGGTCCATACTCAAGGAGAAGGGATTATACACATATTGCTACTGTGTACATTTTGATGTGGAGACAGCAGGAGATAAGGCTGGGGAGGTAGGCAAGGGTGTACATCATGACCTTTTTGATGCCGGGAAAGTAAAGCACATTTCATTTTGGAGGAGTGAAGTACCAGAGAAGCAGCTGTTGTTTACAGTGGGAATCGTGGAGTTTGTGGGTGGTCGAGAAATACAGAAATCTGGGAAGCACAACTCTTGAAATTGAAACCAGTTCTAAGGTGAGAAGTTAAAAGATACCACCACAAATAATAAAAAATAAAATAAAATAAAAAATAAAGAATACCACCATATCTCTCTGAACATAATGACCAGAGCTGAGCTATCATTTTATTGCCTCAATTGATGTAGGAACCACCAGCAGGTTATAACAATAGCCAGGATGCTTTGATCAATTGGGTACATGTGGCCACTAATACATTAGACCTATGATAAATGATCTATCTGGCTTTTTAAACTCCAAACTTTTAAATTCCCTCTGGAATTGAAACTATCTTAAAGATGGGAAACAGCTTGTGCTCATTTTACTTTTGTTACGTTTGGGATATTCCTAGCCTCCCTTGCACACAGAAAAATCATTGTTAGTTTCACACAATTTAACTTTATAGCGAGGTTCTGTTGCAAGACACTTCTGGAAAGTGTCCCAGATAAACACCATTAAAGTCTCCACATAGCTGCAGAGGGAACTGATGTTGCCATAAACGTAAGGGAAAGTGGTTCTTGCATTGGAGGTTTTTCAGAGCAGCATTTCCGCTTTCAAGTAGCTCATGAGTTGGTTTGTTCCCCTCAAAAATTGACTCCCCCGTTTCCACCAGTGATCTGCAACCATTGAGACAGAAGAATATATATATATATATAAAAATTATACTTTAAATTCTGGGACGTGCAAAACATGCAGGTTTGTTACATAGGTATACATGTGCCATGGTGGTTTCTGCACCCATCAACTGTCATCTACATTAGGTATTTCTCCTAATGCTATCCCTCCCCTAGTCCCTACCCCTGATAGACCTTGATGGGTGATGTTCCCCTCCCTGTGTCCATGTGTTCTCATTGTTATCAACTCCCACTTATCAGTGAGAACATGTGGTGTTTGGTTTTCTGTTCCTGTGTTAGTTTGCTGAGAATGATGGTTTCTAGCTTCATTCGTGTCCCTGTAAAAGGACATGAACTCATTCTTTTTCATGGCTGCATGTGTATATGTGCCACATTTTCTTTGTCTAGTCTATCAATAATGCGCATTTGGGTTGGTTCCAAGTCTTTGCTATTGTGAACGGTGCTACAATAAACATATGTGTGATGTGTCTTCATAGTAGAATGATTTATAATCCTTTGGGTGTATACACAGTAATGGGATTGCTGGGTCAAATGGTATTTCTGGTTCTAGATCCTTGAGGAATCACCACAGTGTCTTCCACAATGATTGAACTCATTTACACGCCCACCAACAGTGTAAAAGTGTTCCTATTTCTCCAGATTATCTCCAGCATCTTTGGTTTCCTGACTTTTTAATGATCTCCATTCTAACTGGCGTGAGATGGTATCTTATTGTGGTTTTGATTTGCATTTCTCTAATAACCAGTGATGATGAGCTTTTTCTCATACATTTGTTGGCTGCATAAATGTCTTCTTTTGAGAAGTGTCTGTTCATATTGTTTGCCCACTTTTTGATGGGGTTGTTTTTTCCTTGTAAATTTGTTTAAGGTCCTTGTAAATTCTGGATATTAGCCCTTTGTCAGATGGATAGATTGCAAAAATTTTTCCCATTCTGTAGGCTGCCTGTTCACTCTGATGATAGTTTCTTTTGCTGTGCAAAAGCTCTTTAGTTTAATTAGATCTCATTTGTCAATTTTGGCTTTTGTTGCCATTGCTTTTGGTGTTTTAATCATGAAGCCTTGCCCATGCCTATGTCCTGAGTGGTATTGCCTAGGTTTTCTTCTAGAGTTTTTATGGTTTTAGGTTTTACATTTAAGTCTTTAATCCAACTTGTTCCATTGGCCTATATATCTGTTTTGGTACCAGTACCACGCTGTTTTGGTTACTGTAGCCTTGTGGTATAGTTTGAAGTGAGGTAGTGTGATGCCTCCAGCTTTGTTCTTTTTGCTTAGGGTTTTCTTGACCATATGGGCTTTTTTGGTTCCATATGAAACTTAAAGTAGTTTTTTCCAATTCTGTGAAGAGAGTCAATGGTAGCTTGAACGGGATAGCATTGAATCATAAATTACATGGGGTAGTTTGGCCATTTTCACAATACTGATTCTTCCTATCCATAAGCATGGAATGTTTTTCCATCTGTTTGTGTCCTCTCTTATTTCCTTGAGCAGTGTTTTGTAGTTGTCCTTGAAGAGGTCCTTCACATCCCTTGTAAGTTGTATTCCTAGGTGTTTTATTCTCTTTGTAGCAATTGCGAATGGGATTTCACTCATGATTTGCCTCTCTGTTTGTCTGTTATTGGTGTATAGGAATGCTTGTGATTTTTGCACGCTGATTTTGTATCCCGAGACTTAGCTGAAGTTGCTTATCAGCTTAAGGAGATTGTGGCCTGAGATGATGAGGTTTTCTAAATATACAATTATGTGATCTGCAAACAGAGACAATTTGACTTCCTCTTTATCTATTTGAATACCTGTTATTCCTTTCTCTTGCCTGATTGCTCTGGCCAGAACTTCCAATACTATGTTGAATAGGAGTGATGAGAGAGGGTATCCTTGTCTAGTGCCGGTTTTCAAAGGGAATGCTTCCAGCTTTTGCCCATTTAGTATGATATTGGCTGTGTGTTTGTCATAAGTAGCTCTTATTATTTTGAGATACGTTCCATCAATACCTAGTTTATTGAGAGTTTTTAGCATGAAGGGGTATTGAATTTTCTCGAAGGCCTTTTCTGCATCTATTGAAATAATCATGTGGTTTTTGTCATTGGTTCTGTTTCTGTAATGGATTATGTTTATTGATTTGTGTATGTTGAACCAGCCTTGCATCCCAGGGATGAAGCCGACCTGATCGTGGTGGGTAAGTTTTTTGATGTGCTGCTGGATTCACTTTGCCAGTATTTTATTGAGGATTTTTGCATTGGTGTTCATCAGGTATACTGGTCTGAAATTTTTGTGGTTATTGTTGTGTCTGTGCCAAGTTTTGGTATCAGGATGATGCTGGCCTTCTAAAATGAGTTAGGGAGGATTCCCTCTTTTTTTTTTTGAGACGGAGTTTCGCTCTTGTTACCCAGGCCGGAGTGCAATGGCACGATCTCAGCTCACCACAACCTCCACCTCCTGGGTTCAGGCAATTCTCCTGCCTCAGCCTCCTGAGTAGCTTGGATTACAGGCACGCACCACTGTGCCCAGCTAATTTTTTGTATTTTTAGTAGAGATGGGGCTTCACCATGTTGACCAGGATGGTCTCGATCTTTTGACCTTGTGATCCACCCACCTCGGCCTCCCAAAGTGCTGGGATTACAGGCGTGAGCCACCGTGCCTGGCCCAGGAGTCCCTCTTTTTCTGTTGCTCGTGATAGTTTCATAAGGAGTGGTACCAGCCCCTCTGTACTTCTGGTAGAGTTCGGCTGTGATTCTGTCTGGTCTTGGACTTTTTTTGGTTGTTAGGCTATTAGTTAGTGCCTCAATTTCAGAATTTGTTATTGGTCTATTCAGGGATTCAACTTCTTCCTGGTTTAGTCTTGGGAGAGTGTATGTGTTCAGGAATGTATCCATTTCTTCTAGATTTTCTAGTTCATTTGCATAGTGGTGTTTATAGTATTCTGTGATGGTAGTTTGTGTTTCTGTGGGATCAGTGGTGATATCCCTTTTGTCATTTTTCATTGTGTCTATTTGATTCTTCTCTCTTTTTTTCTTTATTTGTCTGGCTAGTGGTCTATTTTGTTAATTTTGTCAAACAACCAGCTCCTGGATTCATTGATTTTTTTTGAAGAGTTTTTTTGTATCTCTGTCTCCTTCAGTTCTGCTCTGATCTTGTCTTCTGCTAGCTTTTGAATTTGTTTTCTCTTGCTTCTCTAGTTCTTTTAATTGTGATGTTAGGGTGTTGATTTTAGATTTTTCTTGCTTTCTGCTGTGGGCATTTGGTGCTATAAATTTCCCTTTAAACACTGCTTTAGCTGTGTCCCAGAGATTCTGGTACATTGTGTCTTTGTTCTCATTGGTTTCAAATGACTTATTTATTTCTGCCTTAATTTCATTGTTTACCCAGTAGTCTTTCAGGAGCAGGTTGTTCAGTTTCCATGTAGTTGTACAGTTTTGAGTGAATTTCTTAATTGTGAGTTCTAATTTGATTGCACTGTAGTCTGAGACACCGTTTGTTATGATTTCTGTTATTTTGCATTTGCAGAGGAGTGTTTTGCTTCCAATTATGTGGTTAATTTTAGAATAAGTGCGATGTGGTGCTGAGAAGAATGTATATTCTGTCAATTTGGGATGGAGAGTTCTGTAGATGTCTATTAGGTCTGCTTGGTCCAGAGCTGAGTTGAAGTCCTGAATATCCTTGTTAATTTTCTGTCTCATTGATCTGTCTTATATTGAAAGCAGACACATAGATCAGTGGAACAGATGAGAGAACCCAGTTATAAATCCATGCATTTATAACCAACTTATCTTTGACAGACGCACCAAAAACTTACAATGGGAAAACTTACATTTATTGAAAACTTACCACTTTTCAATAAATGGTGCTGGGAAAACAGGATAACTATATGCAGAAGAATGAAACTAGACCCCCGTCACTCAATATACAAAAAAGTCAAATCAAAATGGATTAAAGAGTTGGATCTAACACCTGAAACTATGAAACTACTAGATGAAAGCATTGGGGAAATACTTTGAGATGTTGGTCTGGGCAAAGATTTCTTATGTAAGACCTCAGAAGCACAGGCAACCTAAGCCAAAATAGACAACTGGGATTACGTCAAGCTAAAAAGCTTCTGTACAGCAGAGGAGACAGTCAACAAAGTGAATAGACAGTCCATAGAATGGGAGAAAATATATGCAAACTATTCATCTGACAAGGGATCAATAATAAGAATATAAGGAGCTTAAGCAACTCAATAGTTAAAAAAAAATCAAATTTAGTAATGGGCAAAAAGTTTGAATAGACATTTCCCAAAAGGAGATATACAAATTGCCAACAGGTAAAAAAATGTTCAGTGCATCATCAGAGACATGCAAATCAATATCATAATGTGGTATCATCTCACCCCACTTAAAATGGCTTGAATCAAAGAGAAAGGCCCTCACAGATGCTGGAAAGGATGTGGAGAAAGGGGATCCTCATACACTCTTGGTGGGAATGTGAATTAGTACAGCCACTATGGAGAACAGTATGGCAGTTTGTAAAGGATATGAACAGAAACTTTACAAAGAAGACATACATGAGGCCGACAAACATATGAAAAAGTGCTCATCATCATTGGTCATTAGAGAGATGCAAATCAAAACCACATTGAGATATCATCTCACACCAGTTAGAATGGCGATCATTAAAAAATCTGGAGACAGCAGATGCTGGAGAGGATGTGGAGAAATAGGAACACTCTTACACTGTTGGTGGGAGTGTAAATTAGTTCAACCATTGTGGAAGACAGTGTGGCGATTCCTCAGGGACCTAGAAATAGAAATTCCATTTGACCCAGCAATCCCATTACTGGGTATCTATCCAAAGGACTATAAATCGTTCTACTATAAGGACACATGCACACGAATGTTCATTGCAGCACTGTTTACAATAGCAAAGACCTGGAACCAACCCAAATGCCCATCGATGATAGACTGGACTGGGAAAATGTGGCACATATACACCATGGAATATTATGCAGCAATCAAAAATGATGAGTTTGTGTCCTTTGTAAGGACATGGATGAATCTGGAGAACATCATTCTCAGCAAACTGACACAGAACAGAAAAAGAAATACTGTATATACTCACTCATAGGTGGGTGAGAAAAATGAGAACACATGGACACAGAGAGGCGGTCTACTATACACTGGGGACTGTTGGGGGAAATGGGGGAGGGACAGCGGGGGGGGGCTGGGGGGGATAGCCTGGGGATGAATACCAAGTGTGGGTGAAGGGGAGGAAGGCAGCAAAACACACTGCCATGTGTGTACCTATGCAACTATCTTGCACGTTCTGCACATGTACCCCAAAACCTATAATGCAATAAAAATTAAAAAAAAAAAAAAAGAAAGGAGGTCAGTATATCAAAGAGATATCTGTACCCTCATGTTTATTGCAGCACTATTCACAATACCCAAAATATGGAATCACCTGAGTGCCCATCAGTAGTTGAGTGAATAAAGATAATGTGCATATACACATACATTATATATTATATTATATTATATTATATTACTGATATTATCTTACTGATGGAATATTAGTCCCCAAAAGGACAAACTTCTGTTATTTGCAGGAACATGGATGGAATTAGAGGCCATTATATTAAGTGAATTAAACCAAGCACAGAAAGACACATAATAGCATGTTTTCATTCATATGTGGAAGCCAAAAAAAGTGGATCTCATGAAGATAGAAAGTAGATTGGTGGTTACTAGAGGCTGGGAAGTAGGGGAAATAGGGAGGATGAAGGGAAGAAAAGAATATAAATATATTTGTTACCACCAAACTGTACACTTAAAATGGTAAAGATGGTAAATTATATATGTATATTTTACCTCAATAAAAAAGATTTTTAGGGCCAGTGCATGGCTCACACCTGTAATCCCAGCACATTGGGAGGCTGAGGCAGGCAGATCACCTGAGGTCAGGAGTTTGAGACCAGCCTGGCTAACACAGTGAAACCCTGTCTCTGCTAAAAATGCAAAAATGAGCTGGGATGGTGGTGGTCGCCTGTAGTCCCAGCTACTTGGGAGGCTGAGGCAGGAAAATTGCCTGAACTCAGGAGTTGGAGGTTGTAGTGAGCCAAGATGGGCAACTACCCTCCAGTCTGGATGACAGAGTGAGACTCTGTCTAAAAAAGAAAACGTTTTTAAAAAGCTTTTTTTTTCTTGAGACAGGGTCTTGCTGTGTCACCCAGGCTGGGGTGCAGTAGTGGTACCATCATAGCTCATTGCAGCCTCAAACTCCTGGACTCATGTGATCCTCCTGCCTCAGCCTCTCTAGTAGCTAGGACTACAGGAGTACCAAATCTGGCTAATTTTTAATCTTTCGTAGAGATGGGGTCTCACTGTGTTGCTCAGGCTCCAAATTTGATGTCAGACATGAATGTACACAGATGGGAAACTCAACAAACTCCAAGTAGTATAAACTCAAAGAGATGCATAAGACACATTATAACAGCAGCTATCATTTATTGAGCAGTTATTACTCACTAACTCAGTGAAGTGGGACAGGTGTTGTTATCCCACATCCTTCAGTCAGGTAAGGGCAGGGCTGACTTTGAGATGTTGTGGTTAAATGGGAGAGCACAGTCCTTGGAGCAGGTCTGTACTCCTGCCCTGCCTTTCACTAGCCCTGTGGTTGAGGCCAGTCGCAGAAATTCTCCAAACTTCAATTTTCTATTTTACTTAATTACTACTTTATTAATTAATTTATTTATTTAGAGACAGAGTCTAGCTCTGTCGCCCAGGTTGGAGTGCAGTGGTGGAATCTCGGCTCACTGCAACCTCTGCCTCCCAGGTTCAGTTCTCCTCCCTCAGCCTCTTGTGTATCTGTGACTACAGGCATGCGTCACCACACCTGCCTAATTTTTGTATTTTTGTGGAGACAGGGTTTCTCCGTGTTGGCCAGGCTGGTCTCAAACTCCTGACCTTATGTGATCCACCTGCCTCGGCCTCCCAAAGTGCTGGAATGACAGGCATGCGCTACCATGCTCAGCCCGAATTTGTTAACTTTTAAGAATGTGATAATAATCAGGCAATGTTCAGGGCAGTGCATTTTTATGAGGACTTCACACGTGGCACATGTGAGAACACCCAGCGGCATCAGCACACAGAAAGTGTTTCTGAATGCATGGCTTTGTGAGGGAATGATGGGATGCGGATGCGCTGGGGCAGAGATCTTTGTTTTGCTCAAGAGCCCAGAACGATATCTGGCGTGATGCTCAATAAATATTTGTTGATAAATTAGCCTGAAGCAACAAGGAATAGCTATTACCTAGATCAGAAAAGTGCTGTTTTTGTGAATTGCACTGCAGTAAAATTTCATATATATATATATATTATATATATATAATATATATGTAATATATATATAATATATATATTATAATATATATACAATATATATATTATAATATATATAATATATATATAATATATATATATTATATATATAATATATATATTATATATATTATATATATATTATAATATATAATATATATATTATAATATATATATATTTAATATAATATATAATATATATATATTATAATATATATATATTTATTTTTTTCGAGGAGAGAGGTTGGAAATGTTAACAAAAGCAGGAACTTTTGGGATACAAAATTTAGGATCTTTCTTATGGTACTTTTGTAGCAACAGTAATGAAGCGTAAGGTAAATGCTTAGTAAATGGACATTTGTAGGCTTTTCCTCACCCCACAAAATGGCTCAGCCTTTTGGCCAGGTCCCCTTGTTCTTGCATCAGAGCTGATGTGGAGTCAACTTAGGGGGAGCATTTCAGAAGAGATTAGCAGCACGCTACTTCCCTGAGCCCCCGCATTAGTAGATGAATAATCTTAGGAAAATTAGTTGTTTCTTCTGGTATTTTTGGATGCTCTAAAAGAATCACAACCAACCCGTCTCTTAGGCAGTTACTTAAGCAAACATATACGACTAAGCAGATTGTGTATTTACATAGGACACATATTATATTTCAGTTACAAACACCAGGGAGTGATAGATATCATCAAGGTGTCCTAAGTGGAGAGGGAAAAGCAGAATTGGAATTCTTACAAGGTGCACAATTTTAGGAATCAGCAAAGAATTGGCATCCTGGAATTTAGCATCGTTATTAAAAGAAAACTTTGTTGCTTATTACAAGCTTATTCCTGGAAATACCATGTTTCCTTCGGGTTGTGCATTGCGTTATACATATCATAAATAGGGAGTTGAGTTCAATCTCTCTCTCACTGCAAGACCCTGTCGCACTGGTCCCTATACACAAATACACATGTATAGAGGCAGGTGTTGTTATTCCACATCCTCAGCCAGTCAAGGGCAGGGCTGACTCAGGCATTGTGGGATCACAACACTGCCTATACACACAAACATATTTTGCCCCTTTCTTTCTTTCTTTCCCTTTCCTTCTTTCTTTCTTTCTCTTTCTTTCCTTCCTTCCTTCCTTCCTTCCTTCCTTCCTTCCTTCCTTCCTTCCTTCCTTCCTTCCTTCCTTCCTTCCTTCCTTCCTTCCTTCCTTCCTTCCTTCTCTCTCTCTCTCTTTCTGTCTGTCTGTCTTTCTTTCTTTCTTTCTCTCACTTTGTTGCCCAGGCTGGAGTGCAGTGGTGCGATCTCGGCTCACTGCAATGTCTGCTTCCTGGGTCCAAGCGATTCATTCTCCTACCTCAGCCTCCTGAGTAGCTGGGATTGCAGGTGCCTGCCACCATGCCCAGCTAATTTTTGTATTTTTAGTAGAGACAGGGTTTCACCATCTTGGCCAGACTGGTCTTGAACTCCTGACCTCATGATCCAACCGCCTTGGCCTCCCAAAGTGCTGGGATTACAGGTGTGAGCCACTGTGCCCGGCCTATTTTGCCCATTTCTTAATGGAAATTACTATTAGGGGGAAAATGACCAGTTTGCACTTGAGGGAAATGAAAATTGAGATAATTTTGCCATAAAGTCTGGTCTTGAAAACACACACACACCATTTGATTGGTTCTTTAATACTCACACACAGATACATACAATTAGACCAAATTCCCTGTGTTTTAACTTAACTCATTGAACACATATTTCAATTGAACACATTCATTATTCTTGTTTAAAGTATAATTTATTTGTTGTGACAAAAATGCCTTTCTAGCATCATTTTTTTTTTTTCTGTATTGGCTGCTCAGACATGCTTCATCCCTCTTCTCTTGCCCTTCAAAACCTACTGGTGTGGACAAATGGGAAGCTCAGAACTATTTTTCTTTCTCCTTTCCTTCTTGAGTCACATAAGTCACAGAAGTTCCTTTTAACCTGAGTAGGTTTGGTCAGAAATCTGAGATCATCTTGAAAGCAAGGATGGATCCTTCTCACAGAAACTCAGGGGTGCAGGGGAATAATTTGGCAATGAACAAAATTTGAGATTGGCTGTGGAATTGGCTGCCAACTTGTTAAACTGATAGGGGGAACTCTAGGTGACTTCATTCTGGCCAGATCTAAATGTTTACAGAAAGTGTAATATGTATCCTGAAAGATCCAGATGAACATCTGTGCGACCCAAGTCTGCCAATGAATGCCTCCAGGTCTTCTTTTTGGTCTGAAGCAGAGGCAGTTGACTTGCACATTTGAGAATGTAAAGCCTTCATTACACACATAGCCCAGCACCTGCTTGGAACTGAATGTAAGAGAATGCAGTGGAGGCAGAAACAGTTGTTTCTAAAGGGAAACTATTCCCTTTAGAAGAGAAGTTTGCTGGTGAGAAAAGCAAGCAGGATATCAATGGCATCTGTGATGGGGCTGCTGAAGACTCGGTTGGCCAGGCTGTTGATTCCGATATTCTCGGGTTTAATCACAGAGAAAGGCTTGAAGACTGAGCTCTGGAGAATCTTGGCGGGTAAGGGTACGATTGACACTGAAAAACGATTGAGGGTATGGTTGGCATTGGAAAATGGCATCAGGACCTCTGTTGGGTGGTGGGTGTGTCCTTGAGAAAGGAGGGTAATATGATGGAATGCTAGAGCCAGATTTACGAGCAGAATTCAATCAACCCTTCACCAGTGCCAGGTGTTTTCAGAGGAGGGGAAAAGCTGGGGAACACAGAGGGTTAAGTAACAAAAATAAGGAAGAAACACTTTCTACCCTGAAGTCTGCATAGTTCTACGAGATGAGGTGGAGACCTACGGAATTTATTCACCTGCTGCTCTTGTGGTTGGGGTGGGTAGTCTCCTCCCGAATGTATTCTTGTCTTTAATAGATTAGGTTAATCATGCAAATATGATCCAGAATGGCACAATTTTACTTTCTTCTTGCTAATTTCAAGGGCGTGTAAAAACTAGATCCCATCCAGACTTGAGGATGGCCATCCCTGCTTTAAAGTTAGTAGAAAGGTGCCTGGCACAAAGCCCCAACTCTCTTTCTGTGGTTTCAGAGGCACCGGTCAGTTTTATATGAAGGGACCTGATTGCACATTGGTTCCCTGAAGTTAATTTGCAGAGAAGCAGAGGAAGCCAGGCTCATCATACTGAGGGTTTGTCTGATTCTGAACAAACTGGAGATTGGTGGGAATACCTCCAAGACTCTGAGTGGAACCCAGAAGGGTCTATAAGGAAGAGGAAGAGACTGGGAGTCCATAATCCCAGCACTGTGGGAAGCTGAGGCAGGTGGATCAGGTCAGGAGTTTGAGAGCAGCCTTGCCGGTGAAACCCCATCTCTACTAAAAATACAAAAATTAGCCCGGTGTGGTGGCAGGTGCCTGTAATCCCAGCTACTTGGGAGGCTGAGGCAGGAGAATCACCTGAACCCAGGAGGTGGAGGTTGCAGTGAGCCGAGACTGCGCCACTGCACACCAGTCTGGGTGACAGAGTGAGACTGTCTCAAAAAAAAAGAAGGAAGAGAATGATGAATGACTCTTCCTCCCACCTGGAGGGCGCCTTCCAGTATGATAGCATTGTCTAATCTTATTTAGCATTTCCCCAGGGCCTAGAAACCTTTTTTTTTTCCCTTTTTGGCATTTATGGCAGGGAAGCAGGAGCCTAGGAGAGTCAGTGACACCATTTAAAAGTCAACTACATCTTGAAAGTAGCAAGCACATTCCTCGCCAGTCACAGCCTATGATCCTGAGATGTTTATGGTTCAGAAAACAGACCGAAGATACCAACAAGGACACACTCCTAGAACAGTGGAACGTCCAGATGTCCCAATACCCTTAACAATATATGCTTTCAACATAATTATGCTTTGATAGTCTTATACACTAAAATGTCGGGGATAGTTTTCTTTACATCAATAAAATAATAAATTTTGTCATGCTGTCAGCCCACCCACACATAGGCACAGCTTAGTTCAGTCTTTACATAGAAAAGGCCCCATACAAGAAAAACTTAAAAGACAGTGTTTCTTCCACCTGCTTTCTGAGCTCACCCTTCCCTGTAATAGAGTAGCTTTCAGTGAACTATCTCTTCACTACACTCCGCCTCTCACCTTGAATTCCTTCCTGTGTGAGATGCAAGAACCCTCTATTAGGGTCTGGATCAAGACCCCCCTTCCCCAGTAACATTTACACAAGGGTTCATCTTGACAATGGCCTTGAGGAAGAAACTACTATCTGTTTCCTTGCAGAGGGAAAGCCACCAAGGATATAGTTAAGACATTCATATAATAGTTTCATTAGGCATAAGCACTTTACCATTTGCTGTTGAATGTGAAAACAGGCAGCATGCTAGGTGTCTTTCAGTGTTTGGGGGTTTGTGAGGACCACCCGTTGTTGGACAGTGAGAAAGGCTGTTTCTTGTTCTCAGTCGAATCTTGTATTTCAAAAAGTCATTCAAAAACAAAATTTTTATAGTTTTGATGTAAGTCTAAGAAAAGTGGGAAGAAATATGATATGGAATAGGAGTCTTCTTTTGGCCATTTACTTTCTGTGTGGCCTTAAGCAAGTCACCTATGTTTTTGAATCTCCTTTCTGATATGTTTTCATAAATTAAAAAAAAATAATAATTAGGCCGGGTGTGGTGGCTTGCACATGTAATTCCAGTGCTCTGGGAGGCTGAGGCAGGTGGATTGCTTGAGGTCAGGAGTTCCAGACCAGCCTGGCCAACATGGTGAAACCCTATCTCCACTAAAAACACAAAAATTACCTGGGCCTGCTGGCTTGTGCCTGTAATCCCAGCTACTTGGAAGGCTGGGGCAGGAGAATCGCTTGAACCCGGGAGGCGGAGGGTGCAGTGAGTTGAGATCACACTATTGCACTTCAGCCCGGGCAACAGAGTGAGACTCTGTGTCAATAAAAAAAAAAAAAAAAAATAGAGACAAAGTCTCACTGTGTTGCCCAGGCTGGTCTTGAGCTCCTGGGCTCAAGTGTTTCTTCTGCCTTGGCTTCCCAAAGTGTTGGGATGTGTGAGCCACTGTGCCTAGCCTTAGATTTGTTATATATAGCTCCTTAGAGGGAGGTAAGAGAAGAGAAAGGGAAGGGGGAAGAAGACAGGGAAGGAACCTCAGGGAGGTGCGAGGCTGGGGGCAACAGCCTGTGAAAATTCCTGGTGGTAGCGGTGGTGGCCAAAGGCCACTTTAAGAGCTAAAGACATTATTGCTGTTTCTGTGATACCAATCCTCTGTGCAGCTCCCCACCTTCCACCCCCAATCCCTTTAAACCCCTTTGGTTAAAGTCTACTGTACCCATGAAGGCTTTGCGTGAGTGGGAATTCCTTGCGGAAATTGAGGAAGATGTTTTCACATTGTGTTTATGTGGTATTGAACAGAAACAGCTCTATGGAAGCGGCATTTGGAAACACAGATGACCCTGAGGATATAAGGACCCTGGGAATTTGTAGAAATCTTAGGGATGGGCTTTTGTTTTCCAAAGGGCATGGGACAGCAGGTTGGGCAATCTTATAGAGGTCTCAAGGTGCAGGGAGACTCAACTGATAGCTGAGTGATGTGTGGGAAGAAGACCCTCTTGTCTAGGGAACCCACAACATAATTTTCCAGGCTGACTGAGTTCACTTCCAGACATGCAAATGGGCTGCAGAGGAACTCACCTTTTCCTGTCAGTTTCAGAGTAGAAAGCATAGGCAGGGCTCTGGTCTCAGCGGTTACAGTGAAAGCTCTGTAGAGGGCAAATCAATGAGAGATGATGGCGAGGACCTCATGCGGAATTCACAAGTTCTGCTCACATTTCTGACTTCCCAACCTCTTAATTCCTTTTGTGCTTACTGTCTATATGGCACAATGAGCAGATCATTAAGTACTGGTCTGCTTTTTATTGATAAGATCCTCCACCACCTCGGTCAACTTCCAGACAACCTCTCCCATTCCCACACCCCCACCAATGTCAGCACCCTGGACTGCCCACCAGGAGGGTACACACACCTCTGGTCTTTGTTCATGTCAGTCCCTCTACCTATAATCCCTGTCCTGGTCACACTGCTTGTAGACTCAATGATGACTTCTATGGAGTTGTTTCTCCCTATTGTCACTAAGCCAGGCATGACGCCCTGTTGCACTGACTTGCTAGGAGCCTCTGTCCTCATGGGAGGACCAGCTTCATAAGGCAGGTTCTGTTGTCAACAGTACCTGACACATGATAGGTGCTTTATGTTCACTAAATGACCGGCACCACTTGGTCTGTTGTTATCCTAGGGATGAATCCCTTAACTATAGGAGTCCCTTGTTCATATATGTGTTAGATAATTAATGATAGGACACCGAATGTCAGTCACTGTGCCTGGTACTGAGGGGGCAGGGGTTGAGCAAGACAGGCCTGGCTTTCACCCTCAGGTACTTAAGAGTGTCTTCAGAGGGATAGATTTTAAATGGGTGATCAATTACCTAGGTAAAGAATTGAGGCCGGGCGCGGTGGCTCAAGCCTATAATCCCAGCACTTTGGGAGGCCGAGGCAGGTGGATCATGAGGTCAAGAGATTGAGACCATCCTGGTCAAAATGGTGAAACCCCGTCTCTACTAAAGATACAAAAAATTAGCTGGACATGGTGGTGCGTGCCTGTAATCCCAGCTACTCAGGAGGCTGAGGCAGGAGAATTGCCTGAACCCAGGAGGTGGAGGTTGCGGTGAGCCGAGATCGCGCCATTGCACTCCAGCCTGGGTAACAAGAGCAAAACTCCGTCTCAAACAAAACAAAACAAAACAAAAAAAACACAGAATTGAACAGAGCTGTGATGTTTGCTGTAAAGAAGGGGAAGAAATTCTGAGGGTGTATAACTGGGAGCTTATATTTGATTTGTAAGTTCAGGGAATCCCTTCCTTCCTGCCTGCTTGCCTGCCCGCCTTCCCTCCCTCCCTCCCTCCTTCCTTCCTTCCTTCCTTCCTCTCTCTCTCTTTCTTTCTTTCTTGTTTCACTCTTGTTGCCCAGGCTGGAGTGCAATGGTGTGATCTTGGGTCAGGGTGTAACCTCTGCCTCCCAGGTTTAAGCGATTTTCCTGCCTCAGCCTCCAGAGTAGCTGGGACTACAGGCATGTGCCACCATGCCTGGCTAATTTTGTATTTTTAGTAGAGACAGTTTCTCCATGTTGGTCAGGCTGATCTTGAACTCCTGACCTCAGGTGATCTGCCCACCTTGGCCTCCCAAAGTGCTTGGATTACAGGCATGAACCACTGCGCCCAGCCCAGGGAATGCTTTCTTGAGGAAGTGATGTTTAACCTCAGTCATTTTTTGCTGACCTAACCTCGCCTCCTCAACATCATTGTAATATCCCATGAGTCGGGACCTTTTCCCATCCCTTTTGTGCCCAGCCCACCACTGTGGAGTCCCCTGCTTTCTGCATCCCCCCTAATATGTGGAGCAGAGCCCCACATATTATATGCCCACATGGTGTAAACAAGCAGGGAGGCCAGCGTGTTATCACGGGGTGCAAGTGTAGGAGGGATCTGGAGACCACACCGTCAGTGGGATTGGGCCATTTGTCTTGCAGATGGCCACTGTTTGGTCTTTCATCTCTTGATGCATGGAATGTGGAGGCTTTAATGAGGTGAGATGAAGAAGTTCTTGCCCTAGTTAGCCTTGGCTGGCTTCTAAGCAACTGCTGTCATGGGGAGGCTGGATTGTGGTAGCTCCCTTTGGTTTCTACTCTTACAGTCACTCTGAAGGCACAAAAGTCCCTCCTCCAAAGCCAATTAGGTCTGACCAGGCCCAGCACGAGGAGAGAGAGGGAAGGGTGGTTTGACAGCACTGCCATCATTACCAGATTCCACAGACACGGCTGTTCCAGCTGACACAGCCTGCGGGTCAGACCAGCCCTTTCAGTACAGAATGGAATCTGAAAGCCTTACGTGCCTCCCAATATGTGGTTCCTAAACCTAATGACAGATCCCAGCTCGGAGGAAGGTTTGTTGTTGAAGTCTAATGTGATTCTAGGTGATCTTACCTCAGAATCCGAGTGTGCCCATTTTGTATGACACTAGAAGTCAGTTTTATTAGACAACCATCATACTTTCTGTTAGCGAGCCATTTCCAAAATGAATCCATGTGTTAAAAAATGGTTCTCCAGTTTGAATGTGGGGAATATGAAACAAAGAGGGTGCTGTTTTTTCTGAGGATGTTGGGCATAAGCAGGGTATGTGTGTGTGTGTGTGTGTGTAGAAAGAGGCTATGTGTGGGAATATGGTCGGTGTGTGTGGTGTCTGTAAGATACGTGTGTAGTGTGTATATGTGGTATATGTGTGGTGTGTAGTGTGTGAGTGGCGTGTGTGTGGGTGGTGTGTGTTGTGTGTATGGTATCTGTATGGTGTGTGTGGTATATATGTGGGGTGTGTGTGGTACCTCTATGATGTGTATGTGTTATGTGTGTGTATGGTGTGAAAGTGTGTATGGTATGTATGTGTGTGTAGTGTGTGTGTGGTATGTATGTGTGTGTTGTGTGTGTTGTGTTGTGTGGGTGGTATGTATGTGTTGTGATTGTGTAGTGTGTGTGTGGTATGTGTGTGGTATGTGTGGTGTATGGTGTGTGTGTGGTGTTTGTGCGTGTGTGTGTTGTGTGGTATTTATGTGGTGTGTATGTGTGTGGTGTGTGCCGTGTATATATTGTGTGTATGTGGTGTGTGTGGTGTGCATGTAGTGTGTGTGGTATGTATGTGTGTGTTGTGTGGTATGTGTGTTTGTGGTGTGCGTGTGTGTGGTGTGTGTGATGTCTGTGGTATGTGGTTTGTATGTGTGGTGTGAGTGTATGGTGTATGTGCTGTGTATGTGGTGTGTGTGTGTGAGGTGTGTGGTATGTTTGTGTGGTGCATGTGGTATATATGTGTGTGGTGTGTGTGGAGTGTAAGTTTATGAGTGGTGTGTGTGGTGCATGTGGTATGTATGTGCATGTGCTGTGTGTGATGTGTATGTGTGTTGTGTGTGTGGTATGTGTGTATGGTGTGTCATGTATGTGCGTGTGGTGTAGGTGTGGTACATGTGGCATGTATGTGTGTGGTGTGAGTGTGGTTGTATGTGTGGTGTGTATGGGGTGTGTATGTGTGTGGGGTATGTATGTGTGTGAGGTGTGTGATATGTTCGTGTGGTGCATGTGGTATGTATGTGTGTGGTGTGTGTGGGGTGTAAGTTTGTGTGGTGTGTGTGTGGTGTGTGGTGTGTGTGTGTGGTGCATGTGGTATGTATGTGTGTATGTGGTGTGTGTGGTGTGTATGTGTGTGGTGTGTGTGGTATGTATGTGTATGTGGTATGTGTGTATGGTGTGTCATATGTATGTGTGTGGTGTATGTGGTGTGTGTGGTACATGTGGCATGTATGCATGTGGTGTGAGTGTGGTTGTGTGGTGTGTGTGGGGTATGTATGTGTGTGAGGTGTGTGGTGTGTGTCTGTGTGGTGCATGTGGTATGTATGTGTGTGTGGGGTGTGAGTGTATGTGTGGTGTGTGGTGTATGGTGTTGGTGTGAATGTGTGTGTCTGCAAGCTCCTATAGGTGGAAGGTATGTATAGTAGAGCACTGTGAGATGGTAATGAAGTGCAGCCGCTGAGTTCTTCACATCACGTCTGGATTGTATTTTAAGTCCTCCCAGCCCAGTGTAAAACATGAAAATTGTAGAGCCCAAAGCAAAACAAGCTAGGTTCTTACTGTATCTCCACTTCAGTTATGTTCTCAGATTCAGGAGATTGCCACTGTGCCTCTAAGACTGTCACGTATTGATCTTTCATGTAGTACGTAGAGTTGCTGCGGCAATTTTCATCTGCTCTTCGCCAGAGGCCCACTGAGTCACCCTCCTTGTTCAAGGCTTTCATGACCACAGCGTAGACGCGGTCATCCACAGGAACGAATACTTGTAGGATATGATGAAGGAACAATCAGCCATCTGCTCCCTGTGAGCCAAGCTCAAGGGATGAGGGGAGTGAAATCAAAGCAAAGCGTGAAACAAGAAAGTTACAAAGAGAATGTACACATAGTGTAGTCTCCTTTCTGTAAAAGAAGTTGAAAGTCTGGAAAGAGATACATCAAGATATTAACTGTGGTGATTTCTTGGTAATGAGGTTACAGATCATTTTAATTTTCTTCCTAGTGCTTTTTGGTGTTTTCCAAAGTCTCTGCAGTAAAAGGCAGACAAAAGAAAATCCATACTCAGCTCTGGTTTTGCTACACATGAGGGGTGAGATTCTGGGAGTGAATCTCTTTACCTCTCTGAGCCGGGGTCCATTTCTCGGATGAGAGGACAAGCCTGCTTGGTCCTCTTCTCAGGGGCAGTGTGGGGACAGAAGAACGCTGATTCTCTTCATCTCTGTTGTTAGGGTATGGGAAGGAGTGCCTTTGAGCCACAGGTGCCCTAACTCCTTATAGGGTTACCCCAAGTAACTTGTTAATTCCACTTGTTAATTTCAGCCTTCGGATGTGTAGTAGAGAGGGCATTTAGCAACAATCCTGCATGATCTGCACATGTACCCCAGAACCTAAAGTACAATTAAAAAAAAAAAAAGAAGAAGAAAGTATCTGTCTATTTCTTCCCTTAGGAGATCTCTTCTGAGTGAATTCCTCAATGCTAGGATATTGTTCTTTCCAGGGCCCTTTCAGCCACCCAGAATTTCTTTAAGGCTTCTTCTTAACAAAGCAAAGCAGATCGATCATGTAACAAAAAAGGTTCAGACAGTCCTGGTTCTGAATTGTGACTCTAACACTTAAGAGCAAGTCATTTCATCTCTGAACCTTGGTTTCCTTATTGCTCATCATTCACTCCACAAATATTTCTTGTGTGCCCGCTTTGCACCTGGCCTGGTTCTATGTCTGGGAATAATAACATTATCCTTCATTATCCGAGATCATGATACCTATCTTGAAAGGTTCTGGAGGATAAAGAAAAGAATGTGAATACATGGTGAGTACTGGATAAATTGCAGCTGTTATTATATGGCTATATGCACACTACAGTTCTGTGTTCTAGTTGTTAGTTTTGCCAGTCAAGCTTGGCTGATTCAGATCCCACAGACCTTGACTTGCTCAATGAGCATCTAATATCTGTTCTAGATCTGCGTGTCTGGTCCAATAGAAGGTGAGTGGAGATGGTGTCATCCAGATAGTCATCAGTGTCAGCTCTGCATGGACGTGCCCTGTTCTCCCGCTTTTCCCCTTCCACTCTGGTTTAAATCCTCTTTCTTCCCTCCTAGGCACCCGTATTTTCTGGATTTCTGGCCTTAGGTTCTTCTCCCTTCAGGCAGCCTTGCAACATGTGGCAGCCAGGCCAGATTTCCTTATGCAACACATCCATCAAACACACTCCTGCCCAAACCTTCAAAGGGTCCTTCCTCCTAGAGTGTGTCAACATTTCTGCTTTTGTATTTCTGCCTCTGGTCTGTTGATTATAGTATCCGACACATGTTTTTTAAGCCTGTAAGAACTTAGCCTCAGTCTGCTGTTTGTATTTCCGCTCTAAGGACAGCCAGATTTTACCTTTTTCGGCAAATGCCCCTGCCCCTGATCCTTGCTCACGACTGGCTACCTGTTTGAAAGCCTGCTTTCCCTCTCATCATCCATCACATCCCCACTTCCACTCCAGCGGCTTGTTTATGTCCCACCTCTGGACCAATTTGTCCCATTTTTCCTCTTATTCTCTCTCTTTTTTTTCAGCAGTTCTTAATCATATAATACTTCGTGCTGCGCACTGTGGTTTCGTCTGTGTTGGTATCTGGACAGCCCAGTGTTGGGCCTCTGGAGGTCCCTAAGTAACTACTCATTGGTTGATTTTAAAAGTCCTGTATCCCATGTTGTATAGTGCTCTTAAGGCTTAAAGTTCAGGAAGAGAAGCAGGCAAATCACATCCCTCTTGCCCACAGAAGAAAAAAAATGGCAGATGCTTGCTCAGCACAGTCTTAATGTAAATGTCACTGTATTAAGGGTTTCTCTCACTGACGTCAAAGCAGACCCAGGGAACCTGTTCTAAGATATTGCTTGAGCTGCAGTTGTCTCCTGGGACCTGCCGAGCCATTTATGCACAGTTTACCAGTATTGACCTGGCCCTAAAATTTACAAGAATTTCAAAACCAAAATAAGGAAGAGCGATTGGCCTGGGTGGGCGTTTACTCAGTCCTGAGTTCTGGCAATAACACTTGCAAGGCAATTGTGGAGGCTGCTATACAACCACCGGTGTGGGATCCAGCAATTCACATCTCCGTGGGCGAGGATTTTGACCCTCAACTTAAATCATTCATATTGTGAGTCAGTTTACCACAGTGCTTTCATAGCACATTTCTGTTTTAAAATGGAATTGGATAAAGGTTGGGGGTACAGGCATAAGTGGGCATCTAAGGAACCTTAGTTCTTCTCTTTCCCCCTTCCCTTTCCCTGCTCCACCTAACGCCTCTGTGACTGCCGTGATCCCCTTCACCCCAGTGGATCATCTTGACTTGTCTGTCTCCTGTCTTTCTACCTTCAGAAGGCTCCCATGTCTCCCCCTCGATATCATCTTCACATGATAGATTTCTCTCTCTTTTTTTTTTTTTTTGAGATGGGGTCTTGCTCTGTCACTCAGGCTGGAGTGCAGTGACCTGGTCTCAGCTCACTGCAACCTCCACCTCTCGGGCTCAAGCCATCCTCCCACCTCAGCCTCCTGAGTAGCTGGGACCACAGGTGTACATTACCACATCTGGCTAATTTTTGTGTTTTTTTTTTTGTAAAGATTAGGTTTTGCTATGTTGCCCAGGCTAGTCTCGAACTCTTGATTTCAATCAATCTGCCCACCCCGACCTTCCAAATTGCCGACATTACAGGTGTGAGCAATAGATTTCTCTTTCTTCTGTTGCATTAGCAAAATCTTTCACCTGGAGAGGTATTATCTTAAATGCCAGAGGCTGTGATCTCTTTTGCAGTAGTGCCTCTGACCCCTCAGGCTCTCGCCCAGGTTGCACGCATGTCCACCTGTGCTCATTTTGAATTACAAGATTATCCTCTCTGCCCTGTCAGGACAATATCCACTGCCTGGGGGAGTGGGTCATAGCTGGCCCAATCACAACTGAAGCACTTAGTGTCAGTCCTCATTTAAAGTAAGACAAAAGATAAGCCAGGATGAGTGCATGAAGGCATGCCATGATTGTTCACCTGCTGTCTGAGACCTATAGACCCTGAGTGTGGAGATCACCCTGGTGGTCTTTGCAACATTTGGTCAGATTTTTAAGAAAGGCAGGATAATACAGTACATAAGAAGACAGGTTCTGAAGCTGGAGAGCCTGGCTGGACAAAAAGCTGTATGAGCTTTGGCTGTGCTATTTAGATTCAAATCTTAGCTATATTGCTTATTAGTGCACATGGTTAACTTCTCCATGCCTCAGTCCTTGTCTGTAAAATGATAACAGCATTTACTCTTAAAACTTGCCCAGCACATCATAAGAAGTGTTAGCTCTCATTACTAGAAGGAAGAGGTATACAGTGGTTAAAGGCAGGGTCTTTGAAGCTGGAATGCTGGTTCATATCTTAGCTTCCCCATTTAAGTAGCTCCAGGACCTGAGTAAGAGTCACTTAGCATTTCTGTCTCTCTTTCTCATCTACAGCATGGGGACGATAATGATGTCTCCCTAATAGGTCACTAGTACATGTAAACAGTGTATGAAGTGTTATTATCATGAAATGAATTAGAAAGCATATTCCTTGACTTGTAGATTTGGCTGATTCAAAAAGGGATGTATAAAAAATACGTACTGGGCACCTCTAAGAAAAGCAAAAGACTAAGATTCAAGAGCCAGTTCTGCCACTTCCTAGTGGGGAGACTCTGGGCATGTCATGTAATTTCCCTTGGCCTCAGACTTCTCATACATAAAGTGGGTTAGTAATACTTTTCCCTTGTAGTTCATTAGATGTTTTTCACCCACAGAATAAATGCAGTATACAGTCATCCCCGGTGGCATCATTTTGTCAAATGGATATGAAAAAATTACACACTGGAGGTTGGGCGCTGTGACTCACACCTGTAATTCCAGCACTTTGGGTGGTGGAGGTGGGTGGATCACTTGAAGCCAGGAGTTTGAGAGCAGACTGACCCACATGGAGAAGACTCATCTTTACTAAAATTACAAAAAATCAGCCAAGGCTGGTGGTGTGCACCTGTAATCCCAGCTACTTGGGAGGCTGAGGCATGAGAATTGCTTGAACCCAGGAGGCGGAGGTTGCAGGGAGCTGAGATTGTACTATTAAACTCCAGCCTGGATGACAAAGTGAGACTGTCTCCAGAAAAACAAAAACCAGATAGGAGGATCCAAGATGGCGGTTTAGGAGCAGCTCAGGATTGCAGCTCCCAGTGAAAGTGCAGAGGGTGAGTGGACGCCGCATTTTCAGACGGATATTTATTGCCCACAGACCAGGAGATCCCCAGGTAGAGGAGCCCCATGGGTCACCAGTGTGGCTATTTTGGCCAGCACGGCTATTTTGCTGGCACCCCAGCATGGTGGTTCTCTTTACAAAATACACTGGTCTGGTTGCCCTTTTAAGCTGGTGATTGGAGCTCCAGGAAGGCAGAGTTGCCCACTGATCTGATTAAACAGGGGACAGAGGCAGAGTTGCCCACTGATCTGATTAAACAGGGGACGGAAACAGGGAGCCAGGCTGGGAAACTCCTGGGCAGCGCCGTTGTTCTAGCCAGTGCAGTGGGTTGCAGCATGGGAAATCACACAGATCCCAGTGCCTTTTCAACAGGAGACTGGAACACCTGGGAGAAAGTCAACCATTCAACTTAAAAAAAAAAAAAGGCTCTGAGGCAGGGAGCCAGGTGATCAGGCTCGGCGGGTCCCACCCCCACAAAAAAAAACCCAGCAATTGGAAATGCCCTGGGTTGAGAGTTTCACCGCAAGCACAGCTGAACCCAGGACAGTCCAGCTCTGTGGGGGAGGGGCGTCCACCATTACAGAGGCACTCCACCCCTACGGAGGTAGTCCGCCATTGCTGAGGCTGCCTGCCGTTGCTGAGGCAACCCGCCACTACAGAGAGAGTCTGCCATTACAGAGGCAGACCACCATTGCCGAGGCAGTTCTAACCACACCCATATAAACAGGACTGCAGGGAAGTTCACGTGGCAGAGGGCGGAGCCCACAGCAGCTCAGCAACTACAAAGACGACAGGTGGATAAATCCACAAAGATGGGAAGAAACCAGTGCAAAAAGGAGGAAAACACCTGAAACCAGAACACATCTCCTCCTACAAGGGTTCACAACTCCTCACCAGCAAGGGAACAAAGTTGGATGGAGAATGAATGTGATGAAATGACAGAATCAGATTTCAGAAGGTGGGTAATGAGAAACTTCTATGAGTTGAAAGAACATGTTCTAAACCAATGCAAAGAAACTAAGAACCCTGAAAAAAGATTTGATGAAATGCTAACGAGAATGGACAACTTAGAGAGGAATATGAGTGAATTGATGGAGCTGAAAAACACAATACGAGAACTTCATGAAGCATGCACAAGTTTCAACAGCCAAATTGACCAAGCAGAAGAAAGGATATCGGAGGTCGAGGATCAACTCGATGAAATAAAATGAGAATGCAAGATTAGAGAAAAAAGCACAAAAAGGAATGAACAAAGTCTCTAGGATATATGGGACTATGTGAAAAGACCTAATCTACGTTTTATAGGTGTACCTGAATGTGACAAAGAGAATGAATCCAAGCTGGAAAATACTCTTCAGGATATTATCCAGGAAAACTCCCCCAACCTAGCAAGGCAGGCCAATATTCAAGTCCAGGAAATACAGAGAACACCACAAAGATATTCCTCAAAAAGAGCAACCCCAAGGCACATAATCATCAGATTCACCAGGGTTGAAATGAAGGAGAAAATGCTAAGGCAGCAAGAGAGAAAGGTCGGGTTACCCACAAAGGGAAGCCCATCAGACTCACAGCAGATCTCTCAGCAGAAACCCTACAAGCCAGAAAAGAGTGGTGGCTGATATTCAACATCCTTAAAGAAAAGAACTTTCAACCCAGAATTTCATATCCAGCCAAACTAAGCTTCATAAGTGAAGGAAAAACAAAATTCTTTGCCAACAAGCAAGTACTCAGAGATTTTGTCACCACCAGGCCTGCTTTACAAGAGCTCCTGAAAGAGGCACTACACATAGAAAGAAACAACCAGTACCAGCCACTGCAAAAACATACCAAATGGTAAACAGCATAAACAAACTGGAGAATCTGCATTAACTAACAGGCAAAAGAGCCAGCTAGCATCAAAATGGCAGTATCAAATTCACACATAACAATATTAACCCTAAATGTAAATGGACTAAATGCCCCAATCAAAAGAGACAGACTGGCAAATTGGATAAAAAGCAAAACCCATCAGTGTGCTGTATCCAGGAAACCCATCTCACATGCAAAGATACACAAAGGCTCAAAATAAAGGGATGGAGGAAGATTTACCAAGCAAATGGAAAGCAAAAAAAAGCAGGAGTTGCAATTCTCGTCTCTGATAAAATAGACTTTAAAGCAACAAAGATCAAAGGAGACAAAGAAGGACATTACATAATGGTAAAAGGATCGATGCAACAAGAAGACCTAACGATCCTAAATATATACACACCCAATACAGGAGCACCCAGATACATAAGGCAAGTTCTTAATGACTTACAAAGAGACTTAGACTCCCACACAATAATAGTGGGAGACTTTAACACCCCATTGTCAATATTAGACAGATCAACCAAACCAAAATTTAACAAGGATATCCAGGACTTGAACTCAGACCTGGAACAAGCAAACCTAATAGACATTTACGGAACTCTCCATCCCAAATCCACAGAATACTTCTCAGCACCACATCACACCTACTCTAAATTGACCACATAATTGGAAGTAAATCACTCCTCAGCAAATGCAGAAGAACGGAAATCATAAAAACAGTCTCTCAGACCATAGTGCAATCAAGTTAGAACTCAGAATTCAGAAACTAACTCAGAACTGCACAGCTTCATGGAAACTGAACAACTGGCTCTTGAATGTTGACTGGATAAACAATGAAATGAAGGCAGAAATAAAGATGTTCTTAGAAACCAATGAGGACGAAGACACAACATACCAGAATCTCTGGGACACATTTAGAGCAGTCCCTAGAGGAAAATATATAGCAATAAGTGCCCACGTGAGAAGCAAGGAGAGGTCCAAAATTGACACCCTATCATCAAAATTGAAAGAGCTAGAGGAGCAAGATAAAAAAAACTCAAAACCTAGCAGAAGACAAGAAATAAGTAAGATCAGAGCAGAACTGAAGGAGATAGAGACACAAAAAACCCTTCAAAAATCAATAAATCCAGGAGCTGGTGTTTTGAAAAGATCAACAAAATAGACCACTAGCCAAATTAATAAAAAAGAAAAGAGAGAATAACCAGATAGATGCAATAAAAAATGATAAAGGGAATATCACCACAGATTCCACAGAAATTCAAACCATCATCAGAGATTATTACAAACAACTCTGTGCACATAAACTAGTAAACCTGGAAGAAATGGATAAATTCCTTGACACTTGCCTCCTCCCAAGCCTAAACCAGGAAGAAGCTGAAACCCTGAACAGACCAATAACAAGATCTGAAGTTGAGGCAGCAATTAAGAGCCTACCACATAAAAAAAAGCCCAGGTCCAGATGGGTTTACAGCCAAATTCTACCAGACACACAAAGAGGAGTTGGTACCATTCCTTCTGAAACTATTCCAAATAATCCAAAAAGAGGGAATCCTTCCCAAATCATTTTATGAGACCAACATCATCCTGATACCAAAACCTGGCAGAGACTCAACAAGAAAAGTAAACTTCAGGCCAATATCCATGATGAACATAGACACAAAAATCTTCAATAAAATACTGGCAAGCCAATTGCAACAGCACTTCAAAAAGCTTATACACCATGATCAAGTAGGATTCATCCCAGGGATGCAAGGCTGGTTCAACATACGCAAGTCTATAAACGTAATTCACCACATAAACAGAACCAAAGACAAAAACCACATGATTATCTCAATTGATGCAGAGAAGACCTTTGACAAAATTAAATGGTGCTTTATGCTAAAAACCCCCAATAAACTAGGTATTGATGGAACGTATCTCAAAATAATAAAAGCTATTTATGACAAATCAACAGCCAATATCATTCTGAATGGGCAAAAACTGGAAGCATTCCCTTTGAAATCTGGCACTAGACAAGGATGCCCTCTCTCACCACTCCTGTTCAATATAGTACTGGAAGTTCTAGCCAGAGCAATCAGGCAAGAAAAAGAAATAAAGGGTATTCATATAGGAAAGGAGGAAGCCAAATTGTCTCTATTTGCAGACGACATGATTGTATATCTAGAAGATCCTGTTGTCTCAGCCAAAAATCTCCAGAAACTGATAAACAACTTCAGCAAAGCCTCAGGATACAAAATTAATGTGCAAAAATCACAAGCATTCCTATACACCAATAACAGACTTAAAGAGAGCCAAATCAAGAACGAACTGCCATTCACAATTGCTACAAAGAGAATAAAATACCTAGGAACACAAATAACAAGGAACGTAGAGGACCTCTTCAAGGAGAACTACAAACCACTGCTCAATGAAATAAGAGAGGACACAAATAGATGGAGAAACATTCCATGTTCATGGTTAGAAAGAATCAATATCGTGAAAATGGCCATACTGCCTGAAGTAATTTATAGCTTCAAAGCTATCCCCAGCAAGCTACCAATGACCTTCTTCACGGAACTGGAAAAAACCACCTTAAACTGTATATGAAACTGAAAGAAAGCCCACATAGCCAAGTCAATTCTAAGCAGAAAGAATACAGCAGGAGGCATCACACTACCGGACTTGGTGACTTCAAACTATACTATAAGGCTACAGTAATCAAAACAGCATGGTACTTGTACCAAAACAGAGATATAGACCAATGGAGCAGAACAGAGGCTTCGGAGGCAACACAACATATCTACAACCATCCAATCTTTGACAAACCTGACAAAAACAAGCAATGGGGAAAGGATTCCCTGTTTAATAAATGGTGTTGGGAAAACTGGCTATCTATGTGCAGAAAGCAGAAACTGGACCGCTTCCTGACACCTTACACTAAAATTAACTCCAGATGGATTAAAGACTTAAACCTAAGACCTAACACCATAAAAACCCTAGAAGAAAATCTAGGCAAAACCATTCAGGACATAGGAGTAGGCAAGGACTTCATGAACAAAACACCAAAAGCATTGGCAACAAAAGCCAAAATAGACAAATGGGACCTAATCAAACTCCACAGCTTCTTCATGGCAAAAGAAACAGTCATTAGAGTGAATCGGCAACCAACAGAATGGGAAAAAATTTTTGCAGTTTACCCATCTAACAAAGGTCTGATATCCAGAAGTTACAAAGAACTAAACCAGATTTACAAGAAAAAAACAATCCCATTCAAAAGTGGGCAAAGTATATGAACAGACACTTTACAAAAGAAGACATACCTGAGGCCAACAAACATATGAAAAAATGATCATCATCACTGGTCATTAGAGAAATGCAAATCAAAACCACACTGAGATACCATCTCACGCCAGTTAGAATGGCGATCATTAAAAAATCTAGAGACTACAGATGCTGGAGAGGATTTGGAGAAATAGGAACACTTATACGCTGCTGGTGCGAGTGTAAATTAGTTCAACCATTGTGGAAGACAGTGTGGTGATTCCTCAAGGACCTAGAAATAGAAATTCCATTTGACCCAGCAATCCCATTGCTGGTATCTATCCAAAGGACTGTAAATCGTTCTACTATAAGGACACATGCACATGAATGTTCATTGCAGCACTGTTTACAATAGCAAAGACCTGGAACCAACCCAAATGCCCATCGATGATAGGCTGGACAGGGAAAATTTGCCACATATACACCATGGAATATTATGCAGCCATCAAAAATGATGAGTTCATGTCCTTTGTAGGGACAAGGATGAACCTGTAGACCATCATTCTCAGCAAACTGACACAGGAACAGAAAATGAAATACTGCATGTTCTCACTCATAGGCAGGTGTTGAACAATGAGAACACATGGACACAGGGAGGGGAGCACTACACACTGGGGTCTGTTGGGGGGAATAGGGGAGGGACAGCGGGGGGGGAGGTGGGGAGTTGGGTAGAGATAGCATGGGGAGAAATACCAGATATAGGTGAAGGGGAGGAAGGCAGCAAATCACACTGCCATGTGTGTACCTATGCAACTATCTTGCATGTTCTTCACATATACCCCAAAACCTAAAATGCAATTAAAAAAAGAAATAAAAATAGGTACAATTAAAAAAAAAAAAAAAGAAAAACAAAAACCAAAACAAAAAGAAAAGATTACACACGGGAATGCAATGATTATCCCTTAAAATGATTAAAATGCCCATTTTACTTAAGTCAGAGAATTTGCTCCAAGTGTGCTCTTGCCGGGGACTTAGTGAATCTGGGGGCTGGGGCTTTCTCCCTCCTGTGGCTTGAGTTCACAAGGGACATGCAGAAGTAGTACCCCCAATCCACTCTCTTAATTCTCGTTCTTTCTCTTCCTTCCCTTGCTTCCCATTTGGTTCAGAAGACACACGTTTTGTATAATTGAGAGTAGCAACTGAGGAGCATGTTCTGAAATTCTAATTTCCCCAGGAGCAAAGGACAGCAGAGAGCATGGCTTCTACTCACCAGAATAGACTGTGCTGCTTTTGTAGATATACGAACTGGCCTTGATGCCTACGGTGACGGTGTAGTACTCATTAAAGGTGAAGCAGTTGTTACTGAACCTTATGAAGATGGCAGAAGAAAGCTGGAGACTGAGGCACAGAAACAGCCCCAGTGGCCGCAGCAGTATGGCGCGGAGGACTGCCATGGTCTCAATTTGTTTGGAAAGTGCTAGGCCTGGAATTGGGTAAAACTGACAACTCACCTCTTGTTTATATGCCAGGGCTCCTAGATGTAGTCATAGATGCAAATCTTCTCCCTGCCCCTTCTGAATATACATTGGCTTCTGGAATTTGGCCCAAGACATCACCAGGACCGAATCACCAGTCACCATTACTGTCACTGATGATTTTGCAAATTGCAGTTTTGTTCAAGAAGGGGAATGTCCTAAGTATGGTTTTCTTTTACTCAGGTCATTATCTGCTATTTGCAGAAAGCCATCAAGAAGACGTAAATACCAGCAAGTGAAATTCAGAGTTGTGTAATCATCACATACCTGGTTTGTTCAGAAGCTCCACTCTTCTCACTGCAGGAAACTCAGGGACAAAAATCTTCTTATCGTGGATTACATACCCTCTTCCACCCATGGCCAATATGGAGAAGCCACAAATCTACTAAAAATACAAAATATCAGCCAGGCATGGTGGTGCAGACCTGTAATCCGAGCTACTTGGGAGGCCGAGGTATGAGAATTGCTTGAACCCAGGAGGCAGAGATTGCAGTGAGCTGAGATCGTATCATTACACTCCAGCCTGAGTGATGAAGTGAGATTCTGTCTCCAGAAAACAAAAACAAAAAGAGAAAAGATTACACACTGGAATGCAGTGATGAATCAAACAAGTCTCCAATCCCCAATTCAGTTAGTGACAAGCACAGAATGAGAAAGACTGTGCTTCTGGACTTAGATCTGCTTATGTAGTATTTATTTATTTGGAAAGAAACAGCTTAGGTCTATCTTGTTCCTGACACATTCTTCCATAACACCATAGCACAATAAGAAAATGTGCTTTTTCACATCTCCCTTCTGAATTTTATGACTTACTCACTGAAGAAGAGGAGAGAAATATGCCACTTTGTGAGTAGAAAGAAAAAAATGTAGAATAGAATCAAGATAATATTGACTATGTGTTCCTTCGAGAGAAATGTGCAGAATGGTGGCATAAATACCTCTGAAAAATCAACTCCATTAAAACAATGAGAACACTGGCAAAAAATGGTCAAAATATATTTTTCAGAATTTTTGAAATTAACCAAATGCTTGCAACAGTCTGGGAGCATTTATTTAAGAAAAATTGTTGAATATCATTAAGAACCATGAGCATTATGGCATTTTAAGTAGCCCTAGTCCCTGTGTAGTTCATTAGATATTTTTCACCCACAGACTAAATGCAGTATGCAATCATCCCCGGTGGCATCTTTTTGTCAAATGGATATGAAAAGATTACACACTGGAGGTTGGGTGCTGTGACTCACACCTGTAATTCCAGCACTTTGGGTGGCCGAGGTGGGTGGATCACTTGAAGCCAGGAATTTGAGGCCAGCCTGGCCCACGTGGAGAAAACCCATCTCTACTAAAAATACAGTCAGCCAAGGCTGGTGGTGCACACCTGTAATCCCAGCTATTTGGGAGGCTGAGGTATGAGAATTGATCAAACCCAGTAGGCAGGGGTTGCAGGGAGCTGAGATCGTACTATTACACTCCAGCCTGGGTGACGAAGTGAGACTCTGTCTCCAGAAAAACAAAAACAAAAACAAAAAGAGAAAAGATTGTACCCGGGAATGCAGCCCACTCTCTTAATTTGTTCCCTCCCACCTCTATGAGGGCCTTTGCGACGGTGGTAACTGTGAAGATCAGCAAACTAGCAGCCCATTGAAGGAAACAGAACAGGTGGAGCTTTCCAAAAGCATCAGTTAACTGCTCTGGTTAATTTTTGTAGTTTTTGTAGAGTCAGGGTCTTGCTATGTTGTCTGGGTTGTTCTTGAACTCCTGGGCTCAAACACTTCTCTTGCCTCAGCCTCCCAAGTGCTGGGATTACAGGCATAAGCCACTTTGCCTGACTTCATGTTTTTTAAATGTTCAGTTTTCAACAAAAATTATAAGATATAAAAATAAACGAGAAAATACGGCTTATACAGAAAAAAAATCCCAGGTAAACAGAAACTGTCCCTGAGGAAGCTCACATGCTGAAATTAACAGGACATAGACATTAACTCAGCTGTATAAATATGTTCAAAGAACTAGGAGAAATCATGTTTAAAGAATTAAAGGAAAGTATGAGATTGATGTCTCACCAGATAAATAATAGTATTAAAGAGATAAAAATGATAAAAAGAACCAAATAGAAATTCTGCAATGAAAAAGTACAATAATTACAATTTTAAAAAGTTGCTAAAGAACTCAACAGTACATTTGAACTGGTGAACTTGAAGATAGGTCCATTGGATACATTTAACAAAAAAAGTGCAAGACTTGTAAACTGAAAACTACGACAGGGCACTCAGGATAGTCAAAATGGTCATGAAAAACAAAACACGACAAAGTTTGAGGACTCACACTTTCCAATTTTCAAATGTACTGTGGAGTTACAGTAATCAAGATAGTGTAGTGTGGTACTGTCATAAGGATAGACATATAAATCAATGAAATTGAATTGAGATCTCAGAAACACACCCACGCATTTATTATTAACTGGGTTTTGACAAGGTTAACAAGACAACTCAATGGGGAAATAAATGGCGCTGGGACGACTGAATATCCACGGAAAGGAATAAAGTTGGAGCCCCACTCACACCATATACAAAATTAACTCAAGGTGAATCAAGGGTCAAAATGTAAAACTATAAAGCTCTTAGAAAAAAACATAGGTGTAAATATTCATAACCTTGGTTTAGGCAATGGTTTATTAGACTTGATGCCTGAGGCAAAAATAAGTAAAAAAAAAAAGAAAGATAAATTGGACTTCAAAACTAAGAGCTTTTGTTCTTTGAAGGCCACTATAAAGAAAATGAAAAGGGCTAGGTGTGGTGGCTCATGCCTGAAATCCCAGCACTTTGGGAGGCTGAGGCAGGTGGATCACCTGAGGTCAGGAGTTTGAGACCAGCCTGGCCAACATGATGAAAACTCAGCTCTACTAAGAATACAAAAATTAGCCGGGTGTGGTGGTGTGTGCCTGTAATCCCAGCTACTTGGGAGACTGAGGCAGGAGAATCATTTGAACTCGGGAGGCAGAGGTTGCAGTGAGCTGAGATTGTGCTATTGCCCTCCACAGCCTGGGGACAGTGAGACTGTCTCAAAAAAAAAAAAAAAAAGAAAAAAAAATACAGCTCAACAACAAAAAGACAAATATCTCAATTTAAAAATGGGCAAAGATTTGAATACTTTCTCCAAAGAAATGTACAAATGGTCAATGGGCATGTGGAAAGATGTTGGACATTATTAGTTATTAGGAAAATGCAAATCAAAGCTTGAATGAAAAATCTCTTTACAGCTAGAATTACTACTATCAAAATGACATAATAACAATAGTTGGCATGGATATGGGGAAATTGAACCTTATGCATTTCTGGTGAAAATATAAAATGATGTGGCCACTTTGGAAAACAGTTTGGCATTTCTTCAGAAAGCTAAACACAGAGTTACTACTAATGCATGTAATATGCCTGCCACAGAGTCAATCCTCCAAAAGAGGAAGGTTTTTATCGCCAATGGCAAGTATCTGTGCTAACAAGAGCAACCAGGGAGCTGGGGGCAGCTGGAGAAGTTTTACTCTCATTTGTTTACCCACATGTTAATTTATGAGCTAACTGGGTTGTGCCTCTGGCTCTTTGGTTCAGCATTGTGGGTGTTGCGCTTTTGAATATCCCAAAGTGAGTGTCCCTGTGCTTTAGGGATAGCCCAAGGTCAGCTTCTGAGCTGATACACCGTTCTTCTCATTCCCAGAGGCCTCACAAATTCTCAGAGAGAGGAAACACACTATTATGTACAAATTCTCAGAGAGGAAACACACTATTATGTATTACATTAAGAATTTTCAAGCAGGACTGGCCCCAAGAGATAATTTTAATTTGACTCCCTTATTTGTGTCTGAGAAAACTGAACACAGAAAAATTAAACAGCTTGCCCCAGGCTTAAGAACCACTTAGTGGCAAAGTCAGGGCCAGATCCTGGCCTCCTTTCCCCTGGCTGGGGATTTTCTCCACTGGGCAGCTTTAGTATCTACTGAATATAATGGTTACTGCCGAGTTTAAAATGAGGAAACTGAGGCCAGTATAAGAACAATCAGATGCCAATTTATTTATCTCCCGGGCAAGGTTCTGTGGTCCTAGGGAAAGGGGGGCCAGAGAAGTCTCGCTTGACTTCTCAGGGCAGAGGGTTTTATGGGGGTTAGACGCGGGCTGGCCTAGGATGCATGGAGTGGGCTGCCATTGGGTAAGGCTTGGCGGGATTTCTTCAATTTTCACGTGTTCAGCTGTATAGTTTAGTGCTGAGAGGGCACAGTTTAGTGCTGAGGTTCAAATGCATAGCCTGGTGCTGAGAGTGCGTAGTCTAGTGCTGAATATAGACCTGGGGGCAGAATGCAGAAGTGGGCGAGGGGAGCCGGCGTGGAGGAGCCAGACGCTGAGTAATGTGTTCTGCCTGATAAGCTGTTATCAGGCATAGAGAGGGGTGGGTGTTGTTCATGTGGCTCTTGGCAAGGCTGTCGGCCTTACAGTGAATACATGCATGCTTTGCTTAGCATTTCAGATTCAGATGTATTCCAGATACAGCACATTTTAATTTTAATATGCCCTGTGTATATTTTGTGGTACGTGTGAGACCACAAAATATACACAGCGCATATGTGTATCTACTTACATTTGATAGCACTTCGTCATCTACTTACATCTGATAGCACTTGGAGAGAAGTTTATCACAAAAATAGTTAATTGTTCTATCTTTGCTCAAGACTTTTTGTTGATCATATTTGTGTCTTCGTTTAATCCAAAACTGCGTGTCAAGAGCACAGCTGGATCTGCACTGTGCTTCATTTGTGTTACCTCCTTGGCTGGCCATGCTCACCCGGCTGCGGTTGGGCGGTCGAGCTGCTCCAGGTCACGTGGCCTTCTGGGATAAGGCCTGCTTTATCGCAACGTTGCCAAACTCCAGGCTAGCAACTATCTTGATAAACTGTTTACCTGTTTTCATGGAATGACAGAGATTGAGGGCAACATTATGACATGTTTAAGAAGAAAGAAACATTTGTTCAGTTTAAGGGCCTGCCTTTTATTTTTACATTATAGCTTTCCGATGTTTTGTTGTTCTTTCTTTCATGAAATTATGGTCATCGTAGATTATAGATGGTAGATTTCCCCCTCCTTCACTTGTTTATTTTTTAAATGTCCTTATTTAACAAATGAAAACTTGGCACCTGTCTAGGTGCCTAAAATTCAAAGTCTTGAAACCAGATATATGAAAAGATTTACTTTGCATCGTTACTTCTAGAAATGCCTTGTACCACTGTGGCAAAAAGCAGGACTTTCTGGCATTTAAGTAGGAATAGGTGTTCAAGAAGGGTGTTCACGGACCCCTTTCTTACTGAGTGGGAGGTCAGACCTTTTAAGCTCCTTTTCCCAACATTAGAATCGGTCATCCCTCCAAAACCGGAAATTTATTTCATTTATTTTAGGCAGAGATCAGTGTTGAGGGAACTTAGTGGTTGAGTGAGAGCAGGGGTTGGCGGGTGAGATAGTGAAATCAGACAAGAGAAGCTGGGACTCAGAGCTTCCCAGTCCCCAAACAGAAGAGGAACTGGGAAGGTATCTCCAGCTGTGGAAGAGGAAGGTTTGGACGCCCTATTTACATGGCCAGCGTGGCTTCTTTCTTTGAGAAGCAAGAACTCTCTGCTTGAGAGGAAACCCACTGCAGGAACCCTTAAGAGAACTAAGCATGCCCAGGTCAGTGACTGGAAACGAGTGGCTCTTCCTCTGTCCTGCGTAGCTACACTTAGAAATTTCGTGGAAAGACACAGCATAACAGTTGACTGCATTGCCCCTGCTGCTATATACATATATATATGGCATATATATGAGATATGCTGCAATATATATGTAAGGCCGACAGCCTTGCTAACAGCCGGATGAACAACACCCACCCCTCTCTATGCCTGATAACAGCTTATCAGGCAGAACACATTACTCAGCGTCTGGCTCCTCCACGCCGGCTCCCCTTGCCCACTTCTGCATTCTGCCCCCAGGTCTATATTCAGCACTAGACTATGCACTCTCAGCACCAAGCTATGCATTTGAACCTCAGCACTAAACTGTGCCCTCTCAGCACTAAACTATACATCTGAACACGTGAAAATTGATGAAATCCCGCCAAGCCTTACCCAATGGCAGCCCACCCCATGCATCCTAGGCCAGTCCCCCTCTAACCCCCATAAAATCCCCTGCCCTGAGAAGTCAAGCGCGACTTCTCTGGCCCCCCTTTCCTTAGGACCACAGAACCTAGCCTGGGAGATAAATAAATTGGCATCTGATTGTTCTTATACTGGCCTCAGTTTCCTCATTTTAAACTTGGCAGTAACCATTACAATATATATTGCAATATATGCTGTGTATATATATATTATCTCTATAATTATATAATATATATATTATTATATATTATAATATATAATAATATATATAATATATATTATAATATATAATATATATTATTATATTATTATATAATATAATATAATTATATTATATTTATATTATATTATTATATATAATTATATTATATTTATATTATATTATTATATATTAATATTATATATATTATATACTATTATATATTATAATATATATTATCTCTATATGCTTGTGTATATAATCTCTATATACATGTGTGTATATAAATATATATACACACATGTGTATTTATATATAAACATATATATATTATTTATAAATATATTTATATTATTAAATATAAATCAAATATATTAATAAATATATTATTAAATATAAATCAAATATATTAATAAATATATTATTAATTATAAATTAAATATATTATTAATATACTTATAAATATATTGTTTATAAATATATATTTATAAATAAAAAATATATAAATATATAAATATATATACATGTATATAGAGATTATATACACATATATATAGAGATTATATGTATAATATATATTATATATACATATACATATATACACACATAATATATATATTATATACATATACATATATATACACACACACATATATATATATACACAGACACACGCACACACACAGGATGGTTTAATGAGTGCAACATGAATTGGAACAGGCAGGATGAGCTGTGAGTTCCTGTGGTGGTCTGACACAGATGTAATGAGGACACCTTTCCAGGAAAGGTCAAGGCCATGTGCTACTCACAGGAAATTCCCTCAGTTACGTTCTTGAAGAGTGGATTGATTTTCTAATACCTGCCTTATTCAGGTAGGATTTATATCAGCTTACAGATAAACAAGATTTAAAATGTAAGAAATTAAGGATATGGGGAAAAGAAAGGCAGAACGGGATGAGGAGAGAAAGGTGGGGTTCGTGATCGCGGGAATGCTTGCTGGCGTCTCTGTTGGTTCTCTTGTTGCAGACTCTGGGAGGAGGAGATGAAACCTGTTCCCTTAGAGGCTATGAGGTGTTAGTGTCATGTACGCTTTTAAGGGGTGGCCTAATTATTTACGACAAAGCTCCTGAAAATCAGCCCTGAATCCAGCTTTCTATCTTCTGTTTTCAATATCACTCGATTAATTGAGTCACAGAAACAGCTTTTAATTCATTTAATTCCTTTCATGCTTCTAACTTCCGCCATATATCTTGTGACCTGTGATTTTTCGTTTTGCACTGATTTGATACTATGTAGTAGCAACTAAATATTGTTACTTATACCATAGCGGCTTCTCTTTGTTAGCAACAAAAACAAACAATAGTGTGTACACTCCTGAAAACAAATTGGCTCTATTTCTAGCCTTGTGAACAAATGCAATTTTGTCACTTACGTAAATTGTTATTGATACATTAACTTCAGAATTATTTGTAGTACTGCCTCCTCAGACATATAAAATCATATTAATGATTTAATAGCAATCAATATTAACATTTATTAAATACCCACGGTGCTGCAAACCCTTCAGTTGTTCAGCACTTATGTTCTTTATATCATCCCCAAAGCATCATAAAAACAACTTCTTTTTTTTTTAAACAAAGTCTCGCTCTTGTCACCCAGGCTAGAGTGCAATGGCGTGATCTCAGTTCACTGCAACTTCTGCCTTCCGGGTTCAGGCAATTCTCCTGCCTCAGCCTCCTGAGTAGCTGGGATTACAGGCGCCCACCACCATGCCCAGCTAATTTTTGTATTTTTAGTAGAGATGGGTTTCACCATGTTGACCAGGCTGGTCTCGAACTCCTGAGCTCAGGAGTGCTGGGATTATAGGCATGAGCCTGTAGGGTCCAGCCTTGCAGGGTCCTTTGAGCCCCTCTCTGCTGGTGTGGAGATGAGAAGCTATAGAAATAAAAGACACAAGACACAGAGACAGAGAAAAGAGACTGTGGGCCCAGGGGTTCACTGCCAACCAAAGCATGGGGTCCGGCAGTGGCCCTGTGTCCGCACACTCTGACTTTTATTGAGTACAAAGCTGGGGGCAGGTAGGTAAGGCATGGCATTGGCGGTCAGTGATAGGGTCAAGTACATCACGTGTCATATAGGTAGGGACCCAAGACTTTCTAGTAGCTGAGATGAGGTAAGGAGCATAACGTGTCAGCACTTTTCCATACTTGTCAAGAAAGAACAAAGACATTAAGATTTATATATTACTTTTACTGATTATCTCTTCTAAGAAAAAAGGAACCAGGTGCAGCGGAACATGAGAGTGGACATGGAATGTGACCACTGAAGCACAGCATCACATAGACAGTTACGCCCTGGGATGTCTGAGGGTCTACCTGACAGCTGTCAGGCCTACCGAAAGAGCTGGGAGGAGTAGTTTTCTCCTAATTCCTCCCGGGAAGGAGACATCTCTGACATCATCTCCTTCTGCAGCTTGCTAAACAGGTGCTGCCACATAGCCAAGGTGCCCTCCAGCAGCCCTTACAGGGGCGTGACAGAGGGCTTAAAGCGTCTTGCCTTAGGGTCATTTTTTTCACAACGTCACCCCAGGTTCACACTTCAGGACCTGAGAGGCATTAGTAAAAGAACAAAGATCACCTATGAACAACTAAGACCACCTATGAATAACTAAGATCACATATGAATATCTAAAATCACATATGAATAACTACTATGGTTATATCTCTAGTTGTTTTCTTCTTCATTATTTATGTGGGAATAGGCTGAGGCCTCTGACTCCCGCCTCAACACTCATGGGGTCTCCTCCACACGTGAGCCAACGGGTGCCTGGCCCATAAAAACGACTTCTAACCTCAGGAAGCCTATACTCCAATGGAGTTCAGAAAATGTGAGCAGCCTGATGTCAAAAGGGAAATGTCATGATTCATACAAGGAGGAGGATCCATGCCGCAGGGAAGAAGTCTGCATGAGTGGAGGAGAGCAGGATATCTGAAGCTGGTAAGAAAGATCCGCGTTTGTTTCCTGGTTTCTCCATTTGCTACCCATGTGACCTCTGACCAATTTATGCGACTGTCCTATTTCCTTATCCACAAAATGAGGATAATGACAGTGTCCACCCCATAAAGCTACTGGGAGCTTTTAACAACATAATCCCTTTGGAGCATGATGTCTGGAATAGAGAGAGCACTGAATAACTGCTTGTTTTCCTTGTTATGATTGGAGAGGTTCCTCAGAGGAGGTTTCTGGGGGCGGGCCACATCTCCCCCAGAGGGGATTTCCAGGTTACACAGGTTTCTCTCCCTCCTTGAGCAATGGCAGGTGAGTCAGGGTTGTATGTGCTCCCCTCCGGCTCCGGGATGTGTGCTGTCCAGCTGGTTACCAGCCTCCACTGCATCCAAGGAAAGGTGGAACTGGCTGAGGGTAGGTGGAAAACAAGGGCGACAAATTCCAGTTTCTTGTGAAACTTTGTTGATATGAGGCTCTTATCTCAGTCTGCAGAGCAGAAACAGGGTGGGGCCCATGCATCCGAATGTCTCCACTTGTACATAAAATATGATTAGAGCTGAAGACCTAGAAGTCTTCTGTTCTGGTGCTCTTCCCCAGGCAGGAGATGAACTCTCCTGTTCCTAGAACCACTTTTGGAGGTGACAAGTTGGCTTTTTCCCAGAGATTCAGTGAGGACAGAACAGAGGGCAGGGTGTTCTTGCCGAGTTCTCTGCTAATGAGCTAATTCTGAGCTAATTCTGCCTTTTCACCTTTGTTTGGCATGAAGTTTACCAGAAAAGGGCATCCTACCTTTATCCTTGGTTCTCTGTACCCTTGCTACCTTTCCTGTGATTTGTAAACACAGGATAGTGTATTTAGCTTTCTTTTGCTGGAATTATTTTCACCCCATGTCCTGTGTCTTCCTTGTCCAGAGGGAATTATCTTCTAGCCTAAGGAGCTCCAGAGAGGATGTGCAGGGGAGGGCCATGTTCTGATGCATGCATTTAGCTGTGTGGAACAGTCCCCCTGTTTTGCTATCGTCTGAGAAAATTCTCTTCATTCTGTGAGCTCCTGGGCCTGGACTTTCCTTGGCTTGTCTCATGAACCTGCCTCTTGGTCCCTTTCATGTGGGACCTTCTGTGTTTAGGGTTTGTAGGGGAAGGCCACTGGAAGGTGGGTGGGAGAAGAGGCACCTCGCAGGAGAAGCTGAGGCTCACAGAAGCTCTTGTCCACACAGGTCCATATTGATTTATCTTCTGATATACTTTGTTTTGAGGGTCTCCTATCACCCAGCCTCGAGTGCAGTGGTGCCGTCATGGCTCACTGCAACCTCAACCTCCCGGCTTCAACTGATCCGCCTGCCTCAGCCTCCTGAGTAGTCAGAAGTACAGGTGCCCATCACCATGCCTGGCTAATTTTTTTTTTTTTTTGTAAAGACAGGTTTTTGTCACGTTGCCCAGGTTGGTCTCAAAACTCCTAGTCTCCAGTGATCTGCCTGCCTTGGCCTCCCAAAATGCTAGGATCACAGGTGCCTGGTCTTCTAATATGATTTGGATATTTCATGGATATTCCCTGTCTTGATCTACCTTAGGAACTTCCTGGAGGCTTGTGCTCAGCAAGCAGAGGCTGAGTAAGTGCAGGACTTTGAATATGGTTGTGCAGCAGAGTTGTGGCTATTTGTGGGGACATCGGCCTCAGGCTCAGCATTTAGCTTTAGTTAGCAGACATGCCTGGTAGCTAAACTGCCAATGTCAGACTAAACTGCCTGGCCTGACATTTCCAGGCAGTTTAGTGTATCAGGGCTCTGTTTAGAAGCCGTGGTGCCAAGGCCTCATGACCATACTCTTCCACCATCCGGAATCTTGTCCATCTCATAACCCTCCATTCCTCAAGCATCATTTCATTTGTAATGTCTGCCTTGTAGCCCCATTGTGAAAATTAATCAATATTTATTTGGAGGGCCCAATATGTGCTAGGCACTGTGCCAAGCTTTAGGGCAGGGGCATAAAGACCAGTTATGATTTCTCATTTAAAAAATTTTTGTTTTTTTTTGTAGAGATGGAGTCTTGCTATGTTGCCCAGGCTGATCTTGAACTCTTGGC
The DNA here is from genome assembly GCA_031835075.1 of Saguinus oedipus. Taxonomy (NCBI): domain Eukaryota; kingdom Metazoa; phylum Chordata; class Mammalia; order Primates; family Cebidae; genus Saguinus; species Saguinus oedipus. Next base: position 10,071,633 of record CM063178.1, read on the forward strand.
CTCAAGTAATCCTCCTATCTGGGCCTTTCGAAAGAATTACAGAATGAGACACCATGCCTGGTTGATCTCTCCTTTTGAATAGCTTTTGGTTAGTGTTGAGAGGCAGGTTCATAAACAGATTATTTTAAAATAATGGGTAAATGCTAAGACAGAAGTAAGCCTTAGGAGTACAAAGGAAGGGAAAGAATGCTTTTTGGAGTAAATGGTAGATGAGCTGTTCTTTTTTATCCTTTTTTTTGAGGCAGAGTCTTGCTCTGTTACTCAGGCTGGAGTGCAGTGGCATGATCATAACTCACCGCTGAACTTATCTTAGACTTCTGGCCTCAAGCAATCCTCCTGCCTCAGCCTCCCAAAGCACAGAGATTACAGGCATGAGTCACTGCATCCATCCTGGATGAGCTGTTTTGAAGGATAGGGGCAGGTTGGGGTGGGTGTTCCTGGGAGAGAGAAGTGTGGGATTACAGAATAGTGTGATGTGATCAGGGAGCAATGAAAAGATAATGGTCAAGAAAAAGAGTGACAGATGCTGTTGCTGGCTATTAGGAGCCAAATCATGCTAGATCTTACAGGTCATGCTAAGCATTTTGAATTCTATCTGTAGGTAACAGAGTTTTATTATTTATTTATTTATTTATTCACCAGGAGGTGAAACAATTTTATTTCACAGCTGCCTTTAAAACCACAAAGATGGCCGGGTGCGGTGGCTCACGCCTATTATCCCAGCACTTTGGGAGGCCGAGGCGGGTGGATCACGAGGTCAAGAGATGGAGACTATCCTGGTCAACATGGTGAAACCCCGTCTCTACTAAAAATACAAAAAATTAGCTGGGCATGGTGGCGCGTGCCTGTAATCCCACCTACTCCGGAGGCTGAGGCAGGAGAATTGCCTGAACCTAGGAGGTGGAGGTTGCGGTGAGCCGAGATTGTGCCATTGCACTCCAGCCTGGGTGACAACAGCAAAACTCCATCTCAAAACAAACAAACAAACAAAAAAAACCCCACAAAGATACTATTTTCTTCATATAAAAATAGTAGTACTGGGAGAGGGGCCAAAATGGCCAACTAGAAATATCCGTGGTCAGAGGCTCCCACTGGGAAGAACCAAAATGGCAAGTAAATCCTGCAGCAGTAACCAAAGTATCTGGTTCTCTCACTGGGACTGATTAGGAAGTTGGTGTGACCCACGAAGAGTGAAGAAAAGCAGGGTGGTGTGACCCACGAAGAGTGAAGAAAAGCAGGGTGGTGTGACACACTACCTGGGAGCCACACAGGGAAAGGGGAGCTCCCACCAAAGCCACTGCTTAATGTAGGTGGTGGATAGTGATCATGCTGCCCTGCTGGGAAACTGCACTTTTCCCACAGATCTGCGCAGCCCATGGATTAGGAGATCCCACTTGCGAGCCACACCACCAGGGCCTTGGGTCCCAAGCACAGAGCTGTGTTGATTCTTAGCGGCCACTTGGCTGGAGACTGCCTAAGACTACCGAGTTTCCAGGGGAGTCAGGGCAGCCCTTATTACTGCAGCTAGCTGCTGCCTAAGATGACTGAGCTCCCCAGAGAAGCAGCAGTGGCCACCACTGCAGCTCAAGTCTTCCATTTTTCCCCTGCTGGTGCCAGGGAAACTAGATGGTTGTTTTTTTTCTTGAGACAGAATCTTGCTCTGTCACTAGGCGCCAGGCTGGAGTGCAATGGCGCAATCTCGGCTCACTGCAACCTCCACCTCCCAGGTTCAGGCAATTCTCCTGCCTCAGCCTCCTGAGTAGCTGGGACTACAGGCATGCGCCACCATGCCCAGCTAATTTTTGTATTTTTTTAGTGGAGACGGGGTTTCACCATGTTGGCCACGATGGTCTCGATCTCTTGACCTCGTGATCCTCCTGCCTCGGCCTCCCAAAGTGCTGGGATTACAGGCTTGAGCCACTGTGCCCGGCCAACTAGATGGTTTTGACCCAGGAGAATTCCCCACGGCACAGACACAGGTTGTGGCAGTCGTGGGCAGACTGTCTCTTCAGGCTGGACGCTGATTTGCCAGCAGGGGTCGCCAGACACCTTATAAAGGAGCGTTCCCACCAGCATCAGGTCGGTGCCCCTCAGGGACAGAGGAGGTCCCAGAGAAAGGAGCAGGCAGCCATCTTTGCCTTTTCGCAGCCTCCTCAGGTGACACCGGGAGGGACCCAGGTGAATAGTGTCCAGAGTGGACCCCCAGCAAACCGCAGCAGCCCTACAGAAGAGGGGCATGACTGTTAAAAGGAAAACAACAGAAAGCAACACCACCAGCATCGACCAAAAGTCCCCACAAAAAATCCATTCAAAGATCAGCGGCCTCAAAGAGCTAAGTTAGACAAACGCATGAAGATGAGAAAGAATCAGTGAAAAAATGCTGGAAACTCAAAAAGACAGAGGGCCTTTTCTCCTCCAAATGATCGCAACACCTCTCCAGCAACGGCACAGAACTGGGCAGAGGCTGAGAGGAATGAATTGACAGAAGTCGGCTTCAGAAGGTGGGTTATAATGAACTTTGCTGAGCTACCGGAACGTGTTCTGACCCAATGCAAAGGAGCTAAGAACCATGATAAAACATTACAAGAGCTCGTAACCAGAATAACCAGTTTAGAGGGGAACATAAATGACCAGAGAGAGCCGGAAAACACAACATGAGAACTTCACGATGCAACCACAGTATCAATAACTGAAGAGACCAAGCAGAGGAAAGAATTTCAGAGCTTGAAGATGATCCTGCTGAAATAAGACAGGCAGACAAGATTAGAGAAAAAAGAATGAAAAGGAATGAACAAAACCTCTCAGAACTATGGGATTGTATAAAAAGACTGAACCTATGACTGATTGGAGTACTTGAAAGAGGTGAGGAGAATGGAACCAAGTTGGAGAATGGAACACTCCATGAGAAGATCAAGTCAAAGACAAAATCATCGGATTATCCAAGGTCAAAATGAAGGAAACAATGTTAAGGGCTGACAGAGGGAAAGGGCAGGTCACCTGCAAAGGGAAACCCATCAGACTAATAGCAGGCCTCTCAGTGGAAACCCTACAAGCCAGAAGAGATTGAAGGCCAATATTCATCATTCTTTTCTTTTCTTTTTTCCAGTAATGGCTATAAGCAAATTAATTAGTCCTCATTTTTAAAGAATAATTTCCAACCCAGAATTTCATATCTAGCCAAATTAAGCTTCATAAGTGAAGAAGAAAAAAATTCTTTTCAGACAAGCAAATACTGAGGGAACTTGTTACCACCAGGGCTACCTTCCAACAGCTCCTGAAGGAAGCACTAAATATGGAAAGGAAACACTTAACAGCTTCTGCAAAAACACCCGGAAGCGCAAAGACCAGTGACACTGTGAAACAACTACCAACTACATCAACAAGTCTACAGACTAACCAGCCAGCCCCAGGATGATGGCATCAGATTCGCACAGAACAATATAAACCTTAAATGTGTATGGGCTAAATGCCCCGATTAAAAGACAAAGAATGGCAAACTGGATGAAGAGTCAAGGCCCGTTGGTGTGCTGTATTCAAGAGACTCGTCTCACACACAAAGACACACATAGGCTCAAAACAAAGGGGTGGAGGAAAATTTACTAAGCAAATGGAAGCAGAAGAAAAAAAGCAGAGGTTGCAATCCTAGTTTCTGACAAAACAGTCTTTAAACCAACAAAGATCAGAAAAGACAGAGAAGGGCATTACATAATGGCAAAGGGATTAATTCAACAAGGAGAGCTAACTATTCTAAATATATATGTACTCAATACAGGAGTATCCCGATTCATAAAACAAGTTTTTAGGGACCTACAAAGAGCCTTAGACTCCCACACAATAATAGGAAGGCTAACTGGTTATTTTGAAACTTGTTGATGTAGTTGCTTCATAGTAGAGGATTTTAACACCTTACTGTCAATATTAGACAGATCATTGAGACAGAAAATTAACAGAAAATATTCATTCAGGACTTGAACTTAGCTCTAAATCAAGTGGACTGATAAATATCTACAGAACTTTCCACCCAAAACTACAGAATATACATTCTCAGTGCCACATGGCACTTTAAAATGGATCACATAACTGGAAGTAAAACACTCCTCAGCAAATGCAAAAGAACTGAAATCATAACAAACAATCTCTCAGACCACAGCACAAATTGGAATTCAAGATTAAGAAACTCATTCAAAACCACACAACTACATGGAAATTGAACAACCTGCTCTTGAATAACTCCTGGGTTATAACTCCCATGTGATCCAGGAAGAGAGGTTATGTGAGTTTGAGGTTGACCAAGCAAGCCGTAAAAGGAGGTGGAAGGACCATTCCATGAAAGAACAAAAAAAGAGGAATTAAGCTCAAAACACCTTCTCATGTTGGTTTTTCCCTTCCCCAGCTAGATTTTAGGTTCTTGGAGGATAAATGTACCTTCTTTTGTCTCTCCTACGACACTTAGCGTGTCTGGTATCTTAGAGCGTACAGCAGGTGCTCAATAGTTGCTTGCACTTACTCATTTGAATGCCTGCAGAGCCTGTAACATGCTCTGCAGATGTTAGGTATTAGGTTTTTGTTAAATGAATGAAACTGATATTCTCTCCTTTTGATCCCATTTCTGCATTTTCCTCCTGTCTTCCAAGGATTTATATAGGTGCTTATTAAAATGAATCATGAAGTGGTTGATGACTTTAGAACAAAGTTTAACTTCATTAACAATCAAGAAATTTCACCTATAACATCAGCTAAGATTAATAAAAATGAGATCATTTCCAACATTAGTGAGGTTGCAGGAAAATGGAACTTCCATAAGTCGTTAAAGGGAGAATAATCATGTGAGTTTTTGGAGGGCAATTTGACACTACTTGCCAATAGCCTCAAGCAAATGCATACCCTTTGATCACGAAGTTCCGTATTTTTATCTTAAGGATGATTACTGCTGAGTGGGAAGAATTATATGGAACAAAGATATCACAGCATTGTCTATGATAGTGAGAATTAAAAACATCTTTAATGCTAACCAGTAAAGGATTATGTGATTAATACCAGGAACTATAATATATTAGATATTATATTATTTCTAACATAATAATATCTTAGAAAACTAACTGAAAAATGGGAACATGTGAAAAATAAGTAAAACAAAGTCGTACGACAAGGTAGACAGTTCAGGAAGCTGGTACGGTAGGAATTCTAGTCTGTTTCTCGCAGGCTGCGGGGTTTCAGGCTGGTTGCTTGACTTTTTGTTGCACAGAAGTTTTCTCTTCAGAAAATTGGAGACGTTGCTGTCTCCCCTGCAGATTGCTGTAAAGATTGGTGACATATTTGTATAGCACTTGGTCCTGTGTCTGACAGGTAGCGGATGTTCAGTTAGCAGTGAATATTATTACCCACTGTCTGTAAAAAACCCTCATATTTATATTAGCACAGGAAAAGAAAGACGACTAGAAACTACATCAAGGGTGAGCAATTTCACCAGTCTCTAACTGCTGAAATTATAGTCATTTTTATTTCCTTCTTTGAGTTTTTCCCTTTCACTAATGAACGTAGATTAATATTACAACCAGAAATTAAATACTGTACTTAGAAAAGAAATGGTGTTAGGCTTGTATTAAAAATGAAAGAATTAAAGAAATGAATTACTGCTTCATTTCTTCTAGAATAATAACCTTATCTGGATTATCAAAGATAACCTTATCTTAGGGATGATCTGTTTGACATCATTAGGTCCTAAACCACTGGCGTCACCAGTAGAATGTCCGTTTCTGACTCCCAGGAAGCAACTCTTGCTTCTTTTCCCCCTCCCAGGCAGTACAGTGGTAACCTAAGGGAAAAGGGTCATGGGGACCTGCACATGTGTTCCTGGTCCTCTCTGTGAGTGGCCCCCAACGGGTGCTCTCCAGCAGGCCAGCGGCATGTGCTGTTTGGACATTCGCCCTGTGTCCGTGACGGACATTATGCTTCATCCTCAATGTACGCAGCATGTATGTCATGCTGCTTCCTAAAACTAATTTCGTCTGGATTGATTCATGTTCACAGTGCTGGTGCGGCTGGCTACTAGGCTTAGCATTAGGTTCTTGCCGCGTTTTGTAATTTTGGATTTGCAGGCTCATGTGGAATGGGAGACTTTGTGATTTTTTTTCCTCTTTCTCTTCCGATTGTTCAACTGTACCTGTCTGGAGGTTCTGCTATTACTTCCTCCTGTCCCCCTGAACCCCAGATCTGGAGACACGCCTCATGAAGGTGGCTCGTGACAGGAGATACGGAAGACAGCGCAGTGGATGGCTTGGCTCAGTTCCTGGAAGGGAGGCTTTGTCCTTCCCCTCCCTGGGCCTGTGGCTGCCCAGGAATTTATAACCCCAGGGAGCACTGGGCTGCTGTTCTGGAGCTTCAGCGCTGCTCACTGTTTTGGATTTATCTTCCTTTTCTGATTCAAGGAGATATTTATAGATTTTTTCAGCTCAACTATATATATAAATATAAATAAATCTAAAATATATTTATATTTTAGAGACAAGTTCTCATTCTGTCCCAAGGCTGGAGTGCATTGACATAATCATAGCTTACTGTAACCTTGAACTCTTGGGTTCAAGTGATCCTCCCTCCTCAGCCTCCCAAATAGCTAGGACTACACCTTGCCACCACACCTGGTTTATTTATTTATTTTTTTTGGTCGGGATTTTGCTATGTTGCCCAGGCTGGTCTCAAACTCCTGGCCCCAAGCAATTCTCCCACCTTGGTTTCCCAAAGCACTGGGATTACAGGTGTGAGCCACGGCACTGGGCAGGAACCGTATATCTTTTGGTTTTCTCTTTTTGTATTTTATGTACCATTGCAACGTGTTTGGAATGGCGGGGTTGCAACCACGCCAGATTCATTGTGCTATCCCCACCTAACAGGTGGTCTTTTGGTTGAAGGTGGGCACTTGGCTCTCAGGGATTGGTTCTGAAACCTAGCGGTAAGGCGTCTTCCAGAGCAGCGGCGCCCCCTGGTGGCACGTGGTAGGATGGCTGACAAAGAAGCACACGGCGTCGTGGTGGTGGTGGGTGGGTGGGGGTCTCAAGGCCACCTCTCTCCTTCCTGCAGGTTCTGAGATGGAAGGGGTCTTAAAGGCGGTGAGACCAACTGCCCACACAGTATGGGCGCCCATCTACGCCACCCCAAACATGGTCAGTGTCAGCTGGATCCACTCCACAATTGGTCAGCTGTTTCCAAGGAGCCCTTCTTGTGCTGAGTGGTTTCTCCTTGCAGCTCTCAGCCATGCGCCCTAGTTCCGCCGTTTGAAGCCGCGCTTAGCAAATGTGGCCCTTTCCCGTATCCTCTCAGCTGTTTGAGGGCAGCTTTAGATATTTCTTCTTCCGGCTCCCTCTCTTTTTTTTTTTTTGAGACGGAGTCTCACTCTGTCACCCAGGCTGGAGTGCAATGGCGCGATCTCGGCTCACTGCAACCTCCACCTCCCAGGTTCAAGCGATTCTCCTGCCTCAGCCTCCTGAGTAGCTGGGATTACAGGCGCGTGCCACCGTGCCCAGGTAATTTTTGTGTTTTTAGTAGAGACGGGCTTTCAACATTTTGGCCAGGCTGGTCTCGAACTCCTGACCTTGTGATTCACCCACCTCGGCCTCCCAAAGTGCTGGGATTACACGCGTGAGTCACTGCGCCTGGCCCCGGCTCCCTCTTTCAGCCGGCCGCTCCAGGCAATGGCCATTCCTGTTGCCTTTGTCCGCAGGAACGCTGGGTTATGCGTGAACTTTGTAGAATACGGCCTCATCTTCACCAAGGCGGAGGAGGGCCCATTCGGTTCCAGAGAGGATGCTGCCTCATGTCGTCTCTAAAAGAGAAGGAAGGGGAGCAGGTCCCTTCACCTTCTCCGATCTCAGCTGAGATCCCTCCCTGGTAGTAGCGGGAGGTGAAATGTTTCACGAGGAAGCACCTCCCTCTAGTGGCCACCATGGTCTATTTCAAGATGCCTTCCCGCTAGCCCTGGCTTCTCAAGATTTTCTTTTCTTTTTTTTTAATGTCAAGAAGATCCACTGAGATGTGACAGGGTGAGCTGTAGATTGCAAAGTCCCCCAAAATGAACTGATTCTGCAGTGGTGACTGGTGAGACAGAACTCAGATCAATTTTTATGTTTCTCATGATTATCCTAAGCCAATATTTGCAAATGGTTATGCACATGTTAATTAGTATTATTCCCGGAAACTCTAGAATAATTGTTCTTCTTTTAGGTGGTTTCCTGATTGATTGGCTTTTTTTTGGTGATTTTTTTTTCTGTCCATCTCTACTTGCTAATGATTAAATTGAATTTTTTTTTTTTTTTTTTTTGAGACAGGATCTCACTTTGCCACCCAGGCTGGAGTGCAGTGGCATGATCTGGGATCATTGCAGCCTTGACCTCCTGAGCTCCAGTGATTCTTCCACCTCAGCCCCCCCAAATAGCTGGGACTACAGGTATGTACCACCACACTTGGCTAATTGTTTTGTATTTTTTTTGGTAGAGATGGGGTTTTGCCATGTTGCCCAGGCTGGTCTCGAGCTCCTGAACTCAAGCGATCTGCCCGCCTTGGTCTCCCAAAATGCTGGGATTACAGGTGTGAGCCACCGCGCCCAGCCAGGTTCTTTAAGTTGCAATAAGCAGATTCCTTCACACGGCAGTTCAACGGAAACTGGGGAGGTGGTTGGAAGGAGAAGGGAGCAAAAAGGGAGCAGGAATGTCCACAGAGCCTGCGTTTGGATCTGAGGTTACATTCCAGCAGGAGTCTTGGATCTTTGTTCTGGCTCTCCCCCAGTAAGGCAACCTAGACTTACTAAAAAAAAGTTAGCTGGGTGTGCTGGTGTGTGCCCGTAGTCCCAGCTACTTGGGAGGCAGGAGAATCACTTAAACCGGGAAGGCGGAGTTTTCGGTGAGCCGAGATCACGCCGGTGCACTCCAGCCTGGCGATAGAGCGAGACTTGAGAGAGAGGGGGAGAGAGACAGAGAGAGAGAGAGAGAGAAAGAAAATGGTACCATTTCCTTCAGGCACACCACTGACATCTTCTAGAAAACTGCCGTAGTAACCAGAAAAACCTATGGTGACAGGATGTGAAACGAGCCCTACAGAGTTGTGCAATGCCAAACTTGCACAGCTTTTGGTAGCTGCCTTATCAAGATCAAGCTGCACACCCTGTCCATCTCAGCCTGCCTTGCAGCGCCAGGTGTCCCGCAGAGATCTCGCCTGGCCACTCCGTAGGAGTCCCTCACATGCCTCCCATTCAGGGGACACAGATGCATAGGTTTGGGGATATAGAACACTTTAGCGGTAAAAGTGGGAAACAATTAACATTTGTTGAGCATTTTGTATATGCTAGGGGCTATGCTAACTATTTTACATACACTGTTTATATTTTTGCATGAAAGCTGTGCTGTAACTATTATTACTTCCATCTTACAGCTAAGAAAACTGGGCTCGGAGGTTCAGCCGCAGCTGCTGCTCTGGGCTGCACAAATTGCAGATTTGCAATATTTCAGGAAATGCTATTCACCTGTAATTCCAGTGACAGTGCTGGTTACAGGGGGAGCCAGTATATCACTTGCCCGAGTCACATGGTGAAGAAGGAGCAGAGCTGGAATTCAAACCTAGTCTCAGTGACTCCAAAGCCACATCTCCCTCAGATTCAGGCTCCAGAGCGTGGAAGTGCCAGCTATTTGTGTGGCTTCTGTGAAGCCCGTGGGCATGAGGTACAAGGCAGGCGGGTCAGGGGCTTTGGGCTACTCTGGGTCCCATGCAGGTTCTCTGTGCCACACGAGTCTTTTGAAGACCCCATGGGAGTAAAAAGCCACAGAGCTTAGTTTTCTATTTTTTTCCTTAAAGTTCCATTCATGTATTCTGAAATCAAATGCAGGAAACGTGGAATTTTGTCCACAATGACAGCAACCTCTTAGAAGGAAAAGTGGGCATCTAGTACGTGCGGTCCCTGTGACTGTCCTAGGTGCTGGGCTATAAATAAGACCCAGTCCAGCAAAAGCTACATGGGCTGGATTAGGACCAGTACAGCACCGTTTGACAAAACGAATCTGGGAACTGAATTAGTTTCCAGGTTAAAGGTTCTCTACCCCACAGAAATTTGGTTTCGGTTGGTCTGACGAGGGACTCAGCATCTCAATATTTAAAAGGTCCCTTGGTGATTCTAATGCACAGCTGAGATTGAGAGCCACGGATCTAGCCCAGCCCTTGATTGAGAAGGCAGGTGTCAAGGTCACTCAACTGGTTAGTTTAGCTGTGGAGTGCTGGCTGGTCCCTCATTGGATTTGCTGTTGTGCCTTGAAGGGCAGGGGAGGGGGAGGCAAACGTGGGAAGAAAGAAGTGACTAAGCTGCTGGAACAAAGAGAAAGGCCCCATGTGTCTCTACTGGGTGATGTGGGGAGAGGCCCTGAGGACTTTCTTGTTTGGTTTTTTTGAGACAAAGGCTTACTCTGTTGCCCAGGCTTGAGAGCAATGGCATGATCTTGGCCTACTGCAACCTCTGCCCCCGGGTTCAAGCGATTCTCCTGCCTCAGCCTCTTGAGTAGCTGGGATTCCAGGTGACTGCCACCGTGCCCAGCTAATTTCTGTATTTTTAGTAGAGACAGGGTTTCACCATATTGGCCAGGCTGGTCTTGAACTCTTAACTGACCTCATGATACACCCACCTCAGCCTCCCAAAATGCTGGGATTACAGGTGTGAGCCACCATGCCCGGGCAACACTTTATTATTCACAGGGAGTGCTCAGTACTTGCTCGGAACCACCGCCTCATATTAAGTTGATTCTTAGAGGGTGTTATCATTATTCTCATCCCTCAGTGTCCACCGGGGATTGATTCCAGGACTTACCCACTGTCTGTAGATACCAAAATCCACAGCTGCTCAAGTCCCTGATGTGAAATGGTGTGATATTGGCATGTAACTGACAATTCTCTCATATACTTTCAATCATCTCCAGACCACTTATAATGCCTGATGCAGTGTGAATGCTATGTAAATATCTGCTCTATTGGGTTTTGAATTTGTATTTTCTTATTGTTATATATATTTTTGGTTTTTCTTTTTGGGCATATTTTCTATCTGCAGTTGGCTAAATCTTTATGGAAGATTTATGGAACCCCAGGATTGGAGGGCTGGCTGTCTGGTTTGCTGAAACCAGGTGTGACTCCTACCAGGAAATTGCCTGCTCTTGTTATTTGTTAGGGTGCAAGACAAAGCTGTTGTCAGAAAAGCATCCAAGAATATAGTGGCTTAAAAAACGTTGTGGATTCTTTCTTTCCCTCATTTAGTAGCGTCTGGGGAGTAGGTGAGCTCATTGATTCCACAGGGTCACTCAGGAACCCAGTATCATCCCCCAACTATAGGCTAGGTTGAAGCCACATCTCCCTCAGATTCAGGCTCCGGAGCGCGAAGGTGCCAGCTATTTCTATGGTGGGAGATGACTGACCCCTGGGCCTGTGAAGCTGGTGGGCAGGAGGTATGAGGCACGTGGATCAGGGGCTTTAGGCTGCTCTGGGCTCCACACAGGTTCCTTCTGCCACCTCCAATTCTCTAGGAAACTCATGGGAAAAGCGTGGCACTGGAGAAGGATGGATCCCATCATAAGGACCGAGGAGTGGGGGTCAGGGCAGGTCTCCCTTAGGCCCCAGAGCAGCAGTGGTGGTGAAAGCCTCTGGTGGAGGGTGACTGTGCCTTGCAGATGGTGAGCTCATGGGTGTCATGGTGGCAGCCCAAGGTGGGGGCCATAGCAGAGGGACTTCCTCTTCGGGTCTGGCCTCTGAGTCCCTGAGGCCAGGCTGCTTCTCAGAGAAGGCTGTGGGACCTGCGGCCACAGGTTGGTGAGAGCTTAGGTGATCACAGTTTGGGAACTGAATTTAAACGTGGTCTGACTTTGTGGTCTACAGGGGTGAGATCTAGAACATTCTGGTAATGCTTTCATAATCCCCCCGCCCCCAGGGAGGCCCCTCATACTTTCACTGATGGTGAAAACTCATTCTGTTTAAAAATTCTTTTTAAAGTTGTCAACTTCTGCCTCTCTTTTTGTGTTCGTGTCTCTTTGTCTCTCCCTCCCTCCTTGTTCTCAGTCTCTTGTATCTCTGCAGGACCTTCAGAGTTCAGACACTTGGTCATCTTGCATTTCCTAAATGCCTGTTCTCTTTCTCACCTCTCCGAGTTCAGCTGCAGAGCAGCTGCGTTTCTCCACAGGCAGTGGGAGACTCTGCCTTTCTCCTGAGCTGCAGCCTCTCTCATCACTGGCTTCAGGCGGTCCCTTTGGGCTCCCAAAGCAGTTAAGCTTCCTGCTCATGATTAAAGGGATGCTTGTGCTTCTGAAAGAAAGCACCAGGGGCAGAGGCTGATGGCTCCAGCCCAATCCCCAGGTCTCCCGGAGCTGGCTTCCAGGACAGGCAATCACAGACTTTGCGGGGAGGAGCCATCTCCTTTGTTCTTATGTGTTGCTTCTTTCCTGTTACCCAGGCCCATGTTAATTGCTTTTCTGACATTTTTTCTGGCAAGTGATTTTTGCTGCTGCTTGTGGAGGTGACATGGCAAGCCCACGAGTGATAACAATGACCTGATGCAGAGCCGAGGAGGCTGGGCCCCTATTCGGGGTAGCAGATAATCAAGTTGAGTCACGAACAGTTTGTTCTAAATGGTCAGTGACACAGGCTCAGAGCCTTCAGAAATGAGGGTAGCCTGTGGCCAAGGCTTTCCTAGAAAGTCGTTTGCTTGGCCTTTTTGGTTCTGGCACTCCACCCTTCCCGGTGCCAGGGACCTGAGGATGCAGGAACCTGTGCATGGGGCTAGATGACTTCTAAGGTCTTCCAGGAGCTTATGAATGTCAGCAGCACAGAGACTAGAACTGAAGATCCTATCTTCCCAACTACCTCTCAGAGTATTTGGTCTGTTAGCCCAGATATCTACTCCACTTACTCTGTGCTAAGCTGGAGACATGACAGTGAATAGGTCACAGCTCCCGCCTCAGGTCAGCTCACAGCCTGGCTGGGAGACAGACCCACACTTAGGTAATTATCATGCAGCAGGGCGAGTACCAGGATCCAGTGATGCATGGGGTTATTCTGAGCACAGAGGCGAGGTCTCAGGAGCCAGGGCAGGCTTCCCGGAGGCGGCACCAACACTATTGAGTCTTGAATAGGTGACAGTTAGCTGGGCCAGGCCAAGGGGAGTATAGAGGTGAGGAAGGAAGAGCTGAATTTTTTTCCTGCCTGAACCACCCAGTTTAAGAAACCAGGCCATATGAAGAGGGGACATTGACAAGCACAAGTCTCGACTTTACAAAACAAATTCTAAACTCCTTTTTTTTGTATGAGGGTCTCAAACTCAGCATCCAGCCACCATGTGTGGCCCCTTCGAAGTTCCTCCTGACATTTCCTGGGAACTGCAGGTGAGTGTGGCCCGATAATCCTTGCTCCACTCAGCGATTGTCTAAAATGCGGGGTTCCCTTAGTACCCAGTGCCACACGGAGCGCAAGGTGGGTGCTCATCCTGTCTTTGATTGCAGCTGCGTGTGTGTTTGTCTCTTACCTGTCAGAATGACCCACAGGAGCTCGGCAGTTGTGATCAGCAATGAGACTTACACGTGTCATTAGGTTTATAGGGCAACATGGGCCCGGCCAGAAGATGCGTCTGCAAGAGGTCTCCCTGGGAACAGCTATGGCCAGAGAAATAAGGAGGGCAAGGCCTTCCCAGGTAGGCACCTCTTCTATTTTCTTTCTTGTTTTTTTGAGACAGAGTTTCACTCTTGTTGTCCAGGCTGGAGTACAATGGTAAGAGCTTGGTTCACCATAACCTCCGCCTCCTGGGTTCAAGTGATTCTCCTCCTTTAGTCTCCTGAGTAGCTGGGATTACAGGCATGCACCACCATACCCGGCTAATTTTGTATTTTTAGTAGAGGTGGGGTTTCTTTATGCTGGTCAGGCTGGTCTTGAACTCCCGACCTCAGGTGATCTGCCTGCCTTGGCGTCCCAAAGTGTTTGGATTACAGGCGTGAGCCACCATGCCCGGCCCCTCTTCTGTTTTCTACTGGAGGTGGGGGCTGAGACCTAGAGTGGGGAAATGCCAGCGTGGGCCAGTTTCTCTGAGGACTCCTTGGTACCATTCGCCCCCAGGCTACATTTCTTGACTTCGCTATTGTTGTTAGCTTTTCTAGGGGGATAGTGGGATGATGGGAGGCAATGTGGTTAACATTAAAAAAAAATGTTGCCCAGATGTGGTGGCTCCTGCCTATAATCCCAGCACTCTGGGAGGCTAAGGTGGGGGATCACCTGAGGTCGGGAGTTGAAGACCAGCCAGGCTAACAGGGTGAAACCCCATCTCTACTAAAAATACAACAATTAGCCAGGCATAGTGGCGCATGCCTGTAGTCCCAGCTACTTGGGAGGCTGAGGCAGGAGAATCGCTTGAACCCAGGAAGTGGAGGTTGCAGTGAGTTGAGATCGTGCCACTACACTTCAGTCTGGGTGACAGAGTGGGACTCCATCTTGAGAAAAGAAGTTATTGTGTGTATCGAAGGTTTCCAACGTGATGTTAATGTGATTTTATGAAAAGCAGCCTTTGCAGTCAAGTAGACCTGAACTTGAACATTAGCTCTGCCACTTCGGCCGTGCAGTTTTGAACACTTAACTTCTTTGAATATGATTTGTTCATCTATTAAATGGGGTTCATCATGTCTGTTTTTTCTCTGTTCCAGAGGGTTTTGGGAAGATCCAAGGGCATAGCGCATGTAAAGCATGTTCTTCTCACTTTCTATCACCCTGAGCTGAGTGTGGCGGCTGCAGTCATTCACTGAACAATTGCTTACTGTCTACTTATTGCTAGGCATTGTTGTGGGTTCTGGGGAAACAGTAACCAACAAAAGTCTCTGTTCTCATCAAGTTCACATTCTAGGGGGGAATAGGAGAGGGACAACAGAGGGTGGGGAGTTGGGGAGAGATAGCATGGGGAGAAATGCCAGATATAGGTGAAGGGGAGGAAGGCAGCAAATCACACTGCCACGTGTGTACCTATGCAACTATCTTGCATGTTCTTCACATGTACCCCAAAACCTAAGATGCAGTAAAAAAAGAAGAAAAGAAAAAGTTCACATTCTGGTGGGGAAGCTTGAACATAAGTAAGTAAATGGGACAAGATAACTTCAGATAGTGATGAAAGCTGTAAAGAAAAGGTAACAGGCCCACAGTGGGGAAGTGATTTGGTGGGCGGCCCGAGGAGGCTTTAGGGATCATGGTGGTCTCTTTGAACCAAGACCTGGAGGCCAAGAAGGGGCTGGGCCTGCGAAGACCTGAGGAAGAGCAGTCCAGGCAGAGAGAAGCACGATGTGCTGAGGTGGGAAAGCGTTTGGCAAGAAAGGAGATGCTTGCAGGAGGAGCACTGTGAACCCTGGGGGGTGTGGGATGAGAGGAGAAGGAGCGAGGCCCATGCATGTTCCCAAACTCTGTGCTGAGGTGTTCTTGGTGCTGTTGTGACTTCAGAGGGGCTCTGCGGGATATTTTAAAGGTAAAAGGCGACACTCAACTTCTGTTGGGCTCCATGCAAACTACTAACTAGTGGAGGATAGCTCGAAGATTCAACATTAGATTGCTCTATTTTTTTTTTTTTTTCTTGAGATGATGTCTCACTGTCTCACCCAGACTGGAGTGCAGTGGGGTGATCTCGCTCACTGCAACCTCTGTCTCCCAGGTACAAGAGATTCTCCTGCCTCAGCTTCCTGAGTAGCTGGGATTACAGGCAACTGCCACCAAGCCCGGCTAATTGTTGTATTTGTAGTAGAGATGGGGTTTCACCATGTTGACCAGACTGGTCTTGAATTCCTGACCTCAGGTGATCCACCTGCCTTGGCCTCTCAAAATGCTGGGATTACAGGTGTGAGCCACCATGCCTGGCCTGCCCTACATGTTTTTTGATAAAACCATATTTTTATGAAACTGCATTTTCAGTTTTTGTCACTTGCTATGATATAAAACAAGTACCACAGTAAAATCAATATAGAATAGGAAATGAGGGCGGCTGTGACTAATCTAATTCCAAGGTTTGAGAAGTTGTGTGGTGCCCAGCAAGCACACACATCCCATTAGTGAGAAGTTGTGGCTAAGAATAAGGTACTTTTTTTCTAGTTTATATGTATTATTTTTTTCTAGTGGCTACAAAGTTGTTTAGGACAGAAATACTTCTTACTTTGGGTCTAGCTACTTAATACACTGAACAGTTAGGTATAGGCCTAGAGCTACTGTGAAAAAAATTATTGAGACATTAAGGGCGTGATAAACAGACAAGGTTGGAAACTCCGGGGCTAGATCAGGAGCTGTCATGAAATCTTTCTCATTTCAAGCTCACAAGCTTATATTGTTGCCTTTTCATAGTCCCAGGGGTGTGTGTTTCTGTGCATGTGTAGGTAACCCAAAAAGGTCATCAGATTTTGTAACTGGGAGGGTCCCCAACCTGCCCGACCATTAGGATCACCTGGGGGAACTTTGGAAAATAGTTTCCTGTGTCTCTGCCCTGGGGATTCTAATTCAGTGGGTCTGACATTTGAATCTGAGTTCAAAGATCTCTGCTGTAACGCGCGTTCTTTCAGACAGCCAGGATGGCCCAAGTGGAGCCGGCCTGCCCAGATTTGGGGGTCCGGGTTGTTACATGTTGTGCCTGGGGCCAGGCTGGGTGGCTTTTTCGGATCCCCAGGCGAGGAAGGGGCGTGGAGCACGTGTCTGTTGGAACCTTGGGGGAGGTCGGTGCTGGGTGCGCTCATCTCCACCTCCAATCCGGGTGCGCGGCGTGAACGACCCGAAAGGAAGACGATTCCCTCCGTAGGAAGCCCCTGCCAGGAGAGCCACCACCTCCTAGACCCAGTGAACTTGGTCCCGATCGTCCTCCAGTAGGGTTTCTGGGGCGTGGCGGCTGAGCGCGGCTCGGGGAGACGCGGCCGGGAGGTGGCAGCAGCGGCCCTTTGGCAGCAGCGGTGCGTCCCGAGGGGCGGGGACGCCGGCGGCTCCAGGCGGGCGTGGTCCCTCCTGCTGGCTCCTGGGCTGGCCGGGCGGACCCCGGAAAGGGGGAGCCGCGGGGTCGCAGCGACAGACTCGGGGTGCGGGCAGTGGCAGCCCGCGCCTCCCAGGGGTTGCAGGCCTGGGCGCCGGTGTTGGGCCAGTCTCCCGGGCCTGGCACGCCCTGGTTTGCTCTGGATTTGTGGCGGGGCAAGACGTTAAGTTGAGTAACACCGAGGTGAGCCACGGTCCTCGGCACCAGATGAGGAACCACTGTCTCAATAAGCTGTGATGTGTAAAATTTGTGTGTCTTTATGTGACTTAAAAATATCTCCTTTGCTGAGGTCTAAAATTTCACTATTAGAGATGCATTCTTTTGTCTTATCTATTCAAGGCCCTGAGAGGGAGAACTTGAACTTGAACTCTTCAGGGCGAGTGAATGATTTAATTTCCTCTTTGTCGGGAAGGGAAGGGTTAGCCCTTAGTACTCAAGACAAAAGGAGGACTGAAGGCGCCTTAATTGGTACTTGCTAATCAAGCCCCAGAGACCAGAGCACTCCCTGGGAATTTTACTTTAGAGAGAAAGCTCATTGCCCCTGAGCAGCCCTGTACCCACTTCGTGAATGTTTTAGAGCGGGTTAATGGGGTACTAGTACAGTATGATTAGTTCAGTTCGTTGGAGTATTTTGTAAAAGAGGCAGCGTCTGTACTCGCACTCTAATAAATCACAACATTACCGTCTCCATTTCCGCTCCTTGTACCTTCTTTTTCTGAATTAAGAAAATACTGTGGTCGGGTACAGTGAACTTTTGAGCCAGAAATTCCTGGCTGGGAGAGCCCTCTCTGCCTTCTGTTACTGGATCTGTGATTCTGGAAAACAGGCTTTCTGAACCTCAGTTTTCTCTTCTGTAAAATGGGAAAAATGCCGCCAACTTGGATGGTGATGGTGAACATTAAATTAAATACCGGGAGGAGAGTCTGGTATTTGTGTGCTGATTTCAGGCCTCAGTGCTGTGTGTGTCACGATGGTGGCCCTGAGAGCTTCCCTGCAATTCCAGTTTGTGTGTCTCGTTCTCAGTGACACCACTCATGCTGTTAAACAAGGGCGGTTTGTGGATTGTCATAATGCACACTGATGTCAGGGGGACGCTGCCGCCAGGTACAGAGGCACCACAGTGACCAGGAACTGCTGTCCTTGCAGGCCAGGTTTTAGGAGGCTTTACCAGAACGAATGGAAAATTCTAGTGGGCACTAAGGTTGAAACAGCATTTGAGGACTGGTTCTCCACAAAACTGTAAATTCTTCAAGGCATTTGACATTTGATTATTTTTGTAACAAATTAAAATGTATCTTGTATGTGGGTTAGAGATCTTCAAATTGTGAATATCTTGAGGCAGGAGTGAGGTTTTATCTTTTAAAGGACAGTCCCCTATTCTCCTACGTAATGAGTTTCTAAAAATGAATGTGAGCACCAATCAATATTTCTCTGGTTAAAGTCAAGAATGAAATGATATTTTTAAGCTCGCAACTGTGTAGGATGAATTCTGTACGCTTTTATTTCCCTCTGTTCTCCTTTCCTATTTGAAAGTTTATTAGTTTATGGACTTGGGATCTGGATTATTCATATGTTATTTATTTATTTATTTATTTATTTATTTTTTGAGAGGGAGTTTCGCTCTTGTTACCCAGGCTGGAGTGCAATGGCACGATCTTGGCTCACCGCAACCTCCGCCTCCTGGGTTCAGGCAATTCTCCTGCCTCAGCCTCCTGAGTAGCTGGGATTACAGGCATACGCCACCATGCCCAGCTAATTTTTTGTATCTTTAGTAGAGATGGGGTTTCACCATGTTGACCAGGATGGTCTTGATATCTTGACCTCGTGATCCACCCGCCTTGGCCTCCCAAAGTGCTGGGATCACAGGCTTGAGCCACCGCGCCCCGCCCATATGTTATTTTTTGATGTTGTATGTCTCTTGGTTCTAGGGTATTTTAGACACATATTCTGTCTTGTAACCATAGTTAAATAATTATTTTAGACCAACTCTCCGTGTGTAATGGCTCCAATACTCACTGCTAGACCCCTGACACTGTTTTTCCCATTCTTGAGTAATATTAAGTCATCACTCGGGCGGTTGAAATATATTTTAAAGTGATGTAAAGAATATGTGAGTGGCAGACACTCTGGGCTCTTTTGGTTGTCTGTCCTCAAAAACTAAAACTTATTTGTGAGTAAAATTTTCATTTAAATGTTTTCCTATAAAAACTGTGTAAGCTACTGTTCCATTGTAATGGAGACAAAGGTCAGCACAATTTTTACCCTCCCTCCCTCCCTTCCTTGCTTCCTTCCTCCTACCCTCTCTTCCTTCCTTCCCTCCTTCCTTTGTCTCAATATACATAGAAAACACTTAAAAGTTTGCTTACAATTTAAACACTTGTCAGAATATTTCTGGATTTGAGTGTCTCTTGGTTATTTTTACCTAGAACCTGGTGAATCCAGTCCATTCCTCTCAGTTTCTCATCTTTCTGTCCCTTTTTGGGAAGTTTTCTTTAATTATATCTTCAATTATTGTTTCTCTTTTGATTGTTCTAGGTTCTCCATCAGAAATATAACTCTTGGGCTCAATCTCTATTCCTGGTCTTCCACAGCTATCGTCTTCTTTTTAAATTACTGTATTTTATTGAATCTAAGCTAGTATTGGTTGTAAGAAGCACTATTATTATATGTTCAACTAAGGAAGAAAGAATGCTGCCAATTAAACCGTGACATAATGCCATGATTACAGCCCTGTGAAACTGGTAAGTTGCTCACACCATTCTCTCTCTTATTTTGATAGACTTCATCTATTTTGAGGGACTTGGCAGTTGCTCCTGCCTTCAGTTGCATTGTTTGGCATGTGACAGGCAATTCTTTTTGCATGCGTCTCAGTTACAAAACATAACACAACTTCTACTTAAGGATACCTTCCTTTCTTGGGTCCTGTCAAGCACTTAGTTCTTCTAAAAAAATAAAAAGAATTGCAGTGGTTGGTCCGATAACAGACATTTACTTCAGTAATATCAAATTACATCCTGCTGCTTGAATTCCACTCCTTCCTGCATGCACAATAACTTCTTGTTTCAATGCCAAACCATGGTGTAATCTTTTAAAAGACGTTTTAAATGGCAATTAAACTCACATGTAATAGCAACAATGTATACAACTCAATTAAAGTGCTAACAACATGAACAGCTGAGACCAAGTTCACCCATGCCCAGGCCTTGATGACCTCACCATGGCAGCTCCCTGGCTCAGGGTGATTATGAGATGCCAGTGATTGCAAAACTTGGCCGCTTTCAAAAGTGATGATGTGGCAACATAGACATCTTAGAATTAAGGAAATAAGATAGTTTTAATTCTTGGTGCTCTTTCTCTGCATTCTGAAAGTGTTCCTCCAGTTTGCCATCTATAACACTTCCTTAAGTTTCTGTCATGTCCATTCCACTCATTTACTGCTTCCTATATATGGCTTTTATTTATTGTTTAATAATTTAATTTTCTTGGGAATCTCCTTTTCTTATTACAACCATCTTCGTTTATATTTTTTCTTGGAGACCATTGGCCAAATTCTTTCTCATAAGCCTGAAGACCCTAATAGTTACCCTGAGACTGTATTCTAGTTAATAGAATGTGAATGGAGGTGATGTGTGTGACATATAGGACTTCCCCATAAGAGCCTTTCCTGAGTTATCCTCCATTCTCTTTCCCCCCATTCCAGCTGAGTGCCATGAGAGGACAGTGGCAACCTTCGAGGCCTCACGGTGGAGGTGGCAGAACCTTTGTTAGCCTGGGTGCTCAGGATGGAGAGCTGCTCTTGCCAACTGGGAGCATTTGCCTTGAGCTCTTTTGTGACAGATAAGTTTTTACATACTTCAGCCAAGATGCAAATGCTAATGTTGGATATATTTGTACAGCAGCTCAAAGTACTCTAATAATACATATTATGAAATCACCACGTACCCTAAAAGATTAACAAAATTCTTGCAATATTTGTAGGAGAACTGCTGCATTTTGCTTTCTTAACTCATTTGCTGTTGCTACTGAAAAAAGAGAATAACTTGGACAATGAAATAATCTCAAATAAGATAATAAAACCATTACAGAATTTTAACAGTCCCATCATTTCTGAAAAAAAAAAAAAAAAAAAAAAAAAAGCTTTAGAATACCATTTTTCCCCAGTGGATGTGTGCTAGCCTGATTTGCTCAGACATTTGCAGAGGGAAGAACGCTTACAAGTAGTAAGGGGCTGAAGTCTGAGTGGATAGTATCTGAATTTTGTTTAATATAGTTTTGGATGACATATTTTTTACAACTCCCCTCTTTTGGCTAACTGCTTTCTCTTAATGTCTTAAAAGTCTTGCTTCACTGTTTATTTGATTAAAAAAAATTTTTTTTTTTAAAAAATATTTCACTGTTTATTTTAAAAGAATCACAGTTAGGTCTAACATGAACAAGGGAGCCGGCCCCCATCACATTTTTGTAAGAACCTAAAATGTCATCTCACAGGCCAGTCTTTGAAGCTTATCCTGTTATCAGTTTAACTCAGCTTGTTTTCTAGATCTATATGTATTTGTGTGTGTGTGTGTGTGTGTGTGTGTGTGTATGTGTGTGTGTGTGGTTTTCAGTTTCAATTTCATAGGGCTGTATTATGTTTTTATATTATACATGTCAACTGTAAAACATTTTCTTCTGGTTTTTATAGCAAGTTATCTTCAGAGGTGTGCTCTTTTTCTTAGTCTTCTGGGTGATGCTCTGTTTGCCCTATTCTCTTAAGGTGAGTGTGGTGCTGTTTTTCTATAGGCCTCATGAGGGCTTCCTCCCCTATATCCCCACTTCCCGCCTGGCATGTTATTTACCTTTAAGCAAGTAGAGTTCCATGGAGCCTTGGCGCTTGCTTGCTAAAAGAGGAAGTGTAGATTGTGCGGGTTGTCCTTGGCTTTGCTCACTGCCCTATTCCTAGGTCTGTAGTTGAAGGGCAGTTGTGGTGCATAGCTCCTAACAGTCCCCAGAATTGAAAGACATTCATCTTGTGCAGCCCTGCTGAACTGTCATGGGATCTTCCCCTACTTCTGCTTATTCTCTAACATCCAGAACTGATGGGGGATGTGAAAATTGTACTCTCCAGCACAAACTACCTTTGTGCTTCCTATAAGGCATGTTGTTTGGAAAATATGCCTTCCAAAAGATGATGTGCCATTGCTAGACCTCTTCCCTTCCTGCTCTGTGGTTTCCTAGTAATTGCGTTCTATGAATGGATGTAGATAGATCAATGGAGAGGGAATAGTTCTCTGGCTCCTCCAAAGAGTAGCAGCCATAGTAGAGAGGCTGGTTTTCATTTGGCTTGGTCCTGGGTCTCTGAATGGGGCGTAGAAAGTAGAAGAGAAAGAAAATGTCTATCATCTTTCAGGATGATGGGGCCATTCTGTTTTATAAGGCGAAGTGTGGACTGTCTCAATGCAGCTCAGCTTTAGTAGCTTTATTTGGTTAGTAGGAATTCCTTCTAGATTCTGATAACAGGTTGTTAGTCTTCATTTTCATTATTGTTGTGAGTTTTTGTCATTTTTCTTTATAATAAGTAATTTAGAGAGAAGTTTGGTGATAGTTTGTCAGGAACTTGTTGCCAAATGCCATTTTAAACTCTAAGTGGACATGATTTTATTTTACTTAAAAAGTTAGGTCTGGGAATGAGTTTAGTTTACTTATTCGTCATGTTCTGTTTGTCTTAAACCAGTTCATGAAGTGTCCATGGGCTCCAAGTTTGCCTTTGAATGCTTTTCTAAATCTCATTGCTGTTTGCTCCTTTGGAGGAGGCAGGATGAGGGAGACCTTTTCTGGTATCATGTAGCCATGCCAAGCAGTCATCAGATGGTGGGTAATTTCTTTTACCTAGCGTCTCATTCAAGGTTCTTTGGGTGGTTAATAATAGAAACAAACTATAGCCAGTTGGGGGAATGGGAAAGAGTACATTGTGATACTGGGATATCTTACAGGATCTCAGGACAGATGGGCCTCTTAAGAGGTGGGACCAGGAGTTCTGAAGCTTTTAGGAGCCCACAGTCCTTGTTTATTCTCTTCCTCTGCTTCCCTGTAAAAGAAACATTAATTGTAAATGAAGTCCTGTTCAGGGTGCACATATGTCTTTGCTCCTCATGTGCAGGGTGTAAAATGGATGCCTTATAGCTTCTGAGTTTTCCTCTTGTTTATCCAAGTACCCATCTCAGATGGACTGGATGCCTCTAAGTCCTAATTTCAGACTCCCAAGGAGAGAGAGAATTGGATGGGTTTGGGTCACGTGACCACCCTAGTCCAGTCAATATGGATGTGTATCTGTGTATGAGAAGGTACAAGCGTGACTACTGGCAGTTGTCAAAGAAAGGGGCTTATTGTGAGCTTGGCAAGTCCCTGCCACTCATGGCTTTTGAAATCAAACCTCCTAGATCCAGTCCTAAGGGAAGCAGGAGTTCCTGGCTGTGTGTTCCTTGGGTGGAGTGGAGCACCTGTCTTCTCATTGTGCTGTGGGGTCTTTGGGGGGCTCTTGTGAAGAATTGTTGAGTAATTTATAAGACTGCACACCTGCATCTCCAGCTGACTCCCATTACATTTTCCTTGGCCTTGTTCCCGCTCCCCTCTAATCAGAAAGACTCCTTAATAAGAGATCCACGTTAAACTTTCTTTCTAGCAGCGACATTATTTGGAAACCAAAGTTGTCCTCAGTTCTGAAACAGTACCAATCAAAGTGGACATGGCCCTTCTGCCACCATTACTTTTTTCCATGCAGGTGGAAATGGAAATAGGTTTTTCATAGATGCATGCAATGGCATTCTGCTGAAGTTAGCAATGTAGGGAGGGCACTGGCATAGGGGACAGAGGTCGGATTTATTTTTGACACTGCCTTTCATGTAAAATGTCAAGACTTTGGGCAATTTTACAAATCAACCCAAATCTCAGTTTTTAAATTAATAAAATAGGGACAATATTTTCTTTATCATTTATCGAGTGCTTTAAATATGATCAAATATCTATAAATAGAAGACATTCTTTATTACATGCCTTTGGATGGACTATTCATCACTTTCTGACAAAGTTCCAATGGTTAATAGAGATTTGAGGTTTGACAGCAGGAGGAGAGGTGGGAATGCAGACAGAGTGATTAAATCATTCATCTAATCATATAAAGTAAGTTAGAGGCAGAGCTGGGGTTAAGGCTTAAACATAGGTCTTCTCCAGGTCCCTGTTTTTTGCAGCAGACCCTCCTGTCTCAGTTTGCAGTTGGTCCATTCTGATCTGACATGAAGGAAGAATCTCCACGTTGAGATCCAACCACAGCGCTAGGCTCTGCCCACGTGATAAATGTCTGTGCGTATTCTGGACGAGACTCTTAGTTAAAAGTACTGACTGCTTTGTAAATCTGTATGCCTGGGAGATCAGACCTGTTGGTGTTTTCTCCTCTTCCTGCAGCGTGTCACGTACCACGGGCTGTGGACGGGGAGATGAGAAAAACTGCAGTGGGCAGGGACTCAGCAGAAGTGAGGCAGACCCAGAGGGTGATTTTCTCCTCTGTGCCTTCTGGGAACTTTCTGGGGTGAAATAGGGTTAAACTAAATGACACAACCTGAAGAAATGAGGCTTCACTTCCTTTGATTTTGAAGCAGCAGAGGAAATGTGACGTGAAAAGCAAAAAGAGTAGGTACCATGATTAGAGCGTGTTACAGTTTACAAGGGCATTCATGGGTGCTGGACTGCCGATCTTCACAAGCAACCCTGGGGGCTGGATTTTGTAATTGTCACTGTAATCTGGACAAGGATCTAGATAACAAGTCCAGCCAAGGTTAAGAACCACTGTTCTATGCTTTTCCCGAATTCTTGGCTGGGGACCATCTACCTTCTGACCCATTGCTTCTTAATCTTTAATGTGCGTAAGAAACACACGTGGCTGTTGTTAAGCATCAGATTCTGAATCAGGAGGTCTGGGAGGGCCTGAGATGCTGCGTTTCTATCAGCTCCCAGGTGATGCTGCTGGTCCTGGAACCACCTTTGAACAGCAAGGCAATCTGACCAATATACCTCCCTGATACTGACCACCTGCAGCGCTGGTTGTCTTCTGACCCAGGGTCCCCAGCTGTGGTCAGGTGGACCCTCCCCTTTGCACATGGCCCCCTGTCTTTCTCCCTACCCTCTTTGTATTAGGATTCTCCAAGGGACAGAACCAGTAGGAGACATATATATCTATATAGCAATTTATTATTTATTAGGAAGAATTGGTTCACACAGTTGCAAAGGCAAGTTGCATGACAGCCTTCTGCAAGATAGGGAATGAGAAAAGCTGGTAACTTGACTCAGTCCAAATCTGAAATCTCAAAACCAGGAAGGAGCCGGCAGGTGAGCCCAGGGCAGCTCCGAGTCTGAGGCTGAAGGCCTGAGAGCCCCCAGCAGGCTGATGTTACAAGTCCCAGAGTCAAAAGGCCAAAGGACTGGCGTCTGATATCCAAGAGCAGGAGAGAAAGCAAAGCATCCTGCGTGGGAAAGGAGAGAGATGGGATGGGGCAGGGGAGAAGAAACTCAGTAAGCTGAATATACCCCCTCCTCTGCCTGCTTTGCTCTGGCCATCCTGGCAGCTGACTGGATGGTGCCTCCCCATTGAGGGTGGGTCTTCCTCTCCCCGTCCACGAACTCCCAAGTTCACACCCTCTGAAAATACCCTCACAGACACACCCAGAAACAATGCTTCGCCAGCCACCTTGGCCTCCCTCAGTCCAGTGAAGCAGACAGCTGACATTCACCCTTGCTCTCTCCAGCCACGTGGGTATGAGACTCCGCCCATTTGTGTGGTTGCACCCTGAGCCATGGCGCTCCTTCCCTCCCACCACTGGCTTTGCTTCCGTGGCTCCCAGACTGGGCTTCCTTCCAGCACTGCTTCTGTTCCAGGGCTGGTGCCTTCCAGTGGCCCCATTTGTCCATGTCAGCCCAGTTCTAAGGTCTGCCAAGGCAGGAGGGAGGAAGGCTGTGCTGTGAAGACCAGAAAGCCTACTGTTTGGGATCAGAAGATTTGAGTCCTGCTCTGCTACTTCCTGGCTGTACGACCTTGAGCAAAAGTTACCCGGTCTCCCTGAGCCTTAGTCTCCTCACATGTAAGGGGATGAAGATTGACGCCTTATAGGTTTACTGTGAGATGAAATTAGATGATGTAGGTGAGGTGCCCACATCAGAGACTGGTATACTCAATAAGCAATCATCCTATTATGAAGGAGGTTGGAACTAAGCATTTATTGAATATCCAGCATGTTTCGTACTTGGCACTCAGTGATTTATAGACAGCATTTCTTTTCTTTTCTTTTTTTTTTTTGAGAGAGAGTTTCACTCTTGTTACCCAGGCTGGAGTGCAATGGCGCGATCTTGGCTCACCACAACCTCCGCCTCCTGGGTTCAGGCAGTTCTCCTGCCTCAGCCTCCTGAGTAGCTGGGATTACAGGCATGCGCCACCATGCCCAGCTAATTTTTTGTATCTTTAGTAGAGACGGGGTTTCACCATGTTGACCAGGATGGTCTCGATCTCTTGACCTCGTGATCTACCCACCTCGGCCTCCCAAAGTGCTGGGATTACAGGCGTGAGCCACTGTGCCCGGCATAGACAGCATTTCATTTGAGCCACAGAACAACCCTGCATGGTGCACATGCTTTTCTTTATGGTACTGGTGAGGTAATTGGGATCAGGAAGGGTCATGATGCACAGCGAGCAGGCTCTAGGGCCAGAACTTGCATTCCTATTTGTTGGACTTTGAAGCCTTTTGCAGGTTTTTTTTTTTTTTGAAATGGAGTCTCTGATGATTGAAATGTGGTAGTGCAATCTTGGCTCACTGCAACCTCTGCCTCCTAGGTTCAAGTGATTCTCCTGCCTCAGCCTCCCGAGTAGTTGGGATAATTTTTGTATTTTTTGTAGAGATGGGGTTTTACTATGTTGGCCAGGCTGGTCTTGAACTCCTGACTTCAAGTGATCTGCCTGCCTTGGCCTCACAAACTGCTGGGATTACAGGTGTGTGGCACCGCTCCTGGTCCCTTTTGCAGGTTTCTTTGACAGAGTTATTGCTGGTTTGACAGAGAAGACAGGCTCAATAAACACATGTCTTCTTAGATGTTTAGGGGAGGGCGAGCAGCACCTAGAGGGCTGAAAGGCAGCCTTGCTGCTCTCCATTTGCCCTTGGAGGACAGACTGGCAGAGAAGAGCAGGCAGGTAAGAGATGAACAGTCCGGTCAGAAAGTGACTTTGATGGGCAAATACTAACAAATGCTGCCTGTCCAGCCCCTGCCCTGTGAGCAAGAGAATGTAGGGCCTGCAGGAACTATAGGCTTTTCTGTCCCCCTCAAAAGCAAAAAGCAGTTTTTGTGTGTGTGCCCTAGTAGGTCGAGAAGGAGGAGCTAGTGGCAGCAGGGTGAGTAGAGTGGATGGGGAATGAATGAAATTTCCCTATGGCTGAGGTGTGGGATGGAACAGGGGCACACCAGCAGTTTTCCACCCAGTCTCCATGCAAAGGAGTCCTGTGGGGCCCAAGCTCACCCATCTCAACTTCTGCCAGACCCAGGCACTGCCCATTGTGAGTCTCTGCCTTTGCCAGCTGTGGCACTAGGTTGTTGATGTAAAATGTAAATCGTGCCTCTGATAGAGCAGCCTGACAGCGGGGAGCATGGTGCTGAGAACGTGGAAACATACTGGGGAGGCTGCAGGGAGCCGGCAGTTCTGACTCCCAAATAACGGGCTGTGGGGCTTGACTGGTCCCTTGCAGAGCACTCTTGCCCGTCCCAGGCCTTGCTAGGTGGGATGAGGAAACCATAGAGTGAGGGAGGGGAACTGAGGCTAGAGACCTTAGATACGGTTGTCCCAGAGACTCGTAACTTAGCCCACTGTCGCCTCCAACCGGGCAAGCTGTGGCAGAGTGCCCGACATGCTCCTCAGAACGGTGGCAGCATTGCCATGCTGTGCAGTAGGAGGACAGTGTTGCTGTTTGCACTGCCCTTTCACACCTCTTAGTGCAGACACTAAGATGAATCCATTTCGTGGAAGAAGAGATGGAGCTAAGAAGAATTCAGCCCAAGTCTCCTGGCTTCCCAGTGTTGGCTCTGGCTCTATTTTACTGGGTGGGAAACAGCACTCCACCTTACTTCATACCGGCTCTTGTAGCTCTAAAGCTTGTAGCTGTCTATCTTGAAAAATTTGCAGATTTTACACAATTACAGGGGAAAAAAAGAACTGTGATGTATGCTTCTTTATTTAAATATAGCTGGATTCATACATTTCTGATAGTTCTATTATGTCTCACAGTTACCAAAATTCTTTTTCTCCTAGACGGGGGAGTAAGGGCTTTGCAGAAGAAGAGTCCTCTCTCCCCATCCTTATAACTACTAAATTGAGATCCTCTAATTCACTTAAAGCTTTATTTATTTTTAACTTTTCATTTTGAATTAATTTCAGTTTTAAGAAAAAAGTTGCAAAAATAGTACAAAGAATTTTCATACACTCTTTACCCAGATTCCCCCAAATGTTATAACATCTTAATGATCAAAGCCAGGACATTAACATTGATAAGATACTATTACGTGATCTGTAGCCCTCATTGGAATTTTGCGTTTTCCCAATACTGCCCTTTCCTTAGTCCAGGATCCAGCCCAGGGCCAGACATTGCCTTGGCTGTCACATCCCCTTAGGCTCCTGTAATCTGGAATAGTTCTCTCGTTGTTCTTTGTCTCGCGTTACTTTGACATGTTTGAAAAATACTGCCTAGTTATCATCTAGATCATCCTTCTTTTGGATTTCTGTGATGTTTCTTTGAGATTGAGATCCAGGTTATACATTTTTGGCAAGAATGCCACAGAAGTGATGTTGTGTCCTTCTCAGAGCATATCAGGAAGCAGGTAATCAATTTGTTTCGTTATTGGTGATAACTTTGACCTCTTATTTAAGGTGGGACTGCCAGATTTTTCTACCGTAAAGTTCCTATTTTTACATTTGTTATTAAAAAGTGTTTTGTGGAGAGATGCTTTCTAGATATCCTGTTTCTTATCATATTCTGCCCACTGATTTTAGGATTCATTAATGATTTAGCCTGAAATAATTATTTATTTCCATTTTTATTTTTTTTGAGACAGGGTCTTGCTTTGTCATTCGGGTTGGAGTGCAGTGGTGCAATCTCGGCTCACTGCAGCCTTGACCTCCTGTGCCCAAGTGATCCTCCCACCTCAGTCCCTGAAGTAGCTGGGACAGCCAGGACCATACACCCGGCTATTTTTTTTTTTTTTTTTTTTTGTTGTTGCTATTTTCTGTAGAGACAAGGTTTCATCATGTTGCCAGGCTGGTTTCGAACTCCTGAGCTCAAGCGATCTATCCACCTTGGCCTCCTAAAGTGCTAGGATTGTGGGCATGAGCCACCGCGCCCAGCCTGAAATAATTATTACTGTGGAGTGTAATTCGTATATAAATATAAAGACAAATATAGTTATAAAGCAAAACTAACAGAACTTCGTAGGCATATTGGCAGGATTGTATCACTTACATCTGGAACACTATTTGCTTGGTTCTCTTCATATTTTGATCTCATTTAGTACAGTTTAGTCAGTTGTTAAGTACACAAAATGTTGAACGCCACATCTTCGCCACTGTGTTTACTTTCAGGAGTGACAGTATTTCAGCTGCTGCCTGATCGTTCCATCTGATTCATCCTCGTCTTTCAGAGCAAACAGCCCCACTGGAGCTCAGCACTGCCTTCTAAATTTCATCTGAACTTAAGCTCTGTCTCTTCTATTTAGGCTGAAGATATGTGGTATTGCTCTGTGTGCCCCAGCAATTCTAATTTCCACTCAGGACCAGCCTTTTCTTGGTGAATGACTCAGCATTTTACAATCTGACATTTTAACAGAAGCACTTTGCTATTAAACTGAAGCCATATATTAAAGTTAAACCCCGAAGCAAGCATGGGTCCAACAAAGGTTAGACAAAGATAAAAGAATTTGTCACACCTACCAGCCTGCAGTGAATAGCAGGAATGAAATGAGATTCCTACCAGAGCAGGCTGGGGCCTTTGACTTCTAATTCTAACGTGAAGAAACTCTCCTTTGAGGCAGTTGTGACTCTGGAATCCGAGAGACCCTCTCTTGGCTGCATTGATAGACGATTACTAGAGGGGTTCTGTGCTCTAGATCTGAGTCCCTGCTTAGGACAGAGTATTTTAAGTGGGCTTAAAAGTTGAGCCAGGTGCGGTGGCTCATGCCTGTAATCCAGCACTTTCGGAGGCCGAGGTGAGTGAATTACCAGAGGTCAGGAGTTTGAGACCATCCTGGCCAACATGGTGAAACTTCATCTCTACTAAAAATGCAAAAATTAGCCAGGCATGGTGCTGCATGCCCAGAATCCCAGCTACTCAGGAGGCTGAGGCAGGAGAATCGCTTGAACCTGGGGTGCGGGGGTTGCAGTGAGTTGAGATTATGCCACTGCACTCTCTAGCCTGGGCAACAAAGACTTTGTCTCAAAAAAAAAAAAAAGTTGAACTTTGAAATTGGGAGAATTATAAATTACAAGTGAGTTGTTAGTGATTTTTGTTTTGTACCAAAGAAGAATTGATGGAATAGAAAAGAAAGTCTGTAGAAAGCCTTCCTATATGAGCATCGAGAGGGCAGTTGTCCATCGAGTGATGGTTCTTCCCACGTCGTGTATTTCAGGTGTACAGAATTGTTGATGACTTCCCTGCTCACAGAAGTCCTGGCCAGGAGGGATGGCTATTTGAGTCTATCCCCTTTTTGTCTGTGTTCTGCCTATACAATAGTAGTGATTCAGGGCATTTTCTTTGTTAGATCTGCTATGTCTTGCTCTTCCTGAGTATGGGGGGAGAGGAAGAGGTAACTAGAAGGAGAAAAGGAGAGGACAGGGCCATGAATGTTGAACAGGGGGAGAAAGTGAGGGAAATGCAGCTATTTCTGTCTCTGTCCCTTTCCAGTATCCTACCGTCTAAATCCTGATACTTTAGGTCCTCTAAATCCTCCAGTGAGGCCCCAGCACCCCTGGAGATTCAGCCCCACCTCTCCTAGCCCACTGCAAACTTGTTTGTCTCTTAGCAAGCAGTCTTAAAGCAAACCCGTAGCCCTCAGGCTTGCCAGAGCTCTCTGCTCTTACCCAGAATCTGCATCATTTACTCATTCATCCATCAATCATTTATTGATGCCTATTCTAAGCCAGTCTAGGGGTTGTGCTAAGTATTGGATATATTAAAAAAAACCCAGACATGATTCTTACCCTTAGGGAACTTCTGGTTTAGTGGGGGACAAGTTTTTAAGTAGATAATCATAATGCAGTAATAAGGTAACATTCACTAAGCACCATGTATCCCTTCAAAATCGCTCTACTCATTTAATGCCCATGATCACCCTAGGAAGTAGGTGTTGCTGTTTTATATAGTTTACTGCAGATGAGCAACAGTAAATAAAATTATTTATTTATTGTATAAATAATTTACCTAAGGTCATACAGCTAATAAGTGGCAGAGCCGAGATTTGAACCCAGATGAGCTGGCTCCGAGGTCAGGCTAATGACTGGTGTGCTTTACTGCTTTGAAGTGGGTCAAGTATGGTAGTGGGTACCCTAAGTGTTACAGGCATGTGGGGCAGGGCCTGGTGGAGGTGGTGGGGTGGTTGAGGGTGGTCTAGGTCTGGTGAGGTGTAGGAGATAGCTCGGCAGGGGTCTGGGCAGCTGAAAGTTCCTTCCCTCCCTCCTTTGTTCTTCTTTCCTTCAATATTTCCTGAGCATGCGTTATGTGCTGGGCAGGCTACTTACTAGGTGCTGGGGACCAAGGATGGGCTTAATGTAGCCTGAGAGACCCTTGTACACACCCTACTTGCGAGAGCCATGTGGTCAGTGTTCTACTAGCAGCATGGATATGAGTGGCTGCAGAAGCAGTGTGGAGGACTTCCTGGAGGAGGCGAGGAGTCCATCCTGTGGGAAGAAGGGGAAAGTTGTACTTTGTTTGGCTGCTCCAAAACGCTTAAGAATACATATATATATATCTCTCTTTTTTTTTTTTTTTGAGATGGAGGCTCGCTCTTTCACCCAGGCTGGAGTGCAGTGGTGCGATCGTGGCTCACTGCAACCTCTACCTCCTGGGTTAAGTGATTCTCCCTGCTTCAGCCTCCCATGTACCTGGGATTATAGGCACCTGCCACCATGCCCAGCTAATTTTTTTGTATTTTTAGTAGAGACGAGGTTTCGCCATGTTGGCCAGGCTGCTCTTGAATTCCTGACCTCAGGTGATCCTCCCACCTCGGCTTCCCAAAGTGCTGGGATTACAGGTGTGAGCCACTGTGCCCAGCCAAGTATAGATATTTAATCAAGTCAATTGAGCTCTGAGTTCCTGTTAGCCAAGGTTGGTGAAAAGTCTAAAAACCAGTCATTACTTGGGGCAGCCCCCCGACAAGGTTTTCCAGGAACCCCACAATGGACGTTTCAGTCTGTGGTTTCCACTCTGCAGGTACCTGAGGCTGCTCTTCCACCATGTGTATAGCACTGCGGGGCCTCCTGAACCCGTCTTGCCCCCCAGCTTCCTGTCCAGACCAGCCTGGTCTCTTGGACAGCTTTGGGGGTGACACCAGTCTCACCACGCCTCTCTGTAATTCCCAAGGCCCAGGGCTTGGTGCCTGCATTTCACCTGGCCCCATGCAGCCAGCAGCCTGCACAGTCTCAGCCCTCACCAACAGGAGCCCACCCTCCTTTCTCCTCATTTCAAATGAAACATGGAATCATGTTGACCGCCCCCTGGTGGCTGGGGAGCCTTGGCCTTGGGAACAGTGTTTAATTCTTTTTTTAGAATTGTATTTGGGCTCTGGGGTACATGTGCACATCCTGCACCCTGCAGGATTGTTGCATAGGTACATACATGCCATGGTGGTTTGCTGTCTCCATTGCCCTCACCCACCCATTGCCTACATCAGGCATTTTTCCTGGTGTTATCCCTCCCTATCCTCCCTGCACCCCTTGCTGTCCCTCCCCTCCCCTCCCCCACCTATCCCTGCGAGTATTGTTCCCTTCCCCATGCCCAAGTGTTCTCATTGTTCATCACCTGCCTATGAGTGAAGAACATGTGGCGTTTGGTTTTCTGTTCTTGTGTCTGTTTGCTGAGAATGATGGTTTCTAGATTCATCCATGTCTCTACAAAGGACATGAATTTGTCTTTTTTTTAATGGCTGCATAGTATTCCATGGTATATATGTGCCACATTTTCCTTGTCCAGTCCATCATTGATGGGCATTTGGGTTGATTCCAGGTCTTTGCTATCATAAACAGTGCCGCAATGAACATACGTGTGCATGTGTCTTTATAACAGAATGATTTATAATCCTTTGGGTATATACCCAGTAATGGGATTGCTGGGTCAAATGGAATTTCTATTTCTAGGACCTTGAGGAATCGCCACACTGTCTTCCATAATGGTTGAACCAATTTACACTCCCACCAACAGTGTAAAAGTGTTCCCACTTCTCCACATCCTCTCCAGCATCTGTTGTCTTCAGATTTTTTAATGATCGCCATTCTAACTGGCATGAGATGGTATCTCAATGTGGTTTTGATTTGCATTTCTCTAATGACCAGTGATGATGAGCGTTTTTCATATGTTTTTGGCCACGTATTTGTCTTCTTTTGAAAAATGTCTGTTCATATCTTTTGCCCACTTTTGAATGGGTTTGTTTTTTTCTTGTAAATCTGTTCTAGTTCTTTGTAGATTCTGGATATTAGCCCTTTGATGAGTAGATTGCAGAAATCTTTTCCCATTCTGTTGGTTGCTGGTTCACTCTAATGATTACTTCTTTTGCTGTGTAGAAGCTCTTAAGTTTAATTAGGTCCCATTTGTCTATTTTGGCTTTTATTGCCATTGCTTTTGGTGTTTTCGTCATAAAGTTCTTGCCTGTGTCTATGTCCTGAATGGTGTTGCCTCGGTTTTCTTCTAGGGTTTTTATGGTGTTAGTTCTTATGTTTAAATCTTTAATTAACTCCAGATGGCTGGAGTTAATTTTTGTATAAGGTAAGGAAGGGGTCCAGTTTCAGCTTCCTGCATGTGGCTAGCCAGCTTTTTCAACACCATTTATTAAACAGGGAATCCTTTCCCCATTGCTTGTCTTGGTGAGGTTTGTCAAAGATCAGATCGTTGTAGACGTGTGGCATTTCTTCTGAGGCCTCTGTTCTGTTCCATTAGTCTATATCTCTGTTTTGGTACCAGTACATGCTGTTTTGATTACTGTAGCCTTGTAGTATAGTAGTAGCATGATGCCCCCAGCTTTGTTCTTTTTGCTTAGGATTTTCTTAGCCATGTGGGCTCTTTTTTGGTTGCATATGAAGTTTAAAGTGTTTTTTTTTTTCAATTCTGTGAAGAAGGTCAATGGTAACTTGATGGGGATAGCATTGAATCTATAAATTACTTTGGGTAGTATGGCCATTTTCACAATATTGATTCTTCCTAACCATGAGCATGGAATATTTTTCCATCTGTTTGTGTCCTCTCTTATTTCCTTGTTCAGTGGTTTGTAGTTTTCCTTGAAGAGATCTTTTACATCTTTTGTAAGTTGTATTCCTAGGTGTTTTATTCTCTTCATAGCAATTGTAAATGAGAGTTCACTCATGATTTGCCTCTCTGTCTGTTTTTGGTGTACAGGAATGCTTGTGATTTCTGCACATTGATTTTGTATCCTGAGACTTTGCTGAAGTTGCTTATCAGCTTAAGGAGGTTTTGGGCTGAGATGATGGGGTCTTCTAAATATATGAT
Source organism: Saguinus oedipus (assembly GCA_031835075.1). Classification (NCBI taxonomy): domain Eukaryota; kingdom Metazoa; phylum Chordata; class Mammalia; order Primates; family Cebidae; genus Saguinus; species Saguinus oedipus. The sequence continues at coordinate 10,106,445 of CM063178.1, forward strand.
CATGTCATCTGCAAATAGGGACAATTTGAATTCCTCTTTTCCTAATTGAATGCCCTTTATTTCTTTTTCTTGCCTAATTGCTCTGGCTAGAACTTCCAATGCTATATTGAATAGGAGTGGTGAGAGAGGGCATCCTTAGCTAGTGCCAGTTTTTAAAGGGAATGTTTCTAGTTTTTGCACATTCAGTATGATATTGGCTGTGGGTTTGTCATAAATAGCTTTTATTGTTTTAAGATATGTTCTATCAATACCTAGTTTATTGAGAGTTTTTAGCATAAAGCGCTGTTGAATTTTGTTGAAGGCCTTCTCTGCATCTACTGAGAAAATCATGTGTTTTTTGTCTTTGGTTCTGTTTATGTGGTGAATTATGTTTATAGATTTGTGTATTTTGAACCAGCCTTGCATCCCCGGGATGAAGCCTACTTGATCTCTCATGCAAGAATCACATAGACTCAAAATAAAAGGATGGAAGATTTACCAAGCAAATGGAGAGCAAAAAAAAGCAGGGGTAGCAATCCTAGTCTCTGATAAAATGGACTTTAAACCAACAAAGATCAAAAGAGACAAAGAAGGGGGTATTACATAATGGTAAAAGGATCAATGCAACGAGAAGAGCTAATGATCCTAAATATATATGCACCCAATGCAGGAGCACCCAGATACATAAAGCAAGTTCTCAGTGACCTACAAAGGGACTTAGACTCTCGCAGAATAATAGTGGGAGACTTTAACGCTCCACTAACAATATTGGACAGATCAATGAGACAGAAGGTCAAGAAGGATATCCAGGACTTGAAAGCAGATTTGGACCAAGCGAACCTAATAGACATTTACAGGACACTCCATCCCAAATCCACAGAATACATATTCTTCTCAGCACCACATTGCACTTACTCCAAAATTGACCACATAATTGAAAGTAAATCACTCCTCAGCAAATGCAAAAGAACGGAAATTATAACAAACACTCTCTCAGACCACAGTGCAATCAAATTAGAACTCAGGATTAAGAAAAGCACTCAAAACCCCACCATCACATGGCAACTGAACAACTTGCTCCTCAATAACAAATGGATAAACAATGAAATGAAGGCAGAAATAAAAATGTTCTTCGAAACCAACGAGAATGAAGACACAACATATTAGATCTTATGGGACACATTTAAAGCAGTGTCTAGAGGGAAATTTATAACAATAAATGTCCACATGAGAAAAAAGGAAAGATCTAAAATCGACACCCTATCATCAAAATTGAAAGAGCTAGAGGAGCAAGATCAAAAAAACTCAAAAGCAAGCAGAAGACAAGAAATAACTAAGATCAGAGCAGGACTGAAGGAGATAGAGACATAAAAAATCCTTCAAAAAATCAATAAATCCAGGAGCTGATTTTTTTGAAAAGATCAACAAAGTAGACTGCTAGCTAGACTAATAAGAAAGAAAAGGGAGAAGAATCGGATAGATGCAATGAAAGTGCTTAATTCTTACCAGCAGGAAACATTCCTTTCCAGGGACTATGGAGAAACAAGATAAGGAGTAAATGTATCAAGAGCATTCCAGGCAGAGCAGGCAGCATGTGCGTCCCTGTGCCGGGTCTGTTGGGTCTTTGAGCAGGGGTGTAGGATGTCACTGGGGGATCAGGGGAAGAGAGAGGTTGGGGCAACTCGTGGAGGCCTTAAAGGGCCAGTTGGCAGGAAAAACCCTCAGCATTTACCTGAAGCAGGGCACTGATGTGGCCAGATCTGGAGCTTAGGAAGACTGTGGTAACTGAATGCGTGTGCATGTGTGTGCGCGCACGTGCACATGTGCGCATGCTCAGTGTCTGTGTGTATGTGTGTGTGTGTGTTCATGTGCATGCATGTGCACAGCCATGTAACAAAACTCAACTAAGAACGACCTAACCTACTGTATGATTTCCTCCAGGGTGGGTCCTGGTATTGGTAGTGTCCTAATTCCTTCTGAAATGATGTGCCGTGTGGGACTATACAGCCTGTGGACCGGCAGCAAGGTGCTTGTCCCGGTTCACTTGGGCTCTTATTCCAGGTAAAGCCAAGAGCAGGGTGGGGAGATGATAACCCATGTCCCACAGGATAGGTTAGCAGTGAAGACCGGTCAGAGCAGTGACAACATTAATTTTGTATTTTCATCCTTGGGAAACCAAAACGGATGGACCTTAGAAGACTCGTCTGCCCTGGCTCCTTAGCAGAAGTGAGGGAGAGATGAGAACAGAGGTTTTTCATTTCCCCACAATCTCAGCCAGATCCAGTTTCAAGGACTGGGAGCTTCCTCTCTGTGCCAAGAAGATGCGCAACTCCCCCTAGTCCTCGAATGACTGCAAAGGCAGGGAGACTGCAAGCGACTCCAGAGCTGGGTAATGAGATGAGAGGAAAAAGTGCCCAGCCGTGACATTAAGTGGGATTTATTTTCATCATCTCAGGTTCCCTATTGTATGGCATACTCCTTCACCACCTGCACATACAGCCATATTTTAGGATACAACTGAGAGGGTTTCAGGGCTCTCTGAGAAATAATGGCCCTGTGCTGTCACTGCATAGATGTGCCCTTTCCAAATATACAAAACAGGAAGGTGACCTGCTGATTCAGTAGAAGGCAATAAACCACGCATTCAATTAGAATGACGTACATTTAATCACAATTGTCTAATGGTATTTGAGATTTCTTATTTAATCAGTAATGAGGCTACCCAGCAATTAATGTTCCTGGAATTGTGGCTGCCCTTACCAGCGCAGTGTTGATTTTAAACAAATCTTTCATTTTATATCCTCTTTCTATTTCTGGAGTTAATAAAGGTGCTCTAATGAGTTGTATTAAAACATCAATTTCTTCTTTTGTTGCACTCACAAGTTTATCATGGTTTTTAATCAAAATACTGAGGAACTCCGTAGGAAAGGGTTTTCCAGATCAGGTTTTGCCTAGATGGAGAAGCCGAGGTGGGAGGTGCTGCATCTCATTTGTTTCTGACTCTCCCAGCTGTTCGGGCCCCGTGGGAGAGGTTTGAGGACAGGGACAGCTTCGTAGGTGACCTGAGAGGTTGACCAAGGCCCTGTGCTTAGAAGGGCCCTAAGCTTGGTTTGATGTTCTGCTATTGCTGTTTTGGAAGTCTTTTGAACAAGGGGCCCCTACATTTTCATTTTGCACAGGGCCCTGCAAATTATGTGGCTGATCCTGTCTGCAGATCTGTGAGAATAGGTGTGCGTTGATGGTCAGAGGGCAGTGCACAGGAGACTGCCTCCATGCCTCACCTTGACTTGGTGCTATGGGACCCTAGGCTGCACAGGGCAATGTGTGGTGGGCAGAAGAGGCTGGTAGGGACAGGGGAGATGAGATATGTTTCTGGCTTCCCCACATGGCCTTTTCTGTCCCCAAAACATCCTTCTTCTTGCAGTCCTAAAGCTTAGGGTGTAGAAATATAAAACAAAAGTAGATGTGAATGAAAGGGGCATTTGTAAAAATTCTTTTCAGGAGGGGAATGTTTTTCTCTGAAATCTGTTTTTGAATAGTTACAACAATGAGTGACATTTATGGAGTACCTACCATGGCCCGGGCACTGTTCTAAGCACTTTACATATTTTATCTCATTTAATACAACAATCCCATGAGATGGGTACAGTGATTAATCCTAACTAAATTAAGGAAACTGAGTCAAGAGAGGTTAAGTATGTTGCCCAAGTCCATGCAGCCAATAATGACAGAACCAGGCTTACATCCAAACGTAGGTTCTGGCATGGGAGAGACGGGCTTTGGAGATAGGCAGATCTGAGTTCGTTGCTGCTTCCGCCCTTGGTTAGCTCTGTGGTCCAGGGCAAGTCACTTAACCTTTCTGTGTTCCAGTTTCCTTATTTGTAAAGTAGAGGGATAGGACCTATCACATAGGGCTGATTTGAAAATTAAGCAAAATAATACATGGATTGCATTTAGTCTGGTGCTTGACATGGTGACCAGCTGAATGCATGGCTGTTTCTCTGCCCCCTTATAAATGTATGCCCCAGCTCCCTTCCTGCAGAAAACCTTTCTTATCTGCCCTCACCTCACACTCCTCACTCATTTGCTATACTATTTCCTTAAGAATTGTATTCACACCAGTACATTGATATATGCTTATTTATATTAATTTGTTTAAAAATAATTTGTTGAGCACACAGAATAGTATGAATTTAGCAGTAATTGTGCTCCGGCCATGAGCAAGGCATTGCAGTAGCCACTATATGATGTTTAAGGCACTGCCATGATTATGAAGTGTCCCGGCCAATTGAAGAATAAAACTTATGCCCCCAGGGACTCAGAATTTACTTGGGAGGTGCAAGCATGTGAGATATGAAAATAATCAAGAAAATATTCTATAATTGTGTCAAAATGAGTGTACAAAAGAGAATAAGAATGTGTGAATTCATTCATTCATTCATTCATTCATTCATTCATATATTTAGGTGTTTGTATTAGGCACTGTGGCAGATGCTGGGAATATAATGATGAGTGAAACCCATAGGATCCCTGTCCTCTTGGAGTTTATATTCTAATAGAGGTGACAGACACTGAATAAATGGAATGGATACACATGTAATTAGTTACAGTTGTAATAAGTGATAGGAAAGAAAAAGTGGGAAAAAAAAAAGAAAAAGTGGGATGGGTGGTTAGTACTCAGAGGATGGGGCAGACTGCTACAGACCAGGGTAATTAGAGAGTTGTTTGTGGGAGAGGTCCAATTGAAGAATGGTTGATGTGAATAGCTGGAGAGACAAGATGGGGTCCAAAGATCAGGACATAGGAACGGTGTTCAGATGTTAATAGTAATAGTCTATACTTGGATTGTACTTTCGTATTTCACGGTGATTTCCCATACATGTTGCTTTAGTCAGGATAGATGAGGTCATGCTGCAGTAACAAACAACCCCAATAGACACAGGGTAATATCTTGTTCATCTACTTGTGCAGGGATCTGCTCTGCTCATCATAGTCACTCAGGGATGAGGTCCATCTCAACCTGTGCTTTTAGGATCACCATGGCAAGGGAAAGGGAATGGTGCAATGGCTCTATCTTAGTTGTCTACCACTGCATAACACGGTACCATAAAACTTAGTGGCTTAAAACAATGTGCACTTATAATGTCACCATTTCTGTGGGTTAGGAATCCAGATGTGCTTTAGCTGAGTGCAGGGTCTTTCATTAGACAGCAATCAAAGTGTCTGCTGAGGCACAGTCATCTCAAGACTCAATAAGATCAGGTCAACTTCCAAGTCCATTCACATGGTTGTTGGCAGGTGACCTTCTCCATTAAGGCAAGCATGTGAAAAGAGCGAGCGAGCGAGCGAGAGAGAGAGAATGCCAGCAAGATGGAAGCCACGGTGTTTTATTACCTAATCTTGGAGGCAGTAATACATTTGCCGTATTCTGTTCACCAGAAGTGATTGGCTGGGCCTTGCTCACTCTTCAGGGGAAGAGACCACACAAATGGACACATGGCAGGAAGCGAGTGTCACTGGGAGCTGTTTTGGAAAGTGCCTAGTACAGGATGCTTCAACCTCCATCCAGTCCATGCAGGTGTGATACATGGCCACCCTTAACTTCAGGGGCCAAGGAAGTACTACAACCCTACCATGTGCATGGAGGTAGAACTGGGGTATTTGTGCAGCTTGGATGACAACATAAATGATCCCACAACACAGAGACTTGCTTGCTACTGAGAGGGTCTGTGCAGGGTATTATCAGGGAAAAGTTAGAAAGTCAAATTGAGGTTTATGAGATTAATTGGCTTGAAGGAAATAGGCAGTCAATGAATATTTTTGAAGATGAGAGTAATTTTAACCATAATTTTAAAAATAATTATTAATTGGCTTTTTAAATGGAAGGAGAAATATATGTGCAAGGTAAAAATTCAGAGGGATATGTATTAAAAAGCAAGATTCTTTTCCATCCCCAGTGCTTAACTCTCCTTTCCCAGAATGGAACATTATTTTCTTTCTCTTGTGTATCTTGGAAACATTTAGGGATAGTTAAATTATATACGTACATATTCCTCCTCTCCTTTAAAATCAATTAGACATGTCTATTGTTTTGTATCTCACTTTTGCACCTCACTGTATATCTTGGAGGTAATTTCACAGCACCTATAGGTCTATCTCAGTGAAGCTTTTAGACAGATTTAAACCAGTGGCCAATGGGAAGAGAGCAAAGAGAATGGAGGAAGCTAGACCAATTGAGAGGCTCTTTCAACAATACTGATTATTTTCATTCATTCATTCTTCAAACATTCATTTAGGTCCCTGCTGGGCATTGTGATATCAAGTCACGTAAGAAATGATCCTTGTTTTCAAAGAGCTAAAGGGAGCTCAGACTAGTAAACAAATAAATCATCATACAGTGTGCTCAAGTGTTGTAACTGGAGTGAAGTGACAGTTGTCTAGACTAGGATGTTTCCATGAGATAAAAAACATGAGTGTCTGAAATACCCTTTCTTTGGAAAGAATGGCAATGAGTATGGTTTGATAAAGGGTTGCTCTGGGCCCTCCTGAGGGGGGAATTGACATATCTTTCATTTGTTTTATACTCTGCATCCTCTTTCCTCTTTCACTTGCACACAGTGACACAATTTCTGATGCAGGCCAGTGTGGCTGAGGAAAAGAGTAGGGAGAGCCTCACGATGGAACTCAGGGTTTCTCGGTCGTTTCTCAACCTTTGTGGATAGAATCTCCACCTCCTGCCTGGCTGTAGTACAAACAGTGAGCAAATTCTTGATTATGCAGGAAGATGAGCCTCTGATTCATTTTTGATGTTCAGTGTTATGAGGCAAGCTTCCCGGCCATCTGTTCAAAGGAGGAACGTCGTACATATTTTGATTATTTTATTTTTATCTTAATCAAGTGGCAACTTTCCATCTTGACGCATCTTAACCTGAGCAGTTGTGGCTGGGAGGCAATGGGCTTGAACAGACTGAGGAGGGAGGGGGAAAACTATGCCACCTGGCCTAACACTGGTGTTAGATGCAGGAGCAAAGGCCCCTTGGCACAGCCCTTTCACCTGCCTAATTAGTGAAGAAATTGCAAGCCCTCCAGTGGACACTGAAATGCTCAGAGCACCAGCCTCCTGGGGCTCATTACACAAATGAGGGCAGAACACAGGAATGGTCAGGATCTGCTGGTTATAGCCTGGGGGCTGAGGGGAGCCTGGGCTGGGGACAGGAGGCATCTGGAGCTGGAAAGGGGCAGCTTCCTGAAATGGTATAGGGAGGTAGCTGCAAAGCTTCCTCATTAGACGCAGCCCACGTCTCCGTCCTTTACCGACTTTAAGGAATTGAAGTTTTTCAGCCAATGGTGTTTGATGGAAATGTGCAATCACATTCCGGGAGCTCTAGGACCTCACGGAATGAGTGAGATGGAGTAGATAGCCATAATCTAGCCATTTGTCTTAGTTTGAGTTTCCCTGAAAACTGAGCCTGAAACAAGGATTCAGGAGCAGTGAGTTTGTAGTGAGGGAGCAGAATGAGCCAGGCAGGGAAGGAGGGAAAGTCAATCTTGAGCTGGCTGTCATGGCGGGCAACGGGGCCCAGTTCTGGCGAGGATCTATCAGGAGTGTCCCCTTGGATGCTTCACTTTGGAGGGGAAGCAGTTACATTTATTCACTGATTTCAGAACCCACTGGTTGAGGTTGCCTTCTGGGGTTGCCTTCAGACTGCCCTGCACTCTAAGACCCTGGAATTTTGGATAAAAATCTCTGTGGGAAAGAAATAGGCAGGCAGGGTGCTTGAGGTGGTCCCCTGCACCATTCATGGAGATTGGCTCGCGTAGCTGTAGCTGAAATCCTAGTGGGCCTGAGGGGAAGTGGCATGGGGGCACAGAACACATCCCAGTCACCCCTTGAGCCAGGAAGTGGGGAGGAGAGGGGCACTACATGGCTATCAAGAGTTACCTTGAATGAATTTGGTTGGGATAGGGGGCACCAATTCCAGTCCCCAAATTCAGATGGGTAAGAAATCTCCAATTATGTCCTTGCCCATAAGTAAAGCTAATTTTGACTCCGTGTTCCCATTGTGCAGTGCTAGTGGGAAATTTCATCTCATTTGAGACTCTCCTCCTGGTGCGCCAACTTTCTTACCAGCTCCATAGTTGGTTCTGATTTTTGTGAGCCACTGGAAGACTCTGAGAAGATATCTATAGAGAACAGACTGTTATTCTTACATTGTACATGATTTTTTTTTTTTGTGTGTGTGTGGTGGTAATTCTTCTGGTTAACTAGTCAGGTCAAACAAACTATTTTCTTTTTCTCTTTTGCAGGTGGCTATATTTTTGCATATGTTGGAGGTCCTCTGTGAATCACTGTGTGCAGAGAATGCTTCTTTGTAAGAAGATGGAATAGTTTTTGTGACTGGTTACTGTCCCACTGTCCTTCCACCAGTGGCTTGGTCCCCTGTGATCTGGGAGCTCATCCTTGTAGGCAGCTCCAAGTGTCAGAGTGGCCTCAATGTGTGACAACTGATATCCAGATGCTGGCAGTGCTTGGAAGAAGTTGCTGTACGTTCCTTGTTAGTTTAATCATAAATAAGCCTAAGGGTCTGTTTATTTTTTGACTGATAAGAAAGACCTTTTAAAATTTAATAAAAATTATTCTGTAAACTTGAATTTGTTTTGATATCCAGTTCTATAAGTTTTAACACATATATACCTTTGTGGAACCACAGAAACATAATCAGGATTCAGAGCTATTTCATGACTCTCAAAAAAACTTCCTTATGCTCCCACCCCACCTGTAGCCCCTGGAAACCACTAATCTGTTCACCATCACCATAATTTTGCCTTTCAAGAATAAAATCTAAATCTTTGTGTTTCAAATGTTGGCATAAAATCCAATACTTAAAGTGGTTCTAGACTTGTATTCACACACACACACACACACACACACGCACGTGCGTTCTTATCTTCTGGTTTGTTGCAGTAAACATTAGATAGCACTTGCACAGATGCGTGGGTTAAGGTGGCCCATGAAGACACCATTAGAAGGACACTCTTGACGAAGGCGACCCATTTTGCCAATCTTCATCAACCTTATTGTATTTCAGAGCAAACAGCTTCATCTTCTTTCTCTTACACTTATTCTTCTTGGGAACGTTATAAGATGATGTCTTAGCATCATGATGTCTCAACAGCAAAAGGCATCTTTTTTCTGAATGTTATTATCAGACATTGGTGCGTCCATCTTCCAGTTGCTTGCCAGCAAAATCAATCCCTATTGATCGGAAGGAATCCTGGCTTTCACTTTTTTTAAAAATTGTATCCACGGGTTCAACCTTGAGCATAATAGTCTTTCTTGTTAGGGCTTTGATGAAAAAGTGCATCTTGGCAGTGGGTCTACTGGAGATAGTGGATCTGCAAGGAAGATCCAGTTCTGATGAAATGTACTCAAATTTATCTGAAGCCAAATTGAAGGTGGGTTATTGCAGGAAAAAGAAATAAGAGGTCTAGTATCACAACTGGGATTCCTGACTAAAGACTCAGAGGAAACAGTCATCACTGTAATTAGACCACCCAGACTTAGTCACCTGGATAGTTAGAGGAATCAGTAGAAGCTGTTCTGAACAAAACAAGAGACTCTAAGGGAACCTCCTTGTCACCCGCTGCCCACAGATTCTACAGCCTGGCCAGTGATCATGGGGCAAGCTGGAGAGAAATGGAACAGAGGATATCTCCCCCAAAATAAGGCTTTTCTACAGGAAGAGGAGGAGGTACATGACCCCTCTCTGAAGTGTTCCATGGTAACATTATTCTTGGACACACACACACACACACACACACACACACACACACACACACACACACCTGATAAAGCCCTTGGACTCTTTAAGGCAAAAAGACATTAGAAAATTTTCTATCTCTATTAGCCCTGAAGTGTTCCATGGTAACATTATTCTTGGACACACACACACACACACCTGATAAAGCCCTTGGACTCTTTAAGGCAAAAGACATTAGAAAATTATCTATCTCTATTAGCCACATTTAAGCTTGACTATTAGTGACAAAAAATCCAGCACTACAGTGGCCTGAACTAAATTGAAGTTTATTTCTCCCATAAATATAGGTTGTCCTGAGCTGGCATGCCACTTCTACAGTCATCAGGAAGCCAGACTCCATTTCTCTTGTTGCTCTCCATCTTCCACATGAAGCTTTTGCCTTGTGGTCCAAAAGGGCTGCTCAGGCTCCAGCCATTATGCTCACATTCTAGCCAGTAGAAAAAGGGAGGGGAAGGAGTCAGGATCTCTCTCTTTAAGGGCTCTGTCCGGAAATCACATGTTCCAACTGCACTTACCATATCCTCTTACTTGTCTTTTGACTTAGTCAGTTGACCTCACTTAGTAGCCAGGGAGGCTTGGACATATGGTCTTATTCCACACAGCTATTTGCCCAGCCAAAGATCAGAGAACACACATTAGCATAAGAGGAGAACGTGGCAGTCTGCACCATACCCTCTAAAACTAACCAAAAAAATTCCAGCAGAGAAGAATTATGAAAAGAAAATATCCAGCCGTGAGTGTGCACCCAAAGAGCTTGAACCCTTGAGGTTCACCTTCTGTTTGGTGCATTGTCTCCTTATTTACCTGAGGACACACAACCTCACCTTTGAAATTTAGACCCAGGAGGTGCGACACCTCCTTTGCTTTTTTTTTCTCCAGCATGAATTTGCTCTCCAGGCATTTTCAAAGAACTTTATTAAATACAGTGCTCAGGTATAAAAAGAAGAAAACAGAAAACACCAGATGCTCAGAAACTTACAATTTATATGTTTGGATCTTAAGGTAACTGCTTTCTATTTCCAAAAGGCAGAGGCAAAAATATGCAAAAATCATGATAGGCTTTGTTCCTTTCAGCTGCTCTCAGGTCTCAGGTCTCCGGTAGAGGGGAACAGCTTTACTCTTTTCTGGAACAAGGCACACGACCATTTTCAAACTCTGCTGTCCTACTGTGCTCAACCATTTCACTCTGCCTTTCTGCTCAGGGGCAGACTTCCTGAGCCTTCAGCTCTAGTGACTAACGGTAAACACTTCTTCTCTGTGCAGCGGGTGATCTTGTCCCTTCAGGTCCACAGGGCAGCCGAACTTTTACTCCACACAAACTAGTGTATCTTGGAGATCTTTTCATCTCAGCTCCTGTAGATCGAATTCATCCTCTTTGATGGTTGTGTAGATATTCCATTGTGTGTATAACTTCAGTTTATTTCACCAGACTCTGATTGCTGAATGCTTTTAGGCTCCCATAGTAGGATTACGTTTTTATTGACTAACTTTTGAACGGGGGAAGAGCCGGTGTATAGAGAGGGATGTAATGGAAAGAGCAGGTCTTCGGCAACTTCTCCCATGTCACGACATTTTGAAGGGCGGCTTCATCCGAGAAGCGTGAATAAAAATAATTCAGTAAATTATGGGTGAGAAACGAACTCTTCTGAATCTGCTGGAGGCTGGAAACAGATTCACTGGTGTCCTTGGGATCAGAGAAGAGTATAGAGGCAAAAACTGGAAAACTGAGTTCATTGAAACAAGAGGGCCTGGTTCACAGACTTTTAAATTTCATACCTCAAATCAAAACTTTGGCCTCTAACACTCAAGCCAGTTGATGCAAAAAACAGAGGTGGAAATTCACACTTCAGAAACCAGTAATGCGAAGAGCAAATGGCCACTTAGTTTCTCCACCAAACTTCCCGAATCCAGTTTGACTGCCCTTGAACAGCATTGACTTAACAGTTTAAAGTAAACACCCTTCCAAGTTTTTGGGAACCCTTGCCTCCCAATTACGTCTGATGTTTTCCTCCCAGCTGGTGGCCTTCTCCTGCCCCATGGAGAATTCAGCTATTCTAGTCTTTTGCTATCAGAATTTGTTCTCAAAAACGATGCAAAACCTCATTTGCATTACAATTTGATATCTAAGTGATATCAGGTAGGAAAGGAAACTGGCATATATACGCATATACTGTGTGTGTGTGTGTGTGTGTGTGTGTGTGTGTGTGTATTTTAACAGTCTCTCTCTCTCTCTCTCTGTCACCCAGGCTGGAGTACAGTGTTGCGATCATTGCTTACTACAACTTCTGCCTCCCAGGTTTAAGCCATCCTCCCACTTCACCCTTCTTAGTAGCTTGGACTACAGGCATGCACCACCATGCTGGGGTAATTTTTAATTTTTTTTTTTTTTTGGTAGTGATGGGGTTTTGCCATGTTGCCCAGACTGGTCTTGAACTTCTGGGCTCAAGTGATCCTCCTGCCTGGGCCTCCTAAAGTGCTGGGATTACAGGAGTGAGCCACCAAGCCCGGTCTGCATATATATTTTAATTTAGATTTCTATTATAGGAATTTCAAATATGCACAAAAGTAGAGAGAAAAGTATAATGAACTCACACAAACCCATCGGCTTTGACATGTATCAACAGTCTATCATTTTTATCTCAATTCTTCACTTATCTCCCCCTATACTTTTTTTTCTGGATTATTTTAAATGATTTCCCACAAATACAGGAAGATATATTTAATGAGAATAAATGGGAAGCTTGGTAGGGCAGTGGCTGGAAAGGGGTGAAAAGCTGCAGGAAAGATCCCTGATTGTGTAGTGACGCCTGCTACGAACGTAGAGGAAGAGGCAGGGGCAAGCGCCACGCACCTCCCACGTGCCACCTGCTTTCAGCAGAAGGAATTAAACTCTTCCTCTAATATTTGAGGCATTTACAGCTAGAAGGGGAGAATGTTTTGGAGGAAAGAAGGCTTTTGATGCTCCGATCACCTCCGGTAGGCAGTTGCCTCTTCCTCTACCATCCGCTTTGTATCATTTTTCCAACTCCTTGATGTGATTTGAACAGAGTGGCTGTGAGTGGCAGTGGTGCACAGGCTTGCTGCGGTGAGTCTCTGTGGAAAGGAACAAAGCCAGGCAAGGCTCCAGGTGACAGCCTGCCTGCCACCGCGTAAGAGGAGGGAACAAGGGAACTTGCCATTTGGAGGGACTGTGGGCTTCCAGCCTCCTGCAGGAGGATCAGCAGCTGCCAGTGGCATCCAAACTCCACTTTCTGCACAAAATGAAGATGTCACAGGGACAGAAAAATGCCAGTCAATTGCCCTTTGATTTTCTAGGCTACCCCAGCAGCAGTAGCAGTTTTGTCCCCCAAACTCTTTTCTGGCAAGGCCGATAGGGCCCAAGAACAGCTTTTATTCCGTGTGCATGTAGGGGTGTGATGTGGGTGGGGAGGGGTGCAGGGGGAGGGCTGAGGGCTTGTGGGGCTACGCACAGTGGCATCTTTGGGAACTGCTGGCATACACCCCCCACGTGTTCGGCTGTGTGTTCTAGAAGTGTCTGCAGGATTAGTTGGCTATTTGAGGAACAGGTGTTCCTGGGGTGGATTTGCCGGCACCGGTTAGATGGCAGGATGGTTCCGATTCACTGTTGAACCTGACACGATGGCAGGAGCCCAGAGGGGCCTCAGGAGGGTTCCCAGGCTGTGCAGATAGGTTCATCGGGTCCTGGCGACACTAATGTGCCGCCCACACAATGTGAAGGGCCTTTAGGAGAGAAAC